>CM060929.1:548386623-551027539 GCA_030765085.1 Allium cepa | reverse complement strand
CTAACCCGAAGTAGATGCAGCGTTTTTGCCTCTGAAACTTGAAGCGTGACCAGAAGTTGCTGTAGATCCGCAATTTTTTTTAATTTTTTTTTAATTTTTTTAATTTTTTTTTGAAATTGAAATTGGATTCGGAACATTAGGGTTTGCAGCCATTGGAATGAGAAAGAGCAATGACCTAGGGTTTATAACATTATATATATAGGCAAAATAGAATAGAAAGAATGAGCTAGGTTGGATTTGGGTTTTGAACGATAATTGACCCGAAAAGCCGGTTTGGATTCCGGAATGAAAAAGGGTCAACCCATATATCAAAATAGGTGTTTTAAAATATTCTAAATGCAATGGAAAAATTTTCAGGTTCAAATTGCATCGTATGAAGAAGTTATGCTAAAAAAAATATTTTCCAAATTGATTTCAGTTGCATAAATTTCAAGGCGTTTCGAGTCCGTACGATCGAACGACAAGTTCGATCATTATGAAACTTGAAACACTATTATAATTCACCGTTACGGATCCGATGAAACTGGTTTCGTCGAAATCCGAGTCAGTGGCCAAAATGGCTAATTTTATATTAATTAAATAAATTTAAAATTCATTAATAAAATCCAATTTTTTTTTAAAATCTTAAATTTGACAAATTTTGTTACATTTATATTTCTCAATCAAATTACAATGTTTTAAACAATTTAAAAGTCAATTTAAAGTTTATTAACTTCCCATTTCAATGTGAAATTTTCATTTTTATTAAATTTAGAAATTATCAATTAAGTTTCTGAAAATTTCATTGAATTAAATCTTCATTCTTATTATTCAATCCATTATAGCCAAATGGATGAAATTAACATACATAAATATTTTTCAATTTCAACTAAATTTTCAATTAACGTAAAAATAAATGTTTAATTTTTACTTAATTGCAAAAACTCAATTACCTTAATTCTTTATACTCAAATAAATAAACAAATCTTGATTTACAATCTTTTCATTTACCCATAGTCATATTATAAATGGAATTTACTTTATCTTCAATTATTAATTACCATTAATTAAGATCTTAACATTTGTTCCATAAATTTATTTGCCCTGAATTATTTACTGCATTTATCTAATTCCAATTTCGTAATCACATTCAATCCATTAATTGGTCTTGCATTGACATTTAAATTTATTTTCTTAGATTTCATCTACATTTCCATTTATGCAATATTTCAAATATTAAATTTCCATTTAATTGCAATTGATTATCAGTTATAATTTAATATACTAAATAGATGGTTAATCTTAAAATACTTGTTATCGTTAACGTTTTATTCCTCCTTAAAAGCTATTAATAACAAGCCAAGTGTTGCTATTTGATTGAGACCTAATTCAATGAATTAATGAATGGGTAAATGATTAAAATTTTGCACTATTGCCACAATTCTCATTAATATACATTAAGGTTTATTAAGTTCTAATTGACTCCCATTTAATTATTACAATAATTACTACCCTTGCTTCAAATTTCCAAAATTTAGAAATCACAAATTTTATTTTCAATATTTCCATTTAGTAGACTTTCCATTCTATCATAAATCTAATTTCCCTATTATGGATAGTATTACATTATTGAATCGATTATTAATTTATGGAAAGAATTATTATTGGCCTACTCTTATTACATTAACAATTATCATCTTATTCCAATATACAATTAATATAGAAATAAATTTCATCCACTTACAAATAAATGCAATTACTACATATTTCTTCCTTAGTTAATAACCTTCCTATTTCCATTTATTATATCTTAGCAAATTATATCCATTAATTACGATTAAATATTCTAAATAAATTGATTCACTTGGTTTCACGCCTTTTTATTACATCAATTATCCTATTATGAATGGAATTTTACCTTGGTTACATCTTATTGAATCCAACATTTCTCACTTACCAATTTATTCCACATTAACTGCAATAATTTAGTGAATTAATTGAAATTGATTACAAATTAAACTTAACAACCTGATAAAATAAGCAACGTACAATAAATATTGTCGTTAACTCTTAATCACACTTTTAGAGGTTCATTATTTACACCCCAATATTGTAATTACTTACATAACATTGGTTTTACTCAATTTACCTTTATTACAAACTATTCCAAATTTTATTCAACATTTATATTAGTTCTTTTCTATTTAATTTATACATAGGTATGATCTTTCCACTATTAATATTCATTAGAATTCTATTCAACTTTCCATTTCTTGCAATAACTCATTTATTATACCTTTACATATAAATAAACAAGGTTCCAATAAATAGGTTTTATTCAATTCAATCCTTTTTAATTAAGTCTATTTTAAACCAAATGTAACAAATTCCACTATTCATTATTATATTAATGAATTCCATTCTAGTTAATATTTCACAAATTCAACATTTCTATTGGTTTCTTATATTAAACTTATAACTAAGTATGCCAATTTACATTATTTCAATTTATTGCCATATAAATTTTAAGTCGTTAACATTGAAGTACAATTGCTTCATCTAATTTCTACATTCGCTCCAATATAACTTTAAGACCTTTATTTCTTTCTAAATTAAATTAGAAACCCTATTTCATTTACTCATTTTGAACCATTGAATTTTACGGGTCGTTACAGTTTAGCCGGGAGAGGACTTTATGTCATATAACCCATTCCGAATAGTGATACGATGAAATAGATAGCATTTGAAGATGGTGGTGAAGACCGGATGTTTTTGAAAACAAAAGGATTACCTGTCGAATGTCTTTGCATCATGGCTCCGGTATTGCGATCTCCATATATGATGGGGAATCCGATCAGGATTGTGAATACCCGGATTTGCAAGGGCTTCTTTGGAAGTGCCTTCGATTCTAATCGAACCCGGAACGGACTTGTATGGTTGTATGTCTGACATTACACTTTGAGATATAAAGCTAATTTCTATCAAATACATTTCTAGTTAAATAACACCCGAGTCAGTCTGGAAAATCAGCGTGAGGTAACACACTCAATTGGATTATTAAAGTTTCAAAATCATTTTGAAATCATAGGTATCTCGTAAGACCACGCCACAAATAAACATGCCGGGTTTTTACCTTACGATAACCAAAACATTTCTTATAAAATCCTCCGATATTATAATACTATATATATACAAATACTTATTCAAATAGCCAAAATTGTTACATTATTAAATTCCAGCTACTAGCCACAAAGTGGGTTCTACAAACAAAAACGTAAAGGCATAAAGGGGGAATGGATTTCCATCAATGGCAGGGCTGCTGGGGTACCGCCCATCACAGTACGTGGTCTAAATCACCGTATTGACGATCCACCCTGATCCCCTACATCATAAGACCGGAGCTATCCCTTATCGGATAGTTCGAATAAGTTCACCCCGCGGTTGGAATCAGCAACCGCCCACATAGCCGAAAATAAAGGGACATCTATACAGGGGTGACCTTACCCTAATTGGTTGCTAGCCACTTAGCCTTGTGTGCACCTCCACTATTTTAGCCATTCTCGGTTGATGTGGCTCTAGGCTAAGCATTACCTTTTTAGCGCACAATCACTTAGAATGCTAATCGTCCTCCTGACGATGTTCTGAAAGCATTCGTCCATACAAGTCCGTTCCGAGTTCGAACGGAACCGAAGGCGCAACTCCTACTACATCCATCTTGGAATCACCCAAAGGATTAGTAGTGATTAGCCCTTGCACTTTACTGCACCATCTTTGACTCCAAGGCCTTGTATTCCTCACGAAAACGTTCAAATCTGATCGAAGTGGTTTTCGAAAAATAAATTCGATCCCGGTCTCTTTGAAACGATCAGCGCATTGTCCAATATTGCTAGTTGGTTATTTAACTATCAAATGATATTCACAACAATCATCAAATTTAAATAATTTTTCCCAAATTAATTATTTCAAAATAAATTTGCAAGCTAATTTCCATACTTCAACGCTTTGAAAACAAACCGTCTTCTTTCACGGAATAAATTTCCTGAATATTGTTTATTTCCACTGAAAATCACCAAGTCCAAATACTTTAATTTTTAAAAATAATTTAAATAAAATCTACTTGACACTTAATTCAAAATATTTACTTTGAAAGTATTTAAAATAAACTACTTAATAAATTATAAAACTAATTTATAAAAATAAAAGTTATGCCAAACTAAATTTTAAAATAAGAGTTATGAAATTCTATACAAGTTTTCAAATAAGACTTTAACCAAACTATCTTACAAATTAATTTACTTTATGAAATATAAATATTAATAATTATCTTTTTAAAACATATTAGCAATTAACTTTTTTTTTTAAATAATTACCCCTATAACTAATTTAATAAATCTTTACCTTAAAAAATTTAACAACTTAATAATTATTTCTTAAAATCATTCCTTTAAACAACTTTAAAACTTTTAACTTATACTTAAAAATTTGCTTTGAAAACGTACTTGGCTTTCCAGTGAAATACACTTCTCTTTCACACCTTTTATAAATAAACCACTATTTATTTTTAAAACAAATTTACCCATTCCTTTTAAAGATCTCTACTAACTAATATAATTAATTAAGTAAATTAAATAAATAAATCACCTTAATAAATTATCTTAAAATAACTTAGTAACATTAAAAATGTAGATATGTATATTTACATTTTTTTTCTTTGAAACTACCTATATATACACTTGTAAAAATTTCTTATATAGGTTAGAAATCTAATTTTATATAACTTTACAAGTATAATTTATTAAGGTGCAACTACCTATCAGCTTTTCGTTCTTGACTTTAACGAATTTGAAATTTTATTTGAATAAATTGATTAACAAATTATGAAGCTAAATTGGATTTTATCCGCTTATCTATTCTTTAGGGTCCAGATATATTCTACGAACAGTTAGTTATCCCTTCGAACTAACCGATGCCCCTACTTATTTCGTAAATTTGATGACTCGAGTATTTCATGAAGTGTTGAATAATTTGTTCTCGTAATTGTTGATGATAATCTGATTTGGTGAGCCAAATGTAGAATTGATATTCAGTTTGATCTGGTAAAACATTTCTTCATATGTTCTTTGGTTGTCTCCCTGTCTAGCAAATTTCGAGAACGAAATTTTCTTAGGGGGGAAATCTGTAACGATCTCAGTTTTAAGCCAAATATAAACTTTAACAATCCTGACTCAACCTTTGAAAATCGACATCCAAATACTTCACCGTATTCGAATGCCATAGATTCTAACGTCGAATCTAGTTCGCCGGAGCTTATAACACATTAAGTACATAACCACAGCTGTAACAGCCCGCAAATCCGCACCCCTTGAGTCAACACTATTCTACATCAATTAATTCAAGTGGAACAGAAATACGAATCATTAGGGATTAAAGAAGAAGAGATAGAAGAAGAAACTAAACAATATCATAATCTCACAGTCGCAGCGAAATAAAATATAATAGTAAATAATAGATCTTTACACAAAATGAAAACTATATCTGTTTTATACATCATATCATCAGAATATCACATACATCAACAATTACCAGTCAGACAATACAATACAGTCACAGCACCGGATATATATACAAGTACAGATAATACATCTCGGACTCCAGCTCCTTTCCTGCTCCAAAGCATTCTGTCCTGAACATATAATACTCGGTCTGACCAGAGCATTATAATGAAATAACACCCGAGTCAGTCTGGAATACCAGCTGATAATAATGCACCCAAATTGATTATTAAAGTTTCAAAAATTCTTTGAAAACAAAAGCATCTCGTAAGACCACGCCACAAATAAACATGTCAGGTTTTTAGCTTACCATAGCTAAAACACTTTTTATAGAAATCCTCTGATATTATAATAGGGTTTATACACAAATACTTATAAAATACCGAAATTGTTACATCTATTGAATTCCAACTACTAGCCACAGGTGGGTAATACAAACAAAACTCGTATAAGGCTTGTAGGGAGAATGGATTTCCAACTAATGACTAGGCATTGGGGTACCACCTGTCACAGTACGGGGCCTAGATCACTGTACCGAGGACCACGCCCGATCCCCTACAACACAAGACTGGACCCATCCCTTACTGGACAGTTCCGAATAAGATCACCCCACGGTTGGGATCAACAACCGCACCACTAAGCCGAATAAAAAGTGACATCTAGACAGGGATGACCTTACCCTCAAGTGGGGGCTACCCACGAAGCCTTGTTGCATATCCCCTGATTTTCAGTCATTCCCATTTGATGAGGCTTGATGCTAAGCATTACCTTTAGAACGTTTCACTTAGATTGCCCATCGCCCAACTGACGATGTTCCGAAAGCATTCGTCCATACAAGTCCGTCCCGGGTTCGAACGGAACCGAAGGCACTACTCCTACTACATCCATTTTGGAAATATCCGTAGGATTAGTAGCAACTAGCCCTTGCACTTCATTGCTCCATCTTCGACTCCGAACACATTTTTCCCACGAAACGTACAAACCGGATCGAAGTGGTTTTCGAGAAATAAATCTCGATCCCGGTCTCTTCGAAACGATCAACGCATTTGTCCAATACTGATAGTCGGTGATTTAACTATCAATTAACATTCACAAACATTCATCACACAATAAATAATTACCACATTATTTATTTTTCTCCAATATCTTTAAAAGATATATTTCCAAATTTCCAAAACTCATTTGAAAGCAATTTCCTAAAGATTCTCCTTTACAAGATAAATTCTTTACCCTTTATTCCCATTGGAAATAACCAAGTTCAACACAATTTATATTTTAAAACAATCAAAACACTTTATTCTGAAATATGTTTAAAAAAAATATGGAAATTTACTACTAGTTATTACACCAAAAATATAATTTCAATATATAAAGTAAAACCATTTATTATGATATAAACTTTGATTTTAAATGAGGGTTTTCTTAGACTAAATTTAAAAGTAGAATTTTAAAGGGATTAATACTAATTTCAAATAACTTAGGTCAAAAACTAGCTTTTAAATAAATCCATTTATAAAATAATTACTAATGTAATCGCAAATAGTCACTATTGCTAATTTATTAATTAGTTGCTTTAAATAATAATTTTCAAAACACTCTTTTAAACAGGTTTTAAATCTAGCTTTCTTTTAATAAAATCTGTTTAAAACTCGAACTTGGTTACCCAGGGAACTTACCTTCCATTCCCACATACCAAAGAATACGTCTTATAAATCCAGCCGATTTATTACCATTCAAATTCATGTTTTAATAACATAAATTTCCTTTCCATGTTTTAAAAATAACTTCTTTCGAAGCCCAAACATAGTTTTCCATTCCTGGAAATTTACTTTCAAAGTTCGGGTTTAAAAATCCTTTAAATAAACTTTGGAGAATTTATTAAAGGAAAATAATACTTATGAATTACTTCAATAAAATCCCAATGGTGAAAAATGCATTTCAAAATACTTTATTTACATTTAAAACTGTTAATTTATATTTGGAAAAGCCTCTTTTAAATATATTTTAATTTCCAGGAAAACATCATCAAATAACCCCATCGTTATTTTTTTAACAATTATTATTTCTATAGAATTTATCTCTAGAAATCTATACTTTCACATTTATCTACTGATAATTTCCTCTTCTATTATAATTCCAAATTTACCAATTTCATTCATCATCCAAACCAAATCCCAATTTTATTTCTTTAAATCCTTTACTTAACAATTTCTTTTATTTCTTTAAAAACCCAGTTTATTTTATTTATGCTTAACAATTTCAGGTTTAAAACTTATCAATTCATATCACAACAAACCGGGCTTCCAAAATTAGCTATCATAGTGTATAAATAAAATACATCATCAGTTATAACAATAATTCCTATATTGTGAGGAATCCAGTTGGATCCCTCCAACCTGTTTTCCTACATCCACAGATATTAGCACAACAAATATATATATATATATATATATATATATATATATATATATCAATCCGGACAGATAACAATATTATATTCAACCAATCACACAGATATTTAAATATTAACTATTTAAATTAGCTAGCATTCCAGATGTGAGTGAGATTAACTCACTTTGAGTTTCGGCGAGCGTTCGAAATTTTAAATTAAGTCGAAGCATTCGATTTAATTCGAAATTTCTACTTGCTTGAATCAAATTCAGATCTGCACCACAGCGTGCTTCCCGTCGCTGCGATTCCAACGCTTCCTGTTTCGTCGAATTTCGACAACGTATGCATTATATACGAATTGTTAAAGTTTGAATAACATTTAAAACAATTTTCTTTTTAATTTTAAATTACTTTACCTAAAACAACATCAGGCCGCACAAAAAAAATCGAGGCCGAAGCCTGTCTTCCATACGCAACACCCAGGCACAAATCGAATCCATCGTCACCAATTAGGGCTCGAAATCGCCGCCAACATCGCATTCAACTCGATCGAGAACCACCGCACAGAAGACCTCCGCGAGCACCACCCACGACCGGACGAGCGCGAAGCTCGATGCCTCCCTCCTCCCTCAATTTTCGAACGAACGGCAACTGCCTCCTACCCTTTTCTGGCTTCAATAGACGACGGTGGCAAAGATCCACCGTTGGATCTATAGTACTCGAAGAGTACTACAATTCTCCAGTTGGAAGTATTTTGAATTAATGCGTGGATTTGGAGATTTTGGAGGAAGAAGAAGAATCGTTTCCGGCCATTGGACGTGAATAAGCGGCGGCCTGAACGAAAATATCTAGGGTTGGATAAAATATTGATATATATAATATAATTTAATATTATTTAATTGATAAAATTCTCAATTTAACATCATACGCAAACGAACTCCAAACTACACGTTCCGACAGGCGTTTCTAAGGTTTTTTTGCGTTCCGGACACAATGGAATAGGTTTTGTAAGCTAATTCGATCATACGTGTGAGTTATGGAATTAAACGATCAATTTAAAAATTAAATCGCTTAAATCGATTTCTATGCGTTTCGAGCTGCCACGGTCAAACGACGACTCCGATTGCTACGAAAATTGAAATCCGATAATAACTAACTATTACGGATCCAATGGAACTGGTTTCGTCGAATTATGAGACTTCACTCCGGAAGGCTATTTTAACTCGTCTATTAAATCGAGCGATTCCTGAAATTGTCGAAAACGCTTAAAATTTTCACTTTTAAAAATTTTCCTAATAAATCATATAAAATTTATAATCACATTAAAAATTATTCTGACCCATTCCGGATTAAAATCTCATTAATTGCAGTATTTTATTATTAAATTTTATGATTAAATTAATATAAAATTTCAAATAATAACTGATTAACTTTTAAATTCTTCTAAAAATCCAACAACACTTTTTAAAATCCAAAAGGACTAAAAATAAATTTTAAAAAACATTTTTATCACTATTTACATCTAAATTCCCATATTGTTTCAGTCCAATATTTAATTACTATTCAAAATTGAATTAAATTATCATATTTTAAAACCTATAACTTATTTTATAAATTGAACCCGATTCTCTTTATTCCAAAATTAATTAAAAATCCTCAGTGAACATTTAAAATGAATTAAATGTTCAAAATTTAATTGGTCAAAAATCCGGGATGTTACAACAGCGTAAAACAAATGAATAACTTTATTGATACACAATAAATACGACATCTGATACAAATGAATATCAACATATCAGAGATAGATACAACAGCGGAATTAATAACAGCAGTGGAAAGATAATATCTTCAATGCCAAGCAAGAGAGAAAGGGAATCCGATAATACCGCAACTCCATAGCCAAAGCTCTGATACCACTTTAACGATCCTGACCCGACCTTGCTACAATACAACATGATGGTTGTTCGAGCTAAACTTATTATACTTAATTATATTTTTAAATCTTAGCTTATGTTTAAACAAACATATTTTGTTTGAAAACTAAAGCCTATCAGAGAATACCTGGGGTGATTTGAATTTTGACTTATTTTTAAAACTTAATCTATGTTTAAACAAACTTATTTGGAAATCAGGAAAGACAGTGGGCAACTTATAAACATGGAAATTTCAAGTATCATAATTCTTTGATTTACCTATATAATCTTAATCACAATCAAAAATCATGAATTTTAGAAGTTAAATCACAATTTATAGTTTGGGATCGAGAGAGATATTTGAAGTTGACCAGAAAATGGATTTTGAGTTATTTCTGGTGATCGGGGAACTCGGGGTAGTCGGAGTCTCGACTGGAGGTAGGAGGAAGCTTGGTGGTCTTGGTAAAAATGACAAGTAAATTTTTAGATCACCAAGGCGGCGTCGCGGCGATGGTGTAAGGTTTAAGCCCTAAGTTTGGTCGAGCTCTGGAATTGGGTTTGCTGCGATATCTCTGGGGCATCGAGGATCATCGAACATGGGGAAAAGGTAGCGTGGAAGGCCATCGAGGGTGTGGCCGGAGTTTTAGGAGTTCTAGTGGTCGGCGTCGGCAGTTCGAGGAAGTTTTCAGGCAATGGGTTGGTTCCAGGCTTGTTCAAATAGCTCGAATTCGATTTTGGTTTTGTGGTGGAGTTTGGGTGGTCAGAATCGAAGTGGTGGGTCATTGATGTCTTGTCGGCGGTGGTCTTGGAGGTCGAAACTTCGCCGTTTATCGGTGCACGTTCATAATTGGGTATGTGTGTCAGTGTGTTTGGGAAGAGGGATGGCTCAAAGGAATACTCGAGGAAAGGGCCGGGTTGCTCGGGTTTGTCTTGGGGTTAGCGTGAGTGTTATACGAGTAACAGGTTTAAGTTTTAAATTAAATCCATGTTTTAAAAAAGAGAGAAGAAAGGTGAATTGTCTCGGGTCAAGACTCGAGTGGTTATCGGGTTGGACTCGATGTAAAATTTAACAGTTTTTAAATTTAAAAATATAAGTTTTAAATTTCATATAAATCTAGTTTAAATCTATTTCTTAAATCTAATTCTTTACATAATAAATGTTTTTCAAATAATGGATTTAAGGAAGTGATATTATTTGTTTAACTTGAATTTGTTAAGTTAAAATTATTTTTAAGTTATTTCAAAACTTGATTTAGAAATATAATTAAGTACTAATCAAAGATAAAATGTTTTAAAATTTATATGATAATGATAATTAAGTAATTAATAAGACAAATGATTTGTCTTAAAAGTTAATTAAGGTTTTGATGATTTAAAATTAATTGAATTAATAAAGTCATTAAGGAGTAATTAATTAATTAAATTAATTAATGATCAAGGATTAATTAATTAATAATTGAGGATTAAATAATTAATGATTAAGGATATAGTTAATTAATTAGAGATTATTAATTGATAATTAAGAATTAATTAATTTAGTAAGTAAGATTAATTAATTTATAATTAGAGTTTAATTTATTGAGTAATTAAAGATTAATTAAGTTGTAATTAAGCATTAATTAATTAAGTAATTAGAGATTAAACCCATTGGTAATTAAGATTGATTAACTGGTAATTAAGGATTAATAAATTTGTAATGAAGGGTTATTAATTAATAATTAAGGTTTATTAATTAATAATTAAGTATAATTAATCAATAATTAAAGATTAATTAATTGATTTATAAGGTAATTAAAGAATGATTAATTAATTAAATGGTCGTAATTAATTAATGATTAATTAAGTAAGAATAGGTAATTAATTATTAAGTAATTAATTTAGTTTGAGTTAATTAAATTAATTATAGTATGGATTAATAAGTCTTGCTTATGGATGATTGATTGCGTAGAATGTCTAGATTAATTGATATCTATAGTTTGATAATCTATGATATTCTGCGATGTGATATTGGGTATATCTATGATAGATGTGTGATACTTATCTGTGATGAATGCCGTGTGAATTCAAAGTATTGAATTGAATTAGATTGTTTAAACCTTAAACAACTTGACCATTAAGACGGCGTTTGGATTTCGATGAGACCGGGATCGGATATCAAATTTGATTATACAGGAACCACATCGATCCATGTTAAAAGATAGGTCGTGGAATCTCAAGTGAAGATCGAGATGAAGTTTCAGAGTGCAAGGGTTATTATCGTTAACTCTGAGGGTGATTCCAAAATGAGTGTAACGAGATAATGCCTTCAGTTTCGTTCGAACCAGAATGAACTTGAATGAATGAATGCTATCAGACCATCGTCAATGGAGGACGATGAGCATTCCAAGAGATGTGTTCTTAAAAGGTAATCGTAGCCTCAAGCCTCATCAACCGGGAATGGCTAAAACAGGGGAGGTGCACGCAAGGCTAAGTGGGTAGCACCCAAGTAGGATAAGATTTCCCCCTGTCTAGAGGTCCCTTTTTATTCGGCTGTGTAGGCGGTTGTTTAGCCACAACCGCGGGGTTGTCTTATTCGGAGTTTATTAGGTTTTTCTTAAACTCTTGGGTACTCAAATTTTTATGAGTAGCCAAGTGATCAGGTTTTGCTTGAATAATTTTGGGAAAAGCTCGGAGCAGGAGCTTGGCGTAGCTATATTTATCTATTTCCGCTATGTAGTGTCTTTTGTCTATTTTATTTTGAAATGTAATGGATAGATAGGTCTTCATGACTGTCCAATGTAATGATGTTATATAACTATGTAACTCTGATGTAATGACTATGTAATATCTATGTGAAATATTATATTTTGTTTAGTTCTCGCTGTGAGATTCTGATGATTGTTGTTTCTTTCTTCCTATCTATTCTTTTCTACCTATTTCTTTCTTATTGATGATACGTCTTTCTATGAAATGAAAGGCGGGTCGTCATAGTATACCACCTGTGACACAAGGCTGGAACCATCCCTTACTGGATAATCTCGAACAAGACAACCCCACGGTTAGCGCGAACAACTGCTCACTAAGCCGAATAAAAAGGGACCTCTAGACAGGAGAAAATCTCGTCCTAGTTAGGTACGACTCACTTAGCCTTGCTGCACCTCCCCTGTTTTAGCCATTCCCGAATTATGAGGCTTGAGGCTACGATTACCTTTTTAGAACACATATCTTGGAATGCTCATCGTCCTCAAGTGACGATGTTCTGAAAGCATTCATCCATACAAGTCCGTTCCGGGTTCGAACGAAACCGAAGGCACTATCTCTCTACACTCGTTTTAGAATTACCCTCAAAATTAATGACAATAGCCCTTACACTCTAAATCTTCATCTCGAAACTGAAAGCACTATCTCCATTAAACTCGTTTTGGAATCACCCTCAGAGTTTTAACGACAAATAGCCCTTACACTTCGAGTCTTCATCTTGATCTTCACTTGGATTCACGACCTAACGTTTAATTTGGATTGATGTGGTTTTCGGATATCCAATTTGAAAATCCAATCCCGGTCTCATCGAAATCCAAAACGCCGTTTTAATGTCCAAATTGTTTAAGGGTTTAAATAATTTAATTTATTATTTAGGATAATATATACACACAGATAGATAATTTTCATTATCACAGATAGATAAACCATATTATCACAATTCAACCAAAGCGTCTCATCTCACAAAGTAGTACATATCACATATCAGAGATATAACACAATCCAAGGCAATCAATATCATTCTATCATCCATAAGCAAGATAAATCAACCATACCATCTCAAATTAATTTAAATAACCACAAACGAATTAAATTAATTACTTTAATTACTTTTAAATCCTGCTTGCTTAACATTAATTAATTACAAACCAATAATTAATCATCCTTTAATTATCCATCATAATTAATCATCCTTGATTAATTATTCTTTAATTACATTAAGTAATTAACTTTTAATTAATTAAGTAAATTAATTATTCCTTAACCTTTCACATTAATCCTTTGATTAATTACATTAATTAATGATCCTTTAATTACTTTCAATAATTAATTATTCTTTCAATTAATAACATCCAGTAATTACCCTTTAGTTACTTATACTAAGTAATTATTCTTTATTAATTATATTAAGTAATTCTACTTAATCAATTTTGTAAGCGATTATCCTTACTTAATTAAACTAATTAATTATCTTAAATTAATTACATTAATTATTAGTTAATGATCCTTACATTAATTATTAACCGTCCCTTAATTACTTTCATTAACTATCCACTAATTACTTCACTAAGTAATTATCCTTAATTATAATAAGTGATTAACTTTCAGTTTATTTTACTAATGAATTACTCTTCATTAATCACAATCTTAATTAAAAGAAGATAAATTCTGTATTTAAATTTAAATTCTTCATTGTATCATTAAACTTTATTTGAGAAAAAATTAGGAATTAATTATTTTGAACAAGACAAATTTAAAACATTTGATTTTAAAACTAAAAACTTGAAAAATTGTTCAAAACCTTTTTCAAACAATTTATTTTAGAAACTTGGTTTATCTTCCTTGAAAATTCATTCATTTAAATATGCCTTAAACCTGGATAAACATTTTCCATGAAACAAATCATATAATAATTTTAAATACCCTAAACTTGCTTAAACACTTCACTTTGGAAGTTCATAATTACTTTTATCTTTGAAATTTGCTTTTGTTTGCCTTTAAATTTTGCTCTTTCTTCTTTAAGCTTGAAAACTTGAATTTCTTTGCTTTAATAAAACAGTACAAACCTTACTTATTTTATTTTTCATATAAACCAGCATAGCTTATCAAATTCAGACTCGAGCCATTCCCAACAAAACCTTAGAAAACTCACGAATCTCCCACTACCATTTTCTCGAGTCATACAAAAATATACATGAGAACGACCACGAGTTACCCTACTTCTTTCCCAAACTAACGAATGATATCAGGTACAAACGTACACCGTGCACGTGCACCGATAAACCACCCTTCTCCATCGATCCCGACCCCGATAAACCCCGCTGACCTCACCAGAGATTCGCCTCGAACTCCAGCTCCGATTCCCCACCTCGCGATCGAGTCCGGTCTCCTCACGGAGACACATTTGCCTTGAACACATCGACAACCCAAACTGTCGACCAAACCCTATTGCCCAGCCCAGGCATCCAGACGTATGAAATTAAGGTTCAGACATCTGGTTATGCATTCTGGAGAAAAAATATACGGCAGAAGAAAAAATGCAGAAAACAGAATCAGACGTCTGAAGTAACCTTGTCAGACGTCTGATACCACCTTTCAAACGTCTGAAATACCTTTTCAGATGTCTGAAGCCATCTTTTAGATGTCTGGATGGTTCCTGAATTTCCAGAACCTAAATCCAAACGTCTGGATTGAACCTCAAACGTCTGGAACTGTTCATTTTTGCCTGTTTAGGCTATTTTTGAGTTAATTTCCAATTTTAATCGATTTATGTCGATCTGATTAGTTGTTATCACTTTTATCGACTTTGATGACTTCTTTTTCTGGACTTTTGGGAATATCCATTTTGATGGATATGGCATCGGTTTTTTAGATTTAATTCACGTCTTCGTATGTGAATTTTTGGTGATTGATTGTTTCTACAATCATTTCTATGGTTTGTCACTTTAAAATGCAAAGGTTACTATACTAATAGTACATATTCAAAATCTTTCATCAAAACAATTTCAACATTTACTTTCAATACCAAACTCGCTTTTAAAACCGTTTTCTTATCTATTAGTATATACAAACCTTTACCTCATATGTTCGAGAAATCCAATTAAATGACTTAGCAAAACAAGTGTTATGAAACGCTTGCATTTACTTTGTCGGTTAATTCTTAGACTTGTTTGATTGAAACTCTTGTGATAATTTTTGAGTGGAAATCTACAATCTGTTCATAAATATTTAGTTAAGCCAGTGGTTATGGGACATGAAGCTAAACTCATTTATTTACTAGCTTAGCGTAATTTACACTTATCGATCAATGATGATCATTTTGTGATTAAGACTAGCGATGTGCGATGTCTTTTTGTCCACGTGGGGGACAGTACCCCATTATATGGAGCTTCGTCTCTATTTGTCCATATGGGGGTCTATACCCGATTTTATGGAGCTTCGGCTCATTTGGAGGAGCTTCGGCTCATTTGGAGGAGCTCCGGCTCGTTTGGAGGAGCTTCGGCTCATAGTCCGCAATGGGGGATTATACCCTGTTTGGAGGAGCTTCGGCTCGTCCGGAGGGGCTTCGGCTCATTTAGAGGAGCTCCGGCTCATTTGAAGGAGCTTTGGTCATAGTCCGCAATGAGGGACTATACCCTGTTTGGAGGAGCTCCGGCTCATTTTTATAGGATAGCGACCCATTTTGTGATACACGTGTTGGTGAGTTTTCATGCTTCCGATTTTGATAGGCTTCCTCCCCTTTTATGTGATTTTTGGATTTCTAGTTGATGATTTCTAGAATTTGTGTTTCACCAATTTTTGTGATTTCCATTGATAAGTTTTGTCAATATTTGTGGTTTGGTGAATATGTTAAAGAATATGACATTCTTTTTGGTGTTTACGTAGATTCGAGATATTGTATGATTCTTTGTTGTTATTTAATGTATACTTGTCACAGTATGGCATTTTTGTTATCATACTTTTTTATCATATCTCTTATCCTATCTCATTTTATATGATATTTATAGCTAGACTGGTCCGTTTATTATTTTCTTCATATATAATACTAGGGTCAGACCGAGGTATTTCAGGTGCTTCTACTTGACTTTTTATCAGGGTCGTCATCTGACTTTTAGGCTAACTACTTTGCTTTGTAGTTTTTTATTATTATACATTCGAGATAGAGACTCCTTAATGTATACATATTCTTTTGTGATGTAATGGATCTTACATGACCACTACTTTGATGTACGCTTTTATGTGATATATTCATATCTGTTTTTGCCTTAGTGATATGAATATCTGCGACTAATTTATGTTATGCTTATTTTATATATTTTTCGAAGACCACTTAGCCACTATGTAGTAGCTTTGAGTTTGTACTTGATATGTCAGATATCCTCTTTAAATGAAATATGTGAACTTCTATCTGGCATATCGGTACTCGCACAGAGCAATTACACGGATGGTCGCTTCTCAACAGCCTTATTCTTTGTGCTCGTTGATGGCATTACTCCGTAGTGTCCTCGGCTAGTGTGAGTATAGCGGTGGGGCATCATAGTAATATGGTTTTAAAGAATGCGAAAAGGTTAATTATTTCAAGAATACTTATGGTTTGTAATTAATAATAAGGATTATTAATAAGGTTTAAAAATAAATTGTTATTATTTGTAAAAACGGTAAAGGTTATTTATAATTCGTGTTTAACAATATTTTGAAATTATTAATTATTTTTTAAGATGTTTTGAAGTTAACAATTTTCATTTATTTCTAATGTTTATTGTTAATTATTATTATTATTATATAATGATGTTTTGAAGTAAAAGGTTTTTAATTATTTTAAATATTTTCAAGATCCATGAATAGAGTTAGTTTGGATTTTATAAAGGAATTTATAAAATGGTTTGAAGACTTAAGGTGTAACGATCCCAATTTTTGAGCCAAATTTAAATTTGTAATTTAAATGAATTTTTGAATATAATTGTGAACTAATTTGAAAATTTGTAAATGATTATATTTGAAAGTAGATTTTAAAATTAAGTTGATTTGAAAATTTAGTAATAAATATTCTATAAAAATTAATTGAATTTAAAAGTTTTATATTTTGAAAAATATCATATATGTATATAATTACAATTGTAAATATAATATGATATTAAAACAGGGTTTAATAAAAGTTTTAAAATGTACATATCTTTTGGGAATTAATAAGAAAATATATATTTTGAACAATATTTTAATTTTTAAATTTGATTGTGGATTCATTTGAAAATTTTGAATAAATATATATTTTTTTTTTGAAAGTTAAATTGTGAATAAAACTTTGATTTTGGAAAAATTCAAATTGTATATATTTATAAATATATTCAATTTGGAAAATTCTAAAAATTTAATACTAATAGGAAAATTTGTTTTGTATTTCTAATATGATGATTTGAAAATTTTATTCTGAAATTGATTTACAAAAGTAATTTAATAATAAAAATTAAATCTAATATATATATATATATATATATGCATACATGTTTATTTCTTTTATGAATATAGATAAATGTTTATTTAAAATTATAATAGTTTTAATTTAAATAAGATTTTGATAAAAATGGTTTGCAAAACCAAATTGAAAATACACATATAAACATTTAAGAGTATAATAAAATAAGTTTAAAATAGGATTTGAACATTTTCTTTAAAAAAAAAATATAGTTTGTAAATATATAAAAAGTTTAAAAATATAAATTAATTAAAAGTTTAAACATTTAAATACATGCATAGGACATGTGTAACAATTTAATTAACATCAAAATACAAGTGTTAAGATGAAAATGCATGCAAAGGACAAGTGTCATTTTCTTTGATTTCTATTTTTGAAAATGGATAAAAAAATGAGAAACAAGTCTATAAACACAACATCTTCTTCTTTATCATCTTTTATTCATTTTCAAAGTAAAACAAAAGGACTGTACAAACTTTCTGAAACCAGAAAAAATCATCAAACAAATTGAAAACTAAATCAAAGCAAAGCACAAATTAGATTCAACCTAAAAATTAAAAACCAGATTCAAGTTGAATCAAAATAAAATCATTTTAGCAATCAATTTGGAAGCTACAAATCTGAAGCAACCCAAACTTCATCAATAAGCAAGCTTCAGGATTCGAAATAAAAAAAATCAAACAACAGTTATTTTTCAAAGCATTTCAAGACTAGAAAATAAAGGCTTCAACCAGTTTCAAAGTCTTCAGCCAGGAAATCTAAGTAAAGTACAAAATCAATTGACAACTAGATCAGATTCAACTCAGAAGAAACAACAGATCATAGGCAAATTTTCAAGATTTCAGTGTAAATCAAACTCCCAGGCCTATGTGCTCTATTTTGTTCGTCATGACTGTGGTGAGCAAACTAGACCTGAATATATTTTTTATGTCTTGATGTTGTGATTGATCCTTGAAGCAAAATAATGCATGATGTTCTATATGTACGAATTTGTGTATGCATGTGTGTATCTGAGCAATGTCTGTGCATATGCTCTCCTCTGTTTAAAATTACAGATTCAAACTTAATAGAAAAATTAGTATCTTCCCATCCAAATGAATTTAAGCTATAATTTCTAAAAGGAATTTGTTTATAACAATATAACATCAATCAAAGAAAAATTATTAAGAAGAATATATGGGTAGGATAGTTGGAAATCAGGATAACGGGAAAAAAAAATTCAAACCGTGAATTTGATTTTTAAATTGGTAAGTTTTGATCATACAGGCTGATTCGTATTTCAAAACGGCGAATTTAGAAAATCATTTACGATTTTTAAGTTAGTAATGATCGAGAATTTCTTAAATGAACAGAAATCACAATTTGATCAAGCTATGGCAACCGATGGCACAACTGGCCTTGTGATCAATCTGAAGCATGCTTGTAGATAAGGGATTATCAGAAAAATGGTGGAATAAATTCTAGATCGCCAGAGAAGATGGATGATGTAAAAATAGGGTTTTGGGACCTCGTTTGAATGATGTTGTATTCGAGGTCACTACGCTGCCAAAGGTGAATCGGACTTCGTCGCAGGGGTTGGAACTGAAGCTCGAATGATTGACGATGATCTGGTGAGGCTCGCAAGGATTCAGGCGAACTCTGGTGGCGGCACGTGAAGTTTTTTTATCGACCAGGTTGCGTTTAGGTGTTGCTCGAGTTATCAAATTAAATTTGCAGTTTAGGTTCGTCGAGCTGGGTGGTTGAGTTCGTCGATAGGGTCGAGTGTGACTTGTGGATGGTCGCAATGTTGGTCGGAAAAGGTTCCGATGATCGTGCATGTGCACGCGAGGGATGGTGTATCTGCTACTGTTTAAAGTTTTGGGGAATAAAGAATGCTCTCGGGTCCAAACTCGCGAAAGACATGGGTTCAACTCGAAGCAATGGAATGGTGGATGAACTCGAGAATGTTAGTAGGTTTTACACGTGAGTGTCTCGAGTCTGAAGCATTTAGAAAAACCAGATTTTAAATTTGAATAGAATAGGTTTTGAAATCTTATTCTTAAACAAATTTCTTTTATATAATAAAAGTTTATTTAAAATTTTAGGTCAATGAAAGTTCTATAGTTTATTTAACTTTAAATTAATTAAGTTTTGTTTCCCTTAATTATTTTGAAATTTAAATTTAGTAACTGATTTAAAAAGATAAATGGTTTATCTTAATAATGTTTTGATTACTAAATTACTTAAAGGTTGTCAAAATTTAGTTAATTATTAATGATGATTTACTTTATTTAACAAGGTTTAATGGACGTAATTATGTAATTAAATAAGAATAATTACTTTGTGTAATTAAAGTAAAGTTAATACTTTGGGCAATTACCTTTAAGGATTAATGTGATTAATGAATTAAAATGATTTGAGGTTAATTTGGTTAATATTGCTAATTTATTAAAGGTTGATTAAATTATGGTATTAATCAAGCGATTGAAGAATAATTAATTAAGGCTAATTAATTTGAATGATTAATTAGTAGAGGTAATTAATTTGAGAATAATTAATTAATTAAGGATTAATTAATGAAAGTGATTGGGGATAATCACTTATTGTAATAAATTAAAGATAATTAATTTAATTAATTTATTGATTAATTAATTTATTGATTAATTAATTAAGGTTAATTAATTAAAGAATAATTAAATAATTAAATGTTATGTGAGGACCCGCAAATCCGTACTCCTTGAATATACACTAATCTCCATAGATTAATTCAAGATGAACAGAAATACGAATTCTCAATGTTTACGAAAAAGAAAAAGACAGAAGAAGAGAGAAAAGAGATAGAAAATAGAGAGAAAAGAAAACAGAACGGAAAGAAAACGCAGAACAACAACAGAATCTCACAATCGCAGCGGAACAACATATAATAGATAAATGAATAATCTTTAAACAAAGAACTATATCAGTTATTACATTACATCACATTTCATTACATCATATCATCAGAGTGTACAACAATAACAAACAGCGGAAAAAGAAATACTATATGCTAATAATACGCCAATGCCATCCAGCTTGCCTCCAGCAACTCTAGAATTCCAGAATATCCTGGTAAACCTTAACTCTGGACTGCCCGTGTAGAAATTGGTGGGCACCCAAAGTTTAGGAAGGAAAACAATAAACTCCGAGTCAGTCATGTGACTGGTGTGAGAACTCAAACAGTTTATTTATCTTTAAAATCAAAATAGAGGAATATTTTTAAAGTCAATTCGCAATGCTTTTAAAAATGAGACTACCATAAGGCCTCCCACACACACACACATGCAAAACCAGAATCGGAGGAGATTTCTCCTTATGATAGTCAAAGATGCTTGATACGCATTAAAAAGAAACATTTGATATTATTACTAGTGCATAGTGTAGGAAAAATTCATTTCGAAAGTAGAATATAAATCTTAGCCAACATACGACCATTATCGTATGCCTACTATAGCTACTATGTTCAATAGCAGGTTACCGCCACATTCCATAGCAGGTTATACAACTAAAACCGTACAGGGTTTCGTATTGTTTCTTTGGATTTCCAACGAATGGTCAGGCCAAGGAACTTCCCATTGCCACATGGAAACGCCTCTGGCGGGACGTACCGAGAACTTAACCAGCTCTCTGCCAACACAAGGCCGGGTTACCTTTATCACTAGGTAACTACTACACGAATATGTCATCCCCCGGTCCTTTGGGACCTTTATCCGAGCGCTCGTCATCAACATCACACAATCATAAATAAAGTGTTTCAACATGAGTAAGCATCTGGGCTCCATACCATGATACCACCCTTTTCCAGAAGGAAATGCACATACCCTAAAGGGAGCTACCCCTCATAACCTTGCCGCATCTTTCCTGTTTTGACCATTCCGGGGTGTGAGGCTCGACGAAGTCACGTCCACAAAGACACACTTTATACAAAAGCCGTGCTTTGGGTCAACAAATGATCATAGAAATGATCACCAAGATAATCGATCAAACAAATGATCCTATCACAAATGATCAACACAATGATCATTTCACAGCAACACTCAGCATGTCACATTACCAAATTGGGAATGTATTGCTGATAACCTTCAACTACATAACCTCTGAGCTCGTACGTCTCAGAGAAGGGTGTTAAGCTAAGAGAATAAATTCTCCGCTACCAACAGAAATATATTTGAAAGAAATCTGCTTTATATCTCAATTTGTAATGTCAGACACACAATCCATACAAGTCTGTTCCGGGCTCGAACAGAACCGAAGGCACTTACAAAGAAGTCCTTGCAATCCGGATATCCACAATCCTGATCGGATTCCCCATCACATATGGAGAACTCTATACCGGAGCAACGCGGTGCAGAGTCAATCGACAGGTCATCCTATCGCTCTCGCAAATACCCGGTCTTCAACACCGGTCATCAATGCTATCCATTACGTCGTATCACTATTCGGAATGGGTAATCTGAATAACGAGCGCAATAATTTAAAAATAAGTGTAGCATTCAAATTCAGCAAATCACAACAAATACCTTTCAAAGGTAAATATTGATAGTCGGTTATTGAACTATCAATGGATATGCACAACATCACCTGATTCCAAATAATTTTCCAAATTATTTATTTCCCAAAATTCATATCTTTACAAGATAAATAATTTTCACACTTCAAAAATAAATCAATATTTATTTTTAAACAGATTCTCTTTTCTTTTGTAAATTCCATAGTGAATTTATATTCCAAAATATCTATGAATATACGATTTCAATTATTCATTTTCAATTTATCTTCAAAAAGATAAATTCTCAAAATATTCACTTTATATTGGAAAACATTTCCATACTTACTTATTAAGTAATTCTCAATCCATTTATTTTCTACACTTGGAAAATATTCAATATACTTAAATCGAGATTAAGTATATATTTCATTCTTCAAGGAAATCATTCTCTTAAACATATTTATTTGGGCCAAAACGAATGTTGCGTAAAACATTGTTACGACAACCCAAAATTATTAGTATAGGGATTCGAATTTAAGATAGATATATAAATCCCAATACTAAGAAAAACATTTCCTTTCGGAAATCATTTACTATAACAACAGTGTTATAGTCCACCATTTCCTTCTATTTCTCGAAAACGTCTATTTCAACAATGAATGTTGAAATCTATGGTTTCGAATCTCAACACATTTTGAAAACATCGTTAGATCGTTTTAATTCTATTTAAAACATCAAATTCAAAACAATTTCTTTAACATATTATTCACTATTCAAAAACGTGAATATACTAAGTTAACCAATTTCATCATTTCTATTCATTTTGTTTCAAAGGATTATTCACTATCTAAAACGTGAATATAACTCCATTAATAAGTTATAACAATTTACTTATCAAAATTAGTCGTTTGCGGATTTATAAAACAATGTTTATAAATTCCATTTCTATTTATTTTATAACTACTTCCTTTTATAAACCTCCTTTATTAACCTATTCACTTTATAACTCAATTATAAACCAAAGGTTCATATTATAAGTTAAATGCTTATAATTTATTTGTTTGCAAAATCGTTCCTTTGAACTTCATAATTATAAATCTTATAACTTATAAGATTCAATTATTTATCCAAAAATATCCCTTTAATTACTTTACAAATTTTATAAACCTACTGCTTATAAAATTCCATTTATACTTCACCGTTTATAATTCTATAAATTTCATTCATTTATGAAATTCATTCACAGTTCATTCTAACACTTATAAAAACTCGTTTTATAATTCAAATATTTTAATTTATAAATAAACAATTTATAAATCTTTTATATAAATTAATTTATACTATTATTTTAAAACATCTTTAATCTCCTTTATAATTTCACCATTCTCTTTGATTTATAAAATAATCAAATTTTATAAATCCTATATTTCAACTTCTTATAATAAATTCAAAAATCCCGATTAACTATTTTATAAAATCATTAACCCCATATTTTCAAAATCAACTTTTTACTGTATTTCTCAAAAATCATAATTTTTATAACATTAAAAATTATAACGTTTTATTTATTTATAATGGATAAATTCCAAAAATATTTTATAACGTATACTTTCAAAAATCACTTTAAAATCATTTTAAAATTCCAAAATTTGGCCTAGTGATGCTACACACCAAATAGCCCATCACGACAACAACGATATCATATATCGATATGATAATCAATGAATATCAAAATATTCAAAATCAAATAAATACTGTTGAGGAATCCAGTTGGATCCCTCCAACCTGTTTTCCTGCATCCACAAACATTAGCATAATACCAATTCCGTTCCAGTACGAAATTATCGCGGTATATGGGATTTAAAATATTATCCGCTTAATAGACGGCGCAATAGGGTCTCATCCGCTATACAATGCGGGAAATCAATAACTGCAATATATACATATGCCAATATATATATATATTGCTATTATATATAATACCAATTTCACTGTTTATGAAATATTCGCGGTATATGTTTTTAATAAATAACCTCCGCTTACTAACGGCGCATAATGTCTATTTTAACAATCAATAGATAACAATCATCATTCAAACATGCATTCAAATATTTTAAATATAACTATTTAAAATTAAAATCGAAACCGATTCGATTGAGTGAGAAGTTCTCACCTTGATTTCAATTTCGTTTTAGCGATTTATTTCGAATAAAATTAAACGGACGTTTAATTTTAGACGAAATTCTCACTAACTCCAAACGACTCCAATCCAATTCCATAGCGTAGTGCTCGTCCGTACGATTCCAACGCAACTGGTTTCGCGCGTTTTCAACCTCATATGAAAAAGATATGATTTTTACAAGTTTTACACGAATTTATATAAACTAGTTACAACATAATTTTTATTTTTAAACCTAACCCTATCATCCACCGTTCAGATCCAAGCAACCCAGCAATCACCACCGTCCTTTCCCTTCTCCTTCATCACGCAACTTCCCAGTAAAACAAACCCAACGTGGCCGCCCCTAGGGTTAAATATCACGGCCACATCGTTCATCTACACGCCGATCAGGAAGCACCATAGAGAAGCTCGTCACGCGCTCCACCATCAGCCGCCATCCCATGAAGCTCGGTCCCCTTACGCTCCCGATTTTCGTGCATGAACAACAGCCGAACGCGGCGCTCTGGCAACCCCCACGATGCTCCAAATTCGATCATCACCCTATGGAATCGAAGCTCTCTTCGAGCTCTTCGATTTACTAGTTGGAGATTTCTGCTATAAGTGGATGGATTGCAAGAAATTAAAGAATAAATTTCGACGAATTTCGGCCATTGATGAAAGGGGGTGGCGGCCTACACTTAAACCCTAGTTTTATTTTTATTTTTTATTTGTGAAAGGTTAAGGGTCTATTTATAGAAAATAAAACGAAACACTATTCATTTTGGAATTTTCGGACTCCGATTTACGCACGGTGACCAGCGTTTCTAGGGTTTACCCCGCGTTCCGGACGCAATGGAACAGGTTTCGGAAGCTAATTCGATCGTCTGTGCGAGTTATGGAATAAAACGATCAATTTAAATTAAATCGATTTAAACGATTTTCTAGGCGTTTTAGCTTGCACCGGACAAACGGTAAATCCGATTGACACGAAATTTAAAACCGTACAATAATATCACATTATGGATCCGATGAAACTAATTTCGTCGAAATCCGAGACTTTTTGAAAAATGGCTATTTTAACTCGCCAAATTAATATTAAAACAATTTCGATGCGTTTCGAGCTGCCACGATAACTCCGTTTGCTACTAAAATTGAAATCCGATAATAACAAACTATTACGGATTCAATGGAACTAGTTTCGTCCAATTCTGAGACTGTTCGAAAATTGGCTAATTTCACTAGTCGATTAAATATTAAAATATTCAATTTTCACAGATTAACTCTTAATTCGATTTTAAAAGTTCTAAAATATCGTTCTAACTTCAATATGATATAATAAAATTTTACAAATAATTTTCAATCATATTTAACTCGATTTTCAATTATTTCCATAATTTAACATATTAAATTATTGATTTAATTATCCAATTAAATCCAATTATTCAAAATAAAATTTATTCGACTTATAAAATTCATTTATTAATATTTAAAATTAATTAAATATCCAAATTTTAATTAATAAAATTCGGGGTCGTTACATGTTATTCATTTAATAATTAAGGGCTAATTAATTTATTATTAAGGGTTAATTAATAAATAATCAAATGTTAATTAATTAAAATGGTTAGTAATTAATTAATGTTAGTTGACCAGGGTTAGTAATTTATTAATCTGGTTTAAGTTAAACTAAAATCAGGATTGAGTAACTAATTCATGAGTAATTAATTTAATTAAATTAATTTAGAATTAAACAATTAATTAGTCCTGTTTATAAATGATTATCGAATGCTTGGATTGGTTATGAATGTTTGTATTATATGAAATGCCTTGAATTGATTGTTATCTCTGGACTGTAATATTCTGTTCTGTGAATTGAGCCGTGTGAAATTTATTTTATTTGTTTATCTGTAATACATTTTTCTGTAAATCTGTGAATGAAAGATAAGCTTAATAGATTATACCGTTCAATATTGATGTGTTTGAATCTATGATGATTGATGTTTTGCACTATTGTGCAGAACCCTTGGACTACACCATAGACACACAAATATGGATTGCACGAGGAAATTGGTTAAGTCATGGATTTTTGAAATGATTTTAAAATTTGAATTCTTTTGAATCCAAATAGTTTTGGAAAATGGAATTGGGTTGAAAACTTTTGAAAAGGGGTTTGAAGTTAAAAGTTATTTTTAATAACTTGCTTAAATTTTGAAATTTAAATAATTTAATTTGAATTTGAATTCAAAAATTTGAAGTTGAATTCTATGTTCGGAAACTATGATTTAAAAAGGCTATACAAGTTATATATGTGTTTATATGGGTTTTAAACCATTTTAAATGTATTGTTTTGAATTTGAATTTAACCTAAGGGCTTTAACTTGTATAAATGAAATCCGATTTATTCCGAAACAAAAAAAACTATTTGTTTTCAAATAATAGAAGCTTTCATATAAGGAAAGAATTTCCAATTTGTGTTAAAAGGATTTCAAGTTCGAAATGAAAATGGTTTTCCAAGTTTTGAATAAATCTTTGGAAATAGTTTGAAAGCTATGAATTAAATCTTTGATTAAAAGATTGAAGGAGTTAATCCAATTTGAAAGGGAAACTGTTTGAAAGAATATGAATGAATCTTTGTTAAAGATTGGTATACTTTGCTTTCAAATTGAAAAGGGATCTTAAAGGTGTGCCCTTTCTATAAAAGATTTGAAATGGAAATTGTTTTGAAATATGTGAATGATTCTTTGTGAAAGCTAGGTGAACTTTTTGAATTGAATCTTTTTGTTTAAGGATTTGGAAATGGTAATTTTTTTTAAACCATTTGAAAGAAAAGTTTGGGTTTTAAAGTTGTGACTTAACTGAAATCCCAATATCCATATGCTTTTAAATATAGCGCTCATTATTCGGTTTAGCCGGGAGAGGACCTTGTGTCATATAACCCATTCTGAATAATGATATGACGTTATGGATAGCATTTGAAGACCGGTGCTGAAGACCGGATATTTTCGAAAGCGAAAGGATAACCCGTCGATTGTCTCTGCACCGAATAGCCTCAGTGTAGAGATCTCCATATGTGATGGGAAGTCCGGATGTGATTAGGGATTATCCGGATTTGCAAGGGCTTCTTTTGAAGTGCCTTCGGTTCTGTTCGAACCTGGAACAGACTTGTATGGATGTGTGTCTGACATTACACTTTGAGATGTAAAGCTGGTTTCTATCAAATACATTTCTGTTTGGTGGCGGAGATTTATTCTCTTAGCTTAACATCCTTCTCTGAGACGTATGAGCTCAGAGGTTATGTAGTTGATGGTTACTAGTGGTACATTCCCAATTTGGTAATGTGGCATACAAAGAGCTGCTGATCATTTGTTGATCAAAGCACGGCTTTGTGTAAAAGCGTAGCTTTGTGGACGAGACTGCATCAGGCCCTTGCTCCCCGGAAACGGTTGAAACAGGAAAGATGCAACAAGGTTGCAGGGGTCGCGCCCCTAGGGTATGTCCATTCCTTCTTGAAAAGGGTGGTATTATGGTATGGAACCCATATACTTACTCATGTGGACACTGTAAATTTATTACTGTATGATGTTGCTTTGTGGTTGAGGATCCTCGGATAAAGGTCATAAACGACGGGGGGTGGCATATCTTAGGTGTTACTCCCGGGAAGGGAGTATACCGGCGTTGTGTTAGCAAAGATCCGGGTAGGTTCTTGGGGCATCCCTCCATAGGCGTTCCCATGTGGCAATAGGAAGTTCCTTAGCCTGCCCATTTGTTGGAAATCCAATCATCCAATACATGCCCTGTATGGTTTTAATTGTAAAACCTGCCATTTACTTATGGTGGTGCCCCACTGTTTAGATGGTAGATATAGTAGGCATACAATAATGGTTGTATGCTGGCTAAGATTAATATTATATTTTCAAAAGATTTTCTGCACTATGCACTAATAATAATATCAAATGGTTTTCGCGTATCAAGCATTTTTGACTATCATAAGGAGAAATCTCCTCTAATTTTGCGTTTGTATCTTGCGTGTGGCGGGAGGCCTTATGGTAGTTTCATTTTCTAAAAAGCATTGCGGATTTCAATATTTCAAATTCCTTTGTTGTTTGTTTTAAAGAAAACTGTTTTTGTTTGCTCATACCAGTCCTATGACTTACCCGAAGTTTATTGTTCCCTTCCTAAACTCTAGGTATCCACAATTTTCCACACGGGCAGTCTAGAGTTGGGTTGTTCAGATAATCAAATAGTAGGTGTAGATTCGATAGCCATCAGCCTTCTGTTTGATAGCTTTTAGAAATCATTGGAGTCTTTGGATTTTCGGGATCGCATTTGCTACAAGTTCAACTTGATGGGGGTTCTTGCTAGCTTTGGATTGGAGATGGAGTTTTTGGAGTTTGGCATTGAAGACATTGCTTTTCCATTGCTATTGTCTTGTATCTATCTTTGATATATTGATAGTCATTTGTATTTGATATTCAGTTGTATCAGATATTGTATTCATTGTTGTATCAATGATATTATTCATTCTTCCACTGTGTTGTTATGCTTAATGTGTTATAGGCTCCGGCGAACCAGATTCGACGTTTGAATCTACGGCATTCGAGTACAAGTGAAGTACGGGTGTCGATTTTCGAAGGTCGAGTCAGGATCGTTTCATTTGGTATCAGAGCTGAAGGTTAAAACTTTAGCTCAGGAGTATAACACATTTGGTAACTCATTAGAGATAGGGTGAAGTATGCCCTAGAATGAGTATATCCCTAAGATATCTGTCTGTATGCCTCCGTAAATTCTCTTGCTATCCACTGATAGTAAGTATGAGTGCAAGAAGAGGACGAGGTAGGGGACATGGAAGTACCACTTCATATGGTCAATACCCTGCAATAACGGAAACAATCTTTTCTCTATCAATATCCTTTGATTCAATTTCAATTCTTTGATGGCTTCGTGGCAGCTCAAGGGAGAAGCTTTGGTGTGGTGTTGGCCCTGCGAATGGTTATAGAATATTCCTAATTTATATTCTTTCTATCAAATTCCTATCATTTTAACTTTAATAAATTTTAAATTTTAAATTGAAATAAATTGATTAACAAAATATGAAGATTTGTATTGATAAAACGATTTTGATTTAAACCAAAGTCGAAATTCTATTGTAATTTCTGGTGTGGGTCTATGTCTGAGGGATAAGCTGGTGTAAACTTTGGGATATTCCGACCTGAGTTTTAAGAATTGTGGTAGATTAAATCCGTTTATTTGTTCTTTTGGGTTCAAATATGTTCTACAAATGGTTAGTTATCCTTCGAACTAACCAATACCCTGTATATTTCGTAGACTGGATGACCCGAGTACTTCGTGAAGTGTTAAATGAGTTTGTTCTCGTATCTATTGGTGATATACTGATTTGGTGAACCAAATACAGAATAGATAATCGACTGGATTGATGAGTCGATTCTCTATCTTTGTGTATCTATCCTTAGTTCTCTTCCTGTCTGGCAAATTTGGGGACGAAATTTTCTTAATGGGGGAATCTGTAACAATCCCAATTTTTGAGACAAATATAAACTTGTAATTTAAATGAATTTTTGAATTTAATTGTGAACTAATTTGAAAATTTGGTTCTATAAAAATTAATTGAATTTAAAAGTTATATTTTGAAAAATATTATATATGTATATAATTAGAATTGTAGATATAATATGATATTAAAACAGGGTTTAATAGAAGTTTTAAAATGTACATTTCTCTTGGGAATTAATAAGAAAATATACATTTTAAATAATATTTTAATTTTAAAATTTGATTGCGCATTCATTTGAAAATTTTGAATAAGTATATATATTTTTGAAAGTTAAATTGTGAATAAAACTTTGATTTTGGAAAATTTTAAAATGTAAATATTTATAAATATATTGAATTTGGAAAATTCTAAAAATTTAATACTAATAGGAAAATTTGTTTTGTATTTCTAATATGATGATTTGAAAATTTTATTTTGAAATTGAGTTACAAAAGTAATTTAATAATAAAAATAAAATCTAATATATATATATATATATATATGCATACATGTTTATTTCTTTTGTGTATATAGATAAATGTCTATTTAAAAGTATAATAGTTTTAATTTAAATAAGATTTGATAAAAATGGTTTGTAAAACCAAATTGAAAATATACATATAAACATTTAAAAGTATAATAAAATAAGTTTAAAGTAAGATTTGAACATTTTCTTTAAAAAAAATATAGTTTGTAAATATATAAAAAGTTTAAAAATATAAATTAAGTAAAAGTTTAAACATTTAAATACATGCATAGGACATGCGTAACAATTTAATTAACATCAAAATACAAGTGTTAAGATTAAAATGCATGCAAAGGACAAGTGTCATTTTCTTTTATTTCTATTTTTGAAAATGGATATAAAAAAATGAGAACAAGTTTATAAACACAACATCTTCTTCTTTATCATCTTTTATTTATTTTCAAAGTAAAACAAAAAGACAGTACAAACTTTCTAAAACCAGAAAAAATCATCAAAAAAATTTAAAAATAAATCAAAGCACAGCACAAATTGGATTCAACCTAAAAATTAAAAACCAGATTCAAGTTGAATCAAAAAAAAAATCATTTTAGCAATCAATTTGGAAGCTACAAATCTAAAGCAACTCAAACTTCATCAATAAGCAAGCTTCAGGATACGAAATAAAAAAAATCAAACGACGGTTTTTTTTCAAAGCACTACAAGACTGGCAAACAAAGGCTTCAACCAGTTTCAAAGTCTTTAACCTGGAAATATAAGCAAAGTACAAAATCAATTGACAACTAGATCAGATTCAACTCAGAAGAAACAACAGATCAGAGGCAAATTTTCAAGATTTCAGCGTAAATCAAACTCCCAGGCCTGTGTGCTCTGTTTTGTTCTTCATGACTGAGGTGAGCAAACTAGACCTGAATATATTTTGTATGCCTTGATGTTGTGATTGATCCTTGAAGCAAAATAATGCATGATGTTATGCATGTATGAATTTGTGTATGCATGTGTGTATCTGAGCAATGTTTGTGCATATGCTCTCCTCTGTTTAAAATTGCAGATTCAAACTTAATAGAAAAATTAGTATCTTACCATCTAAATGAATTTAAGCTATAATTTCTAAAAGGAATATGTTTGTAACCATATAACATCAATCAAAGAAAAATTATTAAGAAGAATATATGGGTAGGTTAGCTAGAAATCAGGATGACAGGAAAAAAAATTCATGTCGAGAATTTGATTTTTAAATTGGTAAGTTTTGATCATACAGGCTGATTCGTATTTCAAAACGGCGAATTTAGAAAATCATTTTACGATTTTTAAGTTAGTAATGATCGAGAATTTCTTAAATGAACAGAAATCACAATTTGATCAAGCTATGGCAACCGATGGCACAACTGGCCTTGTGATCGAATCTGAAGCATGCTTGTAGATAAGGGATTATCAGAAAAATGGTGGAATAAATTCTAGATCGCCAGAGAAGATGGATGATGTAAAAATAGGGTTTTGGGACCTCGTCTGAATGATGTTGTATGCGAGGTCACTACGCTGTCAAAGGTGAATCGGACTTCGCCGCAGGGGATGGAACCGAAGCTCGAATGATTGGCGATGATCTAGTGAGCCTCGCAAGGATTCAAGCGAACTCTGGTGGCGGCACGTGAAGTTTTTTTGTCGACCAGGTTGCGTTTAGGTGTTGCTCGAATTATCAAATTCGATTTTCGGTTCAGGTTCTTCGAACTGGGTGGTTGAGTTCGTCGATGGGGTCGAGGGTGACTTGTGGATGGTCGCGATGTTGGTCGGAAAAGGTTCCAAAAATCATGCACGCAAGGGATGGTGTATATGCTACTGTTTGAAGTTTTGGGGAAGAAAGAATGCTCTCGGGTCCAAACTCGAGAAAGACATGGGTTCGACTCGAAGCAATGGAATGCTGGATGAACTCAAGAATGTTAGCAGGTTTTACACGTGAGTGTCTCAGGTCTGAAGCATTTAGACAAACTAGATTTTAAATTTGAAAAGAATAGGTTTTGAAATCTTATTCTTAAATAAATTTATTTTATATAATAAAAGTTTATTTAAAATTTTGGGTCAATGAAAGTTCTATAGTTTATTTAACTTTAAATTAATTAAGTTTTGTTTTCCTTAATTATTTTGAAATTTAAATTTAATAATTAAGAAATTGATTTAAAAAGATAAATGATTTATCTTGATAATGTTTTGATTACTAAATTACTTAAAGGTTGCCAAAATTTCGATAATTATTAATGATGATTTACTTTATTTAACAAGGTTTAATGGACGTAATTAAGTAATTAAATAAGAATAATTACTTTGTGTAATTAAAATAAAGTTAATACTTTGGGTAATTACCTTTAAGGATTAATGTGATTAATGAATTGAAATGATATGAGGTTAATTTGGTTAATGTTATTAATGTATTAAAGGTTGATTAAATTATGGTATTAAGCAAGCCATTGAAGAATAATTAATTAAGGCTAATTAATTTGAATGATTAATTAGTAGAGGTAATTAATTTGAGAATAATTAATTAATTAAGGATTAATTAATGAAAGTGATTAGGGATAATCAATTATTGTAATAAATTAAAGATAATCAATTTAATTAATTTATTGATTAATTAATTAAGGTTAATTAATTAAAGAATAATTAAATAATTAATGGTTATTCATTTAATAATTAAGGATTAATTAATTTATTATTAAGGGATAATTAATAAATAATCAAAGACTAATTAATTAAAATTGTTTGTAATTAATTAATGTTAATTAACCAGGGTTAGTAATTTATTAATCTGGTTTAAGTTAAATTAAAATTAGGATTGAGGTATTAATTCATGAGTAATTAATTTAATTAAATTAATTTAGAATTAAACAATTAACTAGTCCTGTTTATAAATGATTATCGAATGCTTGGATTGGTTATGAATGTTTGTATTATATGAAATGTCTTGAATTGATTGTTATCTCTGGACTTGTAACAACCAGGTATTTCCAACCATTTCCATCCATTATAAGTGTATAGGTAGACACTCATGCCGGAATTGAATTGCTCAAAATACCACGTTGTAAATAAAAATTTGGCAAATCTCAGAATATACAGTAAATAAAAATCACAGATCACAGACACAGAGTAATAATAATGCAGCAGAAGTAAAAGAGATAGTAGTTCATGAAGCTACTATATAAATATATATCAGAGTTACATAAGATACAATAGAAGAAATAAAGTACAACAGAAGTTTAAATATGATAACCAAGTACAAGCTGAATAGAACAACCGAACTGAAAAGATGAAACTTGACAAGTAGATAATCTCCAGCGATTTCAATCTCCAGAAAGTGGAAATCCAAATCTGCGAATAACTCAGGCTGACTCGAGCGTAAATAAAAATACAAACACTCGAGTCAGGACATACATACTTATACAATGTAAACCAACTCAAGTGAACTGTAGCAAAGATACAAGTAACTTAGAAGATGCTTTGGACCGCCCATCCTCTAAGGATCCGTTAAACTATTTACTATGTAGTAATATACGCTATATACAGTAGGTCTAATCAGTAAAGTATAATCATATAGAAAATAGCGTTAAGGGGATGGTGAACCTTAACGCGGTCGGATCTTTAAAACCAAAATCGTAGTGGGCTCGCTATAAGGAGATGACATGGCACGCGAGGCAATGCCAGGGTGGATACACCGTTTGCACTCCTGGACCGGTGGTGACGGCAAGCCAGCAGCTTTCGCCCACCTCGAACAATACCCCCGAATCAAAGTGGCGCCACATATCGAATCACAAAAGTAATAGAATGGTTTCCGATGGGGCATGCTCGATGAAAGGGTGCGACCCTTTGTGTAGCCCGGTATAGCTCCTGTTTTAGTCATTTATGCCAACTCACGGGAGTTGGGTCCACGTAATATACCTCGAGAACGTCGCCACCATCCTACTTCATTCTGGAATCTCCACCGCGTACACAGTTGTTAAAGTGGTTTTCGGTATTGGCCGGCTATAAGACAATATCCGATCCCGGTCTCTTTAACAACCAATCGTTATTATAACCCGTAGTTATAACTTTAAAACAATATTATATACTTCAAAATAAAATATCATTTCAACCCAAATCTTTATCAAAATAAAGATTAAATCATTTCCAAACCATTTCAATATATCATCATACCATATCTTTCAATTCAAATATTTATCAAAATAAATATCAAGTCATTTCTAACCATTTCAATATATTAAATTATCATATCCTTTAAACACTTCCTTTCAAATCATTTTAATACATCAAAATATCATAACCTTTCAAAGCTTCATTTTTCAAATCATTTAATATCAAAATATCATATCTTTCAAAACTTCGTTTCAAATCATTTTAATATATCAAAATATCATATCTTTCAGTACCACATTTCAAATCATTTTAATATATCAAAATATCATATCTTTTCGAAACCACATTTCAAATCATTATTCATGTTATTCAATTTAAAATACCATTTCAATTCATATTTCTTATTAGTTTATATTCCAAAAAAATCATTTTTAATCATAAAAATGAAGTTATTATGTTAAAAATTAAATCATTAAATTTCCAAAACTTTCAACTTCCAAAGTTCATTTATTCACTTAAGTTTATCAAAACAATGAAATTTCACTTTTCGCCGCATTTAGAAAACGCTACGGAAAGTTACATTCAAAACAGTTCAATTTAACAAAAGACGACATTTTAAAATGTTGTAATAGGGTTTACTTAAATTCCAAATAAACTTAGTTAAATTCAAAAATTATAGCACTTACAAAATTGCTATAATAGTTTTTAATTCAATTTAGCTTTTTAGTTCATTATCATCAACTACAGCATTTACAAATACTGTAATATCATTTACATTGTAATTAATAGCATTTCAAAAATGCAGTCAATTAACTCCAAATATTCAATATAATTTCTCAACCAATTATATTTTTATTTAAAACATTTTTAACTCATAAAATCATACATTTTCACATTTATAAACATCATTTGATTTTCCTCAAGTTCATGATTTTATAAATTTAAATTTCCATTCAAAAATCAAGATTTAATAATAATTCACTTATTAAATTGCAATGTTCAATTTTAAATTCATTGCATTAAATTTCAACTTAACACTTAAGTTCAAATTCTCAAATATAACCTAGTTTTATTTTTATTTACTTAACTAAAAGTTCACTTTTAAGTCAATTTCATAAATTTCCAATTTAGTTATATTTCAAAATTTCAACTTAAAGTATTCATTCATTTCACATTTCAACTTTATTAAAAATAATTAATATGATATAAAATCACTTTGAATTCATTTAAATTCAAATTATCATAAATTTATCATAATTTCATATTCAATTTAATTTCCAATTATAGTTAAATCAAATTTTCCAAAATAACTTACGTTCAAAATTTTCTAACTTTTCATTAATTCATTTTACTTACAATTATTCAGAAAATCAATAATATTTTACAAAAATCCTTTTTAATTAGATTTAAATCAAAATGTTTTAATATTTACATTTCTAAAATAATTTTAAAAATTTTAGAAAACATATATTAACTATGGGTCTGTATATAATTTTCTACACTAGGAAAAGTGATACGGGTAATATATCATTTCAACCCGTAATTTACAAAGAAAGTCCTGGTTTTATCATTTCAAACCCGCAGTCCCAAGTAAATGAAATGAATTGAAAATAATTCAAGCCTATCATTTCAGCCCATAACAATTTTCCCTTATTCTAAAGTCTGTTCGGGTATGTATCATTTCAACCCATAGTGATTTCTAATTTACAGGGAACTTGCAGTGTGATAAACTGATAAAATATACAGAATAGCATGAATAACAATAGAATATGATATAACAGGTGTAATAACTGGTGTGAACATCATATGATAATAATATAAGCAGTTATAACATGTTAATATAGTTCAACAGATTCACAGGGTGTCAATTTACTACTTATATAAGTACATAATGTCTGGTGAGAAATACTCACATGTCACAAGCTGGAGAACGGAACCAAAGCACACGATACAGACCAAACGAAGGCACGACAACACTACCATGATTTGAGAGTGGAGGGACAAATATAATTGCCTTGTATACATATAAACAAAACAATTCAAAATACATAAGTTTTTCAAAGCCAAATTACACTAAACGACACTAGGAATCAAAACCCAAAACAAAGATAAATGCTTTGCACTTGTTCTCAACTTCACATACTTAAGTTATGAACTGAAATAGCACAGCCAAGGCATGTATAAAGGTCTGGTTTGGGTCCATAGTGGTCAGCCTATCATGGTTTAAAAGTGTGGAGATTTATAGGTGCAACAAGTCAACACTACAAGGCAATTTCAAGGCAAATTCAACAACTCTATGCCACAATTTGGTTTGGCCATAGGCTCTAGGGTCATGGTCAGAGACTCAGGTGGTGATGGCTGATGTGCTGGGGGGTGGTGGTCAGGTCAGAGCTGGTGGTGGTGGTGGAAGTGGCGGCAAAAGGTGGATGAAGGTGATGGTACCAAAACTAGGTCAGCTTGAGTGCATAGGTGATGGATTTGTGAATTTTGGTGGTGGTGCTTGCCTTGGGGTTGCTTGGCCTACCATGGTGGTGATCTAGGGTGGATGATGATCAGAAAATAAAGTGATGGAGGTTGGCCTAGATCTGGTTGAGGAGGAGTGGAGCCATGAAGTAGAGAACAAGTTGCAAAATCACATAGAAAAACTAGAAAACAAGAGAAGGGAAGAAGATTTTTACCAAATTTTTGCAAGATTGAGGCCATGGTTTTTTTTTTTTAGGGTTGAGAAGCTTTGGTAATTAGTGAAAATGAAGAAAAGAAGTCAGCTGAAGATAGTATAAGGAACGGCCAAAATAATGGATGTATTGATTGAAAAAGAAACGGTAAAAGAAACGGTAAAACGACTTTACGTTTCTTAGCTTTTAAAACCTTCCATACTTCCTTTTCTTTTAAATCAAGTAAAAAAAATAAACTTCAGCAAGTACATCTAAAAACCGAAACAAAGTGAAATAAAATAAAAATATATAATTAAATTTAAAGAAAATATAAAAAGAATTAAGGAAATTGCTTAAAAATTGAAAACAGGGTTCAAAAATTACAATTAAAACATCAATGGCTTTGGAAAAATATCTACTTCATTTTAAAAATAAGCGAAAATTTTGAAATAAAATAATTTATTTATCATTTCTAGAATAAAATAAATAATTAAATTGGAGAAAAATAGAAAAGAACTAAAGAAAATGTTTAAAAATTGAAAACAGGGCATGGAAATTACAAGAAAAATACTACTAGCTCTAGAAAAATTCCTACCTCACTTCAAAAATATTAAAAGACAAAAACATACATAAAATAACATATCAATGCATATTACAATAAAATATTACAAAGAAAAATAAAATTTATACTATTTAAAATAATAAAATTGCAGAATAAACAAATTGCACTCAATATTGAAATATACATAACTTTTACAATTTAAATCCGTTTCCAACGAAACAAAAAGCAGTGTTCTTAAAATTTTATGTACTTCCATAATAAAAGATAAAATTTAAATTTTCAAACTTTTAAAAATTTAAATTAAAAGTCAAATTTTGACTATTTTGACCAAAAATTCACTTTTTGGAAAATATTCTTTTTAGTCACGCTTTGGAATGATAATTCATATCAAAACTAAAGTTTATCATTCAAAATAAATAAAATAAGTTTTAAATCAAAAATCCAATTAAAATATACAAAAAAATTAAATCACAAAATACAGGGTTGTTACACTCTCCCCCACTCAAAATTTTTCGTCCCCGAAAAGGAATGAGGTACGGGAAAGCACAGAAAAAGATAAAGTGAAACAAGATTAGGACAAGATGACAAGGAGATTGAAATTATACATGATGGCTATTGTTATAGGTAAGTTTTACAAGGTGGAGATGATCTTTACAAGATTCTCCAAAATTAAGAACACAAGCACGAAAAGGTGGATTCAAAATGATTACCAAAGATCTATCAAAGATTATAGAAAGATGCCTATACCAATCTATAGCAAGATAAGGATGATAAGGACAACCAAAAGATAGTTTGGAAAACAAAATAAGGAAATGAGTTTGAAAGCACGAAAATTTCAACTTAAATAGAGAATAAACCTATACACAAGTTAAATAAATCTTAACTATGTCAAATTCCATTATCTTATTATCCAATCATCTTAAATTAACAATTTTTAAAACCAAAGGGTTTGAAAAATAATCATTTATTATACTCATAATGTACTTAATACATTTTATTCTTCTTTATTCCTAATTAAAATTAAATTTATTCCTCTTAATATATTTATCACTTATGTTAAACATACTTACACTGCTTTCTTTTATTCTTAGTTCTTTTAACATTATTTTACCGTAAGTTATTCAATTACCCTTATTATATTTACCTCTGTTAATCATTTTATAATTAAAACTTAAGTGTATAACATTTATTATAACCACTCAAAATAAAATAAAATAAAATAAATTCTTTTTGTATTGTATATTATCCAATTACATTGTTAACTTCTAAAATTAAGGTAAGTTATATTGGAATGCAATTGAGTATTATACAAATAAAACTTTCCAATTCAATTATCTCAAGTTTGAATCATTTATCCAAATTTTTGATTTTCCCCTTTTTTATATAATTGAAATTATTCTTTAAAATAAAATTTAAGAACTAAATTTCCGATTACATTCAAACCGTTTAGAGATAAGTAATAATATATACATAATATGTCAAATCAAATTTCAATCATATATCTATATATATATATTGAAATCGAGTCATATTTTAGAAATTCAAATCAATTAAATTTCCCAAAACAAAGTGTAGCAAGACTACAGGGCGGTCTCTTTACTTCGAAACTCGAAAAGAACGCGACGATGTCGCGATCATCACCGAAGTTATTTTCCAGCGACAAAGAGAAGAGCACTTTAAAATTCTTTGGAAACAAATTCTATTTGAAAATACTTTAAATAATATATCCCTTTTTTAAAACTTTAAACCAAACTTCGAAATAATCGAAATTTAAATTCTCAAATTCTTGTTTAAATTCATTTCAGTTCCCAAATAAATTTATAAACTACTATTTGTAGATTCATTTGTAGAACAATAAACGATAAATCAAGTATTATCACTTCAAATGATTAGTTTAAATTAATTTATTAAGTTCCATAAATTTACTTATATCAAAATTTATTTCATTAACCAAATTTTAAAATAATATTGTGTCAGTTTGTTCTGTCAAAGTGTTTTGGAAATCTTATCGATAGCGGTGATCAGACGAATCGATCAGAAACCCAACTCAACATCAACAACTCAAACAACACAATATATAAACAAAACATAGATTTACAAGCACAATTCAAAATGCTTGAAAATAGGTTGGAAACAAAAGACAAGATGATTAAATAACAAAATAGGGAGGTGGATAAGCTTAAATAAATCACGGGCAACATTTACCGGGTCAACCGTGGCTTAAAAGAATAAGATCAATGTGGATTTTTCTAGGGTTAATCTACATTCGATCCCAAGAGTTAGAATTTGGAATAACAAAAGATATTAGCATCTAAACCAAGGATAGATAAGAATCTCTGGTGAATCGATGCTAATTGTAAAGGAGTTTTCCCCCTTTTTCAATTCAATTTGAAATTGGCGTGACCGCCGACTCACTAGAAAGATCATTCGACGCGGAGTTATGGAATACTCCAGAGTCAAAAGAAGATGAATAGCGAGGGATACGAATGGATTTTGGAACCGTAGGGAACGTTCGAAAATTCAAAGGAATCGAGTCAAAAGGAAGAGATTCAAACTCAAATGAAAGTGATTCTGTAAATACATTCACTCCATATGCTGAGTTTTGCCTAGAGCTACCAAAGCTCTGATACCAACTGTAACAACCAGGTATTTCCAACCATTCCCATCCATTATAAGTGTATAGGTAGACACTCATGCCGGAATTGAATTGCTCAAAATACCACGTTGTAAATAAAAATTTGGCAAATCTCAGAATATACAGTAAATAAAAATCACAGAAGACAGACACAGAGTAATAATAATGCAACGGAAGTAAAAGAGATAGTAGTTCATGAAGCTACTATATAAATATATATCAGAGTTACATAAGATACAATAGAAGAAATAAAGTACAACAGAAGTTTAAATATGATAACCAAGTACAAGCTGAATAGAACAACCGAACTGAAAAGATGAAACTTGACAAGTAGATAATCTCCAGCGATTTCAATCTCCATAAAGTGGAAATCCAAATCTGCGAATAACTCAGTCTGACCCGAGCGTAAATAAAAATACAAACACTCGAGTCAGGACATACATACTTATACAATGTAAACCAACTCAAGTGAACTGTAGCAAAGATACAAGTAACTTAGAAGATGCTTTGGACCGCCCATCCTCTAAGGATCCGTTAAACTATTTACTATGTAGTAATATACGCTATATACAGTAGGTCTAATCAGTAAAGTATAATCATATAGAAAATAGCGTTAAGGGGATGATGAACCTTAACGCGGTCGGATCTTTAAAACCAAAATCGTAGTGGGCTCGCTATAAGGAGATGACATGGCACGCGAGGCAATGCAAGGGTGGATACACCGTTTGCACTCCCGGACCGGTGGTGACGGCAAGCCTGAAGCTTCCGCCCACCTCAAACAATACCCCCAAATCAAAGTGGCGCCACATATCGAATCACAAAAGTAATAAAATGGTTTCCGATGGGGCATGCTCGATGAAAGGGTGCGACCCTTTGTGTAGCCCGGTATAGCTCCTGTTTTAGTCATTTATGCCAACTCACGGGAGTTGGGTCCACGTAATATACCTCGAGAACGTCGCCACCATCCTACTTCATTCTGGAATCTCCACCGCGTACACAGTTGTTAAAGTGGTTTTCGGTATTGGCCGGCTATAAGACAATATCCGATCCCGGTCTCTTTAACAACCAATCGTTATTATAACCCGTAGTTATAACTTTAAAACAATATTATATACTTTAAAATAAAATATCATTTCAACCCAAATCTTTATCAAAATAAAGATTAAATCATTTCCAAACCATTTCAATATATCATCATACCGTATCTTTCAATTCAAATATTTATCAAAATAAATATCAAGTCATTTCTAACCATTTCAATATATTAAATTATCATATCCTTTAAACACTTCCTTTCAAATCATTTTAATACATCAAAATATCATAACCTTTCAAAGCTTCATTTTTCAAATCATTTAATATCAAAATATCATATCTTTCAAAACTTCGTTTCAAATCATTTTAATATATCAAAATATCATATCTTTCAGTACCACATTTCAAATCATTTTAATATATCAAAATATCATATCTTTTTGAAACCACATTTCAAATCATTATTCATGTTATTCAATTTAAAATACCATTTCAATTCATATTTCTTAACAGTTTATATTCGAAAAAAAATCATTTTTAATCATAAAAATGAAGTTATTATGTTAAAAATTAAATTATTAAATTTCCAAAATTATCAACTTCCAAAGTTCATTTATTCTCTTACGTTTATCAAAACAGTGAAATTTCACTTTTCGTAGCATTTAGAAAACGCTACGGAAAGTTACATTCAAAACAGTTCAATTTAACAAAAGACAACATTTTAAAATGTTGTAATAGGGTTTACTTAAATTCCAAATAAACTTTGTTAAATTCAAAAATTATAGCACTTACAAAATTGCTATAATAGTTTTTAATTCAATTTAGCTTTTTAGTTCATTATCATCGACTACAGCATTTACAAATACTGTAATATCATTTACATTGTAATTAATAGCATTTCAAAAATGCAGTCAATTAACTCCAAATATTCAATATAATTTCTCAACCAATTATATTTTTATTTTAAATATTTTTAACTCATAAAATCATACATTTTCACATTTATAACATCATTTAATTTTCCTCAAGTTCATGACTTTATAAAGTTAAATTTCCATTCAAAAATCAAGATTTAATAATAATTCACTTATTAAATTGCAATGTTCAATTTTAATTCATTGCATTAAATTTCAACTTAACACTTAAGTTCAAATTCTCAAATATAACCTAGTTTTATTTTTATTTACTTAACTAAAAGTTCACTTTTAAGTCAATTTCATAAATTTCCAATTTAGTTATATTTCAAAATTTCAACTTAAAGTATTCATTCATTTCACATTTCAACTTTATTAAAAATCATTAATATGATATAAAATCACTTTGAATTCATTTAAATTCAAATTATCATAAATTTATCATAATTTCATATTCAATTTAATTTCCAATTATAGTTAAATCAAATTTTCCAAAATAACTTACGTTCAAAATTTTCTAACTTTTCATTAATTCATTTTACTAACAATTCTTCAGAAAATCAATAATATTTTACAAAAATCCTTTTTAATTAGATTTAAATCAAAATGTTTTAATATTTACATTTCTAAAATAATTTTAAAATTTTTAGAAAACATATATTAACTACGGGTCTGTATATAATTTTCTACACTAGGAAAAGTGATACGGGTAATATATCATTTCAACCCGTAATTTACAAAGAAAATCCGGGTTTTATCATTTCAAACCCGCAGTCCCAAGTAAATTAAATGAATTGCAAATCATCCAGGCCTATCATTTTAGCCCATAACAATTTTCCCTTATTCTAAAGTCCGTTCGGGTATGTATCATTTCAACCCATAGTGATTTCTAATTTACAGGGAACTTGCAGTGTGATAAACTGATAAAATATACAGAATAGCATGAAATAACAGTAACATATGATATAACAGTTGTAATAACAGGTGTGAACATCATATGATAATAATATAAGCAGTTATAACATGTTAATATAGTTCTACAGATTCACAGGGTGTCAATTTACTACTTATATAAGTACATAATGTCTGGTGAGAAATACTCACATGTCACAAGCTGGAGAACGACACCAAAGCACACGATACAGACACAACGAAGGCACGACAACACTACCATGATTTGAGAGTGGAGAGACAAATATAATTGCCTTGTATACATATAAACAAAACAATTCAAAATACATAAGTTTTTCAAAGCCAAATTACACTAAACGACACTAGGAATCAAAGCCCAAAACAAAGACAAATGCTTTGCACTTGTTCTCAACTTCACATACTTCAGTTATGAACTGAAATAGCACAGCCAAGGCATGTATAAAGGTCTAGTTTGGGTCCATAGTGGTCAGCCTATCATGGTTTAAAAGTGTGGAGATTTATAGGTGCAACAAGTCAACACTACAAGGCAATTTCAAGGCAAATTCAACAACTCTATGCCACAATTTGGTTTGGCCATAGGCTCTAGGGTCATGGTCAGAGACTCAGGTGGTGATGGCTGATGTGCTGGGGGGTGGTGGTCAGGTCAGAGCTGGTGGTGGTGGTGGTGGAAGTGGCGGCAAAAGGTGGATGAAGGTGATGGTACCAAAACTAGGTCAGCTTGAGTGCATAGGTGATGGATTTGTGGATTTTGGTGGTGGTGCTTGCCTTGGGGTTGCTTGGCCTGCCATGGTGGTGATCTAGGGTGGATGATGATCAGAGAATAAAGTGGTGGAGGTTGGCCTAGATCTGGTTGAGGAGGAGTGGAGCCATGAAGTAGAGAACAAGTTGCAAAATCACATAGAAAAACTAGAAAACAAGAGAAGAGAAGAAGATTTTTACCAAATTTTTGCAAGATGGAGGCCATGATTTTTTTTTAGGGTTGAGAAGCTTTGGTAATTAGTGAAAATGAAGAAAAGAAGTCAGCTGAAGATAGTATAAGGAATGGCCAAAATAATGGATGTATTGATTGAAAAAGAAACGGTAAAAGAAACGGTGAAACGACTTTACGTTTCTTAGCTTTTAAAACCTTCCATACTTCCTTTTCATTTAAATCAGGTAAAACAAAATAAACTTTAGCAAGTACATCTAAAAACCTAAACAAAGTGAAATAAAATAAAAATATATAATTAAATTTAAAGAAAATATAAAAAGAATTAAGGAAATTGCTTAAAAATTGAAAACAGGGTTCAAAAATTACAATTAAAACATCAATGGCTTTGGAACAATATCTACTTCATTTTAAAAATATTCTAAAGCAAAAATTTTGAAATAAAATAATTTATTTATCATTTCTAGAATAAAATAAATAATTAAATTGGAGAAAAATAGAAAAGAACCAAAAAAAATGTTTAAAAATTGAAAACAGGGCATGGAAATTACAAGAAAAATACTACTAGCTCTAGAAAAATTCCTACCTCACTTCAAAAATATTAAAAGACAAAAACATACATAAAATAACATATCAATACATATTACAATAAAATATGACAAAGAAAAATAAAATTTATACTATTTAAAATAATAAAATTGCAGAATAAACAAATTGCACTCAATATTGAAATATACATAACTTTCACAATTTAAATCCGTTTCCAATGAAACAAAAAGCAGTGTTCTTAAAATTTTATGTACTTCCATAATAAAAGATAAAATTTAAATTTTCAAACTTTTAAAAATTTAAATTAAAAGTCAAAGTTTGACTATTTTGACCAAAAATTCACTTTTTGGAAAATATTCTTTTTAGTCATGCTTTGGAATGATAATTCATGTCAAAACTAAAGTTTATCATTCAAAATAAATAAAATAAGTTTTTAAATCAAAAATCCAATTAAAATAATTAAAATATGCAAAAAAATTAAATCACAAAATACAGGGTTGTTACAGGACTATAATATTCTGTTATGTGAATTGAGCGGTGTGAAATTTATTTTATTTGTTTATCTGTAATACATTTATCTATAAATCTGTGAATGAAAGATAAGCGTTATAGATTATACCGCTTATCAGTATTGATGTGTTTGAATATGTGATGATTGATGTTGTTGCACTATTGTGTATAACCCTTGGACTACACCATACACACACAAATATGGATTGCATAAGGAAATTGGTTAAGTCACAGATTTTTTAAGTGATTTTAAAATTTGAATTGTTTTGAATCCAAATAGTTTTGGAAAATGGAATTGGGTTGAAAATATTTTGAAAAGGGGTTTGAAGATAAAAGTTATTTTGAATAACTTGCTTAAATTTTGAAATTTAAATAATTTAATTTAAATTTGAATTCAAAATTTTGAAATTGAATTCTATGTTCAGAAACTATGATTTAAAAAGGCTATACAAGCTATATATATGTTTATATGGGTTTTAAACCATTTTAAATGTATTGTTTTGAATTTGAATTTAACCCGAGGGCTTTAACTTGTATAAATGAAATCGGATTTTTTCCGAAACAAAAAAAAACTATTTGTTTTCAAATAATAAAATCTTTCATATAAGGAAGGAATTTCCAATTTGTGTTAAAAGGATTTCAAGTTTGAAATGAAAATGGTTTTCCAAGTTATGAATAAATCTTTGGAAATAGTTTGAAAGCTATGAATTAAATCTTTGATTAAAAGATTGAAGGAGTTAGTCCAATTTGAAAGGAAAACTGTTTGAAAGAATATGAATGAATCTTTGTTAAAGATTGGTATACTTTGCTTTCAAATTGAAAAGGGATCTTAAAGATGTGCCCTTTCTGTAAAAGATTTGAAATGGAAGTTGTTTTGAAATATGTGAATGATTCTTTGTGAAAGCTAGGTGAACTTTGTGAATTGAATCTTTTTGTTTAAGGATTTGGAAATGGTAATTTTTTTAAACCATTTGAAAGAAAAGTTTGGGTTTTAAAGTTGTGACTTAACTGAAATCCCAATATCCATATGCTTTTAAATATAGCGCTCATTATTCAGTTTAGCCGGGAGATGACCTTGTGTCATATAACCCATTCCGAATAATGATATGACGTTATGCATAGCATTTGAAGACCGGTGGTGAAGATCGGATATTTTCGAAAGCGAAAGGATAAACCGTCGATTGTCTCTGCACCGAATAGCCCCGGTATAGAGATCTCCTGTGATGACCGCCCATGACTCCTGCACTTAAACAAGGAGATGGTGCGCTGAAAGGCGTGCCCGGCAGCCATGGACGATCATCAAGGTAAGGTAAAAACAGCGGAGTCTATCGTATTACTCACAGCGCAGGGATAAAATACAATAGAGAAATATATGTAGTGAAGCTCCACTAAATAGAATCTCATTATTACAAAACAATTTGATAAAAACATCTGAATAGTCAATACATCAAGCCTCACTACATAACACTCAGAGAATCATACAAGTAGCGGAACATCCAGTACATATAGTAAGGAAAACAATATGAAAAAGCCTCCAGCTCGTCTTCGTCATCAACAGCGTTGGTCACTAAGAACAGCACCTATCACCTGCTACCTAGTCTGCCCATCCCAAAATGGATGAACAGCCCACGGTAATAAGAGTTGAACATAAAACCTTGAGTCAGACAACAGTCTTAGTGAGCGGTAAATTAACTAACAACATACCAAAAGAGCATAAAGGAAAAAGGAATAGGAATCCAACCCTCCCACTCCACCTCTTTCTACAGTGATAGCCCCCAGACCCACTAAGCAGAAATAAACATAGCAAAGCAGACATTTAAAGTAAACAATTATCACTCGAGTCAAGGTCGATGTTCTCCAGGCACAAACCCCCAAGGCCTAAACCAAGATCAGATAAGCACCCACAAAACATCGCTCTTGAGACCGAGTGACGATACAACCAAAGCATCCAAACATCCATGACTCTGGCTATCACTGTTATCATTGCTTCGATATCACCGTTAATTGAATGACTGGCTCATTCTTTCATCCGTCCGTCAAGGGCTAATGGTAACCCCGGTTCTAGACAGAACTCCGCACGTCGTCGTGACCCGTGCCTAAGACTATCGAATCTGCCCAGAGTACTCGACCATCAACTATTAGTCGATTGGGACTATCGAATCTGCCCAGCGTACTCTTGCTTTGAGCCTGCTAGAACCTTCAACAACGATGAAATCTCAGCCTCCTAGTCATCCTCCTTGACGACTATTCTCATACTAGCTCAAGCGCCTCTTGAGCCAACCATTATCAACGAACTCGAACCATATCACCGAGTTATCAACATGCTTGGGATGATCCCGTCTAGATTAAACCAAGGCTATCTCACATCATGCTTTGCTTCATCACATCATAGCAAAGTCCCATCTCAACATCATGCTTTGCCTCATCGCATCATAGCAAAGTCCCATCTCAACATCATCATCAAATCTATCCATATGAGCTTTATCATCCGCTTCATATGCCATGAGCAGCTTTCCTTATTCAAGAGCCTTTTCACTTAGCTTTTGAATCATCTTCGACCAACTTGTCCAAATCAAATCATCAATCAACTAATTTATAAAAATCAATCAGATCAATCATTAATCCAAGTAATCAATCATTCAAATAAGATCTAAAAGCAATTATAACTAAAATGGCAATCTTGTAAATAAAGAGTCCAAATCTAACAAGCATGAATTCTAAGTAATATCTTGATGAATAAACTAGCATAGGTTAACATGTAGTAAAGTGGATATCAAAACTTTATGAACGATGGATCTACATGCAGACTTAAGGAAAATGCATGAAATCACTATCTTTAACACACAAACAAGCCACCGATCCAATATACTCCTTTGGGTCCGTGTGAGAGATAACCACCACTCACCGAATCACCTAAACGCTTCAAAAGCAACTAACTTCAGATCTGGACAGCAAAGGATCTAGCTTGATCCGACAAGATTTCCCTTCAAACGATGAAATCTCTCTTCGATGGATGTAGATCTTCAACTTTGGCTCTTGGATCTTTGATTTAGATCTTCGATTTAGATAGATGGAAGCACAAGATTAAAGTGGAGAAAAGAAGTGAAGAAGTGTAGTACTCGAGCTCTCAAAATGGCAGCACTTCGTCGCTTCAAAATCCGGATCCCAAAAAGTGAGATAAGGCCGTATATTTACAGGCCAAACCCTTAAGTCGTTCGCCCCCCTTAAGTCGGTCACGACTTAACAAGGCCCCACGACTTACGACTCATCAACCCCACGGCCTACCGACTCAAGCCTCTACACGACCTAACACAAACACGGCTCAACACACACGAGACCTAACATGCAAGCCGCGTTCCTTCCTAAGTCGTCTGGACGACTTAACAACCTACCGACTCACGACTCAATGACCTAGCGACTTATAAGTTCCACGACCTACGACTTAACCTATACGCCTTTAGCGACTTAACTATGGTCGCGACCTAACACTAAGTCACCTCGCGACCTAACTAAACATAGCGACTTATCATAGGTCGCTTACGACCTAACTTCAACACAGCGCTAACCACTAGGTCGCTACCCTCCTTAAGCCGCTACCTGCCTTAAGTCGCCTCACCGACCTATCACCCTTAGGTCGGTAACTCGTTCAACCGACCTATCTCCTATACCACTATCCCTTAGGTCGCTTACTAACTTAAGCCGTTAACCCTTAAGTCGATAGTTCCCTTAGGTCGGCCAAACCCCTAAGTCGCTCACTCCTATAGGTCGGTCACTCCTATAGGTCGCTCCAGCTCCTAAGTCGCTCCACCGACGTAAGCCACTGCACGACCTAAACCCTAGACGACTTAACTCTGAACGACTTAACAACACTAACGACCTAATAACAACAATTCTACGATCCTTCGATCCGTAAAAATACGGGTCGTTACATCTCCATATGTAATGGGAAGTCCGGACGTGATTAGGGATTATCCGTATTTGCAAGGGCTTCTTTTGAAGTGCCTTAGGTTCTGTTCGAACTCGTAACAGACTTATTTGGATATGTATCTGACATTACACTTAGAGATATAAAGCTGGTTTCTATCAAATACATTTCTGTTTGGTGGCGGAGAATTATTCTCTTAGCTTAACACCCTTCTCTGAGACGTACAAGCTCAGAGGTTATGTAGTTTATTGTTACTAATGATACATTATCGATTTGGTAATGTGGCATACGAAGTGCTGTTGATCATTTGTTGATCAAAGCATGGCTTTGTGTAAAAGTGTAGCTTTGTGGACGTGACTGCATCAGGACCTCACTCATCAGAAATGGTCGAAACAGGAAAGATGCAGCAGGGTTGTAGAGGTCGCTCCCCTAGGGTATGTCCATTACTTCTGGAAAATGGTTGTATTATGGTATGGAGCCCAGATACTTACTCATGTGGACACTGTAAATTTATTACTGTGTGATGTTGCTTTGTGGTTGAGGATCCTCGGATAAAGGTCTCAAACGACCGGTGGTGGCATATCTTAGGTGTTACTTCCGGGAAGGGAGTACACTGGCCTTGTGTTAGCAGAGATCCGGGTAGGTTCTCGGGGCGTCCCTCCAGAGGCGTTCCCATGTGGCAACAGGAAGTTTCTTAGCCTGACCATTTGTTGGAAATCCAATCATCCAATACGCGCCCTGTATGATTTTAGTTGTATAACCTGCCATTTACTTATGGTAGTGCCCCACTGTTTAGATTGTAGCTATAGTAGGCATACAATAATGGTTGTATGCTGGCTAAGATTAATATTATATTTTCAAAAGATTTTCTGCACTATGCACTAATAATAATATCAAATGGTTTTCACGTATTAAGCATTTTTGACTATCATAAGGAGAAATCTCCTCCAATTTTTCTTTGCATGGTGCGTGTGGCAGGAGGCCTTATGGTAGTTTCATTTTCTAAAAAGCATTGTGGATTTCAATATTTTAAATTCCTTTGTTGTTTGTTTTAAAGAAAACTGTTTTAGTTTGCTCATACCAGTCCCATGACTGACCCGGAGTTTGTTGTTCCCTTCCTAAACTCTGGGTGCCCACAATTTTCCACACGAACAGTCTAGAGTTGGGGTTTTCAGATAACCAAATAGTAGGTGTAGATTCGATAGCCATCAGCCTTTTGTTTGATAGCTTTTGGAAATCGTTGGAGTCTTTGGATTTTGGAGATCGCATTTGCTACAAGTTCGACTTGATGGGGGTTCGAGCTAGCTTTGGATTGGAGATGGAGTTTTTGGAGTTTGGCATTGAAGACATTGTCTTTCCGCTGCTATTGTCTTGTATCTATCTTTGATATATTGATAGTCATTTGTATTTGATATTCAGTTGTATCATATATTGCATTCATTGTTGTATCAATGATATTATTTATTTTCTTCCGCTGTGTTGTTATGCTTAATGTGTTATAGGCTCTGACAAACCAGATTCGACGTTTGAATCTATGGCATTCAAGTACAAGTGAAGTACGGGTGTCGATTTTCGAAGGTCGAGTCAGGATCGTTTCATAAGGGAAGATTATTTACAAGGTTAAAGAGTTTATAAATGGTTAGATATTTATAAACGAATTTAAGCAAAGGGTTTATAGATGTATAAAAGGAGTTTTATAAATGGTTATGGATTTAAAAAGGCTGTACAAATGATTTAGAAATGTACAAAAAGAATTTATGGGCGATGGAAGCATATAAAAGAATGCTACAAATGGTCCAGAAGATTATAAAATGGATTATAAATGTTTATAAGGAATTATAAGGAGTTTTATAAATGATTTTTGAATCAAATAAAAAGAAAGTCTTTATCAGTTTTATGAATATGCTTATCCGCTTAGATAAATATATGGATATTTTCTAAATATTATAATATAGGGATTTGAGGTTATACTTTTGTAAAAGTATTTTTACACAGTAAATTACGAAGTGATTTTTAATGAATGAAAGATTTATTAATGGAGGCTAGTGATTTCTTATGTGCTCAACCAATGTTGGTTTTCCCTATAATTAAATCCCTAATTGGATGATTTTTGTTCGATAGTTAAATAACCAACTATCGAAATTGGACCCAAATGTAACTTTGGAAATATCTAGGAGAAACACAAGGCTTATATGGCACGATCATCTCCGATGATGTTGTACTATGCATATAAATCTCGTTTCGTTCTCCTAGGACAAAGATAAGGAAATCCGTCCACTAACGGTTAGGAGGGGATCTTCGATCTTATCTTTGACTATTATTTCCTAGAGAACCGGGGTTGAGTTTACCGGGAATTATCAAATGTTGTTTCGAAGAGACGGGGATCAGATATGTTATCTGAAAACCACTTCAATCCAACTTAAGCATTTCGAAGTAAAGACATCTTAAAGATGATGGAAGTGGAGATGGAGCTTTCAAGTGTTTCGTTTAATTCCAGAACAAACTTATATGGATGAATGATGGTATTGCATTGTTGCTTGGAAGGCGGTATTAATATTCCAAGTGGGAAGTGCTATATAAAAGGTAAAACGTTGCCTCAAGCCTCATCAACCGATAATGACTAAAACAGGGGAGATGTAGCGGGGCAAAGTGGGTCGCTCCACAGTAGGGTATGATTATCCCTATCTAGAGTCGCTATTATCTCTCATTTGTATGCTTTGGGACCCATTAATGGAGGGGTGATCATATTCAGTACTATCCAGTAAGGGGTAGGCCGGTTCTGTGTTGGCAAGGGATCCAGGCGAGGTCCTTGGTGTTATTTCTATATATGCACTGTGATGGGCGGTACCCAGTAGACCAGTCATTGTATGGAATCCATTCTCCAATAGGTGTCGTACGGACTTAGTTGTGCCCATCTATGCTGAAACGTGAGACATAAGCATTTCAGTTATATTCATATTTTACTTTAATCCCTAGACATTATTATAATATAAATGGAATTCATATAGAAAATGCTTTGGTTATCGCAAGGTAAAAACCTGTTTGTGTTTTTGTGCGGCGTGGTCTTACAAGATACTTTTAATTTCAAAGATTTATTAACTTTAAGATTCAGTTGCGTGTGTTTTCTCACGTTTGTTTTCCAGACTAACTCGGGTGTTATTTTATTATAGTGCACGGGTCAGACCGAGCATATTTATAGATTTTTTGCCGGAAGCTTTGGAGCATCAGGAGATGAGTTGGAAACCCAGAGACATATTCACATAGATAGTTATTTTCCACTTTATTCATTGATGGTATTTATCAGCAATTGTAAGGATAAGCTGTTATAACTGCTCAAGATGAAATAGGTTAGTTTATTCTTATTGATGTTTGAATATACATATATTACAGTTTGTTTGTGTAAAGATTTGATGTATATTATAGATCATTCGTTCCGCTGTGTGATTTTGTGTTGTTTTAGTTTTCTTCTTATCTTCTTCCTTCTTTCTTTTTCCTTAACAATCGGGTTTTCTAGCATTCGATTACTCCGCATGCAATATAAAGGACGTATTAGTGTCGATTTTCGAGGGTCAAAAAACCTCGGTCATTACATTTGATATCAGAGCTGAACTTTAAGCAAGAACCTTAGCTTTGGTGGGGTACTCATTAGAGATAGGGTCAGTAGCACCCTAGAATGGGTTTGAGAATGTGTGTGTGTATGTATGTATGAGCGCGTAATCGTTAGTGATATAAAAATATTTTATATTGTGTTGGTTGATTTGTTGAGTGGCTTATGGATTCTGGACAATACGTTATTGATAAGGATCACTAAACACTTGAACAGAGAAATTCTGTATGGTATTATTTTGAAATTGGGTAAATGAAATAATTTTACCTTGATTATTTTTATATATAAAGGAATAATTTTTCAAAAAATTAGTATGGTGTATAGGGCGTGCTTGGGTGTTAAAAAATGATAATGTTTGATTATTATCGTTTGTTGTTTATTGTTTGAAATAGAATAAAAGTAGTTATTATTATAATGAAAGCAAAGAAATGATTTATATAACCAAAATGGGATTATATAAATATATGATTCATAAATGGAAAGGAAATGAAATTTGATAATTATCTTATAAATATAGTTTATAAAGGAGGCTTATAAATTAAAAGGGTTTAAAAGCTGGAAATTTGAGAATTTAAAACCCGTTGGTTTTGGAAATGGTTTTTCAAAGTTTTGGAAAGTAATAATAGTATCATTTAGGAAAATATTTTGAATAGGAATATTTAAAAAGGATTTTGAAAAGGTAAAAGCACTGAACTCGCTTCGGTCGTTGAAGAATAATTTCGGTGATGACTGTAGCATCATTGACGTTCATTTTTGGGTTTCCAAGAGAGGAATTGCTACCATTGGGTTTTGTTTTGGTAAAACTAGTTTTGATTTTAAAGTTTGAAATTATGATTTGAATTAAGAAGAAATCTATTATAAATTTCAGAATTATTCAAATAAATAAGAATAGGATGTTTAAACTCTGGAAATTTTCATTGAGTATTCGATGAAAATATAGGAAAATAAGTTTTATAACTTATAAATTTTGAGAATTAGTGAGAAAAATAATGTTTGGAATTGTTGAATAAGAATTTTAATTAAAGTGAATATGGAACTGAACTTGGGAATGAAATTTAACTTAAAGATAAGTTAAACAAAATGAATTTTGAAAGAAATTTAGCCTAAGTTAGGTTAAATGAAATAATTTTTGGAAATTGAATTGGAGGTAATTGAAATAAATTAATGAAATGAGCTAATTAAATTAATTAGTGAGTTGAATATGGTTTCAGAATGTGGTTGATAAAATCGAATATTGAAATTGGAAATGGATTGAGTTAAAGGAAATTGAATTCGATTCGTAAAGGATTAGTGAAATGGATACGGACTTAAGTGGTGAAATGGTAATAAACATATGAACTTTTGTATAAAATGTTTGTGATAAACTTAAGTAAAAAGTGGATGGAATGGTTTTTAAGTGAGACTGGTATTGAAAGGAATATACTAAGTAAATGATAAACGTGAACAAAGCAATATGAATAATGATCGTGAATAATTAAATGTAAATTAAGCGAATATGAATAAAAAAATTGGTATGGTTAAGAAAGCAATTGAAATATATACGTAAGTTATACGTATATTATTTTATTCGCATAATGGTTTGATCCAGATTTGAGTACATGATTTCGAGATGGTTTACATCGGTCCGAACAAGGATTTTTCACTCGATTCTCGATGGCGAACACTGGATATGGATTTTTGGTTAATTTTGGAATTCTCTATCATAGTATATGGCTATGCAAGGAGAATGATGGTTTTTGATCAAGGAACTGGATCTGAGTCTGCACTAGAGTGGTCGCGTGAACAATATTAGTTCGAAAGTGAAATTGAGTGATCGAGCGAGCGATCAGATTTGATATTGCATACGGATGATATATGTACATCGTACGAGTTTAGTGAGACAATCGTTGACAATTGAAAATGCAAAGCAATATGATTACAAACTATATGATTGGATATCATTGGTAAATAACATGCAGGTATATAAAAGCAAAAGCTAGTTGATGCCTTTGGTTTCATAAGTAAAATTGGGTTGCCCAACAAAAAAGGTACATGTTTATATTGTTTTTCGAATTTGATGGTGTTATGATTGAGCTACTTGGCTTTTGTTTTCATTTGCTGGTATGGACCCATGGTGGTGATTTGTAGTTATTTCGATCGCGCCGGGTAAAGGAGATGCTGGTGAAATTTTCCGTAAATTTTAGGCATTAGAAAAATTTTGATAAATTTTTGAAGAAATTATTGATAACAAAAATTTGACTTTGGGTTATAACCTGAAATGATTAAATGGATAATATTATTTGGAACCTATGAATGAATTTGGAAACGTAGCAAAAGTAATAACAAGGTTTCAACGAGTGGATTTTCGGGAAAAGTTAAAGGCTTAAAAGGATTTGATAATCTATTTCAACTAATTAGTTTTGAAAAGTTAATGGGTTTGGGCATTATTCTTACTTTGGTAATTTTGGGGATGAAATTCTTTTTAAGGGGGGAGAGCGTAACAACCCAAAATTTTGGTCATTTGAAATTGAAACATTTACTTGATTTTTAATATTTACAAGTTAATTTTATAAGTTGAATAACTTGAATTTCAAATACAGCCATTTATTAGATAATTTAATTGTTGAATTTGATAATTCAAATTGTTTAAATAATGAATCTTGGATTTTTAATTTGGATAAAAATAATTTCAAAGCTTATTTAATTACTATTAATAAGAATGAAAATGATAAAAAATTTAATTTAGATCTAAAAGTGATTAATTTGGTTTTTAATAATAATTCATTTTAATTAACATATAAAAATAGCCTTCCGGGGCACTGTCTCGGCTTTCGATGAAATCAGTTTCATTGGATCCGTAATAGTGAATTATATTACTGAAAGTAACTATGTGATCGTGTAATATGAAAGTTAACTAAATTACTTGCTTGAGCGGAATATGAATATAAAAATATAAGCAATAATAAAAGAAAACAGAGATTTTATACTGGTTCGAACTTCCCATTCTACGTCCAGTCCCAGACTCCTTTTAGAATTCAATCGATACCCTCACTTCGCCCAGAGGAATATGTATTACACCGCCTGAACAACGGAACAGGACTTTCCCGCCTAGACAACCGAATAGGACTTCTACTACCTGAGGATACTACAATAGGACTTTAAATGCAAGTGGAAATGTTTCTGACTGAATATGCTCTGTAATAGCACTGATGAGTCAATATGAGTACACCCTTCCTATAATCTTCTCCTTTATGGTATATAATGAAATTCGTGAAGAAAGGAAGACTAATTGATCACACAAGAATATGCTTGAGTGTTAGTGATCAAATAGTTTGATTTGAGAATCTTTAAAGTAAATAGTAAGTGTATAGAATTTAGAAACCAAAAATAAGAATTCGTTAATAATAGTGTTGAAATTGCTTGCTATTTATAGTTGTTAAAAGGTTGCAATGCTTTATGAAGAGTAGCCATGAATCAGAAAGAAGCAACTATTGAATTGAACATTGTTTCTATTCAGGGAAGAGAAGCAACCTTTCGAAAAACTAGCCGTTATTTTTAACTCAGAAGTCTGAATAAAATTCAGTCTTTTGAATAAAGCGAAATAACAAACCAGCGTTGAAATAGTGCAAAATAGGTTGAATTCAGACGTCTGAATATTAAGGTCAGACGTGTGAATGCGCCTTAAATTTATGTTGCGCTTCAACATTCAGACGTTCGAATCCTGTGTTTCAGACATATAAAAACTTTTCTTTTAAAACAAGTGTGTGTATTCAATAGCGTGTGCACGTATACCAATTAGGAGAGATTTTAACATATATTACTAACTATACACAGACTCTAACGATATAAAAGATTACGCTCATCAATCTGGAGTATGATCATCAATATTTTCCTGCAAAACTTAGCTAGATAAACTCATATAATTGTTATTATCAAAATATCAGGAACTGAGGCACCAACATTCTCCCCATTTTTGATAATGAAAACTACGAAAATATTGGTTAGTAAATATCTTCTCCTCTCATAGAAATATTGGTTAGTATGAAAATAAGATTTTCTTCCCCTAAATTAAAGAATTCCTATAACAATATTCTACCTTCTTTGTAACAGCCCGTAAAATTGTAAAGGTTTTATTTATTAAATTAATTGGGATTTTTGCGAATTTTTAAACAATAAAATTTTGAAATAAGAATTTAATATTTGAAATACGTATATTTTCACATAGCAGGTAGAAAATCTTCAATGAATAATATGGAAGTTTATTTTCTAGTGTAATTCTAATTCAATTTAAATCAGTTAATAATTGATGGTAATAAATTATTTTCCAAACCTGAATATTTTTCTATAGGAAATTTCTAAATCCTCTTCTGAGTAAGACGTCATCTTTCGTTTTTCAAAATTTGGACTTCTATTGCTCCGTTTATCTTATTTCTGATAAAATAACAGCATTTTCGGTACCGATTATCGACTTTTGATCGGATGATCATACCAGGGATATCTGTATACCATTTTGATCATCTCATCGTGCTGATCTCAACGGTATATTTATTTGTGTATTTTGAGTTCCGTACGCGCCGAAAGAATAAATTGTTCGTTGTAACGGTACCAAAATTTTGACCTTATATTTTTACTTTACATTTCAAATTTGAAACGTGGTACTCAAACAATAGTAATTTGCTTTTATTATTCAGCTCAATCCAAGGATGGCTATTGCCATCCCATAACCGGTTCGAAAATCGAAACGTTGTATATGTTATATTCATTTTAGCAACGGTTCACTTTAAATCCTTTATAACTTTTGATAAATTAACGGCCAGCTGTTAGCATACCACCATTTCAAAAGTTTAAACGTATAAAACATTATACGTTATTTTGCATTCATTAAATTTTAAATGGCCCATTTATTCACCTTTATAACTTCATCATATCTACAAAGCTTGCAGCCACTTTTCTTCTCCCCCTTCATTTTTCTCTCCTTCTACAAATTTTATTTACTGTAAGTTTAAAACCCTCTCCACCTCTGCCTCCTCTCAGTAATCTCTGTCGTGCCCTCCGAAACCCCATTTCCCTCGCATCCTTCATCCACCAAAGCTTGGCCAAGCGCCTAACACATCACGGGGAACCCGACCTAGTGCCCCTCACCACAGCCGCCTCACATAAACCCATCCCACTCCAGCACATGTTCCTCCACCGTGTAGACTCTTCGCCAACAACTTCACCTTGACCGAGCTCCATGACCCGCCTTCACCCTACCTGCCCAAACTGAACCAACTGACCACCCACGCCACATCATCCATGACCACACCTAAGAATCAATCAGGTTGACCCTCCACGCCACAAAAGACCCAAGCAGCCGCCCGCAAGTCGAGCTTCGTTCTCTCTCCACCAGTTTCCATCGTTTCCTCGAGTCATCCAACAGCCGAAGCCATCTCTTAGCATTGCCTGGTTCGTATATCATATACAATTTATAGTATGGCCTTCGTATTTTATATATATTATAACATAGTATTTGAAAGTTTACTATTTGGCATATGTGCAGCATGGTGTTTAGTTATATTGTAAAGTTATTTTATATATATTTACTGAACGTATATATTGCGTGTGCTGTCATAAAACTACTTTATATGGATATCGTATGTTTATGGGTTTAAGGGTACTTTTATATGTCCTATTTAGATCATGTTATAACATTTTTGATTTCAAAGGTTTATATGTAGAAGGAAAATTAAGATATGTATTTTGGTTTAATAAAATTGTATTTTAAGAAAAGTACGAGTTTAAGAAGGCAAAAATATAATATATATATATATATATTCTAAGTTGAATATATATGTAAGCTATATTTGAGTATATATTAATTTACATATATATTTGAGAGCATATGAGTTTATACTCGTTTTATAATATTGATTTTTAAATATAATAAGTGTTTTAAACTAAATATTGACTTTTATAAGATAAGAATATATTTTTTGTTTATATCTAGCTGATTTTAATTTGTTTTATCGATTTCTATTTTCAGTTTGGTTAGTCCAATTCGTGCCAATCTTGTTCGTTTTGAGATTCGTGCCTGAATTCGTAGCTCATTTCCTTGTAAAAACTCCTCCAGCCTCGAAAGGTGAGTAATCACTCACGATTAACGCTCTTATATTTATTAAATTTGATTTCAATTGAAAAGACAATTGGAATATGCTATTGTTAGTTATTTAAATTGTATATATGCTATTATCGGTAACTGTTCACCTGTGGGATATGACACCATATCCTGTTGTTATATTATATTTAAATTATCGATGATATATGCCTGTTATTATTTTATTATCTGCTATCACTCTACAAAGTTCCCTGTTAGTATAGAATTCACTATGGGTTGAAATGATACATACCCGAATGGACTTTAGAATAGGAGAAGATCATTATGGGTTGAAATGATAAGCCCAAGCGATTTTCATTTGAACTGAATTGGGATTACGGGGCGAAATGATATCTACCCGTGTATATATATTCAAGTACGGATTGAAATGATAAATATCCGTATCACTTAACCATATGATAGAAGTATATACAGACGTCGTTGGTCCATATATAAATATTTTGAAAATAATATCTATGGTTTTAGGAAAGAAACATAGGGTTTTAGTTAATATTGGAAATATGTTATATATAGATATGTTTAATGAAAAATAGATTTAATAGTAAACTTTAATTTAATAAAGTTTGATTTAACTAATAAAATATGTTTAAGTATTATATTTTAAATAAATTTCCAATGATTTGGATATGTTAAGGAAGATGAAGTTGAATTGATTGGAATGGTATTTTATTTGATTAAATCAATTCGAACTTATTGAATTTGAAAACTTAAAATATAGTTCATAACATGACTTTGATTTTAGTGATGTAATGAATATTCGCGTCTAAAGAAATTGAAGGCAAATATAATGAATTGTAATATAGATATATAAATAATATTAAGTGGATATTTCAAGAATAAATGATAATGAAGTTAAATCAAGATCTATATGAAACTGTTACGTTTAGTTTGAAATGTTGAATATTCAAGCTATGAAAATACGGGGACTTAAATAATTAAATTGTAATTCAGATTTGTATTTGAAATTGATATAATTTGAATTTGTTATTTGGAAGACTAAATTGAATGGAAATTGAAAATTTGAGATTGAATTTAATTTGAACGAGAAAGTCGAGTTGATTTTTGAAGTGGTCGGTGAAACTTAAGGAAATTATAAATACTGTACTTTATAAATTATTCTATATATATATATATATATATATTATTTTGGAAGATAGATATATTTGAAGTGAAAATGATATTTTGGTTTAGAATATAAATTAATTTGAAAGGACCACGGTTTTATAGTGTATATTTCTACATTGTAGATAGCTCCACGGATCCTTAGAGGATGGTTATCCCAAACATCCTTTGAGTTACCTGTATTTCAGTTGTTATTTCACCGGAGTTGAATTTATTGATATAAGAATGTTAATCCTCACTCGAGTGTTTTGTGTTTTGCTTTACGCTTGGGTCAGACTGAGTGATACAGCATTTGAGACTTACCTTCGAAGTTGGAGCTCTGCTTGAAGATCCAGCTATCTATCATTTTAGTTATCCAGTTGATTGGTCCAGAGTAGTCATTTGCTCGTACTGGAGACTACACTGCATCTGAGATATTCTGTTGTACTTTATTTCTAACTCTGATGTTTATATAGTAGCTTCATGAACTACTATTCAGTTATTCCGCTGTGTATTATTGTAATACTTTGTATCTGTGATTCTGTGATCGATTTATTTACTGTATATGTTAAATTTTGCCAAATTTAAATTAACAATCTGATATTTTAAGCAATTCAAGTCCGACTTGTGCGGATGCGAATGGTTGAAAATAGCGGGTCGTTACAGTTGGTATCAGAGCTTTGGCTTTAAGCAAACTTAGCATATATAGTAAATTTATTTGCGGAATCACTTCCGTTCGAGCCTATCTTCGAATCGGAATTTCTTATTGATTAGAGTTCCTCTAATTTGGGATCTCTATCTTAATTCTGAAATTTGTATTTGCCTCTCCTTATTTATATTCTTAGATAAGCATATACATCGTCTATTTTGAATTTGTATATCCTCATCTTTGTTCGAGCCTTTCCACTTTGTTTTGAAACTTCCTTTGATCAAGTTTCCCTTTAAAATTTTAAACCTCTATCTTGTTTTATTTTGGACTCCTTGAATGATAGGAAACTATTCTGTAAATGGAAAAATCGAAAGAGCAGAAAGCAGCCCGTCGAGCACGAAGAGCACTATCCCATAAGGAACGGGCGGAAACAATCGAGAAGCAAGAAAGGCTGTGGAGAGAAAGGGCAGAACCTGGTCCTTTTGACCATGTTATTTGTTATCGGTGCCAGGAAATGGGGCATTATGCAGCCATGTGCGGGAAGAGAGATAAGGGTAAGAAGAAGGAGGGCAAGCGCCATCGATCCGAGATTTTCTGCTTTAAGTGTCGTAAGAAGGGACACTGTCCAAGTCGCTGCCTGAAAGTGAAGAAAGTGAAATCGGCATCCACAGCATCAATTGACAAGCTAACCATTTGCTACCACTGTAGGCAAGCTGGACATATAGCCAGAGATTGTTCTGAGAGACGGTGCGGAAAGCAAGTTGTGTTGCGTCTTGCTCGTGCTGCTGCCTTCCCGAAGTTCATTAGAGAAGATGGGAAAATAGTGTACTCATGCAAGAAATGTCATAATTAGGGGCACCTTGTTGTGGAGTGTACAGGACCTGTTGAAGCACCACCCGGCAGAAGAAATACCGATGCTTTGTTCTTGTAGATGTAGGGATCAGTGGAATCGTTTTGTTATCAGCATATATGTTTAATTGTACTAGGTGAACTCTATTATATCCTTTACCTAGTAAAGTCGATGTGTCGAACTTAAGATATAATCATGCTTTAGCATTTCGTTCGAGAAGAATTTATGATTTTCCACTAATGAAAGAAATTCCATTGAATTGATATAGTTTAATATACCTCGAAATCTTGATTAGGATTCTCATTGAGTAGGATCCCTTTTTGAATTTGACTTCGACCTTTATCTCGTTTCGAGATTCATTCTTGAATCATCCTTTGAAAAATCGGGTTGTTGGGTTTAGATATTGTTTCATATATCGAAATTTTTATTTTGATAAGTAAGGTTATATTCTATATATAAAAGAGAAAATGTTTTCGACAAAGATTATATACCTTTTTAAAATGAGAATTTGAAGTTTTGAAAGGATAATTTTTTATATAAGAAACTGATTTATATAAAAATGATTTATAACTAAAGGGTTTTGAAATTGAAATTTGAGAGATTGAACTACGATATTTTTGAAATTTGGTTTTGAGATTTCAAAAATATATAATAATACGATTTGAAAGTATTTTTCGGATAAGAAATGTTTCAAATGGTTTCAAATGAATTCCAATGATTTCGAAGAGATTTTAAAGAAGTTTTAAGAAAATAGAAGTCCGGAACTCACTTGTGTCGCTGGAAAATAATTTCGGTGATGAGTGCACGCATCATTGATATTGATTTTCGAGTTTAGAGCTGGAGAGAGGCCACTTTAGTAGCTTTGCTATGTGAGTGATTTTGCGAAACCAATTTTGATTTCAAATTCTTAGATATAATTTGATATTCTCGAAAGATATATGTATGTATATTTGAAATGAATTGAAGTGAACCGGTGTTCAGTCCTCGAGTTTCGGATTTAACCCTACCTATTAAAATTGATTTATTGCTAATTCCCAACTTTTGAATTGAACAATTTGATTTCTCCAACTATTTTGGATGTTCGAACACTTTCAAATCAAGGTTTAATTTTCAAAGATAAGTAAATTTCGAATAGCACAAATTAATTGATAAAGTATATAGGTTTGAAACTGTTTGGTTAAGTAAATGGACAAGTCTATTTTGAATTAAACTAATATGAAATTTAGTTTTGAAATGTTTGACTAAAATTTAGTTTTAAATGTTTTAACTTAGTAACATCTTTTATAAAACCATATGTATATGTAGAATAATAGTTTTCAAAAGGTAATTTGGATTTTCAAAAAGAAATAAAGGTTTTAAAGGGATAGCTATAAATTTAGAGACCATTTTGAGTATAATTGATTTTGAGAAAAATATTTGGTTCTGAAATTAGATTGGAATTAAAAGCAGTACTTATATGGTGATTTTGGAAATGAATTTTTTTGACTTGAATTATGCAATTTGAAAACTGGGATTATTTTTCTAAACCTATTATTTTAGGAACTTTGAAATTGAGATATTTAATTTGGAAGAAATAAATTTGTGAAATCATATAGGATTTGAAACTAAATCGATATTGAAACAAATTGAAATTGAGAACCTTATTTTTCTAAATACCTGATTTGGGAGTTGTCGAACTTATATAAAATTGATTTGTATAAGTGTGAAGTGATTTGAAAACTATTGATTTGGAAAGGTACTCAATTTGAAAAGTGAAATCTCTTATAATCGAAATCTATATAAGTGTGATCTGATATACTATGGATTTTGGAAAGTATTCGATTTGAAGATGAAATCTATATATAATGGACTTTATATAAGTATGATATTTGAAAGTGATTTGAAAAGGTACTATATGATATATATTTTCGAAGTAATGATATAGAAAGTGCCTTTTGCTTGATATCCGCTTTGTGGCCACATTGTGGATTCATTCTATCGATATTATTCTCTCTGATTTTGGTTTTCCGAATGCGATACTCGAGTGTCCTACCATGGCGTAACCCATGGTCGTTTTTTTGGGTAGCGTAATCCGCAAGGTAGAGACTGCTTAAAGGATATGGATGTTTCCCTGGGGGGTCCAGGCATAACCATTGTTATGTATCCTGCGGTCTACCGGTTTTGTTGTCGTGGCGTAATCCGCAAGGCAGAGATTGCTTAAAGGGTATGGATGTTTCCTGGGTGATCCAGGCGTAACCATTGTTATGTATCCTGCAGTCCACGGATTTTGTTTATCATGGCGTAATTCGCAAGGCAGTGAATGCTTAAAGGATATAGATGTTTCCTGGGGGATCCAGGCGTAACCATTGTTATGTATCCTGCGATCCAGGTGTTTTTTTTGGATTGTACTTTCCATATCTGTTTTTAAAGGTTTTTCAAGCATTTTCACTGGGTGTTGAAACAGGTCTACTAAGTACTTGAAGAATTCTAGCTTTGTGCCTGATCAACGCATGGCCAGAGTCTGCTAGAACGAGGATAAACTTGTTGAAACATCGAATTATAGAAGTATTTTCGAAAGGAAAATTTGTTTCGATACAAAGGTATTTTATTATAAAGGTATTTCCAACAAAGAAATTTTGTATTAATATTTAAAATTGAAATTCTTATGGTTTGAATTAACTATTCGTGCCCGATACTATTCTTTTGAATCTACCCTATCTACTCAGCTTATTTATTCACATATATTTTGCTTTCCGAATCTACCTTCTTTTCCCTTTTGAATATATCCTTTTAAAATATTGTTTATTTATATACTACATGGTTTAATAGTAAATTTTAGTGTTATAAATATTTTAGAAGTTGTTAATTAAATAAAACATATTTAAAGAAAATGATTATTGATTTATTAATAATAATTGAAAAGTGTCTTGGGATAACATTTAATAAATTTATGAATTATGGATATAATAAAAAGGGTTTAACCAAACTACTGAATATTGATTAATTTAAAAATTGAAATTTATTTAGATAAATAAATTCTTTACACTTGTCTTTCAATCTAATTTTCTGCTGGTTATTTCTATTCCCCTACCTTCTTCCTTTTCGGGGACGAAAAGTTTTGAGTGGGGGAGAGTGTAACAGCCCGTAAAATTTTAAAGGTTTTATTTATTAAATTAATTAGGATTTTGTGAATTTTTAAACAATAAAATTGTGATGTCCCAGAAATTTAGGCAATAATTATTTAATAATTTCATTGATAATTATTTTAAAATGTGAAATATTGATGTAATAATCCAATTCAAACAGAAATTCTCTTTTGAAAATTAATAATTATTTAGTTTGTTAAATGATATTATTTTCAAATGTTAAAAATATATAAATGATAAATTTATCTTTCTATGCTGATTTAAAATTATTTTATTTATAATGTATAAATGTTTATACATTGTAAATAGAGGATTTGGTTTTAATTTTAATTTATATTAAATAAAGGATATTTTCTAATTACTATATAAATGTATAATTTGTAAATTGATTAAATTAATTTGAATTAGTATTGTAAATTTTTCAAAAGTTGTTTTAAAAATCTTTCTTATATCTTTATAGAAATGTAAGTAAGTATTTATTTTGTTTATAAAAATAAATATAGTTTAATTTTGTTTTATAATAAAAGTTCATTTTGTTTTATTTTAAAATTGCTTTTCTTTGAAATAAGATTTAAATCATTCTTGTTAAAGTATAACAGTTAGTTTGAAACCTTTTGAAATAAAATGAATTCAACATTATTTTTCTTTTTGAAACTTTTCTCTTTTGAAAATTTGTTTTAAATATTATTTTGAAAAATAATTAAGCGAACATATGCTCATTTTCAAGGCTAATGTTAATAAACAATTGAAACATGTTAAAAACAAATTAGTAATGGTTTAAGATAAATTTGAATACATTTATAAATTTAGAATTTTCCTTTTAATAATTGAATTGCATATGTGTTAAATTCTTAAACTATTAAATGGACACTTGTAAAACATTTAACATAATAAGTTAACAAGTGGCAAGCTTATTTTTTTTTTTTAATTTAAGTTATATTGATAAGAAACATAACAAATACATTTGGTTAAAACCTTTTCTCTTCAAACTGAAAACCTGAAATCAGATTTCAGAAAATTAAAAACTTAAAACAAACTTCAATATAAAATCTGCAAATTATAACTCAAATCTGCACATTTGAAGCCAAGTTTCAACATCAAACTGGAGTGCAATTTCAATTTAAAATTTGATCAATGAAGTTTTGGGTCTGCATGCAATCTTCATCAGCAAGAAAAGAAACTTCAACTTCAAAATGCAAGCCAGGATCAACATGCATTTCAATATGCAGTTTCTGGAAAATGAATCTGCAGTTAATTTATTCTCTGCATCTTCATTTGAAAACGTGAGTAAGCTTCTAATTTTAAAAACAGTACTTAACCTTAAAACAAATAAAAGTAAAGCTAAACAAGTTTTCAGAAATCTCAAGTTCTAATACATGCTTGTTTAAATAATAAAAAATCAATACTGTCTTGATGAAATTCTGCTCTGTTTCTTTTTAAAAGTGAGTAACCTTACAATGCAAAAGCTTATGTTATCTGTGTATGTGTATTGATAGAAATCATCATGTCTGTATTATTTTATTTGAGATACTATGTATATATAAATATATATGTGTTTCAGGACTCTGTATATCTGTTCTTGGCCTTGAAACTAAGTTTTTAATAGAAAATCCATTATCAGCTGGATTTGATCTCTGTTAGGATTATCATGTAAATAGAAAGTGTTTGTTTAGCATGAATATAAGTTTATAAATTATAATTAAGTTAAATTAAAGAAAACTATTGCCTCTGTAAAACAATGAAAATCAGTTAATATTCAAATAACCATATCCAAAACATCTTAAATTATTAAAAACAAGTTTATAATTTGAATGCACTTTATAAATCCTGAATTTTAAAACAGAAATCACAATTTTTAGTTAATTATTGTGTAAACATTACTGGGTGGAACAACAATGGGAGTTTTGGGGTTATAGGGTGATCTAGTGATTCCGGGTTGTAGTGGTGTTTTCTGGAGGTGGAATACTGTTGGGTGAGTGAAGGAGAATTATCAGATGGATGATCAAGAATTGTTGGCGACCGTGGTTAGCAATTTCAGGTTTTAACCCTAGTTTTTGGGTGGTCGAAGTTTTGTGGCTTCACGTATTCTTTGATGCACCGAGTGATGTAAGGTTTTGGGGATTGGAAGAGGAGACATAGGCGAAGTGTTGGCCGGTGTCGTAGGTGATCTGATGATCGGAGATGTGATCTCGAGGTGATGTCAGGTTTGGGTTTTGAATACAGTGATGTTTCCAGGTTGGCTAGTTCGACTCGATTTTGATTCGAGTTGCTATGGGAATTTCTGGGGGTTGTGATCAGATGAGGAGTTGGTCGGCGACTTGGTGGAGTTGGTCAGGATGGCTGGTGATGGCCGGAGTGTTGGTGCATATGCACCGTGTATATGTAAGGTTCTGTTGAACTTTGTGGGGGTAGTGCAGGGTTTTGTCTCGTGCAATCCTCGGGTAGTTTTGATTTTGACTCGAAGAAAGGGGTTGGGAAACTCGAAGTAAAAGATGGGTTTCTCGGTTATATTGGTTTGCAGGTTTATAAACCTGAAGCTTTGCAGTTTCTAAAATTTTGAATGAAATTCAAATTCTAGTGCAGGGTTTGATTTAAGTGAAAATTGAAACTGAATTCAAATAAAGTTTGAAATTCAAAGTTAAAAAAAATGAAAATCTTAAATTTAAACAAGATTTAAATATGGGTTTAAATCAAGAAGAAACCAGTTTCAGGTTTGTTTTTTTAAAAAATCAGAATTTGATTTTAAACAGTTTTTGTTAGTTTTTTTAAAAAATTTGAATAGGTTTAAATGTTTTAAGTAAGATTTAAATTTGTTTTTGAAATCAAGTTAAAAACAGTTTTCAAATTTACTTTGGAAACCAGTTTTGATTTCAAACAGTTTGTAATATTTACATATTTAAATGTTTTAAAAAGAATTTGATTTCAAATAAGTTTTAAAAATTGAAAGAATTTAGTTCCTTTAGTATTGAATTTAAAATATGAAGTGTTAATTTTAAATTTGAAAGTTGAAATAATCAATTTATTTTTCAAAGATTAATTTATTTTAATCAAGTAATTTATTTTAAATCTTTCTTTTATATTTAGGTAATGAATGTTCTTTAACATTCATTTTATTGTAAGGTTTATAATTATTTAATTTAGATTAATGTTTAATAGTTAAACATTTTAAATATTAAATTTTTAAATGGAATTTGAATTTGAATTTAAATTTAGAAATGTATTGTTTTAATACATTTTGAATATAAATGAATCATTTGATAAGTGATTTAGTTATTTTGAAAAATATTTAAGATAATTAAGGATTTACTTAATTATTTGATTTTAAATAATGGTTTAGATTAATTATTAATTAGAAATGATTTATCGATAATTAATCTAATTCAAATTTTCATAAGTATGTAATTATTGAAATGTTGTTAATTAATAAATGGTGATAATTATCTAAGGATTACTTAGAGAAGAAATAATGATAATTACTGGAATGTAATTAGTAATTTGGATAATTACTTTTGTAATTAATTAAGGAATTAATTAATGATTAATTATTGGTTAATTAATTTATAAATAGGTAACTAAAGATAGTTAATTACTAAATTTAATATTAATCAAGATGATTAATAATTAGATTTAATTACTAAATGTAATTAGTTTTAATTAAGTAATTTATTTAAATATTAGAGATCATTAATTATTATAATTAATGATGTAATTAAGGATTGTTTAATTAAGTAATAATTAATTAAGAGATTAATTAATTGTAATTAATTAAGGATAAATATAATTAATTATAATTAATAAATGAGTAATTAAATATTAATTACTTATGATTAAGGTTAATTAATCTATAAAATTAATTAAAGACTAATTACTTATTGTAATTAGTAAATGATTAATCAAAGTTGTTTAATCAAGTTAAATACTTAGTGAATAATTAATTAACTGGGTTAATTAATTAATGGATGTTAAGTAGGATTTAAATGAGTAATTAATTTAATTTAATTTAAATTAATTAGAGATTATTGTAATTAATTTAATTCATTTTAAATTAATTATAATTATTGGTGAGTAAATCATTGCTTGTGGATGTTATTGATTTAATGGTTGTGATCTCAGTAATGAGATGAGTCGTATCAATATGATATGAATGCTTGGTTTAAGTATGATGGTTTGCGATGGATTATTTGGTTGTGATGATTATCTGTTTATGGATGATACAGATTATCTGTTTATGATGTGAATGTGATTATCTATTGTGTGATGTAGTTTATCTATCTGTGTGAATTAGATAACAATAAAATGAGTTAATTGTTTAAAACCCTTAAGTACAACTTGGACATTAAGATGGCGTTTGGATTTCGATGAGACCGGGATCGGGTTTCCATATTTAGATATCCGAAAACCACATCGATTCCAATTAAACGTTAGGTCGTGAATCCAAGTGGAGCAAGTGAAGACTCGAGGTGTAAGGGCTATACGTCAGTATAACTCTGTGGGCGATTCCATAATGAGTTTGACGGAATAGTGCTTATAGGTTCGAGATGGTGATTCAGAGTGCAAGGGCTATTGTCGTTAACTCTAAGGGTGATTCCAAAACGAGTGTAGCGAGATAGTGCCTTTGGCTTCGTTCGAACCCGGAACGAACTTGTATGGATTGAATGCTTTCAGAACATCGTCAGGCGGACGATGAGCATTCAAAGATAGATATGTTCTATAAAGGTAATCGCAGCCTTAAGCCTCATCAACTGGGAATGGCTAAAACATGGGATATGCAGCAAAGCTTCGTGGGTAGCCCCCACTGGAGAGCAAGATTTACCCCTGTCTAGAGGTCCCTTTATATTTCGGCTGTGTGGGGCGGTTGATCATGACAACTGCTGGGGTAGTCTTGTTCGGAACTGTCCAGTAAGGGATGTTTCCGGCTTTATGTTGCAGGGGAGTGGGCGTACTCCTCGGTACGGTGATCTAGGCCACGTACTGTGACGGGCGGTACCCCAGTAGCCCTGCCATTGTATGGAATCCAAAATCCAATAAGTGCCTGTACGGTTTTGATTGTGCCCAACTATGTTGGAACGTGAGATGTAAGCATTCCAGCTATTTCTGTATTTTACTTTGAAAACCCTAGACACTATTAATAATATCACTGGATTTCCTATCAAATGTTTTGGTTAGCGTAAGGTAAAAAATTACCCATGTTTATTTGTGGGGAGTCTTACGTAATACCTTTCTTTCAAATGATTTTCTAAAGTTAAGCAACTTTTAACCGTTTACTCACACCAGACCCCTATCTGACCCGAGTGTTTATTTTCTGTTTTATTAAACTCTTGGGTACTCATATTATGTATGAGTAGTCAAGTGTTTCAGGTCTTCTTTGACGAATTCTGAAGGAGATATGGAGCAGGTGGCTTCAGCGTGTAGATTTATATAGTGGTTCCGCTGTGTTTGAGTTGTTTCTGTATCTGTGATATACTTGAGTTGTAATATCTAGACAGGTGTTACAACTGTCTAGTTTTGTGTAGATTGAGATGTATAACTCTGATGTATATGATACTATGTAATATTTTATTTGATTAATATAATTTATTCGTTCCGCTGTGAGATTCTGATGTTGTTGGTTCTTCTTTTTCTATCTTTTTCTCTTTTCTATCCCTTTCTTTCTTCTTAATGATGCGTCTTTCTGGAGTTTGGAAGGCGGGTCATTACAAAAATTTTGAAATAAGAATTTAATATTTGAAATACGTATAGTTTCATATAGCAGGTAGAAAATCTTCAATGAATAATATGGAAGTTTATTTTCTAGTGTAATTCTAATTCAATTTTAATCAGTTAATAATTGATGGTAATAAATTATTTTCCAAACCTGAATATTTTTCTGTAGGAAATTTCTAAATCCTCTTCTCAGTAAGACGTCATCTTTCGTTTTTCAAAATTTGGACTTCTATTGCTCCGTTTATCTTATTTCTGATAAAATAACAGCATTTTCGGTACCGATTATCGACTTTTGATCGGATGATCATACCAGGGATATCTGTATACTGTTTTAATCATCTCATTGTACTGATCTCAACGGTATATTTATTTGTGTATTTTGAGTTCCGGTACGCGTCGAAAAGAATAAATTGTTCGTTGTAACGGTACCAAAATTTTGACCTTATATTTTTACTTTACGTTTCAAATTTGAAACATGGTGCTCAAACAATAGTAATTTGCTTTTATTATTTAGCTCAATCCAAGGATGGCTGTTGCCATCCCATAATCGGTTCGAAAATCAAAACGTTGTATACGTTATATTCATTTTGGCAACGGTTCACTTTTAATCCTTTATAACTTTTGATAAATTAACGACCAGCTATTAGCATACCACCATTTCAAAAGTTTAAATGTATAAAACGTTATACATTATTTTGCATTCATTAAATTTTAAACGGCCCATTTATTCACCTTTATAACTTCATCATATCTACAAAGCTTGCAGCCACTTTTCTTCTCCCCCTTCATTTTTCTCTCCTTCTATAAATTTTGTTTACTGTAAGTTTAAAACCCTCTCCACCTCTGCCTCCTCTCGGCAATCAGTGTCGTGCCCTCCGAAACCCCACTGCCCTTGCATCCTTCATCCACCAAAGCTTGGCCAAGCGCCTGGCTCATCACATCACGGGCAGCCCGACCCAGTGCCCCTCACCACAGCCGCCTCACATAAACCCATCCCACTCCAGCACATGTTCCTCCACCATGTAGACTCTTCGCCAACAACTTCACCTTCACCGCGACCCGCCTTCACCCTACCTGCCCAAACTGAACCAACTGACCACCCACGCCACATCATCCATAACTACACCTAAGCCTCCATCAGCTTGACTCTCCACGCCACAAAAGACCCAAGCAGCCACCCAGAAGTCGAGCATCGTTCTCTCTCTGCCAATTTCCATCGTTTCCTCGAGTCAGCCAACAGCCGAAGCCATCTCCCAGCCATTGCCTGGTTTGTATATCATATACAATTTATAGTATGGCCTTCGTATTTTATATATATTATAACATAGTATTTGAAAGTTTACTATTTGGCATATGTGCAGCATGGTGTTTAGTTATATTGTAAAGTTATTTTATATATATTTACTGAACGTATATACTGCGTGTGCTGTCATAAAACTACTTTATATGGATATCGTATGTTTATGGGTTTAAGGATACTTTTATATGTCCTATTTAGATCATGTTATTACATTTTTGATTTCAAAGGTTTATATGTAGAAGGAAAATTAAGATATGTATTTTGGTTTAATAAAATTGTATTTTATAAAAGTACGAGTTTAAGAAGGCAAAAATATAATATATATATATATATATATATATATATATTCTAAGTTGAATATATATGTAAGCTATATTTGTGCACATATTAATTTATATATATATTTGAGAGCATAATATATTCATTTTATAATATTGATTTTTAAATATAATAAGTGTTTTAAACTAAATATTGACTTTTATAAGATAAGAATATATTTTTTGTTTATATCTAGCTGATTTTAATTTGTTTTATCGATTTCGATTTTCAGTTTAGTTAGTCCAATTCATGCCAATCTTGTTCGTTTTGAGATTCGTGCCTGAATTCGTTGCCCATTTCCTTGTCAAAACTCCTCTAGCCTCGAAAGGTGAGTAATCACTCGTGATTAACGCTCTTATATTTATTAAATTTGATTTCAATTGAAAAGACAATTGGAATATGCTATTGTTAGTTATTTAAATTGTTTATATGCTATTATCGATAACTGTTCACCTGTGGGATATGACACCATATCCTGTTGTTATATTTAATTTAAATTATTGATGATATATGCCTGTTATTATTTTATTATCTGCTATCACTCTACAAAGTTCCCTGTTAGTATAGAATTCACTATGGGTTGAAATGATACATACCCGAATGGACTTTAGAATAGGAGAAGATCATTATGGGTTGAAATGATAAACCCAAGCGATTTTCATTTGAACTGAATTGGGATTACGGGTCGAAATGATATTTACCCGTATGTATATATATATACATATATATATATATATATATATATATATTCAAGTACAGATTGAAATGATAAATATCTGTATCATTTAACCATATGATAGAAGTATATACAGACGCCGTTGGTCCATATATAAATATTTTGAAAATAATATCTATGGTTAGGAAAGAAACATAGGGTTTTAGTTAATATTGGAAATATTTTATGTATAGGTATGTTTAATGAAAAATGATTTAATGGTAAACTTTAATTTAATAAAGTTTGATTTAATTAATAGAATATGTTTAAGTATTATATTTTAAATAGATTTCCAATGATTTGGATATGTTAAGGAAGATGAAGTTGAATTGATTGGAATGGTATTTTATTTGATTAAATCAATTCGAACTTATTGAATTTGAAAACTTAAAATATAGTTCATAACATGACTTTGATTTTAGTGATGTAATGAATATTCGCGTCTAAAGAAATTGAAGGCAAATATAATGAATTGTAATATAAGGCTATATAAATAATATTGAGTGGATATTTCAAGAATAAATGATAATGAAGTTAAATCAAGATCTATATGAAACTGTTAGGTTTAGTTTGAAATGTTGAATATTAAAGCTATGAAAATACAGGGACTTAAATAATTAAATTGTGATTCAGATCTTTATTTGAAATTGATATAATTTGAATTTGTTATTTAGAAGACTAAATTGAATGGAAATTGAAAATTTGAGATTGAATTTAATTTGAATGAGAAAGTCGAGTTGATTCTTGAAGTGGTCGGTGAAACTTAAGGAAATTATAAATACTGTACTTCATAAATTATTCAATATATTTATATATACACTATTTTGGAAAATAGATATATTTGAAGTGAAAATGATATTTTGGTTTGAAATATAAATTAATTTGAAAGGACCACAGTTTTATAGTGTATATTTCTGCATTGTAGATAGCTACACGGATCCTTAGAGTATGGTTATCCCAAACATCCTTTGAGTTACCTGTATTTCAGTTGTTATTTCACCTGAGTTGAATTTATTGATATAAGAATGTTAATCCTGACTCGAGTGTTTTGTGTTTTGCTTTACGCTCGGGTTAGACTGAGTGATATAGCATTTAAGACTCACCTTCGAAGTTGGAGCTCTGCTTGAAGATCCAGCTATCTATCCTTTCAGTCATCCAATTGATTGGTCCAAAGTAGTTATCTGCTCGTACTGGAGACTTCACTGCATCTGAGATATTCTGTTGTGCTTTATTTCTAACTCTGATGTTTATATAGTAGCTTCATGAACTACTATTCATTTATTCCGCTGCGTATTATTGTACTACTTTGTATCTGTGATTCGGTGATTGATTTATTTATTGTATATGTTAAGTTTTGCCAAATTTAAATTAACAATCTGATATTTTGAGCAATTCAAGTCCGACTTGTGCGGATGCGAATGGTTGAAAATAGCGGGTCGTTACATTTATCTCCCCCTTTGTCATTGACAAAAAGGAGCATAGAGATATACATCACATAGAAAACCATGGAAGAACAAGGATTGTAGCAAAAGATAACCAAACACATCATAAATAAAAAATGAGATAATTAATCATCCATACCCACTTAAAATTCATCACTGTCGTCAACAACGTCAACATCTTCTTCTTCTTCTTGATCGGAAGACCAAGTGAATTGGGTCGGGTTGTGTTGAATGTTGGTAGATGAGGAAGACATACAAGAAAGCTTATCCCAAATTTTGTTTAAGAATCCTTTGATGGAGTTGAATTTTTTGTTCGTGTTTCTTTCCATGCTCACCATTTGTTTTTGAAGCTTCTTTTGATTTTACGAAAGAGTTCTTAAAGCTTTCTTTGGTGTTGCATCTCCTCGGATTTCTTGAATTTCCTCGTAGTATTCTTCTTCTTCTTGTTGAAGAGGAGGCTGAGATTATGATGACGTAGGTATGTTAGGATGTGACGGTTGACGAACACCACGATTCCAGTTGTCGATCCATTGACGAAAGGGAATGATATCATGAGATGGCGGTCGCTTTGGTAATTGCATTAGCCCTAAAGTTTTAGAGCCAAGCACACTTATGGATGAACTTTCTGAATCGGGTATCGGAACTCCACATTGCATCAATATCCTCATGATATAAGCCCCATAATGCAAAGTCTTATATTTCCTATGAATCGTCGCATCTTGAAATTCGTCTATTATAATCTTCTCTCAATTTACTTGTTGATTACAATAGATAGCATAGAGAGCTTGGAAATCCCTTTTGTAAATTTTCTTATAGCTATCGGTTCGGGGTTGAAGAGACCGGGTGAGGGCACGATGGATTATTCGAGCTTGATCATATTCCTCATGTCGTCGGAAAGAAATCTATGTGAAACTTCGTCACGTTCATGCATATCGGCATTGACATCATCAATGTCGATTCCTTGATAAAATGTTTTGTGCCATAACCAATGATCATTTTCTTTGGCTATTAAGCACATATTCGAATCATGAACGATTTTCATATATAAAACATATACATTTCTATCTATATTACCTTTAGAAAAAAGATTTTTATTTTGATCAAGAATGCTACACTTATTTTCAGAAAAAGATATATTGAAATTCTTTGTCACACAAAATTGGCTGATACTAAGTAGATTATGTTTCAAATTCTTAACTAATAAAACATTTGCAATAAGAGGTAAATTAGATGTATCATTATTGCTCACATCGCCTTTGCCGATGATGTATCCTTTGGAATTATCTCCAAAAGTGACAGAACCTCCATCAGAGTAGATAATGTTGGTCAACATGTCTTTATTTCCTATCATATGTTTTAAGCAACCACTGTCTAATATCCATTTCCCTCTTTTTTTAAGCGGTACCTTGTAACGACCCAACTTCCAAACACCAGGAAGTCGCATCGCTAATAAGAAAGAAAGGGATAGAAAAGAGAAAAGAAAGAGAAGAAGAAGAAACAACACATCAGAATCTAAACAGCGAAACTAATAAATTATATTAATAACATAATATATTACATAGTTTACAACAACTATCAGAGTACATAGATAATACAACACATACTAGACAGTTATAAACACCTGTCTAGTATTTACAACATAATACATCCCAGAGACAACACAGAACACACAGCGGAATACTATATAACTAACGCAGAAGCCTCCTGCTCCATTGCTCCTCCAATATCCGTCAAAGCTAACCTGATTCCCTTGGCTACTCGTAAAAATTTGAGTACCCAAGAGTTTATGAAAATAAAAGATAAACTCCGGGTCAGACATGGGTCTGGTGTGAGTAACAGGTTAAAGTTGCTTAACTTTCAAAAACCTTTTGAAAAGAAAGGTATCACATAAGACTTCCCACACATAAACATGGAAAAGTTTTCACCTTACGCTAACCAAAATATTTGATAGGAAATCCAGTGATATTATAATAGGTCTAGGGTTTTCAAGTAAATATGAAATAGCCGAAATTGTTAAATCTATTAAATTCCAGCTACTAGCCACAAAAGTAGGTAATACAATCAAAACTGTTGGCACTTATTGGATTTTGGATTCCATACAATGGCAGGGCTACTGGGGTGCCGCCCGTCACAGTACGTGGCCTAGATCAACGTACCGAGGAGTACTCCCGCTCCCCTGCAACACAAGACTGGACCCATTCCTTACTGAATAGTTCCGAACAAGACAACCCCGCAGTTGGTGCGCACTAACAACTGCCCACTAAGCCGAATAAAAAGGGACCTCTAGACAGGGATCAATCTTGCTCTCCAGTGGGTGCTACCCACGAAGCCTTGCTGCACCTCCCCTGTTTTAGCCATTCCCGGTTGATGAGGCTTGAGGCTACGATTACCTTTATAGGACACATCACTCAGAATGCTCATCGTCCACCTGACGATGTTCTGAAAGCATTCAATCCATACAAGTTCGTTTCGGGTTCGAACGAAACCGAAGGCATTATCTCGTTACACTCATTACGAAATCACCCTCAGAGTTAACGACAATAACCCTTGCACTCTGAATCTCCATCTCGAATCTATAAGTACTATTCCATCAAACTCATTACGGAATCACCCACAGAGTTATACTGACGTATAGCCCTTACACCTCGAGTCTTCACTCTTCACATAAGATTCACGACCTATCGTTAATTTGGATCGATGTGGTTTTCGGATCCCAAATATGGAAACCCGATCCCGGTCTCATCGAAATCCAAAGCGTGTCTTTTAAGTCCAAGTTGTTTTAAGTTTAAAACAATTCAGTTCATTATCTAAATATACACAGATAGATAATTCTTAACATAACAATGGATAATTAACCTTATTATTACCAACAGATAATTCATATCATAATCAGATAATCCATATTATCTTCCAAAAGCAACCAATGCATCCATATCACATACACTACTCATCTCATAACTGATATTACAAACCATACCAGGCAACCAATACCATTCATCAAACATAAGCAATGATCTAATGATCACACCTTCTATAATTAATTTAAATTGAATTAAATTAATTACTTAATCTCTAATTAATTTAAAATAAATTAAATTAATTACTTCATCATTAATTCTGCTTAACTTAACCATTAATTGATTACAAATCAATTTTATAAATCATCATCTCAGAGTTCATTTCAATTAATCCTTATTGATTAACTATCTCTAATCAATTTCACAAGTTAATTATATTAAACCCTTAGCAAATAATTAACTTGTAATTGCTTAATTAATTAATTAATTAAAATTAATTACATTAATCTCTTATTCATTATTAATTATACCTTAATTAATCAATTCCAAATTCGTCATTAATTAATTAATTAATGATTACATTTAATCAATCTTTAAATATAAATTAATTACATAAGTAATTAATCTGAAATTAATCCACATATAAATATTAATCACCCATGATTAATAACCATTCAGTAATTAACTACTTTAATTACTTATCCCATAAATTAATTATTCATAATTAATTATTTAAATTAATTCCTTGATTAATTTTCAAAGTAATTTAAATCCAAATTACTTCTATAATAAATATCTTTAATTACATTAAGTAATTATTAATTAATTACTTCTTTAAGTAATTAAAATTTCATTAATTACATAAGTAATTATCAACAATCAACAAATGTTTAAATTAATTTAACTTGATTAATCTAAACTAATCACATAAATCAAATTAATTACACTAAGTAATTAATTCATTAATTACCTTCATTAAGTAATTAAACTTAAAACAATTGATTATTATTAATTAATTAATCTAATTAATTGTTAAAATTAATCACATTAATTAGTTGTTAAATAATCTTAAGTTAATGACCTGCATTAACATTTCTTAATTACTAAATTAAGAGTTAACTTAAATTAATCATTATTAATACTTAATTAGAATTTAATTAATCTCTAATTATTAATTAATTAAGTGTTAATTAAAATCTAAATTATCTTTAATCACTTGATTAAATAAATCTTAATCATAAATTAAAATTTAATTAACCATCCCTAATTATAGATTAATTAACCTTAATTAATTAATCTCAAATCTAATTAAATCAACTTAAAAATATTAATTACTTAATTAAATATCCACACTATTAATAAATTAAATAATTAATATTCCATTTAAATTAGCTTAATAATTTAAATGAAACCAATTTAAGTTCTAAATTAAGATACATTCTTCTTTATACAAAGTATTTTAAACAATTTGTTTCAAACAAAATTCAATTTAAAAAATTCTTTTTAAATTTCAAACTGAAACACAATTCAAATTTTCATTTTAGATTAAATCATAAAAATTTAAAACATTACTTATTCTTCCATCTTCATTTTTAAATTCAAGTTATTTAACCTTTCCTAAAAATGGTTAAAACAAATTTAAATTTAAAAACTTATTTTATTTTAAAAACTGACATTAAAATCAAATTTCAGGTTTTTAAAACTGAATTTAAACTTATTTTAAACTTTGTTTCATAATTTAAAACTTATAGTTTTAAATTCAAAACAATGTTCTTTATACTATAAAAGTTTAAAAATCTAATTTAAACTTTCCAGATTTAAATTAAATTCAAACTTGAGCTTCCTAATTTTGTTCCCAGATTTTAAACTTGTTTTTAAGTTTTCAGTTGCATTTTTAAAATTTGCTTTTAAATTTAAAACAGAAAAACAGTTTCCTGTTTTGGTTTAACATCTTAAATTTGAATTCAAAAAAAAATGATTCAAAATCCAAGATTTAAATTATTGATTTCATATTTAAGTTTCAGGTTTAAATATTCCAGTTTGCACTTCATCTTACAATTTGAAATTTTACATTTAAATTTTAAAACAGAACACAGTTTTCATATTTTAGGTTTGGAACCCAAACTAAAATTTAAAACTTGAATAACTACAATTTCCAAGATTTAAATTATTTGAATTTATAACTAAATTCAGGTTTCAAACTAGTTTTAAAATTTTGGTTTGCATTTCAAATTTTCACTGCAATTTATATAAACCTGGAAAACAGGTTTCAGATTTTGCTTAAAACTAATTAAAAATTTCAAAATTTAAATTTTTTGAAAAACCCAAAATTTAACTAATTGAATTTATATTTAAATTCAGTTTAAATTTTATACTTAGTTCAGGTTTTAAATTTACATTTTAAAAACTTGCTTTTAAAATTTTAAAACCTGGAAATAAACTCTGCAAAATCCTAAAACCTGAAGCACTTAAACAACCCGAGCTACCACAAATTACTTCGAGTCAGATGCAATAATGCTTCGAGTTACAACCTAAATTTCCCGAGGTAATCCCGAGCAACAAAACCTGAAACCCAACATCCTCCTACATGCACAACTCCTCCCTGTGCACCCACTCACCAACTTCGGCCATCACTGGCCACCATCAACGGCTACCCTCCATCGACCAGTAACCCCTCATCACTCTTCAACCCTCAAATACCCATAATTAAATCTTGAATTTGAATTCAAGTTTTAAAACCAAACCTGGAACATTTCCCCTTTTCAGTGTCTAACCTGTCATCACTAATTCCACTCACCACCAGCCATAAATTTCTCTGCAACTCTAGCGACAACTTCGTCAACCCATCATCTACCGACACGCCAATCATAGTTGAACTCGATCAACTCAGGCGATCACATTCGAACCAAACACAGTGACTAAATAAAACTAGGGTTCACACTGGAAACTCCAAATTTCCATCTCAAAAATTGAATTGCAATACAATTCAATAATTTTCCTATAATCTTTAATGGCTATACTATCTTCAGAATCTAATTCATCCAAATCCAATGCAAGCTTCAACTGAGCTTATCAAATATAGATAATACTAAAAAATTGAAAACTGTGCTTTGGTATAATCATTAAAATTGTAATATTATTTTTAAAAGTCATAATTTTAGAAGGTGTTTTGAATTGAATTTCTGAAACATTGGTTTACAATGTTTTATATCTTCACTTATAAGGATTCAATTGCTCTGCTACCTTTTTTACAGTAAGTTTCATTAAAAAAAAATTTTTTAATAAAATCACACAGTCTAAACTCTGAAACCAACATACAAATCTTATCTAAATTCTACAATTTAACAAAGACTTAATTAAAGATATAAAAATTTAAGTAAGACTTGTGTCAGTAAACAAACAGGACAAGGGTGTTTAACAGCATACACTCCAACACATTTGTACATCAGACAAGTTAAATTATAACCTTATGTAATTAATTTATATTTTTGGTACACTAGCATGCAATAGATTTAACCTTTAATTTTAAATAGAAAAGTTACTCACCTGAAATTAAAATGCAGACAGAACCCAGATTTTTGAAAGCTTCCAAATTTCCCTATAAATTTCTGCTTTGAACTTTGCCACTGTTTTAATGCCCCTTTGAAACATGCTTTCAATTTGATGCTTTTAACCTTGTTTTAAAAGATGCTTCCAGATTTGAAAATTCAGGAATGCAGATATCTTGCTATTTCAAATTTTACATGCAGGTTGCTATGATCTAATTTGCTTGCTTGAAATTGTTGCATGCAGGTTTTATACTTGATTTAAAATTGAAATTTCAGGCCTTTGAATGATGAACAGGTTGCATGATTTGATGAACAGATTGCTATGCATTTGATTTTGCATTTTGAGGAGATGAACTTGCAAAAGAGTGGGGTGTTTCTCATTCTTATCTGAAAATTCTCTTTGTTAAAGGGAAAAATGAGAAAGGAAAGGAAAAAGAGAATATGCAAGTATAAATACAATATTTGATTTAAATTAAAATTAAAGGAAAATTAAAACCAAAATTTGACACATGGCTTAAGCTATGAACACTTGTCATTTAAAAATGGTATTTAGTTTACATTTGTTAGTTTAAGCTTTAAGACACTTACACTTGTAAATCTAAGTAATTAGTATTTTAATTATGTGTTAAAAAGGTTTAACTTAGTTAATTAGTTTTTAAATACTTAGTTATATATAGATAAATAATTTTAAAAGAATAAAACAAAGTATTATTATAAATGAAAACAACATACAAATCAATTCTTTGACAAAGATATTTTTAATCATTTAAATAGATTTATAAAAGAGGTTATAACTTACTTGTAATTTAAATGAATGCATGTTTCTTATTTTAAATTGTATTTTAAATTTCATATTTCATATTAAATTTACAAATCACATTTTATAAATCAATATTTTAAAAAGAATAACACAACATTTTTATAACTCTTTTTAAAATTCAAACTTAAGTAAAAAAATGAATTTTAAACCAATAAAACATTTATCTCACATATTAAAAATCATTTAGTTATTTTATTAAATATTTTTGAAAAGCTTAAATCCAAAAATAAATCACAATTCCAAATTTCAAAATATTAAAATTATGCTATACTAATTTAATTAAAAACAGCTTATCTATTTATAATATATATAAATACATATACATTATTAAATAGAAAATAGATTTATTAGTTTATTAATAACAAATTAAATATTTAAATAAAGAAGATTATTAAATCAAATCAAATTGATTAACAAAAATCATCAATTCAATATAAATTTAAACACGGATTATTAAATTTATATTGTCCAAAATTCCGGGATATTACATACCTGCAAGAAATATAAAAATGATATTGGTACCCACTTTTGTTAAGGTCCTAAGAGTTAGTTCTTAGGAAACCAAACCCAAGCGGGATCAGCATTCCCTTTGTAAATAAAATCTTTATTATTGTGAACATTTTCCATAAAAGATTTTATGTACTTGTTCCTAATTAAATAATTGTTGGTTTTAGGAACCCAAATTTTAATGTTCTTAGAATGTTTTGAAATATTTGGAACATTATTAAGTATAATAGGATTACTTTTCTGAAAATGATTTTCAAAAGAGTTCTTCTTCTTAGGTAGACTATTTGAAACTTTTTTACACCCTAACCTCTTTTTATCTGACACAGTCTGATAATTTTCCAAAATTTTAGAAAGATTTTCTCTTCCTTTATTAAAATTTGAAACATTTTTGGTAATACCTTCTTGCTGTGTTTTGAGACTAGAGATATCTAATTCTAATGTTTTAACATTTGCTTTAAATCATGATTTTCAACTTAGAGAGAGTCGTTCTTTTCTTTTTGAGTTTTGATTTCTTGACTCAACATAGAAATTTGAGAAGTTGTATTAGAATAAGATTCTTGAGAAGCTTGAAGTTCTTCTTCTAAAATTTTCTTTTCATCTCTTGGCATTTCAACTTCAAGTTCGGTTCTATTTAACTTTTCAATAGCCTCTTCATATTTTCTTTTGGCGTTCTTCATATTATCTAATAGAACAGAAGTAATTTCTATTAAATCATCAAAAGTTAAATCACTTACCTCATCATTCGTGGCCATAAAACACACGTTTGCTTGTTCAGTGTCACTGTCACTGTCGTTGTCGTTGTCTGATGAAGAGGATTCTGAATCATCACATGTTACTGAGAATGCTTGTTTCTTTTTGAATTTCTATCTTCTATTTTTGAATTTGTCTTTCTTTGATCAGGACAATCTTTCTTCATAAGACATTTCTTGTGACATTCATAGCACTCGATAGTTGAAGTCGATGGCTTGTTATTACTGTTGTTGAAGCTGCTTTTATTATTTCCAAATCTATTGTTCTTTTTGAACTTCAAAAACTTCTTGAAATTTTTTACGATAAGAGTCATATCTTCTCCACTGGAATCGGATTCTTCCTTTTCAGCCTTGAATGCCACTGTCTTTTTATCTTGTGCCTATACTTATTTAGCCTGGAGATTAACTTCATGAGACATTAGATTTCCTATCAACTCTTCCGACTTTGTGGTTGAAATGTCATTAGCTTCTTCAATTGCTAAGACTTTTCGTTCCCATTCATCAGTTAGAGAATTTAGGATTTTTGAGACGATATCAAAATCAGTGAATTTTTCTCTTAATGCCAAAAGTGAATGAGTATATCTTGAAATCTAGAATACATATCATTTATAGATTCATCTTGTTCATTTTAAAGTTTTGGAACTGATTCTTAAGCATAGAGATCTTGCTTTGTTGAACTTTGTTAATGCCTTCTTGTGTAACTTTCAATGTGTGTCATATTTCATAAGCAGTAGTACACATGCTAACTCTATTAAACTCATTTTTATCTAGTGCACAAAATAACATATTCATAGCTTTTGCATTTGCAGTAGCATCTAGTCTTTATGTGTTAGACCATTGTGAATATTCAGTAGTAGGTATGTGATGTTCAGTTTGACAGATATTCCATGTGTCATAACCATTATCTTGCATATAGATTCTCATCCTAGTAGCCCAATAGTTATAGTTCAAACCATTAAAAAGTGGTGGTCTTTCAGTGGACTGACCCTCGGTAAAACTGGTGTTGGTGTTGGTGTTATTTTCCATATTACTAAAAATATCAAATAACTGTGTTACGGTTATAAGACTAGTTGCTCTGATACGAAATGAAAGTAACTATGTGATCGTGTAATATGAAAGTTAACTAAATTACCTGCTTGAGCGGAATATGAATATAAAATATAAGCAATAATAAAAGACATCAGAGATTTTTATACCGGTTCGAACATCTTGTTCTACGTCCAGTCCCACACTCCTTCTGGAATTCAATCGATACCCTCGCTTTACCCGGAGAAATAGATATTACACCGCCTGAACAACCGAACAGGACTTTCCCGCCTAGACAGCCGAATAGGATTTCTACTGCCTGAGGATACTACAACAGGACTTCAAACACAAGTGGAAATGTTTTTGACTGAATATGCTCTGTAATAACATTGATGAGCCAATATGAGTACACCTTCCTATAATCTTCTCCTTTATGGTATACAGCGAAATTCATGAAGAAAGGAAGACTAATTGATCACAAAAGAATATGCATGAGTGTTAGTGATCAAATAGTTTGATTTGAGAATCTTTAAAGTAAATAGCAAGTGTATAGAATTCAGAAATGAAAAATAAGAATTCGTTAATAATAGTTTTGAAATTGCTTACTATTTAGAATTATTAAAAGGTTGCAATGCTTCGTGAAGAGTAGCCATGAATCAAAAAGAAGCAACTTTTGAATTGAGCGTTGTTTCTGTTCAGGGAAGAAAAGCAATCTTTCAAAAAACTAGTCGTTATTCTGAATGTAGTGAAATAACAAATCAGTGCGAAACAGTGCAAAATAGATTAAATTCAAACGTCTGAATATTACGGTCAGACGTCTAAATGCGCCTTAAAATTTATGTTGTGCTTCAGCATTCAGACGTCTGAATTAATGATTCAGACGTTTGAATCCTGTGTTTCAGACATATAAAAGATTTTCTTTGAAAACAAGTGTATGTATTCAATAGCTTGTGCACGTATACCAATTAGGAGAGATTTTAACATATATTACTAACTATACACAGACTCTAACAATATAAAAGATTACGCTCATCAATCCGGAGTCTGATCATCAATATTTTCCTGCAAACTGGGTTAGATAAACTCATATAATTTTTATTATCAAAATATCAGGAACTAAGGTTCCAACAATTACGCCATCAAATTTTATAGCGATCCGATGAATCGTTTGGTCGTGTGAGATCGAAACGCATAGAATTTAATATTGAAAATTTAGTATAATAATTGGGTTCGAAAAGATATCTTCTGCATACAATCAAATTACGTCTAGAAACAAGTTTCGTTGTGTTCGAAATAGGGGTATAATATATAGAATTCCAGTCGGCACACCTTGTTTGGAGTTTAAAATTTTCGAACATTATATAACTTGATATTATAAATTTAAATTATAAATATATATATATATGTAACGTATCTCCTTTTGTACGCTTTAAATCGACGATAAACCACACACGTCAGACTTAAACCATACAGAAGGGCGGATTGTTATGGGGTAAATAAGAAAAAGCAGAGAAAGAAAACAAAACAAAATAGAATCTTGCAGCGGAACGATAAAATATAATAATCAAATAAACAGTTCATGAAGCTGTTTTACAAAAACATTTTATTATACTTATACAATACATATTAAAGTTACACATACCAGAGAATAATCAATAACAATGCAGTGGAACAATGTGATGCAGTGGAATATAATAATAAATAATAATAATAAAATCTTCATCTTCGTCCTCCAGAAATAAAGTCTTCAAATCCTGAAATGCTCAGGCTGACCCGAGCGAATTGAAAAGATAAAACACTCGAGTCTGAACTAAAAGATCTTATGTAAGTTAAATCAATGGTAAATAATATGAGTGGAACGGCGTCAAAGATGTTTACGAGATTTGACATCTCCTATCCAGAGTCAAGCGTGAGTGCAGTAACTTAAGAGATGCTCGGGATTCACATCTCCTAAGGATCCGTTAAACTATTTACTATGTAGTAATATTTCGCTATTATAATAATGTCTAATAGTAAAATAAACTTACTTTTAAATAGTGTTAAGGAGTGACCCAATATTCCCCTTAACACGTAATAGTCCCAGTAGTCCATCCAATATCATAGTCCCTCCTGATCGGGAAGCCAATAGAGGATACCACACGGGCTACGGGAGAAAACCAAACTCGTACAAGGTGCGCTAGGGTAGGTGACACGGCACAACTAGGCAATGCTAAGGTAGATATACCAATTATGCTTCCGGGCCGGTGGTAACGCGCAGCTACCGCCCACCTCGATCCACACCCCCAAATAAAAGAACAAACGTGGCCACCGAATCAATCCAAAAGTCAAAGTATAATATCGAAGGGAAGTGTTCGATCAAAGGTGCTACCTCATTAGCCCGTCAATCGCTCTTAGTTTAGCCACCTTATGCCAACTCACGGGAGTCGGGTCCACGTATTTACCTTAAAGGAAATGCCGCCGCCATCCTACTTCATTCAGGAGTTTCCACCGCGTACGCGGTAGTTAAAGTGGTTTTCGGAGTTGGCAGAGAGTATGACAACTTTCGATCCCGATCTCTTCAACAACCAAACGTTATTAGAACACTGCGGTCATTTCAAAATAATTATACTTCAAAACCAGGATACAATATTCATTTCAAAACCATATAAATACGATATCATTTTCGTTTTAAAACCAAATCAATGTGATATCATTTAAAATCATAGTATTTCAAAGTTATAAAATTTCGAAACCAAAGACTTAAAACTATAACACTTCCAAAATGTAATACTTTGAAATTTATAACTTTGAAACATAACTTCCACCCCTTACATGGTTTAAATATTAAAATATTTTATAAAATAAACTAGCTTCTAAAATTTCACAAATCAATTCCAAAACAACCCGAATTTTTAAATTTTAAATTTAACCAAATCCCCAAATCATAAATTTCAATTCAATTCGGTTTTCAAGTAGACCATTCCAAATTATATCGATTTCAAAACAGATTTGATCCACAAAATAAATCATTTCAAATTCAATATATTTCAAAGCTTAAATATTCAATATTTCAAAACTAAATTTTATAATTCATATATATACACCAAATTTACTTTACTATTTTTTTAGTTTTTAAATATTTGCTTAATAAATCCAATATCCCTTAATAAAACTTCAAATTTCAATAATTGAATATTCCTCAATTTATTTAGACTTGATATATTCACTTAAATCACCTTAAACTCGAATTAATTTATAAAACTATATTCTTTTAAAATCTCAATTTCAATAAGTTCCAAATGGATTCTTATTAAATATAACTCTTAATTTAATAAAATCTCAAATCAATTACAAAACTATCTTCTCAGCCTTGATTTATAAAAATCAATATAAACTCTATATTAAAATAAAATCTAAATACTTACTCACATTTATTTTAATAAAATCAAACTCTATTATTAAATTTAATTTTTATTTAACAAACATATACATAGATTAAATTCAAGCATTTAACTATATATAAAAATAATATTTAAATAACATCAAAAATCAATATTCATTAAACCGTATATTTCTTTCCAAAACCATAGAAATCATTTTCAAAATATTTTATATATAGACCACGGTGTCTGTATATAATTTTCTACCCCATGGTCAAGTTATACGGATATTTATCATTTCAATCTGTAATTTAAAAAAAATACGGTTATATATCATTTCAAACCGCAATCCCGAATGAAAAAAAATTGCATAACAACTTGCAGTTTATAACAATATAAAATACAACATCCATTAATCCAACATCAATCATCAACCATTTGTCACAATCATCATCCAATTAAATCTATAACATCAATATAAACAGATAATAAACAACAGGCATTTACTAGCAGTTTATATTCAAAAATAAATAAATTAACAATTTAACTGGTAGTTTATATGCAAAAATAAATTAAATAACAATTTAATTCAATGAATTCAATTTAACTAGGATGATGATTAAAAATATACCAAACAGTCATAAATAAATTTCTAATCACATCAAAAATTAATTTAACAAACATAAGAAATTTTAGAAATTGTGAGTGGGTTAAAACACTCACCTTTTGAATTTAAATTGAATTTAAATTCAATTTAAACCCAAAATTCAAACAGCCTCAGAATCCGTCCAAACCGACGCTAAAATTTTCGGAATTCCAATAAGAACCTAGTGGAGAAAACCACGTGTGAAACGGATGTCGTATGCAAAAGATATGCAAATTAGAAGATTGGAAATTAGATTAAATTTAAAATTAAATAAAATAAAAGTTACCAATATTACACTGCCACGTCAACATCTCCCTCTCCCTTACAGGCACGAACTCGATCTTGCCAGAAAGAAAAACACGTAGCCCTAAACCATCTTTGACCATCGAATACGCCGTCCCCCAACCACTATACGCGACGCCACTATCGCCATTGTGTTCGCCCTCGTCCACTCCTCCGACCGGCATAGGCGCGATCGCCAGAAATGCCCAGGCCGCCACCCAATTTCGAACCCTAATTGAATTTTGCAGCTATATCCAACCGTTAATCGATCGAAAGAACGACGCCGATGACCTCCACTCGTCTCCCTCTACGCGACCATAGCCTCGATTCAACGATCAGACGAAATTCATCAACGTGTGATGAACGGCCGTGAATGGTTCGACGATTTCTGGCCACATAGAAATTTAAATTGAAAAACGAATCATACATTTGACTTGTGCTCGCCGAGAGCTTCAAATCCATATATAATTCGATATACTTTGTGGAGTTTGAATTTTTGATTTAATTTTGAATTGTAATTGGGTCTAGAATTTGATTGTCTGCCATTGAGGAGGAGAGACAGCTGAATTGGAATTGTACGTACAGAATAATGACATAAGAAGTAGGCTAGGGTTTATAACAGGGTATATATTGGCAAGCTGAAACTAGAATGGACCGGATCGATTGGATATACGCGTTGAACGATAAAATGGCCCGAAAAAACCCGTTCTGACTTCGGAACGAAATTGGGTCAACCCATATATCGAAATAGATGTTTTAAAATATTTTGAAATCAATGGAATAAGTTTAAGGTCCAAATTCCATCGTATGAAGAATTTATGCTAAAATCAAATTATTTCAAATTGATTTCAAACGATTTCAATTTAATTGATTTCTAGGCGTTTCGAGCCCGTACAATCAAATGACAAGTCCGATCGATACGAAACTCGAAATCCTACAATAATTCACCGTTACGGATCCAATGAAACTGGTTTCGTCGAAATCCGAGTCAGTGGCCAAAATGGCTATTTCTACATTAATTAAATAAATTAATAATTAATTAATTAAATCAAGTTTTCAATTTGAACTCTATAATTAACAAATTTCATCAATTTTAACTTTCTTAATCATTTGCACTAATTTAACCAAATTTAAATGTCAATTTAGAGTTGGTTAATTTATCAATTTCATTGTTAGCCTTAATTCCATTAATTTCAGAAATTATAAATTTAATTTCCAATAATTCCATTTAATTAAATCAATCTATAATTATTCCATTCATTATTGTCAAATAGATGGATTTAACATTGGATTCAAAACTATTACATTAATATTCTCATATTCCATCTTCATTTCAATTAACGTAAAATTTAATATTTAATTCTACTTATTTGCAATAAATCCAATTATTTAACTTTAAATTCCAATAAATAAATAAATCCTGACATCCATTCATTTAATTCAACTAATTGTCATATTATAATCTTAGGTAACATTTACATTGGTATATATCCTGATACATTAACATTTTCCCGTTTTATCTTTATTTCAAATTGCATAACATTTAGTTTCAATTGCTACAATAATTACACTTATTATAAATTGGATTTCAATGGATTGATTTGTTTCAATTCAAATCTTTTATTAAGTTCATTACTGTTCTATAAACTTAGTTACCTTGTTTTTTCCATTCATTACCTTAATATACCCAATTTAACAACTCCTAAACATTGTATTACATTTCACATTAATGTAACATTTATTAAAATTTATTTCCAATTTCAATTAACAATCTAAATAAATAGGTAATATACAATAATCTTTACCGTTACCCTTTAGTCACATAAATAAGCTTTTATTACTTACAAATCAATGTTGCCATTTATTTCCATACTACTAATTTCATTCACTTATGTTCAATTTATAGCCAAACATAACATTTAAATTATTTTATATAATTGGAATTTCATTCAAGTTCATTAATTATTAACTTTAATTAGCATTGTTTACCTTGCATTCTTGTTATTATTTCATAAATATGATTCCCAATTATTTCTTTGATTATACTAACATTGATTCTATCAAATTGCACTTATTACGTATTATTTCATCAATAATTATAACTTTGAATCTATTTCCCAATTCACAAATTACAATCAATTAAAACCTTACGATTGTTTCAATTAATTGGGATTGCACTAAATTAGTTATTTAGCAACTTGCTTTAACATTATTACCTAAATTTACATTCAGTTATTATTAATCGATATATTATTGCATTGGTTAATAAATGCTTACTTTTATTTTCTTATTTAAAATTTTATACCCAAGTGCAACAATTAACACTATTTCTTTATTGGGATTTCACTTCAATTGTCAATAATTAATTTTAATCATCATTGCTACATTTCATTTTTAACATTTGCTTCATTATAAATTATAAAAAAAATATTTCTTTCTAAATTAAATTACAAAGATCTAATTAAATTAACCAATTTATTTATCAAAATTTACGGGTCGTTACACTCTCCCCCATTCAAAACTTTTCGTCCCCAAAAAGGAAAAAGAAGGGAAAAGAAGAATTAAGAAATCAATATATCTTACTTAAAATATTAAATTTATAAACAAATAAGTTTACAAAATTAATTAATTTAGATAAAATATACCAATTTATAACCATTAAATATTTTTATACTCAAATTAATAAAGTTTGGAAAACATTTTCAAAATATTTTCTAAGTACAAAATTTATAGAAAATTTCGGCAGAGTCTCCTTTGTACGGAGAGGCTCGGGAGAAAAATATAATATCAAATATAACAATATACAACATATATTTTCCAAAATAATATACCCCAACACGGGAAAAACAATATAATAGCGCTATAAAACCGTATTATGAGAACGTACCTATTTGTCGGGCAATTTACGCTTATTTATGAAACCAAAAGCAGTAGCAATTGCTTCCATAACCCGTATTTCACTTATATAATCCAAGAAGAGTTAATAATTATGTAAAATAATTATTTAAAGTTGTTTCAACCACTAACAAACAAATCAATATAAACAACAATCACTTGCAACAAAGCATACAACCATCACATAAAGTCAACACAAACCAATCATCCATTCATATCAAACAAAACAAATAGTTGTTTGGGTTCAAAACTTTAAATTGTACATAATGGAAAATAAACTACTAGGTGTACCATTTACTCAACAGTCTTGGACGAAACTAAATAGATTATTCTCACATCCCAACAAATTTAAAGAATCCTTGCCCAAACAACCATAAATCAAAACAAACAACAGTTTCTAATGGTAGATCAAATTCATACTTATTAATTTATTTCATACATTTGTTGTTCGATTTCCTTTTCATTCATATAATGATTTATCCTTTAAATTTACATTTATTTCTTACAAAATTCAATTTCCATTCATTCATTTTTTTTCTTAATGTCATTCATTCATTTATTTATAGTATTCATGTGCAAATCAATTATTTAGCATGTTAATACATTAACTTAAGTCTATAATTACTTACTTACAACATTTACCTTCTATCATATTTTATTATAGTAAGATTTCCATTATAGCTTAAGTTTATAACAATTACAACATCAAATTCTTATTTAAGAATTTCATTGAACACTTTCATTACCTCAAGTTCATTACTTGTATAATATCCATTACATTTTCTTATTAAACATTAGAACTTTTAATATTTGGTAAGTTATATATATGTTTTTGAGGATGTAATTGAGAGTTATACAAGTTTTCTCATTTCTTTTAATTTAATTTAATGTTCAATACTCATATTCTTTGTCTTATAGGTTACTAATTTCAAATTTCTTTTAATTTTATTTATAACTTAACATTTAATCTCTTATTTTAATTAAAGGTTCCAATTATTAATTAGTTACATTACATTTCACTACAATAATTGAAACTATTAATTAACAGAAACTTAAGAACTAAATACCAGGTTAAATTTCAAATCATTTTAAAATAATAGATAAATATATATACTTACAACTTATATATCCAATTATATTTAAAAAAATTTAAAATTTATATTTGTTTATCAAAATAAGTCTGCAGTAAAACTACTACAATGGCCTTCCCACTTTGAAACTCGAAAATGAATGTAGATGATGCGTGCACTCATCATTGAAATTATTTTCCAGCGATAGAGAGGGGAGTACAGAACTTATTTCTTTCCAAAAATTTCTTTAAAATAATTCTTTCAAATTATATTGAAATATTTATTTCAGAAAATACTTCTAAATAATATTATTATTATATTTCAAAATCGTTCGAAAGAAATTTCAAAAACCCCGGAACTTAGATTCTAAAATTTCCATCTTATTCTTATTTTTTTCACTTTCTTCAAATATTGTTTCCAATCAATGTTTATAAATTTCTCCACCTAACAACCAATATATTACAACCAAATATAACCTTTATAAAAGTTTAATTTATATATAGAAAATATAATAGGCAAAATTATTTCATTCACCTATATTCAAAACAATATTGTGACGGTCTGTCCTATTAAGTGTTTAGAAATCCCTATTGATGTCCTAGCATCCTATGCACCAACCTGAATTTATAAATACAAAACGGAATAAATTAACACAATATAAAAACCCTTTTTATAACACTAACAAATACGCTCTCTCATATATATACTCTCAGTGACTCATCACCATAGGGTATTACTTCCCGATTAATAAAGAGTCAGACCCCACAAAGCTAAGGTTTATCGCTAAACCAAAGCTCTGATACCAGATGTAACGTCCCCCCTTTTTGTACGCTTTAAATTGACGATAAACCACACACGCCAGACTTTAACCATACAGAAGGGTGGATTGTTATTGGGTAAATAAGAAAAGGCAGAGAAAGAAAACAAAACAAAATAGAATCTTGAAGCGGAACGATAAAATATAATAATCAAATAAACAGTTCATGAAGCTGTTTTACAAAAACAGTTGATTATACTTAAACAATACATATCAGAGTTACAGATACCAGAGAATAATCAATAACAATGCAGTGGAACAATGTGATGCAATGGAATATAATAATAAATAATAATAATAATAAAATCTTCGTCTTCTCCTTCAGAAATAAAGTCTTCAAATCCTGAAATGCTCAGGCTGACCCGAGCGAATTGAAAAGACAAAACACTTGAGTCAGAACTAAAAGATCGTATGTAAGTTAAATCAATGGTAAATAATATGAGTGGAACGGCGTCAGAGATGTTTACGGGATTTGACATCTCCTATCTAGGGTCAAACGTGAGTGCAGTAACTTAAGAGATGCTCGGGATTCACATCTCCTAAGGATCCATTAAACTATTTACTATGTAGTAATATTTCGCTATTATAATAATGTCTAATATTAAAATAAACTTACTTTTAAAATACGTTAAGGAGTGACCCAATATCCCCCTTAACACGTAATAGTCCCGGTAGTCCATCCAATATCATAGTCCCTCCTGATCGGGAAGCCACCAGAGGATACCACACGGGCTACGGGAGAAAACCAAACTCGTACAAGGTGCGCTAGGGTAGGTGACACGGCACAACTAGGCAATGCCAGGGTAGATATACCAATTACGCTTCCGGACTGGTGGTAACGCGTAGCGCGCAGCTACCGCCCACCTCGAGCCACACCCCCAAATAAAAAAACAAAAGTGGCCACCGAATCAATCCAAAAGTCAAAGTATAATATAGAAGGGATGTGTCCGATCAAAGGTGCTACCTCATTAGCCCGTCAATCGCTCCTATTTTAGCCACCTTATGCCAACTCACGGGAGTCGGGTCCATGTATTTACCTCAAAGGAAACGCCGCCGCCATCCTACTTCATTATGGAATCTCCACCGCGTACATGGTTGTTAAAGTGGTTTTCGAAGTTGGCAGAGAGTAAGACAACTTCCGATCCCGGTCTCTTCAACAACCAAACGTTATTATAACACCGCGGTCATTTCAAAATTATTATACTTCAAAACCAGGATAAAATATTCATTTCAAAACCATATAAATACAATATCATTTTCGTTTTAAAACCAAATCAATATGATATCATTTAAAATCATAGTATTTCAAAGTTATAAATTTTCAATACCAAAGACTTAAAACTATAACACTTCCAAAACGTAATACTTTGAAATTTATAACTTTGAAACATAACTTCCACCCCTTACATGGTTTAGATATTAAAATATTTTATAAAATAAATTAGCTTCTTAAATTTCACAAATCAATTCCAAAACAACCTGAATTTCTAAATTTTAAATTTAACTAAATCCCCAAATCATAAATTTCAATTCAATTCGGTTTTCAAGTAGACCATTCCAAATTATATCGATTTCAAAACAGATTTGATCCACAAAATAAACCATTTCAAATTCAATATATTTCAAAGCTAAAATATTCAATATTTCAAAACTAAATTTTATAATTCATATATATATACCAATTTAATTTACTATTTTTTAGTTTTGAAATATTTGCTTAATAAATCCAATATCCCTTTAATAAAACTTCAAATTTCAATAACTGAATGTTCCTCAATTTATTTGGACTTGATATATTCACTTAAATCACCTTAAACCTGAATTGAGTTATAAAACTATATTCTTTTAAAATCTCAATTTCAATAAGTTCTATATGGATTCTTATTAAATATAACTCTTAATTTAATAAAATCTCAAATCAATTTCAAAACTATCTTCTCAACCTTGATTTATAAAAATCAATATAAACTCTATATCAAAATAAAATCTAAATACTTACTCACATTTATTTTAATAAAATCAAACTCCATTATTAAATTTAATTTTTATTTAACAAACTTATACATAGATTAAATTCAAGCATTTAACTATATATAAAAATAATATTTAAATAACATCAAAAATCAATATTCATTAAACCGTGTATTTCTTTCCAAAACCATAGAAATGGTTTTCAAAATATTTTATATATAGACCACGGTGTCTGTATATAATTTTCTACCCTATGGTCAAGTGATACGGATATTTATCATTTCAATCCGTAATTTGAAATAAAAATACGGTTATATATCATTTCAAACCGCAATCCCGAATGAAATAAAAATGCATAATAACTTGCAGTTTATAAAATATAAAGTACAGCATCCATTCATCCAATATCAATCATCAACCATTTTTCACAATCATCATCCAATTAGATCCATAACATCAATATAAACAGATAATAATCAACAGGCATTTACTGGCAGTTTATATTCAAAAATAAATTAATTAACAGTTTAACCGGCAGTTTGTATGCTAAAATAAATTAAATAACAATTTAATTCAATAAATTCAATTTAAATAGGATGATGATTAAAAATATGACAAACAGTCATAAATAAATTTCTAACCACATCAAATATTAATTTAATAAACATAAGAAATTTTCAAAGTTGTGAGTGGGTTAAAACACTCACCTTTTGAATTTAAATTTAATTTAAATCCAATTTAAACCCAAAATTCAAACAGCCTCAGAGTCTGTCCAAACTAACACCAGAATGTCCAATATTCCAATACGAACCTAGCGGAGAAAACCGTGCGTAAAACGGATGTCGTATGCAAAAGATGCGCAAATTAGAAGATTGGAATTTAGATTAAATTTGAAATTAAATAAAATAGAAGTTACCAATATTACACTGCCGCATCAACATCTCCCTCTACCTCACAGGCACGAACTCGATCTCGCCAGAAAGAAAAACACGCAGCCCTAAACCATCTTTGACCAACGAATACGCCGTCCCCGACCACTATACGCGACGCCACCATCGCCATTGTGTTCGCCCTCCTCCACTCCTCCGACCGGCATAGGAGCGATCGCCAGAAACGCCCCGGCCGCCACCCAATTTTGAACCCTAATTGAATTTTGCAGCTAATTCCAACCGTTAATCGATCGAAAGAACGACGCCGATGACCTCCACTCGTCTTCCTCTACGCGACCATAGCCTCGATTCAACGATCAGACGAAATTCATCAACGTGTGATGAACGGCCGTGAATGGTTCGACGATTTCTGACCACATCGAAATTCAAATTGAAAAACGAATCATAAATTTGACTTGTGCTCATTGAGAGCTTCAAATCCATATATAATTCAATATAGTTTGTGGAGTTTAAATTTTTGATTTGATTTTGAATTGTAATTGGATCTAGAATTTGATTGTCTGCCATTGAGGAGGAGAGACAGCTGAATTGGAATTGTACGTACAGAATAATGACATAAGAAGTAGGCTAGGGTTTATAACAGGGTATATATAGGCAAGCTGAAAATAGAATGGACCGGATCGATTGGATAAACGCGGTGAACGATAAAATGGCCCGAAAAAGCCCGTTCTGACTCCGAAACGAAATTGGATCAACCCATATATCGAAATAGATGTTTTAAAATATTTTGAAATCAATGGAATAAGTTTAAGGTCCAAATTCCATCGTATGAAGAATTTATGCTAAAATCAAGTTATTTCAAATTGATTTCAAACGATTTCAATTTAATTGATTTCTAGGCGTTTCGAGCCCGTACAATCAAACGACAAGTCCGATCGATACGAAACTCGAAATCCTACAATAATTCACCGTTACGGATCCAATGAAACTGGTTTCGTCGAAATCCGAGTCAGTGGCCAAAATGGCTATTTCTACATTAATTAAATAAATTAATAATTAATTAATTAAATCAAGTTTTCAATTTGAACTCTATAATTAACAAATTTCATCAATTTTAACTTTCTTAATCATTTGCACTAATTTAACCAAATTTAAATGTCAATTTAGAGTTGGTTAATTTATCAATTTCATTGTTAGCCTTAATTCCATTAATTTCAGAAATTATAAATTTAATTTCCAATAATTCCATTTAATTAAATCAATCTATAATTATTCCATTCATTATTGTCAAATAGATGGATTTAACATTGGATTCAAAACTATTACATTAATATTCTCATATTCCATCTTCATTTCAATTAACGTAAAATTTAATATTTAATTCTACTTATTTGCAATAAATCCAATTATTTAACTTTAAATTCCAATAAATAAATAAATCCTGACATCCATTCATTTAATTCAACTAATTGTCATATTATAATCTTAGGTAACATTTACATTGGTATATATCCTGATACATTAACATTTTCCCGTTTTATCTTTATTTCAAATTGCATAACATTTAATTTCAATTGCTACAATAATTACACTTATTATAAATTGGATTTCAATGGATTGATTTGTTTCAATTCAAATCTTTTATTAAGTTCATTACTATTCTATAAACTTAGTTACCTTGTTTTTTCCATTCATTACCTTAATATACCCAATTTAACAACTCCTAAACACTGTATTACATTTCACATTAATGTAACATTTATTAAAATTTATTTCCAATTTCAATTAACAATCTAAATAAATAGGTAATATACAATAATCTTTACCGTTACCCTTTAGTCACATAAATAAGCTTTTATTACTTACAAATCAATGTTGCCATTTATTTCCATACTACTAATTTCATTCACTTATGTTCAATTTATAGCCAAACATAACATTTAAATTATTTTATATAATTGGAATTTCATTCAAGTTCATTAATTATTAACTTTAATTAGCATTGTTTACCTTGCATTCTTGTTATTATTTCATAAATATGATTCCCAATTATTTCTTTGATTATACTAACATTGATTCTATCAAATTGCACTTATTACGTATTATTTCATCAATAATTATAACTTTGAATCTATTTCCCAATTCACAAATTACAATCAATTAAAACCTTACGATTGTTTCAATTAATTGGGATTGCACTAAATTATTTATTTAGCAACTTGCTTTAACATTATTACCTAAATTTACATTCAGTTATTATTAATCGATATATTATTGCATTGGTTAATAAATGCTTACTTTTATTTTCTTATTTAAAATTTTATACCCAAGTGCAACAATTAACACTATTTCTTTATTGGGATTTCACTTCCATTGTCAATAATTAATTTTAATTACCATTACTACAATTCATTTTTAACATTTGCTTCATTATAAATTATAAAAAATTTATTTCTTTCTAAATTAAATTACAAAGATCTAATTAAATTAACCAATTTATTTATCAAAATTTATGGGTCGTTACAATATATATCTACATCTCCACTATATCTGACCATACGTCAGCCCATACCCCATCAATATCAAGCAATATCACTATGTACCACCAGACCATACCTTTTCCTTCTAAATAATGCTTCCTATAAACCAAAATTCATAGTTTTTCCTTGAAATTTTCAAAAATCAAAATCCAATCCAATAAAAATATAAAATCATGAAACTTGTTCCAGAGAGCCATAATGTTAGGAGCTTCGATCTAAGCATTTTTGGTGATGATCGATCACTGTTTTGAGGGAGGCCGGTTATGACAGTTGAGCTAGGGTTGGATTTTTTGATGATTGTGGTCATCGATTCGATGAGAGAGATTTGTAATAGCCTGCGGACCCATACCCCTTGAGTCAACACTATTGGCCCACCCGCTTATGCGATTAGACCTGAACGGCCTCTTCTTCTTCTAGAATGAAACCAAATTCGAATCAGACGAGAGAGAGAAGGGATGGGAATGAACAGCTTCGATTGGGACGAAGGAAAGAAATGTGATTTCCCTTCATTTATTTTGTTTCTGAATTGATTTCTTGGATTCGACTTTGGGAAAGAAAAGGAAAGAGGCAGCCATTATCTTCGAGCAAAAAAGGGAAGAACGTGAAAAGGTAAAATGAATGCAGCACAATTTTTAACAATTATTATTCCTTCTTCTTTTTTGTAAAAAAATCTGATACGTTCTATGCATGCTTGACACATGGAGGAAATGTTGTTTCTTTTGAACAGGTGTTGGAATGATATAACTTATATATAAAAACTGATGTGAATAAATTTTTGACTAGTCAACATATATATATATATATATATATATATATATATATATATATATATTTAATTTTCGATATAGATTTCAACGCGTTTATCTACCATACGGCCAAACGATCATTCCAAACACTATAAAAATTTAAACCCGATAATAGTACACTATTACGGATCCAATGGAACTGGTTTCATCGAAATTCGAGACTGTCCCTCGGAAGGCTATTTTTAAATATCGATTTAAACAACATATTTTCAAAACAGAACAAACCATTATTAAATTCAATTTTAACCCAGTTATTATCTTCAGTACTATCAACAAATTTTATAAGCCTTTGAAATATTTTTAATAAGCTTAAAACTCAACATTTAATATTTTGCCCAATTCCCAAAAATTCAATTCAAAATTTTAATTATCAAATAAATGGATATATTTGAAATTCAAGTTAAACTAACTTTCGAATATTTAAAATTAATTAAATATTCCAATTTCAAATATTCAAAAATTTGGGTCGTCACATTCCTCCTCCCTAAAAGGATTTCGTCTCCGAAATTACTAGTTAAGAGAAATGGTCCGTAACTCGTTAATTTTTCTTCCCAAAATCAATAGTTTTAACACACCCAAATAATCTTTTATTAAAGACACTATCACACTTACTAACTTTCTAAATTCATCCATAACTTCCAATGTGACGCCCCACCTCTATGCTTACAATAATAAAGGTTCTTATAAGGAATAACGTCTGCTATTACGAAGAATAAGGCTTGTTAAAAGCGACAATCCGTAAGTTATGCCTTAGACGAGTATTGATTACATCGATAGGAGTTGTGTAAATTACTCCCAACGATATATATTCAATCCAAATCTAAGATTTAACTACGGTGGCTTAAGAAAAATTCAGAACAACTCATAATAGCAACAACACAGATAAGTATAATCACATCAGAACAGAAATATCAGATATAGCGGAAGATAAGTCTGGATACATGCTACAACACTCGATGGTTCACATGAACCAAATGTACATATACATATACATCATTACATACATGAGATGAGAATCAATACACAAAAAGTAACACCTCGAAGCCTAAACAAAAGATAAGGTGAAATCCCAAAAGCTGAAGCGGCAATTGAATCAGAGATAGAGATTATCCTGAAATAACTCGGTCTGACCCGAGTATTATTTAAAAGAAAATAATAAACGGATCAGTCTAATTTAAACTCAGAAATAAGTGTATGATAAACAACACTTAAGCAAATTAATCATAATTGAATGAGACTATTCAGCATAAATAATCAACATAGTTTAAATAAAGAAATCTCATTAAACTCCATCAAAAACAACTCATTAAACTCCATCAAAATCAACTTCCAAATTCAAAATTGAATTCAAAACAGAAATATACAAAAATCGAGAAATCAAAATAAGATAACTAGAAAATTAGCATAAAAGTGGATCGATCCCAGCATATGGCGAGTCTAAGCTGCGCCACACATGCATCTCATATGGCCGAAGCCTACCAAGTACTGTCATCGTAATACTTGACGTCCAACAAATTACCCGAAGGTCCAACATATGACCCGAAGGTCTAGTTTGGTAATTGACCCGAAGGTCCATCATAGTGGCTCGAAAGCCCAACAAAATCATCAAAATCATCAAACAGCAACTCCACGGAAAATATTTTAATTAACGAGTCCGAATTTAACCGAATTAGTAAAAGCGTGGTTCCATACTCCGCACTTTTGCTAAATCATTTAAATCTCTTACTTGTTTCCTTGAAAGTGCAAAATTGTGTATTTTTTATAAATAATTTTTTTTTCTCAAATGAACAAGTCCGGAATTAATCGGATCAGTAAAAGTATGGGTTCATAGTCCTTAGTTTTGCTGAAGAGTTTAAATCGATTCCTCATTCTTTTGAAAGCGTAAACTATGAAATTTTTGAAAACAAATTTTATTTTAAAACGATTTGAAAACACGTGATTAAAACAGCAACTTCTATAGCAATTTTGTAATATCCCAGAATTTTGGACAATATAAATTTGATAATCTGTGTTTAAATTTATATTGAATTGATAATTTTTGTTAATAAATTTGAATTGATTCTACAATCTTCTTTGTTTAAATATTTAATTTGTGAAATTTATTTTTAATAAACTAATGAATCTATTTTCTATTTAATAATGTATATGTATTTATATATATTTTAAATAGATAAGTTGTTTTTAAATAAATTAGTATAGCATAATTTTAATGTTTTAAAATTAGGAATTTTGATTTATTTTTAATTTAAGCTTTCCAAAAATATTTAATAAAATACTAAATGATTTTAAATATGTAAGATAAATGTTCTATTGGTTTAAAAATTCATTTTAACTTAAGTTTGAATATTAAAATAAGTTATAATAATGTTTGTGTTATTCTTTTTCAAATATTGATTGATAATTTTGATTCGTAAATTTAATTTGAAATTTAAAATACAATTTAAAAATATGAAACATATATTCAATAAGTTACAAACTCTTTTATAAATTTATTTTAATTGTTTAAAAGTTTTGAATTGTTTTATTTAAACACTTTGCTTTATTCTTTAGAAATTAATTATACATAGCTAGGTTATTATGGAACTAATTAAGTTTAATTTATCTTTAACATTTAATCTAAATTACTAATTACTTGAAAGAGACATGTGTATGTAATTTAAGATTTGAGTTAACATGTGTTATGAATTTAAGCATGAGAATTTACATGTGTCCATTTCTTTTTACAAGTGTCATGTTGTAATTTTGTTTTTCTTTAATTTTAATTAAAATCATAAACTAGTTATATAAATTTACACTCTTCCCATTCTCTTTTCCTTTCTTCATTTCCATTTTTAAAAGAAAAAAAATTCAATTGCATTCCTCAAATCTGAAAAAAATTCATTTCCTCAAACCTACAAATTCAAATGCCTAGTAAACATGCATGCAACAATTTCAAACCTGTAAACACTTGCATTCAACTCCTCAAAATACAAATCTGCAAACCATCCTCAAGATCAAGTCCCTTGTTCAAGTGCATTCATTTTTTTAAAAATCTGGAATGAAATGCAAGTATTAACTTGATCATTAAAATTTGAAATTCATTACCTGAAGCAACTTCCAAATGTCCAAAGCCTGCATGCAACTTCTTCAAGTCTGCATTCATGAATTTTTTTTAAAATCTGGGAGCATCAAAATGGAAGCTTATGCATTAATATGGAAAATAAAACAAGATTAAAAGCATTAAAACTGAAGGCCTGCAAGCAACAATTAACTAGAAGGTCTGCATTTCTTTAAATCTGGAAGCTAGTTTTAAAAAGGGCATTCAAGGTTGCAATTGATTTGGATGAAATTGCTTCTGAATAAGGTGAGTAACTTTCTTTTATAAATTTAAGGTTAAAATTTGTTGCATGATAAATAAATATTTCCTGTGTTAAGCATACTGTCTGATGTGTGAACTGTATATTTATGCATGCTGTAAATTTGCAATGTTCTGTTTGATTTCTGATTCAAATTTTTAGTTTAGATCTTACATCTTTAATTTGTCTTTGTTAAATTTTAAGATTTAAATAAAAAAAAATGTGTAGGTTAGTTTCAGAGATTAGATTTTAAAATTTTATTTAAGTAAATTTTAATAAAAACTTACTGGAAGTAAGTAACAGAGCAATAGAAATTGTATAAGTAAAAATATGAAACATTGCAAATTAATGTTTCAGAAATTCAACTCAAAACATATTACAAAATTAAGATTTTAAAAAATAATATTACCATTTTTAATGTTAGTAGCAAATTGCAGTTTTGAAATTACTGTATTCTACATATTAGCTAAGAACAGTTGAAGCTTGCAATTATTTTGGGTGAATTTGATTCTGGAGATTGTATAGCCATTATAGATTATAGGAAAAATCTTGGATTGAGTTGAAATTAAAATTTTAGATTGCAATTTGGGAATTACAGTTAGGAACCCTAGTTTTACTGGGTTCAAGAAATTGGGTGTTGCGGCTTCTACAATGGTTCGAGTTCAAGAATCTTTTGGGTATGGTTAGATGATGGGTTGATGGAGTTGTCACCGGCGTATTGAAGTTGATGGTGGTCGGAAAGGGGAGAAATTGGTGATGACAGGTTAGACACTGAAGTGGGGGAAAATGTTCCAGGTTTTTGTCTTAAAACTTGAATTCAAATTCAAGTTGAATTCTGGGATTTTTTAGGGTTGAAGGTTGATGTGGGGATTTTGGTCGATGGAGGATGGCCAGAGATAATGGCCAATGATGCCGGAGTTGGTTAAGGGTGCACAGGGGTGTTGTGCATGTTGGTGATAATGGTGGTGTTGATTTTTGGTTGCAGGGTTTATACTTCGGGATGGTCTCGGGGGAATTGGGGAGTGACTCGAAGCAAGTATACTTCTAACTCGAAGTTATATAGGGAGGCTCGAGTTAATAATAGTGCTTCATGTTTTGGTATTTGAACAGAGCCTGTTTTCCAGGTTTAAAAATTTTGAAAGTAAGTTTTTAAAATGTAAATTTAAAACCTGAACTAAGTATAAAATTTAAACTGAATTTAAATATAAATTCCACTAGATAAATTTTGGGTTTTTAAAATAATTTAAATTTTGAAACTTTTTAAGCAAAATCTGAAACCTGTTTTCCAGGTTTATACAAATTTCAGTGAAAATTTGAAATGCAAACCAAAATTTTAAACTAGTTTGAAACCTGAATTTTGTTATAAATTCAAATAATTTAAATCTTGGTATTTGTAGTTATTCAGGTTTTAAATTTTAGTTTGGGTTCTAAACCTAAAATATGAAACTGTGTTCTGTTTTAAAATTTAAAAGTAAAATTTCAAATTGTAAAATGAAGTTCAATTTGGAATTTTTAAACCTGAAACTTAATTTTGAATTCAATAATTTAAATCTGAGATTTTGAATCATTTTTGAATTCAAAAATGTAAGATGTTAAACTAAACAGAAAACTATTTTTCTGTTTTTGAATTTAAAAGAAATTTTAAAATGTAACTGAAAATTTAAAATAAAGTTTAAATCTGAAAACTGAAACTTAGCAAATGAATCTGAGTTTGAATTTAAATCTGGGAATTCAAATTTAGATTTTAAACTTTTTAAAGTATAAAGGAACCTTGGTTTTATTTGAAATATAAGTTTTGAATTTGTGAGATAAGATGGGTTTAAATATTTTTTTAAAAAACCTGAAAATTTATTTTAATGCCAGTTTTTAAAATAGGTTTTTAAAAATTAAATTTATTTAACTATTTTAGAAAAGGTTAAATAATTTGAATTTTAAAATGAAGATGAAAGAGTAAGTAATGTTTTAAATTTTTAAGATTTAATCTGGAATGAAATTTAAATTGTGTTTCAGTTTAAAATTTGAAAAGAAATTTTTAAATTTGAATTTTGTTTGAAACAAATTGTTTAAAATACTTTGTATAAAGAAGAATGTTTCTTAATTTTGAACTTAAGGAAATTGGTTTCATTTAAATTATGAAATTAATTTAAATGGAATATTAATTATTATTTAATTATTAATGTGGATGATTAATTAGGTAATTAATAGTTTTTAAATTGATTAATTAAGATTTGAGATTAACTAATTAAGGTTAATTAATCTATAGTTAAAGATTGTTAATTAAATTTTAATTAATGATTAAAGTTTATTTAATGATTTTAATTAACACTCAGTTAATTAATAATTTGAGATTTATTAAATTATAATTAAATATTAATTAATTGATAATTAATGATGATTTGTGTAAGTTAATTCTTAATTAAGTAATTAAGTAATGTTAATAAAGTCATTAACTTAAGATTTATTTAACAATTAATTAATGTGATTAATTTTTAATAATTAATTTAATTAATTAATTAATAATAATCAATTGTTTAAGTTTAATTACTTAATGAAAGTAATTAATGAATTAATTATTTTGTGTAATTAATTTGATTAATGTGATTAGTTTAGATTAATTAAGTTTAATTAATTTAAAATTTTGTGGATTATTATTATAATTACTTAAGGAAGTAATTAATTAATAATTACAGGGTGTAATTAAAGATATTTATTGTAAAAGTAATTTAAATTTAAATTACTTTGAGATTAATCAAGGATTAATTTAAATAATTAATTATGAGAAATTAATTATGGGATGAGTGATTAAGGTAATTAATTAATGAATGGTTATTAATCAAAGGTGATTAATATATATGTCGTTTAAATTGAAGATTAATTACTTATGTAATTAATTTATATTTAGAGATTGATTAGATATAATCAGAAATCATTAATTAATTAATTAATGATGTAATTGGGAATTGATTAATTAAGGTGTAATTAATAATGAATAACTGATTAATGTAATTAATTAATTAAGTAATTACAAGTTAATTATTTGCAAAGGGTTTAATATAATTAACTTGTGTAATTAATATTATAGGCTAATTACATATTGTAATTAGGGAATTATTAATCAGTAATGATTAATTGGAATGAATATTGAGATGGTGTTTTATCTTATTGATTTGTAATCAATAAATGGATAAGTTAAGCAGGATTTTGATGATGAAGTAATTAAGTTAATTCATTTTAAATTAATTATAGAAGGTGTGATCATTTGATCATTGCTTATGTTTGATGATTGGTACTAATTGCCTGGTATGGTTTGTAATCTCAGTTATGAGATGAGTGAATGTATGTGATATTGATGCATTGGTTGCTTTTGGATGATAATATGGATTATCTGATTTTGATATGAATTATCTGTTGGTAATGATAAGGTTAATTATCCATTGTTATGTTGTGAATTATCTATCTGTGTGTATATTTAGATAATGAATTGAATTGTTTTAAAACTTAAAACAACTTGGCCTTAAAAGACACGCTTTGGATTTCGATGAGACCGGGATCGGGTTTCCATATTTGGGATCCGAAAACCACATCGATTCCAATTAAACGTTAGGTCGTTAATCCAAGTGGAGCGAGTAAAGACTCGAGGTGTAAGGGCTATACGTCAGTATAACTCTGTGGGTGATTCCGTAATGAGTTTGACGGAATAGTACTTATAGATTCGAGATGGTGATTCAGAGTGCAAGGGTTATTGTCGTTAACTCTAAGGGTGATTCCAATATGAGTGTAATGAGATAGTGCCTTCGGTTTCGTTTGAACCCGGAACGAACTTGTATGGATTGAATGCTTTCAGCACATCGTCAGGTGGACGATGAGCATTCTAAGTGATATGTCCTATAAAGGTAATCGTAGCCTCAAGCCTCATCAACCGGGAATGGCTAAAACAAGGGAGGTGAAGCAAAGCTTCGTGGGTAGCCCCCACTTGAGAGCAAGATTTATCCCTGTCTAGATGTCCCTTTATTTTCGGCTTAGTGGTGCGGTTGCTGATCACAACTACGGGGTTGTCTTGTTTGGAACTGTTCAGTAAGGAACGGGTCCGGCTTTGTGTTGCAGGGGATTGGGAGTAATCCTCGGTACGGTGATCTAGGCCACGTACTGTGACGGGCGGTACTCCAGTAGCCCAGCCATTGATGGAATCCAAAATCCAATAAGTGCCGTGCGTATTAGTTGTGCCCAACTATGTTGGAATGTGAGATGCAAGCATTTCAGCTATTTCTGTATTTTACTTGGAAACCCTAGACACTATTATAATATCACTGGATTTCCTATCAAATGTTTTGGTTAGCGTAAGGTAAAAACTTTTCCATGTTTATGTGTGGGAAGTCTTACGTGATACCTTTTCTTTTCAAAGGTTTTTCAAAGTTAAGCAACTTTAACCTGTTACTCACACCAGACCCATGTCTGACCCGGAGTTATTTCTGTTTTTCTTAACTCTTGGGTACTCAAATTTTTACGAGTAGCCAAGGGAATTCAGGATAGGATTCAGGTTAGCTTTGACGAATTGTGGAGGAGCAATGGAGCAGGAGGCTTCTGCGTATAGTTATATAGTTGTCCGCTGTGTTGGTATCTCTGAGTGTTTCTGTATTGTGATTGAGTTGTAATAACTAGACAGGTGTTTATAACTGTCTAGTATGTGTTGTAATGTCTATGTAACTCTGATATTTGATGTATACTATGTAATACTTATGTTACTAATATAATTTATTCGTTCCACTGTTGGGATTCTTGTGTTGTTTCTTCTTTCTCTTCTTTCTTTTCTCTTTTCTATCCCTTTCTTTCTTCAGGATGATACGACTTTTTGTGGAGAAAAAGTCTGGTCGTCTCAAATTTCCGACAAAGAAATTGTGCTTCACAAAACACCGTAAAAACAGATATCAATCAGCGTTATGGGTTTTCTTGATTGCAAGGTAGCCGCTTGAAAATTCACTTTAAATTGCCGGTTACTGAAGTCAAAACAACAGTAATTTTTATCCGTCAAAAATTCATCAAAACAACTCGCTTCAAATATAAACACCGGGGTGAAAATCCATTATAAAAATAATGGCAACAAAATACGTTTCAAAACAAAACACCGGTTTGAAATAAATTAAACGCTAAACTGCACTACTATATATTCATAAAACATTCCACTGCCCACTTGCACGAAAATAATTTGGAAATGGACTTAGGCTTTGCGCTACTCATGTTTTAGTGAATATGCAACTTACACAAAAATTTGGTCTGGACAATATTATATACACGCATGGAATGAATGCAAAGAATGGCTAGGCTATATATTACATGTAGTCACGTCAAAATGCAAATGAATAAAATAACATGGACTATATTTTCTTTGGTGCAATTCAAACTTACCCAACATACTTGCACAAAATGATGTAGACACACTTTCATGCATGGACTAGAAAATAAAATGCCTGGACAAAATATGCTTTGGTGCATGCACTCAAATAAATTGCAAAATAAGGTGGCCTGGATACAGTTTTGGTAGTAATCTGAACTTACACTAGTGCTAACCAATTTGCACGCAACAATGAAGTAAGAAATTAAAGAGATCGGGACAACAATTTGTGCACACACACGTGACACACTACCAAGGATAAAGTGACTGGCAACACACAACAATATGCATGCATACTCAATAAACGGCATGGTGTGTGACAAATTTTTTCAAAGCACGTAACATTTTCACGCATCAAAAGTATATAACTTGCACGCACAAAAATAAAGTAAAAATAGATCAAAATGGCCTGTGCATATACTTTGTGCTTCACATTTTTTTAAGCACGCACGTATAAATGCAAAACAAAATGTGACGAGGACTAAATTTTCTTTGCACACAAATGATGAAAGAATGGCCTGGGCATATTTCTTTTCATGCAAATAATGAAGTTGATATGATTGCTAGGACTTGGTTTTCACATATACTCGAAAAAATAAAATGAACGCCACTACAATTTGCAAGTTTATAAATGATGCCTGGACACGCGTACACGAAAATAACCTGAAACTCATTTCGTGAAATTAAACTCACTAGCATACGTGACAAAATTTTAAACCATTTTTACATGTAAAATGAAGTGATGAATAAATTAGAAATGCGAGTTTTGCACTCACCTTAGATTTATTTCAAAATCAGTTAGCAACTAGGAACCAATTGAAGCTAAATTTTAAATGCCATTAAAGCATTCTCGGAGCTACTGAAAAAAATGAAAACAAAATGAAAGATGCAGGCATACTTTTCTTTTCTTTTTTTCAAATGTGAACAAGTCAAGGCAAAGGAGATATGCTGGCAGAAGTTGTACACTAGCATTAAAGAGAGAAACATGCACCGGAGAAAGATAGTACACGGCTGCATAAAAATGATGACGGAAAAAGCAAAGTGTGTTCAAACTTTTGTTTTATAAAATAAGCGGTGACAGCAAACAGAAAGTATAACACAACTTGCATATAAACAAAGATGACCGCAAATGTGTTCACTTTTTCCTTAAAATGGACCTATTCCTCACACATACACGTGAAGGAAATTGCATTACACTTCAAATATGCTACTACTAAGATGAGTTCACTGACTTGCAACTGAATTGCATTTTCAACTGACTTTGCAAAATATTTGCATTTTTTTTTCAAATTTCAATTTATAATTTTTATTTTAAATTTTTATTTCGACGGTATTAAAAACAGGGTTGTTACAAACTCCCCCTTATAAAAATTGCGTCCTCGCAATTTTCATACAAGAAGCAGTCTATAACACAAATTATTCATCACAACAAAGATTTAAAATAGAAAAGATGGATAAGAATGCTCACCCCTACCCGAAGAGGAGAGAAAACCAGGATAAGAACGCTTGATGAATTCTTTGGTTTCTCAAGTGCAATCTTTGGGGTTTGCAGACCATCGAATTTTCACAAGAGGTACTTCTTTATTCCGAAGGCGTTTAACCTCCGAAGCTAGCACACGAATAGGATTTTGCACCATGGACAAGTCGGGTGAGATCTCAAGATCTTGCAACATATGAGGATCGATAATAGAATCCGAATTTTGAAGGCATCGACGAAGCTGAGATACATGAAATACGTCATGAATTCCCGAAAACTAAATGGGTAGCGAAACACAATATGCAACAGGGCCAATGTGTTCCGTAATAGGAAATGGTCCAATATATCGAGGAGCCAATTTCCCGAAGCTACTAAAACGCACCACACCCTTCATCGGAGAAACACGAATGAACACGCGATCGCCTACAGAAAATTCCAAAGGCTTCCTACGATGATCGGCATAAGATTTTTGCCTATTCTGAGCCTCTTTCATTCTCTGTTTAATAATATCAATCTTCTCAGAAGATTCACGAATATAATCGGGGCCGAGAACTAACATTTACCCCGATTCCAACCAACAAGATGGTGATCAATACGGTCTTCCGTAAAGGGCTTCGAAAGGAGCCATACTGATACTGGATTGGAAACTGTTGTTATAAGAAAATTCAATAAGAGATAAGTGGTCTTCCCAACTACCTCCAAAATAAAGAATACAAGCACGGAGGAGATCTTATAAGACTTGATTCACCCTTTCAGTCTGACCATCAGACTATGGATGATAAGTTGTATTGAGATTGAGCTTAGTGCCCAAAGCTTTCTAAAGGCTCTGCCAGAAACCACTAGTGAAAAGCGGATCTCTGTCACTAACAATAGAACTAGGAACTCCATGAAGTCAAACGACTTCTTTGATAAAAAGCTTAGCCAACAAAGGAGCAGTTCGATTGGACTTGATAGGAATAAAAAGAGCTGATTTGGTCAATCGGTCAACAATCACCCAAACACTAGTATGGCCCGACCTCGAACGAGGTAGACCATCAATGAAGTCCATATAAATTTGATCCCATTTCCATAATGGAATCTCAAGAGGCTGCAAAAGACCACTAGGACGATGCTGTTCCGCTTTAATAAGTTGACAAGTCATGCAACGACTCGCATAACTTGCAACATCACGCTTCATACCTTCCCAAAAGTATAAGCGTTTCGTGTCAGCATACATCTTACTACTGCCTGGATGAATACTATACTTAGAACGATGACAGTCCTCAAGAATGTCATTTCTAAGATTAGGAACATTTGGCACGATCAACCTTCCCTTCTTCCGAATACAACCATGAAGATCAATATCGAAATCTTTTAGATTATCACTTCGGGGTTCCGATTTATAACTCTGAATAAGATAAGAGAGATCTGGTTCTTGTTTCTGGGCATCGGCAATATGATCCAACAAACTAGGATGAGCTTCCATGCTAAATAAAAGCACGGAAGAATCAAAAACTGAAGGACGGTCTCTAATATCACAATGAGAAAGATTCCAACATATTCCACTCTGCTAGCAACATGGAAACAACAACTTGTTGCTTGCGACTAAGTGCATCAGCAACTCGATTACCCTTACCAGGGGTATACTGAATATCGAAATCATATGAAGCAAGAAATTCGAGCCAACGCTGTTGCCTCATACTAAGTTCCTTCTGAGTGAAGAGATATTTTAGAGATTTGTGATCAGTGAAGAGAACAAAACACTCGCCCAATAAATAATGTCGCCAAATCTTTAGAGCAAAGACTATAGCGGCTAACTCCAAATCATGGGTAGCATAACGAATCTCGTTAGGCTTTAGTTGTCTAGAAGCATAGACAACTACTCTATCTTTTTGCATGAGAACAGCACCGAGTGCATAACCACTGGCATCGGTATAAATAACAAGATCATGTTTCCCTTCGGGAACCACTAAGATAGGAGCATGAGTAAGGAGATCTTTTAACTTCCTGAAAGAAATCTCACACTTATCAGACCAAATAAAAGGAAAAGCTTTTCTCGTGAGAGTGGTAAGCGAAAAAGCAATAGGAGAAAAGTCCTTAATGAACCGGCGATAATAACCCACCAATCCAAGGAAACTACGGATCTCAGTAACGGTCTGGGGCCTCTTCCAATTCTGAATAGATTCGATCTTGGAAGGATCGACAGAGATACCATCGGAAGAAACAATATGACCAAGAAATTTTACCTTATTCTCCGAGAAGTGACACTTGGAGAATTTGGCATAAAGCTGATGCTGACGAAGAGTTCTCAAAACAATCTCCAAATGCTGAATATGATCGGCTTCAGATTTGGAATAAATAAGAATATCATCAATGAAAACCAAGACAAACTTATCGAGATATTCCCGGAATATCTGATTCATAAGATCGACAAAATACGCTAGAGCATTCGTCAAACCGAACGGCATAACAAGCCATTCGTAAGAACCATAACGAGTACGGAATGCAGTAAGAGGGATGCTATCTTCTGCAACTCGTAACTGATGAAAACAGGTAGCAAGATCGAGTTGGGAGAAAGCTTAGCGCCACTTAATTGATCGAACATGTCGTCTATCCTAGGTAATGGATACCTATTTTGATAGTGAGCTCGTTAAACTTGCGATAATCAATGCAAAGCCCAAGAGCACCATCTGGCTTCTTAACAGAGACAACGGCGGCGCCCCAAGGAGATGAGCTAGAACGAATAAATTGCTTGGCTTTCAATTTAGGTAATTATTGTTTGAGTTCCTCATTTTCCTTAGCAGACATCCTCGTGGGAGGACGACTGAAAGGATGAGCACCAGAGATAAGATCAATATGGAACTCAATTTCCCTCTTCGGTGGCAAACTCGAAATAGGCTCGAAGACATCAGAAAAATCGCAAACAACTGGAATATTAGCTATGACATCCTTCGATTCGAAGGAAGAAATGAGAGCATTCGAAGTATGGTCCATGCTTCGAAATACAATAGATAACTGCTTGATAGCATTGGGATGTTTGAGATATAAAGTTCTTTCGGGACATGGGATTTGAACTTCATAACTAACGAGCCAATCCATCCCCAAAATCATATCAAAACCAATATGATCCATAACATGCAGATTCACATGAAAAGAAAAACCACAAAGAATAATCTCAACATCAACACATAACAAACCAAGAGTAGCGGATCCACCAATAGGATTCACAATCCTCAAAGGGTCGCAAAGACTAACAACATCCAAAGGAATAACATCAACAAGCTCCTTTGACACGAATGAATGTGATGCACCCGTATCGAAAAGAACTCTAATAGAACGGCCATGAAATAAAATAAAACCTTCCAAAACAGAAGGAGTAATACCTTGGGGCTGAGAAGAATCACCAGAAGCTTTAGCAAGATTAAGCTTCCCAGATTTGAAACCCTTAGGAGCAGTAGGACAATCAGAAACCCAATGACCCTCTTTCTTGCAATAACGGCAAATGCAAGGCTTAGGACAACTACGAAGAAGATGATCCAGAAAACCACAATTATAGCACGCCCTCTGAATAGAAGGTGCACTACTAGGCTGAGAACTAGAGGTAGCTTGCTTCTTCTTCTTCTTGTTAGAAGAATTAGGCTTATGAAATGGAAACCTCTTCTTGTTGGGGTTCTTAGAAACCTCAACCTCATCACCACTATGTCGAATCAACAAGTTCCTCAAAAGAGAGCTTAAGCTGAAGCAAAAGGACTTTCTTCAAATACTTCTACAAACCTTCTACAAATCTAAGATTTTTCTTACGCGGAGTGTTAATGAACTCAACTCCGTATTTGGATAAGGCCTTGAAAGATGAAACATGATCAAAAACAAAGGACTTTCCTTGTTTTAACTCAAGGAAACTACGAGAAAGATTAGCATTTTCTGATTCATGAACAAACTTAAGTTCGAATCGTTCCTTAAACCGATTCCACGAGAGAGAGGACTCATCAATTTCCGTAATCAATAGCTCATACCAATTAAGCACACTGTAACGACCCGTTAAATTTGGTAATATTAAATGAATTAATATAATATGTTCTAATCTAATTTAGAATGAAATAAAGTCTTAAGATTTTATTTGAGTAAGTGTAGAAATTTGTTATAGTAATTGGAATTTAAAGTAACAATAAAATTTATGACAATAGATTTGTATAATGTAAATTGTCACATTTTGTTGAAAGTTAATTTTAAGAAACATACAAATGTTGAATCAGTGGATATTAATAAAAATATTTACTAGAATGGAATTCAATTAATATAAAATAAACAGTGGTGATTGTACATTTGGTTGTAATTATAAATAGAGACTAAGTAAAAGTGACCGTTGAATAAACCAATGCAATATGTGAATGGTAAGTAATTTTCATAAATGGTCAATAATAAACGCACTTAAAAGGGTAATAAAATTTGTTTGTTTAGGTGATTACGTATTGATAAGCTATAACAAAATCTGCAGTTTGGTAGTAAATGGGATATGAGAAGACAAAGGCATTTAGAAAGTAATAGATGGGATTCATAATAACAAGTAGTAAATTTATGCATATATTTGGGCGTTTGCCATAATTACCAAATTTTACCATTCATAAAATTTATTTTATTAAAGTCTATAGCAACATTGTTGTTAATAATGTTGTTAGTGAATTTGGATATAAAAGAATGACAAGTGTAGGTTAACCATTTATTTTATTTTGTTAAGAATGGAAATAGTTTGAAATAGATCTGAATAGATTTTTTTTGGGTTGTTTATGTGCCTAGTTAATAAGGGAGAGTTTATAAAAATAAAAAGGAATGCACAAGTGAAATGTATATAAGCAAAGGTTATTTATACCCACAAATTTGTTTAATTACTGTATAGGAGATTTAAATGTATAGTTAATTATGAATTGTAGAAACGGTTATTTAATCTAATTGTTGAAAAATTAGGTGAAATATAAATAGGGAAATAGCGTAATTGTTGCACTTGAATAAAAAATAAATTTAAGAATTTATGACAAGAATTTAAATTTCCTATGTGTTTATATATATTAGTAAAATTGTAACTATATGGGAATTTAGGAAGTAAAATAAATGGCAGTGAGGGATAACCAATTTAATGCAATACAAAGGTGATTGGAACGACTGTTGGGTTAAATGGAGTATATATAAACAGTGAAAATCATTATAATCTCTTAATTTAATACGATTGTTTAATTAATACTAGAAGAATAAAGTTGAAATAGTATTAATGTAATAAAAACTTTAATAGATTGCAATTGTATTATGGAAGTAAATTGTTAATAAATGAATGTAAATATTAACAAATTTATGGAAATAAAATATAAAGGAATGTTGGATAGAACATAAGTGAATGAAATTTGATAGTACGTTAATTTGGAGGTAAATTTAAGAAAGAATAACAACCATTATAAATTTCCTAACTTATTTGTCAATGAATGTATTTGGGAATAGAGTTCTTTCATATGTTGGATAGTTATAATGTTGTTATTAAGAATGAACGTTACTTTATTAAGCATAAATATAGTAACGGAAGTATGAATAAATTTATAGAAACGTAAGACTTACTTTAAGGTAATATTTGAGTGTAGACTTTTGAAATAGATTTGACAACAATAATTATTGTTCGTTACCTATCTTATTTGTTGTTAAGTTTATTTCGAAATCAAATCCCAAATGTATTCACTAAATTTTTGCAGTTGCGTAGTTTTGGTTTGTAATTGCAGTAGTTAGTTCTATAAGGTGAGGTCTATACTAATTTTATTTTAATTGGACCATTGGTTGATATAGACTTTAGAAAGCGAGATTTATAATTTTTAATTTGAGTATTTAATTCAACAAATGGTATTTATTATTACAAATAAAATGGAATTAAACGTAAAATATTAATTAAAATGGAATTTGTAAACATTATAGTGAAATTTTGAACTAATGTTAGTAGCATCTTTATTTTAGGTAAAAGTTTAGAATATAAAGGTTAAAAAAAAAATCTTAAGTATGGGTTTTGAGGATTTAATTTATAAAATTCTTAAATATAAGAAAGTGTAGAAATTAACATTGCAATTAATGTACTTGTCAACTTTAGTTCACAGCTAAACTTGTTAGGTCATTTAAATTGATTATGAATTTTTTTGGCGATAAAATTTATAGTCAATTATAGAGTTTTAATATAAAATTGAATTTTTATAATTTATTTAATTTATTTAATGAATATTAAAAATAGCCATTTTGGCCACGGACTCGGATTTCGACGAAACCAGTTTCATCGGATCCGTATCGGTGAATTATTATAGGGTTTCAAGTTTCGTATCGATCGGACCTGTCGTTTGATCGTACGGACGCGAAACGCCTTGAAATCGAATTAAATAAAATCAATTTGAAAACAATTTGGAAATTTTGTTTTCAGCATAACTTCTTCATACGATCAAATTTGGACGTGAAACTTTTTCCATCGCGTTCAGGATATTTTAAATTACCTATCTGGATATATGGGTTTGATAAATTTCATTACGGGGTCAGAACGGGCTTTTTGGGCCAACTACCGTTTAGCGGGTTCGTTATCCGTACCCACCTAGCCTTCTTCTATTTGTCTATATATATGCGATCATAAACCCTACCCTCTTTCCTATTGTCATTTGGCTGTACGTAAATTTTTCTTCATCTCCTTCTCAACTCCTTATTCTAATGGCAGAAAAAAAACCTAATTCTCAAATTCCAAAAAAATAATTTCAATTTCAATTTCAAAAAAAAAAAAAAAAAAAAAAAAATTTGCGGATCTGCAGCAGCTTCTGGTCGCGCTTCGGGTTTCAGGGGAAAAATCCCTAGAGCAACTTCGGGTCAGGAAGAAAATGACTCGGGTCGCTCCGGGTCGTTTTGGCGAAAACTCCAAGCAGGCACCGGGGAATTGAGGCGGCGCACCGAAGTCGAACCCGAAGTCGACCCAGGACCAGAATTTTCCATTCTTCAAATTTTCATAACTTTTGCATACGAGCTCGGATTCACGCGCGGTTTGTTTTGCTGGGATCGTATCGGAATTTATGACGTTTTGATGCTGGTTTGGACGAATTCCGAGAAGGGCGAATTTTTGGGTTTAAATCGAATTTAAATTCGATTTAAATTCCAAAGGTGAGTGTTTTAACCCACTCACAACTACTAGAATCTTTTATGTTTGTTTAAATTAATTTTAGAAATGAATAGAAATTTATTTATGAGTATTTGAAATGTTTATTTTATTCATATCTGTTAAATTGCATTTATTTAATTTAACTGTTAATTTAATTTATTTATTGCGTATTAATCGACAGTGAGAATTTATTTGTTTGCATATAAACTGCTAGTTAACAGTTATATAGATTATTACTAAATATAAACTGTTAGATTAATAGTTGTTAAATTTAATCTGAATAAAATTGCCAGTTATTACCTGTTATATATTATCAAATATAAATTGTTATTAATTGATATTGCTTGATGATTGTGATTGGATGATGGGTGATGTTGATGGATGTTTTATTGTATATCATTAAATTGCAAATTATCATGCATATTTCCTTTCATTCGGGATTGTGGTTTGAAATGATATACAACCGCAAAATTTTATATCTTTTAAATTGCGGATTGAAATGATAAATATCCGTATCACTTGACCATAGGATAGAAAATTATATAGAGGCACCGCGGTCTATATATAACTATTTTAATGTGATTTCTATGGTTTGGATGGAATACGGTTTATAATAATCTTAAATTTTATATTGTATAAATATTATTCTTCCATATATATACATATGAAGTTGAAAATTTTGAAATTAAAAGGTGTATAAATCTCTTTATTAAAAATGGAAAAAAAAATTAAGAAAATGGAGTTTGATAATTTATATCATATGTTTAAATGTTAAGTTTGGAAATTTTAAGATATGATAATTATAATTGGATTTTTCCCAAGATAAATTGAAATGAATATTCTAGTATAATTTGAATTGAAAAAAAGATATATATTTTATTACTAGAAATTGGAGTTTTTATTTATTTATGGATTTTATGTGAATATTCAAGACTAATTAATAGAACATTCGATTTGTTGAAAGAATAAAATCCAACTTTAGTTTGAAATATTAATACTCCAAATGGATATACGTATATATATATATAAATTGAAGTGGTTTTGGAACTTGAGAGAGATAATACAAATTTTGGGTTAGACTTTAATAAAGAAATGTATTTGTAAAGCCATGAGAACTATTTTCTTTACAAAGTAACTTTAAAGTTAAACCATTTATTCTATATACCGTTGAATATCCAAACCATTAGAAATTTTGAAGTTATGGTTTTAAATTATGATTTTCAAAATATTATGGTTTGAAAATATTTGATTTTCAGACGTTATGAAGTTAAAGCATTATGATTTTGGAAAAGAATTATATTTGGGATAAGTGATAAAATATGGTTTTGGGTTTTGAAATGATATCGTATTCATGGTTATGAAATGGAATGTTTATTCTGATTTTTAAAGTATAACCTATTTTTAAATGACCGCGGTGTTATAATAACGATGGGTTGGCAAAGAGACCGGGATCGGATATGGACATACTCTCTGTCGATACCGAAAACCACTTTGACTAACCGTGTACGCGGTGGAGACTCCAGAATGAAGTAGGTGGTGGCGACGTTTCCTGTAAGGTAAATACGTGGACCCGACTCCCGTGAGTTGGCATAAGGTGGCTAAAACAGGAGCGATTCTCAGGCCAATGAGGTCATTCCTCTGATCGGACCCTCCTCTTCGATATTATACTTTGACTTTTGATTGATTCAGTGGCCACTTCTATATTTTGATTTTGGGGAGTTAGTCCGACGTGGGTGGTAACTGCAGCTACGCGTTTCCACCAGCCTGGATAGCAATTGGTATATCTACCCTGGCATTGCCTAGTTGTGCCGTGTCACCTACCATACCGAGCCTTTACTACGAGTTTCTATTTGTGTCGTACCTATGGAGTATCCTCTGGTAGCTTCCCGATCAGGAGGTATTACGGTACTGTATAGACTATTGGCATTATTTGTGTTAAGGGCTATATGGGTAACCCCTTAACGCTATTAAAAAGTAAGTTTATTTTATAAATAGACACTATTATAATAGCGCAATGTACTACATAGTAAATAGTTTAACGGATCCTTAGGAGATGTAAATCCCGAACATCTCTTGAGTTACTGTACTCATATTTATTTCTGTTAATTTAACTCACATAAGATCTTTTAGTCTGACTCGAGTGTTTTTGTCTTTTCAAATTCGCTCGGGTCAGTCCGAGCGTTTCAGGATCGAAGACTTTAGCTTTGAAGGACGAAGACGAAGGAGTCGTATTATTATTATCTATAGTATTGCACCACACTCATACTGTTCCGCTGCATTGATTGTATTGGTATGTGTAACTCTGATATTTATTGTATAAAGCAAATCAAGTGTTTGTAAACTGTTTTGAACTGTATATTTATTATTATATTTTATCCTTCCGCTGTGAGATTCTGTTTTGTTTTATTTCTTCTCTGTTTTTCTTATTTACCCCATAACAATCCGCCCTTGCGTATGCTTTGAATTGGCACGTGTGTCGGTTTAAAATGTGCGAAAAGGCTGGATGTTACAGTTGGTATCAGAGCTTTGGTTTAGCGATAAACTTTGGCTTTGTGGGGTTTGACTCTTTGTTAATAGGGTAGTAATACCCTATGGGAGTCGCTGAGTGTATATATATGAGAGAGCGTATTTGTTAGTGGTATAAAAGGATTTTGATATTGTGTTGACCTGTTCCGCTTTGTATTTATAAATTCCGGTTGATGCATGGGACGCTATGTCATCAATAGGGATTTCTAAACACTTAATAGGACAGACCGACATAATATCCGTTTTAATATAGGTGAATGAAATAATTTTGCCTATTATATTTTCTATATATAAAATAAAGTTTTAAATGATATTATGTATATATTTGGTTGCTATAGATTGGGTATTAGGAAATAAAAATATTTATAATAATTGAAGCTAAGTTGAAATTATAATAAATCAAATTGGAGATTTTAGAACTTAAGTCCGGGATTTTAAAAATTTGCTTTCAAAGGATTTATGAAATATAATGATTTGGTTTATAAATATTTTCTTATATAAATATTTAGTATAGTTCGAAAGAATTGGTTTAAAGAGGATTTTGAAGAAAATAAGTTTGTACTTTCCTCTCTGTCGCTGGAAAATAATTTCGGTGATGACGGCCGCATCATCGACTTTCATTTTCGAGTTTCGAAGGGGAAAGGCCCCTGTAGTAAATTCTACTACAGATTATTTTGAAATTATTTAAAATGTTAATTGTTTAAAGGTAATTAGAGATATAAAAGTTGTAAGAAATTAATTATCTATTATTTTAAAGTAATTTTGGAATTTGACCCGGTTTTAATTCTTGAATTTCCATTAATTAGTTGTAAAAAAAAAATTAGGTTAGTAAAATAAAGGTTAAGTAATCAATGAATTAAAAGGGTTGAGATTAAACTTGTATAAGTTCTTTTGCTTTTTCTTTAACATAAATAACTTACCAAGTATAAAAAGTTGAAATGTAAATTAAGAGTGGAATAGAATATTATAATGAAGTATTCAATAAATTACTGTTATAAATAAGAATTTAATGGTATTAACTTAAGTGATGATTGGAATTTTACTAAAATTAAAGGTTGTATTATTAATAGGTGATTTTAACCGTAAGAAAGTAAAAATGAATTTCTTTATTAAATAAGGATTGATGTGTAGGGTTATAATACTTAGTATGAGTCAAATGCTACTAGTTGAATAAAATAAAAGGTAGGTAATATAAATAAATGACTGTGAACCCTAGGTAATGAATTAATAAAATTCTTTATTTTAAGAATGCAGGTTATAAGGTTAATAAATTAAGTGTAAGTAGAGGGTTACTGTAATTAAATATAATGGAAACTTCAGCATTAAATAAATGAATGAGATTAAAAGTAAGTTGAAATTGTAATTTATAAAACAAATATATATTAATTAAAGGAATGGAGAAGAAACTTGTAAATTTTCACTTACATTCTTAAAACATACATAACTTACCATATAATAAAAAGTTGCAATGTTAGTAGGAAAATGTAAGGGGAAATCTTACAAGTGAAGAGTAAGGTAATAAAGGTATTCTATTAATTTGCTATTATTAATGAGAATTAATTGTATAGACTTAAGTTAAATTGGAAATTTTACTATAAGTAAAGGTAAGTAGTATAAATAGATGATAGAAACTTTAGTAAATAAATTGGAATACAAATATAATGAATTTTGTGATAAATGGAAAATGAAAATTTGTAAGAAATAAAGAAATCACTCCATAAATGAAAGAAAGAAAATCAAACCATTGAAGCATGAGATAAATGTATAATAAATAAATTTGGGTGTTGGTTTGAATTGTGTTGTTTGATTTATGTTGTTGGGTAAGAAATTTGAAGTGGTTAAATGAATAAGTATCTATCTTTGTTCCATCTAAGACTGTTGAGTAAAGGATGCACTTGATAGTTAATTTCATTTCATACAAATTTCAAGTTTGAACCCAAACAACTATTTGTTTGATGGATTAAATGGTTGCTTTGTTTGTGTATGTATGTTGTTTGTAAGGTTGATGGTTGTTGAATTGTTTGGTTGATTAATGATTGAATCCACTTGAATATTTCACTTTGGTATAAATATTTAACCTTTTAGATTATATAAGTGAAATACAGGTGATGGAAGCAACTGCTACTACTTTTGGTTCCATAATAATAAGCGTATTGCCCGACAAATAGGTACGTTTCCAGATTACGTTTTGTAGCGCTATTTTATATAATTTTCCCGTGATTGGGATATAATTTTTGAATAATATATGTATATATTTGTATATTTTGATATTATATTTTTCTTCCAAACCTCTCCGTACAAAGGAGACTCTGCCAAAATTTTCCATAAATTTTGGACTTAGAATTTTGTGAAAATGTTTTCCAACTTTAATAATTTAAGTATAAAAGGTTATAATGACTATAAAACGGGCATATCTCATTTAAGGAAATTAATTTAGTAAATTATTGTTATAAGTTAATATTTGAAATAAGAGGTACTGCTTTATTCTTCTTTCTCCCTTCTTTTTCCTTTTCGGGGACGAAAAGTTTTGAGTGGGGGAGATTGTAACGACCCGTTAAATTTGGTAATATTAAATGAATTAATATAATATGTTCTAATCTAATTTAGAATGAAATAAAGTCTTAAGATTTTATTTGAGTAAGTGTAGAAATTTGTTATAGTAATTGGAATTTAAAGTAACAATAAAATTTATGACAATAGATTTGTATAATGTAAATTGTCACATTTTGTTGAAAGTTAATTTTAAGAAACATACAAATGTTGAATCAGTGGATATTAATAAAAATATTTACTAGAATGGAATTCAATTAATATAAAATAAACAGTGGTGATTGTACATTTGGTTGTAATTATAAATAGAGACTAAGTAAAAGTGACCGTTGAATAAACCAATGCAATATGTGAATGGTAAGTAATTTTCATAAATGGTCAATAATAAACGCACTTAAAAGGGTAATAAAATTTGTTTGTTTAGGTGATTACGTATTGATAAGCTATAACAAAATCTGCAGTTTGGTAGTAAATGGGATATGAGAAGACAAAGGCATTTAGAAAGTAATAGATGGGATTCATAATAACAAGTAGTAAATTTATGCATATATTTGGGCGTTTGCCATAATTACCAAATTTTACCATTCATAAAATTTATTTTATTAAAGTCTATAGCAACATTGTTGTTAATAATGTTGTTAGTGAATTTGGATATAAAAGAATGACAAGTGTAGGTTAACCATTTATTTTATTTTGTTAAGAATGGAAATAGTTTGAAATTGTTTGCGCAAAAAATGGGCAAACACCTCCAAGTCGTGTGATTTAGTTGATTTTATGTGATTCTTAATGATTCAGATGAGTTATGTAAATATGAAAAAAGCAGGGGCTGAAATGTAAAAGACACAAAGATTTATAGTGGTTCGGCCAGAACGTGCCTACGTCCACTTTATATGTTATTATCTTCTTTGTTTCAGATTACAAGTACAATGCTTTGTGTACGAGCATATGAAAGTAGTTTGAAAGTTCCTTCCATGCTTGAGCTCTCAAACTTGTCTGCCATTGTTGTACCCCTGCCCCTCTATTTATAGAATGAGGTAGGGGGCAGGGGTCTTGGAAGTATATAGCAGCTGGTGGGCCAGGGCTGAAGCAATCTGGACTGGCAATCATCTGGTTCGGTGGAGCTTCATTCGGTGGTGAGGTATGTGTTTGGCTCGGTGGCGTTGGTTCGGCCATGAATGATTTGGTGTTGGTGGTCCGGTTGTGGAGTTGTGGTGGACCGGTGGTAGGAGCATGGTCTGGTCCGGTATTGGCTTGTAGGTTGGTCCGGTGTTGGCTGTCTGGACCGGTTGTGTGACTGGTTCGGCCAAGACGGGGATGGGTTTGATCCGGTGGCCGAATACGAAGGAGGCCGAATGGAGATGACCGAATGTAGGTTCGGTAATGGAAGCTTGGGGCCGAATGAAAGCTTGGGGCCGAATGAGCTTCTTCATGGAGAATGTTGGATGGACTTCTAGGTTAGTATTGAGCTTCTTGGCTGTCGAACGAAGTGGAGGTTGCGAACCCGGGTGAAACTGTGACTTCTCGGTCTCGAGATCTTCTGGGTGAAGATTCGCCCAACATTTGCCCCCCAAAGTGGGGCACGTGCTTGCATGTGTCGCGCTTTGTTTCCCTGTGGTAGAAAGGCTTGTTTTGTAATGCCATGGGTTGGATGTTCATATCTCGTTGATGTCCTGCAAAGGAATTTATAGCTTTAGTGTGATTTCAAATAATGACCGTTCATGATCAAAATGTTCGAGATGAAGTGAATCGTGCCGTTCGAGGCTAGAGAGTGTGCCCCGAGGGGGTTTAGCATTATCGATTGCAGGTTCACGTTAGAGTGGGTCCCTGGATCGTTTGTCAAGGTGGTTTATTGCCAGCTCAGAGCATGCCTAGGGATCGTTCGCGACCCCGTACATGTGTAAGTGGCTTAGCCATTTCCTAGTTATCAGAATCAAATATTCGTTTAACCGATGAGCTTAAAAAAAAGGATGTCAAAGTGTAGATTCTCACGACGATAGGGTTAATGGCCATTCAGAGCGTGCCTATGGACCGTTCGTGGTCGCGTACACGTGTAAATTATTAATCCATGTTAGTGAGAGATTTACGACTTATTCATCGTTATCATAATCCTTATTTTACTAGTTAGTTCTGGAGTTCGGTACTTATTTGAGTGAGGCGCTCCGCATGCCCCCTGTTCCTGGTTTTTGCTGGTGGAGATAGCTTCATTCGGTTCTTTTGTTGGTCCGGCATAGATAGTTTCATTCGGTATTTGGTTGGTCCGGTATGTTTGGTATTGGTCCGGTGTTCCGGTCCGGTAGGCTGAACCAGTTGGTTCGGCAATCCTGAGCTCGCCTATATATAGAGGCTACACCCCCCTTGGTTTCTTCTTACCGAACCAGAGAGCCGAATCAACTGACCACCGAACCAAATCTTCTGCCGAACCAAGCTTTTTCCATATCAGGTACATACTTTTTTGCCGAACGGGTTTGATTGCCGAATACACACGAAAGACTTCAAATGCCGAATGAACTTGAGACATCAGTGCCGAATGAACTTTCGTTATTAGTGCCGAATGAGCTTTAAACATCGTCGTCGAATGAACTTACTGCCGAATGAACTTGATATCTTAGCGGAATTCCGGACTTATGCATTCCTTTTTTGTTTACATCTCTGTATCCCTTGTTCTAACAACCTGTCTTTTCACTTTTGTGTATGCAGATAAATGTCTCGCAAGGCAGAAACTCGATCGGATAGAAAAAAGTTTAAAGGTACAGGAGAGTCTTCTTCCTCCATGCCCCCAGCCCAATCAGGATCTGGGCAGCATCGACCTGTTCCGAGGTCGTTAGTGGACGGATATGGTCCACAGGAACTTCTGGTCTCCCCGCCCGATTGCTTTCCTAGCTCCCTAAAGGAGGAGCAACTTGATGTCATCTCTCGTTCATTTGGGATAGACAGGGCTCTCATGCAGCTGCCGGGAGAGGGAGTGATGCCGTATAATCCCCCCGATGGTTACTTCGCTTACAGCAGGTACCATTGCATGTGTGGTGCTATCCCTCCTATCAATGCTTGGATAGTCAGCTTTACCACATAGTTGAAAGTAGCTCCATTCCAGCTTCAGCCGAACTCCTATGCCATTCTGGTAAGCCTCTTCGTCATCTTCCAGAGGAGATACGGGCGCCCTCCTTCTAACCGGGAAATTCGGTATTTGTATAACCAGAGGGGCTACAAGAAGGGGTCTCCGTATATTAGTCTGGAAGCGGCCGTGCCCTTCAAACCGGTCTTGGACTTATATTCAAAGTTCACCATGTTCAAGAAGGAATGGTTCTTTGTCAAGGACGATTCTGTTTCTTTCCGCCTTTTCACTTCCGGCTGTAAGATTAATTTCATTTATATTTTCCATGTTCTGACTGTAGTGCTTCTTCTGACACGCTTCTATTTCTTGCTAGCGACAGGTGGCATTGCCGTCGTGGAAGATGATTCTTTGGCGCGGATGGCTGTTGGAATAAAGGCCATTCCTGCGCGGGACAGGTCGGCTTCGTTCCTGATCAGGAACGCTACCCTCCTGGAGTACAATTTGATCCAGCCGCACCAGTCCGTTGTGAAGCAGAGGGACACGGCTGAGGAGAAGGCTGCTAAAGCTAAGGAGGGGGTCACGGTGAAGAGTGGCAAGAGAAAACCCTTTGCACAGCATCCCGTCGCGGGGGGCAAGAAGCTTAAAGAATCGGAGGGCCCCTCTCCTAGTACTTGCCCGATCATTCCGGAGGAGGAAGGTGTGGAAGAGGGCGAAGGAGGCGATATGGAAGGAGAGTCGGAAGGCGGAGGAGATGGAGATGGTCAGGGTGGTAGTGGTGCTGGTGCCTTAACTTCTGGGCAAGACTCTGAGCTGGATGAGGCCCTGAGCCAGGCCTTCGGGGAATCGAAAGGGGAATTGGGAGCGGAGAAGGCGAAGGAGACTGGCAAGGTCGGGGCTGGTGCCGATCTATCCCCCAGGGGTTCCTCAGCCAGGGTGACTTCGGCGGTGCAAGGTGAACTTTTGTCCTCTGTCGATTCCATTTTCGATAAGGACTTAGAAATATTTTATGGTTCACTCCCGTCCTGGAATGAGATTCAAGACTTATTGCAGTACCCCACTCCTCCGCAGGGTTTGTATAATAGACGTGCCTTCACACTTTTCTTTCTTTTACTTAACATGTTTCTTGAATTGTGTATCATCGTATGTTCGTAACACTTGTTCTTTATTCCAGGGGCAGGCCAGGTGGTTAAAACGTCAGACGTTCGACACCGCCTCGAACAGTTCAAGTTGATGAGAGCTTCTGCGAAGCCTCCCACTGGTCGTACTGGGGACGTGGTCAAATACCGTCCTCTTCTTGGGGTCATCGAAGAGGGCATTCAGAAAAAGAAGAGGAGTCGTTCTTTATTTGAGCCTTCCCCTGGTCCGCAGCTTCCTGTTCAGCCTCCTCGTGATGCCACAGAGGAGAGCACGGAGTTTATCCCCCCTCCACCTCCTTTCAAGAATCCCACAGTTATCCGTATAAGGCGTCCTGATGTGCCTCGTGACCCCTTTGCTGGTCATCCTGATTTAGACCCAAGTTCTCGGGATATTTCATTTGATGAGGCCACGGGTGAGCACCTCCTTCCCCGCAACCCCATGGTACGAGTGTTAGACGAGGCTAAGTCTCTAGATCTTGATCTGCTTACCACTCGGGTAGTTACCATGGGAGACGAGGCCAAGGCTAATATTGATCGGGTGGCTGAGGAGACCAAGAAGTTAATGAAGTATCATGCTCAATTAGTCAAGGCCGGGGAGGAGATTGGAAGTGCTAATATTCGGTTGCGGCTGAAGGTTGCTGATCAGGCCGAACAGCTTGCCGGTCAAGCCGTTCAGATTTCTCGGCACGAGGAAGCCTCCAAGCGTCTGAAAGAGACCATGGAAAAGGCTGGTAGGGCGGAATTACGGAAGATGGAGGCCGCTTGTAAGGAGCGGATCGACATGGCCATTGCGACAGTGGATGAGGTTCGTAATGCGGATCTCGAGCAGGTAGAGGAGTTGTCTGGGAGGCTTGAGGCCGCGGAGATGGCTCAAGTCAAGTTAAAGGAGGAGATGGAGGAGATGAGGAGGTCTCTCCAGGCTGACTGCTCGAGATACCGATCAGAGAGGGATGCCGCTGTCGCCAAGTTGCAGGCTTCCGAGGCCAGGGTGAGGGAGTTCAAGGAGAATGAGGGGATGATGGACGAGATGCTGCAGGACATGTACTTCCGCACTTGGAAGGAGGGCAGCTTGTCTTGGATGGATGACTATCCCCGGTTCATGGCCAAGATATATCTCCGGGCTTTAGAGGAGGCCAGGGTCGATGCGGGTAAGGAAGGTGGAGTAGCTTTTAGCCTGGATGTGGTCACTGCTCAGTTCTCGAAAGAGGAGCAACTGGCGGTGAAGGAGGGGATGCGGTTGCTTGCTGCGGAGGAAGCGGGTGTGCAACTGGAGGATGAGGATCAAGCGGCGGACGCTGGTGAGTTATTCTTCTCTTTTCCTTTTCTTTCCGGGTTTCCATAACTTGATCGTTTATCGTTTGTTTAATGGATTCCTTTTCTGAATTGGACAGGTGGAACTTCCGATCAACATGCTGGGGGTTCCGGCCCTGCGGCCAAATAGGCTTGGGAAGTTGGTGATGGAGTGTGGACGCAGCTGGTTACTCGTCCGGATTCGGCCGCTTTTTATTTCTTTTTTACTGTTGTTTACGTTAGTCCAAAACATTGATGTGACTGTAATAATATTATTTGCAGAGAATAACTTGGTGTGATTTCATAATATAAGCTGATTTTGTTATGTTTAAACGTTGTTGTCATTTTGATGTGCTGCGTGAGAAGTATAACCATGTATATGCCTGTGATTTTAGTTGTGTTTGATGTTAAGCCTTTGCTTGAAATATAATTTCATGTTTTGCAATGTTGGTGTGACATATGAATAAGCTATAGTTATGCATCTATGTACAAGAGAAGAGAGTACCGCCCTTCATGTTTTATTTGCAGGCGGTAGTTTTGAGCATCTTGTGTAACTGATCATGAATATATCTGAGTACCTTGCCACCCAATACGCGGGCTTAGATTCTCATGAGTGAATGCTCCCTGTTCGGTTTCCTGTACTTTAGAGTTTGTTATACAGGGTAGGAGAAAAGTATTTAAATGAAACGGAAATATAGAAAAAGTAAAACTTCCAGTCACGGAAGGTCGTCGATGTGCTTAAGTTCGTGGCAAACGGGTTTTGTAGTCACTTTCCCTAGCTGTGGGTCTTGGAGACATTTGTCACCCATCTTATGCCTCCGCGGGGAGTTTTCTTTTTTACCACAGCCGCACTTAAGACACATCGGAGCCGAGATCGCGCACGGTAACTACCCGAACCATTATGGTCCGTAATCGTGGGTATTATTCGATTTACCGTGGCCGGCTAGCGTGGGTGCCGTTGGCCGTGAACTACCCCTGGCTGGCCACACCTTATGTTGGGGCTTAAAGTAGGTTCACAGTTACCGGCGAGCCGAACGCCGTAATGAGCTGCCATCGGCTATAATCGGCCTTTATGATGACTTATAATCGGCTCATTACAGTTGGCTTTGAGGGCAGGCGCGAGCAATGAGTCAACCCGCAGCAGAGGGATGCTGGAGCAAAAGAGTCTCATTGGCGAGTGCATAGAATCGTAGCGTACCTGTTAGGCCTTGTCCAAATGAGGCCTTGGTGCGTCTTGAGTGGAGATGCCATAAGATTTTGTTCAACAGAAAAGGATAAAGCTTAACAAGCAGCCAAGGTATAAAGGAACAAGTTAAAAAGAGACAAGATTTTTTAAAGTGGTTCGGCATGAAAATGCCTACGTCCACTGATTCTCTTTGTTAATTCACTTCATATGGGCAGTACAAGTTAAGAAAAGTATCGACGGAGGTGTCGGATGTTCCATGCCCTCTGGAACACCTCTCCGTCCACTGTTGACAAAATATAAGCCCCGTTGTGGAGGTCTTTATGAATTACATATGGTCCGTCCCAGATGGGGTCCAGTGCCCCGGGGCGCGGAAAGATTCGCCTGAGGACAAGATCTCCTTCTTGTAAGATGCGATGTTTGACTTTGGAGTTGTATAGTGCTGCCACCTTTTGTTTGTGAGCTGCTGCTTTGAGAGCTGCATCGTTTCTCCTTCCTCAATCAGATCCAAAGACATGAGGAGGAGTTCTTCGTTTTCTTCTGGATTGTAGTGGATCCTACGATGGGAAGGAACAATAGTCTCAACAGGGAGCATTGCCTCCGATCCGTATGCCAAAGAGAAAGGAGTATGTCCCGTTGATGTTCTGAAAGATGTGCGGTAGGCCCAAAGTGCCGTAGGAAGTTCGTCCACCCAAGCGCCTTTTGACTTTTCAAGTTTCTTCTTGATTAGGGTTTTGAGAATTTTGTTGACAGCTTCGACTTGTCCGTTTGCCTGAGGATAAGCTACTGATGAGAAGCTTTTATGAATTCCATGCTCTTGGCACCAGTCGGCGAATTCTTCGCTGTCAAATTGGAGTCCGTTGTCTGATATGATCTTGAGTGGTACTCCGTACCTGCACAGAATATTTTTGATCAAGAAGTTGATAACTTTTGCTGAAGATATTTTATTTAGGGGTTCCGCTTCCACCCATTTGGTGAAATAATCGACTGCCACTATAGCATATTTGGCCCCGCCCCTGCCCGTTGGCAGTTCGCCAATTAAATCAATTCCCCATACAGCAAAGGGCCAAGGGCTGGTTATTTGAGTAATCTCATTTGTGGGTAGTCGAGGAATCTTGGCAAATTTCTGACATCTGTCGCATCTCTTGACGAAGTCTAAGGTGTCTTTGTTTAGTGTGGGCCAGTAATATCCATATCGGAGTATCTTCTTCGCCAGAGTCTGCCCTCCAGTGTGATCTCCGCAAGTACCTTGATGGATGTTGAATAAGATTTCCTTGGCTTCCCTTCCAACGACGCATCTGAATAAGGGGCTAGAGAAGCCACGCCGATAGAGGATGCCTTCTTGTATTGTGTAGTGGGGAGCTTTCCTCAAAATTCTCCTGACTTCATCACGTTTGTCTGGTAGTGTGCCGTCCTGCAAATATTTCCGGATAGGAGTCATCCAAGTTGCTTCTTCAATTGCAGTTATTAGATTCACTTGTTCAAAACTTGGGGCTAGCTGCCTTGAGATGGCTAATGCTCCGGAAATGGTGCTATTCATCATACTAGCTTGCTTTGCTAGTTCATCGGCCTCTTGGTTATCTTCTCGAGGAATGTGTTTGATTAGATAATGGTCCAATTGGTCGAGCAGCAGTTTGGTTTTCTTTAGATATGCTGTGAGTCGTTCTCCTCGTGTCTGGAATTCTCCTAGTACTTGGTTTACGATAAGTTGAGAATCACTATGAAGACATAAAGAATTGACTCCAATTTCTAAGGCAAGCTCCAATCCCGCTATTACTGCCTCATACTCCGCATCGTTGTTAGTGGCCGCGAATTCCAACCTTAACGCATAGTACAGCTTTCTTCCCCTGGGGGTGATTATCACAATACCTGCCCCCGAGCCTTGTTCGTTTGATGCTCCATCTACAAAGAGGTTCCACTTGATGTTTTTTGCTATTTCAAGCTGATCCTTGCCTTCGTTGGTGGTGAATTCGGCAATAAAATCAGCCAGGGCTTGCCCCTTGATAGCAGTGCGAGGATGGTAGGTGACGTCATACTGACTTAGTTCAATGCACCATTTGAGGAGTCGTCCAGAAGTGTCGGGACGATGGAGCACCTGTCTTAGTGGCTGATCGGTTAGAACTCTGATGGAGTGAGATTGGAAGTGGTGTCGTAGTTTTCGTGACGCGATCAATAAACAATATGCCAATTTCTCAAGTTTAGGATATCTGGCTTCTGCCCCTGTAAATCTCTTACTTATAAAGTACACCGGGCGTTGTGTGCGGTCTTCTTCTCTTACCAGGGCAGCGCTTAGAGCATGAGATGATACAGCGAGGTATAGGTATAGCTCTTCGCCTTCGTTTGGAGTTGAGAGTACTGGTGGTTTCTGAAGGTGTTCGATCAGGTTAAGGAAGGCTTTTAAGCATTCATCGGTCCACTCGAACTTTCCTTTGTCTTTCTTGAGAGCTTCGAAGAAAGGGACGCACTTGTCAGTTGCTTTGGAAATGAATCTGCTTAGGGTGGCTACCTTTCCGTTTAAGCTCTGCATTTCTTTTCGGGTGGAAGGTATCCTTATTTCTTTTAGAGCCCGGATTTGTTCAGGGTTTGCTTCAATTCCTCTGGAATGGACAATGAACCCTAAGAATTTTCCCGATGACACTCCGAAGGAGCACTTTAGAGGATTCAGCTTCATTCCATATCGGCGAAGTACCTGAAACATCTCGCTCAGGTGGCTTACATGATCGTCGGCTTTCCTGGACTTTACCAACATGTCATCCACATATACTTCCATAGTTCGTCCTATTAATTCCGCGAACATCTTGTTGACGAGGCGCTGATAGGTGGCTCCGGCATTTTTGAGTCCAAAAGGCATGACTTTGTAACAATATAATCCCCGGTCAGTGATGAAGCTAGTGTGGTCTTGATCGGGAGCATGCATGGGAATCTGGTTGTATCCGGAGTATGCATCCATAAAAGATAAAAGTTCGTGCCCGGCAGTGCTGTCCACAAGTTGATCGATTCGGGGGAGTGGGAAGCAGTCTTTCGGGCAAGCGTCATTTAAGTTGGAGAAATCAATGCATGTTCGCCACTTCCCATTAGTTTTCTTTACTAGTACCGGGTTAGCTATCCACTCGGGGTAGATGGCTTCTCGTATGAAGTCATTAGCAAGTAGGTTCTTTACTTCCTCGTCGAGGGCTGCTGATCGTTCTGCTCCCATGCTTCTCTTTTTCTGCTTTATCGGTGCCCTGGTGGGATCGATGTTCAGCATGTGGCATGCTATGTCTGGGGAGATTCCTGTCATATCGGCATGTGTCCACGCAAATACATCTAAGTTGTGGCGGAGAAAGTCGATGAGTTGATCCTTCAATTCTGTTTTTAGCTGAGATCCTATTTTTAATAGTCTGTTTGAATCATGTTTGTCTACAGATACGAATTCCATGGCCTCTGCAGGCTCAGCGGCAGCCTCCTCCTCCTTATCCCTGGGGTCTAGTTCATTGAAAGGATCGTTGGTGTATCGAAGAGGAGGGGCTTTCTTTAGTTGCTATGCTTCCAAGCTTTTCATGCAGAGAGTAGTCTCTGCATCTTTCCCTTTATTCTTTCTATGGTTATTGCGAAGTTCAGTTACATAGCAATCTCGAGCGGCGTCTTGATCTCCTTCAACTTCTCCTATTCCGTCATCTGTTGGGAATTTCATCTTTAGGCACCACGGGGCTAGGACAATTTGGAAGTCAGACAAGGCTAGTCTTCCCAAGAAGGCGTTGTAGGCCGAGTGGTTTTCTATTAGTACGAACGTTCGTTTCCGCACAACGGAGCGGGGATGACTTCCTATTTCGACGAAGAGGTCAAGTTGCCCGAGGGGCATTTTCGCATCTCCAGTGAAACCGTGCAGGGGTTTGTTGCAGGGAGACACATCCTTCATTGACAGCTTCATTTTGTCGAAAGCATGCTTGAACAGGATATTTATGGAGCTTCCTGTGTCTATTAGAATTCGGAAAACTTTAGCTGGACCGAACCAGGCAGAGATGACCATGGGATCCATATGCGGATACTGTCTTCCTTCTAAATCACGCTTACTGAATACGATGTCCTCACTCTCTTTCCGTTTCGGGTGGCGTTCTTCCATAATGGAGTTAACATAGCCTTCAGCATTTCTAAGTGACTTGCCGTATCTTTCCATCTCTGCCCAGCTTCTGTCGGCGATGTGTGGTCCTCCCAAGATGGTATGGACCACTATCTTCTCTTGACTAGAGCCACTGGTGTTGCGATTCCCTCCGCTTACTTCTGGGAGGGGTCACTTTGAGCTCTCATTGGCAGGAGTTGGAGTCCTGTTCTGACCTTTCACATAGCGTTCCAGCCTTCTTCTCCTAATGTGTTCTTCGATCAAGTCCCGGAGATGGTGGCATTCATTGGTGTCATGTCCGTGGGATTCGTGGAAGCGGCAGAACTTTCCAGACTTGAGTGCGTTATCAGATTCTTTCTTGTGCGGGGGGCGCTTGTATCCGAGTTCGCCCTGGGTGGCTAGGAAGATGTTTTCGATTGTTTCATTCAAAGGAGTGTAGGAGTCAAATCTTGGTCCTGGCCGATATTGGCGTTTTTCAACTTTCTTGCCCCCGGCATTGTCTCTAGATTCATTTCTTCGAATGTCCTTGGTTGCAGCGGGAACCTTGTCTGAAGTTGTCTTACCGTGTTGCCCTGACTGCCTCTCAGTGGCGGCGTCTTCGAGTCTCATATACTTTCCAGCTTCATGGAAGAAATCAGGTAAAGTAGCTGGTTTTTCCTTAGTTAATCTTCTAGCGAACTTGGTATCGGGGTGTATACCACTACAGAGGGCCATTAGGGTGAGCTTTTCATCGGCATCTTGGACTGCGGCCGCTGCGGCATTGAACCGAGTTAGATATTGTTGCAGTGTCTCTCCGGATTTCTGTTTGACATTGGATAGAGAATAAGCATCCTTGGGTTGTTCTACGTAGATGCGGAACTGGCTAATGAACCTTTCTTTCAACATCTCCCATGAGCTGATAGACCCTTGGGGTAGATGGCAGAACCAGGAGGTAGCTAGATCTGCTAGGAATAGCGGAAAGCATTTACACAGCACCCCTTCTGTTGCTCCGCTCATGAGCATATGCTGGGTGTATCTTTGTAAGTGTACGATGGGGTCGGAAGTCCCCTTGTAAGGTTCCATGGTTGGCATTTTCCATTCCCGGGGGGTGATGGCAGTTTCGATATTGCGGGTGAAGGGGCTGGTGACCCTAGCGCCTATTCCTCGGTCCCTTTGCTCCCGTTGGACGCATTCTCTGAATAATCGTGCCATTCTTTCATCAGAATTTGGAGCGGATAGAAATGAACTTGGTTCTTCCCTGCGAGATCGGTCTCGTCCAGATGACCTGTAGGGATGGTATAGTCTATCACCTCTGACGTTATCCAGTGGTTGTCTCTGGCTGCTCGGATGCATGCTAGGACCAGCTACAGTTGCCCCCTGCCTTGATCTTCCCCTGCGGGGTTCTGTTTCGAGCATTTCCATGGGGTCAACTTTGGGCTGGGTTCTAGCTCGGCTCCGTTCAGCGGGGTTTCTATGATTAGGTGGCATGACTGGCTCAGCCGTATCCGACCCTCGCCTGGCGCCTCCCCCACTGGGTTCGGTTCCAAGTGCTTCATCGAGTCGGAGTTCGGGCTGAGTCCGGGCGCAGCCCCTATCATTGTTGTTCCTGTTGATGGCTTCCTCGAAGAGGGAAGACCTTTGCTGTCTCCGAGATCCTCCAGATTGAGATTCATCCCATGATTCAGTGTTGCGGTTGGATTCTTCGACATCCCTCAAGCGTGACATGAGTTGGTTCACCAAAGCTTCTTGTTAGGATGCGAAGCGGTTAGTCACTTCCACCACAACTCTGTCTAGGTCTGCTCTAGTGATTACTGCCGGTTGTTCCGCGGCAGGGGCTGTTGGAATTGCCTGATCTACATGTGGCACTGCTGCTGTAGTGGGATGGTTCTCTTGATCGGGATCTACTGGATTTGGAGCGCTGCTAGTTGCAGTGTTCTTTCCCTTGTTGGCGTCTTTTCTTGGCCTGGAAGTCATGTTTCCTAGGCAATGAAAGGTGCTATTGGGAAAGAAGGTTGAATGAGGGAAGCTGAAGCTTCGAGTTCGAACTTCTCAGTGAAAGCACCAAAAATGTTTGCGCAAAAAATGGGCAAACACCTCCAAGTCGTGTGATTTAGTTGATTTTATGTGATTCTTAATGATTCAGATGAGTTATGTAAATATGAAAAAAGCAGGGGCTGAAATGTAAAAGACACAAAGATTTATAGTGGTTCGGCCAGAACGTGCCTACGTCCACTTTATATGTTATTATCTTCTTTGTTTCAAATTACAAGTACAATGCTTTGTGTACGAGCATATGAAAGTAGTTTGAAAGTTCCTTCCGTGCTTGAGCTCTCAAACTTGTCTGCCATTGTTGTACCCCTGCCCCTCTATTTATAGAATGAGGTAGGGGGCAGGGGTCTTGGAAGTATATAGCAGCTGGTGGGCCAGGGTTGAAGCAATCTGGACTGGCAATCATCTGGTTCGGCGGAGCTTCATTCGGTGGTGAGGTATGTATTTGGCTCGGTGGCGTTGGTTCGGCCATGAATGATTTGGTGTTGGTGGTCCGGTTGTGGAGTTGTGGTGGACCGGTGGTAGGAGCATGGTCTGGTCCGGTATTGGCTTGTAGGTTGGTCCGGTGTTGGCTGTCTGGACCGGTTGTGTGACTGGTTCGGCCAAGATGGGGATGGGTTTGATCCGGTGGCCGAATACGAAGGAGCCCGAATGGAGATGACCGAATGTAGGTTCGGTAATGGAAGCTTGGGGCCGAATGAAAGCTTGGGGCCGAATGAGCTTCTTCATGGAGAATGTTGGATGGACTTCTAGGTTAGTATTGAGCTTCTTGGCTGTCGAACGAAGTGGAGGTTGCGAACCCGGGTGAAACTGTGACTTCTCGGTCTCGAGATCTTCTGGGTGAAGATTCGCCCAACAGAAATAGATCTGAATAGATTTTTTTTGGGTTGTTTATGTGCCTAGTTAATAAGGGAGAGTTTATAAAAATAAAAAGGAATGCACAAGTGAAATGTATATAAGCAAAGGTTATTTATACCCACAAATTTATTTAATTACTGTATAGGAGATTTTAATGTATAGTTAATTATGAATTGTAGAAACGGTTATTTAATCTAATTGTTGAAAAATTAGGTGAAATATAAATAGGGAAATAGCGTAATTGTTGCACTTGAATAAAAAATAAATTTAAGAATTTATGACAAGAATTTAAATTTCCTATGTGTTTATATATATTGGTAAAATTGTAACTATATGGGAATTTAGGAAGTAAAATAAATGGCAGTGAGGGATAACCAATTTAATGCAATACAAAGGTGATTGGAACGACTGTTGGGTTAAATGGAGTATATATAAACAGTGAAAATCATTATAATCTCTTAATTTAATACGGTTGTTTAATTAATACTAGAAGAATAAAGTTGAAATAGTATTAATGTAATAAAAACTTTAATAGATTGCAATTGTATTATGGAAGTAAATTGTTAATAAATAAATGTAAATATTAACAAATTTATGGAAATAAAATATAAAGGAATGTTGGATAGAACATAAGTGAATGAAATTTGATAGTACGTTAATTTGGAGGTAAATTTAAGAAAGAATAACAACCATTATAAATTTCCTAACTTATTTGTCAATGAATGTATTTGGGAATAGAGTTCTTTTATATGTTGGATAGTTATAATGTTGTTATTAAGAATGAACGTTACTTTATTAAGCATAAATATAGTAACGGAAGTATGAATAAATTTATAGAAACGTAAGACTTACTTTAAGGTAATATTTGAGTGTAGACTTTTGAAATAGATTTGACAACAATAATTATTGTTCGTTACCTATCTTATTTGTTGTTAAGTTTATTTCGAAATCAAATCCCAAATGTATTCACTAAATTTTTGCAGTTGCGTAGTTTTGGTTTGTAATTGCAGTAGTTAGTTCTATAAGGTGAGGTCTATACTAATTTTATTTTAATTGGACCATTGGTTGATATAGACTTTAGAAAGCGAGATTTATAATTTTTAATTTGAGTATTTAATTCAACAAATGGTATTTATTATTACAAATAAAATGGAATTAAACGTAAAATATTAATTAAAATGGAATTTGTAAACATTATAGTGAAATCTTGAACTAATGTTAGTAGCATCTTTATTTTAGGTAAAAGTTTAGAATATAAAGGTTAAAAAAAAAAATCTTAAGTATGGGTTTTGAGGATTTAATTTATAAAATTCTTAAATATAAGAAAGTGTAGAAATTAACATTGCAATTAATGTACTTGTCAACTTTAATTCACAGCTAAACTTGTTAGGTCATTTAAATTGATTATGAATTTTTTTGGCGATAAAATTTATAGTCAATTATAGAGTTTTAATATAAAATTGGATTTTTATAATTTATTTAATTTATTTAATGAATATTAAAAATAGCCATTTTGGCCACGGACTCGGATTTCGACGAAACCAGTTTCATCGGATCCGTATCGGTGAATTATTATAGGGTTTCAAGTTTCGTATCGATCGGACTTGTCGTTTGATCGTACGGACGCGAAACGCCTTGAAATCGAATTAAATAAAATCAATTTGAAAACAATTTGGAAATTTTGTTTTCAGCATAACTTCTTTATACGATCAAATTTGGACGTGAAACTTTTTCCATCGCGTTCAGGATTTTTTAAATTACCTATCTGGATATATGGGTTTGATAAATTTCGTTCTGGGGTCAGAACGGGCTTTTTGAGCCAACTACCGTTTAGCGCGTTCGTTATCCGTACCCACCTAGCCTTCTTCTATTTGTATATATATATATATGAGATCATAAACCCTAGTCTCCTTCCTATTGTCATTTGGCTGTACGTACATTTTTCTTCATCTCCTTCTCAACTCCTTATTCTAATGGCAGAAAAAAAAACCTAATTCTCAAACTCCAAAAAAATAATTTCAATTTCAAAAAAAAAAAAAAAAAAAAAATTTGCGGATCTGCAGCAGCTTCTGGTCGCACTTCGGGTTTCAGGGGAAAAAACCCTAGAGCAACTTCGGGTCAGGAAGAAAATGACTCGGGTCGCTCCGGGTCGTTTTGGCGAAAACTCCAAGCAGACACCGGGGAAGTCGAACCCGAAGTCGAACCCGAAGTCGACCCAGGACCAGAATTTTCCATTCTTCAAATTTTCATAACTTTTGCATACGAGCTCAGATTCACGCGCGGTTTGTTTTGCTGGGATCGTATCGGAATTTATGACGTTTTAACGCTGGTTTGGACGAATTCCGAGAAGGGCGAATTTTTGGGTTTAAATCGAATTTAAATTCGATTTAAATTCCAAAGGTGAGTGTTTTAACCCACTCACAACTACTAGAATCTTTTATGTTTGTTTAAATTAATTTTAGAAATGAATAGAAATTTATTTATGAGTATTTGAAATGTTTATTTTATTCATATCTGTTAAATTGCATTTATTTAATTTAACTGTTAATTTAATTTATTTATTGCGTATTAATCGACAGTGAGAATTTATTTGTTTGCATATAAACTGCTAGTTAACAGTTATATAGATTATTACTGAATATAAACTGTTAGATTAATAGTTGTTAAATTTAATCTGAATAAAATTGCCAGTTATTACCTGTTATATATTATCAAATATAAATTGTTATTAATTGATATTGCTTGATGATTGTGATTGGATGATGGGTGATGTTGATGGATGTTTTATTGTATATCATTAAATTGCAAATTATCATGCATATTTCCTTTCATTCGGGATTGTGGTTTGAAATGATATACAACCGCAAAATTTTATATCTTTTAAATTGCGGATTGAAATGATAAATATCCGTATCACTTGACCATAGGATAGAAAATTATATACAGGCACCGCGGTCTATATATAACTATTTTAATGTGATTTCTATGGTTTGGATGGAATACGGTTTATAATAATCTTAAATTTTATATTGTATAAATATTATTCTTCCATATATATACATATGAAGTTGAAAATTTTGAAATTAAAAGGTGTATAAATCTCTTTATTAAAAATGGAAAAAAAATTAAGAAAATGGAGTTTGATAATTTATATCATATGTTTAAATGTTAAGTTTGGAAATTTTAAGATATGATAATTATAATTGGATTTTTCCCAAGATAAATTGAAATGAATATTCTAGTATAATTTGAATTGAAAAAAAGATATATATTTTATTACTAAAAATTGGAGTTTTTATTTATTTATGGATTTTATGTGAATATTCAAGACTAATTAATAGAACATTCCATTTGTTGAAAGAATAAAATCCAACTTTAGTTTGAAATATTAATACTCCAAATGGATATACGTATATATATATATAAATTGAAGTGGTTTTGGAACTTGAGAGAGATAATACAAATTTTGGGTTAGACTTTAATAAAGAAATGTATTTGTAAAGCCATGAGAACTATTTTCTTTACAAAGTAACTTTAAAGTTAAACCATTTATTCTATATACCGTTGAATATCCAAACCATTAGAGTTTTTGAAGTTATGGTTTTAAATTATGATTTTCAAAATATTATGCTTTGAAAATATTTGATTTTCAGACGTTATGAAGTTAAAGCATTATGATTTTGGAAAAGAATTATATTTGGGATAAGTGATAAAATATGGTTTTGGATTTTGAAATGATATCGTATTCATGGTTATGAAATGGAATGTTTATTCTGATTTTTAAAGTATAACCTATTTTTAAATGACCGCGGTGTTATAATAACGATGGGTTGGCAAAGAGACCGGGATCGGATATGGACATACTCTCTGTCGATACCGAAAACCACTTTGACTAACCGTGTACGCGGTGGAGATTCCAGAATGAAGTAGGTGGTGGCGACGTTTCCTGTAAGGTAAATACGTGGACCCGACTCCCGTGAGTTGGCATAAGGTGGCTAAAATAGAAGCGATTCTCAGGCCAATGAGGTCATTCCTCTGATCGGACCCTCCTCTTCGATATTATACTTTGACTTTGGATTGATTCAGTGGCCACTTCTATATTTTGATTTTGTGGAGTTAGTCCGAGATGGGCGGTAACTGCGGCTACGCGTTTCCACCAGCCTGGATAGCAATTGGTATATCTACCCTGGCATTGCCTAGTTGTGCCGTGTCACCTACCATACCGAGCCTTTACTACGAGTTTCTATTTGTGTCGTACCTATGGAGTATCCTCTGGTAGCTTCCCGATCAGGAGGTATTACGGTACTGTATAGACTATTGGCATTATTTGTGTTAAGGGCTATATGGGTAACCCCTTAACGCTATTAAAAAGTAAGTTTATTTTATAAATAGACACTATTATAATAGCGCAATATACTACATAGTAAATAGTTTAACGGATCCTTAGGAGATGTAAATCCCGAACATCTCTTGAGTTACTGTACTCATATTTATTTCTGTTAATTTAACTCACATAAGATCTTTTAGTCTGACTCGAGTGTTTTTGTCTTTTCAAATTCGCTCGGGTCAGTCCGAGCGTTTCAGGATCGAAGACTTTAGCTTTGAAGGACGAAGACGAAGGAGTCGTATTATTATTATCTATAGTATTGCACCACACTCATACTGTTCCGCTGCATTGATTGTATTGGTATGTGTAACTCTGATATTTATTGTATAAAGCAAATCAAGTGTTTGTAAACTGTTTTGAACTGTATATTTATTATTATATTTTATCCTTCCGCTGTGAGATTCTGTTTTGTTTTATTTCTTCTCTGTTTTTCTTATTTACCCCATAACAATCCGCCCTTGCGTATGCTTTGAATTGGCACGTGTGTCGGTTTAAAGTGTGCGAAAAGGCTGGATGTTGCACACACGTTCTTGCAACATACAAGATGCCACGAGAACGCGATGATGATTAGAAAGATCAATCCGAGAAAATATGCACTCACTAGCACGCAACCAAGTCTGAACCTCCAATACACTTTCCGATCCCTTGAAAGGCTTGCCTATAAGGTGGGAATAGTCACTACACATGCGGGCGAAGACAGACTTGTGAGTAGGAGCTACAGGAGTAGCAACAGAAGGCTGAGTACTCCGAAATAGCTCCATAAAATGATCAGCTGACATATAGACTCCGTTCGGATGAGAACCACTAGACGGACCTGCAGTAGAACACTTCCCTCTACCTCTTCCAGCCATAAGCTGAGAGAACAAGAGAAGATAAGGATCGGTTAAAACAATACAAGATTGAAAAGGAATTTAACAAATGGAATACTACGAAAATATGAAATTCATTCCTAGACACATTCCAACATGTTAGAGTGGTTAAGAGTTTAAGAACAACGAAGGAATAGATTAGAAAAGCACGAATAAAACCCTAGAATAGTTGTAACACATGTTCCATTCTGCTTCTGTTCCATGTTTATTATAATTTGTTCTGAATTTCATCTCTAATACCAAGCTGTGATGCCCCACCTCTATGCTCACAGTAACAAAGGTCATTATAAGGAATAACGTCTGCTATTAGAAGAATAAGGCTTGTTAGAAACGACCATCCGTAAGTTATGCCTTAGACGAGTATTGATTACATCGATAGGAGTAGTTTAAATTACTCCCAACGATATATATTCAATCCAAATCTAAGATTCAACTACGGTGGCTTAAGAAAAATTCAGAACAACTCATAATAGCAACAACACAGATAAGTATAATCACATCAGAACAGAAATATCAGAATAGCGGAAGATAAGTCTGGATACATGCTACAACACTCGATGGTTCACATGAACCAAATGTACATATACGTACACATCATAACATACATGAGATGAGAATTAATACACCAAAAGTAACACCTCGAAGCCTAAACAAAAGATGAGGTGAAATCCCAAAAGCTGAAGCAGCAGTTGAATCAGAGATAGCGATTATCCTGAAATAACTCGGTCTGACCCGAGTATTATTTAAAAGAAAATAATAAACGGATCAGTCTAATTTAAACTCAGAAATAAGTGTATGATAAACAACACTTAAGAAAATTAATCATAATCTCGAATGAGACTATTCAGCATAAATAATCAACATAGTTTAAATGAAGAAATCTCATTAAACTCCATCAAAATCAACTCATTAAACTCCATCAAAATCAACTTCCAAATTCAAAATTGAATTCAAAACAGCAATACACAAAAATCTATAAATCAAAATAAGATAACTAGAAAATCAGCATAAAAGTGGATCGATCCCACCATATGGCGAGTCTAAGCTACGCCGCACGTGCATCTCATATGGTCGAAGCCTACCAAGTACTCTCATCATAATATTTGGCGCCCAACAAATGACCCGAAAGTCCAACATATGACCCGAAGGCCTAGTGCTGGTAATTGACCCAAAGGTCCATCATAATGGCTTGAAAGCCCAACAAAATCATCAAAATCTTCAAATAGCAACTCCACGGCAAATATTTCAATTAACGAGTCCGAATTTAACCGAATTAGTAAAAGCGTAGTTTCATACTCCGCTCTTTTGCTAAATCGTTTAAATCTCTTCACCGTTTCCTTGAAAGTGCAAAATTGTGTATTTTATATAAATAAAATTTTCGTTCTCAAATGGTCAAGTCCGGAATTAATCGGATCAGTAAAAGTAAGTGTTCATAGTCCTTAATTTTGCTGAAGCGTTTAAATCGATCCCTCATTCTTTTGAAAGCGTAAACTATGAAATTTTTGAAAACAATTTTATTTTAAAACGATTTGAAAACACGTGATTAAAACATCAACTTCTATAGCAATTTCGATAAAGAAATTGCGCTTCACAAAACACCGTAAAAACGGATATCAAATCACCGTTGCGGGTTTTCTTGATTGCAAGGTAGCCGCTTGAAAATTCACTTTAAATTGACGGTTACTGAAGTCAAAACAACAGTAATTTTTATTCGTCAAAAACTCATCAAAACAACACACTTTAAATATAAACACCGAGGTAAAATCCGTTATAAAAATAACGGCAACAAAATACGTTTCAAAATAAAACACCGGTTCAAAATAAATTAAATGCTAGACTGCACTACTATATATTCATAAAGCATTTCACTGCCCACTTGCGCGAAAATAATTTGGAAATGGACTTAGCCTTTGCGCTACTCATGTTTTAGTGAATATGCAACTTACATAAAAATTTGGTCTGGACAATATTATATACACGCACGGAATGAATGCAAAGAATGGCTAGGCTATATATTACATGTAGTCACGTCAAAATGCAAATGAATAAAATAACCTGGACTATATTTTCTTTGGTGCAATTCAAACTTACCCAACATACTTGCACAAAATGATGTGGACACACTTTCATGCACGGACTAAAAAATAAAATGCCCGGACAAAATATGCTTTGGTCCATGCACTCAAATAAATTGCAAAATAAGGTGACCTGGATATAGTTTTTGTAGTAATCTGAAGTTACACTAGTGCTAACCAATTTGCATGCAACAATGATGTAGGAAATTTAAGAGATCGGTACAACAATTTATGCACACACACATGACACACTACCAAGGATAAAGTGACTGGCAACACACAACAATATGCATGCATACTCAACACACGGCATGATGTGTGGAAAAAAAATTCAAAGCACGTAACATTTTCATGCATCGAAAGTATACAAATTGCACGCACAAAAATAAAGTAAAAATAGATCAAATGACCTGTGCATATACTTTGTGCTTCACATTTTTTTTAGCACGCACGTACAAATGCAAAACAAAATGTGACTAGGACTAAATTTTCTTTGCACACAAATGATGAAAGAATTGTCTGGGCATATTTCTTTTCACGCAAATAATGAAGTTGATATGATTGCTAGGACTTGGTTTTCACATATACTCGAAAAAATGAAATGCACGCACACTACAATTTGCAAGTTTATAAATGATGCCTGGACACGCGTACACGAAAATGACCTGAAACTCATTTCGTGAAATGCAACTCAGTAGCATACGTGACAAAATTTTAAACCATTTTTGCACGTAAAATGAAGTGATGAATAAATTAGAAATGTGAGTTTTACACTCACCTTATATTTATTTCAAAATCAGTTAGCAACTAGGAACCAATTGAAGCTAAATTTGAACCGCCATTAAAGCATTCTCGGAGCTACTAAAAAAATGAAAACAAAATGAAAGATGCAGGCATACTTTTCTTTTTCTTTTTCAAATGTGAACAAGTCAAGGCAAAGGAGATGTGCTGGCAGAAGTTGTACACTAGCATTAAAGAGAGAAACATGCACCAGAGAAAGATAGTACACGGCTGCATAAAAATGATGATGGAAAAAGCAAAGTGTGTTCAAACTTTTGTTTTATAAAATAAGTGGTGACAGCAAACAGAAAGTATAACACAACTTGCATATAAACAAAGATGACAGCAAATGTGTTGAATTTTTCTTTAAAATGGACCTATTCCTCACACATACACGTGAAGGAAATTGCATTACACTTCAAATATGCTACCACTAAGATGAGTTCACTGACTTGCAACTGAATTGCATTTTCAACTGACTTTGCAAAAGATTTGCATAACTTTTTTTTCAAATTTAAATTTAAAATTTTTATTTTAAATTTTTATTTCGACGGTAATAAAAACAGGGTTGCTACATCCAAACAATATTATTTTCTCAACAATTCGAATTTAAATTTAATTCCTAATTTTAAATTGCCCAAATTTTTCAAAAATTTTCTAACTCTCTAAATTTTCGAAAAATTTCGCCAACGTATCCTTTGCGCGGCTAGCTAGGTACAACTACAAAATGCCTCTACGCGCCCCCAAATTTCAAAGAAAACAAAAGACCAAGTGGCTAGACCATAAATCATCAAATTTCATATAGAAATTTAAATACATACCTTTTGTCGAGCAATTTCATTTATCTTCTGAAATCAAAAATCCCAATTTCCTTTTGCTTTTAAAACATTTGTATACTACCAGCAATAGTATTCAATCACAGCATTCAAAACTATTTTATACATTTCCTTGCAATAGTTTCATTATCTATTTCATTCAAGCTCATACGATGTACATATATCATCCGTACGCAATCCCAAATCCGATCGCTCACTCGATTACACAATTTCACTTCCAAACTAGTATCGTTCACCCGACTTCCTAATGCAGACTCGGATTTGGTTTCAAGATCAGAAACCATCATTCTCCTTGCATAGTCCTAAACTATGATAGAGAATTTCCAGAATCAATCAAAAATCCATATTTAGGGTTCGCCGTCGAAAATAGAATGAAAAATTCCAACCCGGATCGATATAACTATCTCGAAATTCTGTGCTCGAATATGGATCAAATCATTATGCAAATAAAATAATATACGTACATCCTACGTATTTATTCCGATTGATTATTGTCTATATCAATTCTCTTTTTATTCACATTTGATTTTGATTTCCATTCACTTATTCTCAATTATCATTTCACACACCATTATTAAACCTTCATTTATTAACTTAGAATATTTCTCCCAAAACCAAATTTATTTAAGAATTTCAACATCCATTTCTTAAGCCCAATATAAATATTCTGTATACTTCTTATATTTATTTTTAATTCACCACTTTGGTTTATATCTACTTATATTTGAATCGGATCTCCAATTCCATATGAATTCAGTTTACCTTCATTTTTAAATATTGAATTCTATTCATCTTATCTTAACCCATATTTATTTAATCCATTCCTTAAACTAATCCCACTTACCAATTTATTCATATCTCAAACACTTCTATTCCTAAACTTTTACTATTTTTAGTCCATTTAGAACTAATTTTTCAACTTCACTTTACTATGCACAATTTAAATTAAATAACATCCTAATATTCAATTTTAATTCAGTTGCTTACCATTTAAATCCATCAGTTTACCTACTAATTTTAATTTCAATACTTTGCTTTCTTTGGTCCAACTAGAGTCATTTTCCATCTCCTTTATTTTCCACAATTTAAATTTAATTCAAATATTAAATTTCACTTCCATTTAGTTACAAATCAAATTAATTTGTTCATTCACAAATTTATTTCCATCTTAATAAATTTTATTTCAATGACCATTTTACTAAGCCTACTTTGATTCATTTTCTCAAAGCACTCCTTTAATTAACTTAATTTAGTTAAATCCCAATTTAGTTCAAATTTTAAACTTCTATTTCATTTACTTCATTTAATTGGTATATCTATCACTTTACTTTATTGTCATACTTGCCTTAACATAACTCCTTGTTTAAGTTGAATTTTATCCCAACAAGTTTCAAATTTTATAAGTTATGAAACCATTTATATTCTTTAAGCATTTTAATTAAACTTCTAGAGTTTAAGCAATTACTTAAATATTTCAAAATTATTTTTGGAATTAAGCATACCCAAAATCCTTTAGTGTATCCAATATTCCTCTGTATTTAAAAATTAAAACAGTTTTACCAAACCAAAACTTCAACATTTCAAAATCATTTTTTTGAAATCAATTATATACATAATTCAATTGCATATCCAATTGTTCTTTGAATTTTAAAACCAACCCAGTTTTGCAAACACTCCAGTTTAAAAGATTTTGGTAGCGAATCCTCTCTTGGAAACTCGAAAATGGACATCGATGATGCTGCAGTCATCACCAAAGTTATTTTCCAACGACCGAAAAGAGTTCGTTGCTTTTACCTCTTTAAAACATTTCCAATATTTTTAAATCCAAATCTCACCATATTTCAAATCCAATTCAAAAATATTTCTCAAATAATATCACTATTATTTCTCCAAAACTTTTGAAAATTATTTTCAAACTCCAAGGGATTTAAATTTATTTTTTTCTTCAAATTTAAAATCCTTTCAACTCATATTCAAATATTACTCTGGAATTTCATTTCTTTTCCAATCATAAACCATATTTATAATTCACATCTACAAATTCCATTCTGTTATATGAATTAATTCCCAACTTTGGTTATACCATTATTTCCTTATTTCAATTTCCATATAACAATGATAATAATTTAATATTATCATGCCCTAATAACCAAGCAACTATATACTATAATAATTTACAAAAAATATTTCTTATATATACAAAAAAAATTGGGTAAATTAGTTCATTTACCTTATTTAAAACAATAATGTGTCGGTTTATCCTGTTTAAGAGTTTAGAAGGTCCTATCAATGACATGGCGTCCCACATATCGACCAGAATCCATAAACACTCAACCGATAAGTCGACACAATATAAAACCAAATTTTATATTCACTAACAAATACGTTCTCATATCTACTAATACAGTCAACTCATTCTAGAGTACTACGGACTCTATTTCTATGAGTAATACCCACCAGAGACAAGGTTCTCACTTAACCTTTCAGCTCTGATACCACAATAACAGCCCGCAAACCCGTACCCCTTGAGTCGACACTACTGGCCCTCCCCCTTACGCGATTAAACACGAACAGCCTCCTCTTCTTCTAGAATGAAACCGAATTTGAATCACACGGGAGATAGAAGGGATGGGAATGAATAGCTGTGATTGGAAGGAAGGAAAGAATTGTGATTTCCCTTCATTTATTTTATTTCTGAATTGATTTCTTGGATTTGATTTTGGGAAAGAAAAGAAAAGAGGCAGCAATTATCTTCGAGCAGAAAAGGGAAGAACGTGAAAAAGTAAAATGAATGCAGCGCAATTTTTGATAGTTATTATTCCTTCTTCGTTTTTTAAAAAAAAAATCTGATACGTGCTTAAATTTCTATGCATGCTGCACAGATGGAGGAAATGTTGTTTCTTTTGTACAGGTGTTGGAATGATATTACTTATATAAATAAACTGATGTGAATAAATTTTTGACTAGTCAACATATATATATTGAATTTTCGATATAGGTTTCAGTGCTTTTATCTACCGTACAACCAAATGATCGTTCCAAACACTATGAAAATTGAAATCCGTTAATAGTACACTATTACGGATCCAATGGAACTAGTTTCGTCGAAATCTGAGACCGTCCCTCGGAAGGCTATTTTTAAATATCGATTTAAACGACATATTTTTAAAACTGAACAAACCACTGTTGAATTCAATTTTAACCCATTTATTATCTTTAGTGCTATCAATATAAATTTTATAAGCCTTTGAAATATTTTTAATAATCATAAAACTCAACATTTAATATTTTGCCCAATTCCCAGAAATTCAATTCAAAATTTTAATTATCAAATAAACGGAGATATTTGAAATTCAAGTTAAACTAACTTTCGAATATTTGAAATTAATTAAATATTCCAATTTCAAATATTCAAAAATTCCGAGTCGTCACAAAATTGGAGTTGAGTTCAGCATTGAATATTATAGCTTTTGGTAAAGTTTAGCGAGATGCGGCTGCCATTTGGTGTCTGTGGCCTGACGGTGGTAGGCAAAGGCATGTTGTAGGTCGTGTTTTGATTGGGAGGCATGGGTGATACGTGGAGGGGATGGGCGGAAAGAGGAGGAGTAAGGGGTTGCAATGGTAGTGACGACGTGGGGTTTCGATGGGCGAAGGCCGAGTTCGGTGGTACATGCACGTTCGTGTGCACTAGGTTTGTACATGGGAGGAGTATCGTGAATTAAGGAAGATGGAATTAGAGAGGTTGAAGGATTTGGATAATGGGTTGATTGAGTTTGTGGGCCGTAGGCTTTGGCAAGGTAGCGGGTGAGATTTTAATTAATTAATTTATATTTAGTTGCTTAAATAGTTAAGTTTAAATAGTTTAAACTTTAAAATTTTAATAACTCACTCATACGAGGTCCAATCGAGGCGTAGATTTTTGCGTTACGCTTGTAATGACGAAATTTTACGATGGAACTAGTTTGGTCAAATTCTAAGAATGTTGGAAATTTGGGCTAAAGTCGGACAACCGTTCGATTTTAGTTCCAAATCGGAACGCCTCAGCGACAACAGAAAATTTTGGTGAGTTAGACTTACATTTTTGGTTAACTAGTATGATATATAGTTGATAAAAATTATTGGATGGTTATTTGAATGAATTACTATATATATATTAGTTGGGTTGAATATTTCCGCCTATTCGAGCGGATGAGACCCTATTATGTTCTCGCATAAGAGCTGATGAACCTTTGTATACGAATCTTGCCTCGAAGCGGTTGATTTATATTTTATGATTATAACGTTTGTGATGCAGAGGAAAACAGGTTGGAGGGATCCAACTGGATTCCTGCTATTATTGAATTGTTTTCAATTATATTTCTTTCATATGGATTATTGAATAATGAACATGATTGTGGACTCTACGGTTGTAACATCGTTATATGTTTGAAAATAAAACCTAGTAGTGATAAAAAATCAATATCGATATTGGTTAAGTGTTGGGTGGCTATTGGACTCAAATTAGTATTTTAAAAATAATATGAATTGTCGTTTAAGTTGGAATTAGTTTTTGAGACAAGAAACGATTTTTAAATTCAAAATTAGGTTTCGAAAATATTTTGTTTTAAGGATTATCTGTTTGATTATATTAATACTGTTTTAAAGTTAATTAATTATAATATTAATATTTTATGGTTATTTAATTATATTAATATTGTTTTAAAGTTAATTAATTATAATAATCATAATATTTTAACGTTATTTATTTATGTTAATATTATTTTAAAGTTAATTAATTATAATAATATTATTTTAAGGTTATTTAATTATATTAGTGTTGTTTTAATGTTAATTAATTATAGCAATATTAATTTAAGGTTATTTAGTTATATAATTATTGTTATAAAGTTAATTAATTATAGTAATATTATTTTAGGGTTATTTAATTATATTAGTATTATTTTAAAAGTTATTTGTTTATAGTAATACAGTTTTAAATAATTTATCAAAAGGTGATAAGGTTAATTATTTCAAGAATACTTATGGTTTGAAATTAATAATTAAGATTATTAATAAGGTTTGAAAATAAATTATTATTATTTATAAAAACGGTAAAGGTTAATTATGATTTATATTTAATAATATTTGAAAATTATTAATTATTATTTTAAAGATGTTTTAAATTTAATAATTTTCATTTACTTATAATGTTTATTGTTAATTATTATTATACAATTATGTTTTGAAGTAAAAGATTTTTAATCATTTGTAAATTTTTTTGAGACCCATGGATAGAGTTGGTTTGCATTTTATAAAGGAATTTATAAAATGGTTTGAAGACTTATGGGAAGATTATTTACAAGGTTAAAGAGTTTATAAATGGTTAGATATTTATAAACGAATTTAAGAAACGGGTTTACAGATTTATAAAAGGAGTTTTATAAATGGCTATGAATTTATAAAGGCTTTATAAATGATTTTAGAAATATACAAAAAGAATTTATGAAAACATATAAAAGAATGTTATAAATGGTCCAGAAGATATATTAAATGGATTATAAATGTTTTTAGGGAATTATAAGGAGTTTTATGAATGATTTTTGAATCAAATAAAAAGAAAAGTCTTTCTCGGTTTTACGAATATGCTTATACCGTTGAGATAAATATATGGTTATTTTCTAAATATTGAAATATAGGGATTTGTTGTTATACCTTTGTAAAAGTATTTTTATACAAGTAAATTACAAAGTGATTTTTAATGAATGAAAGATTTATTAAAGGAGACTAGTGATCTCTTATGTGCTCAACCAATGTTGGTTTTCCCAATAGAATTAAATCCCTAATTGGATTATTGTTATTCGATAGTTAATAACCAACTATCGAAATTGGACCCAAATGTAACTTTGTAAATATCTAGGAGAAGCACGTGAGTTATATGGCACAGTCATCTCCGATGATGTTGTACTGTGCGTATAAATCTCGTTTTGTTCTCCTAGGAAAATGATAAGGAAATCCGCCCACTAACGGTTAGGAGGGGATCTCCGAGCTTATCTTTGACTATTTATTTCCTAAATAACCGGGATTGAGATTACCAGGAAATATCGAATGTTGTTTCGAAGAGACCGGGATTGGATATGTTATCTGAAAACCACTCTGATCCAACTTAAGCATTTTAAAGTGAAGACATCTTGAAAATGAAGGAATTGGAGACGGCGCTCTCAAGTGTTTCGTTCAATCCTAGAACAAACTTGTATGGACAAAAGCTGGTATCGCATTGTTTCCTGGAAGGAAGTATTAGTATTCCTAGTGGGAAGTGCTATATAAAAGATAAAACCTAGTCTCGAGCCTCATTAACCGAGAATGACTAAAACATAGGAGATGCCGCAGGGATAAGTGGGTCGCTCCCAAGTATGGTATGATCATCCCTATCTAGAGTCGCTATTGTCTCTCATTTGTATGCTTCGAGGAAATTAATGAAGGGGTGATCATATTTGGTACTATCCAGTAAGGGGTAGGCCAGTCCTGTGTTGGTAGGGGATCCAGGCGAGGTCCTCAATGTTAGTTTCTAGAGATGCACCATGATGGGCAGTACCCCAGTAGACCAGTCATTGTACGGAATCTATTCTCCAATAAGCACCGCACGGACTTTGTTGTGCCCAACTATACTGAAATGTGGTATGCAAGCATTTTATCTATATTCATATTTTACTTTGACCCTTAGACATTATTATAATATAAATCGAATTTGTATAGAAAATGCTTTGGTTATCGTAAGGTAAAAACTCATCCGTGTTTATGTGTGGCGTGGTCTTACGAGATACTTTTGATTTCAAAGATTTTTATAACTTTAAGATCTAATTGGGCGTGTTTTCTCACGCTGGTTTTCCAAACTTACTCGGGTGTTAATTAATTATAATGCTTGGATCGGACCGAGCATATTTACATATTTTAGCTGGAAGCATTGGAGCTTCAGGAGACGAGTTGGAGGCCTAGAGACAAATTTACGTAGATAGTTATTTTTCGTTGTATTCGTTAATGGTATTTATCAGCAATTGCAAGGATAGGCTGTAATAAATGTCCAGGCTGAAATAAATTAGTATATTCTGATTGATGTTTGAATATACATATATTAAAGTTTGTTTTTGTAAAGATTTGATGTATATTAAAGATTATCCATTCCGTTGTGAGATTTTATGTTGTTTTAGTTTTCTTCTTATCTTCTTCCTTCTTTCTTTTTCCCCAACAATCGAATTTTCTGGCATTCGATTGCTCGGCACGCAATATAGAGGATGTGTTAGTGTCGATTTTCGAGGGTCGAAAAACCCCGGTCATTATAGAACTTGAGTCTACTGAACAAGTCATAGCTCTGTGGATGATGGATAACTCCTTATCGGTTTTATCACATACAACTCATAACCCTTTGGTTCCTTGTCCTAATTCCACTTTAACCTTGAGTCTGCTCAACAAATGAAATGAAATTATTCACTCGTACCTACCATATCGCGATGGCCTAAGTACAGTATATGTACCTTGAGTCTGCTCAACAAATACATGTAGTCATCTTACCTCGTCTATTCTATATATTAATAATACTACACATAACATCCCTAGCTTGAGTCTGCTCAACAACTGAGTATGCAAGTAATTTATATATATATATATATACACACACACACGCACACACACATACATACATACACACACATACACAAATATATATATATATATATGGTAGAGGATAGCAATATGTTAAAGATTCATAATCTTTATATTGTGTGATATCGACTCATGAAATAATGTATTTCTTATGAAATACCCACGTGATTCAAGTGTCAGACACATCAAAAATCATGGTATACGTACATATATGTATGTTTTTATTCCTTAAGTCTACTTAGGGTTTCTTTGATGTTCCACCTTTAAAATACATGTTTACATTATATAAGTTTTATTATTATATAACCTTTATATTTTATATTACTTATTGGTAGTCTTATGTATAATATTATATTAATTAAATTTTATTTAATTAATAACATTTTATATTAACTTAATATAACATTTATATTAAATATTTATTTACATACTATAACCTTTATAATAGTACGCATATACCTTATGTATGTGTATATTCGTTTAATTAATTAACCTTTAATTAATTGATTTAACCTTTAATTATTTATTTAATTAAACAATTTTAATAAAATTAAATTATTTTTAAAATTAAATTCATACACATACATGTATACATATATTATTGTAAATATCTTAAAACAACAAAACATATAACATAATTTACAATGCATGTGTACATTTATTAATTAATTAACTTATTTAATTAATTTATTTTATTATTAATCTAATAAAGGTATTTTAAAATGTTCGAAATTAACATATATGTATTTTCAAACATTTTGAAAATTATTATTATATTATAACTTTTATAATATATTTAAATCTTGTTTTAAACTTAACTTTTAATTTTAAAATTTTTTATTTTTTATTTTCAAACAATTTTGAAAAATACCCCAAAGCCCAATTCAAATTAGGCTTTTTCTATTAGGGATAACATTTTCGGATTACCTCATCAGTTCAGGCCAGGCTAATAGTCGGGTAAAGCAGAGTACTTGATTACTCAAACCCAACCTTAGAAACTACTTTACTGGACGCCATACTATATGGGTTGGCTTCACTAGAATAGAAAAGGCCTTTTGTAACGTTGAAAATGCGCTACCAAAACTTTTAGTAGCCTTTCGATAAATGTTGCGATACGACATGTAATTAAAAGTCTGAAACTTTTTATAACGCCGTATACATTAATTTTAAAGCATTTTTTAAACGCTGCTAAAAGTTACTAACTATTTTATAGCATACTATACATGCCACTATTTCATGCTAATGGCTTGTACCATTTCCAGCCATCGCTTACATAATAGCACTCAATCACATAATCGTCATATTCAAACAATCAATCACATAATCATTGTATTCAAATAATTAAAAAAACACGTTAATCATTTAATCCAATATAACATCCATAACCATTTCGATAATAGTTTTTCGACAGACCAAGCAAATTCACGTAAAATCCATAACCATTCAAAAATAAATTTACACAACAAGTACTAACAAAATGTTATATTATATATAACAACTAAAGACATGTTCATTACTTGATTACCCATAATTCTTTGCTACAGCTGGTCTTTACTACTAAAAAGCTAATTGCATGTAGAAAGGTTCAAAAATCAACAAATGATTATGAAGCTATGATGCCCCACCTCGAGACCCACATTAGTAAAGAGAATTACCAAGTAATCATGTCTACTAATGCAGAGAATAGGGCTGGTTAAGGGCGGCCCTCATAATAATGCATTAGCTAAGAGCTAAGTATGTCAATATATATATGTATGTATGTATGTATGTATGTATGTATGCATATGTATTCCATTACCACATATATGGTCAACACATCTAGTCCTTAACTAATACGATACCATGGTGGTTTAGGACCGTTTCAGAATAAATGCAATATACAAATATATATGAACGGTCACAGAACAGAAAACCAGATCAGAGTATACATACATCTCCATACTTCATACATAATACAACATGCACAATGTGACGCCCCACCTCTATACCCACGCTAGCCAAGAACGCTACGGAGTAGTGCTGTCAACTAGCACGGAGAATAAGGCTGTTGAGGAGCGACCATCCATGTAATTTCTTATCACACGGTGGCTATAAATAATCTTCGGAAACAAACGTAGAAATAAGCATAACGCAAATCAGTCACAGACATCCATATCACAAAGGCGGAAGAAGATATGAATATATAACTAACACATGAAAGTGTACATCAGAGTAGTGGTCAAAAGATCCACGATAATACAAAAGAATAGCAACACGTGCTATACAAAGGAATACAACTATGAGTCTATATCTCAAGTGTATACAACAAAAACTGCTAATCTAAACAGTTAGCCAAAAGTCAGAGTGATGAATCCCTGGGAAGAAGTCAAGCAGAAGCACCTGTAACATCTCGGTCTGACCCGAGTATTATTTAAGAAAAATAATAAACGGGTCAGTCTAGCTATAAATATCAGATGACAAGATATAACATAAAAGATATGGCATAAACATAAAATATCCATGATGACATACCACTATAAGTATGTAAATAATGATCAACAGAAGATCAATCAATAAGAGATAATCAATATCACAAGAATCTTCTCAAAGATTCGGAAAGGGAATCATACCCCAAACTTGTACTCATAACAAGTTAATGACCTAAATTCTAGAAATCAATGCAAGAAGTCCAGAAATCATAGAAAAGAGAAAGAGGCCTATCACATGACGGTCCGAAGACCAAGGGGAGCTACCCCACATGTGTGAATGGAATCACACAGATTAAGGTCCAGACTAACCAAAAAGCAAAAAGGTATGTGTGAGTGGAATCACACAAGTGGTGTCTAGTCTAACCTCGCAACAAGAGACATCGCACAGCTGCTAGTCTAAAGCATCAGAATGATCGTCATGATCAACGAGAAGTGTCAATTACACTAAGCTAGTAAATATAGAAGTTTAGCTTCATGTCCCATAACCACTTGCTTAACTTAAATATTTACGAACAAACTGTAAATCTTCACTAATAAAATTGTCACAAGAGGTTCAATCGAACAAGTCCAAGAATGAACCGACGAAGTGAACGCAAGCGTTTCATACCACTTTTTTTACTAAGTCGTTTAATTAGATTTCTCATCCGAGTGAGGTAAAGGTTTGTATATACTAATAGATTGGAAAACGGTTTAAGAAAAGAGCTTTGTTATTAAAAATAGAGTTGAAATTGTTTGTTAAAAGAGTTTTGATATTTACTACTAGTATTGAAACCTTTATATTATAAAATGACAAAACACAGAAGCAATTGTAGAAACAATCAATCACAAAGATCGCATACGGAGATGTGAATAAAATCCAAGGAAATCAGCTCATTGTTTTTCAGATAAGATCCCCTACGGAGGGGGTTCCAGGGGGGTGGCAACCCCCCAAGGTGGGGGTGTGGGGGCAACGCCACCGCTTACGGGGTTCGACCTGCCCGGTCAGGTCGCGGGGGTCCAGGGGGCAGCGGCTCCGGCGGGGTGCGGGGCAGCGCCCCGTCCAAAACGGTACGACCTAAGTGAAGACAAGCGGCCTACGACCTAAAGCAAAATGAGGTCTAACGACCTAAGGGTTCACGCGACCTAACACAATGGCCGAGCGACCTAACTGGAGTTAAGGGAGGCAAGCGACTTAAGGTCCAACGACCTATGACTCAAGCAAGCCGAGCGACCTAGTGTGGAGGGGTCGAGCGACTTAAGGAAGGCGAACGACCTAAGGTCGAACGACCTACGACTTAACAGAGTCGAGCGACCTAAGGTAAATGGTCCAACGACCTAACTCGAACGACTTATCAGGAGCTTAGGTCGGAGACGACCTACGAGATAAACCAGGCCGACTTAGTGGACGAGTGACCTAAGGTAAATGGTCCAACGACCTAACTCGAACGACTTATCAGGAGCTTAGGTCGGAGACGACCTACGAGATAAACCAGGGCGAGCGACTTAACGTTTGCCTAGAGATTATAGGTCGGAAACGACCTAAGACTTAAGGCTTAACTCGCGAGCAACCTACGGCTTAAGGCCTAACTCGTGAGCGACCTACGACTTAAGGCTTAACTCGCGAGCGACCTATGGCTTAAGGCCTAACTCGTGAGCGACCTACGACTTAAGGCTTAACTCGCGAGCGACCTAACTCCGAAGTGCCAATACTTCCAGAATGACCTAAAGCCCTGCGACCTATGGTACTAACCCGCGAGCGACCTAACGACTTAACTCGTGAGCGACCTAATTCCGAAGTGCCAATTCTTCCAGAACGACCTAAAGCCCTGCGACCTACGACCCAGTGACCTTGCGACCTATCACCGAACGAGTCAAGTGGCCAGAACAAGCTAAGTGCAGGAAATTTCCAAAAATGCTAAAAATTGGAGTTTTTCGCCAATCCAATCCAAACCAAAGGCAAATGTGCATGCAAAAGTGATAGGGAATCATTCCCAACAGTCCAATATAGTTATAGACTAGATTTGTGAGATAAAAATCTCACCTTTGCACAAATTCAATGAAGAAGGAGCTTGAAACAATGGAGAAGCAACTACAAGCTAGAATCCAATGTCTTCACTTTGATTTTGGAGTTGAATGATGGATTTAAAGTTGAAACCTAAGCTTGGAGTTTTAATTTCCTCTTCCACTCACCATTAATGCAAAAGCTTGGTTGTTAGGAAATTTATGAAGAGTGAGAAGAAGGAAGGGGGTTTGGGCTTGAGTTATAATGGCAATCTAACCCAAAGTCCAAAGCGGGAAAAGTTAGTGAAATTCTACTAACTCCAAACCTACCAATGTTTATACTTAAAAAAATTGTAAACGGCATTTCGAACTCAATGGAAGTGGTCTCGAGTACTAATTTGACCGTTTTCAAAAAGTAGCTTTTCGGACCAATATCCGATTAACGACAAAATATTTAAATAAAATATTTGAATATAAAATCGATAAATATGCGGGTTGTTACACACAAGTAGCATGAACTACAAAATATACATACACAACTATCCCATAAAATAATAGGTACAAATGTCCAAGTCCGAACGAAGTGGTCCAACAAAAGCAAGCTAACGGATCCAAGAAGGAGTGATTTAAATCCATACGTAACCTACAACTCGGTCTGACCCGAGTAATAAATACACGGGTCTGGAAGGCTAGAACTTATCATTTGTAAAGATAACAGTAATAGGAGGAAAGGGAGAACCATTCCGTTGTTGACAGCGGAACGATATAAGTATCATCAAATCATCTCTAAGGTGAGACATCTATGGGTTCATCATGATTTCATAAGGGAATTCAATTGGTTATCTAACTATGATTCATCTTCTATAGTTATATAAGTGAAATAGGCAAGGATTTGAACCATGTAAATAATCATCATAGAACAGTCTAAAACCTCATAAATCCATCATAATAGAACTCAACGAGGATTCAAAACATCATATTAGAAATCACCATAAAACCATCAATATATGTAAGCCTTCATCTTACTCAAGGATATAATAACATCCTCATAAAAAGGTGAAATCAAAACATCTAAAACTTCATGGAAAACTGCACGTGCTTACATCGTGACTAGTACTAATATTTGGTACCATAAACATCGTGATGACTGGAGCCAAGTAACATCATGATGACTATAGTCTATAATATCATAATGACTCCCAGTCTCAAAGACCCGAGTTAATAACATCATGATGATCGGAGTCGCAACTACATCGTGATGACTCCAATTGAGTACGCGTTGTCCATAGTACTAGTAAACATCGTGAATATGTCTCAACTTCTTGGATAGGAACCCAACAGGCGTTAACGTACGTCACATACCATATGCTCACACCTAACAGTTTACTAGCCGTTAGTTGGCGCCACACTAGTAAAACATCATAAACATCATGAAAATATACTTGTCTCATCTCATCGGCGAGTAAATACAATACCCTACTCGTCTTATCTCATTGATGAGTATTAGTGGCATCATGACTTGTCTCATCTCATCAATAAGTAAAAGCCATCATAATACATCTCAACATCGTAAAATCATCATAAAGAAGCTTACCTCATCTCATCGGCAAGTAAAAATAACATTTAGATGGTCATTTATAACCATAATTCCAAATAGGAATTTCTTGCTCTTAATTCGCCTCATTTCATCGGTGATTAAGAAATACATCTAAAAACGGTCCTTCATCGAATATACTCCTAAATTGGAGTTCTTGGACCATATAATCTAACTAAATTTTATAACATCTTAAAACATCTCAAACAGTTTATCGAAAGAGTTTTGATCGTACAAGTCCGATATTAAGCGATAAAGCAAATCCATGTGTCCCATACCACATATTCTAGTTTACCATTTAATTGTCTTTCTCATATATCCAAAATTCATCAAAATAAGTAATTTTATTTATAAAATAAATTTATTAGAGAAAAACAGGAATTTAAAATGATTTTTGGAAGACGGTTATTAAAACAAATATTTGAAAAAAAATATTATAGGAAATAAATATATTTTTGTTTAGAAAAATAATTTTAAAACACTAATTTGAAATGTCCATATATTTCAAAAATGGTTTATTGAAAACTGTTCTCGACAACAATGAAAATTAAGAAGGATATCTCAAAACCGATAGCTTGAATTCAATACAAATTCAATTCAAATTTATCACAAAATCAATTCAAATTCCATTAAAATTTGAATTTCAAATTCTCCCAATATAGCTAGCCTGCTGATAGGCATCATAGCTCTCAAAATATCTCAAAAACAAAATCAAAACTGAAAGAGAATGAGAGCAAAAACGAGCTAATACGATTCTAAGGTCAATGATTGTTATTGTTGTCATTTTGCACTCAGGACAGCAACATACAAACGTATTTTTGACCAAGTAAACTTCAAAATACTAGAAAACTCAAAACATGAAACTTATAGTACATGATCTATGCTTTCTAGAACATATAAAATTATTGAATTTGGTTAAGAAATGAAATAGTTATGGTTAATTATGTTTCAGATTCAAACACAGAGCAAATGTTAGTTTTGCTCTCGGGATAGCAATAGAAACACTCAATTTTGATCTAGATAACTTCAAAATTCTTAAAAACAAAAAATATGAAACTTGTAGGGCTGTGTCTATGCTTTCCATAACATCCAAAATTATTAAATTTGGATAAGAAACGAGTAAATTATGTGCAAAACAATTCTCGGGCCTAGGATTCTTGTTGTTGTCGATTTGCTCTCGGGACAGCAACAAATAAGCACGATTTTGATCAAGAAAACATCAAAATTTTGAAAAACTCAGTATGCGAAACTTGTAACACTATATCTAAGCTTTCTAGAACATCTAAAATTATTAAATTTGGACAAGAAATAAAAACGTTATGGAAAATTTTGTTTCAGCTTAAATCTCAAAAAAAAAATACTGTAATGATTTTCTTATATATATTTTTCCTTTTGCCTATTTCTCACAACATTATCATTTTCAGCTAGCAAATTTGTGAGTTTGCACTCACCTCAGAAAATTCATAAGAATTTAGGCGATTTCAAGATCAAGATAAAAGCTTTTGGTGGAGAAACAACCTTCAAGAACCTGTAATAGCTAGAAGAAGACATGTAGAAGAAATAGAAAAGGTTACAGACAAGATTAATCTCAAATTCATGATTTTGATGAAAATAATTTAGTACTAGTAGTGATTACATCTTCTAATCATTTTTTGGTTGATTTTATATTTGAATTTGCAACCGATTAGAATAGAAATTGAATTTATAAGAAGGCTGCCATTTTTTTTCTTTTTGTTGTTTATTGTATAATTAGTTTTTGAGAAGAAGATGAAAGAAAGACTACGTACAATATTTTTTCTTTCTCTACAGAAGGTTCCATTAATGGATTATGGACTTAAACCTTATCCAAAAAGCCCAAGGTAATAACACTTAGTGAATATGTTAAGTTATGTACATATTTATCCTATTCTATCAATATATGTACAATCTTCTTCATTTTAAAACCAAATAAAAATATATCCTACAAATGTTTGTGAATAAAATTATTATCTTAACAAAATAAAATTTATTTCAACTACAAAAAGTTATTTTTATCAATAAAACCTTAGTTTTATCAATAAACCTTATTTTTATCAAAAACACACAATTTACACCTTTTTATTATAAAAGCACCATTTTTAATACAACAATTTATACAAAAATTATTTTCTTGTCAAATAAATTACCATAAATCATTTTAACTCTTTTCAATCATTGAAATAATATTTTAAAACCATATTTCACTCTTTTATATCAATAAATACATAATTACTACATCTTTCTTCTTTTATATTCAATAAAAGACTAATATTGGCAATAATTACCAATATTATCACATTGACTCAATTAAAATCGATTATTTTCAGCCCAAATTATCAAAATAAAGTTTTTAAAACTTTATTTTCATCAATTTTATGTTTATTTCAATAGTTTAAATGTTGAAATATATCTCTTGATTAAGTTATTAACTCAAATTAACAAAATTCCAATATTTTCATCTTATTTAACCAAATCTCCTAACAATCAAATTTCAAACCCAATATTTATTCTCAAACACATTGTTTATTTAAAATAACAAATATTTACCCAATTTATCTCCTCCATATTATTTTATCCTCAATGTTCAACTATAACTATCATTATAATTTAATATTTTAGGTAATCACCAATACCAGGGTTGTTACAGAAATTGTTTCATATTTGAAGTATATCAAACATGCTTAGTTGAACTTTTCTTAAATTTAAATAAATTTAATAAAACTAATTTAAATTTTTATAAAACTTGGTTAATTTTTATAATAAACTTGTCAAATTATCAAAAACTTATTTACGTAGTTAAATTCTAATAAAACTTAATTAATTTGTATAAATTTATTTAATTTTTATAAAACATGGTCAAATTATATAACTCTTGGTTAGTTTTCAAATTTTTGGTTATTTTTTTAAAAATTAATTATATTTTTATAAAGATCGGTTAACTTATTTACAAATTTATTTACGTTAACTCAATCTTATAAATTATCTCAATTAGTAAAGCTTAAATGTCAAGACTTATATTTTAGTTAACTTAAACTTATAAATTATCTCGAACTTAAATTTTATTAACTTGGTTGATTTTTATAAATTATCTCAAGCTTATAAATTTTTCATAAACTTAGTTAATTTATTGTTTAATTTATTATTATTACTATTACTATTATTATAAACTTGTTAATTTTATAATACTTAGTTAATTTTTACATAGAATTTAGTTAACTTAAATTTTTTATTAATTACATGCACAACTAAGTTAACTTTTATTAATTAATCCCAGCAAGTAAATCGTTAACCAAGCTAAGTATAGATAAGGTGATCCTTCATTTGGATTACATCACAAATTATAGTGTTGATTTTCATATAGCCTTACAGATTTTAAATTAATGTTGATCATATTGTATATCATCAAGGAACTATACTGAAAATTTTAATATCATGACTACCAATCTATTTAGAACTACAGATTCACTGAAAAAGAGGATAGAAATTCAATAAATGAGTTAATAGAATAATAGAGTTCCCGGGAACATGCCTAAATAATTACAGAGCATTCCACAATCAGAAGTCTCCAATTACTTGTGTCCTTCAGTTACATTGGATTACTCCATTTAAATCAACTGCAGGAAGAAAAAAAAAGCAAAGCAACATCAAAATGGAACTATGTGCTAAAAATGAATCATACAGTGTAACACTATGCATTGCAACTAAGTCTAAAATCCCATTTTAACCAATTCTAACATGCACACAAAGATCACCATGCATTGAAACATTCTACCTCATATCTGACACGCTGTAGAGTGAACATGCAACTTCACTTCTGAGAAATAAACTGTAGAATAGAAAATGAGTATAAATAGGTATAAGTCTGTTGTCGTGTTACAATACATTAGCAACAAAAAACATACTGGTGAAAGCGGTAGCAGTTTGTGGACATCCATATTTGTGCATGCTGACATTGTTGTTTAGTATATACTTATTTGATTGATGACTATTGGTTTTTAGGATAAAGACAATCGCTACATTAGTAAGTATACAGTTAATTTCAGTTGAAACTATCAATATTTTTTACCTGAAAAATTGGTGATGTAGTTTTTTATAAGTGAGGGACGAATGGAGTACCCTGTATAATCTATATCTTGGGAATAACATAAACCCTAAGATGTAGAATTACATGATTATCACATATGTAATGAATCAATAAAACATACCTCTAGACATCTCATATATGAATCAGCAATGGTTGTTGTCGAAAGCTGTTTCAATTGATAAAGGAAATGGTTTCTCTCTCTTTTCATATATCTTTCTTTATGTGTTTTTTCTATATCATTTGTGATGGGCAAAGGTTAATATTTATAGGTAGAGAGAGGACCAAATTTCATTATTTGTAGACTTGGTCTTGATCGTCCATCAAGATCAAGATGAGAGAAATTAACACTCTAGATTATAACTGTTTTATTGATTAGCATATTAATATAAAAACCCTTTAGATTTTATTGACCAAAAATTGTGGAAGGAAACGTTTGAGGAAGGAAACGGTCAAATTTCCTTACAAAATAAGGAAGGAAAATCCATTAATGTTTTCGTATTAATTTCCTTACAAAACGGTCAAATTTCCTTACAGTCTCCTACTTGGTCAATAGTAAAATCCATTAATGTTTTCATATTAAGGTCATAAGGCGCGCATGATATGCTAAACTTTTCTTTAGTCAGTTATCATAAGTGTCTTGGCTAATCTAGTGGTCAATGGAAGTCATGACGTGTACATGTTATTTTGCAACATGCTTACTTCCATGTACTATGACATTGACAACTTTCATAACTAGACCGTAGATGAGCATAACTTAATGGTCACATAATGTCTTGAAGCAAAAGACTGTTTCTGTTATCATTTATCTAAATATAAATGTGTATACATTATAAAACATAAATAAAAGATGTCCAAATTATTAAGAGCTCAATAATTGTTATGTCTAGCTAAGTACAAAATAAACGGCATAATAAGAAGATAATTAGGAACTATCTGCAGGACCCATGCTATCAGTAGGTCTCTGAAAGGTCTTTGGAGGTAGTCCTTTCGTGAATATGTCTGCCACTTGTAAGTATGTACTTATCGATTCAACAATAATTTTCTTTAGTTTAACATCTTTCTTCGGTAGTAGGTATTTCAGGTCCATGTGTTTGGAACCTTTGGTTATCCTATCATGCTTGGAGAAAAAGGTTGCAGCTTCATTGTCGCAGTAGACAGTTAGTGGCTTAGAGATAAAACTTAAAGTGCCAAATTGTGAGACAAAATTACGCAGCCATGTTCCCTGAATTGAAGCCTCATAACATGCTACGTATTCAGCCATCATGGTGGATCCAAAAAGCATCTCAGATTTCTAGCTTCTCCATGATATTGCACCTCCACATAAGAGGTACACATAGCCAAGAGTGCAGATCCTAGTGTCAGGACATCCAGCAAGGTCAGAATCAGAATAACCAGTTACATGTAGGTAACTTGATTTTCTATAGGTGAGCATGTAATTCCTTGTTCCCTTTAGGTATCTCGGTACCTTCTTTGCAACTTTCCAATGAGCGATTCCTGGGTTACTTTGAAATCTACCCAGCATACCAACTGCATGACTGATATCAGGTCTTGTACAGACCTGTGAATACATCAAACTCCCTACAAGAGATGCATAAGGATATTTGGTCATTTCTTCTCGTTCCATAGGATTCTTTGGGCACTGCTCAAGAACAAGTTTGTCTCCTTTCTACAGTGGGACAGAACTAGAGGAACAATTCGTCATGCCAAATCTCTCAAGAATTTTGTCAATATATGCTTTTTGAGACAATCCTAAAATTCCTTGTGATCTATCATGGAATATTTCTATTCCTATCACATAGGAAGCCTCACACATATCTTTCATTTCAAAGTTCGTTGAGAGATAATCCTTGGTTTCACGTAATAAACCAAGGTCGCTACTAGCTAACAATATGTCATCAACATACAGAATCAAAAATATGAACTTGCACCCACTGAACTTGAGGTATATACAAAGGTCAACTATATTTTCTGTGAAATCGAAAGTGGTAATGATTTCATGAAACTTTAGATACCATTGTCTAGAAGCTTGTTTCAGTCCATATATTGATTTCTTAACTTTGCAGACCATTTCTTCCTATCCTTCAATTATGAAGCCTTTAGGTTGACGCATGTAGACTTCTTCTTCCAAGTCTCCATTTAGAAAGGCTGTTTTCACATCCATTTGATGTAACTCGAGATCATAATGAGCTACTAATGCAATGATAATTCTAAGAGAATCTTTCCTGGAAACAGAAGCAAAAGTTTCATTATAGTAAATGCCTTCTTTCTGATTAAAACCTTTGAAAAAAAGTCTGGCTTTATATCGTTCAATTTTACCATTGCAGTCACGTTTGGTCTTGAAGACCCACTTACAACCGACTTCGTTATGTCCTTGCGGCAATTGAACGATATCCCAAACTTGATTATTATCCATAGATTTCAGTTCATCTTTCATGGCATCAATCCATTTAATAGAATTAACATCCTTAATGGCTTGTGAATAAGAAATTTGGTCCGTAGTTCCTTCAGATTCTATTAGATAAAGCATATAATTATCAGGAATAGCTGATCTTCTTTGTCTTTGAGATCTTCTTAATGCTAGTTCCTATGGTACTTCATCAACATTATGATTGGTGATAATTTCATTATGGAGTTGTTGATCATTTATTGGGTTTTCCTCATTGTGAACAGGTTCAACAATGGGATGATTCCCAATATCTTTCGAAATAGAGGGTAAGATAATGGGTACCCTTATTTCATGAATGACCACTTCTTGTTGTTTCGTACTCCCACTAATTTCACCATTCTCATAGAATTTGGCATTGCCGGTTTCAACAATTCTTGTACTATGGTTCGGACAATAAAATCTATATCCTTTAGATTTTTCTGGGTAACCTATAAAGTAACCACTGACTATCTTAAAATCCAATTTCTTTTCATTTGAATTTTACAGTCTAGCTTCAGCTGGGCAATCCCAAATTTGGAGATGTCTTAAACTAGGTTTCCATCCTTTCCAAAGTTCAAAAGGAGTCTTTGGAATGGCCTTACTTAGAACTCTATTTAAGATGAAGATAGCTGTTCGTAATGCATCCATCCATAATGATATAGGTAAATTTGCATGACTCGCCATGGATCTAACCATTTCCATGTATGTACGATTTCGCCTTTCAGCTACACCATTCTGCCATGGAGATCCAAGCGTTGTGCATTGTGCAACAATTCCAAGTTTTTGAAGAAGTCTAGCAAAAGGTCCAAGATGTTGTCCCGTTTCATCATACCGTCCATAGAATTCACCACCCCTATCTAACCTAATGATTTTCACTTTTGTTTCTAATTGCCTTTCAACTTCAGTAATGACACTTGTACAGCATCCACTGACTGAGATTTTTCATGCAACAAATAAAGATAGCAATAACGTGAAAAATCATCGATAAAAGTGATGAAATATTTCTCTCCTCCAAAAGTTGGACATCAAAAGGTCCACAAATATCTGTATGTATTATTTCAAGAAGTTGTGTACTTCTTGTGGCTCCTTTCTTTGTGGTTTTTGTTGTTTTTCCTTTAATACAATCAACACATGTTGTAATGTTAGCGAAGTTTAGGTCCGGTAGGACACCATCTTTCACTAACCTCTTGATTCTTTCACTGGATATATGACCCAATTTTTTATGCCACAAGAAGTAAGAATCATTCTTGGATGACTTTCCTTTAGTTTCTTTTCGATGCAGGGTGAGTTGGATTTCAGCATTTTGTTTAAGATGAAGTTTATAAAGTCCACCAATTAATATTCCAGAACCAATAAGACTAGAATTATTAAATAAAATAAAATTTCCATTTCCAACTTCAAAAGAATATCCAAATTTATCAAGTACACTTACAGAAATCAAATTACGGAAAATAGACGGAACATAAAAAGTTTGACATAAATCTAACTGATAACCGCTATTTAAAATAAGACGAAAAGTTCCAATAGCTTCAACTGGAGCTTTATCTTTATTCCCCATGAAAATGAAATTCTCACTTGGGTTTGTGGTTTGGATCGTAATGAATCCCTGCATAGAATTCGAAACATGAACGTTAGCAGCAATATCAATCCACCAAGTAGAAGAAGGTACATTAGTAAGATTTGATTCGAAATGACTTACGAAACCCATTGGGTTACCTTTCTTTTCGAACCATGCTTTGCGCTTAATGCAATCTTCCTAGAAGCGTCCAGGTTTCTTGTAGAATTTGCAGACATCATCCTTCTTTTTCTACTTGGATGGTTGAGTGGCGTCATCAGATTTGGGTGGTGCTCTTTTATGCTGTGAGTTGTTCTTTTTGCCAGCTTGTTTTCTAACCCCTTGAGTGAAATAAGCAACTTTAATGCCTTGCGAGCCTTGCCTAGACTCCTCTTGAACCAGTTTGTTAGTCAATTCATTTAGACGCCACTTTTCCGTAATAGTGTTGTAATGAATTTTGAATGGTTCATACTGAGAAGGTAAGCTAGTGAGAATGAATTGGACGAGAAAAGCATCGTCCATAACCAATCCCAAGTTCTTAAGTTTGGCAGCAAGGTTAATCATTTCAATGACATGAGCGCTCATTGAACGAGAACCATCAAACTTCATGGTTACAAGATCTGCCATAAGTTTCCCAGCAAGGGATTTGTCTGCAGTCTTGAACCGATTTTCAATGGATTGCAAATATTCTTTTGTGCTTTCAGTTTTGGGTAGGGAGGTTTTGATGTTGGTATCAATCACCATTCGCATAAACATCATGCTGAGCCTATTAGATCGTTCCCAATCATCATGGAGTTTGTTTTCCTCAAGCGTACTTGTGTTAGTAAGTGGGGCTGGCTTTTCCTTAAGAAGAGCCATGTCCAGTTCAAGTACGCCCAAAGAAAACTCAACTTGCTCTTTCCATTCTGAGTAGTTGGTTCCATTGAGTCTGACGATAGACATAGCGTACGAATTAAGGTTTGAGGGCATTGCAACTGCAAATATAAAAGAAATATAGGCTTCTTTATTAGAATAAAACACATGTCATAATAAGAGGTTAGGTTTAGCGCCTCTTGTGGGTAGGCAGTAGAACCATACTCATGGAAGAATGATAAACATTAATGTTTCATGCGTTATTGTGCAAGCAGCAGCCGCTTGTGGACGGGACTGCATGCATCAGACCAGAGGAAACAAGGAAATTAAGCGCGGAAGCGAAACCTAAAACAAGAGAGAAAAGAGGAAAACTGGATCGAACCAGGTGGTCACCTCCTTTGTTTTTTTTTGCATAAACATTTGTCATTCTTTCAAGTAATCCAAGTAAATTCCATACATGAATTTAACATATAAACAATTATTTTGCAAATCATATATAAACAATTATCTTGCAAGTTCCATATCATGAATTTAATGTCAAACTAGGAAACAATTGTTTTCAATATGTATACTTTCTGAAAGTATTCGCATACAATAAGTTGTTCCATATTATATAGTAGGTCAAACATTAAAGTAGAAAAATTAACTTTTGCGGAAATATAAACTTTCCAGATCCAGATCTAAGCATACAGTAAATAGAACAATATTGATAATCATGATTACTATAGCAACTTAAATAATATGAATATTAAACTTGAACCATATTAACACTAATAATCATTATCATCATCATAGTAAAATTACAAACATCACATCATAGATCTATGCTAATTTCGTTTTATATATTGATGGATAATCATGAATTCTAAAACCATGCTCTGATACCACATGTAATCTATATCTTGCGAATAACATAAACCCTAAGATCTAGAATTACATGATTATCACATATGTAATGAATCAATAAAACATACCTCTAGACATCTCGTATATGAATCAACAATGGTTGTTGTCGAAAGCTGTTTTAATGGATAAAGGAAATGGTTTCTCTCTTTTCCTATATCTTTCTTTATGTGTTTTTTCTATATCCTTTGTGATGGACAAAGGTTAATATTTATAGGTAGAGAGAGGACCAAATTTTCAGATTTGTAGACTTAGTCTTGATCGTCCATTAAGATCAAGATGAGAGAAATTAACGCTCTAGATTATAACCGTTTTATTGATTAGCATATTAATATGAAAACCTTTAGATTCTATTGACCACAAAATGAGGAAGGAAATGGTCAAATTTTCTTACAAAATAAGGAAGAAAAATTCATTAATGTTTTCGTATTAATTTCCTTACAAAACGGACAAATTTCCTTACACCCTGAACAAATTTACTGCTATGTTTATGCATGAGAAGCCAAGAAGAAAAGAGATAATAATATTCTTGTCATTCGTACATACATGATCCTACCTGTATCTGGTTTCACTCGTGCAGCTGTATTTTTAATATGAGTAGGCAAATTTTAAAATTGAAGTTTATTAATATTAGGTTGGTATTGCACATATTATAAAGGATATGATGGCATCTAATTGTCAAAAATGACAAATGGTTTTTTTGGCTTTCTACAAACTGATCGTCATGTTGCATTGGTAAAATTTTGTTAAATAATTGTAATGTCAACTATTTCCACCTAAATTTTTCCGACCTATAATTGAAAATAATGTCAGTAATATTTCATTTTTATTATGCAATCATCATTGATGTTTTTTATACTAGTTGTAAAAATAAATTTATTCATAAAATAAAATGACTTGTTAGCATTACACTTTCGGTTATAGACTATTTATCGATATCTCAAAAAATATTTGAAACTAAATCCATATATCATTTATCAAATCAAATACATCAAACATGAGATACCATACCTGTCTTCAAGCTCTAACCTCCAACTCATTAGATGGCCAACACATGTCAGACAGAGAGCATGGAGTCTCCTTGTAGCCAAAAGAATGTGGATAGTCATTGTGCTATGAATTTGCTTTCATAGTGGAATGACATTCCAGGAAAAAAAAAGAATCAAGCTTGGTGTTAACTTTCTAATGGTGATTGGGTGTTAGGGATCATTCTATTAACTTTAGAAAGAGAATCTATTATTACTCTTTTAGATGGGAAAAGGCTGAAGCTAAATACTGAGGCTATATTGGTTGCAAATCCCAAAATTCTTGATGGAGCAAAGGATCTCATGAAATAGAGTTGTACTCTATGATTTGCAATACAGATATGCCCGTGATAAGGTATATACCAAGGTTGGGCCAGTGCTAGTTTCCATCAACCCCTTTAAACATGTGAATTTATTTGGCGACAATTATATAAAAGCATATAAGAAAAATTGAATGAGAACCTATATGCGTATGCTATTGCTGATACAGCTATCTTTGAAATCGTTAGAGATGAAGTTAATCAGTCGATAATCATTATCAGGAAATGTCAAGCAGGGAAAACTGAAATAGTAAAAATTGCAATGCAATACTTGGCTGCGGTTGGCGGAAACAGTGGAGTTGAAAATAAAATCCTTTGGACCAATCCAATACTTGAAGCATTTGGCAATGCAAAAATGTTGAGAAATGACAATTCTGGTCATTTTGGAAAATTGACTGGTATCCATTTTAGCTTAACTGTGGAAATATCTGGGGCAAACATCAAAACCTTTTTACTTGAGAAGTCAAGAGTAGTCCAGTGTGCTGAAGGCAAATGCTTGTACCACATATTTCATCATCTCTGTGTTGGTGCTCCTCAACCCCTTGGAGGTATATTTGCGCACTTTCATCCCCTATACCATATAGAAAAGTAATAACTCATGATCATATGTTTCTGTGTGCTAATTACTGAATGAACTCAATGTTCCACCTGTACATGTTGCACCTAAATATTTTCCAAAACTGAAATAAAGTTTCATAAACATTTAGTTTTAAATTGTAGGATACTCATGTTGAGATAAAAGATCATGGAAAAAAAGTGCAAAAAATAGCAGTTTCTAAAATGCGGTGATGTTCTGCAATATGGTTACTACATCTTCATCAGATACATAAATAACAGGCACCATGAAGCTTCCATTATTTTTATTTTATTTTAAAGTGAGTACCCAAATAACCAAGCCTGGCTAGTAAATTTTAGGAAAGTATGCATGAAAACATAACACATACTCCAGGTTAATCATTTAATTTTATATGTCTGCCATTGTTTTCGGCTATAAAGCTCATATCTTTTTATCAAGTTCCTAGATATTCTCTCTTTACAAGGAGTTGGCTAAATTTGGATTAAGGAGAAGGAAATAGACTCATTTACATTTATTAAGCATGATGGATAACACTACCCTTTATGGCTTTTTCCCCTTTCTTTTTTGTAACAGAAAATAAATCTGAAAAGAATGGATGAATACAAGTATTTAAAGCAGAGCGATTGCTTTTTAATACATTGGATTGATGATGTGGTAAGGTTTCATACTATTGTGGTACTCTATAAGAACCCATTAATTACATGTCTACCTATTTTGTATGAACGCAATCATGATTGCAGATAGCAGCCAGCTCTGTGTGTGGTGGTTTCATGCTCCATAAGCACCTACACTTCATATATGTGCGCATACTCTAGTTATTATCAAGATTATCTTATTGTTTTACTGCTACTATATATATAATCCATATTAATTCATATAGTTATTTATTATACATATTACTACATAATTTATTATATATTATATAATTTTGTATTATAAACCAGGATGAGCTGCAATTTTAAAATATGCATACGTTATATACTTTTATAAGATTAAGATACAAGTTAAATAGAATGCTATGAACAAAAATGAACAGACCTTTGACTATGGTTATTGAACAATCTTTCTATAAAGGCTTAGCAATTCAAGACTAAAGTCTCACAACTCGGGATCCTTTAAGATAGTTATGAGAACCAAATATTACAAAATCCTAAGAAAGAAAAAATGACATAATCTAATGGATTTACATACATCTGATGAGGGATCCAACTCAATCAGTCTATTCACATCAAAAAGTGAGGACTAATAGTCTTTAAGTGTAACAAGTGTTTAGGAACCCAACATTAGTGCTCTTGTGTACTAGTAGTCTTTAAGTGTAACAAGTGTAAAAAGTGTAAAAAAAAATGCGGACTAGTAGTCTTTCGAGGTATTATTTTTACCTTGATATTTAGTAACCGAGTTATTTGCAACACAGATATCATTAAACAAGTGCCCTGTAATATTCAAATACTAGCATGAGACCCGTGTCCCGCACACTGGTAGTTGTTGGGAGGCATGGTTGAAAAATAAAATTACTATCTTTTTTTCAGTACCAGTTTTAACATTATACTTTTGTACATTCGTATAATCTAAAATTTAAATAATGCGCATAACAGAGTGGTACTATTCCTGAGAACACCTATACATAAACAATAGTTGCATTGGCAGATTATAAGAGTTTAATGGAAGCATGATTTAATGACATAGTCTTGTAGTATTTTAGCATGGTTGTAGCTATAATGTTAATATCAGAAATAGTAATATACACAAAATAATCATGCAAACGTAATAGCAAAAAGTTCGGAAAGGAAATGCAGTCGTTCATATTCATGAATATGGTGGGCCATATAGACATTTTTCTACTTTATTACAGAAGTGATAGGCAGATTTCTATTATATTATAAGCGACGAGGACCATATATCAGAATGATATTGTAAATAACCAACCCCAAACTTGAAGAAACTGCTGACTTCGCTGAAAAGAGCAATTAACATCATGGTTGTCAAAACAATAAAAGAGCTCAAAAAACTGCATAAAATAGAACGATGAAAGAAACTGTTTATAAATTAACAGACTCTAGAATATGAAAGAAACTACCAAATCAAAATTAAACAACAATATTTCAATGCGCAGGTATGTAGTAGCTTGAGAAGCATAGTAACACATTTGAAGCTACTAAATCACTCAACCTCACATCTTACCGACCGAGTCAGCCCATGAGATTATCAAAACAGAAGGTTTTCTGCAAAAAAAATCATTCAATTTCCATATGAGGGTTTTTTTCCAAAAATATATGATTATATATAGAGTACACTGGAACAGAAAATGTTAAATTAAGGTGAACTTCCCATGGCTACATAATAGTAAGCAACATCACACGTCTTGTTCAACTTATCAAAAAACAAACGTGCAAGATAACGGAAGACACATGAGACCAAGAACTATAAGACAACATGTCTAATGCATAAAACAATATAGGAGGAATAAGAAACTCTGACCAGCAAGAAGCAACAAAGCTATGAAACAAAACATGCACTACAAGAAAAAGGCAGAATACCGACAGCCAAGACCGACGGCTTCCGACGGCCATTTTCCGACGGCTTTCGACGGGCCGTCGGCGGCCGTCGGAAGCCGTCGCAAATTTGCGATTATACCAGCCAGCCGAGCCCTTTCTTCCTCCTCCATTTCATACGAAAAAAACCCAAAAAACCCCCCAAATTCAACCCCTAAGCTTCCAATCCCTAATTTTTAGCTTCCGGATCTTCCAACGCACTCTAATCAAGCTTCAGTACTCTTAATCTCAGGTATAATCTCTTATTTTTATGAAAAATTCAGTTTTTACCCTAATTATAGATTTGCATAAATTGATAAATTAGGGCGAATTAATGATTGCAATTGTTTCCACTAGCGTAATAACGGTTTATAGCATCACATGGTATACCAATTTCATCTTTTATCGTGAAATTGTGATAAACACGTATAATTTGTGCATGTTCATGTATATGTATTTTGTTGTGTATGCCTTGATTCGACGATTGTATACGTTATTTGGAATAAGATAAAATGATTGAATGAACTAGGAGTATTATATTGTGCACGTTTTTACTTATGACACAAAAAAAATGCATTACTCTAAATTATAATTGTGTGTATTGAAAAATGACAAAATGTTAAACCAGCCCTAAGTTGATGCGTAATACGTCGAATAAATGTGTGAAATTAATATATAAATGTGAACAGTGAGTAAAACTGTATTTTTGAGTAAAATGCGCGCATGTTAACCGACAAATGTCCCTTAGAGAGTTTTTGGCCCCGTCTGACGAGTGTTGTACATGATCGTTGTATAAATAGTCGTTTTTTTCGAAAAACGACCATTTATATTCATCTGGTACAATGTTTGTCGGATTTGTCCCTGTATTGGACAAGTTATGAACACAGTAAGAATTTACATTTTGTATACTACTTCGTCTCAAACGGTTCATAAAATTTCGCCCTAACTTTTCTTTTTTGTTTCCTGCGTACACGCATTTGTGTACAATGCAGGGAACAAAAGGGAAATGCTGCCGAAATTTTATTGAATCGTTTGGGACGAAGTAATATACGAAATGTAAATGCTTACTGTGTTTGTAATGGGAGGTAGGATGTCTGACCAATGAAAAAAAATTATATATTTTTAATCGTTACGTACGTTAAAAAATGAAATGTGCCCTATTTGAAAATATTTTTAAATTTGTGAAGTTGTTCTTTAAATTCAAAATATTATACGAACATGAAAATAATCTTTTTCGAATGTGTATTCTTCAAAATAAATATTAAATTTTGAACTTCTCATTTTGTCAAATAGGAAAAATGATTGATTATTTTGTTGATCGAAGGAGATGGATGTACCAAAGAAAAGGAATGAGGGGCTCAATAAAAGAAGATTTTTATAACGGTATAAACGTGTTTGTTGAATTCGCCTTAAGTAATAACGGAAACGATCCAGAAATTCGTTGTCCGTGTAGTAGGTGTAGACATTTGAAGTTTTTGTTACCAGATATTGTGAAAGTTCATTTGTGCCAACACGGTTTCACACCCGAATATTATGTTTGGGATCGGCATGGAGAAGTTGTAGCAAATACTTCTGTAGAGTCTGAAAGTGTCGTTAACGAAATAGTTTCAACGACCCGTATAGAAAATATGGTCGAAGATGCAGCACGATCAATGTTTCCTATGGTTGAAGTTGACGACGATGATGTAAATGTTGAAGAACCAAATATTGAAGCTAAGAAAATTTATGATTTACTAGATGCAGCTAAAAAACCTATTTGGGATGGTTGTAAAAGCGGCACGCAGCTGTCAGTAATCGCAGAATACATTGCGATGAAGTCAAAATACAACATCACTGAAGCTGGGTTTACGGCTGTTGTACAAGCTGCAAAAAGACATATGCCGCCCGATAATCTAATGTGTGAAAATCACTACGAAGTTAAAAAACTTATGTCGGCTTTTGGTTTACCGTATCAGAAGGCAAGTATACTAATTTTTTTTCAATTATTAATTTAACGTGATTGAAAAATAATGTATCAAATTTTGAATGTACAGGCAGAGTCAGATAGAAACTCTGCAAATAGAAATAAGAATCCCGTTACTCATCGCGGAGGATCGAAGTCGTTTCAGCAGTATCGGCAGGAGTTGGTAAATTTAATTACTGAATAATAAATGTAAATAGTTTATGCTATATGATTTTAAATGTATAATAATTGTATGTAACAATCAACTTCAGGAAGCCGAGGCACATGGTCCTGTCAGCTATATGGACGTGTTCACCCGTACGCATGCTGTTGAGCATGTTAATCCAGACGGGACTGTTTCGTACACATGGCAGGACGATAAATCCAGTAAAAGCCATGTAAGCATATTTCATTTTATTCAGTATTAGTAATTGTTTTAGTTGTCAAATTATTATGAAATAAGATATGATATTATTAATTTGTCAATGCAGGAGATGTTTATGGAGCAGCGACAGAAACTCCTTTCTGATACGGGTCGAGAGCAGCTGACGACCGATGAAGAGGACATTATTTTTGAGTCCGTTATGAGTCCACCAGAGCATGGTCGACGATACGGATTTGGCAATTTAGCGGTAAATAATTTAATTTTTCTTAAAATACTTAAAATATGATATTCTTACCTTTTCAAAACAATAAACTTTGATTTTATTTATTTTTCAATTATTGCAGTCCAGTAGTCAGAGTAGGAGACGGCGGAGTAGACCTCAGAGCGAGCTAGCAAGTATAGAAGAATTACAGACTAGAGTTCAGCAGTTGGAGGAGCAGAACCGCCAACAGGCCATGCAGACGGCACAGTTATTTGAGTACATGCAGCAGTTTGGTGGCCGCTTCCCTTCATCGGCTGGCTCTGGATCTGGGGCAGATTGATTCATTGCTTTCTAATTCGTTCGTGCAGGTATGTTTAGTTTTAGTTTACAATGATTTGGTAGAAGGAACAATTAATTGTTGATATGTATAATTATGTATAATACACTTGGTTCTGTAGCTGTATCAGGATATGCATGATTAGAACAGTTATTGTTAGTATTATTGTTAATGTTGGAATGTTATGTATATTTTGTATTTTATTTTTATTCTAATTTAGTTTATTTCTGTGTCTATTGAATATTTTGGAGTATTGGTTTGCATGTTTGGTTGGATTATTGTTTATTTGATTGTGCAGTATTGATATTGTAGTGTTTGGAAGAGAAATGTGGTTGGAAGGCTCTATTTGCAGCAGATTTTAAAAAAAAACAACAGGTTTCCGACGGCTTCCGACGGCTCTCGACGGCTTATTGGTCGAAATTTTCCGGCGGTTTCCGACGGGTTCCGACGGCTTATTGGCCTGATTTCCGACGGTTTCCGACGGTTTCCGACGGCCGTCGGAAGCCGTCGGAAACCGCCGGAAACCGCCGGAAACCGTCGATAATGTATACGGCATCACCCGTCGGTAGCCGTCGGAAATACTGCTCCCCGACGCCTTCATTTCCGACGGCTTTTTCCGACGGCCGCCGACGGCTTCCGACGGCCGCCGACGGTTTTCAGCCGTCGGAAATCCCCCCTCCCCTTGTAGTGATGGAACTGAAGAGGCATATATTGGTAATTTACCCAACCACTATAGGCCAAAAGTGAAATATATATAACAAAACTCAGTAAAATTCTAATCTGCAGGCTATATATACGAAAATATGAGGGAAAAAGGTTCATTTGTATATAACCTTCCATGCAGTTAATTGAATGGTCGGATAATCTTTTCTGACCTTCCCTGTGACTAGATTCCATGGTCTTCCTGCATTTAGTACCAATCAGGAAATTATATTGTTGTGCATCTAGATTACTAAAACCATTATTAAGGTTATAGTCTTTTATGCCCCATATTATTATTATTTGTGTATGTGAGATAGATTAAAGCCCTTAATGATGTTGCAAAGCACTTAACAGTTCAAGATAAAAATCAAATCTTAAGAATATGTTCAACTTTACTCTTTATTTGTGCAATAATACAGAAAATGTGCCTTGTTAATTTCTTGATGCAGGACGATGAACCTGATGCAGCACGACCTACGGAAGCACAAGGCTTAGGTCGTTCACGAGTTAATGAAGGTCGGCCCCGACCCAACGGGTCACGTGAGGAGGAGGAACGACCTAACAGGTCACATGGGAAGGAGCAACGACTTAACCAAGCGTAAAGTCGCTCGGCATATTTAGGTCGGCAACGACCTACTGAAGATGTTTTAGGTCGGCTACGACCTAGTGGGATTTCGCGACTTAATGAAGAACGAGTCAACTTGATAAGTCGTTCGGAGTTAGGTCGTTACAGGGAAGGACGTTCAGATAGCTACCAAGTGATAGGTCGTTGTAACGACCTACGACCTAGTTAGGTCGTATGAAGAGGATTGGGAAGAATTCTGGTTACAGCTTCTTTAGGTCGCGAACGACCTAACTTCTGTAGGTCGTGAACGACCTAACTCATAAGTCGTATCATTTTAAGTCGTCGTATGCTGAGTCGTTTGTAACAGTTAAGTCATTGTTGTGATGTATTTTCTTAAGTCGTAACTCGTGTTGTAAATATGGTTGAGTCGCTTGATGTTGTGGCGTTGTAATGTTGATGAGTCATAACTCGTAGGTCGTCTTGTATTGAGTCGTTGTGTGTTTGTTAAGTCGTGTAATCAGTTGATTTGTATATGGATAGGTCGCTGGCGACCTAAGTTGAGTCGGCATTGTGTTGTAACTGATAAGCCGTGTACGTTGAGTCGCTGTCGACATATGATGAGTCGTAAGTCGTGAACGACTTAAGGCACCGGTTGTGAAATGCTATAAATAGGGAGTGTGTTGTACATTTTGAGGGGTCGATTGTTGAATAAAAACTTTGTTTGATTGCTGTGTGCTTTCATCTAAATTGGTAGTTGAGTGTGATCTCCTATCTCCACTTTCGGTTATTCGAGTGCGCTCGAATCAACGATCGTTGAAGCCAATTCACGGTATCAAGTGCGCTTGATCAACGCTTGAAGAATTGTAGATCTTCTTTCATGGTATCGTGCGCGATCAACGTGTCGAAGATAGCTAGAATTCGGTATCTTTGTGATCAACGAATTTGGGCATTTCAGTATTTTCAATCCACCGTTTGCTACTTTCATCGATCTATATCGTTTTGTTAATATCCGCTGCGCCAGTTTGGTATCGGAGCTAGACTTAGCCAATCATAGCTAAGCCGAGTCTTGGAGCCAAGGAGTTTGAAGTTGGTGTTCATCGTGTTCATCTTGAAGTTGCAACAAGTTAGAAACTTTCGATCCATTTCATTTTGGATCAAAGTGTGAAAAGAGTTTGAAGTGTTGAAGTGAAAGCCGAGCATAACTTTGTGTTAAGTTTGGACCGTGCATCAGTTTGGTATCATTGGTTGAAGTTAGAGCCAAACTTGTTGAACTTGTGCGAGCTAGTTGAAGTTTGATTTGTAGAAGATTTGTGAAGTTTTGAAGTGTTTGTATTGATTTAATCATGCCACTAAGGAGAGCTAATCGTCATCAAAATGTTGAAGCTTTGTATAGAAGAGAAGAGTCCGAGCAAATGGAACAACGTATTAATGAGAAATTTGATGAAGGTATTGGAAAGCTAGAGAAGTTGATGATTGATATGAATCAAAATCAAAGGAGGAGATCACCAATCTCGAACCATGGAGAAAACCGAGTTTCGCCATCGGTTACGGAAGCGAGAAGGGTATCACCGCAATCTTTTAGAGAAAGAAGAGAAACACCAATTTCATCGAGGAGAGATCACCATGACTATAGACATGAAGAGAGAAGAACTCCACGTGAGTTTGAAGATGAGCCATATAGAGATGAAGAGAGACATAGTAGAAGAGACATGCGTGATCGAAGGAATGATGATGGTCGAGATCGATATAGACCTACATTTGATTTTAATGAAGATGGTGATAGAGCTAGCATTCATTATCGAGATCGAGACCAAGTTCGAAATTCATATCGGGATATAGAAGATGATTGACGTTGGGAGTCGGGTATGAAGATGGAAATTCCAGAATTCAAGGGTGGAATGATTGCAGAGGAATTCTTGGATTGGTTGTCTAATGTTGAAGAGATCTTTGATTTCAAAGAGGTTTCGGAGAATCGTTGAGTGAAGTTGGTTGCTACTAGATTGAGAGGTAGAGCTTTAGCATGGTGGCAGCAAACTAAACTTACAAGGGAGAGAATGGGAAAATCAAAGGTTGAGTCTTGGGATAAGATGAAGAAGTTGATGAGAGCTACATTTTTACCTTACAATTATCAGTCACTCATGTATCAGAGATTGCAGAATCTGAGGCAAGGGATGAAGACTGTTAATGATTATGCTGACGAATTTTATCAACTGATTGCTCGAAATGACATTATGGAGTCGGAGGAACAGCTGACTGCTAGATTTGTTGGAGGGTTTCGAATGCAGATCCAGGATATGGTGAACATGTTCGATCCTAGATCAGTTGCAGAAGCACATCAGAAGGCGTTGGCTTGGGAGAAGTAGGGAAGGCGTGGAGGTGGTGTGTTTACTAATTCCAACAATCAAGTGAAGAGTGTTAGTGGAAGCTCTAATGTTCCTAGATCTATCAGTAAACCAGTGGTGAAGGAGGCTGAGAAGGCAAAGGTTAACAATAGTTTCAAATGTTATAATTGCCAAGAAGTGGGTCATAAAAACAATGAATGTCCGAAGCTGAAGAAACGAACTATGATTGCTGAAGTTGAAGGTGAGGATGATGGTGAAGGTTATTCTAGTCCAGTTGAGTAGAATGAACAGGATGTTGCGTCAGGAGATGAAGGATGTAATCTAATGATGAGGAGGTCTTGTTTAATACCGAAGCAGGAAGAAGAAGCTAGTTGGTTGAGGAGTAACATCTTTCAGTCAACGTTCACTATTCTGGGGAAGGTTTGTAAATTTGTGATTGACGCTGGAAGTTGTGACAATATTCTTTCTACTGAAGCTGTGAGGAAGCTGAAGTTGAAGAAAGAGAAACACCCTAATCCTTATAAGTTAGCATGGCTGAGAAAAGGAGGAGAGGTGAAGGTGGATAGGGGAGTTCGAGTTCCATTTTCTATTGGGAAGAAATATAAAGACGAGATCTGGTGTGATGTTGTGGAGATGGATGTTTGTCACTTGCTTTTGGGAAGACCATGGCAGTATGACCGAGCAGTGCAGCATGACGGTCGGACCAATAGCTACAGTTTTATGTTTGAAGGCGTTAAAATTATTTTAGTTCCAAAGAAGAGACAACAGGAAGAGAGCAAGTCAGAAGAGATTGAGGAGCTAAAGACTTTATTGAATTTGAAAGAATTTGTTGAAGAAGTAGAAGAGAGTCCAGAGGTATTTTTGTTGATTGGACGTGAAGCTACTAAATCTGTTGAAGTTCCTGAAGAAGTAAAGCCAGTATTGGAAGAATTTAGTGATGTATTTCCTGAAGAGTTGCCAACGGAGTTACCACCGTTGAGGGATATTCAGCATCAGATTGATCTTGTGTCAAGGGCAGTATTACCACACAGGCCACATTACAGAATGAGTCCGAAGGAACACGAGGAGTTGAGAAGGCAGGTAGAGGAGTTGTTAGAACAGGGGCGTGTTTAGAAGAGCTTGAGTCCTTGTGCAGTGCCAGCCTTATTAGTATTAAAGAAGGATGGTTCGTGGAGGATGTGTACGGATAGTCGGGCTCTAAATAAGATCACTGTGAGATATAGATTTCCTATGCCAAGGTTCGATGATTTGATAGATCAGTTGAGTGGGGCAGTGGTGTTTTCAAAGATTGATTTGAAGAGTGGATACCATCAGATTCGTATTAGACCGGGTGATGAATATAAGACTGCTTTCAAAACCAGGGAAGGTTTATACGAATGGTTGGTTATGCCATTTGGTTTATCGAATGCACCGAGTACTTTTATGAGAGTGATGAACCAGATTTTCAGACCATTCATTGGGAAGTTCGTGGTTGTTTACTTTGATGACATTTTAATCTATAGTGGGAGTATGGAAGAACACATCCAGCATGTGCGAGAAGTGCCGTTGATTCTACGTCAAGAGCAGTTCTATGCAGCAGCAAAGAAGTGCATGTTTATGACGGACAGTGTTTTATTTCTGGGATATGTTCTCACGAAAGAAGGAGTTCAAGTGGATGAAAGTAAAGTAGAAGCTGTCAGGAGTTGGCCACAGCCAAAGACAACTATTGAAGTGAGGAGTTTTCATGGATTGGTATCTTTCTATCGAAGATTCATTCCATATTTTAGTAGTGTGATGGCACCTATAACCGATTGTATGAAAGGAAAGAAGTTTGAGTGGTCAGAGGAAGCAGGGGTTGCTTTTGAGAAAATCAAGATCCTATTGACGACAGCACCAATTCTAGTTTTACCGGATTTTCAGTTGTTGTTTGAATTACATACTGATGCATCAAAGGTTGGGGTTGGTGGAGTTTTGAGTCAGAAAGGAAGACCAGTCGCTTATTTCAGTGAGAAGTTGTCTGGAGCTAAGTTTAGATATAGCACTTATGATGTTGAGTTTTACGCAATTGTTCAAGCTGTGAAGCACTGGAGACATTACCTGTTTCAGAAGGAGTTTGCTTTCTATACGGATCATGAAGCTTCGAAGCATTTTCAAGGGCAGGATAAGATTTCAGCTAGGCATGCTTCATGGGTCGCATATTTACAACAGTTTACTTTTGTTGTTAAGCACAAGTCAGGAGTGACGAATCGTGTAGCTGATGCATTGAGCAGGAGGAATCATTTGTTAACGACAATGAAAGTTGAAGTGACGGGGTTTGAACTATTGCCAGAGTTGAATAAAGAAGATCCTTACTTTATGAAGTTTGTTGAGAAAGTCAAGGATGGGAGTACTGATGAATTTGTATTGGTAGATGGATTCTTATTCAAAGGGAATCAATTATGTGTACCAAATTGCAGCTTGAGAATGTAAATTGCGAAAGAGTTGCACGAAGAAGGACATGTGGGTAGAGATCGAACATTGCAGTTGATTTCTCAGTCTTATTATTGGCCGTCAATGAGAAGGGAAGTTGAAAGGTTTGTGCGTAAATGTCATGTTTGTCAGGTTTCGAAAGGGACAGATACAAATGCGGGATTGTATATGCCATTACCTGTTCCTACAAAACCATGGGTAGACATTAGCATGGATTTCATGTTGGGTTTGCCGAGAACTCAAAGGGGGAATGACTCTATATATGTTGTGGTGGATCGTTTCTCGAAGATGGTACATTTTATTGCTTGTAAGAAGACGGCGGATGCTGTTCATGTTGCTCAGTTATTTTTCAAAGAGATCTATCGACTTCATGGATTGCCAGAATCTATTGTGTCGGATAGGGATACTCGTTTTCTGAGTCACTTTTGGTTAAGTTTGTGGAAGATGGTCGGAACGAAGCTGAATTTTAGTAGCGCTTACCGTCCACAAACTTATGGGCAGACGGAGGTTGTGAACAGATCATTGGGAAATTTACTACGGTGTCTTGTGAAAGATAATCTGAAAAGTTGGGATATGAAGTTATGCCAAGCAGAGTTTGCACATAATCATGCGGTTAATAGAAGCACAGGTTACAGTCCATTTCAGATTGTATATTCAAGTTTGCCAAGGGGGCCGTTGGATTTGGCGGTAGTACCACAACCGAAGGGGACGGTTAAACGGGCTATTGATTTTGTTGATGAATTAACTGAATATCATAAAATCGTTCAGGAACGATTGGTGAAGGAAAATGAGAAGTATAAGCGAACTGCAGATTTGAAGCGACGAAGTGTTGAATTTAACGAAGGTGATTTGGTTTACGTAGTGTTGACAAAAGATCGTTTTCCGGTGGGAACGTACAATAAATTGAAGGCACGGAAAATTGGTCCAGTTGAAATTCTAAAGAAAATTAATGAGAATGCGTATCAATTGAAGTTACCAGAAGATGTTCATACTTCTGATGGTTTCAACGTCAAATATTTAATTCCGTACCATGGAGCTGAACTAGTTGTGGAAGAAGATGGTGAAAATTCGAGGTCGAATTTCTGTCAACCAGGGGAGGATGATGCAGCACGACCTACGGAAGCACAAGGCTTAGGTCATTCACGAGTTAATGAAGGTCGGCCCCGACCCAACGGGTCACGTGAGGAGGAGGAACGACCTAACATGTCACATGGGAAGGAGCAATGACTTAACCAAGCCTTAAGTCGCTCGGCATATTTAGGTAGGCAACGACCTACTGAAGATGTTTTAGGTCGGCTACGACCTGGTGGGATTTCGCGACTTAATGAAGAACGAGTCAACTTGATAAGTCGTTCGGAGTTAGGTCGTTACAAGGAAGGACGTTCAGATAGCTACCAAGTGATAGGTCATTGTAACGACCTACGACCTAGTTAGGTCATATGAAGAGGATTGGGAAGAATTCTGGTTACAGCTTCTTTAGGTCGCGAACGACCTAACTCATAAGTCGTATCATTTTAAGTCATCGTATGCTGAGTCGTTTGTAACAGTTAAGTCGTTGTTCTGATGTATTTTCTTAAGTTGTAACTCGTGTTGTAAATATGGTTGAGTCGCTTGATGTTGTGGCGTTGTAATGTTGATGAGTCGTAACTCGTAGGTCGTCTTGTATTGAGTCGTTGTGTGTTTGTTAAGTCGTGTAATCAGTTGAGTCGTATATGGATAGGTCGCTAGCGACCTAAGTTGAGTCGGCATTGTGTTGTAACTGATAAGCCGTGTACGTTGAGTCGCTGCCAACATATGATGAGTCGTAAGTCATGAACGACTTAAGGCACCGGTTGTGAAATGCTATAAATAGGGAGTGTGTTGTACATTTTGAGGGGTCGATTGTTGAATAAAAACTTTGTTTGATTGCTGTGTGCTTTCATCTAAATTGGTAGTTGAGTGTGATCTCCTATCTCCACTTTCGGTTATTCGAGTGCGCTCGAATCAACGATCGTTGAAGCCAATTCACGGTATCAAGTGCGCTTGATCAACGTTTGAAGAATTGTAGATCTTCTTTCACGGTATCGTGCGCGATCAACGTGTCGAAGATAGCTAGAATACGGTATCTTTGTGATCAACGAATTTGGACATTTCAGTATCTTCAATCCACCGTTTGCTACTTTCATCGATCTATATCGTTTTGTTAATATCCGCTGCGTCAGAACCTGATCTTTATTGTTATAATCTATAACCAACACCCTTCATCGAATCTTCGATTTCAACAGTCAATGGAAAATTTTAGTTTAATGTTTCACGGTTGTTTTTTTTATAGGGATTTAAAAAAAATTGTATTTCATTTTGTGCTCAGTTTCATTTATAACACTACCGAATCGAAAAAACATGATTTATTTACAAAAATATGCTATGGGTATTTGTTCTTCAACATTTTTTATCATTATATGCATGAGCTATGAAGAGATTGGCATTTATATGCTACACTTCCAGTGGTACAAGTAATCACTGCTCTTAAATTTAGTAATGGACGGTGCAAAATGGATGAAAAAATTTGTTTACCTTGACAAACTAAAATAGCTTATGTTCGTACATGAATTCTTTTCTATTGGTGGCAAATGTCGCAAAACATTAAATGTAAGATGCCTTCATATAACATTAAGATAACCAGTCTCTCACATCCTTTCCTTTGCAACCGACTTGCCTTAATTCTTCCTATCTATCTTCAATGGACTTCTCATCCAAGCATAAACTTCGATACAAGCTTCTTAACAGTAGATTCACCTCTCACATTGCTATGCTTTCCAAAGCCAGAAACCACCGATACCAACAATGGAATATCAACATCTTACAGTACAATTATCCTATACACTTCAACAATTCTATCCATCTTAAAAGAATTACATAAGCTTATGCTATGTGAAAATCCATGCAGATCTAACTCCCGTTCTGTATCTGACCACTTAACATTTTAAGCCAAAAATGATAAACTCAACATTTCTTTTAATATTAACACTCCATCTTCATTGCTCAAGTGCTCAGTTAGATCATTGTAACAAAGTGGAAGTGTATCTGAATCTTGAACTATCATATTCAAACATGGATAATGATTCAACACAGAATTGAGAGTCCTGGTAGATAATCCCACACCCAAGTCTCTCATTCTATTTTGATCAAAATACATTCAAACTAAACCAAGTATAGTTTATTGTACTCAAATTATAATTAATTGGGCTATTATGGATTAATTATATTTACTGCTATTTTTGATCAAATTGGCCAGTAATAGTTGATGTAGTATACCAAGTAGAGTAAATAAATTTGAATAAATCTATAGCAAATGATTGCAAATTATGCACTAGCCATCCCAATCATATTTTAGTAGCAAATATATAATCTTATAGATTTATCAAATTAATTACTTTTGAATATATTACCCAAATTGTTCATAGAAATTTGCAATACCTAGTAGTCATATTTCAAAATTAACACTAGTCTACAAAAGAAGTAATAAGTTATTTGGTGAAGGTAGCACCAATATTTAACCTCATAAAGTTGAATCAATAACACAATAGTAATACACGAGTCACTCCAGTTATTGATATTATTTGATACATGAATTGTTAAAATCGACTTATTTTTGTTCAGTAAGTTTAAAAAAAGGAAATTATATCGCTTTATATTGAGGTTTGGGTCTTAAAGTTCTTTAAAAAATTCGTTTAATCGTGCATAATATTGATGTCTTTGCAGCATTATATAGACGCAGCCCCTAGAGTGTGTATTGTATAGTAGGTTGCATTATAGTGTAGCAAGTTCTAGCATTATAAGCTTGATCATATTGTCTATTCAAAAAATTGTTATTTCTACCTCAATAGGAAACTGAAAAGGGAAAACATGAACATAAGATGAAATCAAGCATATGCACCAATATAGGAGTACATCCAAGTAAATATATAATTACCTGAAGTATCTTTACTTTACTCATCGCAGGCTCAATAACTCTTGCTTCTAGATCATTGCCAATGTTGCCTTTTGCACGATCCAATCCCATGCTGTAGAGTCACAAAGTTAATATGAAGTTGGCGTTTAATAATTTCAACTCTCAAGTCAAGGTATATAATATATTATGTACTTTTTGAAGTGACAAAGTATCAAGGACATACAAGCTTTACCATAATTTCTACGAACTACAACCGTTATAGAATTTGAAGTTTTTAGCAAATGGTTCTCTACACATAAGGAACCATTTGCCTAACTATTTTGTTGGTCAAGATTTAAGACTACTTTTGTATATGCACTTAAAATTACTACAAGTCCAAATAATAATAAGTTTATTATCATCATATATAGTTTATATAAGTCACATGATCAGGGACACTCTTTTTCTTTTCTGCAACACAAAATCAGAGCAATAAAACCTAACTCCCCAGTACTACTACATAGCAGTAGCAATATTTTCATAACTTCTTCATGAAATTCTTTGTAAAAAGTCAAGTTGTGAACAATTTATACTGGATTTTAGCAATTGCAACAAGGTTACGGTGTATGCACGATACAGACTCGCCCCTTCTGTAGCATGTATCACAAAATAGTACAAGAGACATGGATAAAAATGTCACACGATCAGGGAACTTATACTAAATAAAAGGTGAATGGTTTTTACATTGCATCAAAATAACCAAATTAGTTATATGCAATTAACCATAAATATTAGTGACATGAGAAATCAACCTATTATCTCTGGATCACTTTAAGCAAATTAGCCTGCTAACCACAAATGTATACATGGAAAGGGCCCTAAAACATATAATGGTAAGTTATATGCAGGTGGGATAAATCCTTAGACATATTACTAGAACAAGAATGTATAAACTAAGGTGCTTATGTCATTTAGCTAGGTTCTGATGTCTTATTCTGGTTTTTTTTATAATAAATTATCAAAGCTGGTAAACCATGAACCATGGTAGCTAAGTTTCACCCAAAGAGTTCGATCGAAAAAGAAATAAATTGCTTGAACCACATAAACAACCTAATAGTCGCATAGTCTTTGCAGATCTTGTAACGACTCTTACTCGACGTTCGAAAATCGACACCCAAATACATCACCCCTATTCGAATGCCTCAGATCCAAACGTTGAGTCTGGTTCGTCGGAGCTTATAACAACATTAGATCATACAACACAGCGGAAACAAAAGAATAATTTTATTGATACACAACATTTGATACAACAATGATACAAATGAAATGATCAACACTATCAGAAATACACAATAGCGGAAGACATGGCAGAAAGCACCAGCAACTGCAGCGGAAAGACAGTATCTTCAATGCCAAAGCTCCAAACCAAAAAAAGCTTGAACCACCATCATGCCGAACTTGAAGCAAACTCGGTGAAGAATGTTGAAGTGAAACGAATGCGATCACCAATCCACAGGCTTCAAAGATTTCCAAAAGGTACATTTACTAGCTGACTATCTGCAAACCTGACTCTAGGCTGCCCATGTGGAAAATTATGGGCACCCAGAGTTTAGAAAGGGAACAATAAACTCTAGGTCAGTCATGGGTCTGGTGTGAGCAAAAAAAAAACAGTTTATTTTGAACAAAAACAAACAAAAAAATTAAAAAGAAATCCGCTATGCTTTTTGAAAAATGAAACTACCATAAGCCTCCCGCCACACGCATAATGCAATCGCACACTTGGAAGGGATTTCTCCTTCTTATAGTCAAACATGCTTGATATGCAAAATCCTTTTGATACTATTATTAGTGCATAGTGTAGAAAACATTTCGAAAGTATAATATTAATCTTAGCCAGCATATGTACCATTATATTGTGCCTGCTATAGCTACCACCTGAGGTGGCAGGTTATACAACTGCAGTCATAAAGGGCTCGTATTGTTTTGTTTGGATTTTCAACAAATGGTCAGGCTAAGGAACTTCCTTTACCGAATGGGTACGCCTCTGAAGGGACGCCCCGAGAACCTAACCAGCTCTCTGCCAACACAATGCCGGGTTACCTCTGTAACTAGGTAACTACTGACAAGAGTATGTCATCCCCCGGTCGTCACCGACATTTATCCGAGGCCTCAACACCAACAAATTCCAACAACCACATAAGTTAAATATCTGGGCTCCATACCATGATATTACATTTATCCAAAAGGAAATGCACATACCTAATGGGCGCGACCTTCATAACCTTGCCGCATTCTTCCTGTTTCGACCATTTTCCAGGTTGTGAGGTTCGACAAAGTCTCGTCCACAAAGCTACGCTTTTTACAAAAGTCATGCTTCGATCAACAAATGATCAGCGGCACTTAGCATGCCACATTATCAAATTGGGAATATATCACTAGTAATCATCAACTACATAACCTCTTAGCTCATACGTCTCAAAGAAGGGTGTTAAGCTAAGAGAATAAATTCTCCGCCACCAAAATAAAAGTATTTGATAGAAACCAGCTTTACATCTCAAAGTGTAACGTCAAACATACATCCATACAAGTCCATTCCAGATTCGAACGGAACCGAAGGTAATTCAAAGAAGCCTTGCAAATCTGGATAATCCCTAATCACGTCCGAACTCCCCATTACATAAGGAAATCTCTATACCGGGGCCATTCGGTGAAGCGACATTCGACAGGTAATCCTTTCGCTTTCAAAAATACTCGGTCTTCATCACCATCTTCAATTGCTATCCATTTCGTCGTATCATTATACGAAATGGGTTTATGACATAAAGTCCTCTCTCGGCTAAATCGAATAATGAGCGTTTATTTTAAAAAGCATATGAATATATTGGGATCTTAGTTAAATCACAACTTTAATCCTTTCCTTTTGAATGGTTTAAACAAATTTCCACTTTCAATCTTTTATACAAAAGATACACCTTTAAGATCCTCTTCAATTTAAAACAAGGTTCACCAATCTTTAACAAAGATACATTCATAGCTTTCAAACTATTTTCAATTTGACTCACCCATAACTTGAAATCCTTTCAACAAAACCGGAAATTCCTTTGTTATATGAAAGCCATTATCATTTAAAAAACAAATGCTTTTTATTTCGAGAAAATCCGATTAAATTTACTCAAGTTATAGCCTTTCAAAGTATACATTGGAAAATCAGCGAACTGCCATATTCTTGGCAAATTCTATTTGAATTAAATTCAAACTCCTAAAACAATTTATTAAAATGGTTTTAAATCCATATATATATATATATATATATATATATATATATATATATATATTGTATAACTTGTATACCCCTTTCAAACCATAATTTCCAAAATAATTTCAGAACTTAAACAAGATATATTATATTCAAACTAAATTTAAATTACAAACTTCTTTTTCAAAAACTTTTCATATTCAACTCAATTTCACTTCCAAACCAATTGGATTCAAAATTCAACTTTTAAAACCATTACATCATTTTGAATAAAATAATATTAAATTCAAATATCTGTGACCTAACCAATTCCTCGTGAAATCCATATTTGTGTGTGTGGTGTAGTCAAGGGGTTTTACGCACAAAAATAAAATATCACAACCATCATCAATTCAAGCACAACAATATCGATAAGTGATATAATCCTAAAACGCTTATCTTTCATTCACAGATAAACAAGTAAATTCATCACAGATAAATAAATCATAGTTCACAGCTCAATCAAAAAAAACAATCATGTCACAGAACATTACACATCAAGGATATCAAACAATTCAAAGCATTCAATAGAATCCAATCATTCACAAGCAAATATATTAATTACCTGATTATAATTAATTTAAACCAGATTAATTACTTATGAATAAATTACTAATCCTGGTTAATTAACATTAATTAATTACAAACCATTGGCTATTATTTTAATTAATGAAATTAATTAATCATCCTTAATTATCCAACTTAATTAATTATCCTTAATTAATTAATTATTCCTTAATTAATCACATAAATAAATTTACTTTAAGTTAATTGCATAATTGATTAACCCTCAATTAATTTCATTAATTAATCATCCTCTAATTAATTAATTAATTAATTAATTAACTTTTTATTATTAATTAATTAACCCTTAATTATTAATTAACCTTTAATTACAAATTATCTTTTAATTAATTAATTACATTAATTATTTAACACTTAATTAATTACCATTTAATTAATTAACTACAGTAAGTGATTATCCCTAATCACTTATATTAGTAAATCACAAATTAATTATACTGAGTAATTATCCTTTAATCACTTGATTAATTATCCTTAATTATTAATCAATTTTTCTTAATTGCTTTCATTAAGTAATTTACCTTTAAGTAATTGATTATCCTTTAATCATCAATTAAGAAATTAATTAATTATTCTTTAACTACTATAATTATCCTTTAAGTAATTATCTTTTTAATTTCTGTCATTAATTAATTAATTAATTTTAATTACTTAAACTTTAATTAATTAAAAGATAAATCATTTATTTTAATTAATCACTTAATTATCGTAAAAAATCTTTATTAATAAATCTTGGTAATAAATCATCATTAACAAATCAATTAACTTAAACTTTTAAGTTAACAATTTAAAAACATTTGATTAACTTCTTAATTTCATTATTAAGTCTATTTAAAATAAACTTTAAAAATAAAGGTTATATATATAATTTAAAACATTTTAAACCTAATAATTTTAAAATGATTTATTTTCAAAACCCTTCACTAATCCCAAATTTAAACAAAATATTAATTATTTAAAATGAATGAGTTAAACATGTTTAAATTTGAATTTGTTTTAAAGTTTGAAAATCTATAACACCACATACCCGAGTTTAACTCGAGTGTCACCCTGAACCAAAAACCAAATCCCCTAGTCTTCCTCGAGCCTTTATATTTTTCTTTGTTTTGATTTTAAAATTTAAAACCTGTTAAACACTCGATCAACTACCCGATAGCATACCCGAGCTACAACCAAATTTTCTTGAGATTGACTTCGAGACGCGAACCTTCTTTCCCAAACTCAACCTTACTAACACAACCATGACACTGTGCACATGCACAGGTGATCTGGCCACCTCCGACTAGTTCTCCGACCCTCCATACATCGGCAACGACCTACACAAACTTCACGAACACCCAGCATTTCGAATTGACAACGAACTCGAGACCAAGCTATATGGGTTCAATTGGAAACTACACTGGATCCCCCAAATCCTCCTCAACACACAGCCACTGGCCATCTGAACACATGCCATTCCGACCTAAGCTTCGCCATTCAACTACGCTCTGATTCCCACACACATGACCGAGTCTCATGCATTGGCCATGGCAAATTGCCTTCTGAAACTTCGTCGACCATAACAGGGTTTGAAAGCCTAAATTGAAGTCGTACCGCTGCCTTAGTGAATTATAAATTCACCGAGCATTTTTCTGATGATCCCCGACCACCAAGCATGCTCCAACTTCGATTACGAGATCCATCATCACTCCAATTACCAGAATTTGCCAATAAACACAAAACCGTTCAACTTGCAAGTTCTCCATGACTACACACTTAAAAATTATGATTTCACCTTTAAAAATTATCGTTTTCGGAAACGTTTCAGATGATGTAATTGAAATAAGAAAACTTAGACTCTCGAATTTTTGATATGTTTTATATTCATCTAATTTTCTTGATTTTCTAGAAAATACTTTAATAAATTATACTTAAAATTATTTTTAAAACTTAAATCATGATCATAGTAACATGTTTTGTTTTAAACTTAAAGCCTAAAGAGAATGAGAAAAAGAGAATATGAATTTTTAATACATATGTCATTTTTATGCATATGTATACATGCAAACATAATTTACAATCCATACTTCAAATATCATTCACAACAACAAGTTTTAGTTCAAATTCGAAAGAGGGGGATTTACTCACCTGTATTATACAGAGAGGCCAGAGCTTTTTTCTTTTTTAAAAAACCTGGAATATGTTTGAATTCTGGAAATCTTGATTTACTTGGATCTGGAAGTTGTATTTGATCTGGAAACTTGTTGAATTGAATTTGGTCTTTGCTTTGTTTTTCAGGCTTTGATTTTTGTTTTGTACTTGAATCTGCTTTGAACTTCAGGTCTTTGAATTTGAACATATTTGTTTGTTTTGAATTTTTGATCTCTGGTTGAACTTACTTTGAGTTTGAACTTGCTTTAATTTGTTTAACTAATTTGGGTTTCTATGGTTTTGATTTCTTTCTTAGATTTTGGATTTTTATTATGCAAAAGGAAAATGAGAAAGGGGTGGTGAGATATGTATATATAGGAATGTATTATTATTATTATTATTAAAATGAAAACAATAAAAACATGACACTTGTAATTTTGTTTGACATAATTGTTACAAATGTCTAAATGTATGTTAAATCCTTCACACTTGTCTAATTTCATGTTAAAACACTTACACTTGTAAATATGCATGGTATTAAACGTTTAAATATATTTTATATAATTTTCTATTTATATTTTCAATTTAGTTTATATATATATATATGTATTTATTTATTTATTTTTATATTTTAACATAAGTATATATATATACAAATTATATTTATTCATATATATATATATATAATTTTAAAAGAAAGTATTTTAAACCGTTTTATCAAATTTTATTTTAATTAAAAATATTTATCTATATACATTTACTTTTATAACTATTTATATAACCTTAAGAAAAATGATTTTAAAACTAAATTATACACTAATAAATATATATATATATATATATATATATATATATATATATTAGATTTTAACCTTTAAATAACCTTTTGAAAATTATATTATATTTAATTCAAAATATAACTTTCAAATATGTATACACATATATTATAATTAGAAAAATATTATTGATTTTAAAATATATAGTTTTAAAATCCAATTTATGTTTTTATTTCAAAATATTCATTTTTGAATTTCAAATCAAACTCTTATTTACAATCTATATAAAATAAACACATATCCTATTTATTTTGGAAATTTCAAATAAATTCACAATTAAATCCAAATTTTTATATTAATTACCAAATTAAATTTGAGTCAAAACCGGGATCGTTACAGGTCTACTTGGGCACCTTTCTAGACAAAAGAGAAAGGGTATATATCATTAATGATGATGTTGGCCCTAGCAAGATGAGAACGGTAATATAGGACTATCTATTATAGATTAAGCTGAACTTCTTTTTGGCATCTATGCTAATACAAGGGAAAGAGGCGAGAAAGGCATAAAAATAAATGTTATCTGACCTAAACTAAAATCAATCATATCAAGCAATATAACATTCAAATGAATGTTTGGAAGTATACGAATTATTCTTGTAAGGAAATATATAAGAGATGGAACTGCACTAGTCTACTAAAAAGGGAACACGCAAAGAACCATCTCTACTGTTAACAAAATAAACACATTTTCAAATGAGTGTGAAGGAAGTGATAGTGGAGAAAGTGTAGAGAGGATAAAAACTCTACTCATGCCTTCCCCCAAATACAGATGCCATAGCCGCTCTTAAAAATGTCAACTTTTTGCAAATTAAGACTTAACCCACATTTATTAACGATTTCTATTTTTGGTTCTTTTAGTTTTAGTTATGAAATTAGGTATTAGAATAGCAAAATTATTATAAACTGAAATTGGTTCCAGTAAAATTGTAACGACCCAATTTTTCGACACCCGAAAATCGACTTCAATACGTCCACTGTATCAAATGTCGAGCAATCGGATGCTGGAAAACTGAACCATTAGGATCAAAGAAGAAGGAGGTAGTAGAAGAAATAGAAACAACATCAGAATCTTACTAACGTAGCGGAATAAAATATAATAGATAATAATAGATCTTTACACAAAAGAAACTATATCTGTTTTATACATACATCATCGGAATACAACATCAGAGTTCAACAACATCTATAACACACAACTGGATAGTTATATTAACTTGCCCTCACCAAACTGACAATACAACTTACAACATAGCGGAATAATACTAAGTACGTATGCTACGTCTCGCAATCCTGCTCGTCTCTTGAGCTTCACAGCATCCTTTCCTGTATCTATAATACTCGGTCTGACCCGAGCATTATAGTTAAATAACACCCGAGTCGGTCTGGAAAAGCAGCGTGAGAAAACGCACTCAATTGGATTATTAAAGTTTTCAAAATCATTTGAAATCAAAGGTATCTCGTAAGACCACGCCAAAAATAAACAAGTCGGGTTTTTACCTAACGATAACCAAAACATTTCTGATAAAATCCTCTGATATTATAATAGTGTCTATATGCAAATACTTATTCAAATAGCTAAAATTGTTACATTATTGAATTCTAGCTACTAGCCACAAAGTGGGTTCTACAAACAAAAACCATAAAGGCGCGTAGGGAGAATGTATTTCCATCAATGGCAGGGCTATTGGGGTACCATCCGTCACAATATGGGGTCTAGATCACCATACCGATTATCCACCCTAATCTCCTGCATCACAAGACCGAAGCTACCCTTTACAGGATAGTCTGAATAAGTTCACCCCGCAGTTGGGATCAGCAACCGCCCACACAGCCAAACTAAAGGGACATCTAGACAGGGGTGACCTTACCCTAATTGGTTGCTAGTCACTTAGCCTTGTGTGCACCTCCCATGTTTTAGCCATTCCCAGTTGGTGAGGCTCAAGGCTATGCGTTACCTTTTTAGCACACAATCACTTAGAATGCTCATCATCCTCCTGACGATGTTCTGAAAGCATTCATCCATACAAGTCCGCTACGGGTTCGAATGAAACCGAAGGCACTATTCCTAAAACATCCATTTTAGAATCACCCTCAGGATTATTAGCGACTAGCCATTGCACTTTACTACTCCATCTTCGACTCCCAGCTCTTGTCTTCCTCACGAAAACGTTCAAACCGGATCGAAGTGGTTTTCGGGAAATTAATCCTGATCCCGGTCTCTTCGAAACGATCAGCGCATTAGCCAATATTGATAGTCCGTTATTTAACTATCAAACAGCATTCATAAACAACCATCAGACTTTAAATAATTTTCCAAATTATTATTATTCAAAATATCTTCGCAAGATATCTTCTTCACTTCAATCCTTTGAAATCGGTTTCAAATCTCTTTTCACTCGCGGAATAAATTCCCAAAATTGTTTATTTCCTACTGAAAATTACCACATCCAAATACTTAGATTTTAAAATAATTTAAATCACTTTATTCTAAAATATACTTTAAGACTTTTAAATTAAAACTACTTAAACACTTTATTCAAAAATATATACTTTAAAAATATTTAAAGTAAAACTATTTATAAAATATAAAACTAATTTTTAAAATAAAAGTTAAGCCAAACTAAATTTTAAGGATAAGAGTTACGAAATTCTATACAAGTTTTAAAATAATAAATGTTTACTTTTAAAATTTAAACAACTTAAACAATAATTTCTTAGAAACATTCCTTTAAACAAACTTTAAAACTTTTAACTTATACTAAAAATCTGCTTTGAAAATAAAGTACTTGGCTTTTCAGGGAAATACACTTTCCTTTCTACACCTTTTAAAAATAAACCAATATTTATTTTTAAAACAAATTACCCATTTCTTTAAAAATTTCCATCCTGCATTTATATATCCAAATTATCTTCTGAAAAATATTTCACTCTATTTATAAACCCTATTTATAAATTCCATAATCTTTTTCACTTTTGAAACACTGTTTCAATCACTTAATCGATATAAAAATCGATTTTCTAAATTTAAATTTCCCATAAAATTTATTTCTCGATTTATTCAAAGCTTATTTCAGAAATCTATTAATTCCAGATTTACTTCTAAATTATGATTTAAAAATCTTATTTAAAACTGAAAATATAAATTTCATACTTTATTTCATAAATTCCCTTTTATTTCTTCCCAGACCATTTAAATTCTGAATTTCTAAAATAAATCTTTTATTCTCCAGATAATATCACTTAAGTTAAAAACAATCATTTATTTCCATTTACTCAAAATCTCCTTTACCATACTTAGAATTTATTATTAGAATTTAAAAAAAAAGCATCCTTTATCCTTTTCCAATTCATTCTTTAATTTATCATAATTCTTTATAATTACTTATTTAAAATCCTCTTTTTAATTTCCTCAAAAATCCCATCTTTATATTCTGATATCTCAATATACCCAAATATATTCAATTTAAGCCATGGCATCCAAAATTTCCCATTTCTAATATAATCTATCACAGATTATCAAATATATCATATCACAGAGTATTAAACAAATCCAGATATTTGAGAAATCCAATTGGATCCCTCCAACCTGTTTTCCCTACATCCACAAATGTTAGCACAATATAATAATACCAATTGTGGAATATCGCGGTATATAGGTTTATATCATCTCATCCGCTATTATGCGGCGCATAGGGTCTCATCCGCTATATAATGCGGAAAATCAATCACTCTAAATATATACACTACTATATAATATACCACATCCAATCAATTCAATCATTCAACCAAATATTTAAATTTAACTATTTAAATTTAAATAACAATCCAGATGAGTGAGATTAACTCACCTTTGCTTTTAATTTGCAATCCACTACCATCTAGACTTCTTTTCTTCACGATTAAAGACGTTGCATAACATTTACGGTTTATTAATACAGGAAATAAATCGAACTATCAATTGTCATTTAAAAATTTGATTAACTATAAATTTAATTATAAGCTGATAATTTTCATTTAAAATTCTTTAGTAAATAAATTAAACAAGTTAATAAAACAACTAAATTAAAAATATATGTATATTTATCCTTATCTTTAATATTTTTGTTCTTGAAAGTACATATCCATTTGAAAATAGTCTATATAGATTCCAAAATCTATATAAATATACATATATAAAATAACCTCTATTATTGTTTAAAATTCCTATATATATATATATATATATATATTTTCAAAAAAAAACTTATATAATATATATATTATGTTGTTCACTGTTTAGATAATAATAGATACATGAGCGTATATATAAAAAATTTAAACTGGAAAAAAAATAATTATCAATTTACTTTGCTGCAAAATCAAAAATAACAATACCTTACTGAAGCTCATGATGAAAACCACAAAGCTCGATCGGCAGGTATCACGTCGATGACTCCACCGCCTTGCGCTTGTGCCAACTGCTCTTCCACGCCTCGTTCGACCGCCTTCAAATGATCGTTGACACGAATCTCCCTCCTCGATCTACAGCTGAGGATAAAGATGCCGACAACCTCACGATGCCCGCAGTTATAAGAAATCGCACCCAATCCTTTTTGTTTAATCGAAATGGACACGAGATTAGCATTCTTGAGGAAGGAGAAATTCGCGTTGAGTAGATTAATTTCCCTTGGCTTCGATTTGAAATTTTGATTTCTCTTAAAAAACAAAAGGGGAAGAATGGATTCGAATGAACTCGATGGTTTAGAACGAATTGAAATGTTTCGGTTGTTCTTCATTTTCTTCTTTTGAACGAGAATGTTTTTTTTATTGAACGAGTTCGGCCATTAAAGATGGGAAGAGAAGGAATGAAGACATGGGTTTCGTTCCAAAAAATTTATTATTATTTTTATTTGAATTCGACCCTTAATTCTTTTGCTCAGCCATATTTTTTTCAGAGAGAAAACAACATGTTACAAAGGAAGAGTGAAAATGGGAACACGTGTTTTAAGGAATAAATGTGTCTAATTTTGCCATTTTATGAGAATATATATATTTCTAATTTAAATTCAAATTCAAATCATTTCGATAATCACAACTCACAATCTCGATCTCCAATCGAGGCGTGCTGCTAGGCATTTATAATGTTAAACCCCTATTCCGAACGCAATTGAAAAGGTTTTGAGTCCTAATTCGATCGTATGGAGAAGATGGCTTTTTGAATCCAGTTATTAAATTGAATTTTCGATATAGATTTCAGCGCTTTTGTTTACCGTACGATCACACGACAATTTCAAACACTCCGATATTTAAAATCAGATAATAATACACCATTACGGATCCAATGGAACTGATTTCATTGAATTCCGAGACTGTGACTCGGAAGGCTATTTTTAAATATCAATTTAAACGATACAAATTCAAAACTTAACAAAACACTTCCAAATTCTAGTTTAACAAGCATAAAACTAAAGATTAAATATTTTACTCAACTTTCAAAAATTGAATTCAACAATTTAATTGCCCAAATAAATAGTGATATTTGAAATTCAAGTCAAACTATCTTTCAAATTTTTAATATCAATTAAATATTTCAATTTCAAATATCCAGAAATTTTGGGTCGTCACATTCCTCCCCCCTTAAAAGAATTTCGGCCCTGAAATTACTTGTTAAAAAGAATGACCCATTACTATTTTCCCAAAACCAAACAGTTTTATCAACTTGCCATAATATGTCTTTTTATTAAAGACCCACTATCACTTCAACCAACTTTCCAAAACCTTCCATAGTTTCCAAATACCATTATTAACTCCACTATTCAAATTTAAATTTAAAACCAAATTTTAAATTATCAAAATTTTCTCAAAATTTTTCTAACTCCATAATTTTCCGAAATTTTTTGCAAGCGTCTCCTTTGCACGGCCAGCTTGGTACAACTACAAAATGCCTCTACGGGCCCTTAGATTTCAAAAGAAAACAAAACACCAAGCGGCTAGACAAGAAAATCATCAAATTTCATACAGAAATTTAAATACATACCTTTTGTTGCAATTCCATTTATCTTTTGAAATCAAAATTCCAATTTTCCTTTTGCTTTTAAAAACCTGTATCCCACTAAGCAATAATGTTCAATCATAGCTTTCAAAATTATTTTATACATTTCTTTAAAAAAGTTTTCATATCCATCTCATTCACAACCGTACGATGCACATATATCATCCGTATGCAATACCCAATTCGGTCGCTCACTCGATCACACAATTTCACTTTCGAACTAGTATCGTCCACCCGGCTTCCTAGTGCGGACTCAGATTTGGTATCTTGATCAGAAACAGTCATTCTCCTTGCATAGCCATAACTATGATAGAGAATTTCTGTAACGCCCCACCCCGAGACCCACCTTAGCAAAGAGAATTAACAAGTAATTTCGTCTACTAAAGCGGAGAATAAGGCTAGTTAAGGACGACCATCTATAATTTTGTCTTAAACATCCATTGAATACGTCGATAAATGCATTAAAAAATTTCAACTCAAGTGGATCGACATTCCCAGTGAATGCTTGATCCAAAACTATAGGTTGCTATCGGATCTATCAGAACAAAATACAATAATTGAATGTAAATCACATCACAGAACAGTAACCAGCATCATATATATACATATACACTGATACACGTTCAGTACAATACAATATGAATACAATAAAGGTGGTACACGACCACACCATATATATCAAATCAAATGTAAAACCATCAAAGTATGCGGAGGAAATAAACTACTTAAGCGAAAGAAGAGCTATTATCCAACATCAACTTCAAGCTAAGCCCAATAGATGATACCTGAAACAACTCGGTCTGACCCGAGTGAAAACACACGAGTCAGGCTAGCTAAAATCATCAGTTAAACAGAATAATTGATAAGGATAATTAGGTGAAAGCTATGGTATCCTTTTTCAAAAGGATGTTATGCCCTAAACAGGGTTTCAACATCTAAGAAAGGGCAATATCTCTTCTTGACAAGTAGGAGAGATACTGATGATAATGTCATACTTAAGTGGCATAATAAACATTTAAGCAAATGGAACATCGCCGAGCAAAATTTTAAAGATAAGATTCAATAAACATCGCTTTCGCCTCATATCATCGGCGGTATAAAAAAATATGGATAATGACTTCAAATGAATCAATTATCTTCTTAGAAGTGCTCGTCAATATAACAATACATCAAAGGTACATATCCTTCATACATAGAATAAAACTCATATGGATGTGCCTCATCTTATTGGTGCATCCCAATGATCATTCAAGGAAATATAAAACCCAATCATAAAAGAAGCATTATACTTATTCATACCTCATCTCATCGGTATGAATATAGATACATCTCAAATCCATCATTAAAACTCATCATAAAAGATTCTTCATAATCATTTATACCTCATCTCATTGGTATAAATTTATAAATACATCTCAACTCCATCTTAACATCAAGTAGTCTATAAAATCGTCAAATCATCGATCCATAATGCAAATAATGGTATAAATATAAATATATCTTAAATCTATTATCAAAACTCATCATAAAAGCATTACCATAATTTATCTTGATAGAGCCCGGAAAGAATCCAAAACATCATATTCGTAATCACAAATAAAACCATGTATGTCAATAAGCCTTTTTCTTACATAAGGCTATACTAAAGCATCATCATCAAAATAGTGAAATCGAAACACCTAAAACCTCATGGAAAACAGCACGTGCATTTACATCTTGACTAGTACTACCATTATTTGGTATCATTCATCGTGATGACTTGGGGTCACATACCATCATAACATCGTGATCATCTTGATTGACTATAGTCGGAAACATATTGATGACACCCATTCACAAAAACTTGAGTAATAACATCGTGATGATTGGAGTCGAGTAATAACTTCATGAACGTCGTGATGACTCCAATCGAGTACTCGGCCTGTAGCACTAGTAACATCGTGTATGTGTCTCAACTTCTCGAATAGGAACCCAATAGGCGTCAACGTACGTTCCATACCATACGTTCGTACCTATTGGTTTAGTAATCGTTACTCGATGCCACATTAGAAAACCATCATAAAACATCATCAAATAAACACTGCCTCATCTCATCGACGAGTGTAAGATACCTAACTCCTCTTATCTCTTACTTGGACGAGTTTTAAGTGACATCGAGACTTGTCTCATTTCATCGACAAGTAAAAATTCATCATAAATATCGAAATCATCATCAGTCCATCATAACAACTTGCCTCATCTCCTAGGCAAGTAAAAGAACATCATGGTGGTTATTTCTAACCATAGCTGCAAATTAAAATTTAACATCAATATTGCCTCATTTCATCGGCCATCACAAAATGCATCTAGATTGGTTCGTCGTCGAATGTACTCAAAGAGTAATTATCAAACCAATAGTCTTCACCAAAATTTGGTAACTTCTAAATCAACTCAAAATAACACTTCAAATTGGTTTCGATGAAAACCGTGCTCGAAAACAATGAAAACTAAGAGGGATACCTCAAAACCAATAGCTTGAATTCAATACGAATTCAATTCAAATTTAACCCAAAATCAATTCAAATTCCATTTAAAATTTGAATTTCAAATTCCCCAAATATAGCTAGCCTACTGATAGGCATCATAGATGTAAAAATATCTCAAAAACATCATTAAAACCGAGAAGAATGAGAGAAAAACGAGCTAATACAATTCTAAGGTCAACGATTGTTGTTGCCGTCATTTTGCTATCAGGACAGCAACATACAATCATAATTTCAACCAAACAAACTTCAAAATTATAGAAAACACAATGAATGAAACTTGTAGTACATGACCTATGCTTTCTGGAACATTTAAAATTATCAAAGTCGGTTAAGAAACGAAGAAGTTATGGCCAATTTCGTTTCAGCCTCAAGCACAGAGCAAATATTGGTTTTGCTCTCGAGATAACAGTATAAAAATTCGATTTTGACATAGCTGGCCTCAAAATTACAGAAAACTCAATATATGAAAGTTGTAGTACATGATATAAGCTCTTCGAAACATCCAAAATTATCAAATTTGGTTAAGAAAAGAATGAGTTATGGCCAAAATAATTTCTCAGACTTGTGATTGTTGTTGCTGTCATTTGCTCTCGGGATAGCAACAAACAAGCACGATTTTGATCTAGTAAACATCAAAATCCAAACTCAAAACATAAAACTTGTAGCTCTTTGTCTATGCTTTCTGGAACATCCAATATTATGAAATTTGGATGAGAAATGAATGAGTTGTGGTCAAAATAAATTCTCAGACTTTGTGATTGTTGTTGCTGTTATTTGCTCTCGGGACAGCAACAAACAAGCACGATTTTGATCAAGCAAACTTCAAAATTTTAAAAATCTCAAAACATGAAACTTTTAGCACTTTGTCTGCGCTTTCCAGAACATCCAAAATTATGAAATTTGGATAAAACATGAAAAAGTAATGGCCAAAACAATGTGGCAACAGAAAACAGAAAATAGCAAAGACAAAACGTAACCTTATTAATATGAAAATTCAACTCAAAACCTTATTTTTGGCTAGCATTTGTAAGCTTTTACACTTACCAATGGATTTTCAGTAAATAAGCAAGGATTTGCAAGCAAGGTTGAGCCTTTAGCATAAGAGTGGAGCCCTAAACATCTGAAAATAGGAAAAAAAACAATACATGCAAAGAAGAAATTGATCAAATAAAATTTATAGCAAACAATTCTAGGGTTTTAGATGGATTCTAAGATAGAATAAGTTGAAGATTACCTTCTTTTATGATTCTAACTTGAATTAGGCTTTTAAATTTGCAATGATTGAGCTTGGAAGATTAAATTTTGAAGAGGGTAGCCATTGTTTGTACTTTGAAGCTTTTTCTTTTCTGATTTAGGTTTTACTGTAATGAGTTTTGGGAGAAAAGGAACGTACTTCATTAGAAAACTCTAGAATTTGGGTTATTGGATGTTTACTATACCCAATTAGTCCATTCTCATACTTAGAAAATTATTTAGGCTAATATACATAGGTTTTATACCATTTTTAACATAATTTTTTCTATTAACTTCTTTTTACATGAGACAAAATGCATTCTTCATATTTTAACAAGGTGAACATGATTAATACAATAATATTATTTTTTACACTTTAAAATATTATTTTCCCAATAAACTATTAATTTACACAATATTTGACAATTGTAACGTCCCGCCTTTTCGCACGCTTTAAATCGACACACGTGCCAATTCAAACCATACGGAAGGGCGGATTGTTATGGAGTAAATAACGAAAAAAACAGGGAAAGAAAAACAAACAGAATCTCATAGCGGAAGGATAAAATATAATAATAAATGTACAGTTCATAAACTGTTTACAAACATTTGATTCTTTTTTATACAATAAATATCAGTGTTCACATACCAATCATAATCAATGCATCAAAATTAAATAGTGTAGTGGAATATAATTAATAATAATAAAATATCTGTCTTCGTCCTCCGGAAATAAAATCTTCAAATCCTGAAACGCTCGGACAGACCCGAGCGAATTGAAAAGACAAAACACTCGAGTCAGAACTAAAAGATCTTATGTGAGTTAAATTAACAGAAATAAATATGAGTGCAGTAACTCAAGAGATGCTCGGGATTTACATCTCTTAAGGATCCGTTAAACTATTTACTATATAGTATATTGCGCTATTATAATAGTGTCTATTTGTAAAATAAACTTACTTTTTAATAGCGTTAAGGGGTTACCCATATAGCCCTTAACACAAATAATGTCAATAGTCTATACAGTACCGTAATACCTCCTGATCGGGAGGCTACCAGAGGATACTCCATAGGTACGACACAAATAGAAACTCGTACAAGGCGCGATAGGGTAGGTGACATGACACAACTAGGCAATGCCAGGGTAGATATACCAATTATGCTTCCGGGTCGGTGGTAACGCGTAGCGCGCAGCTACCGCCCACCTCGAGCCACACCCCCAAATAAAATCAAAAGTGGCCACCGAATCAATCCAAAGTCAAAGTATAATATCGAAGGGATGTGTCCGATCAAAGGTGCTACCTTATTAACCCGTCGATCGCTCCTATTTTAGCCACCTTATGCCAACTCATGGGAGTCGGGTCCATGTATTTACCTTAAAGGAAACGCCGCCACCATCCTACTTCATTCTGGAATCTCCATCGCGTACACGGTTGTTAAAGTGGTTTTCGGGGTTGGCAGAGAGTATGACAACTTCCGATCCCGGTCTCTTCAACAACCAAACGTTATTATAACACCGCGGTCATTTAAAAAGTTTATACTTTGAAACCAGAAAATAATTATCCATTTCAAAACCCATAAGTACTAAATCATTTCCATTTCCAAACAACTCATTTTGATATTATTTTAAAAAAACCCCAAATCAATAATATCATCATTTTAATTTCAAATATATTTCTTTTCCAAAATCATACTGCTTAAAACTTATAATATCTGGAAACCAAACATTTGGATTATAACTTTCAAAACATAATACTTTGAAATTCATAGCTTTAAAACCATAATTTCTAAAACTTGAATGGTTTGGATATTCAACAGTATATAAAATTAAACAGTTGAATTTAAAATCTTTAAAAGTGATCATTTCCACACCTTCACAATTTTTATTCACTTTAAATTCAGTCTAAACCCATAACTTTTAGATTCACTTTCAGTTTGAATAAAACACTTCGATTTCAACATTTCAAACTTTGAGTATTTAACGAATTTCAAAACTAAGGTTAGGAATTTCTAATTAACAATTCATTTTTCTATTATTTAGTTTTGAAAGGTCTACATGATAAATCAATAACCATTTAAAATAAAACTCAATTTATTAACACTAAATATTTCCTTCCATTTATTTATACTAGAATTATTCATTAAATCCAGTTATAAATATCCTTCCTTTAAAATTTCCAATTTTAATAAGTTAACATCAAATTTTGGAGTTAAATTTTTAAATAAGCTTAATTCCAATTAAATTTCCAATTTATCTTTCAATCTTAATTGATTTGAATCATTTAAAACTCTATATATAGATATATGTATATATATATATATACAGATCTTAAACCTGTACTTAATCATATAATATAAATTATCAAATTCCATTTTTCAACTTATTCATTTTTATTTAACAGATTTATGCATAGCTTGAATTCAACAATTTAACTATATATGTATATATAAAATATATTTATATCATATCCAAATTCAATATTTATTAAACCGTATCATATCCAAACCACAAAATCGTTTCAAATATAATTTTATATATATATATACCGCGGTGCCTGTATATAATTTTTTATCCTATGGTCAAGTGATACGGATATTTATCATTTCAATCCGCAATTTAAAAAAAATGTGGTTGTGTATCATTTCAAACCGCAATCCCAAATGAATGAAATACATGATAACTTGCAGATTTTAAAATATAGTACACATCATCCATTCACAAACATCAATCATCAACCATTAAGTATAATCATCATCCAAATTTAAACAAATATCAATATAGAGCAAATAAAATATAACAGTGAATAAATAGCAGGTATTAACTAATAGTTTATGTAACGATCCTAAATTTTTGAACAATTTAATTTGTAAATATTCAATTTATTTTAAATATTTAAATGATAATTTGACTTAAATTTCAAATTATCAGAATGAATTGGTGATTAAAATTTAGAATTTAATCTATTTAAAAAGTTGAATACAAATTTGAATTTTGACTTTGAAGTTGAAATTTAATATTGAACTTATATTTTAAATTTGAATTTGATAATTTAGAAAAATAATTTGGATTTAAAATAAGAATGAAAATATAATATGAAAATAAATAAAAATAAAAATATATATATATATATAATAAAATAAATAAAGAATAAACTAGTTAAAAAAAATTTTAACAACATAATTTTAACAAGATAATTTTTAAAACAAAACTAATTGGATTTAAATTAAATAAGAAAAAAAATAAAAGAAAAAAAATAAATATATAAATAAAATAACAAGTATAAGTCACCATTCCTCCATACCTTCAACATACCGTGTTCCATACCCGTGTTCCACGCCATAACCCACGGAAAAAAAATCACGTTCTCTTCTGTTTTATAACCCTACCCCTCTCCACTTTCTTCATTCAGACGAAAGAAAAATAAAAAGAAAAATGGCGGCCGTGTAAATCTTCTTCGTTCGCCTTCAGAAAATTGGGGCTTTGAAAAAAATTGGGCTTCAATTCGAGTTCAACTTGTTTATTCGTCTTCGTGTGGCCGGCTTCGACTTCAAATCTCTGGCGTGCTCTTCGATTCGATTGAAAGGTGAGTCTTTTGGCTCACGATTATCTGAACGCAAGTATTTAAATTTGTTATGGATTGATTGCTTGGTTTTATGCTATGAAGGCGTGTTGTTTTGCTTCCATCTGTCGGTTAATTTGCGAGTATAGGAATTGTGGGTTATTCATTATCATTTGCTCGGCTACTTGAATTTTAAACTGATGAGAAACAGATGCTATTAATTGTGTTTAAACTGTTGGGAACAGATTCTACCCAATTTTTAATTTTTGAACTGTTGAGAGCAAATGCTATTTAGATTTTTTATTTCAACTGTTAAGAACAGAAGCTACTTAAATTTTAATTAAACTGATGAGAATTGATGTTATAAATTGTATTTTTAAATTGATAAAAACAGATACTATAGTTTTTATTTAAACTGATATGAACAGATGCTATTAAAACTTGAATTTTAAACTGATATGAACAGATGCTATTAAAACTTGAATTTTAAACTGATATGAACAGATGCTATTAAAACTTGAATTTTAAACTGATGAGGACAGATGCTATCAAAAACTTTGCCTATTTTGGTTTTGCTGCATATGATGGATTTTTAATCTAGATGAGGAAAAATTTGTTGCATGTGCTTGTTTGAGCTTCCGTTCATGTGTGTTGAATGAATGTGTCTGTAAAGCCCTATTTCTGCTTGTGGTGTTCTTTGTTGTTGCTGTGTGTTGTGTTGCATGCCAAATGTGAATAATTTCAGTTAAAGGTCTGAGTAACCCAGTTTTGAACCCCTGTAAAATATTCTACATTTGGAAAATAACAAAATTTACAAGCTTGAAACTGTTCTTTGATGGATCTGATGTGCTACTATAACCCTTGAATCCATTGTGTGGTGCTTGAATGTTGTTTAGGTATGGAATTGAAAGTATACATGTGAATATGTGTTTATGCATTTACATGTTATTGTGAGTAAACTTCTTTCCAAAAACAGATTCTTCTTTTAAATTAAATACTTAAGTGATATACTTAAACTCAAGTTCAAAAAAAAAAAAAAAAAAAAAAAAAAAAAAACTGTCATGAAAAAAAAAAAATCAAATTAAACTGCTGTGATTGAAAACTGCAGCATCTTCATTTTTGATGAATAACTTCACAATTGAAAGTTGTTTTAAACTTTCTGTTGCATGTGAGTAAAATTTTTACTCTGAATACTGATTTTTAGTGAGTAACCTCACTACCATATTTAAACACTGTTTGATGATTGCCTTGCTTTACGTACAATTGTGAGCCTGTATGTTTTTCAGATTGATTTATCTCTGTGTTTATGCCTCTGTACTAAAAACTGTGAGCATGAATCAATTTAAGATTTGATTCGTATACAAATGTCATAGTAAATTCATGAAGTATGTTGGAATTTTTATGCATGATATTTTATTCTGAACAAATGCATGATTATTAACCTAGGAGCATAAGTGATTCATTGTTTTTATCATTGCTTCTCTGATTTTATTTTGGAAAATTTTGATTGTTGAGATTTTTGGAGTAAGCAGAGAAATTTCTGATCTCTCAACAAAATTTGCCATCAACAATAAATGGTTGTCAGACAATCCTACTTGTTGAACCTGCTTTCGACACAATTTTTCTTTCCTTGTTCTTATTTCATTTTCTGCTCCTCTTCCATGTTTTTTTAAAATACATACTGAAAATGCAAAGACACAAAACTTGAAGTCCAAACCAAAAGGGTCTTTGCTATCATGCATGAAGTAATCTTATGTTTCTACAGGCAAATCATTGTTGCCTCATTTTTTTATAAGACTTAACAAATAACTGAAAGATGTAACACAATTTTAGTCAGAACCAAAGTTGCAGGAGCACTGCTGCCTTGCCATATAAATTTTTATATATGTTCATCTCCAATGATTTCATTTTGAAATTTAAGTGGCACATTCTATCTGCTAATATTTGATGCTTCATGACACTGTTAACTCAGCAGCGAAAATTTCCAGTTTTAATGCACGTAGTTGCATTCTTCTTTATTTACAGTAAAAGCTGTAAATATTTGTTTTGTGGATATTTGCATTTATTTGCACCAAAAACTGCATATTTCCCGAAAATACTTCTATATGTGTTTCTAGAAGCCACTTTTTGCCTCTGTTCCCAGTGTTACTCTGTGTTACCCCTGTGTTGCCTCCGTTGCCTTTGTGTTGCCTCAATATTGCCTTTGTGCTACTGTGTCGTCCCTTGCTGCTGCATGTGCACTTGCTGCAGGTTGTTTGCTGCATGTGTTTTCATTTGTGCACTTATTCAATGCTTAGTGCATTGTGTATTTGTTTTGGACTTACGGTTTGAATTTCATTGAGTTAAGTCGAGTTTGCAGTGATTTGTCTGATTTGCGCTCGCACGCGTGTTGGCGAGGCAGTGCACATGTGTGCAAAGTACACGTGTGTACTGCAGCCACACGAGATCGACAGATAAAAAAAAAAATTGTTAATATGAAAATCCATAATAGATTTTGAATTGATTCATGTGATCCATTTTATTCAGTTCATTACAAATTTATTTACTTGAGTTAAGATTAATCCTGACTCGAGTGTTTTTGTGTTTTGCAATTAACGCTCGGGTCAGACCGAGTATTTTTACAGCTTGAAGATTTTCAGGCCGCGAAGTTAGAGAGAGGGGGATTAAAGCACTCTACTAAAGTTTTCAGTAAAAATTTTCTTTGTACTCTAAAAAGATATATATTCCGCTGTACAAAAATTTAATGCATTGTACAAACTCTGATATATGTATGTAAGAAAAATTCAATTATGAATAATATTATGATTATTCTGTGATTCTGTGGCTGATTCTGTTTAAACTTTATAAACTGACTAACAATTCGTCATTTTGAACGTTTCTAGTTGGTTTAATTACCGACTAGAGGCGGTCAGAGCGGCGGGTCGTTACAGTTTATATTCAGTAATAAATTTAATAACTGTTTAACTATCAGTTTATATGCAAAAATAAATAAATTTAATGATCAATTTATATGCAATAATAAAACTAATTCATAGTTAATTTAAATAAATGCGATTTAACTGAAATAATGAATAAAACATGCCAAACAGTCATAAATAAATTTCTACTCATATCTAAAATCAATTTAACAAACATAAGAAATTTTAGAAGTTGTGAGTGGGTTAAAACACTCACCTTTTGAATTTAAATTGAATTTAAATTCAATTTAAACCCAAAAATTCGACGGTCTAAGAATCCGTCCAAACCAATGTCATCAAGTCCGGAATTTTATTACGATCCTAACAAAAAAAATCGCGCGTGAAACGGAGTTCGTATGTAAAAGTTATAGTGGTTAAATCGTTTGAAAACAAAATTTAATTAAACAAAAAAACGAAAATAAAATAAACTCACCTAAAAATCAAGAACGGCCACGTAAACCTACTGCTGCCTCTCCCTCACACGAACCCATATCCACACGGTATAGTATTTAGTCGTTCAACCAACGGCCGATCCCTATGGCGAACCGCGGCCACCAACCCTCGTCCCAACGACGCGCCGCCCTCCCCTCAAGCTCCTCGACCGCCCACGTCGACTCAAGGCTCCGAACGCTACTCACGAGACAACGGCCGCCACTCTTGCTCTAACCCTAATTGAATTGTTCCACACGATTAAGCCGTTGAAACCCAGAACGCAACACGCCGATGAACAACCCTCAACCCCCTCTACAACATCGTACCTTTGATTTGTCGATCCGACTAACTTGATCGTCGCGATATGAACGACCACGAATTATTCATCAATTTCTGGATAAACGGGGTCTCAAATCAGAAAACGAATTACGCCATTGAATTTCGCTTGTCGAGAGCATCAACATATAATTTTTTGAGATTTTTCTGAGGACTTTGAATTTTGACTTTGGATTTGATTTTTGAATTGTATTAGGATCTAATGTTTGCAGCCATTGGAAGAAGAGGAGGAACCGTGTGATTTTGTATACACAAAAAAATGAGAATAGATGGAGGCTAGGGTTTTTAGCTGGGTTTATATAGGTAGGTTAGAGATAGAGTAGATGGATCTGATAAACAAACGTGCTGAACGATAATTGGTCCAAAAAGCCTGTTTCGACTCCGGAACGAAATTGGTTAAACCCATATATCCAAATAGGTGTTTTAAAATATTCTGAACGCGATGGAAAAAGTTTCACGTCCAAATTCCATCGTATGAAGAAGTTATGCTGAAAACAATATTTCAAATTGATTTCAATTAAATCGATTTCAAGGCGTTTCGCGTTCGTATGATCAAACGACAAGTCCGATCGCTACGAAACTTGCCCTACAATAATTCACTGATACGGATCCGATGAAACTAGTTTCGTCGAAATCCGAGTTAGTGGCCAAAATGGCTATTTTTATATTAATTAAATAAACTAAGAATTAGTAAATAAATCCAAATTTTTTTCAGTTTTAGTATTTGAAAATTTTATCATTTAATAATTCTCAGACATTAAAATGATTTAACAATTTTTAAATGTCAATTCATTAAAGATTTAATCAATATAAATCTTCAATTTCATAAAATTCAAAATTATAGATAAATTTCCAAAATTTCCATTTAATTGAATTTACCCATAATTATTCTATTCAAAATTTCAAATAGAAGGGTTTACCATTGGATTTAAAATTATTACATAAATATTTCCCAATTTTCAACTTAATTTTTGATTTAACGAAATAATTAAATATTTGATTTCATTTATCGGCAATAAATCCAACTATTATAAACATAGTAAATTTACTCACCATCGAAAATTCAAATCCTATAATTCATCAAATTTATCATCTTGATTTACTTATTAATTTATAATTCTTTAAACCAATTCCCATCTCAATTTTAAATGTAAATTATTTTACCAATTATAGTATTTATTTCACTTTCTTAAAATAATCCCTTTATTACACTCTGAATCCAGTTTATTTCAATAAGTTTCAAATTAATCGAATTAGATTCAATTTTAACCTTTTATTTACACTTAAGTTTAGGTCATATTTAATTTGTAACGTATTACTTCCTTAATTATTTCTTTACATACTTCCTGTATTAATTTTACAATTAACCATAATTATTAAAGTAACGCTTATAATAAATACGATCCTATAATTTACTCAACATTTAATTATTTCATTTTCCATTAGTGTAACATTTATTTATTTTATTATCACTTATTACAGATTCTAATTCCATTAACAAATAAGCAGGTAATTTCTAATTTATGTTACAAATTTTGAATTAATCACTATTCATTATTATTGACTTAAATTTAGCATTAATTACCTTGCATTAACATTGTTACTTAAAATCACATCACGGAACAGTAACCAACATCATATATATACATATGCACCGATACACGTTCAGTACAATACAATATGAATACAATAAAGGTGGTACACGACCACACCATATATATCGAATCAAATGTAAAAAAATCAGAGTATGCGTAGGAAATAAACTACTTAAGTGAAAGAAGAGCTGTTATCCAACATCAACTTCAAGCTAAGCCCAATAGATGATACTTGAAACACCTCGGTCTGACCCGAGTGAAAACACACGGGTCAGGCTAGCTAAAATCACCAGTTAAACAGAATAATCGATAAGGATAATTAGGTGAAAGCTATGGTATCCTTTTTCAAAAGGATGTCATGCCCTAAACAGGGTTTCAACATCATAAAAAAGGACAATATCTCTTCTTGACAAGTAGGAGAGATAATGATGATAAAGCCATACTTATGTGGCATAACGACACTTAAGTAAATGGAACATCGTCGAGCAAAATTTTAAAGATAAGATTCAATAAACATCGCTTTCGGCTCATATCATCAGCGTATAAAAAATATATGGATAATGAATTCAAATGAATCAATTATCTTCTAGAAGTGCTCGTCAATATAACAATACATCAAAGGTACATATCCTTCATACATAGAATAAAACGCATATGGATGTGCCTCATCTTATTGGTGCATCCCAATGATCATTCAAGGAAATATAAAACCCAATCATAAAAGAAGCATTATACTTATTCATACCTCATCTCATCGATATGAATATAGATACATCTCAAATCCATCACTAAAACTCATCATAAAAGATTCTTCATAATCATTTATACCACATCTCATTGGTATAAATTTATAAATACATCTCAACTCCATCTTAACATCAAGTAGTCTATAAAATCGTCAAATCATCGATCCATAATGCAAATAATGGTATAAATATAAATATATCTTAAACCTATTGTCAAAACTCATCATAAAAGCATTACCATAATTTATCTTGATAGAGCCCAGAAAGAATCCAAAACATCGTATTCGAAATAACAAATAAAACCATGTATGTCAATAATCCTTTTTCTTACATAAGGCTATACTAAAGCATCATCATCAAAATAGTGAAATCGAAACACCTAAAACCTCATGGAAAATAGCACGTGCATTTACATCTTGACTAGTACTACCATTATTTGGTACCATTCATCGTGATGACTTGGGGTCACATAACATCATAACATCATGATCATCTTGATTGACTATAGTCGGAAACATCTTGATGACACCCAGTCACAAAAACCCGAGTAATAACATCGTGATGATTAGAGTCGAGTAATAACTTCATGAACATCGTGATGACTCCAATCGAGTACTTGGTCTGTAGCACTAGAACATTGTGAATGTGTCTCAACTTCTCGAATAGGAACCCAATAGGCATCAACGTACGTCCCATACCATACATTCGTACCTATTGGTTTACTAATCGTTAGTCGATGTCATATTAGAAAACCATCATAAAACATCATCAAATAAACACTACCTCATCTCATCGGCGAGTGTAAGATACCTAACTCGTCTTATCTCTTACTTGGACGAGTTTTAAGTGACATCGAGACTTGTCTCATTTCATCGACAAGTAAAAATTCATCATAAATATCAAAATCATCATCAGTCCATCATAACAACTTGCCTCATCTCCTATGCAAGTAAAAGAATATCGTCATCAATATTGCCTCATTTCATCGGCCATCACAAAATGCATCTAGATTGGTTCGTCATCGAATGTACTCAAAGAGTAATTATCAAACCAATAATCTTCACCAAAATTTGGTAACTTCTAAATCAACTCAAAATAAAACTTCAAATTGTTTCGGTGAAAACCGTGCTCGAAAATAATGAAAACTAAGAGGGTTATCTCAAAACAGATAACTTGAATTCAATACGAATTCAATTCAAATTTAACCCAAAATCAATTCAAATTCCATTTAAAATTTGAATTTCAAATTCTCCAAATATATCTTGCCTAATGATAGGCATCATAGCTCTAAAAATATCTCAAAAACATCATTAAAACCGAAGAGAATGAGAGAAAAACGAGTTAATACAATTCTAAGGTCAACGATTGTTGTTGCCATCATTTTGCTCTCAGGACAGCAACATACAACCATAATTTCAACCAAACAAACTTCAAAATTATACAAAACACAATGAATGAAACTTGTAGTACATGACCTAAGCTTTCTGTAACATCTAAAACTATCAAAGTCGGTGAAGAAACGAAGAAGTTATGGCCAATTTCGTTTCAGCCTCAAGCACAGAGCAAATATTGGTTTTGCTCTCGAGATAACAGTATAAAAATTCGATTTTGACATAGCTGACCTCAAAATTACAGAAAACTCAATATATGAAAGTTGTAGTACATGATATAAGCTCTTCTAAACATCCAAAATTATCAAATTCGGTTAAGAAAAGAATGAGTTATGGCCAAAATAATTTCTCAGACTTGTGATTGTTGTTACTGTCATTTGCTCTCGGGATAGCAACAAACAAGCATGATTTTGATCTAGTAAACATCAAAAGTTGGAAAACTCAAAACATAAAAATTGTAGCTCTTTGTCTGTGCTTTCCGAAACATCCAATATTATGAAATTTGGATGAGAAATAAATGAGTTATGGTCAAAATAAATTCTCAGACTTTGTGATTGTTGTTGCTGCTATTTTCTCTCGGGACAGCAATAAACAAGCACGATTTTGATCAATCAAACTTCAAAATTTTAAACATCTCAAAACATGAAACTTTTAGCACTTTGTCTGCGCTTTCCACACATCCAAAATTATGAAATTTGGATAAAACATGAAAAAGTTATGGCCAAAACAATGTGGCAACAGAAAACAAAAAATAACAAAGACGAAACGTAACCTTATTAATACGAAAATTCAACTCAAAACCTTATTTTTGGCTAGCATTTGTAAGATTTTACACTTACCAATTGATTTTCAGTAAATAAGTAAGCATTTGCAAGCAAGGTTGAGCCTTTAGCATAAGATTGGAGCCCTAAAAAACTGAAAATAAAAAGAAAGAAAAACAATACATGCAAAGAAGAAATTGATCAAAAAAAAATTTACAATAAACAATTCTAGGGTTTTAGATGGATTCTAAGATAGATTAGGTTGAATATTATCTTCTTTTATAATTCTAACTTGAATTAGGCTTTTAAATTTGCAAAGATTGAGCTTGGAAGATTAAATTTTGAAGAGGGTAGCCATTGTTTGTACTTTGAAGCCTTTCTTTTTCTGATTTAGGTTTTACTGTAACGAGTTTTGGGAGAAAAGGAATGCACTTCATTAGAAACTCTAGAATTTGGGTTATTGGATGTTTACTATACCCAATTAGTCCATTCTCATACTTAAAAAATTATTTAGGCTAATATACATAGGTTTTGTACCACTTTTAACATAACTTTCTCTATTAACTTCTTTTTACATGAGACAAAATGCATTCTTCATATTTTAACAAGGTGAACATGGTTAACAAAATAATATTATTTTTTTACACTTAAAAATATTATTTTCCCAATAAAGTATTAATTTACATAATATTTGACAATAGGCAAAAAAACCACAATTTCAAACAATCCGAGCCAGATAAAAATTATTTCTTAACTCAAATAAGTGTATTAAATGTTTTAACACTTTTTAAAATATTAAAACACTATTTTCAATCATTAATACACTTCGAAAAATTCATTTTCTTCTCATTTTCCCTTTTTATTCACTATAAATGGCTATTATTGGAATAAAATTTCAAAACTTCCCATTTTGACTCAATAAATAACTAACATCATTTATTTTCAACCCACTTTTACAAATAAAATATTCTATGCTTATTTTCACTCATTTATATTTATTCCAACCATCAATATGTTGAAATAACATCTTATGAGATAAATTAACTCACAAAAATTAAAAACCCAAGTTTTATTCATCAAAACATTGTTTATATAAAAAAACAATATTAACTCACATTTTATTCCTCCAATTCATTTATAATCACAATATTAAATTATTATTTTCATTATAATTTAATATTAATGGTAATATCCAAAATCCGGTTTGTTACAATTTCCATAATCAATCAAAATCCATATCCAGAGTTCGCCATCGAAAATCGAGTGAAAAATCCCAACTCGGATCGATTCACTATCTCGAAATTCTGTGCCCGAGTTTGGATCAAATCGCTATGCGAATAAAACAGCATATGTATATCTTACGTATTTATATCCATTGATTATTAACTATATCAATTCTCTTTTATTCGCATTATTTTGGTTTCCATTCTCTTATCCTCGGTTATTCCATTTCACCACTCTACTTAATTTCCATTCCAATATTACTTAGTACATTTCCAATACCGAATTTACTTAAGAATTTCACCATTCCTTCTAAAGTATAATATAAATGTTTTATACACCTCTTATAACTATTTTTACTTCACCACTTTCGTTTATCTATACTTTTACTCAAATTTTCATTTTCAAATTCATTTGAATTCAATTTCCTTTTCATTTTAAATGTTGAATTCTATTTACATTACCTCTACCCCTACTTAATTAACCATTTCTCTAATTAGTTCCACTTACTAATTTATTCCTATCTCAAACCATTTTTACTTCCAAACTTTCATTATTTTAGTTCACTTAGAACTAATTCTATAACTTCACTTTACTCAATTAAATTTTAAATTTAAATATTCAGCTCTCGATTTCATTCAATTACAACCAAATAAATTTCTAAATCTCAATTCTTTTATTCAAATTTCCATTTTCAATTCCACTTGAATTAAATTTTCCTTCCTTCCACCCATTTATTCCCGAACAAATTTAATACTTTATTTTATACAACAAGATTCAAATCTCATTCCAGATCATTTTCTTACCAACTTAAATCAATTAGTTTACTCACAAATTTTATTTCAGTCCTTTATTTTATTTGGCCAAATCTTGACTAACTTCCATTACACACAATTCAAATTATTTCCCAATATTCAGTTTCCAATTCTATTTACTTACAAATGCAAATTCAATTATCTATCCACAATTTTATTTAAGTAACTATTTCTCTTAGTTTCCTTAGACTTCCTTTAAATTCACTTTACTTAATTATATTTAATTACTCTCCGATTCAATTTAAATTTTAAATTTCTGTAAGTTTTTCAATTTATTTCCATTCCATTTACTAACCTTCTTTAATTAGCTTATGTTTCTAACTTTATTCTCTAGTGACACTTAACTTTATTTAACCCCTTTCAAATTGAATCTTATTCCACAAATTTCAAATTTCAATAAAAAGTTTATTTCTAAACTTATACATCTTTTAGTTCCTTCGAACAAATTTACAATTCACCTTTCTTGACACAATTTAAATTGATTCCATTATTCAACTTTAATTCTAGTTCTATTACTCACAAATTTAAATAAATTTGTTCTCCCAAAATTTTACTTTCAATAAAATAAATTTTTACTTTTATTCACTAGATTCAATTACATTCCATTTTAATTCAAATTTTTAACTTCTATAAGTTTTCCAACTTATTTATATTCCAATTACATTTTTAATAACATTCCTGAGTCTTATTAAACAATTTATCAATATCTCAAAATCATCTTTGAAATCAATTATATCCAAAATGCTTCGGTAAATTCAATTATCTCTTTAAATTTCAAAACCAAACCCATTTTTTGCAAACAATCCAATTCAAAATCTTCAGGTAGCAATTCCTCCCTTGGAAACTCGAAAATGAACATCGATGATGCTGCAGTCATCACCGAAGTTATTTTCTAGCGACCGAAGTGAGTTCAATGCTTTTATCTCTTTAAAACCCCATCAAATATTTTTAAATTCCAAATCTCACCAGATTTCAAATCCAATTCAAATATATTCCTGAAATAATAGCACTATTATTTCTCCAAAACCTTTGAAAATCATTTTCAAACTCAAAGGAATTTAAACTTTCCCCAAACTCCAAATTCCAAATTCTTTCAATTCATATTCAATATTACTCTGGAGTTTTATTTAAATTATTAATCACACTTATAATTCACATTTACAAATCTTATTCTGTTTTATAAATTATTTCTTAACTTTGGTTATAATATTATTTTCTTATTTCAATTTCCACACATCAATGATAATTTTTTAATATTATCACTTCCTAACAACCAAGCAATCATATATAACTATAATAATTTACAGAAAATTATTTCTTTTATATAAAAAATAATTTGGGTAAAATTATTTCATTTACCATATTTTAAAACAATACTATGTCAGTTTATCTTGTTTAAGAGTTTAGAAATCCCTATCGATGACATGGCATCCCACACATCGACTAGAATCCATAAACACTCAACCGATAAGCCAATACAATACAAAAGCATTTTATTTTATTCACTGACAAATACGCGCTCATATCTATTATTACTCTCAAACCCATTCTAGAGTAGTACGGACTCTATTTCAATGAGTAATCCCTACCAGAGCCAAAGTTCTCGCTTAACCTTCAGCTCTGATACCAAGTGTAATGACCCGATTTTTCGACGCCCGAAAATCGACATCAATGCGTCCACTGTATCAAATGCCGAGCAATCAGATACCGAAAAACCGAACCATTAGGATTAAAGAAGAAGGAGGTAGGAGAAGAAATAGAAACAATATCAGAATCTTACCAACACAGCGGAATAAAATACAATAGATAATAACATATCTTTACACAAAAGAAACTATATCTGTTTTATACATACATCATCAGAATACAACATCAGAGTTTAACAACATTTATAACACACAACTAGACAGTTATATTAAGTTGTCCTCACCAAACTGACAATAAAAATTACAACACATCGGAATAATGCATCAAGTACGTATGCTAGGTCTCGCCATCCAGCTCGTCTCCTGAGATTCATGGCATCCTTTCCTGTATCTATAATACTCGGTCTGACCCGAGCATTATAGTTAAACAAAACTCGAGTCAGTTTGGAAAACCAGCGTGAGAAAACACACTCAATTGGATAATTAAAGTTTTCAAAATCATTTGAAATCAAAGGTATCTCGTAAGACCATGCCACAAATAAACATGCCGAGTTTTTACCTTACGATAACCAGAACATTTCTTATAAAATCCTCTGATATTATAATAGTGTCTTTATACAAATACTTATTCAAATAGCTGAAATTGTTACATTATTAAATTCCAGCTACTAGCCATAAAGTGGTTTCTACAAACAAAAGCCGTAAAAGCACGTAGGGAGAATGGATTTCCGTCAATGGCAGGGCTACTGGGGTACCGCCCGTCACAGTACGTTGTCTAGATCACCGTACCGAGGATCCACCTTGATCCCCTGCATCACTAGACCGGAGCTACCCCATACTAGATAGTCCTTATAAGTTCACCCCGCGTTTGGGATCAAAAACCGCCCACACAGCCGAAATAAAGGGACATCTAGATAGGGGTGACCTTACCCTAATTGATTGCTAGCCACTTAGCCTTGTGTGCACCTCCCATGCTTTAGCCATTCCCGGTTGATGAGGCTCAAGGCTATGCGTTACCTTTTTAGCACATAATCACTTAGAATGCTCATCGTCCTCCTGACGATGTTCCGAAAGCATTCATCCATACAAGTCCGTTCCGGATTCGAAAGGAACCGAAGGCACTATTCCTCCTACTTCCATTTTAGAATCACCTTTAGGATTAGTAGCGACTAGCCCTTGCACTTCGCTGCACCATCTTAGACTCCCAGCTCTTGTCTTCCTCACGAAGATGTTTAAACCGGATCAAAGTGGTTTTCAAGAAATTAATCCCGATCCCGGTCTCTTCGAAACAATCAGCTCATTGGTCAATATTGATAGTCGGTTATTTAACCATCAAATAGCATTCATAAACAACCATCAGACTTTAAATAATTTTCCAAATTATTTATTATTCAAAATATATTCGCAAGATATCTTCTTCACTTCAATATTTTGAAATCAGTTTCAAATCTCTTTTCACTCATGGAATAAATTCCCAAATTGTTTATTTCCCACTGAAAATTACCAAGTCCAAATACTTAGATTTTAAAATAATTTAAATCACTTTATTCTAAAATATACTTTAAAACGTTTAAATTAAAACTACTTATACAATTTATTCGAAAATATATACTTTAAAAATATTTAAAGTAAAACTACTTTACAAAATATAAAACAAATTTTTAAAATAAAAGTTAAGCCAAACTAATTTTAAGGATAAGAGTCACGAAATTCTATATAAGTTTTCAAATAAAACTTTAACCAAACTATCTTTAAAATAAAACAACTTATAAAATATAAATGTTAAGAATTATCTTTAAATCATAATACTAGTCAAACCTTTCAAATAATTACTACTATTATTAATTTAAATAAATGTTTACTTTTAAAATTTAAACAACTTAAATAATAATTTCTTAGAAACATTCCTTTAAACAAACTTTAAAACATTTAACTTATACTAAAAATCTGCTTTGAAAAAAATGTACTTGGCTTTTCAGGGAAATACACTTTCCTTTCTACACCTTTTAAAATAAACCACTATTTATTTTTAAAACAAATTACCCATTTCTTTAAAAATTCCCATCCTGCATTTATATTTTCAAATTGTCTTTTGATAAATATTTCACTCTATTAATAAACCTTATTTATAAATTCCATAATCTTTTTCTCTTTTGAAACACTATTTCAATCACTTAATCGACTTTCTAAATTTAAATTTCCCATAAAATTTATTTATCGATTTTTTCAAAGCTTATTTTAGAAATCTATTAATTCCAGATTTACTTCTTAATTATGATTTAAAAATCTTATTTAAAACTGAAATTATAAATTTCATACTTTATTTCAAAAATTCCCTTTTATTTCTTCCCAAACTATTTAAAGTCTGAATTTTTAAAATAAATCTTTTATTCTCCAGATAATATCACTTAAGTTAAAGACAATCATTTATTTCCATTTATTCAAAATCTCCTTTACCATACTCGGAATTTATTATTAGAAATTAAAAAAATTAACCTTTATCCTTTTCCAATTCATTCTTTAATTTATCACATTTCTTTATAATTACTTACTTAAAATCCTCTTTTTAATTTCCACAAAAATCCCATCTTTATATTCTGATATCTCAATATACCCAAATATATTCAATTTAAACTATGGCATCCCAAATTTCCCATTTCCAATATAATCTATCACAGATTATCAAATATATCATATCATAGAGTATTAAACAAATCTAAATATTTTGAGGAATCCAGTTGGATCCCGCCAACCAGTTTTCCTTGCATCCACAAATGCTAGCACAATATGATAATACTAATTCCACTTCAAGGTGGAATATTGCGGTAAATGGGTTTATATCATCTCATCCGCTATTATGCGGCGCATAGGGTCTCATCCGCTATTATGCGGCGCATAGGGTCTCATCCGCTATATAATGCGGGAAATCAATCACTTCAAAATATATATATACTATTGTATGATATACCACATCTAATCAATCTAATCATTCAACCAAATATTTAAATTTAACTATTTAAATTTAAATAACAATCCGGATGAGTGAGATTAACTCACCTTTGCTTTTAATTTGCAATCCACTACCGTCTAGACTTCTTTTCTTCATGATTGAAGACATTGTATAACATTTACAATTTATTAATATTCGAAATAAATCGAACTATCGATTGTCATTTAAAAATTTGATTAACTATAAATTTAACTCTAAGATAATAATTTTCCTTTAAAATCCTTTAGTAAATAAATTAAACAAGTTGATAAAACAAATAAATTAAAAATATATGTATATTTATCCTTATCTTTAATATTTTTATTCTTGAAAATACATATCCATTTGAAAATAATCTATATAGATTCTAAAATCTATATAAATATACATATATAAAATAACCTCTATTATTGTTTAAAATTCCTATTTATACATTTTTTTAAAAAAAACTTATATAATATATATTATGTTGTTCACTATTTAGATAAAAATAGATATATGAGTGTATATAAAAAAATTAAACTGGAAAAAAATAATTATCAATTTACTTTGTTGCAAAATCAAAAATAACAATACCTTACTTAAGCTCACGACGAAAACCACAAAGCTCAATCGGCAGGCATCACGTCGATGACTCCACTGCCTTGCGCTTGCGCCTACTGCTCTTCCACACCTCGTTCGACCGCCTTCAAATGATCGTTGACACAAATCTCCCCCCACGATCTACAGCTGAGGACAATGATGTCGACCCCCTCCCTCAAACTTGCGATGGCCGCAGCGATAAGAAATTGCACCCAATCCTTTTCGTCTAATCAAGATGGACACGAGATTAGCATTCCTGAGGAAGGAGAAAATCATGTCGAGTAGATTAATTTCCCTTGGCTTTGATTTGAAATTTTGATTTCGCTTAACAAAAAAAGGGAAAATGGATTCGAATGAACTCGATGGGTTTAGAACGAATTGAAATGTTTCGGCTATTCTTCATTTTCTTCTTTTGAACGAGAATGTTTTTTTTATTTAACGATTTCGGCCATTAAAGCTGGGAAGAGAAGGAATGAAGATAGGGGTTTCGTTCCAAAAAAAAATTATTATTTTTATTTGAATTCGACCCTTAATTCTTTTGCTCGACCATATTTCTTTCAGAGAGAAAACAACACATTACAAAAGAAGAGTGAAAATGGGAACACGTGTTTAAGGAATGATATGTGTCTAATTTTGCCATTTTTGAGAATATATATTTTTTAAATTTAAATTTAAATTCAAATTCAAATCGTCTCGATAGTCACAACTCACAATTTCGATCTCCAATCGAGGCATGCTGCTGGGCGTTTATAATGTTAAACTCCTATTCCGAATGCAATGGAAAAGGTTTCGAGTCCTAATTCGATCGTATGGAGAAGATAGCTTTTTGAATCTAGTTATTAAATAGAATTTTCGATATAGATTTTAGGGCATTTATTTACCGTACGATCACACGACAACTTCAAACACTCCGATATTTGAAATCCGATAATAATACACTATTACGGATCCAATGGAACTAGTTTCATTGAATTCTGAGACTGTGCCTCGGAAGACTATTTTTAAATATCAATTTAAACGATATAAATTCAAAACTTAATAAAACACTTCCAAATTCAAGTTTAACACTTTTATTATTTTCAATACTACCAATATAAATTTTACAAGCCTTCAAATTATTTTTAACAAGCATAAAACTAAAGATTAAATATTTTACTCAACTTTCAAAAATTAAATTCAACAATTTAATTGCCCAAATAAATAGTGATATTTGAAATTCAAGTTAAACTATCTTTCAAATATTTAAAATCAATTAAATATTTCAATTTCAAATATCCAAAATATTTGGGTCGTCGCAAAAATACCTGTATTTGTCGAGTTCTAGTCGCCATTGCAAGTAATCAAATCTGCATCTCTTTTAGAAACTGGAAGTTAGTATGATGGGTACACAATAAAGAAGATAGAGTTTACAGAAGTTGTTTGCTTCGCATAAAGTTTGATGAGTAATTAAAAGCGGTGCTTGGTTTCAATATAAAGATTGAGAAGCAAAATATTCTTTTTGTTCCCCCAATCCCATGCATTGCTCTAGGAATTAGTCTTGCCTGCCTTAGTCTCAAACCATGCCTTGGAAGAAGAGACGAGGTAGAAGAGGAAGATGGTGAAGAAGGTAAAGGTGGATGTGGCAGTAGATGAGAACTGGGTCACAGAAGAAAAGCGAGAAGAGGGAAATGAAAATTTAATTGAATGGAAACCGTGAAAAGTGTGGGCGATTGAAAAATTAAGGGGAATTAAGCAAGGAAAGTTAAATGTGATTTTGGTAGCGTTGGTTTCCGGTAGAGAAATGCCAATAGTTGCATTTTGGTAACAAACGCTGCCATATTGTGCAACTAATAACCAATTTTCTTGTAGTGTTTATATTAGTTAACCCTAACATGACTAATTTGACCATAAAGATTATTGAGGTATGATAGCATTGATGGAATTGGGCCAGCCCATAGTGGAAGTTAAGAGTGAATTTCAAAACATTTACCCTATTGGATTTTTATTAGGCATATGAAGTCTAATTTATTTAGAACATTTCTAAATTTAATTTAAATAAAATCATATATTTCATTAAATTTATAAATTGTTGATAAAAAATTAATTTATTTTCAACTAATATACAAATATACATACATACATATATATATGTATGTATGTATGTATATGTATATGTGTCTGCATATGTAACATGATATTCTATGAAGTGTACAACATGCTCGTATATAGATGTTGTGATTTACATCGCAATAGACATATTAATTCATCTTGTATGTATTGTATGTTGTCCAAATACGTGTATATATTTATATTTATTATATATATATATATATATTCAAGTGAAAATTATATATATTATATTATGAAAATATTATATATATATATATATATATATATATACATAAAATATTATAGTATTAAATATTAAATAAACACACATATATAATATATAACTATATATAAGATATGAATTTGCTCAAAAAAAATATTTGCACTTATATATGTATTGAAGTAAAATAATTATATATATATATATATAACTATGTAGTGGCGCTGTGGTAAGATACCTGCTTCTTAGTAATCAGGTCGTGGGTTCGATTCCCGCCTGCCTTACTCCCAATTTCAACGCGCGGAGGTGGGTCCCTATTAAATCCGAAAAACTAGTTGGGGGAATCAAATCTCTGTGCTAGGCTGACTAACCTCCCTACTATCTATGGTCGGACCAGGCAGGAGAGGGCACCTCCTATCCCTTCGATTTCATCAGGGCTCTGGGTTGGGTTTTAAAAAAAAATGTAAATATGAGTTAGAATAGTTTATAAATTAAAAATCAAAATAAATAATATTATTATTATTTTAAAAAACATTCCAAATCATATATACACCAAATCCAAATATAAATATAATTTTATAATATATATATATATATATATATATATTATGAATTAATTAGTTAACTAAAAATAAGCAAATAATGGAAAATATTTATATAATGGATATTTCAAATTTTAAACTTTCAAAAAATCGAGAATATTATTATATAGGTTGCGAATTTTTTTTAGAATTTTCCAAGTCAAAATAATATTTTTTATTGATCAAATGCTTTTCGGTCGAATTTTAAATGATTTTTAAAAATACAAAAAATGGTTTAAAAATTCCCATTTTTTGACTGAGAGCATATGCGATAAAAATTAATTTTAGAAAATTTAAAATTGAACTTTTGAATATAATTTATTTTATACGAACTTATTAATTCGTGCAAATATTAAATAATATTAAAATTTATTAAATAATTTCCAAAAAAAATTATTTTTGGTTACCAAAAATCATAATTAATACAAATATACATTTGAAAATTATTAGATCAATTATTTATGTAATATAGTTATATGCATATCATATAAATAAATTAGTTAATATATTAATCTATGTATATTAATTAATAAAATATAATGGCATTGGTTATGTGTATCAAATCCTTGAAAGAAAATTGTTTTTTATTTAATAAACAAATACACATAACCAATCAATATATATGACAACAACAATACTTATAGGAAATTCACCTAACTAACAACGCAATAATAACTATATGCATGTGTATGTATTTGAATAATTTAGAGTTAGACAAAGATTATGCAATATATATATATATATAGATATATATATATATATATATATATATATATATATATATGAAACTAAATGCTTGCCTAAACTAATGCCATTAAGTACACCGTGTAATGATGAGTTCCCTTCCTCTTGAAAATTTCCTGATTCATCAAATTGCTAGTCTTTGAAACGCTGACCCTTTGCTATCAAATAGTTATTTATTTGAACCAATTTAATTGACATTTGATAGGGTATAGAAAGAATGGTTAGATCATGATATGGACAGAGGAAGCAGCTAAAAAATCTTTGAAAACTTAGGGTTGTGATTCCTTTTTATTGTGGTTAAATCAGAGAGAAAAGTGGATCACATCACTTACCTTTTCTCACCAGACCTTAGTCATCCATCACATACCCTAATACTATATTGGCTGCCCACTATATCACATAGTGTCACGACCTGCAAATCTGCAATGTTCAAGCTAACAATAAAGCACACATGTTCAACCTAAATTTAATGGAAAGACGGATAGTTGTGAAAAATAAAGAAAGAAGGAAGGAAGAAGAGAAGAGAAAAGGAAGAGGAAAAGAAAACTAAAACAATCATATAATCTCATGAACGCAGCAGAACAACATATAATATAATATCAATGAACTTTACAAAACAGAACTATAATATACATACATCCATTAGAGTACAACAAATAACAACCATCGGCCTTAACAGTTATAATAACCCATTCTCACAAATGCTGATAGATTTAACAATAATGCAGCAAAAAAATAAACATCTACAAGAATACGACCTAAAGACCTCCGGCTCGCCTGTTGAAACTCCAAAGCATCCAAATATAAGTCTGTAAGTATGCTCGGTCTGACCCAAGCATTGAAAAGGAAGAATGCCCGGATTAGTCTGTTAAACCAGCGTGAGAAAAATACATCTCAACTGGATTTTAACATTATCAAACAAATTCGAAACAAAGGTATCTCGCAAGACCACGTTGCATATAAACACGGACGTGTTTTTACCTTACGATAACCAAAACATTTTCTATCAAATTCTATTATATTATACTAGTGTCTAGTATACAAATAATATTAATCATAGTCGAAATTGTTACCATTATTAAATTCCGGCATACTGGGCTCTACAATCAAAATGGCCGGCACGTAGTGGAGAATTGATTTCCAATAAATAACCAGGTGAAGGGACTACCTTTTGTTAGTACATCTCTAGAGGAATGTACCGAGGCTACAAAATATCTACACCTCTACCAACACAAGACCGGCCTACCTCCAACCAGATAGTACCGAATATGTCATCACCCTGGTCGTTACCGACCTATCCAAGGGATCTCTACGCATACACCATAATAATTTAAAACTCGACGTCATAGCGAGAATAAATATATCTAGAAGGGGATAATCATATCATAATAGTTGCGAACCACATTGCCTTGTTGCATCTACCCTATTTTGGTCATTTCTGAGTGTGAGGCTCGAGGTAATGATTATGCAACGACTCGTAAATTTTAATGACTTCTATAACGTAATTAACTAATTTTGATTAAAAATAAATAATTTAAATTTAACAATGAAAATTTGATATTTTATATGCGTCTATTTAGACATAGCAAATGTTAGATTTTCATAGGAGAATATGGAAGTTTGTTTTGTTGTGTAATTTTATTTAAATTTAAAATCAGTTAAATTTGATGATAATAGAATATTTTCGAAATCTGAATATTTTTATATAATAAATTTGTAAATAATTTTCTGAGTGAGACATCATATTTCATTTCACCGAATTTGGACTATTCTAGTTCTGTTTATCTTATTTTCGACGTGTTAGCAGCAGTTTGGTAGCGAATATCGACTTTTGATAGGATGGGCGTATCGCTGATATTTATATACCATTATGTTCATCTCACCGTGCTGATCTCCACAGTATATTCATTTGTGTGTTTCGGCGTCCGGTATGCAGTGAAATCGACGAAATGGTTAATTGTACCGATATCCATTTTGAACCTCTTGGTTTTCTTGTGTCTCTTCATGTATCAATCGTGTAATCAATACACACCAGTAATTAATATTTTCAGTTCTTACTTTTGTTATTCCATTGGCTTGGTATGATCCTGTAGTTCATTTTTTTTCTTTTTTTTATGGTTCGTTCCAGCTTCTTTCTCCCCTCTCCATTCTCGTTTCTGAACTTCCAATTAAATAAAATAAAATAAAAAAATCAAAAGAAGCATATATATTCGGTTGCATTGCACTGCTTTCCCATCCCTTTGCTCGTCCATTTGACACGAAACATGCTTCGAGAACTTGATTGAGTCTACTTGGGTTTCATCTCCTCTAACTTTGGGAAATAAATATATATACGAAAGGTATATATTTGAAATCCAGTTGCTCGCCTCTTTACCTTGTTCTGCCATTCCACCTCCTTACTCCAAAGCGCCGCCACAATGCATAGGCCACTTTCCATGTGCCTTAGCACAAAAGAATACCCATGCCATGCAACCCATCAACCTTGCCCTTGTGAGACGACCGTCCATAACTCCTGCACTAAACAAGGAGATAGTGCGCTGTAAAGTGTGCCAAGCCGCCATGGACGATCAACAGGGTGGGGTAAAACAATAAACTCTATCGTATTACTCACAGCGCATGGATTGAATACAATAGAAAAGTATACATAGTGAAGCTCTATAGAACAGAATCTCATCATATAAACTCATAATAGTTTTATACAAACATCTGAATAGTCAATACATCAAGCCTCACTACATAACACTCAGAGCATCAAAGCAACAGCGGAACATCCAGTACATATAGTAAGAAAACAATATGCAAAAGCCTCCAGCTCGTCTTCGTCATCAACAGCGTTGGTAGCGAAGAACAGCACCTGTCACCTGCTACCTAGTCTGCCCATCCCAAAACGGATGAACAGCCCAAGGTAATAAGAGTTGAACATAAAACCTTGAGTCAGACAAAAGTCCTAGTGAGCAGTAAATCAACTATCAAACATACCAAAAGAGCATAAAGGGTAAAAAGGAATAGGAACCCAACCATCCGACTCCACCTCTTTCTACAGTGATAGCCCCCAGACTCACTAAGCAGAAACAAGCATAGCAAAGCAGACAATTAAAGTAAAGCAATTATCACTCGAGTCAAGGTCGGTGTTTTCCAAGTACAAACCCCTAAGGCCTAAACCAAGATCAGATAAGCACCCACAAAACATCGCTCTTGAGGCCAAGTGACGATACAATCTAACATCCATGACTCTGGCTATCACTGTTATCATTACCTCGATATCATCGTTAATTGAATGACCGACTCATTCTTTCATCCGTCCGTCAAGGGCTAATGGTAACCCCGGTTCTAGACATAACTCCGCACGTCATCGTGACCCGTGCCTAGAACTATCGAATCTGCCCAAAGTACTCGACCACCTACTTGTAGTCTTTTAGGTGTCCCGACCACCTACCTGTAGTCGTTTGGGCGCCCCATGTACTCTTGCTTTGAGTTTGCTAGAACCTTCAATAACGATGAAATCCAAGCCTTCTAGTCATCCTCCTCGACGACTATTCTCAAACTTGCCCAAGCTACTTCTCGAGCCCACCATTATCCACAAACTCGAACCATATCACCGAGTTATCAACATGCTTGGGATGATCCCGTCTGGATTAAACCAAGGCTATCTCACATCATGCTTTGCTTCTTCGCATCATGGCAAAGCTCCATCTCAACATCATCATCAAATCTATCCATATGAGCTCTTTTCATCCGCTTCATATGCCACAAGCAGCTTTTCTTATTCAAGAGCCTTTCCACTTAGCTTTTGAATCATCTTCGACCAACTTGTCCAAATCAACTATTAGCTAATTTGCAACAATCTATCAATCAAATTAATCATTAACCCAAGCAATCAAGCATTCAACAAGATCTAAAAGCATTTATAACTAAAATGGTAATTTCGTAAATAAAGTGTCCAAATCTAACAAGTATGAATCATAAGCAATATCTCTACAACTTGATGGATAAACTTGCATAGAGTAACATGTGATAAAATGGATACCAAAACTTCATAAATGATGGATCTACATGCAGACTTAAGGAAAATGCATGAAATTACTATCTTTAACATACAAACAAGCCACCGATCCAATATACTCCTTTGGGTCCGTGTGAGAGATAACTACCACTCACCAAATCTCCTAAACACCTCAAAAGCTACCAATTTCAGATCAGAACAGCAAAGGATCTAGCTTGATCCGATAAGATTTCACTTCAAATGATGAAATCTCTCTTCAATGGATGGAGATCTTCAACTTTGGCTCTTGGATCTTCGATTTGATCTTCGATCTTAGATGGATGTAAGCACTAGATTAGAGTGGAGAAAAGAAGTGAAGAAGTGTTGTAGTCGAGCTCTTAAAAATGGCAGCACTTCGTAGCTTCAAAATCCGGATCCCAAAAATGAAGGTGGGCACTTCTATTTATAGGCTGGAAATCCCTTAACTCGTATGCCCCCCCTTACGTCGTCTACGACTTAGCAATGCCACAACCTACAACTCATCAACCCCACACGACCTACGACTCACGACTCAAGCCACTGAACATAGGGGATGACCTAACCCTATGCATGACTCAACACATGCAGTGCCCCGACCTAAGACTTATCAACACACACGGCATAGCATGCACACAATCTAACCCCAAGGCCGTCCTAACTACAAAGCCGACCCAACGATTCAACAGCCTACCGACTCAACGACTCACAACACTACGCGACTTAACACAGGAGACGACTCACGACTCACCGACCCACGACTCACAACACTACGCGACTTAACACAGGAGACGACTCACGACTCACCGACCCACGACTCATCCTCCTAAGTCGCTATCCCTTATACCGTTAGCTCCTAAGTCGTTGCTGCTAGTTTTAGGCCGCTAACTCCTAAGTCGTTAGCTACTAGGCCGTTACCCTCCTTAAGCCGTAACTCCCTTAAGTCGTAACTCTCTCTTAAGTCGACAACACCTTAAGCCGATAACTCCTATAAGCCGGCCACTTCCTTAAGTTGGTCAAACCCTATAAGCCATTAATTTCTTAAGTCCTAAACCTCTTAAGTCGTTGACCCTTAAGTCGGCCACGACTTAAGCTTCCACACGACTCAACTTCTACACGACTTATCTTATGGCGATCCAAATCTGAATAACTTAAGCTCCGAACGACTTAAATTCTGAATGACATAACCAATACTAACGACCTAGTGGCAACTATTCTTCGATTTGTCGACACGTAAAATACGGGTCGTTACATTCTCTCCCCCTTAGGAATTTCGCCCCCGAAATTCCAAACAATCAAGAGCAACCAAAACTATTCTACATGCCTACCATCCATAACAATCAACAAACCATGCATCCAATTACTAGCCTAGCATGCAGAATTCTAGGATTAGAACAAGTTACAAATTCATGAGATGCCACGACACCTTAGGGTCATACCTCGAAGAGTTCAAGATGAGCTGCTTTCATCCTCTTTTCCTCCTCCCATGTAGAGTCGTTAACATCATCACTCCATTGTATCTTGAGCAACGTAATAGTCTTCCTCCTAAGCTATTTCGTGTCGGTTTCAACAATACGAAGCGGCTTACGAGGTCTCGTAACAACTGGATCAACCTCTAAATCTTCATAGCTATTAGCAGAAACCACCGTACTTGGGTCGTGCCCATACCTCCGTAGATACGATATATGAAAAACATTGTGCACACCCGACATCTTTTCCGGTAACTCCAGTCTATAAGCGAGCTTTCCAATTCGCTCGATAATCGGGAATGGTCCAACAAACCTCGGAGCCAATTTCCCTTTCTTCCCGAATCGAATAACATTCTTCAGTGGAGAAATCTTCACAAAAACCATATCTCCTACGTCGAATTCCAAATCTGTCGAATTATTTCTGGCCCAAGTATCGACTTCTCTCCAGTTTCCAACCAACATGTCGGAGAGTTACACGGTCTTCCATACAATGCTTCATACGGTGCCATACCAATACTTGACTGGTAACTGTTATTATATGAAAATTCCACCAAATGAAGATAATCTTCCCATGATCCTCCGAAGTCCAAAACACATGCTCTGAGGAGATCTTCCAAAACTCGGTTGACTCTCTCGGTCTAACCATCTGTTTGAGGGTGATAAGCTGTACTCAAACACAGCTCGGTTCCCAAAACTTCCTGGAAGCTCTTCCAAAATCCACTAGTGAACAATGGGTCTCGATCGCTCACTATACTTTTCGGAATACCATGGAATCGAACTATCCACTTAACATACAACTCAGCCAACTTCGATGCAGTCCTAGTTGATCGAACAGGAATGAATCTTGCACTCTTAGTCAAACGATCTACGATTACCCAAATCTCTTCATTCCTGCCCTGGTTCTAGGTAACCCATCAATAAAATCCATCGATATTTGCTCCCACTTCCATGTAGGAACCTCTAATGGCTGACGCAATCCACTTGGCTTCTTCTGTTCGGCTTTTACCAACTGGCAATTCATACATTTGGAAATAAAATTTCCAACATCCTTCTTCATACCTTCCCAGTAATAGGTTCTCTTCATATCCCGATACATCTTATTTCCACCTGGATGAATTGTCAACTTCGAGTGATGACTTTCCTTCAAAACTTCATTCCTCAATTCACCTATATCAGGAACAACCAGTCGTCCTTGTTTCCGAAGCCAACCCTCTCGATCGACTTCGAATCCTTTATCCTTCTCTGGATCCAATCCAGATTCCAAATCACGGATAATCTTGAAAAGCTTATCGTCTCGCTTTTGGCTCTCGCCAATCCTTTCCACAAGAGAAGGTCTTATCGATAAGTTTGCCAACATTTTAGGTTCCAATTCACATCTAGGCCTGAAGTCAAATCCAGCCAAATACTCAAGACTCTTCCATTCTGAAAACATGGCTCCCAATTCTGCATGTCTTCGACTTAACGCATCTGCCACTGCGTTACCTTTTCCCGGAGTATAGGCTATACCAAAATCATATGATGCTAAAAACTCTAACCATCGTTGATGCCGGAGATTCAAATCCTTTTGGGAGAAAAGATACTTCAATGACTTATGATCCGTAAACAACTCGAATCGAACTCCCAATAGATAGTGTCTCCACATCTTCAAAGCAAATACAATCGCGCTAACTCCAAATCATGAGTCGGATAATTCCTTTCATGTGGCTTCAGTTGTCGACTTGCATATGCAACAACTTTATCCTTCTGCATTAGCACTGCTCCAAGTCCAGTACCACATGCATCGGTGTAAACCACCATCTCATCATTCCCACTTGGAATAGTCAAAACAGGAGCACTTGTTAGTCGCTCTTTCAGGATTCCGAAAGCTTGCTCACACTTAACTTCCCATCTAAATACTTGATTCTTTTTCGTCAATCCTGTTAACGGTGCAGCTATCTTGGAAAAGTCTCTGATCAACCGACGATAGTATCCTGCAAATCCAAGAAAACTTCTTACATCAGATGCATTCTTAGGTCTAACCCAATCCTGGATTGCTGCCACCTTGGCGGGATCAACCGCTATTCCACTTCCAGAGATAACATGGCCTAAGAACCTCACTTCGCTCTTCCAGAAGTGACACTTCGAAAACTTAGCCCTCAGCTGATGTTTTCGCAGAGTTTCCAAAACAATACGCAAGTGCGTCTTGTGTTCTTCCTCAGTTCTGGAATAAATCAGAATATCATCCACGAACACAAGTACAAACTTGTTCAACTGATCCCTGAACACTCTATTCATAAGATCCACAAAATATGCTGGTGCATTAGTTAATCCAAACGGCATTACCAGCCACTCATAGAAACCGGATGGTGTCCTGAAAGCAGTCTTCGACACACTATCCTTTGCCACTCTCAACTGGTGAAATCTCGTTGCCAAATCCATCTGAGAAAACACCTTAGCTTCGTGAAGCTGATCAAACAAGTCATCTATTCTCGGCAATGGATACTTGTTCTTCTTAGTCACTTTATTCAGCTCACGATAATCCACACACAGCCTCAACGATCCATCCGTTTTGGTTGCAAACACAACTGGTGCACCCTATTCGGACACACTACGCCGAATGAATCCTTTCCGTGAAAGGTCATCAACTTGCACCTTCAACTCTTGCTGTTCCCTAGGCGCCATCCGCCTAAGAGGCATCACAACAGGTCTGGCTCCCTCAACTAGATCGATACGAAACTCGATCTCCCTATGCGGCGGTAACCCTTTGACCTCGTCAAAGACATCTTCGAATCCATTCACAATAGGCACCGATGAAAGTCCATCCCGTGGAACAACCAGCGAATACATGAAGACGCCTTCTTCATGCTTACATCGTATCACAACCTTTCGCCCCTCCACATTCTCGACTGTCACCTCCAGCCTCTTACAATCAACCCTTGCCGCATACTTCCTAAGCCAGTCCATATCCAAAATAATTCCGAACCCCGCAAAGTTCAGAACAAAGCAATCACAAATAAAAGAGCAATCATGACTCGATACAACTAGACCATGGCATACCATACTCAAACAGGACGAACCCCCAACTGGATTAGTCACAACCAATGGCCTATCAACGATATCCGGTTCCAAACCCAACCGGCCTACAAGTTCACTACAAACAAAGGAATGCGACGCTCCAGTATCAAACAACACTCTAACTGGAACACCACAAATAGAAAGAGTACCTTGAACCACCACATTCTTTCCTTTCTCTTTAGCAGTAGGAGCTATCGAAGACGATGGCACAGCCCCTAAAGCATAGGCTTGCACAATCTGCCTGTCCTTCCTCGGTTCCGGACAATTCTTCTTGATATGCCCCGGCTTATCACAGTTGTAGCACTTCCCTGGGACCTTAGAATTCTTACAATCCCTAGACATATGGCCCTTCTGCTGACAATTGTAGCAGGTCACTTCACCCTTCGGCTTCTTCTGGCCATCCTTACTCTTCAGTTGCTGCTGTTTTCTCTTCTTGTTTCCTCCCTGCTGTGGTTTAAACCCTTCCTTGGTTACAGCAACAACAGATCCTTCTTTAGGAAATAGATTCTCATGCCTGAGAGCTTTCTCCACAAGCTTCTCAAATGGGTCATCCAAATGATCCACCAACTGCCTCCCAAGACAACTGTCCAAGCCTGTCACAAACTTCTCATTCTTCTTATAAGGGGAGTCAATATATGACCGAGCATACTTGGACAAGGCTTCAAACTCAGAAATATACTCAAGATCTGGTCTTCCACCTTGCTTGAGCTCTACAAACTTCTTGAACAAAACAGACTTCTGAGCTGTAGAAATGAACTTAGCTTCAAATCTGACTTGGAATTGCTCCCAAGTAATCTCTTCCTCTGGAGTATCAATAGTGATAGAATTCCACCAATCAGAAGCTCTTCCTTGAAGCTGTCTTGATGCAAGCTTTCTCTTAGTTGCATCCTCAATTCCCAAATCACCAAAAATCCTCCTACAAGCATCTATCCATCTCTGGACTTCAATGGTTGACTCTGTTCCCAAGAAAACCTTTCCTCCAAGAGCAGTATAGTCTTTACACAACTTAGCAAAATCCACTGGTCTTGGGGCTTGAACTTGAACTCCAACATCTACTGATGGCCCCGGAGATGGCATCCTTCTCATGATCGAAGTCATCATAGCCTCGAACATAGAAGCATAATCAGCAGCCCCCTCAACAGCACGGCCTTCCCTAGCAGCTGGTCTCCCTCTTCGACTCATTCCTAATATCTATTAGAAAATGATTAATATATCCTGAGAAACAACTGCATAAGGAATTCAAATCCTTCTAAGCTACTATATTATATATAGTAATCATCCATCAAAATACAATTACGTCTCTCATACGTAGTTACGTCAGCGAGCGTTGGCTAAAATCGATTAACCAAAGCTCTGATACCAAATGAGACGACCGCCCATAACTCCTGCACTAAACAAGGAGATAGTGCGCTGTAAAGTGTGCCAGGCCGCCATGGACGATCATCAGGGTAGGGTAAAACAATAAACTCTATCGTATTACTCACAGCGCATGGATTAAATACAATAGAAAAGTATACATAGTGAAGCTCTATAGAAAAGAATCTCATCATATAAACTCATAATAGTTTTAAACAAACATCTGAATAGTCAATACATCAAGCCTCACTACATAACACTCAGAGCATCAAAGCAACAGCGGAACATCCAGTACATATAGTAAGAAAACAATATGCAAAAGCCTCCAGCTCGTCTTCGTCATCAACAGCGTTGGTAGCCAAGAACAGCACCTGTCACCTGCTACCTAGTCTGCCCATCCCAAAAGGGATGAACAGCCCAAGGTAATAAGAGTTGAACATAAAACCTTGAGTCAGACAAAAGTCCTAGTGAGAAGTAAATCAACTATCAAACATACCAAAAGAGTAAAAAGGGTAAAAAGGAATAGGAACCCAACCATCCCACTCTACCTCTTTCTACAGTGATAGCCCCCAGACTCACTAAGCAGAAACAAGCATAGCAAAGCAGACAATTAAAGTAAAGCAATTATCACTCGAGTCAAGGTCGGTGTTTTCCAAGTACAAACCCCTAAGGCCTAAACCAAGATCAGATAAGCACCCACAAAACATCGCTCTTGAGGCCGAGTGACGATACAATCTAACATCCATGACTCTGGCTATCACTATTATCATTGCCTCGATATCATCGTTAATTGAATGACCGGCTCATTCTTTCATCCGTCCGTCAAGGGCTAATGGTAACCCCGGTTCTAGACATAACTCCGCACGTCATCGTGACCCGTGCCTAGGACTATCGAATCTGCCCAAAGTACTCGACCACCTACCTGTAGTCTTTTGGGTGTCCCGACCACCTACCTGTAGTCATTTGGGCGCCCCATGTACTCTTGCTTTGAGTTTGCTAGAACCTTCAATAACGATGAAATCCAAGCCTTCTAGTCATCCTCCTCGACGACTATTCTCAAACTTGCCCAAGCTACTTCTCGAGCCCACCATTATCCACAAACTCGAACCATATCACCGAGTTATCAACATGCTTGGGATGATCCCGTCTGGATTAAACCAAGGCTATCTCACATCATGCTTTGCTTCTTCGCATCATGGCAAAGCTCCATCTCAACATCATCATCAAATCTATCCATATGAGCTCTTATCATCCGCTTCATATGCCACAAGCAGCTTTTCTTATTCAAGAGCCTTTCCACTTAGCTTTTGAATCATCTTCGACCAACTTGTCCAAATCAACTATTAGCTAATTTGAAACAATCTATCAATCAAATTAATCATTAATCCAAGCAATCAAGCATTCAACAAGATCTAAAAGCATTTATAACTAAAATGGTAATTTCGTAAATAAAGTGTCCAAATCTAACAAGTATGAATCATAAGCAATATCTCTACAACTTGATGGATAAACTTGCATAGAGTAACATGTGATAAAATGGATACCAAAACTTCATAAACGATGGATCTACATGCAGACTTAAGGAAAATGCATGAAATTACTATCTTTAACATACAAACAAGCCACTGATCCAATATACTCCTTTGGGTCCGTGTGAGAGATAACTACCACTCACCAAATCTCCTAAACACCTCAAAAGCTACCAATTTCAGATCAGAACAGCAAAGGATCTAGCTTGATCCGACAAGATTTCACTTCAATGATGAAATCTCTCTTCAATGGATGGAGATCTTCAACTTTGGCTCTTGGATCTTCGATTTGATCTTTGATCTTGGATGGATGTAAGCACTAGATTAGAGTGGAGAAAAGAAGTGAAGAAGTGTTGTAGTCAAGCTCTTAAAAATGGCAGCACTTCGTCGCTTCAAAATCCGGATCCCAAAAATGAAGGTGGGCACTTCTATTTATAGGCTGGAAATCCCTTAACTCGTATGCCCCCCCTTACGTCGTCTACGAATTAACAATGCCACGACCTATGACTCATCAACCCCACACGACCTACGACTCATCAACCCCACACGACCTACGACTCACGACTCAAGCCACTGAACATAGGGGACGACCTAACCCTATGCATGACTCAACACATGCAGTGCCCCGACCTAAGACTTATCAACACACACGGCATAGCATGCACACGATCTAACCCCAAGGCCGTCCTAACTACAAAGCCGACCCAACGATTCAACAGCCTACCGACTCAACGACTCACAACACTACGCGACTTAACACAGGAGACGACTCACGACTCACCGACCCACGACTCACAACACTACGCGACTTAACACAGGAGACGACTCACGACTCACCGACCCACGACTCATCCTCCTAAGTCGCTATCCCTTATACCGTTAGCTCCTAAGTCGTTGCTGCTAGTTTTAGGCCGCTAACTCCTAAGTCGCTAGCTACTAGGCCGTTACCCTCCTTAAGCCGTAACTCCCTTAAGTCGTAACTCTCTCTTAAGTCGACAACACCTTAAGCCGATAATTCCTATAAGCCGGCCACTTCCTTAAGTTGGTCAAACCCTATAAGCCGTTAATTACTTAAGTCCTAAACCTCTTAAGTCGTTGACCCTTAAGTCGGCCACGACTTAAGCTTCCACACGACTCAACTTCTACACGACTTATCTTATGGCGATCCAACTCTGAATAACTTAAGCTCCGAACGACTTAAATTCTGAATGACATAACCAATACTAACGACCTAGTGGCAACTATTCTACGATTTGTCGACACGTAAAATACGGGTCGTTACACCTTGATTGCCAGACCGCCTCCAAGTAACGACAATCCCTATATCCACGTAAGCACCACTCCGACCTGCTTCATGTCCTTTCCTCCGAACTACACCTTTCCAGCCTTCTATAACCGCACTCATCACCGATAAGAGCTCATACAGTACATATAGTAAGAAAACAATATGCAAAAGCCTCCAGCTCGTCTTCGTCATCAACAGCGTTGGTAGCCAAGAACAGCACCTGTCACCTGCTACCTAGTCTGCCCATCCCAAAAGGGATGAACAGCCCAAGGTAATAAGAGTTGAACATAAAACCTTGAGTCAGACAAAAGTCCTAGTGAGCAGTAAATCAACTATCAAACATACCAAAAGAGTAAAAAGGGTAAAAAGGAATAGGAACCCAACCATCCCACTCTACCTCTTTCTACAGTGATAGCCCCCAGACTCACTAAGCAGAAACAAGCATAGCAAAGCAGACAATTAAAGTAAAGCAATTATCACTCGAGTCAAGGTCGGTGTTTTCCAAGTACAAACCCCTAAGGCCTAAACCAAGATCAGATAAGCACCCACAAAACATCGCTCTTGAGGCCGAGTGACGATACAATCTAACATCCATGACTCTGGCTATCACTATTATCATTGCCTCGATATCATCGTTAATTGAATGACCGGCTCATTCTTTCATCCGTCCGTCAAGGGCTAATGGTAACCCCGGTTCTAGACATAACTCCGCACGTCATCGTGACCCGTGCCTAGGACTATCGAATCTGCCCAAAGTACTCGACCACCTACCTGTAGTCTTTTGGGTGTCCCGACCACCTACCTGTAGTCATTTGGGCGCCCCATGTACTCTTGCTTTGAGTTTGCTAGAACCTTCAATAACGATGAAATCCAAGCCTTCTAGTCATCCTCCTCGACGACTATTCTCAAACTTGCCCAAGCTACTTCTCGAGCCCACCATTATCCACAAACTCGAACCATATCACCGAGTTATCAACATGCTTGGGATGATCCCGTCTGGATTAAACCAAGGCTATCTCACATCATGCTTTGCTTCTTCGCATCATGGCAAAGCTCCATCTCAACATCATCATCAAATCTATCCATATGAGCTCTTATCATCCGCTTCATATGCCACAAGCAGCTTTTCTTATTCAAGAGCCTTTCCACTTAGCTTTTGAATCATCTTCGACCAACTTGTCCAAATCAACTATTAGCTAATTTGAAACAATCTATCAATCAAATTAATCATTAATCCAAGCAATCAAGCATTCAACAAGATCTAAAAGCATTTATAACTAAAATGGTAATTTCGTAAATAAAGTGTCCAAATCTAACAGGTATGAATCATAAGCAATATCTCTACAACTTGATGGATAAACTTGCATAGAGTAACATGTGATAAAATGGATACCAAAACTTCATAAACGATGGATCTACATGCAGACTTAAGGAAAATGCATGAAATTACTATCTTTAACATACAAACAAGCCACTGATCCAATATACTCCTTTGGGTCCGTGTGAGAGATAACTACCACTCACCAAATCTCCTAAACACCTCAAAAGCTACCAATTTCAGATCAGAACAGCAAAGGATCTAGCTTGATCCGACAAGATTTCACTTCAATGATGAAATCTCTCTTCAATGGATGGAGATCTTCAACTTTGGCTCTTGGATCTTCGATTTGATCTTTGATCTTGGATGGATGTAAGCACTAGATTAGAGTGGAGAAAAGAAGTGAAGAAGTGTTGTAGTCAAGCTCTTAAAAATGGCAGCACTTCGTCGCTTCAAAATCCGGATCCCAAAAATGAAGGTGGGCACTTCTATTTATAGGCTGGAAATCCCTTAACTCGTATGCCCCCCCTTACGTCGTCTACGAATTAACAATGCCACGACCTATGACTCATCAACCCCACACGACCTACGACTCATCAACCCCACACGACCTACGACTCACGACTCAAGCCACTGAACATAGGGGACGACCTAACCCTATGCATGACTCAACACATGCAGTGCCCCGACCTAAGACTTATCAACACACACGGCATAGCATGCACACGATCTAACCCCAAGGCCGTCCTAACTACAAAGCCGACCCAACGATTCAACAGCCTACCGACTCAACGACTCACAACACTACGCGACTTAACACAGGAGACGACTCACGACTCACCGACCCACGACTCACAACACTACGCGACTTAACACAGGAGACGACTCACGACTCACCGACCCACGACTCATCCTCCTAAGTCGCTATCCCTTATACTGTTAGCTCCTAAGTCGTTGCTGCTAGTTTTAGGCCGCTAACTCCTAAGTCGCTAGCTACTAGGCCGTTACCCTCCTTAAGCCGTAACTCCCTTAAGTCGTAACTCTCTCTTAAGTCGACAACACCTTAAGCCGATAATTCCTATAAGCCGGCCACTTCCTTAAGTTGGTCAAACCCTATAAGCCGTTAATTACTTAAGTCCTAAACCTCTTAAGTCGTTGACCCTTAAGTCGGCCACGACTTAAGCTTCCACACGACTCAACTTCTACACGACTTATCTTATGGCGATCCAACTCTGAATAACTTAAGCTCCGAACGACTTAAATTCTGAATGACATAACCAATACTAACGACCTAGTGGCAACTATTCTACGATTTGTCGACACGTAAAATACGGGTCGTTACACCTTGATTGCCAGACCGCCTCCAAGTAACGACAATCCCTATATCCACGTAAGCACCACTCCGACCTGCTTCATGTCCTTTCCTCCGAACTACACCTTTCCAGCCTTCTATAACCGCACTCATCACCGATCGCCGTCTCCCTCATCTCTCTATCTACTTGAATTTTCCACTTCGCCCAGATCTTCACTATCCAGCTGTTCTTCTCCCATAGCCAAACCTGGACCCACACATCGTCTGCAGTCGGAACAAATGCATCCCCTCCCACATGAGCTATCTTTCCCTTCCTCCACTGACCATGCTGTCAGCACTTGCCAAACCCGAACAACACAGCAGGCTCCTCTCACTTCTTTTATATGTAAAAAGTGTGTGCGTGTGTATGTTTGAAGTAATATATTTGCAGTAATCTATTTGCTTTATTATTAGCCTGCTCTCCATCTAGTACCACCGATCAAACCCTCTTAGCAAGTGCATCTTTTCCCTTTATTTTATATAGATGTGTATATAGTATAGTTTGCATATTTTTTCCTAAAGCATACTTTGCTATTTTACACAATGTAGCATGTTTTAAATATTTACAATTTATATTAATATGTTAGATAGATTTTGTAATAATATATATATTATGTTTAATTATTTACTTGAAAAGTTTGAAAGGGGATATATATATATTCTATTTAAGAGTATTCATTTGAGTTTATGCAAATATTTTATATTATATTTTTGAAATAACTCTAATATATTATGTTTAAAATACTTACTTGAAATTTTCGAAAGGAATATGTGTTTAAAGTTAGTACTGATTTTAAAATATACGTATAAATATTTAGAGATTTTATTTTGAAATGTTTTTTAAATTTGAATATCGAATCTTAAAATATAATATATACTTGTTTTCCATTGAATTCAAGATCCTGTTTATCGCTGTCCAGTTATATAGCTTGTCTGTATCCGTATTCATAGAGGCGTCGCTTTTATTCTCGTAGTCAAATTTCTCTAGCCTCGAAAGGTGAGCAATCACTCACGATTAATATTCTTGTATTTAGAAAATTTAATTCTCATGAAATGACGATTGAAATATGCAGTTAAATTTGAATTTTTAAGTTATTTAATTATTAAATATAACATGCCATTATTTGAAATTGTTTACCTATGTCATATGACACTATAATGTTGTATATATAATATTTAAATTTGTTATTGATGATATATGCATGTTGTTGATATGTTATATTTTTATCATATTTGTTCTCACTCTGCAACTTCCCTGTTAGTTTAGAATCCCCTATAGGTTAAAATGATACATACCCGAACGATCTTGTAGATTTGGAGAAAATTGTTACGGGTTGAAATGATAAACCCAAGCGAGTTTTATTGATTTTGAAATTTTGGGATTGCTGTTTGAAATGACATATGTCCGTAAATATTTGATTTGCGGATTGAAATGACAAGTATCTGTATCACTTGACCATAGGATAGAAAATTATATATGGACACTGTTGGTCTATATTTTGAAAATGATTTCCAAAGTTTGAAAGGAAATATATGGGTTTTAATGAATATTGATTTATTAAAATATAATATACAAATGCTATTTTTATATATGTATAAAATTTAGATTTTTTTTATAATATGTTTTGAAAATTTTAATTTATAAGTTAGTTTGGAAAATATAAATTTTAAGATTTTACTTATAATTTTATTAATAATATATAAAATAAGAAATAATATAAAATAAGGTTTAATATAAAATAAATTTAATAATGAGATTTAATTTATTTGTATAACATATGTTTAAGCATTTATTAAATTTATATTAATATTTTAAAAATAAATATTTTTTAAACTTTAATAATAAAGGTAGGGAAGATAAATTAATGTTGACTTGGAATTTAAATTGGTTAATAATTGAATTAAAATAAGAATTGATTTTAATTTATTGATTTTTAGATTTTGAAAGATATGATTGATAACTTGATTTGATAAAAAGTGATTAAATGAATTTTCTCAATTTTAAAAAAAAAATTGAGGCAGAGTATTTAATAAGATTTAAATTTATAAATTAAGATTTTATTAATTGTTATTAAAATGATTAAGTGAATATTTTCTAATTTGAATAAAATTAAAATTAAATGTTGAAATACAAATGAAACTTATATCAAAAATGTTTGAATATTTAACTTTGAATCTTATTAGAAATGAAATGATAGTTCAAACCTGGATTTGAAAATCAATAAAAATTGAAATAGTTATTGAGAATTTGAATTGAATCTTTAACCTTTCAAAAATTGAAAAGTGTTGAACAGGGATTGATGTAAATTGAATTTTTGGGATTTAAGTTGATTTGAATCAATTTGTGGAATTAGATGAAACAATTCTAATTGGGAAACTATTTCAGTATGATCTCTTTAAATATAAACTATTTTAAATTCACAACTATTTTAATATATAAACTATTTTAATTTATAACTATTTTAATATATAAATTATTTTACTATATAAACTATTTTAATTTATAGCTATTTTAATATATATATACTATTTTCGATATCTAGACTATTAAGTTGGAACTTTTATGATTACGGAAGTGTTATGATTTCAAAAGTGTTATGATTTCAAAAGTGTTATGATCTCGAAAGTGTTATGATTTCAAAAAAGTGTTATGATTTCAAAAGTGTTATGATTTCGAAAGTGCTATAATTTTGAAAGTGTTATGATTCTGGAAATGAATGTGATATTTTGATATGAAGTATGAACTATTTGAAATGAAATGATCACGGTGTGGAATAAGTGTTTGGTTGTTAAGGAGACCGGGATCATATATTGTCATACTCTCTGCCAATACCGAAAACGACTTTAACAACTATGTACGTGGTGGAGATTCCAGAACGAAGTAGGATGGTTTGACGACGATTCTATATGAGGTTTTAGCACAGTCCTGAATCCCATGAGTTAGCTTGATGTGGCTACAATAGGAGCCATGCCGGGCCAAGTGAGGTTATTCCTCCGATTAGGCACATTTCCTTGATATCATTCTATTACTTTGTGATTTAATTGGATGCACCTTTGATTTGGGAGTGTGTCTCGAGGTGTGCGGTAGTAGCTGCTATGCATTACCACCAGTCTGGATCTGCAAAACGGTAGAATCCTACCCTAGGCATTGCCTCGCGTGCCTTGTCACATGCCTTATCACGCCTTCTACGAGTTTGGTTTGTGTCGTACCTATGAAGTGCTCCCTGATAGCCCACATGTGGGTGGAGTTTACAGTACTATATATACTACAACATTATATAAAATGTGTTAAGGGGATATTGGTAACGCCTCAACGCTATTTTAATACTTTACTTTACTGATAGACATATTATAATAGCGTATATTACTACATAGTAGATAGTTCCATGGATCCTTAGAGGATGGAAATCCCAAACATCCTTTAAGTTACTTGTATTTCAGTTGACATTTCACTTGAGTTGAATTTATTAATATAAGAATGTTAATCCTGACTCGAGTGTTTTGTGTTTTGCTTTATGCTTGGTTCAGACTGAGTGTCGCAGCATTTGAGACTCACTTTTGGAGATTGGAGCTTTGTTTGAAGATCTATCTATCCAGCTTTCAGTTATTTCGGCTTATTCCGGTCATTAATGTTCAGACTTGTCAGTTGCTTATGTATTAGAGATTCATTAGTATTTGAGATTATGTTGTATTTTGTTTAAGACTCTAATGTTTTATAGTAGCTTCATGAACTACTACTTATCTATTTTGATGCTTATTGTTGTAATACTTTATGTCTGTGGTTCTATGATTGATTTATCTGCTGTATATGCTAAGTTTTGCCAAATATAAATTAACAATCTGTTGTTTTGAGCAATTCAAGTCTAACATGAGTGGATGATTGTCGATTTGAATGGTTTGAAATAGTGGGTCGTTACAGATTACCTTTCACATAGCATATTTCACTTTGAATGCCACATTGCCATTTTGATTTATCATTAATTAACTTCCACAAAAATACAACCTTCGAGCTCATATGTCTCAGGGAAGGGTGTTTAGCTAATAGGAGTTGCCTCTTTCACTACCAATAGATGTATGTTTGTGAAAATCAACGTTCGTGATTTAGAAATGTAATATCAGACATTCGTCCATACAAATTATCCAGGAACATGATAAACCGAAGGCACTTCTCCTACCACATCCTGTTTTGGGAATCACCCCTAGGATCAGTAGCGTTAGTCCTTGCAAATTGAAGATTTTCATAACAGAGCACTACTGCCACCATAAGTATACAATATGGTAATTTCCACGAGGGTCTAGTGGCAACATCCCTACATCATGACGATCTCCGTCATCAAAATCATCATCATAAACCTGCACCTTCGAATGCATATGTCGGTCTGGAGTGGTTTTTGGTTAAATATGATTCCAGTCTCTCCGGATCAACAATGATAAAGAGGCCAAATTTGACAGTCGGTTATTTAACTATCAAAGCAACAATAAAATCTAGCGCATAAGCAGTCATTAGGACTGTTCAATAAATCTCTCATTACTTAAGCCACTTTCCAAATATTTACTCCCAGTTATCTTTAAAAAACGTATTCTCAAAACCATTTAAATTTTTTGATATTTGGAAAACATTTACATATACTTATATTAATGATATAATTATATTCACAAATCATTTCATTTTCAACACTTAGAAAATATCTCCATATACATAAAACGGAAATAAGTATATATAAAAATCTTAAGGAAAGTATCATTCAAAACGCACTTCATTTGTGTTAAAATGAATGTTGCGTAAAACATCATTACAACAACCCAAAACGCTAGTGTAGGGATTCAATTTTATATATATATATATATATATATATATATATATATATATATATTCTGTATATAGTGTAAAATGTTTCCTTTCGAAAATCATTTATTATAACAACAGTGTTATAGTCCATGTCTTCCTTACTTCCCCAAAAACGTCTCTTACAATAATAAACGTTGAAATCTATGATTTTGATACTTATCACATTTTAAATCATTATCAAACTATTAAATTCTATTTGGAATTATTATTTTCCAAAGCATTACTTTAAAAAGATAAATTACTTTTAAAACCATTAACTCCAGTAAAATATTACTTTTAAACATTCCTTTGAAAAATAAACCAATTTCAAAACGATTAACTCCATACCTAAATTTCAACATAAATCATTTCTATATTTATAAACTACGTTAATAAATTTCACATCTATTGTATAAAACTTTTATTTATTTATAAAATTCTATTTATGAATTCATTATGTTCTAAATCTCATTTATTTATAAAAACCATTTATAAATCCCTTTTCTTTGATAATATAATGTATTTAGAAAATCCATTTAAAAAATATCAGTTTCAAATCCATTTAATATTTCATAAAACATCATTTAAAATCCATTACTTTATTTATAAAATATATTTTTGTAAATCCTTTATATAAATCATTGTAGAATCTCTATTTAAAAACATTTTACAAAATAGTAAATTGAAAATACCAAAAATCCTAATTTTATTTATTTAAAATAAATTCTTTTATTTTACTAATTCAAAATTTATTAAAACATATAAAATTCAAAAATCACTTTAAAAATCATTTCCAATTCACAATCATTATTTTAGTATTTCAAAATACTAAAAATATAACTCAGTGCTAGTATAGCACTAAATAAGTCAAATCATATCACAATCAATAATAGGGCATCCAACACATCATATGTCACCACATATATAAAAAGTAAAATCAATAGTGGTGAGGAATCTTATTGGATCCCTCCAACCTGTCCCCCTGCATCATACAGTATATAATCATAAAATATAAATCAACCGCTTTGAGGCGGGATCGTATATAAAGGGTCATCTGCTCTTACATGAGAACGTAATAGGGTATCATCTGCTTTAGTAGGCGGGAATATATCCAAACCAAATAATAAATATAGTAAATCATCCAAACAAGCAACAAACAACATAAATAAAATTATTCCCCATTTATATAAATATACAAGCAGGCCAGAGAGTTGGGTTTACTCTCTGAAATTCCAGTAATTGCTAAAGTGCTCTGGTTGAATTAAAATTGAACAGGCATTCAATTTTAACCCAAATTTCTACTAGCTCCAAATCCATCCAATCCAACGCCGTAGCACAAAATTCACCAATACGATGGCCATGCAATTTATCGCGCTTGATTTGGACCTCGTACGCAAAAGTTATGGATTAACGAACGTACGAGATTGATTAAATTATTTCAACTTTTTAATTAATAAATTTTAAACTAAACCTTTACCTTCCCTCCCTTTCCCTCTCCCTCTCGTACATGATTTCCTGGCTACAAGCTTCCTATGTATTTTTTTAATCAATCATGATTTCGATTTGTCGCCGCCTACAACTGCCCGCTGTGCGCGCCTACGCCCTGCCACCGCCTACCCTACCGTCATGCCTCGCCGCCACCTGCCCAAAGCTCGAGATCGAGCCTCCAAAACCTACAACGTTCAAGCCCAGATTGATGCCCATTCAGACCTCTGATCGACAATGTAACGATCCCAGTTTTGAGTCAAATTTAAATTGGTAATTCAAATAAATTTTAGGATTAAATGGTGAATTAATTTTAATTTTTCAAATTAAATAAGATATGTGCTTGTTTATTTATATAAATAGATTGTAATTTGAAATTTGAATTCAAATTTTTCCAAAATAAATAATATATGTTGTTAATGTATATATATGTATACAAATTAATTTTTAATCGAATTTTTGAATTTGAATCTCGAAAATAAATATTTTAGAAAATAACTTGAATTTAAAATTTAAACAAGAATAAAGACAAAGCTTTATTTTATATATCTTTTGAAATAATAATCATTTGTATATATGTAGGGATATATTAACTTAAATTTAAAATTTAAGTAAGATTAATAAAAGGCTAATGTTCTTTCTTTTAAAATTATATATGAACAAAGTATTGTAAAAATACAAGTTTAAAACATAATACATTTTCTTAGTATAAATATAAACATAAGAAAACATATTACATAATTTATTGAATAAAGGGTTTAAAACACAAAATACTTGCATTTAATTTGTAAATATTTTAACAAGTATTAAAACAAGTGTAAATCTTTTGAATATGAATTTAACAAGTGTTAACAAAGTATAACTTGGATTTACAAGTGGCATTTAAATTTTCTTTTAAATAAAAATTTAAATAACATGTTATAGAGAATAACCAGGCCAATGCATTCATTTCTCAATTCTTCCTTCATCTTCATTTTCAAAAATCTTAAACCAGAAAAAAAATCAAATCTGAAGCATCTCAAAATACATCAAGCTAAGATTTCAAACCTGAAACAATTAAAACAAAGATTATTTCTAGTTTTCAAAACCTGGAAGTTATAACCAGAGAAGAAATAAAAGTAAAGATTCAAATCAAATTCAAAAGCCTAAATTAAATCAAATAAGCAAAGCAAGATCATCTCAAAACAAAATCGAGCAAATACAAATCAAGTACAGATCATCTCAAAATAGTTCCAGCTCTCAGAAATCAACATCATCTCCAAGTTTTTCAAATTTCCAGCCTTCTCTGTCTTAAACCAGGTGAGAAAACTAACCCATTGATGCTTGAATCTGTTTATAAACCTGATGTATGTGAAGTGATGAAATTGTGTTGCATATACATATAAAAATGTGTGTATATATCTGTGCATGTAAATGTATGTGTATATATATATATATCTGCTCCTTTGTTATATTATACAGGCTCAAGAACACTTAAAAAATTCACATCTCTTTATATGATCTTTTTTAGGTCATGATTTCTAAATGAAAAAGAACAATGAAATATCAATTTTAAAAATAATTTCAAGTATATTTATTGAATAATTATTTCTCAAATGGAAAATTACAGTAGAATCGTTTAAAATCAGAAAAATCAAGTAGTAAGATTTCATGTTTGAATTATATAAATTGATTCTTAGTGAAGAATGATGATTTTTGATGTGAAGATCACGGTTTTTAAGATTGGAGATGATTAGAAATTGCGAGTTGACCAGTTTATGATTTTTCGTCGATTTCCGATGATCAACGATGAATGGTTCGTCGTGCTTTGGTCAGGTGGTGGCTCGAGCATAGATGGTCAAGGGAAAAATGGTTGCAGAGGTTAAAGTTCGTCGTGGCAGCGGCTTGACAATGATTTAGGGTTTAAGGTCAGGTTGAGGTTGAGGTGATTGTCGAAGAAATTCCGTCGTCGAAGCTGAACTAGAGGCGATCGCATGTGGGTGATTAGAAGCGTGGGCGAAAGGAGATGGCCGAGTCATGATCATGAGGTCACCGGAGGTCAGAGGCGATGGAACGTGGTGGGTTTTTGGATCAGGTTTGGTTTAGGTGGCCTTTCATATTGCTCGGTTTCGTTATCTTAGTAATTTCGTCGAACTGGGTTGTCGTGTTCATTGGTGAGGTCATGGTCGATGTGTTGGATGATCGCGGCGGGGATCGGAGATGATAAGAACGACCGTTCACGTGCACGAATTATCGCCTGTATCAGGTGAATGTTGAAGTATTTGAGGAAGAAGAGGCTACTCGGGGATGGTCACGGGAAAATGAAGGTTGGACTCGAAGGAAAGTGAAAACGCAAGTTTCTCGGGGATGAGCTCGAGAAATATAAGGGTTGGCTTAGGTTTTGTTTAAACGTGATGATTCAATAAGTTTTTTTCCAGACAAATGTTAACTAAGTTTAATGTTTATTCATTTAAATAAGTTTTCAAATGGAATATAAATCAAGTTCCAAAGTAATTTATTAAAGAAGTTTTTCAATCAAATTTCAAAATTTAATTCTTAAAGTTAAGTGTGTTTTGAAATTTAAATTATTTTGTTTTGAAATAATTATATATAAGGTTAATTATCTTATTAAATCTCTATTTTGTTTTCTAAAATAAAATGATTTAATTAACGAAGTGATTATGATAAGTGTATTAAACTTTAAATTAATCAATATTTTTGTATAAAATGATTTCAAGCATTTAATTTAAATGATGTAATTAAGTAATGAATTAAGACACAAAGGTTTATCTTTAATTAATTAAGGTGGATAATTAAAGAATAATTTATTAATTAATTAAGGTAATTAATTAAAAGGTTAATTAATTTATAATTAAAAGATAATTACTTAATTAAGGGTTAATTAATTATGTAATTAACTTAACGTTGTTTTATTTATTTAATTAAGGGATAATTAATTACTTAAAGGTTAATTACTTAATGTAAGTAACTAAAAGATAATTTGAAATTAAAGGTTAATTAATTAAAGGATAACTAAGGAGTAATCACTTAATAATTAAAGGTTAATTATTTAATGATTAAAGGTTGATTGATTTATTAATTAAGGTTGATTAATTAATAATTAAAGGTTAATAAATTTATTATTAAAGGTTAATTAATAAATAATTAAAGGATAATTAATTAAAATGGTTTGTAATTTATTAATGATAATTAACCGGGATTAGTAATTTATTCATAAGTAATTAATCTGGTTGAAATTAATTATAATCATGTGATTAATTGGTCTTACTTATGGATGATTGGATTCTATTGAATGCTTTGAATTGTTTAATATCTCTGATGTGTGCTGTTTTGTTATATGAATTGTGTGGGCTGAGCTATGAACTATGATTTATTTATATTTGATGTTATTACTTGTTTATCTGTGAATGAAAGATAAGCGTTATAGGATTATACCGCTTATCGATATTGTTGTGCTTGAATTGATAATGGTTGTGATTTGTTATTATTGTGTGTAAAACCCCTAGACTACACCGCACACATAAATACGGATTTCATGAGGATTTGGTTAAGTAACAGATATTTGAATTTAATATTATTTTATTTAAAATGATAAAATGGTTTCAAAATTTAAATGTTGAATCCAATTGGTTTGAAAGTGAAATTGAGTTGAATATGAAAAGCTTTTGAAAAAGAAGTTTGAAATTGAAATTTAGTTGAACATAGTATATCTTGTTTAAGTTTTTAAAATTGTTTTGGAAATTATGGTTTATACAATATATATATATATATATGGATTTAAAACCATTTTAAATAAATTGTTATGGGAGTTTGAATTTAATTCAAATAGAACTTGCCGAGTATACGGGAGTTCACTGATTTTCTGATTTTAGTTTAAAAGCTATAACTTGAGTTGATTTAATCGGATTTTCCGAAAATGAAAAACATTTTTTTTCAAATGATAATAGCTTTCATATAAAGAAAGAACTTCCAGTTTTTGTTGAAAGGATTTCCAATTTTTGTTGAAAAGATTTCAAGTTGTGTGTAAATCAAGTTTGACATGGAATTGTTTTGAAAGCTATGAATAAATCTTTGTTAAAGATTGGTGAACCTTGTTTCGAATTGAAAGTGATCTTAAAGGATGAATCCTTTTTAAAAAAATTAAAGTGGAAATTTGTTTAAACCATTTAAAGGAAAGGTTTTGGGCTTAAAGTTGTGACTTAACTAAGATCCCAATATATCCATATGATTTTAAAATTAAGTGCTCATTCGGTTTAGCCGGGAGAGGACTTTATGTCATAAAACTCATTTCGAATAGTGATACGACGTAATGGGAGTGTATTTGAAGATGGTGGTGAAGATCGGGTATTTTCGAGAACGAAAGATTACCTGTTGAATGTCTTTGCACTGAGTCACGCCGGTATAGAGATCTCTATATGTGATGGGGAGTCCGATCGGGATTGTAAATACCCAGATTTGCAAGGGCTTCTTTGGAAGTGCCTTCGGTTCCGTTTCGAACCCGGAACGGACTTGTATGGATGTATGTCTGACATTACACTTTGACATGTAAAGATGGTTTCTATCAAATACATTTCTGTTTGGTGGTGGAGAATTTATTCTCTTAGCTTAACACCCTTCTCTGAAACGTACGAGCTCAGAGATTATGTAGCCGATGGTTACTAGTGATACATTCCCAATTTGGTAATGTAGCATACTAAGTGTCGCTGATCATTTGTTGATCAAAGCATGGCTTTTGTAAAAAGCGTAGCTTTGTGGACGAGACCTCGTCGAACCTAACAATCCGGAAATGGTCGAAATAGGAAAGTTGCGGCAAGGTTATGAGGGTCGCACCCTTTAGGGTATGTCCATTTCCTTTTGGATAAAAAGTGATATCATGGTATGGAGCCCAGATATTTAACTTATGTGGTTATTGGAATTTGTTGGTGTTGAGGGCCCTCGGATAAAGGTCGGTGACGACCGGAGGATGGCATACTCGTGTCAGTAGTTACCTAGTTACAGAGGTAACCCGGCCTTGTGTTGGTAGAGAGCCGGTTAGGTTCTCGGGGCGTCCCTCCAGAGGCGTACCCATGTCATAGGGAAGTTTCTTAGCCTGACCATTTGCAGGAAATCCAATCATCCAATACGCGCCTTGTACGGTTTTAGTTATAGAACCTGCCATTTAACATGGTAGCTATAGTAAGCATACTATAATGGTACGTATGCTGGGTAAGATTAATATTATACTTGCAAATGTTTTCTGCACTATGCACTAATAACAGTATCAAAAGGATTTTATGTATCAAGCATGTTTGACTGTCATAAGGAGAAGTCTCCTCCAAGTGTGTGATTGCATTGTGTGTGTGGCGGGAGGCCTTATGGCAGTTTCATTTTCCAAAAAGCATAGCGGATTTCTTTTTATTTCTCTTTGTTTTCTTTTTGTTCAAAATAAAACTGTTTTTGTTTGCTCACACCAGTCCCATGACTGTCCTGGAGTTTATTGTTCCCTTTCTAAACTCTGGGTACTCACAATTTTCCGCACGGGCAGCCTAGTGTCAGGTTTTCAGATAATCAAATAGTAGATGTAGCTTTTGGCAATCTTTGGAGTCATTGGTTTGCGGATCGCATTTTGTTTCAATTTCAGCATGATGGTGGTTCGAGCTTTTGGTTTGGAGTTTGAAGTTTGGCATTGAAGATGTTATCTTCCCGTTGTCTTCTGCTGTTTTGTCCTTCCGCTGTTGTATCATATCTCTCATAGTGTTGATCATTTCATTTGTATCAAATGTTGTGCATCAATAAAATTATTCATTCTATTTCCACTGTGATGTATCATCTAATGTTGTTATAAGCTCCGGCGAACCAGACTCAACGTTTGAATCTGCGGCATTCGAATACAGGTGATGTATTTAGTGTCGATTTTCGAAGGTCGAGTCAGGGTCATTACAGACAATCCATGACCATAGATCATTACGCCTTCCCATGCCGCACCTACTTCGTATTGAACATTTTCTCCAATTCGACTTTGATCATCAAAGTAATCTCGACTGTCAAATGAAGAGAAAATAATGGCGGCTAAGGTTTAGTTTTAGCAAATGAGAGAAAGTGATGGCCTTTTATAGAAAATTTTAAAAGCGCTATTCACACTTTTAAATTTCGAACTCCAATCGAAGCATCTCACCTGGCGTTATACAAGTTATATCCCTATTCCGAACATAATGGAATATAAATTAGGAGCCCATTCCATCATATAAAGAAGTTAACTTTTCAAAATCAAATTGTATAAATTTAAATTCCTTTAAATAAACTCTAACCGTTTCAAACTCACACGACCAAGCGTGAAGCGATATGTCTAATTGCTACGAAATTCGAAGACATATAATAATTTACTATTACAGATCCAATGAAACTTGTTTCGCCACTAAGACAGTGCCTTAAAAGGCTATTTTTACACGTTAATTAAAACGAGTAATTTCCAAAATTAATTTAATCACTTTTAATTTAATTTAAAAGTCTACTATCCTTCTTCTTATTTAAATAGAATTTAAACCAATTTTCAAAATTGTTTTCATTCACATTAAATTCAAGATTTAAAACTTTAAACAATTCCAAATATTAAATTTACCAATTTAATTATCAAATAAATCGCTATATTTGAAATATAAGTTATTTAGCTTATAAAATTAACTTTTCAATATTTAAAATGAATTAAATATTTCAAATTTAAATGACTGAAATTCTGGATCGTTACATATAGTTGCTACCGAATTTTACCTCTAACAATATGGGTTAATAGCCCATAAAAGCCCAAATAAGTATATTTAACTAAATCCAATTTAATTTCTTTCTCGATATCTCATATGGATAGATGTACTTATAACTATTATACATATATACAACAATATTAATTCCTCAAGTTATATTCAAATTTTATAATTAATATTTCATAATATTAGTTAATTTATAACAATCATAAACTAATTAAATTGTTTTGTCTAAAGAGAGTTCATCATTTCGGTTGTGCAACTCGTGGGTGTAAATTCAGTTAGCAATTAACATCGAACTATTCAAATGTACACATTCACACGTTATTAGTAGGTGGTGTGACATTTTGGTCAAATTTATCGCTTACTTAGTTTCGATAAAATCCAATTTCACTTTATTAAACGTTACCTGGCTGTGATATTTATTTACACCAATTCACTTCATAAAAACTATATCACTATAGCCTTGTGGAATTTTATAATGGTCAAAATTCCAATATCATTTATATCGAACTCTATAGTCCAAATACAAAGTCCTTGGTTCAATAATAATACTTATTATTAACTAAAATGCTCTGGCCAGAGATTTTATTTTGAGTTGACTTGAGTTGACCGTGATATTAACCTCATATAACTGAGGTGGCGAATTCTCTCTTGAACAGTGTTTCACTTCCAATACTTCTACTCGACCCAACTAAACACCATGTTATGATTTGACTATAATCAAAGCAGGGCTTTCATATTGAAGATCCATAGTATTCTTAAGTCGAGAGAATTGTGTAAATTGGTCGTATCGATATTTTTTGTTTGACCTTAATTATATTAACCAATAGAAAACTATTGAGTGAGTCATTCTGTAGTTATCCAATAACTATCAGTATGTAACCTTTAGGTACCCACTACAGTCATGAGTAATACACTGCCTAACCTTTAGAGAGCGTTATGTACAGAAGTTCAACGGATACATTGATATCCAGTCTCGATGCATCTTGATTAGGAACATTTAAAGTGATATATTTATTTTTATTGTGATAAATTACTCACGGTTACAACACCCTGCAACTACTATCACAAAACATACTATTTATGGATTTTCTTTGACATATAATTTTAATTAAATTAATTAATTAATATAACCAGATTATATCAAGTATATAATAGAAAGAAATACCTTCGATTTCGAACAAGATTGGTTGTTAAGTTAGATATATGTAAAAAATTATATAATTACACCTAGAGCATACCCCTAACTCTATCACTACCTATATCATAAGTATTTTCCAATTAGAAGCCCAAAGGCTTTTCTCAAACTTAAATAAAGACTTCCCAAATATAAGCCCATACCTAACTTGCTATCAACTCAATAAACCATGTCTATCATCCACAATGTCCTATCAATGTAAGAGATATTACTTAAGTCATTTAATGTCTTTTAATGTGAAATAGGTAGACTTCGACCGTTTAATATCTTATTTAAGGCAGGTCTATATTATTTACTACCTATAATCCTAAGGCGGACTCCTCGGTAATAACTATCTAGCTAACATTGCACGGACTCTCTTCAACCACTTAATACATCCAATTGAAGCAGGTCATTTCCTGAGATATACTTTACCACGCCTAACCCATAATCCTAATCATTTACTACTTTCTACAAAGAGAAGAGGTGGGCCCTCACACAACCACTTATTACCTTCAATCTCTGAAGCAGATGCTTTGCATTATGACCCGTATCCCACGGTGACGTCATATTAGCCTGACTATTCGTAAGTACCGATAGGTAGATTAGCTTGACATATTTACTGAGACGACCCGACTTCCTAACTCTAGGAAATCGCATCATCTTGAAGAAAGAAAGGGATAGAAGAAGAAAAGAAAGAGAAAGAAGAATACAACAGCAACATATACTCACAGCGGAACGAATGAAATATAATATATCACATAAAATATTACATAGTATCATTTTACATTAGAGTACACAACTTATACAACAGATATTATACAGTTATAAACATCTGTCTAACTATACAACTCACAATACACAAGAAACAGATACCAAACAAACACAGCGGAACCATAATATAACTACACGTGGAAGCCTCCTTCTCCGTATCTCCTCCAGAATTCGTCAAGAAAACCTGAATCACTTGACTACTCATACATAATATGAGTACCCAAGAGTTTAATAAAACAGAAAATAAACACTCGGGTCAGACAGGGGTCTGGTGTGAGTAAACGGTTTAAAATTGCTTAACTTTATAGAAACCTTTGAAAAGAAAAGGTATCACGTAAGACTTCCCACACATAAACATGGAAAAGTTTTTACCTTACGCTAACCAAAACATTTGATAGGAAATCTAGTGATATTATAATAGTGTCTAAGGTTTTCAAGTAAATATGAAATAGCTGAAATTGTTACATGATTAAATTCCAGCTACTAGCCACAAAAGTGGGTAATACAAACAAAACCGTAGGGTCTCGTAGGAAGAATGGGTTTTCATCAATGGCAGGGCTACTGGGGTACCGCCCGTCACAGTACATGGCCTAGATCACCGTACCAAGGAGCCACCCTAACTCCCCTGCAACACAAGGCCGGGACCATTCCTTACTCGACAGTCCCGAACAAGACAACCCCGTTGTTGGCGCGCGATTCCAACTGCCCACACAGCCGAATAAAAAGGGACTTCTAGACAGGGGGAAATCTTGCTCTCCAGTGGGAGCTACCCACGAAGCCTTGCTGCACCTCCCATGTTTTAGCCATTCCTGGTTGATGAGGCTTGAGGCTGTGATTACCTTTATAGAACACATCTATCTTAGAATGCCCATCGTCCTCTTGACGATGTTCTGAAAGCATTCAATCCATACAAGTTCGTTCCGGGTTCGAACGAAACCAAAGGCACTATCCCGTTGCACTCATTTTGGAATCACCCTCAGAGTCAACGACCATAGTCCTTGTTCTCTGAATCACCATCTCGAATCTATATGTACTATTCCGTCAACTCATTACGGAATCACCCATAGAGTTATATTGACGTATAGTTCTTACACCTCGAGTCTTCACTAGCTCCACTTGGATTCACGACCTAATGTTTAATTGGAATCGGTGTGGTTTTCGGATCCCAAATATGGAAACCCGATCCCGGTCTCACCGAAACCAAACGCCATTTTAATGTCCAAGTTGTACTCAAGGGTTTAAACAATTTAACTCATATTCAGGGTGATATATAAACAGATAGATGAATAACATTACCACGATAGATAATTCACATCAAACATTCATCTCCACAAAACAGCATATCACATATCATAGATATCCAAATCATGCAATATCAACCAATATCAAACACCCAATATCAATCACTCAATATTGATCATCCAATATCAGTCAATCAACCAATAATAACCAATCAACCAAGCAGAATTGATTAACGCTTAATCAATTTGATTACCGAAAATCTTCCTTCATTTATTTATTCCAAATAAATAAATTAATCATCTCTAATGATCTTCTTCAATTAATCTTTGTTGATTAATTATACTTTAATTATATTCAAGTAATTATCCTTAACCGTATTCAGTAATTAACCTTTAATTGCTATCATTGATTACAATAATTAATGATCCTTCATTTACTCCCATTAATTAATCAATTATAATTAATTACATTAAACCTTAATTAATTACAATTAATTAATCACACTTAAATTAATTACTTATATTAATCAACTTTGATTAATATCATTAATTACATTAATTAATGATCCATATTAATTAATAATTCTCTTTAATTAAATAATTAACTTGTAATTGATCAACTCATTAATCATAATTAGAAATTAACAATTTGTAATTACTTATCTTAATTAATTAACTTCTTAATTAATTATATTAACCTTTGATTAATTAATCTATTAATCTTTAATTGCTTCATTATGTAATTATTATTAAATTGAATTAATAAATAAATCCTTAATTAATTACTTTATTAATTAATTACATTTAATTTAATTACACTTAGTAATTAATCTTTAATTAAACACATTTCATTAATTAATTAATCTTATTAATTAACTAACTAAAATAATTAAGTAATTAACTCTTGATTACTTACATTAGTAATTATCTCTAATTACTTCATTAATAACTCTTTATTACTCTCTTAATTCATTACTTAACAAATAATTAATTCCATTATTAAACAATCCTTAAGCCTTAATTAATTACTTAATCCATAATTAATTAACTTCAAACAATTATACTAATTCAATTCCTTAATTGATAACAACAAGTGATTACCCATAATCACTTCAACTAATTACTCCCATGAGTAACTTCTCTAATTACTCCCATAAGTAATTACCATTCTAATTTTATTTGAAAATAAACATTGATTACTTCATTAAGTAATCACACTTAATAAATCCATAATTAAGTGATTAAATAAACAATTAACTAATTTTTTAAAATTAATTAAATAATTAACTAACTTCTAATATTAAAGAAAAATCTTTAATAAATTAAGAAAACCATAAATCTTAATCAAACTTAACTTATTAACAATTCATATTTAATATGTATTCTTAAGTTAATAACAAAAATTAATTAACCCTATTTATCTTTTAAATTAAATTTTATTTGAATAAATCAAATTTTAACAACCTTAAAGACCAATTATTAAATTTGATTTACAACAATATTAACCCTTATTGAAAATAATACATTTAAAAAAAATCAAAATTCAAAACACATTGATCATCTAAATTAAACTTATTCATTCAAAATGAAATTTGAAACCCTAGTTTTAAAATCATTACTTAAAAATTACTCTAACTTTGATTTAATATTTAAAATCAAATCACTCTTTTAAATTTAAGTTCAAAAAAATTTAATTAGATAATTATTTTCAAAAACATTCTTCTTAAAACAATTTAAATTTGAAATATAAATTTAATTTACGTTTTGTTCAAAGAACAAGTATAACCTTTATAAATTTGTTTTTTTCTTATTATAAACCTGTTTATACTTAATACCTGATTTCACATGTTCAACTCAAGTTAAAATTTTATATCATATATCATTACATAACTCAACAGTGCAATATCACTCAAACACGAGAACCAACCCAGGAAACCCTCGTGCCTACCCCGAAGCCAACCTAACCCCATCTCCTTCGAGTCGAAAGTGAGCATAACGCGATGACTACTACGAGTTCCCAACGTCTTCCCCAGATCCATGCTTACTTGTGCACAACGTACACACGTGTACGTGCGCGGTCACCTCCGGCCATGGTAGGTTGTCACCACCAACGTCGACGATCACTTGCTCGCACGCGAGTCCAATTCCAAACCCAGATCAAATAATACGCAAGAGATTCAAAATTTCATCATTCGAATCAAAAATCTGCAGCTGCTCGCAACCAAAAATCCATCACCGTCGATGGTCGCCTCCACCTGAAAACCCTTACGACCTTCCAGAGCACCACCGAACCTCCACGCTATCATCCCACACGTCACGATCGACTCCGATCATATAACCAAGTCGCGAATGCTTCCACGGCTCAACCCAGCCAAAAACAGAAATAAACCCTAGATCGTTCGATTCCAAGCAAATTGGTCATTGGAAAAATCCAAAAGCATTTTTCCCAACATCCTCCACATAAAAGCAAGCTTCAATCCAAGTTTCACACCAAATTAATGTATAGATAATCGGCAATTGCCAAAAAAAACCTTTTCGAACAAAACCAAATTTCTAATCAATTTGTCAACTAAAAATTTAGATATTAACTCCTAAATTCATTATTTTCTGCCATGATTACAATCATGTAATCCAAATCCAAAATTAAATAAGCTGATTTTTAACGTATATAAATGTTTCACTGTTATTTCAAATTTAAACATTTATTTGCTAAATTATAATTCCAGAATTTATCTCATACTTGATATTATACTACACAAACATCTTTAATTCAAAAATCCAAGATAAGTTTAATTTGGAGTTAAGAATTCTTTCTTAAAAAAAAACAGAACCCTGGAGTATATAACAGAGAAGCAGATGTACTAATAATTTCACAAACCCAACTTTAAATAAACATGCTTTCACATTATCGAACATATAAACATATTAAATCTATGTTACTGCAATATTTATCACTAATATTAATATAACTTCAGATTTTAAAACTGTCTTTAAAATAAAATTTACTCACAGTTTATTTGAAGAGCGGATTTTTAGTTACTTCCAGGATTTGAACATTTATCTGGAAAACTTTGATTGCATGCTTCAATTGATTGTTAAAAATGTTGAAACTAATCTGAACTTGCTGCAGCCCTTCATTTGGAATGCAGTTTTGAAGAAATGCAGATTTGAGGTTGAAGATTTCCTTGATGTTGTAAGCTTGAGGTTTGCAGATTTTAATTTACTTCAAATTTTGATTTTGTGTTTAAATCTTTCAGATTTGTAAGTGGTTTACTGAATTGCCATTAATTTAAGAAGAAGAAATAAAGTTTTGAAAAAATGAAAAAGGATAAACAATTTTCTTTTATGTTTTAAATTTTCAAACAAATGAAAGATGAATGCCACATGTTCGTTAATCTTACATTTGTCACTTTACTTGATTTAATTACTTACAAGTGTTATTTAGAGGTGTCTATATGGTTACATTTGTACTTAAGCATTTTAAATTAATTTTACTTAATTTAAATGTAAATATAACTTACTTAACTTACTAAATAAATAAAATTTACATATGTCTTTCTCAAGTGTTTTTAATAAACTTTTATTTAATTTAAATGTAAATATAGTCCTACTTATTTAGGTTACTTTATAAATAAATTCTTATGTATGTGAATATAAATTTACTTTTTAAAAGAAAATGTTCTAAAACTAATTAAAATATAAATAATTTCTTATACATAGATTTAAAAATCTAAAACATTTATAGATACATTTATAACTATTTTAAATTTAAACACTTTTAAAGAAAACAAACAAAATGTTTAAATCTTTTTAAACTATCATATTTAAAATAAATAACAATCTCATATTTTAAAAACAAACAATTATCTTATAATTGAAAACAATTTAATTAATCTAAATTAACTTTTGAAAATATAAATTAAACAAAGCTTTAAATTACAATTATCAATTATCAATTGATTAAAATTAAATTTCAAAACAAATCCAAATTATAACATATACATATATATATTACAATTTGAAAATTCAATCTTTATTTAAAACAAAAGATATTCTATTCATAATATATATCAAATATATATATATATATATATATATATATATTATAAACAGAATAAAATTTCATTTGCTTTGACAAATAATTCATATCTTTTGTATATATTGTTTAAAAAGATATTGATCACAATCATCAGATTAAATATTTATTAACCTTTAAAAGATTAAATTTACCCATTTAAATTAAAATTATAAAGAAAAATCATCAAATCAATTTAATTATAAATACGGATTATTAAATTGATATTGCCTAAAATTCCGGGTCGTTACAATCCTCCCCCCTTAAAAGAATTTCGTCCCCGAAATTTAAAATCAAAAGTAATTTAATAACCCAGCAAAGATTTTAATTTCGAACAGCTAAGCATTCCTAACAACCAGTTACTAACAACCAGAGCAATCAATCACACAAACAAACCAACCTCGAATTATTCTGACACAAATCAGAATAAATCCTACTAATATTATCTCGAGTTTCCTAAGTATAGAACACCGGGAGACTGCTCTATAGAATCTAACAAACAACACCACCAAAAACCATAGCTCCTCTCGTCACTAGATCCATCAATCTGAACAGAACATCAGACTATACTCAAGTCCAGAACAACTTCCAAATCCAACTGAACTATAGATTCAACAACCAACAATGAATCATACACGTACTCCCTCGGAGATACATGATATACAATGAATTCCAGCTATCCAAACTGGCAATTCAATCTATCCTATTAAAAACACGGATAAGAAATTTCAAATGCCACAGCACTAACCAACCAATCTTAACCAATTACTATTCTCTTAACTAGAGAAATCTGAACAACAATGAAGTCTCCAACTTCGAATTCCAAACTCCTAATCTCATATCTGTATAACTCAACAGACAATCCTGGGCTGCAAATCTCTTCTTGATCAGCTCAACCTATGCTGATACTTGCAAAAACAACTAGACCAAAACAAACAATTCCAGGATCCTATTCAACAGAAAAGTCTTCCAAAATCCGTCGAAATCCAGAACTCAAGCCCTACTTACCAACCAATAGCAAACAGAACTTACTTCCTTCCTTACACAGCTGCTACCTTGCTTCCGCAACTCTGATTCTGAAATAGATGAGAATACTGTTGATGAACACGAGTACAAACTTATCTAATATATCCGAGAAACTTTGTTCGTCAAATCCATAAAATCTGAGTGACACATCAGACTCAGTCACACAACCTTACTACAGAAATCCAACTCAAAACTAGATCTAACCAAATCTAAATTCCAAAAATATTTCTGAGTTGCTACACCAACTCTTCTACTAGGCTAACTACCAAAATCACTTCTGAACCAAACAATATGGAACTCAACTCCAGATGTAGACAAACTTCTGATTACCTCAGTAGCTCCCACTTCCACATGAGAACCCTTAGCCTCAGATAAAAGATTGCCCAAAGAAAAATTCCCAAACTAATCGCAAGTCACTTTTGCGATCCAACCTAGTTCGGATTCCAAAGAAACTGTTCTTTCTTTACCAATTTGAACAGCTTTAAGCTTCTCCAAATAAGGTTAACCCTTCAAGAAACTTCCACCAACTGCACGGGCTACTGAAAGAGAACCACCAAGATTTCTGAACCATCGGAGAAACAACCACACTGCTGCTTCCAAATTCTACCTCGATGATACTGCGAAGCCAAAAGACCTTCTCGTCAGCACACCGAACACTTTGAATTGCACTGCTACCACAGCTAACCAAAGACTTCTAATCCAAAGGCTTTCCCAAACCCAAGACCATCAACAAACCACACAATAGACCTTCGAGATGGCAGGCAATCCTCTCAAGAGATTCGGGCTCCAAACCAAGCATCAACATCTCGCTCTCCTTAAGGAATAACAAATGAGACCATGCCGAAGAGAAACAACTCATAGACCTTAGTATCATATTCCAAAACAGCCAACCTCCATGCTAAAGATCCAGATAACTTCTATACAGACGAATCTTCTCTATGGCAGGTAAAAACTGCTCCTCAACTATTTCTAAAACTGCTTCAAGAGAAAACATCCTCTGAAAATATCAAGGATACTGCATCTCATCACGCAGTTATCAAAATGTCATTACTTACTTCTGCACTTCCGACAAATCCAAACTCAAGAAAAATTCGCTCACCCGAGCGAAATCCAAACTTACATTTCAAAGATAAACTCCGAATCTTTAAAAGATTTCCGTCGGATATCAGAGAAATCCTTACTCCACCTACAATTCTCACTTGAGGCGGTATTAGGTATACAGTCTCAACAAATACTTCCAACCTCAACATATGGACCTCTTCTATCAGTGGTAGTCGTATTACACACACAAACCACTACTCCATCTACCTCTAAAACTTAGTTGGAAAATACGAATAGATAACCCAACAGATCTGGTGTGTATATATATATATATATATATATATAGTTATATATAGTTATATGTAAAAATTACAAGTACGATCTCTCAAGAAAGACACCACTCCAGAGCCTAGGTATTCACTCAACCTAATGCTCTGATACTAAATGAGACGACCCGACTTCCTAACTCCAGTAAATCGCATCATCTTGAAGAAAGAAAGGGATATAAGAAGAAAAGAAAGAGAAAGAAGAACACAACAACAACAACAAATAACTCACAGCGGAACGAATGAAATATAATATATCACATAAAATATTACATAGTATCATTTTACATCAGAGTACACAACTTATACAACAAATGTTAGACAGTTATAAACATCTGTCTAACTATACAACTCACAATACACAAGAAACAGATACCAAACAAACACAGCGGAACCATAATATAACTACACGTGGAAGCCTCCGGCTCCATATCTCCTTCAGAATTCGTCAAAAAAACCTGAATCACTTGACTACTCATACATAATATGAGTACCCAAGAGTTTAATAAAACAGAAAATAAACACTCGGGTCAGACAGGGGTCTGGTGTGAGTAAACGAGTTAAAATTGCTTAACTTTATAAAAACCGTTGAAAAGAAAAGGTATCACGTAAGACTTCCCACACATAAACACGGAAAAGTTTTTACCTTACGCTAACCAAAACATTTGATAGGAAATCTAGTGATATTAGAATAGTGTCTGGGGTTTTCAAGTAAATATGAAATAGACGAAATTGTTACATGATTAAATTCCAGCTACTAGCCACAAAAGTGGGTAATACACACAAAACCGTAGGGTCTCGTAGGAAGAATGGGTTTCCATCAATGGCAGGGCTACTGGGGTACTGCCCTTCACAGTACGTGGCCTAGATCACCGTACCGAGGAGCCACCCTAACTCCCCTGCAACACAAGGTCGGGACCATTCCTTACTCAACAGTCCCGAACAAGAGAACCCCGCAGTTGGCGCGCGATTCCAACTGCCCACACAGCCGAATAAAAGGGACTTCTAGAAAGGGGAAAATCTTGCTCTCCAGTGGGAGCTACCCACGAAGCCTTGCTGCAACTCCCCTGTTTTAGCCATTCCCGGTTGATGAGGCTTGAGGCTGCGATTACCTTTATAGAACTTATCTATCTTAGAATGCTCATCGTCCTCCTGACGATGTTCTGAAAGCATTCAATCCATACAAGTTCGTTCCGGGTTCGAACGAAACCGAAGGCACTATCCCGTTGCACTCATTTTGGAATCACCCTCAGAGTCAACGACCATAGTCCTTGTTCTCTGAATCACCATCTCGAATCTATAAGTACTATTCCGTCAACTCATTACGGAATCACCCACAGAGTTATATTGACGTATAGTTCTTACACCTCGAGTCTTCAGTAGCTCCACTTGGATTCACGACCTAACGTTTAATTGGAATCGGTGTGGTTTCGGATCCCAAATATGGAAACCCGATCCCGGTCTCACCGAAACAAAACGCCATTTTAATGTCCAAGTTGTACTTAAGGGTTTAAACAATTTAAACTCATATTCAGGGTGATATATAAACAGATAGATGAATAACATTACCACAATAGATAATTCACATCAAACATTCATCTCCACGAAACAACATATCACATATCATAGATATCCAAATCATCCAATATCGACCAATATCAATCACTCAATATTGACCATCCAGTATCAGTCAATCAACCAATAATAACCAATCAACCAAGCAGAATTGATTAACTCTTAATCAATTTGATTACCTAAAATCCTCCTTCATTTATTTATTCCAAATAAATAAATAAATCATCTCTGATGATCTTCTTCAATTAATCTTTCTTGATTAATTATACTTTAATTATATTCAAGTAATTATCCTTAACCATATTCAGTAATTAACCCTTAATTGCTATCATTAATTACAATAATTAATGATCCTTCATTTACTCCCATTAATTAATCAATTATAATTAATTACATTAAACCTTAACTAATTACAATTAATTAATCATACTTAAATTAATTACTTATATTAATCAACTTTGATTAATATCATTAATTACATTAATTAATGATCCTTATTAATTAATAATTCTCTTTAATTAAATAATTAACTTGTAATTGATCAACTCATTAATCATAATTAGAAATTAACAATTTGTAATTACTTATCTTAATTAATTAACTTCTTAATTAATTATATTAACCTTTGATTAATTAATCTAAGTAATTAATCTTTAATTGCTTCATTAAGTAATTATTATTAAATTTGGCAAGGCTAGTAATTATTATTAAATTGAATTAATAAATAAATCCTTAATTGATTACTTTATTAATTAATTACATTTAATTTAATTCATTAATTAATTAATCTTATTAATTAATTAACTAAAATAATTAAGTAATTAACTCTTGATTACTTACATAAGTAATTATCTCTAATTACTTCGTTAATAACTTTTTTTTACTCTCTTAATTCATTACTTAACAAATAATTAATTCCATTATTAAACAATCCTTAAGCCTTAATTAATTACTTAATCCATAATTAATTTACTTCAAACAAATATACTAATTCAATTCCTTAATTGATAATAATAAGTGATTACCCATTAATCACTTCAACTAATTACTCCCATGAGTAACTTCTCTAATTACTCCCATAAGTAATTACCATTCTAATTTTATTTGAAAAAAACCATTGATTACTTCATTAAGTAATCACACTTAATTAATCCATAATTAAGTGATTCAATAAACAATTAACTAATTTTTTAAAATTAATTAAATAATTAATTAACTAACTTCTAATATTAAAGAAAAATCTTTAATAAATTAAGAAAACCATAAATCTTAGTCAAACTTAACTTATTAACAATTCATATTTAATATGTATTCTTAAGTTAATAACAAAAATAAATTAACCCTATTTATCTTTAAAATTAAATTTTATTTGAATAAATCAAATTTTAATAACCTTAAAGACCAATTATTAAATTTGATTTACAATAATATTAACCCTTATAGAAAATAATACATTTAAAAACAAATTTTCAAAATTCAAAACACATTGATCATCTAAATTAAACTTATTCATTCAAAATGAAATTTGAAACCTTAGTTTTAAAATCATTACTTAAAAATTACTCTAACTTTGATTTAATATTTAAAATCAAATCACTCTTTTAAATTTAAGTTCAAAAAAATTTAATTAGATAATTATTTTCAAAAAAAATCTTCTTAAAATAATTTAAATTTGAAATATAAATTTAATTTACGTTTTGTTCAAAGAACAAGTTTAACCTTTATAAAATTGTTTTTTTCTTATTATAAACCTGTTTATACTTAATACTTGATTTCACCTGTTCAACTCAAGTTAAAATTTTATATCATATATCATTACATAACTCAACAGTGCAACATCACTCAAATTCGAGAACAAACCCAGGAAACCCTCCTGCCTACCCCGAAGCCAATCCAACCCCATCTCCTTCTAGTCGAACGTGAGCATAACGCGATAACTACTCCGAGTTCCCAACGTCTTCCCCAGATCCATGCTTACCTGTGCACAACGTACACACGTGTACGTGCGCGGTCACCTCCGGCCATGATAGGTCGTCACGACCAACGTCGACGATCACTTGGTCACGCGCGAGTCCAATTCCAAACCCAGATCATATAATACGCAAGAGATTCAAAATTTCATCATTCGAATCAAAAATCTGCAGCTGCTCGCACCCAAAAATCCATCACCACCGATGGTTGCCTCCACCTGAAAACCCCAACGACCTTCCAGAGCACCACCGAACCTCCACGCTATCATCCCACACGTCACGATCGACTCCGATCATATAACCAAGTCGTGAATGCTTCCACAGCTCAACCCAGCCAAAAACAAAAATAAACCCTAGATCGTTCGATTCCAAGCAAATTGGTCATTGGAAAAATCCAAAAGCATTTTTCCCAACATCCTCCAAATACAAGCAAGCTTCGATCCAAGTTTCACACCAAATTAATGTAGCAATTGCCAAAAAACCCCTTTTCAAACAAAATCAAATTTCTAATCAATTTATCAACTAAATTTTTTTATATTAACTCCTAAATTCATTATTTTCTGCAATTATTACAATCATGTAATCCAAATCCAAAATTAAATAAGTTAATTTTTAACATATATAAATGTTTCACTGTTATTTCAAATTTAAACATTTATTTGCTAAATTATAATTCCAGAATTTATCTCATACTTGATATTATACTACACAAACATCTTTAATTCAAAAATCCAAGATAAGTATAAGTTTAATTTGGAGTTAAGAATTCTTTCTAAAAAAAACAACCGAACCTTGGAGTATATAACGAAATAAACATGCATTCACATTATCGAACATATAAACATATTAAATCTATGTTACTGCAATATTTATCACTAATATCAATATAACTTCAGATTTTAAAACTGTCTTTAAAATAAAATTTACATTTTATTTGTAGAGCAGATTTTTAATTACTTCCAGGATTTGAACATTTATCTGGAAAACTTTGATTGCATGCTTCAATTGATTGTTAAAAATGTTGAAACTAATCTGAACTTGCTGTAGCCCTTCATTTGGAATGCAGTTTTGAAGAAATGCAGATTTGAGGTTGAAGATTTCCTTGATGTTGTAAGCTTGAGGTTTGCGGATTTTAATTTACTTCAAATTTTGATTTTTTGTTTAAATCTTTCAGATTTGTAAGTGGTTTACTGAATTGCCATTAATTTAAGAAGAAGAAAGAAAGTTTTGAAAAAATGAAAAAGGATAAATAATTTTCTTTTATGTTTTAAATTTTCAAACAAATGAAAGATGAATGCCACATGTTCATTAATTTTACATTTGTCACTTTACTTGATTTAATTACTTACAAGTGTTATTTAGAGGTGTCTATATGGTTACATTTGTACTTAAGCATTTTGAATTAATTTTACTTAATTTAAATGTAAATATGTAAATATAACTTACTTAACTTACTAAATAAATAAAATTTACATATGTCTTTCTCAAGTGTTTTTAATAAACTTTTATTTAATTTAAATGTAAATATAGTCCTACTTATTTAGGTTACTTTATAAATAATTTCTTATATATGTGAATATAAATTTACTTTTTAAAAGAAAATGTTCTAAAACTAATTAAAATATAAATAATTTCTTATACATAGATTTAAAAATCTAAAACATTTATAGATACATTTATAACTATTTTAAATTTAAACACTTTTAAAGAAAACAAACAAAATGCTTAAATCTTTTTAAACTATCATATTTAAAATAAATAACAATCTCATATTTTAAAAACAAACAATTATCTTATAATTGAAAACAATTTAATTAATCTAAATTAACTTTTGAAAATATAAATTAAACAAAGCTTTAAATTACAATTATAAATTATCAATTGATTAAAATTAAATTTCCAAACAAATCCAAATTATAACATATATATATATATATTACAATTTGAAAATTCAATCTTTATTTAAAACAAAATATATTCTATTCACAATATATATCAAATATATATATATATATATATATATATATATATATATTATAAACAGAATAAAATTTCATTTACTTTGACAAATAATTCATTTCTTTTGTATATATTGTTTAAAAAGATATTGATCACAATCATCAGATTAAATATTTATTAACCTTTAAAAGATTAAATTTACCCATTTAAATTGAAATTATAAAGAAAAATCATTAAATCAATTTAATTATTAATACGAATTATTAAATTGATATTGTCAAAAATTCCGAGTCGTTACATTTGTTCTGTACAATTTGGATCTAACCTCGCGTTATCGTAGTTACTTATTATAGACGATATATCACATCAGTCCCAAAGGCATGTTGTAGGTAGTCAGAATAGTTGGGCAGACTTCTGTGTGCTTTTGACTAACCTCGCATCACTGTAACTTTGTCATGATCTCATCACTCTCTACATATATTATCACATATCTCATCGTTTTCATAATCAAGGCCTTATAAGAGATCTTCCGTACTTTGCCTTTAACGGTAATCACCTTTATAAGAGGGATTTTAATAAAAGTAGTAACTTATTTAACAACGCAATTATACATTATAGTTATATGTTAATTATGCATACATATATATGTGTATGTATGTATGTATATGTATGTATGTATGTATGTATGTATGTATGTATGTATGTATGTATGTATGTATGTATGTATGTATGTACGTATGTATATTCATATAAAAACGCGCGCGTGAGCCTAGTAATTTCTAAGCTTGTGGAGTTTACACGCTAAACTACCATTTAAATATCAACTCTTTCAACGGTTATACAAGTCTATCCCATGTTATTAATAATACAGAAATTCCAATATTCATATCCAAAAATTCTAATCAATAGACATTTATACAATAAAAATTTAAAATCAACTTATATTACATAAAAATAATGGAATATAATGATACTAGAAACTTACATTTTCAATTTTTATGCTCTATTCAACTCCTTTTCCACATAAAAATAAATAAAGGAATTTCTATTTAATTCATGGAAATAAGCGGTGCAAACTACGAATAAAATTTGTACCTTACACACTATTCCTTAATCAAAATCCTTTAACCAGATTAAAAAAAGAATAATAAGGAGTGGAATAGAAGGTAAAATTGTCAAAACTGCAAATCTACACTATTTCCATTATTTTACCATAAATAATTGGGATTCCAACATAGAATTGACGTTTCGCATTGAAGGAGTTTTGGTGGCTTATATGAAGCTTTTGCAAACCAAAACTCTACAAGGCATATTCAAACCCAACATATACTAATCAATTATTAAATAAAAAAGCTAAAATTTCCACTCACGGTATATCCTTAGTTTATCCTCCTTTGTACTTGATGTTGGAAATGTGCCAGCCCGCAGTGGAAGAAATGGGTGAATTTTTAAAAATTTACCATTTTGAATCTTTGGGCATATAAAGTCTAGAAGTATATTAGATCAAATCTAATGAAGTTTTTAAATAAAACCTTAATTTATTTAAAAATTAAATAAAAAAGTTTGTAATTAACTTAAATTTAAACATATAATGTATCAAATACACCTAACTATTACTCATAAGATAATTTAGAGAAAGAAACCTTTCATATCTTTCCCCAAAAGTTATGTACTTTAGAAAAGGAAACATTTCATTTCATTCTCTTGACTTATTCATTAAATGAGAGGGTACTTTATTTATATGGAGATGGAAATTTTCACTTTTTAATTAAATTGATTGATTATATGAATGTTATTAATTATCAACATATACATGGCATAAATGTAAGTATAACCAAATATGTAATGGTATAAATTGTGTAAGTGCAATATATGATAAGGACTATCAACTAATGACAAGGTGTAGACATGTAAATAGAAATAAATGGATAGTTAATCACATAAGGAAAAATGGAAATAAATAAAGGGTAACAAGGATGATTGATTCAACTTTCCATTTGGTAAACTCAATTGATGCAGCATATAAACGAAAATTAACAGGTGTTTAAGAATATAAACAGCCAATAATAATTATATATATGTATATATATATTTGCCTCATTTTAAATTATAATAATTATTTTTTGAAAGAAATTTAATTCATACTTTGACAATATGAAATACATGTAATAAATTATATATATATATATATAAACATACATACAAAATTGATTGTGTTTATATAAGATTAAATCAAGTCTTTCCAATTAATACAAATCGGAGGTTTATAGCAATCAATTTGAAATACACATATTGTCAAAACATCAATTGTGTGTATGTACATTCAACCAAATCTCTGATGTAACATTCCTGAAAATTAATCACGTTTAATTTGATAATTAAATTAATTTTGGAATTAAATTATGAATTTATTTATGAATTAATTAGAAAATTTCTAGAATAAATAAATAAAATTTAGATTACAAGTAGCAATTGGATTTGAAATAATAAGAATGAGTATTTTATAAACAAATATTGAATTTAAAAATAAATGTATTGGAAATAAATAGAATTTAAAAGCTTTAAAAAGTCAATGATAGTTTGTTTTCTAAAATATTAAATATATTTGGAAGGTGTATTGATTTTCAAAGAATTAATGTACTAATTTTCAAAACATTATTTTTAAGATTTAACTTCTTATATATATACTTATATAAATTAAAGTGATCATTTGTTAATCTGAAATCAAAATATTTACATCATTCTTTTCTTTTTATAAAGTTTTACAAAAATAAATAATAAAGAATGCAAGAATGAAAAATGTATGAAATATATGTATATAAACATGTTGAACTAATAAAAAAAATTGAATGTGAAAAACAATGGAAATTTTATTTGTGTAGATATAAATATCAAAGAAGAGATAAACAATTTTGAAATGGAGGCATATGATACATATGGAATTACATTTACATAAATGTTTAAAAAAAAATTACAAAACAATTTGAATATAAATTTTAAGTAAATGTTTTAAAAATAACTATGACAATTTTGTATTAAACAAAGCAAAACATGACAAGTTGTGTATGCAAGAAAATAAAAGCAAGGCTAAAATAAATATTTGTATGTAAATTGTATATGCAAACAAGAAGATAATAAAACAAAAATGTATGCAAGAAGACATAAAAAAAAGTATACATATACAAATCAATAGGATGAGGCTGTAACTAAGAAAGGGAGCATCTGCATTTATTTCCATCATCTCAGAACAAAAATGGTCATTCAAAATGTATTAAGAATCATTTCAGCCTCCAAAACAAAACAAATCTCTAGTCAAAGAGAATAAAAAAAAAATCTGACCAACAAAGAAGCTTACACCAAAAAATACCTCCCATGTACAAACACTGTCTTCTTTATATATACCTCTACCCTATTCTTGTTCGTTCAACAACCAAAGCCTGAGAAACAGATTTGGAAAACATAAAAAAAAAGCTGAAACAAACTTCAAACCAAAAAAACAAAATCAAGCAGGATTTTCAAAATACTCAGGAAAAAAAATTAAAGCTTCTTTGTTCTTTTAGGAAAGCAGGTGAGCAAACTTATATTTGAACCAGATTTTTTCTTTTTTTTTGGATGATGATTGCTTGATAGTTATGGTAAATACTTGAATGTTGTTATGAAAGGTATTTGTAAAGACTTACCTTTGATAAATAGAGTATGCATGTCTGGTTTAAAGGCGGTATTGCCTCTGTTGATTACAGGTTTCAAAACCTGTTTTCAAAAATAAAAAAAAAATTAACTGCTCCTTCTACAATCATTATTTAAGTTAGATCATCTAAGTATAATTAAAGTTTAAAATTTTATTTAAACAAAATAGATTTGAAAATATGCTGGAATTTGGAAAAACACAACAGCAAGCTAAATATCATGATAAATCTGATGTTGAGATTATCTTATTTATGTTTATGACTTGAATTGATTTGGGAAAATACGATTTTTGAAACAAAGATCATTTTTAGTTGAAGATTTTGTAAGAAATTCTGGGTTAAACGGGAATTGGGTTATGAGGGAATTCCGGTGGTCAACGGCACTGGGGGTGTCGAGGCTTCGTGTGGAGGTGCAACCATGATCAGGGACTTCGACAAAATTGTCCGGATGGTGATCAGAGCCTTGAGGTGTCGGCGGTGATGAATTTTTTCCTATAACCCTAGCTTTGGTTGGGTTGAGAGTTTTGATCGGTATGGCCTCTCTGGTTGATCGAGTTCAACGAAACTCAGGAAGATGCTAGCTCGGGGTTTGTCAAAGACGTGGCCGGAGGTGGTGACGTTCAGGTGGTCGGAGGAGTGTGTGCGAGGTGATTACAGTTTGGGTTACGGTTCCAGGAAGTTTGGGGAATGAACTCGATTTTGATTCATCGGCGTTTTCGTGTTTTGGGGTGTTCGAATTGGCTTTGGTGATCAACAATGATGTGTTGGTGGCCTCAACGTTGATCCGCATTGGCCAACGTGCTTGTGCACGTATACGTGCATCAATGGGTATCAGCGGTTTGAGATGTTTGGGAAGAAGGGTGGAGACTCGGGTCATAGCTTGAAGAGGAGCGTGATTTTCTCGAAGCAGCGGTGTAACAGCCCGAAATTTCGCACCCGAAATTTCGAGATAGTTATGAAAAGAAGAAAGAGATAGAAGAAGAAGAAGAAGAACAGAAACGTTAACACCTCACATTCGTAGCGGATAAAATATAATAATAAATAATAACAGTTTACAAAAGATTACTATATCTATCGATTATATTTAATATACATTAGAGTTTCACATATATATATAGTCGCTGAATATATACAATTATCATGTCTCAGATTAACAATAATATAAATACAGCGGAAATACTCTATACGCTCCTGCTATCCAGCTCGCCTCCTGAGCTTCAGAACGTACCTACTAGAAAATCTGTAATACTCGGTCTAACCCGAGCATTACACCAAAGTAACACCCGGGTCAGGCTGGAAACCAGCGTGAGTAATCTCAACTAACATGGAATACCAAAGCAATCAACTTATATAAAACCCGGGTAACTTACATCAATTCACAAAGCCACAATTTATTTTAAACATCACTTATTTCACAAATAAGTTTCTAAATACCAAAGATTTAGATTTAAATTAGTCCAATTCATTTAAATCACTTCACTCCAACCTATAGATTTCACAATCCATCCATAAAAATTCGTAGTGGTTTCGGGTATTTACTAATACCCGACCCCAGCCTCTTCGAGACTCGTGTCATCCTAACCCAAATTGTCAAAATGAAATACACAACATTCATATCAGGAATGTTATCTTATTCAAGCATCCAATACCATTTAGTCATCCATAAGCAATGCTTAATCACATCCAAATTAATTCAATTGATTCTAATTGAATTTCTATCCACATTCACCTAGATTCCTTCCTTCAATATTAATTAATTCCAAATTAATTAATTAATCAACCCTTCGTTATTCATCTTTGTTAATCATCCTGGATTAATTATCTTCAATTTAGTTTCAAGTAGTCATCTATAATTAATTTCACGATATTGATTATCCTTAATCAAAATCAATAAGTAATCTTGATTATCCATAATTTAATTAATTATATTAGTTACATTAATCCTTAATTTCTCATAAGCCTCTTATTATGGATTAGTCAGTTTTAATTTTCCAATCTTTGATTACTCCATTAATTATGTAAATTTATGATTTTCAATTATATTTTAATTTATCCTAGACAAATTTAATTGTGTTAATTAAAACACAGTATTAATCATTTCTGATTAATCCCAAACTGTAATTAAGTATCTTTTATTTTACTTCATTCATAAATTAATTACTCCTTACTTAACTATCTTAATTAATCTCTTCATTTATTCCACAAAGTAATTATATTTTTATTAATTTCATTAAGTAATTATTTATCACACCATCAAATGATTATTTTGAATTACTTATACTTAGTTAATTAACTTACAACTTAATTTATTATTTATTCAAACCTTTAATTGCTGAATTAAATAATCCAAATCATTAATTAATTGAATTAATTAATAATCCATTTTAATTACCACACTAATTTAATGTATCACTAATCACTAAGCCTCTAGTAACTTTTAAAACGGAAACATTTTCTTATTTATGTTTTAAGTTTAAAATAATTTAAAATTCCCAATACTTCGAGTTAAGCAGCAATTAGCTCGAGAACCATCCAATACCAAAATCACCAGATCATCAATTCACAGTGCATATCAAATAAATTCAATCATTCAACCAAATATTTAAATTTAACCATTTAAATTTAAAAAGAAATCCACAGAGTGAGATTTACTCACCTTTGCTTTTATTTGCAATCCAATTCCGTCTCGACCATTATCTCCCATTTTGGACCTTGTATAAATATCTATATAATTTATTAATATGAAAAGAAAAAAAATTGAGCAATTAATTTCCATTTAACAGATTGAATTAACTACTTATTAAATTTAAAACTAAATTCTTTAATAAGTTATCTTTAGTAACTAAAATAACTAAATAAGTCAATTTAACAATTTGATCTCCATTATTTTAAAATAATCTAGTAAATCAAAATGTTTATATTTATTTCTTTATTATTTTCCCTTTGAAAGTACATATAATAAAATAACCTATACACATTTAAAATTCTAACTTTGATATAAACTCTATAAAAAAAAATCCTATTTCTTTCAAACTTTTCAATATAAACTAACTCTTGTTTTCCCATATGAATTAAAATAGCTGTGTACTAAAAAATGATTAATTTATATCTTACTGTACATGCCTCTTTTTTTCTGTTTTCTGTAAAAAATCTTCCTATACATCATTCATATATGTATATATCTTTTTTTCTTTCACATTTATACGTGTATGTATATATATCAAAAAAAACAGAACTGGTTATACCTCGGCGCTCAATCCATCTCGTTCACCCCAAAATTCCAAAATCGACGTTTGTCAAACCCTAATTAGAATGGCCTGCTACCCAGCACACGACGACGGCTAATCCCCTCCGATGACTTCATTGATGAAGTCGCGCTCTTCGATCGAACGGCTTCGCGAAACCCTAGCACACAAGCAACCAAATCTCGAGCTGACAGAATTCGGCACGAGAGCACGCGCGTGCTTTGCTCCTTCGAGCCGCCTCCCCCTCGCGAGCTTCGACCCTCGCCATCGAACAAAGACGAGACAATCGATGTCGAAGCTTCAAGCTCGGCCGAGTCAATGTGGTCGCCTGCGAAAAAAATAATTTCTTTTCGGTTTTATTTTCTGCTTCGATTGAAGAGGGGTGGAAGAATAAATATCGATTGGGATAGCTTCTAGAGTACGCGTTGAATATTAAATGATTAAATATTGAAAATATCTCGTGTCGCACCGTGAAATTTCAAACCCCGAATCAGACGTGCCGACAGGCGTTTATAAGGTTATACCCGCATTCCGAACACAACGGAACGTGTTTCGAAAGCTAATACGATCATATACGCGAGTTACGGAAGTAAACGATCGATTTTAATTTAAATCGATTAAAATAGTTTCTAAGCGTTTTGAACTGCCAGGGTCAAACGACAACTCCGATTGCTACGAAAATTGAAATCCGATAAAAACTAACTATTACGGATCCAATGGAACTGGTTTCGTCGAATTCCGAGACTGTGCCTCGGAAGGCTATTTTTTTTAAATTTATTTAAACGGTATTTTTTTTAAAACTGAACAAAACACTTCCAAACTCAATTTCAATACTTTCACTACCTTCAGTGTTATCAATATAAATTTTATAAGCCTTCAAATTATTTTTAACGGGCTTAAAATTCCAGATTCAGCGTTTACCCAATTTCAAATTATATGATTCAATATTTAAACTATATAAAATTCAATGATTTAATTTCCAAGTAAATATTGATATCTTGAATTCAAGTTAAAACTAACTTTTAAATATTTTAAAATCAACTAACTATTCAAATTTAAATTGTTAGAAATTCCGGGTCGTCACATTCCTCCCCCCTTAAAAGAATTTCGTCCCCGAAATTACTAGTTAGGAAGAATGGTCCAATACCCGTTTATTTATTATTATTATTATTTTTCAAAACTCAAAATTCAACATCCTACCAATATTTTTATTAAAGACCCACTATCACCTTATCCAACTTCCCAAACCTTCTATAGTTTCAACCAATACTCTTTTTGCTCAATCATCTAAATTTCAGTTTAAAACCAAATTTTGAATTATCAAAATTTTCTCAAAATTTTTCTAACTCTCTAAATTTCCGAAAATTTTTGCCAGCATCTCCTTTGCGCGGCTAGCTCGGTTCAACTACAAAAGGCCTCTACGGGCTTCCAAATTCCAAAAGAAAACAGAAAGACAAGTGGCTACATCAAAAACCCAATCCAATTTCATACATAAATTAAAATACATACCATTTTGTCGGGCAATTCACATTTATCTTCTGATATCAAATCCAATTTCTTTTCCCTTATAATCCCTGCATATCTTACTTAACAATAATATCCAATCGTAACATCTCCAATTATTCTATACATTTTCTTACATAGGTTTCATATCTATTTCAATTTAGTTTTTCCCATTTCCATATGATTTCAATTTGTCTTCAATTTTGGATATTGAATTTATCTTCCATTTATAACTGATTCATATTAGTCTCATCTACTAATTTATTTTGGTTTCAAATTTGAAATCGTTTTATTGCTTAACCAAAAAAAATATTCTAACTCCCAAAATTTTCGGAAAATTTTGGCAGGGTCTCCTTTGTACGGAGAAGCTTTTGCAATTTTATAAGAGATATAAATATATATACATCGACCCACACGGTCGGAAAAAGCAAAAACAGTTCATATTTCCTATTTTTATTGCGTAGGCGTACCTTATTTAGCATTTTAAGCAAGCGGCTTATTTATTTAAGCAATTAGCGCAATCCAAACCAGCCAAACGGTCTTCAGGTACCTGTACTTACTCAATTTAAGTATGTAAGTGCCATATATAGAAAATCTATTTCACTCATATTCAATAGCTAACCACATGTATATCATAAGCAACTAGCATCAAAACGCTTTCCATAAGCGATTATCTGATTTAAAGCTAATTCCAATTGCTTCTAACCAAATTTATACGCCATTTCACTCAATTTTAACGGTTTACAATCCAAGTACTTACATTCAATTGATTTTTAATCCAAACAAGCTCATATTCACTTCAAAGGATTCAAAATCATTATTATTTAACTTCTCTCAACCTATATAATTTTAGTTACTTTTGTTTTCAACAACGTCAACTAATTTTTATGAAAATTTTGGCGATATTTGCTTAATAGAGTATCCATTTAAGTTTATAACTACTTTAATTTAATTTTAATTCATTCTAAATTTAATTCCATTTTATTTCCAATTTGTTCACCAACCAAATATTGCATTTCATTCATCTCTGCATTGGTTTCAATTTAAAACTTTTTCATTGAGCTTGACAACATTCATTCCCCAAAAATAAATTTACCCCAAACCTTTTTATTAATGGTCTACTATTCTCACTCGAAACCAAGCTTTTTATTAATGGGCTTTCACTCTTATTCTTCCATAAATTTTAAACTTAAGTTAATTTACTTTAATTTATTCCAACATCAAACTTAAGTTTACTTCTATTTTATTCTCATTTAATCAAATTCCATTAAATTCAGTTAGCCCATCAATTTTAAATTTTAATTTTAAATTCACCTTCTCAATTTATCAAAATAATATCCAAGCACATACTTAACTCATTTATACTTCAAATTAATATGCCACCGAACTTAAGTTCAGTCGGATAATCCAGTTTATTTGCAAATTTCATTAAATATTATTCAAATCACCCTTGAATTTTATTTGTAATTCAAACCATCACATTTTTCAATCCAACTCTATTTTATTTTTATTTTACAACATCTCCTCTTATTCAATTCATTATCAAATCCAAGTCGAATTCTATTTACAATTCGAATTCATTATTAACATACTCAATCAAATACTTGTTTAGCCACTTAGCTTACTTCCAATTTTTAAATCAATATTCGTTTTTATTACAAAAATCACTTCATTAAATTTTCTTGAGTTCAATTTTATTTTATAATTCCAGTTTGGAATTTCTTTTTAATTTTCCTAAAATTCCAACACTTCTATTTTAAATTTTTAGAATGCCTTTAAATCAACATAATACTATTAAAATAGCCCTTTATAAAAATATTTCTTATAACTCGATGTCTCAACCAGTCCATCCTTGTTCTCAAAGAAATTCAGTCATACGTTGATGAAGCGTAGGGCTGAAAATCTATAAGTACTTGGTAAACCCTTTTTCAACACCCAGTGAAAATACTTGGAAAATAATTTTATTGAAAATATAGAAAACAGTTTTGAAAATAGAAGAAATAACTTTGGTGAGAATGCTCTGGAAATCATCACCCCCATCCATGGTCACAGTTACATTCCAGGGTTACGTTGCCATCGCAGCAAAAGTCCATGTAACTGTAGGCTCTCTGCGGCCTCTCGATTACGCCATGGATCCCACTCAACAGATCATAGTTACATCCAGGGTTACGTTGTCGTCGTAGCAAAAGTCCATGTAACTGTTGGCTCTCAGCGGCACACACGACTTTCGCTATGGTATACTCAACTCATAATCCTTAGGAACTAGTTTTGTCCGGACTCCTCACAGGATCAACTTTAGAACCCCCCTCCCTTGGGCTCAAGGCAGCACCACCCGGTGGTACTCCTGAGAAGTTCATTCCAAGGGAGCGCCTTTTTCCCCAGAGCCATCATCAAAACATTTTATACTATACATATAGTATCTTTCAAATCATACACCTAGTATGATCTCATACAAGGCTCCTTTACACAAAATCGATTATCCCAAAATCGATAAATTCTCAAACTAGGCTCTCCAAATTTTTAATATTGATTTTACCCAAAAATCAAAGCCTTTCCAAATCCAAAGGTTTCCAAAACCTTTTTCTAAAATCCTCATAAGATCCTTTATATATATATATATATATATATATATATATATATATAATTTTAAAATTTTGGATCATTTTAATCTTGTATAAAACTCCTTTTTATACTTGAAACATTTTCAAAAACCCTTTTCTTCCGTCAATAGATTCAACAAGGGAAGATTTATCTTATATAACAAAGATATATAACTTTGTTTATTCAAAACAAGTATTCAAATTTGATTTCTCTTTCCAATATCAGTTTCATTCAAATCCGTACGATGTACACTTATCATCCATACGCTATACCAATCTGATCGCTTAGTTGATCACACAATTTCACTTCCGAACTAGTATCGTCCACCCGACTTCCTAGTGCGGACACAGATCTAGTTTCTTGATCAGAAACCGCCATTCTCCTTGCATAGCTATAACTATGATAGAAAACATCCAGAACCAATCAACAATCCATATCCAGGTTCGCCGTCGAAAATCAAGTGAAAAATCCCAACTCGGATCGATAAACTATCTCGAAATTCTGTGCTCGAATCTGGATCAAATCACTATGCGAATAGAATAATATACGTACATCTTACGTATTTATTTCCATTGATTATCAGCCAAATCAATTTCCTTTCTATTCACATTTCCTTATATTCCCCTTCACTTATTTACAATTGCCTTAATCCCCATTTGGATTATCACTTCAATTCTTATCTCAGTTGGGTATTTAAATCAATAACAGTTTGAACTCCGACCAGTTTATATAAAAAATATCGCTTGAAAATTTTAAAAATAGATAAGTAGTTGAAAAATAATTATTAGTTTGCAAAATAGCTATAAAATAGTTAACTAATTGTAAAATAGTTGAAAATAGTTAAATAGTTTCAGAAATTTTTAAATAATGACAAATAGTTGTAAAATAGAAATTAGTTTGTGAAATAGTTGAAAAATAGCAATTAGTTTAGAAAACAGTTGTAAAATGATTAAATAGCTCCAAAAATAATGGTAAAACAAATATATAATAAGTTAGCTTTTAAAAAGAAAGGTTGTATATATTTAATAGCTTAAAAAAATAAGTTTATATTAAAACAATTTATTTAAAATAGTCAAGAGTCAAACTGTTCACTCGCCCAACACTTCAACTTAAATTCCCATTTAAATTGACCCAATTCCAATTCAAATAACTCCAAATTCCATTGGACTTGATTTATTCCCAATTCAAGTTGAATCAATCTTGATTCCCTTCCCAATTTAAATCAAATTCCATTTGATTTTAATCCTGTTCAACTTTAATTATAATTTCATATTGTTCCAATCAATTTGAATTATTATCAATTGAACCCATTTCAGATTCAAATCATTTCAACATAATGCAATTCAATTTCCCATTTAAATTCTTAACCTTATACATCTTCAATCACCAATTCAATTTCAAACTTGAATTTAAACTATCTCGAATCATATAAATTCGAGTTAAATTCTCAAAGATTGGTTTAACCTTTTAAACCAAATTAACTTTTATTCAAAGTTTTTGAACAATTTAATTTCTGAGTTCAATTCTCAAAATTCCATTTTAAATTATCTTTACTTATGTATTTCAAGGTTCAAATAAGAGTTCAATACAATTTTATTTTAAAATTTTAATTTATTACTCAATTTTATCTTCCGGTTTGAAGCCGGTTCTTAAACAAGTTTAATTTACAATTCAATTATTCAAATTTATTTTATTTATACAATACCATGCTCAATTTAAAGATTTTCATTAACAATAGAATGATATCATCCAATTTATTTTTAAACGTCCATCCATTCTCAATTTTTAAATCTCAAACCCGTTTGAGATCACACAAATTCCCAATTCAAATCAACCATTTAACTTACCAAATTAAATTCCAATTTACTTAATCCAATCAATCTTACTCAATTTGAACTCCCGCTTCAAACTTCAAAATTCTTTCCCTCTTATATGTTCACAACTTATATCACTCAAGGTTTTTTTTTTACATCACACTTCAGGGAAAATCAAAACTCAACCTCTTAGAGTTTATTTCAAATTATCTTTGATATCATATATATATATATATATATATATATATATATATATCCATACATATATACATATTTGTTTCTTGGCCCTCCCAGCCATGTTTTAAAATTTTAAACCACCTTTGGTTTTAAATTCAAATCAATTTTCAAACAACCCATTGTTTGCAACAAGTCCTAGTTATCCAAATAATACTTATTTATTATTTTCCATTACTTTGAAACAAAATTTTCAAATTCTGGGATCAGATTTAGAATTCCATTTTCAATCACTTAAATTTTAATTTGGTTGTATTTCTATTTCTACTTAATTTAATTCCAATTCAAGACTTCAATTTCAGTTTGAATCCATTTCAAACTTATCTTTATTTAATTTCTGTTTGGTTGTATTATATTACTTCTTAATCTAATCCTAATAATTTGACAACCAATCACCTAAATATTTATTAGAAGAAAATATTGCTTTATATATCAAAATATATATTTTATATAAAATCATTTAAAATCTTTATAGAAGGAAAAAACAAATACGCGCTCATATATATATATATATATATATTCTCAACTCATTCTAGAGTACTACAGACTCTATTAAATAAGTAATCCCCACCAGAGCCAAGGTTCTCGCTTAACCTGGCTCTGATACCAAATGTAACAGCCCGAAATTTCGCACCTGAAAATTCGAGATAGTTATGAAAAGAAGAAAGAGATAGAATAAGAAGAACAGAAACATTAACACCTCACATTCGCAGCGGATAAAATATAATAATAAATAATAACAATTTACAAAAGAATACTATATCTATCGATTATATTTAATTTACATCAGAGTTTCACATATATATACAGCCACTGAATATATACAATTATCATGCCTCAGATTAACAATAATATAAATACAGCGGAAATACTCTATACGCTCCTGCTATCCAGCTCGCCTCCTGAGCTTCAGAACGTACCTACCTGAAAATCTGTAATACTCGGTCTGACCCGAGCATTACACCAAAGTAACACCCGGGTCAGGCTGGAAACCAGCGTGAGTAATCTCAACTAACATGGAATACCAAAGCAATCAACTTATATAAAACCCGGGTAACTTATATCAATTCACAAAGCCACAATTTATTATAAACATCACTTATTTCACAAATAAGTTTCTAAATACCAAAGATTTAGATTCAAACTAGTCCAATTCATTTAAATCACTTCACCCCAACCTATAGATTTCACAATCCATCCATAAAAATTCGTAGTGGTTTCGGGTATTTACTAATACCCGACCCCAGCCTCTTCGAGACTCGTGTCATCCTAACCCAAATTGTCAAAATGAAATACACAACATTCATATCAGGAATGTTATCTTATTCAAGCATCCAATACCATTTAGTCATCCATAAGCAATGCTTAATCACATCCAAATTAATTCAATTGATTCTAATTGAATTTCTAACCACATTCACCTAGATTCCTTCCTTCAAAATTAAATAACTCCAAATCAATTAATTAATCAACCCTTCGTTATTCATCTTTGTTAATCATCCTGGATTAATTATCTTCAATTTAGTTTCAAGTAATTATCTTTAATTAATTTCACGATATTGATTATCCTTAATCAAAATCAATAAGTAATCTTGATTATCCATGATTTAATTAATTATATTAGTTACATTAATCCTTAATTTCTCATAAGCCTCTTATTATGGATTAGTCAGTTTTAATTTACCAATCTTTGATTACTCCATTAATTATGTAAATTTATGGTTTTCAGTTATATTTTAATTTATCCTAGACAAATTTAGTTGCGTTAATTAAAACACAGTATTAATCATTTCCGATTAATCCCAAACTGTAATTAAGTATCTTTTATTTTACTTCATTCATAAATTAATTACTCCTTACTTTACTATCTTAATTATTCTCTTCATTTATTCCACAAAGTAATTATATTTTTATTAATTTCATTAAGTAATTATTTATCACACCATCAAATGATTATTTTGAATTACTTGTACTTAGTTAATTAACTTACAACTTAATTTATTATTTATTCAAACCTTTAATTACTGAATTAAATAACACAAATCATTAATTAATTGAATTAATTAATAATCCATTTTAATTACCACACTAATTTAATGTATCACAAATCATTAAGCCTCTAGTAACTTTTAAAACGGAAACATTTTCTTATTTATGTTTTAAGTTTAAAACAACTTAAAATTCCCAATACTTCGAGTTAAGCAACAATTAACTCGAGAACCATCCAATACCAAAATCACCTGATCATCAATTCACAGTGCATATCAAATTCAATCATTCAACCAAATATCTAAATTTAACCATTTAAATTTAAAAAGAAATCCACAGAGTGAGATTTACTCACCTTTGCTTTTATTTGCAATCCAATTCCATCTCGACCATTATCTCTCATTTTGGACCTTGTATAAATATCTATATGATTTATTAATATTAAAAAAAATTGAGCAATTAATTTTCATTTAACAGATTGAATTAACTACTTATTAAATTTAAAACTAAATTCTTTAATAAGTTATCTTTAGTAACTAAAATAACTAAATAAGTCAATTTAACAATTTGATCTCCATTATTTTAAAATAATCTAGTAAATCAAAATGTGTATATTTATTTCTTTATTATTTTCCCTTTGAAAGTACATATGCTAAAATAATCTATACACATTTAAAAATCTAACTTTGATATAAACTCTATAAAAAAAATTCCTATTTCTTTCAAACTTTTCAATATAAACTAACTCCTGTTTTCCCATATGAATTAAAATAGCTGTGTACTAAAAAATGATTAATTTATATCTTACTGTACATGCCTCTTTTTTTCTGTTTCTGTAAAAATCTTCCTATACATCATTCATATATGTATATATATATTTTTTCTTTCACATTTATATGTGTATGTATATATATAAAAAAAACAGAACTAGTTATACCTCAGCGCTCAAGCCATCTCGTTCGGCCCATAATTCCAAAATCGACGTTTGTCAAACCCTAATTAGAATGACCTGCTAACCAGCACACGACGACGGCTAATCCCCTCCGATGACTTCATTGATGAAGTCGCTCTCTTCGATCGAACGGCTTCGCGAAACCCTAGCTCGCAAACAACCAAATCTCGAGCTGACAGAATTCGGCACGGGAGCGCGCGCGTGCTTTGCACCTTCGAGCCGCCTCTGCCTCGCGAGCTCGACCCTCGCCATCGAACGAAGACGAGACAATCGATGCCGAAGCTTCAAGCTCGGCCGAGTCAATGTGGTCGCCTGCAAATTTTTTTTTATTTCGTTTTTATTTTCTGCTTGGAATGAAGAGGGGTGGAAGAATAAATATCGATTGGGATAGATTCTAGAGTACGCGTTGAATATTAAATGATTAAATATTGAAAATATCTCGTGTCGCACCGTGAAATTTCAAACCCCGAATCAGACGTGCCGACAGGCGTTTATAAGGTTATACCCGCATTCCGAACACAACGGAACGTGTTTCGAAAGCTAATACGATCATATGCGCGAGTTGCGGAAGTAAACGATCGATTTTAATTTAAATCGATTAAAATAGTTTCTAAGCGTTTTGAACTGCCAGGGTCAAACTACAACTCCGATTGCTACGAAAATTGAAATCCAATAATAACTAACTATTATGGATCCAATGGAACTGGTTTCGTCGAATTCCGAGACTGTGCCTCGGAAGGCTATTTTTTTAAAAATTTAATTTAAATGATATTTTTTCTAAAAACTGAACAAAACACTTCCAAACTCAATTTCAACACTTTCACTACCTTCAGTGTTATCAATATAAATTTTATAAGCCTTCAAATTATTTTTAACAGGCTTAAAATTCCAGATTCGGCGTTTTACCCAACTTCAAATTATATGATTCAATATTTAAACTATATAAAATTCAATGATTTAATTTCCAAGTAAATATTGATATCTTGAATTCAAGTTAATTAACTTTTAAATATTTTAAAACAATTAACTATTCAAATTTAAATTGTTAGAAATTCCGGGTCGTCACAAGCAGTAACTCGAAGGAAACCCGAAGCAATACTCGAGGAAATGCTGAAAGCACTCGGGTCGTTTGTTTGGGGCAGAAACAGTTTCAGATTCTTGAAATAAAATTCAAGTTTACTTTGAAAAAATTTGTTAAACCAGTTTTTTGTAAAGATTAAATGTTAACCTAATTTTAGATTAGTTAAGAAAGTGTTTAAACAAATTGTTTAAAATTTACCAAGTTTTAAAATGGCTTTTTTATAAACATAGCTTTCATTTTTAAAGTTTATTTTAAACAAACTTAAGGACATTTCAAGAAGTTAACATTAAGGGTGATTTATAATTGTTAATTAACCTTTCAAGGTTAGGCTAAATTTTATTTGTTAAAGAAATTAATTACTTGAAGTAAATTACTTAATGGAAGTAATTAATATAGGATTAATTGATAATTCAAGTTAATTAATCAAGTAATTAATAAGTGATTAAATAAAAATAATAATTACTTATTGAAAGTAATTAAGAGTAGATAATTAAAGATTAAAGATTGATTTATCAAATATTAAGGGTTAATTACTTTAAAGAATAATCAATTATCGTGGTTAATTAATTAAGGTAATTAATTAAGAATAATTAATTAAAAGTTAACTAATTTTAAAGTGATTGAGAAATAATTATTAATTGAGGATTAATTAATTATTATAATTAATTAAGAATAATTAATTAAGAATTAATTTTTAATTAAGGGTAATTAATGATGAAGTAAAGAATAATGAACTAAATATTTGAAATTAATTAATTATTAATTAACCATGACAAGGAATTATCCATAGGCAAATGATTCTGGTTTAGATTGATCAGACATTTCAATTGGCTTTGCTTATGGATGACTATATTCTATTGAATGCTGTGTGAGGGATTGATATATTTGATATGTGATGTGATACTATGTAATGTTTTGTGTTGAGCTATTTATTTGTAATGAATATATTGTTGTATGAATATGAAAGCCCCTTTGGCCCGTAAAATGGCGTTTGAATTTCGATGCGACAGGGAGTCGGATTCCAGTTGGTTATCCGAAACCCACATCGAATCATAATGATGAATCTTTGTGATTGATAAATTTACTTTATCTATGAATCTGTAAATGAAGACAAGTGTTATGGGTTATACCGCTTATCGATATTGATATGATTGAATCTGTGATGGTTGATGTTAAGCACTATTGTGTAAAACCCCTGGACTACACTATACACACACAAATATGGATTGCGCATGGAAATCGGTTAAGTCACAGATTTTTAAATAGTTTTGAATTTGAATTTTAAATCCAAATGGTTTTGGAAATAGATCGGATTTAAAGTGGAAAAACTAGTGAAAAGGAATTTCGAAGATAAAAGTTATTTTTGAATAACTTAAGTTAGTTTTGAAATTGATTAAATCCGAATTCAAATTTGAAATTGAATTCTATGTTGAGAACTTATGATTTTAAAAAGGTTATATAAGTTTACATGAATTTAAACCACTTTAGAAAGTGTTGTTTTGGAAATTTGAATTAACCCAAGGTTTAACTTGTATAAACGAAATCAGATTTTTCCGAAATAAAAACTATTTGTTTTCAAACGATATAAGCTTTCATATAAGAAATGACTTTCCAATTTGTATTAAAGGAATCTCAAGTTTAAATTGAAAACGGCTTTCCAAGTTATGAATGAATCCTTGGAAATGGTTTTGGAAGCTATAAGTTAAATCTTTGATTTAAAGATTAAATGAATTAATCCAATTGAAATGGAAATTGTTTTGAAATCCGTAATGGATCTTTGTGAAACTCGGTGAACGGTGTGGAATGAAGCTTTTTGTTTAAAAGATTTAAAATGGTAATTTGTTTAAACCATTTGAAAGAAAGTTTTGAACTTTAGAGTTGTGACTTAACTGAAATCCTATATCCATATGTTTTTAAAGATTGCGCTCATTATTCGGTTTAGCCGGGAGAGGACCTTTATATCATATAGCCCATTTCGGATAATGATACATCGTTATGGATAGCACTTGAAGACCGATGGTGAAGACCGGGTATTTATGTGAACGATAGGATAACCTATCGATTGTCTTGCACTGAGTAGCTAAGGTATAGAGATTTCCTAAGTGATGGGAAGTCCGATCGGGATTGTGGATACCCGGATTGCAAGGGCTTCTTTGGAAGTGCCTTCGGTTCTGTTCGAACCCGGAACAGACTTGTATGGATGTGTGTCTGACGTCACACTTTGAGATGTAAAGCTGATTTTTATCAAATACATTTCTGCTTGGTGGCAGAGATTTATTCTCTTAGCTTAACACCCTTCTCTGAGACGTACGAGCTCAGAGGTTATGTAGTTGTTGGTTACTAGTGATACATTCCCAATTTGGTAATGTGGCATACGAAGTGCTCCTGATTATTTGTTGATCAAAGCATAGCTTTGTGAAAAAGCGTAGCTTTGTGGATGAGACCTCATCGAGCCTCACAAACCGGTAATGGTCGAAACAAGAAAGATGCGGCAAGGTTTCAAGGGTAGCTCCCCTAGGGTATGTCCATTCCTTCTGGAAAAGGGTGATATCATGGTATGGAGCCCAGATACTTACTCATGTGGACAATGTAGTATTTTTATTACTGTGTGATGTTGTTGGTGTAGAGGATCCTTGGATAAAGGTCACAAATGACCGGGGGTGGCATATTTTAGGTTCTACTTCCCGGGAAGAGGGTAACCGGCCTTGTGTTGGTAGAGATCCGGGTAGGTTCTCGGGGCGTCCCTCCAAAGGCGTTCCCATGTGGCATTAGGAAGTTCCTTAGCCTGACCGTTTGCTGGAAATCTAATCATCCAATACGAGCCTTTTACGATTGCAGTTGTATTACCTTCTACCTCAGCTGGTAGCTATAGTAGGCATAGTATAATGGTACCAATGCTGGCTAAGATTAATATTATACTTTCAAAATGTTTTCCACTATGCATTAATAATAATATCAAAAAGGATTTTTGCGTAGTAAGCATATTTGACTATCATAAGGAGAAATCTCCCCCAAGTGTGCGATTGCATGGTGTGTGTGCCGGGAGGCCTTATGGTAGTTTCATTTTCCAAAAAGCATTGTGGATTTCAAATTTAAAATCTTTTGATTGTTTTTAATGACAAACCGTTTTTGTTTGTTCACACCAGTCCCATGATTGACTTGGATTTTATTGTTCCGTTCCTAAACTCTGGGTGCCCACAATTTTCCACACGGAAAGTCTAGAGCTTGGTTTTTTAGATAGTCAGATAGTCGATATCGTTTTGGTAACCTTCAGCTTTCTGTTGATCCATTTTGGAGTCTTTGGAGTCCACGACTGCACTTGCTTATCTTTGTGAAACCTTGATGGAGATTCGAGCTTGGAGTTCTGGAGCTTTGGCTTTGAAGTTTTGGATTGGAGTTGCAGTATTAGATTCTATTGAAGACTTATCTCATATTGGGTCGTGTTCCGTTGTATTTTGTGTTGTATATTCTCTGATGTTGATGATTATCATTGTATCAAATTGATGTATCGGATATTGTATGCATGTTGTATCGGTGATATCATCTTTTGTTTCTGTTGTGTTATTTATCGTCTAATGTTGTTGCAAGCTCCGGCGATACGAATTTGGTGTTGTTTATCGGACATCGAGTTTGGGTCGTCACATTCGGTATTAGAGCTAAAGGTTGAGTAAGAACTTTAGCTACAGAGTGTAACACATTAGATGGCTCATTAGAGATCGGGTGAAGTATACCCTAGAATGAGTACAACCAGTGGAACCAAAACCCAAACTACTTAGTCTATTCACTTTATCTGTTGTTATTCCCTAAGATATTTCGTCTGAATGCCTAAATCAGTTTTCTTACTATTATAGATAGTAAGAATGAGTGGAAGAAGCGGACGAGATGGGGACAGGGAAGTACCACTTCAACTGGTAAAAGCCCTGCAACGACAGATATTCCCATTCAATCTCAATCAAATCTGGTTGATTTATATCGAAGCTTTTCTAATCTTGGTGGAAAGCCATTCACTGGAAAAGAATCTGCTATCGAAGCACAGCCTGGATCCGATCGTGCGAAAGGATTTTCAAAGGACTAAAATTGGAAGATGATGAGATGCGATTGATAGCTTCCTAGCAACTCTAGGAAGAGGCTTTAGCTTGGTGGGAAACAGTTACATTGGATGAGCCGGCGGATGAATTTACTTGGAGTCGTTTCAAAGAAGTGTTCGAGCAGCGATATATGCCGTCTGCTGGTATCTCTAGAATGTACCAGAAGTTCGTGGATTTTAAGCAAGGAAGTTTATCATTTAAGGAATACTTGAACAAATTCAATGAATTATCTCGGTTTGGTCTAGAATTGGTGAATACACCGTTAAAGAAGAATGAAAAGTTTATTCGAAGAATGAACAAGGAGTTCCAGGAGAGGATGACTACTCACGTTAAAGGATCATTTTCTAAATTAATTGATATGGGTTATAGATACGATACTCTGGATAAGCAGGAAGTTCCAGAGGAGGATGGAAATACAAGCAATCTAAATTGGAGAAAAAGGAAGTTTGGTGGAAAGAAACCGAGGAAAGATAAAGGAAAGAAGAATATACAGAAGAAAAAGGTGAAAGATGTTACTTGTCTCAATTGCTTGGAGAAAGGTCATTACTCAGATAAATGCAAGAACCCTTGGAAGCCGGGAATGAGAGAGCCATTTATGAGGTCAGATCAGGAATCTACGGGATGTTATTATTGCCGCAAGCCAGGACATACGATTAAGGACTATCCAGCACAGAAGCAGGCTCTAGTAGCAAGGGTGTATGCAATCAGAGATGATTCTTCAACCTCAAAAGCTGATAAAGAAAAAAAAATTTATAAGGTAACCTTCTCGTTTACAATTAAATTTTTCAAGTTTGTTTGATATGAGAACTACCCATAGTTTTATTTCCCAATAAATCGTAAACAAGTTAAATCTTGAATCTGAGATCGTAGTTGAATCTATTTCTGTCCGTTTCATTGGGTTTCGATATATTCTACGAATGGTTAGTTATCCCTTCGAACTAACCAATACCCATGTATACTTCGTAGATCAGATAACCCAATTATTTCGTAATTGAATGAGTTGATTCTCATATTTGTTAATATTCTGATTTGGTAAACCGAATGCAGAATAAATATTTTGATCTAATCTGATCAATCATTTCTTTATCTATCATCTATTCTTTCTCGTCTCCCTAGCAAACTTCGGGGACGAAATTTTTTAAGGGGGAACCTGTAACATTCTTGAAAATTAATCACGTTTAATTTGATAATTAAATTAATTTTGGAATTAAATTGTGAATTTATTTATGAATTAATTAGAAAATTTCTAGAATAAATAAATAAAATTTAGATTACAAGTAGCAATTTGATTTGAAATAATAAGAATGAGTATTTTATAAACAAATATTGAATTTAAAAATAAATGTATTGGAAATAAATAGAATTTAAAAGCTTTAAAAAGTCAATGATAGTTTGTTTTCTAAAATATTAAATATATTGGAAGGTGTATTGATTTTCAAAGAATTAATGTACTAATTTTCAAAACGTTATTTTTAAGATTTAATCTTCTTATATATATACTTATATAAATTAAAGTGATCTTTTGTTAATCTGAAATCAAAAAATTTAAATGATTCTTTTCTTTTTATAAAGTTGTACAAAAATAAATAATAAATAATGTAAGAATGTAAAATGTATGAAATATATGTATATAAACATGTTGAACTAATAAAAAAATTGAATGTGAAAAACAATGGAAATTTTATTTGTGTAAATATAAATATTAAAGAAGATATAAACAATTTTGAAATGGAGGCATATGATACATATGGAATTACATTTACATAAATGTTAAAACAAAAAATTTACAAAACAATTTGAATATAAATTTTAAGTAAATGTTTTAAAATTAACTATGACAATTTTGTATTAAACAAAGCAAAACATGACAAGTTGTGTGTGCAAGAAAATAAAAGCAAGGCTAAAATTAATATTTGTATGTGAATTGTGTATGCAAACAAGAAGATAATAAAACAAAAATGTATGCAAGGAGAAATAAAAAAAGTATACATATACAAATCAATAGGATGAGGCTGTAACTAAGAAAGGGAGCATATGCATTTATTTCCATCATCTCGGCACAAAAATGGTCATTCGAAATGTGTTAAGAATCATTTCAGCCTCCAAAAAAAAACAAAAATCTCCGGTCAAAGAGAATAAAAAAAATCTGACCAACAAAGAAGCTTACACCAGAAAATACCTCCCCTGTACAAACACTGTCTTCTTTATATATATCTCTACCCTATTCTTGTTCGTTCAACAACCAAAGCCTGAGAAACAGATTTGGAAAATAGAAAAGAAAAAAAAGAGAAGCTGAAACAAACTTCAAACCAGAAAAACAAAATCAAGAAGGATTTTTAAAATACTCAGGAAAAAAAATTAAAGCTTCTATGTTCTTTCAGGAAAGCAGGTGAGCAAACTTATATTTGAACCATTTTTTTTCTTTTTTTTGGATGATGATTGCTTGATAATTATGGTAAATACTTGAATGTTGTTATGAAAGGTATTTGTAAATACTTACCTGTGATAAATAGAGTATACATGTCTGGTTTAAAGGTAGTATTGCCTCTGTTGATTACAGGATTCAAAACCTGTTTTCAAAAAAAAAAAAAATTTAATCGCTCCTTCTACAATCATTATTAAAGTAAGATCATCAAAGTATAATTAAAGTTTAAAATTTTATTTAAACAAAATAGATTTGAAAATATGCTGGAATTTGGAAAAACACAACAGCAAGCTAAATATCATGATAAATCTGATGTTGAGATTATCTGATTTTGTTTATGACTTGAATTGATTTGGGAAAATACGATTTTTAAAACAAAGATCATAATTTTTAGTTGAAGATTTTGTGAGAAATTCTGGGTTAACCAGGAATTGGGTTTCGAGGGAATTCCGGTGGTCAACGGCACTGGGGGTGTCGGGGTTCGCGTGGAGGTGCAACGATGATCAGGGACTTCGGCAAAATTGTCCGGATGGTGATCAGAGCCTTGAGGTGTCGGCAGTGATGAATTTTTTCCTATAACCCTAGCTTTAGTTGGGTTGAGAGTTTTGATCGGTATGGCCTCTCTGGTTGATCGAGTTCAACGAAACTCGGGAAGATGCTAGCTCGGGGTTTGCCAAAGACGTAGCCGGAGGTGGTGACGTTCAGGTGGTCGGAGGAGTGCGTGTGAGGTGATTACAGTTTGGGTTACGGTTCCAGGAAGTTTGGGGAATGAACTCGATTTTGATTCATCGGCATTTTCGTGTTTTGGGGTGTTCGAATTGGCTCCGGTGATCAACGATAACGTGTTGGTGGCCTCGATGTTGATCAGCATTAGCCAACGTGCTTATGCATGTATAAGTGCATCAATGGGTATCGGCGGTTTGAGGTGTTTGGGAAGAAGGGTGGAGACTCGGGTCTTAGCTCGAAGACGAGCGTGATTTTCTCGAAGCAGCAGTGACTTGAAGGAAACCCGAAGCAATACTCGGGGAAATGCTGAAAGCACTCGGGTCATTTGTTTGGGGCAGAAACAGTTTTAGATTCTTGAAAGAAAATTCAAGTTTACTTTGAAATTTTATATTAAACCAGTTTTTTTTGTAAAGATTAAATGTTAACCTAATTTTAGATTAATTAAGAAAGTTTTTAAACAAATTGTTTAAAATTTACCAAGTTTTAAAATGGTTTTTTTATAAACAATAATTTTTAAAGTTTATTTTAAACAAACTTAAGGACATTTCAAGAAGTTAACATTAAGGGTGCTTTATAATTGTTAATTAACCTTTCAAGGTTAGGCTAAATTTTATTTGTTAAAGAAATTAATTACTTGAAGTAAATTACTTAATGGAAGTAATTAATATAGGATTAATTGATAATTCAAGTTAATTAATAAGTAATTAATAAATGATTAAATAAAAGTAATAATTACTTAGTGAAAGTAATTAAGAGTAGATAATTAAAGATTAAAGATTGATTTATCAAATATTAAGGGTTAATTATTTTAAAGAATAATTAATTAATGTGGTTAATTAATTAAGGTAATTAATTAAGAATAATTAATTAGAAGTTGATTAATTTTAAAGTGATTAAGAAATAATTATTAATTGAGGATTAATTAATTAAGAATAATTAATTAAGGATTAATTTTTAATTAAAGGGTAATTAATGATGAATTAAAGATTAATGAACTAAATGTTTGAAATTAATTAATTATTAATTAACCTTGACTAGGAGTTATCCATAGGCGAATGATTCTGGTTTAGATTGATCAGACGTTTTAATTGGCTTTGCTTATGGATGACTATATTTTATTGAATGTTGTGTGAGGGATTGATATATTTGATATGTGATGTGGTACTATGTAATGCTTTGTGCTGAGCTATTATATTTGTAATGAATATACTGTTGTATGAATATGAAAACCCCTTGGCCCGTAAAATGGCGTTTGAATTTCGATGCGACAGGGAGTCGGATTCTTGTTGGTTATCCGAATACCACATCGAATCGTAATGATGAATCTTTGTGATTGATAAATTTACTTTATCTATGAATCTGTAAATGAAGACAAGTGTTATGGGTTATACCGCTTATCGATATTGATATGATTGAATCTGTGATGGTTGATGTTAAGCACTATTGTGTAAAACCCCTGGGCTACACTATACACACACAAATATGGATTGCGCATGGAAATCGGTTAAGTCACAGATTTTTAAATAGTTTTGAATTTGAATTTTAAATCCAAATGGTTTTGGAAATAGATCGGATTTAAAGTGGAAAAACTAGTGAAAAGGAATTTCAAAGATAAAAGTTATTCTTGAATAACTTAAGTTACTTTTGAAATTGATCAAATCTAAATTCAAATTTTTAAATTGAATTCTATGTTGAGAACTTATGATTTTAAAAAGGTTATATAAGTTTGCATGAATTTAAACCACTTTAGAAAGTGTTGTTTTGGAAATTTGAATTAACCCATGGTTTAACTTGTATAAACGAAATCGGATTTTTCCGAAATAAAGACTATTTGTTTTTAAACAATATAAGCTTTCATATAAGAAATGACTTTCCAATTTGTATTAAAGGAATCTCAAGTTTAAATTGAAAATGGCTTTCCAAGTTATGAATGAATCCTTGGAAACAGTTTTGGAAGCTATAAGTTAAATCTTTGATTTAAAGATTAAATGAATTAATCTAATTGAAATGGAAATTGTTTTGAAATCCGTGAATGGATCTTTGTGAAATTGGGTGAACTTTGTGGAATGAATATTTTTGTTTAAAAGATTTAAAATGGTAATTTGTTTAAACCATTTGAAAGAAAGTTGTGAATTTTAGAGTTGTGACTTAACTGAAATCCCATATCCATATGTTTTTAAAGATTTCGCTCATTATTTGGTTTAGCCGGGAGAGGACCTTTGTGTCATATAACCCATTTCGAATAATGATACGTCGTTATGGATAGCAGTTGAAGACCGGTGGTGAAGACCGGGTATTTGTGAGAACGATAGGATAACCTATCGATTGTCTCTGCACTGAGTAGCTATGGTATAGAGATTTCCTAAGTGATGGGATGTCCGATCGGGATTATGGATACCCGGATTGCAAGGGCTTCTTCGGAAGTGCCTTCGGTTCTGTTCGAACCCGGAACAGACTTGTATGGATGTGTGTCTGACGTTACACTTTGAGATGTAAAGCTGGTTTCTATCAAATACATTTCTGCTTGGTGGTGGAGATTTATTCTCTTGGCTTAACACCCTTCTTTGAGACGTACGAGCTCAGAGGTTATGTAGTTGATGGTTACTAGTGATACATTCCCAATTTGGTAATGTGGCATACGAAGTGTTGCCGATCATTTTTGATCAAAGCATGGCTTTGTGAAAAAGCGTAGCTTTGTGGACGAGACCTCATCGAGCCTCACAAACCGGTAATGGTCGAAACAGGAAAGATGCGGCAAGGTTTCAAGGGTAGCTCCCCTAGGTTATGTCCATTCCTTCTGGGAAAGGGTGGTATCATGGTATGGAGCCCAGATACTTACTCATGTGGACATTGTAGTATGTTTATTACTGTGTGATGTTGTTGGTGTAGCAGATCCTCGGACAAAGGTCGCAAACGACCGGGGGTGGCATATCTTAGGTTCTACATCCCGGGAAGAGGGTAACCGGCGTTGTGTTGGCAGAGAGACGAGTAGGTTCTCGGGGCGTCCCTCCAGAGGCATTCCCATGTGGCAATAGGAAGTTCTTTAGCCTGACCATTTGTTGGAAATCCAAACATCCAATACGAGCCTTTTACGATTGCAGTTTTAGTACCTGCCACCTCAGGTAGTAGCTATAGTAGGCATAGTATAATGGTACATATGCTGGCTAAGATTAATATTATACTTTCGAAATGTTTTCCACTATGCACTAATAATAATATCAAAAAGGATTTTTGCGTAGTAAGCATATTTGACTATCATAAGGAGAAATTTCCCCTAAGTGTGTGATTGCATGGTGTGTGTGCTGGGAGGCCTTATGCTAGTTTCATTTTCCAAAAAGCATCGTGGATTTCAAATTTAAAATCTTTTGATTGTTTTTAATGACAAACCGTTTTTGTTTGCTCACACCAGTCCCATGACTTACTCGGAGTTTATTGTTCCATTCCTAAACTCTGGGTGCCCACAATTTTCCACACGGGCAGTCTAGAGCTTGGTTTTTCAGATAGTCAGATAGTAGATATCGTTTTAGTAGCCTTCAGCTTTCTGTTGATGCATTTTGGAGTCTTTGGAGTCCACAACTGCACTTGCTTATCTTTGTGAAACCTTGATGGAGATTCGAGCTTGGAGTTCTGGAGCTTTGGCTTTGGAGTTTTGGATTGGGGTTGCAGTATTAGATTCTATGGAAGACTTATCTCATATTGGGTCGTGTTCCGCTGTATTTTGTGTTGTATATTCTCTGATGTTGTTGATTATCATTGTATCAAATTGATGTATCAGATATTGTATTCATGTTGTATCAGTGATATCATCATTTATTTCCGCTGTGTTATTTATCATCTAATGTTGTTGCAAGCTCCGGCGATACAAATTTGGTTATGTTTGTCGGACATCGAGTTTGGGTCATCACACTGTAGTCTATACAGATTAGAGATTTATAGTAGTCAAATTAAAATTTAGATTTATTGTCAAAACATCTTCCCTTTTTTAATTTATAATAAAGTACAAACACAAAATAAATACATATTAACTTTCAAATCTAAGGTTAAACTTTGTTTTAAATGATTTGAAACGTGAATCTTCAATAAAACATCGTACTATTCATATACAAATTTTAGCTTAATTTGTTAAAGTATAACCCAATATGTGAACATACAAAGTTTTAGATCTAAATGATTAAACTTTGAATTGAATTTTTACAATATAGATCTATAATAAAAGATTGTATATAAACATATACAAATTTTAATTTTATTTTAACGAAATAAGAATCTAACTGACAAATTGAACATATAAAATTTCAGATCTAAAAATTAGATTTTAGATTGAGTTATCAGATTATAGCATTAAAAACATTGTATTTAAACATATACAAATTTTAGTTTGGTTTGTTAAATTAAAACCCTAATCAATTCATTTAACAAACAATTCAAACTACACAAATAATTTCCTAATTAAATGAGATAATGATATGTACATACAATTTATGAAATCAAATTTATCTTTCATTAAATATTACATCAGATGTCATTATCTATAAAAGAAAAACATACCTTATTAGCAAAGTCTCGAAGCACAACTTAAAATAAATTCACCTTAGGATGTTGCTTGGAAATCACACCTTGAATGATGAAATTTCATCCGATCTTCAAGACCCTCATCATATCCTTGCAAGAGATGGATGAATCGCTTTTTTTTTATTCGAAGTTTTTATATGGAGTTAAAATATTTTTGAAAATTTTATTTTTGTTTTCTGCCATGAAAAGTTAGGAGGACAAAAGAAAAAAAGAATGAACGAGAAAGAATGAGTTGTGTGTATATAATGAATTAGAGAATACGTTTTATTTGAAAGAATGAAACCTTTCACGAATGAGTTGTGCGTATATAATGAATTAGAGAATACGTTTTATTTGAAAGAATGAAACCTTTCACGTTCTTTAATTAAAACTTTCCTAGTTAATTTTCCTTGGTCGTCTCTCTCTCCCCACTCCTTTTTTTTCACATGATATATTTAAATTACATGCCATCAGATGACATAAAATTCCACAAATTATGCCATCAAATGATATAAAATTTCCATAAATCATTTCATGCAATTTTCTTTTATTTAAATTAGGTCGATATCGTATATTAATGTGTGCAAATATTACTTATATAAATGCATAAAAATAATTACAAACAACTTCCAAAAATCAGATAAATTAAATAATAATTAATATTTCTTAAATATTAATTAATTTAATCAATTTATAACATTTTATAAATTAATTAAATCATGTAGTTTTTGAAGAATTCATCATTTTGGTTGTACGACTCAAAGGTGTAAATTTAGTCTGCGATTAACATCAAATAATTTGAATATCAATGTTAACAGGTCACCTTAGCTAGTGATATGACATTTTGACTGAATTTGTTTTTCTCATATCTTTTGATAAAATCCAATTTACTTATTACAAGCGGTACCCGGTAGTGACAATTATTTATACCAATTCTCTTTGTCAAAATTATATCACATCAAGACTTATGCAATTTGGTAATGGTCAAAATTCCAATATCGTCCACACTCAACTTTATAGCAGAAACATAAAGTTCTTGATTCAATAGTAACAATTATTATTAACCAAAATGCTCTAGCCAGAGATTTTGACTCTGAGTTGACTTTAGTTGACCGTGATACTAACCTTATATAACTAAGGAGATGAATCCTCTCCTGAATAGTGTTTCACTTCCAATGCTTCCACTCGACCCAACTATAGTCGTTTGATGGATATTATGCCATGATTTAATTATAATCAAAGTGGATCTTTCACATTGAAGATCAACTGTATTCTCAAGCCAAGAGGATTGTGTAAACTAGTTACTCCGCATAACCTTAGTTATATTAACTAATACAAAACTATCGAGTGAATCATTCCATAGTTATTTAATAACTATCAGTATGTAATCTCTTAGTGCCCCTAGCAGCAATGAGTAATAAACTGCCTAATATACGGAGAGTGTTGCGTGCTCCAGTCTTAACGGATGCATCGAGCCTACCTATTCTATTAGACAAGCTTGGAAAACATAGTACTCAGACTTACTAGATGAAAGACTGTGATTGGTGAAGGGCTTAAAAACGCCTTAGGTAGTTGCTATCTACCAGATCTTTTCTAAGAGGTTAGATGGTTGAGTCGAATATCCAATCTCGATACCTCTCGACTAGGAATATTTATAATGATATATTTATTTTCATTGTGATAAATTACTCACGGTTACAACACTTTATAACCACTGTCACAAAAAATACCATTTATGGATTTTCTATTAAATATACTTTGAATTAAATAAATTGATATAACACATTATATCAAGTATACAATAGAAAGAAAACATATTTTAGTTTGAATAATATTGGTTACCAAGTTAGATATATGTAACAAATTACATAATTGCCCGTAGAGCATACCCCTAACGTTATCAATCTCCCACTTGCATTTGGGGTCAATTATGGCATCTTATTCCAACTTCTACAATCGGTCACCTCAAAACTAATTGGATCGACCCCTTAGTGAATGTGTATTCTATTATATTCAATTATTTACTCTATCAATCAACTATCTCCGACAATGATAAACTATTTTATCATGTAGAACAATTCGAAGTCTGTCTCTCGACTTCAAGTGAGCTTTAATTTCTGTTACAAACTATATCACGACATTGTTATCATATAATAATGTTATGTAATTCTCAATATTTAGAATCACCATTGCCTCAGTTATAAATTTGTGCATTTATATATTTATATACATTGTTTTATTGCAGCGCTATTCAAGGCGATGTACATAGCCTTTTTTCTTTGAATCAGCCAAGTCTTTCATTTGGAGCATTTCCAACTTAAAAATTCTTAACTTGAATTTATTATCGACGTATTATACTCAGTATCACTTATGAAGTTTTTGAGCATTCATAAGGAGTTTGTTATTTCTATAAACAATTCTCTATTATTTCATAAATACACGAGAACAGTTCAAACAACCATTTAGTGATATCAATATGGATTTGATATTTGCTTCATGTATCAAATACATAGACAAATCACGATATCATAGACACCATAACATGTATAATGATTCCTATTACCAAAACATAAAGAATCCATCTTACATGTTTAAATAAGGTGTTCTTGCATATTGTTTAGGACATTCCCAATATCTTTTATACTCTCTATAAAAGAAATTATTTACAAATCCAATGTAGAGTATTAAAACAACTAAAACTAATTTTAACACAAGTACATCGTTAACAATCAGTGGTGTGTTGTTTACTTATGATTTAGAAATATCTATGTACCTTTTAATTTTCTTTCTTATGAGCACATGCTTCCTCTACACTTTGATTGACAATCAAACTATTTGATATTTCTATCAAAACATTTGTATAATTTTGATGCTTATAAAATGACACTTTTTATCATTTCTTGGATCACATACAAAACTCATAAATTCGGTATCGCCCCTACCGACATCAAGACACTCTGGTTATTCTGTGTAAACAATTTACTCTAAATCATTATTTAGAATTTTCTATCTCAACGCATATGTACCATAACATAAAGTCATACTATGTGATAATTTTGTGAGTAAAATCCGAACCTACTTGAGCACATCGATTGGTGAATTAATTAAGTTAATTTCAACAATTTAAATTTATGATGTTATTCTTATCAATGTGGCTCGGTACATTCCAATGGCGTTTGTCTTTCTTAAAGGCACAATCGCGGACGATGGATTACATCCTTTCGGATACGATTACCAAAATCGTATTTTGATAACATACTTGAAATCCTTTTGGATCAGCGCATCATACCACATCATGGAGTCAATACTCTTGATGTAAACAACCAAGTATTATATGTTTTCGACATTGATAAGAAACTCATAGTTTCTCTTCAATATGCGAGAGTACTTGTTAAAAACTCTAATGTGATGTGTTCATTTGAGTTATTTATTTTTATCTCATCTCATGTAATCAGTTCAATCTTTAGATTGTATCGAATTCCTTTTTATTATCAATGATTTCTCAAAGAAATTCCTTCATAATGAAGTTGGTATTTCTAGAAATAATAATTATTCCTCAGTGCAACGGAATAGGTATTCATAAACTTTTATGAATTTCCTTATTTATAAAAGTGATTTGGTTCTAGTTTACAAAACTTATGTTCCTAACATAAATATGCCATCTAATGATAGTTTTTCCCAAAATCCCCCATAAACAATTATTATGTGCAGACTTTCGATTCGCACAATCTTCCAACTCCTTAGCCTAGGATATGTTGGAAATTTTTATAAACCCTTCTCTTGTATGATTTTGTAAATTATTATTTAGATGAAATAATCTTAACCTTTTGTGCCACTCTTAAGTACCCGACCTTATAGAAAGAAACTAACTCAACTTCACCCATCATTTATCGTGCTTTGGCCAACCAAGTTCAATTACTCCTTATCAATGAATCATGTATTACATGAAGCACTGACTTTTGAAATTAAATCTTTACATTTTTAGGTACATTCAAATCTCTTTCCAATATACTCACATATTCGATAAAATCGAATCATATTAATATACCGCATGTTATTTTATTTTCTTTTGCTTTATACTTTATGATCTTATCATGGACATACCACATATGTATCAAATATACATGTCCATGTTGGCGATAAATTATCAATGAATATAACCAAGTACATGAAGCTGATTTGATATTAATAGACTTGCGATTGTATAAATTAATGTGTATCAATCCGAAGAGTTCATCAACTCTTATAATTCCCACACTAAATTAGTGCATAGTCCTTAATTGTTTGAGGTATAATTAGCCAGTATTATATGACTCATATAATAAAAATTATCACTTAGAACTATGAATTAGTCTGCAATTCTAAAATAATTTTAAATACTTTATTATTTTCCAATGCATCATTTTGTTATGAAAACAAACACCATATTATAGTTTTATTTCATAATGAATATTCATAATATTCACATTAAAATATAGGAGCAATTAGGAAAAATGACAAGTTTTGAAAAAAAAAATAACTTAAGGATATCAAGTTCTATTTTTAGGCTAAAAAAATGTTTAATTTATGTTGAAGAACCAACTTTGAAAATTTGGCTGAAGGGCAACTGCTGGTTTTATTCTTTATATTTAGTTTTACATTATAAAATGCTAGCATTGTCCTTCAACCTAAAAAAGACACTTATGGTCCTTCATGCTAATTTTTCCCAAAATTTATCCTTGTGCCCTATTTTCCTGTAAAATATAACTATGTCTATTTTTCAATCGACGTCGAAAAATAATCATTATTTCATAAATAGTGTTCGCTATGTTTTGCAAAAACAATTTTCTTAATGCAATCAAAGTGTTATCTGACATACTCCCACTACTTCCGCCATTCCTATAATACCGTGATGAATTCGAAGATCCATTGTTCACTTATTTTAGATTATTTATTTCATATACTGAAGCTAGTTTATAGTGGAGATTTATTTGATCAAATATCTTGAAATCAAAGAAATAAATCTCATACAAAATGATTTTCTATACAAAATTACATTTCACAATGAAAAATCATATTTTTATTCCAATGTTAAGTGTCATATCATTAATATTACAATTTTCATTTTCGATGTTTCTTTATGAAGCAGAAGTGACCACATGTAACGACCCAAAATTTCAAGTAATCGAAATTCGGTTATTTAATTGGTTTTAAATATTCACAAGTTAATTTTATAAGTTAAATAACTTATATTTCAAATATAATGATTTAATTGGATAATTAAATTGTTGATTTAATATTTTAAATTGCAAAAATAATTTGATTTTTGAATAAATTATGAATGAAAATGATTTATAAAGTTGAATTAAATTCCATTTAAATTAGAATGATGTTAGAGAACTTTTAAAATTGAATTAAAAGTTAAATTATAGAAATTGAATATTTTAATATTTAATTAACATGTAAAAATAGTCATTTTTCACACGGTCTCGGATTTCGACGAAACCAATTTCATTGGGTCATAATGTTATATTATTTAGGATTTCAAATTTCGTGTCAATCGGACTTACAGTTTGGTCGTGCAATGCTGAAACGCGTAGAAATTTGTTTAATTAAATTGTAATTTAAATAATTCGATTCGAAAACCATTCTTCCAAATACGATCGAATTGGCTTCCTAAATATATTCCATTGTATTCAGAATAGGGGTAAAATATTATAAACACCAGGCAGCATGCTTCGATCGGAGTTCAAAATTTTTTCGGATGAATAGTGCGTGAAAATTTTCTATAAAAGGACTTCGTAATTTTCTTTTTTCACTCAAAACCCTAGCCTTAGGGTTACAGCCGACGTTAACATTTGAATGGCCGAAAATGCTTGAAACTTCACCCTCCGATCTCTCTCAATCCACTAACTATCACGTCTCGACTTCAACTACAAAGATGAAGAGCATATCAAGATCTATATTTTCAACGGTTATGATCAAGAATGGAGTGGTGGATCGTCGGCAAAGTGGCCACAAACGGCCGACGTTTGGCCCACGATTTTCGAGGCTTGGAAGCCACCGAGTTCGACCGGATCACTGTCGATGGTATAGCTCACGAAGGGTTTCGACGTGAAGGTCTTTGATCATCTTCAAGTGCGGTGGGGCGGGAATGAAAATACGAGAAAGATCGGCGGCATATGGGTTTGATCGAATGTGAAGAACCTAGGGAGGAAGAAGGGAAGATGCGACCACAATCTATTCTCCTGGAATCAACGGCTGTGATTCAATATAAGGTTTAAAATGAAAAAAGAAATTGAAATTAATTTATATTAAAATTGTAAAAACTTTAAAATATCATAACTTCTTCATACGAGGTCGGTTTTTGACGAAACAAATTGCATTGGGTTATTGATGAGCACTGCATTTTAGATCTAGTTTGGCATTGATTGAAGCTAGTAAAAAATTTGGATAAAATTAAACGCCTGTTTAATTTTATTCGGAATAAAAAGCTGCAACGTCTATTGGAATCCTAGTGAGTACAACTCACTCTTTCTAACTCGCTTATATTTTTATATAAGTAAGAATAAATTTATTTTATGTTGATTGATGACTGTTTAAATGATATATATATATATATATATATATATATATATATATTGATTGGTATTTGGATATATTCCTGCTTATTGGAGCAGATGAGACCCTACACATTCCCGTATATGAGCGGACGACCTTTTGTAAGTGTGTCTGCCTCGAAGCGGACATTGTATATATTTTCTAATTTGTATATTTATTGCAGGTGACAGGTTGGAGGGATCCAACTGGATTCCTCACCAGTGTTGATTTTATTTACAGATATCGATATATATGCCGTTATCATATTATATATGATGTTTGGATGTTGTGACTAATGTGAATTCCCTTGTTTAGCATTTTTGTAGCATTGGGCCTATTTTTGGAATTTTTAAAAGATTAAAATGATGAATTCAAATTAAAAAGGATTTCAAAGTGATTTTGAAAATAGATGTTTTATTAATTTTTGAATTGTTAAAGGAATGGAGTTATTTTAAATAAATAAAAAATTATAATTTTTATGTTAAAAAAATTATGATTTTTGTGAAATATAATCAAAATGTATTTTTGAGATATGGAGTTAATTATTTTATAAAACAGTTTAAATTGAGATTTCTCACTTATTATAAATGGTTTTTCATAAATATTAGAAATGGATCCATAATCAAATTTGTATATGGATTTGGAATTGAAATTTAGAAATGGGTTTATAATGGATTTTATAAATAACAAGACTTCAAAAGAATGAATGTGTAAATAAAGAGATTTATAAGTGAATTAACTTATAATCGGATTTTGGTTTATAAATGGTATATAAATGGAATTGGTTAATAAAGGAATTTTTTATATGGAATTTTTTATAAAATATAAATGAAATTTATAAACATTGTTTTATAACTTCGAAATCAACTTAGTTTGATCAGTTTAATATGGATGCTTATTAGAGGGATTATATTCATAATTTTGGTGATCCTTTACATTAAATGTGTAGAAATAATGAATTTGGCAAGATAATTATACTCACGATTTTAGACAGTGAATAATCTTTTAAAATGTTTTGAAAAGTGATCTTTTCAATGGAGTTAAATGGTTTGAAGATGTTTTAAAATGGGTTAAGTATCGAATACATAGATTTTAACATTCATTGTTGAAATAGACGTTTTCGAGAAGCAAGGAAAGCATAGACTATAACACTGTTGTTATAGTCTATGATTTTCACAAGGAGATGTTTTGTATAGTATATGAGATTTATATAATTATCGAATTCCTATATTAATGCTTCGGGTTGTCGTAACGATGTTTTATGCAACATTCGTTTTGACCCAAATAAGTGTGTTTAAGAGAATGTTTCCCTTAAAGAATAAAATATGTACTTAATCATGATTTAAGTATATGTAATATTTTCTAAGTGTTGAAAATAAAGAGATTTGTGAATTACTTATTATTAAATATATATATATATATGTATGGAAATGTTCTCCAATACTGAAATGGTTTTGGAAGTATATCTTTTTAAAGATAATTTGTAGCGAATATTTTGAAATTGATTTAATTAATAAAAGATTAACTAAAAGGGCCTAGTGTTGCTTATGGTGCTAAATATTTATTTGTTTGCTTTGGTAGTTAAATAACCGACTATCAAATTTGGCCATTTTAGTTCCTCAACTTGATGTGGGAACTATTTAGTCGTACACTTAGTATGTAGCCATCTGTGTAGGATTGATCATATTTGTGTTGAGGATGTTGATTCGTGTAGTGCGGAGTATTACTCCAATCAATCGAGCTTCCTTCTTGGCCGAAGGATAACAAGTTGAAAGTTGGAGACGTGATAAGTCTATGAGACTTAGTTTCTACGTGAGGTTGAGAAACACTTTTGCGTTGTTGGTGCGAAGAGACCGGGATCGGTTTATCCAAAAACCACTTCAGACCAATGTATATGTATTCGATTGTGCAGGTTATTGATGATACTGATATTTAGGATTTCCATAGTGGAGGACTGCTTGTTGATCGTTTGGGGTTAAAATCCCAATATACATCCAATAGCAGTAGTCTCTTCGTTATGAAATATCCTGTAACAACCCCCATATCTATCGAGTTTTTATTTAAATATTTTATTTAAATATTATACCGTTAATCGGATTTTGGTTCGAAAAGCTACTTTTTGCAAACGGTCAAATTAGGACTCGAGACCACTTCCATTGAGTTCGAAATGCCGTTTACAACTTTTTTAAGTATAAACATCGATAGGTTTGGAGTTAGTGAAATTTCACTAACTTTTCCCGCTTTGGACTTTGGGTTAGTTTAGCCTATTAAGCCCAAGTTTGAACCCCCTTCTCCTCACTCTTCATAAATTCCTAACTAACTTGAAATTTGCATTAATGGTGAAGAGAATGGGAAATTAAAACTCCAGGCTCAAATTGAATTGCTAATCCAACATTCAACTCCAAATTCAAGTAGAAGATATTGGATTCAAGCTTTGGATTGCTTCTCCATTGGCTTCAAGCTTCATCTTCATCTTCATCCATTTTAGTGAAAAGGTGAGATTTTTATCTCACACTCTTGCTTATAACTATCTTGGACTGTTGGGAATGGTTCCCTATCACTTTAACATGCACATTTGCATTTGGTTTGGATTGGATTGGCGAAAAACTCTACTTTTTAGTGTTTTTGGTGAATTTCCAGCCTTAGGTCGTTCTGGACCCTTAGGTCGCTCGGGTTCGTGGCTTGCGTGCGTGGAAAAGTCGCTTGGACGTTAGTTCGTAGGTCGCTCGCGAGTTAAGCCTTAAGCCGAAGGTCGTTCGCGAGTTAAGCCTTAGGTCGTTTGGCCATTATAACGTTAGGTCGCTCGTGTGTTAAAACTTTAGGTCGCGCTGGCCTTAAGTCGTAGGTCGTCTCCGACCTAATATTGCCTCTGCTATTTCACTAGGTCGCGCGGGCCTTAGGTCGTAGGTCGTGAGTCTCCTAGGTCGTAGGTCTCTCGGTCCTACTTCTGTCCCTAAGTCGCGTAACCCCATCACCTTTAGGTCGTTGGGCCTTTATGTCGTTAGGTCGTTACACCTATAAACCGTTAAGTCGCGATTACCTTTAGGTCGTGAACCCCATTAGGTCACAAACCTCTTTAGGTCGTCTGTCCCTTAAGCAGTTAGGTCGTTCGACCTGTGATGCCTTAGGTCGTTTGACCCGTGTTACGTTAGGTCGCGTAACCCCTTAGGTCGCTTGACCTAGTTTCCTGTTAGGTCGCGTGACCTTGTTTCCTTAGGTCGTGAACCTTGTTAGGTCGCTCATCCTTAGCTCGCGTACCTTCTTAGGTCGCGCACCCCCTTAGGTCGTTAGACCTCATTTTTGTTTTAGGTCGTAGGCCGCTTGTCTTCACTAGGTCATACCGTTTTGGACGGGGCGCTGCCCCCTGGACCCCCGCGACCTGACCGGGCAGGTCGAACCCCGTAGAGGTGGCGTTGCCCCCGCACCCCCACCTTGGGGGGTTGCCACCCCCTGGACCCCCCCCCCTCCGTAGAGGATCTTATCTGAAAAACATTCAACGGAACTTGCTTTGTTGAGATGCTGAGTTGACCATTCTTCGAGACAACTTTAGAAATATGAAGGTTTCAATACCAGTAGTAAATATCAAAACTTTTTCATCAAAATGATTTCAACTTTATTTTCTGTAACATCCCGCCTTTTCGCACGATTTAAACGGACACACGTGCCAATTCAAACAATACGTAAGGGCGGATTGTTATGGGATAAATAAGAAAAACAGAGAAAAAAAACTAAACAGAATCTCACAGCGGAAGGATAAAATATAATAATCAAATATACAGTTCATGAAGTTGTTTTACAAAACCTTTGATTTTATTTATACAATACATATCAGAGTACACATACCATACGACAAAGCAGCGGAACAATATGAGTGTAGTGGAATATAATTAATATTAATAATAGAAATCTCCGTCTTCGTCCTCTAGAGCTAAAGTCTTCGATCCTGAAACGCTCGGACTGACCCGAGCGAATTTGAAAAGACAAAACACTCGAGTCAGAACTAAAAGATCTTATGTGAGTTAAATTAACAGAAATAAATATGAGTATAGTAACTCAAGAGATGCTCGGGATTTACATCTCCTAAGGAACCGTTAAACTATTTACTATGTAGTATATTGCGCTATTATAATAGTGTCTAATTGTAAAATAAACTTACTTTTAAATAGCGTTAAGGCTTTACATTTTCCACCTTAACACATTTATATATTCCCATAGTCTATACAGTACCGTAATCTCCCCCGTAATGGGCGTCGTCAGAGGGCACTCCACAGGTATGGTACAAAACAAAATCGTATAAGGCGCTAGGGTAGGTGACACGGCACAACTAGGCAATTCCAGGGTAGATATACCAATTACGCTTCCGGGCCGATGGAAACGCGCAGCGCGCAGCTGCTGCCCACCTCGGACAAACTCCCCACATCAAAGAAATCAAAAGTGAAGGTGGCCACCGAAAATCCAAAGTCTGAGTATAGTATCGAAGGGAAGTGTCCGATCAGAGGTGCTACCTCATTAACCCGTCGATCGCTCATGTTTTAGCCACCTTATGCCAACTCATGGGAGTTGGGTCCTCGTATTTACCTTTAAAGGAAACGCCGCCACCAACCTACTTCATTCTGGAATCTCCACCGCGTACACGGTTGTTAAAGTGGTTTTCGAAGTTGGCAGAGAGTATGACAACTTCCGATCCCGGTCTCTTCAACAACCAATCGTTATTATAACACCGCGGTCTTTTCAAAATAGTTTATACTTTAAAACCAGAATAAAATATCCATTTTAAACCCATATAAATACGATATCATTTATATTTTTAAAACCCCAAATCAATACGATATCATTTATTTTCCAATATATATTCCTTCCAAAATCATAGGGTTTCCAAAGTAAAATATTTAGAAATCAAACTCTTGAACATAATATTTCCAAATTATACTACCTTGAAAAACATAGCTTTGAAACAAATTTCCATCTCTTAAATGGTTAAATATTAAATTACTTTTATAAACAAAATAGCTTCTTTAGATTTCACAAATCAATTTCAAATATCGATTTACACTTCCAAATACCATTTCAATTCTTATGTTTCAAGGCTTTAAATATTTCACCATTTCAAAAACAACTCATTTGACAAATCCATATGTATCAAATTCAATTACTTCTTATTTAGACTTGAAATGTTTACTTAATGAATTCAATATAATTTAAGTAAAACCTTCAACTTCACATAACTGGATAATCTTTCAATTTATTAAACTTGATATATTCATCTAAATCACTCTACACAAAAATCAAGTTATAAAAATCATACCCTTTAAAAATTAATAACCTTTTTATTTAATTCCAAATTTTACTCAATATTCATCTTCCGACCTTATTCTCATTTAAGTCAATAAAACTCCTGAACTTAAATTTTAAATAAATGCTTAATCGTATTTGATCTTAAAAATCAAACTTTATTTTATACTTCAAAACAATTTATACAAAGCTTAAACCGAAAATTACTATATATAAATAACCTTTATTAATAACCAAATCAAAAATCCATAAACCATATATATATAGCTTTGCAAAAACCATAGAAAAACATTTCAAAAAAATAATTTTATATATATACCGCGGTGCCTGTATATAATTTTCTATCCTATGGTCAAGTGATACGGATGTTTATCATTTCAATCCGCAATTTAAAATGAAAAAAAAATGCGGTTATATATCATTTCAAACCGCAATCCCGAATGAATGAAATGCATAGCAACTTGCAATTAATAAAATTAATCATCCATTCATCCATCAAATCATACATCCATTTATCACAGTCATCATCCAATTTCAAACAATCATCAATACATAACACGTGATAAATAATGGTATCAATTATCAGTTTATACTCAAAATAAATTTAATAACTGTTAATTGGCAGTTTATATGCAAAAATAAACATAATTTTGACTGGCAGTTAATATGAAAATTTAACATAACTATGACTGGCAGTTAATATGCAATTAAATAAATTCTAACTGTCAAATTTATGCAATAAATAAAATTAATTAACAGTTATATTAAATGAATGCGATTTATCAGAGATAATGAATAAAACATGCCAAACAGTCATAAACAAATTTCTACTCGTATCTAAAATTAATTTAACAAACACAAGAAATTTTAGAAATTGTGAGTGGGTTAAAACACTCACCTTTTGAATTTAAATTGAATTTAAATCCAATTTAAACCCAAAAATTTGACCGTCTTAGAATTTGTCCAAACCAGCATCATCAAGTCCGAAATTTCAATACGATCCTAACAAAAGAAACCGCGCGTGAAACGGAGTTCGTATGTAGAAGTTATAGCAATTATTGTGATTGAAATTCAATTAAATAAAAAAATAAAAAGAACACTTTCTACCTAAGGCCACGTCAACAAAAATTTGCACGCTACAGGAGCTACAGGACCTCGTACGTAACCCGTCTTCCCCTTCCTTCATTCGAACGCAGGCACCTCCTTTGACCGACCGATAACCACCACTCCGCTACGAACTACGGCCGCCGAGCACCACCATTCGCCCTCATGTGTCACGCGCTACCTCCCTACCCCCATGCGGTCGCTCAAACGAGATCTCCGGTCGCAAAAATTTCAGTAGCCGCCGCCTCCTTTATTAACCTAATCGAATAAAATCGCAAGATCCAACCGTTAATTCACCGCAAAACCTACATGGATGCACTCCCCTCGGCTATCTCCATAATACCCAGAAAGCAATTTATGATCCGACGAATTTTTGTGACGCCGTGATGAACGGCCGGAACTGTTTTAAATTTTTCTAGGAAAACGGTTCATCGAATGGAAAAATGAATACCACCAGCAGATTACGTTCGTCGAGAACATCAACATATATTTTTTTTAGAATTTTCTGAGGTGTTTGAAAATTTAGCTTCGATTTGTATTTGAAATTAGATCTGAAATTTGTTTCCATTGAGGAAGAGAAAGAATTGAAGAAATGAACGTACAAGAAATGAGCATAGAATGGAGGCTAGGGTTTATCACAGCCTATTTATAGACAAACTGCAATAGAATAGGTGGGCAGGAATTATAAACGTGCTAAACGGTAGTTGGCCCAAAAAGCCCGTTCTGATCCCGGAACGAAATTTGTTAAACCCATATATCCAAATAGGTATTTTAAAATATTCTAAATGCGATGGAAAAAGTTTCACGTCCAAATTCCATCATATGGAGAAGTTATGCTGAAAACAAAATTTTCCAAATTGATTTCAAATTGATTTTAATTAGATCGATTTCAAGACGTTTCGCGTTCGTACGATCAAACGACAAGTCCGATCGCTACGAAACTTGAAACCCTACAATAATTCACTGATACGGATCCGATGAAACTGGTTTCGTCGAAATCCGAGTCCGTGACCAAAATGGCTATTTTTATATTAATTAAATAAATTTAAAATATATAAATAAATTCCAATTTTATATTTAGATTCAAAAATTGACCCATTTTATTACTTTTAAAAATTCTCAATCATTACAAAATTCCAACAAGTTTAGATGTCAATTTTAAAGAAGGTAATTTTTTTTAAATCCAAATATAAATCCTTAATTCCATTAAATTCCCAAATTATAAGTAATATCCTAAAATTTCATTTAGTTAAATAAATTAATTATTATTCCATTCAAAATTTTAAATATAAGGGTTTACCATTGATTTAAGATTATCACATAAATAATTCCCGCTTTCCACTAAATTTCCAATTAACGTAAAATTTTCTATTTAATTATAATTAATTGCAATAAATCCAAACAAATACATAAAGCTTGATTTTCGTTTAACATTTAACTCATTTGATTGCAATTAACCTTTTTATAGTAAATTAAATTCCGATGTATAAATAAAACTTAATTTCCCATTCTTATATACACAAATCACCATTATGAAGAACATTTACATTATTTGCCATTTATCCCTTTAATTTATTTAAGGTAACATTAAATTTTATACCTATTGCAATGATTTCCAACTTAATTGAAGGAACTATGTATACAACTTATAATAGTTGTGGTAAGACTCTCAATCCCACATTTATAAGTATATTGTCTCCACTCAAATATTATAGATATTTACAGAGTATTGATTTTCATTTAATCATTATTTATTATATACATTAATTAAATAAATTCACTATTCAAGTTCGTTTAAATTTTATTACCAAATATCCATCTACCTTTCCCAACATATTTGAATTCCATTCAATTAATAACAAATCAAAATTTCCATTCACACTTTATTATAAACCCAAAATCTGCAATTCATTATCTTATATTTATGTCATCCAATTTCTATTTATTATTATAACTTTACGATCTATATACATTCATTGATTGATTTATACAATTACCATTTACTTTACATTCAATTACTATTTAATGTATATTTATCCATCAATCAATCCGATATTTACTTTTCTTTCCTTCTATTTGATAAATAACCTAGTATACCTTTACATATATTCATTCTATTCATTTATGGGCATTGCATTGAAATTTAATTTATTAGCTAATACCAACATTATTACCATTTATTACAATTGGATTCCTAATTTTATTCAATACCCTGAATAAATAACATATATATAAATCATGTTCTTACATTTGTTTTTCTCATATTTAAAATCAAATCATAACATATAAATGCTTTTATTGCATTGGAATTTCATTTAAGTCATAAATTATTAACTTGCATTTACATGATTCCCTAAGGTATTCTAATTACCGTTTCAATCTTTCATTACATTAAATCAAATTAATACTTTCATAAATTTCTCATATTAAATTTTATATCCAGGTAAAAATCCTTTTTCTACTTGATTCATTTGAATATTATACAAATTTCTATAAATAGTTTTTAAGTCATCATTTACAAAATTTAATTTAGCCTTCATTTTTAATATTTGTTTACCCTTTTATTATTTATACTAAAATACATTAAAAAAATCCTATTAAATAAACAAATTAAATGGTCAAAAAAATACGGGTCGTTACACTCTCCCCCACTCAAAACTTTTTGTCCCCGAAAAGGAAAAGAAGAGAAACGAAGAACTAAGAAATCAATATTCCTTATTCAAACATTAATTTTTATAAACATTTCAATTTATAAATTTAATTAATTTAGATAAAATATCTCAATTTATAACCATTAAATCTTTTTATACTTAAATTGCTAAAGTTTGGAAAACAATTTCAAAATATTTTAAGTCCAAAATTTACGAATTTTTTTGGCAGAGTCTCCTTTGTACGGAGGGGCTCGGGAGAAAATAAAATATCAAAATATAACAATATACACAAATACTTTCCAAAATAATATATATCCCTACACGGGAAAAATATAAAAATAACGCTATAAACCGTAATTCGAAACGTACCTATTTGTCGGGCAATTTATGCTTAGTTTATGGAACCAAAAGCAGTAGCAATTGCTTCCATAACCTGCATTTTACTCATATAATCCAAATGGTTAACAATTATATAAAGTGAAATATCTAAGTGGTTTCAATCACTAACAACAAATCAATACACAAGCATCAATTTCACAAACAGCATATACACCCAAAACAAAGCAACCATTCAATCAAACAAATAAATAGTCGTTCAGGTTCAAAACCTTTAAATTGTACGGAATGAAGAATAACTACTAGCGCATCCTTTACTCAACAGTCTTAGATAAAACTAAGTAGATTATCCATTCACCCAAATCCAATTATAAAGTATCTTTGCCCAAACAACCATCAACTAAACAACAACAATCCAGACAACAATCGACTTAGCCTATTATAAGTTTCATTTCATATATTAGTCGTTTAATTTCTCTTTTTATTCATACCACATAAATTTTCCTTTTATAATTTACATTTATTTCTAACAAACTTTTAATTTCATTTACTCATTCACTGTTTGTTTCATTTATTTTCACTTATTACTTAAAAAAATTCATTTCCATTAACTCGGGTCATGCTAGTTCTTTTATTTCATTTTAACTATTCATTCATTTATTATTGCTTGTCCTTATTTAATTTGTTAGCATTTTCATTTTATTTACTTAAGTTGATATTCATCTATTTGAATTACTTACCTTTAATTATATTCACTTATAGCAAAATTTCAATTGTAACTTAAGTTGATAACATTAAATTCTCATTTATAATAGCAAATTCATTGAATACTTCACTACCTATTTTACTTGTACAATTTTCATTACATTTCCTATTAAACATTTCAACTTTTAATACTTGGTAAGTTATATATGTTTTAAAGAATGTACTTGAAAGTTATACAAGTTTTCTCATTACCTATGATTAATTTAACGTTCAATAATAATATTCTTTATTTCATAGGTTATAATTTCTAATTCCATTTAATACCATTTATAACCTATCATTAAATTTCTTATTTACTTTAGAGGTTTTAATTTATTAATTACCTACGTTTCAATTCACTGCAATAATTGAAACAATTAATTAATGGAAATCTAAGAATTTAATACCGGGTTAAATTTCAAATTATTTTAAATAATAGATAAATATATTCTTACAACTTATATATCTCTAATTATATTTAAAACAATTCAAAATTTATATATTTTTCAAAAATGAATATGCAGTAAGACTACTACAGTGGCCTTTCCCCTCCGAAACTTGAAAATGAAAGTCGATGATGCGGCCGCCATCACCGAAATTATTTTCCAGCGACAAAGAGGAAAGTACAAAACTTATTTTCTCCAAAACTTTCTTTAAAACAATTCTTCCGAATTATATTAAATATTTATATCAAAATACTTAAAAACAATATTATTATATTCCAAAATTTATTTGAAAGAAATTTCAAAACCGTGGATCTTTAGTTCTAAATTTCCAAATCCCACTTATTTTATTTTTTTAAAATCTTATTTCTATTATTATTTATACACTATATTACCTAACAACCAATCTATTGCAGCCAAATATAGATACCATTTGAAAATTTTTATTTTTATATATAGAAAATATAATAGGCAAAATTATTTCATTTACCTATATTAAAAACAAATATTGTGTCGGTCTGTCCAATTAAGTGTTTAGAAATCCCTATCGATGTCATAGCGTCCCATGCATCAACCGGAATTTATAAATACAAAACGGAACAGATTAACACAATATTAAAATTTTTATAACACTAACAAATACGCTCTCTCATATATATACACTCAGTGACTCCCATAGGGTATTACTACCCTAATAGTAAAGAGTCAAACCCCACAAAGCTAAGGTTTATCATTAAACCAAAGCTCTGATACCAGATGTAACATCCCGCCTTTTCACACGATTTAAACGGACACACGTGCCAATTCAAACCATACATAAGGGCGGATTGTTATGGGATAAATAAGAAAAACAGAGAAAGAAAAAAAACTAAACAGAATCTCACAGCGAAAGGATAAAATATAATAATCAAATATACAATTCATGAAGCTGTTTTACAAAACCTTTGATTTTATTTATACAATACATATCAAAGTACACATACCATACGACAAAGCAGCGGAACAATATGAGTGTAGTGGAATATAATTAATATTAATAATAGAAATCTCCGTCTTCGTCCTCTAGAGCTAAAGTCTTCGATCCTGAAACGCTCGAACTGACCCGAGCGAATTTGAAAAGACAAAACACTCGAGTCAGAACTAAAAGATCTTATGTGAGTTAAATTAACAGAAATAAATATGAGTACAGTAACTCAAGAGATGCTCGGGATTTACATCTCCTAAGGATCCGTTAAACTATCTACTATGTAGTATATTGCGCTATTATAATAGTGTCTAATTGTAAAATAAACTTACTTTTAAATAGCGTTAAGGCTTTACATTTTCCACCTTAACACATTTATATATTCCCATAGTCTATACAGTACCGTATGTAGGATCTAGATTAACCCTAGAGGGGGGGTGAATAGGGTTATAGCAAATTTTCTCGATTTAAACACAGAAATAAACTGCAGAAATAAATATGCTGAAAAGTAAATCACACACAAAATTTACCCACTAAACAAAAAGTGACTTAAGCCCTTTTTAAAACAAACAAGGACGGCCCCTTGTTTTTCTTTAACCCGATCCACTGTTGTTCCTTTCTTCCCCTGAGAATAATGTCGGCCGATTCTCTTTTCCACTAATTTAGGGCTTCTGTCTTCGATTCAAAATTGGGGCTTTCTGATGATCGGTGCTCTGACTTGCGTTGCTCTTGCTCACGCTCGTTCTTCTAATGATTTATGCTTGTTGCTCGCTCGATCGAGTTGTTGATGATTTCGGTATGTAGTTTCGTTTGTTGCTCGTTTGATTGCTTGCTTCGATTGAACTCGATTTTAACTCGATGCCGATGATGTAAATTGGGATTGCGATTGATAGTTTGATTGTGAATTGAAGCTCATGTCTGATGATGATACCTTCGGGTTGAATTTATATGAACTCGTTACTTTCCATTTTCACAATTTCCTAATATTTTTGTGTCTTGATTTACACGGCTTTGTTTTTCCAACGCTCGATTTCGCTTGATTCACACGGCATTAAAACTTTCCTCTTTTTAATTCTCTGACCATTTCAAAAACAAAGATACGAATTTGACTCACTGTCATGAATTCGAATTCTCTGTACTGTTGAACTTCGTTCATTTGTACTTTGTTTCTTTATAATGCTCGAACTTGTTCATTGGACTGGCTGTTGCTAAGTTGATATGCTTGTGATGCTTTGTCGAATATGTATTGAACTCTGGTTTTTCATCTTGGCCATTTGGTCGTGCTGTAATCCAGTTGCATTTGGTCATTTTGTATCTGCATCCTTATCTGTCGCATACATGAGCTTGACACTGTATTTTTGTTGTTTTCATTATTGCTGTTGTGTCACTTTGATTTTGCATTTATAGATTCCAGTTGCATTCATTGGTCTAGTCGTGCACTTGGTCCCTTCACTTGTATATTTGTACTGTTGGGTTGTAGTTTGCATTGCTAAACTTTTTCACACGGCAACAACTTGTTGATTACCTGTAGTTGCTGCTATATTACTTCGAATTGCATTCTGTGCATGCTGTACTCGGTCGAGTTCATTCCCATTCTGTAGACCTGAACCTTGCATTTTATACATAAGTATATGCTCATTATCTTCTGTTCACCTGCATGTTTACTGTGACGTTGTTTTGATCAGTTGCATTGTTCATGTCATGTTGTTCATGTGCATGCTTTGTACTTCATTTGAGGTTGTAGCTTTGGTCTTTGTTGCTCTAGTCATGTTGCCTTCAGTTGCTTGACCTACTTCTCTTTGGTCATGTCTGATCTGTTGTTCAGTTTGCATTGTCATATTTTAGTCATTGAAGTATGTTGTTGAACTTGGTGACATGCATTTCTTTGTGGTCTCTGTTCTTTTTTCATTGGTTATTGTTCTGGTTCTTGGTGGCTTGAGCATTTGGTTTGCACTTGTTCATCATGTAGCTTGTTCTCTACATTTACTTGACTGGTCTGCATACATGTGCTTAATTGTTGTTTTGTTGACACTGGTTTGGGCCCTGTTGTCTGCACTTGTATGCTCTCGTGTATTGCCTTTGACATGTTGTAGCTGGTCTTTGTATTGCTTGGGTTTGTACAGTGTTGTACTTGTTGCCTTGTGTCACTGGTTCATTCCACTGTTTCATGCATGCTCGACATTGTGACTTGTTTTGTTTGCATTTGGCCATGTTGCTGTTGGTCTGGAGTTGTTTAATGAAGAGGTTGAACTTGCATACTTCATGTAGCCTTCATGTTTGGTCTGACCTTTGCACATATGACTCTCTTCATGTTGCAGCTGATTTTTTTTTTATTTTGATGTTGCCACTGTCTTCTTTGTACTAGCACACTTGCTCTTGTTGGCTGCGCACATGAGTTGGCGAGGCAGTGCACACGTGCATGAATGTACACGTGTGTATTGCGGCCACTTATGATTACCTGTCCCTGATGCGTTATCAAGTGTATATATCTATGTGCACGACTTTGTGATGAATTCAAGTGTGAATGATGACGAACAACCCAAATAACTGAGGCAAATCATATTTTCAAAAATTATCTTTTATTTTTGAATTGCAAAAATATTTCTTTTTCAATTTTACTGCGTTAGTGAATATTTTTGCAGATTGCTCAGATGCTGGATTCAAACTGGAATGCAGTTGAAAACAAAATACGAGTGTGAGTGATATGTAGTGAGGTTATCAATGTAAAAATATTTGTGATGTAATCAAAAATGTATATGTATAGTGAGAGCATGAATTTGTACTATTCAAGATTGGAATAAATATTTGTTTGAATAAAATTTCTGTTTGAATTCAAAATCTGTGTAACTTGTTCTGTTTGAATTCAAATTCAAATCCTGTGTAATTTATTTTATTCAACAAATATTTATTTAATCTATGAAAAACAAAATAGTACATTACCAAATACATTTAAATGAATATATATATATATATATATATATTTATTATCATCAAACAAAAACATATAAGCGCATATTCAACAATCTCCCCCTTTTGATGATAACAAACATATATTTAAGATTTTGTACATGTGTTAAATGTATTTGATCAATGATATACTTTAATTGCTCCCCCTATTTAAATGCTTCCTCTCTACATGATGCTCCCCCTACATATATGCATACAAATAGAAATATTCAAATAAGCCTAGATGCATATGGGAAAATTATTTGACCTTTGCTTGATTCTATTTGACAAAATCTTAACTTTTCTCTCCCCCTTTTGTTATCAACAAAAGAATAATAGTGTGAGAGAAAAATAGAGATAAAGTGATCGATATTAATCCAACATTAATCTCAAATTGAATATAAATATTAAACTTCAATAAGAATCAAACAAAAACCATAACTACCCTTGTTAGGCGCATATTCCACTTTTAGAAATGATGGATATGATGTTCATATAAAATCATACAGTTGAATCTTCTTGTGGTACATTTATATCAGGAATTTGAATATCTACTAATCATGCATAACCGTTAGGACTTTTAAATGAGATTAGTAGTATTCGAATTTAATTTTAAAAAATGAAATCAAGTATCTTCTAACCACGCATGACCGTGAGGACTTTTAAATGGGATTAGAATCAACTTGTCTATTTAAGCAATTAATTTTGATATGCGTTCCATACATGCATAACCGTAAGGACTTTTAAATGAGCATGGAAGCACATAATCAAAAATCCAAGTAATTCACCCATGCATAACCGTGAGGACTTTTAAATGAGAGTGAATACTTTGGATATTTATTTATTTTTTAAAAAAATATGACATGAAAAACAAATGATTCCTGATTATAGTACCACATATCGACAAACTATATTGAATATTTGATAAACCATGGTCGATAGAAATAATGATAGATATAGAAATGGTCATGGAATCTTTACCCAACAAAAAGTTTTATAATTCTTGTTTAAATTCCTAAAGAAAATTTCCAAATATACTCTCTTGAGTAATGTATGTTAAATATCAACACTCATCACCTTTTCAATCACTATTTATCTTTTTGATAATTAGTAGGGAGTCGGATTAGTCAAAATTTGTCATTTAAAATCAAATCAAATGATTAATCTGAAAATATGGCCAAACAATTATTTTCTCGAAGGGGTTGTATGAGAAAAAAAATTCTGCTAAATGAAAAATTATTTCAAGTGAAAAATATGCAGATAATTTCTTTGAAAAACGATGCAGCAGATGAATTTTTCGAAGATTAATCACGTTCCACTAGTAATTTTTCTATCAACTATATTACCAGTGAAATCTGCATCTGAATTTAAATTTCACTCAATATTCACTCGTTGGATGTCAAAGACCAGATTGTGAAATTTCAACAAACTATTTCAGAATGAATTTTGAAATGAAGCCATGTTAACACTCAAACAAATATCATAGTGTTAAACTTAGAAACCATAGGATAAACAATTATATTCATGAGTAATCAACAGTCAATCAACATCATAATTATTTCAAAAACAATTTCTTGAAGTTTCTACAATTTCTTAAAATCCTTTTTAACAGCTTTCACATGAAATTTGAAATCGTGCAAATTTACAAGCAGTGACCAAAATGTCAAAATATATCTAAGTGTAGCATGAGTAATCAAGGATCAATAAAATACCATCATTTGATCGAACAAATTTATATGGAATGGTTCAAAGTTGAAAATCTGATTGGTCATCATTTAAGCACAAATCAAGGTCATAAATAAGAACAAGTCAAAAGAAAAATCATATCAATAAGTCAGAATTAAAGACATCACATCATTATCGCAGTTTTGGCTGATTTAATTCAGAATATGGTGCAGATTATCACATTTAATATACCTTCACCTGTTTTACCTTTACGATAATTTCTCGTGATTGCCCATTGTGATTCTGTCACCATTATACTAGGCTAAGGAACTTTGCTATGTTGCCCGTTGTGTTTCTGGAACAGCCAAAATCCAGAGAACACCGTTGTTGTTCCTTAGCCTGCCACCACACCTACACGATGAAAGATTTTTGTGACCTATTTCTAGGTCCATGATTGTTAGTGGCAGAAGCATTATGAATAAACAAACCCTTTGGAACCCAAACTTGTTTAGTCCTTTTATTCTTGTTCCAATAGACATGAAATTTGTTTGTAGAATTCTTAGGAACCCAAACTAGTATAAATTTTGTGTTCTTGTTCCTATGACTACAATTTTCAACACGATGTCCAATTATTTCACATCTATCAAAGACACTCTTCCCTTTTGCATTATCCTCAACTTGTGTTTTCCCAAAGCCTAGTCATTTTCTGTTGTTAGCAAAAATTTGATTTCCCAATAACATGTTGAATGATTTTTCTCCTCTTGAAAAGTTATTCAGAGATTTCTCAAGATTTTGGACTTTGGTTTTTAATGTCGTGTTTTCAGTTACAAGTGAGGTGCATCGATTTATGAAATCCTTTTTCCTAGTGTCGATGGTTTCCTTAAGACTCAAGTTTTCTTTTTCAAGATTCTCAAAGCTATTCTTAAGTCTTGTCAATTCTGAATCTAAAATTTTACATTTTTCACATTCTAGATTTTGAATGTTTTCAAGTTCAGTTTCTAATCTAAAATTTTCACGAGCAAGTTCTCTACTATCAGATTTCAGTTTTTCAATTTTAGATTCAAGAGCATCAACTAATTTAGTAAGATCAAGACACATAAAAACAAGATCTCTATAGGAATACTCACCTTCCTCACTAGATTCCTCTGAGCTTGAATCTGAATCTGATTTCGCCATAAGACACAAGTTAGCCTCCTCTGAGCTGCTATCCGAAACTTCCTCTCCTTCTTCATCATCCCAAGTCGCTGCAAATACCTTCTTCGTCTTTTTCTTTTCTTTGTTGTTTTTGAGAAGTGGGCATTTTTGTATGAAGTGTCCGGGCATCTTGCAGTTAAAGCACGTCGGTTCATTTTCGGAATTGTCAGAATCTTTTGGCTTATTACGACTTGTTTTCTTCTTGCGTGGCTTGAATCTTGACCATTTTCTAAGATTATTGACAGCCATTGCAAGCTCTTCAATTGGATCTTCTCCTTCTTCATCGCTTTCTTCTTTGCTCTTTAAGGCAATCGTCTTCTTCTTTGGTTCGGAGTTGTTGCGTTCTTCCTTTGCTTTTAGCTCAAGCTCATATGTCATCAGGTTACCAATCAAATCCTCCATGCTCAGTTTACTCAAATCTTTTGATTCTTGGATTGCCGTGACTTTTGCCTCAAAGTTCATTGCTAAAACTCGTAGTATCTTCCGCACAAGCTCTACCTCAGTGAAGACTTTCCCAAGCGCTCTAGCATTGTATACCAAAGTTGAAAAGCGTCCAAACATATCCTTTATGCTCTCGCCTTTGTCCATCACAAAGTTCTCGTATTCATTGGTGAATAGGGCTAGACGAGACTCCTTGACTTGAGAAGTTCCTTCGTGTGTCACCTCTAAAGTGTGCCAAATTTCCTGTGCTATTGTACAATGAGAAATTATATTAAATTCATTTTTATCAAGAACACATATCAAAGCATTCATGGCTTTAGCATTTGTCGTTTTCAATCTCTTATCATTAGCATCCCACCTATCCTTAGGTTTAGGAATCTCAGTATCACCAACGATTATAGTGGGAGGTTTATAGCCAGTTTCAATAATATCCCAAACATCATAATCAACGGAACTAAGGTAAATACTCATCCTAACTTTCCAATAAGCATAATCATTCCCGTTAAACATGGGTGGCCTAACAATAGATGGCCCCTCAGAAAAAGCACCATTTGACGGATTCATGACTCTAGAGTTAAAGTAAAATACCTTGCTCTAATACCACTTGTAGGATCTAGATTAACCCTAGAGGGGGGTGAATAGGGTTATAGCAAATTTTCTCGATTTAAACACAGAAATAAACTGTAGAAATAAATATGCTGAAAAGTAAATCACACAAAAAATTTACCCAGCTTCGGCAACCCCTGCCTACTGCTGCATTCCCAGATTTCTATTAGAATTAAATAGTATCACGCTTACAAACACTCTACTAGACTCGCAGACCCTTTTGCTCCCGCTCACAAACACTCTACTAGACTCGCACACCCTGCTCCCGCCTATAGAGTTTCGCTTACTAGCAAACACTGCTCCCGCCTATAGAGCTTTGCAAACTCGCACACCCTGCTCACTGAACTAATTCTAAATAGACAATCTGACACAACCTAAACCCTAGGTGGTGATTTACAAATTCTTTGACTCAAAAAAAAAAAGCAGACTTCAAAATTAAAACCGGAACAAAAATTAAAATACAACTTGAATGCGTAATTTTTGCTCAAAATAAAAACTAAAAAACCCTTTATAATTTAAACCCTAAACAAAAAGTGACTTAAGCCCTTTTTAAAACAAACAAGGCCGGCCCCTTGTTTTTCTTTAACCCGATCCACTGTTGTTCCTTTCTTCTCCTGAGAATAATGTCGGCTGATTCTCTTTGCCACTAATTTAGGGCTTCTGTCTTCGATTCAAAATTGGGACTTTCTGATGATCGGTGCTCTGACTTGCGTTGCTCTTTCTCACGCTCGTTCTTCTGATGATTTATGCTTGTTGCTCGATCGAGTTGTTGATGATTTCGGTATGTAGTTTCGTTTGTTGCTCGTTTGATTGCTTGCTTCGATTGAACTCGATTTTAACTCGATGCCGATGATGTAAATTGGGATTGCGATTGATAGTTTGATTGTGAATTGAAGCTCATGTCTGATGATGATACCTTCGGGTTGAATTTATATGAACTCGTTACTTTCCATTTTCACAATTTCCTGATATTTTTGTGTCTTGATTTACACGGCTTTGTTTTTCCAACGTTCGATTTCGCTTGATTCACACGGCATTAAAACTTTCCTCTTTTTAATTCTCTGACCATTTCAAAAACAAAGATACGAATTTGACTCACTGTCATGAATTCGAATTCTCTGTACTGTTGAACTTCGTTCATTTGTACTTTGTTTCTTTATAATGCTCGAACTTGTTCATTGGACTGGCTGTTGCTAAGTTGATATGCTTGTGATGCTTTGTCGAATATGTATTGAACTCTGGTTTTTCATCTTGGCCATTTGGTCGTGCTGTAATCCAGTTGCATTTGGTCATTTTGTATCTGCATCCTTATCTGTCGCATACATGAGCTTGACACTGTATTTTTGTTGTTTTCATTATTGCTGTTGTGTCACTTTGATTTTGCATTTATAGATTCCAGTTGCATTCATTGGTCTAGTCGTGCACTTGGTCCCTTCACTTGTATATTTGTACTGTTGGGTTGTAGTTTGCATTGCTAAACTTTTTCACACGGCAACAACTTGTTGATTACCTGTAGTTGCTGCCATATTACTTCGAATTGCATTCTGTGCATGTTGTACTCGGTCGAGTTCATTCCCATTCTGTAGACCTGAACCTTGCATTTTATACATAAGTATATGCTCACTATCTTCTGTTCACCTGCATGTTTACTGTGACGTTGTTTTGATCAGTTGCATTGTTTATGTCATGTTGTTCATGTGCATGCTTTGTACTTCATTTGAGGTTGTAGCTTTGGTCTTTGTTGCTCTAGTCCTGTTGCCTTCAGTTGCTTGACCTACTTCTCTTTGGTCATGTCTGATCTGTTGTTCAGTTTGCATTGTCATATTTTAGTCATTGAAGTATGTTGTTGAACTTGGTGACATGCATTTCTTTGTGGTCTCTGTTCTTTGTTCATTGGTTATTGTTCTGGTTCTTGGTGGCTTAAGCATTTGGTTTGCACTTGTTCATCATGTAGCTTGTTCTCTACATTTACTTGACTGGTCTGCATACATGTGCTTAATTGCTGTTTTGTTGACACTGGTTTGGGCCCTGTTGTCTGCACTTGTATGCTCTCGTGTATTGCCTTTGACATGTTGTAGCTGGTCTTTATATTGCTTGGGTTTGTACAGTGTTGTACTTGTTGCCTTGTATCACTGGTTCATTCCACTATTTCATGCATGCTCGACATTGTGACTTGTTTTGTTTGCATTTGGCCCTGTTGCTGTTGGTCTGGAGTTGTTTAATGAAGAGGTTGAACTTGCATACTTCATGTAGCCTTCATGTTTGGTATGACCTTTGCACATATGACTCTCTTCATGTTGCAGCTGATTTTTTTTTATTTTGATGTTGCCACTGTCTTCTTTGTACTAGCACACTTGCTCTTGTTGGCTGCGCACATGAGTTGGCGAGGCAGTGCACACGTGTATGAATGTACACGTGTGTATTGCAGCCACTTATGATTACCTGTCCCTGATGCGTTATCAAGTGTATATATCTATGTGCGCGACTTTGTGATGAATTCAAGTGTGAATGATGACGAACAACCCAAATAACTGAGGCAAATCATATTTTCAAAAATATCTTTTATTTTTGAATTGCAAAAATATTTCTTTTTCAATTTTACTGCGTTAGTGAATATTTTTGCAGATTGCTCAGATGCTGGATTCAAACTGGAATGCAGTTGAAGACAAAATACGAGTGTGAGTGATATGTAGTGAGGTTATCAATGTAAAAATATTTGTGATGTAATCGTGATGTAATCAAAAATGTATACGTATAGTGAGAGCATGAATTTGTACTATTCAAGATTGGAATAAATATTTGTTTGAATAAAATTTCTGTTTGAATTCAAAATCTGTGTAACTTGTTCTGTTTGAATTCAAATTCAAATTCTGTGTAATTTATTTTATTCATCAAATATTTATTTAATCTATGAAAAACAAAATAGTACATTACCAAATACATTTAAATGAATGTATATGTTTATTATCATCAAACAAAAACATATAAGCGCATATTCAACACCGTAATCTCCCCCGTAATGGGCGTCGTCAGAGGGCACTCCATAAGTATGGTACAAAACAAAATCGTATAAGGCGCGCTAGGGTAGGTGACACGGCACAACTAGGCAATGCCAGGGTAGATAAACCAATTACGCTTCCGGGCTGATGGAAACGCGCAGCTGCCGCCCACCTCGGACAAACTCCCCACATCAAAGAAATCAAAAGTGAAGGTGGCCACCGAAAATCCAAAGTCTGAGTATAGTATCGAAGGGAAGTGTCCGATCAGAGGTGCTACCTCATTAACCTGTCGATCGCTCATGTTTTAGCCACCTTATGCCAACTCACGGGAGTTGGGTCCTCGTATTTACCTTTAAAGGAAACGCCGCCACCAACCTACTTCATTCTGGAATCTCCACCGCGTACATGGTTGTTAAAGTGGTTTTCGAAGTTGGCAGAGAGTATGACAACTTCCGATCCCGGTCTCTTCAACAACCAATCGTTATTATAACACCGCGGTCTTTTCAAAATAGTTTATACTTTAAAACCAGAATAAAATATCCATTTTAAACCCATATAAATACGATATCATTTATATTTTTAAAACCCCAAATCAATACGATATCATTTATTTTCCAATATATATTCCTTCCAAAATCATAGGGTTTTCAAAGTAAAATATTTAGAAATCAAACTCTTGAACATAATATTTCCAAATTATACTACCTTGAAAAACATAGCTTTGAAACAAATTTCCATCTCTTAAATGGTTAAATATTAAATTACTTTTATAAACAAAATAGCTTCTTTGATTTAACAAATCAATTTCAAATATCGATTTACACTTCCAAATACTATTTCAATTCTTATGTTTCAAGGCTTTAAATATTTCACCATTTCAAAAATAACTCATTTGACAAATCCATATGTATCAAATTCAATTACTTCTTATTTAGACTGGAAATGTTTACTTAATGAATTCAATATAATTTAAGTAAAACCTTCAACTTCACATAACTGGATAATCTTTCAATTTATTAAACTTGATATATTCATCTAAATCACTCTACACAAAAATCAAGTTATAAAAATCATACCCTTTAAAAATTAATAACCTTTTTATTTAATTCCAAATTTTACTCAATATTCATCTTCCGACCTTATTCTCATTTAAGTCGATAAAACTCCAGAACTTAAATTTTAAATAAATGTTTAATCGTATTTGATCTTAAAAATCAAACTTTATTTTATACTTCAAAACAATTTATACAAAGCTTAAAACCGGAAATTACTATATATAAATAACCTTTATTAATAACCAAATCAAAAACCCATAAACCATATATATATAGCTTTGCAAAAACCATAGAAAAACATTTCAAAAAAATAATTTTATATATACACCGCGGTGCCTGTATATAATTTTCTATCCTATGATCAAGTGATACGGATGTTTATCATTTCAATCCGCAATTTAAAATGAAAAAAAAATGTGGTTATATATCATTTCAAACCGCAATCCCGAATGAATGAAATGCATAGCAACTTGCAATTAATAAAATTAATCATCCATCCATCCATCAAATCATACATCCATTTATCACAGTCATCATCCAATTTCAAACAATCATCAATACATAACACGTGATAAATAATGGTATCAATTATCAGTTTATACTCAAAATAAATTTAATAACTGTTAATTGGCAGTTTATATGCAAAAATAAACGTAAATTTAACTGGCAGTTAATATGAAAATTTAACATAACTATGACTAGCAGTTAATATGCAATTAAATAAATTCTAACTGTCAAATTTATGCAATAAATAAAATTAATTAACAGTTATATTAAATGAATGCGATTTATCAGAGATAATGAATAAAACATGCCAAACAGTCATAAATAAATTTCTACTCGTATCTAAAATTAATTTAACAAACACAAGAAATTTTAGAAATTGTGAGTGGGTTAAAACACTCACCTTTTGAATTTAAATTGAATTTAAATCCAATTTAAACCTAATTGACCATCTCAGAATTCGTCCAAACTAGCATCATCAAGTCCGAAATTTCAATACGATCCTAACAAAAGAAACCGCGCGTGAAACGGAGTTCGTATGTAGAAGTTATAGCAATTATTGTGATTGAAATTCAATTAAATAAAAAAATAAAAAGAACACTTTCTACCTAAGGCCACGTCAACAAAAATTTGCACGCTACAGGAGCTACAGGACCTCGTACGTAACCCGTCTTCCCCTTCCTTCATTCGAACGCAGGCACCTCCTTTGACTGACCGATAACCACCACTCCGCTACGAACTACGGCCGCCGAGCACCACCATTCGCCCCCATGTGCCGCGCGCTACCTCCCTACCCCCATGCGATCGCTCAAACGAGGTCTCCGGTCGCAAAAATTTTAGTAGCCGCCGCCTCCTTTATTAACCTAATCGAATAAAATCGCAAGATCCAACCGTTAATTCACCGCAAAACCTACATTGATGCACTCCCCTCGGCTATCTCCATAATACCCAGAAAGCAATTTATGATCCGACGAATTTTTGTGACGCCGTGATGAACGACCGGAACTGTTTTAAATTTTTCTAGGAAAACGGTGCATCGAATGGAAAAATGAATACCACCAGCAGATTACGTTCGTCGAGAACATCAACATATATTTTTTTGAGAATTTTCTGAGGTGTTTGAAAATTTAGCTTTGATTTGTATTTGAAATTAGATCTGAAATTTGCATCCATTGAGGAAGAGAAAGAATTGAAGAAATGAACGTACAAGAAATGAGCATAGAATGGAGGCTAGGGTTTATCACAGCCTATTTATAGACAAACTGCAATAGAATAGGTGGGCAGGAATTATAAACGTGCTAAACGGTAGTTGGCTCAAAAAGCCCGTTCCGACCCCGGAACGAAATTGGTTAAACCCATATATCCAAATAGGTATTTTAAAATATTCTGAATGCGATGGAAAAAGTTTCACGTCCAAATTCCATCGTATGGAGAAGTTATGCTGAAAACAAAATTTTCCAAATTGATTTCAAATTGATTTTAATTAGATCGATTTCAAGACGTTTCGCGTTCGTACGATCAAACGACAAGTTCGATCGCTACGAAACTTGAAACCCTACAATAATTCACTGATACGGATCCGATGAAACTGGTTTCGTCGAAATTCGAGTCCGTGACCAAAATGGCTATTTTTATATTAATTAAATAAATTTAAAATATATAAATAAATTCCAATTTTATATTTAGATCCAAAAATTGACCCATTTTATTACTTTTAAAAATTCTTAATCATTACAAAATTCCAACAAGTTTAGATGTCAATTTTAAAGAAGGTAAATTTTTTTAAATCCAAATATAAATCCTTAATTCCATTAAATTCCCAAATTATAAGTAATATCCTAAAATTTCATTTAGTTAAATGAATTAATTATTATTCCATTCAAAATTTTAAATATAAGGGTTTACCATTGATTTAAGATTATCACATAAATAATTCCCGCTTTCCACTCAATTTCCAATTAACGTAAAATTTTCTATTTAATTATAATTAATTGCAATAAATCCAAACAAATACATAAAGCTTGATTTTCGTTTAACATTTAACTCATTTGATTGCAATTAACCTTTTTATAGTAAATTAAATTCCGATGTATAAATAAAACTTAATTTCCCATTCTTATATACACAAATCACCATTATGAAGAACATTTACGTTATTTGCCATTTATCCCTTTAATTTATTTAAGGTAACATTAAATTGTATACCTATTGCAATGATTTCCAACTTAATTGAAGGAACTACGTATACAACTTATAATAGTTGTGGTTAGACTCTCAATCCCACATTTATAAGTATATTGTCTCCACTCAAATATTATAGATATTTACAAAGTATTGGTTTTCATTTAATCATTATTTATTATATACATTAATTAAATAAATTCACTATTCAAGTCCGTTAAAATTTTATTACCAAATATCCATCTACCTTTCCCAACATATTTGAATTCCATTCAATTAATAACAAATCAAAATTTCCATTCACACTTTATTATAAACCCAAAATCTGCAATTCATTATCTTATATTAATGTCATCTAATTTCTATTTATTATTATAACTTTACGATCTATATACATTCATTGATTGATTTTATACAATTACCATTTACTTTACATTCAATTACTATTTAATGTATATTTATCCATCAATCAATCTGATATTTACTTTTCTTTCCTTCTATTTGATAAATAACCTTGTATACCTTTACATATATTCATTTCATTCCATTCATTTATGGGCATTGCATTGAAATTTAATTTATTAGCTAATACCAACATTATCACCATTTATTACAATTGGATTCCTAATTTTATTCAATACCCTGAATAAATAACATATATATAAATCATGTTCTTACATTTGTTTTTCTTATATTTAAAATCAAATCATAACATATAAATGATTTTATTACATTGGAATTTCATTTAAGTCATAAATTATTAACTTGCATTTACATGATTCCCTAAGGTATTCTAATTACCGTTTCAATCTTTCATTACATTGAATCAAATTAATACTTTCATAAATTTCTCATATTAAATTTTATATCCAGGTAAAAATCCTTTTTCTACTTAATTCATTTGAATATTATACAAATTTCTATAAATAGTTTTTAAGTCATCATTTACAAAATTTAATTTAGCCTTCATTTTTAATATTTGTTTACCCCTTTTATTATTTCTACTAAAATACATAAAAAATCCTATTAAATAAACAAATTAAATGGTCAAAAAAATACGGGTCGTTACATTTTCAATACCAAACTCGTTTATAAAACCGTTTTCCAGCCTATTAGTATATACAAACCTTTACCTTACTCGGATGAGAAATCTAATTAAACGGCCTAGTAAAACAAGTGGTATGAAACGCTTACGTTTGCTTCGTCGGTTAATTCTTGGACTTGTTCGATTGAACCTCTTGTGACAATTTTCTAGTGAAGATTTACAGTTTGTTCGTAAATATTTAAGTTAAGCAAGTGGTTATGGGACATGAAGCTAAACTTTTATATTTACTAGCTTAGTGTAATTGACACTTCTCGTTGATCATGACGATCATTCTTATGATTTAGACTAGCAATTGTGCGATGTCTCTTGTTTGCTTGGTTAGACTAGACACCACTTGTGTGATTTCATTCACAAATACTTTTTTACCTTCTTGGTTAGTCTAGACACCACTTGTGTGATTTCACTCACACATACGTTTTTGTTTGCGAGGTTAGACTAGACACCACTTGTGTGATTTCACTCACACATACCTTTTTGATTTTTGGTTAGTCTAGACCTCATCTATGTGATTTCGACTCACGCATATGGGGTAGCTCCCCATGGTCTTCGGACCGTCATGTGATAGGCCTCTTTCTTTTTCATGATTTTCTGGATTTCTTGTGTTTATTTCTGGAATTTATGTCATTGACTTGTTATGAGTACAAGTTTTGGGTCTGATACCCTTTTGGATCTTTGAGAAGATTCTTGTGATATTGATTAATCTCTTGTTGATTATCATTTACATACTTATAGTAGTATGATGTTATGGATATTATTCGCATATGCCATTTCTCTTATTTTATATCATGTCGTCTGATATTTATAGCTAGACCGATCCGTTTATTATTTTCTTATAAATAATACTCGGGTCAGACCGAGATGTTACAGGTGTTTCTGCTTGACTTCTCCCCCAGTGATTCACTACACAGACTTTTGGCTACTTGTTTACATTAGCAGTTTTTGTTGTATACACTTGAGATATAGACTCATAGTTGTATTCTTTTGGTATAGCACGTATTGCTATTCTTTTGTATTATTGTGGATCTTTTTGACCACTACTCTGATGTACACTCTCATGTGTTAGTTATATATTCATATCTTCTTCCGCCTTTGTGATATGGATGTCTGTGACTAATTTGTGTTATGCTTATTTCTATGTTTGTTTCCGAAGATTATTTTTAGCCACTGTGTGATAAGTAATTACATGGATGGTCGCTCCTCATCAGCCTTATTCTCCGCGCTAGTTGACAGCACTACACCGAAGTGTTCTTGGCTAGCGTGGGTTTTGAGGTGGGGCGTCACATATCCAATGCAAGGGCTGTCACTACTAATCCTAGGGATTTTCTGATAGGATGTGATAGGAAAGTACCTTCGGTTTGTCCTGTTCCTGAACAACTTGTATGGACGAGTGTCTGACATTGCATTTCTAAGATTACGTATATTGGATTTTACAAATGTACGTCAGTGGTGGCGAAGAAGGCAACTTCTCTTAGATTAACACCCTCCTTGAGACATACAAGCTCAAGGGTTGTATTTTTGTGGAAGACAATTAGTAGTTAATGGAAATGGCAATGTGGCATTCAAAGTGATGTGACATATGATATGTGAAAGGTAATCGTTACCGCATGCCTCATCAAACGGAAATGACCGAAACAGGGTTAGATGTAGCAGGGCTAAATGGGTCATTCCTAATTAGGATATGATCATCGTCTTCTAGATATATTTCTTCCCTCTATGACGTTCAGGATGTAAATTATTGTGGTTTGTATACTAGAGGGCCCTCGAAAAAGGTCGGTAACAATCAGGGGATGACATATTCGGTACTACCTAGTTATAGAGGTAGGCCAGTCTTGTATTGGTAGAGGAACTTTGTGATGGTATCTCGGTACATTCTTCTAGAGATGTGCTACCGGAAGCTAGTCCCTTCACCTAGTCATTTGTATGGAAATCCAAACTCCACTACACGTCTGCCATTTTGTTTGTAGAGCCTAGTATGCTGGAATTTGATAATGGTAACAATTTCGGCTATGATTAATATTATTTGTATACTATATACTAGTATAATATAACATGATTTTACATGAAATGTTTTGGTTATCATAAGGTAAAAACATGTCCATGCTTATGTGTGGGCGTGTCTTATGGTATACTTTTGTTTTGGAAAGGAAAAGTTTGGTAATGTATTAAATACAGTTAAGTATGTTTTCTCACCCTGGTTTACCAGACTGATCTGGATGTTCTTCCCTTTCAATGCTCGGGTCAGACCATGTATATTTACAGGTTCAGATTTGGTGCTTTGGGAGCTTCAGCGGGAGAGTTGGAGATCTTCATTTTCATATACACGTATCTGTTTATTATCCGCTGCATTATTGTTTATATTATCAGCAATTGTAAGGACAGGTTACTATAACTGTGCAGGCTGATGATTATTGATTGACTGTTGAACTCTGATTGATGTATGTATATACGGTTTTTGTTTTGTAAAGTTGATATGATATTATATGTTTTCTGCTGCGATGTAAGATTCTATATCGTTCTCTTTGTTTTCACTTCTCTCTTCTTTTCTTTCTCATGACTTTTCGTCATTCTATGCTTTTTTGTCGAACATGTGTGGTTTATTATCGATTCAAAAGGTACGGATTTGCGGGTCACCATAGTTGGTATCAGAGCTTAGATTTTGTATATTCATAGGCTTTGGTGTGTACTCAGTATAGATAGGTACAGTAATGCCCTAGATTCAGTTTGAGTGTATTATATATATGAGCGGGTAATTGTTAGTGATTATAAAAATGTTTATATTGTGTTTACTTATCCGTTGAGTTGCTTATGAATTCTGGTCAGTATGTGGGACACCATGTTATCGATAGGGATTTCTAAACGCTTAAACGAGCAAGTCGGCATAGTATTATTTTTAAATTAGGTTAATGAAATAATTTTACCTCTATTATATTTTATAAATAAAGAAACAATTTTTCAGAAATTATTGAAGTATATATAAATTGGTTGTTCGGAAATGTAAATATATATAAGATAATAAAAGCTGTTTGAATAATCTAAATAATAACAACAGTTGTAAAAGAATAAATTATATAAGCAAATGAATTATCAAGTATGGAATTATAATTAAAATGATTTACAATTGTGAAATAATCTTATATATAGGAATTGAAACTATATGGGTTTACTTATATGAGTTATAAATAAAAATGGATTTAAACTAAGAATTTGAAATTTTGAATCCCATTGATTTTGACAGTTGTTTCTCAAAGATTAAAGAGATTATATATAAGATAAATAAATTTGAATGATCTTATATAAATAAAGTAAAACAGTGAAATTGTATAAGTAAAAGATTTATAAAAGGGAATTATAAATAAAAAAAGAGATTTTAAAAGAATTTAAAGCACTAAATTCACTACCGTTGTTGAAAAATAATAAGGGTGATGACTGCAGCAACATCAGTATCATTTTTGAGTTTCTGTGTGATTGATTTGCTACCATTAGTAAATTAAAATTAAAATTTGTTGTGATGAAAAAATCTGAATTTAAAATCCAAGTTAAAATTGATAAATATAAGTAAAATGAGTTTTGGACTTATAATATGAAATAATAAATTTGAGTTAGCATAATAAAATATATGATTTGAAATTTAACTAAAGGAAAGTTAAATAAAGTGAATCGGATTTGAACTGGATTAGATAAGTTATTCAAAATGGAAACTAAACTTAAGTAGTAAGTGATTATAATATGAATTTGAAAGTTTAGATAAATAAGCTGTATAATCTATAAAATGAGAAAATATAAGCAAAACCAAATATTAAAATGGTTAATCAATTTTGTTAAGCAAAACAACATCTGAATTTGAATAAGTGACATGAAATTTAACTCAAGTAAAGAAAAAGTAACGAGCTAATGAAATGAGTTAAATAAAATAGAATTTGAATTAAATTAGAAGTGAACTTAAGTTGTATAGTGAAAGTAAATGTAAGTGAGGATAAGTGATGTTGAATGAAGTTGAATTTGATATCAAAATGAATTAATAAAGTGAATAATGAAATGAAGTAGTTAAATGAATATGAATTTGAGTTATATAAATGAAATTCAACTTTAGTTGTAAAATGAATTAACTTGAATGTAAATTAGTGAATGTAAACTAATTGAATATAAATAAATGAATGTTAGTAAAATCCAATGTTACTGAATCAAATGTGAATAAATTGAAAACCATTTTAATGAATAGTAATGAGAAATGAATTTATATTGATTTGGTTATGGATTGATTGGATACAGATTGGTTTGTTGGACGTTAGTTCGACGATAGTTGTTTGATGGATGAATTTTTTGTTTTTGTTGCATTTGTTATATTGACATATATAGTTGTTGTATTGATATATGTTGTATATTGATATTACTATCTATATACATGTTTTTCATTTGTTGTTGAGTGTTTAGTAGGTGCAGATGGTGTATGCTTCGCATTTAGAGCTCGCTTTCGTGTTATACTAGCGGTATATGCTCGCTGATCTTATATATAAAGCAAATACTTCCCAAGTGAAGCCTTTTTTGGATTGACAAAACTGCCCTTCCATTTAAAGAGAAGAAAGCAAAAAAGTAGCACATAGCCAGGGGTATAGTTGCAATTTTGACCCATACTCACTCATTTATCCACGTTCATTTCCCCACTCTCAATATCATCGTTATTCCGTACAGTAAAAAAAAAAGAAAACTGAAAGAAACAAGAAATCTTAAACCTGATAATGGCAGAGAGAAGGAAATTATCGACAGCATGAAGAAGCTCGACCTCCACTACGTTTAGATCTCACTTTCCAGCTCTTGCAATGGTTACACTCTGAAACCCTAATTTTATCATCATTATGCCGTTGACTCTCTATACCAACGTTTCAAAATTCTGATGTCTTATACTAAATTCGTGAACCTTAAGTTTATTGTGTTTATGTTTGGTTTATTTATTTATTCTGAATTTTATGCTTGATTGCTCTTATTTTTTGCGAATTTCTTGATTTCGTTACAGGAACATGAATGCCTAATTGAACCTATCTCTGCTTCTTTTAGACGTCACTTTCCTGCTTTTACACTAGGTACATTCTAAAACCCTAATTTTATCATCATTAAGATGTAGTGGGCTCTCTATTTTGGCATTTTCAAATTCTGATATGTTTGAATTTGTGAAACTTCTATTTGCTATTTTTATGTTTGGTTTGGTTTATTTATTATTTTGGCTTTTATGCTTTTTTGCTCTTAGTTTATATGAGTTGCTTGATTTAGTTATAGTTACATGAATGTTCAATTTAGTTCGATTATTTCATTCGAAAATTAATTTGTTTTTGTTAATAAACTTTTTAACTGTTTTGTATTGCCTGTTCTCTTATAGATTTTAGAAATTTAAATTTATTCTCTTATAAAGCAAATACTTCAGTTAGTGAAGCCTTTTTCTGATTGCCAACAATCTCCTTTTTATTATCTCACGGTAACATTGGTAAAATTGAATAATTAAGGGTGTTTTTGTCTTCCTCATCTCCACTACGTTTCTTGATCCGTTTTGCGAGACCCATTTTGCACGACTTCACGTTCTCATCCACTTCTTTTTCACAAACCACAAAAATTAAAAGAGAAAGAAGGTTTAAAATCAAATTACCTAATAGTTTCGATGATCATTTTGGGAAAGTAGCTCAAAGATGTTTTGATTCATAGCAGAAGAGGATTTGTCTTAGGTATTCTTCTCCATTTCCGATTCAATAAGAAAACTAACTATATGTGCCATGGTCTTTCCGTAGAACACCATTCAGAAGGTAATGTCTGTGATTAATTTTTGATTTCTACTTTACTTTTTTAATTTCTAATTACAGTATGAATGATGAACGTGAAATAGTGAAAATAAAGATGTAACTGTTATCTTATTCTAAATTTGATGTTATATTTCACAAGCATAGTCGTGGACCATCTGAGCTTGAATCGATAAAAATGAAGAAAAAAAGTTTAATTGATTTTGATTTATAGAAAGAAAACTTATTGATATGTTTAATAGAATTATTTAATTAGTTTATGAAATTTGGTTGCCTTTTAGAAGATTTTTTTTTTTTAGAATATGTATGCTGTTCAAAGTGCGAATCTTAAGCAACATAATTATTGAATTGGTTCTTTTGTTGTTTAAATGCAGATTAGTAGGTCAAACTTTCAAATAAAAGGCGACTGAGGTCATGACTGCCTTCAATTAACTTATATTGTCTGTACAAAATGTGGAGGTTCAATAAGGCAACTGACTTTCTATGCCATGGTCTTTCCATAGAACACCATTCTGGAGGTAATGTTTTTGATTAATTTTATATTTCCGTTTCTTTTTTAATTGCTAATTGCAGTATGAACGATGAACGTGAAATAGTGAAAGTAATGGAAGTGCAACCAGTGTCAGTTTAAGGTAATCATGTGCAATACTCACAAAATAAAGTCGGATATCTAAACAAGCTTAGTGAATTTTTTTTTCAGATCAGTAAAGATGTAACCGTTATCTTATTCTAAATTTGATGTTAAATTTCACAAGCATAGTCATGGGCTTATTGATATTTGGTTGCTTATTGGAAGAAAAGAAAAATCTTAGAAATTGTATGATGTACAAAGTGTGAATCTTAAGCAACATAATAACCGAATTGCTTCTTTTGTTGTTTAATATATATTTATATATATATACACATACATTTAGAATGAATAGTTTGTGAATAAATAAAAAAATTCTTGCCAGTACCTACATTTAGAATGAATAGTTTGTTAATAAATAAAAAATTTGGTGCACCGTGAAAACTCATTCGACTCGGCCAATGTGTTTGGAGTTGAGAATTTTAAGAAGACTGCTCAAGATATATTAGAGCAAACCATAAATCAGTTTTCGTTATTTCTGTTTGAGGTATGTATGTCTGACTGTTACTCTCATAACTAATTGATTATTCTATCGATGTTAGAATATACACATGAAATGTTTGTGTACTTGCAATGTTTTTATTCCTAATATGTCATATCATATTGCTGTCAGTCAGTTTGAACTATAAATCTTTAATATGTTGGACTAAGTGCTTATTATTGACCTCAGAATGCGTTATATACTACCATTAGTTTCATTAACAGACCGAAGTTAGTGCATATGGACACCATGTATGTATACTGACATATGTGATATTTCATTAAGTTATATTCCAAAACACATACAAACACACACACACACACACACACACACACACACATATATGTATATATTGGTAATTCATTGTTTTTTATCAAAAATTGTGCAGTATAAAATAAGAAATTTTGCAGTGAAAAATATACGTGTTTTATAGGTAATTTCATTTATAAACATTTTCATCAAACTAAATACTCTATGTTGTGTCAAGCTTAATTATAGGAATGAGGATAATTTTTAAAGGATGGGAGCATGCATGTATTTTACCAAGTATTTTCTATCCCTCAACTGACATATAAATAATATAACACACATATATAAAGATATATGTGTATAACTATAAATATTATAATGTACATGCATGCATACATACATACATACATATATATATATTGAATTTAAAATGTTTAATTGAATAATGTATAATTAATTAAAATGATAGTTTAATAAATAATTAGATTGATTAAATAAGATTTAATAAATGAAATTAATATAAGATTATACAAGTTAACTAAATTATAAAGTGTTCCAGTGATGATGTAGGGTGATAGCAGATTTGTTGTGAACGGAGGTGATCGAAGGGTGTAGTCAGTGATGTGATGGTTGTATATGTGAATGGAGCAGAAGTATGATGAAGGTATAGTTGCAAGAGATGGTAAGAGAGGATGGGTAATGCAAATTGCAGAGTGTATTGCTATTGGATTGTGGTTCTGTCGGTGACGATGATAAAAGCAGTAGTGAATGTTCTGTAGGTGGTGATGATAAAAGCAGAGTTTGTAGTGAATGTTATTTTTGATAAAAGCAGTAGTGGATGTGATGATAACTGAATGTGAATGTGAATGTGAGGAGATGAAGATGTTAGCTGCTGTTGTGATGAAGAAGTGAGATTGGTGGTGCAAGTAGATGAAGGTGATAATGCTTGGTCAGAGGGTCAGAGGGGTGTAGCCATGCAATATGTTGTATTTGTAGTTGATTGACAATGTGGTTGTGGATGGTGAAGATAATGTAGCAGAGGATAGTTGCACTTGAAGGTAGTGGGAAGATTGATGGTGGTTGAAGTGTGTAGTTGCAGATGTTAGCGCTAATGTATGTGAAAGTGGTAATGATGATGAGCAAGGTGGGATGATATGCAATGGTGTTGCAAGTTGACAGTTGTGGGGTGATGGAGTTGCAAGTAAACAGTGAAGATGGTGGTTGTGTAGAAGTGAACTGATAGAGAATGGGTGACAGGGAAGAATGGCCAGCCTGATGGTTGTAGGATGAAAGTAGTGAGGGGTATAGGTAAATGGTGGTTGTAGGTGAAGTGTGTGTATATATGTGCAGTCAATATATATGGTTCTAGCAGTGTGACAGTGGATGGAGGTGTTGTAGGGGAAGTTGATGAGTGAACTATGCACAATGTAATTTGCAGCGGATGGAAAGTGGTGGATGGATGGTTATATTGGATATGGAGAGGATGTAAAGGCAACTGTTATGTGAACAATGAAGTTGATTGTTACGTGTATATATTGGATATGGAGATGAGTGAGCTCTGCACAATGAAGGTGGTTGTCATGTGAAGGGGAAGTACTTGATGTTGTAGGCTGTGATATGGGGTGTGCAGGCTGGGGTGTTTGTGGTAATGCAGTTGACTGTTGAATGTGTGATGGCTGTTCCAGTCAGGGTTGGATGAAGTGGTTTGTATGTATTTGTTTGGGGGTGGTGATCAGTGACAGGGGGTTGTGAGGCAGGGATGTGGCTATAGCTGTAGTCTGTAGTGGTCTGGATGTAATAGATAAGGAGGGGCAGTGAAAGGGTAGTGGTTTGTGATGAATGGGTATGGTAAGGCAGAAATGGTGATGTGAAAGAAGTTTGGATGTTATGAAGGCAAATGACAGTGACTCGGGACAACAGTTGATTTTGCTTCTAAATTTTTGTTGCATGTGATGTATGATTTTACTGATAGATCTAATTACTCATGCAGAAATAATATAAGAACTATAGAAGCTTTTCCAACGGTAGTTATGACTACTGTCTCCTAAAATTATGTTGCTTTTGACTCTAAAACTATGCATGCACTATAGATATAGTTTACTTTCCTTTGTAAACAACAGTTGATCTCGCTATAGTTGTATTTTATAATAGAAAATTTGATATTAAGCTAAATTTGCTGCAAGAGACGTGTTTGGTTAAAATGTGTGTTTAGACAATTATATGTAAATGTTTGTGGTTTTGGCGTCCACATAAGAATACTTTTACCCATCCACTGTTATATAGTGCTACATTTGAAATAACTATATTACTAAGTGACCTTGGTTTTATTATGCTAATATTTTATTAATGATGGATTTTGTTCAACTATTTTAGTTACTAGCATGCTTCAGGTTAAACATTCTTATGTCTTATACATGTTCACAATTCACTATCTAATTCTTTGAAATACTGTAAATGTTTCTTCTGAAATACAAAGCACGACTTTACAATTTATGAAATATGCATATTGTGGCATTATAAATGTACAAGTTTTATGACATTATCTGTCTATGCTGAGAATGTATTCAATCATGATTTAATAAATTTTCTATATATTTTTATTTGTAAGTTGTTATGCATAGCTATAATATAAATATTAAGCAAACTAACCTATGTAAATCCATTTTTTTCTGCAGGCTGTTATGCATATGTCAGAGTAATAGAGTCTTAAAATTTAATGTTGCTACTAACTATTGCATGATTTTTATTTTCCCTCAAAATCCACTAAATAATGCTTAAAAATAAAACATGGTTTTTTTAGATCCATTTGCTATTTTTCACTAAAAGCATACCACATTACGAAGTCGTGTTGATCAATCCAAAAATATAACAAATGGTGTTTTCTAATACTTATTTTTCATATGCACGTGCATCGCACGTGCCAAAGTACTCGTAATATATAAGGTGCATATCTCGGATTACATATCGTACTTTTACACTTTCATCCTTATGGGATGTCCCATCCTTGAAGATGAGATGTATATTTGTGATATATATATATATATATATATATATATATATATTGTGATCCTACTACGATCGAACCGGGCAAATGAGGTTATGGCAAAAAAAAAATTAAGGCGTTAGAATTTTTTTGAGAATTTTGAAAAATACTTTTGATAACCAAAATTTTGATTTTTGAGTTAAAAGTTAAACGATATTAGTTGGTTTTGAAAAGATAACTAAGTATAATTTGAAAAACTAAGAAAAGGTTTTATAAGAAGTTTAACGAATGGATTTTGGAAATGTTAAAAGGTATAAATGAATTTGAAATCTAATTTGAATGATTTTTTTGAAATGTTAATGGATTTTGTGGCTTTTCCTTATTTGGCAATTTCGAGGACGAAATTCTTTTATGTAGGGGAATGTAACGACCTAGAATTTTAGGTATTCGAAATTCGGATGTTTAATTGTTTTAAATATTCACAAGTTAATTTTATAAGTTGAATAACTTATATTTCAAATATAGTTATTTGATTGGATAATTAAATTATTGATTTAATATTTGAATTGCAGAAATAATTTGATTTTGAATAAATTGTGAATGAAAACGATTTATAAAGTTGATTTAAATTCCATTTAAATTAGAATGATGTTAGAGAACTTTTAAAATTGGATTAAAAGTTAAATTATAGAAATTGAATATTTTAATATTTAATTAACATGTAAAAATGGTCTTTTTTTATACGGTCTCGAATTTCAACAAAACTAGTTACATTAGATCCGTAATATTATATTATTATAGGATTTCAAATTTTGTGTCAATCAGACTCATGCTTTGGTCGTGCGGAGCTGAAAGGCGTAGAAATTTGTTTAAGTAAATTTTAATTTAAATAATTCGATTCGAAAACCAATCTTCCAAATACGATCGAATTAGCTGTCGATATATATTCCATTGTGTTTGGAATAGGGGTAAATCATTATAAACGCCAGGCAACACGCTTCGATCGGAGTTCGAAATTTTTTGGGATGAATGGTGCGCGAAAATTTTCTGTAAAAGGACTTCATAATTTTCTTTTTTCACTCAAAACCTTAAACCTAGGGTTACATCCGTCATTAACATTTGAATGGCTGAAAATGCTCAAAACTTCCCCCTCTGATCTCTCTCAATCCACTAACTATTATGGCTCGACTTCAACTACAAAGATGAAGAGCATATCGAGATCTATATTTTCAACGATTATGGTCAAGAATGGAGTGGTGGATCGTCGGTAAATTGGCCACAAACGGCCGGGTTTGGCGCACGATTTGCGAGGCATGGGAGGCACCGAGTTCGAACGGATCACTGTCAATGGTAGAGCTCGCTAAGGGCTTTAACGTGAAGGTCTCCGATCATCTTTGACTCCGTTGTGGTGGACACGAAAATTCGAGAAAGATCGACGGCATATGGGTTTGATCGAACGTGAAGAACCTGGGAAGAAGAAGGGAAGATGCGGCCATGATCTATTCTCCTAGAATCGACGGCTATGATTCAATGTAGAGTTTAAATATAAAATAAGACATTGAAATTAATTTATATTAAAATTGCATAAACTTTAAAATATCATAACTTCTTCATACGAGGTCCGTTTTTGACGAAACAAATTGCGTTGGGTTCGTATTGACGGGCACTATATTTTTGAACTGGTTTAGAGTTGATTGAAACTAGTGAAAATTTTGAGTAAAATTAAACGCCTGTTTAATTTTATTCGGAATAAAAAGCTGCAACGTCTATTGGAATCAAAGTGAGTACAACTCACTCTTTCTAACTCGCTTATACTTTTATACAAGCGAGAATAAATTTATTTTATGCTGATTTGTAACAACCCGCATATTTATCGATTTTATATTTAAATATTTTATTTAAATATTTTATCGTTAGTCGGATTTTAGTCCGAAAAGCTACTTTTTGCATACGGTCGAATTAGGACTCGGGACCACTCCCATTGAGTTTAAAATGCCGTTTGCGACCTTTTTGAGTATAAGCTTCGATATGTTTGGAGAAAGTTAATTTTTGCTACTTTTCACTTTGGGTTTGGTTTTTGGGCTCAGCCCTATGTTTGACTTATGCTCAAATCTGAGCCATTCTTCCCCATTCACGCTCATTCTCTTCTCTTTTCAGTTTTCTTAGCTTTAATGGTGGGAGAGATTGGAAATTAAAAACTCCAAAACCCTAGTTTCTCTTGCAAATCAAATTCCAAGCTCCAAACTCAAGAAGAACCCATTGATTCAAGCTCAATTGGGTTGTGTTGAAGAGAGGGTGATTCTCCATTTGCTTTCAAGCTTCTTCTTGTTTGATTTTGTGAAAAGGTGAGATTTTTATCTCACATCTAGGTCTATAACTATCTTTGAATGTTAGGTATCAATTCCTAACACATATTCACGTGCATTTGATTTTGGTTTGAATTGATTTGGTGTATATTCCAAATTTTAGTGTTTTGAAATCAAAATCTATGAAAATCCTTTTATGGACATCTTAACATGTTTTGGTGACGCATCGAAGAGCCTAAAGGGTCGGGTAGTCGTTTGGCATAAACCCCTAGCGCCATGGCTCGAATTCGGTTGCGAATTGGTTAGGTTTGCACATCTTGTGCAAAGGCAGAAAACTGCCTTAGCTCCAGTCAGTCGACTGGACCTCATGGTCAGTCGACAGGCTGAAGCTATTAAGCAGGGTGAAGGCTCCCTGCAGAGCCTTGGGGGCTCTGTTTACTGCAGTCAGTCGACTGACTCACTGAGTTCAGTCGACTGACCTACATCCCGAGAGTTTTTTGGGACTGTGATCAGTCGACTGAACTCGGTGAGTCAGTCGACTGACCTGCTTCTATTTGTCCACTATGCCTATTTGAGCCTAGTTTTGCTTGGTATCCAATTTATATCGATTCGTTTTAATTCCTAGTTGTTGTTATCACTTATTCAACTATGATGACTTCTATTTTGGAATTTTTGGAAATATCCACTTTGATGGATTTGTTGTCGATTTCTTTGGAATTAATTCACGTCTTCGTATGTGAATTTTGGTGATTGATTGTTTCTACAATCATTTTTGTGCTTTGTCACTTTAAAATACAAAGGTTTTCTATACTAGTAGTAAATATCAAAACTCTTTCCTCAAACGATTTCAATACTATTTTAATACCAAATTCGTTTATAAAACTGTTTTCCAATCTATTAGTATATACAAACCTTTACCTCACTCGTATGAGAAATCTAATTAAACGGCTTAGTAAAACGAGTGGTATGAAACGCTTGCATTTACTTCGTCGGTTAATTCTTGGACTTGTTCGATTGAACCTCTTGTGACAATTTTCTAGTGGAGATTTACAGTTTGTTCGTAAATATTTAAATTAAGCAAGTGGTTATGGGACATGAAGCTAAACTCATATATTTACTAGCTTAGTGTAATTGACACTTCTCGTTGATCATGACGATCATCTTTGTGATTTAGACTAGCAATGTGTGATGTCTCTTTGTCTGCGAGGGAGACTAAACCCCGTTTTGTGGAGTTTCGACTCAATTTGGTGGGGTAGCAACCCATGGTCTTCGGGCCGTTTGTGGAGCTTCGGCTCAATTTGTGATGGTTAGCGACCATGGAATTAGCGTTCCGTTTGTGATACACGTGTTGGTGGGCTTTATGCTCCCGTTTGTGATAGGCCTCCCCCCCTTGTGGTTTCTGGATTTCTTGTGTAGATTCCTAGAATTTGTGTTTCACCAATTTTCGTGATTTCCATTGATAAGTTTTATCAATATTTGTGCATTGGTGAATTTGTATGTCATTGACTTTAGTGATTTCTGGATTTCTTGTGTAGTCTTCTGGAATTTGTGTGTCATTGACTTTTGTGATTGACATTGATATTATCGTCAATATTTATGGTATGGTGAACGAAATAAGGAGTATGACGTTTCTTTGATTCTTGTGTAGATTTGGTGACATTGATTAATCTCTTGATGATTATCAACTAAGTATATATATATATACACACATATCACAGCTTGGCATTGTGATTATTATGTGTTTAGTCATATCTCTTATTCTATATCGTTTCATCTGATATTTATAGTTAGACTGATCCGTTTATTATTTTCTTATTAAATAATACTCGGGTCAGACCGAGATGTTACAGGTGCTTCTGCTTGACTTCTCATCCGGGATTAACTCCTTGACTTTTGGGTTAACTACTTAGATTAGTAGTTATTTTGTGGTATACATTTGAGATATAGACTCCTTAATGTATACTTATTCTTTTGTGTAGTTCGTGTAACTATTCTTTTGTGATATTGTGGATCTTTTTAGACCACTACTCTGATGTACACTTTCTAGTGTAATATTCATATCTTATTCCGCCTTTGTGATATGAATTGTCTGTGACTGATTTGTGTTATGCTTATTTCTATATTTGTTTTCCGAAGGATTTATATAGCCACCGTTTAGTAGCTTTGAGTTTGTATCGGTATGTCGGATTTCCTCTTGAAATAGAATGCATGTTATATTATCTGACATATCGGTGCTCGCGCAAAGAAATTACACGGATGGTCGCTCCTCAACAGCCTTATTCTCCGTGCTAGTCGACAGCATTCACCGTAATGTTCTTGGCTAGCGTGGGTATAGAGGCGGGGCGTCACAGCTTGGTATCAGAGCCAAACTTCGAAACAATATGGAATATTACAACAAGGATCATCGTCCTAAGTTCTTCTTAGGAGTCGTGCTTTAGGATTTTATTCGGGTCTACGTACCGTTCTATCCTATTTTCTTTTATGATTCCTTATTTTGCCTATCAAGATTGCTTGATATTCAATTTGGTGAATAACCTTTTTCTTCCTCTTTTTCTTTTTAAAGGAAGAGAAATGTCTAGACCTGGCCGCCCTAGAGCCGTGCCATCTAGCACTCCGCCCCAGGATGGAGTTTTTATGACTGCTCAACAGCTTCTTGATTTAGTGACGAATGCTCAAGCAGCTGGAGCTAACCCGGAACCTACTCACCCAAAGTCGGGATTTGCACGCTTGTGCAGCGATTACACTAATTTGGGTGAGGAGCCATTCAAAGGTTCAGAAACTGTTATTGAAGTGCAGGCTTGGATAAGGTCATGCGATCGAATCTTTTCTCGCATGAATCTTATTGACCTTCACCGAGTTCAGGTGGCCTCAAGTATGCTCCGAGAAAGAGCATTGGACTGGTACGAGCTTCTTATTTCTGAGATTAATGAAGCGGATCTCACCTGGGAGAAATTCCAAGAACGCTTCGAGTTGAAATTTGTACCAGAAGCTGAGAAAGTGACATTGGCTCGACGATTTATAGACCTTGTTCAAGGTAAGTCCTCCGTGACTGATTATGTCGCCTCCTTCGAGTCGCTTTCCAAATATGGGGTTGAATACATCAACACCCCTCTTAAGAAGAATCAGAGATTCGTCTATGGCTTAAAAAAAAGTCTCAAGAAGCCATTACTTCTAAAATTAGAAGTTTCTTTCGACTAACTCGTTGATATCGCTCTTCGTCTTGAAGAGGCGGATAAGGAGAATGATGTTGAAGTGGTGGGTTCCAAACCAAACCTCAACAACAAAAAGAGGCCAAACAAATTCAAAGGCCCTTACCCCAATACGAAAGGGAAGCAAGCAACCTCCGTAGCAAAGACTTCTTCCTTTGGTCGTGGGGAATGCTATAATTATGGTTCGAAGGACCATTATGCGAACAAGTGCCCAAAGTCTCTTTCTTGTCGCTACTGCAAAGTTCCCGGTCATGTTATATCTTCATGCCCCAAGCTTCAGGGCAAGAAGGAGGGAAAGCTTAATGTTGCTCAAGCCCCTGGCAACACATCTCGTGGCCAAGGTATTTCTCATTCTATTCTAGACGGAATTATTTTATTTCGTGATCATCCTATTCGAGTTCTTTTTGATACGGGTGCGTCCCATTCTTTTATATCAAAAGAACTTGTTGATACTTTTTCTTTGGATGTTTTGTGTTTAATGACTTCTTTGAGAATTGCGAATCCGGTTGGTGGATCCGCAACAATCAGTTTATTGTGTAAAGATGTCGAGATTATTTTGTGTGATTTTTCTTTCCGAGCCGATTTGCATGTCATGCGTTATTTAGGCTTTGGAATGATTTTGGGAATGGATTGGCTTAACCGTTATGAAGCTCATATCCTATGTCCTGAGCGGACTATTCATCTTCGACATCCTCAATCTGTTAATCAGGTTTCTGTTATTCTTAAAGATTCAGATTCTGCTTTGGTTGCATCTTTATATTCTTTAAATCCTCGTGATGACGATGATGATGATGAGGGTGATATTATTTCTTTTATTCACATCGTTTGTGAATTTTCCGACATATTCGAGCCCGTTTTAGGATTACCACCTAAGCGAGCAATTGAGTTCAGAATTAATCTTATTCCTGGAGCTCAACCTATCACTCGTCCTCCTTATCGTATGTCCAATAAAGAAAACGAGGAGATGCGTAAATAATTATCTGAATTGGAAACGAAGCAATTTATTCGCTCTAGTTCCTCGCCTTGAGGAGCTTCAGCTATTTTTGTGAAGAAATCCGATGGTACACTTAGGCTTTGCATTGACTACCGCAAGCTTAATGATCTTACTATCAAAAATAAATATCCTTTACCTCGGATTGATGATCTATTCGATCAACTTAGTGGTGCTAGAGTCTTTTCACAATTGGACTTGGCTACCGGTTTTCATCAGCTTCGTATTGCAGAGGATAGCATTCCTTTGACATCGTTCCGTACTCGGTATGGATCTTATGAATGGCTTGTTATGCCATTTGGGTTAACGAATGCCCCGGCTTATTTCGTTGACTTAATGAATCGAGTTTTTAAAGACTTTCTCGACCGGTTTGTTCTCATCTTTATCGATGATATTCTTGTGTATTCTAAAACCGAGGAGGAGCATGAAAAACATCTTCGGATTGTGTTGGAAACTCTTAGGAGTAATCAATTAAAGGCAGAATTTTCTAAATGCCACTTTTGGCAATCTCGTGTGAAGTTTCTCGGTCATATTGTTTTCGAATCTGGAATTTCCGTGGATCCTTCAAAGATTGAAGCGATTCAAGATTGGAAGAGACCGGAGAGTGTGACAGAGATTCGTAGTTTTCTCGGATTGGCGGGCTATTACCGTCGTTTTATCAAAGACTTTTCTAAGATTGTCGTGCCTCTCACTAGCTTAACGAAGAAAGGTGTTAAATACATTTGGTCGGACAAATGTGAAGCTTCTTTTCAGAAATTAAAAGAACTTCTTTCTGATGCTCCTATTATTATTATTCCTGATGGGAATCAAGATTTCGTTGTTTATACCGATGCTAGTCGCATTGGTTTGGGTGCCGTTCTTATGCAAAAAGAACGTGTTATTGCTTATGCTTCTAGGCAATTAAAGCCTGCCGAGACTAGATATGCCACTCATGATTTAGAGCTCGCGGCTATTGTTTTTGCTCTTCGGATTTGGCGTCATTATCTTTTAGGAGAGAAATTTGTTCTTTATACCGATCATAAGTCCTTGAAATATTTATTCTCTCAAAAGGAACTTAATTTGCGTCAACAACGTTGGCTTGAATTTCTTGCACCATATGATCTTGATATTCTTTATACTCCCGGTAAGGGTAATCGTGTCGCCGATGCTCTTAGCCGTAAACAACAAGCTGTTGTTTCTTTGATGATATCTGAATGGAACGATCTCGAGATCTTATCCACTTGTGAGATTCGAGAGCGTGTTCCCGATTTATGTTCATCTCTTGCTTTATGTAGCCTTGAGGCTCATCCTTCTCTTTTTGACCGCATTCTTGAAGCTCAAAGGCTAGATCCTGAATTAGCTCTTCTTGGCCAAAATATTAAGGATAAAATTGATATTGAAGGTTTGAAAGACTTTGATATCGATTCTCGTGGCGGTATTCGGAAATTTGGTAGGCTTGTCGTGCCAAATATTGGTGATCTTCGTAAAGATATTTTAGAAGATTCTCATCGTTCTAAATTTACCATTCATCCCGGTAGTAGTAAAATGTACGTGGATATGAAGCGACTTTATTATTGGGAGGGAATGAAACTCGATATTGCTAACTTTGTTAAGTGTTGCATGACTTGCCAACTCGTTAAGGCCGAACATCAAAGGCCCGGTGGGTTATTGCGACCTTTAGAAATTCCAATTTGGAAGTGGGACCAAATTTCCATGGATTTTATAGATGGCCTTCCCCGTTCTCGTTCGGGTCATGATAGTTTATGGGTGATTGTTGATAGACTTACTAAATCCGCCCATTTTATTCCCGTTCGGTCTAACCGAACCGTTCCTCTTTTGGCCAAACTCTTTGTTAAAGATATCGTTAAATTACATGGTGTTCCTACTTCTATAGTTAGTGATCGTGATCCATTGTTTACTAGTGGATTTTGGAAGAGTCTTCAAAAAGCTTTAGGAACGAAGCTTAATTTTAGCACCGCTTATCACCCCCAGTCCGATGGACAAACTGAGCGTGTGAATCAAACTCTTGAAGATCTTCTTCGTGCTTGTGTTCTTGATTTTGGTGGAAGTTGGGAAGATCACATTTCACTTGTTGAATTTTCCTACAATAATAGCTTCCAATCTAGTATTGGTATGGCACCTTTTGAGGCACTCTATGGAAGGCCATGCCGATCTCCTTCTTGTTGGCTTGAGGCCGGTGAGAAGCTGGTTTTAGGTCCAGATTTTATTCGTGATTCCACAGAGAAAATTGAACTTATTCGACATAGGATGAAAGAAGCCCAGAGTAGACAAAAATCCTATGCCGATAACCGGAGAAGGAAATTAGAATTTTCTGTGGGAGATCTTGTGTTCATTCGTGTTTCACCTATGAAAGGTGTTGTACGTTTCAGTCGATCGGGAAAACTAGCGCCTCGATATATTGGGCCATTTCCTATCACCGAACGTATTGGTTCCATGGCTTATCGCCTTTTATTACCGGCTCAGTTTTCTGCTATGCATGACGTGTTTCACGTTTCTCAACTTCGGAAATGTCTTCGAGATTCTGATTCTGTTCTTGAGCCTGGTGTTGTGGAAGAGATTGAAGTTTCGTCTAATTTAACTTATGAGCAACATCCTATCCGTATCATTGCTTTGGAAGTCAAACGACTTCGAAATAAAGATGTTCCGCTTGTTAAAGTTCAATGGTCTTCAAATCCTAAGGATTGTTCTTGGGAATCTAGAGAGTACATCGAGCGTACATATCCGGACTTACTTTCTTGTGCTCTTTGAGGTGAACTTCTTATTTCAAACTTCTTTTGTGTTGAGTATGCTTTTATGGTTGTTACTATATATATATCTTCTTCTTAAATATTGCAAGGACGCAATTTCTTTAAGGAGGGGTGTCTGTAACAACCCGCATATTTATCGATTTTATATTTAAATATTTTATTTAAATATTTTATCGTTAGTCGGATTTTAGTCCAAAAGCTACTTTTTGCATACGGTCGAATTAGGACTCGGGACCACTCCCATTGAGTTTAAAATGCCGTTTGCGACCTTTTTGAGTATAAGCTTCGATATGTTTGGAGAAAGTTGATTTTTGCTACTTTTCACTTTGGGTTTGGTTTTTGGGCTCAGCCCTATGTTTGACTTATGCTCAAATCTGAGCCATTCTTCCCCATTCACGCTCATTCTCTTCTCTTTTTAGTTTTCTTAGCTTTAATGGTGGGAGAGATTGGAAATTAAAAACTCCAAAACCCTAGTTTCTCTTGCAAATCAAATTCCAAGCTCCAAACTCAAGAAGAACCCATTGATTCAAGCTCAATTGGGTTGTGTTGAAGAGAGGGTGATTCTCCATTTGCTTTCAAGCTTCTTCTTGTTTGATTTTGTGAAAAGGTGAGATTTTTATCTCACATCTAGGTCTATAACTATCTTTGAATGTTAGGTATGAATTCCTAACACATATTCACGTGCATTTGATTTTGGTTTGAATTGATTTGGTGTATATTCCAAATTTTAGTGTTTTGAAATCAAAATCTATGAAAATCCTTTTATGGACATCTTAACATGTTTTGGTGACGCATCGAAGAGCCTAAAGGGTCGGGTAGTCGTTTGGCATAAACCCCTAGCGCCATGGCTCGAATTCGGTTGCGAATTGGTTGGGTTTGCACATCTTGTGCAAAGGCAGAAAACTGCCTTAGCTCCAGTCAGTCGACTGGACCTCTTGGTCAGTCGACTGGCTGAAGCTATTAAGCAGGGTGAAGGCTCCCTGCAGAGCCTTGGGGGCTCTGTTTACTGCAGTCAGTCGACTGACTCATTGAGTTCAGTCGACTGACCTACATCCCGAGAGTTTTTTGGGACTGTGATCAGTCGACTGAACTCGGTGAGTCAGTCGACTGACCTGCTTCTATTTGTCCACTATGCCTATTTGAGCCTAGTTTTGCTTTTTATCCAATTTATATCGATTCGTTTTAATTCCTAGTTGTTGTTATCACTTATTCAACTATGATGACTTCTATTTTGGAATTTTTGGAAATATCCACTTTGATGGATTTGTTGTCGATTTCTTTGGAATTAATTCACGTCTTCGTATGTGAATTTTGGTGATTGATTGTTTCTACAATCATTTTTGTGCTTTGTCACTTTAAAATACAAAGGTTTTCTATACTAGTAGTAAATATCAAAACTCTTTCCTCAAACGATTTCAATACTATTTTAATACCAAATTCGTTTATAAAACTGTTTTCCAATCTATTAGTATATACAAACCTTTACCTCACTCGTATGAGAAATCTAATTAAACGGCTTAGTAAAACGAGTGGTATGAAACGCTTGCGTTTACTTCGTCGGTTAATTCTTGGACTTGTTCGATTGAACCTCTTGTGACAATTTTCTAGTGGAGATTTACAGTTTGTTCGTAAATATTTAAGTTAAGCAAGTGGTTATGGGACATGAAGCTAAACTCATATATTTACTAGCTCAGTGTAATTGACACTTCTCGTTGATCATGACGATCATCTTTGTGATTTAGACTAGCAATGTGCGATGTCTCTTTGTCTGCGAGGGAGACTAAACCCCGTTTTGTGGAGTTTCGACTCAATTTGGTGGGGTAGCAACCCATGGTCTTCGGGCCGTTTGTGGAGCTTCGGCTCAATTTGTGATGGTTAGCGACCATGGAATTAGCGTTCCGTTTGTGATACACGTGTTGGTGGGCTTTATGCTCCCGTTTGTGATAGGCCTCCCCCCCCCCTTGTGGTTTCTGGATTTCTTGTGTAGATTCCTAGAATTTGTGTTTCACCAATTTTCGTGATTTCCATTGATAAGTTTTATCAATATTTGTGCATTGGTGAACTTGTATGTCATTTACTTTAGTGATTTCTGGATTTCTTGTGTAGTCTTCTGGAATTTGTGTGTCATTGACTTTTGTGATTGACATTGATATTATCGTCAATATTTATGGTATGGTGAACGAAATAAGGAGTATGACGTTTCTTTGATTCTTGTGTAGATTTGGTGACATTGATTAATCTCTTGATGATTATCAACTAAGTATATATATATACACACACATATCACAGCTTGGCATTGTGATTATTATGTGTTTAGTCATATCTCTTATTCTATATCGTTTCATCTGATATTTATAGTTAGACTGATCCGTTTATTATTTTCTTATTAAATAATACTCGGGTCAGACCGAGATGTTACAGGTGCTTCTGCTTGACTTCTCATCCGGGATTAACTCCTTGACTTTTGGGTTAACTACTTAGATTAGTAGTTATTTTGTGGTATACATTTGAGGTATAGACTCCTTAATGTATACTTATTCTTTTGTGTAGTTCGTGTAACTATTCTTTTGTGATATTGTGGATCTTTTTAGACCACTACTCTGATGTACACTTTCTAGTGTAATATTCATATCTTATTCCGCCTTTGTGATATGAATTGTCTGTGACTGATTTGTGTTATGCTTATTTCTATATTTGTTTTCCGAAGGATTTATATAGCCACCGTTTAGTAGCTTTGAGTTTGTATCGGTATGTCGGATTTCCTCTTGAAATAGAATGCATGTTATATTATCTGACATATCGGTGCTCGCGCAAAGAAATTACACGGATGGTCGCTCCTCAACAGCCTTATTCTCCGTGCTAGTCGACAGCATTCACCGTAATGTTCTTGGCTAGCGTGGGTATAGAGGCGGGGCGTCACATGATTGATCATTGTTTGGATGAGATATATATATATATATATATATATATATATATATATATATTGATTGGTATTTGGATATATTCCTGCCTATTGGAGTAGATGAGACCATATACGTTCCTATGTATTAGCGGACGACCTTTTATACTACCTAGTTATAGAGGTAGGACGATCTTGTGCTGGTAGAGGAACTTTATGATGGTTTCTCAGTACATTCTTCTAAAGATGAACTGCTAGAAGGTAGTCCCTTCACTGGTCATTTCTATGGAAATCCAAACTCCACTATTGCCTGCCATTTTGTTTGTAGAGCCTAATATGCTGGAATTTAATAATGGTAATAATTTCGGCTATGAATAATATTATTTGTATATTAGACACTAGTATAATATAACATGATTTGATATGAAATGTTTTGGTTATCGTAAGGTAAAACATGTCCGTGTTTATAGGTGGGCATGTCTTACGATATACTTTTGTTTTGAAAGGAAAAGTTTGGTAATTTATTAAATACAGTTGAGTGTGTTTTCTCATGCTGGTTCACATGGCTGATCCGGACGTTCTTTCCTTTCAATGCTCGGGACAGACCGAGTATATTTACAGGTACAAATATGGTGCTTTTGGAGCTCTAGTAGGAGAGTTGAAGGTCTATATTTTCATATACATGTATCTGTTAATTATCCGCTGCATTGTTGTTTATATTATCAGCAATTGTAAGCATATGCTATTATAACTGTCCAAGCTGATGATTAGTGATTGATTGTTGAACTCTGATTGATGTATGTATATACAGTTTCTGTTTTGTAAAGATAATTGGTATGATATTATATGTTTTCTGCTGCGATGTGAGGTTCTGTATTGTTCTGTTTGTTCTCTCTTCTCTCTTTCTTCCCTTCTTTTTTTTCTTTCTCATTTTCAATATAGTTTATACTTTAAAAACCAAAATATCATTGCCCTTTTAAAACCAAATCAATACGATGTCATTTTCATTTCAAACATATCCTTTCCTAAAAATCAAAACACTTTCAAAGTTATAACATTTCGAAATAAAAACACTTGAATATAGCACTTTCAAATTTTAATACCTTGAAACTCATAACTTTGAAACATAACTTCCACGACTTAAATGGTTTAAATATTTAAAATACTTTATATAATAAAATAGCTTCTTCAATTTCACAAATCAAATCCAACACAACTCGAATCTCTACATTTTACATTTAACCAAATCCCAGATTATATATTTCAATTCAATTCAGTTTTCAAATAAACTATTCCAAATTTATCGATTTCAAAATAGATTTGATTCATAGGACAAACCATTTCAAATTCAATATATTTCAAACTTTAAGTATTCAAAAATTTCAAAACTAAGTTTGGTATTTCCGATTTAACAATTCAATTTTCTATTATTTAGTTTTGAAATACTTCACATAATAAATCCATTATCATTTACAAAAGGCTCAAATTACAAATAACTAAATATTTCCTTCAATTTATTTATACTTGAAATATTTATTTAATTCGCCTTAAACCAAAATCAAGTTATAAAAATCATATCCTCTAGCTTCAAATTTAATAAATTTCACATCAAGCTTATTTGATTTTATTTCTTAAATAAATTCGATATCAACTAAATCCCAAATTTATCTTCCAACCTTAATTTGATTTAAATCCTTTTAAACTCTATATTAAAATATAATTTAAATACTTGACCATATTATCTTCAATAAAATCAAACTTATTATAAAGCTTATTCTATATTAAAACAAATTATACATAGCTAAAAATCAAAGATGGAATAACATTTATATAATATCTAAAATCAACATTTATCTAAAACCATATATTTCTTTACAAACCATAGAAACCATTTCAAAATATTTTTATATATAGACCACGGTGCCTGTATATAATTTTATATCCTATGGTCAAGTGATACAGATATTTATCATTTCAATCCATGATTTAAAAAATAAATACGGTTATATATCGTTTCAAACCGCAATCCCGGATGAAATAAAATCCATAACAACTTGCAGTTATAACAGTATAAAATACAACATCCATTCATCCAATATCAATCATCAAACATTTATCATAATCATCATCCAATTCAATCAATAACATCAATATAGAACAGATAATAAATAACAGGCATTTACTGGCAGTTTATATTCAATAATAAATTAAATAACTATTTAACTAGCAGTTTATATGCAATAATAAATTAAATAACAATTTAATTCAAATAAATTCAATTTAACTGAGGTGATGATTAAAAATATGCCAAACAGTCATAAATAAATTTCTGATCATATTAGAAATCAATTTAACAAACATAAGAAATTTTAAAAGTTGTGAGTGGGTTAAAACACTCACCTTTTGAATTTAAATTGAATTTAAATCCAATTTAAACTCAAAATTTGAACAATCTCGGAATTAGTCCAAACAAGTGCCAAAATGTCCGGATTTTCGATACGATCATAGCGGATCAAACCGCGCTTGAATCGGTCCTCGTATGTGAAAATTATGCGAGCTAGCATGTTCGAAATTAAAAAATTTATATAAATAAAACAAAACAAAACAAAAAAAATCAAAATAACACGACACGTCACCTTCGGCCACTAAACCCTAATCCATCATGACTGTTCACTCACGTATGAAGCAGACAACTGCCGCCACCCTAATTCGTGCTGCCACACCTCCGGTGATCGACATCGACAAGATAGGGAAACGCCACCCTCTTCCTCGCATCAGGACGCCCCTCCTGCCACCACGCAACTACTTCCGGTCGTCCCTTGATCATCGAGTCGTCGATCTGCTTAAACGCCGTTCGTGGTGAAATTATCAACCTCCAGCACGAGCGAATAACGCCGATGAGTACTGCTTGATGTCAGCTTTCCATCCACACTCTCTGATCGACGCCAGAATCAAGATCCACCGTTGAATCCCCCTGACCACAATGAATGGCCGAAGTAACTCCATGGATTCCTGGACAAACAATGACTCCAATCGAAAAACGAATCAAATATCTGAGATGTGAAAGAGGCTATGCGGTAGGATCGTGTAATATGGACCAACGGAATAGTCTAGGTAGATAAAGTAGGTAAATGCAAGGAGACACTAGGATTTTATACTGGTTCGGACCTCTCGTCCTACGTCCAGTCCCTAAGCTTCACTTAGGAATTTCACTAACTAACACCCTCACTTCACCCGGAGGAATATGTTTACAACTTACCCGAACAACCAAACGAGATTTCTTGCCTCAACTACCGAAGAGGACTTCAACTCAATTACTAAAATACAATATTTGACTTGTTGTGTTCTTGTCAACACTAATGAGTCTAATGTAGTACAATATTCCTATAATCTTATCCTCGAGAGTATGCAATGTGTTTGTGAAGATTTAGGAAATGTGAGTTGCTATGAATCAAAAGAATGTTATAAACAAAACAGTGATTCAAGCAATAGATTGGTGATTGCTTTGAGAATATCTAGAGAATATGAACAAGAGAATAGTAAGATTAAAGCAAGAGAATTCGGTGAATTAAATGATGTTAGAATCATGTATATATACTTGTAGAAGAGGTGCATTTGTTGTCAAAGGTTGCAAACAAGAGATGGTTCCATTTCCATTGATAAATGGTTGCAACTCTTGGGAGGAAGAATGTGTCTTTTCAGAGAAAATTCGCAGGTTCAAATTCAGTCGACTGAGCAAGGAATTCATTCGACTGAAAATATGAAGTAAAATTTTCAGGAGCAAATTCAGTCGACTGTGTAGGAAATTCAGTCGACTGAAACTGTGCATGTTTATATATTTGTTCCAGTTTCAGTCGACTGGCTATTCTTGTTCAGTCGACTGAACTTATAAAATATGCACAGTGAAGACTTTAAGTAAAAATGAAGTTTATAAAAAGTTTTCTAGTGTTCGTGCAAGCCTCTTGAGGATAGATTTTAACAATAAATCTAGACCAAGACCTATAGAAAAACCATACTTATGTTTGGTTGGTCTTCATCGATCTTCCTTTAGCGTTGCATATATTTCTTCCTTGTTTGTTGAAGCACATTGTCATTGATCAAAATCTTCGCGTATCAACATTCTCCCCTTTTTGATTGATGACAATACTGATTTATTCTAGAGATGTATTTACTTATTTTCTCCCCCTGAGTGTATGCACTATCTTTCCTACAAAACAAAGTTAATACCATAGATTTTCTCCCCCTTGGTCATCGACAAAAAGGAAGAACTAACAGTAGAAATATTTTATCAAAACAATCATTGAAGCATAGAGAATATTTTCATAATCATGGCTTAAGAAAAGTTAAAAATGTTGCGACAAAAAAACATAAAATGGCTATTTATACAAGCCACTAGAAAGTTAGAAATAAACATCAAACCATAAAAATTACTCATCTCTATCCCAGTCATATGAACCTTCTCTTCCTGTTGGTTCACGTATGACGGGTCCTCCTGTTGGCGGTCTGTGCGCTCTTCCTCCTTGTCCACAACTAGGTCCGCTTGCGCTGCTACTTGTATGCTCTTCGGATGTCGTCCATGTAAACGTAGGTGCTGGACGTTTGCCGCGAGATGTCGAAGCAGTAGTGGTACTTGAGCACGAGATTGCATCCCATGGCTTGTTGAAGAATCCTTTGATTTTGTCAAGTTTGTGATCTACCTTTTTAAGCCGAGTGTCAAGAATTTGTTGATTTCTTGAAAATATCCCCAAAGATTGGTTGGTAGTAAAGCTTGGGTCAATAAGACGAATTTCATCATCTTGCTCGAGATGTTCTTCGTGGTGAGGTTGAGGAGGTTGTTGTTGTTGTTCTTGATGCCTTGCTTCCCATTCGGCGAGTGATATTATGCGAGGAGGTCGAGATGGGAGTTGCAATAGGCTTATGGTCCGGTGGTTAATTTGATGGACCATTGTATTCTCCGACTCAGGTAATGGTGTATCGACATTGAGGAGAAGTCGCATGATGTACTCTCCAAAGTAGATAGTGCGCATTTTGCCATTATTAAAAGTGAGAAACTCATCAAGAATAAGTTGTACCCAATTGACTTGTATATTGCCAAAAATAGCATACAGAGCTCGATAGTTATTTGGGTAGACGATTTCGTATGAGCCCGTGCGAGGAGTAATTGTTCTCATTAGGGCTTTGTGGAGGATTCTTGCCATGGGTCGAAGAGAGGTGGACTTAAAATCTCTAAAGTTGATATTATCATCCATAAATCGATGGTTTATGTTGTCACGAATATGTGGATTGAATTCTATCTCCTCTAGCTTTCTCCCAAGATTTGGTGATTCTAGAATGTGTGCTATTCTATCCAAGGAAAACCAAACTTTCTTTCCACATACCATACTCCAAACACTATTGTTTGGATTTCTTGGAGTTTGGTGCCCAAGATTAAGGTTAGCATAAAATAATTTGACCATTACATGATTTATGGCATGGTCATTTCTTTTCAAATCCAAAAGAGAAGTTAAACCTGCTGGATCGGTTAACGCTTGGATGCTGTAGGTTTGAAAGCTTTGGAAATCAATAGAAGAATGCTCGAAAATTCAGGAATTCTTCATCTTATTCCATCTTGTGACAGCGGTTCCATCGTAAAGCCATTGCGCTATTTGAGCATCAATTGGCTCAAAGGATGAAGAAGATGAAGCTCTTGATCTCTTTGGTGCCATTTGGGTGAGATTTGAGTGGATTTTGAGGATTGGGGCTAGGGTTTCGAAATTAATTGGGGAAGAAAGTTTGTAGGAAATAAAAAGTGAATGGATAGGGTAAAAATTGGTGGTTAAAAGGGGAAACTTGCCTGGGAATTGGCGTTCAGTCGACTGAATACTCTGTTCAGTCGACTGAATTGAAGGCCGAAAATTTTCTGGGCTGAATTCAGTCGACTGAACAGGGTTTTTAGTCGACTGAATGTTTGCCTGAAAGTTTCTGTTAGTATTTTAGTCGACTGCGCAGAGGATTCAGTCGACTGAATTGTAAAAAAAAATTGCTTTCTGCCTTGAGTTCAGTCGACTGAACAGGGGGTTTCAGTCGACTGACCCATGTATTTTGTTGTTCTTTGTTAATTTTGAAGGTAAACTCTTTATTCAAGGAAATAATTACAATTATATAAATGTAATACCATGAATATATTTCAAAACTAACTATTTCTTAGGGGATGGACTTTGATTCTTTTTCCCTTCATTCTTCATATAATTTATATCCCATGAATTTGGACTATATTAAGGAGTCTTAGGAGACATCCAAGGATTCACAGGATCGACTGGTGTACGGTATGATGAAGACGGATCAAGTGAACTAACGGGGCGAGGTAGGGGTTCAGCCACTTCATTCCTTTTTGAGCCACAAAAGCGTAAACCGATTTGCTCTAGGAAGCTTAATCGTCTAGCCGTAACTTTTTGTTCGAAGTATAATTCTCATTGAAGATCTATCTGTTGTTGTTGAAAGTGATGAATTTCATCAATCTTTCTTTTTGTGTCGGAAGAAATAAATAGTCCACGTTTCGCTTTCTTGGATTCAGGTGTGTAGCCGGTACGATAATTGTTCCATTTGTAAACTGGCTCATGTGTCGGTGTTGGAGTGAGAAGTTTTGGAGATGTTGGAGTGTTATTGACCGAAGAGGTGATGTTGATCGGGGAAAGAGAGTTGTCGAACGACATTTTTATAATGAATTTTTTCAAGCTTTTATTTGTGAGAATGAGTTGTGAAAATAATATTTTTAAGACATATTTATAGTAGGAATTTTATAAATATATAGTGGTTATAATTCTTTAAAGTTTTTCATCCACTTAATGATTTAATGGTTACCATAATTCTGTTAAAAATGTATGGTTTATAAATGAATATTATTTTATAATATATTATGTAACATATTTGAAAATCCCATTTTTTCTTTATTCAGTCGACTGAACAGTTAGTGTTAGTCGATTGAATTGTGTAATTTTTTCTCTATATGATATCTTTAAAAGATATTATTCCTAACTCTCGTCGTAATTTTATGAAGTGTTGAATATGCGCTTTGCGCTATATGATTTTTGTTTGATGATAACAAACATATATACATTCATTTAAATGTATTTGTTAATGTACTATTTTTCATAGAATAAATAAATATTTGTTGAATAAAATAAATTACACAGAATTTGAATTTGAATTCAAACAAAACAAGTTAAACAGATTTTGAATTCAAACAGAAATTTTATTCAAACAAATATTTATTACAATTTTGAATAGTATGTATTTGGTAATGTACTATTTTGTTTTTCATAGTTTAAATAAATATTTGTTGAATAAAATTAAATTACACAGAATTCGAATTTGAATTCAAACAGAACAAGTTAAACAGATTTTGAATTCAAACAGAAATTTTTATTCAAATAAATATTTATTACAATTTTTGAATAGTACAATTTCAATCTCTCACTATACATATACATTTTTGATTACATCACGATCACATCACATTTCACATTTACAGTTAACCTCACTACATATCACTCACACTCGTATTTTTGTCTTCAACTGCATTCCGGTTTGAATCCAGCATCTGAGTAATCTGCAAAAATATTTTCAAACGCAGTAAAATTGAAAGAGAAATATTTTTGAAATTTGAAAGAAACAATGATTTTGAAAACATTGTTTGCCTCAGTTATTTGGGTTGTTCGTCATCATTTTTGACTGTGCAATATCTGTGCATATCAGTATTTTTTATCAGGGACAGGTAATTATAAGTGGCTGTAGTACACACGTGTACATTCGTATACGTGTGCACTGCCTCGCCAACTCGTGTGCAAAAATCAAACAAAAGCACAGAAATCAAAAACAAGGTCAAACACAAGATAGGTTCAACTCAAGGCAGTAGTGTATATGAACACAATCAAACTACAACAGGTCAGAGGTGAAAACAATGCAATACTGAAGTGATGAAGTGCATATAAACAACTGCAACACACATGCACGACTTATCACAGTAAAACTCAAGCAAGCCAGACCAACACTGCAATTCAAAATGAAACATGTATGCAGCATCAAGTCAGAACACAGTGAAAACTCGAGTCACAGTACAGGCCAAGACTGCTGCATGCAACATGGAATGCAAAAACAATGCACCACTGCAAATTCAAACAATGTCCAAACAACAAACATGAAAATGAACCAAAGTAATACAGCAGCCCCAAAATCAGTGACACAACAACAAAAGTGCAACAGATCAAATGGCACGGTGCACCACTGATTTGAAGAACATATGAATAAAGAACACAAGTACAAGCAATGTGCAACTGCAGTGATACATAGGCAACATGAAGCAATGCACATGTCACCAGAACATAATGAAGACTGCATCATGATACAAGGCTTCAAATGTGCAAATGCTCAAACTCAGATGGACAACATATCAAACAAAGTAATGAACCAACAATACAATGCAGATGAACAACAACAGGGATGAACACATGAGAATGGACAAGGCACAAATCAAGTCCAGCTACTAGTTGCAGACTCCAAGTTGCAGACTCAAAGCAAACATGACACCAAGCTACAAACTCAAATGCACAATTCAAATCAAAGACAACAGCAATAATATACACAAGTGCAGATGAACAGATATGGGCCAAAATCAATATAACCAAGGCCAAGCACAGTGGACTCATGTCGAAACAGCAAGTCAGTGGCAAGACACAAACTGCAGTGGACAGACCAGAGTGCAACAGGCAAGTACAATGCAACAACTAGACACAACAGTGAAAGTGCAGACCAAATGCAATTTGAAACAAAACCAAGCATGATACAGGTGGACAGTGAAGGCAGCAATACACCACCAAGTAAATGCACAGCATAAATAAGACCAAACTGCATAAGTAACCTCAATGACAGATGTGCATTTATCAAGAACACAATGAAGCAATACAGAATAAAATACAAAGGCATAGCAAGTGTCACAAGACCATCAAGTAGTGAGCAAGTGCAAATCGAGCTCCAGAAATAACAAGTGCAGACACAAATTTCAACAGTGCAGTGAAATGCAGTGGTATGCAGCAGAGAAAATATAAAAGCAATGGTGATGACCGAAGCTAATACAGAGTAGTGGATTCGCATACCCAAAATCAAGTCGAAGTCAAACATTATTCAGCATCAAGCCAAAGCCGTGATCAAAATTTCAATGTTGAACAAGTCAAAATCGAAGCCTAGCATCAAAATACGAAATTGACGAAGTCAGATCAATCCCAAGCTTCAATACAAGATCGAACGACTATTGACAAATTCAACTATATTCAGACGAACGTAATTCAAGGAGTTCGAACGCATATATAACCCAATCATCACTGGCAAATTAAATTATCGAGTTCAAGTATCAATTTAGAAAAGCAAAAGGAGACAGTACATACCGAATTCACAAGCAACGAACTCGATCGAGCAACTGCAAAACGAGCAATAGTCAACCATCAGAGAAGTAGCGAGCTAGGGCAACATATCTCAGATCAATTGAAGGAGCCGAAGCCCTAATTGGAACAAAGAGCCGAAGCCCTAACTGGAACAAAGGGAACGAAGCCCTAATCAGAACGAAGCCGCCATTATTCTCACGAATGAGACAAAAGGGGATCGGGCTGGAGATAACAAAGAAAGGAACGGGTTTAAGTGGGCCGGTCTTATTTAAAAAAAAGGGGGTTTTGTTTTTAATTTAAGGCTTTATTATATTAATTAGTTTTTAGGGTTATTTTTCTATTGTTTCTTAATTATTGTTTTTTTATTTTACAAAATCTTGGTAAATCACCACCTAGGTTTAGGTAGTGTCAGATTGTCTATTTTGAATTAGTTCAGTGAGCAGGGTGTGCGAGTTTGCAAAGCTCTATAGGCGGGAGCAGTGTTTGCGAGTGAGCGAAACTCTATAGGCGGGAGCAGGGTGTGCGAGTCTAGTAGAGTGTTTGTGAGCGGGAGCAAAAGGGTCTGCGAGTCTAGTAGAGTGTTTGTAAGCGTGATACTGTTTAATTCTAATAGAAATCTGTGAATGCGGCAGTAGGCAGGGGTTGCCGAAGCTGGGTAAATTTTGTGTGTGATTTACTTTTCAGCATATTTATTTCTGCTATTATATTTCTGTGTTTAATTCGAGAAAATTTGCTATAACCCTATTCACCCCCCCCCCTCTAGGGTTAATCTAGATCCTACAAGTGGTATCAGAGCCCGGTATATTTTTTATTTAACTCTAGAGTCATGAGTCTACAAAATAATGCTTTTTCTGAGGGGCAATCTATTGCTAGGCCACCCATGTTTAACCGGAATGATTATGCTTATTGGAAAGTTAGGATGAGTATTTATCTTAGTTCCGTTGATTATGATGTTTGGGATATTGTTGAAACTGGCTATAAACCTCCCACTATAATCGTTGGTGGTACTGAGATTCCTAAACCTAAGGATAGGTGGGATGCAAACGATAAGAAATTGAAAACGACAAATGCTAAAGCCATGAATGCTTTGTTATGTGCTCTTGATAAAAACGAATTTAATGGAATTTCTCATTGTACAACAGCACAGGAAATATGGCATACTTTGGAGGTGACACACGAAGGAACTTCTCAAGTCAAGGAGTCTCGGCTAGCCCTATTCAGCAATGAATACGAAAACTTTGTGATTGACAAAGGCGAGAGCATAAAAGATATGTTTGGACATTTTTCAACCTTGGTATACAATGCTAGAGCGCTTGGGAAGGTATTCACTGAGGTAGAGCTTGTGAGGAAGATACTACGAGTTTTACCAATGAACTTTGAGGCAAAAGTCACAGCAATCCAAGAATCGAAAGATTCGAGTAAACTAAGCATGGAGGAGTTGATTGGCAACTTGATGACATATGAGCTTGAGTTAAAAGCAAAGGAAGAACGCAACAACTCCGAACCAAAGAAGAAGACGATTGCCTTAAAGAGCAAAGAAGAAAGCGATGAAGAAGATCCAATTGAAGAGCTTGCAATGGCTGTCAATAATCTTAGAAGATGGTCTAGATTCAAGCCACGCAAGAAGAAAACAAAGGGAAATAGGTCAAAAGATTCCGAAAATTCCGATAATGAACTGACATGTTATAACTGCAACAAACCTGGCCACATCAAACCAAAATGCCCACTTCTCAAAAACAACAAAGAAAAGAAAAAGGCGAAGAAGGTATTTGCAGCGACTTGGGATGATGAAGAAGGAGAGGAAGCTTCGGATAGCAGCTCAGAGGAGGCTAACTTGTGTTGCATGGCAAAATCAGAATCAGAAGCAACCTCCGACGAATCTAGTGAGGAAGGTGAGTTTTCTTATAAAGAACTTGTTTTTATGTGTTCTGATCTTACTAAGGTAGTGGATACTCTTGAATCTAAAATTGAAAAACTGAAATCTGATAGGAGAGAATTTGCTCGTGAAAATTTTAGGTTAAAAACTGAACTTGAAAATATTCAAAACCTAGAATGTAAAAAATGTAAGATTTTAGATTCAGAATTATCAAAACTGAGGAATAACTTTGAGAATCTTGAAAAAGAAAACTTGAGTCTTAAAGAAAACATTGACACTAGAAAAAAGGATTTTATAAATCGATGCACCTCACTTGTCGCTGAAAATACAACACTAAAAACCAAAGTCCAAAATCTTGAGAAATCTTTGAATAACTTTTCAAGAGGCGAAAAATCTTTCAACATGCTATTGGGAAATCAAATTTTTGCTAACAATAGAAAAGGACTAGGTTTTGGAAAATCACAAGATGATGATAAAGGTAAAAGTGTTGCTCGATCTGAAATAATTGGAAATCATGTTGAAAATCATAGTCATAGGAACACAAAATTTAATCAAGTCAATTTAATGAGCACGTTTTGTAGAGAATTTGGACATAATCGAAATAATTGTTCTTATAGACCCAAACACGTGAAAACTATACCAATTTGGGTTCCAAAAGGCACAATATAAAATCTTTGAAAGTCAAACAAATTTGGGTGTCAAAAGGAACATATATAAATAGTTTTGGGTCTCCAAAAACATATTTTTCATATTCTGCCACTAACAACAATGGACCTATAAAAACAAATAGGTCACATAAATCTTTTATCGTGTAGGTGTGGTGGCAGGCTAAGGAACAACAACAGTGTTCTCTGGATTTCGGCTGTTCCAGAAACACAAAAGGGCGACAAAGCAAAGTTCCTTAGCCTAGTATAAAGGTGACAGAATCACAATGGGCAATCACGAAAAATTATCGTAAAGGTAAAACAGGTAATTGTTTTTAAATGTGATTATCTGCACCATACTCTAAATTAAAATCAGCCAATATTGAGATGAACAAAAGATGATGATTTTGATGCTATGATTTTTTTTTAAAATATTGACTAACCATCTTTAAATAGAATTACTTGGAGTAATTATGATGGTTGACTGATTCGGACTTAATTGATATGATTTTTTGACTTGTTCTTATTTATGACATTAATTTGTGCTTAATTGATGACCAATCAGATTTTCAATTTTGAACTAATTTATATAAATTTGTTCGGTCAAATGCTGGTTACTCATGCTACACGTAGATATATTGGTTCTGACATTTTGATCACTGCTTGTAAATTTGCACGATTTCAAATTCATGAGAAAAAGGATTTTAATAAATTGTTTTTGAAATAATTATGATGTTGATTGACTGTTGATTACTCATGAAAATAATTGTTTATCCTCTGGTTTCTGAAATTAACATCATGATATTTGTTTGAGTGTTAACACGGCTTAAATTCAAATTCAAAAGAATGGTGTTTTGAAATTTTTGGTGCACATCTCATGGTTTGATTCAACAAGTGAATATTGAGTGAAATTTAAATTCAGATGCGGATTACACTGGTAATATAGTTGATAGAAAAATTATTAGTGTAACGTGATTAATTTTTGAAACCTTCATTTGCTGCATCGTTTTTTTTTTCAAAGAAAATATCTGCATATTTTTCACTTGAAATAATTTTCAAATAGCAGAAAATTTTCTTATAAAACTCCCCTCAAGAAAATCATGTTTGACCATATTTACAGCTTAATCATTTTTGAAAAATTGATTTTATAATTTTTAATTTGATTTTAAATGACAAATTTGACTAATCTGACTCCCTTTGATTATCGAAAAGATAAATAGTGATTGAAAAAGAGATGAGTGTTGATATTTATCATATATTATAACTCGAGAAAGTATAATTAGAAATTTTCTTTAGAATTTCATAACAAGAGTTATAAAAACTTGTTGGGTAATAATTCCATGACCATTTCTATTTCTATCATCTTTCTATCGAACATCACTCATCAAGATCATATTTAGTATGTAAATTTGTGGTAGTTTACAAAGGAAATCATTTGTTCTTCAATATCTTTAAATCGGTGAAGGAAATTATTTGTGCTTCAACTTATTATATTCAGCAATTAAAAATAAATATCCAAAGTATTCACTCTCATTTAAAAGTCCTCACGGTTATGCATGGGTGAATTACTTGGATTTTTGATTATGTGCTTCCATGCTCATTTAAAAGTCCTCACGGTTATGCATGTATGGAACGCATATTAAAAATAATTGATTTAATAGACAAGTTGATTCTAATCCCATTTAAAAGTCCTCACGGTCATGCGTGGTTAGAAGATACTTGATTTTATTTTTTAAATTAAATTGGAATACTACTAATCTCATTTAAAAGTCCTAACGGTTGTGCATGGTTAGTAGATATTCAAATTTCCAGAAATAAATATACCACAAATAGACATATCTATATGAATTTTTGATGATTCTATCTCCATCACTTCTAAAGTGGAATATGCGCTTGACAAGGGTAATTATGATTTTTGTTTGAGTTTTATTGAAATTTGATATTTATATTTAATTGAGTTAAATGTTTGATTCATGTCTATCACTTCATCCTTATTTTTATAACACTGTTATTCTTTTGCTGATAACAAAAGGGGGAGAGAAAAGTTAAGATTTTGTCAAATAGAATCAAGCAAAGGTCAAATAATTTTCACTTTGCATATAGGCTCATTTACATATTTTTATTTGTATGCATATATGTAGGGGGAGCCATATATGTAGGGGGAGTATCACATAAAAAGGAAGCATTCAAATAGGGGGAGCAAATGAAATTATCAAATACATTTAATATATTCAAAATCTTAAATATAAGTTTGTTATCATCAAAAGGGGGAGATTGTTGAATATGCGCTTTGCGCTATATGATTTTTGTTTGATGATAACAAACATATATACATTCATTTAAATGTATTTGTTAATGTACTATTTTTCATAGAATAAATAAATATTTGTTGAATAAAATAAATTACACAGAATTTGAATTTGAATTCAAACAAAACAAGTTAAACAGATTTTGAATTCAAACAGAAATTTTATTCAAACAAATATTTATTACAATTTTGAATAGTATGTATTTGGTAATGTACTATTTTGTTTTTCATAGTTTAAATAAATATTTGTTGAATAAAATTAAATTACACAGAATTCGAATTTGAATTCAAACAGAACAAGTTAAACAGATTTTGAATTCAAACAGAAATTTTTATTCAAACAAATATTTATTACAATTTTTGAATAGTACAATTTCAATCTCTCACTATACATATACATTTTTGATTACATCACGATCACATCACATTTCACATTTACAGTTAACCTCACTACATATCACTCACACTCGTATTTTTGTCTTCAACTGCATTCCGGTTTGAATCCAGCATCTGAGTAATCTGCAAAAATATTTTCAAACGCAGTAAAATTGAAAGAGAAATATTTTTGAAATTTGAAAGAAACAATGATTTTGAAAACATTGTTTGCCTCAGTTATTTAGGTTTTCGTCATCATTTTTGACTGTGCAATATCTGTGCATATCAGTATTTTTTATCAAGGACAGGTAATTATAAGTGGCTGCAGTACACACGTGTACATTCGTATACGTGTGCACTGCCTCGCCAACTCGTGTGCAAAAATCAAACAAAAGCACAGAAATCAAAAACAAGGTCAAACCCAAGATAGGTTCAACTCAAGGCAGTAGTGTATATGAACACAATCAAACTACAACAGGTCAGAGGTGAAAACAATGCAATACTGAAGTGATGAAGTGCATATAAACAACTGCAACACACATGCACGACTTATCACAGTAAAACTCAAGCAAGCCAGACCAACACTGCAATTCAAAATGAAACATGTATGCAGCATCAAGTCAGAACACAGTGAAAACTCGAGTCACAGTACAGGCCAAGACTGCTGCATGCAACATGGAATGCAAAAACAATGCACCACTGCAAATTCAAACAATGTCCAAACAACAAACATGAAAATGAACCAAAGTAATACAGCAGCCCCAAAATCAGTGACACAACAACAAAAGTGCAACAGATCAAATGGCACAGTGCACCACTGATTTGAAGAACATATGAATAAAGAACACAAGTACAAGCAATGTGCAACTGCAGTGATACATAGGCAACATGAAGCAATGCACATGTCACCAGAACAAAATGAAGACTGCATCATGATACAAGGCTTCAAATGTGCAAATGCTCAAACTCAGATGGACAACATATCAAACAAAGTAATGAACCAACAATACAATGCAGATGAACAACAACAGGGATGAACACATGAGAATGGACAAGGCACAAATCAAGTCCAGCTACTAGTTGCAGACTCCAAGTTGCAGACTCAAAGCAAACATGACACCAAGCTACAAACTCAAATGCACAATTCAAATCAAAGACAACAGCAATAATATACACAAGTGCAGATGAACAGATATGGGCCAAAATCAATATAACCAAGGCCAAGCACAGTGGACTCATGTCGAAACAGCAAGTCAGTGGCAAGACACAAACTGCAGTGGACAGACCAGAGTGCAACAGGCAAGTACAATGCAACAACCAGACACAACAGTGAAAGTGCAGACCAAATGCAATTTGAAACAAAACCAAGCATGATACAGGTGGACAGTGAAGGCAGCAATACACCACCAAGTAAATGCACAGCATAAATAAGACCAAACTGCATAAGTAACCTCAGTGACAGATGTGCATTTATCAAGAACACAATGAAGCAATACAGAATAAAATACAAAGGCATAGCAAGTGTCACAAGACCATCAAGCAGTGAGCAAGTGCAAATCGAGCTCCAGAAATAACAAGTGCAGACACAAATTTCAACAGTGCAGTGAAATGCAGTGGTATGCAGCAGAGAAAATATAAAAGCAATGGTGATGACCGAAGCTAATACAGAGTAGTGGATTCGCATACCCAAAATCAAGTCGAAGTCAAACATTATTCAGCATCAAGCCAAAGCCGTGATCAAAATTTCAATGTTGAACAAGTCAAAATCGAAGCCGTAGCATCAAAATACGAAATTGACAAAGTCAGATCAATCCCAAGCTTCAATACAAGATCGAACGACTATTGACAAATTCAACTATATTCAGACGAACGTAATTCAAGGAGTTCGAACGCATATATAACCCAATCATCACTGGCAAATTAAATTATCGAGTTCAAGTATCAATTTAGAAAAGCAAAAGGAGACAGTACATACCGAATTCACAAGCAACGAACTCGATCGAGCAACTGCAAAACGAGCAATAGTCAACCATCAGAGAAGTAGCGAGCTAGGGCAACATATCTCAGATCAATTGAAGGAGCCAAAGCCCTAATTGGAACAAAGAGCCGAAGCCCTAACTGGAACAAAGGGAACGAAGCCCTAATCAGAACGAAGCCGCCATTATTCTCACGAACGAGACAAAAGGGGATCGGGCTGGAGATAACAAAGAAAGGAACGGGTTTAAGTGGGCCGGTCTTATTTAAAAAAAAAAGGGGTTTTGTTTTTAATTTAAGGCTTTATTATATTAATTAGTTTTTAGGGTTATTTTTCTATTGTTTCTTAATTATTGTTTTTTTATTTTACAAAATCTTGGTAAATCACCACCTAGGTTTAGGTAGTGTCAGATTGTCTATTTTGAATTAGTTCAGTGAGCAGGGTGTGCGAGTTTGCAAAGCTCTATAGGCGGGAGCAGTGTTTGCGAGTGAGCGAAACTCTATAGGCGGGAGCAGGGTGTGCGAGTCTAGTAGAGTGTTTGTGAGCAGGAGCAAAAGGGTCTGCGAGTCTAGTAGAGTGTTTGTAAGCGTGATACTGTTTAATTCTAATAGAAATCTATGAATGCGGCAGTAGGCAGGGGTTGCCGAAGCTGGGTAAATTTTGTGTGTGATTTACTTTTCAGCATATTTATTTCTGCTATTATATTTCTGTGTTTAATTCGAGAAAATTTGCTATAACCCTATTCACCCCCCCCCCCCCTCTAGGGTTAATCTAGATCCTACATGAAGGAGTTTTCTAATAGAGGTTTAGTAAATATATCGGCAATTTGATTTTCGGTAGAAATATGTTCTAAATTAATTATTCCTTTTTCGATATTGTCACGCAGAAAATGGTGACGAATATCTATTTTTTTTTTGTACGTGAGTGATTAACCGGATTTTTAGATAAGTTTATTGTACTTGTATTATCACAGTATATTTTAGAATTTGTTAAATCTATATTAAAATCTTTAAGTGTTTGTTGCATGTATATAACTTGAGTGCAAGCTAAAGCAGCTGATATATACTCTGCTTCGCAGGTGGAAAGCGAGACACAATTTTGTTTCTTACTAAACCAAGATACAAGTGATTTTCCAATGAAATGGAAAGTACCACTTGTACTTTTTCTATCTGTTCGAGATCCACCAAAATCAGCATCACTGAATGATACTAACTCAAATGGACACTCCTTTGGATAGAAAAGATCGAAATCTTTAGTTTTGTTAAGATACCGCATTATTCGTTTTACCGCTCTTAAGTGTGAATCTTTAGGATTGGATTGAAAACATGCACATAAACAAACACTCATCATTATGTCAGGTCTACTAGCGGTTAAGTAAAGTAAGGAACCTATCATACTTCTAAACAATTTTTGATCTACACTTTTGCAATTTTCATCTCGATCGAGATGTGTAGTGGTGCTCATAGGAGTAGGTTTAGCAGAAGTGTTTTACATGCCGAATCGTTTAATTAAATTAGCACAATATTTTTCTTGGTTTATAAAAATTCCATTGGTTAATTGTTTGATTTGAAGTCTGAGAAAATATGATAATTCTTCCATATTAGACATTTCGAACTCATTAGTCATTATATTTGAAAATTCTTTACATAAATTTTCATTTTTTGAACCACAAATAATATCGTCTACGTATATTTGAATTATTAAAATATCTTTGGTAGTATTTTTAATAAAAAGCGTTTGATCTACTTTTCCAATTTTAAATCCCGAGTTTAATAAATAAATTTTAAGTCTTTCATACCAAGCACGAGGTGCTTGTTTAAGACCATATAGTGCTTTCTTTAATTTAAATACATGATCCGGATATTTTTCATGTATAAGCAAAGGAGGTTGTTCTACATTTTCTTTAATAAAACCATTTAAAAATGCACTTTTAACATCCATTTGATAAAGTTTAAAATTGTGAAAACATGTAAAGGCTAATAGTATACGTATTGCTTCAAGTCTTGCAACGGGAGCAAAAGTTTCTTCAAAATCAATACCTTCTTCTTGATTATACTCTTGTGCTACTAGTCTTGCTTTATTCCTTGTTATATTACCTTGTTCGTCTACTTTATTTTTGTAAATCCATTTTGTTCCAATTACTGATTGATTATTAGGACGAGGAACTAATTCCCAAACATCGTTACGTTCAAATTGATATAATTCTTCTTGCATTACGATAATCCAATAATCATCTGTTGATGCTTCTTTTGGATTTTTAGGTTCTATTGATGAAATGAAAGCTACATGACCCATTTGATTTAGTTGATTTCTTGTTCTAACTTGAGAATTTATTTCTCCTATTATATTTTGAGTTGGATGATCTCGTAATATTCTAGGAGGAGATCTTAGTTCATTATTATTATTTTCAAGGTTTGTTTCTTCTATATTTATCAATTCTTCATCATCTTTTATATTTAAATTTTTATTAAAATTTTCATCAAAAGATATATGCAAAGTTTCTTCAATTAAGTTTGTTCGTTTATTAAATACTCGATATGCTTTACTTCGTTCAGAGTATCCTACGAAAATTCCTTCATCAGCTTTTGAATCGAATTTTCCTAGTTGATCTTTTGTATTTAAAATGAAACATTTTGATCCAAATATTTTAAAATAAGATATATTTGGCTTTTTATTATTGAATAGTTCATAAGAAGTATTTTTAGTTAATGGTCTAATTGATATTCTATTTAATACATAACATGCAGTAGCTACGGCTTCTGCCCAAAAATGTTTTGGTAGAGAACATCCATTTAATAATGTTCTTGGGCATTCTTGTAATGTTCTATTCTTTCTTTCTACAACTCCATTTTGTTGAGGAGTTCTAGGAAATGAAAAGTAATGATTTATTCCTTTTTTTTACAAAAAGTTTCAAAATCTTCATTTTCGAATTCGCCTCCATGATCGCTTCGAATATTTTTAATTTTCAAATCTTTACTGTTTTGAATTCTTTTGACAAATGTTTTAAAATGTTCAAAAGTGTCACTTTTATTTTTCATAAAAATAGTCCATGTATATCTTGAAAAATCATCAACTATTACAAATACGTATCGATTATGATTGATGGATTGAACTTATGTTGGTCCAAATAAATCCATATGATGGTCGTAAAGTTGAAATATTTTTCTTAGATTTAAAATATGATTTCGTTAATTTTCCTTTTTGACAATCATCACAAAGATTATTTATTTTAAAGTTTATTTTGGGTAAACCTCTTACTAATTCATTTTTAGAAAGTTTTCTAATAGTTTTAAAATTTATATGACAAAATCTTTTGTGCCATAACCAAGGATCATTATCTTTGGCTAATAAACACATACTCGTATTATGATTAATATTCATATTTAGAACATAAATATTTCTATCTCTATTTCCTTAAAAAAAAACAAGATTTTGGTTTTGATCAAAAATACTACATTTATTATCCGTGAAAGTTATTTTAAAACCTTTGTCACACAGTTGACTTATGCTAAGTAGATTATGTTTTAAATTTTCAACTAATGAAACATTTGTTATAAAAGGTAAATTTGATGTACCGTAATTGTTTACATCTCCTTTGCCAATGATATAGCCTTTTGAATTGTATTTGAAGGTAACCGAGCCACCATCAAAGTATGTGATGTTTGTAAGCATATCTTTGTATCTTTGTCTCCGGTCATGTGTTTTGAACAACCACTGTCTAATATCCATTTCTTCTTTTTGAGTGGGACCTCAGATTCTTGAGCCATGAAGCATATATTTGCATGTTCATTGTCGCTATCACTATCATTTTCGGATGAAGATGAATCGTCCCATGTTACAGAAAATGCCTTCTTTTTGAATTTATCCTTCTTGTTTTTGTTGTTGAAGCTTTTCTGATTTTCCTTCATTTGTTCTTGACAATCTTTTTGCATATGTCCTTTCTTGTGACAATTGAAGCATTCTATATTTGAGGATGAAGGTTTGTTCAAGAAATTCTTTTTGAATCCGTTTTTGTTTCCTTTTGTATACTTTAAGAATTTCTTGAAATTTTTGGCTATAAATGCTAGATCCTCATCTTCAGACTCTGATTCTTCCTTTTCCGCATGAAAAGCAACATTCTTTCTTTCTTGAGCTTGATCTTTCTTAGCTTGCATATTTACTTCATACGACATAAGATTTCCAATCAATTCTTCTGGTTTCATTGTAGATAGATCATTTGCTTCCTCTATTGCTAGTACTTTTCTCTCCCATTCATCAGTGAGTGAATTTAGAACTTTAGACACAATGTCAAAGTCCGTGTATCTTTCTCCTAGTCCGATTAGAGCATGATGAATGTCTTGAAATCTTGAGTACATGTCATTGATGGATTCATTTTGTCGCATTCTAAAGTTTTGGAATTGGTTCTTCAGCGTGGATATCTTTGTTTGTTTAACCTTGTTTGTGCCTTCATGTATGACTTTAAGTGTTTCCCATATCTGATATGCAGTAGAACATATGCTAACACGGTTGAATTCGTTTCTATCCAGGGCGCAAAATAGCATATTCATAGCTTTGGCATTCGCACTAGCTTCATTCTTTTGAGTTCGTGTCCATGTAGGATAATCGGTTGTGGGTACAACGAACTCCGCTTGAGTAGCATTCCAGGCTTTGAAACTTGTTGCTTGCATATAAATCCTCATCCTTGTAGCCCAATAGTTATAGTTTAGTCCATTGAATAGAGGAGGTCTTTGGGTAGATTGTCCTTCCGCAAATGTAGAACTATAGGCAGATGTTTTGCTTGTACTTGCGTTATTTTCCATATTATCAATATGTTTAATAACGGTGTTATGGTTATAGGACGGCCTTGCTTTGATACCAATTGAAAGAGGCTATGTGGTAGGATCGTGTAATATGAAATAACGGAATAGTCTAGGTAGATAAAGTAGGTAAATGTAAGGAGACACCAGGATTTTATACTGGTTCGGACCTCTCGTCCTACGTCCAGTCCCTAAGCTTCACTTAGGAATTTCACTAACTAACACCCTCACTTCACCCGGAGGAATAGGTTTACAACTTACCCGAACAACCGAACGAGATTTCTTGCCTCAACTACCGAAGAGGACTTCAACTCAATTACTAAAATACAATATTCGACTTGTTGTGTTCTTGTCAACACTAATGAGTCTAATGTAGTACAATATTCCTATAATCTTATCCTCGAGAGTATGCAATGTGTTTGTGAAGATTTAGGAAATGTGAGTTGCTATGAATCAAAAGAATGTCATAAACAAAACAGTGATTCAAGCAATAGATTGGTGATTGCTTTGAGAATATCTAGAGAACATGAACAAGAGAATAGTAAGATTAAAAAAAGAGAATTCGGTGAATTAAATGATGTTAGAATCATGTATATATACTTGTAGAAGAGGTGCATTTGTTGTCAAAGGTTGCAAACAAGAGATGCTTCCATTTCCATTGATGAATGGTTGCAACTCTTGGGAGGAAGAAGGTGTCTTTTCAGAGAAAATTCGCAGGTTCAAATTCAGTCGACTGAGCAGGGAATTCAGTCAACTAAAAATATGAAGTAAAATTGTCGGGAGCAAATTCAGTCGACTATGCAGGAAATTCAGTCGACTGAAACTGTGCATGTTTATATATTTGTTCCAGTTTCAGTCGACTGGCTATTCCTGTTCAATCGACTGAACTTATAAAATATGCACAGTGAAGACTTTAAGTAAAAATGAAGTTTATAAAAAGTTTTCTAGTGTTCGTGCAAGCCTCTTGAGGATAGATTTTAACAATAAATCTAGACCAAGACCTATAGAAAAATCATACTTATGTTTGTTTGGTCTTCATCGATCTTCCTTTAGCGTTGCATATATTTCTTCCTTGTTTGTTGAAGCACATTGTCATTGATCAAAATCTTCACGTATCAACAAGATGCACTCGTTGAGAGCTTCAGATCGATATAAAATTTGATATTATTTGAGGAGTTTGAATTTTGAAGTGGAATTTTATTTGAAACTGCAATTGGAATTTTGGTTCTGTTTGCCATTGGGATGAGGAGGAGCAACTGGGATTGTAGGTATAGAATAATGAACATAAGAAATATGCTAGGATTTATAACGAGGTATATATAGGCAAGGCTGAAATATAGAAAGAATGGGCTGGATTGGTTTGAAGGTTGAACGATACGACCCAAAAAGCCCATTTCGACTCCGGAACGAAAATGGGTCAACCCATATGTCAAAATAAAGGTTTTTAAATATTTTAAACGCGATGGAATAGATTTCAAGACCAAATTCCATCGTATGAAGAAGTTATGCTAAAATCAAGTTATTTCAAATCGGTTTCAATTGATTTCAATTTAATTGATTTCTAGACGTTTCAGGTCCATACGATCAAACGACAAGTCTGATCGTTACAAAACTTGAAACTCTATAATAATTCACCGTTACAGATCCGATGAAACTGGTTTCGTCAAAATCCGAGTCAAACGCCAAAATGGCTATTTTTACATAAATTAAATAAATTAAAAATTAATTAATTAAATCAATTTTTTAATTTCAATTCTATAACTGACAATTTTTATCGTTTTTAAATTTCTTAATCAATTACACTGATTTAAATAAATTTGGATGTAAATTTAGAGTTGGTTAATTTATCAATTTCAGTGTTAACCTCAATTTCACTAAATTCAGAAATTTTAAATTTAATTTCCAATAATTCCATTTAATTTACTTTTCATTTTATTATTTAATTCGTTGTTGTCAAATGGATGAAACTAACATTGGATCCATGATCTATTACATTAATATTCTCAAATTCCATCTTAATTTCAATTAACGTAATAATTAAATATTAAATTTCATTTAATTGCAATTAATCCAGTTATTAAGTTTAAATTCCTATAAATTAATAAACCTTGATATCCATTATTTTCATTCAACCAATTGTCATATTATGAATAGAATTAACATTATTTCCAATTATTTCCTTAATTTACACTAACATAACCTTGAATTGAGATTCATTACAACTGATTACAAATTTTGATTTAATGGACTAAATAAATGATTAATTTATAATAATTGTTATCATTAACTCTCGACCACATTTTTATAAGCTTATCATTTCCAAACTAATGTTATATTTCTAACTAAACATTGATTATATTCAATTACCATTCAATATGTATTAATTCATTAATTAATTTAATATTTACGTTTGTTTTCTTATATTCGATTTACAGCATAGTATAACATTTACATTAATTCCATTAATTGTAACTCCATTCAAATAGTTAATAATTAACTTAGATTAGCATTATTACATCTCATTTAAGTTATTATTTCATTAATGAATCACAAATTTCTATTTTTCCAATATTGGATAATAAACATTTAATAAAATTAACGAATTTAATTATTAAAAATTTACGAGTCCCTACGCTCTCCCCCACTCAAACTTTTCATCCTCTAAAAGGAAAAAGAAGGGAAAAGAAAGAATTAAATAAACAATATATCTTATTCAAAAGTATTTACTTTATAAACAAATATATTTACAAAATTAATTATTTTAAATAAAATATACAAATTTAAAACCATTAAATCTTTTTGTACTCAAATTAATAAAGTTTGGAAAATATTTTTCAAAAATTTTCTAAGTCCAAAATTTACGGAAAATTTCAACAGAGTCTCCTTTGTACGGAGAGGCTCGGGATAAAATATAATATAAAATATAACAATATATAACATATAATTTCGAAATAATACATTCCAACACGGGAAAAACGATATAATAACGTTATAAAAACCGTAAATCCGAGAACGTACCTATTTGTTAGGCGATTAACGCTTATATCATGAAACCAAAAGCAGTAGCATTGCTTCCATAAACCTGCATTTCACTCATATAATCAAAAGGAGTTAATAATTATATAGAATGAAATATTAATTTTGTTTCATCCACTAGCAAACAAATCAATGTCAAATAACAACAATCACTTGCAACCACAGCATACAACCATCATACAGAATCAACACAATTCAACTATCCATCCATATCAAATAAAACAAATAATTGTTCGGGTTCAAAAACTTTAAATTGTACATAATGGAAAATAAACTATTAAGTGCACCATTTACTCAACGGTCTTAGATGAAATTAAATAGATTATTCATACATCCAAACAATTTTAAAGTATCCTCGCCCAAACAACCATAAACCAAACGAACAATAATTTCAAACAATTGATCAAGTTCATTCTTATTAATTTCATTTCATAACATTTGTTGTTTGATTTCCTTTTCATTCATATAATGATTTATCTTTTTATTTACGTTTACTTCTTACAAATTTTTATTTTCATCCATTGATTCAGTGTTTATTTCACTTATTTGCACTTATACTTACACAAATTCATTTTTATTTGTTCATATTATATAAATTTTCTTTTTATTGCATTACATTCATTCATTTCTCAATTTCATTTATTTTCATTCATTTATCTATAGTATTCATATTCAATTCAGTTACTTGGCATATCAATTTCATTTACTTAAGTTTTTAATTACTTTCTTATAATGCTTACTTTCCATCACAATTTGCTATAGTAATATTTCAATTATAACATAAGTTTATAACAACTACAACGTCAAATTCTTATTTATTAAGGAATTTCATTGAATACTTTTCACTACTTCAAGTTTACTAGTATAATATCCTATTACATTTCTTATAAGCATTAGAATTTTTAATATTCGTTAACATATATATATATGCTTTTAAGGATGTATTGAAAGTTACACAAGTTTATTTTAGTTCTTTTAACTAACTTAATGTTCAATACTAATAGCCTTTGTTTCATAGGTTATAATTTCAAATTTCTTTTAATCCCATTTATCACTTAGCATTAAATCTCTTATTTCATTTAGGGGTTTCAATTATTAGTTAAATTCCATTTCACTACACTAATTGAAACTATTAATTAACGGAAACTTAAGAACTAAATGCCGGGTTAAATTTCAAATCATTTTAAAATAATAGATAGATGTATACAGTTACAATTTATATATCCAATCATATTTAAAACAATTAAAATTTATATTTGTTTATCAAAATAAATTTGTAGTAAAACTACTACAGTTGCCTTCCCATTTAGAAACTCGAAAATGAATGTCGATTATGCGTGCGCTCATCACCGAAATTATTTTCCAGCGACAGAGAGGGGAGTACAGAACTTATTTCTTCCAAATTTCTTTAAAACAATTCTTTCAAATCATATTGAAATATTTATATCAGAAAATACTTCTAATAGTATTATTATATCCCGGAATCCTTTGAAAGAAATTTTCAAAATCCCAGAACTTAAGTTTTAAAATTTCCCATTTTCATTTATTTTATTTTCTTCAAATCTTGTTCCAATCAATATTTATAAATTTCACTACCTAACAACCAATATATTACAACCAAATACAACCCTTATAAAAATTCATTACTTTATATATAGAAAACATAATAGGCAAAATTATTTCATTCACCAATATTCAAAACTAATATTGTGTCGGTCTGTCATATTAAGTGTTTAGAAATCCTTATTGATGTCATAGCGTCCTATGCACCAACCAGAATCTATAAATACCAAACGGAACAAATTAACACAATATCAAAACCTTTTTATAACACTAATAAATATGCTCTCTTATATATATACGCTCAACGACTCATCATAGGGTATTACTACCCTATTGATAAAGAGTCAGACCCCACAAAGCTAAGGTTTATCGCTAAACCTGGCTCTGATACCAGATGTAACATCCCGCCTTTTTGTACGCTTTAAATCGACGATAAACTACACATGTCAGACTCAAACCATACACAAGGGCGGATTGTTATTAGGGTGAATAAGAAAAAGCAGAGAAAGAAAATAAAACAAAACAGAATCTCACAGTGGAATGACAAAATATAATAATCAAATAACAATTCATGAAGCTATTTTACAAAACATTTGATTTTACTTATACAACACATATCAGAGTTACACATACCAGAGAATAAATAAATAATGCTGTGGAAAAGTATGAATGCAGTGGAATAATATAATAGATAATAGTAACATAATCTTCGTCTTCGACCTCTAGAAATAAAGTCTTCAAATCCTTAAATGCTCAGGCTGACCCAAGCGAATTGAAAAGACAAAACACTTGAGTCAGAACTAAAAGATCTTATGTGAGTTAAATCAACAGAAATAAATATGAGTGGAACAGCGTCAGAGATGTTTACGGGATTTGACATCTCCTATCCAGTGTCTAACGTGAGTGCAGTAACTTGAGATGCTCGAGATTCACGTCTCCTAAGGATCCGTTAAACTATTTACTATGCAGTAATATTTCGCTATTATAATAATGTCTATAGTAAAATAAACTTACTTTTAAATAGCATTAAGGGGTTACCCATATAGCCCTTACCACGTAATAGTCCTTGTAGTCCATCCAGTATTATGGTTCCTCCTGATTCGAAAACCACCAGGGGATACCACACGGGTTACGGGAGAAAACCAAACTAATACAAAGCTCGCTAGGGTAGGTGACACAGCACACAAGGCAATACCAGGGTAGATATACCAATTACTATCCGGACTGGTGGTGACGCATAGCGCGCAACTACCGCCCATCTCGAGCTACACCCCAAATCAAAAAATCAAAAGTGGCTACCGAATCAATCTCAAAATCAGAATATAATGGAATAGTATCGAAGGAGTGTGTCTGCTAAGAGGAGCTACCTCACTTGCTCGGAATCGCTCCTGTTTTAGCCACCTTATGCCAACTCACGGGAGTCGGGTCCACGAATATACCTCAAAGGAACGTCGTCACCATCCTACTTCATTCTGGAATCTTCACCGCGTACATGGTTGTTAAAGTGGTTTACGGAGTTGGCAAAGTGTATGACAACTTCTGATCCCGGTCTCTTTAACAACCAAACGTTATTATAACACCGCGGTCATTTTCAAAATAGTTTATACTTTAAAAACCAAAATATCATTGCTTTTTTAAAACCAAATCAATACGATATCATTTTCATTTCAAATATATCCTTTCCTAAAAATCAAAACACTTTCAAAGTTATAACATTTCGAAATCAAAACACTTGAATATAACGCTTTCAAATTTTAATACCTTGAAACTCATAACTTTGAAACATAACTTCCACCACTTAAATGGTTTAAATATTTAAAATACTTTATATAATAAAATAGCTTCTTCAATTTCACAAATCAAATCCAACACAACTCGAATCTCTACATTTTACATTTAACCAAATCCCAGATTATAGATTTCAATTCAATTCAGTTTCCAAATAAACTATTCCAAATTTATCGATTTCAAAATAGATTTGATTCATAGGATAAACCATTTCAAATTCAATATATTTCAAACTTTAAGTATTCAAAAATTTCAAAACTAAGTTTGGTATTTCCGATTCAACAATTCATTTTTCTATTATTTAGTTTTGAAATACTTCACATAATAAATCCATTATCATTTACATAAGGCTCAAATTACAAATAACTAAATATTTCCTTCAATTTATTTATACTTGAAATATTTATTTAATTCGCCTTAAACCAAAATCAAGTTATAAAAATCATACCCTCTAACTTCAAATTTAATAAATTTCACATCAAACTTATTTGATTTTAATTCTTAAATAAATTCAATTTCAAATAAACCCCAAATTTAACTCTATATTAAAATATAATTTAAATATTTGACCACATTATCTTCAATAAAATCAAACTTATTATTAGGCTTATTCTATATTAAAACAAATTATATATAGCTAAAAATCAAGGATAGAATAACATTTATATAATATCTAAAATCAATATTTATCCAAAACCATGTATTTCTTTACAAACCATAGAAATCATTTCAAAATATTTTTATATATAGACCACGGTGTCTGTATATAATTTTCTATCCTACGGTCAAGTGATACAGATATTTATCATTTCAATCCATAATTTAAAATATAAATACGGTTATATATCATTTCAAACCGCAATCTCGAATGAAATGAAATCCATAACAACTTGCAGTTATAACAGTATAAAATACAACATCCATTCATCCAATATCAATCATCAAACATTTATCACAATCATCATCCATTTCAATCAATAACATCAATATAGAACAGATAATAAATAACAGGCATTTACTGCAGTTTATATTCAATAATAAATTAAATAATTATTTAACTGGCAGTTTATATGCAATAATAAATTAAATAACAATTTAATTCAAATAAATTCAATTTAACTGAGACGATGATTAAAAATAAGCCAAACAGTCATAAATAAATTTCTAATTACATCAGAAATCAATTTAACAAACATAAGAAATTTTAGAAGTTATGTGTGGGTTAAAATACTCACCTTTTGAATTTAAACCCAAAATTTGAACAGTCTCAGAATTGGTCCAAACCAGTGCCAAAATGTTCGAATTTTCGGTACGATCCTAGCGGATCAAAGCACGCTTGAATCGGACCTCGTATGTGAAAATCATGCGAATTAGAATGTTCGAAATTAAAAAATTTATATAAATAAAACAAAACAAAAAAAAATTCAAAATAACACGACATGTCACCTTCGCCCGCTAAACCCTAATCCATCGTGACTGTTCACTCGCGTATGAAGCAGACAACTGTCGCCACCCTAATTCGTGCTGACACACCTCCAGTGATCGACATCGACAAGATCGGGAAACGCCACCCTCTTCCTCGCATCAGGACGCCCCTCCATCCACCATGCGACTACTTCCGGTCGTCCCCTGATCATCTGCTTAAATGTTGTTCATGGTGAAATTATCGACCTCCTACACGAGCGAATAGCGCCGATGAGTGCTGCTTGACGTCAGCTTTCCATCCACACTCCCCGATCGATGCCAGAATCAAGATTCACCGTTGAATCACCCCGACCACAATGAACGGCCAAAACAACTCCATGTATTTCTGGACAAACAATGACTCCAATCGAAAAACGAATCACATATCTGAGATGTGCTCGTTGAGGGCTTCAGATCGATTTTAAATTTGATATTATTTGAGGAGTTTGAATTTTTGAAGTGGAATTTTATTTGAAATTGCAATTGGGATTTTGGTTCTATTTGCCATTGGGATGAGAAGGAGCAACTGGGATGTACATACAGAATAATGAACATAAGAAATGGGCTAGGGTTTATAACGAGATATATATAGACAAAGCTGAAATATAGAAAGAATGGGCTGGATTGGTTTGAAGGTTGAACGATACGACCCAAAAAGCCCATTTCGACTCTGGAACGAAAATGGGTCAACCCATATACCAAAATAGAGGTTTTTAAATATTATAAACACAATGGAACGGGCTTCAAGTCCAAATTCCATCGTATGAAGAAGTTATGCTAAAATCAAGTTATTTCAAATCGATTTCAATTGATTTCAATTTAATTGATTTCTGGACGTTTCAGTTCTATACGATCAAAGAACAAGTCCGATCGTTACGAAACTTGAAACCCTACAATAATTCACCGTTACGGATCCGATGAAACTGGTTTCGTTGAAATCCGAGTCAGTGGCCAAAATGGCTATTTTTACATAAATTAAAAATTAATCAGTTAAATCAATTTTTCAATTTCAATTCTATAATTGACAATTTTTATCGTTTTTACATTTCTTAATCATTTACGCTAATTTAAATAAATTTAGATGTAAATTTAGAGTTGGTTAATTTATCAATTTCAGTGTTAACCTCAATTTCACTAAATTCAGAAATTATAAATTTAGTGTCCAATAATTCCATTTAATTTACTTTTCCATTTATTATTCAATTCATTGTTGTCAAATGGATGAAATTAATATTGGATCTATGATCAATTACATTAATATTCTCAAATTCCATCTTAATTTCAATTAACGTAATAATTAAATATTAAATTTCATTTAATTGCAATTAATCCACTTATTAAGTTTAAATTCCAATAAATTAATAAACCTTGATATCCATTATTTTCATTCAACCAATTGTCATATTACGAATAGAATTAACATTATTTTCAATTATTTCCTTAATTTACACTAACATAACCTTGAATTGAGATTCATTGCAATTGATTACAAATTTTGATTTAATGGACTAAATAAATGATTAACTTATAATAATTTTTATCATTAACTCTCAATCACATTTTTACAAGTTTATCATTTCCAAACCAATGTTGTAATTTCTTACTAAACATTGATTTCATTCAATCACCATTCAATATATATTAATTCATTAATTAATTCAATATTTACGTTTGTTTTCTTATATTCGATTTATAGCATAGTATAACATTTACGTTAATTCCATTAATTGTAACTTCATTAAATAGTTAATAATTAACTTAGATTTGCATTATTACATCTCATTTAAGTTATTATTTTATTAATGAATCACAAATATCTGTTTTTCCAATATTAGATAACAAACATTTAATAAAATTAACAAATTTAATTATTAAAAATTTACGAGTCGCTACATGAGCTGTGACTGTTTCTCATATAACACTTGTATGCGTAGTATATGGATCAAATATCCATAGTCTTATATTGCATTTAGATTTTAAAAACCATAAAATGCAATAAAGAGTCTAGATTAAATAAATGCGTAAGTGACCATATTACGAACATATTAAGTAGTCGTAAAATTAGGCAATTGTATGAGTATGAAAAATGTTGACATGCAATAGGCATTTAATATTGAGCATATGTTCTATTTCCAATTATCTTCATATATATATGGGTTGAACTAGAGGCGAACATGGCAATTTTTTCTAGCTAATAAATTCTACCATTAATTAGCACGGCTAGAGTTTATTCAGAAATATGAAGGTAGAGTAACGATAGCATTTAATAAAATTAGGGTAGAAATAAAATGGATAAGTAAGAGGTGATCCACTCATTAGTAGAATAAGAGTTGATTAGAATTGAGAAGGTGAAACAACTGGTGATGGTAATTAGGGTTCATCACCGAGAATTGAAAAAGGGAAGCTCAGATACAACAAACAAGAAATTTCTGAAATTAAATTTATATGGATGACTGAAGTAAAATTATTTATCGGAAGGACACAAGAATTAATAATTTCAAATGGAACTTAATGGAAAAAAAGAGAAATAAGAATCCCTTATTCTCACTTTTACATATGATGATGAGATTGACGACGACGACAACCACAACAACAATAAAAACAAAAATAATAATAAGAAGAATCCTTACTCTTTTTTTATAGACATTAATAGTAGAACAAATAGGAAGGAGTAAATAGGAATTAGAGAAGATACAAATGAAATTATTTGTGGATAACGAACTGGAAGAGATAGAAGAAAGTAATATGAGAAATTAATTGTAAAAATGAATAAATGACTACTGGGCTCTAAAGCATTTACATCTTAGGTTGGATTTAAGGAGAATGTTAGATTATTTCAAAAGAGGTTTGAGTATGAATGAATAAAAGAAGAGAATACAAATAACATATTATTTAAGTTTATAGGCATATAGATAGAAAAATACATGGATAGATATGAATGAGTAATAGGAACCAGAGGAAATACAACCTAAATTATATTTGTATAGTGAACCGCGAGAGAGAAGGAATTAATGCAAAGAATTAACAGTGAATATGATTACGTGACTATTGGGATCCAAATCATTTACATCTTAGGCTGGAAATAAGGAGAGGTTAGATAATATTTTCAAAAGAACTTAGGGACAAGTGAAATATTTTTTCTTAGATCAACAAGAGAGTAAGATTTCGAATGAAAATGAACAAGAGAAGAGAATACAAACAGTCCATTATTCAATTTTATTCGTAAAAATTAGAACGCGACGAGATTTTTTTGGTACGTGCAAATAAGAGCCTCTTATAAAATTATTGTTAAATTTAAAATTTCTACGCGGTTTGATATAAATAAAATAAAAAATATAAAAAAACAAATATAGTTTTTTAAATAGAGTTTGAAATTGTAACTTTGTTTATGTTTAAAAAATTTCATTTGAAGATAGATATTAAATTTTGTTCATAGTGGGATTCGAACGTCGAACCTCTTGTTTGAATATAAGAACAATCTTTTCATATTTTTTTGATCTAAATAATGCTAAGATTATTTGTTTATATAGTTTTGATCAGTAAAAGTTGAAAACTACAAAGAAAAACAATGCTGACATTATGTTGAGATTAGAGTTTGAATTTGCGATATTATTAATTTGTCAAAATATTCATTTGGAAATAGATGTTAATATCATTTTAAGCGAGATTCGAACTCCGGACCCTTGTTTATATACAAGGCATTTTTTGAATTTCGTGATCGGACTAAAAGTTCATGTTTCCATTCCAAATATTATTAAAAAAAATTCTTTATTTATAGTTGTAATACCTTTGCTATCACACTTTCCCTAATACTAAATCTTAATATCACTTGAAATGATCTAATACTTAAATTTCTTTCCAAATTAAAAACGTCCTTCTATAAATATTATCTAATCTTAATATCGCTTAAAAATAGGATCCAACAATTTTTTTTACAAATTCAAAATATTCCTCTACAAACTTCTTTAATAATAGTTGTGATACATTTGGTGTCATATTTTTTTGGTATCAACGTGAACTACCAAAAATGCCACTCTAAAGATATTAACAAATCTTAATATAACTTAAAAATAGGATTCAACTTACCAATTCAAAACGTTCATCTACAAATACTATCAAATATTAACATCGCTTAAAAATAGCATCTAATAAATAAACTTATTTTACAAATTCAAAACGCCCATATACAAATATGATCAAATTTTAATATTACCTAAAAACATGATTTAATAAATAAACTTTCTTTACAAATTCGTTCTCTATTAACTAACAATAGAAATAAAAATTCAAATTAACAAAAAATTAAGTGTTGCAGCTTAAAAATAAAAATTCTAACTAAATAGACATGGTTTCAATGCAAAAACATTGTTAAATATTCGTGCAAACCATTTTTCTTTAATGTTTTAAATATATACAATTTTTAGAAAAATAATTCATGTGCGAAGCACGTGCCATTACACTCGTACTATCAAATCTTAATATCACTTAAAATTAAGATTTAACAAATAAATTATTAATTAATAATATAAGTAAAAATTCAAACTTAAAAAATTAGATGTTGCAATTTAGAATTAGAATTTAAACGGACAACAAATGATTTTAATGCACAAATATGGTTATATATTTCTACAAACCATTTTCTTTTGAATGTGCTAAACATATATAATTTGTACAAAAACAATTCACGAGTGGAACGTGAACCATTATCATGCCTAACGTTCGTAAATAAAGAGATTGGGTGGGTGTAAAAATAAAGATAGATTGGGTGGGTGCATGTGACCGTGCACGATGTTTTGTGTGACGTGTGTGTGAGAGAGGAAAGAAGAAGGTAGCGTCTTAATTAGGTGCGGATAGAAAGTAACATGTTTTATGTATTATTATTTTCTACATCAAGAAAAGAGTCAGAGGTACATGTTTTTAATATTTGTAAAGACCCGTAAATTTTAATAAATAAATTGGTTAAATTAATAAGATTTTTTAATTAAATTTAGAAAGAAATAAAAGTTTTATAATGTATATTGAAGTAAATGTTAAGAATGAATTGTAGCAATGGTTATTAAAACTAATTATTGACAATTGAAGTGAAATCCCAATAAAGAAATAGTGTTAATTGTTGCACTTGGGTATAAAATTTAAAATAAGTAATTAAAGGTAAGCATTTAATTAACCAACGCAATAATATATTGATTAATAGTAACTGAATGTAAATTAAGGCAATAATGTTAATGCAATGTAAACAATGCTAATTAAAGTTAATAATAAATGAATGGAAGGAAATTCCAATTAATGAAAATAAATTTAAATGTTATAATAAAAAATATAAAACGTAACAATGTCAATTAAAGTTGATCATTTACGATTTCAATGAGATTCCAATTTACTAACTAATTTAGATGTCATACTTGACTATGAATTGAATATAAGAAAACAAGAGTGGCTATTGAACAAATTGATGAATTGGTATAAAATTAATGATAGTTGGATAAGAACAGTGTTATGTAATCAGTTTTGTTATTTAATATTGAAAGGAATAAAAATTTGTAATCCATTAATGAATTTATAACGGTATGAAATGTAAGAATGTTGATGTAAGCTAATAAATAATTAATTCAATGCAATCCCAATTGATTGAAACAACTGCAGGGTTTTAATTGATTGTAAATAGGAATATTTGGTAATAAATTTAATATAAGAAAAATCAAATGAATGGATTTATTGGAATGACAATTGACAATTAATGAATTTATTAAAATTGTAAAGTCATAATTGATTGAAATTAGTAAATTGGGGAGTGAATTCAAAGTTATATTAACTGATGAAGTACTACGTAATAAATTGTAAGTTGACACAATCAAGGTTAGATTAGTAATTACAATGTTGTTATTGATAATAAAGTAAGAATGAGATCGAATTAGGCAAAATGGCGATAATCATTAATTGTTTACCCATTTATTTCATATATTGAATTAGATTTAAATCCATTGAAATAAAACGTAATTAGAAACTACGTTAACGGAAATTAAGAGGAATTTTGAGAATATTAATGTAATAACTACGAACCATGTAAATTGCATCCATTTGATAATAATAGATTGAATAACAGAATGAAAAGTAATTAAATGGAATTTTTGAAAATTCAATTTAAAATTTCTGAATTCAATGAAATTGAGGTAAACACTGAAATTGTTTAATTAATCAACCCTAAATTAACATCTAAATTTGGTTTAATTAGTGTGAATGATTAAGAAATATAAAAGTGATAAAAATTGTCGATTATAGAATTGAAATTTCAAAAATTGGATTTAATTAATAATTTTTAATTTATTTAATTAACTAGAAAATAGCCATTTTGGCCACTGACTCAGACTTTGATGAAACCGGTTTCATCGGATCCGTAATGGTGAATTATTGTAAGATTTCAAGTTTCGTATCGATCGGACTTGTCGTTTAATCGTACGGACTCGAAACGCATAGAAATCAATTAATTGAAATCAATTGATATCAATTTGAAATAAATTGATTTTAGCATAACTTCTTCATACAATGGAATTTGGACTTGAAACCTGTTCCATCGCGTTTAAAATAGTTAAAAACATCTATTTGATATATGGATTGACCTAATTTTATTCCCGAGGCAGAACGGGCTTCTCGGGCCATTTTATCGTGCAACGCGTATATCAATCCGGTCCATCCATTCTATTTTCAGATTTGTCTATATATACCCTGTTATAAACCCTAATTCATTTGTTATTCCTCATTTCTGTATGTTCTATTAGCTCATCTTTTCAATGGCTGTAAACCCTAATTCTCAAATACAATTCCAAATCAAATCCAAAGCCTAAAATTCAAACTCTCCAAACAATATCAAATTTTATATGGATTCGAAGCTCTCGAAGAGCGTAATCTTCTAGTGTGATTCGTTTTTCAAATCGATAACACAGTTTGTCTAGAATTCGCCCATCAATTCTCGGCCGTTCATCGTGCGTCGATGAACGTTGTCGGATCGTCGAATCGTTTCTAGGTCTTGTAGAATGGACGATGGAGAGTTCATCAACATAGGTGATTCGTTGTTTCAACGGTTAGATCGAGCGAAATAATTCGATTAGGGTTCGAAACCCATAGTGGCGGCTGCGTATTTTCTGGGCACGGTCGAGGCTCGACGTGGCGATGGGGGGGGGGCTGCGCGATGGGTGACGACGAACTCGGCAGGGCGTGGCTATTTTGGCATCGGCGATCATCATTTTTGGTGGCGCTGTAGTTTTGTTTGCGTGCGTAGCAGTGGGTGCTAGGGTTTCGTGCAAAGGGGGGATGGAGCTGACGTGTGTAGGGAGAGAGGTAACGTGTTTTCTGTTTTATTCTATCTTATGTGTGTTAAATTAATTTCTGATGTGATTAGAAATTTATTTATTGCTATTTGGTATATTTTTTATCATCATTCCAGTTAAATTTGAATTAATTAAATTAAATTGGTATTCAATTTATTATTGCATATAAACTGCCAGTTAAATTAATTTATTATTGAATATAAACTGCCAATAATTATTTGTTATTTATTTCTATTCTATATTGATGTTATTGTTTGAATTGGATGACGAGTGTGGTAAATGGTTGATGATTGATATTGGATGAATGGATTCTGTATTTTATGTTGTTATAGACTGCAAGTTGTTATGCATTTTATTTCATTCGGGATTTCGGTTTGAAATGATATATAACCGTATTTTTATTTTAAACTACGGATTGAAATGATAAATATCTGTATCACGTGACCATAGGGTAGAAAATTATATACATACACCGTGGTCTATATATATAAAGATATTTTGAAATGATTTCTATGGTTTTGGAAAGAAATATACGATTTAATAAATATTAATTTTGATATTATATAAATATTATTATATATATATAGTTAAATTCTTGAATTTATGCTATGTATAAATTTGTTTAATAAAAATAAGCTTAATAATGGAGTTTGATCGTTTTATATTATATGGTTAGGTACATGTTTAAGATATTGTATATATAGAGTTTTAATGACTTAAATAAAAATTAAGTTGGAAGTTAAATATGAAATTGGTTTGAATTGAATTATTTAAGAATTATACTCGAATAAATTTGATTTGAAATTTGAAAAAAAATTGAGATTTTAAAGGGTATGATTCTTAAAACTTGATTTGGTTTAGAGTGTATTAAATGAATATAAAGTTGATTTAAATGAATTTATCAAGTTAAATAAATTGAAAGAATATCCAGTTATGTGAAGTTAAAAGTTTTCTTAAATGATATTGGATTTATTACGTAAACATTTCGAATCTAAATAATAGTAGTTGAATTTGATGTATATGGAATTATCAAAGAATTAGTTTTGAAACGGTGAAATATTTAAAGCTTTGATATATATGGAAATTGAAATGGTTTATTTGGGGATTCAAACCTGTATTTGTGATTGATTTGTGAAATTAAAGAAGCTAATTTATTATATAAAGGAATTTAATATTAAACCATTTAAGTATTGAAAGTTATGTTTCAAAGTTATGGGTTTCAAGGTATTATGATTTGAAAATACTATGATTTTGGGAAAAGAATATATTTGAAATAAAAACGATATTATATTGATTTGGGTTTTATAAATGATATCATATTTATTTGGTTTTTAAAACCAAAAAGATATCGTATTTATATGGTTTTGAAATGAATATTATATCCTGGCTTTGAAGTATAATTATTATGAAATGACCGTGGTGTTATAATAACGTTTGGTTGTTAAAGAGACCGAGATCGGAATTTGTCATACTCTTTGCCAACTCCGAAAACCACTTTAACAACCATGTACGCGGTGGAGATTCCAGAATGAAGTAGGATGGTGGCGACATTTCTTTTGAGGTATATACGTGGACCCGACTCTCGTGAGTTGACATAAGGTGGCTAAAATAAGAGCGATTCTCGAGCCAAGGGGGTAGCCCCTCTTATCGGACACATCCCTTCGATATTATACTCCGACTTTTGGATTGATTCGGTGGCCACTTTTGATTTTTGATTTTGGAGGCGTGGCTCGAGGTGGGCAGTAGTAGCTGCTACGCGTTACCACCGGCCCGGATAGCAATTGGTATATATACCCTAGCATTGCCTAGTTGTGCCGTGTCACATACCCTAAAGCGTCTTGTACGAGTTTGATTTGTGTCGTACCTATGGAGTATCTTCTCGTAGTCTCCCGATCTGAGATATGCAGGTAGTGTATAGACCAGTGACACTATTACGTGTTAAGGCGAATATTGGGTCACTTCTTAACGCTATTTAAAAGTAAGTTTATTTTACTATAGACATTATTATAATAGCGAAATATTACTACATAGTAAATAGTTTAACGGATCCTTAGGAGATGTGAATCCCGAGCATCTCTTAAGTTACTGCACTTACGTTCGACACTGGATAGGAGATGTCAAATCCCGTAAACATCTCTGACGCCGTTCCACTCATATTTTATCGTTGTTTTGACTTACATAAGATCTTTTAGTTCTGACTCGAGTGTTTTGTCTTTTCAATTCGCTCGGGTCAGTCCGAGCATTTCAGGATTTGAAGGTTTTATTCTGGAGGTAGAAGACGAAGTTTTGTATTACTATTATTTATTATATTCCACTGCATCACATTTTCCGCTGCATGATTTATTGTTCTCTGCTATGTGTAACTCTGATATATATTGTATAAGTATAATCAAATAATTTGTAAAATAGATTCATGAATTGTATATTTGATTATTACATTTTATCGTTCCGCTGCAAGACTCTATTTTGTTCTTTTTCGTTCTCTGCTTTTTCTTATTTATCTCATAACAATCCGCCATTCTGTGTGGTTTAAGTCTGACGTATGTGTTTTATCGTCGATTTAAATCGTACAAAAAAGCGGGACGTTACAATATTGTTATAAGAAAAGTCCATGTATATATGAATATGTAAATTTGATCTCTATTTTTTAAAAACAGGTAATGCAAGGTGCCTTGCACTTTTCTAATAGAAAATGCAAGCTAACCTGTAATATTTTGAATTTATTTTTTTAGAAAATTTCGAAAATTTTGAAATTTTTTGAAAAAACTTACGCCTTATATCGTGAAAGCCAAGCTAGTTTGCCTTTTCTAATTTTGAATTTTTCTAAATGTTTGAAATTAATGAAAATTTTAAAAAATGCAAGTAAACTTACGCTTTCTATCAGGAAAACGCAAGCTAGTTTGCGCTTTCTAATTTTAATTTTTTTTCAAATTTCAATTTTTTTGAAAAGTGTGGGTTAACTTGCATATTTTATCAGAAAAGCGCAAGCTAGTTTGTCCTTTTTGATTTTAAAATTTATTTTGAAAATTTTAAATTTTTTGAAAAGCGTAAGTGAACTTGCACTTTGTGTAAGAAACGCGCAAGGTAGTTTGCTCATTTGAAAACAAGAGCAGCCATTCCACGTACTCCTTACCACGGCGACATTTTAACAACAGCAGGAGCCCTTCCGTGCAAGCCCCTTTCTTTGTTGTACACGATCAATTTTCTTAGCTGGGCCGGAGTGATCTCCCTTATTAGCGCTCGGTATCTGTTCTTTCTCTTCCATCTTCCCTGCACTAATATCTCTCTCTCAATTTTTTCTCTTTTAGCAATCAACTAAAAAAAAAGTATAGGGCTAGGGTTTTTAGTTTAACACCGGAATTTCATTTCAATTTTACTCGGAAAGCATTAAAATGGGTAGGAACACTCTTATTTTAGACAATGATGGTAATTATTTTGTACTAAATTTGTGTTCCTTATTCATTTCTATTTGAGACTATGCTATAGTTGTTTCCGTGTTCTTTTATAGACTTCTTCACAGAGGACATGAGTTTCAACGCACAAAGAAATGTAGGTGCCGGTGAAGACGAAGACGGTAACTATAAAGCATTATAACTTTGATATAGTTATTAAGTTTTTGAAGGCCTTCTCCACATAAAATCGGCTACAAAATGATGCAAAATCTTATTTCTGGCTCTAATTGATTATCATTGTTATTATTCCACATTCCTTTGTTTCCGTTAACTTTTGAATGACATTTCATTACCAGTAAGTATTTTTCTAAACTTTGCTGTAATATTTATCTCTTGATTATTGACGTAGCAGATTTTCCCTTATTAGGTTTTGTGCGGATCCCAGGTTTTAACAAGTAATTTTACTAAAATAAAGTTCAGATGATTGCATGTCAAAGTTAATCTACCATGATATGTTTTTTTTTACAGAGTCTGGTCTGAATGAGTTTGAGAAAGATGGTTTCATAGTGGATGATAACGAGGAAGAGGAGGAACACGAGAAAGGCAAGCATAGAAAGAAAAAGAAGAAAAAAAGGTATGAAAATTTGTCCATGCATTTGCATGATTTATTTTTGTTCATGAAATAGTTTATTATCACACGCACACACCTTTACCCATACCAGTTTTGGATAAACCATACAAGCTTCAATACAGCCTTCTTTTAGCATGTTTTTGGGTAAAGTTTCTGCTATATTTTGGCAGAGAGACGAAGGGTTTCGAGCTTGATGAAGACGATTACCAATTGGTTAAAGATAACAGCATCGCTGAATTACATCAATCAAGACATGTAAGTTTAGCATTATAATTATGTTATGTTTAGATTTAGTCATAGGTGCATTTGTTATGCTAATGTAGATATTAGGCATGAGTGTTTTCTCATGTTACTTCCCTTACCTTTTAAATTTATTAACATTAAATGCAAAGATCATGCATCATTGTTTACAATCCTTTGATCTATTTTGTTTTGCAGCTTGAGTATGCAATTAATTGATTTTTGCTTCGGCAATTTAATAGAAATATCAACTTTTGCTTCAATATCAGAAAAATCCTTGCAATGATGTCCATTTTTTGCTTTTCGATATTTGGTCTCTACTGCATGCATGCTGTTGTGTTTGGTCTTGCACTCTGGATAAATCATTGCTCCTGATTTTTTTTTCTCAGTTACCATTAACTGTTTTCTTATTTCTCTTTTGAACAACCTCACCTAAAATAAATGTATTAATTTAGTCTGGCAACTTTAAACGCTTGAAGAAGAATGCTGGTTTTTTTGATGAAGAAAGGCCTGGACCAAGCAGTCGTGGAGGAAATAGTTTGTTTGTTGATGAAGGTAGTCAGTACTCTTTATCTAGTGAATTGTACCTGATTACCTATATTTTGTTGTATAATGGCTAAAGTTTCTGAAAACATTATAAATGTATATATATGCTTGTCAGAGGCACAACTTGAAGACTTCATAGAAGAAGACCAGTGTGCCGAATTCGATGAGATGGCGGACTTCATAGTTGATGAGGATGATGACACAAAGTTTGATTCAATTCATAAGTAAGAAGTTAATCTATTTTAAGCCTCCTTTTGTAGTTGTCAAAGGAAATCTAGAAAGCTGCGAAGTTATTAAACTGAATTATATACAGTTGTCTTGTACACCTGGGCCTGGGAGTTTACTAACTGGGGACATCTGAACTCCATGTTATTAGTTTCTTTTAAGCTATTGTTTCAATCACAGGAATAAGAAGGTCAAAAAAATTGCAGCAAAACGATCAATTCATGCTTCATCATCCACTCTTCAGAAAGCTGAAGATACCTTTGGTGATACTCGCATGGAGAAGAGGGTTGAAGATGAATTTGAACCGTTTGTTCTTTCAGAGAAGTATTTGACTCCAATTGATGATGCCATTAGGGAAACTGATGTGCCAGAGAGAATTCAGGTGTTTGTCTGGTTTTTAATCAAGAGTTATATTTTATTTCATATTACTAATAATTATGCACTTTAGAGTCGAGCTATACAAATATACCAGCCCTCTCATGTACGGTTTTATTGTAACTTTAACTATTTGTAGTTGTCGGAAGAAATTACTGGACCTCCTCCAATAGACGATGAGAGTATAAAAGAGGAAAGTGCATGGTTACACAAACAACTGAATGCCGTTTCTGATTCATCTTCAACTAATGCATTACTTACTGCCTGCATCCCACCTCAAATAGCTGAAATGCAAGTGGTGAAGAATCAAGAAATTGAAAAGGAGGAAATTGAGGAACTCTTGAAAATGATTCACAAGGATCGATTTGACGTAAGGATAGTTAATATGTGAATTTTGATTTTGATAGATTCTTACTATTTTTGGGTAATGAGTCACTCTTTGTACCTCTTCAGCTTCCTTTCATTGCCATGTATCGCAAGGAATCGTGTTCTAGTCTTCTAAAGGATTCGGAAGAGGAATCAGAGGATGGAGATAACACGGTTAGAATTAAGTGGCACAAGGTGGGTTGTTCTATATGCTAATTCAACCTAAATTTCTGCCAAACTTTACACTGTCTAACAGTGTATAAACCCACCCCACCCCCATGTAAACATACGAACCTCACAAATCTGCACCCTGTATTGTAATTGTGCCTGGAAGCATGTATAGAAAGTGACTTGAATGTGGTTTTGCATGCCATCTGGGTAAACTTTAAGGGACATAGGACAACAAACCCATGTTTAAACGATGAGGAGGGATCTAGATCCTTTTTATTAAAAATCACCCTGCAATCCCCTCTTTTTGTGCAAATTTTTTCCGGATCAAAGTGATTTTTTGTACATATGCTATATCTATTAGCAAGTTCGTCTATGCAAAATTTGGAATTGTTTCAGAACTTTGAACTTTTTCAAAATTGCAAGCTAATATGAGCCATCATTTTTTTTAATTGTTAATTGAAATGTAATTTTGAAGGGGATATAAGTTTTGAAACAATTACAAATTTTGCATAAGTGATCTTGCTAATGAACATAACATTAACATATTTACAACGATTCACGTCGATTCAGTAATTTTTTGCACAAAAAGACAAAGGGAGGATTTTTGAGGGTGAATAGCAGGGATCTACATCCTTCCTCTCAATGATATAGTAGGATATTTTTCCTCATCGATCATCTATTCCTTTCAGCTGCTTTGGGCTGTTCTCAACTTGGACAGAAAATGGTTACTTCTTCAAAAGCGGAAGAGTGCACTTAAATCATATTACAAGAAGCGGTTTGATGAAGAGGCTCTAAGAACAGTTGATGAGTCAAGAGTTGCATTGATTCACCAAACTTTTGATTCAATTATTCAAGCAATAGACAGTGCAAATTCTGAAAGAGAGGTTGACGACGTTGATGCGAAATTCAATTTGCACTTCCCACCTGATGAAATCGAGGAAGAGGAAGATCAATTTAGAAGACCTAAGAAAAAATCATTTTATAGGTTTTGCTACAGTGCTGGCATGTGGGAAGTTGCCAAGAAGTTTGGTTGTAGTGCAGAGCAGTTAGGGTCATACCTCTTAAAAGAAAAAATGGTCAGTAGAATGCTTGGATGCTAGCTATACTGTCAAATGACATTTTATAAAGGAAGATAACATTTTGTTAACCAATTTTATTATGTTTCGTAGAGAGATGAGTTTGAAGATGTTCACGAGTCTCCTAATGAAGTAGCTGAAAATTTCACATGTGCAATGTTTGAGACTCCAAAAGATGTGCTCAAAGGTGCCCGTCACCTGGTAAGCAACAAACAGTTACTATGCTTAGTCTCCGTGTGTGTTTACACGAATTTGTGTGTAATATATTTAACTAATTCAATTATCTCAATTGGGCATGCCGGTAATTTTAGAAGTGTTTAGTAACATTCTTGTGCAATATTGGTGCTTTAACATTTTTGGTCAAACTTCTTGTAGGATCGTGGAACATCCAAACATTACAGTTTGATTGGAGGACCATCCTCTCTCCCCCCCCCCCCCCCCCCCCCTTCCTCCCTTTTTTTTTAGAAAGATTTAACTTGAGCATAGCATTGCTGTTTGGCGATTATCTAAAATACATGACCTGACGTCTAGCAGTTATTTCTTAGTTAAATAAAGCTAAAGTCATTTTTTAGTTTGAATAAAGCGCGGTCAAGCTTGCAAATATGATATGTACCTTTGACTATATGGTCCTGTTACCAGTATTCCAAAGTCAAATTCTATGAAGATGATTAATTTAGTAACATCCGGGATTCAGTATGCTTAATCAGCAATATTGTTTGCAAAATTCAATAATGACCTGTTTTTACATTCATAGGCCACTGTTGAGATTGGATGCGAACCTAGTGTAAAGAAACATGTTCGGAACATATACATGAACAATGCTGTTATTTCTACATGTCCAACAGCACAAGGAAATGTTGTTATAGACTCCTACCACGAACTTGCAAGTGTCAAGTGGCTTTGCGACAAGCCATTATCTAAGTTTACTGATTCACAATGGCTTCACCTTCAGAAAGCTGAAAAAGATAATCTCCTTAAAGTAACCATAAAACTACCTGAAACTACCCAAAACGAATTATTAAAAGATGCCAAAGGCAATTACTTAAGCAGTAATATTCTCTGGAATGAACAACGGGAAATGATTATAGAAGAAGCCTTCACTAAATTCATTTTCCCCTCGATGGAAAAAGAGGCACAGGCTCTCTTAACAGCTCGGGCAAAGAGCTGGTTGCTTATGGACTATGGAAGCTATTTGTGGAATAAGGTTTCAGTTGCTCCATATCAGAAAAAAGAGAGCAACAATGCTGAACAAGATGAGTCGGATTTAAGGGTCATGGCATGCTGCTGGGGACCTGGTGGCTTTGGAAAGCCTGCTACTACTTTTGTTATGCTAGATTCTTCAGGAGACTTGATAGATGTATTATCTGCTGGTTCTTTGAGCTTGCGGTCTCAAGGTGTAAATGAGCGACAGCGTAGGCAACTTGATCAGCAGCGTTTATTGAAGTTTATTAGTGTTCACAAACCACATGTTATTTGCTTAGGAGCTGCAAACATGTCTTGTAGATTGCTAAAAGATGACATCTCTGAGGTAACAGTCCTAACTATTAATTTTTGGATATTTTTTTATTTTTTATTTTATGTTACTAGACGCTCTTTATTTGGGATAGATTCAATTTAAAGATATACTAGAAATCTATTATACTAAAGGAGTCACACCGATGTAAAAAGTTTGAGGTATCCTCGTTGATTTGTAAACGACATGCAAATTGATTTTTTTCTACTTTCATTCATTACGTGTCAGAATAGCTCTTGAACAACAACAACAACGACACTATTAATGTTATGTAGGATGTAAACAGAATATGTTTTTTTCTTCCTTCAAGCCACATATATTTTTTGACCATCTTTTCTTAAAATTATATAAGTGAATGACGCCAATGTTGACAAAATGAGATTCAAATTATAGATCGTTAAGTTCAGATATTAAATTGAAACTTGATTTAAATCGTGATTCCTGGATTCAAAGATTCATATTTTGATGAGTATACATATTTGTACAGTAGAAAATTTAATCTATGTAGATAACTAAATGACATTTAGGTACGTGAAATCATTAATCCTTACTTTCACGGTACTAATTTATATGTTTGAAACCGATTCAGCGGTTGAATTTCTATATCTAGACCTAGAGTTTAACCTTTCTCTTGTTCTTTCTTTAAATTGTGTTTTGAATCGCAATTTGAGAATCAAATCATATTCGGAGAGAATTAATTTAAAACGGGATCTAAATAATATTTTTTAAAGATTTTTGTAAATGATGAATGACGCAACCATGATTTCAGATTTAAAAACAAAGATGCATTGCATTATGAATACTCTTTTTTTTTAATACTGATACATACTGTGATTTTGTATATAAGGTTATTTCTAATATGGTGCAAGATACTTCTGGAGATTTCAATCAAGAAGCAAGCATTAATGTTGTTTTTGGGGATGAGTCTTTACCTCGTCTTTATGAGAATTCTTGTCTTTCTTCTGACCAGCTTCCTGGTCAATCAGGTAAAAATACGACTATAAACTTATATTTCACATGGTTATGCACACATTTAATATAACATGTTGTAATGTTCTGATCAAGGCATCGTAAAACGTGCTGTGGCTCTTGGGCGCTACCTTCAAAACCCTTTGGTTATGATAGCCACACTATGTGGGACTGGTAAAGAAATTTTATCTTGGAAACTGTGTCCTCAAGACCATTTCCTCACAAATGATGAGAAATATGAAATTATTGAACAAATAATGATAGATGCAACCAACCAAGTTGGCATCGATATAAATTTAGCAGCAACCTACCAGTGGCATTTCTCTCCATTACAATTCATATCTGGTCTTGGACCTCGTAAAGCTTCTGCCTTACAAAGAGCATACACTAGAGCCGGGTCCATCTTTAAAAGAAAGGATATACCAATGGGCATTCTGAAAAAGAAAGTATTTATCAACTCGGTGGGGTTTCTAAGTATTCGGCGGAGTGGGGCTGCATCTTCAACCAGCGAGACAATGTATCTATTGGATGACACACGAATTCATCCAGAGTCGTATGAACTGGCATATAAGATGGCATTTGATTCTTCACGATGAAATGAACGAGGTCGACATTGATGATCAAGAAACACCACTGATTGACAATGTAAGAGATAAACCTGAATTGCTTAAAGCGTTTGAAATTGATGCATACAGTGATTCACATTTCAAGGAGACTGGAAAGAAATTACATGAGACATTACCTTTGATAAAAATGGAGCTTCTGCATAGTTTCGAAGATTGGCGGGTCCCATACAAGGAACCCAACCCCGAAGAAGAGTTTGCTATGCTTTCTGGTGAAACAGACAATTCATTGCTAGAAGGGAGAATTGTTCAGGTTTTAGTCCGGGTAGTTCAGGATGGCCGAATTATATGCTCTTTAGGTTCATCAGGCATAAAAGGATTTATTATGGCAGATGACTATCCAGAAGATGATTTTCAGCCTGAAAAAATTAAAGAGCGTGATGTGTTGACGTGCAAAATCAAGAATGTTAACAAACAGAAAATGCTTGTGTATTTGACATTGAAGGGAGATTATAGACCACGATTTGGTCGTGAACTTGATCCATACTATAAGCAAAATGAGGTTAACATATCAAACGAGGTTCGGAAGGAAAAGGGATTCACTAGAAAGAATTTTAAACCAAGAACGATCATTCATTCACGGTTTCAAAACTTAACCACTGAGGAAGCGGCTCAGGTATGTTCAAGTTAATATCCTATCGTCAAGGTATATAGGAGTTCTATTAGATTTTGCAGCGCGCTTATTGGATGCATGCCAACTTTGTTCACTTGTAAACTTACAACTGTGTATTTGCATTTCTTATGATATATATGCTATAATTTTGCATTCTTTGTTTGCAATTAACTGGCTGCCTAATGACATATATGCATATATACATATACATTATACATACATATATATGTACATATACACACACACACACACACACACACACATGTGTGTGTGTGTGTGTGTATGTGTGTGTGTGTGTGCGCGTGTGTGCGCGCGCGCGCGTCAAATTGTATTAGTAAATCGAAGTCATGGGTAGCAATAGTGAACTTACTGAATTTTTATTTTCCGCCAAGCATTTCCAAATATCTAACAAATGCATTTTTTTTCTTGATTAAAATGAGCGATCCCTATCTAGGAGGAGAGCACTCATATCTAAGAAATGCAAATTATGACGATGTCCGCTTTGTTTTGCGTCTTTGATAATGAAGCATTGAAAGATAATACTTTCGTTTCTAAAAGAAAATCATTTTAGATCATTGCTTAAGTTTTGAGCAACACCATTACCAAGTAAATGATAATCACATACTTTCAAACTTCTAAATTATATTCAAACATGCACTTCTATAGCATCATCTAGTTTGTACGGAAATAAAGGTTCAAAATATAACTCTTTGAATGGTGGAGGGTTTATAACCTTTTTTTGGTGGGCATACTAATAAACACCCAATGTGTTATTAGATCTCCTTAGATAAAGATGCCAGAGGATTCATTTTTTGCCCAAGTACCAAGGGACCTTCAATTTTGACGTTAATACTGTATCTTTGATTCCTTCCCTGGTATACTAGTAAACACCAAATGTGTTATTGCAGTTTCTTTTGGATAAAGATATCGGAGAATTCATTTTTCGCCCAAGTTCCAAAGGACCTTCATTCTTGACGTTAACACTAAAAATTTGTGATGGGGTCTATGCTGATAAAGACATAGCTGAAAGTGGAAAAGACCACACAGATCTCACAAGCTTACTCAGGCTTGGAAAATCATTAACTATTGACAAAGAGACATATAAAGATATAGATGAGGTTGGTATGATTTTGACTCTGTTGATTTTATTTGCACCTGTTATTAAATGCATGTTGTGAAGGATGGGATATGATTATAAACAAATCATCATTGCGTATCGTACTAACAGCATATCCATTTTATATTTCATTCAATCAACTTTTACGTATCGGTTTTGTGTTCCTTATAACTGTAATACTTGATTGATTTTTCTATTAAAACATCAACAAAGCCTTGCTTACTTCCCACTTCCATCTCTGATACCTTCCTTTTGCTTTCAGGTGATAAGTAGATATGCAGATCCTTTGGTTCATCAATTGAAAAGTATGCTTAATCACCGTAGGTTCAAGAAGGGAACAAAGCCAGAAATTGATGAGTTATTGAAGGCTGAAAAGGCAGAGAATCCTACTCGGATAGTTTACTGTTTTGGGATTTCTCATGACCATCCAGGAGCATTCATTTTATCATATATTAGAACTGCAAATTTACACCACGAGTATATCGGGCTCTATCCAAAGGGTTTCAAATTTAGAAAACAAGATTTTGAAGACATTGACCGCCTTGTGGCTTACTACCAAAGAAATGTTGATAAACCCCCACGCCCATCTGATATTGGAGGTGATGTTTTATTTATTTATAGTTCAAGTGTGATTGCACATGACATTTTATAGCTCATAGTGCTGTACTTAACCCACTGAAGCATCAAGCTGTTTATTAATAATGTTTACTACACCCAACACAAGTAATATTGAATTGAAGTTCCTAGAACTTACTCAGGAGTTATCAGGAGGGGTGTGTGTATTATACATAACCGAGGTTGTATAAGATCGTGTAGTGTGATCCATGAGCGTTTTGTGCATGAAATTACATTGTGCTTTGGGAGATTATAACCCACTGAAGCATCAAGCTGTTTATTAATAATATACACTACACCCAACACAAGTAATATTGAACTGAAGTTCCTAGAACTTACTCAGGAGTTATCAGGAGGGGTGTGTGTATTATTCATAACCGAGGTTGTATAAGAGCGTGTAGTGTGATCTATGAGCGTTTTGTGCATGAAATTACATTGTGCTTCGGGAGATTATATTAAGATCTAAATTCTTTGCCCATTTCTGCTGTGTACTTTGATTCCTTATTTTTGCAGTGATGCTCTCTCTTGATTTGGTGTTATTTTTACCTTGCTTGTCTTTTTTTTTTGTGCTCTTAGTTTTGCATATAATAGGCGCTGAGTCACTGTTCTTACTGCTATAGCAGCACCCCTTTTATGATTTTCTTTCCGGAGAAGAATCAGGACTACTTTTCAATTGTTTTTTTTAACCAAGGTATAATTGTAACAGTTGGATCTTATGTCCTAGATCAACATCTCTTAAAGCAATTAATGTTAAGAGGTTTATTGTCAATTTATTTTTTGAATCTTTTGCTAATGTTTTTGAAACTTTGCCAACCCCAACACTTCTTTCTGATCCTGATTGCAATGTAACATGCTCATTGACAGACTGTTGCTTCTGTTGTGTGACTGGTTTTACTGCAATTTCATATCTACATCAGATATCTTGATTTCTTTTGAATGAACACATGGACGATTAGTGTTGGTGCTAATTAATCACGAACTACGTACATTAATTAATCAATTAGTAATTTCAGGGCTATGGTTAATGGCTGATGAAAGTCACTGAACAGCGCAAATATGCTTATACCATGTTGTAATATCCTTTTTCTTTTCAAATAGGTAATAGATCAGATTATCGTAACAATTATGATGGTGATAATAGAGGTCGTGGTCGTGGCCGTGGAAGAGGCCGAGGAAGAGGCCGCGGGCGTGGTGATTCTGATTTTGGTTCTAATAGAGATGATGATGGTAATGGTGGTGGTTGGGGGGGTAATAACAACAATGAGGGTGGTGCTGGTTGGGGAGGCAGTGGTGCAGATGGTGGTTGGGGAGGCAGTGGTACTGGTGGTGGATGGGGCGGAGTTGATTCAGATTCTGGCTTCGGAAACTTTGGTAAGTTATATGCCTCCTGTATGTAAACAACCATTTTGAAACACATTTGTTCATGTCTAAATCTACATGTTATTCATGTGTTCATTAAGAGATCTGAGTACGTATTTAATTTTGTAAAATTACTTGGCTGGTCTAAAGCACGTATACCTTGTGCATGGCCATTGCTAGCATTTTTTAAGGTACAGCAGTAACTTTTGGCAGTTCATTGTTCATATTTGTGTTTTGCTTAGCAATTTATAAATCTGCACTCAACAGGTGGAAGATCTGACTATGGAAACAATGATGATAGGGATAATCAAGGTCGAGGTCGAGGTCGAGGTCGTGGCCGTGGAAGAGGTCGAGGAAGAGGCCGTGGTAGAGATGATTTTGGTTCTTCTAAAAATGATGATGATAACGGAGGTAATGGTTGGAGCAGTGGTGGTGGTGCGTGGGGAAGTTCAAGTAATAAAAACAACGACGAGAGTAATATTGGTGCGTGGGGAAGTTCAAATGCTAACAAGAAAGAAGGTGGTTGGGAAACTAGTGGCACTGGTAATGAGGGTGCATGGGGAGCTAGTGGAGCTGGTAATGCATGGGGAAGTTCCAGTGATAATAATAGCAAGAAAAATGGAGGTTGGGGAACTGGTGATGGGGGAGGCTGGGGCAGTGGTGGGGGTGGGGCATGGGAAAATACTGATGTTAAAAATGTCAAATCTACTGATGGTGGCGCTGGGTGGGGTGTTGGTGATGCTAACGTCGGTGGTGGCACTGGGTGGGATGGTGGTGATGCTAACGTCGGTGGTGGCACTGGGTGGGGTTGTGGTGGTTCAGGTGAGTTTTTCTTTTCAAAGATTTTGTTGCGATTCTTTTATTAAGTTACTCAGGATATTTGTCATAGAGACAGAAAGTATTTTGGGAGTTCATATTTATTTCTGGAAAATTACGTCTTTACCCTTTTTTTATAAAGAAAATAGTCAAAAACACTTTGGCCTTTTTCAAATTATAAAGCGGTTTTCAGAAATTTATAGAATTTTAAAGCAGACCTCTGTTTTTGTAAGCATTCTTTACAATGCAACATACCTAAAAGTTTTGTATTTTGATATTTTCGTTAATTTTGTTGTATTATGTCATTAAGACAGCATATATAAAATGGAGATAAATGCTATCAATTAGAAAGTACCTATAATGATGTGTGTTGCGCAATTATAGTTGCTTTTATTATGTTTTACATTTTTACAGAGCAACCTACCTGTCACTTCTTAAACTAACTGCATTTTTATATAGCAACGTGCATAATGATTTCAATTTTGTATGTTCTTGCAGAAAAATATACAATTTCATATTTATAAAAAAAGATACTTGATGCAATTGAATGATACAAATATACTAATCTTCAAAATTTTATGAATTATGCATTTTTGATTGTTGCATTAAAATTAATGGTTGCAAACAGGGGGTTGTTTTGAATTTTGATAAATTTTAGGGGCTTATTCCTCAATACTATGATAAATGATAATGGTTTTATCATATTAAGCAAGAGGTTTTTTCCCTATTATACATTCCGGCTCATTTCATGCAAGGGCAACTGCGTGTGGATTTCAGAAAAATTGTTTGAAAGGCTGTATACGTGTATATTTTGAATCAGTATACCCTGATTAATTTACTTGCAATTTTAATATATTTTGAATCAGTAAACCCTGATTAATTTATTTGTCATTTAAATAAATTTCTGCAAGATATAATCACTTTGTTGATATGGACAATTTTATCATAATAAAAATTAAAATATCGCAACTTGTGGACGTCCAGATTGTTTCCGATTGATTACATTGGCGAACTGTTAGATTTTAACATTTCACTTGTATAGTTTTAAACTTGTATGCTCTTTCTTTCAAACAGGTGGTAGATCTAATTATGGCAGCAGTGATGATGGAGGTAATAGAGGTCGTGAACGTGGTCGTGGGCGCGGTAGAGGCCGTGGTCGAGGAGATTCTGATTTTGGTTCTGCTGAAAATGGAGATAATAATGGCAGTGGATGGAGCAGTGGCGGTGGATGGAGCAGTGGTGGTGGAGGTGGTAGTGCATGGGGAAGTTTAAAAGGTAAAAATATCGATAACGATGAAGGTGGCTGGAAAAGTGGTGGTACATGGGGGAATTCTGCTGATAAGACTGATGGCAAGAAAGAGGAAAGTGGTGGTGGTACGAGTGGTGCATGGGGAAGTTCTACCGATCACGTTAACAAGAATGAAGGCTCTGGTTGGGGAAGTTCTGCTGAGCAAGTTAACAAGCACGAAGGTTCTGGTTGGGGAAGCGGAGATGGGGGTGTCAAATCTGGAGGCAGCGATGTTGCTTGGGGAACTGCCAAAGATGAGAATACGAAAGAGGGACTCGTAAGTCCTAATGACAAAAGCAAGAAGACTGATGAAGGTGCTTGGGGAGGTGGCATCAGCGGAGGGGTTGGTTGGGGTGGTGGCAACGAAGCAGTTGGAGATGGTTCTGGTGGAGGTGCATGGGGTAGTACTACTACTAATAATAATAAGAATAAGAAAAATGATGAAGTTGGATGGGGCAGCAGCATCAGTGCAAGTGTTGGCGGTGTTGGCAACAATGCAGTTGGTGATAATTCTGGTGGAGGTGGCTGGGGTGGAAGGGGCGGCAGCAGCAGTGCAAGTGTTGACGGTGTTGGCAACAAAGCAGTTGGTGATAATTCTGGTGGAGGTAGTTGGGGTGGTGACAATAAAGCAGCTGGAGATAATTCTGGTGGAGGTGGTCCATGGGGAAGTACCAGTGATATTAAGGATAAGAAGAATGATGAAGGTGGATGGGGTAGCAGTGGCCGTGCAAGTGTTGGTGGTGGTGGTTGGGGAGGCAGCAACAAAGCAGCTGGAGATGGTTCCAGTGTAGACGGTGGATGGGGAAGATCTGATGATAGTAAGAATAAGAAGAAAGATGAAGGTGGATGGGCTGGTGGCGGTAGTTGGGGAGGTGGCGGTTGTGATTGGGGAGCAGGCAGTGGTGCTGGTGGGTCTGAATCCGGTTGTGGGAACTCAAATTGGGGTCATGGCTCTGGTATGCGATCCCTGCCTTTCTATTTGTATGGTCTTATTTTAAAGATTTGTTGTGTTTCTAATATGGTGAAAGTAGATGTTCGAAACCGACTAATATTGATTGTCTTTAACATGTCTCGTTGAATCTCTCAAAACTTATCTAATTGTCTCCATGAATATTCAAATCAAATTCTCTGTACTTATATTAGTATTTAAATTAAAATAATATATTTATGGTGCAAATAAATATTTTTCGAAATGATGTATTTTTGAAAGGAAAATCAATTTTTTAGTAAAGTTGGTTATTTATAGAAAAGTTTAGCTTATTTTTGTTTTTAAATCAAATATTTTCAAATTATTTTTTTCAAAAAAAAAGTTCAAATTTGCTGAAAGGTGCTTTTCAGAAAGAAAATCAAATTTGTTAAACATCTTTGCTAACAAAGTCGAAAAACGCTTAGAAAGATTTGATTTTTTTAAATAAAATTCTAGTTGTTTTATTAAAAGTTCAAGTATGTTAAAAATACTTTCCCATACTTCTTTTGGTATTTAAATAATAATAAAGTAATATATTTATAGTGTAATAAATATTTTTTGAAATGACAAATTTTTAGAAAGAAAATCTTTGTTTGATAAAGCTAGTTTTTATAGAGAAGTTCAAATTTTTTCTTAAAATCAAATTATTTTTTTCTTCAAAAAAAGCTCATTTTGTTGAGAGATACTTTTTCAGAAAGAAAATCATATTTGTTTGGAAAAACATTTTCTGTGAAAAAATTGAAAAATGCTCAGAAAGATTTGATTTATTTTAATAAAATTCTAGTTTGTTCATTAAAGTTCCTAAACACTCACAGTAAATTTCCGTCTTTCAGAAAATTACCCAAAATATATAAATATATATTATTTTTTCTAACAAATAAAAACTTATCGAAAAATCTAATTCTAAATAAATTCATTTTATATTAGCCTTCAGATATTGTATTCCTTTACCTTTTTGATGCAATAAACTAAATAGTAAAAAGTTCTCTCAGTTGGTTCCCACCTTGCACTGAAGCACTAGTAATCAAACGCCTAACACTAATATGGACTAGAATAACTGAAGCTTCCAACTCTAATGTGCATATGTTCAACGCCTGTACCCTCCTATTCTAGTCTGCATACTGTAATAATAATACAAAATAGAATAATTGACGCCTCCAACTCTGAATATGAACATCGAGCACTGAATGAAATACTACTATGCAGATATCAGCACTAACTCTATCGAGTCTCCAATAACCAAGAATGCAGAGAATATCAATGTTTTCAAAGCGGAATTTAAATCGTAAAAGGTCAAACCTTAAATTGAAACAGAATTTATATCATAAATCATAGATTCAAATGATTCTGTTTTAAGGTTAGCACACAATTTGAAATTGAGTTTTAAGTTTGAACTTCTACCATTAAATATAAAACTAAAATTTCTCTGTTATGATATTTTTATTTTGTTTTGAAAACATTATAATTATAGATATAAATTCAGATAAATATATTAAGTATGTTAGTGTGGGTTGAATGTTTTTTTTTAATTGCGGTTTTGACTAAAGTTTGAAACGGAATATAAATCGAATCGTAAAGGGAGAGATCCGATCTGAATTGAGATTCAAATCGTAAGATTTTAAGATTTTTGACGACAGAGGTGGAGATTAGGAAGTAGTTAAAGACTTGCGTATTAACAATGAGCTGTTTTTTCCCCTAATATTTATGCACAACACATAAAATTGAGTGAGTAAAAATGTAAGGTAATATAAATTTATAGGTTATGTGTTACATAAAGAATCTATATATATTTCATATGTACATGCAACTTACATTGGAAATCAACTGTGAATAATGCTTCACAGTTGCAGTCTCTATATTTGCAAGGAAGATTGAGAAATCAAGCATAATGTTTTCTGTATACCAATAATCCTCCAAACAGCTAAAAATCTGATCATGTAACAATTCAGGGGGAGACAACAGAGGAAGAGGTCGTGGACGTGGAAGAGGCCGCAGTCGAGGAGATTCAGAATTTGGCTCCTCAATGAATGAAGATAATAATAACGGTGTTGGTTGGGGAAGTAGTACTGGTGGCGGTGACTGGAGTGGTGGCAGAACAGGAGATGGTGGATGGGGTGGCGGCGACGGCACAGGAGGTGGTGGCTGGAGTGGTTCTGGTGGACGTAGCTCTGGCTTTGGAACCTCTGATTCTGGTGGTAGCTCACGTAAGTTTTCATATTTATAAACTTGGTGCTACTATCCGCAATATCAATCTGACCGTGCAACCATTTACTAAAAGCAAGACTTAAAATTTTGATTTTTGAATGTGGGCAAAATCTGTTTTAAAAAAGTTTGGGACCATAATACCCTTGAAACCCCTTCACCTCTCCTTTTCTTCTTCATTGTTCAAAACTCAATACTCCAATTCACTCAAAAAGTTAACTCCTATTCCATTTCAGGAATTCTTCAGTTTGAATTAATTCTTCGACGTTTCATAGGCAATTTGCAATATTCGCATAAACTCCTGGTTTGATAAGTTACAAACCATTAAAAATATTCATATAACCGAAGAGATGGAAAAAATTGCGATTAAACAAAAAAATTATGTGCTTAACCAACTTAATAGCTATTACAGACAAGTAAGCTCTCTTATCACCAAAGCATGTGCTACCTTCATTAACCAATTTAAACATGCTATTATGAGCAAGCAAGTACTCTTATCACAAAGTAGATATGTTTACTAAGTAATATAATTAGAACACAATTAAATAAGAGAATGTATGTATGTATGTATGTATGTATGTGTGTGTATGTATATGTATTGATGAACTTTATTAGATAAAGTTATCAAAGAATATCAATTTAGTAGAGAACTGTAGTGCCAATTAACTATAAGAATTTTCGTAGAAATAAGCATCAGTTTCTTAGATAAATCACCAAGAATACTGATTTTAATAGCCAATCCATGTTCCAGTTTTGCTTTTAAGATCAAATTCACCAATATATAATTAGTTACAAAATGTCTGTCCATCTAAATTTAATGCATTAGTTTTGTTTCCCTAGATTATTTGAAAGAAATCATAGTTTCGTTTATCTTGGAACTTAAAAAGTAGAAAGAACAATATTAAAGAGAGAAGGCCAATATTGGAAAACTGTTCATTTAATGCTATGGGCAGTACCAGAATATAATATTGCAAATAGAAATTTTAATTTAAGAATATTTTTTATACAAAATCGTATCCGCTCCTAGTTGAATTAATGTCATGGATAGCAATATATATATATATATATATATATATATATATGTATATGTATATATATTATGTGTGTGTATGTATATATATGCATATGTGTGTGTGTGTGTACACATATACATATACATATGTATATAATCAGTTTTAAATTCAAAACAGATAGTTGTGTATTTAGCATTTCCGTTGGCAATATGGAAATATATTTACACTCTCAGAGTTATTGCAATTTAGCACCATCCAATTTGGTAATAATTGCTGGCAAAATATTCGACCTCGTTAACATAAGCCTAATTATTCAAGTGTAGTCTACACCTGACCTCAAATAACCACACAGGACAATTGACAAAACTTTATGTTTATGTGAAACAGGCGGCAGATTTAATTATAACAATGATCCTGAGGAAGGAAATAGAGGAAGGGGTCGTGGAAGGGGTCGGGGTCGGGGTCGTGGTCGTGGAACATGGAACAGCTCCGATGATAGCAAAGATAATAGCGATGGTGGTGGTTGGGGAAGCAGTGGCACTGCTGCTGGTGGCAGTGGATGGAGTAATGGAGGCGTGGATAATTCTGACTGGGATAGCTCTGGTGAGTCATGTGCACATATTTACTTATTGTGTAAACAGTTTGTCTTTGATGCTTCTAAAAATTGTGCAATGACTCAGTTTCATATCATTATATATATATATATATATATATATATATATATATATATATATATAAGTCGTAGTTCTGGTCTTTGAGACCGATGAGGTATCAAAGTCCTGGTCCATGAAGTCCAAAGGGTATTTAATCGAGTTAATTTGTTCGCATTGAAAATACCATTGAGAATAGCAATTGCAAGTTGGCCTTTCTTTCTTTACCAATCCTTCGCCAAAATCCATTACATAAATATCATTGTTCCCATGTCTGTAGCGTGAACTCTGAAGTGGTTGGTATTTGGATATTTAATAATTTCAAGATGTTTTTAGAATCTGTATGTTGTAGGAAGCTAGCTAATAAAACGCAAGTTAAAGCAAATTAGGATGAAAACATCAGTACAGTTAACTTGTAGTATGAAGCAAGTTGTATTATTTGTAGTGGTTCTATGAATAATCTAAAGAAGGGTACATACATGGATGAGCATTTGTAATATAAGAGCATTAGAACACCTTATTTCTGAATATGAATGTTTTCTTCAGCTACTATTTGCTACACCTTTATCTCTAAATGTGTATGTTTTTTTTCCAATCTATTATTATAGTGCATGTGAGTTACTATATATATATATAGAGAGAGAGCGTGTTTATGAATACTGTTTCTAGTGGAAAGAAAATGTTAGGATGAAGTAGATGAATTTTTATCCTGTGTTTTGCTGGTCTTTAAATAGCGTTATCTGCCTAAGAATCCTGTGTTCAAAATTATTATTCATCAATAATGAACTGGTTAGAGCATTAAAATGAGATGCTAATAAGTTATGGAAGGGGAGGTGTAAATACATGTTTAATATAGTATTAACGATTTCCTAATTTTTACGGTAACAAGGTGGAAGAGGACGATGGCGTGGAAGGGGAAGGGGAAGGGGTAGAGATAATGCGGATAATAGTAAGGCTGGTGGTACTTGGAGCAGTGGTGTAAATTCAAATAATGATGGTAACAGCAAGAAGAGCAATGAGGTTGGTGGTTGGGGAAGCTCTACTGGGGGCAGTGCAGGTGGGGTTTGGGGAAGCAGTAGTGAAGGTGCAGGTGGTGGTAGCTGGGGAGGCGCTGATGGTGGTGGTGCTAGTACTGGTGGTGGTTGGGCTAGTGCCAGTGGTGCAGGTGGTGCTTCTGGAGGTGGTGGTTGGGGAAGTGCTGGTGGCGGTGCTATTAGCAGTGGTGTTGATTCTGCTAATGCTGGTAGCACTGGAGGTGGTGGTTGGGGAGGCGCTGATGGTGGTGGTGCTAGTACTGGTGGTGGTTGGGCTAGTGCCAGTGGTGCAGGTGGTGCTTCTGGAGGTGGTGGTTGGGGAAGTGCTGGTGGCGGTGCTCTTAGCAGTGGTGGTGATGCTGCTAATGCTGGTAGCACTGGAGGTGGTGGTTGGGGAAATACAACTGGTGGAGAGGCTGGTACAGCTGGTGGCGCTACTACTGGAGGTGGTGGTTGGGGAACCGCTGCTAGCACTGCTGATGCTTCTGCTGGTGCTGGTTGGGGAAGCACTGTTGGTGATGGTGCTGCTACTGCCACTGGTAGTGGTTGGGATAGTGCTGATGTAGGTGCTGCTTCTGACACAAAAAAATCCACAGGGGATGGTTGGACTAGCGGAGGTGGTTGGTAACTAGTATATATCCTACTGTTTTGTAAGATAGGAAGGAAATTGTTTTTTTACATGTCAAATCCCCTGCCTTCCTTTTTGGATGGTTGATTCTGCTAAACAAAACCTTGCTGCTTAAGGTTAGTACAACTGACAGTGGATTTTTGACATGTTCCTGCTGCAAAACAGGTTTTGGCTGTTTTCTTCTTCCTGCTTGTTACATTTCAACTTTAGTGGTTGTATATGTGTGTGCGCTTGTTATGAATGTACAAATTTTGCATTCTAAAGCCCTCATTTCATAACTTGTTAAATGCCACCTTGCTCAGTTCAAACGCTAGTATAAATTTTTATGTATGCTTAAAATGTTGGTTAACATAATTGCTAGTTGCAAAGACTCTCACGTGGAAAATGTTAGAAAATGTTAGCGTGTGCCCCTCAGGCACAATTTTTTAATTGCCCTAGTAATTCCCCAGAATTTCACATATTTATCTTTAAGCATAAAATTGGTATTTTGAAATATTTGTCATTTAGTATGAATTTAATCATTGCCATCATGGCATGATAACAACATCCATATTATTTATCTGGTTGATCAATTTGCATTATATATGACATGGTTATTTCCAATATTTCAAATTTATGCAGGAGTCCTCTAGGTACTTGACGCAGCGGATTAACAAACTTGACGTGCTATTAATGTTTGATACAAATTGATGCAAATTTCTTCCTCACGAAATGATTCGTGTCAAGTAAACAAAGATAAATGTCCAAATCCGTTGATCTCTCGAGATACCGGATTCTACCTATCTTCAACACATTGATCGCGCACGATGCCGCGTTAAAAGATCTACGATTCTTCGACGTTGATCTTGCGCACAAGATTCCGTGAACCGGCTTCAAATTCGTTGATTCGAGCGCACTCGAATAACCGAAGATGGAGAAAGGAGCTCACACTCAACTTTCAATTTTTAAAGAGGCACAAAGCTGTAACAGTACGGATTTTCGTTGCCGAAAAACCGAATAGTTATGGGTTTTAAAAAGAAAAGAAAAAGAAAGAAGAGAGAAGAGATAGGAAATAGAGAGAGAAGAAGATAGAGAATTTGAAAATAGAAGATAGAAGAATTTTAAAAATAGAAAGAAAAAGAGAATAGAGGAAAAAGGAGAAAAACAGAAGAAAATAGGACGGGACAGAAAACAACAGAACAACAACAGAATCTCACAATTCGCAGCGGAACAACATATAATAATAAATGAATAATCTTTAAACAAAGAACTATCAGTTATTACATTACATTTCATTACATCATATCATATCATCAGAGTGTACAACATCATACAACAACAAACAGTGCAGCGGAAAAAGAAATACTATATAAACTAGTAATACGCCATGCCATCCAGCTTGCCTCCAGCAACTTCTGAATATCCAGAATATCCTGATAAACCTAACTCTTGACTGCCCGTGTGGAAATTGGTGGGCACCCAGAGTTTAGGAAGGAAAACAATAAACTCCAAGTCAGTCATGTGACTGGTGTGAGAACTCAAAACAGTTTATTTAACTTTAAAATCAAAATAGAGGAATATTTTTTATCAATTCGCAATGCTTTTAAAAATGAGACTACCATAAGGCCTCCCGCACACACACACATGCAAACGCAGAATCGGAGGAGATTTCTCCTTATGATAGTCAAAGATGCTTGATACGCATTTAAAATAACATTTGATATTATTATTAGTGTATAGTGTAGAAAAAATTCATTTCGAAAGTAGAATATAAATCTTAGCCAGCATAGACATTTCGAACTATGCCTACTATAGCTACCATCCAAACAGTGGTGACCACCATAAGTGAATAGCAGGTTCTACAACTAATACCGTACAAGTTTCGTATTGGGAATTGGATTTCCAACAAATGGTCAGGCCAAGGAACTTCCCATTGCCACTGAGAATGCCTCTGGAAAGACATCCCCGAGAACCAAACCGGAACTCTGCCAACACAAGGCCGGGTTACCCCTAACTGGGTAACTACTGACACGAGCACGCCATTCCCCGATCGTAAACGACCTTTTTCACGGGATCCCGATAACCAACAACCACAAAGTAATAAACTCGTAGTAACCACATAGGTTAAATATCTGGGCTCCATACCATGATACAACCTCTATCCAGAAGGAAATGTACATACCCTAAGGGGAGCTACAGCAACCCCTAATAACCTTGCTGCATCTTTCCTGTTTTGACCATTTCCGGGATGTGAGGCTCGACGAAGTCACGTCCACAAAAACATACTTTATACAAAAGCCATGCTTTGGGTCAACAAATGATCAACACAATGATCACTAGGATAGACGATCAAATAAATGATCCTATCACAAATAATCAACACAATGATCATTTCAGCATCACTCAGCATGTCACATTACCAAAATGGGATATATCGCTGATAACTTCAACTATATAACCTTTGAGCTCGTACGTCTCAAAGAAGGGTGTTAAGCAAAGAATAAATTCTCCGCCACCAACAGAAATATATTTGAAAGAAATCGGCTTTATATCTCAAATTGTAATGTCAGACACACAATCCATACAAGTCTGTTCCGGGATCGAACAGAACCGAAGGCACTTACAAAGAAGTCCTTGCAATCCGGATATTCACAATCCTGATCGGATTCACCATCACATATGGAGAACTCAATACCGTAGCTACTCGGTGCAGAGTCAATCGATAGTTCATCCTATCACTCTCGCAAATACCGGTCTTCAACACCGATCTTCAAATGCGATTTACAACGACGTATCACATATTCGGAGTGGGTTATACGACCCCATGGTCCTTTCCCGGTTAACCCGAATAGTGAGCGCTTATTCAAAAATAAGTGTGCATTCAAATTCAATCAATTCGCATCAAATACCCATTCAAAGGGAAATACTGATAGTCGGTTATTGAACTATCAATTGATATGCACAACATCACCAGATTCCAAATAATTTTCCCAAATTATTTATTTTCCAAAATATCTTTACAAGATATATAATTTCAACACTTCAAAAATAAATCAATATTTATTTTCAAACAATTTCCACCTTTCTTTTATAAATTCCATAACGAATTTATATTTCAAAATATTCATGAATATACAATTCAATTATTCACTTTCAATTTATCTTCAAAAAGGTAAATTCTCAAAATATTCACTTTACATTGGAAAACATTTCCATACTTATTAAATAAGTAGTTCACAATCATTTATTTTCAACACTTAGAAAATATTCAATATACTTAAATCGAATTAAGTATATAATTCATTCTTTAAGGAAATCATTCACTTAAACATATTTACTTGGGCCAAAACGAATGTTGCGTAAAACATCGTTACGACAACCCAAAATCACTAGTATAGGGATTCGAATTTAAAATAGATATATAAATCCCAAAACTATTAAAAACATTTCCTTTCGGAAATCATTTACTATAACAACAGTGTTATAGTCTACCATTTCCTTTTATTTCTCGAAAACGTCTATTTCAACAATACATGTTGAAATATATGGTTTCGAATCTCAACACATTTTAAACCATCGTTAGATCGTTTTAATTCTATTTAAAACATCATATCTAAAACAATTTCTTTAACATGTTATTCACTATTCAAAAACGTGAATATACTATGTTAACAAATTTCATCCTTTTTATACTTTTTAACTTAAAGGATTATTCACAGTCTAAAACGTGAATATAACTCCATTTATAAGTTATAACAATTAACTTATCAAAATAAGTCGTTTGCGAATTTATAAAACAACGTTTATAAATTCCATTTCTATTTATTTATAAAGACTTCCTTTTTATAAATTCCTTTATTAACCTATTCCAGTTTATAACTAAATTATAAACTAAACGTTCATATTATAAGTTAAATACTTATAAAACGATTAATTTATAAAATCGTTCTTTTAAAGACTTTCCAAACCATAAATCTTATAACTTATAAGATTCATTTATTTAACAAAATTTATTCTTCAAATAACTTCACAAATTTATAAATCTTGCTATTTATAAATTTCATTCATAACTTCACCATTTATAATTTTATAAATTTCATTCTTTAATGAAATTCATTTTCACTTCATTCAAACACTTATAAAAACTTGTTTTATGATGTCTGAATCTCAATTCATAAATATCCATTTATAAATCTTTTAATATAAATCAATTTATATTATTATTTAAAACGTCTTTAAATTACTTTATAATATCACCATTTCGATTTATAAAAAAAAAAAATCAAATTTTATAAATCCTATATTTAAACTTTTATCATATATTCAAAAATCCAATCTAAATTATTTTATAAAATCATTAGTTCATATTTCTCAAAAATTGACTTTTAATCGTATTTCTAAAAATCAGCTTTTTAACTATATTTCACAAAACCATAATTTTTTATAACTTTAAAAATTATAACGTTTATTTATTTATAATGGATCAATTCCAAAAATATAGTATATTTTAAAAAATCACTTTTAAAATCATTTTAAAATCCCAAAATCTGGGTCCAATGATGCTACACACCAAATAGTCAATCACGACAACAACGGTATCATATATCGACATGATAATCAATCAAATATCAAAATATCTGAAATTAAATAAATACTGTTGAGGAATCCAGTTGGATCCCTCCAACCTGTTTTTCTGCATCCAAAAACATTAGCATAATACCAATTTCGCTCCAGTACGAAATTATCGCGGTACATGTTCTTATTAAATATTATCCGCTTAATAACGGCGTAATAGGGTCTCATCCGCTAAACAAAAAATGCGGGAAATCAACAACTGCAATATATACATATGCCAATATATATATATTGATATTATATATAATACCAATTTCACTGTTTATGAAATATTCGCGGTATATGTTTATAATAAATAACATCCGCTTACTAACGGCGTATAATGTCTATTTTAACAATCAATATTTTACAGTCATCATCCAAACATGCATTCTAATATTTTAAATCTAACTATTTAAAATAAAATCGAAATCTATTCGATTGAGTGAGAAATTCTCACCTTGATTTTAATTTCCGTTTTAGCGATTTATTTCGAATAAAATTAAACGCGCGTTTAATTTTACCCGAAATTCTCACTAACTCCAAACGACTCCAAACCAACTCCATCGCGTAGTGTTCGTCCATACGATTCCAACGCAACTGAGTTTGCATTTTTTCGACCTCGTATGAAAAAGTTATTGATTATTGAAGTTTGAACATATTTATATTAACAATTTACAACAAAAGCTTAAATTTTTATAACCTAAGCTAGTGCAGGCCGTTGATCCATCAAGCTCCAAATCTGGACCGTCCCTTACTATCTTCTTCCCCCTCTCGTTCATCTCCAGGAAATGAAAAAAATGAGGCCGAACCCATAATATGTAATTAGGGTTAAATATTGCAAACTCCACGCTCAACTAGAATTCGATCGGGATACACCAACGCGAAGCACTCCTCCTCCACCATGTTCGGCCCATGCACCTTGACACTCGGCCCTAGGATTGGCCTCGAAACGCGTGCGTGAGCTGATGAGAACGGCCTCACTTCTCTCCCCCTCCGTTGCACCAAAATCCATCATCACCGTATGGATTTCAAGCTCTCTTCATGCTCTACCTTTGCCGTGTTGAACACTTCTTCTAATTCTTTGTAGATTGGGAGAGATTGAGAGATGAATGAGAATGATTTCTGGCCATTCATGTATAAGTGACGGCTAGGTTATAGAATTAGGGTTTGTATATAATTTTTTATTTTTTTCTTGAGTTATGGGGGTATTTATAAGGAACGAGCGACACTATTCATCCCGGAAATTCCGAACTCCGATTTAGACGCCGTAACCAGCGTACCTAGGGTTTATCCCGCGTTCCGGACACAATGGAACAGGTTTCGGAAGCTAATTCGGAAGTATGTGCGAGTTATGGCTGAAAACGTTCAATTTGAATTAAACCGATTTAAGTCGATTTCTAGGCGTTTTAATTTGTACCGGACAAACGGTAAATCCAAACGACTTGAAATTTGAAACCTTACAATAATATCACATTACGGATCCGATGAAACTGGTTTCGTCGAAATCCGAGACTTTTTGAAAAATGGCTATTTTGACTCGCCAAATTTAAATTAAAAATAATTCGATGCGTTTCGAGCTGCCACGCTCAAACGATAACTCCGATTGACACGAAAATTGAAATCCGGTAATAACTAACTATTACGGATCCAATGGAACTAGTTTCGTTCAATTCTGAGACTGTCCAAAAATTGGCTATTTTACAGTCGATTATTAAATATTAAAATATTCAATTTTCACAAATTAACTTTTAATTCGATTTTAAAAGTTCTAAAATATTTCTATAACTCCAGTATGATTAAATAAAATTTTCCAAATTATTTTCAATCATTTTTAACTCAATTTTTTAATTATTTCCATAATTTAACGTATTAAATTATCGATTAAATTATCCAATTAAATCCAATAATTCAAATAAAAATTTATTTGACTTATAAATTCACTTATAAATATTTAAAATTAATTAAATATTCATATTTTAATTTAATAAAATTCTGGATCGTTACAATCTTTCCCCCTTAAAAGAATTTCGTCCTCGAAATTACAAGTAAGAAAGGTTTCAAAATCTATTAACTTTCCAAAATTCATAATTAAACTTCTTACAATACTTTACTAAGTTTTCAAATCATACTTAGTTATCTTTTCAAAAACAAACTATACTGTTTAATTTTCAATTCCAAAATCAAAGTTAAAGTTTTCAAAATTTTCCAAATTTTCTCAAATTTTTTCTAACGCCTTAAATTTTCGGAAAAATTCGCCATGTCTCCTTTGCACGGCTCGATCCGAAAAAAAAATGACAGTATATATATCACAAATATACATCTCATCAAGTAATGAGGCATCCCGAAGGGAAAAAAGTGTAAAAGTACGATATTTAATCCGAGATATGTACCTTATATTTTTATTAGCAAGCATATACGGCTAATATAGCGCTAAAGCGAACTCCAAATGCGAAGCAAACGCGATCCGCACCTACTAAACACTTAACAAACAACATGAGAATCATGCATATATGAAAATAATCTCAATATACAACATATAGCAACATAACAACTACATAATATAGCAAATGCAACTAAACAACAAATGCAAACATCAACCAACTATAATCTACTAACATCCATAACCAATTCAATATTCATTCATATTCTCATTAATATTCAATGAAATGGTTTTCACTTTAAATCACATTTGATTCGTTTACGTTGGATTTTATCAACATTCGTTCTCAATTTTAATTAGTTTGCATTCACTAATTAAATCCAATTCACGTTCAATTCTATTCAAATCTATTTACTTCCAATTTGAATTCAATTTCATAGCTTTCAATTTCATTAACACTTAATGAATTTTATACTATCAATCAACATCCATATAGCAACCAATGTTTATATAATACAACCAAATTCCTTTGCTTATATTCATTTTCATTCAATTTTATTCAACTTCTAATAGCATTTGATTTTAATGAATTAACACTTTCATTAATTATTCCTTATCAACTTAATTTACATTCAATTGATTAAACATTCAAGCCATTCATTCAATTCAATTACAAAAGTTGAATTTCATTTACATAACTTAAGTTCATATCCATCACTTAACTTAATTAATTTACTTTGATACCAAAATCAACTTAATTCAATATCTCTTAAGTTATATTCCATTTAACAAACATCATTTGTTTTTCATAACTTAAATTCCCACTTGTAAATAAATTCAGATTCTAAATTCTAAAGTAAATTTTCCATTTAACTTTAAATTCATTTTTATTCACAATTCATATTAATATAGTTTCACTTCTTATATATATAAGTTTATTTCACAATTGTAAATCACTTTAATTATAATTCAATTCTTATAATTCTTTTACTTATACAATTCTTCTTTTATTTAGATTATTCAAACAACTTAACAATCAACTTATATACACTTTAATAATTTTGAAAAATTATTTCTTCATATATAAAATATACTCAAGGTAAAATTATTTCATTTACCCAATTTAAACAATATTATGTTGAATTGTTCTGTTCAAGTGTTTATAGATCCCTATCAACAACGTTAATTACTCGTATTAACCAGAATCCATATACCACTCAACAAACCAATCATCACAATATAAAACAATTTTTATTCACTAACAAATACGCTCTCATATCTATTATTACACTCAACTCATTCTAGAGTACTGCTGACTCTATTTCTAATGAGTAATACCCTACAGAACCATGGTTCTCGCTTAACCATCAGCTCTGATACCAAATGTAACAGTACGGATTTTCGTTGCCGAAAAACCGAATAGTTATGGGTTTTAAAAAGAAAAGAAAAAGAAAGAAGAGAGAAGAGATAGGAAATAGAGAGAGAAGAAGATAGAGAATTTGAAAATAGAAGATAGAAGAATTTTAAAAATAGAAAGAAAAAGAGAATAGAGGAAAAAGGAGAAAAACAGAAGAAAATAGGACGGGACAGAAAACAACAGAACAACAACAGAATCTCACAATTCGCAGCGGAACAACATATAATAATAAATGAATAATCTTTAAACAAAGAACTATCAGTTATTACATTACATTTCATTACATCATATCATATCATCAGAGTGTACAACATCATACAACAACAAACAGTGCAGCGGAAAAAGAAATACTATATAAACTAGTAATACGCCATGCCATCCAGCTTGCCTCCAGCAACTCCTGAATATCCAGAATATCCTGATAAACCTAACTCTTGACTGCCCGTGTGGAAATTGGTGGGCACCCAGAGTTTAGGAAGGAAAACAATAAACTCCAAGTCAGTCATGTGACTGGTGTGAGAACTCAAAACAGTTTATTTAACTTTAAAATCAAAATAGAGGAATATTTTTTATCAATTCGCAATGCTTTTAAAAATGAGACTACCATAAGGCCTCCCGCACACACACACATGCAAACGCAGAATCGGAGGAGATTTCTCCTTATGATAGTCAAAGATGCTTGATACGCATTTAAAATAACATTTGATATTATTATTAGTGTATAGTGTAGAAAAAATTCATTTCGAAAGTAGAATATAAATCTTAGCCAGCATAGACATTTCGAACTATGCCTACTATAGCTACCATCCAAACAGTGGTGACCACCATAAGTGAATAGCAGGTTCTACAACTAATACCGTACAAGTTTCGTATTGGGAATTGGATTTCCAACAAATGGTCAGGCCAAGGAACTTCCCATTGCCACTGAGAATGCCTCTGGAAAGACATCCCCGAGAACCAAACCGGAACTCTGCCAACACAAGGCCGGGTTACCCCTAACTGGGTAACTACTGACACGAGCACGCCATTCCCCGATCGTAAACGACCTTTTTCACGGGATCCCGATAACCAACAACCACAAAGTAATAAACTCGTAGTAACCACATAGGTTAAATATCTGGGCTCCATACCATGATACAACCTCTATCCAGAAGGAAATGTACATACCCTAAGGGGAGCTACAGCAACCCCTAATAACCTTGCTGCATCTTTCCTGTTTTGACCATTTCCGGGATGTGAGGCTCGACGAAGTCACGTCCACAAAAACATACTTTATACAAAAGCCATGCTTTGGGTCAACAAATGATCAACACAATGATCACTAGGATAGACGATCAAATAAATGATCCTATCACAAATAATCAACACAATGATCATTTCAGCATCACTCAGCATGTCACATTACCAAAATGGGATATATCGCTGATAACTTCAACTATATAACCTTTGAGCTCGTACGTCTCAAAGAAGGGTGTTAAGCAAAGAATAAATTCTCCGCCACCAACAGAAATATATTTGAAAGAAATCGGCTTTATATCTCAAATTGTAATGTCAGACACACAATCCATACAAGTCTGTTCCGGGATCGAACAGAACCGAAGGCACTTACAAAGAAGTCCTTGCAATCCGGATATTCACAATCCTGATCGGATTCACCATCACATATGGAGAACTCAATACCGTAGCTACTCGGTGCAGAGTCAATCGATAGTTCATCCTATCACTCTCGCAAATACCGGTCTTCAACACCGATCTTCAAATGCGATTTACAACGACGTATCACATATTCGGAGTGGGTTATACGACCCCATGGTCCTTTCCCGGTTAACCCGAATAGTGAGCGCTTATTCAAAAATAAGTGTGCATTCAAATTCAATCAATTCGCATCAAATACCCATTCAAAGGGAAATACTGATAGTCGGTTATTGAACTATCAATTGATATGCACAACATCACCAGATTCCAAATAATTTTCCCAAATTATTTATTTTCCAAAATATCTTTACAAGATATATAATTTCAACACTTCAAAAATAAATCAATATTTATTTTCAAACAATTTCCACCTTTCTTTTATAAATTCCATAACGAATTTATATTTCAAAATATTCATGAATATACAATTCAATTATTCACTTTCAATTTATCTTCAAAAAGGTAAATTCTCAAAATATTCACTTTACATTGGAAAACATTTCCATACTTATTAAATAAGTAGTTCACAATCATTTATTTTCAACACTTAGAAAATATTTAATATACTTAAATCGAATTAAGTATATAATTCATTCTTTAAGGAAATCATTCACTTAAACATATTTACTTGGGCCAAAACGAATGTTGCGTAAAACATCGTTACGACAACCCAAAATCACTAGTATAGGGATTCGAATTTAAAATAGATATATAAATCCCAAAACTATTAAAAACATTTCCTTTCGGAAATCATTTACTATAACAACAGTGTTATAGTCTACCATTTCCTTTTATTTCTCGAAAACGTCTATTTCAACAATACATGTTGAAATCTATGGTTTCGAATCTCAACACATTTTAAACCATCGTTAGATCGTTTTAATTCTATTTAAAACATCATATCTAAAACAATTTCTTTAACATGTTATTCACTATTCAAAAACGTGAATATACTATGTTAACAAATTTCATCCTTTTTATACTTTTTAACTTAAAGGATTATTCACAGTCTAAAACGTGAATATAACTCCATTTATAAGTTATAACAATTAACTTATCAAAATAAGTCGTTTGCGAATTTATAAAACAACGTTTATAAATTCCATTTCTATTTATTTATAAAGACTTCCTTTTTATAAATTCCTTTATTAACCTATTCCAGTTTATAACTAAATTATAAACTAAACGTTCATATTATAAGTTAAATACTTATAAAACGATTAATTTATAAAATCGTTCTTTTAAAGACTTTCCAAACCATAAATCTTATAACTTATAAGATTCATTTATTTAACAAAATTTATTCTTCAAATAACTTCACAAATTTATAAATCTTGCTATTTATAAATTTCATTCATAACTTCACCATTTATAATTTTATAAATTTCATTCTTTAATGAAATTCATTTTCACTTCATTCAAACACTTATAAAAACTTGTTTTATGATGTCTGAATCTCAATTCATAAATATCCATTTATAAATCTTTTAATATAAATCAATTTATATTATTATTTAAAACGTCTTTAAATTACTTTATAATATCACCATTTCGATTTATAAAAAAAAAATCAAATTTTATAAATCCTATATTTAAACTTTTATCATATATTCAAAAATCCAATCTAAATTATTTTATAAAATCATTAGTTCATATTTCTCAAAAATTGACTTTTAATCGTATTTCTAAAAATCAGCTTTTTAACTATATTTCACAAAAACCATAATTTTTTATAACTTTAAAAATTATAACGTTTATTTATTTATAATGGATCAATTCCAAAAATATAGTATATTTTAAAAAATCACTTTTAAAATCATTTTAAAATCCCAAAATCTGGGTCCAATGATGCTACACACCAAATAGTCAATCACGACAACAACGGTATCATATATCGACATGATAATCAATCAAATATCAAAATATCTGAAATTAAATAAATACTGTTGAGGAATCCAGTTGGATCCCTCCAACCTGTTTTTCTGCATCCAAAAACATTAGCATAATACCAATTTCGCTCCAGTACGAAATTATCGCGGTACATGTTCTTATTAAATATTATCCGCTTAATAACGGCGTAATAGGGTCTCATCCGCTAAACAAAAAATGCGGGAAATCAACAACTGCAATATATACATATGCCAATATATATATATTGATATTATATATAATACCAATTTCACTGTTTATGAAATATTCGCGGTATATGTTTATAATAAATAACATCCGCTTACTAACGGCGTATAATGTCTATTTTAACAATCAATATTTTACAGTCATCATCCAAACATGCATTCTAATATTTTAAATCTAACTATTTAAAATAAAATCGAAATCTATTCGATTGAGTGAGAAATTCTCACCTTGATTTTAATTTCCGTTTTAGCGATTTATTTCGAATAAAATTAAACGCGCGTTTAATTTTACCCGAAATTCTCACTAACTCCAAACGACTCCAAACCAACTCCATCGCGTAGTGTTCGTCCATACGATTCCAACGCAACTGAGTTTGCATTTTTTCGACCTCGTATGAAAAAGTTATTGATTATTGAAGTTTGAACATATTTATATTAACAATTTACAACAAAAGCTTAAATTTTTATAACCTAAGCTAGTGCAGGCCGTTGATCCATCAAGCTCCAAATCTGGACCGTCCCTTACTATCTTCTTCCCCCTCTCGTTCATCTCCAGGAAATGAAAAAAATGAGGCCGAACCCATAATATGTAATTAGGGTTAAATATTGCAAACTCCACGCTCAACTAGAATTCGATCGGGATACACCAACGCGAAGCACTCCTCCTCCACCATGTTCGGCCCATGCACCTTGACACTCGGCCCTAGGATTGGCCTCGAAACGCGTGCGTGAGCTGATGAGAACGGCCTCACTTCTCTCCCCCTCCGTTGCACCAAAATCCATCATCACCGTATGGATTTCAAGCTCTCTTCATGCTCTACCTTTGCCGTGTTGAACACTTCTTCTAATTCTTTGTAGATTGGGAGAGATTGAGAGATGAATGAGAATGATTTCTGGCCATTCATGTATAAGTGACGGCTAGGTTATAGAATTAGGGTTTGTATATAATTTTTTATTTTTTTCTTGAGTTATGGGGGTATTTATAAGGAACGAGCGACACTATTCATCCCGGAAATTCCGAACTCCAATTTAGACGCCGTAACCAGCGTACCTAGGGTTTATCCCGCGTTCCGGACACAATGGAACAGGTTTCGGAAGCTAATTCGGAAGTATGTGCGAGTTATGGCTGAAAACGTTCAATTTGAATTAAACCGATTTAAGTCGATTTCTAGGCGTTTTAATTTGTACCGGACAAACGGTAAATCCAAACGACTTGAAATTTGAAACCTTACAATAATATCACATTACGGATCCGATGAAACTGGTTTCGTCGAAATCCGAGACTTTTTGAAAAATGGCTATTTTGACTCGCCAAATTTAAATTAAAAATAATTCGATGCGTTTCGAGCTGCCACGCTCAAACGATAACTCCGATTGACACGAAAATTGAAATCCGGTAATAACTAACTATTACGGATCCAATGGAACTAGTTTCGTTCAATTCTGAGACTGTCCAAAAATTGGCTATTTTACAGTCGATTATTAAATATTAAAATATTCAATTTTCACAAATTAACTTTTAATTCGATTTTAAAAGTTCTAAAATATTTCTATAACTCCAGTATGATTAAATAAAATTTTCCAAATTATTTTCAATCATTTTTAACTCAATTTTTTAATTATTTCCATAATTTAACGTATTAAATTATCGATTAAATTATCCAATTAAATCCAATAATTCAAATAAAAATTTATTTGACTTATAAATTCACTTATAAATATTTAAAATTAATTAAATATTCATATTTTAATTTAATAAAATTCTGGGTCGTTACAAAAGCACTCAAAAGTTTATTCAAAATCAACTTAATTTACAACTGGCAACACACCCGTATTTATAGAGATTTTACAACTCAGCAGACCGACCTAACAACATGCGACCTAACAGGTGCCGACCTACGAACTAACACATACACGACTTAACAGATACAAGTTACAACACACGCGACCTACAACATATAAATCAACAAACGACCTAAGCACAACGACCTAAGAAATTACAACATATAAGCGACTTAACATCACGGCACGACTTCTGGTACTTGAGCGACATAACACTGGAGCGACTTAAGAAGAACGAGCGACTTAAGGAAATATCCCATCACGCGACCTAACTTCATGCGACTTAGGAGATAGCATAAAGTGAGCTTTAGCATAAAGTGAGCGACTTAAGGTATGCAGCGACCTAAGGATATGCGGCATACGCGAGCGATTATCATAGCTCGTTGTTTGGTAGGTCGTAACTCGCTGGCGACTTATCATAGGTCGCTGGATCAATTTCCACTGCATAATCCCCATATCTCGTTAGGTCGCTCAAGCGACTTAAGGCCTGGTGCACTGCTTCCTGTGACTTAACAAGGTAACGATCTACAACAAGCGATCTATCACGGTGCGCTGCATCATCCTCCCCTAGTTGAGAAGAATTCGATCCCGAATTCACACTCTTCTTTTCCTCGACAAGCTTGTGCTCATGATACAGAACCAAATGTTTGACGTTGAAAACGTCAGCAGTATGAATATGATCCGGCAATCTCAGCTGATATGCATTCTCATTAATCTTCTTCACAATTTCCAAAGGACCAATCTTTCTAGCAGCCAATTTGTTATAAGATTCAATAGGAAATCGATCCTTAGTCAATACCGCATATACAAAATCATCCTCTTTGAAGTCCACACTCCTCGCTTCTTATCTGCCAGTTGTTTATACTTCTCATTTGACTTAAGCAATCGTTCATGAACAATCATGTGACACTCCTGCAACTCATTCACGAAATCACAAGCTCGTTTAATAACCCATTTCTGACGTGGAATTGTCGACAAATCCAACGGTCCCTTCGGAATTGCTGAATATACTACTTGAAATGGACTGAATCCAGTACTTCGGTTAACGGCATGACTATGTGCGAATTCTGCCTGACACAAGTTCACATCCCAGCTCTTTAAATTATCCTTCACAAGACATCTCAACAAGTTTCCCAAAGATCTGTTCACCACTTTCGTTTGCCCATCCGTTTGTGGATGATAGGCGCTACCAAAATTCAGCTTAGTCCCAACCATCTTCCAAAGACTCAACCAAAAAGGACTTAGAAATCGAGTATCCCGGTCAGAAACAATGGTCTCAGGTGGCCCATGTAGTCGATAAACCTCTTTAAAGAACAATTGAGCAACACGGACTGCATCGGCGGTCTTTTTACAAGTTATGAAATGTGCCATCTTCGAAAATCTATCCACCACAACATATATAGAGTCATTCCCTTGTTGAGTTCTTGGCAAACCCAAAACAAAATCCATGCTAACATCAACCCATAGTCTAGTAGGCACGGGCAATGACATATACAATCCTGCATTCGTAGCTGTCCCTTTGGAAACTTGACATATGTGATATCTCTGCACAAATCTTTCAACTTCTTTCCTCATGGAAGGCCAAAAATATGATTGAGAAATCAACTACAAGGTACGATCTCTTCCCACACGACCTTCTTCATGCAATTCTTTCACAATCTTCATTCGCAAACTGCACTATGGTATACACAACCGATTTCCTTTGAATAGAAAACCATCTATCAACACATACTCATCCGTCTTCCCTTTCTCGACTTCATCTACAATTTTAGCAAAGTAAGGATCCTCAACAAACAATTCTGGCAATACATCAAACCCCGTCACTTCAATTCTCATCGTAGTCAACAAATGATTTCTTTTACTCAATGCGTCTGCCACACGATTTATAACTCCCGACTTATGCTTTACAACAAATGTAAACTGTTGCAAGTATGCGATCCATGAAGCATGTCTGGCTGCAATCTTATCCTGTCCCTGCAAATGTTTCAATGCTTCATGGTCAGTGTACAACACAAACTCCTTATAAAACAAATCGTGTCTCCAATGCTTTATGGCTTGGACAATAGCGTAGAACTCCAAGTCATAGGTACTGTATCTTGTCTTGGCTCCAGAAAGTTTCTCGCTAAAATAAGCAATTGGACGACCCCTTTGACTTAACACTCCTCCAATTCCAACTTTAGACGCATCAGTATTCAGCTCAAAGAGTAACTGAAAGTCAGGGTATCTAAGAATCGGTGTTGTAGTCAAAAGTGTCTTGATCTGTTGGAAAGCAGAATCAGCCTCTTCAGTCCACACAAACTGCTTTCCTTTCATACAATCTGTCACTGGCGCCATCACGCTACTGAAATGTGGAATAAACCTTCGGTAGAATGATGCTAAACCATGGAAACTTCTCACTTCAGTTACAGTCCTGTATTGTGGCCAATCCTTGATTGCTTCAACTTTACCTTGATCCACATGAATACCTTTCTTGGACAACACATGTCCCAAGAACAAAATACTCTGTGTCATGAATATGCACTTCTTTGTTGCCGCGTAAAATTGCTCCTGACGAAGTATCATCAACACTTCCCGCAAGTGTTGTAGATGTTCTTCTATGTTTCCACCGTATATCAATATATCATCAAAGTATACCACCACGAACTTTCCAATAAACGGTCGAAAGATCTGATTCATCACTCGCATAAAAGTACTAGGTGCATTCGAAAGACCAAATGGCACGACCAGCCATTCATACAACCCCTCCCGTGTCCTGAAGGCTGTTTTTTATTCATCCCCTGGTCGAATTTGAATCTGATGATACCCACTGTTCAGATCAATCTTTGAAAAGATAGCAGCTCCACTCAGCTGATCTAACAAGTCGTCCAATCTTGGCATCGGAAATCTGTACCTCACTGTAATCTTGTTTAGTGCTCGACTATCTGTACACATTCTCCAAGTTCCATCCTTCTTTGGTACTAACAAGGCTTGGTACTGCACAATGACTTAAACTTTCTTGTACGCGCCCTTGTTCAAGTAACTCCTCCACCCGTCTTCTCAACTCTTCGTGCTCCTTTGGACTCATTCTATAATGTGGTCTATGTGGTAACACAGCTCTCGGAACAAGATCAATCTGATGTTGTATGTCTCTCAACGGTGGTAACTCTTTTGGTAATTCTTCAGAAAATACATCTTCAAATTCCTTCAACACTGGCTTAACTTCCTCAGAAATTTCAACCGTTTCACTACTTTCATGTCCAATCAACAGAAATACTTCAGGTTCATCCTCTATTTATTTGACAAACTCCTTCAAAGATAACAGAGTCTTTAGTTCCTCGATTTCCTCCAACTTGCTTTCACTTTGTTGTCGCTTTTTAGGAACTAAAGTGATTCTAGTGCCACTGAACATGAAACTATAGCAGTTAGTCCTACTATCGTGTTGCACGGCTCTATCAAATTGCCACGGTCTTCTCAACAACAAATGACATACATCCATATCCACCACGTCACACCAAATTTAATCCTTATACTTCTTTCCGATGGAAAAAGTTACACAAGCTCTTCGACTAACCTTCACTTCCCCACCTTCCTCAACCAAGCCAATTTGTAGGGTTTGGGATGCTTCTCTGTCTTTAACGCTAACTTCTTTACAGCTTCTGTAGAGATGATGTTATCACAACTTCCTGCATCGATAACAACCTTACAAACCCTTCCCAAAATAGTGCACGTCGACAAAATATTACTCCTCAACCAACTAGTCTCCTCTTCCTGCTTTGGCGTCAAGCAAGATCTCCTCATCATTAATGAATTTCCCTCGTCTCCCGTCAGTAATTCTTCTTCCTCCTCAACTTGTGGTGAATTGGAACATTCTATTTCTGCATCCTCATCCTCAACCTCAGCAACCATCGCTCGCTTCTTAGGCCTTGGGCGTTCATTGCTCTTATGACCAAACTCCTGACAGTTATAACACTTGAAATTGTTGTTGATCTTGGTCTTAGCAACTTCCTTGACAACCGGTTTACTAACAGCCTTGGAAACATTAGTATTGCTACTAGGCCCTTTCACCTGATTGATCGAACTTGTAAGCGCACCTCCTCCTCTTCTACCTTGCTTCTTCCAAGCTAGAGCCTTCTGGTGTGCTTCAGCAACGGATCTTGGATCAAACATATTTACCATATCCTGAATTTGCTTTCTCAATCCTCCAACAAATCTAGATGTCAACTGTTCCTCCATTTCCATGATATCGTTTCTAGCAATCAGTTGATAAAACTCATCTGCATAATCATTTACCGACTTTGTCCCTCATCTCAAATTCTGTAAGCGCTGATACATAAGAGACTGATAATTATAAGGCAAGAAAGTAGCCTTCATCATCTTCTTCATCTTTTCCCATGAAATAATCTTCGACTTTCCCATTCTTTCCCGTGTAAGTTTAGTTTGTTGCCACCATGCCATAGCTCTACCCCTCAACCGTGTAGCAACCAACTTAACTCTACGATGTTCGGGTACTTCCTTGAAGTCAATTTTTTTTTCAACATTTGATAACCAATCCAGAAATTCTTCCGCTATTATTCCCCTTTTGAATTCTGAAATATCTGTTTTCATCCCCGACTCCCATCGACAATCATCTTCAAAATCTCTATTTCGACTTCGTCCTTGGTCATGGTTTCGACAAAAGCTACCATCACCATCACTGGATTCCTCCAAATCTGATGTATGTCGATGTCGATTCTGACCATCAACATTTCTGCTACCACGCACGTCTCTTTCTCTCGAAACTGAATGTGAAACTCTGTTTCCACCATGGTGCGAAACTGGTGAAGTTCTCCTTTGACTTTGATTCATGTCTCTCATCAAACTTCTCTAACTTTCCAATACCTTCATCGAACTTTTCATTGATACGCTGCTCCATCTACTCAGCTTCTTGTCTTCGATACACATCTTCAACATTTTGAAATCGATTAGCATGTCTCGGAGGCATGATCTTCAAACATTCTCGGATCCAACACAAATACTACTTTAACTCGGCTCGGCTTTGAACTTAGCTCGGCTCGGCTTTGAACTTAGCTTCGACTTAGCTCTTCAAGCTCCGATACCAAACTGACGCAGCGGATTAACAAACTTGACGTGCTATTAATGTTTGATACAAATTGATGCAAATTTCTTCCTCACGAAATAATTCGTGTCAAGTAAACAAAAATAAATGCCCAAATCCGTTGATCTCTCGAGATACCGAATTCTAGCTATCTTCAACACGTTCATCGCGCACGATGCCGCGTTAGAAGATCTACGATTCTTCGTCGTTGATCTCGCGCACGAGATTCCGTGAATCGGCTTCAAATTCGTTGATTCGAGCGCACTCGAATTACCGAAGATGGAGAAAGGAGCTCACACTCAACTTCCAATTTTTAAAGAGGCACAAAGCACTCAAAAGTTTATTCAAAATCAACTTATTTTACAACTGGCAACACACCCGTATTTATAGAGATTTTACAACTCAGCAGACCGACCTAACAACATGCGACCTAACAGGTGCCGACCTACGAACTAACACATACACGACTTAACAAATACAAGTTACAACACACGTGACCTACAACATACAAGTCAACAAACGACCTATGCACAACGACCTAAGAAATTACAACATATAAGCGACTTAACATCACGGCACGACTTCTGGTACTTGAGCGACATAACACTGGAGCGACTTAAGAAGAACGAGCGACTTAAGGAAATATTCCATCACGCGACCTAACTTCATGCGACTTAGGAGATAGCATAAAGTGAGCGACTTAAAACCATCAGCGATTTAAACTTCTGGGCGACTTAAGGTATGCAGCGACCTAAGGATATGCGGCATACGCGAGCGATTGTCGTAGCTCGTTAGCTCGTAGTTTGATAGGTCGTAACTCGCTGGCGACTTATCATAGGTCGCTGTATCAATTTCCACTGCATAATCCTCATATCTCGTTAGGTCGCTCAAGCGACTTAAGGCCTGGTGCACTGCTTCATGCGACTTAACAAGGTAACGATCTACAACAAGCGATCTATCACGGTGCGCTGCATCAGTACTGAAATGTATTCGTTTGTTTTAGGGATCATATATGCTCACTTTGCTAGCGTGCAAAGTCTGGAAAATGAAATGTGAGATCAAAATATCAACGAAGTAGCAATATTTTAATGATATCTGTTTTTGCATTAATTGTCACTTATTCCTGATGGTTCATTATCAATTGGATTAGTCTTTCTCGTAGCCATCCTTGATTATTTCATCTCTTGAACTTTTTTTCCCATTTTCTTGATCTTAAAATGTCACGTTCTCCCAATTGTGATCACATCATGTAACAACCCGGTATTTTGCATCTATTATAATCGACAATTTAAACGATTAATATTGACACAAATTTCCATTTGAAGTTTTTAAATTTGAATTAAAATTCTTTTATAAATTGTTAAAAGAAATTTTGGGCTTTGAAATTAAATGGTGGTCCATGTTTTTATATTGGGCCGTGTTAATTCTCAAAGCATAAAACCCGATCCCCCTTTATCCATTTTTTCATTCGTTCACCAACCCTAAACAAAATCACGAAAACAATGGCGGCCGTTCCTGTCGTTCTTTTCGAAGCTTGGGCTTTTGAAGCGTCGGCTTTAATTGGTCGATCGAGTGGAAATCGCGCTCGTGCTCTCATCGGCTGCTCCAACTCGTGGCATAGGTGAGTGATTTTTCACTCACATCTCAATTCATGCTTGGTTTAATGCTTCGGTTATGTGGATTTATCTCCATTGATTCCTGATTTGAAACTTGTGAGGCCTGTTGAACTGACTCATTGCAGTTGTTTTGACCTGCATTTTTTTTGTTGGCATCGGCTTGACTATGATTTGTTATTCCATAGCTTTGACATAGGTATTCTGTATCATATTCGACTTTGACTTTGCATTTTTGGTGTAATGGTTTCGGCCCTTGTGCCTCTGATTTTGATGGCCTCGGCAAAGTCATTGTCCACTGGTCATTGATCGTTTGTTTTGGGTTTTGATCCACTGTCGCAGTCTGTTAATTTGTGCTTCCCTCGATGTTGCACTTGCTTAAATCCAGTTTTGATTTTTATTTGAAATTGCTACATTTAATTCTTTGTTCAGTGTTGCCTTGACTGACCAAACATTTTAGTTGCTGTTCCATTTGCAGTTTGTAAATCGATTTCTTGTTGGTTGATGTTGTTTCTCATATGTATGTCGAGACTCTCATTTGTCTATGATATAGCCTTTTCATGGTGATGTTCACACTGCTACATTGATTTGGAATTGATGCATATTGAACTGTTGTCGATTTGAGTTCATGTATATATGCCTGGACTTTGATATGGACACTTAGTATCACTTGTTGTTGTGATTTTGTTGCTTCACCAAACTTCAATATTTTCATTTAGTATTGGTTCTAGTAATCATGCATAGTACACACCCTGGCATCTATGTACACTTGCTGTGCTTGTCACTGCATTTGGGTAAGGATTGGTCGACACTTACTATTGGTTTTTGGTGCTTCTCTGTTGATTGCCATTCTGGACTGCTGCACTATTTCGTGATCCATTATGTAGTCTTTGTTTCATTGCATCTGGTTCGGTCATTTCACCGAGACCTGGGTTGCATTCTCACTGTCCACGTTGTGTTTGCATTAGCGTCACGTAGAGACTGCACTTAGTATAACCACTGTCCATACTGTTATGTGGTGTTTACCTTGACTTCATGCAGAGGCTACACTTGGTCATGCCATGCTGTAGCATGATCTTTAGTTCATATTTGCTTTTAGTCCATTGTTTTTAATGCCATCACTGAATTTGATGCCTATATCTATGTATACATATATACATATATATGTATATGCTTCAACTGCTTTTGTTCTTCGACCCTATGCAGCTTTGGACTGCACATCTTTTATTCTCCCTATTGCATCTGTATGCACCATTGTGTTACACCACTGTCATGTCTTAAATTTAGACTGGAACTTTGCTACACCACTGCCTTTATTTGTTAGTTAGCACTGTTTCATTATGTCACTGCCATGTGCATTTGGATTGATTTTCGAATTTACGCTTGAGTTGAATCCGGTGACTCGGGTTTGATCTTGTGTTTGCTTGTGAATTTTCATTGGGTACATCATCACTGTTGTGGCAAGCCAGTGCACGCAAGCGTGAACTGCAGCCACACGGTATTCAATGGGTACATCATCACTGTGGTGGCAAGGCAGTGCACGCAAGCGTGAACTGCAGCCACACGGTATTGGTTTTATTATTATTTCTTTTGCTTTTGATTTATGGAACTATTTCGTATTCCATATGTTGTAGTGGCGAGGCAGTACACGCGTGCGTATACTGCAGTCCTACTCGTGTTGACCTTTTAATTGATGTTCCAATTGTTTGAATTGGTTCGCGTTGTATTTACCGTTATCCGATTTCTTTACTTGAGAATCAGATAGGTAAATTTATTTTGACTGTCGTCTAATTTCTATTTAATTATTATTGCTTCTATGCACTAATAACTGAGTTTGAATTAGACTAACCCGGGTATTATTTTCTTTTGAATGTAATACTCGGGTCAGACCGAGTATTTTCAGGTTGTTGATATTCTGCTTTGGGATGTTGCTTGAGCTATGAAGACTTTTCATAATTTTTGGAGTTGTCGAGTCATAGTATAGGTTGATATGTATTCATGTATATTAGTCGTTAATGTACTTGTATATATATAACTTCCTGAGTCGACTGTTGTAGTTGTATCACATGTACCGTGTAAATGTATTGTAACTGACATCAGTTATTATATATGTATATGAGATTTTCTGTTTCATCTGTGTTCCGCATTCATATTATCTGTGTTATTAGTTTAGATTTTGTCCTAGACTATTATAGCCACTGTATAGTAGCTTTGAGTTTGCATCGGCATGTCGGATTTACTCCTGAAATGAAATGCACGTCTTTACTATCTGGCATATCGGTGCTCGCACAAGGCAATTACACGGATGGTCGCTCCTCAACAGGCTTATTCTCCGTGCTAGTTGACAGCACTACACCGTAGTGTTCTTGGCTAGCGTGGGTATAGAGGTGGAGCGTCACACATCACAACAACACGATATAACTAGCACCACATTTGTATAGTAATTGGGTCTTAACTATAAGATATGTTTCGATCAATGAAACAAAAGTTGAGAATATTTGAACCATAATATGATGATCGAGTGAGTATGTCAGTTCAATACGTTAGTAATTGTTAGTAATACAGCGGTGGAACTTTTTAGATCCCTTTCAGTACATTTGTCTGCCTATCAAACCGACCGATGTAGGATTGAAGTTGTGTGAAGTCGGAAAAAAAATATTTTAAATAATTTTAAATCTTTTCAATGCTATTTACTCTGTTTTCTGCAAACGTTTCTTTAAATTATTCAATCTTAATTTTTTTTCAACATGTTATTATTTGATTTTTAGTTGGAATTAATGGAAAACTACATTAAATAATCTTTTTTTGAAATTATGTAGTTGAATTCCCACCGCTGTGCAACGGTGTATTAGTAGTACTAAAGTGGGTTATTAGTGCTGTATTCTGCGGAAAACGAGACTGCTGAGCGTGAAAGAAGAATAGCGATCATGGTCTTGACTTGGTGAGCGTGTAAATAAACGACTGAAAATAAATTTTGAGCGGGTGAAAGATAGTACCTAACGACCATCTTTTATTTGTGCCCACGTCTCCAACAATTGTTAATCTCGCATCTCCGGTACGGTCCTGTGCGGTTTAGCTTTAACTCGTTATGCATTATACTCCATACAGATTGAAACTTCGCCTACAACATTTGCTCCGTTCGTTTTATTTGAATGAAGCGGAGTGTGAAAAGTCATGCCCGTTTTGTGAATGACTCAAATTTCAACAGACTATTCGTCGTCATTTTTAAAAAATAGCACCCTCGGAACTTGAATCATCAAAAGGTGTGTTATTCATCGTTCTCTTTGGCATGTTCATTCTTGATAGATTTAAGGGTATGTCTTAGAAAAAGTTATATGATTTGAATTTGTACAAAACAAAGTAAGTTTTTGGTTTTATTTTCTATTGTATATATTGTGATATAATTAATGTTTTAAAAACATCAAATATATATAAGTAGAAAATCATCATCAAAAGCGCTTAATCGATTATAGTTATGAATGTATATTCGTAACAATGAGTATTATACCATGTAAAATAAACATTTGTCTTTAAATATTCTTAGTCAGCATGTATCTACAACAGGATATCAATATAATCATTGGGACTACCGTACGTAAGCTCTCCATACGATGCTTGGTAAATTATCTATAATCGTTGGAAACACCAAAAGGTTAAATACGTGTAGTTGTTTGAAACAATTATATACGACTTATCGAAAGTCTTCTGTATGTTAAAAGTTAAATAGAAGATCTCATGTGACGTTGTGTAATAGTCTTTTTGACTTGAGAATGTTGTGGATCTTAAGTATCTAAGTTATAGTTAGCATTGTTAATCACACTACATAATGATCGTGTTAAGGCCATATTGGGTATAGGTTGAACCAGTTGAAGCGAAACACTATTAAACAGAGGATTTGTCTCCTTCGAATAGAAGGTTAGCAACACCATAATTGGCAAACTTAAAGTCAAAGTATTTGACCAAAACAAATCAATTAATTGGTAAATGTTATCGGAGTGTATCATGGATTTTAATATTGTTCATGAGAATCAAATGTGTATATTATTAGAGTTCCGACCATTGGCCGTACTCTAAATATCTAAGTGATACAGCGATGATGAAGAGAAAACGTGCATAATATTTTGTTTTTCAAGAGTGTAATTGTAGAAGATAAAAAATTGGGTTCCATTAGGTGATCAATAAGTAACTGAACTCGTGTCTACTAATATGTTCCGCAAAGTCCGTATATGTTTTAACATTTAAATTGTTTAAAAATTACAGGACTTGACTTCACACCTAGGAGTCACACAACCACAACTCTCAACTTTCAATAAAAAATAAAATAGTGAAATAATTTGTACGTAAAAATTATAAATTATTATCATGGAAAAATTTATATAATGGCTATATTAATTGATTTATAATTATTATTAAGAGGCCCAAAATTAACTGTACAACACATAATTATTATGATTTATTTAATCATTTTTGGGTCAAACGAAGAATTTAATTATAATATATATATATATATATATATATATTTATATATAATTTGGTAGCGGAAGGTTTTAAAATAAGACGGACCAAAATATTTGTGGGTATGAATTAATCAGTCGAGTTTAATTATTTAAATGAGATAAGATCTTACTTGTAATATGTAAAGTGAATTTGGATGAAGATATTTTATATTCTCTGTTGGCACTATAAATATACCTAGAGGCCTCATTCTAATTACACACAATTTTCCACTCTCTCCACAATATATTGTATCTTAATAATAGGTTTTGTTACTCTTCTTTCGAGTTAGCGAAACGTTTTCTCTTAGGCGAAGCTGATGGTTCAAAGTGTATTCGATCGGCAGGATTATCGAGGAAAAATTTTCAAATTATTTTTCTAAATTGATTTGCAAAATTGTTTTGAATCTATTTGTTTATATAAAAAATATATTATATTTTCATTGTGCGTGCTTTGACTTGTGCAGATCTTCCCTTTTCGCACCATCATCGTCGACAATGTTCATCTCCACCACAACCGAAGTTTTTGCCAGAGCGAAACGATCAGGGTGGAGTATTGCATTGATATCGATGGCCATCGACATCTGTAACAGCGGCGAAAGTAAGCGAAGCATCATCGACATAAATAAGGGTTTCATGACCAAATCGTTGGAGTTGATATTAAGGGAATTAGACAGAAGTCGCTGTAGAGAGAAGGTTTGAAATTCCTCACTATTCTTAGCGCCTAAAATTAGAGTGGTGGATGTCGTCTGTGCTTATACATTAATCTCAGATGCTAAAATCAATGAGTCAATTGGGGGAATAATTAACAACTACTAATACATTTATATATATCTCATGGCGGAATGAGACAACAATATATTACTGCAACGTATATGTTAAATACAAGGACCAATATTACAAATAACACATCTTCTATTTGTCCATATCCATTACGATAATGAGTTCTTTAGTATAAAACATAATAATTAGTGCTTGATAAAAATATAAGAAAATATACCAACTAAAAGCACGAGTCATAGACAGATCTCGTTCCATTCACGTTGTCTTTACCTGTAAACTTGAGAATTCTGTTTACATGTACATACAACATAGACATGCATAATAGTAAAAATACAAAAGGAAATGAGAAAAGGTTTTCAACTTGTTTGGGCCATGCCCTACTCTACGCATTTCAGCCCAACTTAAGAGATCCGATAGCTATTGCATACGAAAAGATTGCCTACGTACCCTTTAGGGATCAAGCCTACGTAGTTATATTCCATACTTGGACATGCTCTTCTCATGCAGTGATAAATGGTAGCACATGATAACATTTATTATTATGCCCGTCCACCCAATAATATTGGCATATCCATCGTAACAACCACAATATGATAATACAAAATAAGGAATAATACTCCAACATGCAAACACAACCAATAGTCACCGGATCCCAAAGTAATAACAACACTAGTCACATCAAATAACAGTAACAGTTTTAACCAACAATCACACATGATAACATAACGATAATCACTAACAACTACATGCACATACCAACATCGAGTAAATACCAATAATTAGCAAGTATCCGCTCCAAACATAATCGCAGACTGTAACATCCCTCATTTCCGAACTTCCAAGATGGAATTTCAATGTGCTGTAGTTACTTTGAAATTATCTTTCGACGACAAAGATGAGATCAGTTACATTATAATAGTTTAAGTAAAAAGAGCATCAAATAAATGTCATACATCATAATCATTCTTACATATTCAAATTTGTTCTCATAGCATGATATAATACAATTATAGTCAATAGTGTTAAGCCTAACATATGAATATGCTGACATGAACTCTTAATACAGCGAAATCAAAATAACAAATATTTTTTAAGCCACCTCCTTCGTCTTTGGAACTCTTCGTTCGTCTTTCGAAAGATACCTACCTGAACCCACAAACTCAAACTACTTAAACAAATGCCCATGAGTTTGTGGGAAAAATAAAACACAACTTAGACATTAAATTTGATATAAGAAATATATTACCCTAAATGTAAAATATAGCCACACCACGTCGCTAGAGCATGGAACACATTTTCTCTTCACTATAACATAATAAACATCTAATAGATTTAAACTTAAGCATAAATCATTATGTCCTTCTTGAGGGACTTATTCATACAATAATGCCATAATCGAAATCAATAGCCATTTCACTCGGTATGTCATTCTATTCTTATTCCATTTCCTTTTCAAACCCTGAAAGATACTACCTTCACTGCACTAAGGCCTTACGCCTTTATATTCTAGCGAAGAATTGTAGATTTAACTTTTAGCTGCCACCAAGTCCTTACGCTTTCACTATTTCCTTAGTCTGTCTGATTTCACTTTCGGTTTTGCTTTCCACTTGGGCTTTAGTTTGTTTTCATATTTTTCTTACCAGTCAGGCCTTAAACCTATGTTGTCGATGCCACTAAGGCCTTGCTCCCTCTCTTTCAGTTCTTGACTGTCACATTAGGTTTTGCGCTGTCTGCCAGTTCTCCAATTACCTACCTAACCAATCATATATTAGGCTTTCCTTTAGCTATTCATTATGCTACTTTGACTCTGACTACCCTCGGCTAACTTCGCTTCTTACAATATTATCATCTCAATGTTATAAGTACTAATTTCCGCCATCTTAAATCTTAGCATCAATTTTATTCCCTCGAAAGTCAATTAGTTCCACTTTCAACATTTCATCGGGAGCTAATCTTCTCTCGGCAATCACTACCTTTGGTCTCGTCTAGGGAAACCCAACTTAGTTTAGTTTTTTAAGTAAATAGAATCTTAATTCTAGGTTCTTGAAATCACCTCCTTTACCTATAATTCCTCTGTATCCGTTGTCCCCTTCAGCCTTCGGCTTTCAGCCAATACCTTCGGTTACTAAACATAGATTCATACTTAGCATTTCTTAGCTTTTCACTTAAGTTTTATACTTAATGTTCTAGTTCATTTACTTTCGATTCGGCTCCACTGCCTTTTGTATAATGGCTCACCATTTCTTTTCCTTATATAATTCATTTTAATTAGTTTCATTAAGTAGAAAACTTAATAAGTAGAAGTACATGCAAATACTTAACATATAGTATTATTATTTAATTTCATAATTGAGTTATTTGTTAAGTATTTGCATAATTATAATATTATTATTTAATTCCATAATAATATTATTATCTAATAAGTAGACGTACATGCAAATACTTAACAAATAATATTATATGTAATTCATCCTACTTAACAAATAAGTAGACGTACATCTAACTGCACTTGTACAAATGGGGTTTTGGGTCTTTTTCTTAGGACGGAATGATTGGCATAGTAAACTTTTTGGATACCGCTCATTCAAGATCCGATCAATGAAGGTAGTCTGACTTGGATCGGACCCCCATTCATCATCTCTTATATTCATATTATCATCCATCAACCGCTTGACCATATCCACGATAAATGCCTCTGATGTCCGGTAGTCCGGGGGTCGCCTTTCAGTCACCACACTAAGCGTTTGGCTTTGCAAACGGTCTTGGTGAGTGGGATGAAGCTAGGTTCTCCTGTCTTCGAAAGAGCCACTCCCTCGGGGTCCTGTTGGCTTGCGGTTGGCCTGACTGAGACAGTTTGGACATTCCTAGCGTTATCAAATGCATTGGCGTTTCCTTCCAATTTGACGTCGTTAAATTACTCTCCATCTTTGGAGTCGGAGAGGTCCATAGCTATGTCATCTTACGGGGTCTTCGCTCCTTAGTTCAAGTTCATAGCTTGTTGCCTTGCGGCTGATGGAGTGCTTGTGTTTCCTTCTACATTGATTCCCACGGTTTCAGCTATCACTCCTCTTTGCGGTTGATTTCCGTTTCTTCTGTTTAGACTAGAAACGGAAGAATTTTCTTGTTCTTTAGCAGCTGTGAGTTCGGCCATAGTTCTTGGAGTAGTTTGTGATTGTAAGGTCAAGTGGGCATTAAGCTTATCCATTAGAGCTCTCTGACTACTTTCCATTTTCTGATTGATTTCATCAACCATTTTATTCAACTCATCTCTTGTAATGACATCGTGTTGATTGGACGATCCTGGCTCCTGATCTCCTATGTTAGTGCCATTTACTTTGATTTGCTGATGATTCATCTCCTCTCCGGCTATTACTGTCCTATAAATCTTCCAGAAGCAGTTTTTCTTCTTCCTGGAGCCATTGATTTTTAGCAGCAGATCTTTTGAATAGAGATTAAGGATCTAACTTCTGAACCTATCTGATCCAATGTAGATAGCTAGATCTAAGCCTGAGTTAGATTTCTCAGTGAAAACACCAAAATGTTAACCCAAAAAATGGATCAACACCCTGAGTTGAGCGTGAAAGCACCAACCCTGTTCTACAGAGCAATAATACAGAGAATAAATGTAGAAAAAGCAGAAGTAGTAAGAAGACAAGAAGAATTTTATAGTGGTTTGGCTGTTAATGAAGCCTACATCCACTTTATAACTTTTATTATTAACTGATTGTTGTTACAAAGTGAATAAAATTACAAAGTTTTGAATATCTCGAGTTAGACTAAGTCCTCAATGCTGAAGTTTACTGGAAAATCACAGTAAACCCCTTGGATGATTGCTGTGAGGAGGGAGGAGAAGAGTGAAGAATAGTTTTGTAATGCCCCTGAATTTTAATTAACATTATTCAGGATATTTAATTGGATAAATTAAATAGAATAATGTGAATAATTAGGGAGATGAGATTAATAAATCCAATGGCCGTGTCTTAATGAATGAACTAAAATAAGACTTAAATAAATTAAGAAGGATGAATTTTTCCTAAGGGGTAAACTTGAAAATGGGGCTACATTTCTTAGTATATATCTCTTCCTCCACTTGAATAAATTTGCACTTTCTCATTCTTAACTCCTCATCACTTCGGCCGACGATTAAAAAGCTCTAGAAAGAGTTTAAGTTGAAGAAAAATAGTTAAAGCTAAAAAATTATCTCATTCTCCAATCAGCTAATCAATGTAAATAATCATGCGTATCATCTCGTTTTTCTGTGTTTGGATCAGCTATGGGATATACCCGATTCATGTTTGTGATTTTGGTTAGGATATAACCATTTAAACCTTTGTTTGGATAAGACATATGTGTTTTAAAATGTTAATGAGATTATTAACACATTTTCATTCGGTTTTGGTTAAATTCCGAGTTGTTTTGATCTTTATATGCTTTGAAACTTTAATATGTTGAAGTATATGATTTGTCAGATTTTTGGTAATTTTTGAGGATTTTTCCTTAGTAGTTTACTATGGTAACTAAATTATTTATGCCCAAGGGCTAAACAAAAAATTTGCTTTCGAAATTATTTAAACTCGGAAGGAAATTGCTTTTGGAAATATTTGAGGAAGAAGTAGCGTTTTGAGAAAAAGGTTGACTTTTGTATACGTTTTACTATTTGGAAGTATATGAGAAGGTTCCACAGCCAATTCAAAATTAGACAAACAAGATAAAAACATCACTTCGGTGGGCCTAGTTCTGCCTTCGACTCCAACAAGCCTGCTTTTACCATTTCGATGAAGTCAAAATGCAACGACCCAATATTTTCAACAATTTGCATCCGCATATGTCGGACTCGAATTGCTCAAAATACCGAATTGTAAAATAATTTTGGCAAATCTCAGAATATACAGCAAATAAATAAATCATAGAATCACAGACACAGAGTAATATAACACATCGGAAGCAAAGTGATAGTAGTTCATGAAGCTACTATATAAATACATCAGAGTTAAACAAGGGTTCAATAGAAGTTTAATACAATAATCAAGTACAAAGCCGAATACGTCACTGAAATCAACTGAATAACTAGGATCAACTAAATACTGAAATTGAAATAGATAGCTGGATCTTCAAGCAAAGCTCCAATTCTAAAGGTGAGTCTCTAATGCCGTATCACTCAGTCTGACCCGAACGTAAAGCAAAACACAAAACACTTGAGTCAGGATATACATACTTATACAATATAAACCAACTCAAGTGAACTGTAATAGAAATGTACAAGTAACTTAAAGGATGCTTGGGACCACCCATCCTCGAAGGATCCGTTAAACTATTTACTATGTAGTAATATTTCGCTATTATAGTGATGTCTATAGTAAAATAAACTTACTTTTAAATAGCGTTAAGGGGTTACCCATATAGCCCTTAACACGTAATAGTGCCAATAGTCTATATAGTACCGTAATACCTCCTGATCGGGAGGCTACCAGAGGTACTCTATAGGTACGACACAAATCAAACTCGTACAAGGCACTCTAGGGTAGGTGACACTGCACAACTAGGAAGTGCCAGGGTAGATATACCAATTACACTTCCGGGCCGGTGGTAACGCGTAGCAGCTACTACCGCCCACCTCGAGCCACACCCCCAAATCAAAAGAATCAAAAGGGGCCACCGAATCAATCTCAAAGTCCGAATATAACAGCGAAAGAGTGTGTCCGATCAGAGGAGCGACCTCATTAGCCCGTCGATTACTCCTGTTTTAGCCACCTTATGCCAACTCACGCGAGTCGGGTCCACGTTCATACCTCAATGGACGTCGCCACCATCCTACTTCATTCTGAAATCTCCATCGCATACACGGTTGTTAAGCGGTTTTCGGAGTTGGCAGAGAGTATGACAACTTCCGATCCCGGTCTCTTTAACAGCCAAATGTTATTATTACCCATGGATATTTATTTCATACATTTCTGTTCCAATACCATTTGAAACCAAATACCATTATTTTCCAAAATAATATCCATTTCAAAACTAAATACTATATTATTTCATTTCAAAACCAAACCAATATATCATTTAAATAAAACCAACATTTCTAAATCACTGAATATTTCCTTCAATCTATTTAACATGAAATATTCCTTTAAATTATCTTAAACCAATCCACTTTATAAAGTCATATTCTTACATCTTTAATTTCAACAAGTTTCAAATTAATAGATATAAAGACAATTCTTAATTAAATACAATTTCCAATAAATTCATTTCCGAAATCATATTACTTTCAAGTTATAACAACTCTGAAACCAAACACCATGAAACCATAATACTTTGAAATCCTAATAATTTAGAAATGTTATCATTTGGAATTCATACTGCTTAAAATCACAGTACTTTGGAAATGTAACCTTAAGGAATCATAGCATTTTTGGAATGTAATACTTTCCACTTTAACATTTTACATAATCAAAGTATTTATATATTTACAAATTTTAACATGGTCATCTTATCATAGCCTTATAGTTAAATAAACTTTGTTACTGTAATATTCAATTTAAAGCTGAAATTCTTATGTTAAGTTAAAAGTACATTATTAACTTACATTATTATTACAATAAAGAAACTTTATTATTTTAATCATTTAAAATATGCCATTTACATTAACTAAAACTTACCTATCAAATGTACATTGTCAACTTACATTTTATTATTATAGTAAGGAACATTTATCATTTTAATCAATTTAAAATACACCATTACATTAATTAAAATTTTACATGTTCCTTTCATTAATTAGAACTTTACACGTTTCTTTCATTAATTAAAACTTTACATGTTTCTTGTATTAATTAAAACTTTACATGTTTCTTTCGTTTTTGCTATTACAGTAAAGAACATTTATTATATTAATCAATTAAAATATTAATTAAACTTACATCTCACATGTATGTTTAATTTACATTTTCCTGTTTTAAAGTCATAGCTATTTATTTTACAAAACATAACATTTGATAAAAGAATATTTTATCATAGTTAATATAGCAATCAAATTTTCTTCATAGATCTATTCATCAAGACATCAATTAACTATGATTTTCCAGTTAAATAAATTTTATTGCAAAATGTCCAATTAAAACTGTATTCCATTTTACCAGTTCAAAATACATTATTTATTATACAAACACGTCCATTTCATAAAGTAAAATTCATAACAATTTCTAGGTTAGTTTTACAACTTCTATATTAGGTCAAACTCAACTATTAAATTATTTATCACAATAAAGATCTTTGAATTACCATTTAAAACCAATTAAAGATCTTTAAATTACAAGTTAAACCAATTATCAACTTATAAAATTTAAAATTATAGAAAACCACTATCTCTTTATATTTCAAATCATTAAATCAAATTTGAGTTAAAATTCCACATATTCTAAGAATTCAAAATACTTAAAAAATTTCTTTTTTCTAGAAAAATATTACTTTAAAGAATATTAACCATCGGTCTGTATAATATTTTCTAACCTAGGTCAAGTGATACGGATATGTATCATTTCAATCCGTAATTTAAAAGAAAAATCCGGGTTCTATCATTTCAAACCCGCAATCCCATGTAAAATAATGCAATAAAAATCATAATAAAAATCACTCGAGCCTATCATTTCAGCTCATAATAATTTTTCCTTATTCTAAAGTCCGTTCGGTCATGTATCATTTCAACCCATAGTGATAGGGAACTTGCAGCGTGAGATACAATAAATAAAATAAACAGTATATCATATAATAACATATTAGATGATGTAACAAATATATAAACAACATTTAACATCATATAACATATCATAGGCATATATGAACATAACATATAAATTTATACAACTCACTTTTCATCATTCCACAATAATATAAGTACATATGTCTAGGGTGATAAAACTCACATTTTTAAAGCTAGAATTGAAATTCAAACCCAAATCTAAACTCCGCAAAGCACGAAAAGGCACGACAAAGCCCGACTATATTTTTGAGTGAATGAAGAGTCAGATCCAACTCTTGTATGCAAACAGATACACATATATAAGAATATAATTATTAACACAAAGATTAGAATTTAAACAATGGAAAAATATGAAATATAGTGACATAACCTTTGCTCTACCCCACAAGTGGTGATGGTTGATGGAGGTGGCTAGTGGCAAGAGGCCGAGCCTAGCTTTGAAGCAAACAAAGAAAGAGGAAAAGAAAAGAGAAAAGAAATGGAAAAGAAGAGAAGCCATGACTTTAGAGCTTGAACATATATTTTTCTTCACGCAAACGATAATGAGGAGTTTTGAGAATTGTTTGTGCATGAGTTATCAAAAGAAATACATGGCTAAATATGGAAGAAAAAAAGAAACGGCTAAGGAGGAATAAATGATAGGAAACAAAAAGGCATAAATTAAGAAGAAATAAACTTGCATATGTTTTATTCTTAAATGCAAATGAATATGAGAAGTGGGAAATGAATCTTTGTACATGAATTGATAAAGTTTCTCACGGCTAATAGATGGAGTAGTTTGTAAGGCAAGCAAAGAAGTAAATGCTAGGAAACGGAAAGACATAAGTTAAGAAGAAAGAAACGTATATATTTATTCTTAATTGCAAATGAAAATGAGGAAATGAGATAATGAGAATATTTTGTGCTTGATATGATAGGGGAATACACGGCTAGAATAGGTGAATGGATAGTGTAAGAAATAAAGAGGCTAGGTAATTAAAAGCAAGAAATTAACGCATGTAACCTATGTCTTTTAAATTTCTCCAAGCCATTTATTTGCATAGATTTCTTTCTAGAAATGAAATGAGAGATGAGAATGATTTGATTTGTACGTGAATAACAAGTGAAATGCATGGCCAAAAGAAAAATGAACGTCTAAGGGGAAGTTTTGGATGGTAAGAAAAGGAAAAGTCTCATTTTGAAATAAAGAAAGAACAACTAATGATCTTTGAATTACCTAAACCATTTATAAAAAATAAACCAATCAAAAATCAAAAGTAAAAATAAAATAAAATAAAATTTAAACAAAATAAAATTAGAAATATGAAAAATAGAAAATAGAAAATAAATTAGGGAAATGAATATCGGAAAAATAGAAAATAAAATATCGAAAATTATTGCGCGTAAAACACTATAATTTATCTAATTCAAAAAGTATAAATCAAAATTCAACGAAACAAAAAGCAGAATTAATATTAAAATAAAATACATTCTCAAAGGAAAATATTAGGATCTAAAAATTCAAATTTAAAATTTTCAGCTATGGTCAAACTTTGACTTTCAGTTGACAAAATACAAAATTTTCAGAAAACGTTTATTTTATTTGGAAAATAAATTGCAAACAAATTCCAAACTTACATTGGAAAAATTCCAGAAATTTAATTTTAAATAATTTAAAAAAAATTAAAGGTTTCTAAAAATTTAAATAAAAATATTTACAAAATTATGGGTTAACACAAAAGGTACCTTTCGCCTAAGACGGAAGGGAAACAGTTACCCTCTGCCAAAGTCGAAAGGTAGGCACGGGGCCGAAGGGAAGAGGGGCGAAGGAATGAGGAGGCTGCTTCGTTTGCTTTCGGATAGAAATATAATTGCTATCGAATAAGTTGAAAGGGGATCCTTCGACTCTAACATTTTATAAGAGATTAAATTTTTTATATATTCAAGAAGGGGTTTCGAATGGGATCTTCAAAAGCTTAAACCTTCTAGAGTACTGTTTAATTTTTTTTCTTAAAAGGTGTTTTAATACCTTTCGATAAGCCGAAGGGCCTTCCGACAAGGTCGGAAGTATATGGATTGGTTTCAACACCAACATTTCGTTGTTTTTGAATGATTTCGAAAGGTTTTGAAGGGGTTATCTTCAATGGTTGTGAATGGTTTTGATTTCGAAAGGTTTGATTTTGAAAGGTTTTAATTTCGAAAGGTTTGATTTCGAAAGGTTTTGAAGGGGTTATCTTCAATGATTGTGAAAGTTTTTTGATTGTGAAGGGTTTTGATTTCGAAAGGTTTTATTTCGAAAGGTTTTGAAGGGGTTATCTTCAATGGTAGCAAAAGTTTTTGATCTCGAATACTTTCGAAAGGTTTATAAATGGTTTTATAAGGTGGGATACCCCAAGCTTTCGACAAGGTCGAAAGGTATGATTTTGTGATGCTTTCAAAAGAAAGGTTTCAGAAGGGGCTAACTTTAGATGTTTATTTGCTTTCGAACGGGACTTCATTCGAAGGGTTTTAAAGGGCTGTTTTTAGCCATTTTCCTTAAGTAAAATTTTGCTAATTTGAAGGGGTTACTTCGAAGAGTTATAGCATAAAATACTTATTTTGTTTGGACATGTAAGGGGGGAGCCTTATATAAATTTGATGTTATTAAACCTTGGGGACACCGGAGTGGGATTACTGATTTCGATACTTACTTTGGGGTTACAAACAGAAACATGCCTTTGAAATGATACATTGGGGCTATCAATGTGTTTTTATTTAATTTAACCTAATTGGGGCTTCTAATGGAATAGGTTAAATAAGTGGAATACCTGGGGAAAAATATATAATCATGGGGATCATGAGTTTTTATATATAATCATGGGGATCATGATATTTTTATTGGCCAAGTGATGAGTTCTTGGTCAACTTAGGAAAACCATGAATTGTGCGGTGGATAGCCCACATCAAATTTCTAAAGTAAAGAATGATTTGCCAGAGGTGGTTAGCCTCGGGATTTGGCATCCAAGGGTTCATAATCATCCTAGGAAAACTATGGAGTGTGCGGTGGATAGCCCACGCCATCTTTTATAAAACAATGTATGACGGATAATTTGCATTTATTTTAAAGGGATTTGGGATGGATAGTCCTATTAAAGTTTTGACGGATAGTCATTTTAAAGATTTTATATGGGAACTCTAATAAATTGATTTTAGATGGAAAATCTAATAAATTGCTTTTAGATGGGATATCTAATAAATGGGTGGATGATATATTCAATGCACATGATTTATGGCTTTATTTTATAGTATGTTAAGACCCATCATTTTGGATGCAAGGACATAGTAAATGATTTGCATGTTTTATTTTGGATACCAGTGAGGGAAAAGCCCATTTCACTAAGCGGCGTAGTCTCACTAGACATCTATTTATGATAAGAGATGATAGGGGATTATTCATACCATACTTATTGTCTAACTCAAATTTTTTGTTTCTCCTCTCGGGAACTCAAAATTTATTTGAGTAGTTTGAGAGTGAGAGACTTTCAGGTTTTGGACGAATAAGCTTCCGGAGACGTACAAGAGGCGGTGTTGGCTATATAGGAGCTATTTTGTGTCTTCCGCTGTGATGTACTAAGAACTGTAAAGTTTATATTTATTAGTTCTCTGATCATCATAAGGGGACATCTACATAGTTATTCTTATCGTATTTTGTACATGAATATGTGATCTGAACGTGGTTAACGTCTGGTATTATGTAATTAAATATTAAATTGAAATTCATAAGAAATGAGAAATTCTATTTTTTTGAAGTTTAATTTTTTCATATTTTTGTGTGCTGGATTGCCAATAGTTTCAAGATTCCAATTTGGTCACTCAGCGATAACACCTATGGATGACCGCAGCATCTATGGCAGTTAGTTTTGAGCCTCCAGAAATGGGATGTTACAAGTTTTTGTAGAGTTTCAGTAGCCAGTCACTTGGATCTTCTTTATGTTGCAGATAGGTGATTATTTATAGAGGTTTAAAAGCTACTGGGCTAGTCCTTCTTGCCAGATGCTTGCAAACGACTGTAAGAAGACGCACTGCAAGTCTCATCTCGAACCGAGCTAACTTGATGGATTGCTAGTGATCCATAGATTCTGCCTCGATGGTGACCTAACGACTAGGGATGCTTCCTTTACCTCCTACCTCAAAATTCATTGTGACCAGGCAAAGCTGCATGGATCACTAGCGATCTATAGTACATGGATCGCTAGCAATCCATGTATTTAGCGTATTTTGGGGCTTTGTCTTCTAAGGTACATTTGTCTCTCGTGTTGTTGTCCTCCAAGTAATTTCATATCATATTGCCTTGTTTTGTTGACGATCTGTTTACTGGTTGCATTGGACCGCTGATCGAACTAGACGAATGCTTATTTGCTTATTTCTCGATTTAACTAGCCCGAAATCCCATCAAACTTAGCCATTGTTTTTAGAATACCAATTGGATCATGATGTAGGTGAATTCATGAATCCATGAGCCAAGTTTATGGATCTCTAGCGATCCATAGATGATGGATCACTAGCGATCCATCTCCTTTGCTTATTTTTTTCTTTCTATTTCTCTGACTTCGCTTGGTTTGTTGTTCTATTCTTTTTGGTTGGCTCTTGAGCTATTCTGACTTGGCCAAGCTGTTCCAACTTCCTTTGAATTTCCCCGGGGTTATAAACCCGGATAATAAAATATTTTTTAAGCCACCTGCTTCGTCTTTGGAACTCTTCGTTCGTCTTTCGAAAGCAACCCTGAACCCACAAACTCAAACTACTTAAAGAAGTACCTATGAGTTTGTGACAATAATAAAACACAAGTTAGACATAAAGTTTGATATAAGCAATATATTACCCTAAACGTAAAATATAGCCATACCACATTGCTAAAGCATGGAACACATTTTCTCTTCACTATAACATAATAAACATCTAATAGATTTAAACATAAGCGTAAATCATTATGTCCTTCTTGAGGGACTTATTCATACAATAATGCCATAATCACAATCAATAGCCATTTCACTCGGTATGTCATTCCATTCTTATTCCATTTTCTTTTCAAATCATGAACGATACTACGTTCGCTGCACTAAAGCTTTACGCTTTCATATTCTAGTGAAGAATTAGAGATTTAACTTTCGGTTGCCGCCAAGGCCTTACGCTTTCACTGTTCCATTAGTCTGACAGACTTCACTTTCGGTTTTGGTTTCCACTTGGGCTTTAGTTTGTTTTCATATTTTAGTTACCGGCAGGTCTTAAACCTATGTTATTAGATGCCACTAAGGCCTTGCTTTTGCGCTTTCAGTTCTTGGCTTCCACATCAGGTTTTATGCCATCTACCAATTCTGTAATTGCCTGCCTAACCAATCATACATCAGGCTTTCCTTTAGCTATTTATTATGCTACTTTAACTCTGACTACCCTCGGCTAACTTCCCTACTTAAAAATATTATCATCAATGTTATAAGTACTAATTTCAGCCATCTTAAATCTTAGCATAAATTTATTCCCTCAAAAGTCAATTAGTTCCGATTTCAACATTTTATCGGGAGCTAATCTTCTCTCGGCAATCACTACCTTTATTCTCGTCTACGGAAACCTGACTTAGTTTATTTTTTTAAGTAATCAATACAGTGAAATATGAATTGATTCTATATGATTTTCAAGAGAATATAGTATATTTGTCAAGAGAATTTTTAAGAGAGTAAGAGGAGGGAAGAAAGTTAATAATTAGTTATCAAAAAGTTTATTTGCACTTCCCTTTATATAGTAAATGAACATATGTGTCTGTTTGTGAAGAGGTGCGACGAATAGATATTTCCTTTTAACATTTAAAAACCAATTGGTGTTATGTATATCGACATGATTTTCTAGGTATGTCAACATACCTTAGTTGAAAATGAAAACTATCTTCATAAAAATAATTTGAAAATTATATACTTTGTAAAATAATTCGGTACTTTGTAAAATAGTTTGAACATAGTATAATCATTTTAAACTTTGAAAAACTTCTATAAAATATTTTGAAAAATATTTTGGTTAAAAATACAAAAGATTAGAAAATTGAAGATGGAGATCAAAGATTGCTATCAAGGACTTCAACAATATATGCTATGACAATATACACTAAATATAATCTCGAGATCTTCATATCTTGGTCTTTGAATTCATGAGTCTTCATATCATCTTTATTTTGTGTCTTTATACTATACAGTCTTCAATTCAACATCTTCGTAATATTCTGCGCTATATACTATATAACTTGGCTAAACATTAGTATCTATATTTTATATGTTTATATATAGTTGTTGTCATCAAAATCAATAACTGAGGTATTAACAGTCTCTCCCTTTTGATGATGACAAATATTAAATATTTCTATGTATAACATATGATATAACTCCCTTTGAATTATCTAACCCCCATGAATATTTGCATGTATATTTTATATTTTTCTCCCCTTTTTTCATCAACAAAAATGGGTGAAAAAATAAACCCCCCTTAAATAAAATACTTATAAACTGTAGAGTCAAAATCAATAATCAAGTTTTAAGTAATATGCTAGTCAAAATGGGTTTATCTATATATTTGGACTAGATTAATTAGAGTATATATTTAAATGAGATATAGATGCAATATGATATAATTATGATATATAAATGATGATTTAACCATCCAAGCATTTAATTCGAACCAAACCAAATCAAAGCCATGCTTATTTATTTTACAATCAAACTTAGCGTAATTAATCCAAACCAAATTATTTGCCTATTACTATTGAAACAAAATAAGTTTAATATACAAACTTATGAATTGATAATAAATAGAAATGTAGACATTCCTAGAAACATCAACCCAACCTTCAGATCCAAAGATTAGATTTGCTTTGATTATATCCTAATCTTCATTGTCGTTTGAGCATTTTGGGTTGTTGGTTTGATCAGCTTTGATCAAGGAAGAGATTAACCATCGAAGAGCATCAAAGTGCTTCTCTTGCTCTTTTATCGTTTGAATTTGGCTTAATTCCAAATGCCTTTTGTTTTTTAGAATAAAAGAGAGAATCTTTGAATGATTAGACAGTTTCTTCAAATTTCGATAGAGTGTTTGGTGGAGAGAAGACATTTTTATTAAAAAATGTTTAAAAATGAAAAGGGAATAGAGAATGAAATCGTGAATGAACTTTTTTGGAAGAAATAGGCTTATATAGGAGTGAAAATTTGTTTGAAAAGTTTTTATAGATGGTAGTTATAATATTTTTAAATTTCAAAATTGTGCCGAACGTCTACGATATGTCGACATATACTATATATATGTATGTCGACATATATACTTGAAAATGCAATATTTAAGTTTTTGTTTTTATTTAATACCAATATATTTTCACAATTTTCAGAGACTAATAGAACCATATAGAACAACAAGAAATAGATTCCATAAGGTTTGAAATAAGGAGGAATATGCATGAGAGAGATGTTGGCCTTGTTGAAAAGTATTCGAGGCAAAGTGGGTTCACCTCTTAAATCAACACCAAAATATTCAAACACTCTTGTAAGATAACCATCATGGTAAAGTGTATTCTCATGTCTAGAAATATTCTTTTGAACAAAATCATCTAAAATGACTTGTGCCCAGTTGATGTCATATTTTCCATAGATGGCAAAAAGAGCTTTAAAACTTTGTGAGTCGAGTTATTGTAATTTTCCATCCCCGGAGTAATGCTTTATTGTAAAATAAAACTTAAAAGTCTGGATTTTGGTCTAAGACTTTTATGTTGAAAATCTAATTCTTCATTATGTTCGAAAATATTCTGAAAAACTTCATGATTGTTCATCAATTTTTAAAGGCGGAGAGGTCAATTCCACTAAATTTACAACAAAATATTTGACCCAAAAATTCATAATCTTAAACAATAGCAGTGCCTTTTACAGTACTCCACACTTGTCCCTCTTCTCCTTGAAAAAACTTTCAATTTATATTTGCATAAAGCATTTTAACTAAATCCGAATAACAGACAAAGATCATTTTGAGAAGAGTCAACTGAACCAAGAATTTCATTTTTAAACAAAGGTCTTGAAGACTATAAGTAGAGAAATAATCAAACTTTGCAAATCTTCAGGAAAAAACTTTTTCGAAAGTAGCATATTCAACATAAGTATCCATGGCTTCTTTGTCATTGAAAAGAAAGCCTTTGATTTTCTTTGAGAGCTATTAGGTTTTTGGTTCTTGGCTTGAGGATGCTATTTTTGCGTTTAGAGATAAGAGAATGAAGAGATTATTTGAATTTTGAAATAAAGTGAGTGAACGAATGGATAGAGATAGGATAAATTAATAGACAGAGAACTGACATTTCAATTTTGAAAAGATGAATTTTCAGTTATTAGAGTTAATGCAAAATAGTGAGAAATTCAAAATTTTAATTTCAAATGAAATTTCAAATATTTGACAGATATGTTGACATATGGGCTCTGCGTACGTCGACATATAGGCCGTAAAATCCAAAATTAAAACTAGTATAAAATATTCCTATATATATCTATATACTTGTATGCATCCAATATTACTATTAATCTATATTTTATTACTAAAAACATGAAATAAAAATTAAATGTAAAAAGTACCACCTTTTGCTCCTTTTCTTTGATCAGTTTTAATTAGTCTACTATTGCCGTAAAACACATGTTTGCATCCTCAATATCTGGTTCATTATCACTTGAAGTAGTATTTGAATCATCTAATTTTATTGTGTAAGCCTCTTTCTTTTTCTGGATGAGTCAGTAACTGGCGAAATCTTTGATTTATTCTGATGCGGACAATCTCTTTACATATGATCATGTTCTTCGCATTTAAAACTTTTAATTGGACCTTTGGTTCCAGAAATCTTGTTCAGGTCTTCAAAAGTTATTCATCTTTCTATATTTTAGGGACTTTCTGAAATTTCTGGTCATGAAAGCAATCTCCTCTTGATATCATCGTCTGAATCTTGGTTGTCAGTTGTTGTGTTGAATGCAATGGATTTCTTTTCTATTGCCTTGCATTCTGTTCTGCTTTGCAACTGTGTTTCATAGGAAATTAAATTACCTGTTGACTCTTCAATTTTTAGAGTACTAATTTCATTAGCCTCTTCAATTGCTAGTATCCTTTGATCCTAGTTTGAAGAGAGTGAATTAAAGATATTTCTAACTTGGTCCTCTTCAGAAAAGTTTTTTTTCCAATGAGACTAAAGAATGTACTATATCTTGAAATCTACAGTATATGTCAGAAATAGACTCATTTTGATTCATTTTAAATATCTATTACTGATTAAGTGTAACAACCTGAATAAGATATAAAAATTAATTAATGAATTAATTGAATAATAAAATAAGTTTGTCAAATTATCAGAATCGAGCTATGGGAGTTGCACCATTGTGTCTGTGGCAATTTTCTATCAATTTCTATATATAGTTTGTCAAAATACAAGTTAATATGAAGAAGATATGAAATAAACAAGAAAACAGAAATTAAAAGAAAAATGTTCAGGTCAACCCAGAACAAGGCCAGGTCAACCCCCAAAAGTCAAGGTCGATCCTCACTAGTTATATGTCGACCCACTTTTGTTTATTTGACGTATATTTTTCCAGTACGAAGCGAACACGTCATTTTGCAACTTTTCTTCAAACATGTGTGTTCGTGCTTCCATCCGACGGTTCCTAGTGAGCCTATGATGTGGTTGCACCAGATTTAATCTTCAAATCCAATGGTCTGAGATCCTTAAACTACATTATAAATAAGTCCCTAGGCCTAGCTATTTTTCTCATTCAGATTTTCTCTTATGTGGGTTTATTGCCAAAGGCTGGACCCTAAATAGAATTTTTTTCCAAGGAGGAAATCTTTTTGATAAAAATATTCTACGTTTTAGCAGTGGATCAAGGAAGACCAAAGACTAGAGCTAAGGACCACATGTGAGTGTTTAGTAATTATTTTAGATTTTTAAGTAATTTAAAATAATAGGGTTCTCAATAGTTATAGTTGTTATGCAATTTTGAGACAATTTCTATATAAGTTGTTTACATCCCGTCTTTAAAGTTCTTTCAGTCTATTTTATTCAGATATTTTTATTCAGCTATTTTATTCAGCTATTTTCAGTTACTGTTATTTGCATTTATTTGCATCTGTTTTACGTTAGAATTTAGCATGTAAATTTTAGTTTCTTTTTATTACTTTTTGCGCGAATAAAATATAAGAATATTAATAGAGAGAATAATTCACAAATATGCATTAAAATAGAAAACATTAAATTTATTGAAATTGGATGTAGAATAAGAAAAACTGTAATAAAAAGTGGATAGACTGAAATAGGCAAATTTAAGACATTTGTAGCATGTTTATAACTAGTGGTCATAACTAAAAAGATAAAACAGAAGAGTAACAATTCTAACATAGGTTATAATTAAGCAGAAAGAACAGAAATACTTATTTTAAAACTTTGACTAGAATTATAACATAGATTATAGTTAGAAATAACAAAAAAGGCTTATTTTAAAGACTTATAATTAAGTTATAAGAAAATATAGCAATGGTAACAGAAAAGGCTTATTTTTAAGAAAATAAGAGCAGAAATAATAGAAGAGGCTTATTTTAAGAACTTACACTAAGTTAATATGCAAGAGCAGAAAAAGGGCCCATACCAACAACATTCTCTTTCAGACTAGGACCGATGGTCTTACAACAGATTAGGTGAGGCTAGGAAGGACCCTTTCAGACTAGGACTGATGGTCTCACAATAGTTAGGTGAGGCTGGGACACAGGGTAAATAAGTAGCTAATAGAGAGAAGCTCAAATCGGAGGATTTGGGCACGAGGCACAACTAGATTTTGTTTGATAGGACCCGCACTAACAGCATTCCCTTTCAGACTAGTACTAATGGTCTCACAAGACACTTAGGTGAGGCTGGGTATGACCCTTTTTGGCTAGGACTAATGGTCTTACAACAGATTAGGTGAATGGGCATGCTTATGCTGACAGGGTGAGTAATAGGTCACAAGAGGGGGACGATAATGAGTGTGTACCAACGGTGACTAAGCGTGCGACATCGATTAGGGTTATAATTCGCTACCGCATTCCAAACGCTAAACATGTGTCTTGCTATAGGACCCACAGGATGGGACTAGCTCACAGTGGCACTACAGAGATAGAAGGCCAATCAACGGGTAGATTTAGGATTCAGCCTAATTAAAATAGGATTAGGATTTCAGCCTAATCACAACAATCTAAGACAAGTGCAAACAGTCACAATCAGAGCAATCGGTCAAACAGAATCGGTATTTATCCCATTTTTATCCTTTCTCTATTTCCAATTTGTACTAGAACCGTTGCTAAGTCTATTATCTTTATCTTGCTTGAAAATAACTAGTAGTTACTTTCACTCACCAAACTTATAGTCTGACTCCTCTATTTCCCCCTTTCCCCCCACAGGCCAGCAGAGGCAAGGACAGTAGATTCAGATTTCTTGGAGATTCATTCCCGGTGTTCTTCATGTATTCTTCTTCTTTCCAATTTTCTTTTCATTTGGCTTTTGAAATCTGGTACTTATGAGAGGATGATTATTTTTATTGTACTCTGATTTTATGAGACTGAGATGCATTTTTCATAAGACACGTATATTTTGTATTTGAGACATGTGATGTTTCTCGGACTTATTTATGAAGTTTTATTTTGAATAATGAGTTACCATTTAAATGTTTCCACTATTTATATTTATTTTTCTTGTGAATCTTAGTCTCTGTGATGCTTTAGCTATACCTATAATGCACCATATCTTTTAATGTGCCCTTTTTGGGTTTATTAAGGGGGCGTGGAGTGTTTCACTTAGTATCAGAGCCTAAGGTTACAGGATTCCTAAAAACTTATTTTAAAAGTAAAGTATTTTTCAAAAGTAACATATCTTCAAACTAGAAGTATTTTTCAGAAAGGAACTCTTATTATAGAAATGGTTTTCGAGTATAAGAAAGTTTTTATAAAAATCCCCTCAAAGTCTGGTTCAACCTTCTTTCGATTCTTTCAAGCCTAAATTTTGTTTTCTTTGCATAGAATGGCGGACTCCTCAAATCTTCCAGAGGGTGTTCAAGTCCCTGGCTGGTTCCGTAGATGCCTCCAAGCTATGGCACCAGAGGTGCAAGGATAAGCGCCCAATCCAGCACCTATAGGTGGAGATCTGTTAATCCACCTGTAGCAGCCAATTTTTCTAAGCTATGCAAGGACTTCGCTAGTCTGGGAGGCAGAAAATTTTCCGACACGGAGGATTTCGTCGAGGCATGAGCATAGTTAAGGGATATAGAGCAGGTATTTGGGTTGTTAGGATTAGAGGACCGACATAGAGTTCAGCTTGCATCTGGGTAGTTAAAGGGAGAGGTTAAGGAGGTCCCTAAATCAGGAAACTCTAAGAAGCAGCGTGGGAAGAATAAGAAGGATAAGGATAAGAGGAAAGAAGGAGGATCTCAAAAGCGGATCCGGAAAGGCAAGAAATGTCATAGTTGTGGATTGGTTGGGCATTTCGCAAAGGGCTGTAGGAAGGGCTCGATGAAGGGGAGATGTTACAATTGTAGGCAGCTTGGACACCTTAGTAGAACTTGTCCTCGGAGGACGAGGTAGAGAGCAAGCACACCTACAACGCAGGTACAGGCTTTGGATGCAATACCTTCTAGTGGACCGGATCGAGGTAGGAAAGTATCTGTAGAAGGTTTGATCTCTATTTCAGATTTTCCTATTCAGTCTCTTTTTGATTCTAGAGCATCACATTCTTTCATTTCTAGTTCCTTGGTTGATTGTTTGCACTTAGATATTTCTCTAGTAGTAGACCCTATAGTGTTTCAAACCCCATAGGAGGATCGACACATTTATCCATGATTTATAGGGGTTTGAAAATTTTTATACTAGGCATAGAGTTTGATTGTGACGCTTATCTACTGGAATTTTCGGGATATGGAAAGTTGTAGGAGATGGATTAGTTATCCACTTATGGAGCGATATTGGACTGTGAGAGGAGAGTCATCAGATTAGAGACATGCAATAGCAGGACTCTCGAGGTTTCTTGTGACCCACAGGGTCAGTCATGTTGAGCTTCCTTTATTCCCTTGATTCATCACTAGGAGAGTTAGATTCTATTCCAGTTGTTAGAGATTTACCAGACGTTTTTGAGGAGGTTAGGAGACTACCCCTTAAGAGAGAGATCGACTTTAGGATCTATCTGAATGTCAATGCTAAGCCAGTGGCCTTTCCCATGATACATATGGATCCTAAGGAGAAAAAGGAGTTAAGTAAGCAGATTGGTGAGCTATTAGAGAAAGGCTTCATCAGACGGAGCATATCTGAGTGGGGGGTGCCGGTTGTCTTTGCTACAAAGGCAGATGGTTCCCTTTTACTATGCATAGACTATAGAGAGTTAAATCAGCCCACGAAGAAGTACCGTTACCCACTTCCTAGGATGGATGATCTTTTCGATCAGTTGGTTGGCTCTTTAGTATTTTCTCAGCTTAATTTGGCTACTGGATTTCATCATCTTAGGGTGACTGACGATAGTCATCGATAAGACATCATTTAGGACACCCAATGGATTCTTTGTGTGGTTGGTTATGCCGTTTAGGCCGACCAATGCCCCATCCTATTTGTAGATCTAATGAGCCACATTTTTCGAGATTTCCTAAATAAATTCGTAGTAGCATTTATGGACGATATTTTGGTGTTTTTCAAGACGGAAGAGCACGTTATTCATCTATAAGAGGTTCTTCGTACACTTCGTGTTCATCAGTTGAGGGCAAATTTTTCGAAGTGTCACTTTTGGCATAAGGAAGTGCGTTTCTTGGGGCATGCAGTCTCAAGAGAGGGTCTAGCAGTGGATTCTGCTAAGGTAGTAGCAATACAAATTGAAAGGCCCCCAAGAACGCTATCGAAGTTAGAAGCTTCCTCGGTTTGGTTGGCTGCTATAGGTAGTTTATCTGATATTTCGCTAAGATTTCAGCACCGCTTACTCGCCTCCCTAAGAAGAATGTAGCATTCGTGTGGGACGTAGATTGTGAGGATTCCTTCATGATGCTAAAGAGGGATCTTACTAGTGCACCAATGTTAGTTTTACCAACAATGCTAAGCCTTTTACAGTATACACTAATGCATGTGGAATGGGTCTTGGGGCAATATTGATGCAGGAAGGGAGGGTAGTATGCTATTTAAGTAGACAGTTGACAACTCATGAGAACTACCCCATCCATGATTTGGAGTTAGCTGGTATTGTTTTTGCACTCAAATCTTGGAGACATTACTTGCTAGAAGAGAGGTTCGAGCTTTTCACTGACCATAAATCATACATATTCTCACAAAAGGTTTTAAACTTAAGGCAGCAGCGTTGGATGGAGTTTCTAGCATCATATGACTTTGAGATAGCCTATACCCCTGGTAAAGGGAACGCGGTTGCAGATGCATTAAGTAGGAAGAAAGCAATCCTTAGTCCAATGTTTGTGGAGTGGAAAAGCCTAGAGTATATTTCCATCTTTGATTTTAAGCCCTCGACGGACATTACCCCTGGATTTTTAGCAGCACTTGAAATTAAGCCTACCCTCATAGATCAGATTGGCTCAAGGCAGCGAGAGGATACAGAGCTTTTGGATATTCTAGAGAGAATTAGCAGAGGAGAAGTCTCTAGACATCTACAACGTTATTCCATTGATAGTATAGTGTGGCTAAGGAGAGATGGAAGATTTTGTGTCCCATGCACTAATGATTTGATGAGAGCTGTTCTAGCAGAAGCACACCATTCTCGAATGACTATTCATCCGGGTTGTGATAAGATATATAGGGACATGAAGGGAGTGTTTTATTGCAGCGGCATGAAGAAGGATGTAGTGGAGTTTGTAGCTAAGTGTCTTATATGCCAAAGAGATAAGGCGGAATAGCAAAAGCCTGATGGATTGCTTCAACCATTAGATGTACCCGAATGGAAGTGGGATAGTGTTTTGATGGACTTCATAGATAGTTTACCCCGATCTAGGAAGGGGAATACCAGTATTTTGGTGATTTTAGATCGTTTGAATAAGAGCGTCCACTTTATTCTGGTTAAGAGTAAGAGAAAAACACCTTATTTGCATCCTTATACGGTCGTGAGATAGTCCGACTTCATGGTGTTTCATCTAGCATAGTGAGCGATAGAGACCCTATCTTTACTAGCGAGTTTTGGAGAAGCTTACAAGTGGCTCTAGGTACACGACTTAGATTGAGTACGGCCTATCATCCTTAGATGGACGACCAAACAGAGAGAGCTAATAGAGTTCTTGAGGATTTTTTGAGGATGTGCATTCTTGATTTTGGAGGAACTTGGGAGGGGCATCTTCCTTTATTGGAGTTCGGATATAATAATAGTTTCCAGACTAGAATTGGGATGACACCTTTTGAAGCTCTCTGTGGTAGACTATGCAAGTCGCCTTCATGTTGGTTGGAGTCTATAGAAAGATTGCTACTTGGTCCCGACATGATTAGAGAGACGTCAGAAAAGATTGATTTAATTAGAAGGTGAATGAAGACGGCTCAAGATAGGTAGAAATCTTATGCAGATAAGCGAAGAAGGGATATTGAGTATGAAGTAGAAGACTTAGTTTTCATTAATGTATCTCCGCTAAGAAAAGTAGTAAGATTTGGATCAAGTGGGAAACTTGCTCCCAGATTCGTAGGACCGTTCCCCATTATGGAAAGGGCAGGGAAGATGGAGTATCAGATAAAGCTACTAGAGAGGCTCGTAGGAGTTCATGATGTTTTCCATGTTTTGCAGTTGAGAAAGTGCTTACATGATTCAGCAGAGGTAGTGGAACCTAGTAACTTGAGAAAGTTGAAGTGGAGAGAGAAGAATCGGTTCATTGCATTCCTACCAAGATCATAGGATAGGATATCAAGAAGCTTAGGAATAAGGAAGTCCCATTGGTTAAGGTGCAGTGGGGAGATAGCATTGAAGACGCTACGTGGGAGGCTGAGGAGAAATTACGTATCTCTTATCCATTTCTTTTCAACGGTACGTTTTAAACTTCCTATTTCCTTCTTTAGTTTTGAATAGGTTCTTTCCTAGAGTATCCTTTGGGAGGGTAGATCTTAGGACTTAACCTATGGATGGTGGGATTGAATGTAAACATGTTAATAGAACATGTTTGTATGATGGATGCTAGTGCAAGTGTTTGCTAGTGGATGCTAATGGACGCATATATATACACTAGGCACTATTATCTCTTAGTGATCGACATAACTAGGTCACCAAAGCATATGCATATGGATGTGTGCTCATTTGCATTGTTTGCACCAAAATTGGGCAACACCCTTCAGAAGTTTTTGAAGAGATAATAAATGAAGAAATTAAATTGAAAAATAAGGATTATCTAACAAAAACCCCAAATCACAGAAATGTAAATTGCACGGAAGACAATAATTTAGAGTGGTTCGGCGATTTGCCTACGTCCACTATGAAGTTTTATCACTTTATTTCTTAATACTTGAAGATTACAAGTGTTCTAGAGCGAAGTACAACACATAATAGACTTAAATTCGAAATCAGCAGCAGTGAAAACGATATGGAGTGATTCTGGCAGCGTTCGGGCGTGCTTTATCTCTAGAAATTCTCCGATCCCCTTTCTGAATGACCAGGGGCTCTATTTATAGGTGTAGGAGGCTGATATTTCGTCTAAAATTCGGGGAGACCGCTTCTAGCACGTGAGGGGGGCCCACACGCCTGGCCTCAGGAAATCCGGGCCCACTTTGGGATCGATTCGAACTCTAGTTCGAATCGATCAAAAAAGTGTCCAATCGAGGTGAAATTTGGTGTGGACATTCTTCAACATGTATGCAAGCTCCTGTGAAAATTTCATAGCATTTGGACTTGTAGATCTCGAGTTATGATCGATTCAAGATTGCGCTCCCGGTCAACAAGCTTGGTTCGAATCGATCCCTTCGAATCAATAGGGCCGAAGCAATAATTCGAGCATGTGCCTGGTGACGTGGCGCGCGCGCTTCTCGGGTTGATCCATCTTTTTCTCTGAGTTTATTGGGTCGAAACCATGGTTTTAGCCGCCTTAACTTGGTGGATTCGAGGGAGTGGATTCGAAGATATGCTCCTTCGAATCGATCGAATGGATGTTCCTTCGTATCGATCAAGGTATGCCATAGTTGATCGACACGAAGGCTTCTCAGCTGAATGAATTTGAAGATGGTCATGGGATGGAGTCGAAGTTCTTCAACTGCATGGATTCGAAGGTCTTCCCCTTGATGGATTCGAAGTAGGGAATGTTCCGATGGATTCGAACCAAGGCCCTATTCTGGTGGACTCGAACCAAGGCTTGCTCGATAGACTCGAAGCAAGGTTATGTCTCGTGGATTCGAACCAATGCATGGCTTATGGATTCGATCGTGGGACTAATCGTATGGATTCGAACCTAAAGCTATTTCCTCCACTTTTCACTGGTGATAATTTGAGCATACGGACTCGGATTGACTTGAGATTCAGAACGTTGGTTTTCATGGCTTTGCCTGATGTGTATCATCAATTGTAGTCCGATCCGGACTCCGACGAAATTCATCGATATCCGTGGTTACCCAATAGCTGTTCAATGCTGAGGATGTGTGACCCTTATTTTCCAGTCAGTTCCTTGGTATCTCGACCTTGCCAAAAGGCGGGATAACATTTGCCCCCCAAAGTACGTCTTGTGGAAACATGACGTGCTTTGAAGAGCTGCAATTTCTCTTTGAACAATCATTGCTCTCTTTTGTTGAGATTCATACCCTGTATTGCTGTAACCTTGCATTGATATGATTGATTGCTGTATAATAGTGCTTAGCCGTTAGCTGTTGCATTTGTAACAAGACGAGTATTCGATCCCTGAAAATGTTTAAAATCGAATGTTAGTCCGACATATATGCACATATGTTAGTTTGACCCTTGTTAACGTCGTGCGTCCACGAGTCGTTGTCAGTTTTGTTTGCTATTGAATTTCGTATCGATTCTCTCCTGAACCGATTTGGAAATTTGAGTTGAGACAACGCTTGATGGTTGTTTTGAAAAGTCCCTTCGTATCAATCCTCTTCTGAACCGATATAGAAGGTTAAAGGAATCGACTTTGTGTTGCACGAATGTAATATTTCGAACCGATGGGTATGAGCATCGATGGATTCGAGATTAACATTCGTATGGATGAAGTATGCTTATGCTATGATGGGTACGAAATCGACATTCGTATCGATGGCTTGGATGAGTACGAATCACCATTCGCACCGATGAGAAAGGGTGGATACGAAATCATCGTTCGTATCGATAGGAAATGATGGATACGAAATCATCGTTCGTATCAGTAGGTTGTGGATGAAGTTGTGAATTTTTAATGTGAAAAGTGGCTTCGAATCGATGTGCCCACTGTTTGTTTCGCATCATGCGACTCGATGCTCTGCTGTGTGCTTCGTATCGATGAAGTGTGAGGTTAACTTCGAATCGATAAGGCCTTAGGAAAATGGGTTCGAATGGAGATTTCGAACCGATCCGCGCTTTGGCTGGTTGCGACCGGTCAAGTTTACTGGGAGGCGAATCGCCTCGGTTACTCTCTAAGTTCCATATAAATAGCAGGGGCTTTGCCATTTTTTCACTTTTTCACCTTTCACCGTTGCCTTGTGTTTACTACGTTCTGCATCGTCTCGAAGCTTCAGAGAGGAAAGCACCGTGTCACGTATTCAAACCATTCAAGATCCAAACCTTTTAATTCCTCGAACTCCATACTCAAATTAGGTAATTAACCTCGAATCCAAACGGCAAAGCTATTTTAGACCTACCCCTTCTTCATCGATTGGCCACTCTGGTGATTGGTAAAACCAGATCTTGTTTGGAGGAGCTTCGAATCGATCTGGGAATTTGCGTTCGAATCGATGAAGGCGGCATCACTTTTCCTTGGATTTCGCATCGATCCCTGGGATGCCCTTTGGAGGGGACGCAGTTCGCACCGATTGACTGTTGTGATGGGTCGCATCGATACGGAATGATCGATACGAGATTGGTCGATTCGAAGTTCTTAACTTTACATCGATACGAATTACATCTTTATGACTGATACGAAAGGTATCGATTCGAACGTGATCGATGTTAAGTTAAGGTTTTCCTGATCGGTACGAACCAGCTAACCAAGGATCGATTCGAAGTCATCCTTCATCGATCGATTCGAACTCGGCACTTGATCATGTGTTCGAAGCGCGCCCCTCTGTATCGATTCGAAGTGGTATAATGATGGGTTCGAACGAGCTTCCTGTGATCGGTTCGAAACCCTCTACGATGGATACCAAAGTTTGACATTTTCTTAGCATAATTCCGACGAGCTTCATTCTTGCATATTTGGACTTGATAATTAAACTGCATACTTGACCGCCTTTCGAAGCTCGTCGATGGAACCACAACAACTTCTATCCGAATCAATTTCCATCATACAAATGGTTTAGTGATGACGGTCAGCGATTAAGGTCATTACAACTGGACTCCGTAGCTTCGTCGTTTGCATATTTTCTTTAACTCTGCGACATTTATTCAAGTAATGCACAGCACTGCACCACACACATTCATACACTTTACACTGCGGAATGCGCGGGTCCTTTGTCGTCTAACGATGGTTTCTCATGAGTTAGCTAGTCATGGAACCTTCAAGTTCGCAGTAGCAGGAGATTCAAAGTACAGCTACTTCGAGACTAGAGGTTCCGGATATTGAACCTGAGATCATCCGTCCAGCCCTGGACGAGTTTCCCAATGCGACTTTTATTGCCAATCCATCGGATTCCATTCAATCCAATATTTCTGAAGATATGTTGGGGAGGATATGTTTAAGGCACGGCCTATCACTGGACGATGTGTTATTACCAGGACCGAATGACAGACCACACAATCCACCGGATGGATACACCGCATTCAATCGCCACGCGTGCGCGGCCGGGACGCTTCCTCCGTTCAATGAGTACATAAGAGAAGCACTGTCTTTTTTGAGGATCGCCCCATATCAACTACACCCGAACGGATATGCCTCCGTGAATAGCTCGTTCATCGTCTTCATGGAGTACCTTCACAGACCACCGATCCCGACCGAGATCAGATATCTATTCAATTTCAAAACCCGAGGTGACTACCCCTCCTTTACATTTCTGAAAGTGGTGAGGAATTGTCAAGTGGTCACCGGGTCGTGGACCAGGTTAAGCTATTACAGGACGGAATGGTTTTACGTCAGATGCCCTCCAGGGTTTGCCCAGCGATGGTTATTCAGACGTGAGTGTAGACGAGTTCTCAAATAATTACTACGGCAATTGCAGTCGAAGTGAAACTTATATTTTTTCCTTTTTACAGCAACGATTCAGTGAACCGAAGGTGAACACTTTAAGGAGATAGTACGAGTGCTCCGGGGAGTCTCGAGCGAAGATAGAGATATCGAATTGCTCTTGACGGATAGGAATCTCCGGATTTTTGGGTTGATTGACCGAGGGCAAAGCATACAGTTTGATGGGGCACTAAGGACCGTTTTGAAAAAACGAGTCAAGCACAAGAAGCCCAAAGTTATTATAGCCGAGGAAGCTGATTCTGAAAGAACCCATACCGATGATGAGCCGTCGGCCGGGCCTACAGATGTAGTTCAGGATGTCACAGAGCAGAGAAAAGGCAAGGCAGTTGTTGTTAAGCCAACTAAGAAGGGGAGATGGAAATCGGTTGTCACGGCCCGATCCGCTCCCAGAGTTAGAATTTCGGGGATGTCTCCTCCGAGAACCGAATATCTTTATGAAGGGCTCGCCAATATTCCAATTCCGGACGATGTGTCCCTGCAGCATGATGCCGGATTGGAAGAACTTTCAGAAACTTTAGTTTTGAGTGAGTCTTTTCCCACTGGTGTGGCAGACACATCCGGTTGGTCGGGGGGTTGCACATTCATACATATTTCACAACACTGCATAACCTTTGACTGTAAACTACCTGTTTTGAAAGGTGATTAATTCTACTTTATTTTGCCCTGTAGATACTATGTGCGGGCGAGGTTCAATGTTAGGGAGTCTCTGACATGCTCGCAAGTCATCATACCATGAGTAGCGCAGACGAGAAGGGGATAGAGATTACAACCAGGGATCCTCTGGGTATTCTAGCCAAGATAGATATGATAAAGATAGAGGCTATAAGCGTCGATCTCGATCGCGTACTCCTCCTCCTCCCAGAGATCCCATACAACCTCCTGCTTATGTCTCTTGTCCCTCTGAATCTTCACGCTACGAGTCAGCTTCTCAATCTTCTAGGCACGAATTCCGCCACCCTAGAAGCGAAACAATAACTGCCGCTGTTACAGAACATCCCCCTATGGAAATTTCAGGGGAAGGAGCAATCAGGCTTGCTCAGCTAAAGAAAGATTTTCCGAACATCTGCTTCGATAACTATATCTTTCCTCCACATTTAAAAAGGATCCCAAAGGAAGCCGAGCAGTTAGTACATGACTACGTGCATGATTTTTATGCCCAGTACAAAGTGTGGGCGAAAGCGGATGATAAAGCATCGGCGTTAGCCTTCGAACGAGCAGCTACCATCGAAAAGCTTCAAGCCGAGCTAGCTCAAAAAGATCGCATCATACAAGTGCTGAACACAGAAGCTGAATCATCTCGAAAATCAGAGATGGAGGCTCTTACAAAGGCCGATGAAGCTCAAGCGGCCATGGATAGGATGAAAAAAGAGCACTATGTCACGGTGGAAGACATGGGCCACCGGAACACCATCGTCACCGCCGAGCGAGATGCGGCTTTGAAAGAGCTTAATTAGCTTAAGGCTAAATTTGCCAAAATCACCAAAGATAGAGATGACGCGCATAACGCGGCCCAAGAAGTATGCGAACAAGCCGTAGTGCTTCAGACTGAAAGAGATGCGGCAGTGGCCAAAGTTCAGGCAGTCGAGGCTGAGGTTGAGGAGAAGGTTCAAAGGGCAGAGGCCAGGCTGGAGGCCGACATCGAAGATCTCCTCGTTACTTACAATGCCAATGTGCTGAGGCACAGAAATTTGGCCTGGCTTCAGGATTATCCGGTACATCTTCGTAATGCTTGGGTCCGATTGGTTGAGGAGGAAGGAGAAGCGCACCTGGACGCATCAATCGACTAGTTCGAGCCTGAGAACCGGTTGCTGACCGATGATGAAAAGAAGATCCTTCACGATGCCATAATTTCTCATGAGAAGGAGATGATTGGTGGCCAGCTCCGGGAGATTGGGGAAGGATCGGGTGTCGAACATCACGCTACTATTCTTAAATTTACTGCTCCACCTTCGTTAGAGCCTGTATCTGTGGTTGATTCACAATCCGTTCCAGCTTATGACCCAGAACGGCCGCGGCTATCTCCTATCCGAGAGCATGTTTCTGAAGATGCTCCGTCGTCAGCAGGCAACGTTGAGGAAGGTATTCTGAACTTATCTCAAGTGTATTCCAAATAGGGAGTTTGTTTTGAAGCAGTTATTAATAACTTCTTGTCTTTTCTCAGTGACTAGAGTTGCGTCGATTGCCGCGACTCAAGAATCAAGTAAAGGGGAGAAAGCCATCACCACAGAGACCACCGTCGTAACAGCAGTGTCAACTGAGGCGGCGCAGGGGAGCGCACTATCTCTTGATGAACAAATGGTGAGCGAGCTGCTCGGCGAGCAGGGTGGCTTCTCCACAGACTTGCCGTTCATCGTTAGTGACCTCCCACCAACCTCTAGTTCTTCAATGCAGACTGCAGATGCCCCCAGCCAGGCCCAAGCGACTCGTGATGAGGAAATTATGGCCGAGATTAATGCAGAATTAGAGGCTGCGGGGCGAGGTGGTAGTATTGGTGGCAGTACGGCGGCGCATATCCCAGCACCTTTAAGGGTAATATCATCGAGTGGCACTATCCCATCTTCCATCACGGGTCCAGTCCCTCCTACTCCTCCGGTGGGAAACCTTCATGTAGATTCAAGCTCTGAGGAGGATGTTGACATTATGCCCCCGACCGAAGAGCAGCCACCAGAGAGGAAGCATTCCAAACGAAGGATCTCTGTCTCTAGCGAGTCCGAAGACGAACCGCTGATAAGAAGATTTAAAAAGAAGAAATAGATGGGCCGTTTAAGCGGAGATTTTTTTGATAGATATGAACTCGTGTTTGTTTTCCGCTAGTAGGCCGTGTATAGACGCAGGTTCGGCCCCTGCAAGTAGGAATTCTTCTTGGAAGAATTTATTCGCATGTAAGTCCTTGTCTCTAGTTAGTTGAAATAAAATTCAATTTCTTTGTTTCAATTCTCATTTCTTTTGTGCTTAAGTGTTTGTAGTGTTTTGTTTTCAGTCCAGTGTACTTGTGGTATTTTTTACCATCAAGTAGAGTTTTTTTATTTGCCAAGTCTGAAAATCTTGGTCACAAGTTGTGATCGATGAATAAGTTGAACTTCGGACATTGCATCACTTTGGTTAGTGATTAACACTTGGCTTTTTTGCCCCGTAGTTTCGAGGAACAACATTTGTATTTTTGGTGGTTGATCGCACTTGTTGCAAATCTTAAGTACACTTCCACATTCTGGGGACTTAGGATAATTTGAGATCGATAATCTGGTTCGCACTCCAGAAATTTGAGAGTTATCGATGTTTGTAACACGGTTCGCGCTCCGAGAACCTGGAATTGATGTTTATACTCCACTTCACGCTCTGGGAACTTTGACTTGGTATTTGTGCTTCAATTCACACTCTGGGAATTTGGAGATAGCATGTATGCTGGGGTTCGCGCTCCGGGAACCTATAATTTATGTTTATACTCCATTCACGCTACGAGAAGTTGGAGTTGGCCGATAGGTGGTCAGTCACACCTGTTTGGGCTTTTTAGGAATTCGTTCACACTCTGGGAACGATGGATTTGATGTTTATACTCTGATTCGCACTCTGGGAATTTGGAGTCTGTTCGCACTCTGGGAACGAGTTGTTGAATGTTTATACTCCAATTCACACTCTGGGAAGTTGGAGTCCGTTCGTGCTCTGGGAACGAGTTGTTGAATGTTTATACTCCAATTCACACTCTGGGAAGTTGGAGTCCGTTCGCGCTCTGGGAACGAGTTATTGAATGTTTATACTCCAATTCACACTCTGGGAAGTTGGAGTCCGTTCGCGCTCTGGGAACGAGTTATTGAATGTTTATACTCCAATTCACACTCTGGGAAGTTGGAGTCCGTTCGCACTCTGGGAACGAGTTATTGAATGTTTATACTCCAATTCACACTCTGGGAAGTTGGAGTTCGTTCGCGCTCTGGGAACGAGTTATTGAATGTTTATACTCCAATTCGCACTCTAGGAATTTGGGGTCCGTTCGCGCTCTGGGAACGAGTTATTGAATGCTTATACTCCAATTCGCACTCTGGGAATTTGGGGTCCGTTCGCGCTCTGGGAACGAGTTATTGAATGTTTATACTCCAATTCGCACTTTGGGAATTTGGAGTCCGTTCGCACTCTGGGAATGAGTTATTGAATGTTTATACTCCAATTCGCACTCTAGGAAGTTGGAGTCTGGGAACGAGTTATTGAATGTTTATACTCCAATTCACGCTCTGGGAAGTTGGAGTCCGTTCGCGCTCTGGGAACGAGTTATTGGATGTTTATACTCCAATTCACACTCTGGGAAGTTGGAGTCCGTTCGCACTCTGGGAACGAGTTATTGAATGTTTATACTCCAATTCGCACTCTGGGGATTTGGAGTCCGTTCGCGATCTGGGAACGAGTTATTGAATGTTTATACTCCAATTCGCACTCTGGGAAGTTGGAGTCCGTTCGCACTCTGGGAACGAGTTATTGAATGTTTATCTCCAATTCACGCTCTGGCTTGAAGAGATAGTATTTTATTGCTGAAATAAGAAAATACGGCGAAGTCAGTGCCTTATTACAAATTCAAATTCCATAATGTAAAGGAAATTGCAAAGTATTCATAGATTGAACAGAGCCTATCATGTGTGACAGTGACGAGGATCTTCTTCGTTCCAGGCTCCTGAGAAAGTTGGTCCTCCATTGATGGCATTTACCACCAATCTTCCGCGGGGACAAGTCGAGTCCTCCTGTCTCGGTCGATTGGGTTCATTGTTTTGATTTGATGGGCCCGCTTCTCTGGACTACGGTGTCCGCACAAACTGTTCCAGCTTCCTTTCTCTGATCAGTTTTTCAACGAGATCTTTTAAGTGACGACACTCGTTCGTATTGTGCCCGTAGCTCTCATGGAACCTGCAAAACTTTCCCGTTTGGATTTGTCTCTCTGACGACAGTTTTGGTGTAGGTCTTTGGTACTGAATTGTATTACAGGTTTGTAAGTACAAGTCCTCTAGTGATGTATTCAGAGGAGTGTAACTGTCAAACATTGGATTCTTGTGCTGCGGGCCATGATTTTGATCTCGTTTTCTAGTTTGGTTCACACTCTCTCTTCGCCGAGCTTGTTTGATTTTAACGTTCAACTAAACTTTTCTGGAACTCTCACCGGACTGTTTTATCGCTACATTGCTTTGGATCCCTTCCGTACTTGGTCCTGCATCAGTTTACTTTCTAGACTGTTTCGCGTCTTCCCGTCTCAGGAATTGAGCTGCTTTAGCATGGAAACGGTCCAACGATGCAGGTGGTTTTCCATCTAACCAGTTGCCAAACTCAGAATCGGGGTCGATCCCCTTAGTCAACGCCATAAGGATGGAGTTATCGTTTGGATTGCTAATCTCCACACATGCAGTATGGAATCTCTCTAAATAGTGTCTGAGCGTCTCTCCAGGAGCTTGAGTGACACTAGACAGAGTGTTGACATCTTTTGGCCTTGCGACGTGCATGTAGAATTGTTCAACGAATTTTATGGCCAACTGGTCGAATGAAGAGATGGATCGAGGTGGCAGTCGAGTGAACCACATGGTAGCGATGCCCCCAAGGATATGGGGAAACTACGACACTTCACTGCATCGTCGGCACGGGAAGTGGTCATCGACCATTCATATTTCAGAATATGTTGGTTGGGGTCGGAGTTTCCTTCGTACATGGGTAGAGTTGGCATTCTGAATCACCGTGGGGGTTCAGCAGTAAGGATATCGTCCGTAAAAGGAGTGTGACTTCGGGAAACTCCCCAATCGTCATTTGTGAATCCCTGGCTCTCACGGATCATCTGACGTATCATAGTTGAAAGATCCGGCATTTGCGCATTTTGTGCGGCTTGCACCGGAGTATGATTACGTTCCATTCTTTGGGGTTGGACCGGATATTGTCGACGGTCCAAGTCTTGCCTTCTTGGCTCATAGTCTTCCGGGACGTATGGTTCAGGAGTATGCCCGTGTTGGCGACGATCCAGGTTCGACTGATCCTGGGCATCGACTCCTGGTTCAGCCGCAACGTTGGTGGTGTGGTATTCTGCGGTGTGCTGAGGGGCGGCACCTCCTCGGGAGGAGGGTCCGGTTTGGAAACTGGCTGATGGACCAACTCTCAGTTGTCCAACGGTCAGTGTTGGTTGATCTCCAGCGGCTGGCATGTGACTCCCATCTAGCCGTGGTCGTGGGGATCGATTATGATAATCAGAAGATGAAGAACTTTCGCTGGAGGAGCGAGAAGCATGGTCTCTCGTGGATCTCTTTCGCTCCTGGCGATCCAGCTTATTGATCAGCTCGACATTAACACGTAGCTGTTCTGCTAGTTGTTTCCGACTCTGGGTCAGCTCTTGGAGTAGCAACTGCAACTCTTGTCGGGTAACCGGACCTGACGGTTCCGAGTGCCCAGTAGTATTTTGATTAGATGGAGGCGGTGGCACAGGATTCTGTCGATCCTGTTCTTCTTGATTGATAGCGTTAGAGGTGGTTCTTGTACTAACCGTCTTGGAAGTTAGATTCCTTTCCTAGACTTTGTGCAAATCTGAATAGAAGGGAAGGAAGTTGGATTTGATGATCTGGATCTCTCTCTTAGATTTATTCAATCCGGTATCGATGACAGATCCAAAGAGCAGGAGAAAATCTGGGTTTTCTCAGTGGAAGCACCAAAGTGTTTGCACCAAAATTGGGCAACACCCTTCGGAAGTTTTTGAAGAGATAATAAATGGAGAAATTAAATTGAAAAATGAGGATTATCTAACAAAAGCTCCAAATCACAGAAAAGTAAATTGCACGGAAGGCAATAATTTAGAGTGGTTCGACGATTTGCCTACGTCCACTATGAAGTTTTATCACTTTATTGCTTAATACTTGAAGATTACAAGTGTTCTAGAGCGAAGTACAACAGATAATAGACTTAAATTCGAAATCAGCAGTAGTGAAAACGATATGGAGTGATTCTGGCAGCGTCCGGGCGTGCTTTATCTCTAAAAATTCTCCGATTCCCTTTTCGAATGACCAGGGGCTCTATTTCTAGGTGTAGGAGGCTGATATTTCGCCTAAAATTCGGGGAGACCGCTTCTGGCACGTGAGGGGGGCCCACACGCCTGGCCTCAGGAAATCCGGGCCCACTTTGGGATCGATTCGAACTCTAGTTTGAATCGATCAAAAAAGTGTCCAATCGAGGTGAAATTTGGTGTGGACATTCTTCAATATGTATGCAAGCTCCTGTGAAAATTTCATAGCATTTGGACTTGTAGATCTCGAGTTATGATCGATTCAAGATTGCGCTCCCGGTCAACAAGCTTGGTTCGAATCGATCCCTTCGAATCGATAGGGCCGAAGCAATGATTCGAGCATGTGCCTGGTGACGTGGCGCGCACGCTTCTCGGGTTGATCCATCTTTTTCTCCGAGTTTATTGGGTCGATACCATGGTTTTAGCCGCCTTGACTTGGTGGATTCGAGGGAGTGGATTCGAAGATATGCTCCTTTGAATCGATCGAATGGATGTTCCTTTGTATCGATCAAGGTATGCCATAATTGATCGACACGAAGGCTTCTCAGCTGAATGAATTCGAAGATGGTCATGGGATGGAGTCGAAGTTCTTCAACTGCATGGATTCGAAGGTCTTCCCCTTGATGGATTCGAAGTAGGGAATGTTCCGAGGGATTCTAACCAAGGCCCTGTTCTGGTGGACTCGAACCAAGGCTTGCTCGATGGACTCAAAGCAAGGTTATGTCTCGTGGATTCGAACCAATGCATGGCTTATAGATTCGATCGTGGGACTAATCGTATGGATTCGAACCTAAAGCTATTTCCTCCACTTTTTACTGGTGATAATTTGAGCATACGGACTCGGATTGACTTGAGATTTGGAACGTTGGTTTTCACGGCTTTGCCTGATGTGTATCATCAATTGTAGTCCGATCCGGACTCCGGTGAAATTCATCGATATTCGTGGTTACCCAATAGCTATTCAATGCTGAGGATGTGTGACCCTTATTTTCCAGTCAGTTCCTTGGTATCTCGGCCTTGCCAAAAGGCGGGGTAACATGCATTTTTATTTTATTTCCATGGTTGCTATAAATGGATGATTAACATACGATTGTTGCATTTGGATGATGATTGTAGCACACATATAGAACTATCAGTTGTCATTACGGAATTTGCATTCATTTGGATACATGGCACAGACATGATTGCATGAAAGGCGGTTGACTGAGTCAGTAGATCGCTAAATCTTTTGCATTAGTTAGGGACATTGACACTACACCATTGCATATACCATAAATTGAATTAGAAAACTTAAGGACAATGGATGTAATGTATGGTGGTTGAGTATATGGTTTTAGAATTTGGATGACAAGTTTTATTTCATTTTTCTATCCTTAGAGATTTCGGGGACGAAATCCTTTAAGGTGAGGGGAATGCAACAACCCAAAATTTAAGCTATAATAATTAATTAATAAATTAATTGAATAATAAATTAAGTTTGTGAAATTATTAGAATCGAGCTACGCGAGTTGCATCATTATGTCCTGGCGATTTTTTGATCAATTTACATATATACTTTGTCAAAACTTGAGTTAATATGAAGAAGATACAAAATAAACAAGAAAAAAGAAATTAAAAGAAAATAAAATAAACAAGGGCCAGGTCGACCCAGAACAAGGCCAGGTCGACCTTCACTAGTTATAGGTCGACCCACTTTTGTTTATTTGACGTATATTTTTCCAGTTGAAGCGAATACGTCATGTTGCAACTTTTCTTCAATCCTGTGCGTTAGTGCTTCCATCCAACGGTTCCCAGTGAGCCTATGACGTGGTTGCACCAGATTTAATCTTCATATCCAATAGTTTGAGATCCTTAAACTACACTATAACTAAGACCCTAGGCCTAGGTATTTTTCTCATTCATATTTTCTTTTATTTAGGTTCATTGCCAGAGGCTGGATCCTAGATAGAAATTTTTTCTAAGGAGGAAATCTTTTTGATAAAAATATTCTATGCTCTAGAAGTGGATCAAGGAAGTTCAAGGACTAGAGCTAAGAACCACAAATGAGTGTTTAGTAATTATTTTAGACTTTCAATTAATTTAAAATAATAGTATTCCCGATAGTTGTAGTTTTTCTGCAATTTTGAGATAATTTCTAGATAAGTTATTTACAGCTAGTTTTTAAAGTTCTTTTCAGTCTATTTTATTCAAATATTATTATTCAACTATTTTATTCAGTTATTTATTATTATTTGCATTTATTTACATCTGTTTTATATTAGAATTTAGTCTGTAAATTTTAGTTTCTTTTTATTCCTTTTTGCGCGAATAAAATAAAAGAATATTACAAGAGAGAATAATTCGCAAATATGGATTAAAATAGAGAACATTAAATTTACAGAAATTGGATGTAAAATAAGAAAAAATGTAATAAAAAGAAGATAGTTCAAAATAGGAAAATTTTAGACATTTCCAAGCATGTTTATAACTAGTGGTTAAACTAAAAAGATAAAACATAAGAGTAACAATTATAACGTAGGTTATAATTAAGCAGAAAGAACAGAAAGACTTATTTTAAAACTTTGACTATGTTATAAGCAAATTATAACACAGGTTATAATTAGAAATAAAAGAAAAGGTTTATTTTAAATACTTATAATTAAGTTAATAAGCAAATATAGAAGAGATAAGAGAAAAGGCTTATTTTTAAACAAATAAGAGAAGAAATAACAAAAGAGGCTTATTTTAAGAACTTACACTACGTTAATAAGCAAGAACAGAAATACGGCCCATACCAACAACATTCCCTTTTAAACTAGGACTGATGGTCTCACAACATATTAGGCGAGGCTGGGCAAGACCTTTTCAGACTAGGACTGATGGTCTTATAATAGTTAGGTGAGGCTAGGACACAGGATAAATAAGTGGCCAATAGATAGAAGCTCAAATGGGGAGATTTGGGCAAGGGGTGCAACTATATTTTGTTTGATAGAACCCGTACCAACAACATTCCCTTTCCGACTAGTAGTAATGGTATCACAAAACACTTATATGAGGCTGGGTATGACCCTTTTAGGCTAGGAATGATGGTCTCACAACAGATTAGGTGAGGCTGGGCACGCTTACGCTGACAGGGTGAGTAAGAGGTCACAAGAGGGGGACGACAGTGAGTGTGTACCAACGGTGACTAAGCGTGCGACATCATTTAGGGTTGTAAATCGCCACCGCATTCCACGCGCTAAACATGTGTCTTTTTCTATGGGACCCACGGGATGGGACTAGCTCACAGTGGCACTACAAAGATAGAATAACGATCAATGGGTAGATTTAGGATTCAACCTAATTAAAATAGGATTTGGATTTCAGCCTAATCAAAACAATCTAAGACAAGTGCAAACAATCACAATCAAAGCAATCAGTCAAACAGAATCAGTATTTATCCCATTTTTATCCTTTCACCATTTCCATTTTATACTAGAACTATTGCTAAGTCTATTATCTTTTTCTTGTTTAAAAATAACTAGTAGTTACTTTCACTCACCAGACTTATAGTCTGATACACTCTTCTATTTTCCCTTTTCCCCCATAAGCCAACAGAGGCAAGGACAATAGATTCATATTTCTTGGAGATTCTTTCCCGTAGTTCTTTATGTATTCTTCTTCTTTTCAGTTTTCTTTTCATTTGGCTTTTGATGTACTGGTACTTATGAGAGGGATGATTATTTTTATTGTACTCTGATTTTATGAGACTGAGATGCATTTTTCATATGACATGTGTATTTGGTATTTGAGACATGTGATGTTTTTCAGACTTATTTATGATGTTTTATTTTGAATAATGAGTTACCATTTAAATGTTTCTGCTATTTATACTTATTTGTCTTGTGAATCTTAGTCTCTATGATGCTTTAGATATACCTATAATGCACCTTACCTTTTAGTGTGCCCTTTTGGGTACTAAGGGGTGTGCGGTGTTTCACTATGTTAACATGGAGATTCTAGTCTGTTTGACTTTACTAGTACCCTCATGAGTGACTTGTAATGTTCTCGAAATATCATATGCAGACTTACAAATAGAGACTTTATTAAATTCATTGTTATCTAGTGAGCACAATAAAATATTCATGACCTTAGAATTATTAAGTGCTTGTGTCTTTTGGTCAACAGTCCATGGCGAAAAGCCAGTCTGGGGTTCAGTGCACTTATTCCGTGTAATGTTCTAAATATGTAAACAATAGACTGTAAATAAATCTTCATCCTACATGACTAATAAGTGTAATTATTGCCATTAAAAAGTGGGAGTCTAGCAGTAGCTTATCCTTCGACATAAGTGTACTAATAGTGTTGCTAGCCATTTTAACTTTTCAAAAATCAAATTACGAGTTTTTTCTGAAAACCTAGTATTCAGATACCAAATGTGGATTGCAGAATGATAGATCTTAAGGCAAATTTAACATTATAGGAAGGGTGAATAATGTTTACTAAATTATGTAAATCTTTTTAATTTCCATTCAAGACTAATATTAAATCACAAATTATCAACACAGAATTATACTAACAATCAGTCACAGACGTAGTGACCGACAAAAGCAGTAAAGTAGAGTAAAGAGTTAGAGAGATGGCACCAGAGGTTTTATACTAGTTCTGATTTCTCCTACATCCAACGCCATATAATTACATGTACATATTTCTTTTCAAATGCCAATCTTTAACCAGACTGAAGGCAAATCTATATACAATCTCGATGTCGAGGCTACGAGACACACCCTCTTGAATTTCCGAGCTCAAGGTAGACTCACTTGATTTTACTGGGCTACAAGCACACCCTCTAGATTTGAACGGGCTACCAAGCACACCTGCTTGATTTGATCGGACTACAAGCACACCCAAGCAAATACAAAAGGATTTGGTAGTTTTTCCAAATACAAATTTTTGTACTTTGGGTACAACGGATCCTATCGCCTCTTGGATAACACTTTGACTCTTGGATAACACTTTGATCTTCGAAGTATGAGAGAGATGTTTCCAAAACAGTAAGAAAGTAGTACCGAATCAATACAATGAAGTATGAATTGATTGTATATGCTTTTGAAGATAATAGAGTATATTTTTAAGAGAATTTTCAAGAGAGTAAGAGGAGTGGAGAAAGTAAGTAATTAGTTATCAAAAAATTCATTTTCACTTTCCTTTATATAATAAATAAATAGATGTGTCCATTCGTGAAGCGAAACACTTCCTTTCAAAATTTAAAAAACCAATTGGTGGCATGTATCTTGACATATATTGTCAAGGTATGTCGATATACCTTAGTTGAAATTGAAAATTGTTTTCTTAAAAATAATTTGAAAATTATATACTTTGTAAAATATGTTGATACTTTGTAAAATAGTTTTAACATAGTTCATAAGCATTTTAAACTTTAAAAAACTTTTATAAAGTAGTTTGAAATATATTTTGTTAAAATTATAAAGATTACAAAATTGGAGACAGAGATCAAAAACTTCTATCAAGGACTTTAACAATATATGCTAACTCTATACATTAAATTATAATCTTGAGATCTTCATATCTTGGTCTTTGAACTCAGGAGTCTTCATATAATCTTTATCATGAGTCTTCATATTGTACAGTCTTTGATTCAACACCTATGTAATACTCTGCACTAAATAACTTGATAAAACATTAGTATCTATATTTTATATGATTATATATGGTCATTGTCATCAAAATCAATAACTGAGGTATGAAGACTATTGACGTACTCTTCTATCTTGATCGAGCATCTGTCATTCTTCGTTGAATCAGTTCAAAATTTTCTGTAGCTTCTCTTATAAGATCTAGATCCAGCGCATGCCTATCTTCCATATCGCACTAACATATTGGTGACTTACAAGGTCTTCCGTACAACTCCTCGAAAGGTGCATCCTAATATTGGGCTGGTAACTATTATTGTACGAAAATCCAAGTGTAAGTGATCTTTCGTAGATCCGCTGAAGTCTAACACACATGCTCGCAAAAAATCCTCAAGCACTCAGTTGAACCTCTCCGTTTGTCCATCTTCCCGAGGATGGCAAGCCGTACGCATGCACAACTCTGAACCCAAGGAACTCTATAGGCTCCTCCAAAACTCACTGGCAAACAACGGGTTTCTGTCACTGACTATGGCATTTGAAACTCCATATATCCTTACTATAATCTTCACATACATCTCGGCTATTTTTGCTACTTTTCTTAAGGACTTTCTACAATGAAATAGGCACCCTTAGTCAATCTATGTACAATAACCCACATATTCATGTTTTTCCTTATCTTTGGGAAACCATCTATGAAGTCCATAAAAAATGAATCCCAATTCCACACTTGAATTTCTAAATGCTTTAAAAGTTTGCTTGGCTTTTGGTGTCCTGCCTTAACTTGTTGGCAAGTGAAACATCTCTTTACACACACCCCAACATCCCTTTTCATTCCTTTCTAATAAAAGCTTTGCTTCATATCTCGGTACATCTTGGTGCCTCTAGATGGATAACAAACGTCTGAATGATAACATCATCCTAGACCAACTTCCGAAGGTCTTCTCCAATCGGGACGTACAACCTTCCCTTCTTCTGAAGCCAATCTTTCTCACCAATACCGAGCCCTTTAGCTCTTCGGTCTTAGTACCATTCTTCAAGCCATTGATCCTTTTTGTACATAGTGTATCTTCTTTCTGATTTTCGATAATCCTTCTTATGAGAGATGGGTGTACTTACAATACCGACAATGTCCTAAATGTTTTACTTGGACCCTCGCTCCATCGAAAATGTACATTATTAGAAGCTAGTGTCTCTATAACATTCCACTCTTCAATCATAGCCAAAACTCTGCTACTTTCGGATCAAGGCATCAACAATCTTATTTCCCTTTCCTTAGGTATACTTGATCCCGAAACCCTAAAATGCAAAAAACTCTAACAATCTTTGCCGTCTTATGTTTAAATACTTTTGGGAGAATAAGTATCTCAAATACCTATGGTCAGTGAATAATTTAAACAATTCTCCAAGAAGAAAGTATCTCCAAATCTTTAACACAAAAATAACTACCGCTAATACGAAGTCATCCATTAGATACCATACCTTATGGTATCACAACTATCTAGATGCATATGATATTACTTTGTATCTTTGCATCAACACTACTCCTAACTCTGAAATCAAATCATCTGTATAAACTATCGTATCTCCATTATCCTTGGGCATTACTAAAATCGAAGCATCTCAGCCAAAGCTTCAACATTTGGAATGCCATCTTGCATTCATTTGTGTAAACATATCTCTTATTCTTTCAAGAAAATCCCATTATTGATGCTGCAATACGAGAGAAGTCCTTAATTAATCTTTGATAGTTCCCTACCAATCCTAAGAAATTTATTGTCTCGGCAACAGTATCGTGTCTCTTCCAACTAGTCACAACCTTAACTTTCGATGGAACTATGACCAATTCCTCCTTTGAAACTACATAGCCTATGAACTTGACTTCATACTTCCAATAGTGACATTTGGAAAACTTCACCTTTAACTTGTGATATCTTAAGGTTTCCAATGCTAATCTAGGATGAACTTTATTATCTTGCTCATCCTTAGAATACACCAAATTATCATCTACAAAGACCAACACAAACCTGTCCAACTGATCGTGAAAGACCAGGTTCATAAGATCTATAAAGAATGCTAGAGCACTGGTCAGCCCAAAGGGCATGAGTAACCACCCGTATGAACCATATTTTTTCCCAAATATAGTCAAAGGAATACTTTTTTCTAAATCTCTTAGTTATTGGAATCCCGTAGCCAATTCTAGTAGCAAGAGTACACTAACTTCATTAATTGATTAAATAAATCGTTATCCTTGAAAATGGATAACGATTCTTCACTATCAACTCAATCAACTTTGTATAGTCAATGCACATCCAAAGTGATTAATCTGATACAAACACTAAGGAAGCTTCCTACGGTGGATAACTCAGCCTAACGAACTATGATCAAGTTTCACTAGTTGCTTCATTAATTCTTCCATCTCCTTAGGCAACGTTCTGTTAAGGAGTTACCAACAGGTTGTGCCCTTGGTACCATTTCTGTGCGAAATTCAACCACTCTTCTTGGAGGTAGTCCCATCATTGGTTCAAAGACTTCTACAAATTACCAAGCCACTAAAACTCTATCAATCTTCTCTTCCATACTTTCCATTGCATAAAACAAACACCCAAGCCTTCCCTTTATATTATCCAAAGATACCAAGATCCTTCCTCCTTCCTTCGAGTTCCATAAGGTAATAACTCTCTCGGCATAATAAATCTTAGCACCATTCTTCACTAATCAATCCATACCAAAATTCCTTATACCCTACGAAGTCAAACACATATGGATCATATCAAAACAAATGTTCACATAGAATAAACTCTAAACCAGTGCACCTTAACTCGAGAGTGATATGCCCACCAATCGATTAGCCACATGCAAAGAAGTAACCAAATATGTAACATCTAACCTAAATTAACCACATCTTTCAAAATGAAAGAATAAGTAGCTTTGATATAAAATAGAACTCTAACTGAAAAGCTAGAAATTGAAATCATACCTTCAAGCACTGCACCCTTTCATTTCCCTTTGTTATTAATCCTAATAAAGGCCCCTATAAAGCAAACAACCTTGCCTGCTTTAGCTTTAGAAAATCCTTCGTTTTATGCCCTGACTTATCGCAATTGAAGCAGTTAATTGACCATTCCAGTTAGTTGTAGACACTTGGATGCGTAGTGCCCTTTTCTGACCATGGTTGCAACAAGCAACATCTAAAACATCCTCTCAGCTTTCCCCTTCTAGAGTCTTTCCCTATGCTATTGCCTTGTCTTCTCCTTCTAGTATAGGGGCAAACCTCTTCTTCGATTCCACCTTCGGGTTCACCTGTACTCTTCTCTTCTCTTTATACATACTATAATACCACCGTGCCATATCCATGATATATTCAAAAGGAGATGCCAAGTGTGCCATCACCTTATGGTACAAAGCTTGCTTCAAGCTTCGAATAAACTTCTTATTTGTCTTCAGCATAGTGTTAATCAGTTCTATGTCATACTTCACCAATACATCGAACTTCTGAATATACTCTTCGACGAAAAGATCTTCCTACTTTAGATCAATGAAATCCCTCAACAACACACTTTTCTAAGGCTTAGAAATAAACTGAGCCTCACCTTTCTCTACACCGTACCCAAGTGATATCTTCTTCATGTATCTCAACACCGTCTCCTACTAATCCAAAGCATCTTCAAACAACTTTCTAGAATCTAATCTGCACTTATGCGTATCATCCAGTCTTAGGTCTCCAAAAACACGCTCACATACTTTCATCCATTTCAATGCTTCCACTACTGGCTCTTTCCCAGTGAACATCTTGCCTCTGAGGTTCCAATAATCTTGATTTATCTTTGAGAAGTCCTCCCTAGCTATTGATTTCGTCTCTAGAATCTTGGATATATTTTACCTCATCATCTGTACCATGTACTGCCAAAATAAAGTATTTAAATTCCATTTCCACAATAGGTGGGACAACTTTATTCTCAGCAACTGGTGGCATTTCCCTTCAATTTTCTCCATCAACTAATGTGTTCTCAGTCTCTCTCGGCATTAGCTTCTCCTATAATCATTTCTCCACTCCTCATTTCCATTTTCTTCTAAGAAGTCTTCATTAGGATTGGAAGGAAAGAGAACGAAACAATAGTAAGAAGACAGATATATCTATATATATCTATGTAGCAAAATACAAGTACATCGTATAATAGATTATACCCTCCCCAAAGTGTTTGTTTTGTACTATCTTATTTCTAATTTCTACCTATACTTGTACTTGGTCTTGTTTTACTTAAGCATCCACTAACCTAAGCTCCGATACATATTGCAACATGCATCATCCCAAAACCCAAAGATCAAACTCTAATAGGCGGTGTAACCTTAGAATTATTCTTTGTTGACATAGACGAGACCAGTTATATTTAAACTGTTCAAGCAAACAAAGCAGCTATTAAATGTCATACCTCATAATCATTCTTACATAATCAAATTTGTTTCCATAGTCTTTCTTACATAGAGTTAAAAATATAATAAATTCATAATCTATAGTGTCATTGCCCAACATTTGAAGATGCTAATATGAACACTTAATATAGAGGAGTCGAAATAACAAATATTATCTAAGCCACCTGCTTCGTCTTTAAAACTCTTTGTACATCTTTCAAAAGCAACCTATCTAAACCCACACTTACAAACTCAACCTACTCAAACCAATGCCCATGAGTTTATGGAGAAAACAATAATAAAACATGTATCATACATGAAGTCTGGTATAAACAATATATTATCATAAACATAAAATATAGGGAGACCACGCCGCTAAAGCATAGAATGGATTTTCTCCTTAGTATAACATAATGTACATTTACTAGCTTTAAACATAAGCATAAATCATTATTCCCTTCTTAAGTGTCTTATTTATACAATAATTTCATAAATAAAATTAATAGCCATTTCACTCAGTATGCTATTCTGTCCTCATCCTATTCCCTTTCCAAACTCTGGACTATTAGTATTGTAAGCTACTACCGAGGCCTTAAACCTTCTTCTCAAAGGGTTATAGATTTAATTTTTAGCTGCCATTTAGTCCTTATGACTTCATTATTTCCTTAGCCAAACTAACTTCACTATCAATTTTGGTTGCTACTTTGGCCTTACACCTTCGCTTTCGTACTTTGATTGCCACTCAAGCCATACACCTACGCTTTCAGTTTTGGATGCCACTAAGGCCAAAATCTGTAATAACCCGCATATTTTACGAATGTATATTTAAATGTTTTATTTAAATATATCATCGTTAGTCGGATTAAAGTCCGAAATGATACTTTTTGTAAACTATTGAATTAGGACTCGAGACCATTTCCATTGAGTCCAAAACGTCGTTTGTGACCTTTTTGAGTATAAACATCGATATGTTTGGAGTTGACTAGAATTTGGGTATTTTTATTTGGGGCTTTGAGTTTGGATTTCAGCCCACTTACCCAACAAGAGAACCTAATTCCTCTACCTTATAACTCACACTCCACTCCTCTTCATTCATTCATAACATTTCCTAACACTCTCAAGCCCTAGAAAGAATGGTGGGAAGAGGAAATTAAAATTCCTAAGCCCTAGTTTATCTTAGGAATTCAAATTCAAGTTACAAATCAAAGAGAAGCTTAGGTAAGAATCATCTTCATATTCTCCATCTCAATCTCTCTTCAATTTTCAAAAATTCCTATAACTTAACTTAGGAAATTCATTTCATTTGATAATAGATTGAAGATTCTAGAGGTGTTGTTGAAGAGAAATCAATCTTTGCTTGTTTTAAAGCTTCTTATTTGTTGTTTTTTGGGTTTAAAGGTGAGTTCTTGAACTCACATCTATGTCTATAGATTTCATTATTGTTAGGTATGAATTCCTAACATCTATTTCATGTTCAGTTGCTTTTGATTTGAATAGATTTGGTGAATTTTCCAATTTTGGGTATTTTGAAGTCAAAATCTATGAAAATCCTATTATGGATGTTTGGACATGTTTTTGGCGGTGTATCGAAGAGCCTATAGTGCTGGGTTGTCGATTGGCATAAATCTCTAGCATCCATCGCTCGTTCGATCGCATTTCGGTTTAGATTTGCCCTCTTTGGGCTAGGCTATTTATTTTGCATAGCAGAAAAATTCAGACGTCTGAAACAAAATTCAGACATCTGAAACAAAATTCGAACATCTGAAACCAAATCCAGACATTTGGTTGAAAAATCCAGACATCTGAAACGGTTCTGGAAATAAAAAAGGGCGAAGACAAAATCCAAACGTCTGGAACAAAAATCCAGTCGTCTGGAACCAAATCCAAACGTCTGAAATGGTTTTGGAATTAAAAAGTGAAAGGAGAAAAAGTTATATTTTTCCAAAACCTAGGGCCAGACGTCTGAAAATACCTACCAGACATCTAGAACTGTCAAATTTGCCTATTTTGGCTGTTTTTGAGTGGATTTCCAATTTTTATCGATTTTTGTTGATTTGATTGGTCGTTGTAATTTATTATCGACTTTGATGACTTATTTTATGGATTTTTGGAAATATCCATTTGATGGATTTGATATCGATTTTTATGGTTTTGATTCACGTCGTCGTATGTGAATTTTTGGTGATCGGTTGTTTTTACAATCGTTTTCTGTGATTTGTCACTTTTAAAATGCAAAGGTTTCTATACTAGTAGTAAATATTCAAACTCTTTCAAAAAATGATATTAACGTTATTTTTAACACAAAGCTCATTTTTGTAACCATTTTTCAATCAATTAGTATATACAAACCATTACCTTATTCGTATGAGAAATCTAATTAAACGACTTAGCAAAACAAGTGGTATGAAACGCTTGCGTTTACTTCGTCGGTTAATTCTTAGAATCGTTCGATTGAAACCTTATGACAATTTTCGAGTGGAAATCTACAATTTGTTCGTAAATATTTAAGTTAAGCCAGTGGTTATGGGACATAAAGCTAAACTCATTTATTTACTAGCTTGATGTAATTTACACTTATTCTATGGAGCTTCGGCTTATTTTTACGGGCTAACGACCCATGGACTTTGGACCGTTCGTGGAGCAATCAGCTCGATAAGTCGGTGCATGGGGCGTATCTTTTTGGGTGCGTCGATTTTCGAGTATGCATGGGGCGTATCTTTTTAGGTGCGTCGTCGATGTTCGATTATGCATGGGGCATATCTTTTTAGGTTCGTCGATGTTCGACTGTGCATAGGGCGTAGCTTTTTAGGTGCATCGATGTTCGGTATATGTGATAGCGTCTCATTTGTGATACACATGTTGGTGAGTTTTCATGCTCCCGTTTGTGATAGGCCTCCCCCTTTGTGTTTTATGGATTTATAATTGATGATTTCTAGAATTTATGTTTCACCAATTTTTGTGATTTACATTGATAAGTTTTATCAATATTTATGGTTTGATGAATATGTTAAAGAATATGACATTCTTTTTGGTGTTTGAGAATATTCGAGATATTGTATGATTTTTATTGTTTTTTAATGTACACTTGTCGCAGTATGGATTATTGTTATCATACTTTTTTGTCATATCTCTTATCCTATCTCATTTTACATGATATTTATAGCTAGACTGATCCGTTTATTATTTTCTTCTTAAATAATACTCGGGCCAGACCGAGGTATTTCAGGTGCTTCTGCTAGACTTCTTATCATGGTCCTTCATCTGACTTTTGGGCTAACTACTTTAGCTTAGTAGATTTTGTTATTATACATTCGAGGTAAAGACTCCTTGATGTATACATATTCTTTTTTCTTGCACTTGTACATATTCTTTTGCGATGTAGTGGATCTTATATGACCACTACTTTGATGTACACTTTTATGTGATATATTCATATATGTTTCCGCCTTAGTGATATGAATATCTGTGACTGATTTATGTTATGTTTATTTTATATTTGTTTCTGAAGACTACATAACCACTGTGTAGTAGCATTGAGTTTGTACATGATATGTCGGATTTCCTCTTTAAATCAAATGGATGACCTTCTATCCGGCATATCGGTGCTCGCACAAAGCAATTACATGGATGGTCGCTCCTCAACAGCCTTATTCTTCGTGCTAGTTGACGGCATTACTCCGTAGTGTCCTTGGCTAGTGTGAGTATGGAGGTGGGGCGTCACAAAATCCCACGCTTTTGGTTCTTGAATGCTAGGCCTTACACCATTTACTATATCCTGTATTGCCTGCCAATCGGGCCTTATAACATTTGCTTTTGTATTTTAGATGCCACCTTTGGCCTTACTCTAATACTTTTGGTCGTGCTTGCCACTCTAGGCCTTACGCCAACTCTTTAAGTTTTTGTTTCCACTAAGACCTTACACTTACGCTTCCGTTTTTTGATGCTATAACAACCCACCTTTTCAACCCCTGGGTCCGATGCTCGAACCAATGCCAAACCCCAATAATGAATGGATGAGACATTGGGGTAAGATAAAATATGTATATAGTCGCAAATAGATATCATTTATTAAATGTAATTCTAACTAACACTATAGATATTTAGAGTCTTACAATAGAATGAATAGAATGTAGTTTATAACCAATATCATAGTCACATCACCATAATATGTTTAAAATATCAAATACACATGTTTGAATAAGTACAGATACAACTCAAACCCATAAATACATAATCAAATCCAAGTACAATACTAATCCACACATACGTACAATACATCAACAAATCTCTCTGATACTATGTCACCTATGAATATATATATATATATATATATATATATATATATATATATATATATAAATGAAAGTAGGACCGGAGATATAAATCTAGCGAGTGAGCTAAACTCCACTCTGCATATACCCTATAAAATTAATATTATAACATGATATGAGTCTATCGTCCGGCCATCATACATTTGGCGCCACACTATACCTAATCGTTATACACATCTAGTCATATCGTATCATATTTGTATGAACTCATGCTCTGGTCCGACCTCATGCCCTACTGAGTTGCTTAATTGTCTGCGGCCATGAAATCACATATAATACTCGCTTTCTAGTATCATCCGTAGCCTATAGGGTTGCATATTATTATCGTGCTACCTAATTGGACTTACACCTTGGCCCGCCGGTAGCCTACATGGTCGCTCAACATCCAACTCCTCCAACTAACCTGTCGAAGCACTACAGGGGAGAAAATCATTATGCTTGACCACCTACTAGTATCGTAGTACCGTATTCGTATCTCATACACATTCTGAGGCATCTGCCCTATGTTCTAAACTTGTTCCATACACTTTCACAATTGCATCATGATATCATATCATAGTGCATATATACATATATTAATATTCTCTTTTCACAACAACCAAACCATCAACATATCCATTCATTTCGTAAATCATCCCTCTTACCATGTCTTGGATTACTTTTTAGAATGTAAGAAAAAACATGAATAATATTATATATTATTTGTTTTATTAGGCTATTAGGCCGAGGTTCAATCTAAAAATTCATAAGTGCACTGGTGCACCAATGCACCGGCTATGTCCACCGATCCAACGATGTACATTCCAATTTTTGTTTGGGTTTTTATGATTTTCCGTCATTGTTGTTACTTCCAGCCAACACCACTTCATTGTAGATCATTAGGAAGTGTACCTAGACCGTAGCTTTAAGTTTTTAAATCAATTTATGTCATTTATTTCGTGGATTTTGGTCTAAAACTTTTATTTTTCCAAAATTTACACAAATCTAGGTTCTAATAATTTATATCAATCAAATCCCTCCCAAACCCTATGAATTTCAAAATTAAAGCGCATACATATGATTATCTACCTTAATATAGTCGGCAAACCATCCTATAGAGTTAAGATTGCATTATAGGAGTAGGAAAGCATATATTACTCACCAAATAGTCTATTCCAAACCAAATCTCTAGTATTCACCTATATCCTTCGTAATCTCACTTCCAAATCATTTTTCCGTCATAGCCTCATCTTCTATCTTCGAACTGCTTCTGATTTCATTTGATTTAGGTAAGAATTGAAAGAGTTATATTGATTTTAGTGAAAGTAGTTTATTGGATAATCGAGGAAGAAGGAAGAATGACATGGAGTTAGTTTCTAAAAGAACATTACATGATTTAGCTTTGAGTCAAAGGAGGGAAATTGACCGTATGTCCATCAAAACTTAAATTCAAGTTCAAATCATATAGCATCAATTTGATTTGATGACACTTTCGACCTTATGCCTTTCATATGAGTTCCGAAAGACATAAACCAATATGATGCGTGAGTTAGAAAAACAAGATAGTCGTAATGACACTGGTTTCATTGTCAATTTCAAAAGTCTTAAAAATGACCATTTTGCCCCTTTTTATATTTAATTTATTTAATTCATTCATTAATTCCATTTATTTTCATATTATCATATTATTATTATTAAACTAAAACATTGCTCAAATTTTTGGGAATTATATTCTCACCACCTTAAAATAATTTCATTCCATAAATTCCTAAGAGATGAAGAATATAATACATCGCTTATTTGTCATTATACATAAATCAAGTTATAGCATCCAAACTAAAGCAATCAATACATAATGAGATGAGCAATATATATATAGGTATGTCATGAACTTGCAGTTTCTAATCCTGAAATGCATAAATGCAGCTAATCCATCCTATATGAATGTGATAAGATGACATATATAGCATGATTCACAACATCCTAGTTTAAAAAAATACATATATATATTTCTATATGAATGCACATAAATGATATATATATATATATATATATGTATGTATGTATATATATATATAATTGAATGATAAACCATCCAAATCCTAATCCTAGAATAATCTAACTAAATAAATCAAATAAATATCAAGAAACATACCGAAAAAGAGTTGAGGATGTGTAGCCCATATCTTCTCTTCTGACTCCTATGTGCTCTCTGCCATGTCGTTTCCTCACTTCACTCTTACCAATTTCACCGGCTTGTTTCTAAGTCATTTTACCTAACCTTCCATAATACGGGTTGGACCATAGGATGAACTCAATTCAAATTTCAACTCCACTTCTTCCAATTGGCTAGTGTGAGTATAAAGGTGGGGCGTCATAGCTTGGTATCAGAGCCAAACTTCGTAACAATATAGAATATTATAGCAAGCATCATTGTCCCAAGTCTTTCTTAGGAATCGTGCCTTAGAATTTAATTCGAGTCTTAGGGCCCGTTCTATCCTAATTTCTTTTATGATGCCTTGTTTTACCAATCAAGTTTTTTGATATGCATTCTGAGAATAACCTTTTTCCACTTCTTTCTTTCTTTCTTTTTTAAAGAAGAAAAATGGTTAGATCTGGCCATCCCGGCGTCGGTCAATCCCATGCTACTCCTCAGGATGGAGTATTTATGTCTGCCCAGCAGCTTTTAGATCTTGTAAAGAATGCTCAAGCTGCTAGACCCATTCCAGTGCATACTCATCCTAAATCTGGGTTTGCACGCTTGTGAAGAGATTATACCGATTTGGGTGGTAGGCCATTCAAGGGTTCCGAAAGCATTATAGAAATCCAAGCTTGGCTTAGAACATGCGACCACATCTTTTCTCGCATGAATCTTGTGAATCTACATCGAGTCCAAGTGGCTTCTAGCATGCTCCAAGAAAGAGCATTAGATTGGTATGAGCTTTTGATTTCGAAAATCGTTGAAGCGAATCTTACTTGGGAACAATTTCGAGAAAGGTTCGAGTTGAAGTTTGTGTCGGAAGCTGAAAAAGTAACTTTAGCCCGACGCTTTATTGACCTTGTTCAAGGTGAATCTTCCGTGACAGACTATGTTCATCTTTTGAATCTCTCTCTAAATATGGGGTCGAGTACATTAATATCCCATTGAAGAAAAATCAGAGGTTTGTCTATGGGTTGAATAAGAACCTCAAGAAGCCATTACTTATGAAACTAAAAGTTTCTTTTGATCATCTTGTTGATATTGCTCTTCGACTTGAAGAGGCCGATAAAGAAAGTGATGTTGAAGTTGTGGGTGTCAAACAGAACTTCAACAACAACAAGAAGAGGCATCCCTTTATTAACTTCAAAAGCCATAATCCCAACAAGAAAGTGAAGCAAGCAACTTCGATAGTAAAGACTCCAATCCCTAATCGTGGAGAATGCTGCAATTGTGGTTCTAAGGACCACTATACAAATAGGTGTCCAAGGCCTATTTCTTGCCGCTACCGCAAAAGTTTGGGTCGTTATATATCTACATGTCCCAAACTTCAAAACAAGGAGGAGGGAAAGCTAAATGTTGTGCATGGTCCTAGTAACATTTCTCCTAGTCAAGGTATTTTTCATTCACTCCTTGATGGCATTATTTTGTTTCGTGATCATCCTATTCGAGTTCTTTTTGACACGAGTGCATCTCACTCTTTTATATCAAAATAACTTGTTGATACTTTTCCTTTAAGTGTTGTGGCTTTGATGACTTCACTGAGAATTGTGAATCCGGTTGGTGGATCCACAACATTCAGTTTGCTTTGTAAAGATGTCAAGATTATTTTATGTGATTATTCTTTCCGAGCCAATTTGCATGTTATGCGCTACTTAGGCTTCGGAATGATTTTAGGAATGGATTGGCTTAACCGTTACGAAGCCCATATCCAATATCCAGCGAGGACTATCTATCTTCGATATTCTCAATCTGTTAAGCAGATTTCTATTTCTCTTAATGATTTCGATTCCAATTTGGTGGCATCATTTTATTATCTAGACCCACTTGTTGAGGAAGATGTTATTTCCCTTATTCAAGTAGTTCGTGAATTTCCCGGTATCTTTGAGCTTGTCTTAGGATTATCAACTAAGCAATAAATTTGAGTGGTGCTAAGGTCTTTTCAGCTCGACCTTGCTACTAGTTTTCATCAACCACGAGTTGCGGAGGGTAGCATTCCACTTACCGCATTGCGCACTCGTTATAATTCTTATGAGTGATTCGTGATGTCATTCGGTTTGTCCAGCTTATTTCATCCATCTTATGAATCGAGTATTCTGTGAGTATCTCGATGTGACCATCCTTGCATTCATTGATTATGGATGAAAACAACAATTTAAAATTTGCAAATCTTTTAATAAGATATTTATAAGTGTAATTGGATTTTGTTCAACGAGAAAATAATATTCGTAAAATTTTTAAGAGATATGTTTATCATATAGAAGACGATTTTCTGTTGTTTTTCCCATTGAGTGCTTTAAGAATTCTGGTCGATGCGCTTGATCAATGTTATCGATAGGAATCTCCTAAACGCTATGATGAGACGGCCAGACACAATAAATTGACTTGTAAAAAGTAATTTTTTCTAAAAAGATGATTACATAAAGTTCATTAATTTTTTTAATGTCTTAGCTTTTTGGGAAAGAGGATCATGTAAAAGAACTCCTTTCCGGTGCCCCTATTCTTGTGATTCCTAAATGAACTAAGAATTTATTGTTTATACCGATGCTAGTCGTGTTGGTTTGGGAGCCGTTCTCATGCAAAGAGAACGTATTATCGCTTATGCTTCTAAACAATTAAAGCCTGTCGAGACTAGATATGCCACTCATGATTTAGAGCTCGCGGCTATTGTTTTCTCCCTTAGAATTTGGCATCATTATCTTTTAGGAGAGAAAATTTGTTCTGTACACCGATCATAAACCTTTAAAGTATTTATTTTCTCAAAAAGAACTTAATTTGCATCAACAACGCTGGCTCGAGTTCCTTGCATCTTATGATCTTAATATTCTTTATACTCTCGGAAAGGGAAATCGTGTTGCCGATGCCCTTAGTCGTAAGCAACAAGCAGTGGTTTCAATGATGATGTAACATTCCAGGATTTTAGCTACAAATAATTTGATAATTAATTTAATCTTTGGGATTTAATTTTGAAATAATAGGTAATTAATATAAAATTTTAGATTTAATTGAGAAATTAATTGTGAATTTATATGAAAGTTCCAGAATAAAGGAAAAAAAATGTAATTTGAAAAGAATATTTGGAAATAAATTTTTATTGTAAATAGGATGTTGAATTGGAATTCAAAAATAAGTGTTTTATAAAATTCAATTTGGGATTTGAGATTCAAGAATGAATATTTTAAAAATAGATAATTTGAATACTCAATAATTTTTCAAAGGCTAATTAAGTTAAGTTCTATATTTTAACTTATGTACATATAAGGTATATATGTGTTTATTTATTAATGTGTAATTTTATTTCAAATAAATTTCTTTTGAAAGGTTATGTAAGTATAATTTATAAATATATATATATATACACACACACAATATCTAAGTTTAACAAAAAGATTTAAAGTTCTTTCTTTTAAAATTATTTATGAACTAAGTTGTAAATGTATTAACTAAAGGTCTAAAACAAAATTAATAAAATAAAAAATAAAGTAAGGGTTTAAACTATAAATTTTAAATTAAATTGAATAAAGGTTTTAGACGTAATATTGCTTATATTAACAAGTGTAAGTAAAATAGTTTGAGTTTGTACAAGTGTAATTTATGGATAGTATGAATTTAATAAGTGTCATACTCTATTTTTCTTTAAAATTAAAAACATAAATAATATGAATAAAAGAAAGGAAAAAATTCCTGGTTATCATTTCATGTCAAACTCTTTCTCATTCTTTTCTCATCTTCAAACAAACCTGAGAAACAAAATAGATCATCTCGGTATTAAATCAAACCAGAAAGAAAAAAAAGCAATTCAAAAGAAAATTCAAACCTGAAGCGATAATTCATCTTAAAACTGGATCAATCCAAGTTCTAGTTTCAGGTGTGAATCAGATCAAAACAAATTTGAAAACCTGGAAATCAAAGAGTAGTTCAAAATCAAAGCCTGTTTTCAAAGCATATAAACCTGGCATATAATCAACCTGGAAATCAAAGTGGATTCAAGCTGGAAACCAGAAGATCAAAACAAGTCAACATCATGATCATCTCCAGATTTAAGTTCGAAAATAATTAAGCAAATGAGATTAAAGTCAAGATCAAATCCAGATATTCCAGTTTTTCAAATTCAATCAACTTCCAGGCTTAAAATTCTCCTATGTTTTTCATCCCGAGGTGAGCAAACTATTAAACCCACACACACTTTTATCTGCATATAATCAGTATTGACGTTTGTTTGTGGAATATGTTTGCATAAGTGTGAATATGCCTGTATGTATATAATTTATGTTGTGCATGTTTGAAACAGGGAAGTAAACCCCTGTTCTTTGTACAGGTTTTAAAATTAAAAAGTAAAAAATCAAATTATCTTCCTCTGATCTTTGTTAAGTCTTAGGATCTAAACGAAATACGATTGCTTAATCAAGATTTAAGTTGTAAACATATTTTTAAATAAAATTATTAGAATATTTTCTGAAAACTAACAGTGGAAAAAACTTAAGATATGCAAAAGTACAAATATCTTAGTTCTTTGATTCAGGTATATAATTTGAATCACTATTCCAAATCATGAGTTTTAAGGGTCAATTCACGATTTTTAGTGTGGAATTGAGTGAGCAATTCAAAGTTGACCGGAATGTAAAGTTTGGGTTTTTTCTAGTGATGGGTAGACTTGGGTAGGTCGGGATCTTCGCTGAAGGTAGGAGGAAAACTGGGGACCTCGGCAAAAATGCCAAATGGATTTATCATCCACTATGGCGGCGATGATTGAGTGGTTTAGGGTTTAAGCTCTAAAATGAGTGGAGGTTAGGAATTGAGTTGCTGCGCTGTCTCTCTGGCATCGGAGACCATCAGAGTTGGGGTGTTAGTAGCATGGATGTCAGGCGAAGCTGAGGGCAGGGTAGCGCGATAGCTGATGATCCATGGAGGCGATAAGAGGAAGTTTGTGGTGATCGAATTTGGTTCCAGGTTGGATTGGGTTCCTCGATTTTGAATTGATCGTGGATTCGACGAATTGGCTGGATTGAGGATGTGAGTTGATGGACGTTGACATGTTAGAGACGGCAAGGTCAACTGGAGCTTGTCAGTATGTTGGTACACGTGCACGCGATATCTCCAATGTCTCGTGATGTTGAATTGGGGGAAAGAAAAGGAATACTCGAAAATGATATCGGGGAAGATTGAATTTAGCTCGAGTTCGTTTCAGGGAAGACTCGAGTGGTTTTTCACGATAGTTTTGAAAATCTAAAATCAAAACCAAGTTTAAAAACGAAAAAAAAAGAAATTGACTCGGGATTGTACTCGGTTTTTTTGAATCTGGCTCGGGGAACACTTGATTTTGACTCGGGTTTAAGAAAATCAAATATATAAACAGTTTTAAAATTCTTAAACAAATGGAGTTTTACTTGAAATTTTTTTTGGTTAAAACCAATTCTTCATAAATCGTGTTTACGCGAGTTTTGAGTTGGTTAAAAAGTTTTTAAATAAAATTATTTTAAAATTAATTAAATTTAAAATGTTTTTAAATCTATGTATAACTTTTATTTTAAAGTTATTTTAAATAAACTTAATAATATTAAGTTGTTAACCTAGAAGAGATGGTTTAATTGTAAATTAACTTTAAAATCTAAGTTAATTTATTTTGTTAATAAAAAATTAATTACTTTGGTTATTAAATAAAGATTTTTAATGATAATTAAAGTAATTAATTTAAGATAAATGGATTATTATTTTTAATTAAAGTTTTAAGTGATTAAAGATAATACTTGATTTAAGATATTAAAGGTAATTACTCAATGAAAGTAATTAAGAATAACCCATTTGGGAATAATTAATTCAGTTAAAGGTTAATTAATTAAAATGGGTTGTAATTAACCAATGATTAATTAACCAGGATTAGTAAATTATTTATAAGTAATTAATCCGATTTAAATTAATCAGACAATTAGCTGATCTTACTTATGAATGTTTGAATTGAATTGGATGCTTTGAATTGTGTAATATGAATTATTCTGATTGAGCTATGAACTGTGATGTAATTTATTCATCTGTGATGTAATTCATTTATCTGTGATGAATGTGTTTTATTTATCTGTGATAAATTTATATTGTTTATATACGATCTGTGAATGAAGATAAGCGTTATAGATTATACCGCTTATCGATATTTCTTTGTTTGAATATGTGATGATTGATGATGTAGCACTATTGTGTAAAACCCCTGGACTACACTTTTTCACACAAAAATATGGATTACGCGAGAAAATTGGTTAAGTCACAGATTTTTGAAATGGTTTTAAAGTTGAATTTTTTAATCCAAATGGTTTTGAAAATGGAACTGAGTTAAATTTGAAAAACTTTTGAAAAGGAGTTTTAAAGATGAAAGTTATTTTTAATAACTTGATAAAGATTTGAAATTTAAATGGTTTGATTTGAATTTGAATTCAAGATTCGAAATTTTATTCTATGTTTGGAAATTTTGGTTTAAAAAGGTCATACATTTATAAATGTATTTATGGGTTTTAAACCTTTTCAAAAGTATTATTTTGGAAATTTGAATTTAAACCAAGTTTTATACTTGAAGGGCTTTAACTCGTGCAAATATAATCGGTTTCTTCTGAAACAAAAAGAATTTGTTTTCAATGATAATAGTTTTCAGATAATGAAAGATTTCCAGCTTTTGTTGAAAAGATTTCAAGTTTGAAATCAAATTGTTTTGAAAAACTATGAATAAATCTTTATTAAAGATTAATGAACTCTGTTTTCGAATTTAAGGGGATCTTAAAAGGTATCTTTGTATAAGATTTTTTTGAAATGAAATTGTGAAAGATTGTTATGCTTTCTTTTGGAATCGAAGAGGATTGTAAATGGTGTATCTTATACATATAAAAGATTTGAAATGGGAATTGTTTTGAAAGTTATGAATGGATCTTTGGAAATAGTTTTGAAAACTACAAATTGAGTCTTTAGTTTAATAATTGGATGTGATAATCCAATTTGGAAAGGAAATTGTTTTGAAAAGCTGTGAATGAATCTTTGTGAAATCCAGGTGAACTTTTTGAAGTGAATCCTTTTTTTTTAAAGATTTGAAATGGTAATTTGTTTAAACCATTTGAAGAAAAGTTTTGGATAATAAGTTGTGACTTAACTGAAATCCCATATCCATATGTTTTTAAAATATTGCGCTCATTATTCGGTTTAGCCGGGAGAGAACCTTGTGTCATATAACCCATTCCGAATAATGATACGACGATATGGATAGCATTTGAAGACCGGTGGTAAAGATCAGATATTTCCAAAAGCAAAAGGATTACTCGTCGAATGTCTCTGCACCGGCTGATCCTCGATATAGAGATTTGATCACCCTTTGTGATGGGAAATCCGGATGTGATTTGGGATTATCCGAATTTGCAAGGTCTTCTTTGAAAGTGCCTTCGGTACTGTTCAAAACCAAAACAGACTTGTATGGATGTGTGTCTGACATTACACTTTGAGATGTAAAACCAGTTTCTATCAAATACATTTCCGTTTAGTGGCAGAGATTTATTCTCTTAGCTTAACACCCTTCTTTGAGACGTACGAGCTTAGATGTTATGTAGTTGATGGTTACTAGTGATACATTCATAATTTGGTAATGTGTCATACGAAGTGCTGCTGATCATTTGTTGATCAAAGCATGGCTTTGTGAAAAAGCGTAGCTTTGTGGACGAGACGTCCAGCCTCACAACCCGTAAATGGTCGAAACAGGAATTTTGCGGCAAGGTTGCAGGGGTCGCACCCCTAGGGTATGTCCATCTCTTTTGGATAAAAGGTGGTACCATGGTATGGAGCCCAGATATTTACCTAGTGGTTGCTGCATACTTATTGCTGTGTGGTTGTTGGTGTCGAGCGCTCGGATAAAGGTTGGTTATGACCGGGAGGTGGCATATCTTAGGTGTTACTCCCGGGAAGGGAATACACCGGCCTTGTGTCGGTAGGGAACCATTTTGGTTCCTGGGGCCGTCCCTCCAGAGGCATCTCATTTTTAAGGAAGTTCCTTAGCATGACCATTTGTTGAAAATCCAAAGAAACAATACGCGCCCTATACGGTTTTAGTTGTATAACCTGCCATGGAATGTGACGGTATCCTGCTGTTGAGCATGGTAGTTATAGTAGGCATACGACGAAATGTTGTATGCTAGCTAAGATTAATATTGTACTTTCGAAAGGTTTTCTGCACTATGCACTAATAATAATATCAAATGGTTTTCACGTATCAAGCCTTTTTGACTATCATAAGGAGAAATCTCCTTCAAGTGTTCGCTTGCATTGTGTGTGTGCGGGAGGCCTTATGGTATTTTCATTTTTCAAAAAGCATTGCGGATTTCAATTTTAATCTTTTGTTGTTTGTTTTTAAAGATAAACTGTTTTTGTTTGCTTATACCAGTCCCATGACTGACCCGGAGTTTATTGTTCCCTTCCTAAACTCTAGGTGCCCACAATTTTCTACACGAGCAGTCTGGAGTTGGGTTTTTCAGATAATCAAATAGCAGGTATAGATTCGATACCCTTCGAAGCCTTTGGATTGGTGGATCACATTTGCTACACTTCAGCATTCATGGCTGACCTTGCTTAGTACAATTTGATTGGGAGATCGAGCTATTTCTGAATCGGTGCTTTGGAGATGGAGTTTGCTGATATTGGAGTTCCTTCTTTGAGTTCAAGTTCAAGTTATTTATTCCACTGTAGCATTGTATTTGATCTCTGATATGTATTTGAGATCGTTGTTGTATATCATTCGATATTGTATCATTGGAGTTGTATGATATATTATTCATTTTCTTCCGCTGTGTTGTTGTATTTAATGTGTTATAAGCTCCGAGGAACCAGATTCGACGTTTGAATCTGCGGCATTCGAGTACAAGTGAAGTACGGGTGCCAATTTTCGAAGGTCGAGTTCAGATCGTCACAGATGATATCCGAATGGATTGATCTTGAGACTTTGTCTACTTATGAGATTTGAGATCGTGAATCCAATTCATGTTCATCTCTTATTTTATGTAGCCTTCATGCTCATCCTTCTCTTTTAGCACCGTTTATTGTCCTCAATCCGATGGACATATAGAGCGTGTGAATCGAGCTCTTGAGGATCTTCTTCGTGCATGTGTTCTTGATTTAGGTGGAAGTTGGGAAGATCATATTTATCTTGTTGAGTTTTCCTATAATAATTGCTTCCAATCTAGTATGGGTATGGCACCTTTCGAGGCACTCTATGGAAGGCCATGCTGATCTCCTTCTTTTCTGGCTTGAGGCCGGTGAGAAGCTGGTTTTAGACCTACATTTTATTCGTGATTCCACAGAAAAGATTGACCTTATTCGTCATAGGATGAAAGAAGCTCAAAGCAGACAAAAATCCCATGAGGATAACCGAAGAAGGAATTTGGAATTTTCTATGGGAGATTTGGTGTTTATCTGCGTTTCACCTATGAAGGGTATTGTGCGTTTCAGTCGATCAGGAAAATTAACACCTCGATATGTTGGTCCATTTCGCATCACCGAACGTATCGGTTCCATGGCTTATCGCCTTTTATTACCAGCTCAATTTTCTGCTATTCATGACGTTTTCCACGTCTCTCAACTACGGAAATGGTGTTTGCACAAAAAATGGGCAAACACCTCCAAGTCGTATGATTTAGTTGATTATATGTTGTTCTTAATGATTTGGGTGATTTATGCAGATATGTAAAATAGATGGACTAAACTGTAAAAGACACACAGATTTATAGTGGTTCGGCCAGAATGTGCCTACGTCCACTTTATATGTTATTCTCCTTTTCTGTTCAGATTACAAGTACAAAGCTTTGATTACAAGTATCTGAATGTTGTTTGAAAGTTCTATCCGTGCTTGAGCTCTCAAACTAGTCTGCCATTGTTGTACCCCTACCCCTCTATTTATAGAGTGAGGCTGGGAGCAGGGATCCTGAATGTATATAGCTGCCGATGGGCCTGGGCTGAAGCAATCTGGCCTGGCAATGTTGGGTCGGTGAGGCCTTGGTTCGGTGGAGAGGGGTGAGTGTGAGTTGGTTCGTGGTGCTTTGGTCCGGCAATGGGTGGAGTTGGTTCGGTTAATCATGGGAAGTGAGTTGGTTAGGCTAGGGGTTAGTTCGGCAGTGGTGAGGATATGTGCTTGGTTCGGTAGTGCTTATGGAGTGTTTGGTTCGGTGATGGGGGTGTATCTTGGTCCGGTGGAGGTGAATTCGGTGGTTAGTGGATTGGTTCGGTACGGCCTTCCCCCTTTTGGTTCGGCAATGTTTTCCTTCTTTGGTTCGGTGGTGGAAAACGCACCCAACACTTGCCCCCCAAAGCGGGGCATATACCGGCATATGCCGTGCTTTGTTTATGCCGTCTAACCTTAACATCCCCATTCGGTCACGAGCGCCGGACCAGTTGGTCCGGTCACTTCTATTTGCCTATAAGTATGGGTGTTATGCCTTCTTTATTCCCTACCAAGTTTGATAGTCGAATCAGATTCTCTCCCGCCGAATCAAACTCACTGCCGAATCAAACTCACCGCCGAATCACGTTAGATTACCGAATCAGGTGATTTAGCCTTCTTTCGCCGAATGGCTTTTACGTTTCGGACTACCGAATGAACCGAGTGCCGAATGAACTGAGATACTTGACTTGCCGAATGAACCCGGAGACTCTAAGTACCGAGTGAACTTTTTGCCTTGTTTTACCGAATGAATCCGGGAGTTTATGTGCCGAATGAACCTTCGTGCCTTGAACTACCGGATGAGTTTGAGAAGTACGAGGCCGAATGGGCTTTTAGTCTCAAACTACTGATCAGTTTTTTATGTTTTGAATTGCGAATGAGATTCCAGGCTGCATGTACTTGTTTGTTTGTGTTTCCATACTCCTTGTTCTAACGACGCACCTTTTGTGTTTGCAGATAAATGTCTCGTAAAGTAGAAACTCGATCAGATAAGAAGAAATCCACGGACAGAGAAGATTCCTCCACAGTGCCCCCAGCTCAGTCAGGATCGGGACATCATGGACCTCCCCCGAGATCACTAGTAGATGGGTGTGGCCCTCAGGAGTTCCTGAACTCGCCACCTGACTGCTTTCCTAGCTCCCTTAAAGAGGAGCAGCTTGATGTTATATCTCGTTCTTTCGGGATTGACAGAGCACACATGGTGCTGCCAGGGAATGGAGTTATGCCGTATGACCCCCCTGAAGGATATTTCGCTTATAGTTGGTACCATTGCATGTGCGGGGCCATTCCCCCGATCAATGCTTTGATAGTCAGCTTCATTACCTATTTGAAGGTGGCCCCTTTCTAGCTTCAGCCCAATTCTTATGCTATCTTGGTGAGTCTATTCATCATTTTCCAAAGAAAATACGGGCGTCCCCCTTCCAACCGGGAGATTCGGTATTTATACAATTTGAGGGGCTATAAGAAGGGGTCTCCATACATCAGCTTGGAATCGGCCGTGTCCTTCAAGCCGGTCCTGGACTTATATTCGAAGTTCAGCATGTTCAAGAAAGAATGGTTTTTCGTCAAGGATGACTCTGTTTCTATCCGTCGCTTCACCTCCGGCTGTAAGTTGAAGCTTATTTATAATTTCCGTTCTCATTGCAATGCTTCTCCTTACGTGTTTTTATTTCTTGCTAGCGACACGTGGCTTTGCGGTCGTGGAGAACGATCGCCTGGTTTAGATTGCTGCGGAGATAGAAGCCATTTCGGGAAGGGAGAGGTCGGCTTCTTACCTGATCAGGAACGCTACTCTTCTGCAGCACAACTTGATTCTACCACGTCAGTCTGTGGTCAAGCAGAGAGACACAGCTGAGGAGAGGGCTGTCAACGCTAAAGGAGGGGCCACGACGAAAAGCAGCAAGAGGAAACCCTTCTCGATACATCCAGTCGCCGGGGGGAAGAAGCTCAAGAAATCCGATGGACCCTCCCCTAGCACATGTCCAGATGTTCCGGAGGAGGAAAATGTAGAGGAGGAAAGAGGCGAGGAGGAGAGCGGAGGTGATGGAGAAGGTGGTGATGGTGGCGAAGGACAGAGCGGTGATGGCGCCGGGGCTTAGTCTTCTGGGCAAGCAGGGGATATCCAAGAGTGGACAGATGATGCTTTCCGCCTGGCTTTGAGGGGTTGGAGGAAGGATCGGCCTTGGTGGAGAAGCCAAAGAAAACTGATAAGGCCGGGACTGGTGCCGATCCATCTGCCAAGATCATTTCAGCTAGGGCAACTCCGTCGATTCAAGGTGAATTTTTGACTCCTCTTTTAACTCCACATGTTTCTTGGATTATAGTCCCGTGCATGCTTGTAACACTTGGTTTTTATTCTAGGAACGGGTAAGGTGGCCAAGACATCAAACATTCGGCACCGTCTCGAACAATTCAAACTCCTCAAAGCTTCCGCTAAACCAAAGCCTCCGACCAACCGTTCCGGGGACGTAGTCGGCTACCGTCCTCTTCTCGGAGTTATTGAAGAGGATATTCAAAAGAAAAAGAGGAGGCGCTCCTTATTCGAACCTTCACCTGGTCCTTAGCCCCTAACCCAGCCTATTCATGATATCATGGGGGAGGATACTGAGTTCATACCCTCTCCGCATCCGTCTGAGAATCCTACCGTTACTCAGATTGATCGTCCCGACTTGGCTCGTAATCCATTTGCGGTTCATCCACATCTGGATCGGGCTCTCACGATATTTCCTTTAACGAGGTTACTGGTGAGCACCTTCTCCCGCGTAATCCTATGGTAAGGGTGATTGATGAGGCCAAGTCCCTGGACCTTGATTTGCTTACTACTCAGATTGTAACTGTAGGGGATGAAGCTAAGGCAAATATCGACCGGGTTGCTGAGGAGACTAGGAAGTTGATGGGGCATCATGCCCGACTGGTCAAGGCCGGGGAGGAAATTGGGAGTGCCAACATAAGATTGCGGTTAGTGGTTGCCGACCAGGCCAAGCAACTCGCCGATCAGGCCATCCAGATCTCTCAGCACGAGGCTGCCTCCAGACGGCTAAAGAAAACCATGGAAGAGGCTAGCAAAGCCGAGCTGCGGAAAATGGAGGCCATCTGTAAGGAACGGATCGATATAGCCATAGCAACAGTGGATGAGGTTCGAAAGGCGGATCTCAAGCGGGTAGAGGAGTTATCTGGGAAGCTTGAAGCCGCAGAGCTTGCTCAAGCCAAGCTGAAGGATGAGATGGAGGAGATGAGGAAATCCCTTCAGGCTGACCGCTCACGATACCGATCGGAGAGGGATGATGCCGTTGCAAAGCTGTTGGCTTCTGAGGTTCGAATGAGGGAGTTTGAGGAGAACGAGGGGATGATTGATGAGATGCTCCAGGATATGTATTTCCGTACTTGGAAGCAGGGCAACTTATCCTGGATGGATGATTACCCCCTGATCATGGCCAGGATTTATCTCCGGGCTCTGGAGGAGGCCAAGGATGATGTGGATAAGGAGGGTGGCATGGCCTTCAGAATGGATGTGGTTACGGCCCAATTCACTAAGGAGGAGAAAGTGGCGGTGAAGGAGGGCATGCGGCTGCTCGCTGCTGAGGAGGTAGGTGTGCAGTTGGGGGATGATCATCAAGGAATAGATGCTGGTAAGTCTTTCCTTTTAGCCTTTTCATAGCTTGGTTGCTTATTATTTATTCAATGAATTCTTCTCCTGAATTGGACAGGCGGGACCTCCGAAGCGCCAACTACCTGATCAGCATGCTGGGAGCTTTGATCCGGCGGTTAAGTAGACCTCGGAGGGCCAGTAGGATAGAGGCGAAGCCCCGATGCAGTAGGCTCCTTGGCTTGATCTGGACATTTTTCAGATTACTTGACATTGCTGTCTACGTTAGTCTTAAAACATTAATGTAATTTTCAGGCTGTAATTATGTAACGAACAACTTGATTTTTGGCATGTAACTTTATAACATAAGCTGCTTTTGTCATGTTTGAATGCCGTCGTTATTTTGATGTGTTGCATAAGATATAGCTGTGCATGTGTTAGTGATTCAATTGTGTTTGACGCTAAGTTCTTGTTTAAAATATAATTTCATGTCTTGCAATGTTAGTGTGATGTGCGAATAAATTATAGTTACATATTTATGTACAAGAGAAGAAAATACCGCCCTTCAAGTTTTAGCTGTAGACAGTAGCTTTGAATGCCTTGTGTAATCAAATATGGAATGCAGCTGAATGACCTTCCATCCAGACGTGAGTTCTTATTCCCATTAGCGAGTGTCTCCTATTTTGTGTCCTGTACTTTAGTGATCGTTATAGAGGATAGGAGGAAAGTTTTTATAAATAAAATGGAAATATAAGAAATAGTAAAACTTCCAATCACGGAAGGCCTTCGACGCGCTTAAGTTCATGGCAAACGGGCTTTGTAGTCACTTTCCCTAGCCGTGGGTCTTGGAGACATTTGTCACCCATCTTACGCCTTCGCGGGGAGTTTTCTTTTTTACCACAGCCGTACTTAAGACACATGGGATCCAGGATCGCACACGGTAACTACCCGGGCCATTATGGCCCGTAATCGTGGGTATTATTTGATTTACCGTGGCCGGCTTGCGCAGGTGCCGACCGTCAATTGTGAACTGCCCCTGGCTGGCCACACCTTATGTTGGGGCTTATAATCGGTTCACGGTTGCCGGCGAGCCGAACGCCGTAATGAGCTGCCTAGGCCATGACTGGCCTTCTCGGCGGCTTATAATCGGCTCATTACAGTTGGCTTTAAGGGCCGTCACGAGCAATGAGTTAACCCGCAGCAGAGGGATGCTGGAGCAAAAGTGTCTCATTGGCGAGGGCATAGATTCGTATAATACCTGTTAGGTTTTGTCCAGGTGAAGTTGTGCTGTGATGCCCTGAATGGAGATGCCGTCTACACAGGATTTTGTACAACAGAAAAGGATAAAGCTCAGCAAGTATCCAAGATATAAAGGAACAAGTTAAAAAAGAGACAAGTTTTTAAAGTGGTTCGGCACGAAAATGCCTACGTCCACTAATTCTCTTTGTTAATTCACTTTATATGGGCAGTACAAGTTAAGAAAAGTATCGACGAAGGTGTTGGATGTTCCATGCCCTCTGGAACACCTCTCCGTCCACTGTTGACAAAATATAAGCTCCGTTGTGGAGATCTTTATGAATTACATATGGTCCGTCCCAGATTGGATCTAGCGCTCCGGGGCGCGGGAAGATTCGCTTGAGGACAAGATCTCCTTCTTGTAAGCTGCGATGCTTGACTTTGGAGTTGTATTGTGCTGCCACTTTTTGCTTGTGAGCTGCTGCTTTGAGTGCTGCATCATTTCTTCTTTCTTCGATTAGATCCAAAGACATGTGGAGAAGTTCTTCGTTCTCTTCTGGGTTGTAGTGGATCCTACGGTGGGATGGCACTACAGTTTCAACTGGGAGCATGGCCTCCGATCCGTATGCCAAATAGAAAGGAGTATGCCCTGTTGATGTTCTGAAAGACGTGCGGTAGGCCCAAAGTGCCGTAGGAAGTTCATCCACCCAAGCGCCTTTTGACTTTTCATGCTTCTTCTTGATTAGAGTTTTAAGAAATTTGTTGACAGCTTCGACTTGCCCATTTGCCTAGGGGTAAGCCACAGATGAGAAGCTTTTGTGAATTCCGTGCTCTTGGCACCAGTGGTGAACTCCTCGCTGTCAAACTGAAGTCCATTGTCCGATATGATTTTGAGTGGAACCCCGTACCTGCATAGAAAATTTTTGATCAAGAAGTTAATAACTTTTGCCGAAGATATTTTATTTAGAGGTTCCGCTTCCACCCATTTGGTGAAATAGTCGACTGCCACTATAGCATATTTGGCTCCGCCTCGGTCCATCGACAGTTCGCCAATCAAGTCAATTCCCCATACTACAAAGGGTCAAGGAATGGTCATTTGACTAATCTCATTTGTTGGTAGTCGAGGAATCTTAGCAAATTTCTGACATCTCCCACATCTTTTGACGAAGTCTAAGGCGTCTTTGTTTAAAGTTGGCCAATAATATCCATATCGGAGTGTCTTCTTTGCCAGAGTCTGCCCACCAGTGTGATCTCCGCAGCCCCCTTGATGGATGTTGGATAATATTTTCTTGGCTTCCTTTCCAGCAACACACCTTAATAAGGGGTTAAGAAGCCGCGTCGATAGAGGATGCCTTCTTGTATTGTGTAGCGGGAAGCTCTCTTCAGGATTTTCCTGACTTCGTTACGCTCATTGGGTAGTGCGCCATCTTGTAAGTATATATGGATAGGAGTTATCCAAGTTTCTTCTTCAACTGCAGCTATCAGATCCTCTTGTTCGAAACTTGGGGCTAGTTGTTTTGAGATGGCTACTGTTCCGGAAATGGTGCTGTTCTTCATGCTAGCTTGCTTTGCCAGTTCGTCAGCCTCTCGGTTCTCCTCTATAGGAATGTGGTTGATTAAATAGTGTCCAACTGATCGAGTAGCAACTTGGTCTTCTTTAGATATGCCGTGAGTCGTTCTCCTCGAGTCTGAAACTCTCCTAGCACTTGGTTTACGATAAGTTGAGAATCACTATGAAGAAATAAAGAACTGACTCCAATTTCTAAGGCAAATTCTAATCCTGTTATTACTGCTTCATATTCTGCATCGTTGTTGGTGGCAGCGAATTCCAACCTTAGGGCATAGTGCAGCTTCCTTCCCCTGGGGGTGATTATCACAATACCTGCCCCCGAGCCTTGTTCGTTTGATGCTCCATCTACAAAGAGATTCCACTTGATATCTTCTGCTATTTCAGATTGCTCCTTACCTTCGCTGGTAGTGAATTCGGCAATGAAATCGGCCATGGCTTGTCCCTTGATGGCAGTGCGAGGATGGTAGGTGATATCATATTGACTCAGTTCAATGCACCATTTGAGTAGTCGCCCAGAAGTGTCGGGGCGATGGAGTACCTGCCTTAGCGGTTGATCGGTTAAAACTCTGATGGAATAAGATTGGAAATAGTGCCGCAGTTTCCGTGACGTGATTAGCAAACAGTATGCTAGCTTCTCAAGTTTAGGGTATCTGGCTTCTGCCTCTGTAAATCTCTTGCTTACAAAGTATACGGGCCGCTGCGCACGGTTGTCTTCTCTCACCAAAGCGGCGCTTAGAGCATGGGACGATACAGCAAGGTATAGGTATAGTTCTTCACTTTATTTGGAGTTGAGAGTACTGGTGGTCTCTGGAGCTGTTCGATTAGGTTAAGGAAGGCTATTGAGCATTCATCAGTCCATTCGGATTTTCCTTTGTCTTTCTTTAGGGCTTCGAAGAAAGGGATGCATTTGTCAGTTGCTTTAGAGATGAATCTGCTTAGGGCGACCACCTTCCCATTCAGGCTTTGCATTTCTTTTCGAGTGGAAGGTATCCTGATATCTTTCAGGGTTCGGACTTGTTCGGGGTTTGCTTCAATCCCCCTGGCATGGACGATGGATCCCAAGAACTTTCCTGATGACACTCCGAACGAGCACTTTAGAGGATTCAGCTTCATTCCATATTGGCGAAGTACTTGAAACATCTCGTCCAGGTGGCTTACATGATCGTTGGCTTTCCTCGACTTTACCAGCATGTCATCCACATAAACTTCCATAGTTCGTCCTATTAGTTCCGCAAACATCTTGTTGACGAGGCGCTGATAAGTAGCTCCGGCGTTTTTAAGTCCAAAAGGCATTACTCTGTAGCAGTACAATCCCCGGTCAGTGATGAAACTAGTGTGGTCTTGATCGGTGGCGTGCATAGGGATCTGGTTATATCCTGAGTATGCGTCCATAAAAGATAAGAGTTCGTGCCCGACTGTGCTGTCCACGAGTTGATCGATTCGGGGGAGTAGGAAGCAATCCTTCAGGCAAGCGTCATTTAAGTTGGAGAAGTCGATGCATGTTCGCCACTTCCCATTAACCTTCTTTACCAGTACCGGGTTGGCGATCCATTCTGGGTAGATGGCTTCTCGTATGAAGTTATTGGCAAGTAGGTTCTTTACTTCTTCCTCGAGGGCTGCTGATCGTTCTGCCCCCATGCTTCTCTTTTTCTGCTTTACTGGCACCTTGGTGGGATCGATGTTCAGTACGTGGCATGCTACGTCTGGGGAGATTCCAGTCATGTCAGCGTGCATCTATGCAAATACATCCAAGTTGTGGCGAAGAAAATCGACTAGTTGATCCTTCAACTCTGCTCTTAACTGAGACCCGACTCTCAACAGTCTACTTGGGTCGTGTTTGTCTACAGATACAAATTCCATAGCCTCTGCAGGCTCGGTGGTGGCCTCCTCTTTGTTCCTGGGGTCTAATTCATTGAAAGGATCACTGGTATATCGAAGAGGAGGGGCTTTCTTTAGCTGCTATGCTTCCAAGTTTTTCTTGCAGAGAGAAGTCTCTGCATCCTTCTCTTTATCCTTCCTGCGGTTATTGCGAAGTTCAGTTACATAGCAATCTCAAGCGGCGTCTTGATTTTCTTCTACTTCCCCTATCCCATTATCTGTTGGAAATTTCATCTTCAGGCACCAAGGGGCCAGGACAATCTGGAAGTCAGACAAGGCTGGTCTTCCTAAAAAGGCGTTGTAGGCTGAGTGGTTATCTATTAGCACAAATGTTTGTTTCCGCTCGACGGAGCGGGGATGACTTCCTATTTCAACAAAGAGGTACAATTGCCCGAGGGGCATCTTCGCATCTCCAGTGAAACCGTGTAGTGGTTTGTTGCATGGAGACACATCCTTCATTGACAGCTTCATTTTGTCGAAAGCATGCTTGAATAAAATGTTTACGGAGCTTCCAGTATCTACCAGAATTCGAAAAACTTCGGCTGGGCCGAACCAGGCAGAGATGACCATAGGATCCATGTGAGGGTACTGTCTTCCTTCTAGGTCTCGCCTACTGAATGTGATGTCATTATCCTCTTTCCGCTTCGAGCGGCGTTCTTCCATGACGGAATTGATGCAGTCTTCATTGTTTCTAAGCGACTTTCCATATCTTTCAATTTCTGCCCAGTTCCTGTCGGCGATGTGTGGTCCTCCTGATATTGTATGGACCACTATCTTCTCTTGTCTGGAACCGCTGGTGTTGTGATTTCTTCCGCCTGTCTCTGGGTGGAGTTGCCCTGGGTTCTCCTTGGCAGGAGCTGGAGTCCTGTCCTGACCCTTTACATAATGTTCCAATCTCTTCCTTCTGATGTGTTCCTCAATCAGGTCCCGGAGATGACGACATTTATTGGTATCATGCCCATGGGATTCGTGGAAACGGTAGAACTTTCCAGACTTGATTGCGTGATCTGATTCCTTCTTGTACGGGGGGCGTTTGTATTTAAGCTCGTCTTGGGTGGCCAGGAAGATGTTTTCGACTGTTTCATTCAAAAGAGTGTAAGCGTCAAATCTTGGTCCTGGCCGATATAGGCGTTTTTCTCCCTTCCTGCCCCTAGCATTGTCTCGAGAGTCATTTCCTCCGACGTCCTTTGCTGCAGCGGGTGCGTTGCCATAAGCTGCCTTGGCTTATTGCCCTGTCTGCCTTTCGGTGGCAACGTCTTCAAGTCTCATATATTTTACGGCTTCATGGAAGAAATCGGGTAAGGTAGCTGGTTTTTCTTTCGTTAATCTTCTAGCAAACTTGGTATCCGGATGTACGCCACTACAAAGAGCCATTAGGATAAGTTTCTCATCGGCATCTTGGACTGCGGCCGCTGCGGCGTTGAATCGGGTTAGATATTGTTGCACTGTCTCTTCGGGCTTCTGTTTGATATTAGATAGGGAATAAGCGTCCTTGGGTTGTTCCACATGAATGCGGAACTGGCTGATGAACTTTTCTTTCAACATTTCCCATGAGCTGATGGATCCTTGGGGTAGGTGGCAGAACCAGGAGGTAGCTAGATCTGCCAAGAATAGTGGGAAGCATTTACACAACACTCCCTCTGTTGCTCCGCTCATGAGCATATGCTGTGTGTACCTCTGCAAGTGTACAACGGGGTCATAGGTTCCCTTGTAAGGTTCCATTGTTGGCATTTTCCATTCCTGGGGGGTGATGGCATTTTCGATATTGAGGGTGAAGGGGCTGGTTACCCTAGCGCCTATCCCCCGATCCCTTTGGTCCCGTTGGACGCACTCTCTGAACAATCGCGCCATCCTTTCATCAGAACTTGGAGCGGATAGAAATGAGTTTGGTTCTTCTCTGCGGGATTGAGTCCGTCCAGATAACCTGTAGGGATGGTATCGTCTATTACTCCTAACATTTTACGGTGCTGTTTTCGGTCCTCTGGGAGCATGCTGGGGTCAGCCACAGTTGGCCCTTGCCTCGATCTTCCTCTGCTAGGCTCTGTCTAAGCGTTCCCTCGGGTCCAACTTCGGGCTGGGCTCCAGCTCGGCCCCGTCCATTGGTGTTCCCATAGTTAGGTAGCGTGACAGGCTCAGCCATATCTGACCCCTGCATGGTACCTCCCCCGTTGGGTTCAGTTCCAAGTGTTTCCTCGGGTCGGAATTCGGGCTGAGTCGGGGCTCGGCGCCTACCATGGCTGTTTCTGTTGTTAGCCTCTTCGAAGAAGAAAGATCTTTGTCGCCTTCCAGATCCTCCTGACTGGGACTCACCCCATGATTCGGTGTTGCGGTTGGATTCTTCAGCATCCCTTAAGCGTGACATGAGTTGGTCCACCAAGGCTTCTTGTTGAGATGCGAAGCGGTTAGTTACTTCAGCCACAACCCTGTCCAGATCTGCCCTAGTAATTGGTTGTTCCGTAGCAGGGGCTGTCGGATTTGCCTGATTTCCATTTGCTGTTGGAACAGGACGATTCTCTTGATCTCTGATCACTGGATCTGGAATACTGTTAGTTGCGATGTTCTTTCCTTTGCTAGCATCTTTCCTCTGCCTGGGAGGCATGTTTTCCAAGTAATGAGTGATGCTGTTGGGAAGAAGGTTGAGTGGGAGAAGCTGAAGCTTCTAGCTCGAGTTCTCGGTAAAAGCACCAAAAATGTTTGCACAAAAAATGGGCAAACACCTCTAAGTCTTATGATTTAGTTGATTATATGTTGTTCTTAATGATTTGGGTGATTTATGCAGATATGTAAAATAGATGGACTAAACTGTAAAAGACACACAGATTTATAGTGGTTCGGCCAGAATGTGCCTACGTCCACTTTATATGTTATTCTCCTTTTCTGTTCAGATTACAAGTACAAAGCTTTAATTACAAGTATCTGAAAGTTGTTTGAAATTTCTATCCGTGCTTGAGCTCTCAAACTTATCTTCTATTGTTGTACCCTCCCCTCTATTTATAGAGTGAGGCTGGGAGCAGTGGTCCTGGATGTATATAGCTGCTGATGGGCCTGGGCTGAAGCAATCTGGCCTGGCAATGTTGGATCGGTAAGGCCTTGGTTCGGTGGAGAGGGGTGAGTGTGAGTTGGTTCGGTGGTGCTTTGGTCCGGCAATGGGTGGAGTTGGTTCGGCTAATCATGGGAAGTGGGTTGGTTCGGCTAGGGGTTGGTTCGGCAGTGGTGAGGATATGTGCTTGGTTCGGTAGTGCTTAGAGAGTGTTTGGTTCGGTGATGGGGGCGTATCTTGGTCCGGTGGAGGTGAATTCGGTGGTTAGTGGATTGGTTCGGTACGGCCTTCCCCCTTTTGGTTCGGCAATGCTTTCCTTCTTTGGTTCGGTGGTGGAAAACGCACCCAACAAATGGCTTAGGTATTTCGATTCTATTCTAGAGCCCGGTGTTATTGGAGAAATTGAAGTTTCACCTAATTTGACTTATGAGCAATATCCTATTCGTGTCATTCCTACGGAGCTTAAACTCCTTTGTAATAAAGATATTCTGCTTGTGAAAGTTCAATGGTCCTCAAATACTAAGGATTGATCTTGGGAATCTAGAGAATTCATAGAGCAAACACATCCGGAATTACTCTCTCGTGCTCCTTAGGGTGAACTTCTCACTTCAAAATTTTCTTTTCTGTTGATATGCTTTTATGATTGTTACTCTTTATTTTATTCTTAAGTATTACGAGGATGCAATTTCTTTAAGGAGGGGAGTCTGTAACAACCTGCATATTTTACGATTGTATATTTAAATGTTTTATTTAAATATAACATCGTTAGTCGGATTAAAGTCCGAAATGCTACTTTTTGTAAACTGTCGAATTAGGACTCGAGACCACTTCCATTGAGTCCAAAACGGCATTTGTGACCTTTTTGAGTATAAAAATCGATATGTTTGGAGTTGACTAGAATTTTGGTATTTTTATTTTGGGCTTTGTGTTTGGGTTTCAGCCCACTAACCCAACAAGAGAACCCAACTCCTCTACCTTATAACTCCCACTCCACTCCTCTTCATTCATTCATAACATTTTCTAACACTCTCAAGCCCTAGAAAGAATGGTGGGAAGAGGAAATTAAAATTCCTAAGCCCTAGTTTCTCCTAGGAATTCAAATTCAAGTTATAAATCAAAGAGAAGCTTAGGTAAGAATCCTGTTCATCTTCTCCATCTCATTCTCTCTTCAATTTTCAGAAAATCCTATAACTTAACTTAGGAAATTCATTTCATTTGATAATAGATTAAAAATTCTAGAGGTGTTATTGAAGAGAAATCAATCTTTGCTTGTTTTAAAGCTTCTCATTCGTTGTTTTTGGGTTTAAAGGTGAGTTCTTGAACTCACATCTATGTCTATAGATTTCATCGTTGTTAGTTATGAATTCCTAACATCTATTTCATGTTCAATTGCTTTTGATTTGAATTGATTTGGATAATTTTCCAATTTTGGGTATTTGAAGTCAAAATCTATTAAAATCCTACTATGGATGTTTGGACATGTTTTTTGTCTTGTATGGAAGAGCCTATAGTGCTGCGTTGTCGATTGGCATAAATCCCTTGCATCCATCGCTCGCTCGATCGCATTTCGGTTAGGATTTTCCCTCTTTGGGCTAGGCTTTTTATTTTTCCTAGCAGAGAAATTCGGACTTCTGAAACCAAATTCAGACGTCTGAAACCAAATCCAGACGTCTGGTTGAAAAATCCAGATGTCTGAAATGTTTTTGGAAATAGAAAAAAAGGGCTGAGACAAAATCCAGAGTTCTGGAACAAAAATCCAGAAGTCTGGAACCTAATCCAGACGTCTGGTTGAAAAATCCAAACGTCTGTAATGGTTCTGGAATTAAAAAGAGAAAGGAGAAAAAGCTTTATTTTTCTAGAATCTAGGGCCAGACGTCTGGAAATATCGACCAGACGTCTGGAACTGTCAAATTTGCCTATTTTGGTTGTTTTTGAGTGGATTTTCAATTTTTATTGATTTTTGTTGATCCGATTGGTCATTGTCATTTATTATCGACTTTGATGACTTCTTTTCTGGATTTTTGGAAATATCCAATTGATGGATGTGATACTGATTTTTATGGTTTTGATTCACGTCGTCGTATGTGAATTTTGGTGATCGGTTGTTTTTACAATCATTTTCTGTTATTTATCACTTTTAAAATGCAAAGGTTTCTATACAAGTAGTAAATATTCAAACTCTTTCAAACAAATGATTTTAACGTAATTTTTAATACAAAGCTCATTTTAAAAACTGTTTTCCAGTCTATTAGTATATACAAACCATTACCTCATTCGTATGAGAAATCTAATTAAACGACTTAGCAAAACAAGTGGTATAAAACACTTGCGTTTACTTCGTCAGTTAATTCTTAGAATCGTTCGATTGAAACCTTGTGACAATTTTCGAGTGGAAATCTACAATTTGTTCGTAAATATTTAAGTTAAGCCAGTGGTTATGGGACATGAAGCTAAGCTCATTTATTTACTAGCTTAGTGTAATTTACACTTCTTTTTGATCAATTATGATCATTTTGTATTTCGAGTGGAAATTTACAATTTGTTCGTAAATATTTAAGTTAAGCCAGTGGTTATGGGACATGAAGCTAAACTCATTTATTTACTAGCTTGATGTAATTTACACTTATTCTATGGAGCTTCGGCTTATTTTTACGGGCGAGCGACCCATGGACTTTGGACCGTTCGTGGAGCAATCGGCTTGATAAGTCGGTGCATGGGGCGTATCTTTTTGGGTGCGTCGATGTTCGAGTATGCATGGGGCGTATCTTTATAGGTGCGTCGTCGATGTTCGATTATGCATGGGGCGTATCTTTTTAGGTGCGTCGATGTTCGACTGTGCATAGGGCATATCCTTTTAGGCGCATCGATGTTCGGTATATGTGATAGCGTCTCATTTGTGATACACGTGTTGGTGAGTTTTCATGCTCCCGTTTGTGATAGGCCTCCCCCTTTGTGTTTTCTGGATTTCTAATTGATGATTTCTAGAATTTATGTTTCACCAATTTTTGTGATTTACATTGATAAGTTTTATCAATATTTATGGTTTGGTGAATATGTTAAAGAATATGACATTCTTTTTGGTGTTTGAGAATATTCGAGATATTGTATGATTTTTATTGTTATTTAATGTACACTTGTCGCAGTATGGCATTATTGTTATCATACTTTTTTGTCATATCTCTTATCCTATCTCATTTTATATGATATTTATAACTAGACTGATCTGTTTATTATTTTCTTCTTAAATAATACTCGGGTCAGACCGAGGTATTTCAGGTGCTTCTGCTTGACTTCTTATCATTGTCCTTCATCTGACTTTTGGGCTAACTACTTTATCCCAGTAGATTTTGTTATTATACATTCGAGGTAAAGACTCCTTGATGTATACATATTCTTTTATCTTGCACTTGTACCTATTCTTTTGTGATGTAGTGGATCTTATATGACCACTACTTTAATTTACACTTTTATGTGATATATTCATATATGTTTCCGCCTTAGTGATATGAATATATGTGACCGATTTATGTTATGTTTATTTTATATTTGTTTCTGAAGACCACATAACCACTGTGTAGTAGCTTTGAGTTTGTTCATGATATGTCAGATTTCCTCTTTAAATCAAATGGATGACCTTTTATCTGGCATATCGGTGCTCGCACAAAGCAATTACACGGATGGTTGCTCCTCAACAGCCTTATTCTTCGTGCTAGTTGACGGCATTACTCCATAGTGTCCTTGGCTAGTGTGAGTATGGAGGTGGGGCGTCACAAAATCCCATGCTTTTGGTTCTTGAATGCTAGGCCTTACACCATTTACTATATCCTGTATTGCCTGCCAATCGGGCCATATAACATTTGCTTTTGTATTTCGGATGCCACCTTTGGCCTTACTCTAATACTTTTGGTCGTGGTTGCCACTCTGGGCCTTACGCCAACTCTTTAAGTTTTTGTTGCCACTAAGACCTTACACTTATGCTTTCGTTTTTTGATGCTATAACAACCCACCTTTTCAACCCCTGGGTTCAATGCTCGAACCAATGCCAAACGCTAAAAATGGAAGGATGAGACATTGGGGTAAGATAAAATATGTATATAGTCGCAAATAGATATCAATTATTAAATGTAATTCTAATTGACACTATCGATATTTGGAGTCTTACAACAGAATGAATAGAATATAGTTTATAATCAATATCATATTCACATCACCATAACATGTTTAAAATATCAAATACACATGTTTGAATAAGTAAGGTACAACTCAAACCTATAAATACACAATCAAATCCAAGTACAGTGCAAATCCACACATACATACAATACATCAACGAATCTCTCTGATACTATGTCATCTATGAACTCCATCAACCTGGATATATATATATATATATATATATATATATAAATGAAAGTTGGACCGGGTCAGATATAAATCTAGTGAGTGAGCTAAACTCCACTCTGCATATACCCCGTAAAATTAATATTATAACATGATACGAGTCTATCGTCCGGCCATCATACATTTGGCACCACACTATACCTAATCGTTATACACATCTAGTCATATCGTATTATATTTATATGAACTCATGCTCTGGTTCGACCTCGTGCCCTACTGAGTTGCTTAATTGTCCGCGGCCATGAAATCGCATATAAGACTCGCTTTCCAGGATCATTCGTAGCCTATAGGGTTGCATATTGTCATCGTGCTACCTAATTGGACTTACACCCTGGCCCGCTGGTAGCCTACATGGTCGCTTAACATCCAAATCCTCCAGCTAACCTGTCGAAGCACTATAGGGGAGAAAATCATTATGCTTGACCACCTACTGGTATCGTAGTACCGTATTCATATCTCATACACATTCCGAGACATTTTCCCTACGTTCTAAACTTGTTTCCATACACTTTCACCATTGCATCATGATATCATATCATAGTGCATACATACATATATTAATATTCTCTTTGCACAACAACCAAACCATCAACATATTCATTCATTTCGTAAATCATCCCTCTTACCATGTCTTGGATTACCTTTTAGAATGTAAGAGAAAACATGAATAAAATTATATATTATTTGTTTTATTGGGCCATTAGGCCGATGTTCAATCTAAAAATTCATAAGTGCACTGGTGCACCAATGCACCGGCTATGTCCACCGATCCAACGATGTACATTTCAATTTTTTTTTGGGTTTTTATGATTTTCCATCATCGTTGTCACTTCCAGCCAACACCACTTCATTATAGATCATTAGGAAGTGTGCCTAGACCGTAGCTTTAAGTTTTTAAATCAATTTATGTCATTTATTTCATGGATTTTGGTCTAAAACTTTTAGATTTACAAAATTTATACAAATCCAGGTTCTAATAGTTTATATCAATCAAATCCCTCCCAAACCCTATGAATTTCAAAATTAAAGTGCATATATATGATTATCTACCTTAATATAGTCGGCAAACCATCCTATAGAGTTAAGATTGCATTATAGGAGTAGGAAAGCATATATTACTCACCAAATAGTCTATTCCAAACCAAATCTCTAGTGTTCACCTATATCCTTCGTAATCTCACTTCCAAATCATTTTTCTGTCATAGCCTCATCTTCTGTCTTCGAACTGCTTCTGATTTTGTTCGATTTAGGTAAGAATTGAATGAGTTATATTGATTTTAGTGAAAGTAGAAGTACCTTACATGATTTAGTTTTGAGTCAAAGGAGGGAAATTGACCGTATGTCCATCAAAACTTAAATTCAAGTTCAAATCATATAGCATCAATTCGATTCGATGATGCTTTCGATCTTATGCTTTCATATGAGTTCCAAAAGACATAAACCAATATTGTAATGTCCCACCTTTTCGCACGCTTTAAATCGACGATAAACCACACACGTCAGACTTAAAACATACAAAAGGGCGGATTGTTATGGGGTAAATAAGAAAACGAGAAAGAAATAAAACAAAACAGAATCTCACAGCGGAAGGATAAAATATAATAATCAAATATACAGTTCATAAAAATATTTACAAAACATTTGATTCTTCTTTATACAATAAATATCAGAGTTGACATACCAATAAATATCAACGCAGCAGAATACAGTGTGTAGTGCAACCATATAATATAATACTGATAATAATGAAACCTTCGTCTTCGTTCTCCAGAAATAAAGTCTTCGATCCTGAAATACTCAGACTGACCCGAGTGAATTGAAAAGACAAAACACTCGAGTCAGAACTAAAAGATCTTATGTGAGTTAAATCAATAGAAATAAATATGAGTGCAATAACTCAAGAGATGCTTGGGATTTACATCTCTTAAGGATCCGTTAAACTATTTACTATGTAGTATATTTTGCTATTATAATAGTGTCTAATTGTAAAATAAACTTACTTTTAAATAGCGTTAAGGCTTTTCATTTTCCACCTTAACTCATTTACATATTCGCATAGTCTATACAGTACCGTAATCTCCCCCGTACTGGGCGTCGTCAGAGGGCACTCCATTGGTATGGTACAAAACCAAAATCGTATATGGCGCGCTAGGGTAGGCGACACGACACAACTAGGCAATGCCAAGGTAGATATACCAATTGCTATCCGGGCTGGTGGTAACGCATAACCGCAGCTACCGCCCACCTCGAACAAACACCCTCAAAATCCAAAAAATAAAGGTGACCACCGAATCAATCCAAAGACAGAGTATAGTATCGAAGAGATGTGTCCAATAATGGGTGCTACGCCCTTGGCCCGAGAATTGCTCCTGTTTTAGCCACCTTATGCCAACTCACGGGAGTCGGGTCCATGTTTTTACCTTAAAGGAAACGTCTCCACCATCCTACTTTATTCTGGAATCTCCACCGCGTGAACGGTTGTTAAAGTGGTTTTCGGCGTTGGCAGAGAGTATGACAACTTCCGATCCCGGTCTCTTCAACAACCAATCGTTATTATAACACCACGGTTATTTCAAAATAATTTATAATTTAAAACCAGAATATAATATCCCTTTCAAAACCATATAAATATGATATCATTTATATTTTTAAAACCCCAAATCAATATGATATCATTTTTATTTCAAATATATCTTTTTCCAAAAATCATAGTACTTTCAAATATATATACCTTAAACCCATAGCTTCGAAACATAATTTTCAATACTTAAATGGTTTAATAATAAATTACTTTATAAAGTAAATTAGCTTTTTAATTTCTCAAATCAATTCCAAATACGGATTTGAATTCCCGATAAACCATTTAAATTTCCATATATTTCAAAGTTTTTAATATTCCACCATTTCAAAACTAAATTTTTAATTCATATATATATATGCCAAATTCACTTTGCTATTATTTAGTTTTGAAATACTTACTTAATAATCCAGAATCCTTTAAATAAAACTTTCAAATTCAATAATTGAATATTCCTCAATTTATTTAGACGACATATATTCACTTAAATCATCTTAAACCCGAATTTAGTTATAACACCATGTTCTTTTTAAATCTAAATTTCAATAAGATCTTAATTAAATAAAATCTCAAATCAATTTCGAAACTATCTTCTCAACTTTGATTTATAAAAATCTATATAAACTCTATATTAGAATATGATTTAAGTAACCACTTATCCATAATATATTTTAATAAAATCAACTTTATTATTAAAATTACTTCATACTTTAAACAATTTTATACATAGCTTAAAACCAAGAATTTAACTATATATAAAATAACCTTTATCAAATATCCAAATCAATATCTCAAATCATATATATTCTTTACAAACCATAGATATCATTTCAAATTATTATTATATATATATGTATACCACAGTGTCTGTATATAATTTTCTATCCTATGGTCAAGTGATACAGATATTTATCATTTCAATCCGCAATTTAAAAATAAAAATTACGGTTATATATCATTTCAAACCGTAATCCCGATAAGATAGGAATGCATAATAACTTGCAGTTTATACAATATAGAACACATCATCCATTCACCAAATATCAATCATTTATTACAATCATCATCCAATTTAAACAAAACATCAATATAGAGCATATAAAATATAACAGGTATCAACGAACAGTTTATATTCAATAATAAATTAATAACTGTTTAACTGGCAGTTTATATGCAAGAATAATTGAATTTAACTGGCAATTTATATGCAATAATAAAATTAAATAACAATTTAATTTAAATAAATGCAATCTAATTGAGATGATGATTAAATATATGCCCAAACAATCATAGATAAATTTTAAATCTCATCAAAATTAATTTAACAGACATAAGAAATTTTAGAAGTTGTGAGTGAGTTAAAACACTCACCTTTGATTTTAGCCCATAAAATCCAAACAGAAGCGCAAAACTCAACAATCTCCAAATTCAACTAAATCAATTTCATGTTGTCCGAAATATAAATTTGAATCCAACAAAAGAAATCGCGCGTGAATCAAAGTTTATATGCAAAAGATATTCATGTTACAAGAAATATTGTTAAAATAAAAATAGTATGTGTTAAAATATATATAAATAAACAAATTTTAATACTACGTTTTCTCAAGATGAGGCTTCAGGAAAAGATTGAAGAACAACTAAGACGAGGACAGGTAGTGTACGAAAAATGAAAAAAAATCATTTTATAAAAGAATGCTTTTGGATTTGCAGAATAAGAGCTTTTGAATATGAGGTGTTAGGAGAAACAAAATTTAAAAGAAGAAATAAGATGTAGGTTATTTAGAATTAGGAAATGAATGTGGAGGGAAAAAAAATAAATGTCATGTTTTCTTATTAAAGCTTCAGGCATTAATAATAGATAAGGAAATGTACGTAGGAATGGAAAGGTTTGCAAACGAAAGTAAAATTTTGTACGCATTTAGGTTTTTATCTACGCATAATAAAATATTTATACTTACCTTAAAAATGAAAATGTTCAATTTTGTTTTCTCAAAATGATCTTTTATTTCCATTAAAACACCCTTTTTGTTTAACACAAAACGTGCGTTTCTTTTATTAAATCTATTAATTGCAATCAACGTTTCCTTTCCTTTTGATTGAAACATTAGAATTACATTAATTGCAGTTACTTACAAAGTTAAATTTTAAAACAGACAACTAAAATGGATTAAAAAAAAGAACAATTGTTTATTTAAACACGTTTATAAATTTATTTAAAAAAAAAACTCCTCCAAGGAGGAGCTCCCTCATGCCTGGTCCGACCACAGACACTTGGGATTTAGACTAGCCCAGCACAGAGACTTTATGTCCCCCACCATTATTTGTGGGTTTAACGGGGACCCATCTTCGCGCCTTGCGTGGGAGTAGGGCAGACGGGGATCGAACTCGCGACCTCTTTAACAGGAGGCAAGTATCTTACCACTGCGCCACTAAAATGGATAAAAAATAGAACAATTGTTTATTTAAACACGTTTATAAATTTATTGTTTATACACAAGAGTAATAAATAGATTATTTTCCTATTCTTGTAATCAGTCTGTAAGCTAAAACACAGTTCAAATAAACATATATTTCTTTCTTTAAAATCAATCTTTCTATTCTTTATTTTAATGAAAGTAAACCTACATTCACAGATGAAACCTTCATTTTATTTGATGTAAATGTTTTTCTTCATTGAATCAAAACTTTCCTTATATTTCCGCAAAACATACGCTGCTTCTAATTACACCTATTAATTTACAAATAGTATTCTCTCTCCTATTAATTAAAATTTTTCAATTACATTCATTTCAGTTGATTAAGTTTCAAAATGGACTAAATGAATGTAATGAGAAGTAAAACAATTTTTCCTATCTAATAGTAATTTAAACATATTTACATTATTGGATACAAATAGTAATTACATATTTCTCACTAAATAGTAGTTACTCATCTCTACAATCAATCTTTCAGCTAACAAACATCTCAAATAAATAAACATATTTATACTCTTTTACAAAACTTATTCATTTATATTCTTTTATTTTGATTTTCACTCCTTACTATTAAAGCAATCATTACATTATGAATACAATTAACATTTATATTTCTTTTTATTACGTTCATACTACAATTATGGTTTTATTCCACATTAATGTAACATTTTGTTGACATTTATTTGAAATTGATCAGTTAAATTGGTAATAACACCAATCGTCACCATTATACATTTTGTAATATTTGTAAGTTAATTCTTTACAAATAATTATTACAACTCTCATTACACTACACTTATTCCATTTCTATCCATTACACATTGTTTTCTTAATAAATCAACCTTTAGATTATTAATTGCCTTTTAAATCCTACTATAAATCAATGCACACATTTATTAAAATTTATACTCCTAATTTATTTATTCATTTTGATTTCATTCTTTTTATTAAATCCATTAGCACTCTATGAATAAAATTTACATTATTACCGCATATTACCCAAATTTACATTAACGTAATACCTAAATTTATATTTACATTGTTACCACATATTACCTAAGTTTACATTATTTCAACATATTACCTAAACTTACATTAACGTAATACCTAAATTTAAATTTACATTATTACCACTTATTACCTAAATTTACATTATTACCACATATTACCACAAATTACATCATTTAGTACTTTACAAAATACTCAACATTTCTATGCATCTTATTACATTTATATCTTGTAATTATTTTCTTAAACTCATAATTGTAATACCAAGTTTCATTTTGAATTTCAATTGATTCCCACGCACAGCTTAATAGCCTAAGTAAACTCGTAACAAATAATAACGGTCACTATTTGCCCTAAATCACATTTATAGGTTTATAGTTTACAACAAATGTTGCAATGACTCATATGATATTGATTTTATCCAATTACCATTCAATTTATACTAATTCATCAATTTTTACAATATATCTCTTGTTTCCTTAAAATAAATTTATGTTTCTATTAAGTTTTCATTCACACTTCCGTTACTATATTAATAATCATTGAAGTAACGTTTATTATCAATAACAACATTATAATTACTTGCGGAACACTGATTTTTCAATGACCATTTATTATAATTTGAATTCATTAATTTAATTCAATGCTTACATTTTGTTTTCATATATTCAATTTATTTCCAAATATTCCTATTTACAATCAATTTTAACCTAAAAGTCGTTTCAATCAATTTGAATTGCATTAAATTGGTTATTCATAACTGCCATTAACATTACTACCTTAATTTACATACAGTTACTATTAATCAACGTATTATTCCATCGGTAAATTAAACGCCTACTTTTACTTACTTATATTTTAAATTTTATACCCAAATGCAACAAATTTACACTTTCCATTATTATATAAATTTGAATTCCATTCTAGTTAATATTTTTTTTGGTAATTCACAAATTCAACATTCCCTTTTGTTTCTTATATTAAACTTATAACCAAGTATGACAATTTACACTATTTCAATTAATTGCAATATAAATTTTAAGTTGCTGATTTTAATTACAATTGATACATCTAATTTCTACATTCGCTCCCATATAAATTATAAGATTTTTATTTCTTTCTAAATTTAGATTAAAAATCTCATTAATTTAATTCATTTTAAACATCGAATTTTATGGGTCGTTACTCTCTCCCCCACTCAAAACTTTTCGTCCCCGAAAAGGAAAAAAAGGAAAAACAAGAATTAGGAAATCCAAATATCTTACTTAAAACATTTAATTTATAGACAAATACATTTTTCAAAATTAATTAATTTAAATAAAATATACCAATTTATAACCAATAGATCTTTTATACTTGAATTAATAAAGTTTGGAAAACATTTTCAAAATTTTCTAAGTCCAAAATTTACGGAAAATTTCGGCAGATTCTCCTTTGTACGGAGAGGCTCGTAAGAAAATATAGTATCAAATATAACAATATATAACATATTTTTTTCCAAAATAATATATATCCCAACACGGAAAAATAATATAATAACGTTATAAACCGTAATCCGAAAACATACCCATTTATCGGGCGATTTACGCTTATATTATAAAACCAAATGCAGTAGCAATTGCTTCCATAACCTGTATTTCACTTATATAATTCCAAAAAGGTTAACAATTATATAAAATGAAATATTTAAAGTTGTTTCAAACAATAACAAACAAATCAATACAAACATCAATCACTTGCAACAAGTCATACAACCATCATATAAAAATCAACACAAATCAATCATTCATTCATATCAAACAAAGAAAATAGTTGTTCGGATTTAAAACTTTAAATTGTACATAATGTAAAATAAACTACTAAGTGCACCATTAACTCAACAGTCTTAGATGAAACCAATAGATTATTCATCCATCCAATCCAAATTTAAAGCATCCTTACCCAAACAACCATAAACCAAAACAAACAACAAATCCAAACAATAAACTAAGTTTATTCTTGTCAATTTCATTTCATACTATTGTTGTTTGACTTCCTTTTTATACATATAATGGTTTATCCCTTTTTTTTCTTTTTTTTACTTCATTTATTTGCAGTATTCATCTTTCTGCTTATTTTATTAATAAATAGCTTCAGTCATTTACTTAAGTTTGTTATCTTTCATATATACTACTTAATTTCATTTATTTACTTTCATTTATTACTAAATTCCATTTACAATGCTTGCCTTTCTATTTTAATTAATAGCCTTTCAATTTATACTTAAGTTCATAACAACTCTAACCCCAAATTCTTATTATAGTATGAATTCCATTATAACTTAAGTTTATATCTCTATAACATCAATTCTTATAAATAAAAGCAATTGATTGAACACTTTCATTTCATACTTTTACTTGTACAATTTCCATTACATTTCTTATTAAACATTTCAACTTTTAATATTTGGTAAGTTATATATATGCTTTTAAAGAATGAAATTGAAAGTTATACAAGTTTTCTCATTTCTTTTAATTAATTTAATGTTCAATAATTATATCCTTTATTTCATAGGTTACAATTTCAAATTTCATTTAATACCATTTATAACCTAGCATTAAATCTCTTATTTCCTTTAGAGGTTTCAATTTATAAATTACCTACGTTCCAATTCACTACAGTAATTGAAACTATTAATTAATAGAAACTTAAGAATTAAATACTGGTTTTATTCAAAATCATTTTAAAATAACAGATAAATGTATATACTTACACTTTATATATCCAATTATATTTAAAACAGTTTAAAATTTATATTTGTTTATCAAAATAAATCTGCAGTAAAACTACTACAGTGGCCTTCCCACTTCGAAACTCGAAAATGAATATCGATGATGCGTGCACTCATCACCAAAATTATTTTCCAGCGATAGAGATGGGAGTACAACTTTATCTTTCCAAAATTTCTTTTAAAACATTTCTTTCAAATTATATTGTATTACTTATATCAGAAAATACTTCTTCTAATAATATTATTATTATATTTCAAAATCATTCAAAAGAAATTTCAAAACCCCGAAACTTAAGTTCTAAATTTCCAATTTTCATTTATTTTATTTTCAACTTTATTTCAACTATTATTTATATTTTCATTACCTAACAACCAATATATAGCAACCAAATATATATATCTTATTTATAAAAAAATTTATTTTAGATATAGAAAATATAATAGGCAAAATTATTTCATTCACCTATATTAAAACCAATATTATGTCGGTCTGTCCTATTAAGTGTTTAGAAATCCCTATTGATGTCATAGCGTCCCATGCATCAACCAGAATTTATAAATACAAAACGGAACAGGTTAACACAATATTAAAACCTTTTTATAACACTAACAAGTATGCTCTCTCATATATACACTAGCGACTCCCATAGGGTATTGCTACCCTATTAGTAAAGAGTCAAACCCCATAAAGCTAAGGTTTTTCGCTAACCAAAGCTCTGATACCAGATGTAACATCCCGCCTTTTCGCACGCTTAAAATCGACATACGTGCCAATTCAAACCATACGGAAGGGCGGATTGTTATAGGGTAAATAAGAAAAAGAAGGAAGAAATAAAACAAAACAGAATCTCACAGCGGAAGGATAAAATATAATAATCAAACATATAGTTTATAAAACTATTTAAAAAACATTTGATTCTTCTTTATACAATAAATATCAGAGTTCACATACCAATAAATATCAATGCCGTGGAATACAATGTGTAGTGGAACCATATAATATAATAATGATAATAATGAAACCTTTGTCCTCGTCCTCCAGAAATAAAGTCTTCGATCCTGAAATGCTCGGACTGACCCGAGCGAATTGAAAAGACAAAACACTCGAGTAAGAACTAAAAGATCTTATGTGAGTTAAATCAACAGAAATAAATATGAATGTAGTAACTCAAGAGATGCTCGGGATACATCTCTTAAGGATCCGTTAAACTATTTACAATGTAGTATATTTCGCTATTATAATAGTGTCTAATTGTAAAATAAACTTACTTTTAAATAGCGTTAAGGCTTTACATTTTTCACCTTAACACATTTATATATTCACATAGTCTATACAGTACCGTAATCTCCCCCGTACTGGGTGTTGTCAGAGGGCACTCCATAGGTATGGTACAAAACCAAAATCGTATAAGGCGCGCTAGGGTAGGTGACACGGCACAACTAGGCATTGCCAAGGTAGATATACCAATTGCTATTCGGGCTGGCGGTAAAGCATAGCCGCAGCTATCGCCCACCTCGAACAAACATCCCCAAAATCAAAAAAATAAAGGTGGCCACCGAATCAATGCAAAGTCAGAGTATAGCATCGAAGAGATGTGTCCGGTAAAGGGTGCTACACCCTTGGCCCGAGAATCGCTCCTGTTTTAGCCACCTTACGCCAACTCACGGGAGTCGGGTCCACGTTTTTACCTCAAAGGAAATGTCTCCACCATCCTACTTTATTCTGGAATCTCCACCATGTGAACGGTTGTTAAAGTGGTTTTCGGCGTTGGCAGAGAGTATGACAACTTCCGATCATGGTCTCTTCAACAACCAATCGTTATTATAACACCGCGGTTATTTCAAAATAATTTATACTTTAAAACCAGAATATAATATCCCTTTCAAAACCATATAAATACGGTATCATTTATATTTTTAAAACCTCAAATCAATATAATATCATTTTTATTTCAAATATATCTTTTTCCAAAAGTCATAATACTTTCAAATATATATACCTTAAACCCATAGCTTCGAAACATAAGTTTCAATACTTAAATGGTTTAATAATAAATTATTTTATAAAGTAAATTAGCTATTTAATTTCTCAAATCAATTCCAAATACAGATTTGAATTCCTAGATAAACCAATTAAATTTCCATATATTTCGAAGTTTTTAATATTTCACCATTTCAAAACTAAATTTTTAATTCATATATGTATATGCCAAATTCACTTTACTATTATTTAGTATTGAAATACTTACTTAATAATCCAGAATCCTTTAAATAAAACTTTCAAATTCAATAATTGAATATTCCTTAATTTATTTAGACTAGATATATTCACTTAAATCATCTTAAACCCGAATTTAGTTATAACACCATGTTCTTTTTAAATCTAAATTTCAATAAGATCTTAATTAAATAAAATCTCAAATCAATTTCAAAACTATCTTCTCAACTTTGATTTATAAAAATCAATATAAACTCTATATTAGAATATGATTTAAGTAACCACTTATCCATGATATATTTTAATAAAATCAACTTTATTATTAAACTTACTTCATACTTTAAACAATTTTATACATAGCTTAAAACCAAGAATTTAACTATATATAAAATAACCTTTATCAAATATCCAAATCAATATCTCAAATCATATATATTCTTTACAAACCATAGATATCGTTTCAAAATATTATTATACATATATACTGTGATGACCCGGAATTTCTAACAATTTAAATTTGAGTAATTAATTGATTTTAAAATATTTAAAAGTTAATTTTAACTTGAATTTCAGGATATCAATATTTACTTGATAATTAAATCATTGAATTGTATAGTTTAAATATTGAATTTAATAATTGAAATTGGGTAAATTGTTGAATCCGAGATTCTAAGCCTGTTTAAAATAATTTGAAGGCTTATAAAATCTATAATGATGATACTGAAGATAATAGAATGGTTGAAACTTAATGTAATGGTAATTTGTTCAATTTTAAAAATATATCATTTAAATTGGATTTAAAAATTAGCCTTCCAAGGCACTGTCTCGGAATTCGACGAAACCAGTTTCATTGGATCCGTAATAATTAGTTATTATCGGATTCCAATTTTCATAGCAATCGGAGTTGTCGTTGGACTTTGGTAGCTCAAAACGCTTAGAAACTATTTTAATACATTTAATTTAAATTTGATCGTTTTCTTCTGTAACTCACGCATACGATTGAATTAGCCTCCAAAACACGTTCCATTGTGTTCGGAATGCGGGTATAACCTTATAAATGTCTGTCGGCTCGTCTGATTCTGGATTCGGATTTTTCGATGCAACATGAGATGTTTTTCAATATTTAATTATATAATATCGAAGCGTACTCTGGAAGCTACTTCTAAACCCCTATTATATCTCTGCCTTCCTTTATAAATTGCAAACAGAAATGGATCTAAAAAATAATATGATGGCCGAGTTTTTTTCCTTCATCTCCTCCCTTTCTGTTCGATTTTTTTTCAAAAAAGGGGGAGAGCTTCGTTCAGAAGAAAATGAATAAAGGGAAAGGGTCGATCCCCTCTTCAATCCAAACAGGAAGTAAAACCCAAAAAAAGAGAGAGGCCGAACTCTTCGAACAATAAAAAAGAAGAAGAAGCAAACGAACAAATAAATCATTCGATCGTGGAGGGCTTGGGGGGTTTCATGGTTGTCACGCTTGCGAGAAGAGCTTGGGGATTTTCGAGGGTCTGGAGTACGGAAGACACTGTGGGGTTTCGCGAGGCCAGATGAAGGAGGGGCGGCGAGCTTCGTGATTTTGGGAAGCGGAGTAGCGCTCGCACGCGAGAGGACGATGAGGAGACGTATATCTTATTTAGGGTTTTGCCTGGTGGAGACTTCAGGCTGTGATTGATTTGGGTGGCCCGGTGGGAAGTTGAAGTCGAGTTCATGACTCGATTGGGGGAGCTCGTGGCTGTGGAGGTCTGTTTGGAGTCGCGTGGTCTGAATACACCTAGGGCTCGGTATCGTGTTGAGCAGTAAGGTATAGCTTTTCAATTTTTGTTATTAAATTTAATTTATCTACACATATGTTTATAAACAGTGAAGGACGTATATATATACAGATTTTTATTTATATAAAAAAAGAAAAGAGAAGTATTTTTTGGATCAGATTTTTTAGAGATCCATATATATGAAAGAGGAGGAGTTTTACAGTAAAAGGAAAATATTTAGAAATGACTGTATCTGTATAATCATATACAGAATATGTATACAGTTTTAAATTCATTTATATAAGGATTTTAAAATGTTTAAAGCAATTTACAAAAGTTAGGGTTTTGAAAATTTTAATTTATTAAGTGCATATGAGTCTCAAAGGGAAACATTTCTAGTTTAAATTTAAATCATTTTTTATGACGGTAATTGATTGATCGATTTATTTCAAATATTAATTTTTTTTGAAAAAATTAACCGCCTCGTTAAAAACCTGAACCTGTACCCGACGTGAGTATAGGATAGGGAAAAAGAGTGCAGCGCTTTATTAACATCACATTAACAAAGCATATGAAATGTTCTACAATGTATATATAAGGATGCACGACGGCCATTCAGTTTGGCTAACAAGACAAAAACACCCTACAGTTATGACTTGAATCGAATCAAAAATAAATCCAAGCCGAGATAAGATAATAGCAAGAAATAAATAAAAAAGAACAATACTGAAGCACTTCTCCTTCAGCAAAAGCGGAGACGAAACGATCAATCCCCCACCAAATTTAAACCCCAATGATCAAAAATTCGCTTGCTTCTACTAGTGATAATCCTCTTCTTCTTCACTTTGTTAACCAATAGCTTCAGATCCACTTCAATCATTTTCCATCGTACCCCTTTCGTGTACTTCCGGTTTTCATGAAGTCTTCTATTTCGTTCTTGCCAAATATGATGAATAACGGTTGAGAAACTCGCAAATGCCAATCCGGTAGCCGGATCCACTGCAGAGAAATTAGTTGATAGGAGTTGAATTCCCTCTTCCAGAGTAAGCGAGCATGGCTGAGGTAAGTCCAACTTATTACAGCATGTAGTCCATAAAAAATTAGAGTATGAACATGCAAAAAATAAGTGGGAATGGTTTTCTGGAAATTGATTACAGAGTAGGCAATTAGAATCACAATTGTATCCCCAGTCAATTAGTTTATCTCTAGTAGGCAAGCGATTATAAATCGCTTTATAGGCAGTTAATGACATTCTAGGATTATTGCAATTGTTCCATATAATCTTGCCCCACTCTACAGTTGAATTATGATTTCTAGCTGCATTCCACGCAGATTTGAAACTAAACCCTTTTAGATCCCTCGTCCATTTCCAGTAATCCGAACTAGCTGAAGGGTCTATTTGGATTTTTGAAATCTGATTGTTGAGTTGTTTAGTGAAGGAACTAGATCCAAATTAAAAACTCCATCTTGAATGATAGATGAAACTTTATCATTAATATGAACATAAAGATGTAAACTATCCCATCCAAGAATAGTAACCATACTTTCACTATTAATCCAAGGATCATGCCATAAAAGCGTGTTTCTCCCATTAACAATGACTCTGGATATATTATTGCGAGCTATTTGTCTATGTTTTAGAATTGATTTCCATGTACATGAAGCATTATTATCAATCTCCATAGTCCAGAACTGTTTTTTTCACAATACCTTTTGCTCATCCAGCGAGACCAGATATTCTTAGAATTAATAAAATGCCAGAGAAGTTTTAGACTAGATGCTTTCCTGATATCCGCAAAATTTCTCAAGCCAACACCTCCTTCTGATTTAGGACGGCATAGAGTATTCCAGGCAATTTTGTGAACTTTTCCATTCCAAATAAAATTAGCACACAGTCTATTTAATTTGTCGATAGTGGCCATAGGAAGTTGATATACCATCATACAATACAAAACTAAAGGCTTAATTATGATAACCCAAATTTTTGGACATGTGCTAATTGGAAATTAACAGGATTAAAATTTGTAGAAATACTTATTTGTTAATCGAACAAATGAAATTCTGATATATATATATATATATATAGATATCTGGATAAGTATTGGTTTGATAATCCTCCAAGTATAATTATTTTAATTGGTAAATTTATTGTTTCAAACAATAATGATAATGGATTGTTTTAAATATAAATGATTTTTTTTAAATAGAATTATTAATTACAAATTGGATTGGGAATGTATATGTATCGTTGACTTGATTTTTAATTAGATTTTCAAACTTATTTTGATTTTGAATTTTGATTTATTAAGTAATTCAAAGGATAGACATTTTAAAATATTTGGATTTAAAATATATGTATAGACTTTCATTTTTATATAATTTGTTTTATTGCATTTTCTTTAAAAGAGATTCATATATACATTTACATAAATAAATTAAGTAATGGCTTTTACTAACATTTTAAAACCAAATATAAGTTACTTAATTACTAGTGTATGTATATTAAGGCTTCATTATAACAAATGTTGATTAATAAACCATAGTGAATAAACAAATGTAAATTTTAATAACATAAGGATTTAAGATAAATTTATAAATTTAATAATACAAAGGGTTTAAACATAAATTTTCTTGTTTATGACACTTGTTAAGTTTTAAACTCATGCATTAACAATGTGTTTTAACAAATATCACTTAACTTACATGTGTTAGCTCAGCAATTACAAGTGGCAATTTTTGTTTCTTTAAAAATTTAATAATTTAATTCTAGTGATTAGAAAGAAAACCCTTTCCAGTTTTTACATTCATTTCTCTGAATTTCTTCTTCCACCAAACAAAAGAAAAAGAAAAGGAAAATAAAATAAAAATCAACCTGAGAAACCAGATTCAAAACAAAAACAGTTCAAAGGAATATTAAACTGGTAATCTCAATCCTGGAAGCTAAGCATGATAGTTCAAACCCAAGACTGGAGTAACCAAGGAAAATCTCAAATCAGAAGTTTAAAATCAAGCAGCTTCATTTTTTAATTCAAAGTCTGAGCTTTTAGTTTTAGATCATCATCTTGTGCTAGAAAGAAAGGGGATCAACTGTCTTCTGTTTTCTGCTGACTGTGAGTAAACTCTTTTTAAAAAAAATTTAAAACTAAGAAAGTAAATATTTTTTTGTTTGTGAAATCTGTGGTGAATGATGCTTTGTTGTGCATACATATGTGGTATCTCTGTGTTTATGAATTTATGTAGGTATGCATGCCTGAAACAAGAAACTGGCTAAATTTAAACTTTCCAAAATCAAGATCTAAACCTCTAAATCCTATTAGACTCAGATATTCAAACAAAAGTTGTTTGCATTTGTAGGATCTAGATTTTAAAAATAGTTTAAGAACATTCAGTTGGAAAAATATCTGAAATGGAAAGAAGACAGTAAATAGATCAAGTTTCTGTTTTTTTTGAAAAAAAATCTGGCGAGTAAACAATTCAAGAATTTTTTTTCCTGATTGCTTGTGAAGTTTTAGATAATAATGTTTGACTATACATGTATAGGATATGAATGATTGTACATGTGAATGTCTGTTGTGTTTTTATGTTTCTGTTCTTGGTTCAGGAAATAAGAATTTGATCAGAAATCATAATCAAACCATTCCTTGTTTGTTAGATTTGGAGATACATATAATATATGTTTGTTAAATCCTAAATTTAAGTCTGAAATTTATCTAAAACAATTTAGGTTTAAATTTAGTTCTGGAAACAAGAAAATGCAGTGGCAATTCTAAATGCATGTTAAATCAAATGTTATGAATTGATCTGATTTTATAACTTGAATCTACATAGAAAATGAAGATTTTTAAAACAAGAATTCAGATTTTTAGCGATAAGATTGAAGAGAATTTCATAGATATCTGGATTCGGGTTTTTGAGTAACTGCTGATGGCCTAAGGGTCTAGAGGCGACGAAGCTTTGTTTGGTGGTGGAGGACTGTGGGGTGAGGCTGGGAAAAATAGTTGGAGGCTGTAAAGTTCGCCGTGGCGTCAACGACGAAGAGATTAAATTTGTAACCCTAAATAGGTCAGACTTGGAAATTGATTCACTGCTCTGCCTCCAAGCGATCCAGTGGCTTGGAATTTGGGGGTAATGATAGCATAGGTTGTCGACACGGCGTGGCCTGAGTTTCAGCAACCCCCATGGTCGGAGACGTGGGTGCGATCTGTTTTCTGGAGATGGTTGGGTCTTTTTGTTCTTCTGAATTTCTCGATTTCGAATGGAGGTTTGAGGATATGTTTGTTCGATCGAAAATTGAAGCTGAGATGATGGACGATATGTCGATTGTACCAGAGGTGATCGTCGTCATCGGGGATGGTTGTGCAGGTGCACAGGGGAGATTGGGTGTCAGTTTATTCAAATGAGTTTGGCTCGAAGGAGTGTTCGTGCGTTGGGAAAAGAGACTCGGGTTTGAGCTCGAGTAGATTTAGCTGTTTATAAGCTACAGGTTTATAAACTTCAAAATTTTAATTTTAAGCAGAATGTGTTTTGACTCGGGGTTAGGCCCGAGTGACCTTCGGGTAAAACCCGAAGCAACTGTTTAAAACAGTTTTCAGAATGTTTTAAAATCAAATCTTTTTGTAATTTGAAGTTAAATCTAGTTTAAACTTCTATATAAACTTACTTTATATATAATAACTATTTCTTAAACAATTGGTTATGAAGTTTTAAAAGATGTTTAAATTAAATTTTGTTAAATGAAATTTTAAAGTGATTTTTAAAAACATTAGTTTAAAATGTAAGTTAAGATTTTTAGAAAGGTAAGTTTTAAAATACAACTTGAATTGGTTTTGAAACCTTTACTTGATAATGTTTTAAGTTTTTAGGAAGTTAAGCTTTGATAACTTTAAAATTTTCAAGTGAATAATTATTTATTTTAGAACTTAATTAATGATAAATTATAAGGTTAAAATGTTTTTAAGTGTTGATGTCAATAAAGGTATTAATGATATAATGTCTTGTCTTAAGATGATTAAAGGTTTAATACCATTAGATAAACTAAGTTAATTGTGGAATTTAAGTATATTTAATCAATTTCATTAATTGATTATAAAGGATTAATTAAGTAATCAATCAAGAGTAATTAATTGGTTTAATTAATAATTAATCAAGGGTTATTATTTAATTAATTAAAGGTTAGTTAATTATAATGAAGGATTAATCAAAGTTGATTAAGGATTAATAAAAAATAATTAAGAGTTAATCAATATTAATTAAGGATTGGTTAATTAATAATTAAGGGTTAATTAATTTGTAATTAAGTTTTGTTAATTAATAATTAAGTTTATTAATTAATAATCAAGAGATAATTAGTTAGTTAATGATTAATTAATTAATTGTGGATTAATAAATTTGTAATTGGGAGATATTGAGTAATAGTTAAGTTTATTAATTAATAGTTAATGGATAATTAATCAGTTAATTAAAAGTTAATTAATTGATTATAAAGTAATTAAGGGTTGATTACTTTGTTTTGAAGGAGATCAATTAATAATTAAGGTTTATTAATTTAAGAATAATTAATGTATGCTTAAAGATTAATTGATTAATTTATAAGGATAGTCAAGAAGTGATTAATTAATTAAGTGTTGTGATTACTTAATGGTTGTTAAGAAGGATTAGGAGATTAAATCTTAAGTAATTAGTTTCATCACACTAATGAAGGTAATTAGGGGTTCATTAATTAATTTAAATAATTGGAATGATCAATCTTGCTTATTAGTGATTTGATGATGATGGATGTCTTGAATTGGGAGAGATCTCTGATATGAATTGTTTGTGGTATGATTATGTTGAATGGACAGTGAAAATGTGATTATCAATCTATTATGAATTGTTGTGTAAAGGCATTATCCGACAATTAAAGTTGAATTGTATTGAATTGGATAATTTGGGTTTAGATGACATTGGATTCGAAGAGACCGGAGTCGGGTATTTAGTTAATACCCGAAGCCACTTCGATTCTTTATAAATTTGAATGTGGAAGTCAATGTGCTGGTTTGGAATGATTTAAGTGTATTGGACCATTTAATCTAAGTTTTGACACTTAGAAATTGATGTGTGTTATGAGTAATGTCTTTAACGACTTGTGAACTTGTAAATTGACATAAGTTACCCCGGGTTCATATCAGTTATATTCTTTAGTATTCATGTTAGATGGGTTTACTCATGCTGGTTTCCAGCCTGACCCGGGTGTTACTTTGATGTAATGCTCGGGTCAGACCGAGTATTACAGATTTTCAGGTAGGGACGTTCTGGAGTTCAGGAGGCAAGCTGGATGGCTGGAACGTATGGAGTGTGCCGCTGTGTTATACTAATATATAGTTAGAACATGTTGTCTTAACTGTCCAATGATGTGTATTGATTGTAACTCTAATGTATAAAAATGTAAATATACTGATCAGTTTTCCTTTGTAAAACTATTATTTATGTGATATTATATTTTGATCCGCTGCGAATGTGAGGTTTTCTATGACTGGCTTCTGTTTCTTCTTCTTCCTCTTTTCACTAACTATCTGGAAATTTCAGGATCAAAATTTCCGGGTCATTATATTTGGTATTAGAGCAGAAGGTTAAGCGAGAACCTTGGCTCTGGTGGGGGATACTCATTAAGGATAGGGTAAGTGGTACCCTAGGATGAGTAGAGAATATAAATATGAGAGAGCGTACTTGTTATTTTCTTATATACAGGTTTTTAAATGATTTCAAAAGTAAATGAATCTTATATAAGAAATAGATTATCTATTATATTAAGGAAATTGGTTGCAGTATTAATTAAATTAAAAGTAATAGTAAGAATTAAGTGGTAATAGAATTACAACCAAATTGAAATTAAATTAAAGACAAGTTTGAAATGAATTCAAACTAAAATTAAATCTTCGAATTGGGAAAGGTTTTAGGATAAGTATAATCAATCAATTTATGTAATTAATTAATTAAACTTTATTTAATGAGATTAATCAATGGATAATAATTGGAATTGATAAATAAGAGGGAGTTACTTAATGAAGTAACTAGAGGTAAGTAATTTAAGGGACAATTACTTAATGAAGGTGATTAAGAAATAAGTTAATTACCGAATATGATTAATTAATGATGTAATTAATTTAAAGGAATAACAAATAATATTATTTAATGCATTTGAACGAAATGGTCCTATTTCAAACAAGAGTTGTTTGAAAATTTAAAAAAAAAAATTGTTTTGAACCAAAGGTGGTTTAAAATTTTAAAGTGTAACTTGGTATGTAAAAGAAATAAATATGTATATATGTGAATATATATGATATCAAGGATAATTTGGAATGAGATATGATACCCAAAGTGTTAAGTTTTGAACTTAATAAGTGGGAAGATTATTTATGTGGAGTTTAAAATTTGAAATAGAAGTTCAAATTGGATAAGGTTGACATGATTAAGTCAATTAAGTTTAACTTGAGGAAGAGTTAATAAGTTGGAAAGATCAACCTGATTTATAAATTTTAAGATGGAATTAAAATTTAACTTGGGAAGTTAAATGGTTGATTGTAATTGAGAGTTTGAGTGATCTCAAATTGGGTTTGAGATCTAGAAATTTAAAATGAATGGATGTTTTAAAATAAATTAGATAATATCATCCTATTGTTATTAATAATCTTTAAATTGTGAATTGGATTTGTTTAAATGAATGAGAAATGGAGTATGGTAATCCATTGTTGGAATAAAAAGGTAAATTGATTTAAAGGAATTAAATCAACAATTGAAGTATTAACTCGAATTTATATAATTCGAGATGGTTTAAAATTTGGAATTTTAATTGAAATTAGTTCAAATTGAATTTAGTTTGAATTAATTGAAATTGTGATTGAAGATGTATAAGTATAAGATTCAAAGGGAAATTTAAATTGAATTGATGAGAATGGAGATTGGGAAGTAAGTAGTTTTGACTCTGGACCATTTTTAATATAAATTGTTTTAATATAAACCTATTTTTCCAAGCTATTCGTTATATAAACAACCTTTCTTTTAAAAGCCAAACTATCTTATACTTGTTTTACAATTATTTTTGAAACTGTTTAACAATTTTCCAACTGTTTTATAAGCTAATTACTATATTTCAACTATTTTACAAAACTTATTATTACCTTACTATTATTTTGCAATTATCTAAAATTTCTATAATTATTTTAAATATTTTCTAACTATTTTATACCTATTTTACAAACTAGTAATTGTTTTCAAACTACTTATCTATTTTTAAAATTTTCAAGCTATTTTCTAAATAAACTGGTCGGAGTTCAAACTGTTAATGGTTAAATACCCAATCGAGATAAGAATAGAGGTGATAATCCAAATGGATTGAAGCAATTGTGAGTAAGTGAATGAAAATCAAAGTGAATGTGAATAGAAATGGAATTAATTTGGCTAATAACCAATAAAGATAAATACATAGGGTGTACGTATGTTATTCTATTCGCATAGTGATTTGATCCAGATTCGAGCACAGAATTTCGAGAAAGTTATTTCGATTCGAGTTGGGATTTTTCCACTCGATTTTCGACGGCGAACCTGGATATGGATTGTTGATTGGTTCTGGATATTCTCTATCATAGTTATGGCTATGCAAGGAGAATGACGGTTTCTGATCAAGAAACCAGATCTGTGTCCGCACTATGAAGTCGGGTGGACGATACTAGTTCGGAAGTGAAATTGTGTGATCGAGTGAGCGATCAGATTGGTATAGCGTACGAATGATATGTGTACATCGTATGGATTTGAATGAAATTGATACTGAAAAGAGTAATCAAATTTGCATATTTGGTTTTGAGTAAACAGAGTTAAATATCTTTGTTTTATAAAATGATACTCCCCTTGTTGAATCTTTTGCCAGTAGAAAAGGGTTTTTGGAAATGTTTGAAGTATAAAAGGAGTTTATACAAGTTTGAAATGATCCAAAGTTTTAAAAGATTTTATTTATCTGAATATATATATATATATATATATATATATATATATATATATATATATATAAAGGATCATATGAGAATTTTGGAAAAAGGGTTTTGGGAACCTTTGGATTTGGAAAAGGCTTTTGATTTTTGGGTAAAATCAATATGAGAATTTGAAAAGCCTAGTTTGAGAATTATCGATTTTGGAATAATCGATTTTGTGTAAAGGAGCTTTGTATGAGATCATACTAGGTGTATGATTTAAAGATACTATATATGTATAGTATAAAATGTTTTGATGATGCTCTGGGGAAAAAGGCGCTCCCTTGGAATGGACTTCTCAGGAGTACCACCGGGTGGTGCTGCCTTGAGCCTCAAGAGGGGGTTCTAAAGTTGATCCTATGAGGAGTCCGGACGAAACTACTTCCTGAGGATTATTGGGTAGCGAAAGTCGAGGGCGCTGATGCCTACAGGGGCATTTGGGTTATGCTGTGACGACAGTGTAACTCGATGCCACTGGGATCTACTGTGGGGACCATAGAGAAAATCGTGTGGAGGATGGTGTCAACGGTCTACACTTGATTTTGCCGGGAAGGAAACGCAACATCGGTAGATTGCGATCTATGGTCCAGTGGAGTGGAGAAGTTTCATTTCTTTTGGCAGCGAAATTCGACGGCGCCGATGCCTACAGTTATATGGGTTTTTGCTGTGATAGCTACGTAACCCCAGTTGTAGCTGCGATCTGTAGCGGGTTCCATGGTGTAATCGAGGGGCGCGGAGGCCTACAGTTATCTGTGGATTTTGTCGGGACGGCAACGTAACCATCGGGTTAACTGCAACCATGCAACCATGGATGAGGGTGATGATTTCCAGAGCATTCTCACCGAAGATACATCCTCTATTTTCAAAAACTGTTTTCTACATTTACAATAAAATTATTTTCAAAGTATTTTCACTGGATGTTGAAAATGGGTCTGCTAAGTACCTATAGATTTTCAGTCCTACGCCTGATCAACGTATGACCGAATTTCTGTGAGAACGAAGATGGACTTGTTGAGACATCGAGTTATAAAAGTATTTTTATAAAACTATTTTGACAATATTATATAGGTTTTAAAGGTGTTTGAAAAATGATCAAAGAATATTTTAACTGGATTTTTAAATATTTAATAAATTCTGCTTTCGTTCCTTTTCGAGGACGAAAAGATTCAAAGGGGGGAGGAATGTGATAACCCAAATTTTTGGACATGTGCTAATTGGAAATTAACAGGATTAAAATTTGTAGAAATACTTATTTGTTAATCGAACAAATGAAATTCTGATATATATATATATATATATATAGATATTTGGATAAGTATTGGTTTGATAATCCTCCAAGTATAATTATTTTAATTGGTAAATTTATTATTTCAAACAATAATGATAATGGATTATTTTAAATATAAATAATTTTTTTTAAATAGAATTATTAATTACAAATTGGATTGGGAATGTATATGTATCGTTGACTTGATTTTAATTAGATTTTCAAACTTATTTTGATTTTGAATTTTGATTTATTAAGTAATTCAAAGGATAGACATTTTAAAATATTTGGATTTAAAATATATGTATAGATTTTCATTTTTATATAATTTTTTTTATTGCATTTTCTTTAAAAGAGATTCATATATACATTTACATAAATAAATTAAGTAATGGCTTTTACTAACATTTTAAAACCAAATATAAGTTACTTAATTACAAGTGTATGTATATTAAGGCTTCATTATAACAAATGTTGATTAATAAACCATAGTGAATAAACATATGTAAATTTTAATAACATAAGGATTTAAGATAAATTTATAAATTTAATAATACAAAGGGTTTAAACATAAATTTTCTTGTTTATGACACTTGTTAAGCTTTAAACTCATGCATTAACAATGTGTTTTAACAAATATTACTTAACTTACATGTGTTAGCTCAGCAATTACAAGTGGCAATTTTTGTTTCTTTAAAAATTTAATAATTTAATTCTAGTGATTAGAAAGAAAACCCTTTCCAGTTTTTAGATTCATTTTTCTGAATTTCTTCTTCCACCAAACAAAAGAAAAAGAAAAGGAAAATAAAATAAAAATCAACCTGAGAAACCAGATTCAAAACAAAAACAGTTCAAAGGAATATTAAACTGGTAATCTCAATCCTGGAAGCTAAGCATGATAGTTCAAACCCAAGACTGGAGTAACCAAGGCAAATCTCAAATCAGAAGTTTAAAATCAAGCAGCTTCATTTTTCAATTCAAAGTCTGAGCTTTCAGTTTCAGATCATCATCTTGTGCTAGAAAGAAAGGGAATCAACTGTCTTCTGTTTTCTGCTAACTATGAGTAAACTCTTTTTAAAAAAATTTCAAACTAAGAAAGTAAATATTTGTTTGTTTGTGAAATCTGTGGTGAATGATGCTTTGTTGTTCATACATATGTGGTATCTCTGTGTTTATGAATTTATGTAGGTATGCATGCCTGAAACAAGAAACTGGCTAAATTTAAACTTTCAAAAATCAAGATCTAAACCTCTAAATCCTATTAGACTCAGATATTCAAACAAAAGTTGTTTGCATTTGTAGGATCTAGATTTTAAAAATAGTTTAAGAACATTCAGTTGGAAAAATATCTGAAATGGAAAGAAGACAGTAAATAGATCAAGTTTCTGTTTTTTTTGAAAAAAAATCTGGCGAGTAAACAATTCAAGAATTTTTTTTATGATTGCTTGTGAAGTTTAAGATAATAATGTTTGACTGTACATGTATAGGATATGAATGATTGTACATGTGAATGTCTATTGTGTTTTTATGTTTCTGTTCTTGGTTCAGGAAATAAGAATTTGATCAGAAATCATAATCAAATCATTCCATGTTTGTTAGATTTGGAGATACATATAATATATGTTTGTTAAATCCTAAATTTAAGTCTGAAATTTATCTAAAACAATTTAGGTTTAAATTTAGTTCTGGAAACAAGAAAATGCAGTGGCAATTCTAAATGCATGTTAAATCAAACATTATGAATTGATAATCTGATTTTATAACTTGAATCTACATAGAAAATGAAAATTTTTAAAACAAGAATTCAGATTTTTAGTGATAAGATTGAAGAGAATTTCAGAGATATCTGGATTTGGGTTTTTGAGTAACTGCTGATGGCCTAAGGGTCTAGAGGCGACGAAGCTTTGTTTGGTGGTGGAGGACTGTGGGGTGAGGCTGGGAAAAATAGTTGGAGGCTGTAAAGTTCGCCATGGCGTCAACGGCGAAGAGATTAAATTTGTAACCCTAAATAGGTCGGACTTGGAAATTGATTCACTGCTCTGCCTCCAAGCGATCCAGTGGCTTGGAATTTGGGGTAATGATAGCATAGGTTGTTGACACGGCGTGGCCTGAGTTTCAGCAACCCCCATGGTCGGAGACGTGGGTGCGATCTGTTTTCTGGTGATGGTTGGGTCTTTTTGTTCTTTTGAATTTCTCGATTTCGAATGGAGGTTTGAGGATATGTTTGTTCGATCGAAAATTGAAGCTGAGATGATGGACGATATGTCGATTGTACCAGAGGTGATCGTCGTCGTCGGGGATGGTTGTGCAGGTGCACAGGGGAGATTGGGTGTCAGTTTATTCAAATGGGTTTGGCTCGAAGGAGTGTTCGTGCGTTGGGAAAAGAGACTCGGGTTTGAGCTCGAGTAGATTTAGCTGTTTATAAGCTACAGGTTTATAAACTTCAAAATTTTAATTTTAAGCAGAATGTGTTTTGACTCGGGGTTAGGCCCGAGTGACCTTCGGGTAAAACCCGAAGCAACTGTTTAAAACAGTTTTCAGAATGTTTTAAAATCAAATCTTTTTGTAATTTGAAGTTAAATCTAGTTTAAACTTCTATATGAACTTACTTTATATATAATAACTATTTCTTAAACAATTGGTTATGAAGTTTTAAAAGATGTTTAAATTAAATTTTGTTAAATGAAATTTTAAAGTGATTTTCAAAAACATTAGTTTAAAATGTAAGATAAGATTTTTAGAAAGGTAAGTTTTAAAATACAACTTGAATTGGTTTTGAAACCTTTACTTGATAATGTTTTAAGTTTTTAGGAAGTTAAGCTTTGATAACTTTAAAATTTTCAAGTGAATAATTATTTATTTTAGAACTTAATTAATGATAAATTATAAGGTTAAAATGTTTTTAAGTGTTGATGTCAATAAAGGTATTAATGATATAATGTCTTGTCTTAAGATGATTAAAGGTTTAATACCATTAGATAAACTAAGTTAATTGTGGAATTTAAGTATATTTAATCAATTTCATTAATTAATTATAAAGGATTAATTAAGTAATTAATCAAGAGTAATTAATTGGTTTAATTAATAATTAATCAAGGGTTATTATTTAATTAATTAAAGGTTAGTTAATTATAATGAAGGATTAATCAAAGTTGATTAAGGATTAATCAAAAATAATTAAGAATTAATCAATATTAATTAATGATTGGTTAATTAATAATTAAGGGTTAATTAATTTGTAATTAAGTTTTGTTAATTAATAATTAAGTTTATTAATTAATAATCAAGAGATAATTAGTTAGTTAATGATTAATTAATTAATTATAATATTTATTATGGATTAATAAATTTGTAATTGGGAGATATTGAGTAATAATTAAGTTTATTAATTAATAGTTAATGGATAATTAATCAGTTAATTAAAAGTTAATTAATTGATTATAAAGTAATTAAGGGTTGATTACTTTGTTTTGAAGGAGATCAATTAATAATTAAGGTTTATTAATTTAAGAATAATTAATGTATGCTTAAAGGTTAATTGATTAATTTATAAGGATAGTCAAGAAGTAAGTAATTAATTAAGTGTTGTGATTACTTAATGGTTGTTAAGCAGGATTAGGAGATTAAATCTTAAGTAATTAGTTTCATCACACTAATGAAGGTAATTAGGGGTTCATTAATTAATTTAAATAATTGGAATGATCAATCTTGCTTATTAGTGATTTAATGATGATGGATGTCTTGAATTGGGAGAGATCTCTGATATGAATCGTTTGTGGTATGATTATGTTGAATGGACAATGAAATTGTGATTATCAATCTATTATGAATTGCTGTGTAAAGGCATTATCCGACAATTAAAGTTGAATTGTATTGAATTGGATAATTTGGGTTTAGATGACATTGGATTCGAAGAGACCGGAGTCGGGTATTTAGTTAATACCCGAAGCCACTTCGATTCTTTATAAATTTGAATGTGGAAGTCAATGTGCTGGTTTGGAATGATTTAAGTGTATTGGACCATTTAATCTAAGTTTTGACACTTAGAAATTGATGTGTGTTATGAGTAATGTCTTTAACGACTAGTGAACTTGTAAATTGACATAAGTTACCCCGGGTTCATATCAGTTATATTCTTTAGTATTCATGTTAGATGGGTTTACTCACGCTGGTTTCCAGCCTGACCCGGGTGTTACTTTGATGTAATGCTCGGGTCAGACCGAGTATTACGGATTTTCAGGTAGGGACGTTCTGGAGTTCAGGAGGCAAGCTGGATGGCTGGAACGTATGGAGTGTGCCGCTATGTTTTACTAATATATAGTTAGAACATGTTGTCTTAACTGTCCAATGATGTGTATTGATTGTAACTCTGATGTATAAAAATGTAAATATACTGATCAGTTTTCCTTTGTAAAACTATTATTTATGTGATATTATATTTTGATCCGCTGCGAATGTGAGGTTTTCTATGACTGGCTTCTGTTTCTGCTTCTTCCACTTTTCTTCTTTTCACTAACTATCTGGAAATTTCGTGATCGAAATTTCCGGGTCGTTACAGTAATAACAGAATGTATTAATTCAATTCTCCCAGCCATGGATAAAAACTTGCAATCCCATCCATTTAACCTTTTGTTAATATTATCAAAAAGAGTCCCACAATCAGAAAAATGAAGATTGTTATGAGATAGAGGCACACCTAAATATTTGACAGGCAGTTTACTTTCTTGCATGTTAAGAATATTCATAATTTCTTGTTGTTTGTTGTGCCTTTACTAAAATACAACTTAGATTTTGTATAGTTGATATTTAATCTCACATATGTTTTGATTTTCTTTAGACATTTGCTAATCACCTTTGCACTTTTATTAGAGGCCTGAATAAAAATCATCAAATCATCCGCATAAAGTAGGTGAGTGATGGCCGGTTCAAAATTGAATATAGGAATAATGTCCTTGACTTTGTAAGCCTTCAACATCAAAATAGAAAAATATTCCATAGCCACACAAAACAAATACGGAGATAGAGGATCACCTTGTCTAATACCTCTATTGCTAGAAATTAAACCTTTAGGGAGGCCATTTATCATTATAGAGAACGTAGGAGTAGATATGCAATTGTGTATTAATTTTACCAGTTTTCCAGGAAAGCCCATTTTTTTAAGCATATGAAATATAAATTCTCTATTGACCATATCACAGGCTTTATGTAGATCTAACTTTAAACAAAGCTTTCCAGCACATTTTCGATTAAAAAATCTTACTTGTCCATGAGCAAGTAAAATATTTTCATATATTACTCTACCAGAAATAAACGCAGATTGTGATTCAGAGATCAGATAGCTAAGAAACGGCTTGATTCTGTTGCAAATAACTTTAGTAATGATCTTATAAATAACATTACAGCACGCTATGGGCCTATAATCAGCAAGAGAATTGGGATTATTATTTAGGCACAAGAGTAATAAAAGTATGATTCACACCTTTGTCTAATTTGCCAGTAGAGAAAATCTGATTAATTATACGCGTCAGACTGCTTTTTAACTCATTCCAATGAACTTTATAAAATTTTGCAGAGAAGCCATCTGGACCCGGACTACTATTATCAGACATGGAGAATATGGCTTTGCTAACTTCATCAGAGCTAACACTGCTAGTTAGGAACTCTCTCCCTCCATCATTGATACGACAGGTGCAGTTTACATCAGGTAAATTAGTATTTAAATCTTCACTATTAAAAATCTGATTAAAATATAAGATTGCTACATTTTCAATAGTGACAGGATCATGCACTAGTTTTCCTTCAGAAGAAATAATAGCGTTAAGATTGGAATTGTGTCTTCTCATAGACATTTTAGAATGAAAGAATCTTGTACATGTATCACCTTCTGTGAGCCAATCCACCTTAGCTTTTTGAGTAGCATTAAGAAATTCGATTTTATTTTGCTCCATCCATTTTTTATAGGTTGTCATTAAATTGTCGAAGGCTGTAGAATCTTCTGGATTATTGTCCACACTTTGGAGGGCTGTTGTGTACTCCTGTTCCAACTCCTTCAGAATTTTACCATCTAAGCATCTTCTATAGCTCCAGGCTTTTAGGTGAAACTTGCATGCTTTTAATTGCTGTCTAAAAATATGTAGACGAGAGCCTTCAAAATTTAATTTAAAAGCATTTGAGACACATTCCCCATAACCTTCTAATAAATTCCAAGTGTTCACATATCTGAAAGGTTTTCCTACAGAAGATGTAGAGGGATTTAAAAATTTAAGACAGATTGGGATATGATCACTAATGGGATTAGAGATACCAAAACAGGCTATATTAGGGAATTTTTCCAATAAAAAATCATTACATAGAATTTTGTCGATTTTTGTAGCCACTCCCTTTTTCCTCCAAGTATAGTTGAAACCCGATATGGGTAATTCAACCAATCCTGAATTAATCATACAATTTTTAAAACCTTCCATTTGGCTGAAAGGAACAGAGTTACCCCCAATTTTATCTGTAGTGGAGAGAATATTATTGAAATCACCAATCAAGCACCAAGGCATATCAGTATATATGGATTCCTTAGATAGAACATTCCATAAAAGTTCTCCGTCCTTTAAAAAATTACTGGCATATATAAAAGAAATTTTCATTTGAAGACCTCCAGAATTTACTATATTCAAAGATATGTGTTGATAGGACATATGAGTAGGCTCGACCTTCCAAGTAGAGTTATTCCAAATAACTAGAATTCTTCCTTTGCATGAACAAATATTATTATCTAGTGAAGACCAATTACTATTCAACTTGTTCATTAGTTTACGTTTGGCTTCATTGTTAACTTTGTTCTCTAGCAAACCAACCATGGTTGGTTTATGTGTTGTTAGAAATTTAAATACAGCCATTTGTTTTTCGGCAGCATTTAAACCTCTAACGTTCCAGGCTATTATGGTCATTTAACTTTTGAGAGGCTCCTGGTTTGCCTTTTAGGAGGAGCAATATTAGCAGGAAAAGCTTCTTCATTCTTTTTTTTGTTCTTTTTTTATTTAATTCCTCAATTTCATTTATAAATTCCTCATTTACCTCAATAAAATGTTCGACATTCATAACAGGGTCCTGCTTAAAAATGGGGGTATCATCCACTGCAACATGGTTTATTAATTCAACGTCAGAGTCAAGCAAATCTGCAATAAAGTCTTCTCCTGAATTCAGATGGTACCCAGGTGCTTCCTCATGTACCTGCACTTGGTTTTCTTTGATTGTAAGTGCATTCAAATTAACACTTTTGCTTTATGGCATATTTTTTACAGTTCCAGAGGTAGACGCAATACTATCTCCTTTGGTATGAGCTACTTGAGTTGTCGAAAGAGTATTATCTATTACAGAAGAATGCTCCATCGCAGCATGTTTGGCCTTAGCAGAAGATTCCTCTACTTGGAAAAGAGTTGAGTGAGAGTTACAATCCATACCTGGTGATTTGCTACAAGAGATTGTATTCTTATTGCTGGGAACATTTAAGTTTTCTTTCGTCTGTATATTATTATTTGTGTCAAGTTGTAATAGATTAGTAACATCATCTCTGTCACTGCCATTGTTCAGCTGGGTTGAATCGGCTTCAGTTCCTATACTTGCATTGTGTGTTTCATTTTCAATATTTGTTTGAGTTGCTTTAATGTTGTTTGCATTGTCCTTAGCTGATTCCAAGAATTCATTACAAGTAGCATTAGTTTTTGGAATCCATTTACTGTTGTGTTTGATTTTACATAGATCAGTGGAATGCCCAAAATTTTTGCAATCTTTACAGAATATTGGATTGTAATCGTAGCTAACTGAGACTTGGAGTTCTTCTCCATTATGTATTAATACATATACATTATTTGGAAACCCATCTTCAGCAGATATTTCAATTAACACTTTGGCGTATGCTATTCTAGATTCATTCGCCGTAATTTTGTCCATCTTCATTGGATTGTCCAGGACGCTAGCTATAGAACTAATCGCTTCCTTATCCCATAAATCCAGTTCAAGGTTATGCAGTTTCACCCAAATTGGCATAGTAGATAATAAATCTCTGCTGAACCTCATTCCTGCCTGCCATTTCTTAAGAATTATAATACGATTAACAAACAAATATGGACCTCCCTTCAACACATTCTCACAATCCGATGCATCTAAAAATCTGATAATAAAAAAACCATTATCCCGAGCCAACAAATTAAACTGATTTTTTGGTTTCCAACTACGTTCAATATACGCTTTCAAATGAGTGTGATAAGGTCTAGATCCATAAACATAAAAAATTATCGAATTTTTCCACTTATCAACAGCCCTCTTATTCATTTCTGAATCAATTAAAGCCTGTTTTTTCTGATTTACAGTTAATGGTTGTATGAATTTTAAATCAACTAATTCTTTAGATCTTCCAAATCCACCATCAACAGCATTCCTCCATTCTTTATTGCGACCTTCAGCCAAACCAGTTTTTATCCTATTCCAATCAATCGTACGTTCACCGATATTTTTCCGATTGTTTCCTGGGTTAGAGGATGGATTCAAAATATTTCTCATCTCAGCTAGGATTGAATTATTGTAATTCTTCTGAACACCTTCTTTTCTATAATTCCGATCTTTAGACCAATTATTATTTTAAATATCCGATCCTCCAACATCCTTTTGGTAGTTATTCCCCCTTCTATCCGAGTATATAGATCCTTTTCGTGGATCATGATTGACTTCTTTCCCAGATCTATTTGTTGAAATTTCCGTACCTGTAGCTTTGATCCCAGATTCACCAACTTCACTACGATTTTGAATCGTAACTGGAGCCCTAACAACCTCATCTAAAAGAGGTCTGATTTCTGCGTGGGAAATCTTATCGGGAGGACGAGATAGAATGTTGAGATCGCCTAGAAAATTTGAACCTCCAGAAGCCGCCATTCTCTTGTGCACACGCCTATATTTCAAATATTAATAAAATCATATAATTTTTATACAAGGTCAAAACTTGAGAAGAAACAAGCTAGATTTGGGAATGGATGCTAATAAAATAAAGGTGAGTAATTCTCACTATGTTGGAGTTTTATTAAAATTTAAGTGGTTAAATTTAAATATTTGGTTGAATGGTTAAATCGATTTGATGTGCACTGTGAATTGATGATCTGTTGATTTTGGTTTTTGGTGGATTCTCGAGTTGATTGTTGTTTGACTCGAAGCGTTTGGGTTTTAAATGGTTTTAATCTTAAATCGTAAATAAGGAAAATGGTTCAGATTAAAATCAATAAAGGTTTAATGATTAGTGATTCATTAAATAAATAGGATAATTTAAGGAATAATTAATTGATTAAATTAATTTATGATTTGGGTTAATTAATTGTGTTTAAAACAATTAGAATGATCATTGGGTAGTTTGATAAATAATTATTTAAATGAAATTAATAAAATATAGTTACTTTGTGTAATTAATCGAGAGATAAATTAAGCTAATTAGTTAAGGAGAATTAATTTATTTAATGAAGTAAATAAAAGGTAGATAATTTCGGGTAGAGATAAATCAAGTATGGTTAATACTGTGGTTTAATTAATATAATTAATTCAGATTAAGATAAATTGAAATATAATTGGAAATCAATAAATTATATAATTAATGATGCAACTAAAGATTTGATTAATTGAGGCTAATTAATCCATAAAATGTGACTTATGAGAAGTTAATTAATATAAGTAATTAAGGATTAATGTAATTAAAATAGTTAATTAATTCATGAAGTAATTAAGATTACTTATTGATTTGATTAAGAAGAATTATATCATGATAATTAATTAAAGATACTTACCTTAATGTAATTGAAGATAATTAATCCAGTGTGATTAAATAAGATGAAAAATGGAGGATTGGTTAATTAATTGACTTGAAATTAATTAATATTTAATGAAGGAATCTAAATGATTGAGGTTTGAAAATTCAATTAAAATCAATTGAATTGGTTTGTATGTAATTAAGCTTTGCTTATGGATGATTGAATGGTATCAGATGTTTTGATTGAGTTGATATCCCTGATATGAATGCTGTGTATTTCGTTTGAATAACTTGGGTTAGGATAACATGAGTTTCGAAGAGACCGGGGTCGGGTATTGGGAAATACCCGAAACCACTTCGAATTATATAGATTGATATGGGAAATCAATAGGATGGGATGAAATGATTTAAGTGAATTGGATTATTTTATCTATATTTGGTACTTAGAAATTGATATGTGAAATAAGTGTTGTCTATAGAAAATTGTGAATTGGATAAATTGATATAAGTTACCCGGGTTTATATAAGTTGATTGCTTTGGTATTCCATGTTAGTTGGGTTTACTCACGCTGGTTTCTAGCCTGACCCGGGTGTTACTTTGGTGTAATGCTCGGGCCAGACCGAGTATTACAGATTTTCAGGATGAACGTTCAGGAGCTCAGGAGGCGGGTTGGATGGCAAGAGCGTATAGAGTATTTTCGTTGTATTTATATTATTGTTACCCTGAGATATGATAATTTTAAATATTCCGTGACTGTATATAATGTGAAACTCTGATGTATTAGAATGTAACTGCCAGTTATAATATTCTCTTGTAGACTGTTATTATTTATTATTATATTTTATCCGCTGCAATTGTGAGATGATTGGTGTTTCTGTTCTTCTTCTTCTCTCTCTTCCTTCTTTTTCATAACTATCTGGAATTTCGGGATCAAAAATTTCGGGTCGTTACATATACTGCAGTGTCTGTATATAATTTTCTATCCTATGGTCAAGTGAGACAGATATTTATCATTTCAATCCGCAATTTAAAAATAAAAATTACGGTTATGTATCATTTCAAACCGTAATCCCGATAAGATAAGAATGCATAATAACTTGCAGTTTATACAATATAGAACACATCATCCACTCACCAAATATCAATCATCAACCATTTATTACAATCATCATCCAATTTAAACAAAACATCAATATAGAGCATATAAAATATAACAGGTATCAACGAATAGTTTATATTCAATAATAAATTAATAACTGTTTAACTGGCAGTTTATATGCAATAATAAATAAATTTAACTGGCAATTTATATGCAATTATAAAATTAAATAACAATTTAATTTAAATAAATGCAATCTAACAAAGATGATGATTAAATATATGCCCAAACAATCATACATAAATTTTAAATCTCATCAAAATTAATTTAACAGGCATAAGAAATTTTAGAAGTTGTGAGTGGGTTAAAACACTCACCTTTGATTTTAGCCCATAAAATCCAAACAGAAGCGCAAAACTCAACAATCTCCAAATTCAACTAAATCAATTTTATGTTGTCCGGAATATAAATTTGAATCCAACAGAAGAAATCGCGCGTGAATCAAAATTTATATGCAAAAGATATTCATGTTACAAGAAATATTATTAAAATAAAAATTAGTACGCGTTAAAAATATATATAAATAAACAAATTTTAATACTTACGTGTTCTCAAGATGAGGCTTCAGGAAAAGATTAAAGAACAACTAAGACGAGGACAGGAAGTGTACGAAAAATGAAAAAAAATCATTTTTATAAAAGAATGCTTTTGTATTTGCAAGAATAAGAGCTTTTGAATATGAGGTGTTAGGAGAAACAAAATGTAAAAGAAGAAATAAGATGTAGGTTATTTATAATTAGGAAATGAATGTGGAGGGAAAAAAATAAATGTCACGTTTTCTCATTAAAGCTTCAGGCATTAATAATAGATAAGGAAATGTACATAGGAATGGAAAGGTTTGCAAACGAAAGTAGAACTTTGTATGCATTTAGGTTTTTATCTATGCATAATAAAATATTTATACTTACCTTAAAAAAGAAAACGTTTTATTTTGTTTTCTCAAAGTGATCTTTTATTTCCATTAAAACACCCTTTTGCTTAACACAAAACGTGCGTTTCTTTTATTAAATCTATTAATTGCAATCAACGTTTCCTTTCCTTTTAATTGAAACATTAGAATTACATTATTTGCAGTTACTTACAAAGTTAAATTTTAAAACAGACAACTAAAATGGATAAAAAAAAGAACAATTGTTTGTTTAAACACGTTTATAAATTTATTGTTTATACACAAGAGTAATAAATAGATTATTTTCCTATTCTTGTAATCAGTCTGTAAGCTAAAACACAGTTCATATAAACATATATTTCTTTCTTTAAAATCAATCTTTCTATTCTTTATTTTAATGAAATTAAACCTACATTCACAGATGAAACCTTCATTTTATTTGATGTAAATGTTTTTGTTCATTGAATCAAAACTTTCCTTATATTTCCACAAAACATACGCTGCTTTTAATTACACCTATTAATTTACAAATAATATTCTCTCTCCTATTAATTAGAAATTTTCAATTACATACATTTCAGTTGATTAAGTTTCAAAATGGACTAAATGAATGTAATGAGAAGTAAAACAATTTTTCCTATCTAATAGTAATTTAAACATATTTACATTATTGGATACAAATAGTAATTACACATTTCTCACTAAATAATAGTTACTCATCTCTACAATCAATCTTTCAGCTAACAAACATTTCAAATAAATAAACATATTTTTACTCTTTTACAAAACTTATTCATTTATATTCTTTTATCTTGATTTTCACTCCTTACTATTAAAGCAATCATTACATTATGAATACAATTAACATTTCTATTTCTTTTTATTAAGTTCACACTACAATTATGGTTTTATTCTACATTAATGTAACATTTTGTTGACATTTATTTGAAATTGATCAGTTAAATTGGTAACAACACCAATTGTCACCATTATACATTTTGTAATATTTGTAAGTTAATTCTTTACAAATAATTATTACAACAACTCTCACTACACTACACTTATTCAGTTTCTATCCATTACACATTGTTTTCTTAATAAATCAACCTTTAAATTATTAACTACCTTTTAAATCCTACTATAAATCAATGCACACTTTTATTAAAATTTATACTCCTAATTTATTTATTCATCTTGATTTCATTCTTTTTATTAAATCCATTAGCACTCTATGAATAAAATTTACATTATTACTGCATATTACCCAAATTTACATTAACGTAATACCTAAATTTAAATTTACATTATTACCACATATAACCTAAATTAACATTATTTCCACATATTACCTAAACTTACCTTTACGTAATACCTAAATTTAAATTTACATTATTACCACTTATTACCTAAATTTACATTATTACCACATATTACCACAAATTACATCATTTATTACTTTACAAAATACCCAACATTTCTATGCATCTTATTACATTTATATCTTGTAATTATTTTCTTAAACTCATAATTGTAATACCAAGTTTCATTTTAAATTTCAGTTGATTCCCACTCACAGCTTAATAGCCTAAGTAAACTGGTAATAAATAATAACGGTTACTATTTTCCCTAAATCACATTTATAGGTTTATAGTTTACAACAAATGTTGCAATGACTCATATGATATTGATTTTATCCAATTACCGTTCAATTTATACTAGTTCATCAAATTTTACAATATATCTCTTGTTTCCTTAAAATAAATTTATGTTTTATTAAGTTTTCATTCACACTTCCGTTATTATATTAATAATCATTGAAGTAACGTTTATTATCAATAACAACGTTATAATTACCTGCAGAACACTGATTTTTCAATGACCATTTATTATAATTTGAATTCATTAATTTAATTCAATGCTTACATTTTGTTTTCATATATTCAGTTTATTTCCAAATATTCCTATTTAGAATCAGTTTTAACCTAAACAGTGTTTCAATCAATTTGAATTGCATTAAATTGGTTATTCATCACTGCCATTAACATTACTACCTTAATTTACATACAGTTACTATTAATCAATGTATTATTCCATCGGTAAATTAAATGCCTACTTTTATTTACTTATATTTTAAATTTTATACCCAAATGCAACAAATTTACACTTTCCATTATTATATAAATTTGAATTCCATTCTAGTTAATATTTTTATTGGTAATTCACAAATTCAACATTCCCTTTTGTTTCTTATATTAAACTTATAACCAAGTATGACAATTTACACTATTTCAATTAATTGCAATATAAATTTTAAATTGTTGATTTTAATTACAACTGATACATCTAATTTCTACATTCGCTCCCTTATAAATTATAAATTTTTTATTTCTTTATAAATTTAAATTAAAAATCTTATTAATTTAATTCATTTTAAAAATCGAATTTTACGGGTCATTACAAATATGATGCGTGAGTCAGAAAAACAAGATGGTCGTAATGACACTGGTTTCATTGTCAATTTCAAAAGTCTTAAAAATGACCATTTTGCCCCTTTTTATATTTAATTTATTTAATTCATTCATTAATTCCATTTATTTTCATATTATCTTATTATTGTTATTAAACTAAAATATTGCTCAAATTTTTGGGAATCATATTCTCCCTACCTTAAAATAATTTCATTCCATAAATTCCTAAGAGATAAAGAATAGAATACATCGCTTATTTGTCATTGTACATAAATCAAGTTATAGCATCCAAACTAAAGCAATCAATACATAATGAGATGAGCAATATATATGCAGGTATGTCATGAAATTGCAGTTTCTAATCCTAAAATGCATAAATGCAGCTAATCCATCCTATATGAATGTGATAAGATGACATATATAACATGATGCACAACATACTAGTTTAAAAAAATACATATATATTTCTATATGAAGGCACATAAATGATATATATATATATATATATATATATATATATATACACACACACACACACACACACACACACAATTGAATGATAAACCATCCAAATCCTAATCCTAGAATAATATAACTAAATAAATCAAATAAATATCAAGAAACATACCGGAAAAGAGTTATGGATGTGTAGCCCATATCTTCTCTTCAGACTCCTATGTGCTCTCTGCCATGTCATTTCCTCACTTCACTCTTACCAATTTCACCGCCTTGTTTCTAGGTCATTTCACCTAACCTTCCATAATACGGGTTGGACCATAGGATGAACTCAATTCAAATTTCAACTCCACTTCTTCCAATTGGCTAGGCATTATCACAGTTGTTGGATCATGCATACATTTTCGCAAATGTGTCATGTAAGATAAATTATGTATTTCTGCTATCTTCTCTGGTTACTCCACTCTGTATGCCAAACTCTATATCCTTTCTTGTACTGGAAATGGGCCAACAAATCTGGATGCTAACTGCCTTGAGTTTCCAAATCTTATTACTCTCTTTAAATGAGAAACCCTGATAAAAAAATAAATCTCCCATTTCAAACTCCAAATTCTTTCTTCTTCTGTCTGTATACGATTTATGTCGATCATGCGTAGTCCTCATCCTTTTATATTTGAGTTCTACTTTCCCCATGGTATCTCTGACCATCTCTAGCCCTGAAATGATCTTGTTTGTAGACTCCTAGTAGCACGAAGATGACTTACACGACCTTTCGTTTAAAGCGTCAAACAGTGTCATGCCCATACTAGCTTAGTAGCTATTGTTATATGCGAACTCCACTAAAGGTATGCGGCCCTCCCAAGACCCTATAAAGTCCATTATACAAGCTCTTAACAACTGCTCTATCCTATTTACTTTCTCCGCCCGTCTGTCTATCCATGGGCGGTATATGGTACTTAGATTCAATTCTATCCCTAATGCCTCCTATAAAGTCCTTCAGAACTAAAATGTGAAAAGTGGTTCCTGGTCATGCATAATATTAGCTGGAACTTCATGTAGTTGAACCACTTCTTTAATATATTATGTTGCTCAAGGTTCTCATTGTCTTTACCGGAATAAAATGTGCACTCTTTATAAGATGATCTACTATCAACTATATACTCTCGTTTCCTCATCTACTCCGGGGTAATTTGTCCATAAAATCCATAGATATGCACTGCCACTTCCACCGTGGAATGCCTAACAGAAGTAGTAGCCTATTTGGTTTCTTTTGGTCTGCCTGCACCTTATGACATGTCATTCACTTCGCCACATATTCAGCTACTATTACTTTATTTCTGGCCTATAGAATATTCTCTTCACATCCCGATACATCTTATCCCTTCCTGAATGAATAGTCATTCTAGAGTAGTGACAATCTTTCAAGATACCCTCTATTAATTCGTTAACCTATGGCATACATAACCTTCCATCTCTCCTCTGATAACCTTTTGATCTTTGGAGTAACAATCCAAATGGCTCTGTAACAATCCGCCTTTTTGATCCTCAAATGTCAACACTAATACATCCACTGTATTCACGCGTCAAGCGCCCGAGTGCCAGAATGACGAATTGTTAGGGTAAAAGAAAAAGAAAAAGAAAAGGAACAAGAAGAAGAGAACATAATATCAGAATCTCACATACGGAACGATAATATATATTATCTCAAAAGGTCTTTACCAAAAAAGAAACCTTTAGATACATACATTAATAAGAGATAGCCTGGATAGTTATAACAACCTGTCATCACAAATGCTGGTAAATACAATAAAGTAATGCAGTGGAAAATAAATACGGTAAGAAATTATCTAGCTCCTCTCCAGGAGCTCCAATGAACTACAGCTAAATCTGGAAGCATGCTCGAGATGACCCCAATATTAAGAAAAAATCATCGGGATCAGTTTGGTAAACCGGCATGAGAAATTCAAACCATATAGATTTATTATATCTTAAAAACCTTCAAGATAAGGGTATCTCATAAGACCACACCGCCAATATCCATAGACAGGTTTTTACCTTACGATGGCCAACCATTTCTATTATAAAATCCTATGATAATATAATAATACCTAGGATGTGAAATATAAATAATCACATAGCTGTGATGCAAGTAAGTGTACATCACAACAATAATAGGTATAAAACCATAACTGCTAAGGCATGTTCGCTAATTGTGTAGGATTTCCACGTAGATCTCTTCGAGGAAGCCAAATCTGAACTACTGCACAAGGATCAGAGGTGTCCTTACGAAGCGTCGTACATCTCTAGTGAATGCACCATAGGAAAACCATAACTGGTCTTTCTCAGACCTAATGCATCGCTCCTGCATGCATATCCCAACAAGTAACTTTAGAAATGGAGTTGAGTTCACCCAACGGGTTTGCCAACCCAACTAGATATGTCTCCTATCTCTGGTTTTAGTCATACCCACTGATTAGGCTATATCCGACATTCCAACCCACGAATTACCACTCAACAGATATCCCACACGAGCTCTAACTCAAATAGATCATGGAACCACACATGATTTTCATATATCGATAGATCTCGGAACCACACATGGATTCCTCAATAGATCTTAGAATCACACATGGATTTCCATACCACAATATGTCTCAGAATCACACATGGATCTCTACATCCTGAATAGATCACAAACAACTATATGTTTCGAGCATCTCAAACAGATCTCGAATCTCCATATAGATTCTAGCATCATGAAGCAATCATGAACCTCTTCCAAAGTATAGATCACGTATATGATTTTCGAGTGGTTACGGTTTCAAGTCATCTCATATAAGTATACTCCCATATTTACCGAGTGCTCCAAAACCAATCGATCGATTTCTTGGGGACCTCAACCCCAGTTCCGTGGAAATAAACAGAGAACACATAAGATCGGAGATCACCTTCTAACCATTTAAGTGGACGAATTTCCACATCTTCATCCTAGAAGGGAGAAATGATTTTATACGTACAATATAGCATAACCTTAGATAATTATACTATATAATTCCCATGTTTCTTCTAGATATTTCCAGAGTATATTTGGCCAAGATTTGATAGTCGGTTATTTAACTATCAAATAAACAAACAATTCAATACAATGAGAATAATCGCATACAGGAAACGAAGACCCATTTACTGTCCATAAGCAAGCAACACACAAAGCACGATCGAAATAAACTAGCACGATCAAGTCATATAATTAACTTCTAACCCGCTTTTTAATTTATCTTCATTTATTAATTAAAAAACTATTTAATTAGCAAAACTCACTTTACTAGTAAACTCTTTTATAAATGATACCCCATTTGTTAATTAAACTCCACTATTTCATAAAAAATTACTATTCATTTTCCACACATTTCAACACTTCCCAAAAGTATTCATATACTTATCTCAAATGGTATAAGCATATTCACAAACCATTAACAAGATTTCTTACTTAAAAACTTTGCTTTTCCTATACCCCTAAAATATTTATACACTTATATCAAATGGTATAAGTATATTCACAAATCATTAACAAGACTTCTTACTTCAAATCTTTGCTTTTTGTATCTTTTTCAAAAAAGATTCCTTACTTATAGTTTCCTTTAAAATATCCATTTTGAGGATCTAAGTACTTTCACAAATCTCTTCAAAAAGGTTTAAGACTAATGTTATTTAAACATTGTCACTACAAACCCAAAACCATTTCACTTATGCTTATCTGTAAAACATTCTTTTAAAGATCTATTTACACTCATAAGTATAATAAAAAAAGGATTAAAGATGAATGCAATTAATATATTGTCACAACAAACCCAAAACCATTTTTCTTATGCTTATCTTTAAAACATTCTTTTAAAGGTCTATTTACATCCCTAAGTATAATTGAAAGGGGTTAAAGATGAATATGATTAGGACACTGTCACAACAAAACTAAATCATTTTCCTACTTGTTACTATCTTTAAAACATCCTTTTAAAGATCTAAGTTTAATAATAAGTTAAGTTCGATAGTCGATTAATCGATTATCTAGTTAAAATAGTTTCTTCTACAAATCCATGTTTATATACATAGCTCGTTTCTGACATTCCCGACTTAACTATTCTTTGTTCAAATGGTAAGCCTGGTAGGTTAGAGCTCTATTGCTCTATCCTTACTCGACATCAATATTTAATTCTCAGAAATAGATAAACCTACTTCGTCGTCTTTTAGAGTTAAGCAAAGTTAATTACCCTTTTTAAAAAAATAAGTAAACAACAAGATTAACATGTTTCCAACATTTTAACCCACATCATTCCTTGTTCAATAGTGAGGCCAGGTAAGTTTGGACATTGGTGCTCCAAACCTTGGCTAGACACCTCATTCTTGAATCTCACGAACCGACAAATATACTCGTCGGCTTATTAGTATTAAGCATAGTCAATTACCTTTGTCAAAAGTTATATATATAAAATAATACTTTAGAAATACTTGTAAATAGGTTTTAAAAATCTATGTAAAATATTACTTGAAAGTAACTAATTTAGAAGTTTGATTAAAAACATGTTTTACATTTTGTAGCACTTTACTTTCAAAATCCATAAAGAATCATTAATACTATATTTAAACTTCCATTTTTTTCATAATCAAACACATTTTATAAAAATTTTGATAAAAATATTTTATAAAAAAAAGAATTTATAAACCAATTAAATCACAAAAAACTAGACAAAACGTCGCATTTTAAACACTTAAAACTATAAACGACTTACTACAGCATTTATAAGTGCTGTTAAAAGTCCTTGTTAAAACAATATTAAAAAGCACCATCATTTCGACTAGTTTTAACTTAAACAAATGATTTCAGACTTAAATTTTTTACAGTAAATACGACAATAAGGGTACTTAAAAACCTTGGAAAGAAATACCTACAAATATCTTTTTATTTATGAATAAAAATTCCCGAAAACAAAGGATTCCGAAGTACACTCATAACGACTATTCTTGTTTCAAACACTATCAAACTTACTACAATTTAACACGCAAGTTAAACAACCATTTAAAAATCAAGTCAAGGCCATGCCACATGGCTAAGAGGGTAATAGCCGTGAGGTTATACAATGTAAAGTTACCATTTGCTTTCATAAGCAAGAGGGCCCAAATTTATAACTTTACTTAGTTAATGTCACTTTAACTTTATAATTTGCACACAGCATACATACACACAATATATACTTAAGCAGTATTTGGATTAATCACATAGATCCATGCCTAACCCAAGCACAAAGCCACAAGAACCAAAGAACCATCTCCTTCCATCAACCCAAGCCTAAAGGTCCAACCTTTAGCACTTCCAAACAAAAGCCACCTTCCTCCTCCTCCACCATGCTGACGGCCCATCCAAGACCCCCCTCTTCCTCTCAAATCCTCCCACTTCTTACCTGCTGATCATGGCTCACATGATGTCTTAGGCCCAAAGACAAATTTTAAAAGAGATTAGAGAAGATTTAGTTAATTTTTGAAAAAGTTAGAGAGTAATTAGTGGATTAGTGCTTAAGCACTTCCACCATTTTCAACCCTCCTATTTCATCTCAAGCTTAGGAATTTATTTGTGATTATTAAGTGAACCCTCCTCTCTATTTATAGGCTTTAAAAAGGTGAAGCATAAGCTTACTCTTACCTCCTATGAAAGGCTTATCTCCCATCACATCTACTTTATCATCTGCTTAACACTTAAGCATTTCCATTTATGCTTACTTTTACTTTTACTTTATGTCACTTCTTCTTTGGCTAATTACTATTATACCCTTAGCATGATACCTCTTATCCTATAGGAAGCTTTTAGAACTTCCAAGCTTGTATAAAGAGGAGAGTGTTTAATTAGTGGCTAATGCATTCATTAGATATTGGCTTAAGATTCCATTTTTGCTCATTTTCCTTATTTGCTCATTTTCACATTTAGTTAGCCATAAACATGAAAATATTTTTAGTTGATAATTATCTCTATAATGATTACTTAGACAAATGTAAAAAGTTTGAACAAGTTTCGTTGAGAAAATAGCTGTTTATCGATAAAATGATTTTCGGTCAGATTATCGATATTTTTCCAAAGTATATATTTTTGTAAATATTTTTTCAAAACAAGTTTACCATCATTAATTATGATTTAAAAGGGGGTTAAAATGCTTATTAAATCATTTTAATAACATTTAATCCAAGATTCAAATATTTAAATAATTCAGATACTTAAATACGAAATGTCTGAAATTCTTGGTCGTTACAGGCTCGATCATTCACCCCATCCCAACTACCCCATAGTATCAAAAAATGACGCATCCTGCCCTTGACTTTCTCCAACACGATCCATCAAAACTGGCCCAACTTCCATGATTGCGAACTGTCCAGATGTGTATGTCGATCGTGGTTTGAAATCGAACTCAGATATGAACTGCAAACATCTCCACACCATCAACATAGCGTTTATCTCTATGTGCTTCCTGCTCAAAGTGTTCGCAACTACATTTTCTTTCCGTAAAGTGTAAAAAATAAAAAAATCACACGATGATAAGGACTCGATCCATCATTGCTACATAAGATTCAGATCCTTCTACAAAAACATGTATGTGGGAGATTGATGACCCATAAATAGCTCGAATCTCTAACGTAACAAATAATGCCTCCATGACTTCAATGTAAATACAATAGTAGCTAACTCTAAGTTGCACATTGGATAATTATTCTTATGGTTCTTCAACTATCATCTCACATACGCTACTACCATTCCTTCTTGCATAAGAGCAACACTATGACCAATACCGCATGCATATGTATATACGGTAAATGGTAAGTACCATATGGAATAACCAAAAATGGAGTGCTCATTAATAAATCCTTCAATCTAATAGATGCTGCTTTACACTCTGGAACTCAAGTATAAATCGGATTTTTTTGTTAAACAAGTTAGAGGTGTCGATATTTTTGCAAAATCCTTAATAAACTTTCGATAAAATCCAGCTAAACCAAGAAACTATAGACCTCTGATGCATTCTTTGGCATTTTCCAATCCCTAATTGCAGTTACTTTTCCTAGATCTACAACCAGCGCATTCGTCGATACTACATGCCCAAGGGAATTGACTTCATCTCTCCAATGTTTAGAAAATTTAGCCTTTAACTGATTCCTTCACAAAACATCCATCACTTCCTTCAGGTGAATCTCATGCTCCGCTTCACTTCTAGAATAAATAAGAATATCATCCATTAAGACAGCTACAAACCTGTTCAACTACTCCTGGAATACCTTACTCATCAAATCCATAAAATAAGCAGGAGCATTCGTTAAGCCAAATGGCATGATCAATCACTTAAGCAATCCATTAGGCATGTGAAAAGCAATCTTCTGGACACTATCTTCAGCCACTTGCAAATGGTGGAATTCGGTTGCCAAATCAAGCTGCGAGAAAACCTTAGCCTTAAATAACTGATCAAAGAGGTTGTCCATGCAAGATAGAGGATAACGGTTTTTTTATCAGCTTATTCGTTTATCGATAGTTGATGCATAGTTGCGAAAATGGCAGTTGTCCCCATTCTGAAATACTTCTTCAAATAAAACCCTTCTATAACAATTCCAATACCTAATTATCCAACCCTCGTCTTTTCTTTGGAGCTATATGCCTAAGAGGCATTACTGTTGGCCTTGCATCTTTCTTGAGATCAATACGAAATTCAACTCTTCGAGGAGGAAAATCAAAAACTTCTCTGAAGACATCGAGGCGGTCCTTCACTATGGGTATACATAATAGTTTTTCTTGTGACAAGCTATGTGTATAAATACATCCCTACAATAGAAATATCGGGCTCACAATATAAAACCAAATTAAGTCCATCACCCTTCCACAATCAAACTAACTTCCTGTCATAATCCAATAATACCCTGAGCGAGACATCCAATCCATTTTCCAAATCAATCCATACCCCGAGAAGTTCAGTACATATACGTTATAGAGGAACTCCACATCACACCACGGACGACCAACTTTAGATTTTGACATAACATCAATAAATGGGCCAATCCCCCAACAGAATTCGACATCACAACAGATTCATGCATGATGTCGTGTTTAAGTGCTAAACTATTGACTAATGCACTTGAAAAAATGAATGAGATGCATCAGTATCAAACAAAGTACCAACATAAGAATTAAATAAGATCAACACACCTTCTATCACAATATGCTTTTCTTTCTCCTAAACTACCAGTGATGCCTTACTAGAGGTTGGAACGACATCTAGAGCATATGCCATCATAATCCAACCTTCTCTTTTTAATGCTAGGCAGTCTTTATTCATGTGTCCGATTTGATCACAATTATAACCGCTAAACTTTTTTTGAGTTAGGGCCACCTTATAATCCCTAGCTATGGTCCCACTTAATTGCAATTATAATATTTACATTTCAAGAGATTCGTCCTACAATTCTTTGCCAAGTGTCCCAAATTAAGACACCTGTGACAAGTAACCACCTGCTTTTTACCTTACCGACCTTATGATCCATTTCCTTTATGCTTACTGTTAACCTAAAAAATGGATCGACACCCTAGATTATGTGTGAAAGCACCATCCCTATTCTTACAGAGCAATAATACAGAGAATAAATGTAAAAAGAGCAAAACAGTAAAAAGATAAGAAGATTTTGTAGTGGTTTGACTGTCAATTAAGCTTATGTCTACTTTATAACTTTCTATTAACTGACTGCTGTTATAAATTGAATCGAATTTACAATATGATTGAACCTTACAAGTTAGATCAAGTCACCAGTACAAGAGTTCACTAGAGAATCACAGTGAACCCCTATACGACTATTGTGTGGGACGAGAAGAGTGAAGAATAATCTCTACAGAGTTTCAGTAGCCAGTCCAGAAGATCTCGTTTATGTTGTAGGTAGGATCATATTTATAGTGGTTGGAGAGTTATTGGGCTATGCCTTTTCACCAGATGCTTGCAAATGACCGTATGTAGGAGCATTATAAATTTCATCACAAACCGCACTAATATGAAGGATCGCTACGATCCATAGGCTATGGATCGCTAAGATCAAAAGCTTCTGGCTTGCTGGTGATGCAATTGCTTGGGATGCTTCCCATTACCTTCTCCTTTGAAGTTTAAGGTGATTTGGTGAAATGGTATGGGTCGCTAGCGATCCATAGTGCATGGATCACTAGCGATCCATGCACTTAGTGGATTCCTGAACTTTGTCTTTTGGATCATGTTTGTTATCTCATGTTGGAGTTCTCCATGTAATTTCATAGCACGTTTCCTTGTTTTGATGGCGATCCACACACTGATTGCATTAGACTGCTGATTAAGTCAGATGAATGCTTGATATCTATTTAACTAGCTCGAAATTCCATCAAACTTGGCCAATGTCCTTAGAATACTCCTTGGACCATGATGCAAGCGGAATCAAAGATCTACGAGCAAACACTATGGATCACTTACGATCCATAAATGATGGGTCACTAGCGATCCATCACCTTAGTTTGTTCTCGCTTTCCTTTTCCCTGATCCTTCTCGACTAGTTCTTTTAGTCTTTTTGGTTGGTTCTTGAGCTGTTCTGACTCGATGAAGTTGTTTCGAATTCCTTGGGATTCTGCTAGGTTAAAAACCCAGATAACATTTGCCCACGAAGTATGCCTTCATTGGAAACAAGGCATTTTCTAGAAGTAATTTCTTTTTAGTTTATGTTTGGTGAGGTTCAAGTAATCGTGTTAAGGCCACACGAATTTCATGTCCGCTATTCAGCTGCTCGTTAAGTTTCAACTTGAATTGTCATTGCTTGTTATAGAAGGCCAAGTTTGGCCCCATAACTTTTAGAATGCCTTTAAATAGCATGTGAATCATATTGGGTAAATTGAAATTGATCGAGCACTATTCAATGGATTAATAGCGATCCATAGCCAATGGATCGCTAGCGATCCAATGACTTAGGAATTTTTTCTCGTTCAATCCCTATAAGCCTTTTGGACCCGATCCATCCTTCACTTCTATTTTCCTCTTGTGACTCGAGCTTACTCCTCATAATTCGATCCAAACTTCGAACAAACCTTAAATCCATCCACTCCATTACCATCGTCAATCATCTATCACCAGAGCCTCTTGCCATTGATAGACCTGAAGCTCACTATCGCTTTGACTTCAAACCTAGCTCCTTCTTGATCGTCGCCGACCAAACCCTCACTCTGTTATCTTGTTTCTTAGATTTCCATTGACCAAATCCTTACTCTTCTAGATCGCTAAAACGCTGGGTCATTGGATAACTGCAGCCAAAGACTTTGATCATCTTGGCCTTTTGACTCTTGATTTGAGGTTGGTAATGCTGATTTCGGCATTCGTTTAGTGATTTGATGATGAGGTTGTATTGGTAATTATTGTCGTGGAAAATCCAAGTTGAGTATGAATTTATGGAAGAAGATAGTAAATCGAGTCTTGAGTTCTCTATGGAACGACACTCAGGCCTTGTCTTGGCACCTGACATGTTTCACTGTCTTCATCCATAGAATCAAAATTGACTTTTACTAAGTTACATTATTGATACAACACGACGTATCACGAATTAGTTTTTATTATTCCGGAGGGGAATAATGGCTTAGGATAGCGTCTCGCAAGCAGCTTATGCTGCTATCGCCTTCCAGAGAGTTCGGATTGGTCTCGTTATTGCATGCTCGGTATACCTGAACTAGGAAGAGTTTTCCACATCGCTTCGGATAACGGATCCATTATCGATCGTTGGTCAGTAACGGGTAAGTGTAAAAGGAATAATTTCAAAAAATGATATGAAAAGCCTTTTTCATTTTTTTACTATGAGCAAGCTATCTTCATGGGATAGAGCATTCGTAGTTTTTAGGACACTGGGCTCTCCCTCTATAGATAACACTCTGCACTTGTCCTAGTATATACCTGAAATCCGACGTGTCGGAATCGATATTCGTTTAGAATCCAAGTGTTGTAGGAATTTTTTTAGTTAAAGATAGAATTACCTAATCGCGTCGAATGCAAGTTTTGTTGCATAGAATGAAGTATCTGTCTTCCCGCTGCAAGTCCAATGGAGGAAGTCCAACACTTTCAGAAGCTAAATGGTTGTTTGTCGCCCCTTCCTCTTCTACTTCGCAGGCTGAAAACGGTCAAATAGTCCCAGTTGATCCGGTTGTGGACAGAATTCCTCCGAAGTTTAGAGTTCTTCTTAATCCACCGGAGAGAGCCTCCTCCGTAATCTCCACTAAGGTTTTGCATAACATTTGCTTATAACATAGCATTTTGGAGGATGACGTGCGCCTGCCGGAGAAGAATGTATTCGCCCATACGCCGCCTCCGGGATACACTGCTTGACATCGATATATGTGCCTAAACATAGTAGTTTCCCCTTTCAATGACTTCTTGGGAGAAACTCTTTCCAACTTGGGAATTGCCCCTTTCCAAATTCATCCTAACGGGTATGCGATATTTACTTGCGTACATGTTCTGTTTATGCGGACATTTAACCATGCTTCGAGTTTCGATGAGTTGACATATTTTTTCTTGTTTGATAGGAGAGACGAGTGCCCATCCCTTGTCATTATCGAGGCCTAGAGGAATCGCAAGATTGTGCTGTAGCTTTAAAGCAATTTATCCTAATTCAAGACTCAATACTTCTTCATTAGATGTCCTGAAGGGTTCGATTGACTTTGGACAACGTGGGGTAAGTGCTCTTCTTTACTCATTGAATTTCGAAATGTCGCTATGGAATTTCTAACAAGTAAAATGCTTCCTGCAGTTATTTCGAGGCTAAATAAAGACTTATCGCTTGACTAAATTTTCCATACTCTGAAGGCTGTAGATGCTGGAGAGAGATCGGTTAAATTTCTGCTAACGGACGAAAACTTGCTCTAGTATGGGCTATTGCATCTAGGGAGATCTTCCATAGTAGTGGAAGTTCCATCTCCTTCCCACTCTAGAATACAAACACTTTTTCAAGAAAAGGAGGGCTTTTTGGCGAGTCAGCTGAAGAGACTCATGAGAGAAGCGATGTTGTGACAGAAGCCAACTGTTAGGCCAGAATGTCCTTGATTCTAGAGGAAGGAGAAGAAAAGTTCATGCAACAAAAAGGCAAGGTAGCAGCGGAAATAGAAAAAAGGAAGGTGAAGTTGAGAGTAGCAGTAGCTATGATTCCTCCTCTAGTGATGATGATTTCGATGCATGTTCTGGTGACGGAGACTCTGAATCGTGTGACGAGACTCCGAGAATGAGTCTCATTCTTCCATATTCGCATCATCGAGAGATCCACAATAAAGATGCATTGCCAGTAGCCGAGCGACGTCAGGATTCCCAGACTAAAGATGCCGGTGTAGACTTCAGGGATTTGAGCAACGTCTACGTAGATATTGACGAACTTACAAGGAAAGATTTCAAATTTGAAGAGGTGTCCCCTTGCTAAGTTACTCGAGCCATGTTATGTCCAAAATCTATTTGATTTCTACTGCAATGGCTGCCCGATCTAGTTTGTGACGTCATTTTAGGCCCCCCAGACATATTACATGTTTCAGTAGGGTCACATTCACTTACACACGCATCATTTAGGCTTATTTCTTATTACTAAAGATTTTTATTTATTTCTCATGTCAGGTACCCTGAGAGGCCGTGGTTTTTACAATGATCTCGAGCAATTCACCGATTCGAAGCATTGATCAAAACGGTCTGCAAGCCATCATTGGCCCTATAAGATTGAGGATGAACGGAGATGGCGAAAAGACTTGGAGGCCGAAGCTTGTAGCCGGGATGATGCGGAATGGGGTCGAATGTATAAGAGTGGCCATGAGAAGAGGAAAATCCCTGATGACCGAGAAGAACCGTCCAAGAAGTCAAAGGTTGATCGCGTTCTCATCCTTTTGAGCAACAGGCCTTTTCCTTGGATCTAGTTTCCATCGACTTACATTCTTCCATCTGGTCCTAGATTTGAAGCTGCGCTCACCTGGTGGTTTCTAAAGAGAGTTAAGTTTGAAGTGACCTTTCCCCGGTCCGCAAAGATTCCTATATGCCCTGCATTCAAGCGTTCTAAAGCAAGCCAAGGGATGGGAAAAGCTAAGCAAGCAGCTGGCTGATACGAACCGCAATAATTACCAAGAGATCCTCTTCTTTGAATCGAAGAAGGAAGACTTCGAGAAGGCGTTAGCGGAGCGCAACGCTAGAATTGAATGACTGGTGTAAGAGTGGAATGCGGTACTCCGGGTGAGTAAGAATAATGCTAGCTTGCTGAAAAAGTTGAAAGAAGTCTATGTGAAAATAGAGATCATCTTTCGAGATGAAATTAAGTAGGCCCATGCAGACGAGGTTAAGTAGAAAGAGGAGCTCAAAGCTTGCAACGTGATCATTGAAGCCCAGAAGAAGACTATTGTTGATCACGACAAGATTGTCGAAGGGCATAAAAAAACAATCGTGGAATATAAGGAGATAGTGAAGTCCCATGATAAGACCATTTCCGATCAAGCCCAAATGTTTTCCCTGCTCCAAGAAAGAGTTGTGCGGCTTAGCGCCAACAAAATTCATGTTGAGATTGAGAAGGCTGATGTTAAGGTGATTATTTGGAGCCACATGACGCTTTTGAAAAGAAGATGGAGAAGATGGAATATACCGTCTTAAACTTCTATGTCAACTCCCTGTTGCATCAGGGAAGTCTCAGCTATTTAGGCCCCAAGTTCCCACGCACTCTCACCATGGTTTGGAAGGAAATCTGGCCCATTTTCGAGATAACAAGGATGTCTATACTGAGCGAGAGTTGGAGGATTCCTACCTTAACGAGGAATCAAAGAAAGCACTGATAGAGGGCCAATAGATCTTATGAATCGAGAAGGAACAGGAAGATGCCGATGTCGTTATGACCACAACTGCTAAAACGTTGTCGGAGCCCCTTGTTTCTAAACTTGGTGAATCATCAAGATAGCCTCACGATCAATTGGCGAGTTCAGGACCCGAAGCTTCTCCGAAGATTGTGAAAACATCAAAAAATGGAGAAGTAGGGAATAAGTGATCGACATTCTTGGCCATTCCTCCGATCCAGGTAATCTTCTTGTTTCCCCCGAGTTTGAGAATTTTCAGCTCACGCCGCAAGAACAAGACGAACTTAATGCTTTCACTTTTGATCTTATAGTTCTTTCTTCCTTACTTGTTGATCCGCTGATTTCTTCGATGCCTGAACTCGCCACTATTTCGACCGCGTGGAAGCTTATCTCCATGGCTATGTGTGTGACGACCCACTATTTTGTACTATTCAAATCGACAATAATCCACACATGTCAGACTTGAATGATGCAAAATAATAGATTGTAAATAAATTTGGAGCAAATGAAATCAAATATACAGAATCACAGACACAGAACAATCAGAATAACTCGCAGTGGAATATAAAATACCATAGTAGTTCATGAAGCAACTATAACAAAGTCTCAAAACAAATACATAATATCAGTCTGAAAACAACATAATAGAAATTCAAATACATAGAATTTCACTAATACATGAGATAAACTAGAACAGCTGAAACGGAAATAGATATATAAATAGATAAGCAGAATCTCCAGCAAGGACCAGCTCTAGAAAGAGAATCCAAAGCTGTGAATACTCAGGCTGACCCGAGCGTAAAGCAAAACACAAAACACTCGAGTCAAGACATATATACTAATATAATGTAAACCAACTCAAGTGAACTGTAATAAAGTACAAGTAACTTAAAGGATGCCTGGGACCGCCCATCCTCTAAGGATCCGTTAAACTATTTACTATGTAGTAATATTGTGCTATTATGATGATGTCTATTGTAAAATAAACTTACATTAAAATAGCGTCGAAGGGTTACCCATATAGACCCCAACATATAATAGTCCCAGTAGTCCATCCAGGATCAGCATATCTCCAGATCAGGAGACTACCCTAAATACTCCATAAGCTACGGGAGAAAAACAAACTCGTAGTAAGGTGCGCTGTGGTAGGTGACAAGGCACACGAGGCAATGCCAGGGTAGATATACCAATTACGCTTCCAGGCTGGTGGTAATGCGTAGCAGCCACTACCGACCACCTCGAGCCACACTCCCAAAATCAAAGGAGTGCACCCAATCAATCGCAAAAGTAATAGAATGGTATCGAAGAACTGTGTCCGATCGGAGGAATGACCTCACTTGGCCCGTCGATCGCTCCTGTTTTAGCCACCTTAAGCCAACTCACAGGAGTCGGGTCCACGTTCATAGCATAATAGTATCGTCGCCACCATCCTTCTTCGTTCTGGAATCTCCACCAGGTACACAGTTGTTAAAGTGGTTTTCGGTATCGACGGAGAGTATGTCCATATTCGATCCCGGTCTCTTTAACAACCAATCGTTATTATAACCTGTGGTTATAATTTAAAAATGGTATTTATTTTCAAAATTAAATATCATTTCAACAATTCAATATCATTGCAAATCCATTTCAAAATATCAAAATATCATATCTTTTCAAAACCCCATTTATTTTATATAAAATTTAAGTACCATTTCAACTCACATTTCAAAATAGTTTATATTTCAAAATAAATACTCCATTTAAAATCATTTAAAAATGAAGTCATTATATTTAAAATTCAAATATTTAATTCTCAAAATTTAATATTTTCAAAGTTCATTTATTTACTTAAATTTATTAAAACAATGAAAATTCAACTTTCGCAGCACTTAGAAAATGCTACGGAAAGTTTTAAAACAGTTCAATTAACAAAAGACAGCATTTAAAATGCTGTAATAGGTTTAATTTAGTTTCAAATAAAACATTAGTTAAATTCTACAACTACAGCACTTACAAAGTGCTATAATAGCTCTTAGTTCATCTTAGCCATTTAGTTCATTTCTATGAACTACAGCATTTACAAAATGCTGTAATATCCTTTACATTAGAAATACTAGCATTTCAAGAATGCTGTTAATTAAATTCTAAATATTCAATATAACTTCAAAAATAATTAAATTTTATTTAAATCATTTTTAACTTATAAAATCATATATTTTCACTTTTAAAAAAATCATTTAAATACCCTTATATTTATGATTTTATAAAGTGAAATTTTCATACAAAAATCAAAATTTAATAATAATTTACTTATTAAATTCAAGCATTAAATTTTCTGTTCTTTATAATTAATTTTTTAACCTAACATTTAAGTTTAAATTTCCAAATTTAACTTAATTTTCATTTTATTTACTTAATTTAAAATTCATTTTAAACAAAATTCACAAATTTCCAATTTAAGTTATATTTCAAAATTCAACTTAAATATTCATTTATTTCACATTTTAATTTATACAAAAACCATTAACACTTTATAAAATCAATTTAAATTCATTTTAAATCAAAATATCATAAATTTACATTTTAAAAATACTTTTCAAAATTTCAGAAAAAAATATATATTAACCACAGGTCTGTATAAAATTTTCTAACCTAGGTCAAGTAATATGGATATTATATCATTTCAATCCGTAATTTACAAGGAAAACCAGAGTTCTATCATTTCAAACCCGCAGTCCCAAGTAAAATGAAATAATTAAAAATCGTTCAGGCCTATCATTTCAGCCCATAATGATTTTTTCCTATTCTAAAGTCCGTTCGGGTATGTATCATTTCAACTCATAGTGATTCTAATCTACAGGGAACTTGCAGTGTGATAAACTGATATAAATAAACAGAATAGATTAATAATAGTAACATATGTTATAACAGGTGTATATATAGGGTGAATATCATATGATCACAACATAAGCAGTTATAACATGATGATATGGTTTACAGATTCAAATGCTATCAGTTTACTAGTTATATATGTATAAATTTGTCTGGTGAGAATTGCTCACCTCTACAAGTTGGAGATAACAACCAAACACACAATAGAGATCCAAAAGGCACGAAAACACAACCATGATTCGAGTGAGGGAGAGCCAAAGCTATTTGTCTTGTCACATATCAAACAAAACAAAATATGTAACATGAATTTCAAACCAAAATTAAACATTAAACAAGCTAGAAATGCATACACAACAAATAACCAAATCACTTGCACTTGCTTTCAACTACCCTATGCTCGGCCATAGGTTAAAAATGCATGGATCTGGTCTGGGTTCAATAGGGTCAACCATAACATTGATATGAAGGAGTAGAAGTGGATATGCATGCATAACACAAGTCAAGGTAACCAAATGAATTTCTATGCAACCTAAGTCTCGGCCATAGGTATGTATAGGCACGGCCAGGCCTGCTAGGGTCAAGAGATGATGTGGCAGAGGTTTTGGTTTAGGTATGGGCCGGAGAAGGTGGTGCAAAGGGTGGCTAAGGGGTTGTATGAAGTGGTGATGGCCATAGGGGAGCTCAACTAGCATATATAGGAAGTGTTTGCTAAATTTTTTGTGGATCTTCATCAAAGATGGCCACTACCAGATGGGTCAGAGGAGATGTAGGTGATTGTAGCTGGACAAAGTGGTGATGGAGGTGGTGGTGATGGTGGAGGCTAGAGGTCGAGCATATAAGGTGAAGCATAAGCAAGATCAATACAAAAACAAAGAAGAAAAGTGAAAAAAGTGAAATATTTACCAAAATTTTCTCTCAAGAGTGAAGGCCGATTTTTTTTGAGTTTGAGAAACTAATTTTTGTGTGAGAAAAATGAGGAGTAATCGGCTGAAGGAAATGTTATGGTCAGCCAAAAGTAAATGCATGTGTTGATTAGAATTGAAAAGGCAAGGAGGTGAAAAGACAAGGCATATAAAAGGTCAAAAGCTCTTCAAATTTCCATATTTCTTTTTGCACTTTTAAACACATATGAAAATGAATATAAATAACATAAAAACACAACAAAATAATGAATGAATAAAAATAAATAAATAAATTTTAAATGAATATAAATAAATTAATAAAATAGCTTAAAAATAGAAACTAGGTTATAAAAATTGAAAATAAATACAATAAACTTTGAAATTTTTTATCATCACTTTAAAAATATTTAAAATGAAATCTTCAAATAAAAATAAATTTAAAATAATTTAAAAATGAAATAAATTCCAATTTAAAATATATTCAAAAATCTAGGGTTGTTACACTCTCCCCCACTCAAATCTTTTCGTCCTCGAAAAGAACGGGCAAGGAAAATAAAGAGAAACAAGATAGAAAAACAAAACAGTACCTAAAAGGAACAATTCCAAATTCGAAGCAAGAATGCTCTCCTCCGTCTCCCAGGTACAATCTCGATCATCAGTACTCCACTGTACTTTGACTAGATTAACAGATTTCCTTCTAAGCTACTTCGTACTTCGGTCGACAATACGAAGTGTCTTCCTCTCGATAGTCAGATTAGGCTCAATATCCAAACTATCAAGAGCAGAAGGCTGGAAAATAAGAGATGGATCATGAAGATATCTGTGAAGATGCGAGACATGAAATACATCATGCACTCCAGAAAGCTTCTCGGGAAAATCCAGACGATAAGCCAAAGAACCAACTCTTTCCACAATGCAGAAAGGACCAATGAACCTAGGAGAAAGCTTCCCTCTACGACCAAAGCGAATGACATTCCTCAAGGGAGAGACCTTAAGGAAAACCTGATCACCAACAGCAAATTCCAAATTCCGCCTACGCCTATCAGCATACTTCTTCTGCCTATCCTGAGCAGCTCTCAACCTCCTCTTAATCTCCTCAACTCTCTCAGAAGCTTCCAAAATCACATCAGGACCAAGAACCAAACGATTACCGGATTCAGTCCAGCAAGATGGAGATCTACAAGGTCGTCCGTATAGAGCAACAGATAGAGACATTTTGATACTGGCATGAATGCAAAGATGGAATGAGATAGATAAAGAGATTAAAAATAGACTGAAAACAGAAGATAAGATTATACCTGATATCTATTGTTGTAGGTGAATTCGACAAGATGGAGATGATCTTTCCAAAATCCTCCATAATCAAGCACACAAGCACGAAGAAGATCCTCGAGAATCTGATTCACTCTTTCCGTTTGACCATCGGTCTGTGGATGGTAAGCAATGCTCAGATTCAGATGAGTACCCAGAGATTCCTGAAAAGCTTTCCAAAACTGACTGGTAAAGATAGGGTCACGATCACAAACAATACTGAGAGAAACACCATGGAGACGAACGATCTCTCTCATGTAGATCTCAGATACGCTAGAAGCAGAATGAGTAGACTTGACCGGAATGAAATGAGCAGACTTGGTCAGTCTATCAACAATAACCTAGATACTCTCATTACCCCTCCGAGTCCTCGGTAAACCATCGATGAAATCCATGAAAACCTATTCCCACTTCCAATTGGGAATCTCAAGGGGCTGCAACAAATCAGGGGTCTTTTGGTGATCGGCTTTGACTTGCTGACAAGTCGCACACCGAATAACAAAGATAGAAATATCCCTCTTCATCCCCTTCTACCAATAAAGCCTCTTCATATCCTGATACATCTTCGACACACCAGGATGAATAGAAAGCCTGGATCGATGATTCTCCCAAAGCAACTCCTTCCTCAAACCATCAACATTCGGAACACAAATCCTGCCATGAATACTCAAAATCCCTCTATTATCGATCTGAGCTCCACTACCACTACTATTACTACCATCAACCCTGCTACGAACACTCTCCTTCATCAATCTAAGCATCGCATCTTCATCCTGCTTAGCCATAATACGATCCATAAGGAGAGAAGAAGAAACAACAAGCTGACACAACAAAGCCTTCTTCGACTCAAAGCATCGGCCACAACATTAGCTTTACCGGGAGTATAGCTAATATCGAGGTCGTAAGAAGCCAGAAACTCAAGCCAATGAACTTGCCTCTGATTCAAATCCTTCTGGGAGAAGATATATCTTAGAGACTGATGATCGGTGAAAAGTTCAAACTTAGTTCCAAGAAGATGATGCCTCCAAAGCTTCAAAGCAAAGACAACAGCAAGCAACTCTAAATCATGAGCGACATAATTTTCCTCATGGGTTTTCAACTGACGAATGGCATAGGCAATGGCCTTACCATCCTGCATGAGAACATCACCCAAACCCTCACGACTAGCATCAGTGTATACCGTCAATCCCTCACTTCCATTCGGAACTGTAAGAACTGGTGCGGAAGTTAGCTTGCTCTTTAACTCATTGAATGCAGCCTTACACTTCTCATCCCAGATAAACTTGGCATTCCTACGAGTCAAAGTAGTGAGAGGTGTAGCAATCTAAGCAAAATTCTCGATGAATCTCCGGTAGTAACCGGTAAGGCCCAGAAAACTACAATAACAGATGGAGTCTTTGGAGTTTCCCAATCCTGTAACAGAATAGGAAGAACATAAGGACAACCAAAAAGATAAAATTATTAAATGATAAAAGAAGAGAGAGGAAAGAAAGCTTACATTGATCGCAGCGATCTTGACTGGATCAACAGAAACTCCATTACTAGAAACAATATGCCCGAGAAATCAGACTTCATCCTTCCAGAAATGGCATTTAGAAAATTTAGCCTTCAACTGATGATTTCTGAGAGTCTCCAGAACAGATTTCAAATGCGACTCATGCTCTTCCTTGGTCTTAGAGATGACAAGGTTATCATCAACAAAGACTAGAACAAATTTATTAAGCACATCATGAAAGACATGATTCATCAAATCAACAAAGAAAGCAGGAGCATTAGTCAAACCAAAAGGCATGACTAACCATCCATAAAACCCATTCTTAGTGCGGAAAGCAGTACTGGGAATGCTATCCTTAGCAACCCTGAGCTGATGAAAACCTGTGACAAGATGAAGCTGAGAGAAAACAGTGGCACCATAAAGCTGATCAAACATATCATTGATACGAGGCATTGAATATCTGTTTTTCATAGTGAGCTTGTTCAGCTCCCTATAATCAACACACATCCTCAGAGGACCATCAGACTTGGTGACAAAAACCACCGTGGCTCCCCATTCAGAAAAACTAGGCCTAATCAGACCTTTGGAAGCTAAGTCCCCAATTTGTTTCCTTAACTCAACCTTCTCGCGGGTGCCATTCTTCTAGGAGGAAGAACAATAGGTCGAGCACCAGGAATAAGATCAATCCGAAAATCAATTTCCCACTTAAGAGGCAAAGAAGTGACTTCACCAAATACATCGGGTATAGTCTAACCACAGGAGTCGAATCAACATCACTAGGGGAAGAATCCAGAGAATAAACAAAACTACCAGCAAAATCCTGAGGCATACGACACTGAATAATTAAAGAATCACCCTTATCTCCGACAAGAGTGACAATTCTGGATTTGCAAGAAATATGGGCATTATGATTCCTTAGCCAATCTTGGCCAAGCAATAGGTCAAAAGCATCGAAGCCCAAAACATAGAAATCACTAAAGAAATGATAACCATGGTGGAAGAGTTTCACTCCTCTACAAATCCTATTGAGGTTCATAGGACCTCCGGTAGGATTAGAAACACATAAAGGAATAGATGCATATCCAGGAGAAAGGAGATGCTCGAACTTATCACACAAATCAACAGAAATAAAACTGTAGGAAGCTCCAGTATCAAACAACACACGAACCAGATGATGAAATAAAGTAAATGAGCCCTGAAGATACCTTGGTCATCACTAGGAGCAGGAGCAGGTGGAGGAACTGAAGAAGATGAAGATGAGACATCAAATATACCAGAAGGCTTACCCTTCTGCTGGGTAGGGCAATCCTTCCTAAAATGACCAGGCTGGAGACATATATGGCAGAGATCATGCCTAGCCAACTGAGCAGGTGGAGGGATAGCAGCAGCAGATAAGGTAGGACAGCTATTGGCATAGTGTCCCTTCTGATCACACCTAAAGAAAGTGATAGACGAAAGATCAACGGGTTGCCTCTGTGAAGGAGCAGATGATGAAGATCCCACGCCAGGATGCTTTTGCCAATTCTTCTTCTGCTGGTAGAAATTAGGCTTTCTCTTTTTAGAATTAGCAGAGGAAGACTGAGATGAAAGAGCACTAGAAGCAGCAGGACCCTTCGAAGTAGGGTTCTCATAACGGATAGCTATATCCATAAGCTGGGTGAAAGTGCCATGAACATGAGCAATGAGATGACTATAGTACTCAGGACGAGCACCGACAATGAATTTCTCATTCTTGTTGAAAGGAGTATCAATCAGGCTAGGACCGAACTTGAAAAGTTCATTGAACTTCCTCTCATACTCAGCAAAAGACATGGTACCCTGCTCGAGATCCATAAATTCACGATAAAGCTGAGATTTCCCAGCTTCGGGCATCCATTTTGCCACAAAGCCTCCCTAGAAAAGAGATACAGAACAAGCCTAAGATAGATTCAAGAGAAAAGGAAAATAGGAACAAAATTCAAGATAACACAAATGATACCTAAACTGCTCCCAAGTAATATCAGCTTCGACGGTGTTCGCCATAACAGACTCCCACCAATCTAAAGCAGACTCATGCAACTGCCAAGCTGCTAACTGACGCTTCTGGGCATCAGTAATCTCAAGACCAGTAAATATCCTCTCTAGACTCCACAACCACTACTGAGCCTCAATGATGCTCTTTGAACCGATGAATGGGGTTCCAACAGGTTGAGTGAATTCCTTACAGAGAACAGTGAATCTAACAGGAGCAACAGGCTGAGGAGCTGGGGAAATACCATGACCCCTACCTCTAGCACTTCCTCGATTCATCCTGAAAAGATCAAGAATGAATTTAGGACAATGATAATTAAGATAAGACAAGATATGATAGGATAAATTCACTTGGACAAATATCCTAAGGCAAGAAAATACTAACAAGGTAGATACAAAAGGAAGGAAGTTAGAAAACATTTGAAAAATCCTTTAAAAATCATTTTGAAAATCATTTTATACTTTGAAAATACGTTCTCCCATAAAGATATGATTCTGAGATTGATTTCACTCATTCTAGGATATTCCTACCCTATCTCTAATGAGTTTTTGCTCCGCAGGCAATGGTTTGCCTAAAACCAAAGCTCTGATACCAAATGTGACGATCCACTATCAAATCGACAATAATCCACACATGTCAAACTTGAATGATGCAAAATAATAGATTGTATATAAATTTGGAGCAAGTGAAATCAAATACACAGAATCACAGACACGTAACAATCAAAATAACTCGCAGCGGAATATAAAATACCATAGTAGTTCATGAAGCTACTATAACAAAGTCTCAAAACAAATACATAATATCAATCTGAAAACACATAATAGAAATCCAAATACATAGACGTTCACTAATATGTGAGATAAAATAGAATAGCTGAAAATGAAATAGATATATAAATAGATAAGCAGAATCTCCAGCAAAGACCAACTCAAGAAAGAGAATCCAAAGCTATGAATACTCAGGCTGACCCGAGCGTAAAGCAAAACACAAAACACTTGATTCAGGACATGTATACTTATATAATATAAACCAACTCAAGTGAACTGTAATAAAGTACAAGTAACTAAAAGGATGCCTGGGACCGCCCATCCTCTAAGGATCCGTTAAACTATTTACTATCTCGTAATATTATGCTATTATGATAATGCCTACAGTAAAATAAACTTACTTTAAAATAGCATCGAAGGGTTACCCATATAGCCCCCAATATATAATAGTCCCAGTAGTCCATCCAGTATCAGCATATCTCCAGATCGGGAGACTACCCTAAATTATCCATGGGCTACGGAAGAAAAACAAACTCGTAGTAAGGCTCGCTATGATAGGTGACAAGGCGCACGAGGCAATGCCTGGGTAGATATACCAATTACACTTCCGGGATGGTGGTAACGCATAGCAGCCACTACCACCCACCTCGAGCCACACTCCAAAATCAAAGGGGTGCACCCAATCGTCTACAAAAGTAATAGAATGGTATCGAAGAAGTATGTCCGATCGGAAGAATGACCTCACTTGGCTCGTCGATCGCTCCTGTTTTAGCCACCTTAAGCCAACTCACGGGAGTCGGGTCCACGTTCATGCCATAATAAGATCGTCGCCACCATCCTACTTCGTTCTGGAACCTCCACCGCATACACAGTTGTTAAAATGGTTTTCGGTATCGACAGAGAGTATGTCCATATCCGATCCCGTCTCTTTAACAACCAATCGTTATTATAACCCGTGGTTATAATTTAAAAATGGTATTTATTTTCAAAGTTAAATATCATTTCAACAATTCAATATCATTCCAAATCCATTTCAAAATATCAAAATATCATATCTTTTCAAAACCACATTCATTTTGTATAAAATTTAAATACCATTTCAACACACATTTCAAAATAGTTTATATTTCAAAATAAATACTCCATTTAAAATCATTTAAAAATGAAGTCATTATATTTAAAATTCAAATATTTAATTCTCAAAATTTAATGTTCTCAAAGTTCATTTATTTACTTAAATTTATTAAAACAACGAAAATTCAACTTTCGCAGCACTTAGAAAATGCTACGGAAAGTTTTAAAACAGTTCAATTAACAAAAGACACCATTTAAAACGCTGTAATAGGTTTAATTTAGTTTCAAATAAAACCTTAGTTAAATTCTGCAACTACAACAGTTATAAAGTGCTGTAATAGCTCTTAATTCATCTTAGCTATTTAGTTCATTTGTATCAACTACAGCATTTACAAAATGCTGTAATATCCTTTACATTAGAAATAATAGCATTTCAAGAATGCTGTTAATTAAATCCCAAATATTCAATATAATTTCATAAACAATTAATTTTTTATTTAAATCATTTTTAACTTATAAAATCATATATTTTCACTTTTAAAACAATCATTTAAATATCCTTATATTTATGATTTTATAAAGTGAAATTTTAATAAAAAAATCAAAATTTAATAATAATTTACTTATTAAATTCATGCATTGAATTTTCTATTCTTTATAATTAAATTTTTAACCTAACACTTAAGTTTAAATTTCCAAATATAACTTATTTTTCATTTTATTTACTTAATTTAAAATTCATTTTTAAACAAAATTCACAAATTTCAAATTTGAGTTATATTTCAAAATTCAACTTAAATATTCATTTATTTCACATTTTAATTTATACAAAAACCATTAACACTTTATAAAATCATTTTAAATTCATTTTAAATCAAAATATTATAAATTTACATTTTAGAAATACTTTTAAAAATTTCAAAAAAAAACATATATTAACTACGGGTATGTATAAAATTTTCTAGCCTAGGTCAATTGATACAGATATTATATCATTTCAATCTGTAATTTACAAAGAAAACCCGGGTTCTATCATTTCAAACCCGCAGTCCCAAGTAAAATGAAATAATTAAAAATCGTTCAGGTCTATCATTTCATCCGATAACGATTTTTCCCTATTCTAAAGTCCGTTCGGATATGTATCATTTCAAACCATAGTGTTTCTAATCTACAGGGAACTTGCAGTGTGATAAACTGATATAAATAAACAGAATAACATAATAACGGTAACATATGATATAACAGGTGTATAAAAAGGGGCGAACATCATATGATCATAGCATAAGCAGTTATAACATGATGATATGGTTTACAGATTCAATTGCTATCAGTTTACTAGTTATATAAGTATAAATTTGTCTGGTGAGAATTACTCACCTCTACAAGCTGGAGATAACAACCAAACACACAACAGAGATCCAATAGGCACGAAAACACAACTACGATTCGAGTAAGGGAGAGCCAAAGCTATTTGTCTTGTCATATATCAAACAAAACAAAATATATAACATGAATTTCAAACCAAAATTAAACATTAAACAAGCGAGAAATACATGCACAACAAATAACCAAATCACTTGCACTTGCTTTCAACTACCCTATGCTCGGCCATAGGTTAAAAATGCACGGCCTTGGTGTGAATTTGGATCAGGTCTGGGTTCAATAGGGTCGGCTGTAACAACCCGGGTTTTCGCACCTATTAATTATCGTCATTAGACGATTAAAATTGCTGGCTAATTGCTATTGGGAGTTTTTAATTGGGTTGTGATTCTTTTAAAAATTTGTTGAAGGTTATGTGGGCTTTAAATATAATTTTGGCCCATGTTTCTTTTTCTTGGGGCTGTGATTATTATCAAAAGCAAATACCCGATCCTCCCTTTCATTCACTTTCGCAAGCCCTAACAAAATAAATGAAAAAAAATGGCAGCTCTATTCTTTTCTTTGTACGATCAAAATTAGGGCTTTCGTTCCTTCGTTCCAAATCAGGGTTATTGATTTGAAGCGCCGCTTGTGGTAGATTGAATGATATTTCGTTTGCTTTCTTCGGTTGATTTCTTGGCTGCTTCAAATTGTTGAGTGCCTTTACTTGATTGAAAGATTGGATCGTGCTCGTCGAAATTAGGTGAGTAATTTCTACTCGCACCTCTAATTCAACTGTGCTTCGGCCATTCGATTTTTGTTTCGACGTTGATGATTTTTCCGACTCGGTTTGATTTTTAATTGGCTTCGGCCTTAATTTTATGTATGCGATTCCATGATTTTGTCCAGTAGCTCATGGCTTCAACTTGATTTCTGACTTGGTGATCTCAGTACTGCTTGAATTTCGTGGCTACCACGGCTTTGGTTTGACTTCGGTCATATGATTTTGTGTATCGGCCTTGACTTAGTTATACTTTGCATATATTTTTTGATGTTGTCACATTGTATATTTGTTTGCACTGCTTCTCAGTGACATTTGCTTCTGCACTGTGCCTTGTTCTTTGTTGTAACTGGACTTGTACTTGTTGTCTTCATTGTGTACTCGAGTCTGCATTATCATGTTGCTGTGAGTTGTATTGCTTGCATTCATATCCTTTAATGTTTTAAACTTGCACATCTGGGTTTCCTTTGTAACCTATTGTTGCCTTGGGTTTGTGTTTTGGTTGTCTTGGAGTTTCAGACCTGTGTCCTTTGTGCATTGTTGCTATTTCTTTATATGCTATTCTGGTTTGTACCTTTAGTATGATTTTCACATGTTCACTGCCTATATGTGTTCATGTATGTTTGTTTATAGCCGGTGTGCACTGTTTGGTCTGATGCTCCAAGTTCCCACCTCTGATCAGTTGCATTCTTGCCATGTTGTAGCTTGATCTTTGTTCAAGTATGTTTTGGTTGCTGGTATGTTGATTCGGTCTTGTACCAATAGTCTATTGAGTTTGAACATCCACTGTGTTGATTCATTAATCTAGCTCGACGGTTGTGGGTTTCATGTACATTGTCACTGCATATATATTTGCATATCAACTTGTTGAAGTCACTTTTTCTTGTATCACACAATTCTGGTCTTTTGCTTCCTGGACCTGTTGCACTATAACTGTTGAGGTAGTGGCATTGATATTTGAATCTTCATTTTCTCTTCATTATTGAGGCTATACTTTTGTTTGTTGCATTTTATAGTTTCTGTTAGCTTTGGGTTTCACTGACCACACATGTACATGCTTGCATCTTCGAATTTGGTTAGATGGTACTGTCCAGATGATTTTGAGTCATATAACTCGAATTTGATCTCGAGATGGTGCCATTTGCTTTCGATTCATCGATCTTTTGCGTATTTCATCACTGTAGTGGCGAGGTAGTGCATGTGAGCGTGTACTGCAGCCAAACAGAATTGACTTTTTAATTGATATTTCAATTGCTTGAATTGTTTCGTGTGTCCAATTCAATATTTTGAAATTGTATTTTTGATTTGGTTTAATTTGATTATTTTGTTGCTATCTAATTATCTACTAAATAATTAGATTATATCTTTTCTTATTATCGTATCAATAATTAGATTTTGTGGTTTATGCTGTATACTGGCTTGAGTTTTGCTTTGGCCACTTGCTGTTAATTGCTGTTTAGGCAATTCTTTTTTTTCTAAATTATCTTCATTGATAATCCTTTTTTTTATCTTTGTTGATGATTTGAATTTGCTGATTTGCTGTTTAATGCTGTTACGTGTTATATTTATCGTTATCCGATTTCCTTATTGAAGGATTGGATAAGCGAGATTTATTGTGATTGTCGTCTAATTATTATTTAACTATTATTGCTTTCGTGCATTAATAACCGAGTTTGAATTAGACTGACCCGCGTATTATTTCCTTTTGAATCAATACTCGGGTCAGACCGAGTTATTTCAGGCTGTTGATATCTCGCTTTAGGATGCTGCTTGAGCTATGAAGTCCTTCATATCTTTTGGAGTCGTTAGTGTTATTTTATAAGATGATATGTGTTCATGTATATTATTTACAATAATGTACTTGTATATGTAACTTCCAGTGTCGACAGTTGTAATTGTATCACATGTATTGTATCAAATGTATTTTAACTGACATCAGTTATATACATACATATATATATACATACATACATACATACATACATACATACATACATACATATACATACATACATATATATATATATATATATATATATATATATATATATATGAGATTTTATATCATCTGTGTTCTGCGTTTAGCTTATTTGTGTTATTATTGTATAGGTTGTCCTAGACTATTATGAACCATCATAGTTCGTTTTACACTGGAATTGAGTATGTCGATGGGAGTAAATGAACAAAGAGATGAAATATATATATATATATATATATATATATATATATATATATATATACCACTCCTATCGAGATAACCAATACTAGTGTAAGGCCTAACTACGGATGGCCGCTCCTATCCATCCTTATTCTTCGTGATAACAGACAGTATTTCCTTTTAATACTCTTTGTTATTGTGAGCATAGAGATGGGGCGTCACATCGGCCATAACATGGATATGAAGGAGTAGATGTGGATATGCATGCACAACACATGTCAAGGCAACCAAATGAATTTCTATGCAACCTAAGTCTCGGCCATAGGCATGTATAGGCACGGACATGCCTGATAGGGTCAGCAGATGATGTGGCAGAGGTTTTGGTTCAGGTATGGGCTGGAGGAGGTGGTGCAAAGGGTGGCTAAGGGGTCGTATGAAGTGGTGATGGCCATAGGGGAGCTCGGCTAGCATATATAGGAAGTGTTTGCTAAATTTTTTTGTGGATCTTCATCAAAGATGGCCATGGCCCATTGGGTCAGAGGAGATGTAGGTGATTGCAGCTGGAAAAAGTGGTGATGGAGGTGGTGGTGATGGTGGAGGCTAGAGGCCGAGCGTATAAGGTGAAGCATAGGCAAGATCAATACAAAAACAAGGAAGAAAAGTGAAAAAAAGTGAAATATTTACCAACTTTTTTTCTCAGGAGTGAAGGCCCAATTTTTTTGAGTTTGAGAAACTAATTTTTGCATGAGAAAAATGAGGAGTAATCGGCTGAAGGAAATGTTATGGTCAGCCAAAAGTAAATGCATGTGTTGATTAGAATTGAAAAGGCAAGAAGGTGAAAACACAAGGCATATAAAAGGTCAAAAACTCTTCAAATTTCCATATTTCTTTCTGCATTTTTAAATACATATGAAAATGAATATAAATAACATAAAAAGGCATCAAAATAATGAATGAATAAAAATAAATAAATTTTAAATAAATATAAATAAATTAAGAAAATAGCTTAAAATAGAAACTAGGTTATAAAATTGAAAATAAATACAATAATCTTTGGAAATTTTTTATCATCACTTTAAAAATATTTAAAAATGAAATCTTGAACTAAAAATAAATTTAAAATAATTTAAAAATAAAATAAAGTCAAATTTAAAATATGTTCAAAAATCTAGGGTTGTTACACTGTGTCTGTGTCCGGTTTGCAGCCAGGGCCGGAGGCTAAGAAGATCACTGCATTGCATGGTTTGGATGACTCTTCTGTATCTTTGGAGGGTGACTTTATGGCAGCCAAAGCTCGAGAGCAAGAGGTCCAAACTGAGCAACTACGTAACTTTGAGCAACAACTGGTTGCCATTAAGAAAGAAACGGTTGAAGCGATAAAATCCTCGAAGAGCCCTTACAAATCCTGGAAGCGCAAGACGAAAGGGGAGTCTTCTGAGAAGGTTGGAGAGTAGAGAGAAGATGCCAGCACCGAGGAGATATTTGATATCACAGGCAGCGACATTATCCTGGGTCGGGATACTGAGGGGAAGCAAAAATTTCCAACTAAAGATGGGAAGGGGAGCGGCGGAAAGAGGCGTTGAGAGGTTCAGATGGAAGTGAATCTGATTTTCATGACATTTTGTTTTGTTTTGTCCAGGTGCAGAGTCTACCCTTACTGCTTTTTTTGTTGCATCTATAATTTTCTTTTTATTGGTCGATATTGTGTGGGTACGACCCCACATTTTGAGTTTGTACAAAATACATTATAAGTAATTCAATGTTGACATTTTGATTGTAATTTTACATGTCTACTTATCTGTGTTTCATGCACTTATGTCAATTTCATTTATTGCTATTTTAATTTATCTAGTCCTATGACTACCGTAAAAATTCTTTGTTTGGAGTAACATAACTGTGAAGTATTTTTTTGAGTATTCTTATTTGAGCATCGATGTGCTCCCCTCGGTTCACGAGGCTGGTTACTTCGAACAATAGGCAAATGGCCATTGATCCGAGTGTTTGTTTATTTTTTGTCACCAGACCCATTTTGTAGCTCCTATCCTTAGGAACTTATGAATTAAATGATTTAATTTCAAATTTCTTGTTGGTCAACAATTGAAATTTTCTACTGACTCGTAGTATTTTGACATTGTTGGATTCGTGCCCATTGCTCCCAATGGCGGGAGTGGGTTGATTCTTGTTATTCCTGCAATGGACAAGTTTCCCGGTATCACTGGGGCAGTACTAGCACTTAAAAGTATGCACAGCGGTTTTTAAGAGTGTGCGCAGCTTATGGGATGCACGGCTTTTGGGACCGATACGACCCGTCGATTCAGAATGGTTTCATAACTTCTCTATGCTACTAATCTTTGGGCAACATAAGGAGTTTGTGCTTCGAGTGCATGATTCCACGGCTTGAGAAGGTAGCGCGTGGCTTTAATTTGGGCCTTCTCGGTGCTGCCAAAGCGACGTTGGTTCTTTTAAGGCAGGGATCAGATTCTGTCGATCCAATGGTTTGAGTCGATTCGACCTCGTCGACTGAACAGGTTACTTTTATGAATGCAGTTTTATTGGTCCAAAAAGCAAGTCAAATTTATTAAGAAAAATTAGGCAAGCACTGCCTATTTACAATGCCCCCAATATCTCGGGTTAGCTTATTTGCTGAAAAGTAGGAAGTACATAAGATAGTTTCAGATAAAGTAATGACAGTGCGATTCGCTGTTCCATGCTCATGGAATTTGGATTCCGTCAACGGTTGTCAGTTTGAAAGTCCCGTCCATAGCTTTTGACTGATCATATACATCCCTTCCCAGTTTGGTCCAAATGTTCCCGGTATGGGATAAACTCTCTTGAGGATGAGGTCCCCCACTTCTAAGGTTTGGTTGTGAACTTTAGAGTTGAAGTACCGTGCAACCCTTTTTTAGCGAGCAACGGACCTTAGTTCCTCTTCTTCCATCTTTTCGCGAATTATATCAAGTGACTCGAGTAGGATCTGCTCGTTTTGCCTCTAGTTGAAATTCTGCCTTCAATGAGAGGGGACTTCTAGTACTATATGAATCATTCCTTTCGAACCATACGCCAAGGAGAACGGAGTATGCCCGGTTGCCGCTTTTATGTGTTATTCTATAAGCTCATAGTGCGAGTGAAAGTTCATCAACCCCATTCCCTTTAGCTTTAGTTAGTCACTTTTCGACGGTGGACTTGATGACCTTGTTTATTGCTTCCACTTCCCTGTTAGCTTGCTAATGAGCGACCGTAGAAAATCTTTTCTCGGTTCAGAAGCGTTTGTAAAGTCCTTGAAATTTGCGCTTTCGAGTTGGGTCCCATTATCAGTGATGATTTTTTATGGCAAACCAAACCTACAGATAATGTTTTTAGTAACAAAATTAATGATTTTCTTTGTAGTAATGGTAGCCAGCAGTTCTGCTTTGGCTTACTTTGTGAAATAGTCAACGGCGACTATAACATTTTTAGCCCCTCCTTTAGCTATTGTTAATACGCCAATCAGGTGGATTCCCTATATTGCGAATAGCCATGGGCTGACCATCTGCATTAGCTCTGTTGCAGGAGTTCTTTTAATCTTGCTGAATCGTTGGCATCGATCAAACCGTCTGGTGCAATCTGCTGCATAACGCTTTACCATTGGCTAGAAATATCTATATCGGAAGATTTTCTTTGCAAAGGTTTGCTCCCTAGTATGGTCTCCGCAATTGCCTTCATGGACTTCCTTCAGGATCCGCCAAGCTTCGTCGTCGGTCATACATCTGAGCAAAAGGGTAGAGAACCCCCTTCGACAGAGTATTCTATTCTGTATTTTAAATCGCCGTACCTTTCGAAGTATGTTTTTTCCGCTTGCTCCTATTTGTAGGAAATGTTCCTGTAAGCAAGTAGTATTTGATTGGCGTCACTCACGTCTCCAGTTCAACGGTGGTTTCAAAAATTCAGTTGACATCCATTTCGTTTATACTTGGAGCTGTCAAGGTCTCAACCAGGACTAGTCCCAACGATTGAGCTTCTCCGGAGCTAGCCAATTTAGCTAAGTAGCCGGCCTTCATGTTTTGCTCCTTCGAGATGTGATTTATGGTGTAATGCTCGATGTCATTCACTAGCTATTATACTTTAGATAGATATGGGGCAAGGTTCTCCGCTCGAGCCTGGTATTCACCTCTCACCTGACAGATGGCTAGTTGAGAGTCGCTACAGATGTGAACGGACTTTATTTTGAGTCCTTTCATGACTTTTAGTCCCGCTATAAATGCTTCGTATTCCGCTTCATGTTTGTCGCATGGAATTCCAAAAGTAGGGCATATCAAATGGCTCCTCCTTCGGGGTTTTGAAGCAATACCCATACACCCGAGCAGAGGTTATTAAACGCGCCATTGACGAAGAGTTTCCATCATGTTTCTGCTTCCAATGGTATTTCTTCTTCATCATCCCGTACAATAAACTCGACGATGAAATCAACCAACGCTTGCCCATTAATTGGTCTCCTTAGATGGTAAGTGATATCATATTGACTCAATTCGATATTCCATTTGAGGAGTCGTCCGAAAGTCTCAGGTCAGTACAATACATGCTTCAAATGTTGATCAGTCAGTACTTTGATTGGGTGTACCTAGAAATACGGTAATAACTTCCTAGATGCGATCAAGAGGCAATACACTAGCTTTTCCAGTTTTGGATAATTTTTCTCGGCTCCATTGAACCGCTTGCTGATGTAGTACATGGGTCACTGAATTTTGGCTTCTTCACGTACAAGAGGACCACTCAACACGTGAGGTGAGACTGCTAAGTAGATGAACAAGTCCTCTCTGTCTACTGGCTTTGATAGGACTGGCAAGGCTTCCATATGTCGCAACAACTCTTTGAAAGCAGTTTGACAAGCCTCATTCCATTCGAAGTTCTTGTTTCCTTTCTTCAGTGCATCAAATAATGGTATACATTTGTCGGTGGCTTTCAAGATGAACCGGCTTAGCGCCGTGACTTTTCCATTCAAGCTTTGTAATTCCTTCTTATTCTTCGGGGCTTAGAATACTCATAGGGCAGTTATTTTCTCTAGGTTTGCTTCAATGGCCCGGTGCTCATGATGAACTCCAAGAACTATCCGGAGGCTACCCCGAAGTGACATTTGAATGGGTTGAGTTTCATTCCATATTTTCGAAATATTTCAAACATTCAGCGAGATTATCTAGGTGATTGGCTGCTACTCGTGATTTCACCAACATGTCATCCATATAGACCTCTATGGTTTTTCCGATCCGACGCTTGAACATGGCATTTACTAAGCTCTAGTAGGTTACCCCTATGTTCTTTAAACCGATGACATTACCTTGTAGTAGTATAATCCTAGGTCAGTGATGAAGCTGGTGTTTTCCTAGTCGGGCTCATGCATCAGGATCTGATTGTATCCTGAGTATGCGTCCTTAAATGATAGCAGTTCATGCCCAGCAGTTTCATCCACAAGCTGGTCAATTTTGGGCAGTGGAAAACTATCCTTCGGGCAAGCTTTGTTTAAGTCTGAGTAATTGATGCAAGTCCGCCATTTCCCGTTGGACTTCTTAACCAAAACTAAGGTAGATACCCATTTGGGATAGGTCGCATCATGGATGAAACCATTGGTCATCCACTTGTCTACTTCTTCGCTCAATGACTTGGACTGCTATGGGCCTAGGCTGCACCTTTTTTGCTTTACCGGTGTAAACATAGGATCAACTTTGAGCACGCGGCATGTAATCTTAGGTGATATGCCACACATATCAGAGTGTGTCCACGCGAACACATCGAGGTTGTCATAAAATTTTTTGGCGAGTTCTGATCGCGTCTTGTTCCTAAGGTGTGACCTAATTTTCAGGACTGGCGTCGAGTCATCCATATTGATAGGAACAGACACCGTCAACTCCACCAGTGCTCACGTTCCTCCCCTAAACTCTTCTTTCTATGGTCCAAAGAATTGTTGACTCGGCTATGGTCCCCAAGCCAAGGGTGGCTCTGTGGTTGCTATTTAGCAGGTTCGTGAATGTGCAAATGTGGAGAGTTCTCCCCACATCCTTCCCCTTTTCTTTTCTTTTGGATTAGCGCAGTTCTGCGATGCAACATTCTTTGGCAGCGCATTTATCTTCTTTGACCACCTCCGTTTTGTTTGCTTTTGGAAATTTCATGGCAAGGCATCACCGAGCTAAAGCGATTGTAAAATCCGCCAGCACATGCCATCCCAAGAAGGCATTATTGCAGGAGTTTCATCTACAATTACGGAAGTTTGGATGAGGGTGACACTTCAGTCACTTTCCCTAAGTTCTACAGGCAAGTCAATCGTTCCGATGGTTTATTTGGGTTTGCCAGTGAATCCTTGGATTTTTTTGGCATGCAAGTACATTTTTCATGCTGATCTTCATCTAGTCAAAGGTGCGGTTAAAAAGAATATTCACAGAACCGCCGTTGTAAATTAATACTCGTCGGACCACAACAGGTCTGATCCCTACTGTCGCTACCATGGGATCGAGAGTTGGAGATTCAATCCCTTCCATATCCTAATTTCAGAATCATCATTCAAAGTTTTTTGCTGCTTGACTAGAGCTCCATCTTCGACCGGAAGGCACGAATCCTTTGGAGCGTGCTTCAACGAGCTCGCATACCACTCTATTTCTCCCCAACTCCTCTGTGAGGGATGAGGTCCTTTAGATATCGTTTCGATGATGAGTCTTTGGTTAGTTCTCTTAGATCCCTCTTCATTAATTCTAGCTTGGTTTCTTCGATCCCTAGGAGCTTGAGGAGCTATAGGTTGGTTGGGATTTTGCGACTTCCTCACGTATTGCTGAAGCTTGTTTTCCTAGATTAGCTCTTCAATCATGTTCTTTAGGTGATGACACTCGTTTGTGTTGTGACCAAGCGTCTCGTGGAAGCGACAGAACTACCTCGAGTGCCTTTATTATTCAATTGCTTCCTTCTTAGGGGGTTTCTTATACTCCTTTGTCCGCTACGTTGCGAGATAGATGTTTTTCTGAGTATTATTAAGCGAGGCGTAACCTATGTGCCTAAAGCCTTTAAGTCGCTTATGGTTACTATTTCGTGTATGGAATTATGATTTTCTCTTTTTTGGTTTCTGTCTTTCCCTGGACTTCCTTCAACGGTCCCGGAGGCATTTGTGTTGTGGTTCATCGCCATGTCACTTTGCCCGACGTTCATCAGTTGCAAGCTAGTAGATATCCTTTCTAACTTCTGCACCTCTTCCAATCTCAAGTATTGACTCGCCTTACGATTGAAGTCTTTCCTAGTGGTAAATTTTTTTCATTTTGATCCATTTTCCATACTTAGTTTTAGGGTGGATGGAGGGGACCAAAACCATAAAAACCATACCCTCGTTCGGATTACTTACTTCCATTACTGCGGTATCGAACTGGTTCATGAAAGACATCAGCGATACATTTCGTCCCTGAAATAGCCCGGATAAGAACATCACATCCTTAGGCTGTGCTTGTGAAGCCTGAATTGATCAAGGAATCTTGCTACTAGTTGATCAAAAGTGGAGATGGACCTTGGCGGAAGCCTATTGAACCACATGGAAGCAATCCCTTCTAGAAAAATTGGGAAACATCTAAATTGACAGTGTCCGAAGGATTTGCTCCATCCATGAACCAGCTGTACTTGTATAGATAGAGTTTCGAGTCCTTGGTTCCATCATAGGATGGAATAGTTGGCATAGTTAACTTTTCTAGTACCGCCCATTTAAGATCTCATCAGTGAAGGAAGTCCGACTTGGAGCGGACCCGCAATCGTCATCTCTTCTATTCTTATTCTCATCCATCAGTCGCTTGACCGTTTCCATGATATATGCCTCAGATGTTCGATAATATGGGGGTCGATTGTTAGTCACTACACTGAGTGTTTGGCTTTGCAAATGGTCTTGGTGAGTGGAATGAAGCCTAGGCTCTCCTGTCTTCGGAAGAACCACTCCCTTGGGATCCTGGTTGGCTTACAGTTGGCCTGATTAAGGCAGTTTGGACATTCCTAGTGTTATCGAATGCATTGGCATTTCCTTCCAACTTGCCGTCATTAAATTGCTCTTCACCTTCTAAGTTGGAGAGGTCTATGGCTATATCCTCTTGTGGGGTCTTTGCTCCTTGGTTCAAGTTCATGGCTGGTTGCAGTCGGTGGAGTTCTTACGTGTAACATCTCATATCTAGAGGCCAAAAGCTAAGTGCTGCAAATGCTGCAGTCATCCATAATATTAACTTCTGGTGAAAAAATACAATAATGATAATGGTATCCATAATATTAGAAGCACATGAATATGAACAAAATCATAAATTTCAAAAAACAACATTTTGTTGATTACATTTCAAAACAATAATTCATATCCATGTTACACAACCCCTTAGCGTTTCCCAAGCAAAGATTAAATATATCATTACAAAATAAGCCAAGAGCGACATATGACGATGCCCTCTTGGTTGATCAGAGAAATATTGTCATATCCGACTTAATATACATAGTAGAAAAATACACAGAATAATCTGTTTTCCTAATTAGCTAACCGTCATCCATCTGCTCATCTTTGGAAGCTTTATTCGCCAAAAGACTAAAACCTAAAAGCCTTAACCCTTAGCCTACTCAAATCAATTTTGAGTACCCGAGAGTTTTAAGGGAAACAAAAACTTCAAGTCAAACATAAAGCCTAGTATGAATAATTCTGTTACATCTCGGTTTACTAATATTAAGTGCGACCATGCCGCTTAGTGGAACGGGTTTCCCATCACTAATATCCTTTTCGAAACATATATATTTTGCAAATCCTTTCCTGCAACCAAACTGGTTAATCAAGCTGATTATATCAAAATAGCAATATCCTTTTTGCTAATAAATGGACTATCTGTCCTTAAAATAGGTAATATGTGAGCTATCTGCCTACCGCATGATAGCAAGGTCCGTTACGCTAACAAAAGGATTATCTGTCTGAAAAACAATAGCAAGGCCCGTTATGCTAAAATGGACTAACTGTCCATTAAACTGAGCTGACTAACACTAACTGGATTAACTGCCCGAATCAAAATGGTCTAACTGTTCGAAATCCTTTCTTAGGGTTAACTACTCTTTAAATTTTCCTTGAAAACCTTTTCAAAATGGTTTATTCCTTCAAATCATATATATACACAAGGAAAAATATCTTTAGCTTTGCTCTAAGCCATTTTGCCATGATATATACTTTACTCAAATAATGTTGATGAATTTTAATGAGGATTAACTATCCTTCCAAAACAAGTCAAAACCCTATTAATTTGGTAATACTTAGGCTATACTGCCTATTTAATACATTCGAAACCTTTGTTTAAACCCTTTAAACACCCTTTCGAAACCCTTGAAGGTAACCCCTTTGAAACCATTGAAAGTGACCCTTTCGAAAGCTTTAAAAACCTTTGACATATTTCTTTTAAAAACCTTTAAACATTGCCTTTTGAAACTATTGTAAAACCTTTCCTTTCGAAACCTTTTGAAACCATCAGAAAACAACACCTTTAGACTCCTTTGAAACTTCTGGGGAACCACCCCTTCCAAACCTCTTTTAAAACCTTTCGAAAGCATAAACCTTTTGAAAGCATTTGGGTTCAATTTAAAACATGTGGATACCTTTCGAAACCATTCAAAGTTAACTCCTTTGAAACCCTTTGAAAACGTCTCGGTCGAAACCAATGGATTATGCCTTCAATTAGAGCGAAACGACATAACCCCATTAAAGTCGAAAGCACTTCCTTTTGAAATCATTCAAATCATCTCTTTCAAAACCAATTTGGGTTTTAATTTACTTATGGAAAATGGAAAACATTTGAGTCGAAAGCAACTGCTACAAAACCCTTTCCTAAGTAATGAAGTGATGGTGTCGAAACCATCCCTTCGAAAGCATTAGAGAGATGGGCAGATTTTATTAAAACAAAAACAACCCCTTCAAAACCTACTGGATTGAATGGTAAATGGCGGTAGCTAGGTGTTTCGACTTAGTCAAAAACATTCAATTAAAACAAAGATGCAACCCCATCAAAACCATTTTCTTTTAAACCATTTGACCTAGTCGAAAGCATCTTAGTCAAAAGCAAGCAGGCGTATTTTCTTTAAAACCAAAGCAAAGCTTCAATCCTTTCAGAACCCAATGGCTTTGAACCTATACCTTTAGCACACATCCAATTCATTGCGTACCAGTCGCCTGATACTATATGCATTGGTTTCGATTGTGTCGGAGGCGATAGTATAGAGGCGGACCTAGTACCGAAAGAGACAAAGTAGTGAAAAACCTATTTATTTGTACTTTTAAACTATTTCTTTCGTACATAACCTACCTTGTTTGTCTAAATCTGACTGGTTACCATATTACTTTTTCAAAAGCGCTGCCATTTTTCCAGAATTAACAAATTCATATTATTTACAAAAAGCCCCTTCTCCATTTTAAAACATATAAAACTTTTAAGTTCCATACCTTAAATAATTTTACATACCCATCAAAACTCTTAGGAAATATCTGAAAAAACTCCAGTAAATCTCTTTTAATATGTTTTCTAACACATAAAAATTTAGACCCAAACCATATATTATTTACCCGTAAATAATTTATAACCCAAATTATCATTTTTTCTTTACTACAAAATTCGTATAAAATCCACATTAATTCTAAAAATTCTGAAAATTGAAACCCATCTTCAAAATATTATTTTTGATCATCATAATATTCGCAAGGCAAAAAGATGTCATAACGGTTTTTACCTTAAAACATATCATAATTTCAATATGAAAAACCGTAATTCATCAACAAGTATATATAAACATTCCATCATTCAAAAACATAGCAAATCATTGCAAAATATTTGAAATTCATCTTTAAACCAAAAGCACAATCAAAAAATGATATGTAAACATTATCCTGCTTAGCCTTTGTGATCAAAGAGATTGAGATAGGTATAAATTTGATTTGCTTATGCGTCTTCTTAGCTTATCTTCTTCTTTTTCTCTTTTCCTTGTTAATGGTGGCCGACCTTTAGTTATAAAAATTTAAAAGTGAAATGTATGTGTAAAATTTACATGGCCAAGGTTTGGAGGATATACTAATGACCTCTTTCTTATTCTGCCCCTCCTCTAATTCATTTTAACTCTTATTTTGATTCATTGTTAATTGGCACGGCTACCCCTTTAATAAAATCAAATCTCAATCCCCTAATCAACACATTATTTTATTTAATTTAGCTAATTAAATATTCTAAATAATGTTACCAAAAATCTGGGGTGTTACAGACTCCACTCCTTAAAGAATTTCGTGCTTGAAATTACGATAAAATACACAACAATCAAACAAGAAGGTGAAACATACCATCAACAAGTCATGATAAGTTTCTCTAATCCTGCTCTCAACCTCCCAAGTACAGTCCCTGTCATTGTTACTCCACTGGACTTTGGCTAATCTAACTGTCTTGGTTCTAGGCATCTTTTCATCTCTCGCAACAATGCGAACTAGCTTCCTTACTATTGTCAAGTCTGGTTCTACCACTAAATCATCTAGCACAGTCGTGCAATAGTAGTCTAAAGGTCTCTAATACACTTTCTTAGATGAGAAACATGAAAATCATCGTGGACACCTGCTAAACTGCTCGGTAACTCAACCCTATATGTGAATTTACCGATCCTCTAAATAATACGAAAAGGTCCCACAAATCTTGGTGATAACTTCCTTGATTTTTCAAATCTAATCACACCCTTCATCGGTGTCACTTTGATGAAAACATGGTCTCCAACTGAGAACTCTAGATTTTTTTTGTTTCTTATCTACATAACTTTTATGCCTAGACTGAGCCTCCTTCATTCTGGCCTGAATGAACTCAATCTTTTCTGCAGCTTCTCTGACTAAATCTGGACCAAGAACCAACCTATCCCTAGTCTCTAGCCAACATACGGGAGATTTTCATGGCCTTCCATACAAAGCTTGAAACAGTACCATTCCAATACTAGTCTGATAACTATTGTTATACGAAAACTCGACCAAATGCAGATGGTCTTTCCATGATCCCTCAAAATCTAGAACACAAGCTCTTAACAAATCCTCCAAGATTTATTTAACCCTTTCCGTTTGCCCATCTGTCCGCGAAAGGTAAGTGGTACTCATCTTGAGCTTGCTTCCCAAAACTTCCCGCAGACTCTTCCAGAACTCGCTAGTGAACAAAGAATCTCTATCACTAACTATGCTACTAGGAATTCCATGCAGTCTAACCACATTCCTCATAAACAACTTTGCCAAAACAGGTGCCATCTTGGTTGACTTAACTGGAATGAAATAGGCACTCTTAGGTCCACTATGACCCATATACTATTATTTCCCCTGTTCGACCTTGGCAACCCGTCAATAAAATCCATGGATATAGAATCCCACTTCCATATCTGAATATCTAACGGCTGAAGCAACCCACTTGGCTTTTGGTGTTCGGTCTTTGCCTGCTGGCAAACCATGCACTGCTTCACACACAAACCAACATCTCGCTTCATTCCTTCCTAGAAGAAATTTCTCCTTATATCCTGGTACATCTTAGTACCTCCTGGATGAATGGTGAACTTCGAACGATGGCATTCCTCTAAGACTTCTTTCCTTATGTTTCCAACACTCGGAACACATAATCTTCCTTTCTTTCTCAACCATCCATTCCGGTCAAGACTGAAATCTTTCAAGCCATTGCTCTCAGTTCCTTCTCTCAGCTTCCTGATCAGTTCGTCTAACACTGGATCATCCATCTATTTAGAAGCAACTTTTTCGATCAACGCTGGTTGAACTTCTAAACAAGATAATATGACTGTATCTCCACTAGACCCAGCCCTAGATCTCCACTGCATTCTGCAATCTGCTAATGCTTCCAAATCCTTCCACTTAGTAATCATCGCCAAAACTGCATTCTGATGTTTCCTGCTAAGTGCATCTATAACTTTGTTGCCTTTCCCCAGTTTGTACTTAATCCCAAAAGCATAAGCGGCAATAAACTCTAACCACCTCTGCTATCTTATGTTCAACTCCTTCTGAGAGAACAAATACTTCAGCGACTTATGATCTGTATATAATCAAACCTTTCTCCTAAAAGGTAATGTCTCCACACCTTCAAAGCAAAAATAACTGCAGTCAATTCTAAATCATGTGTCGGATATCTGACCTCATGTGGTCTAAGCTGTCTAGAGGCGTAGGAAATCACTTTACCCTTCTACATTGGCATAGCTCCTATTCCTGTTCAGCATGAATCGGTATAAACCACCAAACCTAATTCCCTTATGGAACAACCAACACAGGTGCATGTGTCAATAAGTGTTTCAAATTCAGGATTGCTTCCTCACACTTATCGGTCCATACAAACTTCACATCCTCTCTTGTTAACTTGGTCATCGGTGCCACTATCTGTGAAAAATCCTTAACGAACCTTTGATAATAAGCGGCTAACCCAAGGAAACTCTTTATCTCGATTATCGTCTCGGGTCTCTTCCAACTATTTATAACCTCAATCTTAGTCGGATCTACTGACAGCCCTTCCTCTGAGAATACATGACCAAGAAACTTTGCTTCTTTCTTTCAGAATTGACACTTCGAAAACTTTATTTTTAGCTGATGCTGCCTCGATGTCTCAAGCACCACTCTAAGATGAACTTCATGCTCTCTTTCATCCTTAGAGTATATCAAGATATCATCTATGAAAACCAATACGAACCTATCCATATGCTCTCAGAATACCCAGTTCATCAAATCCACAAAGAAAGTTGGCGCATTAGTCAGCCCGAATGACACGACTAACCATTCGTACGACCCATACCTGGTCCTAAACATCGTCAAAGGTATACTTTCCTTTGCTACCCTGAACTGATCGAAACCTGTCACTAAATCCAACCACGAAAATACCTTGGCTCCACTTAATCAGTCAAACAAATCGTCAATTCTCGACAATGGATATCGATTCTTTATCGTCCTCTCATTCAACTTACGATAATCGATACAAAGCCTCAATGATCCATCCGGCTTCTTTGCAAACAGTGTAGCTGCTCTCTAAGGCGAACTACTCGGCCTGATAAAACTCTTGCCTCCTAAATCCACAAATTTCATCTTCAACTCCTTCATCTCTGATGGGATCATCCTACTTGGCGGCCTACTCATTGGTTCTGCTCCTAGAACTAAATCTGTCGAAACTCAATGGCTCATTTTGGTGGTAATCCAACTACAGGCTCAAACACATCCACGAATTCCCTAAACACAAAAACTCGACTTAACTCATCTTCCGACTCCATAGCACCCAACAAAGCATACATCTCACCGTAAGAACCTTCCATGGTTAAAAAAAAATTCTGTCACTGTAATCTGGGCAAGAGGTAAGTGATATTTTCCTATCCAGTCAAAATATCCTAGCATCATGCTCACTTAACCAATCCATATCGAGAATGATTCCGAACCATAAAAAATCAAAGACATGCAAACTGCAAACAAAAGTATGACCTAACAGGTCAAACTCTAATTGGTCACACCTCAACCCTAGAGTTCAATAGCCTTACTCTAACTGATCTTCTAACCCTGCCCAACTGGGACTTCTTTAGCCTTACTCTTCTCTAGAGAATCAAGCAATTCCTCATGCCTCAATCCATCTCCACAACAAAGTCATAAGGATCTCTAATATGAGGTAATGTAGCTCTGGCTAACTTAGGCTTCAACCCCCAGATAAACTTCTCATTCCTCTTCACGACTGTATCCACTGAAGCATACCCATATCGGGACAACTCCTCGAACTTCCTAGCATGCTCCAAAACCGACTTTTCCCTCTACTCTAACTCAGCGAACTTCCTGATCAGAGTAGACTATGCCATTGTAGACATAAACCTCTTCTAGAACCTTCCCTTGAAATCTTCCTAGGTTATTGCCTCCTCATCCACTACCACACTCACACTATTCCTCCAAAACAAAGTAGCTCCCTGAAGTTGTCTAGATGCCAACCTCCTCTTCTAATTCTGCAAAAACCCTTTCGCGGTGTAATAACCAGTTCTCTACCTCAATGGCATCCTCCGTCCCAACAAACGGCTTCCCTCCAAGCTTAATGTAGTCCCCACTCAACCTTGCATAGTCGTTGACAACTGGAGCTCCCAGAACTCCTCCTCTCACTACTCCAGCAGCATCACCTGCCTGCACCATATCCACGAAGAACTGATACATAACTTGCATTCCAACTTGAGGGACTCCAGCACCCACATTCTCTGCTTGTGCCCGACCTTGACCTTTTCTCACATTAGGCCTGGCATTCCCTCTATTGCCTTCCACTCCTGGGTTAACTCTTCCTTTTCTTCCTTCCGTATCTGTATTCAAACCTTATGAGATATAGAAAAATAACCTAACAGGGATATGAAACTAGAGAAAAAGCATATACTTATATATAACATATACAAGTACGTTACTATAGCATTATCCCATACCCCATTCTTACTCTACTTCTTTAGGATTATGTTTTAAAAAGCATTTTTAGTTAAATTTTTTCATAAATCTATGCTTTGATACCAAGTTGTAACATCCCGTATTTAGAGGCTAAAAGCTATGCACTACAGATGCTGTAGTCATACATAGTATTAACTTCTGATGACAAAATACAGTAATGAGTATCCATAATATCAGAAGCACATGAATATGAACAAAACCACAGGTTTCAAAAAACCACATTTTGCTGATTACATTTCAAAACAATAATTCATATCCATGTTACCTAATCCCTTAGTGTTTCGCAGGCAAAAATTAAATATATCACTACAAAATACGCCAAGAGCTACATATAACGATGCCCCTTTGGTGGATCAGAGAAATATTGTCATATCTGACTTAATGTACACAATGAAAAAAATACACAAAACAATCTATATTCCTAATTAGCTATCCCCACCTGCTCATCTTCAGAAGCTTTATTCGCCAAAAGACTAAAAACTGAAAACCTCCACCCTTAGATTACTCAAATTAATTTTGAGTACCCGAGAGTTTAAGGGGAATCAAAAACTATGAGTCAGACATAAAGCCTGGTATGAATAATTTTGTTACATCTTGGTTTACTGATATTAATGAGACCACGCTGCTTAGCAGAACGGGTTTCCCTCACTAATATCCTTTCCAAAACATATATATATTTTGCAAATTCTTTCCTGCAACCAAACTGGTTAATCAAATTGAATATATCAAAATAGCAATATCCTTTATGCTAATAAATGGACTATCTGTTCGTAAAACAAATAACATATGAGCTCATTAATATTTGTGTAACGATCCATATTTTTATTTATGAGCCATTAATAGTCGTTTGATCGTGCGGGCTCATTAAATGGACTAGTCATTTGATCGTGCGGGCCCGAAACGCGCAGAAATCAATCTAATTGAATTCAATTGAAATAAGCTAATTTTAAAAGCTAACTTCTGCGTACTTTCTAATTTGGATTTGAAATCTGTTCCATTGAATTTCAAAACATTGAAAACATCTATTATGATATATTGGATGACCCACTTTCATTTCGAAACCGGAACGGACTTTTCGGGTTGTTACTGTCGTTCGAACCAATTCAATATGTTCATTCTTTCTTATTGGGCCTTGTTTATATAAATAGCTTTGCTTATTAAACCCTAGCTGTCTTTCAGTTTCTACTATATGTACACTAACTTTTGCCTGTTCCTTTCTTCAATGGCAGAGACCAAAATCCAATTACAAATCCAAAATCCAATTTCAAAAACAATTTCAAAAATCAAACTCCTCAAAACTATATCGAATTATATATCGTTGGAAAGCTCTCAACGAGCGAAATCTACTGCAATGATTCTTTTTTTGATTCAGATCATGGTTTAGCTAGAAATTTTCTATTTATTCTCGGCCGTTCATATCTGGTTTTTGGTTTGGACGGTGGATCTGCGACGGGGGTTCGATCGGAGGGTATCAAAGCAAAGAGGAGGCCAAGAGGAGTGCATCCATAAGTTCCCTAGTTTATTGTTAGAAAACCCCTATGGGTTGAAATGAGACATACCTGAATGATCCGATAGATTAGAAAGAAATCGTTATGGGTTGGAATGATAGTCATGAGCGAATTCATGGATCTAAAGTTAAATTCGGGATTGCGAGTTGAAATGATATGTACCCACAAATTTTAAATTACTGCGGATTGAAAAGATATATATCCGTATCACCAGACCATAAGGTAGAAAATTATATGCAAACACCGGGTTGGTTAAATTAAATGATTTTAAAACCTTAAATTTTTGAATCCAGTTAAATGATATTGTGAAATAAACTTAATTTATATAAACTGAATTATTTTCGAAAATCCATGCTTTTAATGTTGAAAATGGAATTTGTTGAAATGAATTGTTTAAAGAATTACAATTGAAAATTTAAAGTTGGATTTGAAGTATAACTGAAATTTATCAAAATTGAGTTATTGAAATATTTGAATATTTAAACTTTGAAATCTACTAAAATTGAAATAGTCTAAATTTATAGTTCGAATATGGATTTGAAATCAATATTGATTAAATGGTTTTAGATGAGAATCTGGATCGAAAGACAAAATTGAGTTTAATTTGATATTAATTTCAAATTAATTATTTTAATATAAACTGTTTAAAAATATATTATTTTAAAATTCTGATTTATTTAGATTTTCAAAATATTTAATATATAAACCCCTTCAATAATCGAACCATTTATATTAAACTAATAAAACTATATTTTATCTATTTTAATCCATTTAAAAATATTTTAATCTATTTTAAACTATTTTAATCTATTTAAAATTAATTTAATCTATTTCAAACTATTTTAATCTATTTTAAACTATTTAAGCTATTTTAGTTTAATTTAAACTATTTTAATATAATTTAAACTATTTTAAACCATTTAAACTATTTTAAAGTATTTTAGCTAGTTTAACTATTTTTAAAACTATTTATGACTATCTAAACTATTTTCAAAATTTCAGACTATGTAAAGTTGAAGTGTTTATATTTAAATCCTTGATTAAAAAGCGAATATGGTTTAACAACTGTAACGACTGGGTGATTTTTGACCCCAAAAATCTACACCGATACGTTCACTGTATAGGTGTTGAGCAACCGAGTGCTGAAAGTACTAGTTTGTTAGATTTAAAGAAGAAAAGAGATAAAAGAAGAAACAGAAATAATAACACATAATCTCATAAAAGCAGCGGAACGAAATATAATATATAGTAATAGCTATTATACAAAAAATTGTAACAGTTAATATACATACGAATTATTAGAGTACAATAATCAACATATAAATCTGGACAGTTATAATAACTTGTCCTCGAAATGCTGGATATACAGCCTACAATACATAATGGAATATAATCAAAATATACGTAATATGTCTCTACCATTTAGCTTGGCTCCTGAACTCCAAAGCAACCTAACCTGAATCTGTATTACTCGGCCTGACTCGAGCATTATAATAAAGTAACACCCGTGTCAGGTTGGAAACCAACATGAGTAAAACCCACTTAATTTCAACTACTAAAGTTATCAAAATCCCTCGAAAGCAAAGGTAACTTGTAAGGCCACATCACATATAAGAACGACAGGCTTCTATCTTAAGATAACCAAAGCTGAATTTATTATATCAGATTAATTCTAGTATATTAGACTCTGTAATTAGAACCATAAAGGTTTGTAGTGGCTATTTGATCGAAGTAGTTCCAGATAATGCAGATATCCGATCCCGGTCTCTTCGAACTCAAAATGATAAATTTTAAATGTCCAAGTCATTTTAAATAAACAATTCACATTCAGGGTGACAACATTCCCATATGGGAATTTATTACATATGTTTATTCCAAATAAAACGTGTCAACATTTTATTCTGACTATATAATTTCGTTTGGGTAATTATTGGAACATGTAAGAATAATTAAATAAATATCCAAGAGCAAATAAACCAAGCATAGATCATTAAATAAATTAACGATTAACAACTCATATTAAAATAGTTCATAATCAGAATTTAAACAGCTTAAATTAAATCGAATCTACTTATATTTTTTCCAAATTAATATTAAATTAAAGAAAACTTTAAATTTTTTATTATTAGTTAATTAGGATTAACACCCAATTTAATAACTAATTTATTTATTAACATGAGGTTAAGTTAAATAAGTCTTTAACTAATTATCTGTAACAACCCTAGATTTTTCGTATATTTTAATATTTGACTTTGTTTTATTTTGGAATTATTTTAAACTTATTTTATTTCAAACATTTCTTTTTTAAATGTAGGTGTTGATTATTATGTGAATTATAATTTCAAACCGGTATAAATTGGATATTTTACTGGAAGATGAATTTCTGTTCAAACTGGTCAAACCTTGACTTTTAATTTCAGATTTAAATATTTAAAATCTTAAATTTTATCTTTTATTATGAAAATAGATTTGATAACTTGAATACTGCTTTTCGTTTCGTTGAAAACGGATTTAAATTGTGGAAGTTATGTGTATTTCAATTTTGAGTATAATTTGTTTTGTCTATTTTAAATTATATAAATCATATTTTCTTTGTTATATTTTATTCAAATATTTGTTAATATGTTATTTTATGTATATTTGTCTTTTAATATTTTTAAAATGATAATAGAATTTTTCCAAAACTTACAGTATTTATTTCCTATTTTTAAAGGCTGTTTTCTAATTTTCTGCTATTTTCTTCATATAAATTTTACTTAATTAAATTTTATTTATTTATTTTGCGAATGAATTTTTATTTTTACGTTATTATCTTTGTTATAATTATTTTTCCAAGTCCATATAATCTTTATAAAAATTATTCTGTTATTTTCAAATTTTTCTAGACTAGTTTGCATTTTTAAGCTATTTTCTTATTTTACCTTATATAATTAAAAAAAAATTTATATATATTTTTATATTTTGTCAAAATTTCGAAATGTTAACTTAAATGATTATTAGTTTCAGTAAATTTATCTTATATATAAATTAAAAGAAATTTGAAAGGGTTTTGACTTTTGGTTTTCAAATGGCCCTTTATCTTCCACCCTTTCACATTCAACATAACTATTCATCAGTTAGCTTTTATTATACACATTTTTCAGCCGCATATTTTCATTTCCATTCACGTAAACACTTTCCCACTTCTGAAACAAAAAAATTTCGCCCAAGCCTTCTCCTTTGATCAAAAAAAAAATGGTGAATGTTCTTCTTTTATATTGTTTACATTGTTTTTCTATTGATTTTTGCATTTGCTTTCAACTAGATGTGACCGGCCCCACCTCCTCCAGCAGCTAGGCCGACCCCACCACCTCTTAGACCGACCACCAACCATCCTATATCACCACCATGGCAGGCCGAGCACCCCTTGACATGAGATCCACCGCCAAAGGTCACAAACCATCACCTTTGTGCTCAAATCTAGCCTAGTTTGTTCCAACCACCTCCACCTTCCATTTGCAACCACCAGCATCACCACCACCAGCCCAGATCTGATCACCACCCTCTGCCACATCACTCACCATCACCTGGAGCCTCTGGCCTTGCCCCATAGCCTCTGGCCGAACCAAGCTTTAGCAAAGAAATGATGTATTTGCCTTGATATTGCCTTGTAGTCGTAGATCCAAACACATACATCTTGCACCATCTTTTAAACCATGTTAGGCTGACCATATGGACTCAAGACCAGATCCAAATTCAACCCTTAACAGTACATTTCAGACCTATAACTAAAGTATAGGAGGTTGAAAGCAAGTGCAATGATTTTGGATTGGTTTTATACAATTGTTTCTAGCATTGTTTATTGAATTTTGGGTTGAAATCTTATGTTGTTTGTAATTGTTTTATGGAAATAAATTCAAGGTGTATACCTTTGGCTCTCCACTCTCGAATCGCTATTGTGTTGTTGTGCCTTCATTTTGTCAGTATTGTGTGTTTGGTGTCAATCTCCAGCTTTGAACAAGTGAGTTATTCTCACCAGAGATTATATACATATATAACTAGTAAATTGACCCCTTTTTAATCTGTAAAATGCATTATCATGTTACACCTGCTATGTTATGATTTTATGATGTTTACCCATGATTAAACACCTGTTATATCATATGTTACTGTTATATTATGCCGTTCTATTATTTTTATCTGTTTATCACACTGCAGGTTCCCTGTAGATTAGAATCACTATAAGTTGAAATGATACATACCCGAACGGACTTTAGAATAGGAGAAAATCGTTACGGGCTGAAATGATAGGCCTGAATGATTTTCAATTATTTTCATTTACTTGGATTGCAAGTTTGAAATGATCAAACCTAGGTTTTCTTTGTAAAGTACGGGTTGAAATGATATATTACCCGTATCACTTTACCTAGGCTAGAAAATGAAATGCAGACCCATTGTTAAAATATGTTTTTCTAAAAATTTAAAATATTTTAGAAATGTAAATATTATAATATTTTGATTTAAATTTGATAAAAATGATTTTTGTAAAGCATTATTGACTTTCTGAAATTTATAAGTGAAATAAATTATTGGTAAAGTTAGAAAATCTGAAATGTAAGTTATTTTGGAAATTATAATTTGATGATAAATGGAATTTAAATTGAATGTGAAAATATGATAAATTTATGATATTTTGAATTAAATGAATTTAAAATGATTTTATAATATATTAATGATTTTTGAATTAAGTTAAAATGTGAAATGAATTAATATTTAAGTTGAAATTTTGAAATATAACTGAAATTGGAAATTTGTAAATTTGGTTTAAAAGTGAATTTTAAGTTAAGTAAATAAAAATGAAATTAAGTTATATTAGAAAATTTAAACTTAAGTGTTAATTTAAAATTTAATTTAATGAATTTAAAATTTAATGTTGGAATTTAATAAGGGAATTACTGTTAAATTTTGACTGGAGATTTAACTTTATAAAATCATGAATATAAGGGTATTTGAATGATTGTTTTAAAAGTGAAATTATATGATTTCATAAGTTAAAAATGATTTAAATAAAACTATAATTGTTTGTGAAATTATACTGAATATTTGAAGTTAATTTACTGCATTTCTAAAATGCTATTAATTCTAACGTAAAGGATAATACAGCATTTGTAAATGCTGTAGTTGATAATAATGAACCAAATGGCTCAATTTAATTAAAGGCTATTATAGCATTTTTTGTAAATGTTATAATGGTTGAATTTAACTAAGTTTATTTGAAACTAATGTAACCATATTACAGCATTTTAAATGCTGTCTTTTGTTAAATTGAACTGTTTTAAATGTGACTTTCCGTAGCATTTTCTAAATGCTGCGAAAGTTGAATTTTTATTGTTTTAATAAATTTAAGTGAATGAATGAACTTTGAAAGATTAAAATTTTGGAAATTTAATAATTTAATTACTAAATATAATATCTTCGTTTTAATGATTTAAAATGAAGTAATTTGTTTCGAAATATAAACTATTTTGAAATATGTTTTGAAATGGTAGTTAAATTAAATAAAAAGGAATGTGGTTTGGAAGATATGATATTTTGATATTTTGAAATGGATTTTGAATGATATTGAATTTTTAATGATATTTTATTTTGATGTATAAAATACTTTTTTTGAAATTTTAACCACGGGATGTATTTAATTTATGGTTTAACCGATCCTTAAAGGATGGGTGATCTCAAGCATCCTTTAAGTTATGGTGCATTTCTACTACAGTTCGCTTGAGTTGATTTACATTATATAAGTATATATTGTCCTGACTCGAGTGTTTTGTATTTTACTTTACGCTCGGGTCAGCCTGAGTATTCACATCTTTGGATTTTCTTCTGGAGCTGGTCTTTGCTGGAGTTTCTGCTTATCTACATTTATACCTACTTTCCGTTTCATCTATTCTAGTTTATCTCATGTATTAGTGAACTTCTATGTATTTGGGATTTCTATTATGTTGTTTTCAGACTGTATTATGTTTTTGGTTTGAGACTCTGCCATAGTAGCTTCATGAACTATTATGTATTTTATATTCCGCTGCGAGGTATTCTGTTTGTTCTGTGTCTGTGATTCTGTGATTTGTATTTCATTTGCTCCAAATTTATTTACAATGCGGTATTTTGAGCAATTCAAGTCCGACATGTGCGGCTGCGAATGGCTAAAAATACTGGGTTGTTACATTTGGTATCGGAGCCAGGTTTTAGGCAAACCATAACCTGTGGAGCAAAAACTCATTAGAAATAGGGTAGAAATACCCTAGAATGAGTGAAATCAATCTTAGAATCCTTTCTTGTGAGAGAACGTATTTTCGAAGTATAAAATAAGTTTCAAATGATTTTTAAAGGATTTTCAAAGATTATTTTAGTATAAAAAATTTCTTATTTTGAAACCAAGATTTTCAAAAGCTTCATCCCTTCAGTATCCATCTTGTTAGAAATATCTTGGTTAGGATTCTTATCGATTAGGATTCCTTGAACTTTAGAATGCTCCCACTTGTTCTGAAATCCAGTCTTGTCTTTCCTTTTCTATCCATTTTGATTTTGGAGCATTTTCTAACTCCACTTTGGAATGACCTCTATAAAGATCGGTGATTCCGTAAATCTTTGATTGATTTGTAAAGGGGTGAAAATCCTTTATAATTGGCATTGATTCACCGGAGATTCATGTATTCTCGGGTTTTGATGCTATCTATCTCCTGCTCTACCCGGATTCTATCTTTGGCGATCGAATGTCGATTTGCCTTAGATTTTCGAATTGATTATATTCCTGAAGTCACGGTTGACCGGTTAAGGTCGCTCACGATTTATATAGGCTTATCATCTTCTATTTGGTAATAAAATTATCTTATCTTCGGTCAAGCTTATCTTCGAACCAGAGTTCTATTTGATTAGAGTTCCTCTAGATTCGAATCTCCATATTGCTTGAAATCTAACCTTGAATCATTCTTTGGAAATTTATGGTTGATTGTATTTTGAATTTGTGCATACATCGAAATTATTATTTTGATAAGGATGAACCTATTTTGTATATAAAAGTGAAATATTTTCAATAAGGATTTTTACCTTTGGAAAATGAAAATTTGAAGCTTTGAAAGGATTTGAAATTTTGGAAAGTTATAAGAATTATGATTTATATAAAAATGATTTATAAATGAAGGGTTTTGAATTTGAATTTCGAGGAATCGAACTCCGATGTTTTGAAATGGGGTTTTAAGATTTTGGAAAATATATAATAATAATAATAATATGATTTAAAGATATTTTTCCAGATAAGAAATGTTTTAAATGTATTCGAATGAATTCTAATGATTTCGAAGAGATTTCAAAGAAGTTTCAAGAAGTAAAGTCCAGAACCCACTTATGTCGCTGAAAAATAATTTTGGTGATGAATACATGCATCATCGACATTGATTTTTGAGTTTCTGTGTGGGGGAGAGGCCACTCTAGTAGCTTTTCTATGTGAGTGATTTTATGAAACCAAATTTTGATTTTCGATTTCGAAGTATGGTTTGATATTCGAAAGATATGTATATTTATATAATTGAAATGATTTAAAAGCAGCCGGTGTTCAGTCCTCGAGATTTAGACTTAACCTTACCTATTGGAATTGATTTACTAATTTGTTGGTGATTTCCAACTCTTGGATTGAAAATATGATTTCTTCGACTATTTTGACGGTTTGAGCACTTCCAAATCAAGGTTAACTTTTCAAAGCTAAGAAATTTTGAATGGTATAAGGTATTTGATAAAGTATAAGTTTAGTTTGGTATGATTAATGTATAAAGTAATATGATTTATATAAGTTTGAAACTGTTGTGGAGTGAAATAAATAAGACTACTTTGAATTATACTGGTATGAAATATAGTTTAAAAAAAGATATTTGATGTAAAATGTTGTGTTTTGTTAAATTTATATGTTAAGGAAAATAGTGAATTTTGGCTTAACAAATGAAAGTGAGTTTTAAATTGAATATTTGATTTAAAATTTTATTGTGATAAATCATATGTTAAAAATTATTTAAATGTGAAATTTTGAAGTCTAGAAATATGATTTATAAGTTTAAAATTTGCTAAAATTGAAGTTGTATTGTTTTTTAAAGTTATAATAAAATCTGGAATTTTATTAATAGCATTTCTAAATTGCTATAGTTTTATGACAACACTTTAAAATGCTCTTGTTTTTGAATTTAACTTTGTTTGAAGTAAATAAATATCTCTTATGGCATTTTATAAGTTATTCTTGAACTAAATTATTTTGGAAACTATAAGTCACGATAGCACTTTTAAATGCTATCGTTGTTATAATTTGACAATGTTTCGTAATGTTATAGATTTTAACACTGTTTGAGTTATGTTTTAAAGTGTTGAATGATTTAATTTTTGGAATTGATTATTTGTGAAATTTAAGGAGTTTTGAATATAATTTAATATTTAAATTTGAATTTTAAGGAATTTAAATTGCATTTGAATTTAAATAAGGTTTACTTGGTTATGTGTTAAATGGAATGAAATGTAATGAGATAAATGAATATATGAATGGAATTTTGAAACGTATTTTGTAATGATATTTGAAATAATAAATGAATGACATATTTGATTTTTTTAAAATGATATTTAAATTTGAATATTTGAAATTGAATTCAAATAATGATTTGATAATGAAGCTTTGAATGATATAATCTTTATTTGATAAAGAATGTGAATTCGGAATGATAATTGGTTTTGATAAATGAATATTTGAAGTTTATATTAGTATGAAAGGATATTTAGTTACTGGAAATTTTGGTTTATTTAAATTATATTGGATTTATGAAATGAATATTTCAAAACCATGTAATAATGAAGTAAAATTTGAGATATATGAAACTATAAAATTTAGTTTTGGAATATGGTACATTTAAGCTCTGAAATATATTAAAGATTGAATAGTTTATTTTGTGGATCAAATCTTTATTTGAAATTTGATAATATTTGAAATGGTTTTGTTGAAAAACTAAATTGAATTGAAACTGATGGTTTGAATTGAATTAAAGCTGGAGCTTGTAGACTTGGGTCTAAATCGAATACATTTGTGAAATATAAAGAATTAAAGGAATGTTTTATGATTTCAAATGTATGATTTGGAAAATTTATAATTTTCAGAGTGTAATGATTTCAAGTATTTTGGTTTTGAAAGATTTATAACTTTGAAAGTATTATGATTTTTGAAAGTGAATATGTGTTTGAAATGGAAATGAATTTGTTTGACCTAAATTTTTGTTGATTTGGAAATTTGGATATTTTCTAAATCTATTGTTTTAAGAAACTTTGAAATAGAGTATATGTAATTTGGAAGAAATGATTTGGCGAAATCATATATGATTTTGGAACTGAAATGTTATTGAAACAAATTAAAATTGAGAACCTTGTTTTACTAAATACTTGATTTGGGAATTATCGAACTTATATAAAATGGATTTGTATAAGTGTGAAGTTGATTTGAAATGGTTGAATTGAAAAGGTACTCAATTTGTAAATTAAAATCTTATATAATTAAAGTCTATATAAGTGTGATTTTATATACTATTGATTTTGGAAAGTATTCGATTTGAAAATAAAATCTTATATATAATGGAATTTAAAAAAGTGCGATATTTGAAGCTATGGTTTTGAAGGGCTACTATATATGGTATATTATATTTTGATGTAAGAGGTATGGGAAGTACCCTCCGGAAGAAGTATAGCGATATGCTTCGACCCAAATGGACTTGGGGAATCCAGGAATGGATTCGACCGATAAACCCTAATGGACTTGGGTGAATTCAGAAATGGATTCGAACTGATATGGTTGTCCGGACTTAAACTCATGAGTTCCTCAAATTTTTTTCCAGGGTAGATGGTTCTTTAGTTTACCCAATGGAGGCGCTTTCGATCTTGGGATCTGTTGTTTATGGATCTTCCAGGAAGGAAGTGCATCCATTTCGTAAATCATTGAATCAACAGCGTACAACTGCAGCAGGGGTCGATGATCCCTTGTTTACGAACTGGCTACGATATTTTTCTGGAATCCGAAAGGTAGAAGGATATTCTGGAAAGTGTTGTGTCCATTTTGAAAATTCTGGATCAGCAGCGGGCCACTGCTATCGTATTATCATTAATTGACATTGGATTTTGAGCGGAACTTCTCATGCCTATTTTTTTTTAGTATTTTCACTGGGTGTTGAAACAGGTCTACTAAGTACATGGAGAATTCTAGCTTTGCGCCTGATCAACGCATAGCCAGAGTCTGCAGGAACGAAAGTAAACTTGTTAAGACATTGAGTTATAAATGTATTTTGGATAAAGTATTGTATAAAGGATATTCTAATCATGATTTTAAATGTCTTAAATATTGTTTACTTCGAACTATCAAATTTTAATCGAATAATTAATTATTTATTAAATGTTTAACATGTCAAATATTAAAAAAAAAATTAAAATAATGGTTCATCCATGTCTTTCAACCTGCTTTCCCTCCTAGCTACTTTTTCCCTACCTTCTTTCAGGATGTCTTCCAACCTATTGTTCTTTCTTGTTGTTTCTCCGCTTCCTTCGTTTTCGAGGACGAAAAGATTTGAGTGGAGGAGAGTGTAACAACCCTAGATTTTTCGTATACTTTAATATTTGACTTTGTTTTATTTTGGAATTATTTTAAACTTATTTTATTTCAAACATTTCATTTTTAAATGTAGGTGTTGATTATTATGTGAATTATAATTTCAAACCGGTATAAATTGGATATTTTACTGGAAGATGAATTTCTGTTCATACTGGTCAAACCTTGACTTTTAATTTAAGATTTAAATATTTAAAATCTTAAATTTTATCTTTTATTATGAAAATAGATTTGATAACTTGAATACTGCTTTTCGTTTCGTTGAAAACGGATTTAAATTGTGGAAGTTATGTGTATTTCAATTTTGAGTATAATTTGTTTTGTCTATTTTAAATTATATAAATCATATTTTCTTTGTTATATTTTATTCAAATATTTGTTAATATGTTATTTTATGTATATTTGTCTTTTAATATTTTTAAAATGATAATAGAATTTTTCCAAAATTTACAGTATTTATTTCCTATTTTTAAAGGCTGTTTTCTAATTTTCTGCTATTTTCTTCATATAAATTTTACTTAATTAAATTTTATTTATTTATTTTGCGAATTAATTTTTATTTTTATGTTATTATCTTTTTTATAATTATTTTTCCAAGTCCATATAATCTTTATAAAAATTATTCTGTTATTTTTAAATTTTTCTAGACTAGTTTGCATTTTTAAGCTATTTTCTTATTTTACCTTATATAATTAAAAAAAAATTTATATTTATTTTTATATTTTGTTAAAATTTTGAAATGTTAACTTAAATGATTATTAGTTTCAGTAAATTAATCTTATATATAAATTAAAAGAAATTTGAAAGGGTTTTGACTTTTGGTTTTCAAATGGCCTTTTATCTTCCACCCTTTCACATTCAACATAACTATTCATCAATTAGCTTTTATTATACACATTTTTCAGCCGCATATTTTCATTTCCATTCACATAAACACTTTCCCACTTCTGAAACAAAAAAAAATTCGCCCAAGCCTTCTCCTTTGATCAAAATAAAATAAAATTGGTGAATGTTCTTCTTTTATATTGTTTACATTGTTTTTCTATTGATTTTTGCATTTGCTTTCAACTAGATGTGACCGGCCCCACCTCCTCCAGCAGCTAGGCCGACCCTACCACCTCTTAGACCGACCACCAACCATCCTATATCACCACCATGGCAGGCCGAGCACCCCTTGACATGAGATCCACCACAAAAGGTCACAAACCATCACCTTTGTGCTCAAATCTAGCCTAGTTTGTTCCAACCACCTCCACCTTCCATTTGCAACCACCAGCATCACCACCACCAGCCCAGATCTGATCACCACCCTCTGCCACATCACTCACCATCACCTGGAGCCTCTGGCCTTGCCTCATAGCCTCTGGCCGAACCAAGCTTTAGCAAAGAAATGATGTATTTGCCTTGATATTGCCTTGTAGTCGTAGATCCAAACACATACATCTTGCACCATCTTTTAAACCATGTTAGGCTGACCATATGGACTCAAGACCAGATCCAAATTCAACCCTTAACAGTACATTTCATACCTATAACTAAAGTATAGGAGGTTGAAAGAAAGTGCAATGATTTTGGATTGGTTTTATACAATTGTTTCTAGCATTGTTTATTGAATTTTGGGTTGAAATCTTATGTTGTTTGTAATTGTTTTATGGAAATAAATTCAAGGTGTATACCTTTGGCTCTCCACTCTCGAATTGCTATTGTGTTGTCGTGCCTTCATTTTGTCAGTATTGTGTGTTTGGTGTCAATCTCCAGCTTTGAACAAGTGAGTTATTCTCACCAGAGATTATATACATATATAACTAGTAAATTGACCCCTTTTTAATCTGTAAAATGCATTATCATGTTACACCTGCTATGTTATGATTTTATGATGTTTACCCATGATTAAACACCTGTTATATCATATGTTACTGTTATATTATGCCGTTCTATTATTTTTATCAGTTTATCACACTGCAAGTTCCCTTTAGATTAGAATCACTATAAGTTGAAATGATACATACCCGAACGGACTTTAGAATAGGAGAAAATCGTTACGGGCTGAAATGATAGGCCTGAATGATTTTCAATTATTTTCATTTACTTGGATTGCAATTTGAAATGATCAAACCTAGGTTTTCTTTGTAAAGTACGGGTTGAAATGATATATTGCCCGTATCACTTTACCTAGGCTAGAAAATGAAATGCAGACCCATTGCTAAAATATGTTTTTCTAAAAAATTTAAAATATTTTAGAAATGTAAATATTATAATATTTTGATTTAAATTTGATTAAAAATGATTTTTGTAAAGCATTATTGACTTTCTGAAATTTATAAGTGAAATAAATTATTGGTAAAGTTAGAAAATCTGAAATGTAAGTTATTTTGGAAATTATAATTTGATGATAAATGGAATTTAAATTGAATGTGAAAATATGATAAATTTATGATATTTTGAATTAAATGAATTTAAAATGATTTTATAATATATTAATGATTTTTGAATTAAGTTAAAATGTGAAATGAATGAATATTTAAGTTGAAATTTTGAAATATAACTGAAATTGGAAATTTTTAAATTTGGTTTAAAAGTGAACTTTAAGTTAAGTAAATAAAAATGAAATTAAGTTATATTATAAAATTTAAACTTAAGTGTTAATCTAAAATTTAATTTAATGAATTTAAAATTTAATGTTGGAATTTAATAAGGGAATTACTGTTAAATTTTGATTTTGACTGGAGATTTAACTTTATAAAATCATGAATATAAGGGTATTTGAATGATTGTTTTAAAAGTGAAATTATATGATTTCATAAGTTAAAAATGATTTAAATAAAACTATAATTGTTTGTGAAATTATACTGAATATTTGAAGTTAATTTACTGCATTTCTAAAATGCTATTAATTCTAACGTAAAGGATAATACAGCATTTGTAAATGCTGTAGTTGATAATAATGAACCAAATGGCTCAATTTAATTAAAGGCTATTATAGCATTTTTTGTAAATGTTATAATGGTTGAATTTAACTAAGTTTATTTGAAACTAATGTAACCATATTACAGCATTTTAAATGCTGTCTTTTGTTAAATTGAAATGTTTTAAATGTGACTTTCTGTAGCATTTTCTAAATGCTGCGAAAGTTGAATTTTTATTGTTTTAATAAATTTAAGTGAATGAATGAACTTTGAAAGATTAAAATTTTGGAAATTTAATAATTTAATTACTAAATATAATATCTTCGTTTTAATGATTTAAAATGAAGTAATTTGTTTCGAAATATAAACTATTTTGAAATATGTTTTGAAATGGTAGTTAAATTAAATAAAAAGGAATGTGGTTTGGAAGATATGATATTTTGATATTTTGAAATGGATTTTGAATGATATTGAATTTTTAATGATATTTTATTTTGATGTATAAAATACTTTTTTTGAAATTTTAACCACGGGATGTATTTAATTTATGGTTTAACCGATCCTTAAAGGATGGGTGATCTCAAGCATCCTTTAAGTTATGGTGCATTTCTACTACAGTTCGCTTGAGTTGATTTACATTATATAAGTATATATTGTCCTGACTCGAGTGTTTTGTATTTTACTTTACGCTCGGGTCAGCTTGAGTATTCACATCTTTGGATTTTCTTCTGGAGCTGGTCTTTGCTGGAGTTTCTGCTTATCTACATTTATACCTACTTTCCGTTTCATCTATTCTAGTTTATCTCATGTATTAGTGAACTTCTATGTATTTGGGATTTCTATTATGTTGTTTTCAGACTGTATTATGTTTTTGGTTTGAGACTCTGCCACAGTAGCTTCATGAACTACTATGTATTTTATATTCCGCTGCGAGGTATTCTGTTTGTTCTGTGTCTGTGATTCTGTGATTTGTATTTCATTTGCTCCAATTTATTTACAATGCGGTATTTTGAGCAATTCAAGTCCGACATGTGCGGCTGCGAATGGCTAAAAATACTGGGTTGTCACATTATCCACTTGATAAGTAATTTATTAAATAACATAAGATTTTAACCAAATAAGACCTTATTTATTTATTTATTTATTAACATAAGATTAAGTCAAATAAGAATCTAATTATTTATCAATTAACATAAGAATTAATTAATTAAGATTTTAATTAATAACGCACCTTATATTACAGAAAATTAACAACATTAATTTTAGACTAAAATATTGGGTGGTAGGATTTTAGTACCGAATTTATCACGTTGATTTGATTTTTACAATCAAAGAGAACTAAGTTTTAAAGGAATTTGATTCTAATACTTAGTTAAATACTTCTTTCAAACAAATCCCCACCTAGATCGGCCTAGGCCCAAACTTTCCTTACCCTTCACACACACACACATTTAATAAAAATGAAGCCCAGCCCAAACTTTTTTTTTTTCTCTCGTTTTGCTAGCAAGACAACAGACCCAACTTTCAAACCATTCTTCCCTCTTCAGTTCTTTCCCTCCCACTCTTCTTTCTTCAATTCCAAAGAACAACCCGTGCACGTACGCACTCGGCCTAAGCCAAGGCATCCACCACCGACCACTCGTGTAAGCCACCCACGTCAATCTCATCCCCTCGACCACCAGGAAATTACGCCAAAGACCTTCCTTTAAATTCCGACCTCGAACCCAATTCTTGGATCCAACACCAACGTCATCTAACACCTCGCTTTCCACCACCATATACCCCATTCATCACTAAACTTCACCGATAAACTCACCACCTCCTCGTCCATCGATTCCCCTACGACCGCACGTCCATCTCGGCCTCTTCCCTTCAACATTCGCCTACAACTGAGACCACATACAACAACCACTTAAACCCTACTTTTGCCTCGACCCACCATCACACCCAATAATAAAACGCCACGCCATTTTTCTCGCGTACCCCATCACCCAAGCCACCTCGACAACTAATGATGGACCACCCCATCGCCTAGGCCGCCGATAATCGACCACAAACCCTTTCTTGATCAACCTCCTCTAACTCACTCAAAACACGCTTAAAAATCCCCAAACCATCACCAAAAATCAAGATTTTCAACAAGGAACCCGATCATATATGTCAATCGATAAATTATTGTAGTCAAAACTCGACCAATATTGTAACTCCCCATCCCGAGACCTACATTAGTAAAGAGAATTACTAAGTAATCCTGTCTACTAATGTAGAGAATAGGGCTGGTTAAGGGTGACCATCATAGTAATACATTTGTTAAGAGCTAAGCATGTCAATTAAGTCTTGATTTTTTTTCATTACCTCATAAGTGGTAGGCACGCTTAATCCCTAGCTAATGCACACTATGGTGGATTCGGACCATTTCAGAAATAATGTAATATACATGCAAAAAAAACATTAGTCACAGAACAGCAAACCCAGATCAGAGTGTGTGTGTGTGTGTGTGTATATATATATATATATATATATATATATAAATACATACATCACCATACATCTCCATAATAATACATCACATATATGTAGCATGGACTACTGAATCACATATACACCCATCCCACAAAATGATATACAATAAAACACATAAAAACAGACGACCCAAAAACGACATCCAAGCCAAAATGATAAGTCCAACAAAAGCAATCTAGTTGATCCAAGAAGTGAAGCAATCCAAACTAACCTGCAACTCGGTCTGACCCGAGTGAAAATCACATGGGTCAGGCAAGCTAAAATTATCAGTAGTAAGGATCTCAATAATAAGCGGAATGGTGAGAATCACCCCGTTGTTGCCAACGGAGCGACATGTTGTTCATCATATCATTTATAAGGGAGGGGACATCGGGGATTCATCTATCTATTTAAAAGGAATTCAATAAGTAACATGCATATGGTTTCTCTTAAGGACATCTCTAAGTAAAGTGGATAAGGGATGAGAACCATATAATAACTTCATAAAGAAACATCAAATCATCATAATCTATCATAAGAACTCATTAAGAGTTAAAGGAAATCATAATCGAAATCACCATATAGAATAATATGAATGTAGCCTATATCATACTCAAGGCCATGTTCAAATAACACATCACAAAAAGATGAAATCGAACATAGAAAACTTCATAGAAAATTGCACGTGCTTTTCATCTTGACTAGTACTACTATTATTCGGTACCATACATCGTGATGACTTGGGGTCATTAACATCTTAGCATTGTGATCATCTTGACTAACTATAGTCGAGTATCGTGATGACACCCAAATCATAAAATCCAAGCAAAACATCACGATGATTGGAATCTAGTAATGACATCAAGAACATCGTAATGATTCCAATCTTATACTCGGTTTGTAGTACTAATAACATCTTGAATGTGTCACAACATCTCGAATAGGAACCCAATGGGTGTTAATGTATGTCCCATACCATACATTCGCACCTATTGGTTTACTAATCGTCAGTCGATGCCATATTAGAAAACAGTCGTAAAAATCCAAATCAAACATACACCGCCTCGTCTCATTAGCGAATGTAAAGCACCCAACTCATCGTGTCTCATACTTTGATGAGTTTAAAGTGACATCAAAACTTGTCTCATTTCATCGACAAGTAAAAGTCCATCTTAAACATCACAACCATCATCAATTCATCATTACAACCCCGCCTCATGTCCTCGGCAGGTAAAAATATCATAAAACAGTACTTCAAAGCCGATTCGACAGTACAAGTCCGATATTAAGCGATGAGGCGAAAATACATGTCCCATACCACGTATTTTTACGAAATTGTTTAATTCTCATTCTTATACGTCGAAAATCATCTAAATAGGATATAATATATTTAGAATAATTTTATAGAGAAAATGGGATTTTTAAATAATTTTTAGAGATTTTAAATAAGTTATATAAGGAAAAATCCATTTATCAAATAGATTATCTTTTTATAAAATACTTTAAAAAAATAATTGCTTAAAAACCCTTTAAAATGTCTTAAAACATTTATTTAATCAACCATAATTTATAAAGAATTTTCATAAACTATTTTGAAACCAAAATCAATTAAAACCATCGAATTCGTCAAATATCGACATTTGTTGATATTTAGGTTGAAATAAAATTTAAATTCTTAAAATTTCAAAAACCAAGCTAATCCATTGTCAGATAAAAATACTTAAACATTCATCATCAAACTTATTCAACAATATTTTAAATTAGCGAAATTTGCAGTGAAACAGCTAACGAAAGCGCAAATAGAAGCAAGAGAACAATCTGCCAAACAACTTAGTTTTTGCTAAATTTGGTCAGTAATTTGGGGGTGCCAAAACAATCCAGATTTCTGTGAATTTTACTATGTTATAATATGACATGAGGACTATAACATATCCAAAATTTGGAGCAATTCACTGCAAAATGAAATAGTTATGATTTTTCAAACATAGTTCTTTTCAGCAAGCACAAAAAAACAAGATTTTTGGCTGTTTTGTATCAAGGATTTTCTATATCAATAAGCTCATAATTGTATGAAAATTTTCATAAACATTGACTACTCCAACTTATACAACATATCAAAAATTTGGGGCAATAAGCTGTAAAATGAAGAAGATATAATTTTTCTAAAATGATGTATTTTCGGCCAATACACAGAGATCAATTTTTAACCAAATTCAAGCATTAATTTAGCAAAACAAAACAATTGAAAATTCATTTAAAATTTTCATAAGAAATTAACCATCTAATTATTGCAACATATCAAAAATTGAGGTTCACTGGCTGCGAATTAAAGGAGATATGATTTTTCTAAGTTGATGTACTTTCGGCCAGAAATAAGAGAACAAATTTTGGCCAATTTCAAGCATTAATTTTGCAAATCAAAACAACACAAAATTCATTGAAAACTTTTAGAAGTAGTGAACCATCCAAGTATTACAACATATCAAAAATTGAGGTTCTTTGGATACGGATTGAAGGAGATATGATTTTTCTAAGATGATGTATTTTCGGCCAGAAATCATGGATCAGTTTTTGGCCAATTTTAAGCATAAATTTTGCAAATCAAAACAACTCCAAATTTATTGAAAATTTCCTGTAACATTGAAAAGTCCAAGTACCGCAACATATCAAAAATTCAGGTTCATTTAGTTTAAATTGAAGAAGATACGAATTTTTGAACATGGGGCATTTTGAGCCAGCAAAACAGAAAACAATTCGATAAATTGAGCAATCCCATCAACAAATTGATAGCAAAATTCAATTTTTTTCCTTTCTTTAGCTTGCTGTATGAAACCCTTACCTTGCTTACCAAATTTTTTCAGGAAGATCAAGCAGAGATTTGATAGGAATTTATGATCTTTAGTGAAGATAGAAGCCCTAAGAACCTGTAGAAACTAGAAAATAAACATGCAAAACAACATAAGCAAATAAAAGATAAATCACATCTCAAACTCTCAAATTTTGATGAAAATTATCTGGTTTTGGAAGGAGATTACCTTTTTCTTCTTAGTTTAGGTGATTTCTCTTTGAAATTTGCAGCAAATTGAGTGGAAATTTGATTTAGTTTGAGGAGGCCATTTTTTTTCTTTTAGATTTTACTGTATGTATACTTTAGGAAGAAGGAGAAATAATTTACGTACAACTCTTTTCTCACTAGAAAGATCTAAAGAATAGGCTTTGGATCCCATCCAAAGCCTCTAAGCCCAGTTAAAACATTAAGAAAAACAACAAAGTTGTACATATTTCCACTTAATTTTAACACTATATGCATATAACAACTCATTTTCTAGCCAAATAAAATGCATACACCAATTTATTTTGAAATAAAATAGTTATTGTGACAAAAATGAAATTTATTTTAATAATAAAAAGTTATTATAACAATAAAACACCATTTTTAATAATATTTTACAATTTGCACAATTTTAGTGTAAAAACACTATTTTTAAACTATAACTTGATCAAAATTTATTCTCTTAGTCAAATAAATTGTAATAAATCATTCTAACACTTTTAAAACCACAAAATAATATTTTTGCACAATACTTCATCTTTTATTTTATTAAAAGACACGTTTTCTTCATATTTTTCCTTTTACATTCAATAAAAGGCTAATATTGACAATAATTATCAATATTATCTTACTGAATTAATTAAAATACAGTAATGGACTAATTTCACTCCAATACCTCAAAATAAAGTTTTTAAAACTTTATTTCCATCAATTTGCATTTATTTTAAATACACAATTAAACCAAATTTATTTCTTCATTACATTTTATTTACCATATTAAATTATAACTATCATTATAATTTAATATCATCAGTAATCTCCAATACCATGGTTGTTACGGACTCCCCCTCTTATAAAAATTACGTCCTCGCAATTTCTAGAGGAAATCTATATTCAACACAATTTATTTCATCAAACAAAGGAATTTAGATAGATTAGATGAAAAATTCTTACCTTCAAAGTGAGAAGATAAGAAATCAGGATACGATCGCTTGATGAATTCTCTGGTTTCCCAAGTGCAGTCATTGGGATTATCGGACCATTGAATCTTCACGGGCGGGACACTCTTGTTCCGAAGACGTCTAGTCTCCGAAGAAAGAACTCTTAGAGGATGCTGCACATAAGATAGATCAGGAGAGACTTTCAACTTTTTTAAAGCACGAGTATCAAGCACGGATTCTAGATCTCGAAGACACTTCCTTAATTGAGAAACATGGAATGCGTCGTGAACTCCAGAAAACTGATCGGGAAGTGCTACACGATAAGCAACCGGACCGATACGCTCTATAATAGGAAATGGCCCAATATAGATGATACCTGAAACAACTCAGTCTGACCCGAGTGAAAACACACGGGTCATGCTAGCTAGAACTTATCATTAGTTAAGGTGATGATAAGAGATGAGGGGAAAACAATTCCATCATTACCAATGGAATGATATAGGTCATCAAGTTATCTCTAGAGTGATACATCAATGGTTCATCATGATTGCATAGAGGAATACAATATGTATATTAGATAGACAGGGTTCATCTAATTATATATATAACCGAATGAAATGGGTGAGGATATGGACCATAAAGTAAATCTTCATGAGATAATTAAAACTTCAAGAATCCATCATAAATAAAACTCATCTAATAGAAACTTCTTAATTATTATACCTCATCTCATCGGTATAAATATAAATACATCTCAAATCCATCATTAAACTCATTATAAAGGGATCTCCATAATCATTTATACCTCATATCATTGGTATAAATATAAATATATCTTAACTCTATTATCAACACACATCATAAAAGCATTACCATAATTTATACCTCATCTCATTGGTATAAATATATATAATGTCTCAAATCCATCTTGATAGAGCCCGAAAAGAATCCCAAACATCATATTCGAAATCAAAAAAATAAAACCATGTATGTCAATAAGCCTTTTTCTTACATAAGGCTATACTAAAGCGTCATCATCAAAATAGTGAAACCGAAACAACTAAAACCTCATGGAAAACAACACGTGCATTTACATCTTGACTAGTACTACCATTATTTGGTACCATTCATCATGATGACTTGGGGTCACATAACATCATAACATCGTGATCATCTTGATTGACTATAGTCGGAAACATCTTGATGACACCCAGTCACAAAAACCGGAGTAATAACATCGTGATGATTGGAGTCGAGTAATAACTTCATGAACATCGTGATGATTCTAATCGAGTACTCGATCTGTAGCACTAGTAACATCGTGAATGTGTCTCCACTTCTCGAATAGGAACCCAATAGGCATCAACGTACATCCCATACCATACGTTCACACCTATTGGTTTACTAATCGTTAGTCGATGCCACATTAGAAAACCATCATAAAACATCATCAAATAAACACTGCCTCATCTCATCGGCGAGTGTAAGATACCTAACTCGTCTTATCTCTTACATGGATGAGTTTAAGTGACATTGAGACTTCTGTAACAACCCTGGTATTAGAGATTACTGATGATATTAAGTTATAATGATAGTTATAATTTAATATGATGAATAAAATGTAATGGAGAAATGAATTTGGTTTAAATTGTAATACTATTTTAGTGAAAAAACACTATTTTTAAAGTATAACTTGATCAAAATTTATTCTCTTAGTCAAATAAATTGTAATAAATCATTCTAACACTTTTAAAACCACAAAATAATATTTTTGCACAATATTTCATCTTTTATTTTATTAAAAGACATGTTTTCTTCATATTTTTCCTTTTATATTCAATAAAAGGCTAATATTGACAATAATTATCAATATTATCTTATTGAATTAATTAAAATACAGTAATGGACTAATTTCACTCCAATACCTCAAAATAAAGTTTTTAAAACTTTATTTCCATTAATTTGCATTTATTTGAAATACAAAGTTTAAACCAAATTTATTTCTCCATACATTTTATTCACTATATTAAATTATAACTATCATTATAATTTATTATCATCAGTAATCTCCAACACCAGGGTTGTTACAAATATGGAGTTACTTACTGTTATAACCGTTTTTCTCTGCCTATGCCTGATGAAATTGCACGAAATCAATTTTTAAATATTCTACATTAAAAAACAAACACTTTTCATCTTTGAATCAAGACTTAAAACTTAGTAGGCGATGAGACAATGATTTTTGAAGTTGAGGGTTTAACTGTTTTTAAACCAACAACATGAACAGAGAGAAGATACAGTTTCTTCTTGATGTACAGGTGGAAATTTTCATGTCTAACACACTTTTACATATGCATAAACTCGAAATAGAAACATAAATTTTTATAACAAATCAAAGATTCACCCAAACACCGTTATATATATAAGCATTGACTTGTTAGAAGGAGCAAGATGTTTTACTCACTGTCTTTTGAAAATAAAAGAACTGCTGCTCTGTTTTGTATCTTACTACTTCAACTTTTTACTGACTTGGCCTTATTTTTATCACTTAATGGCTGATTTGTTTTAATGGCAGCATTCTTCTTTTGTTTGAATTTTTTTTTGTACAAGTATGAATAAGGCTTGACTACATATAAATATAGAAAAGAGTGTGTATAAAGTAAGCAATGAGGTGGCTAGGTATTGTACAGACTTCTCACTTTTACTTTATTATTATAATTTTTTTGATTAGATTATATATGAGCTGTGTGATTTCATGTTTTAATTTGAATTTATAAGTTGATTTAATGTTTGAGTGATTTGAGTCATTTTATGCTTGACTTGATATTTATCATTATGGTGTCCCCTTTGTATAAACATATATGTATATATACACACACATTCATGTGAATACACACACACACACACACATATATATTTCCTATAACTCTTAGACCAAATTTGAATGCCTTTGCCTATATACTAAATCTAACATGCCCACGTTTTGTACATAAACACTATATTCATCACATACATTCATAAATAGCTACTTACATGTATTTATCTCTTTATTATAAATATTTTATTTTTATTTTACATCATAAGTTATGTATATACATTCATATATATATGTTTACCATACATACTTACACATTTTACCATCATATACAATTATATATATGGATATGCATACATATAAAATATACATATTTATTTTATCATATTTACATATATATGCATATTTTCACGTACATTACCTCATATGCATCTATTCTACAACATATACCAATATATATACATAGTCAAAAGTTTGTAAAATTTCCATTATGAAGTTTATACATTCATATAAATATATTTGTATACATATATAAAATATTTTCATAAACATATACACACATATATAACTTATATATATTATATTTTTTTTAAACATCATAAAGCTTGTGTATATTTGCATATATACATATATGGATATTCTATCTTAAATTTTAAATGGTGTAATTTATATACATATATGGATATTCTATCTTAAATTTTAAATGGTGTAATTTATATACATATATCTATAAAATTTATTACATCTAGAAATTACATTTTAAAATTAAATATAGTTTTATCAATTTATACATCTAGATATCTCCAAAATCAGAGAAATTGTTTATCCAGCTTATAAAAATTAATATTTCAATAATTAAAATCTGTAAATTATCCCAATAACAGGTGGCTAAAAATCAAGGTCGTTACATTCCTCCCCCTTAGAACTATTCGTCCCTGAAAAGGAACGAAACAAGAACTAGAATTTTGAAGTATATTACTTAAATAAATCATCTTTTAAACATTTTAAACTTCTTACTCCTTTACTATACATTTTAAGATACAAATACTTTAAATCACATAGTATTACCAAGCTAATTTTATATTAAAACATTTTTCACAACTCGATGTCTTAACAAGTCCATCCTTGTGCTTACAGAAATTTAGTCATACGTTGATCAAGCGTAGGACTGAAAATCTATAAGTACTTTGTAGACTCGTTTCAATACCCAGTGAAAATACTTGAAAAACCCTTTCAAAAATGATATGGAAATTATCATTCCCCCTTTGCTTCTTACCACCATGGATCGTAGTTAACACGACGATTTCGTCGCCATCCCGGCGAAATCACAAGTAAACTATAGGCATCAACACCTCTCGACTTACGCCATGGGAACACAATAGTCTGCAACTACACAAAGGTTGCGTTGCTATCACAGCAAAACCGTAAGTAGTCTGTAGGCAATCTCTGCCCCCCCGAATTACGTTATCAAACGGAACTAACCCACATAGGTTACAACTACATAAAGGTTGTGTCACTATCCCAGTGAAACCAAATGTAGACTATAGGCAATCGCTGCCTCCTGAATTACGCTATGGAACCAAACCACATAGACCACAATCTACCAATTTTACGTCGCTATCACAGCGAATCAAACGTAGACTATATGCAATCACTGCCTCCTGAATTATGCTATGGAACCAAACCACATAGATCGCAATCTACTGATGTTACGTTGCTATCACAACAAAATCAAACGTAGACTGTTGGCAATCGCTGCCACTCGAATTACGCTATGGAACCACAATAAATCACATTTACACAAACGTTACGTAGCTATCACATCAAAACCAAACATAGCTGTAGGTACAATACCCCTTGATTTACGCTATGCAAACAAATGATCACCAAGAACTCATAATTTTTGTCCGGACATCCTATAGGATCTCAATTCTCATTGAACCTACCTTGTGGATTCCTTGGTATAACCACCCAGTGGATCTCCTACTCTAAGTTTCGACTTTCGTGGGGGTGCCTTTCTATACTTTTAGTTTCAAAACATCATATTATATATACACAATATCTTTCAAATCATATACTTTATATGTATCACATATAAATTTTATCTATATAAAATCGATATTTTCTAAATCGATAGTTTTTAAATTCGGTTTACCTAATTTCCAAAATCAACGTCTCTATATATCAATAGGTTCCAAAACAATTTTAATTTCATTCTCATATACATATAAGATTATTCTTCCTAGCTCAACAAATTTTAGGACCAATAATTTTTGAGTCTGCTTCATACTTATAAACTCCGTTTAGTATTTGAAATATCTTTCAAAGATCATTCTTCTGGTTATAAATTCAACAAGGGCAGTTTGGATATATAACTAACATATATAATTTAATTAGTGCCAATCAATAATTCCTAAGTCTGATTACTTTTCGAAGTTATTGGTAACATTTCTTACTTTTTATAAAGTAAATTTTAGTTATAGTATCTATTCAAAAATTATCATATTTACTCCAAATATACTATTTCGCTTCAAAAATCATTTTTGCATTAATATCTCGATTTCGGTTCCAATTCAAAATTGCTTCGAATTTCCATTTGAGTTATAACTTCAATTTAACCTAATTTGTATTTAAATCCATAATTTAAATATAAATAGTTCCCACCCTGAGCAGTTTGAATTTAGAAAATAGCTTAAATAATTTTTAAATAGTTAATATAAGATAGTTTGAGTCTTTAGAAAAAATGGTTTATATAGTAAATAGCTTGGAAAATCAAAATAGTTTGAATATTTAAGAAGATAGATTTTAAACAGTTTATATTAAAACAGTTTATTTGAAAATAGTTTCAAAGTCAAACTAATTCAATTCCCAATCTTCCAATTCAAATCAATTTCAGTTTCCACATTCGTTATTAAGTAACTATAAATTATGTTCAAATCAATATACAAAGTGATTTTATATAAGATCGTATTTCTACAAAATATTTCACAACATTGATAGACTATAACACTAGAAGTTCAAACATTATATCCATTTATCCATATAAAAAGTCTTACAAAAGTCATAAATCTTGATGCCTTAACAACTACCTAGGGGTTTTAGAAAAGAACAGAGTCCTACTTATATTACAACGAACCCTACCCACTATCTCTCACCACTCTGCATCCTTTATAAAACTTTCTTAAGTATTTCCTGACATCTCGTCAAAACCGTTCGTGCAATCCGTAACAGGGTGTCCCCACTTCTTGCATTTGCCACAAAAGAACTCTACACTTCCATCTTTATAGACGACTTTCATGTCTTCTGCGGGGCGTTCCATAACTAGCTCATTATTCCATCTCTTAGGACAATCCCTAGCGATGTGTCAGGTCATTTTACAATGGTAACAAATGGTTGATCCGTCGACTGGTACCATGAGTTTATTTTTCATCTTCCTCACCTTAGGGCAATGGTTTAGAAAATGTCCTTTTTCATGACACTTAAAGCATAAAATCTCAGAGCAAAACCATTTGACTTCCTCATTCTTTCCCTTTCTCGGTTTACCGCACTTAGCTGCGTAATGTCCTCGTAACGGCCCACCATTTTGAACCATTCAATCGACAATAATCTACACATGTCAAACTTGAATTGCTCAAAATGGCAAATTGTTATTTATATTTGGCAAAAACTTAGCATATACAGTAAATAAATCAATCACAGAATCATTGACACAAAGTAATACAACTATACGCAGCAGAATAGATAAATTGTAGTTCATGAAGCTACTACAAAAACATCGGAGTTTAAAACCAAATACAACCTAAGTCCAAATACAAAGAAGTCTCTAATACATAAGCAAATGACAAATCTGAACATAAACAACTGAAAATAATTAAAATAACCAAGATAACTAAAAGGCTGAATATATTAAAGATAGATCTCCAAGCAAAGGTCCAAGCTCCAAAGGTGAGTCTCAAATGCTGTATGTAACAACCCGCATATTTAACGGTTATATATTTAAATGTTTTATTTAAATATAGCATCGTTAGTCAGATTTTTGGATTCGAAATGTTACTTTTTGCAAACGGCCGAATTAGGACTCAAAACCACTTCCATTGAGTTCAAAATGGCGTTTGTGATCTTTTTGAGTATAAGCTTTGATATGTTTGGAGTAAGTCGAGTTTTGCTACTTTTTCTAGTTGGGTTTGGGTTTGGATTCAGCCCACTAGCTAACTAAATACCCTAACTCAGTCCCTCTCCTTTCATTCACTCATTTTCCATTTTAAAACTGAAAATGAGGGAAAGGAAGAGGAATTAGAAATTCCAAGCCCTAGTTTTCTTGTAAACTTGAATTCTTGCTCCAAAAATCAAAGTGAAGCTATTAGTAAGCCTCCTCTTCATCTTCTCCAACTCTTTCTCCTTCAATTTCAGAAAGTTTCCTAAACCTAACTTAGGAAATACTTGTTTTGATCTTAGGTTGAAGCTTGTTGAGTTGAAGTAGAGATTGGTTGGTCTACTCTTTGCAATTGAGCTTGTTCTTCTTTGTTTTTGAGATAAAAGGTGAGATTTTTATCTCACATCTATGCTTATATCTATCTTTGACTGTTGGGTATGAATTCCTAACACTTGTTCATATACACTTGCTTTTAGTTTGGATTGAATTGGTTAATATCCAAATTTTTAGTGTTTGGGTTCAATTCTTTAAAGATCCTAACTTTGATGTTTGAACATGTTTTTGGTGGCGAATCGGAGAGCTGATGGAGCTGGGGTACAATTGGCTAAGGCTCCTTAGGTCCATTGCTCGACCGGTTGCGTTTTGGGAGAGTTTGCACTTGGATGAAATAGGGCAGGAATTGCAGAAATTTGTAGTTCGGCCGACCGAACCCCTTGGGCCGGTCGACCGAGCTGGAGCCCGAAACATTTTTGGGCAATTTCGGTCAACCGAACGTAGGGTCCGGTCAACCGACCTGCTCCTGTTTCCCTGTGTTTCCTAGTTTGCCTATTTGTTTGTGGTTCCAAATTTTATCGATCCACGTTGATTCCAATTAGTTGTTTATGCATATTTGACCTTGATAATTCCTTTTTGACTTCATCCACGGGGTTTTATAAAATAATCTTTTAAATTGTATTAAAAGCATGCTTCTCCGATTTATAAATCTTATTTATAACGCACATACAATTTCGCACTTCGAGCGGAGTGGAAGGGAGATTAAATGGTTAGGTAAAACACGGACCATGAATCCATGGGTTTATCTTTCCGATTAATCCCCGACCGATTCGATTGATCGTTTTGGCCTTTTGGTCTGGTTTACCGATGAGATGAGGTAAACTTTGTACTGCTTTGAGTGTGAAATTAACTAACGGATAGTAAACCGTTTGGTGCGAACGAGTGGTTATGAGACTCACGTTACCACTTTTCGGATTCCTTTTCGAGAGTTGTGACACATTCTGCCAGTTAGTGGTGTCCAGTACTGGGCCTCCGGACCTTCACCACTACGGTTTGTTGCCTTTGGGATAGTGTCTTAGGACTGTCTCCTTCAGGTATGTTGCCTTCGGGTATGTTGCCTTTGGGTTTGTACCTTCGGGTTTGTGCCTTCGGGTTTGTTGCCCTAATAGTGTCGCTTTCGGAGTTGGTCTTTATGAGCTGCTCGAGTGATATTTGGGTTTGGAGCCTTCGGGCTTATGGATCCTTGTTTATACAGTACTGAGCACATGCAAATTTTGTGATGTTTCATTGATATGTATATTCCCTAGGTATCGCCCTTCGGTGTTGGTCTTTTTGAGCCGCACGATATGTAGTGTTTACCTTATGGAACTTGTGTTACCTTCATTGGTATTGGATAGTTGCCTTCTTGGCTTGTTTTGGGATATTTATATCCTTTGTTTCTTTGTGTTGCCGATGATATGAGGCTTGTCTTGTTATGATTCATCTTTTGTTAGATGATTGTGTTATCTCTTTTAGAGATATTTGTTATACTTTATGACCTTGCAGGTTATTGTTGTTCAGTTTATCTAACTGATTTGTTTAGCTAGACTGACCCGAGTATTTTATACTCGGGTCAGACCGAGTTATTTCAGGTTAGGTGCTTTTGGACTTAGCCTATTTTGCTTCCGCATGGACTATTCAACTTGCTCCTTTTTGTTAAAGCTTTTTGTGTAGTCCTTTTTGTTGTAACTCTGACATATGTATTCTTTTGGATTTGTCTGTTTATTGTGGTTTGCTATACCACTTGACCTGTTTCAGTTGGTATACTCTGTTATGTACAAGTATATGTGTATATGATGATCCACTGTTCTGTGATGTATATTACATTTGAGTTGTTATATTCTGTTATGATAGATCCTCCAACCACCTATGGTTTTTTTTATGTATCCATTGGATATGTCGATGTATTCGATAGATAGTTAGAGCAAAGCTATAGATGGTCGCTCCTAACCAGCCTTATTCTCCGTGTTAGTTGACGACATTACCCTGTAGTGTCCTTGGCTAGCGTGGGTATAGAGGTGGGGCGTCACAGCTTGGTATCAGAGCTGCGTTCAGAACAAAGTATGACAAACATAGAATAGAAGCACATATTACGGTACATCAAAGTGTATAGGTGATACAAATCTTTGAACCATCTTGCCTCTATTCCTTCCATGCCTTTGGTGTAGATAGAATTTGGAATACGTCTAGAAATGCATTTTGTTCCGTAGTATTCCATATTTGTATTAGTGATATCTACCTTGTGAATAATCTTGTTCTTATCTTACTTTCAGCGTATGGCTGGAAGAGGCATGGGACGATGTACGGATGCTGGGCAATCTAGTGGCTCACATCCGGATGGCGTTTATATGTCTGCCGATCAGTTTTTGGAATTGTTTAGGAGCACTCAGCCTCCAGTTCCTCCTTGGGTATCTCCACCTCGCAAGTCTGCCTTTGCACGTCTGTGTAGTGATTTTTCTCATCTTGGAGGGAAGCCGTTTAAAGGCTCCGAGTCTGTTCTTGAAATCCAAGCTTGGCTTCGCACGTGCGAGCGTATTTTCTCTCGCATGGATCTTTCTGATCATGATAGAGTTCTTGTAACTTCTAGCTTATTATAAGAGCATGCTCTTGATTGGTATGAGCTTTTTGTAGCCGAAATTGATGAGTCTACTCTTTCTTGGACTCAGTTTCGGGGGCGATTCGAACTCAAGTTCGTTCTTGAATCTGAAAAAGTTTTATTGACCTGTCACTTCCTTGAGTTGAAGTAAGGGAAATCTTCTGTTTCTGAGTATGCTGCATCATTCGAGGCTTTATCTAAGTATGGTCTTGAATTCATTAGCACTCCTTATAAGAAGAATTTGAAGTTTGTCTCTGGTCTTAAGAAATATCTTAAGAAGTCTTTGTTGCTCCAGCTTAAGCTTTCTTTTGAGGAGTTGGTTGATTCTGCGCTTCATCTTGAAGCCTTCGAGAAGGAGTGTGATAGTGGTGATGATGTTGAGGTTTCCAAGAACCCCAACAAGAAGCAGTTTCCATTTCAGAAGTCCAGGTCTTTTCCTTCCAAGAAGAAGAAGACTAGTGGTTCTAGCTCTCAGCCTCAGTCTGTTGGAACACCTTTCATTCGAAAGTGTTTCAATTGTGGTTCTCCTGATCATATGATTCGAGCTTGTTCTAGGCCTCTCTTTTGTGGCTATTGCAAGAAGGAAGGTCATCATGTTTCCACTTGCCCTACTGTTCCGGTTGGTGCTAAGTCTAGCAAGCTTTATGCTGCTAAGGCTTTTGAAGATCCTTCTCAGCCCAAAGGTATATCTCCATCAATTTTAGAAGGTTCTATTTTATTTCATGATCATAGTATTCGAGTTCTTTTCGATACGGGTGCATCACATTCTTTTGCATCGAAAAATCTCGTTGATGATTTATCTTTGGATGTTTCTTGTTTGGTTACTTCTTTAAGGATTGCGAATCCTATTGGGGGATCCGCGACCCTTAGTATGCTTTGTGATGATGTTGAGATTATTTTATGTGACTTTTCTTTTCGTGCGAATCTGCACGTTATTTCTTGTTTGGGATTTGATATGATTTTGGGAATGGACTGGCTAGTGAAATATGATGCCAGGATTATTTGTTCGGAGAGAATTTTGTATCTTCGACATCCGGATTCGCCTACTCAGCTATTATTTGTTCTTCGGAATGTGGATAATTCCAAAATGGCTTTATATTCTCTTGATTCGCGAGATGATGATGATATATCTCGTATTCCTATTGCTTGTGACTTTTCTAATGTTTTTGAGCCTGTTTCGGGTTTGCCACCCAAGCGGGCAATTGAGTTCCGCATTAATCTCATTCCAGGCACGCAGCCAGTTAGTCGTCCTCCCACGAGGATGTCTACAAAGGAAAATGAGGAACTCAAGAAGCAGCTTTTAGAGCTTGAGTCCAAGCAGTTGATTTAGTCCAGTTTTTCTCCGTGGGGATCCGCGGTCGTCTTCGTGAAGAAGTCCGATGGAACTCTTAGGCTTTGCATAGACTATCGCAAGCTTAACGAGTTAACCATTAGGAATAGTTATCCATTGCCTAGGATCGATGATATGTTCGATCTATTGAGTGGTGCTAAGGTCTTTTCTCAGCTTGACCTTGCCATGGGTTTTCATCAGTTACGAGTCGTGGAGGATAGCATACCTCCTACCGCTTTCCGCACTCGTTATGGTTCTTTTGATTGGCTCGTTATGCCGTTCGGGTTGACGAACGCTCCTGCTTTCTTTGTTGATCTCATGAATCGAGTGTTCCGAGAATACCTCGATAGGTTCATCCTTGTGTTTATTGATGATATCCTTATTTATTCTAAGTCTGAAGCTGAGCATGCTAATCACTTGAGAATTGTCTTGAGTACTCTCCGTCATCATCAGCTTAGAGCCAAATTCTCCAAGTGCCATTTTTGGGAGAATAGGGTTAAGTTCCTAGGCCATGTTGTATCTTCCGATGGCATTTCTGTCGATCCCTCGAAGATCGAAGCCATCCAGAATTGGAAGAGGCCTGAGAATGTTCATGAGATTCGTAGTTTCCTTGGATTGGCGGGTTATTACCGTCGGTTCATTAAGGATTTTTCCCGTGTTGTGCTTCCTCTCACCAGCCTTACTCGGAAAGGCATTCGTTTTATTTGGTCCGACAAGTGTGAAGCTTCCTTCTTGACATTAAAGGAACTTCTCACTAATACTCCTATTCTTATGGTTCCCGAAGGGAATCATGATCTTGTTGTCTACATCGATGCTTGTGGTAGTGGTCTCGGTGCTGTTCTTATGCAGAAGGATCGGGTAGTTGCTTATGCTTCTAGACAACTGCGTCCGAATGAAGTTCTCTATGCCACTCATGATCTTGAGTTAGCCGCCATTGTCTTTTCCTTGAAGATTTGGCGACACTATTTATTGGGCGAGCGTTTCATTCTCTATACCGATCATAAATGTTTGAAGTATTTGTTCGCTCAGAAGGAACTCAATATGAGACAACAACGTTGGCTCGAGTTTCTTGCTTCCTATGACTTTGATATCCAGTATACCCCTGGTAAGGGTAATCGTGTTGCTGATGCGCTTAGTCGCAAACATTCGGCTGTTGTTTCTATGATGCTTGCCGAATGGAATATTCTTGAGACTCTATCTTTTTATGAAATTCGTGATCGAGGTTCATCTTCTGATTCTCCTATTCTATTATTTAGTTTGGAAGCTCGACCCATTTTATTGGATCGTATTGCCGATGCTCAGCGGCATGATCCTGATTTGTTGCATCTTATTCAGCTTTGTGAGTCTGGATCCTGTGACGAGGCGTTGCGGGATTTCAGCATTGATTCTCATGGGTGTCTTCGCAAGAAGAACCGTCTTTTTGTGCCTTCTGATTTTGCGCTTAGGCATGACATTCTTGATGATTGTCATTGTTCTAAGTATACCATTCATCCTGGTAGTAGTAAGATGTATGCCGATATGCATCGTCTTTATTATTGGGAAGGCATGAAGCGCGATGTGGCGAGTTATGTGAGTAATTGCATAACTTGTCAGCGTGTTAAGGCCGAACATCAGCGTCCTTCAGGTCTTCTTCAGCCTCTAGAGATTCCATTGTGGAAATGGGATCAGATTTCTATGGATTTCATTAACGGCCTACCTCGTTCGAGATCGGGCCATTCTAGTATCTGGGTTATTGTTGATCGCCTCACTAAGTTTGCTCATTTTATTCCTATTAAGTCTAATAGGACTGCTTCGCATTTGGCTAAGTTTTATGTCAAGGAAATCGTGAGACTTCACGGTATTCCTAGTTCTATTGTGAGTGACCGTGATCCTTTATTCACAAGTCATTTTTGGCAGAGTCTTCACCAAGCTTTGGGAACAAAGCTTAATTTTAGCACAACTTATCATCTGCAGTCTGACAGACAGACTGAACGGGTGAACCGTATCTCGGAAGATCTTCTCCGTATTTGTATTTTTGATTTTGGTGGTTGTTGGGAGGGTCACCTACCTCTTGTAGAGTTCTCCTACAATAATAGTTTTCAGTCTAGTATTGGTATGGCTCCTTTCGAAGCTTTATACGGAAGGCCATGTCGATCACCTTCTTGTTGGTTGGAATCTGGGGAGAAGCTTATTCTTGGCCCAGATTTTGTTCGGGATTCTTCCGAGAAGATTGATCTTATTCGTTTGAGAATGAAAGAGGCACAAAGTCGCCAGAAGTCCTACGCGGACAGCCGTAGGAAGCCTCTCGAGTTCTCGATTGGTGATCTTGTCTTATTCGTGTTTCTCCTTTGAAAGGGGCGATGCATTTTAGTACGACCGGGAAATTGGCTCCTCGCTTTATAGGACCATTTCCTATTACTAAACGTATTGGCCCTGTGGCTTATAGAGTTTCACTTCCTGCTCATTTATCTGGCATTCACGATGTGTTTCACGTCTCTCAGCTTCAGAAGTGTCTTCGGGAGTCGGATTCTGTTATTGATTCTCCTGATTTGCAAGAGCTTGAGGTCCCACCGAACTTATCTATTGTACAGCAACCTATTCGCGTATTTGACACAGAGGTGCGACACTTTCGAAACAAGGACGTGCCGCTCGTTAAAGTTCAATGGTCCGCTAGCCCCAATGACTGTACTTGGAAAACCAGAGAGTATATCGAGCGATCTTATACGGGTTTTCTATCTTTGCTTGGCAACGGTGAGAACATCTTTTCGTCTCAAGCTTATTTCCTTTTCTTTTGAATGTTGTATGTATGTAATTGTTACAAATATCGTCTCTAGGAATTGCGGGGACACAATTTTGTAAGAAGGGGAGATCTGTAACAACCCGCATATTTAATGGTTATATATTTAAATGTTTTATTTAAATATAGCGTCGTTAGTCAGATTTTTGGATCCGAAATGTTACTTTTTGCAAACGGCCGAATTAGGACTCGAAACCACTTCCATTGAGTTCAAAATGACGTTTGTGATCTTTTTGAGTATAAGCTTTGATATGTTTGTAGTAAGTCGAGTTTTGCTACTTTTTCTAGTTGGGTTTGGGTTCAGCCCACTAGCTAACTAAATACCCTAACTCAGTCCCTCTCCTTTCATTCACTCATTTTCCATTTTAAAACTGAAAATGGGGGAAAGGAAGAGGAATCAGAAATTCCAAGCCCTAGTTTTCTTGTAAACTTGAATTCTTGCTCCAAAAATCAAAGTGAAGCTATTAGTAAGCCTCCTCTTCATCTTCTCCAACTCTTTCTCCTTCAATTTCAGAAAGTTTCCTAAACCTAACTTAGGAAATACTTGTTTTGATCTTAGGTTGAAGCTTGTTGAGTTGAAGTAGAGATTGGTTGGTCTACTCTTTGCAATTGAGCTTCTTCTTCTTTGTTTTTGAGATAAAAGGTGAGATTTTTATCTCACATCTATGCTTATATCTATCTTTGACTGTTGGGTATGAATTCCTAACACTTGTTCATATACACTTGCTTTTAGTTTGGATTGAATTGGTTAATATCCAAATTTTTAGTGTTTGGGTTCAATTCTTTAAAGATCCTAACTTTGATGTTTGAACATGTTTTTGGTGGCGAATCGGAGAGCTGATGGAGCTGGGGTACAATTGGCTAAGGCTCCTTAGGTCCATTGCTCGACCGGTTGCGTTTTGGGAGAGTTTGCACTTGGATGAAATAGGGCAGGAATTGCAGAAATTTGTAGTTCGGCCGACCGAACCCCTTGGGCCGGTCGACCGAGCTGGAGCCCGAAACATTTTTGGGCAATTTCGGTCAACCGAACGTAGGGTCCGGTCAACCGACCTGCTCCTGTTTCCCTGTGTTTCCTAGTTTGCCTATTTGTTTGTGGTTCCAAATTTTATCGATCCACGTTGATTCCAATTAGTTGTTTATGCATATTTGACCTTGATAATTCCTTTTTGACTTCATCCACGGGGTTTTATAAAATAATCTTTTAAATTGTATTAAAAGCATGCTTCTCCGATTTATAAATCTTATTTATAACGCACATACAATTTCGCACTTCGAGCGGAGTGGAAGGGAGATTAAATGGTTAGGTAAAACACGGACCATGAATCCATGGGTTTATCTTTCCGATTAATCCCCGACCGATTCGATTGATCGTTTTGGCCTTTTGGTCTGGTTTACCGATGAGATGAGGTAAACTTTGTACTGCTTTGAGTGTGAAATTAACTAACGGATAGTAAACCGTTTGGTGCGAACGAGTGGTTATGAGACTCACGTTACCACTTTTCGGATTCCTTTTCGAGAGTTGTGACACATTCTGCCAGTTAGTGGTGTCCAGTACTGGGCCTCCGGACCTTCACCACTACGGTTTGTTGCCTTTAGGATAGTGTCTTCGGACTGTCTCCTTCAGGTATGTTGCCTTCGGGTATGTTGCCTTCGGATTTGTACCTTCGGGTTTGTGCCTTCGGGTTTGTTGCCCTAATAGTGTCGCTTTCGGAGTTGGTCTTTATGAGCCGCTCGAGTGATATTTGGGTTTGGAGCCTTCGGGCTTATGAATCCTTGTTTATACAGTACTAAGCACGTGCAAATTTTGTGATGTTTCATTGATATGTATATTCCCTAGGTATCGCCCTTCGGTGTTGGTCTTTTTGAGCCGCACAATATGTAGTGTTTACCTTATGGAACTTGTGTTACCTTCATTGGTATTGGATAGTTGCCTTCTTGGCTTGTTTTGGGATATTTATATCCTTTGTTTCTTTGTGTTGCTGATGATATGAGGCTTGTCTTGTTATGATTCATCTTTTGTTAGATGATTGTGTTATCTCTTTTAGAGATATTTGTTATACTTTAGACCTTGCAGGTTATTGTTGTTCAGTTTATCTAACTGATTTGTTTAGCTAGACTAACCCGAGTATTTTATACTCGGGTCAGACCGAGTTGTTTCAGGTTAGGTGCTTTTGGACTTAGCCTATTTTGCATCCGCATGGACTATTCAACTTGCTCCTTTTTGTTAAAGCTTTTTGTGTAGTCCTTTTTGTTGTAACTCTGATATATGTATTCTTTTGGATTCGTCTGTTTATTGTGGTTTGCTATACCCCTTGACATGTTTCAGTTTGTATACTCTGTTATGTACAAGTATATGTGTATATGATGATCCACTGTTCTGTGATGTATATTACATTTGAGTTATTATATTCTGTTCCGATAGATCCTCCAACCACCTATGGTTTTGTTTTAAGTATCCATTGGATATGTCGATGTATTCGATAGATAGTTAGAGCAAGGCTATAGATGGTCGCTCCTAACCAGCCTTATTTTCCGTGTTAGTTGACGGCATTACCCTGTAGTGTCCTTGACTAGCGTGGGTATAGAGGTGGGGCGTCATACTGTAATACTCAGGCTAGCCCGATCATAAAGCAAAACAAAAAACACTCAAGTTAGGATTAACAATCTTATATAACTAAGCCAACTCAAGTGAAATGTCCAAATGAAATGCAATAACTTAAAGAATGTTTGGGATTTGCATCCTTTAAGGATCCGTGGAACTATCTACATACATAATACAATACGCTATATAAAAAAGGTCTACAGTAAAGTAAAATATTAAAATAGCGTTAAGGCATTACCCATATTCCCCTTAACACATTTTTATATGAATGCCATAATCTATACAGATACTGTAAACTCCACCAGCAAGTGGGCAATTAGGGATCACTCCATAGGTACGACACAAACCAAACTCATTATGGGCGCGATAAGGCATGTGACAAGGCATGCGAGGCAATGCCTAGGGTAGGATTCTACCGTTTTGCTAATCCGGACTGGTGGTAACACATAGAAGCTACTACTGCCCATATCGAGACACAATCCCAAATCAAATCAAAGGGTGACCACCAAATCAATCACAAAGTCATAATATGGTATCAAAGAAATGTGCCCGATAGGAGGTGCGACCTCGCTTTGCCCGACATGACTCATGTTTTAGCCGCATCAAGCTAACGCGAGGGAGTCAGGGCAATGTAATACCACATACTGGATCGTTCGTCGGACCATCCTACTTCATTCCGGAATCTCCACCATGTATATAGTCGTTAAATTGATTTTCGGTATTGGCAGAGAGTATGACAATATCCGATCCCGGTCTCTTTAACAACCAAATGCTTATTTCACACTGGATGGTTCTTTTACATTTCCCAAAACCAATTCATAATGATATCAAAATATCATATTCACCTCAAAATTATACCACTTTCGAAATCATATACACTTAAAAATCATATCACTTTCGAAATCATATTCACTTTCGATATCATATTCATTTTTAAAATCATAACCAAAAAATAGGTTAAACCATCATATCAAAATATTCTCATTTTAAATATTTTAATTCTAAATCATAACAGTTCCAACTTTAAACATTTTAAATATTGAAAGTAGTTTATATATTGGAATAGTTATACATTAAAAATAGTTTATATTTTAAACATAGGTTATAGATTGAAATAGTATATGTTTTAGAGATAATTTATATATTAAAATAGGTTATAGATTGAAATAGTTTCTATATTAGAAATAGTTTATATATTAAAATAGGTTACATATTAAAATAAATATATTAATTTAAACATTTTAACATAATATATTTTATTTTATTAAATTTTATTAAATTAAATCTTATATTACGAAAAACATAAAAAAGTTATAAGTAAAACCTTAAAATTTACATTTTAAAACTTAACTTATAAATTTAGAGTTCTTAAACAAATAATTTTAAAATCTAAATTTTACATATATGTTTAAAAATAAAATCTTTATATTAAATTCAATTTTTTTCCCTTTTTTCCAGACACATCTTTTCAAAATTTCAGAAATCACTTTAGAAACAGACCAGCAGTGTCCGTATATAGTTTTCTATCCTAAGATCAGGTGATACGGATATTTATCATTTTAATCCGCAATAATCTAAAATTTATGGGTATATATCATTTCAACCCGCAATCTAAAAACTTCAAAATCAATAAAAACCGCTTGGGACATTTATCTTTTCAACCCATAATGATTTTTTCCTATTCTAAAGATCCTTCGGGTATGTATCATCTCAACTCACAGGGAATACCTGAAACTAAGGGTACTTACAACATGATTTACATAAAAAAAATAACACAACAAAAAATCATACATAACATATTACATAAGGGCACATAACTTACATAACAAATTGCATAAAATAGCACATGACTTACATAACAAATTGCATAAAATAGCATATAACTTACATAACAAATTACATAACAAATTACATAACATAGCATGTAACTTACATAATTAATTACGGAACATAGCATGTAACTTACATAATTAATTATAACTTAATTACTTACATAACCTAGCATGTAACTTACATAATTAATTATAAAACATAGCATGTAACTTACACAATTAATTATTACATAATTAATTACATAACATAACATGTAACTTACATAGTAAATTACATAAAATAGAATGGAATGTGGCATAAATTTTCTACCATAACATAACCCAACATGCAATCATTTCCAATATATCATCTAAGGTGATTTCCTATATTACAATCATACTACATATATGCATACAAATTTTATTCTTATTCTTTTTTTTTCTTTTTTTTTTTCTTCTTTTTCACACATAAATTTCACATAACATACTAATGATAATTTCCATCACAAAAGTGCCAACCTTTAAATCAATATTACATTTTTTTTGTCTTCTCAACATAGAAATTTAATATTAACATCATGATGCATATTAATAACCATATCATCACATCTATTTTTATAAATAAACAATATAATATCATAAACGTTTTTATGTCAAAAATAATAAGAGAACATAGATGAACTTATGTCATATCAAATCATAACCAAATTATGCAAAATTTCTTAACTATTGCAACATTCCAATAACATATCAATTGATATCCATTTACTTAACATAAGATTATAAACCACGAGTGAATAGCTCACCTTTCGAGACTAGGAAAATTGACGACATAAAGCTATGAATTTGAGTGACGAATTCCAAAGAAAATCAAAGCAGACTTGAATTGATGCAACACAAATATATATAGATATATATTTCATTTTTTTATAGAAGATAAGAGGAGAGGGGATAAGAGGCTCGGCTTAGAGTTGAAAGGATAGGTTTGGATGCGACAAAGGTGGGCTAGGGTGGAAGCGATGGTTTGGCTATGCAAGAGGTGAAGATAGTGGTGATTTGGGTGAGATTTGATGGAGATAGGGCATGGCTATAGGCTAGGAAAGATGGGATGATTTCAGCCTTTCTTGGAGGAAATGGTGACCGAGATGAAGGGGAGGGAAAGATGGCTTGGATGGTGGAGGAGAGGTGGCAATAGGAGAGGAGGTAGAAGGAATTTGGAAGAGAAAAGGAAGGAGTTTTGATTTAGAGAAATTTGTGTTTTTAGATCTAGAATTCTCTGTAAATTTGGAGTGGAAGAAGGGAGTGTGATGAGAAAGTTTTCTCAAGAGAAAATTATGTAAGTACATGTTAGTCAGAAGGAAACAAATAGTCGTAGGCATAGGAATAGAAATAAGTCTCTTGGTATGGTTAGAATATCTTGGTTAACCAAGGCCCATTAGGACTAAACCAAACCCATTAGGATTTAGCCAAATTTCACAACTAAACACCACAAACTTATGTCAGTTTTTCATAGAAATTCAAATATTTAGAGCAATAGATATTTGATTTTGACGAAACAAAAAGTGAAGAAAAGATCATAATTCATTTTAGTATCATATAAAAAGAATAAAATTTTAAAATTCAAATTAAAAATTTTCAAACAAAGGTCAAATTTTGACTAAGTTTGACTGAAACTCAAAATTTTAGAAAATTATCCATTTCATTGAATTTGGAAAAATATATTACTCAATATTCCAAAATTTCTTCTTAAATTTTAACCTTCAAATTTTATTTAAATTCAAATAATAATATATTTTGAAATTGACTAAATTGAACCTTCATTTTATTAACATTACATTTATCCTTAATTAATTACATTAATTAATCACTTTATTATTAATTATTCCTTAATTAAACAATTCTTAATTACATCATTAATTATATTAATTAATTACTTTACTTAAATTAATTACATTTAGTAATTAATCTAAGATTTAAAATACAATTATTAATCATCCTTGATAAATATCAGTCCGATAATTACTACCATTAATTCCTCATTAACCAATTAATTATTCCATAATTAATTATCTTCATTAATTATTCCCTTGATTAATTACAAAAGTAATTACCCAAATTACTTCATTATAAATCATCTTTCGCTAATTACATTCCAGCAATTATCATTTATTACTTCCCTAAGTAATTATGCTCCATTAATTACATTAAGTAATTGCTCTTATTAAATCATCAAATGATTTCTTAGATAAATTAAAATAAATTAATTAACTTAAACTAATCACACTATCATAATTAATTACAATAAGTAATTAATCCCTTAATTACTTTTATCAAGTAATTATTCTTAACAATTTACAATTGATTATCTTCAATTAACTAATCTAATTAATTATCAAAATTAATCACATTAATTAATTACTTAACAACCCTTAGATAATTAACTTTATTAACTAATCACATTTTCTTTAATTACTTTCTTAAGAAAATTATCGTAGATTAATCATTATTAATCATTTCTAATTGTAAATTAATCTAAATCATTAATTTAAAATCGAATAAATAAGTTTTCCTTAATTCTCTTATAAATTAAATTCTTTTATTATCTTAATTATTTCTAAGATAATTCATTCACTTTATTAATGACTTCATTAACATTCAAGTGTATTTAAAACATTTTATTTCTAAATTTAAATTCAAATTCCATTTTGAATTTAAGATTCAAAATGTTTAACCAATTAAACATTTATCCAAATTTAAATAAATTTATAAACCTTAAAATAAAAGTAAAGAACAATCATTACTTATATAAGAAAAGTTTAAAACTAAATTACTTAATTTTATTAAAAGAAATCAAGCTTAAAAACAAATTGATTATTTTAACTTCCAAATTGAAGTTAAACACATCATAACTTTTATTCAAATATTAAAGAAAACCTTTATAAAGAATTTTATCAAATTTAAACATTCATTTGAAACAAACTTATTTTTAAAATCTACTTTAAAACATTTAACTTGTTCAACATTTAAATTTACAAAACTGTTTTAAATTCAAGATTTGGATTCATAGTAAACTTGAAACCATATTATAGACTTGATTTAAAAACTTGACTTAAACCTTGCTTAAAATTTAAAATTTTCATTTTTAAAACTTAGGATTAAAAATTTCATTTGAATCCAAACTTAACTTTGAATTTAAAAACCCCTGTTTAAATCCTGCTTTAAAATTTGAATTTCATTTAAATTTTAAAAACATAACTCTTTCAGGTTATAAAACCTGAAAATAAACTATACCCGAGACCACTCACAGTGCTTCGAGTCATAACCCTAACTACTTCGAGTAAACTACTCGATCCACTCGAGTAAATTTCGGGTCATAACTCTCTACACAAACCCAAAAAGATCATCAGAATGAAATATGCACGGTGCATATGCACCGGCGCTCTGGCAACCTCCTGCCATCATCACTACCTTCATCATGTCGCAGACCATCTCCACACCTGATCATGACCACCAAAAATCCCACAAAAGCTCGAAATCAAAATCGAGTTAACCAAGCAACCTGGAACTCAACACTGCATCAAAATCCCAAACCTATCAACACCTCGCAATCTCATCTCCGACCATCAGAATTACTACGACTCTGACAATCCCTTCACCTACATCCCCTCTTCCAATCCCCAAAGCCCTACATCACTCGATGCACCATACAAAACGAGAAGCATCAAAATACCTACCCCCCAAAAACTAGGTTTAGAAACTGGAAAGAGCAACCACCATCGCCACTAACCTCTGACCATCCACCTGACATTTTCCCCCCACTCACCTATCATTCCTCCACCTCCAGGAAGAACTACAACATCCCAAATCCACAAGATCATCAGATAAACCCCAAAACCCCTATTCTGTTCAACCCAGAAATGCTCACTCCATAGTTAACTAAAAAATGTGATTTAATTTTAAAAATCATGATTTTATATATACATTCAAGTTATAACCCTGATTTAATAATTTAAGAAGTTTGATATTTTGCTTATTTGAAATATTAACTATTCTTACAGTTACAAAGACAACCAGGTTCTTAATTTCTCTTGATTATAATTTATAAACATAAATCTATACTAAACTAACAACTTTTGTTTACATATTAAATCCTAACTGATATTAAATCAAGAGGTAATGGATTCTTTTTAAAATTTCAGTTTTAAAAACAAAACAGGTATACAGATACCAGTAAACACACACACACACACACATATATATATATATATGTTTGTATATATACACACAGAATATCCATCACAATAAAATCATACAAAGCATACTTATTCCTATTTACCCACATGCAACAGATAAATTTAAGCTTTTTAAATTGTGAAGTTATTCACTAAAAAAATGGAGACAGAGCAGTTTTATTTATAGCAGTTTTGATTTTTGAAAAAACAGTTTGCATTTGAAACTTGAATTCTAGTATTTGCTTAAGCATTGTTTTTAAAAAGAAAGAACCGTTTTTTAAAAATAGAAATTTACTGACCAATAATTGAAGAAGCAGAGGACAAACTGTTGCATTTACATTTTCCTGGAACTGCAATTTGAATTTCCTGTTGAACTTGTTGATTGTTAGTTGAATCTGATGTTTTATATTTGCTTGCTGATATTGATTTTAAAACTGCATGCTGACCCTCATTTCTTTTTCTTAGATTTGGAGTTGAACTTCAAACAGATTACAGATTTGCAAATTTGAGCAGATTGTTTTTTTGCAGATTTTTATATTGAATTTGTTTGCAGATTTTGAACATGAATTGTATTTGGTTTTGAATTCCTCTTTAAATCCGATTTTCAGTTTTCTTTTTGAAAAAAATGTTTGAACTAAATAAATTTCCAAGTTTCTACTTAATATAATTTTAATAAAAATGTTTCAAAAATAAATAAAACAATGCCACATGTTACTTTATGATGAATAGTGATTTACAAGTGTCTTCCTTAAGTATAATAACCTTACACATGTTCATTTTAGTATTAAAATAAATTTCTAAATTTTATAAATGTTTTTAAATGTTTATCTACATTTAGACTTTAAATGCTTACACATAAATTTCCTTTATAAAATTACATATTTTAATGTTTATTTGTATTCTTTTAAAAATAATATTTTTAAAGCTAAATTCTCAAGAAAGAAAATTTAAAAAGAAAAAGATAATGAATTAAATCTTATTTCAAAATAACAAAATTTTAAAAGAAAACAAAATAAATTTTTATTATAATACAAAATTTACACTATTATATTTTTTTTAAACAAAATAAATAGTTACTTTAATTTCTTTTGAAAATATCATATAGATTTTTGAATAAACTTATGAAAAGTTTCTATACTCGCTCTACAGAAATCTAAACTAGCTACACCACTCAGATTCAGAGCTTCTATACATCTAGATCTACAAATCTAAACAGGATACTGGACCACAGTCAATTCCTGATCAACTTCCAAATCTCCCGAAACTACTGATTCTAAAACCAATGATAAACCATACACGTACTCCCTCAGAGATACGTTAAATACATAATGAATCCCAGCTGTCTGAACTGGCAATTCAATCCTGTAGACCAAATACTTAACACTTAAGAGAAAACAGACATATACAATACACTTCTGAGCTAGCTTCCAAACTTACCCAAGCTTATAACTCTTACGATCGAAGAAAACTTATCCAAAATCCAAAATTAAATTTCCAAATTTCGACATCCAAATCTCCGACTTCAAATTCTGAACTCCTATGTCTCTATCCCACAAATCTCTCCTATCGATCCTGGGCTATCTCCAACCTTCTTGATCAATCCAATATTTGCAGATGCTTCATGGAACAAATCTGGACAAAGAAATAAACGATCTCTAGATCAACAAAATGGTTCTCCCAAAATCCATCAAAAACATCACACAAACTCTACTACATAAATATCAGAAGAGTTCAAACATACTGCTCCTATTCGGAAAACAAAACAGATGCACAAGACAACCAAGCCTCCAGATTAAAAATGAATTTCCTGTAGAAATCCTCTGATCCAAGACAAAACACAAATTTCCAATGAATCTGGTGTTGCTTCTATTATGGAATAGCTGCCACCATGCTTCCGCTGCACAACTCTGATTTGATAATGCTGTTGATGAACACAAGTATAGACTTGATCAACTCATTCCCGGAAACATTGTCCATCAAATTCCATAAAATCACAGTGACCTATCCGATTCGGTCACAAACACCACAGCAAAAATTCTGCTAGAAAACAAGATCCGATCAATCCTGCCAGCTTAAACAGACCTCTCTCTCAAAGATCCCTCCTACTAAGCTGAACAACTGGTAAAGCTCCAAGAACCAAGTCGAAACAGAACTCAATCTTCTGATGTGGATGCAAACCTTAACTCCTTCGAAGATATCCAAAAAAATATCAAACCACTTCGATAACTCTAACATCCACTAGAGATGCTTTAATCCAAACAAAGATTACTAAGAGAACTTCCGAACCATCGCAAGTCACTTTTGAGATTCTATACAGTTCAGATTCCAACAAACCGTTCTCTCTTCACCAATCAGAACAGCTTAAGCCTTCTAACCAAAGAAGAAACTAGTGGTCCACCTTCAACCACAAACATCACACCCAACTGAGCTTCCAGAAGAAATGGACAAGCTTCACTATCTTCCCGGCCTACTGACAAAAGAATCACAAAGACTTCTGAACCATCGAAGAAACAGGCCACTCTGCTGCATCCGGACTCCACCTCTAGGATACAGCCAAGCCAAGAGACTATCCTGATAGTACACTCAACATCTTGTCAAACTGAGTCTCAAACTCAAATATAGACAGAACTCCTCCCTAAGGTTGCCAAGATACCATCTCTACTTCAACACTTCCAACTGATCAAAACTCAAGAAAATCCACTTGCACGAGTGCAACCAAGCTTACAATCCAAAGATGAACTCCGAATCTTGAAAAGATTTCCTTCAGAGATCGAGGAAATCCTTCACACCAAACTGCAAATCTTACTCGAGACGGTATTAGGTCTACAGTCTCGACAAATATACTTCCAACCTCAACAATCAAACTCCAACCAATGGTAGTTGTGTTACACACACCACTACCCTATCTACCTATATAACTTAAATTGGAAAACCCGAACATGTAACCTAATCAAATAGGTAGAAATATATATATATATATATATATATATATATATATATATATATATATATATTCAAAATTACAAATACGCTCTCTCAAGATAGACTCCACTCCAGAGCCTAGGTATTCGCTCAATCTAGCGCTCTGATACCACAATGAAACGACCCGTCTTTCATTCCATAGAAAGACACATCATTAAGAAGAAAGAAAGGGATAGAAAAGACAAAAGATAGAAAAGAAAGAAACAAATAACATTAGAATCTCACAGCGGAACGAATAAATTATATTATATCACATAAACGTTACATAGTATCATATACATCAGAGTTATGCAGCTAATACAACACAAACTAGACAGTTATAAACACCTGTCTAGTTATTAAAATTCAAGTACATCACAGAAAACAAATATGACTCAAACACAGCGGAACCACTATATATATCTACACGCCGAAGCCTCCTGCTCCATTTCTCCTCTAGAACTGGTCAAAGCAATCCTGAATCACTTGACTACTCATATATAATATGAGTACCCAAGAGTTTAATAAAACAGAAAATAAACACTCGTTTCAGACAGGGGTCTGGTGTGAGTAAACGGGTTTAAAGTTGCTTAATTTTGAAAATCCTTTGAAAACAAAAGGTATCACGTAAGACTTCCCACACATAAACATGGAAAAGTTTTTACCTTACGCTAACCAAAACATTTGATAGGAAATCCAGTGATATTATAATAGTGTCTAGGGTTTTCAAGTAAATAAGAAATAGCCGAAATTGTTACATGATTAAATTCCAGCTACTAGCCACAAAAGTGGGTAATACAATCAAAACCGTAAAGGGCACGTAGGAAGAATGGGTTTCCATCAATGTTAGGGATACTGGGGTAACGCTTGTCACAGTACGGGGCCTAGATCACCGTACCGAGGATCACTCCCAATCCCCTGCAACACAAAGCCGGAACCATCGCTTACTGGACAGTCCTGAATAAGACAACCCCGCAGATGGCCATCGCCAACTGCCCACACAGCTGAAATAAAAAGGGGACCTCTAGACAGGGGTAAATCTCGCCCGACTTGGGCATGACCCACTTAGCCTTGCTGCACCTCCCCTGTTTTAGCCATTCTCGGTTAATGAGGCTTGAGGCTATGATTACCTTTATAGGACACATTAATCTTAGAATGCTCATCGTCCACCTGACGATGTTCTGAAAGCATTCAATCCATACAAGTTCGTTTTGGGTTCGAATGAAACCAAAGGCATTATCTCGTTGCATTCATTTTGGAATCACCCTCAGAGTTAACGACAATAACCCTTGCACTCTGAATTTTTATCTCAAACCTGAAAGTACTACTCCCGTTAAACTCATATTGGAATCACCCTCAGAGTATTAACACGAATAGTCCTTACACCTCGAGTCTTCACTCTTCACTTGATATTCACGACCTAACGTTTAATTTGGATCGATGTGGTTTTCAGAATTCCAAATTTGGAAACCCGATCCCGGTCTCATCGAAATCCAACGCCATCTTAATGTCCAAGTGATTTTAGTTTGAACAATTAATTCAATTCATCATTATCTATATACATACAGATAGATAATTCACATATCACGATAGATAATCACATTTCATCATAAACAGATAATCTGTATTATCATCACAAATAGATAATCATCACAAACAGATAATCATCCCAAACAGATAATCCATATTATCATACTTTAACTAAGCATTCATATCATATAGATATTAGTCATCTCATTACTGAGATCACAACCATCCAATGAAATATCAATATCATCCATAAGCAATGATTTATTAACCATCATCTATAATTAATTTAAAATGAATTAAATTAGTTACTTCTATCTCTAATTAATTTAAAGTAAATTAAATTAATTACTACATCTATAAATCCTGCTTATATATCCATTAATTAATTAATCTAGTTAAGTAATCATTCTCTAAGAATTCATCTTGATTAAACACATTTGATTAATCATTCTTTAATTACAATAAGTAATTAGTCTTTAATTAATTTCTCAAATTAATTAACCTTAATCATTTAGTAATTAACATTTAATTACTTCATTTATTAATTAACTATAATTAATTTACATTTATCCTTAATTAATTACATTAATTAATCACTCTATTATTAATTATTGCTTAATTAAACAATTCTTAATTACATCATTAATTATGTTAATTAATTACTTTACTTAAATTAATTACATTTAGTAATTAATCTAAGATTTAAAATACAATTATTAATCATCCTTGATTAATATCAATCCATTAATTACTACCATTAATTAGTCATTAAACAATTAATTATTCCATAATTAATTATCTTCATTAATTAATCCCTTGATTAATTACAAAAGTAATTACCCAAATTACTTTATTATAAATCATCTTTCACTAATTACATTCCAGTAATTATCATTTATTACTTCCCTAAGTAATTATGCTCCATTAATTACATACTCTTATTAAATCATCAAATGATTTCTTAAATAAATAAAACTAAATTAATTAACTTAAACTAATCACACAATCATAATTAATTACAATAAGTAATTAATCCCTTAATTACTTTTATCAAGTAATTATTCTTAACAATTTATAATTTATTATCTTCAATTAACTAATCTAATTATTATCAAACTTAATCACATTAATTAATTACTTAATGTAACAACCCGCATATTTATCGATTTTATATTTAAATATTTTATTTAAATATTTTGTCGTTAATCGGATATTGGTCCGAAAAGCTACTTTTTGCAAACGGTCAAATTAGGACTCGAGACCACTTCCATTGAGTTCGAAATGCCGTTTACAATTTTTTTAAGTGTAAACATTGGTAGGTTTGGAGTTAGTAGAATTTCACTAACTTTTCCCGCTTTGGACTTTGGGTTAGATTGCCATTATAACTCAAGCCCAAACCCCCTTCCTTCTTCTCACTCTTCATAAATTTCCTAACAACCAAGCTTTTGCATTAATGGTGGGTGGAAGAGGAAATTAAAACTCCAAGCTTAGGTTTCAACTTTAAATCCATCATTCAACTCCAAAATCAAAGTGAAGACATTGGATTCTAGCTTGTAGTTGCTTCTCCATTGTTTCAAGCTCCTTCTTCATTGAATTTGTGCAAAGGTGAGATTTTTATCTCACAAATCTAGTCTATAACTATATTGGACTGTTGGGAATGATTCCCTATCACTTTTGCATGCACATTTGCCTTTGGTTTGGATTGGATTGGCGAAAAACTCCAATTTTTAGCATTTTTGGAAATTTCCTGCACTTAGCTCGTTCTGGCCACTTGACTCGTTCGGTGATAGGTCGCAAGGTCACTGGGTCGTAGGTCGCAGGGCTTTAGGTCGTTCTGGAAGAATTGGCACTTCGGAATTAGGTCGCTCACGAGTTAAGTCGTTAGGTCGCTCGCGAGTTAGTACCATAGGTCGCAGGGATTTAGGTCATTCTGGAAGTATTGGCACTTCGGAGTTAGGACGCTCACGAGTTAAGCCTTAAGTCGTAGGTCGCTCACGAGTTAGGCCTTAAGCCGTAGGTCGCTCGCGAGTTAAGCTTTAAGTCTTAGGTCGTTTCCTACCTATAATCTCTAGGCAAACGTTAAGTCGCTCGCCCTGGTTTATCTCGTAGGTCGTCTCCGACCTAAGCTCCTGATAAGTCGTTCGAGTTAGGTCGTTGGACCATTTACCTTAGGTCGCTCGTCCACTAAGTCGGCCTGGTTTATCTCGTAGGTCGTCTCCGACCTAGGCATCGATAAGTCGTTCGAGTTAGGTCGTTGGACCATTTACCTTAGGTCGCTCGACTCTGTTAAGTCGTAGGTCGTTAGACCTTAGGTCGTTCGCCTTCCTTAAGTCGCTCGACCCCTCCACACTAGGTCGCTCGGCTTGCTTGAGTCGTAGGTCGTTGGACCTTAAGTCGCTTGCCTCCCTTAACTCCAGTTAGGTCGTTGGACCATTTACCTTAGGTCGCTCGACTCTGTTAAGTCGTAGGTCGTTAGACCTTAGGTCCTTCGCCTTCCTTAAGTCGCTTGCCTCCCTTAACTCCAGTTAGGTCGCTCGGCCATTGTGTTAGGTCGCGTGAACCCTTAGGTCGTTAGACCTCATTTTGCTTTAGGTCGTAGGCCGCTTGTCTTCACTTAGGTCGTACCGTTTTGGACGGGGCGCTGCCCCCGGAACCCCGCGACCTGACCGGGCAGGTCGAACCCCGTAAGCGGCGGCGTTGCCCCCGCACCCCCACCTTGGGGGGTTGCCACCCCCTGGACCCCCCCTCCGTAGGGGATCTTATCTGAAAAACATTGAGCAGATTTCCTTGGATTTTATTCACATCTCCGTATGCGATCTTTGTGATTGATTGTTTCTACAATTGCTTCTGTGTTTTGTCATTTTATAATATAAAGGTTTCAATACTAGTAGTAAATATCAAGACTCTTTTAACAAACAATTTCAACTCTATTTTTAATAACAAAGCTCTTTTCTTAAACCGTTTTCCAATCTATTAGTATATACAAACCTTTACCTCACTCGGATGAGAAATCTAATTAAACGACTTAGTAAAACAAGTGGTATGAAACGTTTGCGTTCACTTCGTCGGTTAATTCTTGGACTTGTTCGATTGAACCTCTTGTGACAATTTTATTAGTGAAGATTTACAGTTTGTTCGTAAATATTTAAGTTAAGCAAGTGGTTATGGGACATGAAGCTAAACTTCTATATTTACTAGCTTAGTGTAATTGACACTTCTCGTTGATCATGACGATCATTCTGATGCTTTAGACTAGCAACTGTGCGATGTCTCTTGTTGCGAGGTTAGACTAGACACCACTTGTGTGATTCCACTCACACATACCTTTTTGCTTTTTGGTTAGTCTGGACCTTAATCTGTGTGATTCCATTCACACATGTGGGGTAGCTCCCCTTGGTCTTCGGACCGTCATGTGATAGGCCTCTTTCTCTTTTCTATGATTTCTGGACTTCTTGCATTGATTTCTAGAATTTATGTCATTAACTTGTTATGAGTACAAGTTTGGGGTATGATGCCCTTTCCGAATCTTTGAGAAGATTCTTGTGATATTGATTATCTCTTATTGATTGATCTTTTGTTGATCATTATTTACATACTTATAGTGTTATTTCATCATGGATATTTTATGTTTATGCCATATCTTTTATGTTATATCTTGTCATCTGATATTTATAGCTAGACTGACCCGTTTATTATTTTTCTTAAATAATACTCGGGTCAGACCGAGATGTTACAGGTGCTTCTGCTTGACTTCTTCCCAGGGATTCATCACTCTGACTTTTGGCTAACTATTTAGATTAGCATTTTTTGTTGTATACACTTGAGATATAGACTCATAGTTGTATTCTTTTGTATAGCACGTGTTGCTATTCTTTTGTATTATTGTGGATCTTTTGTCCACTACTCTGATGTACACTTTCATGTGTTAGTTATATATTCATATCTTCTTCCGCCTTTGTGATATGGATGTCTGTGACTGATTTGCGTTATGCTTATTTCTACGTTTGTTTCCGAAGAATATTTATAGCCACCGTGTGATAAGCAATTACATGGATGGTCGCTCCTCAACAACCTTATTCTCCGCGCTAGTTGACAGCACTACTCCGTAGTGTTCTTGGCTAGCGTGGGTATAGAGGTGGGGCGTCACAGCTTGGTATCAGAGCCAAACTTCGGAACTATGTAGAATAACTTACAAAGGATCATCGTCCTAGGTCTATCTTAGATGTCATACCATAGGATTAATTCAAGTCTTCGTACCGATTCATCCTATTTCCTTTATGATTCCTTGTTTTATCTATCAAGATTGCTTGATGTTCATTGGTGAATAACCTTCTTTCTTCTCTTCTTTCTTTCTTAAAGGAAGAGAATGTCTAGACCAGGCCGTCCCAGAACTGGATCATCTGGTGCTGCTCCCCCGGATGGAGTTTTTATGACTGCTCAACAGCTTCTTGATTTAGTAACTAATGCTCAAGCAGCTGGAGCTAACCCGGAACCTACTCACCCAAAGTCGGGATTTGCACGCTTATGCAGCGATTACACTAACTTGGGTGGGAAGCCCTTCAAAGGTTCGGAAAATATCATCGAGGTCCAGGCTTGGTTAAAATCATGCGATCGAATCTTTTCTCGCATGAACCTTATCGATCTCCACCGCGTTCAGGTAGCTTCCAGCATGCTCCAGGAGAGAGCATTGGACTGGTACGAACTCCTTACTTCAGAAATTAATGAAGCGGATCTCACCTGGGAGCAATTTCAGGGACGCTTCGAGTTAACGTTTGTACCAGAAGCTGGGAAAGTAACCTTGGCTCGACGTTTTATAGACCTTGTTCAAGGTCAATCCTCCGTGACTGATTACGTCGCAGCCTTCGAGTCGCTTTCCAAATATGGGGTTGAATACATCAACACCCCATTGAAGAAGAACCAGAGGTTCGTTTATGGCTTAAATAAGAATCTTAAGAAGCCACTACTCCTGAAACTAGAAGTCGCATTTGATCAACTCGTCGATATCGCTCTTCGTCTTGAAGAGGCTGATAGAGAGAGTGATGCTGAAGTGGAAGGCGCTAAACCAAACTTCAACAACAAGAAGAGGCCAAGCAAATTCAAGGGTCCTTATCCCAACAAAAAGGGTAAGCAGGAAACCCCTGCGGCAAAGTCTCCTTCTCCTAGTGGTGCGAGTTGCTTCAACTGTAGGTCTGGGGATCATTATGCGAATAAGTGCTCTAAGCCCAAATCTTGTCGCTATTGTAAGAGCCCGGATCATTACATACATCAATGCCTCAAGCGTAAAGGCAAGAAGGAAGGAAAGTTGAATGTGGCTCAAGCCCCTGGCAACACATCTCGTGGCCAAGGTATTTCTCATTCCATTCTTGATGGTATTATTTTATTTCATGATCAACCTATTAGAGTTCTCTTTGATACGGGTGCATCCCATTCTTTTATATCAAAGGAACTGGTAGACACTTTTTCCTTAAGTGTTACTGCATTGATGACTTCTTTAAAAATTGCGAATCCTGTTGGTGGATCCGCAACTCTTAGTTTGCTTTGTAGAGATGTGGAGATTATTTTATGTGATTTTTCTTTCCTAGCCGATTTGCATGTCATGCGTTACTTAGGCTTTGGAATAATTTTGGGAATGGATTGGCTTAACTGTTATCAAGCCCATATCCTATGTCCTGAGCGGACTATTCATCTCCGACATCCACTATCGGTTAAACTGATTTCTGTTAATCTTAAAGATTCAGAATCCTGTTTGGTGGCATCTTTATATTCTTTAAATCCTCGTGATGACGACGATGATGACGAAGATGATATTATTTCTCGTATTCACGTTGTTCGTGAATTTTCCGACATATTTGAGCCCGTTTTAGGTTTACCACCTAAACGAGCAATTGAGTTCAGAATTAATCTTGTTTCTGGAGCTTAACCTATTACTCGTCCTCCTTATCGCATGTCCAATAAGGAAAATGAGGAGATGCGTAAACAATTATCCGAATTGGAGACGAAGCAATTTATTCGCTCTAGTTCCTCATCTTGGGGAGCTTCGGCTATTTTCGTGAAGAAATCCGACGGTACGCTTAGGCTTTGCGTTTACTATCGCAAGCTTAACGATCTGACTATTAAAAATAAATATCCTTTACCTCGGATTGATGATCTATTTGATCAGCTTAGTGGTGCTAAGGTCTTTTCACAATTGGACTTGGCTACCGGTTTCCATCAGCTTCGTATCGCTGAGGATAGCATTCCTTTGACATCATTCCGTACTCGATATGGATCTTATGAATGGCTTGTTATGCCATTTGGGTTAACGAACGCTCCAGCTTATTTCGTTGACCTCATGAATCGAGTTTTCAAAGATTTCCTCGATCGGTTTGTTCTCATATTCATTGATGATATTCTTGTGTATTCAAAAACCGAGGAGGAACATGAGAAACATCTTCGGATTGTATTGGAAACTCTTAGGAGTAATCAATTAAAGGCGAAATTTTCTAAATGCCACTTTTGGCAATCTCGTGTGAAGTTTCTCGGTCATATTATTTCCGAATCCGGGATTTCTGTGGATCCTTCAAAGATTGAAGCGATTCAAGATTGGAAGAGACCGGAGAGTGTGACAGAGATTCGTAGTTTTCTCGGTTTGGCGGGCTATTACCGTCGTTTTATTAAGGACTTTTCTAAGATTGCTGTGCCTCTTACTAGCTTGACTAAGAAGGGAGTTAAATACATTTGGTCGGACGAATGTGAAGCCTCTTGTCAGAAATTGAAAGAACTCCTTTCCGATGCTCCTATTCTTGTTATTCCCGTGGGGAATCAAGATTTTGTTGTTTATACTGATGCTAGTCACGTTGGTTTGGGTGCCATTCTTATGCAAAAAGAACGTGTTATTGCTTATGCTTCTAGGCAATTAAAGCCGGCCGAGACTAGATATGCCACACATGATTTAGAACTCGCGGCTATTGTTTTCGCCCTTCGGATTTGGCGTCATTATCTATTGGGAGAGAAATTTATTCTTTATACGGATCATAAGTCTCTGAAATATTTATTTTCTCAAAAAGAACTTAATTTACGTCAACAGCGTTGACTCGAGTTTCTTGCACCATATGATCTTGATATTCTTTATACCCCCGGTAAGGGTAATCGTGTCGCCGATGGTCTTAGCCGTAAACAACAAGCAGTTGTTTCTATGATGACATCCGAATGGAACGATCTCGAGATTTTATCCACTTGTGAGATTCGAGAGCGCGTATCCGATTTATGCTCATCGCTTGTTTTATGTAGCCTTGAGGCTCATCCTTCTCTTTTAGACCGCATTCTTGAAGCTCAAGGGCTAGATTCTGAATTGGCTCTTCTTGGCAAAAATGTTAAGGATAAAATTGATATTGAAGGTTTGAAAGACTTTGATATTGATTCTCGTGGCGGCAGTCGAAAATTTGGTAGACTTATCGTACCAAATATTGGAGATCTTCGTAAAGATATTTTAGAAGATTCCCATCGATCTAAATTCACCATTCATCCCGGTAGTAGTAAAATGTACGCTGATATGAAGCGACTTTATTATTGGGAGGGAATGAAATCTGATATTGCTAACTTTGTTAAGTGTTGCATGACTTGCCAACTTGTCAAGGCCGAACATCAAAGGCCTGGTGGGTTATTGCAACCTTTAGAAATTCCAATTTGGAAGTGGGATCAAATTTCCATAGACTTTATAGATGGCCTTCCCCGTTCTCGTTCGGGTCATGATAGCTTATGGGTGATTATTGATAGACTTACTAAATCCGCCCATTTTATTCCGGTTCGGTCTAACCGAACCGTTCCTCTTTTGGCCAAACTATTTGTCAAGGAAATTGTAAAATTGCATGGAGTTCCTACTTCTATTGTTAGCGATCGTGATCCATTGTTTACTAGTGGATTTTGGAAGAGTCTTCAAAAAGCTTTAGGAACGAAGCTTAATTTTAGCACCGCGTATCACCCCCAGTCCGATGGACAAACCGAGCGTGTGAATCAAACTCTTGAAGATCTTCTTCGTGCTTGTATGCTTGATTTTGGTGGAAGTTGGGAAGATCATATTTCACTTGTTGAATTTTCCTATAATAATAGCTTCCAATCTAATATTGGTTTGGCACCTTTCGAGGCACTCTACGGAAGGCCATGCCGATCTCCTCCTTGTTGGCTTGAGGCCGGTGAGAAGCTGGTTTTAGGTCCAGACTTTATTCGTGATTCAACGGAAAAGATAGAACTTATTCGACATAGGATGAAAGAAGCCCAGAGTAGACAAAAATCCTATGCCGATAATCGAAGAAGGAAATTAGAATTTTCTGTTGGGGATCCTGTTTTTATTCGTGTTTCGCCTATGAAGGGTGTTGTACGTTTCAGTCGATCGGGGAAGTTAGCGCCTCGATATATTGGGCCATTTCTTATCACTGAACGTATTGGTTCCATGGCTTATCGCCTTGCATTGCCGGCTCAGTTTTCTGCTATGCATAACGTATTTCTACGTTTGTTTCCGAAGATTATTTATAGCCACCGTGTGATAAGCAATTACATGGATGGTCGCTCCTCAACAGCCTTATTCTCCGCGCTAGTTGACAGCACTATTCCGTAGTGTTCTTGGCTAGCGTGGGTATAGAGGTGGGGCGTCACAGCTTGGTATCTCAATTACGGAAATGCCTTTGGGATTCCGATTCTATTCTTGAGTCTGCTGTTGTGGAAGAAATTGAAGTTTCGCCGAATTTAACTTATGAGCAGCATCCTATTCGAATTATAGCTTCGGAGGTTAAACGACTTCGAAATAAAGATGTTCCGCTTGTGAAGGTTCAATGGTCCTCAAATCCTAAGGATTGCTCTTGGGAATCCAGAGAATTCATCGAGCGAACGCATCCGGACTTGCTTACTCCTGCTCTTTGAGGTGAACTTCCTATTTTAAATTTCTTATGTGTTAATATGCTTTTATGGTTGTTACTTGTTATTTCCATCTTATATATTGCGAGGACGCAATTTCTTTTAGGAGGGGAGTCTGTAACAACCCGCATATTTATCGATTTTATATTTAAATATTTTATTTAAATATTTTGTCGTTAATCAGATATTGGTCCGAAAAGCTACTTTTTGCAAACGGTCAAATTAGGACTCGAGACCACTTCCATTGAGTTCGAAATGCCGTTTACAATTTTTTTAAGTGTAAACATTGGTAGGTTTGGAGTTAGTAGAATTTCACTAACTTTTCCCGCTTTGGACTTTGGGTTAGATTGCCATTATAACTCAAGCCCAAACCCCCTTCCTTCTTCTCACTCTTCATAAATTTCCTAACAACCAAGCTTTTGCATTAATGGTGGGTGGAAGAGGAAATTAAAACTCCAAGCTTAGGTTTCAACTTTAAATCCATCATTCAACTCCAAAATCAAAGTGAAGACATTGGATTCTAGCTTGTAGTTGCTTCTCCATTGTTTCAAGCTCCTTCTTCATTGAATTTGTGCAAAGGTGAGATTTTTATCTCACAAATCTAGTCTATAACTATATTGGACTGTTGGGAATGATTCCCTATCACTTTTGCATGCACATTTGCCTTTGGTTTGGATTGGATTGGCGAAAAACTCCAATTTTTAGCATTTTTGGAAATTTCCTGCACTTAGCTCGTTCTGGCCACTTGACTCGTTCGGTGATAGGTCGCAAGGTCACTGGGTCGTAGGTCGCAGGGCTTTAGGTCGTTCTGGAAGAATTGGCACTTCGGAATTAGGTCGCTCACGAGTTAAGTCGTTAGGTCGCTCGCGAGTTAGTACCATAGGTCGCAGGGCTTTAGGTCATTCTGGAAGTATTGGCACTTCGGAGTTAGGTCGCTCACGAGTTAAGCCTTAAGTCGTAGGTCGCTCACGAGTTAGGCCTTAAGCCATAGGTCGCTCGCGAGTTAAGCTTTAAGTCTTAGGTCGTTTCCTACCTATAATCTCTAGGCAAACGTTAAGTCGCTCGCCCTGGTTTATCTCGTAGGTCGTCTCCGACCTAAGCTCCTGATAAGTCGTTCGAGTTAGGTCGTTGGACCATTTACCTTAGGTTGCTCGTCCACTAAGTCGGCCTGGTTTATCTCGTAGGTCGTCTCCGACCTAGGCTCCTGATAAGTCGTTCGAGTTAGGTCGTTGGACCATTTACCTTAGTTCGCTCGACTCTGTTAAGTCGTAGGTCGTTAGACCTTAGGTCGTTCGCCTTCCTTAAGTCGCTCGACCCCTCCACACCAGGTCGCTCGGCTTGCTTGAGTCGTAGGTCGTTGGACCTTAAGTCGCTTGCCTCCCTTAACTCCAGTTAGGTCGTTGGACCATTTACCTTAGGTCGCTCGACTCTGTTAAGTCGTAGGTCGTTAGACCTTAGGTCGTTCGCCTTCCTTAAGTCGCTTGCCTCCCTTAACTCCAGTTAGGTCGCTCGGCCATTGTGTTAGGTCGCGTGAACCCTTAGGTCGTTAGACCTCATTTTGCTTTAGGTCGTAGGCCGCTTGTCTTCACTTAGGTCGTACCGTTTTGGACGGGGCGCTGCCCCGCACCCCGCTGGGGGCGCTGCCCCCTGGACCCCCGCGACCTGACCGGGCAGGTCGAACCCCGTAAGCGGCGGCGTTGCCCCCACACCCCCACCTTGGGGGTTGCCACCCCCCAGGACCCCCCCTCCGTAGGGGATCTTATCTGAAAAACATTGAGCAGATTTCCTTGGATTTTATTCACATCTCTGTATGCGATCTTTGTGATTGATTGTTTCTACAATTGCTTCTGTGCTTTGTCATTTTATAATATAAAGGTTTCAATACTAGTAGTAAATATCAAGACTCTTTTAACAAACAATTTCAACTCTATTTTTAATAACAAAGCTCTTTTCTTAAACCGTTTTCCAATCTATTAGTATATACAAACCTTTACCTCACTCGGATGAGAAATCTAATTAAACGACTTAGTAAAACAAGTGGTATGAAACGCTTGCGTTCACTTCGTCGGTTAATTCTTGGACTTGTTCGATTGAACCTCTTGTGACAATTTTATTAGTGAAGATTTACAGTTTGTTCGTAAATATTTAAGTTAAGCAAGTGGTTATGGGACATGAAGCTAAACTTCTATATTTACTAGCTTAGTGTAATTGACACTTCTCGTTGATCATGACGATCATTCTGATGCTTTAGACTAGCAACTGTGCGATGTCTCTTGTTGCGAGGTTAGACTAGACACCACTTGTGTGATTCCACTCACACATACCTTTTTGCTTTTTGGTTAGTCTGGACCTTAATCTGTGTGATTCCATTCACACATGTGGGGTAGCTCCCCTTGGTCTTCGGACCGTCATGTGATAGGCCTCTTTCTCTTTTCTATGATTTCTGGACTTCTTGCATTGATTTCTAGAATTTATGTCATTAACTTGTTATGAGTACAAGTTTGGGGTATGATGCCCTTTCCGAATCTTTGAGAAGATTCTTGTGATATTGATTATCTCTTATTGATTGATCTTCTGTTGATCATTATTTACATACTTATAGTGGTATTTCATCATGGATATTTTATGTTTATGCCATATCTTTTATGTTATATCTTGTCATCTGATATTTATAGCTAGACTGACCCGTTTATTATTTTTCTTAAATAATACTCGGGTCAGACCGAGATGTTACAGGTGCTTCTGCTTGACTTCTTCCCAGGGATTCATCACTCTGACTTTTGGCTAACTATTTAGATTAGCAGTTTTTGTTGTATACACTTGAGATATAGACTCATAGTTGTATTCTTTTGTATAGCACGTGTTGCTATTCTTTTGTATTATTGTGGATCTTTTGTCCACTACTCTGATGTACACTTTCATGTGTTAGTTATATATTCATATCTTCTTCCGCCTTTGTGATATGGATGTCTGTGACTGATTTGCGTTATGCTTATTTCTACGTTTGTTTCCGAAGATTATTTATAGCCACCGTGTGATAAGCAATTACATGGATGGTCGCTCCTCAACAGCCTTATTCTCCGCGCTAGTTGACAGCACTACTCCGTATTGTTCTTGGCTAGCGTGGGTATAGAGGTGGGGCGTCACACTTAACAACCCTTAAATAATTAACTTTATCAACTAATCACATTTTCTTTAATTACTTTCTTAAGAAATTTATCATAGGTTAATCATTATTAATCATTTCTAATTATAAATTAATCTAAATCATTAATTTAAAATCAAATAAATAAGTTATTCCTTAATTCTCTTATAAATTAAATTCTTTTATATCTTAATTATTTCTATGATAATTCATTCACTTTATTAATGACTTCATTAACATTCAAGTGTATTTAAAACATTTCATTTCTAAATTTAAATTCAAATTCCATTTTGAATTTAAGATTTAAAATGTTTAACCATTTAAACTTTTATCCAAATTTAAATAAATTTATAAACCTTAAAATAAAAGTAAAGAACAATCATTACTTTTATAAGATATTTATATAAGAAAAGTTTTAAAAAAATTACTTAATTTTATTAAAAGAAATCAAGCTTAAAAACAAATTGATTATTTTAACTTCCAAATTAAAGTTAAACACATCATAACCTTTATTCAAATATTAAAGAAAACCTTTATAAAGAATTTTATCAAATTTAAACATTCATTTGAAACAAAATTATTTTTAAAATCTACTTTAAAACATTTAACTTGTTCGACATTTAAATTTACAAAATTGTTTTGAATTCAAGATTTGGATTCATAGTAAACTTGAAACCATATTATAGACTTGATTTAAAAACTTGATTTAAACCTTGCTTATAATTTAAAATTTTCATTTTTAAAACTTAGGATTCAAAAGTTCATTTGAATCCAAAGTTAACTTTGAATTTAAAAACCACTGTTTAAATCCTGCTTTAAAATTTGAATTTCATTTAAATTTTAAAAACATAACTCTGTCAGGTTATAAAACCTGAAACTAAACTATACCGGAGACCACTCAGAAGTGCTTCGAGTCATAACCCTAACTACTTCGAGTGAACTACTCAATCTACTCGAGTAAATCTCGAGTCACAACTCTCTGCACAAACCCAAAAAGATCATCAGAACGAAATATGCACGGTGCGTATGCACCGGTGCTCTGGCAGCCTCCAGCCATTATCACCACCTTCATCACGTCGCCGACCATCTCCACACCTGATCACGACCACCAAAAATCCCACAGAAGCTTGAAATCAAAATCGAGTTAACCAAGCAATCTGGAACTCGACAATGCATCAAAATCCCAAACCTGTCAACACCTCGCAATCTCATTTTCGACCATTAGAATTACTACGACTCCGACAATCCCTTCGCCTACATCCCCTCTTCCAATCCCCAAGGCCCTACATCACTCGATGCACCATAGAAAACGAGAAGCATCATACCTACCACCCAAAAACTAGGTTTAGAAATTGGAAAGAGCACCACCGTCGCCACTATCCTCTGACCATCCACTTGACATTTTCCCCCACTCACCTATCATTCCTCCACCTCCAGGAAGAACTACAACATCCCAAATCCATAAGATCATCACACAAACCCCAAAACCCCTATTCTGTTCAACCCAGAAATGCTCACTCCATAGTTAACTAAAAAATGTGATTTTAGTTTTAAAAATCATGATTTTGTATATACATTCAAGTTATAACCCTGATTTAATAATTTAGGAAGTTTGATATTTTGCTTATTTGAAATATTAACTGTTCTTACAGTTACAGAGACAATCGGGTTCTTAATTTCTCTTGATTATAATTTATAAACATAAATCTGTAATAACTAACAACTTTTGTTTACATATCAAATCCTAACTGATATTAAATCAAGAGATAATGGATTCTATTTAAAATTTCAGTTTTAAGAACAAAACGGGTATACAGATACCAGTAAACACACACATATATATATATATATGTTTGTATATATACACACAGAATATCCATCACAATAAAATCATACAAAGCATACTTATTCCTATTTACCCACATGCAACAGATAAATTTAAGCTTTTTAAATTGTGAAGTTATTCACTAAAAAAATGGAGACAGAGCAGTTTTATTCATAGCAGTTTTGATTTTTGAAAAAACAGTTTGCATTTGAAACTTGAGTTCTAGTATTTGCTTTAGCATTGATTTTAAAAAGAAAGAACCGTTTTTTAAAAATAGAAATTTACTGACCAATAATTGAAGAAGCAGAGGACAAACTGTTGCATTTACATTTTCCTGGAACTGCAATTTGAATTTCCTGTTGAACTTGTTGATTGTTAGTTGAATCTGATGTTTTATATTTGCTTGCTGATATTGATTTTAAAACTGCATGCTGACCCCCATTTCTTTTTCTTAGATTTGGAGTTGAACTTCAAACAGATTACAGATTTGCAAATTTGAGCAGATTGTTTTTTTGCAGATTTTTATATTGAATTTGTTTGCAGATTTTGAACATGAATTGTATTTGGTTTTGAATTCCTCTTTAAATCCGATTTTCAGTTTTCTTTTTGAAGAAAATGTTTGAATTAAATAAATTTCCAAGTTTCTACTCAATATAATTTTAATAAAAATGTTTCAAAAATAAATAAAACAATGCCACATTTTACTTTATGATGAAGAGTGATTTACAGGTGTCTTCCTTAAGTATAATAACCTTACACATGTTCATTTTAATATTAAAATAAATTTATAAATTTTATAAATGTTTTTAAATGTTTATCTACATTTAGCCTTTAAATGATTACATATAAATTTCCTTTATAAAATTACATATTTTAATGTTTATTTGTATTCTTTTAAAACTAATATTTTTAAAGCTAAATTCTCAAGAAAGAAAATTTAAAAAGAAAAAGATATTGAATTAAACCTTATTTCAAAATAACAAATTTTTAAAAGAAAACAAAATAAATTTTTATTATAACACACAATTTACACTATTATATTTTTTTAAACAAAATAAATAGTTACTTTAATTTCTTTTGAAAATATCATATAGATTTTTAAATAAACTTTTGAAAAGTTTCTATACTATTTTCAATCAAATTTACCAATTCACAATTTATTCACATATATATATATATATATTATAAATTTGAAAATACTCTTATTAAATTTAAATTTAAATCAAACCTCCTTTTTACAATGTATACACATATATACACTATAAATAAAATATCCTTTAAATTAGCTTAGAAAGATAATTCTATCATTTAAATATTTTTAACTTTGAAAAGAAAAAAATTCCCAAATTAAATTATCATTATCATTATTATAAATTTTGAAAAGAATAACATTTGTCAAACTAAATAATTATTAGTTTTCAAAAGATAATTTCTGTTTGAATTAGATTATTAAATCAATATTTCACATTTTAAAATAATTATTAATGGAAATTATTAAATAAATATTGCCCAAATTTCCGGGACATCACATTCCTCCCCCCTTAAAAGAATTTCGTCCCCGAAATTTAAAAGCAAAGATAATTTAATAATCCCATATAGATTCTAATTTAAAAAAAATAGCAAGCATATGCTATCAACCAAATACTAGCAACCATAACAACAAATTCAAACAAAAAAATTCTAACTATCCAGACAAAATTCTGGATAGGATTCCCTAGAGTTTCCCAGGTACAAACACTAGAATACTCGCTCTATAGAATCTAAACTAGCTACACCACTCAGATTCAGAGCTTCTATATTTCTAGATCTACAAATCCAAACAGGATGCTGGGCCACAGACAAGTCCTGATCAACTTCCAAATCTCCCAGAACTACTGATAATAAAACCAGTGATAAACCATACACGTACTCCCTCAGAGATACGTGAAATACATAATGAATCCCCGCTGTCCGAACTGGAAATTCAATCCTGTAAACCAAATACTTAACCCTTAAGAGAAAACAGACAGATACAATACACTTCTGAGCTAGCTTCCAAACTTACCCAATCATATAGCTGTTACAATCGAAGAAAACTTGTCCAAAATTAAATTTCCAAATTTTGACATCCAAATCTCCGACTTCAAATTCTGAACTCCTTTGTCTCTAACCCACAAATCTCTCCTGTCGATCCTGGGCTGTCTTCAACCTTCTTGATCAATCCAATCTTTGCAGATGCTTCACGGAACAAATCAGGATAAAGAAATAAACGATCTCTAAATTCTACTCAACAAAATGGTTCTCCCAAAATCCATCAAAAACCATCACACAAACTCTACTACACAAATATCAGAAGACTTCAAACATACCACTCCGATTCGAAAAACAAAACAGATGCACAAGACAACCAAGCCTCCAGATTAAAAATGAATTTCCTATAGAAATCCTCTGATCCAAGACAAAACACAAATTTCCAATGAGTCCGGTGTTGCTTCTATTCCGAAATAGCTGCCACCATGCTTCCGCTGCACAACTCTGATTTGAGAATGCTGTTGATGAACACAAGTATAGACTTGATCAACTCATTCCCGGAAACATTGTCCATCAAATTCCATAAAATCACAGTGACCTATCCGATTCGGTCACAAACACCACAGCAAAAATTCTTCTAGAAAACAAGATCCGATCAATATTGCCAGCTTAAACAGACCTCTCTCTCGAAGAGCCCTCCTACTAAGATGAACCACCGGTAAAGCTCAAAGAACCAAGTCGAAACAGAACTCAATCTTCTGATGTGGATGCAAACCTTAACTCCTTCGAAGATATCCAAAAAAATATCAAACCACTTCGATAACTCTAACATCCACTAGAGATGCTTCAATCCAAACAAAGATTACTAAGAGAACTTCCGAACCATCACAAGTCACTTTTGCGATTCTACACAGTTTAGATTCCAAGAAACCTTTCTCTCTTCACCAATCAGAACAGCTTAAGCCATCTAACCAAAGAAGAAACTAGTGGTCCACCTTCAACCACAAACATCACACCCAGCTGAGCTTCCAGAAGAAATGGACAAGCTTCACTATCTGCCCAGCCTACTGACAAAAGAATCACAAAGACTTCTGAACCATCGAAGAAACAAGCCACTCTGCTGCTTCCGGACTCCACCTCTAGGATACAACCAAGCCAAGAGACTATCCTGATAGCACACTCAACATCTTGTCAAACTGAGTCTCAAACTCAAATATAGACATAACTCCTTCCTAAGGTTGCCAAGATAACATCTCTGCTTCAACACTTCCAACTGATCCTAACTCAAGAAAATCCACTTGCATGAGTGCAACCGAGCTTACAATCCAAAGATGAACTCTGAATCTTGAAAAGATTTCCTTCAGAGATCGGTGAAATCCTTCACACCAAACTGCAAAGCTTACTCAAGATGGTATTAGGTCTACGGTCTCGACAAATATACTTCCAACCTCAACAATCAAACTCCAACCAATGGTAGTTGTGTCACACACACCACTACCCTATCTACCTCTAGAACTTAAATTGGAAAACCCGAACAGGTAACCCAATCAAATAGGTAGAAATAAATAAATAAATATATATATATATATTCAAAATTACAAATACGCTCTCTCAAGATAGACTCCACTGCAGAGCCTAGGTATTCGCTCAATCTAGCGCTCTGATACCACAATGAAACGACCCCTCTTTCATTCCATAGAAAGACGCATCATTAAGAAGAAAGAAAGGGATAGAAAAGAGAAAAGATAGAAAAGAAAGAAACAAACAACATCAGAATCTCACAGCAGAACGAATAAATTATATTATATCACATAAAACATTACATAGTATCATATACATCAGAGTTATACGGCTAATACAACACAAACTAGACAGTTATCAACATCTGTCTAGTTATTACAATTCAAGTGCATTACAGAAACATATATGGCTCAAACACAGCGGAACCACTATATATATCTACATGCTGACGCCTCTTGCTCCATTTCTCCTCTAGAACTCGTCAAAGCAATCCTGAATCACTTGTCTACTCATACATAATATGAGTACCCAAGAGTTTAATAAAACAGAAAATAAACACTCTGGTCAGATAGGGGTCTGGTGTGAGTAAACGGGTTTAAACTTGCTTAATTTTGAAAATCCTTTGAAAACAAAAGGTATCATGTAAGACTTCCCACACATAAATAGATTATTCATACATCCAAACACTTTTAAAGTATCCTTACCCAAACAATCATAAACCAAAATAAACATCAACAATTTCAAACAACAGATTTAGTTTATCCTTTAATTTTATTCACACATTTATTGTTTGATTTCTCTTTTTCATTCATGTAATGGTTTATCTTTTTAATTTACATTTTATTTCTTACAGTTTCATGTACTTTTATTTATCTCTACCAAAATTTCATTTCCACTTATTCATATCATTAAATTTTCCTTTTATTATATTACATTCATTTATTCACTACTTAACTTCATTTATTTACAGTATTCATCTTTCTGCTTATTTTCAAAATAAATGCTTTCAACACTTACTTAAGTTTATTATCATTTCTTTATAACCTTTCTATTATATCTAATTAGTGGCCTTTTGGTTATAACTTAAGTATATAATAATTATAACTTTAAATCCTTATTTATAAAAGCATTTCATTAATTTCTTTCATTACCTCAAATTTATTACTTGTATAATATCTATTACATCTTCTTATTAACATTTCAACTTTTATATCTTTTGGTAAGTTATATATATGCTTTTAAGGATGTAATAGAAAGTGTTTGGGCCAAAATTGGTCACAAACACCCAATACCGCGAAAGCACCCGTTTACGTACTCAAATTAATAATAATCAACACAGTTCTCAGCAACAATCAATATAGAATTCAGATCTAAGCAACTAATCACAATAATTCACAGACAATAATCACAAACACAAGATTTATAGTGGTTCGGCGTTCGTGCCTACGTCCACTTTGAAGGTTTTCTCTTTATTGCTTCACTTGATGACCTTATTCAATTACAACGGGTTGTAGCTTTGAACTTGATAATCTTAATTGATTACAACGGATTATAGCTTTGAACTCTGAACTCAACAGCAATAGTGACGAATAGGATTGAATTCAGCAGAGTCTGGACTTGCTTTCTCTCTTCTGAATCTCTCCTCTTTTCTGAATGACCAGGGGCTCTATTTATAGGCGTGGAAGGCCAAAATCCCGCCCAAAACCTGGAGAGGCTGCTTGGCACGTGACGGGGGGCCCACAGGCCCGCGTTCTTGGACTGCGTGCCCAGTTTGGCATCGATTCGAAGTGAACTTCGAATCGATCAAAAAATTGTCCAATTGCGATGAAACTTGGCGTGGACGTTCTTCATCATGTAATCAAGCTTCTGTGAAAATTTCATGGCATTTGGATCAAGGGATTGAGAGATATGATCGATTCAAGGTGATGCATTTCGGTACGCTGGCAACTTCGAACCGATCCTATGGGTCGTTCGAACCCATATGTTTCGAATCCATATGGTTCGAACCCATAGGTTCGAATCCATATGGTTCGAATCCATACGGTTCGAAACCATAGGTTCGAATCGAACCTGTTGCATGAGGGGGCAGCGACGCTTCGAATCGATGGCTCTGGATCGATTCGAAGTTGTTTTTAACGTGTAGGGTTCGAAGACAGCATGGACTCGAAGCTTGTGATGGGTTCGAAGCTTGAGGTGGACACGAAGTGGTGATGGATACGAAGTTGATGGACGGATTCGAAGTAGTGATGGATACGAAGTTGATGGATGGATTCGAAGTAGTGATGTATACGAAGTTGATGGATGGATTCGAAGTGGTGATGGATACGAAGTTGATGGATGGATTCGAAGTAGTGATGGATACGAAGTTGATGGATGGATTCGAAGTGGTGATGGATTCGAAGTAGTGATGGAGTCGAAGCATGAATTGGCTTGATGGATTCGAAGGGTGACGTTGGCTGATGGATTCGAACGTCGCCTCTTCCTAAGGGTTCGAATATGATGGGTTCGAAACAGATGGTTTCGAACACGATGGTTTCGAACACGATGGGTTCGAATATGATGGGTTCGAACATGATGGGTTCGAACCGAGCAATGTGTACCTTCTTAACTTGAATCCATCATAACTTGAGCATATGACCTCGGATTGACTTGAAATTTGAAATGCTGGCTTCTATGGTCTTTCTTGTCATGCCTTATTAATTGTGGCCCGATCCGGGCTCGGACAGAATTCATCGATATCCATAGTGAGGTGAAATACGACCAATCTCTGAGGCGAACTATTTTCTGTTTTTGACCAATCTTTTGGTATCACGGCTTTTGCCCAAAAAGCGGGATAACATTTTGCCCCCCAAAACATGCCTTGTGGTAGCAAGGTGTGTTTTGCAATGCCTTGAGCTGGATGTTCATATCCTGTCGTCAACCTGTAAAGAACTTGATAGTTTTATATGTCCTCAAATGACGATCGTTCGTGATCGAGTTTATTCGGGATGGAGCGCGGCCGTTCATGGTCAAGCGCCTAACTTCAGATGACGATCGTTCGTGATCGAGTCATTTGAGGGAAAGTGCGATCCTGCGCGGTCAAGCTCGTAAATCCGTCCGTCGATCATTCGGGATCGAGTCATCTGCGGTGAAATATGACCGTTCAAGGTCAAGCGCCTAATTTCAAATGACGACCGTTCGCGATCGAGTCATCCGAGGTAAGGTGCGACAGTGCGCGGTCAAGTGGTGGACCTCAAATGACGACCGTTCGCGATCGAGCCATTTGAGGTAAGGTGTAGCAGTCAGCGATCAGGTGGTGGACCTCCAATGACGACCGTTCGCGATCGAGTCACTTGAGGTACAGTGAGTTGTGCCGTTACAGTGAGTTGTGCCGTTCAAGGCGGGCCTCAAATGACGACCGTTCGCGATCGAGCCATTTGAGGTAAAGTGAGTTATGCCGTTCGAGGCGGACCCCAAATGACGACCGTTCGTGATCGAGCCATTTGAGATGAAGTGAGTTGTGACCGTTCGCGATCGTGTGCCGTTCGAGGCGAGTTTGTGACTGTTCGAAGTCGGGTGCCGTTCGAGGCGAGTTGTGACCGTTCGCGGTCGGGTGCCGTTCGAGGCGAGAAAACGCGCCCGGGAGGGCTTGATGTTTTGAATGCCAGGGTCACGTTCGGGTGAGTTCCTGGATTGTTTGTGTGCCTATTGAAGGCGAATCAGTGTACCCGGAGGGGCTTGATATTGTTGATACCAGGTTCACGTTCGCGTGGGTCCCTGGATCATTTGTTTAGGTATATCACTATCTCAGAGCATGCCTAAGGACCGTTCGCGACCCCGTACATGTGCAAGTAGCCTAGCCATTTCAGAGTTATCAGAATCAAATATTTATTCAACGGGTGAGCTTTTAAAAATAGAAATGTCCAAACAAACCAAGTTCAAATGTCCAAATCAACATGAAATAAAAACAAAGCAAAGATGTCAAAGTCCAAATCAACATGAAATAAAAACAAAGCAAAGATGTCAAAGTGTAAGTTCCCACTACGAAACATTCAATGATCATTCAGAGCATGCCTGGAGAACGTTCACGATCTCGTACATGTGTAAATGATTCGATTGCGTTAGTGGGAGCTTGCGACTCGTTCATCGTTATTTTAACTAATTGATAACCAAACGGCGTCCTGGTTCAGGGTTGCCCCTGGTTGATGTAGACGGTGGCCGCTCTGGCTCCTCCGCTGAAGCTCGCTTCCTCACATACTGAAGGAGCATGCCGTTCCTGATGTGTCCTTCCACCTCGTCCTTCAGATGCCTACAATCATTAGTGTTATGACCGTTTAATTCATGAAATACGCAAAACTTATCTGATTTTCTTTCACTTGAGGTTGGATCCCTCCGCATTGGTCTGCGATACGGAATCTGCTCCTTGGTATCCTGATAAATGTGTTCCAAACTCTCAGTCAGCTCGGTGTAAGTAGTGAATCGCGGCTCTCTCCGCTGCCGTTTTGACCTGTTATCATAATCCTCAGTCCTTTGTTTTCCTTTATCCTTGTCTGAGTCCTTTTCGATAGGCTTTTTGTCTTTAAGCATATAAACTTCTATTCCCTCTCCTTCTTCTCTTTCTGCATTTGCGTCCTCTAAACGTAAAAACTTTTCTGCCTCGTTGTAGAATTCCTCTAGATCCACGGGTGGATCTTTAGTCAATGAATTCTTGAATTCTGTGCCGTCAGCTACTCCGGACACAGCTGCCATTACCACCATGGACGGATCCGCTCGGTCCACTGACGCTGCTGCTGCATTGAATCGTGCTAGATAACTTCTCAAGGTCTCTCTGGCTTTCTGCTTTAAGGTTGCCAAAGTCATCACATTCTTAGGTCTCGTAATGTGAACCCTGAATTGCCTCATAAATCTCTCAATTAAACCATTCCACGTTCCGATGGATCCATTCTCTAATTGCCTAAACCACAATGCTGCAATATCTGTCAAGTATAATGGAAAGCACCGGGCCATAACCTCCTCTGGTGCCCCAGCACTTCCATATGCCTCATATACTTTGTTAGATGAACCGTGGGGTCCGTTCTTCCGTCATACGTGTCCAACGATGGTAACTTGAAATCCGGTGGGTTTCTAGCTTGTCTAATTGCCGAAGTGAAAGGACTCCTATTAACATCCTCCAAATCCTTGTTTACCAAACCGCTTCTCATAGCTCTTCTAACCATCTCCGCCCGTTGTCACCGAGGTGCAATCTTCGTTCATTACTTTCAACCTGCCCCCCGAGTTCACGAGGGAATTCTGGAATCTGCCCCCTTGACTGAGCGTTCATTCCTCTGTTGCCTCCAGGTTGCGTGGGCACTCCTCTCTCTCCCTCCGGGACTAGATCTTCGTGCTCCAAGTGTGCGCCTCCTGATCCAGGTTGTGACGCCCCACCTCTATACCCACGCTAGCCAAGAACACTCCGGAGTAGTGCTGTCAACTAGCACGGAGAATAAGGCTGTTGAGGAGCGACCATCCATGTAATTGCTTATCACACGGTGGCTATAAATAATCTTCGGAAACAAACATAGAAATAATCATATCACAAATCAGTAACAGATATCCATATCACAAAGGCGGAAGAAGATATGAATATATAACTAACACATGAAAGTGTACATCAGAGTAGTGGTCAATAAGATCCACGATAATACAAAAGAATAGCAACACGTGCTATACAAAAGAATACAACTATGAGTCTGTATCTCAAGTGTATACAACAAAAACTGCTAATCTAAACAGTTAGCCAAAAGTCAGAGTGATGAATCCCTGGGAAGAAGTCAAGCAGAAGCACCTGTAACATCTCGGTCTGACCCGAGTATTATTTAAGAAAATAATAAACGGATCAGTCTAGCTATAAATATCAGATGACACGATATAACATAAAAGATATGGCATAAACATAAACATCCATAACGACATACCACTATAAGTATGTAAATAATGATCAGCAGAAGATCAATCAATAAGAGATAATCAATATCACAAGAATCTTCTCCAAGATTCAAAGAGGGCATCATACCCTAAACTTGTACTCATAACAAGTCAATGACATAAATTCCAGAAATCAACACGAGAAATCCAGAAATCATAAAAAGGGAAAGAGGCCTATCACATGACGGTCCGAAGACCATGGGGAGCTACCCCGCATGTGTGAATGGAATCACACAGATTGAGGTCAAGACTAACCAAAAAGCAGAAAGGTATGTGTGAATGGAATCACACAAGTGGTGTCTAGTCTAACCTTGCAATGAAAGAGACATCGCGCAATTGCTAGTCTAATTCATAAAGCGATCATCAAGATCAACGAGAAGTGTCAATTACACTAAGCTAGTAAATATAGAAGTTTAGCTTCATGTCCCATAACCACTTGCTTAACTTAAATATTTACGAACAAACTGTAAATCTTCACTAATAAAATTGTCACAAGAGGTTCAATCGAACAAGTCCAAGAATTAACCGACGAAGTGAACGCAAACGTTTCATACCACTTGTTTTACTAAGTCGTTTAATTAGATTTCTCATCCGAGTGAGGTAAAGGCTTGTACATACTAATAGATTGGAAAACGGTTTAAGAAAAAAGCTTTGTTATTAAAAATAGAGTTGAAATTGTTTGTTAAAAGAGTTTTGATATTTACTACTAGTATTGAAACCTTTATATTATAAAGTGACAAAACACATAAGCAAGTGTAGAAACAATCAGTTACAAAGATCGCATACGGGGATGCGAATAAAATCCAAGGAAATCAGCTCAATGTTTTTCAGATAAGATCCCCTACGGAGGGGGGGTCCAGGGGGTGGCAACCCCCCAAGGTGGGGGTGCGGGGGCAACGCCACCGCTTACGGGGTTCGACCTGCCCGGTCAGGTCGCGGGGGTCCAGGGGGCAGCGCCCCCGGCGGGGTGCGGGGCAGCGCCCCGACAAAACGGTACGACCTAAGTGAAGGCAAGAGGCCTACAACCTAAAGCAAAATGAGGTCAAACGACCTAAGGGTGCACGCGACCTAACACAATGGCTGAGCGACCTAACTAAGTGCGCGACCTAGTGGGTAAGGAGGTCGAGCGACCTAAAGTTCTTTGCGACCTAACGGGGTAGAGGGGACACCGACCTAAAGGTACGCGACCTAAGAAAGCACGCGACCTATCGGCAACAAGAATCGAGCGACCTAACGGAAACATGGGTCGAGCGACCGAACTTTGCCGCGACCTATAAATATCACGACCTAAGGCCACAACGACCTAAGAAATAAAGGGGAGCGACCCAAAAGAGGAAGGGTTTAACGACCTAAGCAGTGAAGAGGCCAAGCGACCTAGGTGGTCAGGCGACCTAAGGTCTTACGACCTAACGACCTACGGTCTAAAGGCCATGCGACCTAGAGGATCTGCGAGCTAACGAGGTCGACCTAAGGTGCAAGCGACCTAAGGGACAACGGCCTAAAGTATGGTATGCGACCTAAAGGATGGCGCGACCTAAGGTGAGAGCAGGTCGAGTGACTTAAGGTGATGCGCGACCTAAGACACACGCGACTTACGACCTAAGGAAAGCAGGCGACCTAACTCCACTCACAAGGCCTAATGCCCTAAGAGTTAAACGACCTACGACCTACGCTACCAACTCACGAGCGACCTAAGTACTAGGTCGTGAACGACCTAACTCCGAACACACGAAAAGTGGTCCGAACGATCTAGGAGCTATCTCGTATGCGACCTACGACCTAAGTCCCACACGACCTAACTCCGAACGACCTAAAAATGGCCAGAACGACCTACATGCAGAAATTTCGCCAAAACGCCAAAAATCGGAGTTTTTCGCCAATCCAATCCAAAACAAAAGCAAATATTCATGCTAAAGTGATAGGGAATCATTCCCAACAACCCAAGATAGTTATAGACAAGAATGTGAGTTAAAAATCTCACCTTTGCACTAAAGTTTATGAAGATGAAGCTTGAAAGCAAGAAGAAGCAATCCAAAGCTTGAATCCAATATCTTCTACTTGAATTTGGAGTTGAATGTTGGATTTGCAATAGAATTTGTGCTTGGAGTTTTAATTTCCCATTCCCTCCACCATTAATGCCAAAGCTTGATTAGTTAGGAAATTTATGAAGAGTGAGGAGAAGAGGGTTGGAACTTGGGCTTAATAGGCTAAACTAACCCAAAGTCCAAAGCGGGAAAAGTTAGTGAAATTTCACTAACTCCAAACCTATCGATGTTTATACTTAAAAAGTTGTAAACGACATTTCGAACTCAATGGAAGTGGTCTCGAGTCCTAATTTGACCGTTTGCAAAAAGTAGCTTTTCGGACCAAAATCCGATTAACGAGTTAATATTTAAATAAAATATTTAAATACAAACTCGATAAATATGCGGGTTGTTACACAGGTGCTATTCCGGATGGTCCTGCTCCGTTCTGAACTCCATCAGTTTCTCTATTCTGTGCTCCAAGTTGTCCAATTTGCTGGAATAAGCTCTGAATCAACTCCTCCTGCCTCTTCATCATTGTCTCCATTTCGTCCCTAGTGATGTAGATTGATGCTTGATTCCCTCCTGAGGAGGCCTCTTGACTTCCTTGTGGTTCACTTCTCTCAGGCCTTGGCCTTCTACTCGATTGTCTTGTCATAATTTCTAGATCTGAACTCCTGGATTTTCAAATTCAACTTCTTCCTGAATTAGCCTTCTCAGTGAAAGCACCAAAATGTTTGCGCCAAAATTGGTCACAAACACCCAATACCGCGAAAGCACCCGTTTACGTACTCAAATTAATAATAATCAACACAGTTCTCAGCAACAATCAATATAGAATTCAGATCTAAGCAACTAATCACAATAATTCACAGACAATAATCACAAACACAGGATTTATAGTGGTTCGGCGTTCGTGCCTACGTCCACTTTGAAGGTTTTCTCTTTATTGCTTCACTTGATGATCTTATTCAATTACAACGGGTTGTAGCTTTGAACTTGATAATCTTAATTGATTACAACGGATTATAGCTTTGAACTCTGAACTCAACAGCAATAGTGACGAATAGGATTGAATTCAGCAGAGTCTGGACTTGCTTTCTCTCTTTTGAATCTCTCCTCTTTTCTGAATGACCAGGGGCTCTATTTATAGGCGTGGAAGGCCAAAATCCCGCCCAAAACCTGGAGAGACTGCTTGGCACGTGACGGGGGGCCCACAGGCCCGCGTTCTTGGACTGCGTGCCCAGTTTGGCATCGATTCGAAGTGAACTTCGAATCGATCAAAAAATTGTCCAATTGCGATGAAACTTGGCGTGGACGTTCTTCATCATGTAATCAAGCTTCTGTGAAAATTTCATGGCATTTGGATCAAGGGATTGAGAGATATGATCGATTCAAGGTGATGCATTTCGGTACGCTGGCAACTTCGAACCGATCCTATGGGTCGTTCGAACCCATATGTTTCGAACCCATATGGTTCGAATCCATATGGTTCGAATCCATACGGTTCGAAACCATAGGTTCGAATCGAACCTGTTGCATGAGGGGGCAGCGACGCTTCGAATCGATGGCTTTGGATCGATTCGAAGTTGTTTTTAACGTGTAGGGTTCGAAGACAGCATGGACTCGAAGCTTGTGATGGGTTCGAAGCTTGAGGTGGACACGAAGTGGTGATGGATACGAAGTTGATGGACGGATTCGAAGTAGTGATGGATACGAAGTTGATGGATGGATTCGAAGTAGTGATGTATACGAAGTTGATGGATGGATTCGAAGTGGTGATGGATACGAAGTTGATGGATGGATTCGAAGTGGTGATGGATACGAAGTTGATGGATGGATTCGAAGTGGTGATGGATTCGAAGTAGTGATGGAGTCGAAGCATGAATTGGCTTGATGGATTCGAAGGGTGACGTTGGCTGATGGATTCGAACGTCGCCTCTTCCTATGGGTTCGAATATGATGGGTTCGAAACAGATGGTTTCGAACACGATGGTTTCGAACACGATGGGTTCGAATATGATGGGTTCGAACATGATGGGTTCGAACCGAGCAATGTGTACCTTCTTAACTTGAATCCATCATAACTTGAGCATATGACCTCGGATTGACTTGAAATTTGAAATGCTGGCTTCTATGGTCTTTCTTGTCATGCCTTATTAATTGTGGCCCGATCCGGGCTTGGACAGAATTCATCGATATCCATAGTGAGGTGAAATACGACCAATCTCTGAGGCGAACTATTTTCTGTTTTTGACCAATCTTTTGGTATCACGGCTTTTGCCCAAAAAGCGGGATAACAGAAAGTTACCCAAGTTTATTTCTATTTATTTTAATTAACTAAATGTTCAACAATATTATTCTTTGTTTCAAAGGTTACAGTTTCAAATTACCTTTAATTTCATTCATAACCTAGCATTAAATTACATATTTTAATTAAAGGCTCCAATTATTAATTAAATTCCATTTTACTACACTAATTAAAACTATAAGATAACGGAAACTTAAGAATTTAAATACCGGGTTAAATTTCATATTATTTTAAAGATAATAGATAAAGGTTGATACTTAAAACTTATATATTCAATTATAGTTAAAACAATTAATTTTTTTTATTTGGTTTATCAGAAAAAATCTGCAGTAAACTACTACAGTGGCCTTCCCGCTTCGAAACTCAAAAATGAATGTCGATGATGTGGCCTCCATCACCGAAATTATTTTCCAGCGACAGAGAGGGGAGTACATAACTTATTTCTTTTTTTAAAATTCCTTTAAAACAATTCTTCCAAATTATATTGAAAGATTTATATCAGAAAATACTTATAAACAATATTATTATATTCCAAAATTATTCGAAAGAAATTTCCAAAAGCCCGAAACTTAAGTTCTAAATTTCCAATTTCATTTATTTTATTTTCAATCTTATTTCCATTATTATTTATACATTTTATTACCTAACAACCAATCTATTGCAACCAAATATATATATCATTTGAAATTTTTTATTTTATATATATAGAAAATATAATAGGCAAAATTATTTCATTCACCTATATTAAAAACAAATATTATGTCGGTCTGTCCTATAAAGTATTTAGAAATCCCTATTGATGTCATAGTGTCTCATGCACCAACCAGAATTTATAAATACAAAACGGAACAAATTAACACAATATTAAAACCTTTTTATAACACTAACAAATACGCTTTGTCATATATACTCTCGATGACTCATCATAGGGTATTACTACCCTATTAGTAAAGAGGCAAACCCCACAAAGCTAAGGTTTTCACTAAACCAAAGCTCTGATACCAGATGTAACGCCACGCCTTTTCGCACGATTTAAATCGACACACGTGCCAATTCAAACCATATGGAAGGGAGGATTTGTTATGGGGTAAATAAGAAAAAGAAGGGAAAGAAAAAAACAAAATAGAATCTTACAGCGGAACGATAAAATATAATAACCAAATATACGGTTCATGAAACTATTTTATAAAATATTTGATTTTATTTATATTACACAATATCAGAGTTACACATACCAGAGAATAATAATTAATGCAGCGGAATACAGTGTGTAGTGGAATACTAAAGTAAATAATAAATAATCTTCGTCTTCGTCCTTCAGAATAAAATCTTCAAATCCTAAAATGTTCGGACTGACCCGAGCGAATTGAAAAGACAAAACACTCGAGTCGGAACTAAAATATCTTATGTGTGTTAAATCAACATAAATAAATACGAGTGTAACGGCGTCGAAGATGTTTACGGGATTTGACATGTCCTATCCAGTGTCTAACGTGAGTGCAGTAACTCAAGAGATGCTCGGGATTCACATCTCCTAAGGATCCGTTAAACTATTTACTATGTAGTACTATTTCGCTATTATAATAATGTCTATTAGTAAAATAAACTTACTTTAAAATAGCGTTAAGGAGTGACCCAATATTCCCCTTAATACATAATATATTCCCATAGTCTATACAGTACCGTAATCTCCCCCGTACTGGGCGTCGTCAGAGGGCACTCCATAGGTATGGTACATAACCAAAATCGTATAAGGCGCGCTAGGGTAGGTGACACGGCACAACTAGGCAATGCCAGGGTTGATATACCAATTGCTATCCGGGCTGGTGGTAACGCATAGCCGCAGCTACCGCCCACCTCGAGCCACACCCCCAAATAAAAAAAATCAAAAGTGGCCACCGAATCAATCCAAAAGTCAAAGTATAATATCGAAGGGATGTGTCCGATCAAAGGTGATACCTCATTGGCCCGTGAATCGCTCCTATTTTAGCCACCTTATGCCAACTAATGGGAGTTGGGTCCACGTATTTACCTCAAAGGAAATGCCGCCACCATCCTACTTCATTCTGCAATCTCCACCGCGTACACGGTCGTTAAAGTGGTTTTCGGAGTTGGCAGAGAGTATGACAACTTCCGATCCCGGTCTCTTTAACAACCAATCGTTATTATAACACCGTGGTCATTTTAAAATAATTATACTTCAAAACCAGAATAAAATATCCGTTTCAAAACCATATAAATACGATATCATTTCTATTTTAAAACTCAAATCAATATGATATCTTTTTATTTCAAATATATCCTTTTTCAAGAAATCATAGCACTTTCAAATCTATATACCTTGAAATCTATAGCTTTGAAACATAACTTAATATACTTCCATGGTTTACATATTAAATTACTTTATATAATAAAATAGCTTCTTTAATTTTTTAAATAAATCCCAAATACCGATTTGAACCTCCAAATAAACCGTTTCAATTCATATATTTCAAAGCTTCAAATATTTCATCATTTCAAAACTAGTTCTTTGATAATTTCATATATATCAAATTCAATTACTATTATTTAGATTTTGAAATGTTTATTTAATAAATCCAATATAATTTAAGTAAACTTTTAACTTCAAACAACTGGATGTTCTTTAATTTATTTAACTTGATATATTCATTTATCTCAACTTTATATTCATTTAAATCACTTTAAAACCAAATCAAGTTATAAAGATCACACCCTTTAAAATCTCCCTTTTTATTTTAATTTCAAATCAAATTTATTCAAGTCCAATCCTTAAATAATTCAATTCAAACCAATTTCATATTTATCTTCCAACTTAAATTCCATTTAAGTCATTTAAAAACTCTTTATATATACAATATCTTAAATAGGTGCTTATCCATATAATATAAAACAATCAAACTTCATTTTTAAACTTATTTTTATTAAGAAAACTTATACGTAGCTTAAATTCAAGAATTTAACTATATATATAATTAATATTTATGTGCCTTCAAAATCAATATTCATTAAACCATATTATATAAAATAATCAAACTTTATTATTGGCTTATTTTATATTTCAAAGCATATTTATATATAGCTAGAATCAACAATAAATTTGACGTTTGTACAACAACAAAAATCAAAATTTATATAACCCGTATGTTTCTTTACAGAACCATAGAAATCATTTCAAAACATTTATATATATATAGACTGCGGTGTTTGTATATAATTTTCTACCCTATGGTCAAGTGATACAGATATATATCATTTCAATCCGTAATTTAAAACAAAAATTACAGTTGTATATCATTTCAAACCGCAATCTCGAATGAAAAAATATGCATAATAACTTGCAGTTTATAATAATGTAAATGCAACATCCATTCATCCAATATCAAACATCAACCATTTATCACAAACATCATCCAATTGAATAATAACATCAATATAGAACGGATAATAAACAACAGGTATTAACTAGCAGTTTATATTTAATAATAAATTATATAACTGTTTACTGGCAGTTTAAATGTAATAAATAAATAAATAACAATTTAACTGGCAGTTTTATACGCAATGAATAATTAATATAACAATTTAACTGGCAGTTTTATATGCAATGAAAAATTAATACGTAATTTGACTGGCAGTTTTTTTATATGCAATGAATAAATTAATATAACAATTTAACTAAGATGAATGCAATTAACTGAGATGATGATTAAAAACATGCCAAAAATTTATAAATAAATTTCAAATCACACCATAAATTAATTTAGCAAACATAAGAAATTTTAGAAGTTGTGAGTGGGTTAAAACACTCACCTTTTGAATTTAAATTGAATTTAAACCCAAAAATTTGACCGTCTTAGAATTCGTCCAAACCAGCGTCATCAAGTCTAGAATTTTAATACGATTCTAGCAAAAGAAACCGTGTGTAAAATGGATATCGTATGCAAAAGTTATGACGATAATTGCGATTGAATCAATTAAAAAAAGAAGAAAAGAACACTTTAACTCACCTTGTATGCCACGTCATCAGAAAGTAACGCACGCAACTCATCTCGAACACGGACCGAAGCCGCCATTGCTAACACAAAACATGCCACCAAGCGAACGTCGAGACCCCACTTCAGCGCAATCTCACTGCGCCGTCCCTCCCGAGTTGCGCTACTAGCACTCGCGACGACCTCTCAGGCGATCGAACGCCAAAAAAACTGCAGCAGCCGCCGCGACTTTAAACCCAGGCTGAATTTTAGCGAGCAATCCGACCATCAAAACGACGAACAAACCATATAGATGCGCTTCCCTTCGTCCTCTCTTCAAAACCCAAAAACGATTTTGCGATCCGACACCGTTCATCGACGCGCGATGAACGACCGAGAATTGATTTAGAAATTCTGGACAAACGATGCATCGAATCAGAAAACGAATTTCAGTTTTGAGATGCGTACATCGAAAGCTTCAATATATAATTTTTTTGAATTTTTTTGAGGAGTTTGAAATTTGGCTTTGATTTTGATTTGTGTTTGGATCTAGAATTTGTTTGTCTACCATTAAGGAGGGGGGAAAGAAATTGTACGTACAGACAAATGAGAATTAGGGAGGCTAGGGTTTATAATGATGTATTTATAGACAAATTTGAAATAGAATGGATCGGATAAGATAGATGTATGCGCTAACGACAAAGTGGCCTAAAAAGCGCGTTCTAACTCCGGAACGAAATTGAGTCAACCCATATATCAAAATAGATGTTTCAAAATATTTTAAATGCAATGGAAAAGATTTCAAGTCCAAATTCCATCGTATGAAGAAGTTATGCTAAAAAACAATATTTTCCAAATTGATTTCAATTGATTTCAGTTGCATTTATTTCAAGGCGTTTCGAGTCCGCACGATCAAACGACAAGTCCGATCGCTACGAAACTTGAAGTCCTACAATAATTCACAATTACGGATTCGATGAAACTGGTTTCATCGAAATCCGAGTCAGTGGCCAAGATGGCTATTTTTACACTTTTTAAATAAATTAGTAATTTATTAATTAAACCCATTTTTAATTTCAATTCTAAAATTTACAAATTTTATCACTTTTATATTTCTCAATCGTTTACAACGATTTAAACAAATTTGAATGTCAATTTAGAGATGATTAATTTATAAATTTCAATATTAATTCTAAATTTCATTAAATTCAACATTATAAATTTAATTTCCAATAAATCTATTAAATTCACTTCCATTCTATTATTCAATTTATTATCACACCAGATGAAAACAACATAGGATTCAAAATCTATTATACTAATATCCTCACATTCCATCTAGTCTCAATTAACATAATATTAAATGTTGAATTTCATTTATTTGCAATAAATTCAATTATTGAATTTTTCACTTCAATCAAATTAATAAATATTGCTTTCTATTCTTTAAATCAAAAAAATTTCATATAATAAATAGGGTTAGCATTAATTACATCTTATAACATTCACCATCTTTAATGACAAATCAAATCTACCCTAACTGCACAAATTAAGTCAAATAATTATAATTGATTTCACATTAAATGTTATTAATTATAAATTGAAATCTCAATACATTCGGTTATAGATTTAAAATCTTGCTATTAATAAATTCACATTTTGTGGGTATAATTAACATTGAATTATCGATTTTATAGTTTATCCCCATATTATTCCCTCAATTAATTGTAACTTTGAATTCATTCCCATTTTACAGATTTCAATCAATTACACTTTACAATTTGTTTCCAAGTAATAGGTATTGCATAAATTAAGTTACTTATCAACTTGTATCAACCTTATTTCATAAATTTACATTCAATCACTACTCAAAATATATTAATTCATTAATTAATTCAATCTTTACGTTTTGTTTTCTTACATTTGCTTTATAGCCTAGTCTTAACATTTACACTAATCCCATTTCATTCAATCCACAAATTTTTAACTTTAAATTAGCATTGGTTATATCCTGATGCACTAATATTTCGAAATTTCATCTCAATTCTTATCAAACTTCATTTATTTCCAAATAAATCCACTTTATTACATTTTTATTAATAATCTTGGTTCCCCTTCTTATTTTATTATCAAACAAAAACTATCATGATTACTCTCTAGCCTAAATCCTATCAACTACCAATTTATTACGTATTATTGTATAAATTTGCTTTAACTTTATTACCTAAATTTTCATTCAGTTACTATTAAGCAATATTATTTCATTGGATAATAACACTTAATTTTATTTACTTATATTTTTCTTTATACCCAAAAGCAACAATTTACAACTTCCATTATTATATTAATTTGAATTCCATTCTAGTTAATATTTTCTTTTATTTTTATTTGATAATTCACTAATTCAACATTCCCCTTTGTTTCCTATATTAAACTTAAAACCAAGTATGACGATTTACGTTATTTCAATAAATTGCCATATAGAATTTAAATTGTCAATTTTAATTACAATTGCTACATCTGATTTCTACATTCGCTCCAATATAAATTATAAGATTTTTATTTCTTTCTAAATTTAATTACAAAATATTAATTAAATTAACCAATTTATTTACCAAAATTTACGGGTTGTTACATCCTTCCATGAAGTTTTGAAGCCAAAGTGACTGCCATTCAAGAATCAAAAGATTTAAAACAGATGAAAGTTGAAGAACTCATCAGAAATCTCACCACTTATGAGCTAGAAATGAAATTCAAGGAAGAACGTGAAGGAGGTGACACTCGAAAGAAATCAATAGCTCTTAAAGGAACAAAAGAAATTGGTGATGATGATGATGATGGAGCAGCAGAATTGGAGCTGATAATAAAGAAATTCAAAAGGTGGAATTACAAATACGGAAATCCAGCTCGAAATCAAAATTTGAAAAGCAGAATAACCAAAGCACTAGACTACTCAGAAGAATAGAAGATCATCTGTCACAAGTACAACCAACCCGGACATATCAAGCCTAATTGTCCTCAAAATCGACGTGACTTTGAAAAAAAATCAAAAGGGAGAAGTTTTGCAGCCACGTGGAATACAAGTGATGAAGATAATCTGTAACAACCCATAATTTTGTGAATATTTTTAATTAAATTTTGATTTGAAATTTTGATTTTTAAATCATTTAAAAGTGAATTTTTAGAATTTTTCCAATGTAAGTTTGGAATTCGTTTGTAATTTATTTTTCAAATGCAATAAATAAACAATTTTTGAAAATTTTATATTTTGGTCAAAATTTGAAATTTCAGTTTAAATTTTTTTAAAAATTTTAATTTTTAAATTTTAGTCTTTTCCTTTGAAGCAGAATCTATTTATGATATATGTTCTTCTTTTCGTTTCATTAAATTCTGAGTTATACTTTTTAAATTAGATAAATTACAGCATTTTACACGCAGTTATTTTCTGTATTTCAATTTCTATTTTTCTATGCTCATTTCTATATTTTTATTTTCTATCTTATTTTATTTTATTTTTCTATTTTGTTTATCTAAACTTTATTTATTGGATTTTACTTGTGTGTATATCTTTTCATAAAAGGCTTGGAAGAAATCAAGGAGACACGCGTTACATTTCTTTAATGCTTGCCTTTTTATTTACCTATCCTCTTTATTACTTACCCTAGCCATTCACCATTCATAGCCGTGAATTGCTCTTATTAATCACGTACAAACATCTCAAAATATCCTCTTTTCAATTGCATTTAAGAATAATATGTGTGTGTGTGTGTGTGAGAGAGAGAGAGAGAGAGAGCCTTTTTGTTTTCCTATCATTTACTCCTCTTTAGCCGTTAAAATCTTTTCTTGCTGTAACGACCCAGAATTTTCGAAGTCGAAAATTCTAGATAGTTATGAAAGAAGAAAAAGATAGAAGAAGAAGAAGAACAGAAACACCAAACATCTCACATTTCGCAGCGGATAAAATACAATAATAAGTAATTACAGTTTACAAAAGAATATTATATCTGTCGATTACATTTAATATACATCAGAGTTTCACATATATACAGTCACTGAATATATACAATTATCATGTCTCAGATTAACAATATTATAAATATAGCGGAAATACTCTATACGCTCTTGCCATCCAGCTCGCCTCCTGAGCTCAAGATCGTACCTACCTGAAAATCTGTAATACTCGGTCTGACCCGAGCATTACACCAAAGTAACACCCGGGTCAGGTTGGAAACCAGCGTGAATAACCCAACTAACATGGAATATCAAAGCAAACAACTTATATAAAACCCAGGGTAACATATATCAACTTAACAAATTCGCAATTTGCTATAGATAACACTTATTTCACACATCAATTTCTAAATACCAAACTTAGATAAAATAATCCAATTCACTTAAATCATTTCATTCCATCCTATTGATTTCACAAATCAATTTATAGAAATTCGAAGCAGTTTCGGGTATTTCCTAATACCCGACCCCGATCACTTCGAAACTCATGTCATCCCAACCCAAGTTATCCGAATGAATTGCACAACATCTCATATCAGTGACATCAACTCATTCAAAGCATCCAATACCCTTCAATCATCCATGTTTAATCGCATACACATCAATTCAACTGATTCTAATTGAAATTTCAAACTTCAATCACTTAGATTTCCTCATTAATTAATTCCAAATCAATTAATTAATCAACTCTTCCATATCCATTCATCTTAATTAACAATCCTGGATTAATTTTCTTTCAATTATATTCAGGTGATTATCTTTAATTCATTTCACGATATTAAATATTCTTAACCCATAATCAATAAGTAATCTTTAGTTACTTCACAAATTATTTAACTAAAATTAATCACACTAAGTATTCTTAATTACTTATATTAATTAACTTCTCATAAGTCACTCATTATGAATTAATGAATCTCAACTATTCAAATCTTTAATTACTTCATTAATTATATAAATTACCGATTTCCAATTATATTTCAATTTATCTTAATCTGAATTAAACTACAATAATTAAAATACCATATTAATCATTCTTGATTTATCTTACCCTGCAATTAACTATCCATTTATTTTCTTCATTAAATAAATCAATTTCTCCTTAATTAATTATCTTAATTAATCTCTTGTTTAATTACACAGTAATTGTATTTTATTAACGTCACTATACAATTATTTATCAAGCCATCAGATGATTATTCTGAATTACTCTAACTTAAATAATTAACTTATAACTTAAGTTATTGATTAATTCAAACCCTTAAATACTAAATTAATTAACCCAAACCATTAATTAATTGAATTAATTAATTATCCATTTTAATCACCCTTATATTTCTTCCAAAATCCAATTTATATATTTCGATAACTCAGGGTACTGAAATATTCAAGCAATCCACAGCATTCAGCAGTCCAATTACCTAAAATATTTATCACAAGATACCAATCATTCCAGTATGAACCATACAGTACTATATAATATAGCACATCAATCCAATTCAACCATTCAACCAATCATTTAAATTTAACCATTTAAATTTAAATATGAATTCAGAAACGTGAGGTTTTCTCACCTTGTTTTATTTGCAATTCTGTAATAACCCGGATTTTGGACATCTGTTAATTGGATAATTAACTATTTTATTTGGATAAATAGATATCTGAATATATATAAGTAGATTTGAAACTATAATAATTAAATCTGCATGATGAATCTTATAGTAAATTAATAAATTTAAGTTTATACATAATAGTCCAAATTTGAATAAAATTGGATAAAAAGATTTAATGTACATTTGTAAACATAATACATTTTCTTTATATATATAAAGTATAAAAAATTAAATAAATTTAAGTAAGGGTAGTTTGTAAACATATAAGGATTTAAAACATACATGTAAAAAGATATTACATAGATTAAGTAATCAACAAAATACCTTAGACATGAATAAGAATAAAATTTAATAAAGAATATTATATAAAAATACATAAAACATATGTAAACATAATGCACACCTATAAAGATAACACATAAACAAATATAATTTGTGACATTTAAACTTGAGCAATGAATAAATGGGTTATATTCTATTTTTCTTTAAAGATTTTATTTGTATAAATTTGAACAAAAAAGAAAAAAAAGAGGGGAAACATCCATTAATTTACAAATGTATTTACTAATTAGATTAATTAATATAAAGGCTTTAAATATCATTTTAAATGAATGAATATGAAGTAGTTACAAGTGTTGATCTATTAAGAGTTATAAGAAACACATGTGGGTTAAGTAATAATAGATCATGACAAGTGTCACATTTGTAAATTATTTTCCTTAAATTTTAGTAAAACAAAATTTTATCTCTAAAAGATTATTACATCTTCATCATTTAAAACTTTTCATCTCATTTTCTAAAGAAGCAAAGAGAAAAAAAAATCAATCTCCCCTTCATCTTCAAAATCTGAAATTCATCAAACCAAAATAATTTCTGATATAAAAAAAAAGAAGAGAAGAAGTAACCAGCTGAAAACAAAATATACGTGGGCAAGATCAACCCAGCAAAAATTCAAATTCAACAAGTTGTCTCAAGTACCAATTAAATCAAGCTTCAGAAAAAAAATAGAGATCAGGCAATTTCCAGGCTGCTATGATCAACTAATGCAAGGTGAGTGACTCTGAAAGTTCTGGTACATTTTAATGTTGCATGTAAGTAAACTGCTTCTATTATTAATGCTTCCACCTGATAACAATGATGTTTGTGACTTATCTTTAACATAACTTGTGGAAATTTATTTGTATGGTGAAGATATGCCTGTAAGTGGATTGTTATGCAATTATTAAACAAGTAGCATGTACAAGTTTATAAGCCTCTGATAATTGATACAGGATTACAAATCTAATTTTTTTTAAATCCTAATTTCCTTGTATACAGACCATATTAAACAAGAATTTTTGAAGGAAAATTGATTAAGGTAATGCAACTTCATTTCTAAAAAGAATTTTCAGGAGAAAGTATTAAATTACAATGAGAAAATAAGAAATAACAATAAAGTTCTTTTAAAACAGAAATTGTACCCTGTTCAAGTTTATTAGGTGAGTGAACTACCCTCTTTCATTTAGAATCTGCCAGTATCTTGACCTAGTGAAATGTTCTGAAGTTTGGTTGTAAGAATTTGCTTGCATGTGTGAGTATACCTAAAAGTAATGAATGCATGTTTGGAGACAAAAGCCTTTACTCTGTTAAACCAAGTACTGTTTAATTTTTTTTATTTAAAGAATTAAATTAGATATCTCCTGATGCATGTGAATTCTCAGAATGAAGTAGGCTATGTATGAATAAATATGAGCATGATTTCTACTTATATGATTGAATAAAAGTATGTATACTTGACAAAACTGTGTGAACTCTGTTCTTAGTTTTCAGAGCTTAAAATGTTGATCAAAAACTCAAAATATCCATAACTAGTCACTGATAGGTCTTAGATCTCAAAAAAATATGTTTGTTTGAATATAAATTAAAGATTTAAAACATATGCAAGCATCACAAGTTCATTCATTTCTGAAAAATCAAGGTCATACAGTAGGAATTAGAAATCTGTAAGAAATTCAAGTGTAACAACCCTGTATTTTGTGATTTTTTTTGCATATTTCAATTATTTTAATTAAATTTTTGATTTAAAAACTTATTTTATTTATTTTGAATGATAAACTTTAGTTTTGATATGAATTATCATTCCAAAGCATGACTAAAAAGAATATTTTCCAAAAAGTGAATTTTTGGTCAAAATAGTCAAACTTTGACTTTTAATTTAAATTTTTAAAAGTTTGAAAAACTAAATTTTATCTTTTATTATGAAAGTACATAAAATTTTAAGAACACTGCTTTTTGTTTCGTTGGAAACGGATTTAAATTGTGAAAGTTATGTATATTTCAATATTGAGTGCAATTTGTTTATTCTGCAATTTTATTATTTTAAATAGTATAAATTTTATTTTTCTTTGTCATATTTTATTGTAATATGTATTGATACGTTATTTTATGTAAGTTTTTGTCTTTTAATATTTTTGAAGTGAGGTAGGAATTTTTCTAGAGCTAGTAGTATTTTTCTTGTAATTTCCATGCCCCGTTTTCAATTTTTAAACATTTTCTTTAGTTCTTTTCTATTTTTCTCCAATTTAATTATTTATTTTATTTTAGAAATGACAAATAAATTATTTTATTTCAAAATTTTGCTTTATAATATTTTTAAAATGAAGTAGATATTTTTCCAAATCCATTGATGTTTTAATTGTAATTTTTGAACCCTGTTTTCAATTTTTAAGCAATTTCCTTAATTCTTTTTATGTTTTATTTAAAATTAATTATATATTTTTATTTTATTTCACTTTGTTTCGGTTTTATATGTACTTGCTGAAGTTTATTTTGTTTTACTTGATTTAAAAGAAAAGGAAGTATGGAAGGTTTTAAAAGCTAAGAAACGTAAAGTCGTTTCACCGTTTCTTTTACCGTTTCTTTTTCAATCAATGCATCAATTTATTGTAGCCGTTCCTTTTCTTTTGCTTATTCACGTGAAAGTTTCTCATTCCATCAATAATACACATCCATTTCAGATCTGAGAAAAGAAAAATAAGCAGTGGCCTCTCTTCCTCCTCTCATTTTTCTACTACTACTTCTTCTTCTTCTTCTTCTTCTTTGTTTTGGTTGATTTTTGCCTTGCTTCTCTTGCTTTGTTTGGCCTAACACCTCCACTATCTCCTCCACCGACTACCACCACTTCATTCTCCACATCATACATGACCAAAACCCTTCCTCCACTGACCAGCAAGTGCCATGACCATCCCATGATGCAAAATCCACAAAAACTATGTTAAAACTCCTTAAAAAGCATGTCTAGCCAACTAGTCTTCATCACCATCACCTTAGATGACCTTGGCCACCTCCTATTGCCCCACCACCACCTTGACACACCCCTAACCATCACCTTCATCCTCTGTCCAGATCTGCAACATGCCATAGCCGAGCCATAGATCCATTTAGCCTAGAACAAAATGAACCAAAAACCCACTATTTGCATAAGCCTCTTCATATTCATGCACAGTAACTCCTCCACCACTTCAATACCTTGTAGCCATGCCTTATAGGACCCAAACCTGAACCAAAGTATGTCCAAACATGAGCCAAAACATTCCCTAAGCCGTGCTAGCAAGTGTAGAAGGCAAGATAAAAGACTGTGTATTCGTATCTCTTTTTATTTCAAAGTTATTCCTATTCAATGTTGTATTGAATTGTAATTTTATTTTGTTTTGTTTTGGGTTGTAACACAAGTTCTAAGCTTGGATCTCTTCCCACTTGAGCCTATTGTTGTGTCATCATGCCTTCTGGATCTGTTATGTCATTCAAATTAATATCTCCAGCATAAAAATGTGAGTTATTCTCACCAGACAATATGTACATATATAACTAGTAAATTGACCCCTTTTGAATCTGTAAAATGCATTATCATGTTACACCTGCTATATTATGATTTTATGCTGTTCACCCATGCTTAAACACATGTTATAACATCTGTTACTATTATATTATGTTGTTTTGCTATTTTATCAGTTTATCACACTGCAAGTTCCCTGTAAATTAGAATCACTATGGGTTGAAATGATACATACCCGGATGGACTTTAGAATAGGGAAAAATCGTTATGGGCTGAAATAATAGGCTTGAACGGTTTTTATTTAATTTATTTTAACTTGGAATTGCGGGTTTGAAATGATAAAACCCGGATTTTCTTTGTAAATTACGGGTTGAAATGATATATTACCCGTATCACTTTACCTAGCGTAGAAAATTATATACAGGCCCGTAGTTAAAATATGTTTTTCTAAAAATTTTAAAATATTTTAGAAATTTAATTATTATAATATTTGATTTGAAATTTAATAAAAATATAACTTTTGTAAAGTATTATTTATTTTCTGGAAATCTATAAGTTAAATAAATTATGGAAAAGTTAGAAAATATAAATGTAAGTTATTTTGGAAATTTTGATTTAATTTTTAAAGGAATTTAAATTAACTTTGAAAATATGATAAATTTATGATATTTTGAATTTAAAATAATTTAAAGTTATTTTATATCATATTAATGATTTTTGATAAAGTTGAATGTGAAACGAATGAATATTTAAGATGAAATTTTGAAATATAACTAAAATTGGAAATTTAGGAGATTGACTTAAAAGTGAACTTTTAGTCAAGCAAATAAAAATAAAACTAAGTTATATTTGAGAATTTGAACTTAAGTGTTAAGTTGAAATTTAATGAAATGAATTTAAAATTGAACATTGCAATTTAATAAGTGAATTATTATTAAATCTTGATTTTTGAATGGAAATTTAACTTTATAAAATCATGAACTTAAGGAAAATTAAATGATGTTTATAAATGTGAAAATGTATGATTTTATGAGTTAAAAATGTTTTAAATAAAAATATAATTGGTTGAGAAATTATATTGAATATTTGAAGTTAATTGACTGCATTTTTGAAATGCTATTAATTACAATGTAAATGATATTATAGTATTTGTAAATGCTGTAGTTGATGATAATGAACTAAAAAGCTAAATTGAATTAAAAACTATTATAGCAATTTTGTAAGTGCTATATTTTTTTTATTTAACTAATTTTATTTGAAATTTAAGTAAACCCTATTACAACATTTTAAAATGTTGTCTTTTGTTAAATTGAACTGTTTTGAATGTATCTTTCCGTAGCGTTTTCTAAATGCCACGAAAAGTGAATTTTCACTGTTTTGATAAACTTAAGTGAATAAATGAACTTTGGAAGTTGAAAATTTTGGAAATTTAATAATTCAATTATTGAACATAATAACTTCATTTTAATGATTAAAAGTGATTTTTTGTGAATATAAACTGTTTTGAAATGTGAATTGAAATGGTATTTTAAATTGAATAAAATGAATAATGATTTGAAATGAATGTGGTTTTGATATTTTGATATATTAAATGATTGAATGTGGTTTGAAAAGATATGATATTTTGATATATTAAAATGATTTGAAAATGGAGTTTTGAAAGATATGACATTTTGATATTAAAATAATTTGAAAGGAAGTGCTGAAAGATAAGATATTTTGAACGAAGTTTTGAAAAGTTATGATATTTTGATATATTAAAATAATTTGAAAGGAAGTTTTGAAAGGATATGATAATTTAATATAATGAAATGGTTAGAAATGACTTGATATTTATTTTGATAAATATTTGAATCGAAAGATATGGTATGATGATATATTGAAATGGTTTGGAAATAATTTAATCTTTATTTTGATAAAGATTTGGGTTTAAATGATATTTTATTTTGAAGTATAATTTTTTTTTAAAGTTATAACTATGGGTTATAATAACAATTGGTTGTTAAAGAGACCGGGATCAGATATTGTCTTATAGCCGGCCAATACCGAAAACCACTTTAACAACTGTGTACGCGGTGGAGATTCCAGAATGAAGTAGGATGGTTGCGACGTTCTCGAGGTATATTACGTGGACCCAACTCCCGTGAGTTGGCATAAATGACTAAAACAGGAGCTATACCGGGCTACTCAAAGGGTCGCACCCTTTCATCGAGCATGCTCCATCGGAAACCATTCTATTACTTTTGTGATTCGATATGTGGCGCCACTTTGATTCGAGGGTATTATTCGAGGTGGGCGGAAGCTGCTGGCTTGCCGTCACCACCGGTCCGGGAGTGCAAACGGTGTATCCACCCTGGCATTGCCTCGCGTGCCGTGTCATCTCCTTATATCGAGCCCACTACGATTTTGGTTTTGAAGATCCGACTGCGTTAAGGTTCACCATCCCCTTAACGCTATTTTCTATATGATTATACTTTATTGATTAGACACTACTGTATATAGCGTATATTACTACATAGTAAATAGTTTAACGGATCCTTAGAGGATGGGCGGTCCCAAGCATCTTCTAAGTTACCTGTACTTTTACTACAGTTCACTTGAGTTGGTTTACATTGTATAAGTATGTATGTCCTAACTCGAGTGTTTGTATTTTTATTTACGCTCCGGTTAGCTTGAGTTATTCACAGATTTGGATTCCACTTCTGGAGATTTGAATCGCTGGAGATTACCTGCTTATGTAGTCTTATCTATTTCAGTTCGGTTGTTCTATTCATCTTGTACTTGGTTATCATATTGAGAACTTCTGTTATACTTTATTTCTTCTATTGTATCTTATGTAACTCTGATATATTTATATAGTAGCTTCATGAACTACTATCTCTTTTACTTCCGCTGTATTATTATTACTCTGTGTCTGTGATCTGTGATTTTTATTTACCATATATTCTGAGATTTGCCAAAATTTTATTTACAACGTGGTATTTTGAGCAATTCAATTCCGGCATGAGTGTCTACCTATACACTTATAATGGATGCGAATGGTTGAAAATACCTGGTTGTTACAGTTGGTATCAGAGCCACATTAGCTCTAGGCAAAACTCAGCATATGGAGTGAATGTATTTACAGAATCACTTTCATTCAAGTTTGAATCTCCCCCTTTTGACTCAATTCCTTTGAATTTTGGAACGTTCCCTACGGTTCCAAAATCCATTCGTATCCCCCACTATTCATCTCTTTTGACTCTGGAGTATTCCATAACTCCGCTTCAAATGATCTTTCAAGTGAGTCGGTGGTCACGCCAATTTCAAATTGAATTGAAAAAAGGGGGAAAACTCCTTTACAATTAGCATTGATTCACCAGAGATTCTTATCTATCCTTGGTTTAGATGCTAATATCTTTTGTTATTTCAAACTTTAACTTTTGAGATAGAATGTAGATTTACCCTAAAAATCCACATCGATCTTATTATTTAAGTCACGGTTGATCCAGTTAAGGTTGCCCGTGATTTATTTAAGCTTATTCACCTCCCTACTCTGTTATTTAATCATCTTGTCTTTTGTTTCCAATCTATTCTTCCAAACGTTTTGAATTGTGCTTGTATATCTATGTTTTGTTTTATATATTGTGTTGTTTGAGTTGTTGATGTTGATTTGGGTTTCCAATCTATTCGTCTGATCAACGCTATCAATAAGATTTCTAAAACACTTTGACAGAACAAACTGGCACAATATTATTTTAAAATTTGATCAGTGAAATAAAATTTTGATATAAAAGTAAATTTATGGAACTTAATAAATTGATTTAAATTGATCATTTGAAATGATAATACTTGATTTATCATTTATTGTTCTATAAATGAATTTATAGATAGTTGTTTATACATTGATTTGGGAACTGAAATGAATTTTGAATAAGAAATTTGAGAATTTAATTTCCGATGGTTTCAAACCTTGTGTTTAAAGTTTTAAAAGGTTATATTATTTAAAGTATTTTTGAATAGAAATTTGTTTCCAAAGAATTTTAAAGTTTAAAATTAGTGCTCTTCTCTTTGTCGCTGGAAAATAACTTTGGTGATGACTGCAGCATCATCGACGTTCATTTTCGAGTTTTGAAGTGAAGAGACTGTTCTGCAGTCTTGCTACAGCTTTGTTTTGGGAATTTAATTTGGTTTGAATTTTCTAAAATATGACTTGATTTATAATATATAATATAGATATATGATTTAAAAATTTGATTCGATAAGTTATGTACATACATTTATTTATCTCTAAAGGTTTGAAGAAATCGGAAATTTAATTCTTAAATTCAATTATAAAAAGAAAATAAATTTTTTGGATGAATATTCAAGCATGAAATGATTTAATTGTATAATACAATTGCATTCAATATAACTTACCTTAATTTTCAAAAGTTAAAATGAAATTGGATAATATACAATACAAAAAGATTTTATAAATAAAATTTGAGTGGTTATAATAAATGTTATACACTTAATTTTAATTTATAAAACGATTAACAGAGGTAAATATAATAAAGGTAATTGAATAACTTACAATAAAATAATGTTAAAAGAACTAAGAATAAAAGAAAGCAGTTATAATAAGTGTAAGTATGTTTAACATAAGTGATAAATATATTGAGAGGAATAAATTTAATTTTAATTAGGAATAAAGAAGAATAAAATTTATTAAGTACATTGTGAGTGTAATAAATGATTATTTTTTCAAACTCATGGTTTTAAAAATTGTTAATTTAAGATGATTGGATAATAAGATAATGAAATTTGGGATAGTTAAGATTTATTTAACTTGTGTGAAGATTTATTCTCTATTTAAGTTGAAATTTCCATGCTTTCAAATTTATTTCCTTGTTTTGATTTTTCAAACTATCTTTTGGTTGTCCTTATCACACTTATCTTGCTATAGACTGGTATAGGCATTTTTCTACAATCTTTCTGTTTAGAAATCTTTCTATAATCTTTGATAAATCCGCACCTTGTTAAACTTACCTATAAAAATAGCCATCATGTATAATTTCAATCTCCTTGTCATCTTGTCCTAATCTTGTTTCACTCTATCTTTTTCTGTGCTTTCCCGTACCTCATTCCTTTTCGGGGACGAAAAGTTTTGAGTGGGGGAGAGTGTAACAACCCTGTATTTTATGATTTTTTTTTGTATATTTTAATTATTTTAATTAAATTTTTGATTTAAAAACTTATTTTATTTATTTTGAATGATAAACTTTAGTTTTGATATGAATTATCATTCCAAAGCATGACTAAAAAGAATATTTTCCAAAAAGTGAATTTTTGGTCAAAATAGTCAAACTTTGACTTTTAATTTAAAATTTTAAAAGTTTGAAAATTTAAATTTTATCTTTTATTATGAAAGTACATAAAATTTTAAGAACACTGCTTTTTGTTTCTTTGGAAATGGATTTAAATTGTGAAAGTTATGTATATTTCAATATTGAGTGCAATTTGTTTATTCTGCAATTTTATTATTTTAAATAGTATAAATTTTAATTTTCTTTGTCATATTTTATTGTAATATGTATTGATATGTTATTTTATGTATGTTTTTGTCTTTTAATATTTTTGAAGTGAGGTAGGAATTTTTCTAGAGCTAGTAGTATTTTTCTTGTAATTTCCATGCCCGGTTTTCAATTTTTAAACATTTTCTTTAGTTCTTTTCTATTTTTCTCCAATTTAATTATTTATTTTATTTTAGAAATGATAAATAAATTATTTTATTTCAAAAAATTTCTTTAGAATATTTTTAAAATGAAGTAGATATTTTTCCAAATCCATTGATGTTTTAATTGTAATTTTTGAACCCTGTTTTCAATTTTTAAGCAATTTCCTTAATTCTTTTTATATTTTCTTTAAACTTAATTATATATTTTTATTTTATTTCACTTTGTTTCGGTTTTAGATGTACTTGCTGAAGTTTATTTTGTTTTACTTGATTTAAAATAAAAGGAAGTATGGAAGGTTTTAAAAGCTAAGAAACGTAAAGTCGTTTCACCGTTTCTTTTACCGTTTCTTTTTCAATCAATGCATCAATTTATTGTAGCCGTTCCTTTTCTTTTGCTTATTCACGTGAAAGTTTCTCATTCCATCAATAATACACATTCATTTCAGATCTAAGAAAAGAAAAATAAGCAGTGGCCTCTCTTCCTCCTCTCATTTTTCAACTTCTTCTTCTTCTTCTTTGTTTTGCTTGATTTTTGCCTTGCTTCTCTTGCTTTGTTTGGCCTAACACCTCCACCATCTCCTCCACCGACCACCACCACTTCCTTCTCGACATCATACATGATCTAAACCCTTCCTCCACTGACCAGCAAGTGCCATGACCATCCCATGATGCAAAATCCACAAAAACTATGTTAAAACTCCTTAAAAAACATGTCTAGCCAACTAGTCTTCCTCACCATCACCTTAGATGACCTTGGCCACCCCCTATTGCTCCACCACCACCTTGACACACCCCTAACCATCACCTTCATCCTCTTTTCAGATCTGAAACATGCCATAGCCGAGCCATATATCCATGTAGCCTAGCCCAAAATGAACCAAAAACCCACTATTTGCATAAGCCTCTTCATATTCATGCACAGTAACTCCTCCACCACTTCAATACCTTGTAGCCATGCCTTATAGGACCAAAACCTGAACCAAAGTATGTCCAAACCTGAGCCAAAACATTCCCTAAGCCGTGCTAGCAAGTGTAGAAGGCAAGACAAAAGACTGTGTATTCGTATCTCTTTTTATATCAAAGTTATTCCTATTCAATGTTGTATTGAATTGTAATTTTATTTTGTTTTGTTTTGGGTTGTAACACAAGTTCTAAGCTTGGATCTCTTCCCACTTGAGCCTATTGTTGTGTCATCGTGCCTTCTGGATCCGTTATGTCATTCAAATTAATATCCCCAGCATAAAAATGTGAGTTATTCTCACCAGACAATATGTACATATATAACTAGTAAATTGACCCCTTTCGAATCTGTAAAATGCATTATCATGTTACACCTTCTATATTATGATTTTATGATGTTCACCCATGCTTAAACACCTGTTATAACATCTGTTACTATTATATTATGTTGTTCTGCTATTTTATCAGTTTATCACACTGCAAGTTCCCTGTAAATTAGAATCACTATGGGTTGAAATGATACATACCCGAACGGACTTTAGAATAGGGAAAAATCGTTATGGGCTGAAATGATAGGCTTGAACGGCTTTTATTTAATTTATTTTAACTTGGGATTGCGGGTTTGAAATGATAAAACCCGGATTTTCTTTGTAAATTACGGGTTGAAATGATATATTACCCGTATCACTTTACCTAGCGTAGAAAATTATATATAGGCCCGTAGTTAAAAAATGTTTTTCTAAAAATTTTAAAATATTTTAGAAATTTAATTATTATAATATTTGATTTGAAATTTAATAAAAATATAACTTTTGTAAAGTATTATTTATTTTCTGGAAATCTATAAGTTAAATAAATTATGGAAAAGTTAGAAAATATGAATGTAAATTATTTTGGAAATTTTGATTTAATTTTTAATGGAATTTAAATTAACTTTGAAAATATGATAAATTTATGATAATTTGAATTTAAATTAATATAAAGTGATTTTATATCATATTAATGATTTTTGATAAAGTTGAACGTGAAACGAATGAATATTTAAGATGAAATTTTAAAATATAACTAAAATTGAAAATTTAGGAAATTGACTTAAAAGTGAACTTTTAGTCAAGCAAATAAAAATAAAACTAAGTTATATTTGAGAATTTGAACTTAAGTGTTAAGTTGAAATTTAATGAAATGAATTTAAAATTGAACATTGCAATTTAATAAGTGAATTATTATTAAATCTTGATTTTTGAATGGAAATTTAACTTTATAAAATCATGAACTTAAGGAAAATTAAATGATGTTTATAAATGTGAAAATGTATGATTTTATGAGTTAAAAATGTTTTAAATAAAAATATAATTGGTTGAGAAATTATATTGAATATTTAAAGTTAATTGACTGCATTTTTGAAATGCTATTAATTATAATGTAAATGATATTACAGTATTTGTAAATGCTGTAGTTGATGATAATGAACTAAAAAGCTAAATTGAATTAAAAACTATTATTGCAATTTTGTAGGTGCTATAATTTTTTTTATTTAACTAAGTTTATTTGAAATTTAAGTAAACCCTATTACAACATTTTAAAATGTTGTCTTTTGTTAAATTGAACTGTTTTGAATGTATCTTTCCGTAGCGTTTTCTAAATGCCACGAAAAGTGAATTTTCACTGTTTTGATAAACTTAAGTGAATAAATGAACTTTGGAAGTTGAAAATTTTGGAAATTTAATAATTCAATTATTGAACATAATAACTTCATTTTAATGATTAAAAGTGATTTTTTGTGAATATAAACTGTTTTGAAATGTGAATTGAAATGGTATTTTAAATTGAATAAAATGAATAATGATTTGAAATGAATGTGGTTTTGATATTTTGATATATTAAATGATTGAAATGTGGTTTGAAAAGATATGATATTTTGATATATTAAAATGATTTGAAAATGGAGTTTTGAAAGATATGACATTTTGATATTAAAATAATTTGAAAGGAAGTGCTGAAAGATAAGATATTTTGAATGAAGTTTTGAAAGGTTATGATATTTTGATATATTAAAATAATTTGAAAGGAAGTTTTGAAAGGAAATGATAATTTAATATATTGAAATGGTTAGAAATGACTTGATATTTATTTTGATAAATATTTGAATCGAAAGATATGGTATGATGATATATTGAAATGGTTTGAAAATAATTTAATCTTTATTTTGATAAAGATTTGGGTAGAAATGATATTTTATTTTGAAGTATAATTTTTTTTTAAAGTTATAACTACAGGTTATAATAACGATTGGTTGTTAAAGAGACCGGGATCAGATATTGTCTTATAGCCGGCCAATACCGAAAACCACTTTAATAACTGTGTACGCGATGGAGATTCCAGAATGAAGTAGGATGGTGGCAACGTTCTTGAGGTATATTACGTGGACCCAACTCCCATGAGTTGGCATAAATGACTAAAACAGGAGCTATACCGGGCTACACAAAGGGTCGCACCCTTTCATCGGGCATGCTCCATCGGAAACCATTCTATTACTTTTGCGATTCGATATGTGGCACCACTTTGATTCGAGGGTATTGTTCGAGGTGGGCGGAAGCTGCTGGCTTGCCGTCACCACCGGTCCGGGAGTGCAAACGGTGTATCCACCATGGCATTGCCTCGCGTGCCGTGTCATCTCCTTATATCGAGCCCACTACGATTTTGGTTTTGAAGATCTGACTGCGTTAAGGTTCACCATCCCCTTAACGCTATTTTCTATATGATTATACTTTATTGATTAGACACTACTGTATATAGCGTATATTACTACATAGTAAATAGTTTACCGGATCCTTAGAGGATGGGCGGTCCCAAGCATCTTCTAAGTTACCTGTACTTTTACTGCAGTTCACTTGAGTTGGTTTACATTGTATAAGTATGTATGTCCTGACTCGAGTGTTTGTATTTTTATTTACGCTCGGGTCAGCCTGAGTTATTCACAGATTTGGATTCCACTTCTGGAGATTTGAATCGTTGGAGATTATCTGCTTATGTAGTCTTATCTATTTCAGTTCGATTATTCTATTCATCTTGTACTTGGTTATCATATTGAGAACTTCTGTTATACTTTATTTCTTCTATTATATCTTATGAAACTCTGATATATTTGTATAGTAGCTTCATGAACTACTATCTCTTTTACTTCCTCTATATTATTATTACTCTGTGTCTGTGATCTGTGATTTTTATTTACTATATATTCTGAGATTTGCCAAAATTTTATTTACAACGCGGTATTTTGAGCAATTCAATTCCGGCATGAGTGCCTGCCTATACACTTATAATGGATGCGAATGGTTGAAAATACCTGGTTGTTACATCAAGTATCAGAATTTGATGTTTCACTAATATAATCTTGATCGTCACTAAAATTCGTGAATTTTAAGAGAAAAAATCTGAATTTTTAGGTTCTTATTGAGTGAACATTTTAAGTGTTATCAGAAAATAGGATTTGGAGCTTTTTTGATAATCGCATGGACTAGAGGAATGTCGAAACAATTTGTTATACTTTCTAAGTGTTATACTTTTTTGATGATACGATAGCAACTAGGGTTTTAGAAGTGGTTTGGGTTCATCAGGGATGTCGAAGCAATTTGTAGTCACCGATGGATTATTGGTGACCGGAAAATAGTGGATAGAGGCAGGGTAATGTGGCGAAGCTCTGAACCATATCACGTGGTTTCTAGTGATCTGGGTGCCGAAACGTGGTGGTTTGAGTTGATCAGTGTTGCTTTCAGAATTGGGCTAAATTCTTGGCTAAATTCTTGATTTCGAAATTAGCTGATGATACTCGGTGCAGGGTGGTCCGGAGGTTAGAGGTGGACGACGTCGACTTGTTGAAGGTCGAGGAATTGGTCGGAGGGTGTTGGATAATGGGTGCATGTGCACACGTACACAAGTACTTCTGGAAGATGGAAAAAGAATTGGGGAAGAAGGTCATTTCTGTGTTTAATCTCGAGTCGCTGCCGTGTTAATCTCGAAGAAAATGAGTTTCATGAGTAACCCGGGACTTTACTCGAGTATTTTGTCTTATGGCCTGAGTGTTTTCATAGGGGGGTCAGTTTTACTTGATGTGTTTATTTACTTAAGGTTTTTTTTAAAGGAATTTGTAACCAGCTTCAATGCAAATAGAATGAATAAGTTTTCTAAGCCTTGATCAAACAGGTTTTTCAAATGTGAATATACCTTAGAAACATAAATAATGGATAGTTATTTACTTAGCATGAGTAATTAAAGTTATTAAAGAAATAACTGGATGTAATTTATCAGAAGATAATTAATTACTTAATGTGATTTATTAAAGGTTAATAAATCAATATAATTAGTTAAAAATAATATAATTAACTAATAAAGGTGATTAATGGTTAATTTATTTGATTTAATTAATTATGGGATAATCACTTGATGAAGGAAATTTATTGAAGGGAAATTATTTAATGAAAGTAATTGTGGATTAATTACTTAGTATAATTAATTGAAGGATTAGTTAATTAAGATAATTAGATAAAAGGTTAGTTAATAAGGTTAATTGAAGGTTAATTAATCAGAGGAAGTGATTATGGAATAATTAATGTAATTTATTTGGGTTTCAGAATTAACTTTAAATAATTAATATAGATGGTATTTAAACGTTAGTTAATGAAATTGGTTGAGGGTGATTAATTAGAGGAATTAATTATGGACTAATTACTTAATTAATCAAGGATGATTAATTCTCATAATGATTTGAGAATGATTAATTAATTTGTTGTAAATTAATTAATGTTAAGTAAGCAGGTTTAAGGGTGATTAAAGTAATTAATTTAATATATTTAAATCAATTAGAATGGTATGGCTAATTCAACCTTGTGTATGGATGTTAGAATGATATTGGGAGCCTTGGATTAATTGTTATCCTTAATTTGTGATTCGTGATGCTGTAGGAATAATATGTTTGATTAAACTGTGATGATGTGGTTATCTATTGATGATGAATTACTGTAACATCTTTTTAAAAAAAAATTGAATTGTATTCCTCTTAAATAATTTGGGTTAAGATAACATTGGATTTGAAGAGACCGAAGTCGGGTATTAGTAAATACTCGAAACCACTTCGATTCTTTATGGATTGATATGTGAAATCAATAGGCTGGTTTAGAATGATTTAAGTAAATTGGATCATTTAATCTAAGTTTTGACACTTAGAAATTGATGTTGGAAATAGGTGATGTCTATAACAACTTGTGAAGTTTTAAATTGATAAATTGCCCGGGTTTACATAAGTTGTATGTTTTGGGATATTCCTTGTTAGAAGAGTTTACTCACGCTGGTTTCCAGCCTGACTCGGGTGTTACTTTGATGTAATGCTCGGGTCAGACCGAGTAATACAAATTTTCAGGTAAGGACGTTCTGGAGCTCAGGAGGCGAGCAAGATGGCAGGGACGTATGGAGAGTTTTCACTGTGATATTGTAGTCTCTGGACATGATTGTTTTGTCCAGTATTTATGTATATGTGTAACTCTGATGTATAAAGATATAAGTGTAATGATATAGTTCTTCTTGTAAAACAATTATTTATGTGATATTATATTTTATCCACTGCGAATGTGAGATTGTGTGTTTCTTTTCTGTTCTTCTTCTATCTCTTTCTTCTTTCTCCTTCTTTTTTTCACTAACTATCTGGAAATTTCGAGATCGAAATTTTCGGGTCGTTTCATTTGGTATCAGAGCTGAAGGTTAAGCGAGAACCTTGGCTATGGAGGGTGTACTCATTAAGGATAGGGTAAGAGGTACCCTATAATGAATTGAGTGTATAAATATGAGAGAGCGTACTTGTTATTTTCTTATATAAAGGATTTTAAATGATTTCAAAAGTAAATGAATCTTATATAAGAAATAGATTATCTATTATATTATGGAAATTGGTTGTAGTATTAATTAAACTAAAAAGTAATAGTAAGAATTAAGAAGTAATAAAAATACAACCAAACTGAAATTAAATTTGGGAAAGTTTTTAGGATAAGGATAATTAATTAATTTATGTAATTAATTAAACTTTATTTAATGAGATTAATTAATGGATAATAGTTGATAAATAAGAGGGAGTTACTTAATGAAGTAACTAGAGGTAAGTAATTTAAGGGACAATTACTTAATGAAGGTAATTAAGAAATAAGTTAATTACCGAATGTGATTAATTAATGATGTAATTAATTTAAAGAAATAACAAATAATATTATTTAATGCATTTGAATGAAGGGGTCCTATTTTCAAACAAGAGTTGTTTGAAAATTTAAAAGAAATTTGTTTTGAATTAAAAACCAATGGTGGTTTAAAATTTTAAAGTATAACCCGGTATGTAAAAGAATTAATATGTATACATGTGGATATACATAATATCAAAGGTGATTGGAAATAAACTCTAAATGGTGAGTTTTGAATTTGGAATAAGATGTGATACCCAAGGTGAAAAGTTTTTGAACTTATAAATGGAAAGATTGTTAATGTGAAGTTTAGAATTTGAAATGGAAGTTCAAAACTGGGTAAGGTTGACTGGATTAAGTGAATTGAGTTTAACTTGGGAAAGGTTAAATAAGTTGAAATGATCAACCTGATTTGGAAATTTCCAGATGAAATTAAGTTTTAACTTGGAAAGTTAAATGATTGATTATATTTGAGAGTTTGAGTGATCTCAAATTGGGTTTGAGATCCGAAAATTGGAAATGGATGGATGTTTTGAAATAATTGGATGATATCATCCTATTGTTATTAATAATCTTTAAAATGTGAATTGGATTTGTTTAAATGAATGAGAGATGGTTTAAATTTGAAATTTGAATTAGTTCAAATTGAATTTGATTTGAAATAATTGAAATTGTTATTGAAGATGTATGAGTATAAGATTTAAAAGGGAAAATTTGAATTGGATTGATTTGAATAATTTGGAATTGTTATTAAAGTTGAATAATTTTAAATTCAATTGGAATTTGAATTAGATTTGGGAGGAAGTCAAGAATAATTCAACTTGATTTGGAGATGGAGTTGAAATAAATTGAAATTGGAACTAGTTCAATTAAAATTTATCTGAATTAGAAGAATTTGAGGTCAAAGTTGAATAAAGTTAAATGTGAAAAGAAACTGAGGTTAATTCAACTTGAATTGGGGTTGAATCAATTTCAGTGGAAATTGAAGTTATTTAAATTGAAATTGGACCAATTTAAATGGTAGAGGAAATTTAAATTGAATTAATGTGAATGGAGAGTGGGAAATGAGCAGTTTTGACTCTAGACTATTTTTAATATGAATTGTTTTAATATGTGTTTCCAAGCTAGTCATTATATATACAACCTTTCTTTTAAAAGCCAAACTATCTTATACTTGTTTTACAATTATTTTTGAAACTGTTTAACAATTTTCTAACTATTCTATAAACTAATTACTATTTTCAACTACTAATTATTATTTTATAGCTATTTTTTAATTATTTAAAATTTCTATGACTATTTAACCATTTTCCAATTATTTTACAATTACTGAACTATTTTACACCTATTTTACAAACTAGTAATTATTTTCCAACTACTTATCTATTTTTAAATTTCTCAAGCTATTTTCTAAATAAAATGGTCGGAGTTTAAACTGTTATTGGTTAGATACCCAATCGAGATAAGAATAGAGGTGATAATCCATATGGGATTGAAGCAGTTATGAGTAAGTGAATAAAAAATCAAAGTGAATGTGAATAGAAATAGAATTGATTTGGCTAATAACCAATAAAGATAAATATGTAGGGTGTATGTATGTTATTCTATTTGCATAGTGATTTGATCCAGATTCGAGCACAGAATTTCGAGATAGTTATATCGATCCATGTGGGATTTTTCACTCGAATTTCGACGGCGAACCTGGATATGGATTGTTGATCAGTTCTCGATATTCTCTATCATAGTTATTACTATGCAAGGAGAATGACGGTTTCTGATTAAGAAACCAGATCTGAGTCCGCACTAGGAAGTCGGGTGGATGATACTAGTTTGGAAGTGAAATTGTGTGATCGAGTGAGCAATCAGATTAGTATGGCGTACGAATGGTATGTGTACATCGTACGGATTTGAATGAAATTGGTATTGAAAAAGAATAATCAAATTTGAACATTTGATTTTGAGTAAACAAAGTTAAATATCTTTGTTTTATAAAATGAAACTTCCCTTGTTTGATCTTTTGCCAGAAGAAAAGGGTTTTTGGAAATGTTTGAAGTATAAAAGGATTTTTATACAAGTTTGAAATGATCCAAAGTTTTAAATTTTTTATATATTTGTGTGTGTGTGTGTGTGTGTATATATATATATATATAAGATCTTATGAGGATTTTGGAAAAGGTTTTGGGAACCTTTGGATTTGTATTTGGAAAGGCTTTTGATTTTTGGGTAAAATCAATATTGAAATTTGGAAAGCCTAGTTTGAGAATTATCGATTTTGGAATAATCGATTTTGTGTAAAGGAGCTTTGTATGAGATCATACTAGGTGTATGATTTAAAGATACTATATATGTATAGTATAAAATGTTTTGATGATGACTCTGGGGGAAAAGGCGCTCCCTTGAAATGAACTTCTCAGGAGTACCACCGGGTGGTGCTGCCTTGAGCCCCAAGGGGGGGGGGTTCTAAAGTTGATCCTGTGAGGAGTCCGGACGAAACTAGTTCCTGGGGATTTTGAGTAGAGTATACCATAGCGAAAGTCGTGTGTGCCGCTGAGAGCCAATAGTCTGCGTTTGATTTTATATCGGTAGACTGTGACCTATGGTATAACATAGCGAAAGTCGTGTGTGCTGCTGAGAGCCAACAGTCTGCGTTTGATTTTATATCGGTAGACTGTGACCTATGGTATAACATAGCGAAAGTCGTGTGTGCTGCTGAGAACCAACAGTCTGCGTTTGATTTTATAACGGCAGACTGCGACCAATGTAGGAGCGGAGAGGTTTCATTTCGACAGCGAAAATGAGAGGCCGCGGAGAGCCTGCAGTTACATGGACTTTTGCTACGACGGCAACATAACCCTAGGTGTAACTGTGATCTTTTGTGTGGGATCCATGGCGTAATCGAGAGGCCGCGGAGAGCCGGCAGTTACATGGACTTTTGCTGCAATGGCAACGTAACCCTGGATGTAACTGCGACCATGGATGGGGGTGATGATTTCCGGAGCATTCTCACCAAAGATATATCCTCTATTTTCAAAAACTGTTTTCTATATTTTCAATAAAATTATTTTCAAAGTATTTTCACTGGATGTTGAAATTGGGTCTGCTAAGTACTTATAGACTTTCAGTCCTACGCCTGATCAATGTATGACCGAATTTCTGTGAGAACGAGGATGGACTTGTTAAAAATCGAGTTATAAAAAGTATTTTTTATAAAAACTATTTTTGTAATGTTATATAGATTTCAAAAGTGTTTTTAAAATGATTAAAGAATATTTTAACTAGTTTTAAAATATTTAGTGAATTCTGGTTTCGTTCCTCTGCGAGGACGAAAAGATTCAAAGGGGGGAGGAATGTAATAACCCGGATTCTAGACATCTGTTAATTGGATAATTAACTAATTTTATTTGGATAAATAGATATCTGAATATATATAAGTAGATTTAAAACTATAATAATTAAATCACAATGATGAATCTTATAGTAAATTAATAAATTTAAGTTTAAATACATAATAGTCCAAATTTGAATAAAATTGGATAAAAAGATTTAATGTACATTTGTAAACATAATACATTTTCTTTATATATATAAAGTATAAAAAATTAAATAAATTTAAGTAAGGGTAGTTTGTAAACATATAAGGATTTAAAACATACATGTAAAAAGATATTACATAGATTAAGTAATCAACAAAATACCTTAGACATGAATAAGAATAAAATTTAATAAAGAATATTATATAAAAATACATAAAACATATGTAAACATAATGCACACCTATAAAGATAACACATAAACAAATATAATTTGTGACATTTAAACTTGAGCAATAAATAAATGGGTTATATTCTATTTTTCTTTAAAGATTTTATTTGTATAAATTTGAAGAAAAAAGAAAAAAAAGAGGGGAAACATCCATTAATTTACAAATGTATTTACTAATTAGATTAATTAATATAAAGGCTTTAGATATCATTTTAAGTGAATGAATATGAAGTAGTTACAAGTGTTGATCTATTAAGAGTTATAAGAAACACATGTGGGTTAAGTAATAATATATCATGACAAGTGTCACATTTGTAAATTATTTTCCTTAAGTTTTAATAAACCAAAATTTTATCTCTAAAAGATTATTACATCTTCATCATTTAAAACTTTTCATCTCATTTTCTAAAGAAGCAAAGAGAGAAAAATCAATCACTCCTTCATCTTCAAAATCTGAAATTCATCAAACCAAAACAGTTTCAGATATAAAAAAAGAGAAAAGAAGTAACCAGCTGAAAACAAAATATACATGGGCAAGATCAACCCAGCAAAAATTCAAATTCAACAAGTTGTCTAAAGTACCAATTAAATCAAGCTTCAGGAAAAAAATAGAGATCAGGCAATTTCCAGGCTGCTATGATCAACAAATGCAAGGTGAGTGACTCTGAAAGTTCTGGTACATTTTAATGTTGCATGTAAGTAAACTGCTGCTATTGTTAATGCTTCCACCTGATAACAATGATGTTTGTTTATCTTTAACATAACTTGTGGAAATTTATTTGTATGGTGAAGATATGCCTGTAAGTGGATTGTTATGTAGTTATTAAACAAGTAGCCCGTACATGTTTATAAGCCTCTGATAATTGATAGAGGATTATAAATCTAATTTTTTTAAATCCTAATTTCCTTATATACAGACCATATTAAACAAGAATTTTTAAAGGAAAATTGATTAAGGTAATGCAACTTCATTTCTGAAAAGAATTTTCAAGAGAAAGTATTAAATTAAAATGAGAAAATAAGAAATAACAATAAAGTTCTTTTAAAACAGAAATTGTACTCTGTTCAAGTTTATTAGGTGAGTGAACTACCCTCTTTCATTTAGAATCTGCCAGTATCTTGACCTAGTGAAATGTTTTGAAGTTTGGTTGTAAGAATTTGCTTGCATGTATGAGTATACCTGAAAGTAATGAATGCATGTTTGGAGACAAAAGTCTTTACTCTGTTAAACCAAGTACTGTTTAAAAAAAATTATTTAAAGAATTAGATTAGATATCTCTTGATGCATGTGAATTCTCAGAATGAAGTAGGCTATGTATGAATAAATATGAGCATGATTTCTACTTATATGATTGAATAAAAGTATGTATACTTGACAAAACTGTGTGAACTCTGTTCTTAGTTTTCAAAGCTTAAAATGTTGATCAAAAACTCAAAATATCTATGACTAGTCACTGATAGGTCTTAGATCTCAAACAAGTATGTTTGTTTGAGTATAAATTAAAGATTTAAAACATATGCAAGCATCACAAGTTCATTCATTTCTGAAAAATCAAGGTCATATAGTAGGAATTAGAAATCTGTAAGAAATTCAAGTATCAGAATTTAATGTTTCACTAATATAATCTTGATCGTCACTAAAATTCATGAATTTTAAGAGAAAAATCTGAATTTTTAGGTTCTTATTGAGTGAACATTTTAAGTGTTATCAGAAAATAGGATTTGGAGCTTTTCTGATGATCGCATGGACTAGAGGGATAGGGATTGGGGTCGGAGGAAGGTGGTAGACCGACGATGTTGGGAAAAATGGGTATTCATTTTTCTGATCGTTGTGGATGATGATACGATAGCAACTAGGGTTTTAGAAGTGGTTTGGGTTCATCTGGGATGTCGAAGCAATTTGTAGTCACCGATGGAAAATCGGCGACCGGACCATAGTGGATAAAGGCAGTGTAATGTGGCGAAGCTCTGAACCATATCACGTGGTTTCTAGTGATCTGGGTGTCGAAACGTGGTGGTTTGAGTTGATCAGTGTTGCTTCAGAATTGGGCTAAATTCTCGGGTAAATTCTTGATTTCGAAATTAGCTGATGATACTCGATGCAGGGTGGTCCGGAGGTTAGAGGTGGACGACGTCGACTTGTTGAAGGTCGAGGAATTGGTCGGAGGGTGTTGGATAATGGGTGCATGTGCACGCGTACACAAGTACTTCTGGAAGATGGAAAAAGAATTAGGGAAGAAGGTCATTTCAGTGTTTAATCTCGAGTCGCTGCCGTGTTAATCTCGAAGAAAATGAGTTTCATGAGTAACCCGGGACTTTACTCGAGTATTTTGTCTTATGGCCCGAGTGTTTTCATAGGGGGTCAGTTTTACTTGATGTGTTTATTTATTTAAGGGTTTTTTTTAAAGGAATTTGTAACCAGCTTCAATGCAAATAAAATGAATAAGTTTTCTAAGCCTTGATCAAACAAGTTTTTCAAATGTGAATATACCTTAGAAACATAAATAATGGATAGTTAGTTACTTAGCGTGAGTAATTAAAGTAATTAAAGAAATAACTGGATGTAATTAATCAGAAGATAAGTAATTACTTAATGTGATTTATTAAAGGTCAATAAATCAATATAATTAGTTAAAAAAAATATAATTAACTAATAAAGGTGATTAACGGTTAATTTATTTGATTTAATTAATTATGGGATAATCACTTGATGAAGGAAATTTATTGAAGGGAAATTATTCAATGAAAGTAATTATGGATTAATTACTTAGTATAATTAATTGAAGGATTAGTTAATTAAGATAATTAGATAAAAGATTAGTTAATAAGGTTAATTGAAGGTTAATTAATCAGAGGAAGTGATTATGGAATAATTAATGTAATTTATTTGGGTTTAACAATTAACTTTAAATAATTAATATAGATGGTATTTAAATGTTAGTTAATGAAATTGGTTGAGGGTGATTAATTAGAGGAATTAATTAAGGACTAATTACTTAATTAATCAAGGATGATTAATTCTCATAATGATCTGAGAATGATTAATTAATTTGTTTGTAAATTAATTAATGTTAAGTAAGCAAGTTTAAGGGTGATTAAAGTAATTAATTTAATATATTTAAATCAATTAGAATGGTACGGCTAATTCAACCTTGTGTATGGATGTGACGCCCCACCTCTATACCCACGCTAGACAAGAACACTACGGTGTAGTGCTATCGACTAGCACGGAGAATAAGGCTGTTGAGGAGCGACCATCCGTGTAATTGCTTTGTGCGAGCACCGATATGCCAGATAGTAAAAACGTGCATTTCATTTCAGGAGGAAATCCGACATGCCGATGCAAACTCAAAGCTACTACACAGTGGCTATCATAGTCTAGGACAAAATATAAACTAATAACACAGATAAATATAAATGCGGAACACAGATAAATATTTCGGGGAAGATACGACGCAGTTTGATACAAACACTGCCGGGGGATAGAATCAAAATAAAAATAAGGAAATATTATTCATTCAACCAGGGGACGTATAATTTATAGACTTCGAAACAAAGATTCGAACGATTAGATAGATTCTTTTTGAAAAAATCCCTTTCATCAAAGATACAATTTGAAGCAAAAAAAAAAACAAGAGACTTATTTTCTTCCAAGGAATAGATTAAAAATTAAAGTAAGGAGTAAGAAATATGAAAATAAGGGCTTCTGTTCGTAAAATTTGTGAAAAATGTCGACTGATCCGTAGGCGCGGACGAATTATAGTCAGTTACAATACATTTGACACGGTACATGTGATACAACTACAACAGTCGACTCAGGAAGTTATATATACAAGTACATTAACGGATATAATATACATGAATACATATCAACCTATACTATGACTCGACAACTCCAAAAGATATGAAAAGTCTTCATAGCTCAAGCAACATCCCAAAGCAGAATATCTACAACCTGTAAATACTCGGTCTGACCCGAGTATTAAATTCAAAAGAAAATAATACTCGGGTCAGTCTAATTCAAACTCAGTTATTAGTGCACAGAAGCAATAATAATTAAATAATTAATAGACGACAGTCACAATAAATTTACCTATCCGATTCTTAAATAAAGAAATCGGATAACAGTAAATATAACGCGAACCAATTCAAATAATTGAAATGTCACTTAACAAAATCAAAACCGATTGGCTGCAGTACACGCACGCGTGCACTGCCTCGCCAATACGGCATATAAAATACGCAAAGGATCAAGGGATCAAAAGTAAAAGAAATACCAATAAAATCAATACCGTGTGGCTGCAGTTCACGCTTGCGTGCACTGCCTTGCCACTACAGTGATGATGTACCCAACGAAAACCGTGTGGCTGCAGTTCACGCTTGCGTGCACTGCCTTGCCACTACAGTGATGATGTACCCAATGAATACCAACAGCAATCAAAAACTGCAGAGGTCAAGTTTGGACGACATAAATGCGAACCCAAATGTACACAATGGACGTACACTACTGGTTGCACATGGATAAAATGAAACTGAGATGCAACTTGGAGCTGCAGAAATATAAACCAACCAAGGTGACATCATACATAAGGTTAAGAACACACATATGCACACGTGCTCCCCTGTGAGATACAACAGAGAGAGGAGGTTTATCACTTACCCCGTTATGTTTAGTGCAAGTTAATAAAACAATGTAAACAATGCATTAATGCATGCATGATGTCTACGTACTTCACACTCATGTTAATGAACACTGAACCATATTTTTGTGGACACACTTATGTACTAAAAATATAAAATGAGCTATCTGGCACATATACAAGTGTGCATCCCATTATTCACACAATTTAATAGATGAAGTAAGCTACCCTAAGACTTATAATTATATGCACAAAGATATGTACATAACTTAGTCTAAATTGAATAGCAAAACAAAGAACAATTATATGGCTAACGTACGTGGAGATGATTGAACATGCAGTGTATATCAAAGTCAAGCAAACAGACAGACCGCAAACTGCATAAGCATAGAGCGTGACCACTTTCATACATAATAGTGGTACCAACAGTCAGAGAAAGGCAAAACAATGCCAGACAGTGAAACCCATCATCACATTATCAAGTGGAGCCAGAAACGACAGGGAATTCAAAGAAGCAATTTCCAATTAGAATCGAAGTGGCCGAGACTATCAAGGGTGTAAATATAAACAGTAAAGCAATGTCAATATGGCAATGCTTCAATTTTATTTACAAAATCACGTGCCTCTCGACCACCAAGCAATCAGGTACAAGGCACGGTAAACTGCAGTGCCTAAGTGAAAGTGAGAATATCATGTTTTAACAAAACAGTGAAAACCGAAGAAGTTCAGTATCACTGCTCACAACAGATGCAACATGAAGTGCCTAAGAAATTCAATGCCGTATAACTCAATGCTACAAGGATGAACGAAATTCAATCAGTGCAGTGATGACCAAGTCGAACAGTATGCAAAGGGGTAGTGGACAGAGCATGCATATGAAGCAACCAGACAAATGCAGCTGGGTTCAAGAGGATGGCAACAAAGTGAATTCGATGCAGTGCAACTACATGATGGCCATACCAGACTACAAGATGTACAATATGCAAGTGGAGATGACAAAGACCACAAGACTCAACCCAGTGTAATGGAACAGTTTCAACTGAATGAAACTGGAAAGTGCAAACAACCCACTGTGAGACCAGACAACTAAAACTGCCATTATCGAGGTACAGCAAGCACTTCGCAAAGTCAGAGGCTATAATCAAGCAACGACATTAATAGGTCAGTGAACAAAAGCAAGTGAAAGTCGAAGTCAATCAGAAATTCACACAACAAGTCCACGTAAATCCTAGAAATTCACGAAATCAAAGAAACAGGCAAAGTCAAAAGAAATCAACAACAATAAAATCAAGTTGAAGCCGAGACAACGAGAACACAATTAAGCAGACGAGGTCAAACTATTTACAGTTAGATGTGAGTAATGTAAATTACTCACCTTTGCCACGAATGAAGCAGCCGAAGTCGAATCGAGTACGAGCACGTCGAAGCAGCCATTATCTTCGATTTCGACGATGCCCTAGATTTGACGAGCATAAACAATCGATCGAGCCATCGAAGTCAGCGCCTTCGAATCCCATACGCCCTGACTACTGACCGAAGAAGAACGAGAGAGGACAACGAGCGAACGCCATTTATTTTGAAGCCCTAGTTTTTACAGAAGAACGAAGAAAGGGGGGTCGCCATTCATTTCTCTTCGTTCGATTTTTGTTTAGGGTTGAGAATGAAAATAATGAGGGGGGAAAAATGGGTCTTTGTATTGAAAATTATCACGGCCCAAAAAAAAACATGACCTTTTAATTTTCAAAGCCCACAATTCTTTTTAACACTTTATAAAAGAATCTTAATTCAATATAAAAACTTCAAATGGCAATTTGCACCAATATTTATCGTTTAAATGTAGATTATTAATTGATGCGAATTACCGGGTTGTTACAGACTTCCCTCCTTAAAGAAATTTGCGTCCTCGCAATCATAAAGAATAAATGGACAAAAGGTAACAACCATAAAACATATCGTCACAAAATGAAGAAATTCGAAATAGGAAGTTCACCATAAAAAGCATGAAGGAGTAAACCTGAACGTGTTTGCTCAATGAATTCTCTGGACTCCAAAGAGAAATCTCTAGAATTTGAGAACCATTGAGAATCTCCTCAAGAGAAGCATCTTTATTTCGAAGGTGCTCAACCTCCGAAGCAATGATGTGAATAGAATGTTGCTCAAAGTTAAACCTGGTGAAACTTCAATTTCTTCAATAATACCGGGCTCAAGAATAAAATCGGAATCCCTAAGGCATTTCCATAGAAGGAAGACGCGTGAAACGCGTCATAAATAACAGAAAATTGAGCCGGTAATAAGAGGCGATAAGCCAAGAAACCAATACGTTCAGTGATAGGAAATGGCCCAATATATCGAGGCACTAACTTTCCCGACCGACTGAAACGCACAACACCTATCATAGGTGAAACACGAATAATTTGGAACAACGGCGTAGTATAATAACGATACGCCAGATGAATCAAAGCTTTATTAATTCGGAACGCCGACGTGGTACAAAACAGTACGTCCAATGAACCGATCACCATAAGAGAACATCAGACGCAAGTCCATAAAAGGAATGAGATGAAGCTCAATAAAACGAAGTACATCGAAACGTCTGATGAACTTGGTAAAAAGATGATTCCATACGGACCTCACCAAAGAAACAACCACTTGTTGCCTACAACTAAGTGCATCGGCAACACGATTTCCCATCCGGGAGTGGTAAATAATATCAAGATCATAAGATGTATGGAGCTCGAGTCAACGTGGTTGACGCAAATCATGTTCCTTATGAGAAAATAAATATTCCCAAGATTCATGATCAGGGTAGAGAACAAATTTCTCACCCAAAATAATGATGCCGAATTTTTAAGAGCGAAATCAATAGCCACGAGCACTAGATCAAGCGTGGCATATCTAGTCTCAATAGGCATTTATGATTTAGAAACACAAGAGACAACACGTTCTCTTATGCAAGAGAATGGCATGCAAACCAACACGATTAGCATTGGTACAAACGATAAAGTCTTGGTTCCCTCGGGAATCACAAGAATAGAAGTATCGGAAAAGAGTTGTTTTAAATAATATTCTTTCCCGAAAAGTTAAAACTTTCGAAATTTACGATTTACTTTATGTAATTATCTTTTCAGATAAATTTTCATTTTAAAATTCAATTTACTATGTCTGATTGTCTCATCAAAGCGTCTAAGAGATTCCTATCGATAACGTTGATCAATAGCATCGACCAGAATTCTTAAAGCACTCAATGGGCAATACAATCACAAAATATTCTCTTAATTTCATAAAAGGAATTTACAAATTTTCACCCTCAAACGGACAAGTCCGGAATTAAACGAATCAGTAAAAGAAAGGGGTCATAGTCCTCGATTTTGCTGAAACGTTTAAATCGCTTCCTCATTCTTTTGAAAGCGTGAACTATAAAAATTTTGAAAACGGTTTTTATTTTGAAACAATTTTTAAAACACGTGATTAAAACAGCGATATCAGTAGAAACTTCGATAAGTGGATTTTCATTCATCAAAAGTGTCACGAGAATCTTCTCAAAGATAGAAAGGGATATCATACCATAAACTTGTATTCATAACAAGTCAATAACGCACGAATTCACCAATGCACAAGAATTGATAAAACTTATCAATAGAAATCACGAAAATTGGTGAAGCACAAATTCTAGAAATCTACACAAGAAATCCAGAAATCACAAGATAAGAGTATGAAAACTCGAACGGAGTATGAAAACTCGAACGGAGTATGAAAACTCGAATGAGAGTATGAAAACTCGAACGGAGTATGAAAACTCGAAGGAGAGTATGAAAACTCGAACGGAGTATGAAAACTCAAATGGGAGTATGAAAACTCGAATGAGAGTATGAAAAATCAAACGGAGTATGAAAACTCAAACGGAGTATGAAAACTCAAACGGAGTATGAAAACCCGAACGGAGTATGAAAACTCGAAGGAGAGTATGAAAACTCAAACGGAGTATGAAAACTCGAACGGAGTATGAAAACTCGAACGGAGTATGAAAACTCGAATGAGAGTATGAAAACTCAAACGGAGTATGAAAACTCGAAGGAGAGTATGAAAACTCGAACGGAGTATGAAAACTCGAAGGAGAGTATGAAAACTCGAATAGAGTATGAAAACTCGAAGGAGAGTATGAAAACTCACCTACACGCGAGCATGAAAATTCATCAACACATGTAACGCATAACGAGAACGGGAGCACGAAAAATCACCTACACGCGAGCATGAAAACTCATCAGCACATGTAACGCAAAGCGAGAACGGGAGCACGAAAACTCACCTACATGCGAGCATGAAAATTCATCAGCACGTGCAACGCATAACGAGAACGGGAGCACGAAAACTCACCTACATGCGTGCATGAAAACTCACCAACACGTGCAATGCAAAGCGAGAACGGGAGCACGGAATCTCACCTACACATGAGCATGAAAATCACCAACACGTGCAACGCAAAGCGAGAACGGGAGCACGGAATCTCACCTACACGCGAGCATGAAAAATCATCAACACGTGCAACGCAAAGCGAGAACGGGAGCACGGAATCTCACCTACACATGAGCATGAAAATCACCAACACGTGCAACGCATAACGAGACGCTATCTCATGGTTGCAAGCCATTAATTTTGACACACGAATGGCCCGAAGACCATGGGGCGCTACCCCACATGTGTGAGTCGGAATCACACAGATTGAGGTCAAGACTAACCTCGCAATCAAAAGAAAAGTATGTGTGAATGAAATCACACAAGTGGTGTCTAGACAATCCTCAAAGCCCAAGAGATATGTGTGAGACGAAATCACACCGATGAGGCCTAGTCTAACCGAAAAGGTATGTGTGAACGAAATCACACAAATGGTGTCTAGACAATCCTCAAAGCCCAAGAGATATGTGTGAGACGAAATCACACCGATGAGGCCTAGTCTAACCGTAAAAATGATCGTCATGATCAACTAGAAGTGTCAATTACACTAAGTTAGTAAATATAAAATTTAGCTCCATGTCCCATAACCACTTGCTTAACTTAAATATTTACGAACAAATTGTAAATCTTCACTAGAAAATTGTCACATGAGGTTCAATCGAACAAGTCCAAGAATTAACCGACGAAGCAAACGCAAGCGTTTCATACCACTTGTTTTACTAAGCCGTTTAATTAGATTTCTCATCCGAGTGAGGTAAAGGCTTGTATATACTAGTAGATTGAAAAAAAAACGGTTTAGGAAAAGAGTTTGATATTGAAAATAGAGTTGAAAACATTTTGATAAAAGAGTTTTGATATTTACTACTAGTATCAAAACCTTTATATTTTTAAAGTGACAAATCACAAAAATGATTGTAGAAACAATCAATCACAAGAATTCACATACGAAGACGTGAATAGAATCCAAAGAAATCGATACCGAATTCATCGAAAGGTATGTTCACAAAAATTCCGAAGAATTCGATTCCAATCCATCAAAGTAGGAATACCCAAAAATTCCTGAAATAGAAGTTATCAAAGTCGACAAAAGTGATAACAACTAATCCGAAAAGAAGAATCGATCAACAATTGGAAAAACAAAGAAGAACGAGCATAAATGCTTGAATGACTTTAGCAAAAGTAAAAGTCAAGTCAATGTCGATATCGAAAAGGCAAAGTCCAAGACAATTTCTTTTATACCAAAGAAATTTTAAAACTATCAGAGAGAGGCACATGAAAGCCAACGAACCATGGATAAACAGACAGAGTCGACAATTGAAATGCAATATGTCGAATAAACAGACAGAGTCGACAATTGAAATGCAATTTGTCTCAAAGATTGATACTCACAACCCAATTGCATGGAGACTGCATTAAGTACACGAATCAGAGACAAGAATGCATATAAACAGCAGTTTGAATAAACAATGCTAGTTCAAATCGAAGTGGGTAAGAGTTGCAGCAATGCTCATGAAAAAGAGTTAGGAATTCATACCTAACAATCAAAGATGATCTTAAGACAAAGATGTGAAATAAAACATCGACAAATAGTTGTAACACATGTTCCTGTCTAAGTTACATTTTATATTCGTCCTAAACCCCAGGCTCTGATACCAAGCTGTGACGCCCCACCTCTATACCCACGCTAGCCAAGAACACTATGGTGTAGTGCTGTCGACTAGCACGGAGAATAAGGCTGTTGAGGAGCGACCATCCGTGTAATTGCTTTGTGCGAGCACCGATATGCCAGATAGTAAAAACGTGCATTTCATTTCAGGAGGAAATCCGACATGCCGATGCAAACTCAAAGCTACTACACAGTGCCTATCATAGTCTAGGACAAAATATAAACTAATAACACAGATAAATATAAATGCGGAACACAGATAAAACAGAAAGTCTCATATATATATATATAATAACTGCTGTCAGTTACAATACATTTGACACGGTACATGTGATACAACTACAACAGTCGACTCAGGAAGTTATATATACAAGTACAGTAACGGATATAATATACATGAATACATATCAACCTATACTATGACTCGACAACTCCAAAAGATATGAAAAGTCCTCATAGCTCAAGCAGCATCCCAAAGCAGAATATCTACAACCTGTAAATACTCGGTCTGACCCGAGTATTAAATTCAAAAGAAAATAATACTCGGGTCAGTCTAATTCAAACTCAGTTATTAGTGCACAAAAGCAATAATAATTAAATAATTAATAGACGACAGTCACAATAAATTTACCTATCCGATTCTTAAATAAAGAAATCGGATAACAGTAAATATAACGCGAACCAATTCAAATAATTGAAATGTCACTTAACAACATCAAAACCGATTGGCTGTAGTACACGCACGCGTGCACTGCCTCGCCAATACGGCATATAAAATACGCAAAGGATCAATGGATCAAAAGTAAAAGAAATACCAATAAAATTAATACCGTGTGGCTGCAGTTCACGCTTGCGTGCACTGCCTTGCCACTACAGTGATGATGTACCCAACGAAAACCGTGTGGCTGCAGTTCACGCTTGCGTGCACTGCCTTGCCACTACAGTGATGATGTACCCAATGAATACCAACAGCAATCAAAAACTGCAGAGGTCAAGTTTGGACGACATAAATGCGAACCCAAATGTACACAATGGACGTACACTACTGGTTGCACATGGATAAAGTGAAACTGAGATGCAACTTGGAGCTGCAGAAATATAAACCAACCAAGGTGACATCATACATAAGGTTAAGAACACACATATGCACATGTGCTCCCCTGTGAGATACAACAGAGAGAGGAGGTTTATCACTTACCCCGTTATGTTTAGTGCAAGTTAATAAAACAATGTAAACAATGCATTAATGCATGCATGATGTCTACGTACTTCACACTCATGTTAATGAACACTGAACCATATTTTTGTGGACACACTTATGTACTAAAAATATAAAATGAGCTATCTGGAACATATACAAGTGTGCATCCCATTATTCACACAATTTAATAGATGAAGTAAGCTACCCTAAGACTTATAATTATATGCACAAAGATATGTACATAACTTAGTCTAAATTGAATAGCAAAACAAAGAACAATTATATGGCTAACGTATGCAGAGATGATTGAACATACAGTGTATATCAAAGTCAAGCAAACAGATAGACCGCAAACTGCATAAGCATAGAGCGTGACCACTTTCATACATAATAGTGGTACGAACAGTCAGAGAAAGGCAAAACAATGCCAGACAGTGAAACCCATCATCACATTATCAAGTGGAGCCAGAAACGACAGGGAATTCAAAGAAGCAATTTCCAATTAGAATCGAAGTGGTCGAGACTATCAAGGGTGTAAATATAAACAGTAAAGCAATGTCAATATGGCAATGCTTCAATTTTATTTACAAAATCACGTGCCTCTCGACCACCAAGCAATCAGGTACAAGGCACGGTAAACTGCAGTGCCTAAGTGAAAGTGAGAATATCATGTTTTAACAAAACAGTGAAAACCGAAGAAGTTCAGTATCACTTCTCACAACAGATGCAACATGAAGTGCCTAAGAAATTCAATGCCGTATAACTCAATGCTACAAGGATGAACGAAATTCAATCAGTGCAGTGATGACCAAGTCGAATAGTATGCAAAGGGGTAGTGGATAGAGCATGCATATGAAGCAACCAGACAAATGCAACTGGGTTCAAGAGGATGGCAACAAAGTGAATTCGATGCAGTGCAACTACATGATGGCCATACCAGACTACAAGATGTACAATATGCAAGTGGAGATGACAAAGACCACAAGACTCAACCCAGTGTAATGGAACAGTTTCAACTGAATGAAAGTGGAAAGTGCAAACAACCCACTGTGAGAACAGACAATTAAAACTTCCATTATCGAGGTACAGCAAGCACTTCGCAAAGTCAGAGGCTATAATCAAGCAACGACATTAATAAGTCAGTGAACAAAAGCAAGTGAAAGTCGAAGTCAATCAGAAATTCACACAACAAGTCCACGTAAATCCCAGAAATTCACGAAATCAAAGAAACAGGCAAAGTCAAAAGAAATCAACAACAATAAAATCAAGTTGAAGCCGAGACAACGAGAACACAATTAAGCAGACGAGGTCAAACTATTTACAGTTAGATGTGAGTAATGTAAATTACTCACCTTTGCCACGAATGAAGCAGCCGAAGTCGAATCGAGTACGAGCACGTAGAAGCAGCCATTATCTTCGATTTCGACGATGCCCTAGATTTGACGAGCATAAACAATCGATCGAGCCATCGAAGTCAGCGCCTTCGAATCCCATACGCCCTGACTACTGACCGAAGAAGAACGAGAGAGGACAACGAGCGAACGCCATTTATTTTGAAGCCCTAGTTTTTACAGAAGAACGAAGAAAGGGGGGTCACCATTCATTTCTCTTCGTTCAATTTTTGTTTAGGGTTGAGAATGAAAATAATGAAGGGGAAAAACGGGTCTTTGTATTGAAAATTATCACGGCCCAAAAAAAAACATGGACCTTTTAATTTTCAAAGCCCACAATTCTTTTTAACACTTTATAAAAGAATCTTAATTCAATATAAAAACTTCAAATGGCAATTTGCACCAATATTTATCGTTTAAATGTAGATTATTAATTGATGCGAATTACCGGGTTGTTACAATGGATGTTAGAATGATATTGGGAGCCTTGGATTAATTGTTATCCTTAATTTGTGATTCGTGATGCTGTAGGAATAATATGTTTGATTAATCTGTGATGATGTGGTTATCTATTGATGATGAATTACTGTAACATCCTGTTTTTTTTAAAAGTTGAATTGTATTCCTCTTAAATAATTTGGGTTAAGATAACATTGGATTTGAAGAGACCGGAGTCGGGTATTAGTAAATACCCGAAACCACTTCGACTCTTTATGGATTGATATGTGAAATCAGTAGGCTGGTTTAGAATGATTTAAGTAAATTGGACCATTTAATCTAAGTTTTGACACTTAGAAATTGATGTGAGAAATAGGTAATGTCTATAACAACCTGTGAAGTTGTAAATTGATAAATTGCCTGGGTTTACATAAGTTGTATGTTTTGGGATATTCCTTGTTAGATGAGTTTACTCACGCTGGTTTCCAGCCTGACCCGGGTGTTACTTTGATGTAATGTTCGGGTCAGACCGAGTATTACAGATTTTCAGGTAAGGACGTTCTGGAGCTTAGGAGGCGAGCAGGATGGCAGGGACGTATGGAGAGTTTTCACTGTGATATTATAGTCTCTGGACATGATTGTTTTGTCCAGTACTTATGTATATGTGTAACTCTGATGTATAAAGATATAAGTGTAATGATATAGTTCTTCTTGTAAAACTATTATTTATGTGATATTATATTTTATCTGCTGCGAATGTGAGATTGTGTGTTTCTTTTCTGTTCTTCTTGTATCTCTTTCTTTTTTCTCCTTCTTCTTTTCACTAACTATCTGGAAATTTCGGGATCGAAATTTTCGGGTCGTTTCAAATTCCATCCTATCCTGACTTGTTTCTTCACAATTATTGACCTTGCATAAACATTGGATGATTTTCATTAATATTCGAACCAAATCGAAAAATTAATTTTCTATTTGATAAATTTAATTTACTAGAGATTTTAATTTAATAGTTCTCATTTTAACAAGTCATTTAATTTAAACAAATATTTAAATTTAAACTAATAAGATAAATATGTATTTATATTTATATCACTATTTATCTTTACTACATATAAATATCCATATATATTCATTTCGTTTTATTTTTTTTCAAGATTAATCAAAAGAAGATAACGTATACCTCACTGCTATGATGCCTCCACCATCGCAGATCCAAAATCCAACAACCCAACTTCGACGAACTTCCCAAATCGAGCCGCTTCGTATCTGTCGCGACTTCTTCCTGGTCTTGCCACCAAAGCCCATCGTTGGAAGCTCGCGACTGCTGCCTTCCTTTCATCACGGTTTCATCGAACACGGCTTCCCCCCTTTTTCGCGATTGCGACTAAACCCACCCTCTTCGAATACATCAGTAGCCATACGCGTGCCTCCAATCCGTCGTCTTCGAGTAGCGACCCTCCCCCTCCAATCGACCGCCTTCTCGTGTCGAGCATCGAACTCGGTTCGATCAACGAAAGGGAACAAATCGATTTGGCCCGATAAAGGAAGAAGGGAGGTAGCTGGGAAATCACGAGGCCATAGATTGGAAGTTCGACCATTAATTGCTTTTTTTTTAAACGATATGATTTTAGAGATTAAGGAAAGAGGGGCTGGGTTTCGATAACTATTGAAAGGAGAGAGAGAGAGAACGGGAATATAATATAGGTTCAGGGAATTAGCTTCTTGAGTACGCCTGACTATATTATAATTAAATATCGAAAATATCTTGCGTTGCATAACGTGAAATTCCGAACTCCAAATCAGACATGCCGACAAGCGTTGATAAGGTTTTACCCGCATTCCAAACACGATGGAACGTGTTTCGGAGGCTAATTTGATTGTATGCGAGTTACGGAAGTAAACGATCAATTTAAATTAAATCGATTAAAATAGTTCTAACGTTTTGATTTGCGAGGGTCAAACGACGACTCCGATTGCTATGAAATTTGAAATCCGATAATAACTAACTATTACGGATCCAATGGAACTGGTTTCGTTGAATTCCGAGACTGTGTTCGGAAGGCTATTTTTAAATATCGATTTAAACGATATAATTTCAAAACTGAACAAATCACCTTTAAATTAAATTTCAACCATTCTATTATTTTCAGTATCATCATTATAGATTTTATAAGCCTTCAAATTATTTAAACAGGCTTAGAAATTTCAGATTTAACAATTTACCCAATTTTGAATTATTAAATTCAATATTTAAACTATATAACTCAATAGTTAAATTATCAAGTAAATATTAATATTTTGAAATTCAAATTAAAATTAACTTTTAAATATTTAAAATCAATTAATTATTTCATTTTAAATTGTTAAAAATTCCGAGTCATAACATTCCTCCCCCTTAAAGAATTTCGTCCCCGAAATTACTATTTAGGAAGAATGGTTCAAAACCCGTTTACCTTTCCCAAAACTCACAATTCAACATCCTACCAACTATCTTTAATTAAAGACTTACTATCACTTTAACCAATTTCCCAAAACCTTCTATCGTTTTCAAACACTACTCTTCCGCTCAATCATTTAAGTTTCAATTTAAAACCAATTTTGAATTATCAAAATTTTCTCAAAATTTTTCTAACTCTCTAAATTTCCGAAAATTTTTACCAGCGTCTCCTTTACGCGGCTAGCTCGGTACTACTACAAAAGGCCTCTAAGGGCTCCCAAATTCCAAAAGAAAAAAAAAGCCAAGTAGCTACATCAAAAACCCAATCCAATTTCATACAGAAATTTAAATACATACCTTTTTGTCGGGAAATACAAATTTATCTTTTGGAATCAAATCCAATTTTCTTTTCCCCCTTTTAATACCTGCATATCTTACCAAGTAATAATATCCAATTGTAACCTTTTAATCATTTTATACATTTCCTCACATATGTTTCATACCTATTTCAAATTAGTCTTTCCCATTTCCATATGAATTCAATTCATCTTTAATTTGAGCATTGAATTTTAACTTTCATTTATAACTGGTTCATAGTAGTTTCATCTACTAATTTATTTTAATTTCCAATTTGAAATTGTTTGTCGTTAACAAAATTTTCCCAAATTTTTCAAAAATTTTCTAACTCCCAAAATTTTCGAATTTTATTGGCAGAGTCTCCTTTGCACGGAGGAGCTTTTGCAATTTGACAAGAGGTATAAATATGTATACATCGACCCACACGGTCGGAAATAGCAAAAACAGTTCATATTTCCTATTTTTATTGCGTAAGCGTACCTTATTTAGCATTTTAAGCATGTGACTTACTTACTTAGCGAATAGTGCATCCAAATCCAGCCAAACGGCTTCCCGGTACTTGTACTTACTCAATTTAAACATGTAATTTCCATATACAGAAAATCTATTAGCATTTCACTTATATTCAATAGCTAAACACATGTATATCATAAGCAACAAGCACCAAAACGCTTTCCATAAGCGATTTATATAATTTAAAGCTGATTCAATTCCTTTCAACCAATTTATAAGCCATTTCATTCAGTTTCAATGGTTTGCAACTCAATTTCTTACATCCAGTTGGTTTTTAATCCAAACAAGCTCATATTCACTACAAATGGTTCAAAATCAATTTTATTTAACCTCCATAGGCTCATAGAATTTTAATTTTTTTGTTTACGCCGAATGACAACCATTTTATGCAATTTCGACGATATTCATTTAATAGAGTATTCATGTAGTTTATAATTACTTAAATTAATTTCAACTTATTCTGTATTCAATTCTATTTCATTTCTAATTTATTAACCAACCATTCATTGCATTTCATTTTATTTCCGCATTAGATTCATGCAAAACAATTTATTAAGCTTGGCACATTCCATTCTTATAATTAATAACTATTTCCCAAACTAATTTAATCCAAGTTTTTATTGAATGGGCTTTCATCCTTATTGGAAGCCAAGCTTCAATAAATTTTAAACTTAAGCGAATTTACTTTAATTTATTCTAACATCAAACTTAAGTTTACTTCTATTTGATTCTTATTTAATCAACTTTCATTAAATTCAGTTAGCCCATTCATTAAAATTTTAATATTACATTCACCTTCTTAATTTATCAAAATAATATCCAAGCACATACTTAACTCATTTATACTTCAAATTAATATGCCACCGAACTTAAGTTCAGTCTGATAATCCAATTCCAATTACAACTTTGATTTAGTTTTTATTTAATCAGACTTCATCTATTTATTTTATTTTAAATTCGATTAACCCCTTTTAAAATTTTAATTTACTTACTTAATTCGTTATTGAATTTATTTTATTAATACAAGGCCACTCTCAATTCATTTCTATTCATTTGGGTTTTGTTTTGCAACTCAAAACATTGCTATTATAATCACTTTTCTTATATCTAATTTTCTTGCAAATTTCATTAAACATTATTCAAATCACCCTTGAATTTTATTTGTAATTCAAACCATCACATTTTCAATCCAACTCTATTTTATTTTTATTTTATAACATCTCTTCTTATTTAATTCATTATCAAATCCAAGTCGAATTCTATTTACAATTCGAATTCATTACCAAATTCCATTATTAATTTACAACCATTTGTTTATCCAAGTTAAATTTTATTAACATACTCAATCAAACAATTATTTAACCAATTAGCTTATTTCCAACTTCTAAATCAATATTCGATTTTAATTATAAATTCACTTCATTAGAATTCTAGTTTGGATTTCCTTTTTATTTCCCCATAATTTCCAACATCTTTATTTAAAAAAATTTAGAAAATGCTTTTAAATTCACATCATACTTAATAAAATAGCTCTTTATAAAAATACTTTTTATGACTCGATGTCTCAACCAGTCTATCCTTGTTCTCACAGAAATTCAGTCATACGTTGATCAGGCATAGGACTGAAAATCTACAAGTACTTGGTAAGCCCGTTTTCAACACCCAGTGAAAATACTTGGAAAATAATTTTATTGAAAATATTGAAAACATTTTTTGAAAATAGAGGAAATATCTTTGGGGAGAATGCTATGGAAATCATCAACCCCATCCATGGTCGCAGTTAACCCGATGGTTACGTTGTCGTCCCGACAAAATCCACAGATAACTGTAGGCCTCCGCTCCCCTCGATTACACCATGGAACCCACGACAGATCGCAGCTACAACTGGGGTTACGTAGCTATCACAGCAAAAACCCATATAAGTGTAGGCATCAGCGCCATCGAATTTCGCTGCCAAAAATGAAACTTCTCCACTCCACTTGACCATAGATTGCAGTCTACCGATGTTGCGTTACCTTCCCGGCAAAATCAAGTGTAGACCGTTAGCACTCATCCTCCACACGATTTCGCTATGGTCCCCACAATAGATCGCAGCGACATCGAGTTACACTGTCGTCACAGCATAACCCAAATGCCTCTGTAGGCATCAACGCCCTCGACTTTCGCTACCCAATAATCCTTAGGAACTAGTTTGTCCGGACTCCTCACAGGATCAACTTTAGAACCCCTCCTTGGGGCTCAAGGCAGTACCACCCAAGGGCACTCCTGAGAAGTTCATTTCAAGGGAGCACCTTTTTCCCATAGCCATCATCAAAACACTTTATACTATCCATATAGTATCTTTCAAATCATACACCTAGTATGATCTCATACAAGGCTCCTTCACACAAAATCGATTATTCCCAAAATCGATAATTCTCAAACTAGGCTTTCCAAATTCCAATATTGATTTTACCCAAAAATCAAAAGCTTTTCCAAATCCAAAGGTTCTCAAAACCCTTTTCTAAAATACTCATAAGATCCTTTATATATATATTCAAAAATATATATAATTTTAAAAACTTTGGATCATTTCAAACTTGTATAAAACTCTTTTTTTTATACTTCAAACACTTCCAGAAATTCTTTTCTTCCGTCAATAGATTCAACAAGGGAAAATTTATCTCTTATAACAAAGATATATAACTTTGTTTATTCAAAACAAATATTCAAATTTGATTTCTCTTTCCAATATCAAATTTCATTCAAATCCGTACGATGTACACATACCATCTGTACGTTATATCAACCTGATCGCTCACTCGATCACACAATTTCACTTCCGAACTAGTATCGTCCACCCGACTACCTAGTGCGGACACAGATCTGGTTTCTTGATCAGAAACCGTCATTCTCCTTGCATAGCTATCACTATGATAAAGAACGTCCAGAACCAATCAACAATCCATATCCAGGTTCGCCATCGAAAATCGAGTGAAAAATCCCAACTCGGATCGATATAACTATCTCGAAATTCTGTGCTCGAATCTGGATCAAACCACTATGCGAATAGAATAATATACGTACATCTTATGTATTTAACTTCATTGATTATTACCAAAATCAATTTCCTTTCCATTCGCATTTCCTTAAATTCCCCTTCACTTATTTACAACTGCCTTAATCCCCATTTGGATTATCACATCAATTCTTATCTTGGTTGGGTATATAAATCAATAACAGTTTGAACTCCGACCAGTTTTTTTTTTAGAAAATAGCTTGAAAATTGAAAAATATATAAGTAGTTTAAAAATAATTAATAGTTTGCAAAATAGCTTTAAAATAGTTAACTAATTGTAAAATAGTTGAAAAATAGTTAAATAGTTCCAGAAATTTTTAGGTAATTGAAAAATAGTAATTTATTTGTAAAACAGGTGAAAAATAGTAATTAATTTATAAAACAGTTGAAAAATAGTTAAATAGCTTCAAAAATAATTGCAAAACAAGTATAAATTAATTTGGCTTTAAGAAAGAAAGGTTGTATATATTTAATAGCTTAGAAAAATAAGTTTATATGAAAACAATTTATATTGAAAATGGTCAACAGTCAAACTGTTCACTTCCCCAATTAATTTTCATTTAATTGACTCAATTCTAACTTAAATAACTTCAATTTTTATTGAAATTTATTTAAACCCACTCCAAGTTAAATCAATCTTGATTCCCAATTTAAATCAAATTCATTTGATTTTAACCCTGTTCAACTTTTACTATAATTTCAAATTATTCAATTGAACCCATTTCAAATTCAAATCATTTCAATATAATCCAAATAAGTTTCTCATTAAAAAATTTAAACTTATACATCTTCAATCACCAATCCACTTAATTCAAACTCAATTCAATTGGTACAAATGGAATCTAAGTTTAAGCTTTAACCCATCTCGAATCATATAAATTCGAGTTGAATTTCCAAAGGTTGGTTTTACTCTTTAAACCACATTAACTTTTATTTAAAAAAATTATTCAATTTAATTCCTGAGTTCAATTCTCAAAATTCCATTTAAATTATCTTTACTTATGTATTTCAAGGTTCAAATAAGATTTCAATACAATTTTATTTTAAAATTTTAATTTATTATTAAATTTTATCTTCCAGTTTGAAGCCGGTTCTTAAACAAGTTTAATTTACAATTTAATTATTCAAATTTATTTTATTTATACAATTCCATTCTCAATTTAGTGATTTTTATTAACAATAGGATGATATCATCCAATTTATTTTAAAACGTCCATCCATTTTCAATTTTTAAATCTCAAACCCGTTTTGAGATCACACACATTCCCAATTCCAATCAACCATTTATCTTTCCAAGTTAAATTCCAATTTACTTAATCCAATCAACCTTACTAAATTTGAATTCCCGCTTCAAACTTCAAATATCTTTCCCTCTTATAAGTTCAAAACTTATATCACTTTGGATTTTTACATCACTTCAGAGAAAAATCAAAACTCAACCTCTTAGAGTTTATTTCAAATTATCTTTAATATCATGTATATCCATACATATATACATATTTACTTCTTGGCCCTCCCAGCCATGTTTTACAATTTTAAACTACCCTTGGTTCTTAAATTCAAATCAAATTTCAAACAACCCATTGTTTGCAATAAGTCTCATTTCAAACTTACCTTTATTTAAAGCTTTTAAATAATTTAATTCGTGAATTCTAATTTTAGAATTTCATTTTCAATTAATTAAATTTCGATTTGGTTGTATTTTCATTTTTACTTCATTTAATTCTAATTCAAGACTTCAATTTGGTTTATTATATTACTTCTCAATTTTAATTCCAATAATTTAACAACCAATCACCTTAATATTTATTAGAAGGAAATATTGCTTTATATCTCAAAATATATTTTATATAAAATCATTTAAAAGCTTTATATAAGAAAATAACAAGTACGCTCTCATATATATATATATATATATATATATATATATATATATATATATATATTCTCAACTCATTCTAGAGTACTACAGACTCTATTTAATGAGTAATCCCCACCAGAGACAAGGTTCTCGCTTAACCTTTCAGCTCTGATACCAACTGTAACGACCCAGAATTTTCGAAGCCGAAAATTCCAGATATTTATGAAAGAAGAAAAAGATAGAAGAAGAAGAAGAACATAAACACAAAACATCTCACATTTCACAGCGGAGAAAATATAATAATAAATAATAACAGTTTACAAAAGAATATTATATCTTTCGATTACATTTAATATACATCAGAGTTTCACATATATACAGTCACTGAATATATACAATTATCATGTCTCAGATTAACAATATTATAAATATAGCGAAAATACTCTATATGCTCTTGCCATCCAGCTCGCCTCCTGAGCTCCAGAAAGTACCTACCTGAAAATCTGTAATACTCGGTCTGACCCGAGCATTACACCAAAGTAACACCCGGGTCAGGCTGGAAACCAGCGTGAGTAACCCAACTAACATGGAATATCAAAGCAAACAACTTATATAAAACCCAAGGTAACATATATCAACTTAACAAATTCGCAATTTGCTATAGATAACACTTATTTCACACATCAATTTCTAAATACCAAACTTAGATAAAATAATCCAATTCACTTAAATCATTTCATTCCAGCCTATTGATTTCACAAATCAATTTATAGAAATTCGAAGAAGTTTCGGGTATTTCCTAATACCTGACCCCGATCACTTCGAAACTCATGTCATCCCAACCCAAGTTATCCGAATGAATTACACAACATCTCATATCAGTGACATCAACTCATTCAAAGCATCCAATACCCTTCAATCATCCATGTTTAATCGCATACACATCAATTCAACTGATTCTAATTGAAATTTCAAACTTCAATCACTTAGATTACCTCATTAATTAATTCCAAATCAATTAATTAATCAACTCTTCCATATCCATTCATCTTAATTAACAATCCTGGATTAATTTTCTTTCAATTATATTCAGGTGATTATCTTTAATTCATTTCACGATATTAAATATTCTTAACCCATAATCAATAAGTAATTTTTAATTACTTCACAAATTATTTAACTAAAATTAATTACACTAAGTATTCTTAATTACTTATATTAATTAACTTCTCATAAGTCACTTATTATGAATTAATGAATCTCAACTATTCAAATCTTTAATTACTTCATTAATTATATAAATTACCGATTTCCAATTATATTTCAATTTATCTTAATCTGAATTAAATTACAATAATTAAAATACCATATTAATCATTCTTGATTTATCTTACCCTGCAATTAACTATCCATTTATTTTCTTCATTAAATAAATCAATTTCTCCTTAATTAATTATCTTAATTAATCTCTTGTTTAATTACACAGTAATTGTATTTTATTAACGTCACTAAACAATTATTTATCAAGCCATCAGATGATTATTTGAATTACTCTCACTTAAATAATTAACTTATAACTTAAGTTATTGATTAATTCAAACCCTTAAATACTAAATTAATTAACCCAAACCATTAATTAATTAATTATCCATTTTAATCACCCTTATATTTCTTCCAAAATCCAATTTATATATTTCGATAACTGAGGGTGCTGAAATATTCAAGCAATCCACAGCATTCAGCAGTCCAATTACCTAAAATATTTATCACAGGATACCAATCATTCCAGTATGAACCATACAGTACTATATAATATAGCACATCAATCCAATTCAACCATTCAACCAATCATTTAAATTTAACCATTTAAATTTAAATAGGAATTCAGAAACGTGAGGTTTACTCACCTTGTTTTATTTGCAATTCCATCCTATCCTGACTTGTTTCTTCACAACTATTGACCTTGCATAAACATTGGATGATTTTCACTAATATTCAAACCAAATCGAAAAATTAAATTTCTATTTGATAAATTTAATTTACTAGAGATTTTAATTTAATAGTTCTCATTTTAACAAGTCATTTAATTTAAACAAATATTTAAATTTAAACTAATAAGATAAATATGTATTTATATTTATATCACTATTTATCTTTACTGCATATAAATATCCATATATATTCATTTTGTTTCATTTTTTTCTCAAGATTAATTAAAAGAAGATAACGTATACCTCACTGCTATGATGCCTCCACCATCGCAGATCCAAAATCCAACAACCCGACTTCGACGAACTTCCCAAATCGAGCCGCTTCGTATCTGTCGTGACTTCTTCCAGGTCTTGCCACCAAAGCCCATCGTTCGAAGCTCGCGACTGCTGGCTTCCTTTCATCGCGGTTTCATCGAACACGGCTTCCCCCCTTTTTCGCGATTGCGACTAAACCCACCCTCTTCGAATACATCAGTAGCCATACGCGCGCCTCCCATCCGTCGTCTTCGAGTAGCGACCCTCCCCCTCCAATCGACCGCCTTCTCGTGTCGAGCATCGAACTCGGTTCGATCAACGAAAGGGAACAAATCAATTTGGCCTGATAAAGTAAGAAGGGAGGTAGCTGGGAAATTGCGAGGCCGTAGATTGGAAGTTCGGCCATTAATTGCTTTTGCTAAACGATATGATTTAGAGATGAAGGAAAGAGGGGTTGGGTTTCGATAGCTGTTGAAAGGAGAGAGAGAGAGAATGAGAATATAATATAGGTTCAGGGAATTAGCTTCTTGAGTATGCCTGACTATATTATAATTAAATATCGAAAATATCTTGCGTTGCATAACGCGAAATTCCGAACCCCAAATTAGACATGCCGCCAAGCATTGATAAGGTTTTACCCGCATTCCGAACACTATGGAATGTGTTTTAGAGGCTAATTTGATTCTATGCGCGAGTTACGGATGTAAACGATCAATTTAAATTAAATCGATTAAAATAGTTCTAAGCGTTTTGAGTTGCCAGGGTCAAACGACGACTCCGATTGCTATGAAATTTGAAATCCGATAATAACAAACTATTACAGATCCAATGGAACTGGTTTCGTTGAATTCCGAGACTGTGTTCGGAATGCTATTTTTAAATATCGATTTAAACGATATAATTTCAAAACTGAACAAATCACCTTTAAATTAAATTTCAACCATTCTATTATTTTTAGTATCATCATTATAGATTTTATAAGCCTTCAAATTATTTAAACATGCTTAGAAATTTCAGATTTAACAATTTACCCAATTTTCAATTATTAAATTCAATATTTAAACTATATAACTCAATAATTAATTTATCAAGTAAATATTAATATTTTGAAATTCAAATTAAAATTAACTTTTAAATATTTAAAATCAATTAATTATTTCATTTTAAATTGTTAAAAATTCCGGGTCATCACACTTGCCATCCACTCCACTTCATAATTCACGTACACATTTACTTCACATTTAATTTCTAGAAAGAAATGTATTCAAATAAATGGCTTGGAGAAATTTAAGAGGCATACGTTTCATTGTTTAAACTCTTGCCTTTTTCATTTGCACGGCCTTTATTATTTTCTAGCCGTTTCCTCCTCATTCCTAGCCATGAATTACTCTACTCATAGCCTTGCATATCAAGTTGAAAATTCACATATAAAAAAAATTATTTCCCATCTCTTTTTTTATTTGTATTTAAAAATAAAATATATTATACGTTTCTTCCTCCTTAACTTATGCCTTTCCGTTTCCCTAGTATTCATAACTCCTTAGCTGTTTTTTTCTTATATAGCCGTGTATTTCCTTTTATCATTCACGTATAAAACTCCTCAAACATATCTCATTTTATTCCATTTCTCATTTCATCTCTTGAAAGAAAGATTTTTTTAATTATTAAATACATCAAGTATTTGTTGCCATTTTATTTTCCAAATCATTCAAAATCCTGCCTTTTATTGCATAGCCTCTTTATTACTTACCTTAGCCGTTCATTCCTTTAATCTAGCCATGAATTTCTCTTGCCTATCACGCACAAAAACTTCTCATTATCATTTGCGTGAAAGAAAATTATATTCAAGCTCTGGATCCATGGCTTCTCTTCCTCTTCTTTCTTTTTCTCTTTTTGTTTCTTCTTTGTTCTTCATGCTTATACTCAGCCTCTGGCCTCTAGCACACCTCTAACCATCATGACCAAGCAATATAAGATGATGGTTGAAACCATATGTGGTGTAACCAAGACATTCATTGATTAAGGCAAGTTATGTCACTTTGATTCATTTATTTTTCCATTATTTTAACATCTATTGTTTTGTGTTGAATCATATTCTTATGTATGTAATATTTGTTTGCATACAAGATTTGGATCCGATTCTTCATCCACTCAAGTTCGCATTGTGCTTTGTCGTGCTTTGTAGAGTTTGGATTTTTATTCTGAATTTGTCAATTCTAGCTTTTAAAAGGTGAGTTTTTATCACTCTAGACATATGTACTTATATTTTTGTGAAAAAAATGACAAGTGAATCGGTAGACATTGATATGTCATTCATATATGCCTGTGTTGTGATTACATGATGATAAATGCCTTTTATATATTTGTTACATCATTTGTTATGATATGTATACTGTTATTTTATTTCTGTTAATCACTACTGCAAGTTCCCTATCACTATGGGTTGAAATGATACATACCCGAACGGACTTTAGGATAAGGAATATCACTATGGGCTGAAATGATAGGCTCGAGTGATTTTTTATTGATTTTGGTCGTATTTTTTTTTCTCGGGATTGCGGGTGTGAAATGATAGAACCCGGATTTTTCTTTTTAAATTACGGATTGAAATGATACATATCCGTATCACTTGGCCTAGGTTAGAAAATATTGTACAGGCCCATGGTTAATATTTTTAAAGTAATATTTTTCTAAAAATTTATTAAGTATTTTGAAATATTGGAATATATGGAATTTTAACTTAAAATTTGATTTAAAGATTTGAAATATAAAGAGATATCAGTTTTTATAAGTTAAAATGTTATAAGCTGATAATTTGTTTAAAGTGTAAAATTTTATTAATGCAAGAAACATGTACAGTTTTAATTTATGAAAGAAATGTGTAAAGTCCTAATTAATGAAAGAAACGTGTAAAGTTTTTAATTAATGCAAGAAACATGTAAAGTTTTAATTAACGCAAGAAACATGTAAAGTTTTAATTTATGAAAGAAACATGTAAAGTTTTAATTTATGAAAGAAATGTGTAAAGTCCTAATTAATGAAAGAAATGTGTAAAGTTTTAGTTAATGCAAGAAACATATAAAGTTTTAATTAATGAAAGAAACGTGAAAGTTTTTAATCAATGCAAGAAACATGTAAAGTTCTAATTAATGAAAGAAACATGTAAAGTTTTAATTAATGAAAGAAAAATGTAAAGTTTTAATTAATGTAATATTGATTAAATGATAAATTCTCTTTACTGTAATAGAAATGTAAATTAAAACGTATATTTGATAATGTAAGTTTTAATTAGTGTAATATTGACTAAAATAATAAATGCACTTTACTGTAATAGAAATGTAACTTAAAATGTACATTTGATAATGTAAGTTCTAATTAATGTAATATTGATTAAATGATAAATGCTCTTTACTGTAATAGAAATGTAAATTAAAACGTACATTTGATAATGTAAGTTTTAATTAGTATAATATGAATTAAAATGATAAATGCTCTTTATTGTAATAAATGAAAGTTAAAACGTACATTTGACATGTAAGTTTTAATTAATGTAATGGTGTATTTTAAATTGATTAAAATGATAAATGTTCCTTACTGTAATAATAAAATGTAAGTTGATAATGTACATTTGATATGTAAGTTTTAATTAATGTAAATGGCATAGTTTAAATGATTAAAATAATAAAGTTTCTTTATTGTAATAATAATGTAAGTTAATTAGGTACTTCTAACTTAACATAAGAATTTCAGCTTTAAATTGGATATTACAGTAACAAAGTTTATTTAACTATAAGGCTATGATAAAATGACCATGTTAAAATTTGTAAGTATATAAATACTTTGATTATATAAAAGTGGAAAGTATTACATTCCAAAAATGCTATGATTCCTTAAGGTTACATTTCAAAAATGCTATGATAATTTAGAGGAATATTTCAAGTTTAGTAAATTGATGGAAATATTCAGTGATTTGGAAATTTGGGTTTTATTTAAATGATATATTATTGAATTAGTTTTGAAATGGAAATGATACTATTGTGATATGGTTTTGAAGTGAGTACGATATTTTTTCTGAAAGTATATACTATTTTGGAAGAAATGTTATGATTTTGAAATGGAAATGCTAGTTTGGTTTGAAAGTATAAATGCTTTTGAAATAAATATCCATGGGTTATAATAATGTTTGGTTGTTAAAGAGACCGGGATCGGAAGTTGTCATACTCTCTGCCAACTCCGAAAACCACTTTAAAAACCGTGTACGCGGTGGAGATTTCAGAATGAAGTAGGATGGTGGCGACATCCTTTGAGGTATGAACGTCGACCCGACTCCCGTGAGTTGACATATGGTGGCTAAAACAGGAGCAATCGATGGGCTAATGAGGTCATTCCTCTGATCGGACACACTCCTTTGATATTATATTCTTACTTTGTGATTGATTTGGTGGCCACTTTTGATTTTTGATTTGGGGGTGTGGCTCGAGGTGGGTGGTAGTAGCTGCTACGCGTTACCACCGGCCCGGAAGTGTAATTGGTATATCTACCCTGGTATTGCCTAGTTGTGCCGTGTCACCTACCCTAGCACCTTGTACAAGTTTGATTTGTGTCGTACCTATGGAGTATCCTCTGGTAGCCTCCCGATCAGGAGGTATTACGGTACTGTATAGACTACTGGCACTATTACGTGTTAAGGGCTATATGGGTAACCACTTAACGCTATTAAAAAGTAAGTTTATTTTACTGTAGACATTATTATAATAGCGAAATATTACTACATAGTAAATAGTTTAACGGATCCTTAGAGGATGGGCGGTCCCAAGCATCCTTTAAGTTACTTGTACCTTATACTACAGTTCACTTGAGTTGGTTTACATTGTATAAGTATGTATGTCTTGACTCGAGTATTTTGTGTTTTGCTTTACGCTCGGGTCAGACTGAGTGATACAGCATTTGAGACTCACCTTCGAATTTGGAAGCTTTGCTTGAAGATATAGCTATCTATTTCACTTTCGGTTATCCAGTTGATTCCAGTTATCCGGTTGGCTCCAGTGATGTATTCTGATTCATACCTGGTTATCATGTTGAGACCTCCGTTGTATCTTGTTATCTCTGTTGTATCTTGTTTAACTCTGATGTATTTATATAGTAGCTTCATGAACTACTATTTCTTTACTTCCCTGCATTTTATTACTCTGTGTCTGTGATCTGTGACTATTTATCTACTGTTTATGCTGTGTTTTGCCAAATTTAAATTACAATTTGGTATTTTAAGCTATTCAAGTCCGACATGTGCGGATGCGAATGGTTGAAAATATCGGGTCGTTACATTTGGTATCAGAGCTTTGGCTCTAGGCAAAACTTAGCATATATGGTAAACTTATTTACAGAATCACTTTCATTCAAGGGTGAATTTCTTCCTTTTTGACTTGGGTTTCTTTTGAGTTTTGGAACGTTCCCTACGGTTTCAAAATTCATTCTTGTCCCTCACTATTCTTCTTCTTTTGATTCAGGAGTATCACATAACTCCACTTCGAATGATCTTTATAATGAATTGGCGGTCTTGTCAACATTCAGATGACTTGTAAAGGGGTGAAACTCGTTTGCTATTAGCATTGATTCACCGGAGATTTATATATATCCTCGATTTAGATGTTAGTACCTCTAGTTATTACGAATTCTATTTCTTAAGATCAAATGTAGAATTACCTCAAAATTCCACATCGATCTAATTCTTGAAGTCAAGGTTGACCCGGTTAAGGTTGCCCGCAATTTATGTAAGCTTATCCATTCCTTATTCTGTCAATTTAATCATCTTATCTTTTGTTTCCAACTTATCTTTGAATCAGAATTCTGTTGATTTGAGTCAATCAAATTTGAATCCCTATTCATGCTTTGTAAACCTATATTTAAAATGTTTTTTTTATATTGTGTTGTTTTAGTTGTTGATGTTGATTTGGGTTTCCGATCGATTCGTTCGATCAACGCTATCGATAGGATTTCCAAAACACTTGAACAGAGCAAACTGACACCATATTGATTTCAAAATTTAGTAAATGATAAATTTTGTATAATTATATTATGTATGAGTTTGATTTTCTAAATTCTGATAATTAATTGAATAGGGTATTAAGAAATAAAATTTGACTTTATATATATCTTGTAACCATTGGCTTTAGTCTCCTATATAAATAACTGAACTATAAAACATAACTATAAATTAATTTGGAAAGTAAAATGAATCTAAATCAAGAAATTGAGAATTTAATTTCCGATGGTTTCAAACTTGGGTTTTTAAAGTTTTAAATGATATATTATTTAAAGTGTTTTCCAAATAGAGATTGTTTTCAAAGAATTTTTAATGTTTAAATCAGTGCTCTTCTTTTGTCGCTGGAAAATAATTTCGGTGATGACTGCAGTATCATCGACATTCATTTTCGAGTTTCGAAGTGAAGAGATCATTCTGTAGCTTTGCTACTGTTTTTCTTTGAAAATTTAATTGATTTGAATTTCAAAAATATGAATTTATTTATAATATATATATATATATATATATATATATGGATATATGATTTAAATTTGATTTGATATATATTGTATATATATTTATTTACCTCTAAATAGTTTGAAGTTGATCAGAAATGTATTCTTAAATTTACCTTAAAGAATGTTTTCAATTATAAAATGAACGAAAATTTTTGAATAAATATTTAAGTTGAAATAATTGAATTAGAAAACTTTATTTGTATAATATTCTGTTGCATTTCTGTAACAGACGGGATTTTCGACTTTCGAAAATCGACATTAATACATCCACTGTATCAACTGCCGAGCAATCGAAGGCCAGAAAACCGAATTGTTAGGGTTAGAGAAGAAGAGGTAGAAGAAGAAAGAAAGAAAGAAGAAAACAGAAACAATAACAGAATCTCACATATCGCAGCGGAACAACATATAATAGATAAATGAATATCTTTAAAACAAAGAACAATATCAGTTATTACATTACATCACATTATATTACATTATCAGAGTTTACAACAACAGACAGCGGAAAAGTAATACTATATACTAGTTGATACGCCACGCCATCCAGCTTGCCTCCAGATCTCCACAGCAACTCCTGAATTCCAGAATGACCTGATAACCTGACTCTAGACTGCCCGTGTTAAAATTGGAGGGCACCCAGAATTTAGGAAGGGAACAATAAACTCCATTTCAGTCATGGGACTGGTGTGAGAACTAAAACAGTTTATCTTTAAAAACAAACAAAGAAATATTTTAAAATAGATCCGCATTGCTTTTAGAAAATGTAAGTACCATAAGGCCTCCTGCCACACACACAATGCAAACGCAGAATTGGAGGAGATTTCTCCTTATGATAGTCAAAGATGCTTACTACGCAGAATCATTTGATTATTATTATTATTCGTGCATAGTGTAGAAAGCATTTTGAAAGTATAATATAAATCTTAGCCAGCATAGGTACCATTATATTATGCCTGCTATAGCTACCTCCTGAGGAGGCACATTATACAATTTGCAATCGTAAAGGGTTCGTATTGTTTCTTTGGATTTCCAACAAATGGTCAGGCCAAGGAACTTCCCATTGCCACATGGGTACGCCTCTGGAAAGACTCCCCGAGAACCAAATCGGATCACTGCCAACACAAGGTCGGGTTACCTCTAGCTAGGTAACTACTGACACGAGTATGCCATCCCCCGGTCGTAACTGACCTAAATCCCGGGATTCACCAACAATCACAAAGAAATAAATTTGCAGAAACCACATAGGTTAAGTATCAGGGCTCCATACCATAATACCACCTCTATCCAGAAGGAAATGAACATACCCTATGGGGGCGCTTGTGACGACCCGGAATTTTTAAGCAATTTAAATTGGGATATTTAATTGATTTGAAATATAAAAATTTTTTTAACTTGAATTCAAATATCACTAATCAATTGTTAATTAAAATTTTGAATTAAATAATTTAAAATCGGATAAAATATGAAATCTGGGGTTTTAAGCCTGTTAAAAATAATTTGAAGGCTTGCAAAATTTATATTAATAACACTGAAGGTAATAAAAGTTGTAGAATAGAAATTAACAATGGTTTGTTCAGTTTAAAATTTTTATCGTTTAAATTGGATTTAAAAATAGCCTTCCGAGGCACAGTCTCGGAATTCGACGAAACCAGTTCTATTGGGTCCGTAATATTGAATTATTACCGGATTTCAAATTTTGTAGCTTTCGGGATTAACGTGTAATCGTATGGGGTATAAACGCTTAGATGATAATTATCAATCTAATTAAAATATCCTTAACTAAAAAAAATCAAATCAGCCATCACCCTGTTTTTTCCTTTAGCCGACCTATCTCTGTTGTAGCCGACACGCAGAAACAATTTGCATGCTTACATTTTTTCCTGTTCCCCAATCTTTCATTAAAAGTACAGACGCACTCAAAAGAAAATCAAATGGCCGAGCGAAACAAAATCTCAAAGTAATAAATCAATGGCCGGGATTATAATCTTCAAATCGAAAAATGGAAGAAGGCTCGTGTTTGGAAATCGCATTTCTTCCCTTCTGTTCGAAATCAAAATCAAACGAGGAAGGAAAAAAAATAAAGGGCATGGCCGCGCGTTTCAAACGCGTGTTCCACTTCATCAATCGATGCAAGGGGAATCGAGTTTGCTCGATTCAATTCTCGAGGGTGCGGGAAGGCACAACAATCTTGAGGAAAGCGATAGGTGCGGTCCTAGATATGAGCGTCGAGATCGAAGCAAGGCGGTTGTGTGAGGGTGCCATGGCCGTAGGGGTAGCTTCGGTGGCAGGCGACGATGTCACGTAAAAGGGGTCGCGGAGCTCATGGTTTGAGGCGGCTGCTAGCGTGGTGATGGGTCGCGTGAGTTTGGGTGTGTCGATGTGACAGCTAGGGCGCGATGGCATGGTGGCCGTGGCCAGAGAGGCGGCTGCGTTAGGGTTTCGGTGTCGAGTAGGGGTGTGCATCTGATCCAGTAAGTGAAACCTATTTTGATTTTAATTCGATTTTTGTGAATATGTTCAGAAAAAAAATGTTTACTGTCTAGTTTTAAAATTCTAGAGTTTACATATATATATATATATATATATATATATATATGTACAAGAAATTTATATAATTACAGTAAGGTATGTTATAAATATATATATATATATATATATATATATATAAAAGATTGTAGGTCATTTGGTATAAGGAATTTCGAAATAGGAAATAAAATAATATATGTATATAAAAATTTGGTTTCGAAATCTCTGCGGATGTTGGTATTATGCAGTTCAAAAGAAAATGAATTTACTTGTGCACGTTCATAATTTACTAGGTTATTTTTAAATAGTGTATTTTTGGAAAGTAATTTATTTAATTAACTTATTAAATTAATTGGTTATTAAATAATCTGTTAAAAGGGGAATTAGTGAAATTTAAATTTAATTGTTTAAAATGAAATTGATGGTTAATTTAATTATCAAATGGAAATTTAAATCGCTCAATTGAATCGAATATTGATAAAACATCTAATGTTTTTACAAGGTCTGAAATCGAGAAATCAAATCAAGAATGAAGTGGATTGCAAATGTAAAGGGAAAGGTGAGTTAACGTCACTCAGTTAAATTTAAATGATAAAATTTAAATAATTGTTTGAATGGTTGAAATTGATTGATGTGCTATAGTATGGTATATTATGGAATTGGAATATTATTGTGCTAACGTCTATGGATGCAGGGAAAACAGGTTGGAGGGATCCAACTAGACCCCTCAACATTTATTATTTAATATTCTCTATTGTGATTACTTGATATTCTATGATGAATATATTGGAATATTGAATGTTATGATTTGATTGGTACCAAAAATATATAAATTGGGTTTTGGAAAGAAAATAAAGGAAGTAAAGTTGTAAACGAAATAATCTTAGAAAATTTAATAAAATTAAGAATGAATTGAAAAAGTAATGGAAGTATGTTAAATACTAATAAATAACTTCGAGTATGAAAAGAAAAGGGTTTGAATAAACAGTAACTAATGAATTATAAAATCAAGTGATATTATTTTAAAGGAATAAAGAATTATTTTAAAACTTAAAGTTTTAAATTTATTTAAAGGAATAAGAAGTAAATTGAGAAATCTAAATTGGTATTTCAATTAAAAGTATTTTAAATCATAATTAAGGAATAAAATCTGAAATTAAAGGATTTTGGAATAAATGAAATAAATTAGAAATCAATTTGGAAATTGATTTAAGTGTTTGAAATTAGATATTTGGAAGAATAAATTCAAAGTGGGAATTTATTAAAGGAATGAGAAAATTGTTTAAAAATAAATAGTGATTTATTTTTAAAGGTTGTGAAGAGAAGTATATTTCTCTAGATAGCCAAGTACGTTTTCAAAGTGAGTTTTTCAAAATAAAATAAAGGTTTTAATGTTGTTTTACAAAGTATGTTCTTGGAAATTTATTATTTCTAAATGTATAAATTCTAAAGTAAATATTTATTCAAATCTATTACCGTAGTAATAATTTATAAAGAGTGACTTAGTAATTCTGTTTTAAAGGTGAAAACCTAGTTTATATTTATAAAGTAACCTTATTTTCAAATATTCATATAGTATATATTTTTAATCAATTATTGAAGTAGTTTTAATTTAAATATTTTAAAGTAAATTCTAAAGTAAGTAATTTGTTAATCTATTATCGTAGTAATTATTTAAAGAATGATTTGGTATTTTGTTTAAAGAAGAAAATCTAATGTATAGTTATAAGGTAACCTTATTTTAGTTATTTCTAGAGTATTATTTTAAATCAAGTACTAAAGTAATTTTTCTATATTGAATGTTAAATATATTTTACAATAAAGTATTTTAAAATTATTTTAAAAATCTAGTTTTGTGCTTAGTGATTCCAGTGGAAATAGAAATGCTGGGGATTTATTCTGAGAAAGGCAGATAGTTTTGAAAACTGTTTTCAGAGGAATTTGAAAGGTGAAAATATATCTTGTGAAGATATTTTTGAGGTTAATAAATAATTTGGGAAAATTATTTATTGTTGGATGGTTGTTTGTGAATATTAATTGATAGTTAAATAACCGACTATCAATATTGGCCAAATACGTTGATCGTTTCGAAGATACCGGGATCGAGATTTATTTCTCGAAAACCACTTCGATCCGGTTTGTACGTTTCGTGAAAAAGAGTTTGGATTCGAAGTTGGAGCAGTGAAGTGCAAGGGCTAGTCGCTACTAATCCTGAGGATATTTCCAAAATGGATGTAGTAGGAATAGTGCCTTCAGTTCCGTTCGAACCCGGGACAGACTTGTATGGATGAATGCTTGCGAAACATCATCAGGTGGACGATGGGCATTCTAAGGAATATGTTCTTAAAAGGTAACGCTTAGCCTCAAGCCCCATCAAATGGGAATGACTGAAAATCAAGGGTTATGCAGCAAGGCTAGGTTGGTAGCACCCAAGCAGGGTGAGGTCATTTCTGTCTAGATGTCCCTTTTTATTTCGGCTTAGTGGGCTGTTGCTGATCCCAACCGCGGGGTGATCTCACTCGGGATTATCCAGTAAGGGGTAGTCCCGGTCTTGTGTTGCAGAGGAGCGGGCGTACTCCTCGGTACTGTGATCTAGGCCACATACTGTGATAGGTGGTACCCAAGTGCCTAGTCATTAGTTGGAAATCCATTCTCCCTACGAGCCTTGTACGAGTTTTGTTTGTATTACCCACACTGTTGCTAGTAGCTAGAATTTAATAATGTAACAATTTCGGCTATTTTATAAGTATTTGTAAATAGACCCTAATATAATATCAGAGGATTTTTATAAAAATTGTTTTAGCTATCGTAAGGTAAAAACCCGACATGTTTATTTGTGGCGTGGTCTTACGAGATGCTTTTGTTTTCAAAGGATTTTTGAAACTTTAATAATCAATTGAGTGTGATTTTCTCACGCTGGTATTCCAGACTGACTCGGGTGTTATTTAACTATAATGCTCGGGTCAGACCGAGTATTATAGGATATACATGATATGATGTTGTGGAGCTCAGGAGACGAGTTGGATGACGATACGTACTCTCGTACTTGTTTTATATATATATTCCGCTGTATTGATTAGCTGTATATACAGATGTATGTTATTGATGTTGAGCTGTGATTGATATACTCTGATGATGTAATATATACAGATAAATATGATTTTTGTGTAAATATCATTTATTATCTATTATATTTTATTCCGCTGCGTTGGTTAGATTCTGATGTTGATTTCTATTTTCTTCTTCTACCACTTCTTCTATAACCCAAATGGTTCGTATTTCTGTACAACTTGAGTTGATTTAGGTAGAATAGTGTTAACTCAAGGGGTACGGATTTGTGGTCCGTTACAGCGCTATCCCCAAATAACCTCGCTACATTCTTCCTATTTTGACCATTTCCAGGTTGTGAGGTTCGACGAAGTCTCATCCACAAAGCTACGCTTTTCATAAAATCCATGCTTTAATCAACAAATGATCAACAACACTCAGCATGCCACGTTACCAAATTGGGAATATAACACTAGTAACCATCAACTACATAACCTATGAGCTCGTACGTCTCAGAGAAGGGTGTTAAGCTAAGAGAATAAATTCTCCGCCACCAACAAAAATGTATTTGATAGAAACCAGCTTTACATCTCAAATTGTATCGTCAGACACACATCCATACAAGTCCGTTCTGGGATCGAATGGAACCGAAGGCACTTCCAAAAGAAGCCCTTGAAATCTAGATATTCACTAATCACGTCCGAAATTCCCATCACAAAGGGTGATAAAATCTCTATATCGGGGATCAGTCGATGCAGAGACATTCGACGGTGTCCTTCTGTTTTCGAAAACATCCGGTCTTCAACACCGGTCTTCAAATGCTATCGATTACGACATATCACTATTCAGAATGGGATTTATGACCCAAAGGTCCTCTCTCGGCTAAACCGAATAACGAGCGCTTATTTTGAAATAAGTGTAGCATTCAAATTCAAGCAAATCACAACAAATACCCATTTAAAGGTAAATATTGATAGTCGTTTATTTAATTATCAATAGATATGCACAACATCACCAGATTCCAAATAATTTCCCAAATTATTTACTTTGCAAAAATATCTTTACAAGATATATTATTCCACACTTCAACCATTTGAAAACAAATTTCAAATCACTTTTCACCTTTACAACTTTTGAAAACAAATTTCAAATCATTTTTCTTACACAGAAACACTTCCAAATATTTATTCAATTTCACTGGAAATCTACCGAGTTCAAATACTTTAAAATAATTTATATTACTTATCCAAAATATATCTGGAAAACACTTTGAAATAACTATTTTTCTTTAAACACTTTACTTAAAATATTAGTTATAAAAATATTATACCAATATTACATATAACTTAAGTCCAAACTAATTTTCAAAATAAAAATTAGTAGATAGAGTATAACATTTAAATAACTATTTTCTAAAACAATTATTGATTAAATCTTAGAAATAAATCATTTCTATATCAACTTAACAAATCTTTACTTAAAGGATTCAAAACAATTTAAAAGGTTAATTTCTCCAAAGTATCCGTTTTCAAAACCAATTCTAAAATTATATACGTATATATATTTATATATATATATATATATATATATATATTTATATATATATCAAAGTTATTCAGAAATTTTATTCGGCTTTCCAGGGAGAATACACTTTCATTTCAAAATGGTTCATTTAAACCAATTAAATAAATCCTTACTGATTTACTTTATATTTACGTTCCAAATCCGTAAATTTATTTCCATGCTAAAAATAAATCAATGTTTGTTTTAAACAAATTTTCCTTTCCTTTATAAATTCCATGTGAATTAAAATTTCCAAATATCCACTGATATACAATTTTCAAATTGATTTCAAATATTCACTTTCAATTTATCTTTAAAAGATATAATCTCAAAACATTTCACTTCATATTGGAAAACATTACCATACTTATTTAATAATAAGTAATTCACAAATCTATTTATTTTCAACATGTGGAAAATATTCAATATACTTAAATCACAATTAAGTATATATTTTATTCTTTAAGGAAAACATTCTCTTAAACACATTCATTTGAGTCAAAACGAATGTTGCGTAAAACATCGTTATGACAACCCAAAATCACTAGTATAGGGATTTGAAATTAAGATAGATATATAAATCCCATTACTATATAAAACATTTCCTTTCGAAAATCATTTACTATAACAACAGTGTTATAGTCCACCATTCCCTTTTTATTTCTCGAAAACATCTATTTCAACAATGAATGTTGAAATCTATGGTTTCGATCCTTAACACATTTTAAAACAACTTCAAATCGTTTTAATTCTATTCAAAAGATCATTTCCTAAAACATTTCTTTAATATATTATTCACTATCCAAAATCGTAAATATAAATCGTTTACCAAATTAAACACTTCTACATATTTAATTTAAAGGATTATCCACTGTACAAAATCGTGGATATATTTCCTTTAATAAGCTTTCATATTTACTTATCAAATTCAACAGGCTTCGGATTTATAAAACAACATTTATAAATTCACATTTACATATATTTTACAAAAACTTCAACTTATAAAATCCCTTAATTAACAAATTCTATTTATATCTCATTTAAATGCCAAAATCCAATTTATAAGTTAATTACTTATAAATCTTTTATTTTACAAAATCTATTCACTTTTTAACTTTATAATTTATAAATTTATAAATTTCATTCACTTACGAAATCCATTTACACTTCATTTTAACACTTATAAAAACTCGTTTTATGATTCCAATATTTTAATTTATAAATATCAATTTTATAAATCTTTTATATAAACCGTTTATAATAATTCAAAAATCCTAATTTAAACCATTTTTCAAATTAATCAACTGCTTATTTCAAAAATCACATTGTCGGTTATATTTCACAAAAATCATAATTTTTATAACATAAAAATTATAACGTTTATTTATTTAAAATGAATCAAATCCAAAATTCAATAAAATGTATACTTTCAAAAATCACTTGAAAATCCTTTTAAATTCGAAATCGTTACTTTTTCATTTTTAAAACTCCAAAAATAGGCCCAATGCTGCAACAGCACCAATACATCAACCACGACATCCAAACATCATATATCAATATGATAACAGAATATATCGCAAATATCTGTAAATAAATCAATACCGTTGAGGAATCCAATTGGATCCCTCCAACCTGTTTCCCTGCATCCATAGATGTTAGCACAATACCAATCCCGTTTCAAGATGGAATATCGCGGTACATGGGTTTATATAAAATATTATATGCTATTATGCGGCATAATAGGGTCTCATCCGCCATATAATGCGGGAAAATCAACTCCAAGTACATATATAATACCAATTCCACTTCAGGGTAGAATATCGCGGTATATGTGTTTAATAAATAACATCCGCTAAATATACGACGTATAGGGTCTATTTGAATACAACAGATAGCAATTTATCATCCAAGCATACAATAAACACAATCAAGCAATTTTAAATCTAACTATTTAAAATTTTAAATCGAAACACAATTCGATTGAGTGAGAAGTTCTCACCTTGTTTTAAATACAGTTGTAGTGTTTTATTTCGAATAAAATTAAACGCGTGTTTAATTTTACCCAAAATTTACACTAGCTCCAATCAACTCCAATCCAGCTCCATCGTGTAGTGCTCGTCAATACGAACCCGACACAACTCATTTCGTGCGAAATAGACCTCGTATGAACAAGATATCAATTTTTAAAGTTTACACGAATTTTAATATAATAATAGATCAATTTTTTATTTTATTTTCAACCTTGCTACATTTGGGCCGTTCGTCCAAGCATGATGAAATATCAACCGCTCGTGCTATCTTCTCCTTCCAGGATAACATGCACGCGAGAACCTATTTTGGCCGCCCCTTCCATCGAATTTTCGAGCCACCATCACGCGCCTAGAAGTTGATCGGGGACTTCCATTTGAAAGCACATCACCTACTCCATGCTCGGCCAGAAAATAGTGAAGCTCGGCCTCCCCTTGGTGTTGAAAACCATGCACGAACGTTGCGCGTTCGAACTCATATTGCCATCGATCCGTGGCGAAATTTGCGATCATAGCGTTGAATATGTAGCTCTCACTACACTCTACAACTTTGCAGTTGAAGGTTTCTTGAATTAATTGGTGGATTTGAAGAAAATTGAGGGAGAAGGAGATGAATTTTCGGCCATAGAAATGGGAGGTGGCGACCGAAGTTTCTAGGGTTAGGGTTTGTGTAAAATGAAATGATAGAGATGCTTTTATAGAAAATATCGAAACACTATTCATCTCGAAATTTTCCGAACTACAAACGAAGCGTGTCGCCTGGCATTTATAACGTTTTACCCCTATTCCGAACGCAATGGAATATATATCGGGAGCCAATTCGATCAAATTTGGAAGATAAGTTTTCGAATCGAATTATTTAAATTTAAAATTCACTCAAATCGATTTCAGTGCGTTTTAGCTTGCCCCGATCAAACCGTAAATCCGATTGACATGAAATTTGAAATCTTACAATAATTTAACATTACGGATCTAATGAAACTAGTTTCGTCGAAATCCGAGACTTTTTGAAAAATGGCTATTTTTACTCGTCAATTAAATATTAAAATATTCAATTTTTGCAAATTAACTTTAAATTCGATTTTAAAAGTTCTATAACATCATTCTAACTCCTATATGATTTAATACAATTTTACAGATAAATTTTAATCACATTAAATCCAATTTCCAATTATTTATGTAATTTCAAATATTAAATTATCGATTTAACTATCCAATTAATCTAGATATTCGAAATAAAATTTATTCGACTTACAAATTTTACTTGTTAATATTTAAAATCAATTAAATATACGAATTTCAAATGACAGAAATTCTGGGTTGTTACAAACTCCCCCCTTAAAATAATTTTGTCCTCGAAATTGCCAAGTAAGAAAAAGTTACAGAATCCATTAACTTTTCAAAACCATTTGTTCAAATTAAATTTCAAATTCATTTAAACATTTTAACCTTTCCAACAACTTTACTAAGTTTTCAAATCATACTTAGTTATTTTTTCAAAACCAACTATATCGTTTAACTTTTCACTCCAAAATCAAAGTTATAGTTTTCAAAATTTTCCAATTTTCTCAAAAATATTCTAACGCCTTAAATTTTCTGAAAATTTTGCCAGCGTCTCATTTGCACGGCTAGCTCGGTACGATTACAAAAGTGGCGCCACGGCCCCCAGATTTCAAAAAGAAAAGAAAAAGCCAAGTGGCTGGACAAGAAAATCATCAAATTTCATACTGAAATTCAAATACATACCTTTTTGTCGAGCAATTCAATTTTTTATCTTTGAAATCAAAATCCCAATTTCCTTTTATCCGCCTGTATATCCTGCTAACCATAATATCAATTTTCATTCAATCTCACATTATCAATTTCATTTGAATTCGATTTACAATTTCAATTCTATTTAGATTCAATTTACCTTCCGAATATTGAATTTTATCAATTATTTTTCATTCACACTGATTCATCTTGCTATTTTAAATTAGTTTCTTTTACTAATTCATTACAAGTTCTAACTCATTTCATCTTGCACAATTCAAATTGGTTTTCAATATTCAGTTTCAATTTCAGTTTTTATTCTTTTGTTCGTTCCCAAACACAATTCAATTCACTATTTCGGTTTATAACCACTTATATTTAAACTGGATTTCAAATTTCATATGAATTTAATTTACCCTTTATTTATAAATGTTGAATTCAATTCATTTCAACCCATATTAAATTTGTCATTTCTTCAATTAGTTTTACTTACTAACTTTATTTTAATACTTAGCTTCATTTGATCCAACTTGACAAATTTTCAATTAAATAAATTTTATTCCATAACTATTTTTATCAGATTCCAGAGTCTTTCCAACATTTCAAAACCATTTTTTTAAACCAATTCAAATTATCCTTTGAATTTCAAAACCCAAACCCAAATTTTCCAAACAACTTGGCAACAATCCCTCTTTTGAAAACCCAAAAATGAACACCGACGATGCTGCAGTCATCACCGAAGTTATTCCAGTGACCGAAAAGAGTTTAGAGCTTTTATCCCTCCAAAAACATTTTTCCAAACCCTTGAAGACAATTTTCAAACTCAAAAAGGAATTTAATATTTTCCAAATTGCAAACCCTTTCAAAACATTTCCAAATATTCCTCTGGAATTTTACTTCAAATGTAACGATCTCGGATTTTGATTTATTTTTAATAAATAATTAATTTAATTTTTGAATGAAAATTGTGAAATTAATTGATTAATTGATTTGAGTTTTTTTTAAAACGATTTCTTTAAGAAAATTAATACCTAAATAATGAATGAATGAAAATGTAAGATAAGACAATAAGTATGTCCGTTAAAAATAAATATTTAAATTGAAAATGGAAATAGATTTATGGATATAAGATAAAATAGAATATAAAGTGGATACATTAGAAATTTTTTAACATAGTAATTAAAATAGAAATTGTTTATAGTATAAAGTAAGAGGACAAAGGCAATAAATCTTTAGCATACAAATACATATCATTTCAGCCACCTAGTAGGATATAAAAACATGATCAGGCAAGAATAAAGTAAAAGCTGCCAGGCAAATAAATATTTGTATGTTGCCTGTAAAGTTTTGAAAAGCAAAGCTAAGAACAAAGTATATAGTAAAAATATCTAAAACAAATAAAGTATAAAAAAATGAGACATAAAGGACATGCATTTAATACCCCATCACTACTTTGCACAAACAAATTATCAGCCGAGACAAGAAGATACATAATCAAGTATGGGAAAATTAAGTAAGTATAGATTTGTACAACGGCATTTAATGTTTACATCTCTAGCATAACTAAAGTCAGTTCTTTGCTATTTACAAACAACATTATAATACCCTGTACACATCTCCTATACATCAACCTCCTTCCTCTCAGTTTCTTCCATTTATTCAAAGTAAACTTGAAGTAAGGTTATCTCAAACTTAAACAAACTTCAATTAAAACATCAAACAAAACTCAAACTAAAAAATCATTTATCGAAACAAAAGCAAGAAGATTAAGGAAGGATCAAGCCTACAGTTTTTCAATACAGAGGAGCAACTCTGTTCATTTTCTGGAAACACATGTGAGTAACAACACTAATTTAAATATTAAGTATATTAATATGGTTACATGCTCATCTCTAAAATTAAGTATGTTTGTGAATGGTTATATATATTTATTTTCTCTGAGTATATATGAGTGTGAATGTATGCATGTCTGTAACATTTTTTTTTTACCTCTGTTCCTGTTTCTTGTTAAAACCCAGATGGGCAAATAAATCCTTTCTTCTCAATCTACCCACTGTTTGGATTTAAAATTCAAACCAAAGTTGTTTTTTATAGAATATCCTTAAGGTTAAAAATCTAATTAAACTAAAACAACTTATGAATCTTTCTGGAAATCGAGATAGTTGAACCCAACTATAAGTAAGTCAAATTTCGAACCTCTTAATTCAGGAATTTAGGTATGTAGAATGAATTCATATACGAAAACGTGATTTTTAAAACAAAAATTATAATTTTTAGAGTGAGATCGAAAGAGTAGTGCGGGTTTGTTGAAATTTCATAATTTTGGCAATTTCTGGAAATTCTCTGGTTCGTGGTGGTCGAGATCTGTTCTGGTGATGGAGGGACGAACGGTGGACCAAGGAAAAATACAACGGTGGTGATCAGATGAACGTGGAGGTGGTGGCGAGCAATTGAGTTCTGAAAACCTAATTTTGTCATGGTTTTACATTTAGTCTCATTCGTCGTCCACAAGCGATCGAATGCGACGTGGGTTTTGAGGATTGCAAGAGGGAGATAGGCGAGGTCGTGGCCGGAGTTGCACGAATTCCGGTGGTCGAGGCGGCGAGTTCGAAGTGATGTCAGGTTTTGGATTGTTGGTGGATTTTGATGTTCCAGGTTTGAATTTATACTTGATTTCAATTTTGAGAAGTTAATGGAGATTCTGGAGGTTGGAGATGGATGTGAGGACGATCGTCGACTTGCTCGACGACGAGGCGGTGGCTGGAAGCAATCAACGGGGTTGTACACGTGCATGGAGGCACTATTGGTGATCTGAGCATTTTTTGATGAGTGAAGTTGGGTTGTTCGTTGTTTTACTCGAAGTGATACTCGAAGCGCTGGTTGTTTTGTTCGAGGCAGTAAGGTATTTGACTCGAAGGGAAAGAAGGTTGCCACGGGTGGGTCGATCTTATTTGGTTACAGTTGTTTCTGAAACCTATTTCTCAGGTTTAAATCTTTAATAAAATTTAAAAGCTAGTTTAAATGGAAAGAAAGTTTTAAAACAAGTAAATCCAAGTTTTAAACTGGTTCAAGTTATGTTTAAATCTCAGTTCAAAATTAATTAAGTTTTAAACTTCAATTTGTTTAACTACTAAAAAAAATGTTTAAATAGTTTGAATTTTAAGAATGAAGTTTTAAAAGTAAGTAAATTTTTTAAAACCTAAGTTTAATCTGGAATCTAAAATTAAATATGTATTTCAGATTTGAAATAAATGAAGTTTTTAAATATAAAAATGATTTAAACGATTCTGATTATTAAAATGTATTTTAAAATTGATTTGAAATTAAAATGAAATTGGGTTTTAAATTCTTTTAAACTTCTATTATAAGATAAATAATTCTTTAACTTGTGAAATAAGAGGGTTTTGAAATTTGTTTTAACCATTTGAAGAGAATTAATTTTTGATTAGAAATAAATCAATCAAGTAATTAAGAATTAATTTAGTTATTGCTAGGTACTTAATTAACTAAATAATTAGAATTAATTAATGTGTTTTTAATGGTTATTCAATTTATAATCAATAATGATCAATATGAGTGAATTTCTTTAGCAAAGTAATTAAAGAAATTTTAATTGTTGATAAAGGTTATTATCTAAGATTTATTTAGAAGTTAAAGATTAATTGATTCATAAATTAAGGATGGTTAGATAATAATTAAAGGGAAATTTATCTCAGATGATTTGAAATTAACTTATGTTAAGTAACCAGGATTAATGACAAGTAATACATCTGATCTAGATTTATCAGTTGATTAATAAATTTTACCTATGAATGTTTAGATCTTATTGAATGGTTGAATTGTTGATATTCTCGATGTCTGATGTTTTGGTGATATATCCTGATTTGCGTGGTGATCTAAAATGTGATTTATTATCTGTGGTGAAATTTAGTATCTGTGATATATTTCTGTGATCTGTAAGATAAGCATTATAGTTTATACTGCTTATCAACTATATTTTTGTGTTTTAATATGTGATGATTGAATGATGTTGCACTATTGTGTTAAACCCCTGGACCACACCATACACACACAAATATGGATTTCACGAGGAAATCGGTTGAGTCACGGATTTTTGAAATAGTTTTAGTTTGAATTTTTAAATTCAAATGGGTTGGAAATGGATTGGGTTTAAAGTAAAAAGCTTTTGAAAAGCTGTTTTAAAAATGTAAGTTATTTTGAATAACTTAATAAAGATTTGAAATTTGAATAATTTGATTTAAACTGGAATTCAATATCTGAAATTGAATCCTATATTGGTATTTATGATTTAAAAAGAATTATACAAGTTTATACGGGTTTTAAACCATTTTTAAAGTGTTGTTTTTGGGAATTTGAACTAACCCAAAGATTTTAACTTTTATGAAAGAGATCGGATATTTCGAAACAAAAACTATTTGTTTTCAAATAATAATAGCTTTCATTGAAAGAAAGGATTTCCAAATTGTGTTAAAAGATTTCAAGTTTGAAATAGAATTAAAATGTTTTGAAAGCTATGAAATGAGTCTTTGATTTAAAGACTGGATGGGTTAATCCAACTTAAAATGGTATTGTTTTGAAAGGCTATGAATGAATCTTTGGAAACGAATTTTGAAAGATATGACTTAAATCTTGATTTAATGATTTAACGAGTTAATTAAAGGCATGGAAATTTGTTTACACCATTGAAGGTTGTTAAAATGAATCTTTTTGTTTAAAAGACTGGAAATGGTAATTTCTTTTAACCATTCGAATGAAAGGTTTTGCGCTTTAAGCTGTGATTTAACTGGGAACCCAGTATCCATATGATTTTTATTGCGCTCGTTATTCGGTTTAACCGGGAGAGGACCTTTGTGTCGTATAATCCATTCCGAATAGTGCTACAACGTATATGGATAGCATTTGAAGACCGGTGGTGAAGACCGGGTATTTGCGAGAACGATAGGATGACCTATCGAATGTCTCTGCACCGAGTCACGCCGGTATAGAGATTCCCTAAGTGATGGAAGTCCGATCGTGATTGTGAATACCCGGATTGCAAGGACTTCTTTGGAAGTGCCTTCGGTTCTGTTCGAACCCAGAACAGACTTATATGGATGGTAATGTATGACATTACATTTTGAGATATAAAGCAGATTTCTTTCAAATACATTCCTGTTGGTGGCAGAGAATTTATTCTCTTAGCTTAACACCCTTCTCTGAGAAATACGAGCTCAGAGGTTATGTAGTTGAAGGTTATCAACGATATATTCCCAATTTGGGAATGTGGCATGCTGAGTGCTGTAGATCATTTGTTGATCAAAGCGTGGCTTTTGTGAAAAGCGTAGCTTTGTGGACTAGACTTCGTCGAACCTCACAACCCGGTAATGGTCGAAACAGGAAAGATGCAGCAAGGTTTCAGGGGTAGCTTCCCTAGGGTATGGCCATCCCTCTGGAAAATGGTAGTATCATGGTATGGAGCCCAGATACTTACTCATATGGGCACTGTATTTTATTACTTTGTGATGTTGTTGGTTTAGAGAGCTCTCATATAAAGGTCCAAGAGGACCGGGGGTGGCATATCTGAGGTTTTATTCCTCGAGAAGGGGGTAGCCGGCCTTGTGTTGGCAGAGATCTGGTTAGGAGTCTCGGGGCATCCTTCCAGAGGCATACCCTTGTGGCAATGGAAGTTCCTTGGCCTGACCATTAGTTGAAAATCCAAAGAAGCAATACGAGCCCTATACGGTTTTAGTTGTAGAACCTGCCATCTAATATGGTAGCTACAGTAGGCATAGTATAATGGTACCTATGCTGGCTAAGATTGATAATGTACTTTCGAAATGTTTTCCTGCACTTTGCACTTAAAGTAATAATATCAAAGAAATTCACATATCAAGCATGTTAGACTATCATAACAAGAAATCTCCTCTAATTCTGCGTTTGCATTGTGTGTGTGGAGGGAGGTCTTATGGTAGTTCCATTTTCTAAAAAGCATTGCGGATCTATTTTAAAATATTTCTTTGTTTGTTTTTAAAGATAAACTGTTTTTGTTACTCATACCAGTTCCATGACTGACCTGGAGTTTATTGTTTCTTTCCTAAACTCTGGGTGCTCACTATTTTCCACACGGGCAGTCTATAGTTGGGTTTTTCAAATAGCTAGTTTAGTAGATTGTCTGGAGCTAGTTCAGTCTTTGGATGCGGACGAGACTTGCTTGTCTTAGTGAATCGTGATGTTGGATCGAGCTGCTGCTGAAGTTCTCTATGGAGGACTATCTTAGAGTTATGTGTTCCGCTGTTGATGTTATCCATTTTCTTTCCGCTGCTATTTCTTGTATCATATCTCTGATGTATATTGATATTCATTGTATATTGATCATTGTATCAGATATTGTATTAGTGCTGTATATCAATGTATTATTCATTTCTTCCGCTGTGTTGTTTACTTAATTGTGTTATAAGCTCCGGCGACTCAAATTTGAACGGTCGAATCTACGACATTCGAGTACGATGTAAAGTATGGATGTCGATTTTCGAACATGAAAATCCGGAGCGTCACATCAAATTACAAATCACATTTACAATTTATATTCTCCAATTCTGTTTGTATGTGAATTTATTTCTTAACATTGGAGTTACGATTTCAATTTCTTTTTCAACATTAATGATAATAATTTAATATCATCACTTTCTAGCAACCAAGCAATCATATATTATAATAATTGACAAAAAAGTCTCTTTTTTTCTCTTTTATATATGAAAATAATTTAGGTAAAATTATTTCATTTACCCTATTTTAAAACGATATCGTGTCGAATTTGTTCTGTACTAGTGTTTAGAGATTCTTGTCAATAACGTTAATTACTCGTATTGACCAGAATCCATATACCACTCAACAAACTAATCATCACAATATAAAACAATTTTTATATTCACTAAAAAATACGCGCTCATATCTATTATTACACTCACACTCATTTTAGAGTACTACTGGCTCTATCTCTAATGAGTAACACCCAACAGAGCCAAGGTTGTTGCTTAACCAAATGCTCTGATACCAGATGTAACAGACGGGATTTTCGACTTTCAAAAATCGACATTAATAAGTCCACTTTATCAACTACCGAGCAATCGAAGGCCGGAAAACCAAATTGTTAGGGTTAAAGAAGATGAGATAAAAGAAGAAAGAAGAAGAAAACAGAAACAATAACAGAATCTCACATATCGCAGCGGAACAACATATAATAGATAAATGAATATCTTTAAAACAAAGAACTATATCAGTTATTACATTACATCACATTATATTACATTATCAGAGTTTACAACAACAGACAGCGGAAAAGAAATACTATATACTAGTTGATACGCCACGCCATCCAGCTTGCCTCCAGATCTCCACATCAACTCTTGAATTCCAGACTGACCTGATAACCTGACTCTAGACTGCCCGTGTTAAAATTGGGGGGCACCCAGAGTTTAGGAAGGGAACAATAAACTCCAGGTCGGTCATGAGACTAGTGTGAGAACTAAAACAGTTTATCTTTAAAAACAAACAAAGAAATATTTTAAAATAGATCCGCAATGCTTTTAGAAACTGTAATTACCGTAAGGCCTCCTGCCACACACACAATGCAAACGCAGAATTAGAGGAGATTTCTCCTTATGATAGTCAAAGATGCTTACTACGCAGAATCATTTGATTATTATTATTAGTGCATAGTGTAGAAAGCATTTCGAAAGTATAATATAAATCTTAGCCAGCATAGGTACCATTATATTATGCCTGCTATAGCTACCTCCTGAGGAGGCAGGTTATACAATTTGCAATCGTAAAGGGTTCGTATTGTTTCTTTGGATTTCCAACAAATGGTCAGGCTAAGGAACTTCCCATTGGCACATGGGTACGCCTTTGGAAGTACGCCCCGAGAACCTAATCGGATCTCTGCCAACACAAGGCCGGGTTACCTCTAGCTAGGTAACTACTGACACAAGTATGCCATCCCCCGGTCGTAACCGACCTAAATCCCGGGATTCACCAACAACCACAAAGAAATAAATTTACAGCAATCACATAGGTTAGGTATCAGGGCTCCATACTATAATATCACCTCTATCCAGAAGGAAATGAACATACCCTATGGGGGCGCTATCCCCAAATAACCCCGCTGCATTCTTCCTGTTTTGACCATTTTCGGGTTGTGAGGTTCGACGAAGTCTCGTCCACAAAGCTACAATTTTCATAAAAGCCACGCTTTGATCAACAAATGATCAGCAGCACTCAGCATGCCACGTTACCAAATTGGGAATATATCACTAGTAACCACCAACTACATAACCTCTGAGCTCATACGTCCCAGAGAAGGGTGTTAAGCTAAGAGAATAAATTCTCCGCCACAAACAGAAATGTATTTGATTGAAACCAACTTTACATCTCAAATTGTAACGTCAGACACACATCCATACAAGTCCGTTCCGGGATCGAACGGAACCGAAGGCACTTCCAAAAGAAGCCCTTGAAATTTGAATTTCACTAATCACGTCCGGAATTCCCATCACAAAGGGTGATAAAATATCTATATCGGGGATCAGCCGATGTAGAGGCATTCGAAGGTAATCCTTCTGTTTTCGAAAACATCCGGTCTTCAACATCGGTCTTCAAATGTTATCCATTACGACATATCACTATTTGGAATGTGATTTATGACCCAAAGGTCCTCTCCCGGCTAAACCGAAGAACGAGCGCTTATTTTAAAATAAGTGTAGCATTCAAATTCAAGCAAATCACAAGAAATACCCATTTAAAGGTAAATATTGATAGTCGGTTATTTAACTATCAATAGATATGCACAACATCACCAGATTCCAAATAATTTTCCAAATTATTTATTTTCCTAAAATATCTTTACAAGATATATTTTTCCACATTTCAACCATTTGAAAACAAATTTCAAATCACTTTTTACCTTTACAACTTTTGAAAACAAATTTCAAATCATTTTCCTTACGCGGAAACACTTCCAAATATTTATTTATTTTCACTGGAAATCTGCCGAGTTCAAATACTTTAAAATAATTTATATTACTTATCCAAAATATATTTGGAAAACACTTTGAAATAACTATTTTTCTTTAAACACTTAACTTAAAATATTAGATATACAAATATTGTACCAATATTACATATAACTTAAGTCCAAACTAATTTTCAAAATAAAAATTAGTAGATAGAGTATAACTATTTAAATAACTATTTTATAAAACAATTATTGATTAAATCTTAGAAATAAATCATTTCTATATCAACTTAACAAATCTTTACTTAAAGGATTCAAAACAATTTAAAAGGTTAATTTCTCCAAAGTATCCTTTTTCAAAACCAATTCTAAAATTATATACGTATATATATATATATATATATATATATGTATGTATGTATGTATGTATATTTTTCAGAGTTATTCAGAAATTTTATTCAGCTTTCCAGGGAGAATACACTTTCATTTCAAAATGGTTCATTTAAACCAATTAAATAAATCCTTACCGATTTACTTTAAATTTACGTTCCAAATCCGTAAATTTATTTCCACGCTTCAAAAATAAATCAATGTTTATTTTTAAACAAATTTCCCCTTCCTTTATAAATTCCATGTGAATTCAAATTTCCAAATATCCACTGATATACGATTTTCAAATCGATTTCAAATATTCACTTTCAATTTATCTTTAAAAGATATAATCTAAAAACATTTCACTTCATATTGGAAAGCATTACCATAATTATTTAATAATAAGTAATTCACAAATCTATTTATTTTCAACGTTTGGAAAATATTCAATATACTTAAATCGCAATTAAGTACATATTTTATTCTTTAAGGAAAACATTCTCTTAAACACATTCATTTGAGTCAAAACGAATGTTGCGTAAAACATCGTTATGACAACCCAAAATCACTACTATGAGGATTCGAAATTAAGATAGATATATAAATCCCAATACTATATAAAACATTTTCTTTCGAAAATCATTTACTATAACAACAGTGTTATAGTCCACCATTCCCTTTTTATTTCTCGAAAACGTCTATTTCAACAATGAATGTTGAAATCTATGGTTTCGATCCTCAAAATATTTTAAAACAACTTCAAATCGTTTTAATTCTATTTAAAAGATCATCTGCTGAAACATTTCTTTAATATATTATTCACTGTCCAAAATCGTGAATATAAATCGTTTACCAAATTCAACACTTCTACATATTTAATTTAAAGGATTATCCACTGTCCAAAATCATGGATATATCTCCTTTAATAAGCTTTCATATTTACTTATCAGATCCAATTGGTTTCGGATTAATAAAACAATGTTTATAAATTCACATTTACATATATTTTACAAAAACTTCAACTTATAAAATCCCTTAATTAACAAATTCTATTTATATCTCAATTAAATGCCAAAATCCATTTTATAAGTTAATTACCTATAAATCTTTTATTTTACAAAATCTATTCATTTTATAACTTCACAATTTATAAATCTACAAATTTCATTCACTTATGAAATCCATTTATACTTCATTTTAACACTTATAAAAACTCGTTTTATGATTCCAATATTTTAATTTATAAATATCAATTTTATAAATCTTTTATATAAACTGTTTATAATAATTCAAAAATCCTAATTTAAACCATTTTACAAATTAATCAACTACTTATTTCAAAAATCACATTGTCGGTTATATTTCACAAAAATCATAATTTTTATAACATAAATATTATAACGTTTATTTATTTAAAATGAATCAATTCCAAAATTCAATAAAATGTATACTTTCAAAAATTACTTGAAAATCCTTTTAAATTCGAAATCGTTACTTTTTCATTTTAAAACTCCAAAAATAGGCCCAATGCTGCAACAACACCAATACATCAACCACGGCATCCAAACATCATATATCAATATGATAACAGAATATATCGCAAATATCTGTAAATAAATCAATACTGTTGAGGAATCCAGTTGGATCCCTCCACCCAGTTTCCTGCATCCATAGATGTTAGAACAATATCAATCACGTTTCAAGACGGAATATCGCGGTACATGGGTTTATATAAAATATTATCCGCTATTATGCGGCGCAATAGGGTCCCATCTGCTATATAATGCGGGAAAATCAACTCCAAGTACATATATAATACCAATTCCACTTCAGGGTGGAATATCGCGGTATATGTGTTTAATAAATAACATCTGCTTAATATAGGACATATAGGGTCTATTTGAATACAAAAGATAGCAATTTATCATCCAAGCATACAATCAACACAATCAAGCAATTTTAAATCTAACTACTTAAAATTTTAAATCGAAACACAATTCGATTGAGTGAGAAGTTCTCACCTTGTTTCAAATACAATTGAAGTGTTTTATTTCGAATAAAATTAAACGCGCGTTTAATTTTACCCAAAATTTACACTAGCTCCAATCAACTCTAATCTAGCTCCATCGCGTAGTGCTCGTCAATACGAACCCGACGCAACTCGTTTCCTGCGAAACGGACCTCGTATGAACAAGATATCAATTTTTAAAGTTTACATGAATTTTAATATAATAATTAATCAGTTTTTTTTATTTTCAACCTTGCTGCATTTGGGCCGTTCGTCCAAGCATGATGAAATCTCGGCCGCTCATGCTATCTTCTCCTTCTAGGATAACACGCACGCGAGAACCCATTTCGGCCGCCCCTTCCATCTAATTTTCGAGCCACCATCACGTGCCTAGAAGTTGATCGGGGACCTCCATTTGAAAGCACATCACCTACTCCATGCTCGGCTAGAAAATAGTGAAGCTCGGCCTCCCCTTGGTGTTGAAAACTGTGCATGAACGTTGTGCGTTCGAACTCATATTGCCATCGATCCGTGGCGAAATTTGCGATCATAGCCATTCAATATGTAGCTCTCACTACACTCTACAACTTTGCAGTTGAAGGTTTCTTGAATTAATTGATGGATTTGAAGAAAATTGAGGGAGAAAGAGATGAATTTTCGGCCATAGAAATGGGAGGTGGCGGCTGAAGCTTCTAGGGTTAGGGTTTGTGTAAAATGAAATGATAGAGGTGCTTTTATAGAAAATATCGAAACACCATTCATCCCGAGATTTTCCGAACTCCAAACGAAGCGTGCCACCTAGCGTTTATAACGTTTTACCCCTATTCCGAACATAATGGGATGTATATTGGGAGCCAATTCGATCAAATTTGGAAGATAAGTTTTCGAATCGAATTATTTAAATTTAAAATTCACTCAAACCGATTTCAGTGCGTTTTAGCTTGCCCCGGACAAACCGTAAATCCGATTGACACGAAATTTGAAATCTTACAATAATTTAACATTATGGATCCAATAAAACTAGTTTCGTCGAAATCCGAAACTGTTTGAAAAATGGCTATTTTTACTCGTCAATTAAATATTAAAATATTCAATTTCTGCAAATTAACTTTAAATTCGATTTTAAAAGTTCTATAACATCATTCTAACTCCTATATGATTTAATACAACTTTACAGATAAATTTTAATCACATTAAACCCAATTTCCAATTATTTCTATAATTTCAAATATTAAATTATCGATTTAATTTTCCAATTAAATCTAGATATTCGAAATAAAATTTATTCGACTTACAAATTTTACTTGTTAATATTTAAAATCAATTAAATATACGAATTTCAAATGACAGAAATTCTGGGTCGTTACAATTTTCATTTTAACTTACCTAAATTATTTAAAAGTTAACTATGTAATTGGATAATATACAATATAAAAGGATTTTATAAATAAAATTTGAGTGTTTATAATAAATGTTATACACTTAAATTTTAGTTATAAAAGGATTAATAAAGGTAAATAGAATAAAAAGTTAATTGAATAAAACACAATATAAAGTGATGTTAAAGGAATTTATAAATAAATTGGAGTAAGTCATAATAAGTGTAAGTATACTTAATATATGTGATTAGACATATATCAAGTGGAATAAATGTAATAACCATCTGGAATAAAGAAGAATTAAACTTATTGAGTAAAATTTTGAGTATAATAAATGATTTCAAATTCACGATTTTAGAAATTGTTAATTGGGTGATAAGATAATGAAATTATAAATAGATAAGATTTAATTAACTTAGGAAAAATCAAATGGATGAAATCAATTATTAATTTAAGTTGAAACTTTCAAAGTTTTAAAATTTATCATCTTATTTTGTTTTCCAATCTCTTATCCTTCGGTTGTTCCTATTCTCCTACATCCTAAGCGGGGAATTGAGTTCCAAATTGATCTTATCTCCTAAAGTTCGATCTGTAGTTCTTCCTACTAAAATACCTTTACCAGTCTGTTTTGGAAAACTTTTCAAGAATCTTCTTTGTGCTTGTGTCCTTGATTACAGAGGATCTTGGGAAGATCATCTCCATCTTGTTGAATTTATCTACAACGACTATTACCATGTATAATTTCAATCTTCTTTTTTATATTATCTTAATTCTATCTCATTCTATCTGCTGTTTCTATTTTCCATGCCTCGTTCCTTTTCGGGGATGAAAAGTTTTGAGTGGAGGAGAGTGTAACAACCCATAATTTTGTGAATATTTTTAATTAAATTTTTATTTGAAATTTTGTTTTTTAAATCATTTAAAAGTGAATTTTTAGAATTTTTCCAATGTAAGTTTGGAATTTGTTTGTAATTTATTTTCCAAATGCAATAAATAAACAATTTTTGAAAATTTTATATTTTGATCAAAATTTGAATTTTCAGTTTAAATTTTTAAAAATTTTGAATTTTTAAATTTTAATCTTTTTCTTTGAAGCAGAATCTATTTATGATATCTGTTTTGCTTTTCGTTTCGTTAAATTTTGAGTTATACTTTTTAAATTAGATAAATTACAGCGTTTTACACGCAATTATTTTCTGTATTTCAATTTCAATTTTTCTATGTTCATTTCTATATTTTTATTTTCTGTTTTATTTTATTTTATTTTTCTATTTTGTTTATCTAAACTTTATTTATTGGATTTTACTTGTGTGCATATCTTTTCATAAAAGGCTTGGAAGAAATCAAGGAGACATGCGTTACATTTCTTTAATTCTTGCCTTTTTATTTACCTACCCTCTTTATTACTTACCCTAGACATTCACCATTCATAGCCATGAATTGCTCTTATTAATCACATACAAACATCTCAAAATATCCTCTTTTCAATTGCATTTAAGAATAATGTGTGTGTGTGTGTGTGCGTGTTTCTTTCTCCTTATTTCTTGCCTTTTATTTCCTAGCCTTTTTGTTTTCCTATCATTTACTCCTCTTTAGCCGTTCAAATCTTTTCTTGCCATCCACTCCACTTCATAATTCACGTACATATTTACTTCACATTTCATTTCTAGAAAGAAATGTATGAAAATAAATGGCTTGGAGAAATTTAAGAGGCATACGTTTCATTGTTTAAACTCTTGCCTTTTTCATTTGCACGGAGTTTATTAATTTCTAGTCGTTTCCTCCTCATTCCTAGCCATGAATTACTCTACTCATAGCCTTGCATATCAAGTTGAAAATTCACGTACAAAAAAAATTATTTCCCATCTCTTTTTTATTTATTTGTATTTAAAAATAAAATATATTATACGTTTCTTCCTCCTTAACTTATGCCTTTCCGTTTCCCTAATATTCATAACTCCTTAGCTATTTTTTTCTTATACAGCCGTGTATTTCCTTTTATCATTCACGTACAAAACTCCTCAATCATATCTCATTTTATTCCATTTCTCATTTCATCTCTTGAAAGAAAGAATTTTTTTATTAAATACATCAAGTATTTGTTGCCATTTTATTTTCCAAATCATTCAAAATCTTGCCTTTTATTGCATAGCCTCTTTATTACTTACCTTAGCCTTTCATTCCTTTAATCTAGCCATGAATTTCTCTTGCCTATCACGCACAAAAACTTCCCAAAATTTCTCATTATCATTTGAGTGAAAGAAAATTATATTCAAGCTCTAGATCCATGGCTTCTCTTCCTCTTCTTTCTTTTTCTCTTTTTGTTTCTTCTTTGTTTTTCATGCTTATACTCAGCCTATGGCCTCTAGGACACCTTTAACCATCATGACCAAGTAATATAAGATGATGGTTGAAACCATATGTGGTGTAACCAAGCCATTGATTGATTAAGACAAGTTATGTCACTTTGATTCATTTATTTTTCCATTATTTTAACATCTATTGTTTTGTGTTGAATCATATTCTTATGTATGTAATATTTGTTTGCATACAAGATTTGGATCTGACTTTTTTATTCTGAATTAGTCAATTCTAGCTTTTAAAAGGTAATTTTTATCACTCTAGACAATGTACTTATATTTTTGTGAAACAAATGACAAGTGAATCTGTAGACATTGATATGTCATTCATATCTGCCTGTGTTGTGATTACATGATGACAAATGCCGTTTATATATTTGTTACATCATTTGTTATGATATTATATGTATACTGTTATTTTATTTCTGTTAATCACCACTGCAAGTTCCCTATCACTGTGGTTGAAATGATACATACCCGAACGGACTTTACGATAAGGAATATCACTATGGGCTGAAATGATAGGCTCGAGTGATTTTTTATTATTTTTGTCATATTTATTTTTCTTGGGATTGCGGGTTTGAAATGATAGAACCCGGAATTACGGATTTAAATGATACATATCTGTATCACTTGACCTAGGGTAGAAAATATTATACAAGCCCATGTTAATATTTTTAAAGTAATATTTTCCTAAAAATTTATTAAGTATTTTGAAATTTTGGAATATATGGAATTTAAACTTAAAATTTGATTTAATGATTTGAAATATAAAGAGATATCAGTTTTTATAAGTTAAAATGTTATAAGCTGATAATTGGTTTAAAGTGTAAAGTTTTAGTTAATGCAAGAAACATGTACAGTTTTAATTTGTGAAAGAAATGTGTAAAGTCCTAATTAATGAAAGAAACGTGTAAAGTTTTTAATTAATGCAAGAAACATGTAAAGTTTTAATCAATGCAAGAAACATGTAAAGTTTTAATTTATGAAAGAAACTTGTAAAGTTTTAATTTATGAAAGAAATGTGTAAAGTCCTAATTAATGAAAGAAAGGTGTAAAGTTTTTAGTTAATGCAAGAAACATGTAAAGTTTTAATTTATGAAAGAAATGTGTAAAGTCCTAATTAATGAAAGAAACGTGTAAAGTTTTTAATTAATGCAAGAAACATGTAAAGTTTTAATTAATGAAAGAAACGTGTAAAGTTTTTAATCAATGCAAGAAACATGTAAAGTTCTAATTAATGAAAGAAACATGTAAAGTTTTAATTAATGAAACATGTAAAGTTTTAATTAATGTAATATTGATTAAATGATAAATGCCCTTTACTGTAATAGAAATGTAAATTAAAATGCTTATTTGATAATGTAAGTTTTAATTAGTGTAATATTGATTAAAATAATAAATGCTCTTTACTGTAATAAAAATGTAAATTAAAACGTACATTTGATAATGTAAGTTTTAATTAGTGTAATATTGATTAAAATAATAAATGCTCTTTACTGTAATAGAAATGTAAATTAAAACGTACATTTGATAATGTTAGTTTTAATTAGTGTAATATGGATTAAAATGATAAATACTCTTTATTGTAATAAATGAAAGTTAAAACGTACAATTAACATGTAAGTTTTAATTAATGTAATGGTGTATTTTAAATTGATTAAAATGATAATTGTTCCTTACTGTAATAATAAAATGTAAGTTGATAATGTGCATTTGATATGTAAGTTTTAATTAATGTAAATGACATATTTTAAATGATTAAATAATAAAGTTTCTTTATTGCAATAATAATGTAAGTTAATTAGGTACTTTTAACTTAACATAAGAATTTCAGCTTTAAATTGGATATTACAGTAACAAAGTTTATTTAACTATAAGGCTATGATAAAATGACCATGTTAAAATTTGTAAGTATATAAATACTTTGATTATATAAAAGTGGAAAGTATTACATTCCAAAAATGCTATGATTCCTTAAGGTTACATTTCCAAAATGCTATGATAATTTAAAGGAATATTTCAAGTTTAGTAAATTAATGGAAATATTCAGTGATTTGGAAATTTGGGTTTTATTTAAATGATATATTATTGAATTAGTTTTGAAATGGAAATGATACTATTGTGATATGGTTTTGAAATGAGTATGATATTTTTTTTGAAAGTATATACTATTTTGAAAGAAATGTTATGATTTTTAAATGGATATGCTAGTTTGGTTTGAAATATAAATGATTTTGAAATAAATATCCATGGGTTATAATATCGTTTGGTTGTTAAAGAGACCGGGATCGGAAGTTGTCATACTCTCTGCCAACTCCGAAAACCACTTTAACAATCGTGTACGCGGTGGAGATTCCAGAATGAAGTAGGATGGTGGCGACGTCCGTTGAGGTATGAACATGGACCCGACTCCCGTGAGTTGGCATAAGGTGGCTAAAACAGGAGCAATCGACGGGCTAATGAGGTCATTCCTCTGGTCGGACACACTCCTTCGATATTATATTCTGACTTTGAGATTGATTAGGTGGCCACTTTTGATTTTTGATTTGGAGGTGTGGCTTGAGGTGGGCGCTAGTAGCTGCTACGCGTTACCACCGGCCTGGAAGTGTAATTGGTATATCTACCCTGGCATTGCCTAGATGTGCCGTGTCATCTTTCCTACCGCGCTTTGTACGAGTTTGATTTGTGTCGTGCCTATGGAGTATCCTCTGGTAGCCTCCCAATCAGGAGGTATTACGGTGTTGTATAGACTACTGGCACTGTTACGTGTTAAGGGCTATATGGGTGACCCCTTAACGCTATTAAAAAGTAAGCTTATTTTACTATAGACATTATTATTATAGCAAAATATTACTACATAGTAAATAGTTTAATGGATCCTTAGAGGATGGGCGATCCCAAGCATCCTTTAAGTTACTTGTACCTTATATTACAGTTCACTTGAGTTGGTTTACATTGTATAAGTATGTATGTCCTGACTCGAGTTTTTTGTGTTTTGCTTTACGCTTGGATCAGACTGAGTGTTACAGCATTTGAGACTTACCTTCGAAGATGGAAGCTTTGCTTGAAGATATAGCTATCTATTTCACTTTCGGTTATCCAGTTGATTCTAGTTATCCGGTTGGTTCCAGCGATGTATTCTGATTCATACCTGGTTATCATGTTGAGACCTCCGTTGTATCTTATTATCTCTGTTGTATCTTGTTTGACTCTGATGTATTTATAAAGTAGCTTCATGAACTATTATTTGTTTACTTCCGCTGCATTTTATTAATCTGTATCTGTGATCTGTGACTATTTATTTACTGTTTATGCTGTGTTTTGCCAAATTTAAATTACAATTCGGTATTTTAAGCTATTCAAGTCCGACATGTGCGGATGCGAATGGTTGAAAATATCGGGTCATTACATAATCAAAGTACTAGCAGTGAGAGCGAGAAAGAAGATATGTGCCTTCAAGGAAATATAACTGATAGTGACGATGACGAGCCAAGCGAGGTATCAAAACTCACTCACTCAGAATTACTTATATATTTCCACGATGTAAATGGCTGTTTTGAACGACTTAGGAAGAAGTATGCCGAACTTGAATCACAAAAAGGCATTTTGATAGAATTAAATAAACAACTTGACCAATTAGTTAAAACCTATCAAAGTAGGATCCCTAAGTGTGTTAAGTGTCCAACATTTGAAGAAGAAATTAAAAAATCAGAAATTAATATAAAATCACTTGAAACTGAAATTCTGATTTTGAAAGAGAGTGAAAATACTAGGAGAGAAAATTCTATTAAAAAGTGCACACAATTGTTAAACGAAAATGAATCTCTCAAAACACAAGTCCAACAATTGTCAACGACTTTAAATTAATTTTCAAAATGTGAAAAATCGTTGAATATGCTATTAGGAAAGAAAACTGTTAATACAGTTAGACAAGGACTTGGATATAATCAATCTGAAAATGTTAAAAGCGAAATTAACCAAGTCGTTTTATGTGCACAATTTGTAGAAAATATGGACACAATCACAATAATTATTGGTATAGACCCAAACACGTGAAAACTATACCAATTTGGGTTCCAAAAGGCATAAATATAAAACCTCTCAAAGTTAAACAAATCAGGGTGCCGAAAGGATCATATATAAATAGTTTTGGGTCTCCATAAAATTATCTCTCAAAATATTCTTCCACTAACAATTATGGACCTATAAAAACAAATAATTCAAAAAAAAAAATTATCATGTAGGAGTGGTGGCAGGCGAAGGAACAACAATAGTGCTACTTGGATTCTGGCTGTTCTAAGGACACATCGAGCGACAAAGCAAAGTTCCTTAGCCTAGTATAATGGTGACATAATCACAATGGACAACAACGAAAAATATCGTAAAGGTAAAATAGGTAATGGTATATTTATTTGAACGATATATTAAATGTGATAATCTGCACGGTAATCTGAGTTAAATCAACCAATAATAAGATGATGAAATAATGATGATTTTTTATTCTGACTTATTAAAAAAATTTGGCTAATAATATTCTTATGCCAAGAACACTATAAAAATCTGTAGAGTCTTTGAATTACTTCATATAAATTAGTTTGGACAGTGTTTTATTGGATGATAATACATTTGGTTATTTTACGGCTAACTCTACATTCACGGTTTTTGATTATCTACACGGCTTCATTTCAAATTCAAGAGAATGTCATTTTAAAAAGCTGTTAAAATTGATTTTGAGATATTTTGTTGCACACTTCATGGTCTGGTCTATCAAATTCAATTAATAATAATTTTGAGTGAAAAAGAAATTCAGATGCAGATTACACCGGTAATCTAGTTGATTGAAAAATTACAAGTTGAACGTGATTTTAGTTGATACATTTAGTAACTGCATCGTTTTTTTTCAAAGAAAATATTTGCATATTTTTCATTTCAAATAATTTTCAAATAGCGGAAGTTTTTCTCATATAACCCCTTCTAGAAAATCATTTTTGACCATGTTTTCAGATTAGCCATTTTGAAAAATTGATTTTATAATTATTTTTGAATTTGATTTTAAATGACTATTTTGACTAATCTGACTCCGTAATAATTATCAAAAAGATAAATAGTGATTGAAAAAGTGACGAGTGTTGATATTTATCATATATTATGACTCGAGACGGTGTAATTAGTAAATTTCTTTAGAAATTTAAACAAGAGTTATAAAACTTTTTGTTGGTAAAAATTCCATGACCATCTCTATTTCTATCATATTTCTAACAACCATCACTCATCAAAATTCTATATAGTTTGTCAATATGTGGTACTTTAAAACAGGAATCATTCATTTTTCATTTTACATTTTTTAATAAAAAATATAATATTAATAAAAATAATAATATTAATAAAATAAAATAAAATTCAAAGTATTCACTCTTATTTAAAAGTCCTCACGGTTATGCGTGGGTGAATTACTTGGAATTTGTTATGTGCTTCCATACTTATTTAAAAGTCCACACGGTTATGCATGTATGGAACGCATATCAAAATTGATTTTTTTTAATAAACAAGTTGATTCTAATCCCATTTAAAAGTCCTCACGGTTATGCGTGGTTAGAAGATACTTGAATTCATTTTTTAAAAATAAAATTGGAATACTACTAATCTCATTTAAAAGTCCTAACGGTTATGCATGGTTGGTAGATATTCAAATTCCTGATATAAATATACCACAAATAGACACGACTGTATGGTTTTATATGATGACATCATTCCCATCATTCTAAAATTCGAATATGCACCTAACAAAGTATTTATGATTTTTGTTTGATTTTTTATTGAAATTTAATATTTATATTCAATTGAGTTTTAATGTTGGATTAATATCTATCACTTTATCTCCATTTTTCTAACACTGTTATTCTTTTGCTGATAACAAAAGGGGGTGAGAAAAGTTAAGATTTTGTCAAATAAAATCAAGCAAAGGTCAAATATTTTCTATTTTCATCTAGGCTCATTTGCGTATTTTTAATTGTATGCATACATAAAAAGGGAGCTTTGTGTAGAGAGGAAGCATTTAAATAGGGGGAGCAATTAGAGTATATCAATGATCAAATACATTTAACATATTCAAAACCTTAAATATATGTTTGTTATCATCAAAAGGAGGGGATTGTTGAATATGCGATCATATGATTTTTGTTTGATGATAATAAACATATTTATATTCATCTAAATGTATTTGTTAATGTACTATTTTATTTTTCATAGATTAAATAAATATTTGCTGAATCAAATAAATAACACAAAATTTGAATTCAAACGGAAATTTTATTCAAACAAATATCTATTACAATTTTTGTATAGTACAAATTTCAAGCTCTCACTATATATATACAACTTCAATTACAATAAAATTTTGATTACATCATAATTTGACATTTACATTGCACCTCGCTACATATCACTCATTCACTCAACTTGTACTGATCTTCAACTTCATTCCAATGTGAATCCAGCATCTGAGTAATCTGCGAATATATACATTGACGCAATAAAATTGAAATTAAAATATTTTGCAGTATAAAATAAAATATGGATTTTGAAAATAATATTTGCCTCGGTTATTTGGGTTGTTCATCATCATTTAATTTTGAATTCATCATTCACGAACAGCTTGTGACATACACAGTGTATCACTGTTTATGCCACAAGGCTGTGCACACCGATATATACACTTTATAAAATTACAGGGACAGGTGAGCACAGGTCAAACCCAAAACGTCGGGTTCAACTCAACTGCAATAAAAATAATGTCACAATATTCAGCACAAGGTCAAACCCGAGCTACAAGCTGGATTCAACTCAGGTGTAGTTCGAATATACAAGTTTAATAAATCTGGTCAGAACAAGCTCAAGTGCAACAGTGAATCACACATGAATTCAACTCAACTAAAAGTCCAAAGTACACATGAAGTAAAGAAGCAAAACTCAAACCAGAGGCAACTGGCAATAACCATACATGAACACTGCAACAGGTCAAGGATGTGCACCAAACAAAAGCATAACACAAATACTCAATGCAACTACAGCCTTACAGGAACCAAGACTAAATGAAAATACAGAAGTATGGTAAAGCAACAAAACTACAACATCAAGTGATACTGAGTACACATGAAACAAATATGAAAGACTAGGAAACTATACTTGAAGCCAACATGAAACAAGATCAGGTCCAACTACCACATAAAGGAATAAACACATGAACTACATAACTCAAGCTAGCATATCATATATACAACAAGCTTCATATGGTACACAAGTGGTGCAGAATAATGAATAGTGAAGTAAATGCATGCACACTTGCATACATATATACAAGAAACAATACATGTGAACTCAGGTGGAAACATATATATGAAATGCAACTGTGAAACTAGACAGTGCTATCAGGAATGAACACAAATGGCTAGAGGGACTAATATGCCAGATAAAAGAACATAGCATGCAAGTTCAATTAAAATCAAGCTGTGGTAATCATGAAATCGAACTAGTCAAGTTTAAATGCCGCAAGTCAAAAAGAACGAAATCGAACAGTTCGAATTCGAAACCGTGGTGGCCAAGTAAATTGACCAAGCCAAGAATCAACACCATGAGTATCAAGCAATGAAATTATATGAATTGAAGAAGTCAGATAAATCACCATCGTTCAAGAATAATCAAATGGCCGAAGACAAATTCAAATAAACGTATACGAATGAAAATCAAGGGTTTCAAACCCTATACAAAAACCCAATCATCATCGGCTACAAGGCAATCGAGTTCAAGCAAGTTAAAAAAGAAAAACAAAAGTAAAAAATCACGTACCAGATTGGTGAATCGAACTCGATCATCGAAGCAGCTAAAATTGAGCAACGAAGAAATGATCGATCAACTACTCTACATGCAAATATCCACTTGATTGATATACAAAGTCGGCAGCTTCGAAAAACCATGAAGCCCTAAATTGGAGCGAACGAGAACGAGAAACAGCAAGCCGCCATTATACATTGCAAAGGAAAAAAGAACGAGCCAAAATAATAATAAAAAGAAAAAAGGGCCGACCTTGTTTTAATTGGGGTTTAATATTTTAAAATTAGGGTTTTGTTGTTTTTTTAAGTGTTTTTAAATTATCGTCTTTTGTATTTTCTCTTGAAAATTGTGTAATTACTAGTCGTGTGACTAGGGGACAAACTACGTAGTGTAGTTTGAGAATTCGCAACTCAGTGGTTGAGTTGTGGCAGGGTTTTGAGCGTAGAGTTAGGTTAGTCAGTAGCGGGTGTCGCGAGTTTACGTGTGTAAGCGTGTGACTACTTAATTTCTAGTAGAAACCTTAGGGGAAACACGTAGGCAGGGTTTTGCCGAAGCTGGGTAAATTCTGTGTCGTTCTATTTCTGCATTTATTATTCTGCTATTATCCGTGCTACTATAATTTTGATATATCTGTGTTGAAATAATTTTATAAGCTTACGCAATAATTTTTAAAATTAATAGCATCACCCTATTCACCCTCCCCTTCTAGGGTGAAATCGATCCTACAGATTGAAAAATTATAACCTTGTATACACAATGTTAGTTCTTCTTTGATCACAGTAGATGAATTTGAATTTACAGTAGAATGTATGATATATTTGAAAAAGCATGCAATTAATAAAAAAACATAATTGGATTGAGTTGCAGATCAAACGAGCTATTGCTATTTTCACAAGGTGGTTGCATATTTAGGGGTATTTCATGCATTAATAAGTGGATTTCGTTGCTACTTATGAAATTTAAATCAATATTTACATGACCGATTATAAGTGCTATTAAAACTCAACAAACATAAATTTACAATGCTTAAATAGAATGACTAATTAAACTATAAACCCGTTGAAACACACACACACACTTAGAGCTCAAAGTATTTGTTTCTTTGGTCATGGTACACTTTTAAAAATACTTAAGCTCTTATGCTAGTGCATAGTTATGCAATAATTTAGTTGAGACTGTACGTGTTTGAATAGTGATTAAAAAACCTAAGTTACCTAAATTGATCCTACACATCATACAAATATTTTAAAGTTCAAAAAATAGTTATAATATTATAGTTGAAACAGAATTAAGATTCATGTATGTTATGACGAAAAGAAACAGTCCTTTACTTAATTATTGGATGATATCTAAAAATTGACCTTTGTATTATTCATGGCAGTCGTAGGTTGGATGTTGTCATTTCCACGTGTAGCAATCTTTGACGTGATAAGTTTTTTTGCCCGTTATCACCCATAAATTTGTCAAGGTTTGGTTGAAATATTTCGGTGTTACCAATTAACCGCTGCAGGATGCTTGCAACTTTTTTTGCACCTCCAACCTTCAAGAATGACAAAGTTACATTTGGATGCTTTTATTGTTGCAATAAGTCAGTGAATGTTTTATTTTTGTAGTAATAGTTAGATATGAAATCATGGTAGTGTTTATGATGTGTACCTCAGATTATTGTATATCAAACAAAGTTTCTGCATTTTGTTAAGCAGGTACTCAGCCACATTATCAAAGAGGACAATTGCAGCAGAAGCGGTACGATCATCAACTGCTAACTCCAGATAGAACCTAAAAGGTGTATATGTAGTCAAGTTGAGTTCAGTTGAATTGGACCGTATTAGATGTTTTTGGATAACGTTGATAATAACCAAGTTACATCTCTGGTAAGAAAATAATAATGATTTTACAATCAATGTAAATACAAAAATGGCTTTTATAACTTTATATGATAAACAATGGAGAAAACTTAGCAGAACATAACAGCAAATGATACAAATTCTACTTGCAAACCTATGATACAAATATGAACTCAGTAAAATAATCTGTATAAATCAACTAACAAAAGAAGATCTAAAATCTACCATAATAATTCATGTTATACTAGAACAGACAACAATTTAAGTTAATATTTATACACTTGTCTAGTTATCATAAGCAGCTCACTATCAAACATCTAAACAAACAGATGAAAACATGCCTCTTTCATCAAATCCCTCTGTTTCCAATATTTTAAAATGGTAAGAACTTATGAATCCATATTCCTTAGATAATAAAAATGTAAAGTTATTGTATAGACATCCCGACAATGTAATGCTGCTACATGCATGATTAAAGAGAATAAGACCTGTAAACAAAGATCTATTCATCAATGAAAACTGGTGTAAAATATAATTTCTACTCATACTTTCTTCTATTTGAAATATCATGATTGTGCTTTCCAATTTTGTAGGAAAAATGATTACATGGTGTCATATGACTTACACATATGAAGTGAATCCTTTTTTTTATTATTATAGCAACATAGACAAATTGTTTTGATAAGGGAAGAACTGAAATACCAACTGATTTATTATTAATTTAAAAATAACCAAGGACGTTCGATTGTTGTAAAATTTTCATAATATAATTTCTAGACCAATTATGATACAATATGATAATAACTTAATTACATAAAATTTGGTATATAAATATATATAATATAGGAAAAGGGTTAAATAAAATAACTCTTTCTAGTAGTGTAAAATGGTAAAAGCATGAAAAATCGTTGATTGAACAATTATAAACTTGTATACACAATATTAGTTCTTCTTTGATCATAGTATATAAATTTGAATTTACGGTAGAATGTATGATATATTTGAAAAAGCTTGCAATAATAAACAAACATAATTGGATTGAGTTGCATATCAAATGAGCTATTGCTATTTTTATATGGTGGTTGCATATTTAGGGGTATTTCATGCATTAGTAAGTGGATTTCGTTGCTACTTATGAAATTTAAATCAATATTTACATGACCGATTATAAGTGCTATTAAAACTCAATAAACATAGATATACAATGCTTAAATTGAATGACTAATTAAATTATAAACCTGTTGAAATACACATACACACACTTAGAGCTCAATGTATTTGTTTCTTTGGTCATGGTACACTTTTACAAATACTTAAGCTCTTATGCTAGTGCATAGTTATGCAATAATTTAGTTGAAACTGTACGTGCTTGAATAGTGATTAAAAAACCCAAGTTACTCAAATTGGTCCTACACATCACACAAATATTTTAAAGTCCAAAAAATAGTTTTAATATTATAGCTGAAACAGAATTAAGATTCATGTATGTTATGATGAAAAGAAACAGTCCTTTATTTATTTATTGGATGATATCTAAAAATTGACCTTTGTACTATTCATGGTAGTCGTAGGTTGGATGTTGTCATTTCCACGTGCCGCAATCTTTGATGCAATAAGTTTTTTCTGCCCGTTGCCACCCATAAATTTGTCAAGGTTTGGTTGAAATATTCCGGTGTTACCAATTAACTGCTGTAGGATGCTTGCAACTTTTTTTGCACCTCCAACCTTTAAGAATGACAAAGTTTTGGCACAGTTACATTTGGATGCTTTTATTGTTGCAATAAGTCAGTGAATGTTTTATTTTTGTAATATTAGTTAGATATGAAATCATAGTAGTGTTTATGACGTGTACCTCAAACTATTGTATATCAAACAAATTTTTCGCCTTTTGTTTAAGCAGGAACTCAGCCACTTTACCAAAGAGGACAATCGCAGCAGAAGCGGTATGATCATCAACTGCTAATCCAAACAGAACCTAAAAGGAGTATATGTAGTCAAGTTGAGTTCAGTTGAATTAGACCGTATTAGATGTTTTTGGATAACGTTGATAATAACCAAGTTACATCTCTGGTAAGAAAATAATAATGATTGTACAATCAATGTACATACAAAAAATGGCTTTTATAACTTTATATGATAAACAATGGAGAAAACTTAGCAAAATATAACAACAAAAGATACAAATTCTACTTGCAAACCTACGATACAAATATGAACTCGGTAAAAAAATTTGTATAAATCAACTAACAAAAGAAGAGCTAAATCGCATATACCTGTTACTGATTTTCTAAAAATTATAAACAGACCCAAACATCGATAACGAAGTAAACCCAGGATCAATACAAATGAGCACAATATTGTGAAAACCTATGTAGGTGTAAGTACAGAACTTCTAGCAACCAACAGAGACATTTTTTCAATCAATACACAGGCTTTAGCATTTTCTTTACCTGAGCATACCCAAAACAAAAGCAACAGTCGTCGATAATTTATAAAAGTGCAACTTTATGGGTTAGAGGTTCGACTATTTGTGAGAGGAAGGGGAGTACGATTGTTACGGAGCAGAGGTAACAGGGGAGAAAGATGACAGTAGAGCAGAAAAGGAATGAAAAAGAGGGATTTTGACCGTCGATTACTGATGTTTATAGGGTTAAAGGTTCGACGATTTGAGAGAAGAAGGGGAAGACAATTGGGAGGTGAACTCCATAAGCCGGCCTGTAAACGGACATCCGGTCAAGTAGCCTGCGTCTGCCCCGTGGATTCATTTAACAATGAAATGCACTTCTCTGGAAAAAAGAAAACAAGTTGCAAAGGAAAAGAACATGTGCTTGGACATGATAACAAGGAATCGCTGAAAGGCAGATGGTGGAAAGACATGGGCAAGCAGACAAAGAACAGCCAAAATGGAATCTTGTGCCTCAACCAAAAAGTTGGTGGAACCACCGAAGGGGCACCTTCCCAAAGTGAAGGTTCCAGGCCCTTGCTAGTCAATTGCGATCGTTTGTGCAAACAAACATCCAGTTAGGCAGCTTGCGTCTGCTCCATGGATCCACTTAACTGTAAGATGCAACCTTCTAGGCAAACAACAAAGCCCTCTTCGGAGGCCCTCTTCTCCTCACAAGGGGGAAGAGCCAAAAGCCCTCTTCGGAGGCCCTCTTCTCCTCACAAGGGGAAAGAGCCAAAAGCCCTCTTCGGAGGCAAAATCCCTCTTCTAAGGCCCACTTCACCAAGTTGAAGTGCCAAAGCCCTCTTTGGAGGCACGCTTCCCCGCGTACAAGGAAAAAACAAAAAAAAGCCCTCTCCCGAGGCACAAACAAAAAAGCCCTCTCCCGAGGCATAAACAAAAGCCCTATCCAGAGGCACAAACAAAAAAGCCCTCTTCGGATGCACAAACAGATCAAAGCCCTTTTTCGGAGGCCCACTTCACCGTGTAGGGGAATCCACTTGTCAAAAATAAAAGTGACTATCTCCGAAAGTGAAGTGTAAAAACTTTTTCAAACAAAAGAGAGAGAAGACTTCTCCAATACAAGGCACACTCTACTAAAGCAGAGTAATATTTCCTCAAAAATGGAAAAATTATTCTCTAATGTAAGACTGCAAGCCTTCTCAAAATGGAAGAGTTGTTCTCCAACTTAAGAGTACAAGTCTTCTCGAAACAGAATAATTGTTCTCCAAAGTCTTACCAAATGAAAGAAATTGCAATACGCCGTGGTATGGGGCCAATACAATATAGCTCCACTCAAGCACATCTGACGATTAACTGCGATAAAACCAAGAGGTAGCCTGTCAGCAGTATCGTTTACCCGAGGAAGCAAAACGTCCTCTTCAGCAATACCGAACTAAATACATAATTGATTGAACACCCGTTGATTCAGAGTAGTTGAAGTTCTTTCCGGGGGATTATCCAAGGGATTAGCTATTGGGAAGACCTCTCCAGCTTGCCCTACTATCTCTTCTTGTTGAGAAGTCATTCTACACAAGGAACTGGATATTCAAATATGATGGTGCATGTTTCCTAAAAGCGTGTGAAGTGTTGTGCAAGACTACTGAAATAACAAGTAAATGAAATAAAATTTGAAATAGTACTTATTGATGCACGTCAATTCAGGAAGTTTCAAGGCTTGTTATTAAACCAAAGTTAAGTGTAGTATCAATGCGGATGATATTTAGCAATAAGCAGTTATAGTTGTGTGCATTTTGTGTTGATGCTTCATTTAAATCAGTTGATTCACATCACTTCATCTGTAATCAGAATCATACAATTTTACTTAAGTAAAATATCATTTCTTTGATCTAATCCATCACTCGATGTGGGCAGTCGACGATGAGTATATTCGTCCCATTTTTCTGCGAATGTTAACAGGTTGTTAGCGTTAAAGTTAATATAATCTGTAAAGAAGTGCAACGAGTTCAGGCAAGTTATCTCGACAGTTCAAGTTAAGTGCTATCACATTTTTGCAAGTAGCCAAGCTCAAGCGGCTTAGCATAGGCCAAAGCTTTCTTAAGTCGCATTGTTCAAGTCAAATAGTTCAGCAATGTCATGTTCCTACGAATTAAAAAGTGTTCAAGTCAAAGAGTTCAAGGCATGAGACTTCAGGTCAAGGCAGTGCATTTTTGTCTAAGTATTAGCTCGTTCAGGTGTGGCCGCGTCCTAAAGCTTAAGTCGCAAAGAGCTTAAGTCGCAGAGAGCTTAAGTCGCAAAGATCTTAAGTCACAAAGCGTTATGTCACAAGGGTTGTTAGGTCGGTCGGCTTCCTTTAGGTCGCAAGGGTTATTAGGACGGTCGAATTTGTTAGGTCGCTCCTGAGGTAGCTCGGCAATATTGAGCTATCTCCCATCAAAAGCCATAAATCCTATTCCCCAATCATATTTTGCCATGCGTCCACCACCATTGCGTCGCCTGAAACATCATGGCTTAACCTAAAAACCCACTAACCCATTAACCACAAATCCCTTCGACTCCTCCAATCGCTTAAGGCCTCATTTTCTTCTCTGAATCTCCAGAAAACATCATCAAACTCCACATAACTCTGAGAAATCATAGGCCGATCCATTTTTAAAGAAATTACAAACAGTTCAATGGCGATCGGAGGGCGAATCAGGAGGAAATCTTGCGGCGAGGTAATAAAAACCGTGTGAAAGTGATTACAAGGAAATTGATGGCAGATACAATGGAGAGGTGATCGATTTACCTAGGATTGTTGTTAGGAATAATGATCGAAGCAACAAGGGGTTTAGCTTTGAGGATTCTTGAGCTCAATAATGGAAATGGCGGCAGAGTACAAGCAGTGGAATGAGGATGAAGAAACGAGCTAATGGATTATATAGGAGAAAGAAAAGAAGGCGTATCGGCACACGAGTTAGCGAGATTGTTAAGTCGCCCACAACCTAGAGTAGTTAGATCGAAGCACACGACCTATAACATAGGCGTATACTTCGAGGGGCAAGTGTTAACACCACTCTGAACGGCGAATCAGGTACTCGAAAGAAAAGCGACCTAACCAGTCTAAAGGCAAGCGCTCCAGCAAGCTAAGCATTTTAGCGAGTTAACAACCTAATGATCTATAGCCTCCAGCGAGTAAACGTGGCAACAGTTAGCGACCTAACGACCTAACGAATTAAGGAGCCAAGCGACCTAACGGGTTAACACACAAGCGACCTAATGAGATAAAGTGCGAGCGAGCTAACGAGGATGAAGTTCTACATCGAGCTAACATGTGATGACCTAAGCGACCTAGCAATCAATACAAGACAGTAGTATATCGCAACAAAGGAGCTCAGCGACCTAGCGACCTAGTAACTAAATGACCTATGCGACCAGTGAGTTAACGACCTAGCAAGTTAACGACCTAGTGAGCCACAAGCTTCATATCGTTATGTTGCTTGGTTATAGGTCGAACCAGCACTAGATCGCTGCTACTCCTACGACCAGCCTAAGTCGCTCCACTAGGTACCTCGACATGATTAAGTCGCCAACCATTCTCCCCTAGGCTGCTCACGACCTACGACCTACCAGCCTGTTCAAGTGATCAAGTGCAACCATGATGAGCTGTAGCTCGTGTCCCCTAGGTGGCTCACGACCTAGGACCTGCATCCAGATTTTTCCTATAAATACCCTACCTGCTCCAACTGAAAGGGGACTTTTGGATCATTTCTGGAAGGCCAATACTTTGTTATTTTCTCGACTCCTTCAACACTTCAAACACCAAAGACGCTTCAACGAACTTTGAGAGAGATCTAACTCATTCAACATGAATTCGAAGAGCTTTTATATGTCGAAGTTCTAGCTACTTGTCTTAATCGTGTTGTAATCGAAGAATCATTGAAAGAGTTGTAATCAAATCAGAAATAAAAGAGATTAAGTGGACGTAGGCTTGACTTTAAGCCAAACCACTATAAAAACTGTGTCTTTTTACTATTTCTCTGCTATTTTCTACTTATCTTCAGTTCCCGTACCAATGGGTGGTGCTTTCACTATACTACAACTTACATCGGGGTGTTAGCGTACATTTTTAGCGTTAACAGACTCTAATACTCGTTACTATCTTTTAAAATACCTTTATTACGTATCTAAATATATTCATAAGATTTCTTCTAATGTGTTATTCAAGGGTTTAAAAACAAATGTTGCTAAAACATCATTTACTACAAACCCAAGACCATTCATTATTAACTTTAAATATTTATTTTAAGAGTGGTACTAATGCAAAGTTGGGACAATCATCATATTATAAATTTTCGTACTCTTACATCATTTAAACTTTCTAACACTAGGTCCAAAAAGAAGATTTCCCCTCCTCCCTAAACCATTACAACTCAAATACTACATCAAAAAAAACCATCACACTCATACATACTCAACTTCTCAGATTCTATTCCAACTCTTCCGAGTCCGAAGATAAAGGTGGACTCCAACACCCAAATCAATCATCACCTCCCCTTCTCCCTCTTCTTCACTATCCAACGCGTCATCGACCTCTATGTCGTCCTCCTCTTGTGTCTCTTCAACTCCTTGGGGTAACTACAGTTGATTATATGGGACATGTCCCAAGCCTACTGGTATTCCCGGTATGATTCCTCCTTCTTCCAACTCCTCTAATCCTTGCACATTTTCTTCCCATGGATTTTCAAATTCTCCAACTCCCACCTCTTCTTCTTCTGTTATCTCCTCATTGTTGCTTTTTATTGCATCCCAGTTTATTATGAACCGGATGATGCCTCCTGCCATATAACATTCTCCTCACTCATATTCCATATCACATTGCTGCACCCGCTAAATATGATAGCATTCGGGTCTTCTATTGGCTCGGATTCCTCCTCCATCGGCTCTATCTCTTCTTCTACGGGCTCTGATTCCTATTCCATTAGCTCGTCCTCTTCAATTGGTTCCAAAATGGAACTAGCGGGATTTGTCACCCAATTTCCCTCTGAGGCCTTCCGGTTTCATCATTGCCGGAGATCATAATTATTTCTGGAGCTGGGGGTGGTGTAAGAACTCCGGCCATAGGATATCCATCTTCACCTCTACGTGTGTATAGGGCGTATGCTTCCTCAATCGGAAACCCACCATTTTTAGGCATATATTCTGACTATTTCTCTTCGTTGCAAGAGAGAACTATAAGGTTACTTTTTTACCCCAATTTGCCCTCGAGGATTCCCCTTTCGCATAACTTTTCCCATATGGTTTATACAAGGCAACAATTATTCATTTAGACACAAGTAGTAGGTAATTGCTAGCGTATTCACAGATAGAGAGGTTTGATCAATACTCAGAAAGTGTTTCGAGGTTCATGTCTAAAGATGGCTTTTAAATTCTTTCTACAATGTTTATTTATTTCAAAAATCCTTTGAAAATTTTGCCAAAGTATTCTTTTCTTTTCAAGTACATATATATATATATATTTTTGAATTAAAATTATTTCATATAAAACCAAATTCATTTGTATAGTTTATTAACAAATACGCTCTCATATATATACTCAGACCCATTCTAGGGGATTGCTAACCCTACCTTTAATAAGTTACTCATCCGAGGGTATTACTAACCCTACCTTTAATAAGTTACTCATCCGAGGGTATTACTAACCCTATCTCAGATGAGTCTTTTACCCCTATTAGGCTTAGGTATTCGCTCACCCTATGCTCTGACACCATGATGTGAGGACCCATTTCCGACTCCCAAAATTCGGCAATAATACATCTTCGGTATTCATGTGCCACAAATTCAAGTGCTGGAGAAGTGAATTCTCAAGAATAAGAAAGAAAAGTAAAGACAGAACAGAATCTCACATATGTTATTTCAATATAAACTTTATAGCGGAAATTAAAATACATTTATCAGAGTTAAACATAGACAGTTATAAGTATATATCCTTACAAATGCGGAATATAATACTACACAAGTGTGGTGGAAACAATCTTCAAAAAACTTATAACTCCCTGCTTCGAGCTCCATCAAGCTTTCTTCTAAACTATACCCGACTACTAGGCTGCTCGGGAAAATTTAGAGCACACAGACTTTAAGGAAAAGGGAAAATAAACTCTGGATCTATCATGGGACTGGTGTGAGAACTCAAAATACGCGTTTTGAAAACAAAAAGGCAACTCATAAGACCATGCTGCACATAAACATGGAATGAGTTTTTACCTTATGGTAACCAAATCGTATTACGTCAGCTCACTTGATATTATTTTTAATGACATATCTTTGAAAACATTTGCAAGTAACTTATTAATCTCAGCCGGAATTGTTACATTATTAAATTCCAGCATACCGCCTTGTAATACAAGGCTTTCTACATGTAAAATCTTATGGGTCTATACAAATGACCATGTGAAGGGACTACCTTTCGGCAGTACATCTCTAGAGTAATGTACCGAGGCCCAACAAATGGTCCTCTACCAACATAAGAACGGCCTAACTCTTCCTAACTAGTATCGAATATGTCATCACTCGGTCATTACGGATCTATCCAAGCATCCTCATAGCATACATCCACATTAATTTAAATCGAATGTGATAGTGGGTAGAAATATATTTGAAGGAGATGATCATGCCCTATTGGTTGCGAGACACATAACCTTGCTGCATATACCATGTTTTGGCCAATTCCAGGGGTGAGGCCAGAGGTAACGATTACCTTTATCATAGCACATCATCTTCCTTTGAATTCCACACTTCCATCAGATTGATCACTATTGACCTCCATAAACATACAACCTCCAAGCTCTTACGTCTCAAAGAAGGGTGTTAAGCTAATAGAAGTTACCTTTTCCGCCACTAAATAAATGTAAGTTTATAAAAGTCAATGATCAAATCTCAAGAATGCAATGTCAGACATCCCTCCATACAAGTTCATTCCGGGACTAAACGAAACCGAAGGCACCCTCCTACCATATCCTATCAGGAATTATCCCTAGGATTAGTAGCGATAAGTCCATGCAACCCAGGGAGTTCCAAAAAATGAAGGGACCGCTGCTACTTCAGTATTTGGGAGCTAACCAGAATTATCAACAAGCAGTCCTTTCATCCTGAAAATATCTGGTCTTCATTCTACATTCTCTTTACTATTCTTCATCTCTCGAACGCGTACATTGGTTCGAAGTGGTTTTCGGATAAAGATTACCCTATATCTAACCCTAATTCCTTCAAACCAATCATCGATAAAAAGAGTTTTTGTGAATAGAGAATCATTCTTTAATTGATTAAGTTCTTTTTATCAAAATCTCTTTTAGAGATTTATATTTCTAAACATTCTTTCTGGTATATATGAAAATATTAAACCTCTCATATCAAAACCTTTGATTACTTATGTAACGACCCGACATTTTCAACCATTCGCATCCGTACATGTCGAGCTTGAATTGCTCAAAATACCGAATTGTAAAATAAATTTGGCAAAACACAGCATAAACGGTAAATAATTAATCACAGATCACGGATACAAAGTAATATAATGCAGTGGAAGTAGAATAGATAGTAGTTCATGAAGCTACTATATATATGTAAGATACATTAGAGTTAAACAAGATACAACAGAAGAGTAACAAGGTAAAAATCTGAATACATAGCTGGAAGAAACTGGATAACTGAAATCAATTGAGTATCTGAAGAGAATAGATAGCTCGATCTTCAAGCAAAGCTCCAACTCCGAAGGTGAGTCTCAAATGCTGTATCACTCAGTCTTACCCGAGCGGAAAGCAAAACACAAAACACTCAAGTCAGGACATACATACTTATGAACTGTAAATCGACTCAAGTGAATAGTAACAAATGCATCAGTAACTTAAAGGATGCTTAGGATTGCCCATCCTTTAAGGATCCGTTAAACTATTTACTATGTAGTAATATTTCGTTATTATAATAATGTCTATTAATAAAATAAACTTACTTTTTTCATAGCATTAAGGGGTTACCCATATATCCCTTAACACGTAATAGTCCCAGTAGTCCATCCAATATCATAGTCCCTCCTGATCGGGAAGCCACCAGAGGATACCACACGGGCTGGGGGAGAAAACCAAACTCGTACAAGGCGCGATAGGGTAGGTGACACGGCACAACTAGGCAATGCCAGGGTAGATATATCAATTACGCTTCCAGGCCGGTGGTAACGCGTAGCGCACAGCTACCGCCCACCTCGAGCCACATCCCCAAATAAAAAAAATCAAAAGTGGCCACCGAATCAATCCAAAAGTCAAAGTATAATATCGAAGGGATGTGTCCGATCAAAGGTGCTACTTCATTAGCCCGTCAATCGCTCATGTTTTAACCACCTTATGCCAACTCATGGGAGTGGGGTCCACGTATTTACCTCAAAGGAAACGCCCCCACCATCCTACTTCATTCTGGAATCTCCACCGCGTACATTGTCAAAGTGGTTTTCGATATCGACAGAGAGTATGCCCATATCCAATCCTGGTCTCTTTGCCAACCAATCATTATTATAATACCATGGTCATTTCGAAATAGTATATACTTTCAAAAACCAAACATATCATTTCAAAACTATATTCCTTTCAAAATAGTTTATACTTCGAAACCAAAATCATTTTTATTTCAAAACTATATTCATATCAAAACCATTTCAATTATTTCCTATCAAATCCCTTATCAATTCATTATCATTCTTAAATTCAAATATTCAATTTAAATATCATTTTTAAAAATCAATTATGTCATTCATTTATTATTTCAAATATCATTTCAAAACACATCTCAAAATTCCATTCAAAAATTCATTTATCTCATTACATTTCATTCCATTTAACACATAACAAAGTAAACCTTATTTAAATTCAAATTCAATTTAGATTCCTTTGAAATTCAAATTTAAATATTAAATTATATTCAAAACTCCTTAAACTTCATAAATAATCAATTCCAAAAGTTAAATCATTTAACACTAAATATAACTCTAAAACAGTGTTAAATCTATAATATTTCAAAACATTGTCAAATTTCAGCAATGACGGCACTTACAAAGTGTTATCGTAGCTTATATTAAGTATTTCAGCATAGTTTAGTTTAGCAACCATAGCACTTACCAAGTACTATAGCAGAGATGTTTTGTTTATTTACAGCAACAACGGCACTTACAAAGTGCTACAGTAGCCATTCTTATTAATTCAAAGCTTAGTTAACTTTAGCAATGACAACACTTACAAAGTGCTACAGCAGCCTATTATTAAAATTTCCGGAGTTAAATAAACTTAAATTTTATCTATTTTTAAACTTATAAATCATATTTAGGCATCAAAATTTCACATTTGAATCATTTTTAACATATGATTTATCACAACAAATTTTTTTTATAAATAAATATCCAATTTAAACACAATTCATTTGCTAAGTCAAAAATTCCACTGTTTTCTTAACTTATTAATTTAATAAAACTTAACATTTCATTTCAAATATCCATTTAAAATTTAAAATTTAATTTCCATTATTTACATGCATATTTAAGTATAAATTAAAGTCAAATCACATTTACTTCAAATTTACATACTCAAATTCACAATTCAAAACTTAATACTTTAAACCATAAAATATATATTTTTAAATCAAAATTTCAAACTTTAAAAAATACATATCTTAAGAAAAATCATTTAAAAATATATCACGGGGTCTGTATATAATTTTCTATCCTAGGTCAAGTGATACAGATATATATCATTTCAATCTGCAATTTAAAAAGAAAACCCGGGTTCTATCATTTCAACCCCGCAATCCCAAGTCAAATAAAATATAATAAAAATCACTTGATCCTATCATTTCAGCTCATAATGATTTTTCCCTATTCTAATGTCCATTCGGGTATGTATCATTTCAACCTATAGTGATTTTATTCTAACAGGGAGCTTGCAGTGTGAGTATATGCATAAACAATATAAACGAATATACTAACATGTCAATGTCACAATATACTGTCATTTATCATAGGTCAGGTGATAATTAACAAAGTTAACATGGTAAATACATGGAATAATATATCATAATATCATCATTAACTTGCATAATATTTTAATTACTAATCACTTGTCATCCATTTACCATTTCATAAGTAATAATGTCAGAGTGAGAAGGATTCACCTTTATCAAAGCTAGAGACCCAAAACAACACACAAGAATGATTCCCAAAAGCAGGACAAGCGCGATTAGATTTGAATGGATGGAGAGCCTTATATCAACCCAAAATAATACATACATAAGCAAATATATTTAATTTACATACAAATAAAATTGACAAATTTTGACTTGCAAAACAATTCCAAAACAAGGAAAGATAACCAAACCTTAGAAGCAAAAGGCTTGTACAAGACAACTTAAGCTTGGCCAAAATGCAAATGGACTTGATCTAACTACACCTAGGCTCGACCTAGGTCATGTATGCTCGGCCATGAGTCATGAGACATGGCTATGGGTATGAAAGTGGAAGGCAAAACATGAGGAAGGCGAAGGCAAGCAAGTGGAAGGGTTTGGGTCAAGGAATGGAAGGTTTTGGTGTACATAGGCTCGGTCTATGGTCCTATGGGATCGGCCTATGGTCTGCTACAAGTCAGGTCAGAGGTTATGTTGGTGACCAGAGGTCGGGTCATGATGGTGGTGGAGCTAGGGGTGGTGCCGAGGCAAAGTATGGAGGTGGTGGTGGAGTTTTTATCGGCTAAACATTGTTTTATGGAATTTTAGAAAGGTTTTGTGGTAATTTGGGTCATGGCACTCATGGCTTGGCTTAGAGAGGAGATAATGGTGGTGTAGGCCGTGGATGGGAAGGTGGAGGAAGAAGGTGGAGGTGAAGGAGGTTGTTGCCGAACAAAACTAGTGAGGAGCTAGGCAAAAACCAAAGAAAAAAATGAAGAAGAAGGATAAAATGGAAGCTGTAGATCAAGACTTTTCCCTTCCTCACGCAAATGATACAATGAGAAACCTTTTTTTCACGTGAATGATAAGAGGTGGCTAGGTTTACAAAAAGATTTGAACGGCTAAAGTTTCGGAATAGTTAGAAAATAAAAAGGCAAGGAAATTAAAAAAGGCACAATTTAAGGAGGAATAGATCTTGTATATATTTTTCTTAAACAAATGAAAAGAGGAGTTTAAGAACTTTGTACGTGATTGGAAAGGAGAAAATTACGGCTATGCATTTATGAATAGATATGGTAGAAGATTAAAAGGTGGGAAATATATAAAGGCAAGAAATAAATTAAGGAACGTATGCTATATTTAAAACGTATCTTAATTGATTTGTTACTTATCCAATAAATATAGATGAATGTACACAAAAGAAACCTTCACTAAATAAATAAAGTTTATACACACCATAGAAGTAAATAAGATGGATATAGAAATAAAAAATGAAACGCAGAAATAATTATTATTTTTAAAATGTTGTATGTTACCCAAATTTACAAAGCAAAGATCAAAATTAATTGAAACAAAGTAGAATGGATGTTATAAATATCTACAGTTTTAAAAATAAAATATATACAAAAGAAACCTCTACTAAACAAAATAAATGCAAGAACATTAAACAAATAAATTTTAAAGGATATGCCTTTAAGGCAACATAACATATATTTATTTGAAATTTCTTTCTTTGTTTACATGCAATGGAAAAGGCAACAAATACACAAAGCCGGTAACCTATATCTCTTGAAATCCCTAAGTTATTATTAAAAGTAAAAATTAATCAAAATCAAATAAATATATATTCAAAGTTTATACGAACAAAAATAGAAAATAAAATTAGAGAAACAAACATAGGGAAATAAAAAGGCAAAAGCAACCAAAAGACTCTTGATTTTCCAAACTTCATATCATGTACAAGTTCAAATAAATAAAATATATACACATGGCATGTCATGTTACCCATGTAAACAAAATTAGAACATGACATGACAAATAAACATATTATTTATATAAATTAAAATAAACAATTTTTTTAAATAAAATAATTTACATACAATAGTTTTAAAAGCATAACTTTCACAATATTAATCAGATTCCAACGAAAAAAAACAACATACTTAAAATTTTATTTACTTTCATAAAATAAAGATAAATTTCAAAAGTTCAAATTTTTTAAATTTTAAAATTAAAAGTCAAAGTTTGACCACATTGTTAAAAATTCACATTTTTGGAAAATATTCTATTTATTCATGTTTGGAATTTATCATTCACATCAAAATCAAAATTATATTTAAAATAACAAAATTTATTCATTTTAATAAAATAAAATAAAGTTTTTAAATCAGGAAATTCAAATTAAAAATAATTACAAAATACAGGGTTGTTACAACTTAGAATCTATTTAAACTTGGACTAATCCAAAATCATTTCTTTTATACTTAGGGAAACATTTCCAAAATCATTTCATTTAAATCTTAGCAAAGATTTCTTAATTCAAAACTCATAATTTTGACTGAGCCAAAACCATGTTATCTAAGATGTTAATCCAAAATCAGTAAATATTAAGTGAGCGGAATATATAGTAATCATCTAATTATACTCAATATCAATTCCCGTATTCAAAAAATACTTTGGGCGGAGCAACGACGAAATCACCTTTTAAATTCCACGAATAATACAAGTTACCTCTTCAGGCTTTAATACCGAGTACAAGAAGATCATCTCTATAAAATCCAAGTTATTTAAATCATAAAAAATACTTTTCTTTATCTTTTTGAAATTTCTATCCGCGTAAATAAAATTTACTATCCCCTTCATTGGCCTAGTCCGGATAGCCAGGAAGAGCAAGAAACTGGTTTTTCAAACCCAAGCCTAAACACTATCTCTCTAACACCAAAAGGCGGTCAAGTTATTTGATTGACTCTAAATCTTTAATCATTTCAAAAATTCTTCAAATCATCTTTAAAACACTTTATAAATAATTTAAAAACATTTACAAAAGATTTGGAAAAGAACGGTATTGTTTAAAACTATATTCCAAAAGTTATAGAAAAGTGCTGCAAAAAAGTGCTGTAGAAAGTGCCTTTTAAGCTATATTGATTAAAACGAATTTTTATTATTTGAAAATTCATTTTTATTTCGCAAATCACTTTTGAAACATTTATAAGATTTATTCGACATTTTTGAACAATTTAAAACATCATTCTTAAATAAATTCAATTTTGGATTCCGAACTGCAAAATCGGGATTTTTTTCAAAACTATTTTTGCACATATTTCAAAGTCTACTTATAGAAATCTTAATTTTCTTTCTTCGTTGGAAAACTATGGATATAATAGTTTGGAAAATTCTTATCTCGAAAAATTCCAAGCTATATTCCAACTTCTACACTTGTTTGGCTTTCATTGCGTGAAATCACGAACTACCGTTACGCGACTGCTTATTTTTAGCTAAATTTTCCATTTCCTTTCAAACTTCACCAAATCATTCTAAATGTTTATAAAACATTTCAAATACATTTTAAACCATTTTTAAGAGGTTTAACAATCCCATACACACAATTTCATTAATTTAAGGAAATTGATTTCCTTTGTGCTTATTAGCGTGTATATTCGTGACTTGCATATATTTTCAACATTAATATATAAACAACAAAACTTGATTGTTAAAGAATATTAAACATTCATTGCAAACATCATATCATCATCCAACATATAGTAAAATAGTTTTAGGAGTTCTCACCTTTATTTTCACTCGAACTAGTTTTAAAACGGATATAGCTTCGCTATCTCGAAATGAAACTCCACGAAATCGAGCTTGGATCCTTGAAATGGCTTGGCCTACCTTAGTGCTCATGTCCTATGTTGGGAAGGGGGTAGAGCTCACGGCCAAGGGGGTGGATGGTGGTGCCTTGGGTTTCGGAGGTGGAGAGATGGAGATTTAAGCTTGTTTTGATATTTCTAACTTTATAACTATATATTATAATTTAATTTCTTTTTGAAATAGTTTTTGACATTATTTGTCTTAGGATGGAAGCCATTAAAGTGGAAGCAAAAGCTTGAAAATATGAAGAAGAAGAAGAAGGTGAATGAAAATGAATAGAAGATGGTAGGGTATTTATAGGAAAAGGTAAGAGTATAAAAGAAGACATGTACTCATCACTTTTATCACTATTTCAAGGCTTCTCCAACACACTTCCCCTCTTCATAATTCATGGCCAAAACCCCTCCCCCCATGCGGACATCACTTCCATCATCTCATGTATACATATGTTGACATATTCATGCTTAAGGAGTAAGAAATTTTTAAAATATATTACTTATTTTATATTGTATTTCTTATACTTCTATATGTGTGTTTATATTTATGTTATAATGTGTATGTAACATATAAATGTATGTATATGTAGGCGTATAACACTTTGAATGTCTCCGAACAACTTTTATTCGTTAAATAGTTGAAATCCGAAGAACCGATTATCGGTCACATTTTCTCTTATACTCTAACGTATATATATTTGTAAATAAAGTTCAAAAAAGTAAATTTCTTATCATTTTAAACAACTTAAAATGATCAGATTTCATTTATAAAACCATATAAATTATAATGATCCAACTTTTTGGACGGTTTAAATCGACGATAAACCACACACGTCACAATCGAACCATTCAAAAGAGAGGATTTTCATGGGTAAATAAGAAAAAGCAGAGAAAATAAGAAAAACAAATACAGAATCTCACAGCGGAATGACAAAATATAATAATGAAATAAATAGTTCATGAAGCTGTTTTACAATTAACATTTGATTACACTTTTGTAGTACATATCAAAGTTACATACATGGAAATAAACAACAATGCAGCGGAAGAGTCTGATGCAGTGGAATAAATGAAATAAATAATAGTAGTAGTAGCACTAAATCTTCGTCTTCATCCTCAAGAAAAGCAGACTTCGATACACTAAAAAACTCAGATTGACTCGAGCGAATTGAAAAGACAAAACGCTCGAGTCAGAACTAAAAGAATTCCAAGTTAAATCATAGTAAATAAATATGAGTGTAATGGTGTCGGAGATGTTTACGGGGTTTTATATCTATTATTCAGTGTCTAACGTGAGTGCAAAAATTTAAGAGATGTTTGGGATTCCATCTCCTAAGAATCTACTAAACTATCTACATACATAGTACAATATGCTATTATAATAGTGTCTATAGTAAAATAAAGTATTAAAATAGCATTAAGGCATTACCCATATCCCTTTTAACACATTTTTTATAATGTCGTAGTCTATACAGTACTATAAACTCCACCTTAATTTGGTAGGCTATCAGGAAGTACTCCATAGGTACGAGACAAACCAAACTCGTAGAAGGTGTGATAAGGCATGTGATATGGTAAACGAGGCAATTCCTAGGGTAGGATACTATCGTTTTGCAGATCCGGACCGGTGGTAACGCATATCAGCTATTACCTCCCACCTCAAAACACACTCCCATAATCAAAATCGAGGGGTGGCCACCAAATCAATCGCAAGTCATAATGTCGTATCGAAGAAGCATGTCCGATCGGAGGTGCGACCTTACTTGGCCTAGCGTGGCTCCTGTTTTAGTCACATCAAGCTGACTCATGGGAGTCAGGGCTACGATAATACCTCATACAGAATCGTTCGCCAAACCATCCTACTTTATTCTGGAATCTTCACCACGTACATAGTTGTTAAAGTGGTTTTCGGTTCAGAGAGTAAGACAATATTCGATCCGGGTCTCTTTAACAACCAAACACTTATTTCACACCGGATGATTCTTCCAAATTTCCAAAACTGTTTCATAATTGATATCAAAATATCATATTCAATTCAAACATTTCACTTTCAAAAATCATATTAACTTTCAAAATTATATCGACAAAATAGGTTAAATCTCATTTCAAAATCATCATATTCAATCAAATACGCCATTTCACCAGAAAATATCATTTAAATCCCAACTTAGGTTATAACATCATTTAACCATATTTGCTTTTAAATCAAGGATTTAAATATAAACACTTTCACTTTGGATAATCTGAAAATTTAGAAAATAGTTAAGATAGTTATAAATAGTTTAGCATAGTTTAAAATAAATTTCAAAATGTTAAATTACTCTAAATAGTTTAGAATAGGTTAAAATAGTTTTAGATAGATTTCAAATAGTTTAAATAGATTTAAAATGATTTAAACAAATTTAAAATAGATTAAATAGATTTAAAATTAGATTAAAATGGTTAACTAGTTTAAAATAGGTTAAAATAGATTAAATTGGATTTAAATAGATAAAATAGATTAAAATAAGTCGAAATAGTTTTAAATTGATTAAATTAGATTAAAATAGTTTAATAGTTTAAAATCTTAGTTATCAGGGTTCAAGAATAATATATTTAAACAATTTATATTAAAATAATAAATTTGAAATTAATATTAAATTGTACTTTCATTTCAACACATCTTATAACCATTTAATTAATATCAATTCCAAATCCATGTTCGAACAATAAATTCAAACTATTTCGAATTTAGCAGATTTCGAAGTTTAAATATTCAAATATTTCAGTAACTCAATTTCGATAAATTTTATTTATACTTTAAATCTAACTTTAAAATTTCAATTTAAACCAATTCCAATTTCAAAATTTAAAACTTGTTTTTTCAAAAATAATTCAGTTTATATAAATCAATTTTTCTTCAAAATAACATCCAGCTAAATTCGAAATTTAGGGATTTAAAATCATTTAATTTGACCAATCCGGAGTCCGTATATAATTCTCTACCCTATGGTCAAGTGATACAGATATTTATAATTTCATTCTGCAATTATTTTGTATTCACGGATATATATCATTTCGAACCGCAATTTTGAATTTAATTACAAATCCATGAAATCGCTTGAGTCTATCATTTCAAATCATAACGATTTCCCCTAATCTATCAGATTGTTCAGGTATGTATCATTTCAACCCATAGGGAACTTGTAGTGTTAAAACAATATAACATCTAATCATCCAATATTCACAATCAACATTCATCACAATCACCATTCAAACCAATCATTAACAATCCATAATTAACTGATTTTCATTAACAGGTATAAATTAGCAAATTAAATTTTAATATTAAATTAAATGGAAATTATATTCAATAAATTCAGATTTTACCGGAATGACGATTTAAATTTATCAAACGACTGTCAATCAACTTCTAAACACATCATAAATTCAATTCAACTAGCACAAGATAATTTAGTAGTTGTGAGTGGGTTAGAACACTCCCATTTGATTTCAAATTGATTTGAAATCCAAAATAAGGCCTAAAACCAAACAGTCTCGGAATTTTTCCAAACCACAGCCAAAATGTCTGGAATTTCAATATGATCCCAATGGAACAAACCGCGCGTAAATCCGACCTCGTATGTAAAAGTTATTAACACTAGAACGATTTGAAATAAAATAAAAATAAATAATTTAGTAAATAACGAGCCTAAAGAAACCTGCCACGTCACCGGTTAAGACACATCTCTCACCCTCTCGTTCTCCACGTGCTGACCACCCAGTCACGAAGCCCTAACACCGCCCTTTGACCATTCTATGCCACCGCCTCAGGCCGCCTGTGCTAACACCACCACCACCATCCATCTCGACACGATGAGACGCACCCACCTGGACCTCCTCGGCCTCCCCGAAGCAAAGCCGCCACCGCCACCAATAGGGTTTGTCGAACCCTAACGCAGCCATTCCAACCACCTCAGGCCAAATTAGGCTGCATGACCATCCCTCGAAGACTCCACACGACAATCTCTTCGAAACCCATAACTCAATTTCGGTTATTGAAGCCCGGATCAAAAAGCCCTAATTGCTTAGGGTTTCGAGATTTAACCGCTTTGCCCATGAATTCCTGATGACTTGAACACTATTTCAGGAAAAAAAATGCTAGATGCTGAATCGTATCATCGAGAGCTTCAAAACGACATATAATATGATAGGGTTTGGAGGAATTTAATTTTGAGATTGAAATTTGATTTGAAATTGAATTGGGAATTTGTATATTGGAATTTGTTTCTACCATCAGAAAAAGAGATAGCTATATATACTTAGAACAATGTATAGTAATGAGAAATAAGAAACAATTAGGGTTTATAACAGTATATAGGCAGATCTGAATTTAGAAATGAATGGAACAGATTGGATTGACAGAAACGACTACGCGACCCAAAAAGCACGTGCTGACCCCGAATCGAAAGTAGGTCATCCCATATATCAAAATTGATGTTTTCAATATTTTTAAACTCAAAGGAACAGATTTCAAGTTCTAATTCCATCATATGAAGAAGTTATCTTTAAAATCATTTTATTTCAAATTGATTTCAACGCGTTTCAAGCCCATACGATCAAATGGCAAGTTCGATCGCTACGAAACTTGAAATCCTACAATAATTCACTGTTACGAATCCGATGAAACTGGTTTCATCGAAATTCGAGATAGTAGCCAGAATGGCTATTTTAACATTAATTAAATAAATTGTTACTAAATTGATTCAATCACTTTTTAATTTCAAATTTAATAACTAACAATTTTCATCATTTTTTATTACTTGGATATTTACAATAATTTAAAACAAATTTACATATCAATTTAGTGTTAAATATTATACTAACTACAATGTTCAATTTCAACTGTAATTAAATCCAACTAATTATAATTTAATTCCAATGAATTGATTTAGTTTGATTTCAATCTTTTTATCAATCAATCATTACTCTATGGCATAGTAACATTGGTTTGTATCTTATTACATTAACATCCTCCAATTTCATTTTAATTTCCATTAACGTAATATTTAATTACATTTAATTTCAATTGATTTCCAATTTAATTCAATAGCTTAAATAAATAGGTAACATATCACAATGGTCACCTTTCACTTAATTTAATCACATTTATGGTTGTATTATTTACAAACAAATGTTATAAATACTTACACAACACCGATTTCATCCAATTACAATTAATTACATATTTTCTCACCAACTAATATAACATTTGACTTATTTCCTTATTTACAATCCATAACCAATTTTATGTTTACAATTATTTTAATTTATTGAAATTGCGTTGAGATAATTATTAATTGCCTTAAATTAACATTATTAAATTTCATTCGAGTTATTATTCTCATGAATTAAATCACAAATTTTAATTTCTTCCAGCATTAAATTAAAAGATCTTGTTAAATTAACTATTTATAATTATCGAAAATTACGGGTCACTACATAAATTCATATTAAAAATTATTTACAAAAATTGCCCTTATACCGATAAAGCGATATCGATTTTTCCTTATATTTTCAAATCAATTATATCTATTTATAAAACTATTATAATAGATTTATTATTACTTTATAGTTATTCAAAATATAATTATCATTTATTTAAAATAATTATTTGGATAATTAAAATGATTATTAAATCATTAAACCTCAATTTAAATTAAATAAACCAATTATTTAAATTCAATGCTATCTCATCGATATAAATTTCGAGGAAAATATTTTGGTTAATATTTATTCAAAATAAGATTACGATTACTTCTTATCACTCAAAACAATATTATTTATGTTATTAACCAGTTATTTTAATAAATTTAAAAATAAATATAATTTATCAAAGTGATAAATTGGTGGGACGTTACAACTTTTTTAATCTAAACTTTTTATTCCCAATATGTAAGTTAGTGCCAAATAAAATAATAGGACAATAATTCGAGTACACTCGAAAGCCCAACAACCTTATAAATAGGGAACCTTTCTTCCACTTCATTGCTAATAAAAACCTTACTAAAAGTACCATCAGTGAGTCTTCCCAAATATTTGACTTAGTAAATCATATATTTCTTAGCAATAACTCATTTAAATTACTACTAACAATAAACTAAACGAACTCCTACATAGCTGCAAAGTCACCTTCTCTAGGGGACCATTTTCCTAAAATATAGTTACATTGAAGTCCTCATCTGTTACCCATACACTAGGAGCGAGTGATCTAAACTCAAGACCCTTGCTCCAAAGAACCATTCGATAAATCTTGGAATTCACTTTATAAATATTAGTAACATTGATAAATGAGCCATCACTAAGGTCTATAAGGATAAAATGCATCTAATAAACTTTAACAATAGATTGTACAAATTTAACACAATTTTTTTCCTACCCACCATTAATGTAATGCTCCGACCCTAGTGACTAGGCTATCAGAGAGACTTTATTGTCCAATAGCTCGGATCAAAGGGCATGGAAGGAGCAATCTCTCATACACATTACTTTAGGTCAACATGCATACGTTACGATACCTGAAAAATCTAAATAAATATGTATCTTGTCTCGACACAAATCCTCGTGTATGAGTTTCTAAGACTGAATTATACAGTATTAGAAACACAATTGAGAACAAACACAACTTACAGGGTTTAGAGTGAATAGAAATAATGGATATTATATCTTATATCAAAATCTAATACAATATCTCTTACATACATTGCCCACCAAAACATAGCCATGCAAATGCAAGTAAATTATGATGTCCAAAATAATCGAATCTCAATATCGGTAAAATGAATATCTGCCACATCGGCTTCATCTCCATATTATAGCCCATAAAGCATATATAAGCACATATCAACCAATAAAACAATCTTATTCCGACCCTAGGATATTAAGTACACAACAAACCCAAAGTAATGCTAGAAACTATATATGAGTGTAACCGAGCTCAAAACATAACATAATGGGCATGTCAGGTTTAAATATGTTACACACTATATAATTCTACCCCAATATAAACACAAATTTGTCACTATAATCTACACACATGTTCCATATAAGCTCTATAATTAAAAACATTTTAAAATAGATTTTCAAACTCTTTTTATCCCATATCATTCCTTTAATATCACTGTAAAATAGATTTCCAAATTACTTTTGTGAAATCACTTCATTCACAAAAATCTCATATGTTTATAAATCATATACTAGAGGTCCACTTTACAAACGAAGTCAAAATACTAGTTTTGCATACTGTAACGACCCGTAAATTTCGATATTAAATTTGGTTAATTTAATTTAATTTTGTAATTAAATTTAGAAAGAAATAAAATTTTATAATTTATGTCGAAATAAAAGTTTAAGAATGGATTGTAGCAACCAATTGTTGACAATTGAAGTAAAATCAATAAAAGTGAAATAGTGTAAATTATGCACTTGTGTATAAAATTTAAAATAAGTAAATAAGCGTAAAAGTGATGTAAATTAAAGGATTTGTATATAATTTATAGTAATTGATTGAATTCGGTATTATGTAGGTAATTATAATAATTGGTTGAAGCTGGATAAACTTAAGTGTAACCTTGGCATGTAAACAATTACTATAAGTTACCTATTTAATTAGTGGATGGAGTTGAAAATAAATTTTAGTAAAAATATATATATGTTACATTTATGGGGATGTGATACAATGTTAGAAACTAGATGTAGCAATTGTAAATAAAATTAACAATATAGAATAAAATTGCAATAAATTGAAAATAATGTAAATTATCTTACTTGGTTATAAGTTTAATATAAGCAACGAATGGAAATGTTGAATTAGTGAATCATTAATAAAAATATTAACTAGAATGGAATTCAATTAATATAATAACGGGAAGAGTGAATGCAAAATTTAAATAGTAACGTAAAATTTATTTATAAGGTGGAAATTGGTGTAATAGAACGCACGAGACCAAGTAAATGAATTTATTTAGGATATGAATTGTAATTAGTGAATCAAAGAAATAGTAACGGTCGTAAGTTACTATTTAATTGTCCTATTAATTTGTTGTAATTGTTATATTTGGGAATAAGATTTTATTTTAAGAAAATAAAGGTAGGTATTGGATGAATATATGAATTAATTAAGGTTCTAATTATAATAAATGAATATATTTGACAACTTCAATATATATGGAAATAATAGTTAATACAAAGGGAAGTTGGAAATTTGAATATATTGATGGAATGAAATGTGAGGCAGGTGTTAACTGCATTACTAAGTAATAATTGACTCAATTAAAAGGTTGGAATTGAATCTAATCAGTTTAATTGGAATATATAAAAATTAATTGGATTCAATTTATAATAAAGGGATTATTTTAAGTAAATGAAATAAATACTATAATTGGTGAATTAGTGTAAAATTTATGAAATAGGGTGAGAACAGTGTATGTAATCAATTTCAACACCTGTCTGTTAGTGATAACTTATGAGTGTAATTTAATGTTAATAGAGTCTAATAAGTTAAAATGTGTAATCAATTGCAATTAAGCTAATTAAAGCTTATATTAGTATAAATTAGAGTAGTAATGGTTAATACTGTATTGCTAATGGTGTATGAATGAATTGATGATTTAAATTAAAGGAAATGATGTTAAAGTTATTCATATTGGACAATTTGTTGAATTATAAGGAAGGGAACTAAAGTTTTATTTATATATAGGGATTTAATTTCTATAATAAGATAAATTGCAATTAAATGAAATTGAAATAGCTAAATAATACGTTATTTGAGATTTAGATGGAATATGAGAATATTTAATGTAATAGTTTGAATCCAATGGTAAATCCTTTTATTTGATAATAATAAATGGAATAATTGTTAATTTATTTAATTTAATGGAACCATTGGGAATTTTATTGATAATTTTTGTAACATCCAGCCTTTCCGCACGCTTTAATCGACACACATGCCAATTCAAACCATACTGAAGGGCTGATTGTTATGGGGTAAATAAGAAAAACAAGAAAGAAATAAAAAGGAAACAGAGTCTTACAGCGGAAGGATAAAATATAATAATCAAATATACAGTTTATAAATCTGTTTACAAAACATTTGATTATATTTATATAATACATCTCAGAGTTACACATACCAATAACAATGCAGCGGAGCACTATGAGTGTAGTGCAATAATATAAATAGTAATAATACACATCTTTGTCTTCGTCCTCCAGGGCTAAATCTTCAAATCCTGAAACGCTCGGACTAACCCGAGCGAATTTGAAAAGACAAAAACACTCGAGTCAGAACTAAAAGATCTTATGTGAGTTAAATTAACAGAAATAAATATGAGTGCAGTAACTCAAGAGATGCTCGGGATTTACATCTCCTAAGGATCCGTTAAACTATTTACTATGTAGTATATTTCGCTATTATAATAGTGTCTATAGTAAAATAAACATACTTTTAAATAGTTTTATGGCTTTACATTTTCCACCTTAACACGTAATAGTCCCAGTAGTCCATCCAGTATCATAGTCCCTCCTGATCGGGAAGCCACCAGAGGATACCACACGGGCTACGGGAGAAATCCAAACTCGTACAAGGCGCGATAGGGTAGGTAACACGGTACAAGTTGGCAATGCCAGGGTAGATATACCAATTACGCTTCCGGGTCGGCGGTAACGCGTAGCCGCAACTACCGCCCACCTCAGACAAACTCTCCCAAATCAAAGAAATCAAAAGTGAAGGTGGCCACCGAATCAATCCAAAGTCAGAGTATAATATCGAAGGGAAGTGTCCGATTAAAGGTGCTACCATATTAACCCGCCGATCGCTCCTATTTTAGCCACCTTATGCCAACTCACAGGAGTTGGGTCCACGTATTTACCTCAGAGGAAATGCCGCCACCATCCTACTTCATTCTGGAATCTCCACCACGTACACGGTTGTTAAAGTGGTTTTCGGAGTTGGCAGAGAGTATGACAACTTCCGATCCCGGTCTCTTCAACAACCAACCATTATTATAACACCGCGGTCTTTAAAATTAGTTTATACTTTAAAACCAGAATATAATTATCCATTTCAAAACCCATAAATACGATATCATTTCCATTTCCAAAACAACTCATTTTGATATTATTTTAATAAAACCCAAATCAATAATATCATTTTTATTTCAAATATATTTCTTTTCCAAAATCATACTGCTTTAAAATTTATAATATCTGGAAACCAAATGTTTGAATTATAACTTTCAAAACATAAATTTTCGAAATTCATAGCTTTAAAACCATAACATCCAAAACTTAAATTGTTCGGATATTCCACAGTATATAAATAAAATAGTTGAATTTAAATTACTTTATAAAGTAAATAATTTCCACGCCTTTACAATTTATTTCACTTTAAATTAGGTTTAAGCCATAAATTTTAGATTTACTTTCAGTTTCAATAAAACACTTCGATTTTAATATATTTCAAACTTTGAGTATTTAACCATTTCAAAACTAAGGTTGGAAATTTTCTATTCAACCATTCATTATTCTATATTTTTGTCTAAAATATTTACATAATAAACCCATAATCATTTTAAATAAAACTCAAATTACTAACAACTAAATATTTCCTTCAATTTATTTATACAAGAAATATTCATTTGATTTACCTTGAATAAAAATCCAGTTATAAATATCATACCTTTAAATTTCCAATCTTAATAAGTTTACATCAACTTATGGAGTTAAATTTTAAAATAAGCTCAATTCCAAATAAATTTCCGATTTATCTTCCAATCTTAATTGATTTGAATCCTTTAAAACTCTATGTATAATACAATATCTTAAACCTGTACTAAATCATATAATATAAATTATCAAACTCCATTATTCAACTTATTCATTTTTATTTAACAGATTTATACATAGCTTAAATTCAATAATTTAACTATATATGTATACATAAAATAATATTTATAAAATATCAAAATTTAATATTTATTAAACCATATCCTATCCAAACCATAGAAGTCATTTTCAAAATAATTATATATATAGACCGACGGTGTCTGTATAAAATTTTCTACCCTATGGTCAAGTGATACGGATATTTATCATTTCTATCCGTAATTTAAAATAAAAATTGCGGTTATATATCATTTCAAATCGTAATCCCGAATGAAATGAAATGCATAAAAACTTGTAGTTAATATAAATAAACATCCATTTGTCCATCAAAATCATACATCCATTTATCACAATCATCATCCAAATTCAAACAATATATCAATATATAACAGGTGATAAATAACCGGTATCAACTATCAGTTTATATTCAAAAACAAATTATAACTGTTTAACTGGTAGTTTATATGCAATAAAAATAAATATAAATTTAACTGGCAGTTAATATGCAATAAATAATAAACAACGATTTAATTAAATAAAGGCAATTAATCGAGATGATGATTAAAAATAGGCCAAACAAACATAAATAAATTTTCAAATCACAACATATATCAATTTAACAAACATAAGAAATTTTAGAAGTTGTGAGTGGGTTAAAACACTCATCTTTTGAATTTAAATCGAATTTAAATTCACTTTAAACCCAAAAATTCGACTGTCTCAGAATTCATCCAAACAAGCGTCATCAAGTCCGGAATTCCAATACGAACCTAGCGGAGAAAACCGCACATGAAACGGAATTCGTATGCAAGAGTTATGGTGATTAATGCGATTTGAAATCAAAAATAAGAAAACAAAAAAGAACACATTCAACCAAACTTACATATAATGACACGTCATCCTTCTTCTTGCTCGCGTACACACGCAACAGCAGGAACCGAACCCATACGCGCCCCCTGACTGATCTTTGACCACGTCTTACCACTAACTCCGGCCATCAATCGACGAGCCGCTGCCACCGACGAGACCCCCATCTCCCCCTCTACCGACCGGCCCCATCGCAGCAACCCCAGGTCGCCGCCGCCACCCTTTAGGATTTTCGAAACCCTAAATCACCAAATTCGAGCACCTCCGATCGAATTAGCCCACATAACTACCAGTGTTAGCTTCCCCTTGTCGAGCTCTTCGATACCCAGAAAGGAATTTCCCGATTGCTGCCCGAATCAAAAACGCCCAAATCACCATATGGGTTTCGAAATTCCCAGGTTTGACCGTGATTTCTGTCAATCCGGTCACTATCTTGAAAAACGAATAGTAGATGCAGAATCGTATCGATGAAATCTTAGATATATATTTTTTCGGAATTTTTCTGAGGAGTTTGAATTTTGAAGTTGATTTTTGATTTGTTTGGATCTAGAATTGTTTGTCTTCCATTGAAGAAGAGGAGTAAAGACATTTCTGTACACATTGAAATGTGGAATAGAGACTGCTAGGGTTTATAACAACCTATTTATAGACAAACTGAAATAGAATAGATGGACACGATTAATGAACGTGCTTAACGATCTATGGCCCAAAAAGCCCGTTTCGACTCCGTAACGAAATTGGGTCAATCCATATATCAAAACAAATGTTTTAAAGTATTTTAAATGCAATGGAAAAGGTTTCACATCCAAATTCCATCGTATGAAGAAGTTATGCTAAAATCAATATTTTCAAATTGATTTTAGTTGATTTCAATTGCATAAATTTCAAGGCGTTTCGAGTCCGTGCGACCAAACGACAAGTCTGATCGCTACGAAACTTGAAACATTATTATAATTCACCCGTTACGGATTCAATGAAACTGTTTTTGTCAAAAATCCGAGTCAGTGGCTACAATGGCTATTTTTATATTAAATTAAATAAATTAAGAATTAGTAAATAAATCCAATTTTTATATTTCAACTTTTAGAATTGGAATTTTTTATCACTTAAAATTCTTAGTCGTTTATCCAAATTTAAACAAATTTAGATGTTTCTTAAATGCTGATTTAATTATTAATTTCAGCGTAAAATTTCAATTTCATTATATTCACACATTAAAAATAAATTTTGCAAAAATCCCCTTTAATTGACTTTTCATTCAATATCAACTGTTATTTTATAAGTAAAATTAACATTAGGTTCATACTCATTACATAGATAACTTCAATTTCATCTAAATAAATATTTACGTAATTTTTAAATATTAAATCCATTTAATTGCAATAAATCATATTATCATGATTTAAATTCAAATAAATAAATAAATGTTGATTCCCATTCTCTTTATTCAAGCAATCGTTATCCTATATGCATATTTACATTTGTTTACATTTCATTACACTGATACTTCTATATACATCTTAGATTTGTATCAACGGTTATATTTTAAAACGTGAATCTGGTCAATTACGCGTATTAATTACGGTTTTAAGCTCAATTAACAAAGTTTCTTAAGTCCAATCCTTTTTTACCAAATTTGACAATCCCTAACCATTTGCACTACATTCCTTATTAATGTAATATTTATTAGATTTTATTTCAATTTAACGTACAACTTAATTTCCTTAATTGAGATCTGATTCCCAAGTTTTTTATTTAACATACTGAACGAATAAATAACCTAAATAAATGGTCACCTACTTCTTTCTTTCATTTATAAGTTCACTACTTACCCACCCAGGTATAAATCCCATATATAACACTAATTAATTTCCATTAACACCGCATTATCCAATTATCATAAATTTGTTCAATATATACTCTTGTTTACTTATAAATAAATTTATGTTTCCTACCAATTCTCATCCACTCTTCCGTTACTAAATTAAAAATCATTAAGTAACGTTTCCTCAATAACAGTATTAAAATTACTTAACATTTAAGAGGGTTTTATTCCAAATACATTGATTGACCGATAAATTAGGTAATATATAATAATTGTTATCACACCCTTAAGATTTACGCTTGTTCTCTTCTATTTGATTTATAGCCTAAAATAATATAAACGATCTAACTCCATAAATAAACTTATTTTATTATCCAAATTATACATAGTTTGAATTCAATACTTACTTTTATGTTTCTTCATATTCAATTATATTCAGGTATAATACTTACCCTATTTCATTTATTTCGGTTTCATTAAATCTATCCAAATTTTATTCGTTTCAATATTATTCCATTTATTACAATTGCTCATTTAAATTCTAACATTCACTTTATTATAAATTATAAGATTTTCTTCTCTATCTAAACATTAATACAAAATCATATTAAATTCCAGTTTCAAATCTTCAAAAGTTCCAGGTCGTTACACTCTCCCCCACTCAAAACTTTTCGTCCCCGAAAAGGAAAAGAATGGAAAAGAAGAATTAAGAAATCAATATTTCTTATTCCAAATATTGACTTTATAAACAATTAAATTTTTCAAAGTTAATTGATTTAGAGAAAATATACCAATTTATAACCATTAAATCCTTTTATTTTTAAATTAATAAAGTTTGGAAACATTTTTAAAACTTTTCTAAGTCCAAAATTTACGAAAATTTTTGTCAGAGTCTCCTTTGTACGGAGAGGCTCTGGAGAAAATATAATATCAATTATAACAGTATACACATATAATATCCAAAATATTATATCCCAACACGAGAAAACATATAAAATAGCGCTATAAAACCGTAATCCGAAAACGTACCTATTAGTCGGGCAATTAACGCTTATTTTATGGAACCAAAAGCAGTAGAAATTGCTTCCATAACCTGTATTTCACTTATAAAATCCAAAGAGTTAAAAATTATATAAAATGAAATATTTAAGCGTTGTTTCAAACGATAACAAAAAAATTCATACAAACATCAATTGTTGCAACCCCAGCATACAATCATCACATAAAATCAACACAAATAGTTGTTCGGGTTCAAAACTTAAAATTGCACAGAATGGAAAATAATTACTTACTGCATCATTCACTCAACAGTCCTTGATGGAACCCAAATAGATTATTTATTCATCCTAACAATTTTAAAGTATCCTTACCCAAACAACCATAGACCAAACAACAACAAAATTCCAAACAATAAATCAAGTGAAATTTTTGTTAATTTCATTTCAAACTATCGTTGTTTGATTTCCTTTTATCTATATTCTGATTTATCTTTTTAATTTTACATTATTTCTTGCAAATTTTCATTTTCATTGATTTATTTATTTGCATTACATTCATTTATTTCTCCATTTCATTTACTTATCATCTTAATGCATTAACTTAAGTCTATAATCAAATATTTAATGCATTCTTCTTTTTTACTTATTATTAATTTCATTCATTAATATTCATGCTATTTCATGCTATTCATGTCTAATTCAATTTCTTTACCCATTAATTCATTTACTAAGGTTTACAACCATTTATTTATTTTACTTACCTTTCTTATTATATTAAATTAGTAGCATTTTCATTATACTTAAGTTTATAATATTACAACATCAAATCATTATTTATTAAGGGATTTCTTTAATTTCTTCAAATTTATTACTTGTATAATATCCATTACATTTTCTTATTAAACATTAGAACTTTTAATATTTGGTAAGTTATATATATGTTTTTAAAGAATGTAATTGAAAGTTATACAATTTATTCTATTTCTTTCAATTAATTTATAGTTCAATAATAATCCTTTGTTTTATATGTTACAAATTTCAAATTTCCTTTAATTTCATTTACAACCAGGCATTTAACCTCTTATTTTATTTAAAGATTCCAATTATTACTTAACTACCATTTCACTATCCTAATCAAAACTATTAATTATCGAAAATTCAAGAATTAAATACAGGGTTTAGATTTCAATTCATTTTAAATAATAGATAAATATAAACTTAAAATTTATATATCCAAGTAGATTTAAAACAAATTAAAAATTCACTTTCGGTTATCAAAATCATTCGGTAGTCGAACAGCTACAGTGGCCTTCCCACTTCGAAACTCGAAAATGAAAGTCGATGATGCGTGCACTCTACCGAAATTATTTTCCAACGACAGAGAGGGGAGTTGTGTGACGCCCCACCTCTATACCCACGCTAGCCAAGAACACTACGGTGTAATGCGGTCAACTAGCGTGGAGAATAAGGCTGTTGAGGAGCGGCCATCAGTAGTTAGGCCTTACACTAGTATTGGTTATCTCGATAGGAGTGGTATATAAATATATATATTCTTTCATTTTTCATCTCTGATTTATTTTACCCCAACGACATACCCCAATTCCAGTATAAAACGAACTACGATGGTTCATAATAGTTTAGGACAAAATATAAACTAATAACACAAATAATATAAATGAGGAACACAGATGAAACAGAAAATCTCATATATATATATATATAATAACTAATGTCAGTTACAATACATTTGACACGGCACATATGATACGACTACAACAGTCGACTCGGGAACTTACATATACAAGTATATTATCGACTAATATACATGAATACATATCAACCTAGACTATGACACGACAACTCCAAAAGATATGAAAAGTCTTCATAGCTCAAGCAGCAACCCAAAGCTAAAAATCTACAACCTGTAAATACTCGGTCTGACCCGAGTATTAGATTCAAAAGAAAATAATACTCGGGTCAGTCTAATTCAAACTCAGTTACTAGTGCACAGAAGCAATAATAATTAAACAACAAATAGACGATAGTCACAATAAATCTCGTTTATCCGATCCTTAAATAAAGAAATCGGATAACGATAAATATAAAACGTAACAGTGTTAAACAACAAATAAGCAAATAACCAAATCAGAATATTGAATAGAATAAACCAAACAGTTCAAACCATTGAAATATCAATTAAAACATTAAATTCGAGTAGGGCTGCAGTGCACGCACGCGTGCACTGCCTCGCCACTACCGCATATGGAATATGCAAAAGATCAATAAATCAAAGCAAGATAGAATATCATAAAAGCAATACCGTGTGGCTGCAGTTCACGCTTGCGTGCACTGCCTTGCCACTACAGTGATGATGTACACAACCGGGCATAAGGTCAAACCAAAAATAAAAGGACGGGTTCAACACAGGTGAAATATATTTAAAATCACGACACAAGCACAAGGTCAAACCCAAACTGGATTCAACTCAGGTGCAATGGTCAAAGAAAACCAGAATGAACACAAGGAGTTCAACTAGACCAGAGTACATGGAAAGCACTTGAAGTAGATATGAAACCAGAGGCACAAAGAAAACATGCTCATGAACACAATAACACTACAACCAGACATAATCATGGAACAGCAAATAGTCCACAAAATGTGCACAAGGAAGGATAAAGTTGTTTAACTCGAGGCAAGTCAAAACAACAAGCTTCAAACATATACATGAAAACACTTGAACAACATGAAGTACACACACATATATATGCAACATGACTACAGTTCAGAGAATTCAAAGTGCACTATATATGTACACAGTTTAACTTGAAGCATGAAAACATTGCAACACATACAACATGGATTGTGACTGGTCCAAACTGCTATTTTTTTTAAAACATGCAAGTGTTACTAACGCACATGGACCTGGGTGTAAAACATAAAATATTGCACATGAAATATTTTTCATACAGAGTTACGCTCATATGCATTGAGCTAAAGTGGTCACACACTCACACTTTCTACATCACAAAATGCACACGTGCTTCCCTGTGAAATATAACAGAGGGAAGATGTTTACCACTTACCCAGTTATGTCTAGTGCAAGTAAATAAAACAATGTAAACTATGCATTAATGCATGCATGATACCCACTTTTACATTTATACTAAACTATGCATTATATAAAAAAAACTACCAACATAATATTCATGTACACACGCAACTTGTTTACCCAATTGTATTGAAATATAGTTGAAATACACCTGGCCTGTTTTGCATGCGACCTGGCCTGTTTTGCATGCGACTTGGCCTGTGCATGAAGTGCACATATAAATGAAGTAAATACGTATTATGCTTACACTCTCTAGAACATAGCATGCACGTATGTAGTTATAAGGACTACAGTTAATTGCTTAAATTGTCTGTAACAAAGTGGAACGCATGCCAATGCAACACAATCGAATATGTGTATGCCTTGCCTCATGCAAGAATTGAAAGTGCACAGGCTAGAGCAAAAATAAAGATGTGCACAGGGGGTTTATACGACAACAGGTGGGACAAGACTGGACTATATTTTGTTTCCCCAACACGTAATAAAACAATGCAATATGTAACACAAATTTCTATTGTATTAAACAATGAAACTACTGAAGGTTAAAATGGCGCCATGCATGAAGACTACCAACTAGAACACACGCATACAATACTTTGGACACTGATGCTTGTAAATACCCCAGTATGCAGACATATTCAAGTTGAAGCCGTGTAAGTCCAGAATGACACAAATACAGGCAGTGAAGAATCTCAAGTCAAGGACAACATTATCGCAAGCCACAGTATGCTACAGGGAAATGGAACTGCAGTTTCAAATTGAAAAATCGTGCCAATGTCGAAGACGGCTAAAACAAGTAGGTGACAGGTTCACAACAAAATCAAGGCCGAAGCACAGCATTTTCAACTAACCGAAATTCCACAAAACTAAATCAAATGGCCAAGATAAAACAATATCGAAGCAAAGAAAAGAAATCGAATTGCACAAGACCAAGAAAACAAAGTAAGCAAACGAGGACGAATGAATTTCAGTTAGATGTGAGTAATAAATTTTTCTCACCTTTGCCACAATCGAAGTAGAGACGAAGTTGTAGCAATGAGGAAGACGAACGAAGTTAAGCCGAAGTCCAATCGAGCACGACCACGTCGAAGCAACCCCGAGCAAGTTGAAGGAGTCGCTGATCGCCTAAGCAAGTGGAGACGAGCGATCATCGGAATCGAAACCCCCAAATTGGAGCGAAGGAACGAAGCCCAAATCCTCGATCGAAGAAGAACGAAAACGAGCAGCCACCATTTTTTTATTTTTCTTTCGATTTTAGGTTTAGGGTTCGAATGAAAATGGTGAAGGGGGAAAACGGGTTTTTACCTTTGTAAATTTTCACGGCCCAAGCCCATCAATCTTACTAAAAATTTGTAAAAGAATTTTAATTCAAATTTAAAAACTTCAAATGGAAATTTGCAACAATATTAATCGTCTAAATGTCGATTATTAATTGATGCAAATACCGGGTTGTTACAGACTCCCCTCCTTAAAGAAATTGCGTCCTTGCAATCATAAGGAATAAATGGACAAAAGGTAACAACCATAAAAGCATATCATCACAAAATGATGAAATTTGAAAATAGGAGGTTCACCACATAGAGCATGAAAGAGAAAGCCTGAACGTGTTTGCTCGATGAATTTTTCTGGATTCTAAGTGCAATCCTTAGGATTTGAGAACCATTGAACTTCCGCAAGAAAAACATCATTATTTCGAAGGTGCTACACCCCCGAAGCAACGATGTGAATAGAAGGTTGCTCAAGAATAAAAATCGGAAATCCCTAAGGCATTTCCGTAATTAGAAGATGTAGAAAACGTCATGAATAGTAGAAGATTGAGCCGGTACACCGGTGTGGTTCAATATAAACACCAGAGAAATCTTTTAATTTCATAAAACAAATTCACAAATTCTCTACAAAATTTAATTATCAAATAGATAGTCAGAATACAAAAATCACGAAATAGCAATATCTAGTTATCAACAAAGACAATTAGAAAACACAAGTCACAAATATCTAACTATCAAAACGATAATCAGGAATTACCAAAAAGGTAATCAAATTTCAAATCAACAAATATTCAATTATCAAAGCGATAATCAAATCTTAAATCACAAATATTTAATTATCACAAACGATAATTAAATCTCAAATATCTAATTATCACAAGCGATAATCAGAAACAACAAATATTTGATTATCGAAAACGATAATCAGAAATCACAAATCAACAATTATTTAATTATCACAATTGATAATCAAATCTCAAACCACAAATGTTTAATTATCACAAACGATAATCAAATCTCAAATATCTAATTATCACAAACGATAATTAGAAACAACAGATATCTGATTATCAAAAATGATAAATCAGAAATCACCAACATCCGATTATCAAAAACGATAATCAGAAATCATAAATTTTTCAATTAACGAGTCCGGAATTAACCAAAATAGCAAACGCACATGACCCATAACCATGAGTTTTACTAAATCGTTTAATTCACTTCATCGTTTCCTTGAAAGTGAAAAATTGTGTATTTTTAAAAATAACATTTCACATTCTCAAACGGACAAGTCCGGAATTAAGCGAATCAGTAAAAGAAAGGGGTCATAGTCCTCGATTTTTCTGAAATGTTTAAATGCTTCCTCATTCTTTTGAAAGTGTAAACTGTAAAAATTTCGAAAACAATTTTAATTTATATTTTGAAACAAATTTGAAAATAACAAATTTTTAAAATACGTGATTAAAACAACAAATATCAGTAGCAACTTCGACAAGGAAATTTTCACTTCTCAAAATACTGTAAAAATGGACAACAAAATCAGCATCGCGGAATAACCGCTTGAAAATTTATTTTAAAATTGATGGTTACTGAAGTTAATACGTCAAAATCTCATCAAATTAATTGGCATCAAAATATAATACCAATGAATTTTCATTCGTCAAAAATGTCACAAGAATCTTTTCAAAGATAGAAAGGGATATCATACCCCAAACTTGTATTCATAACAAGTCAATGACACACGAATTCACCAATGCACAAAAATTGATAAAACTTATCAATAGAAATCACGAAAATTGTTGAAGCAAAAATTCTAGAAATCATCACAAGAAATCCAGAAAATACACCTTCTAGAAATCTACACAAGAAATCCAGAAATCACAAGATGAGAGTATGAAAACTCAAATGGGAGTATGAAAACTCACCTACACGTGAGCATGAAAACTCACCAACACGTGTAACGCATATGTGATGGTGAAACATCACAAAAGCGGGGTCTAGTCTCCCTCGAAGACAAAAAGAAAGCATGTGTGAGTGGAATCACACAAATGGTATCTAGGCTAACCAAAAAGCAAAAAGGTATGTGTGAATGAAATCACACAAGTGGTGTCTAGCCTAACCAGAAAGCAAAAAGATATGTGTGAATGAAATCACACAAATGGTGTCTAGGCTAGCCAAAAAGCAAAAAGGTATGTGTGAATGAAATCACACAAGTGGTGTCTAGCCTAACCAGAAAGCAAATACAGAGACATCACACAATTGCTAGTCTAAATCACAAAGATGATCGTCATAATCATCAAGAGATCAATCAATATCACTAGAATCTTCTCAAAGATCCAAAGGGGGCATCATACCCGAAACTTGTACTAATAACAAGTCAATGGCATAAATTCCAGAAATCAACACAAGAAATCCAGAAATCATAAAAAAGGAAAGAGGCCTATCACATGACGGTCCGAATACCATGGGGAGCTACCCCATATGGATGAGTCTGAATCACCCGAATGTGGTCAAGGCTAACCAAAAAGCAAAAAGGCATGTGTGAGCGAAATCACACAAGTGGTGTCTAGCCTAACCTCGCAAACAAAAAGGTATGTGCGAATGGAATCACACAAGTGGTGTCTAGGCTAACCAAAAAGCAAAAAGGTATGTGTGAGTGAAATCACACAAGTGGTGTCTAGCCTAACCTTGCAATGAAAGAGACATCGCACAATTGCTAGTCTAATTCATAAAGCGATCGTCAAGATCAATGAGAAGTGTCAATTACACTAAGCTAGTAAATATAAAAGTTAAGCTTCGTGTCCCATAACCACTTGCTTAACTTAAATATTTATGAACAAACTGCAAATTTTCACTAGAAAATTGTCACAAGAGGTTCAATCGAACAAGTCCAAGAATTAACCGACGAAGTGAACGCAAGCGTTTCATACCACTTGTTTTACTAAGCCGTTTAATTAGATTTCTCATCCGAGTGAGGTAAAGGCATGTATATACTAGTAGATTGGAAAATGGTTTAGGAAAAGAGCTTTGTAGTAAAATAGTTTTGAAATCGTTTGGAGAAAAGGGTTTTGATATTTTCTACTAGTATAGAAAACCTTTATATTTTTAAAGTGACAAATCACAAAAATGATTGTAGGAACAATTAATCACAAGAATTCACATACAAAGATGTGAATAGAATCCAAAGGAATTGATACCGAATCCATCAAAAAGTATGTTCACAAAAATCCCGAAGAAAATGTCATCAAAGTTGCTAATAAATGATAGCAACAAATCGGGAAATTAACAAGAATCGATTACATTTGGAAACCAAATCAATTCACTAAAATTCACATTCGAAGACGTGAATGAAATCCAAAGAATTCGATTCCAAATCCATCAAAGTAGAAATACCCAAAAATTCCAGAAATAGAAGTTATAAAAGTCGACAAAGGAGATAACAACTAATCGGAAAAGAAGAATCGATTAACAATTGGAAGAACAAAGCAGAACGAGCATAAATGCATAAATGACTTCAACAAAATAAAAATCAAGTCAACGCTGAAGTCAATAATTATTGGCCACAGTCGAGTACAAAATGAATCAACATCATCATCAAAGAATTCAACTTAAGTTCGTAAAGAAAACGGAGGCCGAAGCCAAAATACTTTCACGAAATCAAAATCAAAGGCACATGAATAAACGTTAGGAATTCATACCTAACAATCAAAGATAATCATATGCAAAGATGAGAGATAAAATATCGACAAATAGTTGTATCACATGTTCCATCTAAGTTATGTTTTATATTTGTTCTAAAACCCCAGGCTCTGATACCAAGCTGTGACGCCCCACCTCTATACCCACGCTAGCCAAAAACACTAGGTGTAATGCTGTCAACTAGCGCGGAGAATAAGGCTGTTGAGGAGCGGCCATCAATAGTTAGGTCTTACACTAGTATTGGTTATCTCGATAGGAGTGGTATATAAATATATATATTCTTTCAATTTTCATCTCTGATTTATTTTCTCCCAACGACATACCCCAATTCCAGTATAAAACGAACTACGATGGTTCATAATAGTTTAGGACAAAATATAAACTAATAACACAGATAATATAAATGCGGAACACAGATGAAACAGAAAATCTCATATATATATATATAATAACTAATGTCAGTTACAATACATTTGACACGGTACATATGATACAACTACAACAGTCGACTCGGGAAGTTACATATACAAGTACATTATCGACTAATATACATGAATACATATCAACCTAGACTATGACATGACAACTCCAAAAGATATGAAAAGTCTTCATAGCTCAAGCAGCAACCCAAAGCTAAAAATCTACAACCTGTAAATACTCGGTCTGACCCGAGTATTAGATTCAAAAGAAAATAATACTCGGGTCAGTCTAATTCAAACTCAGTTATTAGTGCACAGAAGCAATAATAATTAAACAACAAATAGACGACAGTCACAATAAATCTCGTTTATCCGATCCTTAAATAAAGAAATCGGATAACGATAAATATAAAACGTAACAGTGTTAAACAACAAATAAGCAAATAACCAAATCAGAATATTGAATAGAATAAACCAAACAGTTCAAACCATTGAAATATCAATTAAAACATTAAATTCGAGTAGGGCTGCAGTGCACGCACGCGTGCACTGCCTCGCCACTACCGCATATGGAATATGCAAAAGATCAATAAATCAAAGCAAGATAGAATATCATAAAAGCAATACCGTGTGGCTGCAGTTCACGCTTGCGTGCGCTACCTTGCCACTACAGTGATGATGTACACAACCGGGCACAAGGTCAAACCCAAAATAAAAGGACGGGTTCAACACAGGTGAAATATATTTAAAATCACGACACGAGCACAAGGTCAAACCCAAACTAGATTCAACTCAGGTGCAATGGTCAAAGAAAACCAGAATGAACACAAGGAGTTCAACCCGACCAAAGTACATGGAAAGCACTTGAAGTTGATATGCAACCTGAGGCGCAAAGAAAACATGCTCATGAACACAATAACACTACAACCAGATATAATCATGTAACAGCAAATAGTCCACAAAATGTGCACAAGGAAGGATAAAGTTGTTTAACTCGAGGCAAGTCAAAACAACAAGCTTCAAACATATACTTGAAAACACTTGAACAACATGAAGTACACACACATATATATACAACATGACTACAGTTCAGAGACTTCAAAGTGCACTATATATGTACACAGTTTAACTTCAAGCATGAAAACATTGCAACACATACAACATGGATTGTGACTGGTCCAAACTGCTATTTTTTTTAAAACATGCAAGTGTTACTAACGCACATGGACCTGGGTGTAAAACATAAAATATTGCACATGAAATATTTTTCATACAGAGTTACGCTCATATGCATTGAGCTAAAGTGGTCACACACTCACACTTTCTACATCACAAAATGCACACGTGCTTCCCTGTGAAATATAACAGAGGGAAGATGTTTACCACTTACCCAGTTATGTCTAGTGCAAGTAAATAAAACAATGTAAACTATGCATTAATGCATGCATGATACCCACTTTTACATTTACACTAAACTATGCATTATATAAAAAAAAACTACCAACATAATATTCATGTACACACGCAACTTGTTTACCCAATCGTATTGAAATATAGTTGAAATACACCTGGCCTGTTTTGCATGCGACCTGGCATGTTTTGCACGTGACTTGGCCTGTGCATGAAGTGCACGTATAAATGAAGTAAATACGTATTATGCTTACACTCTCTAGAACATAGCACGCACGTATGTAGTTATAAGGACTACAGTTAATTGCTTAAATTGTCTGTAACAAAGTGGAACGCATGCCAATGCAACACAATCGAATCTGTGTATGCCTTGCCTCACGCAAGAATTGAAAGTGCACAGGCTTGAGCAAAAATAAAGATGTGCACAGAGGGTTTATAAGGCAACAGGTGGGACAAGAGTGGACTATATTTTGTTTACCCAACACGTAATAAAACAATGCAATATGTAACACAAATTTCTTTTGCATTAAACAATGAAGCTACTGAAGGTTAAAATGGCGTCATGCATGAAGACTACCAACTAGAACACACGCATACAATACTTTGGACACTGATGCTTGTAAATACCCCAGTATGCAGACATATTCAAGTTGAAGCCGTGTAAGTCCAGAATGACACAAATACAGGCAGTGAAGAATCTCAAGTCAAGGACAACATTATCGCAAGCCACAGTATGCTATAGAGAAATGGAACTGCGGTTTCAAATTGAAAAATCGTGCCAATGTCGAAGACGGCTAAAACAAGTATGTGACAGGTTCACAACAAAATCAAGGCCGATGCATAGCATTTTCAACTAACCGAAAGTCCACAAAACTAAATCAAATGGCCGAGATAAAACAACATCGAAGCAAAGAAAAGAAATCGAATTACACAAGACCAAGAAAACAAAGCAAGCAAACGAGGACGAATGAATTTCAGTTAGATGTGAGTAATAAATTTTACTCACCTTTGCCACAATCGAAGTAGAGACGAAGTTGTAGCAATGAGGAAAACGAGCGAAGTTAAGCCGAAGTCCAACCGAGCAAGTTGAAGGAGTCGCTGATCTCCTAAGCAAGCGGGACGAGCGATCATCAGAATCGAAACCCCCAAATTGGAGCGAAGGAACGAAGCCCAAATCCTCGATCGAAGAAGAACGAAAACGAGCAGCCACCATTTTTTTATTTTTCTTTCGATTTTAGGTTTAGGGTTCGAATGAAAACGGTGAAGGGGGAAAGCGGGTTTTTACCTTTGTAAATTTTCACGGCCCAAGCCCATCAATCTTACTAAAAATTTGTAAATGAATTTTAATTCAAATTTAAAAACTTCAAATGGAAATTTGCAACAATATTAATCGTCTAAATGTCGATTATTAATTGATGCAAATACCGGGTTGTTACAAGTTGTGACGACCCGACTTTCTACTCCAAAAAATTGCATCATCTATTAAGAAAGAAAGGGATGGAAGAAGAAAAGAAAGAAGAGAAAGAAGATACAACACAAGAATCTCAACAGCGGAACGAATAAATTATATTAATAATATAAGTATTTACATACAATATCAATCAGAGATACACAGCATACACATCACATATACTAGACAGTTATAAACACCTGTCTAGTATTTACAACTCAATACAACACAACACAGAGAATATACAGCGGAAACTAAAATATCTAACGCAGAAGCCTCCTGCTCCATTGCTCCTCCATATTCGTCAAGCTAACCTGAATCCCTTGGCTACTCGTAAAAATTTGAGTACCCAAGAGTTTAAGAAAACAAAAGATAAACTCCGGGTCAGACATGGGTCTGGTGTGAGTAACAGGTTAAGGTTGCTTAACTTTAAAAACCTTTGAAAAGAAAGGTATCACGTAAGACTTCCCATACACAAACATGGAAAAGTTTTTACCTTACGCTAACCAAAACATTTGATAGGAAATCCGATGATATTATAATAGTGTCTTGGGTTTTCAAGTAAATATGAAATAGCCGAAATTGTTACATGATTAAAATCCAGCTACTAGCCACAAAAGTGGGTAATACAATCAAAACCGTTGGCACTTATTGGATTGTGGATTCCATACAATGGCAGGGCTACTGGGGTACCGCCCGTCACAGTTCGTGGCCTAGATCACCGTACCGAGAAGCCACCCTAACTCCCCTGCAACACAAGGCCGGAACCATTACTTACTGAATAGTTCTGAACAAGACAACCCCGCAGTTGTTTGCAACCAACTGCCCACACAGCCGAATATAAAGGGACTTCTAGACAGAGATAAATCTCGCTCTCCACTGGGAGCTACCCATGAAGCCTTGCTGCACCTCCCCTGTTTTAGCCATTCTCGGTTGATGAGGCTTGAGGCTACGATTACCTTTAGAGAACACATCTCTTAGGATGCTCATCGTCCACCTGACGATGTTTTGAAAGCATTCAATCCATACAAGTTCGTTCCGGGTTCGAACGAAACCGAAGGCATTATCTCGTTACACTCATTTTGGAATCACCCTCAGAGTTAACGACGATAACCCTTGCACTCTGAATCTTTATCTTCACTTGAGATTCATGAACTATCGTTAATTTGGATCGAAGTGGTTTTCGGATATCCAAATATGGAAACCCGATCCCGGTCTCATCGAAATCCAAAACGTGTCTTTTAGGTACAAGCTGTTTTAAAGTTTAAAACAATTCAATTCAATATTATCTATATACGCACAGATAGATAATTCTCAACATCACAATAGATAATCAATATTATCATCACAACAGATAATCTATATTATCAACTCAAACAGATAATTCATATTATCAACTCAATGCAAACATAGCATCCAAATCACACATCATTTATCTCATATCTGAGATCTCAATCATTCAGGGTAATCAGTATCAATCCATATTCATAAGCAATGACTTATTAAATCACCATTCTACAATTAATTTAAAATGAATTAAATTAATTACTTCTTCCTTAATTAATTTAAAATGAATTAAATTAATTACTCATCCATATAAATCTTGCTTACATATTCCTTAATTAAATATAAATCAATTAATTAATTACCCTCAAATAAATTACCCTAATTAATCATCTAGATTAATTTATCTTTTAATTACATTCAAGTAATTAATCTTTAATTAATTTCACAATTAATTATTCCAAACCAAACCAGTAATTAACCTATAATTACTTCATTAATTAATTAATTATAATTAATTACATTAATCCTTAATTAATTACATTAATTAATTCCTTCATTGATTAATTGTTCTTAATTAATCAATCCTTAATTATATCATTAATTATTTAAAATTAGTGATCCTAAATTATTTTATTTATAATTATCTTATTTAAATTAATTATCAATTATCCATATTGATTAACCAATCTGGATTAATCACATTAAGTAATTAACTATATCAATTTCATCGTTAATTATCTTTAAATAACTTAATTATCTAAACCCAAAATTAATTGTACTAAATAATTTATTATTAATTACTTATCTTAAGTAATTAAACACACTAATAATAATTACACAAAGTAATTAATTCCAAAAACTCCTCCATCATTCAAGTATCCTTCAATTAAATTACATCAAGTAATTTATCTTCTTAATTACTTCACTAAGTAATTATTCACTTTTAATTACATTTGTAATTACTCTCAAATCAACCAGTGATTAAATTAATTAAACTTAATTAATTAACTTAATTAATCAAAATAAAATTAATTAATTACAATTAGTAATTAATTTTCTTATTTACTTTCATTAAGTAATTTCACTTAAACAACTCAATTGATTATCTTAAATTAATTAATCCAATTAATTATTAAAATTAATTGCATTAATTAATTATTAAATAATACTAAGTTAATGACTTTCATTAATCAAAAACTTTAGTTACTATTCTAAAGCAATTAACTGAATTAATCAATATTAATCCTTAATTTATTTAAAGAAACTCATTAATTTATTTCTAATTATTTAATTAATCAAGTGATAATTAAAAACTTAATTAATTATTAATTACTTGATTAATAAATTCAATTCATTAATTAAATTAATCAAATCTTATTTAATTAATTTCTAAATCACACTTTAACCAAGTTTAATTAACCTACTTATTTCTTTTAATTAATTAAATAAAACCCTTAGTTATTTAATTAATTAACTTAATTATTAATTAATTAGATTAATTAATTAAAATCTTAATTACCTTGATAGAATAATAAATTATTAAGTTCAAATCAACTTAATGAAAATCATTAATCTCATTATTGATTTAAAAATCATTATCAAAGTAATTTAAAAATAATTTACTTTTAAATTTCTCTAAATTCCATTATAATTAGAGTTAAAATGAAATCAAATTTAAACTTAAACAAGGTTTAATTATTCAAAATATTTTTAAAAGAATTGTTCATCTCCTAAAAGAAATTTTAAAATAGTTTTTAATTCATAATCAATTTAAATTTAAATTATACTTTAAATATTCAAGTGATTTTGAAACATTTATATTTAAAAACTATTTTTAATTCCACTAGAATTTAAATCATGTTTTGAATTCAGATTTAAAAATTTAAAATTTAAAATCCTTTTTAAAATCACATTTCAGATTTATAAAACACATATTATAAAATACTATAATATTCAAACTTGATTATAACATTAGAATTTATCAACTTATTTCCTTTTTAAAACTTTCAGATTCAAATTCAAATTTGAATCCAGGATTTCAAATCCATATTTAACTTAATTTTAAATCTTGTTTAAAATTTCATTTCCAGATTTATAAATTACTTTATAAAATACTGTACAGGTTTATTTTTTTAAATATTCATTTCTGCACATTATTTATTTGAACATTGGAATTCAAACATTGGAATTCAAATTCATTTTAATCCAAATTTAAACTTGCTTCAAGTTTGGATTTAAATTTGCTTTGCTTTTTTTTTAATTTAGTTTTAAAATTTTAAAACCTGAGGCAATTCAGGTTTCAGGAACAAACCCTGCAACTAAAAAAAACTACCCGAGCTCAACACTAATTTACTTTGAGTTTCCCTTACCTCAACTTCAAGCAAAAACTGAAATGACCCGAGCACCAACATCTTCATCCTATTCCAGAAACCAAATCACCTCCATGTGACCACTGTGCACATGCACAAAATCCATGGGCAACTTCCGATCATCAGTGATGATCATCCACATCCACCATCCACCCTTGAATCCAACTTGAATACCTAAGCATCAGAATACTTCCATTTTCCCAAACTCAAACAGAGCAGCTTCCCTTTTTTAAAACCTAGAACACAATACGCCCAGAATCCCACAACCCTGTCAACGACGAATTCACCTCCCTCCGACTATCGTTAGGGCTACAACTCCGGCTACTTCCTCCTCTTGAACCCAGCAACCATCCTTCACAACCCCTTAACACTCGATCAACCCTAGAAAGAGGAAAGGTTGAATTTTCTAACTGATCACAAGACTAGGGTTACAGATCAATTTTCCATTTCTCTGCTAATCCAAAGAATAAATCATCAGGTTGATAATTTTAATGATGTTCCTGATCACTCATCTTCATTCACAAGAAACTTCAAACTCCCAGATTTCCAAGATCAACAGAATTTTACAAATTCATATTTTCAGATAAAAGTGAACTGCACCTATAATCTTAAACTATAAATTGTGTTTTCAGACTTAAAAATCATGTTTTCTAGAATGTTTTCAAATCACAATCTTAATTCAATAAATTAAAGAATTTATGTTTTAAACAATTTCATGTTTACTGAACATTTTTGGTTTCCAGAATAGATTTTGAATGTAATTTACCTTATTAAATTTTTATGTTCAGATTTGTGGTTACCAAACAAAATTTGTTTGTAATCCATTTTCTCAATAACGGTTAAGTCATGATATTACTAAAAATTTGAATTTAACAGCTTAAGTCAAGAACACAGCAATTTACTGATACTAACAGAGTATACATACTTATTTAAGTACAAAGTAATTTCCAGAAATTCATCTACATACAAACAAATAGCTTCAATATTATCATGCATCTATATTTAAGATTAGGAAGATGTTGATGTTATTCATCAGCAATATTTTTCAGAGACAATCAAGCAACCTACAATTTATTTAATTTATTTAAATAAAAGGTTACTCACCTTAAATCTGAAGAACAACCATCATTGATTTTAAAAGCTTCAGAACCCTGTCTGATTTAATGTTGCAGGTTGATATTCTGGTTGATTGATTTTGAAAATGCAGTTGATCTTCCAGAGATGCAAATGTAGTTGCATGCAGATTTGGTTTTGAGGGGTTTTGAGGGGTTTTGAGTTTTCAGATTTTAAGTGAAATGTTTTCTTTTGATTCAACTAGCATTTGATTTTTGAAAGATAATAAAGGAAAGTGAAAAATGTTTTAAAAGGCTGAAAATACTTTAATAAAAATAAAAGAAAGACAAAACAATGACACTTGTCATTAGTTTGTTTTACAACTAAACACTTGTAGCTTAGATTGTTAAATTGTTAACATTTATCTTTTACTTAATTTAGTTATATTTTCATTTTATTTAAATGTTAGATAAAGCTTTTAAACTTAATTTATTTATATTTATGTAAATATACATGTGAATTACTTATTTAAAGAAAATGTAAATATAACAAATTATAATTTAAACTTATACAAATATTTTAAAGAATCAATTAATTTGAATTTCAAAAATAATTTCAATTCAAATTAAATTTTTGAATTCCAAATTAAAATCAATTTATTTAATTTAAAATGAAGATTCTATTTTCCTATTTTAATTCTTCTTTATATTTATGAAAAATAGTACATTTATTAATATGGCTTAAAGTAACTAATTAACAAATTTTATATGATTTATAAAGAAATTATAAATCACTTTTATTATCAAATGAATTTAAATCATATGCTATTTTATATTTAGACTTATATAAAATATACTCAAATCATATTACTCAAATAATATTTTAAAAAAAATAAAATCAACTTTATTTAAATTTATAACAAAAATTAAGCTAAGATATAACTTTAAACAATATAACATTTATTATAAATATTACAAGCCATATAATCAATAATTTATATAGATTTTTAAAAGCTTAATATTAATTTAAAACATAATTTCCTAATTACTCAATATTTTATTAGAATTTAAAAACAAAACTTTATTTATTTATTAAATTCCAAAACAAAGATTATCTAATATATATATATATATATATATATATATATATATATATATACACACAAATACATACATACATATATATATATATACATACATTATAATTTAAAACACTTATTTTAGCCTTTAGAAGGTAAATCACTAATTAAATATTTATTAAATCTGATTATTAAACCAAAACATATTTTATTAATAAATATTGTCAATATCAATTTAATTTTATATAAAGATTATTAAATTGATATTGTCAAAAATTCAGGGATATCACATTCCTTCCCCCTTAAAAGAATTTCGTCCCCGAAATTTAAAACAAATGTAATTTAATAACCTATTTTAAAGATATTTAATTTTAAAGCACAAGCATATATCAAACATATGCTAACAACTATAGCAATCAATTCATTCAATCAAACAAAATTAACTATCCAGACAAAATTCTGGATAGAGTTTCCTCGAGTTCCCTAAGTAAACACCGGGTTACTCGCTCTATAAAACCCAAACAATCAACATTACTAAGCTACATAACTCCTACTCATCTAGATCTACAACTGAACCAGACATTAGACTATAGACTAGTCTGACTTAACAACCAAGTCTCCTCGAACAGCTGATTCCAAAACCAGAAATAGATCATACACGTACTCCCTTAGAGATACGTGAAACACATCGAATTCCAGTTGTCCAAACTAGCAATTCAATCCAGAAAACAAAATACTTATCCAAAACAGAACACATAAGAAATCCAAAACATCTCGGAGCTAGCTTACCCAACCTTACCAAAATTTATAGCTCCTAAAAACTAAGAAACTTATCCAAAATCAGATCTCGGACTTCAGATTCACAAAAATCCTTCGGACGATCTCGGGCTGCCTATATCCTACCTGATCAGCTCAATCCATGTTGATGTCTCAAGAAATAAACTGGACCAAACCCAATCCACAAGAATGATCCTCCACGATCAACCAAGATCAAGAATAACTCCACTCACCACCAACAGAAGAAAACAAACTTCTCTTATCCGGAAAAGAAAAGCAGATGCACTCGCAACTGCTTCCGCTGCACAACTCTGATCTGGAGCAGAAAAGAATGCTGATGAAGAACACAGGCATAACTAGACAACAAAACTAAAGATAAAATCTCTGATGACCAAAAGAAAACTCAGAAGTTCCTCAAAACCTGAGTTGCTTCAACAAACTCCCTCTCAAGAAACCAACCTTCAACTAGTTGAACCACCGGTACCACTGAATCTCTAGATGAAGACAAACTCGGACTTCTCTGAAAATATTCAGAAAAATCTCCAACAATCCAAGAGAACACTCAACTATCGCAAGTCACTTTTGCGATCAACTCAATCTAATTCCAAAGTAAATTGTTCTCCCTAAACCAATTAGAACAGCTTATGCTGGTCTTACCAATCCATTGAAAAAATGATTCTTCTATATTGCTTCTGAACTCCATCTCCAGAAAATTGCTAAGCCAGAAAACTCTGTCGATACACAGAACACTCCGAGCTGTACTACTGACACCAATGCCAAAGAATACCCATTCTAAAGCTATTCGAGAAACTCGGACTTCAAACCAAACAGAAACTCCCAGCCGAACTTAGCTACAACACCAAAGCAGACCTACTTCCTTAAACTTGTTCCAAAGAAATCATCTTCAGATACATCCATAGTCACTGCATCTCATCACGCAGCTACTACTTCCCTGAGGTATCAAGGTACCATTACTCGCTTCTACTCAGCCAACAGATCAAAACTCTACTCATCCAACTTCAAAGACGTACTTCGAACCTTAACAGGTTACCTTCAGAGATCAATGAAGTCCTTACACCACTGCAAAGCTTACTCGAGACGGTATTAGGTCTACAGTCTCGACAGATACACTTCCAACCAAACGTACAAACTTCAACCAATGGTAGTCACTTTACACACACTACTATCTCAATCTACCTTTATAATTCATATTGGAAATCCCGAACAGGTAACCCAACATATAGGTAAATAAATATATATAAATATATAAAAATCAAAAATACGCTCTCTCAAGATAGACACCACTCCAGAGCTTAGGTATTCACTCAACCTAATGCTCAAATACCAACTGTGACGACCCGACTTTCTACTCCAGAAAATCGCATCATCTATTAAGAAAGAAAGGGATAGAAGAAGAAAAGAAAGAAGAGAAAGAAGAAACAACATAAGAATCTCAACAGCGGAACGAATAAATTATATTAATAATATAAGTATTTACATACAATATCAATCAGAGATACACGGCATACACATCACATATACTAGATAGTTATAAACACATGTCTATTATTTACAACTCAATACAACACAACACAGAGAATATACAGCGGAAACAAAAATATCTAACGCAGAAGCCTCCTGCTCCATTGCTCCTCCATATTCGTCAAGCTAACCTGAATCTGTAACGACCCGTTAAAATTCGATGATATTAAATGAGTTAATTTAACATGATTTCTAATCTAATTTAGAATGAAATAAAAGTCTTAAGATTTTATTTGAGTAAATGTAGGAATTAGATATAGTAACTGTAATTAAAGGTTAACAATTTAAATGTTATATGGCAATAAATTGAAATAACGTAAATTGGCGTTTGTGGTTATAAGTTATAATTTGTTGATTAATACTGGAAGATATAAAGCGGAAATAGTATTAATGAAATAATAATTGAATTGAATTGCAACTATATAAATGAAAGTAAATTATATTTTGTGGATGTCAACATTGAATAAATTTATTTAAATAAAAAGATTTAAATGCATGTTTGGATAGAATATATAATTGATGGATTTAGAAGTGGTAAGTAATTAGAATTTAATTCTATAAAAATTTGGAACTGAATGTATGTAAATAATTTTGTAGGAATAAGTTAATTAACAATTTATTTGTGCATACCTGATTTAATTGAAATAACAGAAAAGACTAGAACTTGTTTTGCCTAGGTATTAATATATTGTTAAACTATAACTAAATAGCAAGTTTGGAAGTAAATAGGATATAAGATGACAAAGGCAACTAGTAAATTTATAAATGAAATTCATAATAATAAGTAGTAATTTATGCATATATATTTGGCAATTGGGATAATTACAAAATTTTACCCATTCATCTGATTTATTTAATTAAATCTAAATCTATGGCAACAGTGTTGTTAATGATGGTTGTGATTGAATTTGAATGTAAAAGGGTAACAATTATTTAGGTTAAACATTTTTTGAGTATATTAAGTTAAGAATTTAAATCGATTTAAATAAATCTAAATTAATTATTTTGTTGTGTTAATGTGTTCTAGTTAATAAAAGGGGAATTTATAAGAAATGAAGCCTGCACTAATGAAGTGTATTATAATTCAAAAGGTTATGTATACACATAAAAATGTCTATGTACTGTATAGAAAGAGTCTAAATCAATGAACGAATTTATTGAGGTTCCAATTTATAATTTATAACATTTAATGTAGACTTAATTTCAATTAATTGACTTAAATCATGCAGTTAGCGTAGATTTGTTGTGTAATTGGAGTAGTTAATGCTATAAGATGAAGTTAGTGCTAATTCTATTTATAATTGGACCTTTGTTAATATAGATTTGTATAAAGCAAGATTTATAAATTTATTTGAGTATCAAATTCAACAATTGCTTTTATTGCATAATAAAGTGGAATTAAACGTTAAAATATTACGTTATTGAAATTTAATTGGACTTTGAGGATAATAACGTGAAATCATGAACCAATGCTAGTGGCATCCTTATTTTGGAAAAGGTGAGAATATAAAAGTTGAAAATTTAATAAATGGGTTTTGAGAATTAAATTTATAATTTCTAAATGTAAGGAAGTAGAGAATTAACAAAGAAATTTATAGACTTATCAACTTTTAATTCACATCTAAACGTGTTAAATCATTTAAATTGTTTATGAAATATATAAGCGATAAAATTTGGCCAATTTTTGAATTTAGATATAAAATTGGATTTCAATAATTTATTTTAATTTATTTAATGAATATAAAAATAGCCATTTTGGCCACTGACTCGGATTTCGACGAAACCAATTTCATCGGATCCGTATCGGTGAATTATTATAAGGTTTCAAGTTTCGTATCGATTGGACCTGTCGTTTGATCGTACGGACGCGAAACGCCTTGAAATCGATTTAATTAAAATCAATTTGAAATCAATTTGGGAATTTTGTTTTCAGCATAACTTCTTCATACAATCAAACTTGGACGTGAAACTTTTTCCATCGCGTTCAGAATATTTTAAAATACCTATTTGGATATATGGGTTTAATAAATTTCGTTCCGGGGTAGAACGGGCTTTTTGGGCCATAGTTTGTTCCGTACGTTCATCTATCTGGTCTATCTACTCCAATCTAACCCTACTTATAAATAGATGATTATAAACACTAGCCTCCTTTCTATTCTCTTTTGCTATACGTTCCTTTCTTCAACTCCTTCTCCTCCTCAAATGGATGCAAATGTCAGATCCAATTCTATTCAAATCAAAAGTCAAAAATTCAACCACCTCAGAAAAAATCTAAAAAAAATATATGTTGATGTTCTCGAGATACGTAATATTCTGCTGGGATTCGTTTTCCAATCCGGTTCACCGTTTAGCCAGAAACCCTGAATCAATTCCGACCGTTCGTATGGAATTTTGGACGATCCAACGGTGGATCTGCAGCGAGGGTTCGATCAAAGAGCACCGATGTGTAAAGGGGGCACGGAGGAGCAGATCCATGCGGCTACTTGGGTTCATCGGAGTTGGATGCATGTGAAATCGAAGGGGGAAAGGCCGTCGTTCGTTCTCGGCCTGAGGGGCGTTGGAGGCGGCGGAGCCCAGGGGGTTGAAGGCGAAGGGGCGGCCAAGCGAGGGGAGGGGAGTGGAATCCTCTGATTTGGTCGAAGGCGCGAGGAGAGGCGGCAAAAATTGGGTAGGGTTCCGGTGTAGTGGCGGCAGAGGCATCTCGACCTGGGTGCGAAAGAAATCGCGTTGGGAAGAGAGGGCCTATTACGTGGCTGACGTGGCATGTTGTTAGGTTATTTTTGTTTTATTTTTAATTCGATTTCAACTCGTTAAAATACAATAACTTGCTCAATCGAACTCTGTTTCACACGAGATTTTTTTTTGTTAGGATCGAAATTAAATTCCAGATCTTTTGATGCTGGTTTGGATAGATTTGGAGACCGTCAAATTTTTTTTGGGTTTAAATTGGATTTAAATCCGATTTAAATTCAAAAGGTGAGTGTTTTAACCCACTCACAACTTCTAAAAGTTTTATGTTTGTTAAATTTATTTTAGATATGAGTAGAAATTTATTTATAACTGTTTGGCATGTTTTGTTCATCATATTTGCTAAATCGCGTTATTTAATTTAACTGTTAATTTATTTTATTTATTGCTTATTAATTGACAGTTAGAATTTATTATTTGCATAGGAACTGCTAGTAAACAGTTATAAAATTTATTACTAAATATAAACTGTTAGTTTAATAGTTGATTAAATTTATTTTTGAATATAACCGCCATTTATTACCTGATATATATTATCAGATATATAATGATATTGAATTATTATTGGATGATGATTGTGATTTGGATGATGGATGATGTTGATGAATGGATGTTTTATTTTATATCATTAAACTGCAAGTTATCATGCATTTTTCGTTTCATTCGGGATTGTGGTTTGAAATGATATACAACCGCAAAATTTTATTTTTAAATTGCGGATTGAAATGATAAATATCCGTATCACTTGACCATAGGATAGAAAATTATATACAGGCACCGTGGTCTATATATAAATTATTTTAAAGTGATTTCTATGGTTTGGATGGGATACGGTTTATAAAAATTTGATTTTGATTTTTTATAAAATATTATCCTTCGATATATATACATATGAAGTTAAATTTTTGAAAATTAAGTTGTGTATAAACCTGTTGAATAAAAATGAAAAATTGAGAAAATGGAATTTGGAAATTTATCTTATATGTTTAAGTTTGGAAGTTTTAAGGTATGATATTTATAACTGGATTTTCCAAGATGAATTAAAAATGAAAATTCTAGTATAAAGTAAATTTGAGAAAATATTTAATTGCTAGAAATTGGAGTTTTATTTATGGAATTTATATGAATATTCAAGACTAAATAATAGAATATTAATTGTTGAAAGAAGAAAATCCAACTTTAGTTTTGAAATATTAATACTCCAAATGGATATATATATATATATAGAAATTGAAGGGGTTTTTGGAACTTGAAGTGATATTTAAATTATGGTTTAAACTTTAAATAAAGAAAATATTTGAAAAGCCATGGAAATTATTTTTCTTTGCAAAGTAACTTTAAATGTAAACCATTTATTTTACATTCGTTGAATATCCAAACCATTCAAGTTTTAGAAGTTATGGTTTTAAAATTTTGAATTTCGAAATATTATGCTTTGAAAGTATATTTCAAATATTTGGTTTCCGGATATTTTAAAATTTTAAACCAGCATGATTTTGGAAAAGAATTATATTTGAGATAAAATGATATCATATTGTTTTGGGTTTAAATTGATATCGTATTCATAGTTTTGAAATGGAAAATTTTATTCTGGTTTTAAAGTATAAACTATTTTTAAATGACCGCGGTGTTTTAATAACGATGGGTTGGCAAAGAGACCGGGATCGGATATGGACATACTCTCTGTCGATACCGAAAACCACTTTGACTAACCGTATACGCGGTGGAGATTCCAGAATGAAGTAGGTGGTGGCGACGTTTCCTGTAAGGTAAATACGTGGACCCGACTCCCGTGAGTTGGCATAAGGTGGCTAAAACAGGAGTGATTCTCGGGCCAATGAGGTCATACATCTGATCGGACGCTCCTCTTCGATATTATACTTTGACTTTGGATTGATTCAGTGGCCACTTCTATTTTTGATTTTGGGGGAGTTGTTCGAGGTGGGCGGTAACTGCGGCTACGCGTTTCCACCAGCCCGAATAGCAATTGGTATATCTACCCTGGCATTGCCTAGTTGTGCCGTGTCACCTACCATACCGAGCCTTTACTACGAGTTTTGTTTTGTACCATACCTATGGAGTGCCCTCTGACTACACTCAGTACGGGGGAGATTACGGTACTGTATAGACTATGGGAATATATTCTATGTTAAGGGCTATATGGGTAACCCCTTAACGCTATTAAAAAGTAAGTTTATTTTACAATTAGACACTATTATAATAGCGCAATATACTACATAGTAAATAGTTTAACGGATCCTTAGGAGATGTAAATCCCGAGCATCTCTTGAGTTACTGCACTCATATTTACTCCTGTTAATTTAACTCACATAAGATCTTTTAGTTCTGACTCGAGTGTTTTGTCTTTTCAATTCGCTCGGGTCAGTCCGAGCGTTTCAGGATTTGAGGATTTAGCTCTGGAGGACGAAGACGAAGATTTGTATTACTACTATCTACTATATTATTCCACTACACCATTTAATTCCGCTGCATTGATTGTATTGGTATGTGTAACTCTGATATTTATTGTACAAGTAAAATAAAATATTTTGTAAAACAGCTTCATGAATTGTATATTTGATTATTATATTTTATCCTTCCGCTGTGAGATTCTGTTTTTTTTATTTCTTCTCTGTTTTTCTTATTTACCCCATAACAATCCGCCCTTCCATATGGTTTGAATTGGCACGTGTGTCGGTTTAAATCGTGCGAAAAAGGCGAGATGTTACAGTTGGTATCAGAGCTTTGGTTTAGCGATAAACCTTGGCTTTGTGGGGTTTGACTCTTTGTTAATAGGGTAGTAATACCCTATGGGAGTCGCTGAGTGTATATATATGAGAGAGTGTATTTGTTAGTGTTATAAAAAGATTTTAATATTGTGTTAATTTGTTCCGTTTTGTATTTTTAAATTCTGGTTGGTGCATGGGACGCTATGACATCAATAGGAATTTCTAAACACTTAATAGGACAGACCGACATAATATTTGCTTTTAATATAGGTGAATGAAATAATTTTGCCTAATATATTTTCTATATATAAAATAAAAATTTTCAAATGATATCTATATTTGGTTGCGGTAGATTGGTTGTTAGGAATAAAATTTATAAATAATAAGAAAAATAAGAATGAAATTAACATCAATGGAATTTGGAAATTTTAGAACTTAAGTCCGGGATTTGGAAAATTTGCTTTCAAAGGATTTATGAAATATAATAATTTTGTTATAAGTATTTTCTTATATAAATATTTAGTATAATTCGGAAGAATTGTTTTAAAGAAGATTTTGGAGAAAATAAGTTTCGTACTTTCCTCTCTGTCGCTGGAAAATAATTTCGGTGATGGCGGCCGCATCATCGACTTTCATTTTCGAGTTTCGAAGGGGAAAGACCACTGTAGTAAATTCTACTGCAGATTTATTTTGAAAATATCTAAATTTTAATTGTTTTAAATATAATTAGAGGTATATAAGTTATAAGAATATACTTATCTATTGAAATTTAACCCGGTATTTAATTCTAAATTTCCATTAATTAATTGTTTCAATTATGGTAGTGAAACAAAATTTAATTAATAATTGAAACCCTAAATAAAATAAGAGACTTAAATGCTAAGTAATAAAGGAAGTTAAAATTTTAACTTATAAGAAAATGGTAAAGATCTATTGAACAATGAATGAATTAAAGAATTGACATAACTTGTATAAGTTGCATTTTCTTTAACAGATATAACTTACCAAATATGAAAAGTTGAAATGTTAAATAAGAGATTGGAATAGAATATTATACAAGTAGAAATTTTGGAAATAATAAAATATTAAATGAATTTCTGTTATAAATGAGAATTTAGTGTTATAAACTTAAGTTATAAATTGAAATTTTACCAAAATTAAAGGTAAGTATTATAAATGGGTGATTTTAAAACTTAAGTAAATAAAATGAAATTCTATAATAAATAAGGATTGATGTGTAGGATTATAAACTTAAGTATGATATAAATGCTACTAGTTGAATATAATGGAAAGTAGGTAACATAAATAAATGACTGCAAACCCTAGTCAAAGAATTAATAAAATCCTTTACCTATAAGAATGGATGTTATAAGGTTAAGAATTTAAGTGTAATAAAAAGGGTTACTATAATTAAATATAATATAAATGTAAGCATAAAATAAATGAGTGGAAATTGAGAAGTGCATTAAATGTAATACAAATAAAAAAAAACTTACATTACCTAAATAAATGGAAATGGATAATTGGAAGTAATAAGTGAAATTTAATGAAGCAAACATTTAATGAGTAAATGTAAGTTAAAACGATGAATCACTGTATAGATAAAAAGATAATCAAACAACAAAGGAATGAAACGAAGTTAATATTAGTTAAATTGATTGTGTTGGATTTGTAGTTACTTAGTGATGGTTGTTTGGGTAAGGATACCTTAAAATTGGATTTGGGTGGACGAATAAATCTACTTAGTTTTATCTAAGACTGTTGAGTAAATGATGCGTTAGTAGTTTATTCTTCATTCCGTACAATTTAAAGGTTTTGAACCCAAACGGCTATTTGTTGGTTGATTGAATGGTTGTATTGTATTTGTTGTGTATACTGTTGTTGAAATTGATGGTTGTTGTATTGATTGATGCTAGTGATTGAAACCACTTAAAAATTTCGCTTTATATAAACCGTTAACCCTTTCGATTATATGAGTGAAATGCAGGTTATGGAAGCAACTGCTACTGCTTTTGGTTCCATAAATAAACGTAAATTGCCTAACAAATAGGTATGCTTCGGATTACGGTTTATAACGCTATTTATATATTTTTCCCGTATTGGGATATATTATTTTGAATATTATATATGATATTTTGTTATATGTAATATTATATTTTCTTTCGTATCTCTCTGTACAAAGGAGACTCTGCCAAAATTTTCTGCAAATTTTGGACTTAGAATTTTGTTGAAAATGTTTTTCAAACTTTAATTATTTAAGTATAAAAGGATATAATGATTATAAAACGGGTATATTTTATTTAAGGTAATTAATTTAGTAAATTATTGTTTATAAGTTAATATTTGAAATAAGATGTACTGTTTTATTCTTCCTTCTCCCTTCTTTTTCCTTTCCGGGGACGAAAAGTTTTGAGTGGAGGAGAGTGTAACGACCCGTTAAAATTCGATGATATTAAATGAGTTAATTTATAATGATTTCTAATCTAATTTAGAATGAAATAAAAGTCTTAAGATTTTATTTGAGTAAATGTAGGAATTAGATATAATAACTGTAATTAAAGGTTAACAATTTAAATGTTATATGGCAATAAATTGAAATAACGTAAATTGGCGTTTGTGGTTATAAGTTATAATTTGTTGATTAATACTGGAAGATATAAAGCGGAAATAGTATTAATGAAATAATAACTGAATTGAATTGCAACTATATAAATGAAAGTAAATTATATTTTGTGGATGTCAACATTGAATAAATTTATTTAAATAAAAAGATTTAAATGCATGTTTGGATAGAATATACAATTGATGGATTTAGAAGTGGTAAGTAATTAGAATTTAATTCTATAAAAATTTGGAACTGAATGTATGTAAATAATTTTGTAGGAATAAGTTAATTAACAATTTATTTGTGCATACCTGATTTAATTGAAATAACAGAAAAGACTAGAACTTGTTTTGCCTAGGTATTAATATATTGTTAAACTATAACTAAATAGCAAGTTTGGAAGTAAATAGGATATAAGATGACAAAGGCAACTAGTAAATTTATAAATGAAATTCATAATAATAAGTAGTAATTTATGCATATATATTTGGCAATTGGGATAATTACAAAATTTTACCCATTCATCTGATTTATTTAATTAAATCTAAATCTATGGCAACAGTGTTGTTAATGATGGTTGTGATTGAATTTGAATGTAAAAGGGTAACAATTATTTAGGTTAAACATTTTTTGAGTATATTAAGTTAAGAATGTAAATCGATTTAAATAAATCTAAATTAATTATTTTGTTGTGTTAATGTGTTCTAGTTAATAAAAGGGGAATTTATAAGAAATGAAGCCTGCACTAATGAAGTGTATTATAATTCAAAAGGTTATGTATACACATAAAAATGTCTATGTACTGTATAGAAAGAGTCTAAATCAATGAACGAATTTATTGAGGTTCCAATTTATAATTTATAACATTTAATGTAGACTTAATTTCAATTAATTGACTTAAATCATGCAGTTAGCGTAGATTTGTTGTGTAATTGGAGTAGTTAATGCTATAAGATGAAGTTAGTGCTAATTCTATTTATAATTGGACCTTTGTTAATATAGATTTGTATAAAGCAAGATTTATAAATTTATTTGAGTATCAAATTCAACAATTGCTTTTATTGCATAATAAAGTGGAATTAAACGTTAAAATATTACGTTATTGAAATTTAATTGGACTTTGAGGATAATAACGTGAAATCATGAACCAATGCTAGTGGCATCCTTATTTTGGAAAAGGTGAGAATATAAAAGTTGAAAATTTAATAAATGGGTTTTGAGAATTAAATTTATAATTTCTAAATGTAAGGAAGTAGAGAATTAACAAAGAAATTTATAGACTTATCAACTTTTAATTCACATCTAAACGTGTTAAATCATTTAAATTGTTTATGAAATATATAAGCGATAAAATTTGGCCAATTTTTGAATTTAGATATAAAATTGGATTTCAATAATTTATTTTAATTTATTTAATGAATATAAAAATAGCCATTTTGGCCACTGACTCGGATTTCGACGAAACCAATTTCATCGGATCCGTATCGGTGAATTATTATAAGGTTTCAAGTTTCGTATCGATCGGACCTGTCGTTTGATCGTACGGACGCGAAACGCCTTGAAATCGATTTAATTAAAATCAATTTGAAATCAATTTGGGAATTTTGTTTTCAGCATAACTTCTTCATACAATCAAACTTGGACGTGAAACTTTTTCCATCGCGTTCAGAATATTTTAAAATACCTATTTGGATATATGGGTTTAATAAATTTCGTTCCGGGGTAGAACGGGCTTTTTGGGCCATAGTTTGTTCCGTACGTTCATCTATCTGGTCTATCTACTCCAATCCAACCCTACTTATAAATAGATGATTATAAACCCTAGCCTCCTTTCTATTCTCTTTTGCTATACGTTCCTTTCTTCAACTCCTTCTCCTCCTCAAATGGATGCAAATGTCAGATCCAATTCTATTCAAATCAAAAGTCAAAAATTCAACCACCTCAGAAAAATCTAAAAAAATATATATTTTGATGTTCTCGAGATACGTAATATTCTGCTGGGATTCGTTTTCCAATCCGGTTCACCGTTTAGCCAGAAACCCTGAATCAATTCCGACCGTTCGTATGGAATTTTGGATGATCCAATGGTGGATCTGCAACGAGGGTTCGATCAGAGAGCACCGATGTGTAAAGGGGGCACGGAGGAGCAGATCCATGCGGCTACTTGGGTTCATCGGAGTTGGATGCATGCGAAATCGAAGGGGGAAAGGCCGTCGTTCGTTCTCGGCCTGAGGGGCGTTGGAGGCGGCGGAGCCCAGGGGGTTGAAGGCGAAGGGGCGGCCAAGCGAGGGGAGGGAAGTGGAATCCTCTGATTTGGTCGAAGGCGCGAGGAGAGGCGGCAAAAATTGGGTAGGGTTCCGGTGTAGTGGCGGCAGGGGCATCTCGACCTGGGTGCGAAAGAAATCGCGTTGGGAAGAGAGGGCCTGTCACGTGGCATGTTGTTAGGTTATTTTTGTTTTATTTTTAATTCGATTTCAACTCGTTAAAATACAATAACTTGCTCAATCGAACTCCGTTTCACACGAGATTTTTTTTGTTAGGATCGAAATTAAATTCCAGATCTTTTGATGCTGGTTTGGACAGATTTGGAGACCGTCAAATTTTTTTGGGTTTAAATTGGATTTAAATCCGATTTAAATTCAAAAGGTGAGTGTTTTAACCCACTCACAACTTCTAAAAGTTTTATGTTTGTTAAATTTATTTTAGATATGAGTAGAAATTTATTTATAACTGTTTGGCATGTTTTGTTCATCATATTTGCTAAATCGCGTTATTTAATTTAACTGTTAATTTATTTTATTTATTGCATATTAATTGACAGTTAGAATTTATTTATTTTCATAGGAACTGCTAGTAAACAGTTATAAAATTTATTACTAAATATAAACTGTTAGTTTAATAGTTGATTAAATTTATTTTTGAATATAACCGCCAGTTATTACCTGATATATATTATCAGATATATAATGATATTGAATTATTATTGGATGATGATTGTGATTTGGATGATGGATGATGTTGATGAATGGATGTTTTATTTTATATCATTAAACTGCAAGTTATCATGCATTTTTCGTTTCATTCGGGATTGTGGTTTGAAATGATATACAACCGCAAAATTTTATTTTTAAATTGCGGATTGAAATGATAAATATCCGTATCACTTGACCATAGGATAGAAAATTATATACAGGCACCGTGGTCTATATATAAATTATTTTAAAGTGATTTCTATGGTTTGGATGGGATACGGTTTATAAAAATTTGATTTTGATATTTTATAAAATATTATCCTTCGATATATATACATATGAAGTTAAATTTTTGAAAATTAAGTTGTGTATAAACCTGTTGAATAAAAATGAAAAATTGAGAAAATGGAATTTGGAAATTTATCTTATATGTTTAAGTTTGGAAGTTTTAAGGTATGATATTTATAACTGGATTTTCCAAGATGAATTAAAAATGAAAATTCTAGTATAAAGTAAATTTGAGAAAATATTTAATTGCTAGAAATTGGAGTTTTATTTATGGAATTTATATGAATATTCAAGACTAAATAATAGAATATTAATTGTTGAAAGAAGAAAATCCAACTTTAGTTTTGAAATATTAATACTCCAGATGGATATATATATATATATATATATATATAGAAATTGAAGGGGTTTTTGGAACTTGAAGTGATATTTAAATTATGGTTTAAACTTTAAATAAAGAAAATATTTGAAAAGCCATGGAAATTATTTTTCTTTGCAAAGTAACTTTAAAGGCAAACCATTTATTTTACATTCGTTGAATATCCAAACCATTCAAGTTTTAGAAGTTATGGTTTTAAAATTTTGAATTTCGAAATATTATGCTTTGAAAGTATATTTCAAATATTTGGTTTCCAAATATTTTAAAATTTTAAACCAGCATGATTTTGGAAAAGAATTATATTTGAGATAAAATGATATCATATTGTTTTGGGTTTAAATTGATGTCGTATTCATAGTTTTGAAATGGAAAATTTTATTCTGGTTTTAAAGTATAAACTATTTTTAAATGACCGCGGTGTTTTAATAACGATGGGTTGGCAAAGAGACCGGGATCGGATATGGACATACTCTCTGTCGATACCGAAAACCACTTTGACTAACCGTGTACGCGGTGGAGATTCCAGAATGAAGTAGGTGGTGGCGACGTTTCCTGTAAGGTAAATACGTGGACCCGACTCCCGTGAGTTGGCATAAGGTGGCTAAAACAGGAGTGATTCTCGGGCCAATGAGGTCATACCTCTGATCGGACGCTCCTCTTCGATATTATACTTTGACTTTGGACTGATTCAGTGGCCACTTCTATTTTTGATTTTGGGGGAGTTGTTCGAGGTGGGCGGTAACTGCGGCTACGCGTTTCCACCAGCCCGGATAGCAATTGGTATATCTACCCTGGCATTGCCTAGTTGTGCCGTGTCACCTACCATACCGAGCCTTTACTATGAGTTTTGTTTTGTACCATACCTATGGAGTGCCCTCTGACGACGCCCAGTACGGGGGAGATTACGGTACTGTATAGACTATGGGAATATATTCTGTGTTAAGGGCTATATGGGTAACCCCTTAACGCTATTAAAAAGTAAGTTTATTTTACAATTAGACACTATTATAATAGCGCAATATACTACATAGTAAATAGTTTAACGGATCCTTAGGAGATGTAAATCCCGAGCATCTCTTGAGTTACTGCACTCATATTTACTCCTGTTAATTTAACTCACATAAGATCTTTTAGTTCTGACTCGAGTGTTTTGTCTTTTCAATTCGCTCGGGTCAGTCCGAGCGTTTCAGGATTTGAGGATTTAGCTCTGGAGGACGAAAACGAAGATTTGTATTACTAGTATCTACTATATTATTCCACTACACCATTTAATTCCGCTGCATTGATTGTATTGGTATGTGTAACTCTGATATTTATTGTACAAGTAAAATAAAATATTTTGTAAAACAGCTTCATGAATTGTATATTTGATTATTATATTTTATCCTTCCGCTGTGAGATTCTGTTTTGTTTATTTCTTTTCTGTTTTTCTTATTTACCCCATAACAATCCGCCCTTCCGTATGGTTTGAATTGGCACGTGTGTCGGTTTAAATCATGCGAAAAAGGCGGGATGTTATAGAATCCCTTGGCTACTCATAAAAATTTGAGTACCCAAGAGTTTAAGAAAACAAAAGATAAACCCCGGGTCAGACATGGGTCTGGTGTGAGTAACAGGTTAAGGTTGCTTAACTTTAAAAACCTTTGAAAAGAAAGGTATCACGTAAGACTTCCCACACATAAACATGGAAAAGTTTTTACCTTACGCTAACCAAAACATTTGATAGGAAATCTGATGATATTATAATAGTGTCTAGGGTTTTCAAGTAAATATGAAATAGCCGAAATTGTTACATGATTAAATTCCAGCTACTAGCCACAAAAGTGGGTAACACAATCAAAACCGTTGGCACTTATTGGATTGTGGATTCCATACAATGGCAGGGCTACTGGGGTACCGCCCGTCACAGTTCGTGGCCTAGATCACCGTACCGAGAAGCCACCCTAACTCCCCTGCAACACAAGGCCGGAACCATTCCTTACTGAATAGTTCCGAACAAGACAACCCCGCAGTTGTTTGCAACCAACTGCCCACACAGCCTAATATAAAGGGACTTCTAGACAGAGATAAATCTCGCTCTCCAGTGGGAGCTACCCATGAAGCCTTGCTGCACCTTCCCTGTTTTAGCCGTTCTCGGTTGACGAGGCTTGAGGCTATGATTACATTTAGAGAACACATCTCTTAGAATGCTCATCGTCCACCTGACGATGTTCTGAAAGCATTCAATCCATACAAGTTCGTTCCAGGTTCGAACGAAACCGAAGGCATTATCTCGTTACACTCATTTTGGAATCACCCTCAGAGTTAACGACGATAAACCTTGCACTCTGAATCTTTATCTTCACTTGAGATTCACGACCTATCGTTAATTTGGATCGAAGTGGTTTTCGGATATCCAAATATGGAAACCCGATCCCGGTCTCATCGAAATCCAAAACGTGTCTTTTAGGTCCAAGTTGTTTTAAAGTTTAAAATAATTCAATTCAATATTATCTATATACACACAGATAGATAATTCTCAACATCACAATAGATAATCAATATTATCATCACAACAGATAATCTATATTATCAACTCAAACAGATAATTCATATTATCGACTCAATGCAACCATAGCATCCAAATCACACAACATCATTTATCTCATATCTGAGATCTCAATCATTCAAGGTAATCAGTATCAATCCATATTCATAAGCAATGACTTATTAAATCACCATTCTATAATTAATTTAAAATGAATTAAATTAATTACTTCTTCCTTAATTAATTTAAAATGAATTAAGTTAATTACTCATCTATATAAATCTTGCTTACATATTCCTTAATTAAATATAAATCAATTAATTGATTACCCTCAAACAAATTACCCTAATTAATCATCTAGATTAATTATCTTTTAATTTCATTCAAGTAATTAATCTTTAATTAATTTTACAAATTAATTATTCCAAACCAAACCAGTAATTAACCTATAATTACTTCATTAATTAATTAATTAATTATAATTAGTTACATTAATCCTTAATTAATTACATTAATTAATTCCTTCATTGATTAATTGTTCTTAATTAATCAATCCTTAATTATATCATTAATTATTTAAAATTAATGATCCTAAATTATTTTATTTATAATTATCCTATTTAAATTAATTATCAATTATCCATATTGGTTAACCATTCTGGATTAATCACATTAAGTAATTAACTATATCAATTTCATCTTTAATTATCTTTAAATAACTTAATTATCTAAACCCAAAATTAATTACACTAAATAATTTATTATTAATTACTTATCTTAAGTAATTAAACACACTAATAATAATTACAAAAAGTAATTAATTCCAAAAACTCCTCCATCATTCAAGTATCCTTCAATTAAATAACATCAAGTAATATATCTTCTTAATTACTTCACTAAGTAATTATTCACTTTTAATTACATTTGTAATTACTCTCAAATCAACTGGTGATCAAATTAAATTAATTAAACTTAATTAATCAAAATAAAATTCATTAATTACAATTAGTAATTAATTTTCTTAATTACTTTCATTAAGTAATTTCACTTAAACAACTCAATTGATTATCTTAAATTAATTAATCCAATTAATTATTAAAATTAATTACATTAATTAATTATTGAAAAATACTAAGTTAATGACCTTCATTAATCAAAACTTTAATTACTTTTCTAAAGCAATTAGCTGAATTAATCAATATTAATCCTTTATTTAAAGAAACTCATTAATTTATTTCTAATTATTTAATTAATCAAATGATAATTAAAAACTTAATTAATTAGTAATTACTTGATTAATAAATTCAATTCATTAATTAAATTAATCAAATCTTATTTAATTAATTTCTAAATCACACTTTAATCAAGTTTAATTAACTTACTTAATCCTTTTAATTAATTAAATAAAACCCATAATTATTTAATTAATTAACTTAATTATTAATTAGATTAATTAATTAAAATCTTAATTACCTTGATCAAATAATAAATTATTAAGTTCAAATCAACTTAATGAAAATCATTAATCTCATTATTGATTTAAAAATCATTATCAAAGTAATTTAAAAATAATTTACTTTTAAATTTCTCTAAATTCCATTTTAAATTGAAGTTAAAATGAAATCAAATTTAAACTTAAACAAGGTTTAATTATTTAAAATCTTTTTAAAAGAATTGCTCATCTCCTAAGGGAAATTTTAAAATAATTTTTAATTCATAATCAATTTAAATAAATTTAAATTATACTTTAAATATTCAAGTGATTTTGAAACATTTATATTTAAAAACTATTTTTAATTCCACTAGAATTTAAATCATGTTTTGAATTCAGATTTAAAATTTAAAATCCTTTTTAAAATCACATTTCAGATTTATAAAACACATATTATAAAATACTATAATATTCAAACTTGATTATAACATTAGAATTTATCAACTTATTTCCTTTTTAAAACTTTCAGATTCAAATTCAAATTTGAATCCAGGATTTCAAATCCAGATTTAACTTAATTTTAAATCTTTTTTAAAATTTCATTTCAAGATTTATAAATTACTTTATAAAATACTGTACAGGTTTATTTTTTTAAATATTCATTTCTGCACATTATTTATTTGAACACTGGAATTCAAATTCATTTGAATCCAAATTTAAACTTGCTTCAAGTTTAGATTTAAATTTTCTTTGCTTTCTTTTAATTTAGTTTTAAATTTTTAAAACCTGAGGCAGTTCAGGTTTCAGGAACAAACGCTGCAACTAAAAAAAAACTACCCGAGCTCAACACTAATTTACTTCGAGTTTCCCTTACCTCAACTTCAAGCAAAAACTGAAATGACCTGAGCACCAACATCTTCATCCTATTCTAGAAACCAAATCACCTCCATGTGACCACTGTGCACATGCACAAAATCCATGGGCAACTTCCGATCATCAGTAATGATCATCCACATCCACCATCCACCCTTGAATCCAACTTGAACACCTAAGCATCAGAATACTTCCATTTTCCCAAACTCAAACAGAGCAGCTTCCCTTTTTAAAAACCTGGAACACAATACGCCCAGAACCCCACAACCCTGTCAACGACGAATTCACCTCCCTCCGACCATCGTTAGGGCTACAATTCCGGCTACTTCCTCCTTTTGAACCCAGCAACCATCCTTCACAACCCCTTAACACTTGATCAAGCCTAGAAAGAGGAAAGGTCGAATTTTCTAACTGATCACAAGACTAGGGTTACCGATCAATTTTCCATTTCTCTGCTAATCCAAAGATTAAATCATCAGGTTGATAAATTTAATGATGTTCCTGATCACTCATCTTCATTCACAAGAAACTTCAAACTCCCAGATTTCCAAGATCAATAGAATTTTACAAATTCATATTTTCAGATAAAAGTGAACTGCCCCTATTATCTTAAACTATAAATTTTGTTTTCAGACTTAAAAATCATGTTTTCTAGAATGTTTTCAAATCACAATCTTAATTCAATAAATTAAAGAATTTATGTTTTAAATAATTTCATGTTTACTGAACATTTTTAGTTTCCAGAATAGATTTTGAATTTAATTTACCTTGTTAAATTTTTATGTTCAGATTTGTGGTTACCAAACAAAATTTGTTTGTAATCCATTTTCTCAATAATGGTTAAGTCATGATATTACTAAAAATTTGAATTTAATAGCTTAAGTCAAGAACACAACAATTTACTGATACTAACAGAGTATACATACTTATTTAAGTACAAAGTAATTTCTAGAAATTCATCTACATACAAACAAATAGCTTCAATATTATCATGCATCTTTGTTTAAGACTAGGAAGATGTTGATGTTATTCACCAGCAATATTTTTCAGAGACAATCAAGCAACCTACAATTTATTTAATTTATTTAAATAAAAGGTTACTCACCTTAAATCTGAAGAACAGCCATCATTGATTTTGAAAAGCTTCAGAACCCTGTCTGATTTAATGTTGCAGGTTGATATTCTGGTTGATTGATTTTGAAAATGCAGTTGATCTTCCAGAGATGCAAATGTAGTTGCATGCAATTTGGTTTTGAGGGGTTTTGAGTTTTCAGATTTTAAGTGAAATGTTTTCTTTTGATTCAACTAGCATTTGACTTTTGAAAGATAATAAAGGAAAGTGAAAAATGTTTTAAAAGGCTAAAATACTTTAATAAAAATAAAAGAAAGACAAAACAATGACACTTGTCATTTGTTTGTTTTACAACTAAACACATGTAGCTTAGATTGTTAAATTGTTAACATTTATCTTTTACTTAATTTAGTTATATTTTCATTTTATTTAAATGTTAGATAAAGCTTTTAAACTTAATTTATTTATATTTATGTAAATATACCTGTGAATTACTTATTTAAAGAAAATGTAAATATAACAAATTATAATTTAAACTCATACAAATATTTTAAAGAATCAATTAGTTTGAATTTCAAAAACAATTTCAATTCAAATTAAATTTTTGAATTCCAAATTAAAATCAATTTATTTAATTTAAAATGAAGATTCTATTTTCCTATTTTAATTCTTCTTTATATTTATGAAAAATAGTACATTTATTAATATGGCTTAAAGTAACTAATTAACAAATTTTATATGATTTATAAAGAAATTATAAATCACTTTTATTATCAAATGAATTTAAATCATATGCTATTTTATATTTAGACTTATATAAAATATACTCAAATCATATTACTCAAATAATATTTTACAAAAATAAAATCAACTTTTATTTAAATTTAAAACAAAAATTAAGCTAAGATATAACTTTAAACAATATAACATTTATTATAAATATTACAAACCATATAATCACTAATTTAAATTGATTTTCAAAAGCTTAATATTAATTTAAAACATAATTTCCTAATTACTCAATATTTTATTAGAATTTAAAAACAAAACTTTATTTATTTATTAAATTCCAAAAAAAGATTATCTAATATATATATATACAAATATATATATACATTATAATTTAAAACACTTATTTTAGCCTTTAGAAGGTAAATCACTAATTAAATATTTATTAAATCTGATTATTAAACCAAAACATATTTTATTAATCAATATTGTCAATATCAATTTAATTTTATATAAAGATTATTAAATTGATATTGTCAAAAATTCCGGGATATCACAGGAGTACAACTTATTTCTTTCCAGAATTCCTTTAAAACCATACTTTCAAATTATATTGAAATATTTATATCAGAAAATATTTCTAATTACTATTATTATATTTCAAAATCCTTTGAAATCAATTTTCAAAATCCCGGACTTCAGTTCTAAAATTTCCAAATTTCATTGATTTTATTTTCAATCTTATTTTACTTATTACTTATAAATTTTATTCCTAACAACCAATATATTGCAACCAAATATAATCTTTATAAAAATTTATTTAATATATATAGAAAATATAATAGGCAAAATTATTTCATTCACCTATATTAAAACAAATATTATATCGGTATGTCCTATTAAGTGTTTAGAAATCCATATTGATGTCATAGCGTCCTATGCATCAACCAGAATTTATAAATACAAAACGGAACAAATTAACATAATATTAAAACCTTTTTATAACACTAACAAGTACGCTCTCTCATATATATACACTCAGCGACCCCATTGGGTATTACTACCCTATTAATAAAGAGTCAAACCCCACAAAGCTAAGGTTTATTGCTAATCCAAAGCTCTGATACCAGATGCAACATCCAGCCTTTTCGCATGCTTTAATCGACACACATGCCAATTCAAACCATACGGAAGGGCGGATTGTTATGGGGTAAATAAGAAAAACAAGAAAGAAATAAAAAGGAAACAGAGTCTCACAGCGAAAGGATAAAATATAATAATCAAATATACAGTTTATAAATCTGTTTACAAAACATTTGATTATATTTATATAATACATCTCAGAGTTGCACGTACGAATAACAATGCAGCGGAGCAGTATGAGTGTACTGCAATAATATAAATAGTAATAATACAAATCTTCGTCTTCCTCCTCTAGGGCTAAATCATCAATCCTGAAACGCTCGGACTGACCCGAGCGAATTTGAAAGACAAAAACACTCGAGTCAGAACTAAAAGATCTTATGTGAGTTAAATTAACAGAAATAAATATGAGTGCAGTAACTCAAGAGATGCTCGGGATTTACATCTCCTAAGGATCCGTTAAACTATTTACTATGTAGTATATTTTGCTATTGTAATAGTGTCTATAATAAAATAAACATACTTTTAAATAGCGTTAAGGCTTTACATTTTCCACCTTAACACGTAATAGTCCCAGTAGTCCATCCAGTATCATAGTCCCTCCTGATCGGGAAGCCACTAGAGGATACCACACGGGCTACGGGAGAAATCCAAATTCGTACAAGGCGCGATAGGGTAGGTGACACGGCACAACTAGGCAATGCCAGGGTAGATATACCAATTACGCTTCCGGGTCGGTGGTAAGGCGTAGTCGCAGCTACCGCCCACCTCGGACAAACTCCCCCAAATCAAAGAAATTTGTGACGACCGCCCAAGACTCCTGCACTTAAACAAGGAAATAGTGCGCTGAAAAGTGTGCCAGGCCGCCATGGACGATCATCAGGGTAAGGTAAAACAATAAACTCTATCGTATTACTCACAGCGCAGGGATAAAATACAATAGGAAAGTATACATAGTGAAGCTCATAGAACAGAATCTTATCATATAAACTCATAGTGGTTTTATACAAACATCTGATTGGTCAATACATCAAGCCTCACTACATAACTCTCATAGTATCAAACAAACAGCGGAACATCCAGTACATATAGTAAGAAAACAGTATGCAAAAGCCTCCAGCTTGTCTTCGTCAACAAAAGCGTTGGTCACTAAGAACACCACCTGTCACCTGCTACCTAGTCTGCCCATCCCAACATGGATGAACAACCCAAGGTGATAAGAGTTAAACATAAAACCTTGAGTCAGACAAAAGTCTTAGTGAGTAGTAAATTAACTATCAAACATACCAAAAGAGCATAAAGGGTAAAAAGGTATAGGAACTCAACCATCCCACTCCACCTCTTTCTACAGTGATAGCCCCCAGACCCACTAAGCAGGAATAAACATAGGAAAGCAGACAATTAAAGTAAAGCAATTATCACTCGAGTCAAGGTCGGTGTTTTCCAAGTACAAACCCCCAAGGCCTAAACCAAGATCAGATAAACACCCCGAAAACATCGCTCTTGGCCCAAGCGATGATACAACCAAAACATCCAAACATCCATGACTCTGGCTATCACTGTTATCATTGCCTCGATTTCACTGTTAATTGAATGACCGGCTCATTCTTTCATCCGTCCGTCAAGGGCTAATGGTAACCCTGGTTCTAGACATAACTCTACACGTCATCGTGACCCGTGCCTAGGACTATCGAATCTGCCCAGAGTACTCGACCACCTACCTGTAGTCTTTTGGGTGTCCCGACCACCTACCTGTAGTCGTTTGGGCGCCCCATGTACTCTTGCTTTGAGTTTGCTAGAACCTTCAATAACGATGAAATCCAAGCCTTCTAGTCATCCTCCTCGATGACTATTCTCAAACTTGCCCAAGCTACTTCTCGAGCCCACCATTATCCACAAACTCGAACCATATCACCGAGTTATCAACATGCTTGGGATGATCCCGTCTGGATTAAACCAAGGCTATCTCACATCATGCTTTGCTTCCTCGTATTATAGCAAAGTCCCATCTCAACATCATCATCAAATCTATCCATATGAGCTTTCTCATCCGCTTCATATGCCACAAGCAGCTTTCCTTATTCAAGAGCCTTTCCACTTAGCTTTTGAATAATCTTCGACCAACTTGTCCATCTCAAATCCATAAATCAACTAACTTCTATCAATCAATCAAATCAATCATTTATCCAAACAATCAACCATTCAAACAAGATCTAAGTAAACAATTATAACAATAATGGCAATTTCGTAAATAAAGAGTCCAAATCTAACAAACATGAATTGTAAGTAATATCTTGTTGAATGAACTAGCATAGGTTAACATATAATAAAATGGATATCAAAACTTTATTAACGATAGATCTACATGCAGAATTAAGGAAAATGCATGAAATTACTATCTTTAACACACAAACAAGCCACAGATCCAATATACTCCTTTGGGTCCGTGTGAGAGATAACTACCACTCACCGAATCACCTAAACACCTCAAAAGCTACCAACTTCAGATCTGGACAGCAAAGGATCTAGCTTGATCCGACAAGATTCCGCTTCAAACGATGAAATCTCTCTTCAATGGATGGAGATCTTCAACTTTGGCTCTTGGATCTTCGATTAGATCTTCAATCTTGGATGGAAGGAAGCACTAGATTAGAGTGGAGAAAAGAAGTGAAGAAGTGTTGTAGTCGAGCTCTCAAAATGACAGCACTTCGTTGCTTCAAAATCCGGTGCCAAAAAGTGAGCCAAACCCTTCTATTTATAGGCTGGAAATTGGGTCGTTCGCACTTAGGTCGGTCGCTCTTAGGTCGGCCACGACCTAACCCTTACCGACCTAACGACCTACGACTCAAGAACCCTAAGACCTACCGACCTAACAAAACATACGGCTCAACAACTAAGCGGCTCAACAGCTTACGTCGACTTAACTCCCTAACGACTCAACACTGATGCCGACCTAACACTCACAACTCATAAATCCCACTGCCTACGACTTAACCCTTAAAGCCGCCCAAACACTCTACGACTTAGCACCTATACGACTTATGACTCAACAACACTGCCGACCTAACACAAGGGACAACTCAACACACACGGCTTAGCGACCCAACGACCTGACACCCTTCACTCGTTCACGACCTAAGCCTTAGGCCGCTTAACCCCTTAAGCCACTAACCCTTGAGTCGACGTTCCCTAAGCCCTTAGTTCCCTTAGGTCGGCCAATCACCTTAAGTCGGTCAATTCTATGGGTCGGTTACTACTATAGGTCGATCACTCCACTAAGTCGGTGACCTTCCTAGGTCGGTCCATTGCTTAAGTCGGCTAATCTCTTAAGCCGTCCAAATCCTTAACTCGTCCCACTCTTAGGTCGCTAGCTACTACTACTAACTTCCCTAAACCACTATCCCATTAAGTCGTCCAACCCTATAGGTCGGTCCAACTCGTAAATCTCCTAAGTCGCTTACTATCCTTAAGTCGTTCCACCGACCTAACTTTCACACAAGCTAACTCTGGATGGCTCATTCCTATAGGTCGGTCAATAACTTAAGTCGCTCCATTCCACTAAGTCACTCACACGAGCTAACTTCCACACGACTTAAGCTCCTGGACAAGGTGAGCTCTGGTTGACTCAAACAATGCAAACGACCTAAAGACAATAATTTTACGATTTATCGACACGTAAAATACGGGTCGTTACATTCTCTCCCCCTTAGGAATTTCGCCCCCGAAATTCCAAACAATCAAGAGCAACCAAAACTATTCTGCATGCCTACCATCCATAGCAATCAACAAACCATGCATCTAATTACTAGCCTAGCATGCAGAATTCTAAGACTAGAACAAGTTACAAATTCATGAGATGTCACGACAACTTAGGGCCATACCTCGAAGAGTTCAGGATGAGCTGCCTTCATCCTCTCTTCCTCTTCCCATGTACAGTCGTTAACATCATCACTCCATTGTATCTTGAGCAACGTAATCGTCTTCCTCCTAAGCTGTTTCATGTCAGTTTCCACAACACGAAGCGGCTTACGAGGTCTTCTAGTAACTGGATCAATCTCAAAGTCTTCACAGCTATCAACGGAAACCACTGTATTCGAGTCGTGCACATACCTCCGTAGATACGATACATGAAAAACATTGTGCACACCCAACATCTTTTCTGGTAATTCCAACTTATAAGCGAGCTTTCCAATTCGCTCGATGATCGGGAATGGTCCAACAAATCTCGGAGTCAACTTTCCTTTCTTCCCGAATCGAATAACATTCTTTAGTGGAGAAACCTTCACGAAAACCATATCGCCTACGTCGAATTCCAAATCCTTACGACGCTTATCGGCATAACTTTTCTGACGGTCTTGGGCTGCCTTCATTCGTCGCCGAATGATCTCGATGCAATCCGAAGTCTGTCGAATCATTTTGGGCACAAGTATCAGCTTTTCTCCAGTTTCCAACCAACATGTCGGAGAGTTACACGGTCTTCCATACAGTGCTTCATACGGTGCCACACCAATACTTGACTGGTAACTGTTATTATACGCAAATTCCACCAAATGAAGATGATCTTCCCATGACCCTCCGAAATCTAAAACACATGCTCTAAGGAGATCTTCCAAAACTCGGTTAACTCTCTCAGTCTGACCATCTGTTTGAGGGTGATAAGCTGTACTCAAACACAACTTGGTTCCCAAAACTTCCTGGAAGCTCTTCCAAAATCCACTAGTGAACAATGGGTCTCGATCGCTCACTATACTCTTCGGAATACCTGGAATCGAACTATCCACTTAACATACAACTCAGCCAATTTCGATGTAGTCCTAGTTGATCGAACAGGAATGAATCTTGCACTCTTAGTCAAACGATCTACGATTACCTAAATCCCTTCATTTCCTGCCCTGGTTCTAGGTAGACCATCGATAAAATCCATCGATATTTGCTCCCACTTCCATGTAGGAACTTCTAATGGCTGAAGCAATCCACTTGGCTTCTTTTGTTCGGCTTTTACCAACTGGCAATTCATACATTTGGAAATGAAATTTCCAACATCCTTCTTCATACCTTCCCAGTAATAGGTTCTCTTCATATCCCGATACATCTTATTTCCACCTGGATGAATTGTCAACTTCGAATGATGACTTTCCTTCAGAACTTCATCCCTCAATTCATCTATATCGGGAACAACTAGTCGCCCTTGCTTCCGAAGCCAATCCTCTCGATCGACCTCGAATCCTTTATCCTTCTTTGGATCCAATCCAGATTCCAAATCACGGATAATCTTGACAAGCTTATCCTCTCGCTTTTGGCTCTTGCCAATTCTTTCCACAAGAGAAGGTCTTATCGATAAGTTTGCCAACATCTCAGGTTCCAATTCACATCTAGGCCTGAAGTCAAATCCAGCTAAATACTCGAGACTCTTCCATTTCGAAAACATGGCTCCCAACTCTGCATGTCTTCGACTTAACGCATCAGCCACTGCATTACCTTTTCCCGGAGTATAGGCTATACCAAAATCATATGATGCCAAAAACTCTAGCCATCGTTGCTGCCGAAGATTCAAATCCTTTTGGGAGAAAAGATACTTCAACGACTTATGATCTGTAAACAACTCAAATCAAACTCCCAATAGGTAATGTCTCCACATCTTCAAAGCAAATACAATCGCCGCTAACTCCAAATCATGAGTCAGATAATTCCTTTCATGCGGCTTCAGTTGTCGACTTGCATACGCAACAACTTTATCCTTCTGCATTAGCACTGCTCAAAGTCCAGTACCACATGCATCGGTGTAAACCACCATCTCATCGTTTCCACTTGGAATAGTCAAAACGGGAGCATTTGTCAATCGCTCTTTCAGGATTCCGAAAGCTTGCTCACACTTAGCATCCCATCTGAATACTTGATTCTTTTTCGTCAATCCTGTTAATGGTGCAGCTATCTTGGAAAAGACTTTGATAAACTGACGATAATATCCTGCTAATCCAAAAAAACTTCTCACATCAGATGCATTCTTAGGTCTAACCCAATCCTGGATTGCTGCCACCTTGGCGGGATCAACCGCTATTCCATTTCCAGAGATAACATGACCTAAGAACTTCACTTCACTCTTCCAGAAGTGACACTTCAAAAACTTAGCCTTCAGCTGATGTTTTCGCAAGATTTCCAAAACAATATGCAAGTGCGTCTTGTGCTCTTCCTCAGTTCTGGAATAAATCAGAATATCATCCACGAACACAAGTACGAACTTGTTCAACTGATCTCTGAACATTCTATTCATAAGATCCACAAAATATGCTGGTGCATTGGTCAATCCAAACGGCATTACCAGCCACTCATAGAAACCGGATGGTGTCCTAAAAGCAGTCTTCGGAACACTATCCTTTGCCACTCTCAACTGGTGAAATCCCGTTGCCAAATCCATCTGAGAAAACACCTTAGCCTCGTGAAGCTGATCAAACAAGTCATCTATTCTCGGCAATGGATACTTGTTCTTCTTTGTCACTTTATTCAGCTCACGATAATCCACACACAACCTCAACGATCCATCCGCTTTGGTTGCAAACACAACTGGTGCACCCCATTCGGACACACTACACCGAATGAATCCTTTCCGTAAAAGGTCATCAACTTGCACCTTCAACTCTTGATGTTCCCTAGGTGCCATCCGCCTAAGAGGCATCACAATGGGTCTGGCTCCTTCAACTAGATCGATACGAAACTCGATCTCCCTATGCGGCGGTAACCCTTTGACCTCGTCAAAGACATCCTCAAATCCATTCACAATAGGCACCGATGGCAGTCCATCTCGTGGAACAACTAGCGAATACATGAAGCTCATGAAGACGCCTTCTTCATGCTTACATCGTATCACAACCTTTCGCCCTTCCACTTTCTCGACTGTCACCTCCAGCCTTTTACAATCAACCCTTGCCGCATACTTCCTAAGCCAGTCCATACTCAAAATAATTCCGAACCCCACAAAATTCAGAAAAGAACAATCACAAACAAAAGAGCAATCATGACTCGACACAACCAGACCACGGCATATCATACACAAACAAGACGAACCCCCAACTGGATTAGTCACAACTAATGGTCTATCAACAATTTCCGGTTCCAAACCCAACCGGCCTACAAGGTCATTACAAACAAATGAATGCGACGCCCCAGTATCAAACAACACTCTAACTGGAACACCACATATAGAAAGAGTACCTTGAACCACCACACTCTTTCCTTTATCTTCCACAGTAGGAGCTTTCGAAGACGATGGCACAGCCCCCAAAGCATAAGCTTGCACAATCTGCTTGTCCTTTCACGGTTCTGGACAATTCTTCTTGATATGCCCCGGCTTATGACAGTTGAAGCACTTCCCTGGGACCTTAGAATTCTTGCAATCTTTGGAAAGATGACCCTTCTGCTGACAATTATAGCAGGTCACTTCACCCTTCAGCTTCTTTTGGCCATCCTTACCCTTCTGTTGCTGCTGCTTCCTTTTCTTGTTTCCACCCTGCTGTGGTTTAGGCTCTGCCTTGGTTACAGCAACAACAGATCCTTCCTTAGGAAACAGATTCTCATGCCTGAGAGCTTTCTCCACAAGCTTCTCAAATGGGTCATCCAAATGATCCACCAACTGCCTCCCAAGATAAGTGTCCAAGCCTGTCACAAACTTGTCATTCTTCTGATAAGGGGATTCAATATACGACCGAGCATACTTGGACAAAGCTTCAAACTCAGAAACATACTCAAGAACTGGTCTTCCACCTTGCTTGAGTTCCACAAACTTCTTGAACTGAACAGATTACTGAGCTGTAGAAATGAACTTAGCCTCAAATCTAGCTTGGAATTGTTCCCAAGTGATCTCTTCCTCTGGAGTATCAATGGTGATAGAGTTCCACCAATCAGAAGCTCTTCCCTGAAGCTGTCTTGATGCAAGCTTCCTCTTAGTTGCATCTTCAATTCCCAAATCACCAAAGATCCTTCTACAAGCATCAATTCATCTCTGAACTTCAATAGTTGATTCTGTCCCAGAGAAAACCTTTCCTCCAAGAGCAGTATAGTCTTTACACAACTTAGCAAAATCCACTAGTCTTGGAGCTTGAGCTTGAACCTGAACTCCAATAGCTACTGATGGGCTCGGAGCTGGCATCCTTCTCATGATCGAAGTCATCATAGCAACGAACATAGAAGCATAATCAGCAGCCCCCTCAACAGCACGGCCTCCCCTAGCAGCTGGTCTCCCTCTTCGACTCATTTCTAATATCTAAAAGAAATGATTAATATACCCTGAGAAACAACTGCATAAGAACAAATCCTTCTAAGCTACTATATTATATATAGTAATCATCCATCAAAATTACAATTACGTCTCTCATACGTAGTTACGTCAGCGAGCGTTGGCTAAAATCGATTAACCAAAGCTCTGATACCAAATGTGACGACCGCCCAAGACTCCTGCACTTAAACAAGGAAATAGTGCGCTGAAAAGTGTGCCAGGCCGCCATGGACGATCATTAGGGTAAGGTAAAACAATAAACTCTATCGTATTACTCACAGCGCAGGGATAAAATACAATAGAAAAGTATACATAGTGAAGCTCATAGAACAGAATCTTATCATATAAACTCATAGTGGTTTTATACAAACATCTGATTAGTCAATACATCAAGCCTCACTACATAACTCTCAGAGTATCAAACAAACAGCGGAACATCCAGTACATATAGTAAGAAAACAGTATGCAAAAGCCTCCAGCTCGTCTTCGTCATCAACAGTGTTGGTCACTAAGAACAGCACCTGTCACCTACTACCTAGTCTGCCCATCCCAACATGGATGAACAGCCCAAGGTGATAAGAGTTAAACATAAAACCTTGAGTCAGACAAAAGTCTTAGTGAGTAGTAAATCAACTATCAAACATACCAAAAGAGCATAAAGGGTAAAAAGGAATAGGAACTCAACCATCCTACTCCACCTCTTTCTACAGTGATAGCCCCCAGACCCACTAAGTAGGAATAAACATAGCAAAGCAGACAATTAAAGTAAAGCAATTATCACTCGAGTCAAGGTCGGTGTTTTCCAAGTACAAACCCCCAAGGCCTAAACCAAGATCAGATAAACACCCCGAAAACATCGCTCTTGGCCCAAGCGACGATACAACCAAAGCATCCAAACATCCATGACTCTGGCTATCACTGTTATCATTGCCTCAATTTCACCATTAATTGAATGACCGGCTCATTCTTTCATCCGTCCGTCAAGGGCTAATGGTAACCCCGGTTCTAGACATAACTCCGCACGTCATCGTGACCCATGCCTAGGACTATCGAATCTGCCAAGAGTACTCGACCACCTACCTGTAGTCTTTTGGGTGTCCCGACCACCTACCTGTAGTCGTTTGGGCCCCCCATGTACTCTTGCTTTGAGTTTGCTAGAACCTTCAATAATGATGAAATCCAAGCCTTCTAGTCATCCTCCTCGATGACTATTCTCAAACTTGCCCAAGCTACTTCTTGAGCCCACCATTATCCACAAACTCGAACCATATCACCGAGTTATCAACATGCTTGGGATGATCCCGTCTGAATTAAACCAAGGCTATCTCACATCATTCTTTGCTTCCTCGTATTATAGCAAAGTCTCATCTCAACATCATCATCAAATCTATCCATATGATCTTTCTCATCCGCTTCATATGCCACAAGCAGCTTTCCTTATTCAAGAGCCTTTCCACTTAGCTTTTGAATCATCTTCGACCAACTTGTCCATCTCAAATCCATAAATCAACTAACTTCTATCAATCAATCAAATCAATCATTAATCCAAACAATCAACCATTCAAACAAGATCTAAGTAAACAATTATAACAATAATGGCAATTTCGTAAATAAAGAGTCCAAATCTAACAAACATGCACTCTAAGTAATATCTTGTTGAATGAACTAGCATAGGTTAACATATAATAAAATGGATATCAAAACTTTATTAACGATAGATCTACATGCAGACTTAAGGAAAATGCATGAAATTACTATCTTTAACACACAAACAAGCCACCGATCCAATATACTTCTTTGGGTCCGTGTGAGAGATAACTACCACTCACCGAATCACCTAAACACCTCAAAAGCTACCAACTTCAGATCTGGACAGCAAAGGATCTAGCTTGATCCGACAAGATTCCGCTTCAAACGATGAAATCTCTCTTCAACGGATGGAGATCTTCAACTTTGGCTCTTGGATCTTCGATTAGATCTTCAATCTTGGATGGAAGGAAGCACTAGATTAGAGTGGAGAAAAGAAGTGAAGAAGTGTTGTAGTCGAGCTCTCAAAATGACAGCACTTCGTTGCTTCAAAATCCGGTGCCAAAAAGTGAGCCAAACCCTTCTATTTATAGGCTAGAAATTGGATCGTTCGCACTTAGGTCGGTCGCTCTTAGGTCGGCCACGACCTAACCCTTGCCGACCTAACGACCTACGACTCAAGAACCCTACGACCTACCGACCTAACACAACACACGGCTCAACAACTAAGCGGCTCAACAGCTTACGCCGACTTAACTCCCTAACGACTCAACACTGCTGCCGACCTAACACTCACAACTCATAAATCCCACTGCCTACGACTTAACCCTTAAAGCCGCCCCAACACTCTACGACTTAGCACCTATACGACTTATGACTCAACAACACTGCCGACCTAACACAAGGGACAACTCAACACACACGGCTTAGCGACCCAACGACCTAACACCCTTAACTCGTTCACGACCTAAGCCTTAGGCCGCTTAACCCCTTAAGCCACTAACCCTTGAGTCGGCATTCCCTAAGCCCTTAGTTCCCTTAGGTCGGCCAATCACCTTAAGTCGGTCAATTCTATGGGTCGGTTACTACTATAGGTCGATCACTCCACTAAGTCGGTGACCTTCCTAGGTCGGTCCATTGCTTAAGTCGGCTAATCTCTTAAGCCGTCCAAATCATTAACTTGTCCCACTCTTAGGTCGCTAGCTACTACTACTAACTTCCCTAAACCACTATCCCATTAAGTCATCCAACCCTATAGGTCGGTCCAACTCGTAAATCTCCTAAGTCGCCTACTATCCTTAAGTCGTTCCACCGACCTAACTTTCACACGAGCTAACTCTGGATGGCTCATTCCTATAGGTCGGTCAATAACTTAAGTCGCTCCATTCCACTAAGTCACTCACACGAGCTAACTTCCACACGACTTAAGCTCCTGGACAAGGTGAGCTCTGGTTGACTCAAACAATGCAAACGACCTAAAGACAATAATTTTACGATTTATCGACACGTAAAATACGGGTCGTTACAAAATCAAAAGTGAAGGTGGTCATTGAATCAATCCAAAGTCAGAGCATAGTATCGAAGGGAAGTGTCCGATCAAAGGTGCTACCTTACTTACCCGTCGATCGCTCCTGTTTTAGCCACCTTATGCCAACTCACGGGAGTTGGGTCCACGTATTTACCTCTGAGGAAACGCCGCCGCCATCCTACTTCATTCTAGAATCTCCACCACGTACATGGTTGTTAAAGTGGTTTTCGGAGTTGGCAGAGAGTATGACAACTTCCGATCCTGGCCTCTTCAACAACCAAACGTTATTATAATACCGCGGTCTTTAAAAATAGTTTATACTTTAAAACCAGAATATAATTATCCATTTCAAAACCCATAAATACGATATCATTTCCATTTCCAAAACAACTCATTTTGATATTATTTTTATAAAACCCAAATCAATAATACCATTTTTATTTCAAATATATTTCTTTTCCAAAATCATAATATCTGGAAACCAAATATTTGAATTATAACTTTCAAAACATAAATTTTCGAAATTCATAGCTTTAAAACCATAACTTCCAAAACTTAAATGGTTTGGATATTCCACAGTATATAAATAAAATAGTTGAATTTAAATTATTTTATAAAGTAAATAATTTCCACGCCTTTACAGTTTATTTCACTTTAAATTAGGTCCGAACCATAAATTTTAGATTTACTTTCAGTTTCAATAAAACACTTCGATTTTAATGTATTTCAAACTTTGAGTATTTAACCATTTCAAAACTAAGGTTGGAAATTTTCTATTCAACCATTCATTATTCTATATTTTAGTCTAAAATATTTACATAATAAATCCATAATCATTTTAAATAAAACTCAAATTACTAACAACTAAATATTTCCTTCAATTTATTTATACTAGAAATATTGATTTTATTTATCTTGAATAAAAATCCAGTTATAAATATAATACCTTTAAATTTCCAATCTTAATAAGTTTACATCAACTTATGGAGTTAAATTTTAAAATAAGCTCAATTCCAAATAAATTTCTGATTTATCTTCCTATCTTAATTGATTTGATTCCTTTAAAACTCTATATATAATACAATATCTTAAACTTGTACCAAATCATATAATATAAATTATCAAACTCCATTATTCAAGTTATTCATTTTTATTTAACAGATTTATACATAGCTTAAATTCAATAATTTAACTATATATGTATATATATAAAATAATATTTATAAAATATCAAAATTTAATATTTATTAAACCATATCCTATCCAAACCATAGAAGTCATTTTCAAAATAATTATATATATAGACCGACGGTGTCTGTATAAAATTTTCTATCCTACGGTCATGTGATACGGATATTTATCATTTCAATCCGTAATTTAAAATAAAAATTACGGTTATATATCATTTCAAATCGTAATCCCGAATGAAATGAAATGCATAACAACTTGTAGTTAATATAAATAAACATCCATTCATCCATCAAAATCATACATCCATTTATCACAATCATCATCCAAATTCAAACAATATATCAATATATAACAGGTATAAACTATCAGTTTATATTCAAAAACAAATTATAACTGTTTAACTGGTAGTTTATATGCAATAAAAATAAATATAAATTTAACTGGCAGTTAATATGCAATAAATTATAAATAACGATTTAATTAAATAAATGCAATTAACTGAGATGATGATTAAAAATAGGCCAAACAAACATAAATAAATTTTCAAATCACATCATATATCAATTTAACAAACATAAGAAATTTTAGAAGTTGTGAGTGGGTTAAAACTCTCACCTTTCGAATTTAAATCGAATTTAAATTCAATTTAAACCCAAAAATTCGACCGTCTCAGAATTTGTCCAAACCAGCGTCATCAAGTTCGGAATTCCAATACGAACCTAGCGGAGAAAACCGCACGTGAAATGGAGTTCGTATGCAAGAGTTATGGTGATTAATGCGATTTGAAATTAAAAATAAGAAAACAAAAAAGAACACATTCAACCAAACTTACATACAATGCCACGTCATCCTTCTTCTTGCTCATGTACATGCGCAACAGCAGGAACCGAACCCATACGCGCCCCTCCCTGACCGATCTTTGACCACGTCTTGCCACCAACTCCGGCCATCAATCGACGAGCCGCCGCCACCGACGAGACCCCTATCTCCCCCTCTACCGATAGACCCATCGCGGCACCCCCAGGTCGCCGCCGCCGCCCTTTAGGATTTTCGAAACCCTAAATCGCCAAATACGAGTGCCTCCGATCGAACTAGCCCACACAACTACCAGTGTTAGCTTCCCCTTGTCGAGCTCTTCGATACTCAGAAAGGAATTTCCCGATTGCTGCCCAAATCAAAAACGCCCAAATCACCATATGGGTTTCGAAATTCCCAGGTCAGACCGCGATTTCTGGTCAATTCGGTCACTGTCTTGAAAAATAAACAGCAGACGCAGATTCGTATCGATGAAATCTTCGATGTATATTTTTTTGGAATTTTTCTGAGGAGTTTGAATTTTGAAGTTGATTTTTGATTTGTTTGGATCTAGAATTGTTTGTCTACCATTGAAGAAGAGGAGTAGAGAAATTTCTGTACGTATTGAAATGAGGAATAGAGACTCCTAGGGTTTATAACAGCCTATTTATAGACAAACTGAAATAGAATAGATGGACACGATTAATGAACGTGCGAACGATCTATGGCCCAAAAAGCCCGTTTCGACTCCGGAACGAAATTGAGTCAATCCATATATCGAAACAGATGTTTTAAAGCATTTTAAACGCAATGAAAAAGGTTTCACGCCCACATTCCATCGTATGAAGAAGTTATGCTAAAATCAATATTTTCAAATTGATTTCAATTGATTTCAATTGCATAAATTTCAAGGCGTTTCGAGTCCGTACGATCAAATGACAAGTCCGATCGCTACGAAACTTGAAACATTATTATAATTCACCGTTACGGATTCGATGAAACTATTTCGTCAAAAATCCGAGTCAGTGGCCACAATGGCTATTTTTATATTAAATTAAATAAATTAAGAATTAGTAAATAAATCCAATTTTTACATTCAACTTTTAGAATTGGAAATTTTTATCACGAAAAATTCTTAGTCGTTTATCCAAATTTAAACAAATTTAGATGTTTCTTAAATGCTGATTTAATTATTAATTTCAGCGTAAAATTTCAATTTCATTATATTCACACATTATAAATAAAATTTGCAAAAATCCCTATTAATTGACTTTTCATTCAATATCAACTGTCATTTTATCAGTAAAATTAACATTAGGTTCATACTCATTACATAGATAACTTCAATTTCATCTAAATAAATATTTACGTAATTTTTAAATATTAAATCCATTTAATTGCAATAAATCATATTATCGCGATTTAAATTCAAATAAATAATTAAATGTTGATTCCCATTCTCTTTATTCAAGCAATCGTTATCCTATAAGCATATTTACATTTGTTTACATTTCATTCACTAATACTTCTATATACATCTTAGATTTGTATCAACGGTTATATTTTAAAATGTGAATCTGGTCAATTACGCGTATTAATTAAGGTTTTAAGCTCAATTAACAAAGTTTCCTAAGTCCAATCCTTTTTTACCAAATTTGACAATCCCTAACCATTTGTACTACATTCCTTATTAATGTAATATTTATTAGATTTTATTTCAATTTGACGTACAACTTAATTTCCCTTAATTGAGATCTGATTCCCAAGTTTTTTATTTAACATACTGAACGAATAAATAACTTAAATAAATGGTCACCTACTTCTTTCTTTCATTTATAAGTTTACTACTTACCCACCCAGGTATAAATCCCATATATAACACTAATTAATTTCCATTAACACCGCATTATCCAATTATCATAAATTTGTTCAATATATACTCTTGTTTACTTATAAATAAATTTATGTTTCCTACCAATTCTCATCCACTCTTCCGTTACTAAATTAAAAATCATTAAGTAAAGTTTCCTCAATAACAGTATTAAAATTACTTAACATTTAAGAGGATTTTATTCCAAATACATTGATTGACCGATAAATTAGCTAATATATAATAATTGTTATCATACCCTTAAGATTTACGCTTGTTCTCTTCTATTTGATTTATAGCCTAAAATAATATAAACGATCTAACACCATAAATAAACTTATTTTATTATCCAAATTATACATAGTTTGAATTCAATACTTACTTTTATGTTTCTTCATATACAATTATATTCAGGTATAATACTTACCCTATTTCATTTATTTCGGTTTCATTAAATCTATCCAAATTTTATTCGTTTCAATATTATTCAATTTATTACAATTGATCATTTAAATTCTAACATTCACTTTATTATAAATTATAAGATTTTCTTCTCTATCTAAACATTAATACAAAATCATATTAAATTCCAGTTTCCAATCTTCAAAAGTTTCAGGTCGTTACAATTTTTGAATATAATGAAATTTAAATTTACGCTGAAGTGTATGATGCAACCAACATTTAATTGACCTCTGGATTTGTCGAAATTACGGTAATTATTTAAGAAAGAAAAACTGGCAAGATTTGTAAATTTTGGAAGTGAATTTGAAAAATCATTTAATTAATGAATTATTTAATTATTTAATTAATGGAAAAATAGCCATTTTGGCCACTGACTCGGATTTTGAAGAAACAAGTTTTATCGGATCCGTAACGGTGAATTATTATAGGATTTCAAGTTTCGTATCGATCGGACTTGTCGTTTAATCGTACGGACTCGAAACGCCTTGAAATTTATGAAATTGAAATCAATTGAAATCAATTTGAAAAATATTGATTTGAGCATAACTTCTTCATACGATGCAATTTGAACCTGAAACCTTTTCCATTGCATTTTAAATATTCTAAAACACCTATTTTGATATATGGGTTGACCCAATTTCGTTCCGGAGTCAGAATGGGCTTTTTGGGCCATTTCGTCGTTAGCGCGTACATCTATTGTATCTGATCCATTCTATTTCAAATCTATCTATAAATACGTTGTTATAAACCCTAATTTCCTCCATTCTCATTTGTTTGTACGTACATCTTCTTCTCAACTCCTCCTCCTCCTCAATGGCAGACAACAAAACTCCAGATCCAATTTCCAATTCAAAATCAAAGTCAAAAATCCAAACTCTTCAGAAAAATTCAGAAAAAATATATATCGAAGCTCTCGATATACGTATCTCAAAACTGAAATTCGTTTTCCAATTCGATGCATCATTTTTCCAGAATTTCTAAATCAATTTTCGACCGTTCATCACGCGTGATGAACATCGACGGATCGATGAACCATTTCTGGGTTTTGAAGAGTGGACCGAGGGGAGTCGATCTGTGGCGTTCGTTCATGGAATTAACAGCTGGATCTTGAGTAGAAATTCAACCTAACATTTGTTGATGTGGCGGCTACAGTGTTTTCAGGGAACGCGAATGGTCGCTTGGTCGCACAAGCGATCGGAGCTTTGGGGAAGGCAGATCGGCGCTCGAGGGGACGACCTCTGGTGGGCCACAGTTTGGCTTAGGCGGCGTGCGAACGAAGGCAGAGGAGTAGGGTTTTGTTCAAACGAGCTTCGGTAGGGATAGATCTAGGAGGAAACGTACATGATGACGTGGCAAGTATGAATTTTTTAAAGTGTTCTTTTTGTTCGTTTGTTTTTAATATTGAAATTCAATCGCAATTTCCGCAATATCTTTCGCATACGAACACCAATTCACGCGCGGTTTTTTTTGTTAGGATCGTATCTGAATTTCGGACTTTTTGGTGCTAGTTTGGACGAATTCTGAGACTGGTCAATTTTTGGGTTTAAATTAGATTTTTAATTCAATTTAAATTCAAAAGGTGAGTGTTTAAACCCACTCACAATTTCTAAAATTTCTTATGTTTGTTAAATTGATATATGATGTGATTTAAAATTTATTTACGCTTATTGGGCATATTTTTAACCATTATCTCAGTTAATTTCATTTATTTAAATTAATTTTCTATTTAATTTATTCATTGCATTTAAACAGCCAGTTAAATTGTTAATTAATTTTTCATTGCATATAAACTGCCAGTCAAATAGTTATTTAATTTATTATTGAATATAAACTGCTATTTAATACCTGTTGTTTATTTTCCATTCTATATTAATGCTATTGATTGAATTTGATGATGTTGTATTTTATATGGTTATAAACTACAAGTTATTATGCATTTTCATTTCATTCGGGATTGCGGTTTGAAATGATATATAACCGCAAATTTTCATTTTTAAATTGCGGATTGAAATGATAAATGTCCATATCACTTGACCATAGGGTAGAAAATTATATACAAGCACCGCTGTATATATATAAAATATTTTTTGAAATGATTTTCTATGGTTTGGAAATTCAAAGTTTATATTTTTGAAAGGCTATATTTCAAGCGTTGGGTTTGGAAATATTATAACTTTGAAATTATTATGGGTTTAGAAAGGGATATATTTGAAAAGGATATCTTATTGATTTGGGGTTTTAAAAATATAAATGATATCGTATTTATATGGTTTTGAAAGGGATATTATATTCTGGTTTTAAAGTATAAATTATTTTGAAATAACCGCGGTGTTATAATAACGTTTGGTTGTTAAAGAGACTGGAATCGGAAGTTGTTATACTCTCTGCCAACTCCGAAAACCACTTTAACAACCGTGTACGCGGTGGAGATTCCAGAATGAAGTAGGATGGTGGCAGCGTTTCCTTTGAGGTAAATACATGGACCCAACTCTCGTGAGTTGGCATAAGGTAGCTAAAACAGGTGCGATTGACGGGTTAATTGAGGTAGCACCTTTGATCGGACACATCCCTTCGATATTATACTCTGACTTTTGGATTTTTTGGTGGCCACTTTTGATTTCTTTGATTTAGGGGTGTGGCTCGAGGTGGGCGGTAGCTGCGGCTACGCGTTACCACCGACCCGGAAGCGTAATTGGTATATCTACCCTGACATTGCCTAGTTGTGTCGCGTCACCTACCCTATCATGCCTTGTTCGAGTTTCTATTTGTGTCGAACCTATAGAGTATCCTCTGGTAGCCTCCGGATCAGGAGGTATTACGGTACTGTATAGACTATTGGCATTATTTGTGTTAAGGGCTATATGGGTAACCCCTTAATGCTATTTAAAAGTAAGTTTATTTAACAATTAGACACTATTATAATAGCAGATATACTACATAGTAAATAGTTCAACGGATCCTTAGGGGATGTGAATCCCGAGCATCTCTTGAGTTACTGCACTCATATTTATTTCTGTTGATTTAACTTACATAAGATCTTTTAATTCTGACTCGAGTGTTTTGTCTTTTCAATTTGCTCGGGTCAGTCCGAGCGTTTCAGGATTTGAAGATTTTATTCTAAAGGACGAAGACGAAGATTTGTAGTACTATTACCTACTGTATTATATTGTTCCACTACACACTGTATTCCACTGCATCGATTTTATTCGTTGGTATGTGCAACTCTGATACATGGTATAAGTAAAATTAAATATTTTGTAAACAGCTTCATGAATTGTATATTTGATTATTATATTTTATCCTTCCGCTGTGAGATTCTGTTTTGTTTTATTTCTTTCTTGTTTTTCTCATTTACCCCATAACAATCCGCCCTTCGTATGGTTTGAATTGACACGTGTGTCGATTTAAGGCGTGCGAAAAGGCGGGACGTTACACATACAAATAATTTATCAAAATATTTCCTAATTTGTATAAAACCTTGTTACGCAATTGTTTTCTCAGATCAATTTGCAAAACCAATTTATCCAAAACACATTTTCAAATCATTATGCAAAATAACATCTTTCCTTATTTATTTAAATTGCTACTTTTCAATTTATCCAAACTAGTTTCATGGCATTCACCAATTTTCATCAAAATAAGATTTCACAATACAACATATTTTCACCAGATCCTGTACCAAATAAATACCCTTATATGGTAAATTCTAGTCACAAATAATCATCCAAATCAACACAAGGAAGGAATCCATTATTACAACCCCTACAATCCAGGCTCTATGGACACAAGATGTTACCTTTGAGCGATATCTATCAAAAGCAACAAATATCCCAATGGTTCATAAAATAGGTACCAATCCCTTTTAAAAAGGTAAAATCACTAAAAATATTTCTAAATGGGGAGATGCACAAAATTATAATTTTAATTCTTTCTTTTGGACATTCTCGGTAATAGAAAACACTATCAAAATTCCACTGGTTTATTTTTAACAAATCACTTTATTTTACCAAATCAATTTTATCTCACCAGAAATCAACTTCATAATATTTCATACTTTCCAAAATCCAAACTTCCCGATAAAAATAAAAAAATATTAACAATAAAACATATATTATAATAGAGCTATTAGGTATGACTGACTACTAACAGAATGATGTGTGATTTTTCTTAAGTACTAAACTATCGCTATAGTCAATACATAGTTCCACAATAATATGAATAAACACCATATATTCTCAAATCTATAAGTCAAAAATATTAGAGAATAAGCAAATACCTTTTTAAGCATAATAGCACTTTATTCCGCTTAACTAATAAAATATCAATTTCAATAATTTAATGTAATTAATTGAACATCCTATACCATCAATACTATAAAACAAAACATTCCTTTTAACCAATTTGAATTATATCCAGTTATTCAATAATCAAGTCTTAAATTTGTAATTTTATCATCTAGCATCAAGAAACAACCAAATATGCAGTAAAACTAAAAATAAAACTTGGAACATGTAGTTTTGAAGTAGGAGAATCTAACAACCCACCTTTTTGGATGGTTTAAATTGACAATAAACCACATATGTCAACTCAAACCATTCAAAAGGGAGGATAGTTAATGAGGTGAATAAGAAAATAAGGGAAAAAAGGAAAAACAAAACATAAAATCTCACGGCAGAATGAAAAAATATAAAAATCAAATAAACATTTCATGAAGTTGTTTTACAAATAACATTTGATTACACTTTTGCAATACAATCGGAGTTATACATACAGCAGGAATAAAGAAATAATGCAATGAAACAACATGATTCAGTGGAATAAATATAATAAATAGTAGTAATGTACTAAATCTTCGTCTTCGTCCTCCAGAAATAAGGTCTTCAACACTGAAATGCTCAGGCGGACCCAACCGTAATGAAAAGACAAAACACTCAAGTCAGAATTAAAATATATTATGTAAGTTCATTCAAAATAGGTAAATATGAGTGTAATGGCTTCATAGATGTTTAAGAGATTTTACATCTCCTATCCAGTGTATAACATGCGTGTAATAACTTAAGAGATGTTCGGAATTCCATCTCCTAAGGAACCGTTAAATTATCTACATACATAATACAACTCACTTTTATAATATGTCTACAGTAAAGTTGTAACGCCCCCGGAATTTTCGACCCCGAAAATTCGACACTAATACGTTCACTGTAGAAGTGCCGAACAATCGAACGTCATAAATACCAGACCGTAAGGGAAAAGAAGAAAGAGGTAGAAGAAGAAATAGAAACAACATCAGAATCTCACAATGCAGCGGAACAAAATATAATATAAAACAACAGCATTTTTACAAAGGAAGTTGTAACTGTGAATATACATACATTACATCAGAGTACAACAATAACTGGACAGTTGTAACAACTTGTCTCTAAATACTGCCTACACAGTCTATATAATACCCAGTGGAAAACAATCAGTCGTCTCTGCCATCCAGCTCGTCTCTTGAGCTCCAGAACGTCCCCAACCTGAAAATCTATAATACTCGGTCTGACCCGAGCATTACAATGATGTAACACCCGAGTCAAGCTGGAAGCCTGCGTGAGTAAATCCATTCAAATTGAAATACTAGAGTTGTAAAAATGACTTTGAAAATCATGGTAACCCGTCCAACATCGCGAGTTCTTATCTTGTTATAACCAACACTAGTTGCCAAATCCATTACTTAAAATAATACCTAAGTGCAGTTACTTATTCAAATATTGTCGAATTTACTTGATTTATTTAATTCCAACCTATTTTGACACTACAAATCAAATCGTAAAGATTTAAGTAATTATTGAATCGAAGTGGTTCAGGATATCGTCGATATCCGTTCCCAGTCTCTTCGAATCCAAATGCCGCCTTTAAGCCAAGTTGTTTTTAACAACAATTTTTTTTCAGGATGTCCACCTTCACATAAAAATACCATCACACTCTCTATTCAAATAAAACTTCTCACATTTTGCATCTAACTGTTCATTTCAGGATATTCAAATTTTAATCTGTTCTTAGACTAGATTAACTAGTCACACGATTCATTATCTTACTTAAACAGAATTAATTATTTTCAAATCATGTTTAATTACCATTAAACCAAGTACAATCATTTTATTTTATTATAATTAAAAATCTGGAATTAACTAATAATTTGCAAATATAATTAACTTATGACCTTTAATAATTTAAAGGTTAGATCATTTCATTCTATCATTAACTATTAACTAATTACAACTATTTATTTACTTTTATAAACCTTAGTAATTAATAAATAATTACCTTAACCTAGTTAATTTTTAAATTCAAATTACTTTGTTTATCCTAGCCATTGCCAATCCCAAAGTTTAGGTCAACTTACGGTTTTTAAATTACTTAATTAAAATAACCATAAATAACTACTTTGAAAACCATTTTCTTTCCATTTTCTTTCTTTTCAAAATCCAATATTTTTACTTTTTCTATCTCATAACATCCAAAATATATTCAGTCATTCAATAGCATTCAATAGCTTCAACTTTCAATATAATCTATAACAGATTATCAAATACATCACAATCACAGACTATGAGAATAAATTTCAATATTTTCATGGAATCCAGTTGGATCCCTCCAACCTGTTTTCCTGCATCCATAGATGTTAGCACAATATAAAAATACCAATCCCACTTCGAGCGGGATATTGCGGTATATAGGGTCATCCGCTATTATACGAGGCGCATAGGGTCTCATCCGCTATATAATGTAGAAATATCAGTCATTCCAATATATATACTACTATATATATATATATATATATATATATCACATCCAAATTGATAATAAATTATCAATTCAAGCAATCAATTAATAATATAATTTAACTAATTAAGTAAATCAGAAATCCAATTTAACTGGGATTTACTCACCTATGATTTTGGTTTTGCAATCCAACCCAAACCAGCTTATTCCTTCATGATTTCAAACCTTGAATAAACATTATATGGTTTATGATCATTTGAACTAACCGAGAAATTAATTTCCATTTAATACATTTATTTAACTAATGGTTTAGTTCTAACTAATTTTTCCTTTTAAAATCCTTTAGTAACTAAAAATAAATAAATAAGTTTAATAAATAAATTAATCTCCTCATTACATTATTTTAAAACTAGTAAATTAAAAATGTGTATATATCTATTTACTTTATTGAAACTACATATATACTTAAAAATGAAACTTTACATTACCGTCAAAAAAAAATTCTTTTCCTTAACCTATATATGTATATATATACATATAGATTAAAACAGAATTTCTTTTTAAACCTTACTAAAAATTTGTATACTGTAAATATATTCATATATATTATATTTTTAGTATTATATTTTTTTCAACAACCCAGATCCAAAATCAAATCAAATTAAATTAGATTGTAAAACAAAACCTTACTGACTCGTCCCAGGACTTGAGAGCCACTTGAGATGCTCGAAGTCGAGCTCCCTCCTTCGCGAACTCCACCGCCACCTGCACGTGGTCGCAAGCTTCCACCCTAAGACCACTGACGCCGTGCCTCTTCCCTCTTGCCAGCGTCGATTTGCACGACCGAACCCAAAAGAAATTTCACCTCCCACTCAACTGCGACACTGTGATAACCACACACGTGATGTTCTCGAGCCACCATGCCTCGTGTTCCACCTCCACCCCTACAGGATTATCACGACATCACTGCTTCCCTATGCGCGAACGCGTTGCTCTCAACCTGCTGTACCAATGACACCGTCGCCTCCCATGCTCACACGCGCTTGCCTCCTCTATAGTTGAAGAACAAAGGGGAGTTCGCGAATTAATTGAAGGAACGAGGAGTATGCCTCCTCTGCCTTGACGTCGATCTCGATTTAGTTTTGAGGATGAGAATATTTAATTCTTTGATTTTCGAACGAATTTGTTCGAATCTAAGTTCCGTCGTTTCTCCCCTCTTTCGATTCTCTTTTTTTTTAACCTATATCTTCCTGCGATAAAATGATGGACCCCTTCGTTTGTATCTTTTTATTCGAAATGACTGCCGTGTGCTTTTGGAAAGAAAAAGGGAAACACGAGTAGATGGTTGCATGAAGGAATTGCTCTGCTACAGTGATTTCAAGGTGAAAAAGCATTGACGTGAAGTTATTTGACTGGTTAAACAATGTATTAATTTTATTTAAATTTAAATTTAAATCGACTCGAATTACGCAACTCAAAATCTCGACATCCTATTGCGGCATGCCGCAAGGCATTTATAATGTTATACCCCTAATTCGAATGCAATGGAAAAGGTTTCGAGTCCTACTTCGATCGTATGGAGAAGATAGCTTTTTGGATCCAGATATTATATTGAATTTTCGACATACATTTCAGCATGTAACCTATCATACGATCACAAGATAACTCTAAACGTTAGAAAAATTGAAATCCGATAATAATACACTATTACGAATCCAATGGAACTAGTTCATTGAATTCCGAGACCACGCCTCAGAAAGCTATTTTTAAATGTCAATTTAAACGATATATTTTCAAAACCGAAAAAAACACTTTTAAATTCAATTTCAAAAGTTCTATTACCTTCTGTATTATCGATATAAATTTTATAAGCCTTCAAATTATTTTTAGCGAGCTTAAAACCCCAGATTCACTATTTTATCCAATTTCCAATTATTAAATTCAAAATTTTAATTATCTAATAATTGGTTGCATTTGAAATTCAAGTTAAAAATTAACTTTAAGTATTTAAAATCAATTAGATATTCCAATTTCAAATGCCCCAAAATTCTAGGTTGTCACATTCCTTCCCCCTAGAAGAATTTCGTCCCCGAAATTGCTAGTTAAGAAGAATGGTTCATAAACCGTTTATTATTTCATAAAACCAAACGTTTATGACAACTTTCCAAACAGTCTCTTTATTTAAGATACATTATCACCCTTACTAACATTCCAAACTCAATCATCTGTTAAAAATAATATTACTTCTTCAACCATTCCAATTATAATTTAAACCAAATTTTAAATTATCAAAATTTTCTCAAAATTTTCTAACTCCCTAAATTTTCGAAAAATTTCGCCAGCGTCTCCTTTGCGTGGCTAGCTCGGACAAACTACAAAACGCCTCTACGGGCCTAAAATTTCAAAAGGAAACAAAATGCCAAGTGGCTAGATCAGAAATCATATGCCAATTTAAATACATACCTTTTGTAAACAATCCAAATTTATCTTCTGAAATCCAAAACCAATTTCCCTTTACTTTTCATTACATGTATCCTACTTAGCAATAGTATCCAATTACAGATTGCAAAATCATTTTATTCTCTTGTGACGACCCGACTTTCTCACCACAGAAAATCACATCATCTTGAAGAAAGAAAGGGATAGAAAGAAGAAAAGAAAGAGAAGAAAGAAGAACAACATCAGAATCTCAACAGTAGAACAAATAAATTATATTAATAACATAAGTATTACATAAAATATAATACCAATCAGAGTTACACAGCATATACATCACATACTAGACAGTTATAAACACCTGTCTAGTTATTAAACCTCAATACAGCTCAACAAAGAGATACCAACACAGAGAACACACAGCGAAAACTATATATCTAACGTCGAAGCCTCCTGCTCCATTTCTCCTCCAAAATTCATCAAAGCTAACCTGAATCCCTTGGCTACTCGTAAAAATTTGAGTACCCAAGAGTTTAAGAAAACAAAAGATAAACTCCGGGTCAGACATGGGTCTGGTGTGATTAAAAGGTTAAGGTTGCTTAACTTTGAAAAACCTTTGAAAAGAAAGGTATCACGTAAGACTTCCCACACATAAACATGGAAAAGTTTTTACCTTACACTAACCAAAACATTTGATAGGAAATCTAGTGATATTATAATAGGTCTAGGGTTTTCAAGTAAATATGAAATAGCCGAAATTGTTACATTTATTAAATTCCAGCTACTAGCCACAAAAGTGGGTAATACAATCAAAACCATTGTCATTTATTGGATTTTGGATTCCATACAATGGCAGGGCTACTAGGGCACCGCCTGTCATAGTACGTGGCCTAGATCACCGTACCGAGGATTAATCCCAATCCCCTGCAACACAAAGCCGGAACCATCCCTCACTGGACAGTCCCGAATAAGACAACCCCGTTGTAACAACCCGCATATTTTACGATTGAATATCTAAATATTTTTGTATAAATATTTTATCGTTGGTCGGATTTTAGTCCGAAAAGTTACTTTTTGCACACAGTTGAATTAGGACTCGGGACCACTTCCATTGAGTTCAAAATGCCATTTGCGATCTTTTTGAGTATGAACTTTGATATGTTTGGAGTTAGTGGAATTTGCCACTTTTTCACTTTGGGCTTTGGGTTTGGTTTAGCCCATTAGCCTAAACTATTAACTCTAGCTCAACCCCCTCTTCCCTTCATTACTTCACTTTCATTTCCTAACACTCAAGCTTCATCAAAAATAGAGAGAGGAATGGGAAATTAAAACTCCAAGCCCTAGTTCATTTGCAAAATCCTAACTCTAGCTCCAAATTCTATGAGAAGCCATTGATTCAAGCTTCTTGTGTTGAGATTGAAGTGTGGTTGATTCTTCCTTTGCTTTCATGCTTCTCCTTCATTGATTTTGTGAAAATGTGAGATTTTTATCTCACATCTTTGTCTATAACTATCTTTGATTGTTGGGTATGAATTCCTAACACTTATTCATGTGCATTTGCTTTTGGTTTGGATTGAATTGGTGAAAATCCCAAATTTTAGTGTTTTGGGTTCAAATCTTTAAAAATCCTAACTTTGAAGTTTGAACACGTTTTTGGTGATGCATCGAGGAGCCAATAGGACCGGGTAGCCGATGGGCGTAATCCCCTAGCGTTCGTGCTCGACCGGTTACAAATTGAGAGAGTTTTGCACTTCTGTTCCTTAGGTCGTTCGACCTGCATGTATGTCTCTCGGGCTGCAGTTAGGTCGCGTCATGTTAGGTCGCAACCACTTAGGTCACTCAGCCTCACCTCCTTAAGTCGCTCTGCCTATCTTAGGTCGCATCACTTAGGTCGCTCGACCTGCTCGCACCATTAGGTCGCACCTGCTATAGGTCGCACCATGTTAAGCCGCATCTCTTAGGTCTTTGTCGCTCGGCCCGCTTGCATCACTTAGGTCGCTCGGCCTGCTCGCACCATTAGGTCGCACCTGCTATAGGTCGCGGCATGTTAAGCCGCATCTCTTAGGTCGTTGTCGCTCGGCCCGCTTGCACCTCTTAGGTCGCTCGGCTTGCTCGCACCGTTAGGTCGCACCTGCTATAGGTCGCGCCATGTTAAGCCGCATCTCTTAGGTCGTTGTCGCTCGGCCCGCTTGCACCACTTAGGTCGCTTGGCTTGCTCTCACCACTTAGTTCGCATCACTTAGGTCGCTCGGCCTGCTGCTATGGTGTCGCGTCATGGTTTAAGTCGCAACCATTTAGGTCGCTCGGCCTGTTGCTATATCTCGCACCACTTCGGTTGCATCACTTAGGTCGCTCGGCCTGCTGCTATGGGTCGCGTCATGGTTTAAGTCGCAACCATTTAGGTCGCTCGGACTGCTGCTATATCTCGCACCAACTTAGGTCGCGCCATGCTATAGGTCGCGCCATGCTATAGGTCGCGCCATGTTAAGTTGCTATGTTAGGCCGCATACTATTTCTTAAGTCGCTGATCTCTTAGGTCGTATGCCGTGGAGTCGCATGTGTTGAGCCGCTGATTTCTTGTGTTGAATTATGTTAAGTCGTAAGTCGTGGCTATTAAGTCGCAAGGGTATTTCCACTTTGATGGATTTGGAATCGAATTCTTTGGATTTTATTCACGTCTTCGAATGTGAATTTTTGTGACTTATTGTTTCTACAATCATTTTTGTGATTTGTCATTTTAAAAATATAAAGGTTTCAATACTAGTAGTAAATATCAAAACTCCTTCATCAAAACGATTTCAACCCTATTTTATTACAAAGCTTGTTTCTTAAACCGTTTTCCAATCTACTAGTATATATAAACCTTTACCTCACTCGTACGAGAAATCTAATTAAACGGCCAAGTAAAACAAGTGGTATGAAATGCTTGCGTTTACTTCGCCGGTTAATTCTTGGACTTGTTCGATTGAATCTCTTATGACAATTTTCTAGTGGAGATCTATAATTTGTTCGTAAATATTTAAGTTAAGCTAGTGGTTATGGGACACGAAGCTAAGCTTATATATTTACTAGCTTACTGTAATTGACACTTCTCGATGATCGTTGATGATCATTTTTGTGATTACTAGCAAAAATGTGCGATGTCTCTTTGTCTACGAGGGAGACTAAACCCCGTTTCTGTGGAGCTTCGGCTCAATTTGGTGGGGTAGCGACCCTTGGTCTTCGGGCCGTTTTGTGGAGCTTCGGCTCAAAATTAATGGTTAGCAACCATGGAATAACGTTCCATTTTGTGATACACGTGTTGGTGAGTTTTCATGCTCCCGTTTTGTGATAGGCCTCCCCCTTTTTGTGATTTCTGGATTTCCATTGATGATTTCTAGAATTTGTGTTTCACCAATTTTTCGTGATTTTCATTGATAAGTCTTATCAATATTTGAGCATTGGTGAATTTATGTGTCATTAACTTTTGTGATTGGCATTGATATAATGATCAATACTTATGGTTTTAGTGAATAAAAATGAAGAGTATGACATTCTTTTTTATCTTTGAGAAGATTCTTGTGATATTGATTAATCTCTTGTTGATTTTCAATTACATACTTATCACAGTATGGTTTTATGGTTATCATACGTTTTTTTCATATCTCTTATTCTATATCATTCCATCCGATATCTATAGTTAGACTGATTCGTTTATTATTTTCTTACAAAATAATACTCGGGTTAGACCGAGATGTTACAGGTGCTTCTGCTTGACTTCACATCTGGGATTATCACCCTGGCTTTTGGCTAACTACTTAGATTAGTAGTTTTTGTTGTATACATTTGAGATACAGACTCATTGGTGTATCCATATTCTTTTGTCTGGCACTTGTAGCTATTATTTTGTGATATTGTGGGTCTTGTTTGACCACTACTCTGATACACACTTTTAAGTGTTATATTCATATCTATTTCCGCCTTTGTGATATGGACGTCTGTGACTGATTTGTGTTATGTTTCTTTCTATATTTGTTTCCAAAGAATATATATAGCCACTGTGTAGTAGCTTTGAGTTTGTATCGGTATGTCGGATTTCCTCCTGAAACCAAATGCATGTTGTACTATCTGACATATCGGTGCTCGCACAAAGCAATTACACGGATGGTCGCTCCTCAACAGCCTTATTCTCCGTGCTAGTTGACGGCATTACTCCATAGTGTCCTTAGCTAGAGTGGGTATAGGGTAGGGCGTCACAGCTTGGTATCAAAGCCAAACTTCGGAACAATGTAGAATAATCTAGCAAGGATCATCGTCCTAAGTCCTTCTTAGGAGTCGTGCTTTAGGATTTAATTCGAGTCGTTGTACCGATTCATCCTATTTTCTTTATGATTCCTTGTTTTATCTATCAAGATTGCTTGATATTCATTTGGTAAATAACCTTTTCCTTCTTCTTTCTTTCTAAAGGAAGAGAAATGGTTAGACCTGGTCGTCCCAGTGCCGGTCAATCTAGTGCTACTCCCCAAGATGGAGTATTTATGTCTGCCCAGCAGCTTCTTGATCTAATATAGAATGCTCAAGCAGCCGGATCTAATCCGGAGTCTACTCACCCTAAGTCTGGATTTGCACGTTTGTGCAAAGATTATACCAATTTAGGTGGGAAGCCATTCAAAGGACCTGAAACTATTATTGAAATCTAGGCTTGGCTAAGAACATGCGATCTAATCTTTTCTCGCATGAATCTTATTAATCTTCACCGTGTTCAGGTGGCCTCTAGTATGCTCCAAGAAAGAGCATTAGATTGGTATGAGCTTCTTATTTCTGAAATAGTTGAAGCGGATCTTACTTGGGAGAAATTTCGGGAACGCTTCGAATTAAAATTTGTACCAGAAGCTGAGAAGGTAACATTGGCTCGTCGTTTTATAGACCTTGTTCAAGGTAAATCCTCTATGGCAGATTATGTCGCATCCTTCGAGTCACTTCCTAAATACGGGGTCGGATACATAAACACCCCATTGTAGAAGAACCAAAGATTTGTCTATGGCTTGAATAAAAATCTCAAGAAGCCATTACTTCTAAAATTAGAAGCTTCTTTTGATCAACTCATTGATATCGCTCTTCAACTTGAAGAGGCAGATAAGGAGAGTGATGTTGAAGTTATGGGTACCAAACCAAACTTCAACAACAAGAAAAGGCCTAATAAGTTCAAAGGTCCTTATCCCAATAAGAAAGGGAATCAAGCAACTTCGGTGGCAAAGACTTCTACCTCTAGTAGTGGGCAATGCTACAATTGTGGTTCTAAGGACCATTATGCGAAGAAGTGTTCAAAGCCTCGTGCTTGTCACTATTGCAAAAGCCCAAAGAGCATTATTTATCTTCTTGTTCCAAACTTCAGGGTAGGAAGGAGGGAAAGCTTATTGTCGCTCAAACCCCTGGCAACACATCTCGTGGTCAAGGTATTTCTCATTCTATCCTTGATGGCATTATTTTATTTCGTGGTCATCCTATTCGAGTTCTTTTTGATACGGGTGCGTCCCACTCTTTTATTTCAAAAGAACTTGTTGATACTTTTTCTTTGCATGTTTTGTGTTTAATGACTTCTTTGAGAATTGCGAATTCGGTTGGTAGATCCGCAACAATCAATTTATTATGTAAAGATATAGAGATTATTTTGTGTGATTTTTCTTTCCTAGCCGATTTGCATGTTATGCGCTACTTAGGCTTTGGAATGATTTTGGGAATGGATTGGCTTAACCGCTATGAAGCTCAAATCCTATGTCCTGAGCAGACTATTCATCTTCGACATCCTCAATCTGTTAAGCAGATTTCTATTGATCTTAAAGATTTGGATTCCAGCTTGGTTGCATCTTTATATTCATTAAATCCTCATGATAACGATAATGATAATGAGGAAGATATTATTTCTCTTATTCACGTTGTTCGTGAATTTTTCGACATATTTGAGCCCGTTTTAGGATTACCGCCTAAGCGAGCAATTGAGTTCAAAATTAATCTCATCCCTGGAGCTCAACCTATTACTCGTCCTCCTTATTGCATGTCCAATAAAGAAAATGAGGAGATACGCAAACAATTATCCGAATTGGAGACGAAGCAATTTATTCGCTCTAGTTCCTCGCCTTGGGGAGCTTCGGCTATTTTTGTGAAGAAATCCGATGGTACACTTAGGCTTTGCGTTGACTACCTCAAGCTCAATGATCTTACTATCAAGAATAAATATCCTTTACCTCGGATTGATGATCTATTCGATCAACTTAGTGGTGCTAGAGTCTTTTCACAATCAGACCTAGCTACCGGCTTTCATAGCTTCGTATTGCAGAGGATAGCATTCCTTTGACATTGTTCCGTACTCGTTATGGATCTTATGAATGGCTTGTTATGCCATTTGGTTTAACGAATGCTCCGGCTTATTTCGTTGACCTTATGAATAGAGTTTTCAAAGACTTCCTCGATCGATTTGTTCTCATCTTTATTGATGATATTCTTGTGTATTCAAAAACCGAGGAGGAGCATGAAAAGCATCTTCGGATTGTGCTGGAAACTCTTAGGAGTAATCAATTAAAAGCAAAATTTTATAAATGCCACTTTTGGCAATCACGTGTGAAGTTTCTCGGTCATATTATTTCCGAATCCGGAATTTCTGTGGATCCTTCAAAGATTGAAGCGATTCAAAATTGGAAGAGACCAGAGGGTGTGACGGAGATCCATAGTTTTCTCGGATTGGTGGGCTATTACCGTCGTTTTATAAAAGACTTTTCTAAAATTGCCGCGCCTCTTACTAGCTTAACAAAGAAAGGTGTTAAATACATTTGGTCGTACAAATGTGAAGCTTCTTTTCAGAAATTAAAAGAACTCCTTTCCGATGCTCCTATTCTTGTGATTCCCGAAGGAAACCAAGATTTTATTGTTTATACCGATGCTAGTCGCATTGGTTTAGGTAACGTTCTTATGCAAAGCGAACGTGTTATTGCTTATGCTTCTAGGCAATTGAATCCCCCGAGTCTAGATATGCTACTAATGATTTAGAACTCGCGGCTATTGTTTTCGCCCTTCGAATTTGGCATCATTATCTTTTGGGAGAGAAGTTTATTCTCTATACCAATCATAAATCTTTGAAGTATTTATTTTCTCAAAAGGAACTTAATTTGCATCAACAACGTTGGCTCGAGTTCCTTGCATCTTATGATCTTGATATTCTTTATACTCCCGAAAAGGAAAATCGTGATGCCGATGCACTTAGTCGCAAGCAACAAGCGGTTGTTTCTATGATGATATCCGAATGGAATGATCTCGGAATTTTATCCACTTGTGAGATTCGAGATCGTGTTTCTGGTTTATGTTCATATCTTGTTTTATGTAGCCTTGAGGCTCATCCTTCTCTTTTAGACTGCATTCTTGAAGCCCAAAAGCTAGATCCTGAATTGGCTCTTCTTTGTCCAAAATTTTAGGGATAAAGTTGATATTGAAGGTTTGAAAGACTTTGATATTGATTCTCGTGGCGGCATTTGAAAATTTGGTAGACTTATCGTGCCAAATATTAGTTATCTTCGTAAAGATATTTTAGAAGATTCTCATCGTTCTAAATTTACCATTCATCCCGGTAGTAGTAAAATGTACGCAGATATGAAGCGACTTTATTATTGGGAGGGAATGAAATCTGATATTGCTAACTTTTTTAAGTGTTGCATGACTTGCCAACTTGTCAAGGCCGAGCATCAAAGGCCCGGTGGGTTATTGCAACCATTAGAAATTCCAATTTGGAAGTGGGACCAAATTTCCATGGATTTTATAGACGGCCTTCCCCGTTCTCGTTCGGGTCATGATAGCTTATGGGTGATAGTTGATAGACTTACTAAATTCGCCCATTTCATTCCCGTTCGGTCTAATCGAACCGTACCTCTTTTGGCCAAACTTTTTATCAAAGAAATTGTTAAATTGCATGGAGTTCCTACTTCTATTGTTAGTGATCGAGATCCATTGTTTACTAGTGGATTTTGGAAGAGTCTTCAAAAAGCTTTGGGGACGAAGCTTAATTTTAGCACCGCTTATCATCCTCAGTCCGATGGACAAACTGAGCATGTGAATCAAACTCTTGAAGATCTTCTTCATGCATGTGACCTTGATTTTGGTGGAAGTTGGAAAGATCATATTTCTCTTGTTGAGTTTTCCTATAATAATAGCTTCCAATCTAGTATTGGTATGGCACCTTTTGAGGCACTCTATGGAAGGCCATGCCGATCTCCTTCTTGTTGGTTTGAGGCCGGTGAGAAGCTGGTTTTAGATCCAGATTTTATTCGTGACTCCACAGAGAAGATTGACCTTATTCGTCATAGGATGAAAGAAGCCCAGAGTAGACAAAAATCCTATGCCGATAACCGGAGAAGGAAATTAGAATTTTCTGTGGGAGATCTTGTGTTTATTCGTGTTTCACCTATGAAGGGTGTTGTACATTTCAGTCGATCGGGAAAATTAGCGCCTCGATATATTGGGCCATTTCCTATCACCGAACGTATGGGCTCAGTGGCTTATCGCCTTTTATTACCGGCTCAATTTTCTGCTATTCATGACGTGTTTCACGTTTCTCAATTACGAAAATGCCTTCGATATTCCGATTCTATTCTTGAGCCCTGTGTTGTGGAAGAAATTGAAGTTTCGCCTAATTTAACTTATGAGCAACATCCTATTCGTATTGTTGCTTCGGAGGTCAAACGCCTTTGAAATAAAGATGTTCCGCTTGTTAAAGTTCAATGGTCCTCGAATCCTAAGGATTGCTCATGGGAATCTAGAGAGTTCATCGAGCGAACACATCCGGACTTACTTTCCCGTGCCCTTTGAGGTGAATTTCTTATTTCAAATTTCTTTTGTGTTGATATGCTTTCATGGTTGTTACCTTATATTTTCTTCTTAAATATTGTGAGGACGCAATTTCTTTAAGGAGGGGAGTCTGTAACAACCAACATATTTTACGACTGAATATCTAAATATTTTTGTTTAATATTTTATCGTTATCAGATTTTAGTCCGAAAAGTTACTTTTTGCATACGGTCGAATTAGGACTCGGGACCACTTCCATTGAGTTCAAAACGCTATTTGCGATCTTTTTGAGTATAAACTTTGATATGTTTGGAGTTAGTAGAATTTTGCCACTTTTTCACTTTGGGCTTTGGGTTTGGTTCAGCCCATTAGCCTAAACTATTAACTCTAGCTCAACCCCCCTTTTCTCTTCATCACTTCACTTTCATTTCCTAACACTCAAGCTTCATCAAAAATGGAGAGAGGAATGGGAAGTTAAAACTCCAAGCCCTAGTGCATTTGCAAAATTCAAACTCTAGCTCCAAATTCTATGAGAAGCCATTGATTCAAGCTTCTTGTGTTGAGATTAAAGTGTGGTTGATTCTTCCTTTGCTTTCAAGCTTCTCCTTCATTGATTTTATAAAAAGGTGAGATTTTTATCTCACATCTAAGTCTATGATTATCTTTGATTGTTGGGTATGAATTCCTAACACTTATTCATGTGCATTTGATTTTGATTTGGATTAGTTTTGTTAATATTCCAATTTTTAGTGTTTTGGGTTCAAATCTTTAAAAATCATAGCTTTGTTGTTTGATCATGCTTTTGGTGATGCATCGAGGAGCATATAGGGCCGGGTAGTCAATTGGCATAGACCCTTAGCGCCGTTGCTCGACCGATTGCAAATTGAGTGAGAGTTTGCACTTCTGTTCCTTAGGTCGCTCGGCTTGCAATGTGTCGGCCTGTTAGGTCGCTCCAACTTAGATCGCTCGGCCTGCAATGTGTCAACCTGTTAGGTTGCTCCAACTTAGGTCGCTCGGCCTGCAATGTGTCGGCCTGTTAGGTCACTCCAACTTATGTCGCTCGGCCTGGTAAGTCGCAACCATTTAAGTCACTCGGCCTGCTATAGGTCGCAACCACTTAGGTCGCTCGGCCTATTAAGTCGCAACCACTTAGGTCGCTCGGCCTGGTAAGTCGCAACCATTTAAGTCACTCGACCTGCTATAGGTCCCAACCACTTAGGTCGCTCGGCCTGCTTTAAGTCGCACCCAACTTAAGTCGTTCTGAGGCTTAGGTCGCCTATGTTGCTTACGCCGCCCATTCTTTAGGTCGCTTGTTTCTTATGCCGCTAGCTCCTTAAGTCGTCCACTTATGCCGCTATCTTCTTAAATCGCTGAGTTAGGCCGCATGTTATTCCTTAAGTCGTTGATCCCTTAGGTTGTATGCCGTGGAGTCGCATAAGTTGAGCCGCTGATTTCTTGTGTTGCATTGTTGTTAAGCCGTAAGTCGTGGCTGTTGAGTAACCAACTTCCAATCCCGGTCTCTTTAACAACAAAACGTTATTATAACACCATGGTCATTTCAAAATAATTATACTTCAAAACCAGAATATAATATCCATTCAAAACCATATAAATACGATATAATTTCCACTTCAAAAACAAAAACAATATGATATCATTTTTATTAAAACCCAAATCAATATAATATCATTTTATTTCAAATATCCCTTTTCCAAAATCATAACACTTTCAAATTTATACATTTCGAAACCAACATTTGAAATTATAACACTTTTAAAACATAATACTTAGAAATTCATAACCTCGAAACACTTAAATTTCGACAAAACATTTCAATCTCGAAATTTCAAGGCTTTAAATATTCCAAACTTTCAAAACTAAATTTGTTAATTTCGATTCAACAATTAAATTTTCTATTATTTAGTTTTGAAATATTTTACATAATAAATCCATTATCATTTAAATAAAACTCAAATTTCAAATAACTAAATATTTTCTTCAATTCATTTATACTTGAAATACTCATTTAATTCATCTTGACCCCAAAATCAAGTTATAATAATTATACCTTTTAAAATTTCCACTTAAATAAATTTCACAGCAACTTTTGAGTTTAATTCTTAAATAAATTTAATTTCAAATAAATCTCCAATTTATCTCTCATCTTAATTTATTCAAATCGTTATACACCCTATATTAAAATAAAATTTAAATATTTACTCACATTTTATTTTAATAAAAATCTAACTCTATTATTGAACTTAATTTTTATTTAACAACTTATACATAGCTTAAATTCAAGCATTTAACTATATATAAAAATATTATTTATATAATAACAAAAATCAATATTCATTAAACCATATATTTCTTTTCGAAACCATAGAAATCATTTTCAAAATATTTTAGATATAGACCATGGTGTCTGTATATAATTTTCTACCCTATGGTCAAGTGATATGTATATTTATCATTTCAATCCGTAATTTAAAATAAAAATACGATTATATATCATTTCAAACCGCAATCTCGAATGAAATAAAATGCATAACAACTTGCATTTTATAACAATATAAAATACAACATCCATTCATCCAATATCAATCATCACCATTTATCACAATCACCATCCAATTCAAACAATAACATTAATATAGAATAGATAATAAATTATAGGTATTTACTGGCAGTTTATATTCAATAATAAATTAAATAACAATTTAACTAGCAGTTTATATACAATAGTAAATTAAATAACAATTTAATTCAATAAATTCAATTTAACTGGAATGATGACAAAAATGTACCAAACATCCATAAATAAATTTCTAATCACATCAGAAATTAATTTAACACACATAAGAAATTTTAGAAGTTGTGAGTGGGTTAAAACACTCAGCTTTCGAATTTAAATTGAATTTAAATCCAGTTTAAATCCAAAATTTGAACAGTCTCAGAATTCATCCAAACCAGCGCCAAAATGTTCGGAATTCCAATATGAACCTAGCGGAGAAAACCACGCATAATTTCGACGTCGTATGTGAAAGTTAAGAAAATTTGAATGACATACGATTTAAAATAAAAATTGAGTAAATAATAAAATTATTACACGTCATCACCTTCAAGTCACGTCTTCAGGTTACCAACCGAAACCCTATTGCCGCCGACGAACAGAAAACGCATGCGGCCTCACCAAAATTCACGTCACCCCCTAAAATCCGAGCGGATTGGTCCATTTCCAATCGGGAAAATTAGCGCCTCGGTATATTGGGCCATTTCCTATCACCGAACGTATTGGTTCAGTGGCGTATCGCCTTTTATTACCGGCTCGGTTTTCTGCTATTCATGACGTGTTTCACGTTTCTCAATTACGGAAATGCCTTCGAGATTCCGATTCTATTCTTGAGCCCGGTGTTGTGGAAGAAATTGAAGTTTCGCCTAATTTAACTTATGAACAACATCTTATTCGTATTATTGCTTCGGAGGTCAAACGCCTTCGAAATAAAGATGTTCCGCTTGTTAAAGTTCAATGGTCCTCAAATCCTAAGGATTTCTCTTGGGAATCTAGAGAATTCATCGAACGAACACATCCGGACTTACTTTCTCATGCTCTTTGAGGTGAATTTCTTATTTCAAATTTCTTTTGTGTTGATATGCTTACATGGTTGTTACCTTATATTTTCTTCTTAAATATCGCGAGGACACAATTTCTTTAAGGAGGGGAGTCTGTAACAACCCGCATATTTTACGATTGAATATCTAAATATTTTTGTTTAATATTTTATCGTTAGTCGGATTTTAGTCCGAAAATTTACTTTTTGCATACGGCCGAATTAGGACTCTGGCCCACTTCCATTGAGTTCAAAACGCTGTTTGCGATCTTTTTAAGTATAAACTTTGATATGTTTGGGTTAGGCTTTGGGTTTGGCTTAGCCCATTAGCCTAAACTATTAACTCTAGCTCAACCCCCTCTTCCCTTCATTACTTCACTTTCATTTCCTAACACTCAAGCTTCATCAAAAATGGAGAGAGGAATGGGAAATTAAAACTCCAAGCCCTAGTTCATTTGCAAAATCCAAACTCTAGCTCCAAATTCTATGAGAAGCCATTGATTCAAGCTTCTTGTGTTGAGATTGAAGTGTGGTTGATTCTTCCATTGCTTTCAAGCTTCTCCTTCATTGATTTTGTGAAAAGGTGAGATTTTATCTTACATCTTTGTCTATAACTATCTTTGATTGTTGGGTATGAATTCGTAATACTTATTCATGTGCATTTGCTTTTGGTTTGGATTGAATTGGTGAAAATCCCAATTTTTAGTGTTTTGGGTTCAAATCTTTAAAAATCCTAACTTTGAAGTTTGAACATGTTTTTGGTGATGCATCGAGGGGCCAATAGGACCGGGTAGCCGATGGGCGTAATCCGCTAGCGTCCGTGCTCGACTGGTTGCAAATTGAGAGAGTTTTGTACTTCTGTTCCTTAGGTCGTTCGGCCTTCAATATGTCTCTCGGCCTACAGTTAGGTCGTGCCACGTTAGGTCGCGTCATGTTAGGTCGCAACCACTTAGGTCGCTCAGCCTCATCTCCTTAAGTCGCTCTGCCTACCTTAGATCGCATCACTTAGGTCGCTCAGCCTGCTCGCACCATTAGGTCGCACCTGCTATAGGTCGCGCCATGTTAAGCCGCATCTCTTAGGTCGTTGTCGCTCGGCCCGCTTGCATCACTTAGGTCGCTTGGCCTGCTCGCACCATTAGGTCACACTTGCTATAGGGCGCGCCATGTTAAGCCGCATCTCTTAGGTCGTTGTCGCTCGGCCCGCTTGCACCACTTAGGTCGCTCGGGTTGCTCGCACCATTAGGTCGCACCTGCTATAGGTCGCGCCATGTTAAGCCGCATCTCTTAGGTCGTTGTCGCTCGGCCCGCTTGCACCACTTAGGTCGCTCGGCTTGCTCGCACCACTTAGGTCGCATCACTTATGTCGCTCAGCCTGCTGCTATGGGTCCGTCATGGTTTAAGTCGCAACCATTTGGGTCGCTCGGCCTGCTGCTATATCTCGCACCACTTAGGTCGCATCACTTAGGTCGCTTGGCATGCTTCTATAGGTCGCGTCATGGTTTAAGTCGTAACCATTTAGTTCGCTCGGCCTGCTGCTATATCTCGCACCAACTTAGGTCGCGCCATGCTACAGGTCGCGCCATGCTATAGGTCGCGCCATGTTAAGTTGCTATGTTAGGCCGCATGCTATTTCTTAAGTCGCTGATCTCTTAGGTCGTATGCCATGGAGTCGCATGTGTTGAGCCGCCGATTTCTTGTGTTGAATTATGTTAAGTCGTAAATCGTGGCTGTTAAGTCGTAAGGGTATTTCCAATTTGATGGATTTGGAATCGAATTCTATGGATTTTATTCACGTCTTCGAATGTGAATTTTTGTGACTTATTTTTTCTACAATCATTTTTGTGATTTGTCATTTTAAAAATATAAAGGTTTCAATACTAGTAGTAAATATCAAAACTCCTTCATCAAAACGATTTCAACCCTATTTTATTACAAAGCTTGTTTCTTAAACCATTTTCCAATCTACTAGTATATATAAACCTTTACCTCACTCGTACAAGAAATCTAATTAAATGACTTAGTAAAACAAGTGGTATGAAACGCTTGCGTTTACTTTGTCGGTTAATTGTTGGACTTGTTCGATTGAATCTCTTGTGACAATTTTCGAGTGGAGATCTACAATTTGTTTGTAAATATTTAAGTTAAGCTAGTGGTTATGGGACATGAAGCTAAGCTTATATATTTACTAACTTACTGTAATTGACACTTCTTGATGATCGTTGATGATCATTTTTGTGATTTAGACTAACAAATATGCGATGTCTCTTTGTCTACGAGGGAGACTAAACCCCGTTTCTGTGGATCTTTGGCTCAATTTGGTAGGGTAGCGACCCATGGTCTCGGGCCATTTTGTGGAGCTTCAGCTCAAAATTAATGGTTAGCAACCATGGAATAGCGTTCCATTTTGTGATACATGTGTTCGTGAGTTTTCATGCTCCCGTTTTGTGATAGGCCTCCTCTTTTTGTGATTTCTGGATTTCCATTGATGATTTCTAGAATTTGTGTTTCACCAATTTTCGTGATTTTCAGTGATAAGACTTATCAATATTTGTGCATAGGTGAATTTGTGTGTCATTAACTTTTGTGATTGGCATTGATATAATGATCAATACTTATGGTTTTAGTGAATAAAAATAAAGAGTATTACATTCTTTTTGATCTTTGAGAAGATTCTTGTGATATTGATTAATCTCTTGTTGATTTTCAATTACATACTTATCACAGTATGGTTTTATGGTTATCATACGTTTTTGTCATATCTCTTATTCTATATCATTCCATCCGATATTTATAGTTAGACTGATCCGTTTATTATTTTATTATTAAATAATACTCGGGTCAGACCGAGATGTTACAGGTGCTTCTTCTTGACTTCACATCTGGGATTATCACCCTGGCTTTTGGCTAACTACTTAGACTAGTAGTTTTTATTGTATACATTTGAGATATAGACTCATTGGTGTATCCATATTCTTTTGTCTGTCACTTGTAGCTATTCTTTTGTGATATTGTGGATCTTGTTTGACCACTACTCTGATACACACTTTTAAGTGTTATATTCATATCTATTTCCGCCTTTGTGATATGGATGTCTGTGACTGATTTGTGTTATGTTTATTTCTATATTTGTTTTCGAAGAATATATATAGCCACTGTGTAGTAGCTTTGAGTTTGTATCGGTATGTTGGATTTCCTCCTGAAACCAAATGCATATTGTACTATCTGACATATCGGTGCTCGCACAAAGCAATTACACGGATGGTCGCTCCTCAACAGCCTTATTCTCCATGCTAGTTGACGGCATTACTCCGTAGTGTCCTTGGCTAGAGTGGGTATAGAGGTGGGGCGTCACACTCGTAGTTGGCGAACGTTCCAACTACCCACATAGCCGAAATAAAAAAGGACTTCTAGACAGTGGAAAATCTTGTCCTACTTGGGCATGACCCACTTAGCCTTGCTGCACCTCCCTTGTTTTAGCCATTCCCGGTTGATGAGGCTTGAGGCTACGATTACCTTTAGAGAACACATCTCTTAGAATGCTCATCGTCCTCCTGACGATGTTCTGAAAGCAATCAATCCATACAAGTTCGTTCCGGGTTCGAACGAAACCAAAGGCATTATCTCGTTACACTCATTTTGGAATCACCCTAAGAGTTAAGGACGATAACCCTTGCGCTCTGAATCTTTATCTCGAATCTGAAAGTACTACTCTCGTTAAACTCGTATTGGAATCACCCTTAGAGTTTTAACGACGAATAGTCCTTACACCTCGAGGCTTCACTCTTCACTTGAGATTCACGACCTATCGTAAATTTGGATCGATGTGGTTTTCGGATATCCAAATCTGGAAACCCGATACCAGTCTCATGGAAATCCAAAGCGTATCTTTTAAGGCCAAGTTGTTTTAAAGTTTAAAACAATTCAATTTCATTATCTATATACACACAGATAGATAATACACAGATTCACAATAATAGATAATCACTTATCACAACAGTTAATCCATATTATCATTATCAAAGATAATCCATATTATCATCACAATGCAACCAATACATCCATATCACACAACATTACTTATCTCGTTTCTGATATTTCAAATCATTCAAGGCAAACAATATCATCCATCCATACATAAGCAATGATCTATAATCACCATTTATAATTAATTTAAAATGAATTAAATTAATTACTTCCATCTTAAATTAATTTAAAGTGAATTAAACTAATTACTTACATCAATATAAATCTTGCTTACATAATCATTAATTAATTATAAACTAATTAATTAATTAATCTCTAATCAATCACCTTAATTAATCACCTTTCATTAATTATTCCTTAATTACATTCAAGTAATTATCCTTTAGTTAATTTACAAATTAATTATACTTAACCAAATACGGTAATTAACCTTTAATTACTTTATTTATTAATTAACTAAAATTAATTGCATTACTTCTTATTTAATTACATTAATAAATCCTTTCATTTATTAGTTATTTCCAAATAAATCCATTCCAAATTACATCATTATTTATAATAATTAATGATCTCTAATTACATTGCTATTTAAATTAATTACATTAAGTAATTAATCTTTATTTAAACCATTATTGTTAATCACCCTTGATTAACCCCATTCAGTAATTAGCTACCCTTAATTACTTCACCAAATAAATTAATTACTCCTTAATTAATTATCTCTAATTAATCCCTTGATTGATTTTACAAAGTAATTATACTCAAATTACTTCCATCATCAAATCATCTTCAATTAATTACATCCGGTAATTACCCATTAATTACTTTCCTAAGTAATTTCTCTTCATTAAATTACATTAAGTAATTATACTTCACAAATCATCAAATGATTATTCTAAATTAATTAAACTGAATTAATTAACTTAATCTAATCAAATTAAACTCAGTTAATTACAATGAGAAATTAATTCCTTAATGATTTCCATAAGTAATCATACTTAACAATTTACACCAATGATTATCTTTAAATTAATTAATCTGATTAATTATTAAAAAAAATTAATCACATTAATTAATTATTAAATAATCTTTAGTTAATAACCTTCGTTAACTATTAACAATTCATTAATTATTTTTCTAAAGTAATTAACTTATTTTAATCATTTTTTGATTACAAATTAATTAACCATTAATAGTCCATTAATTAACCCCTAATTATTTAATTAACTAAGTGTTAACTGTAACTTAATTAATCCTTTATTAATTGATTAATTAATTCCTAATCATTAATTAAAATCTAATCTTATTTAATTAATGATTCTTAAATTACAAGTTAATTATTCTAAGAATAATTAATCTTAAACTTTTAAGTTCAAAACCCTTAATTACTTTAAGTAATTATCCATTTAATAAATTAATTATCCATTTAATTGCCCAAATAATTAAATGAATTACAAAACATTAAATCCTAATTTAACTTTAAGATAAAACCCTTTTTTTATCTATGGTTAAATTATCATTCACAAATATATTTGAAAACATTCATTTCCAAATTTAATTTCAAATTTCATTTTAAATTCAAGTTTTAAAATGAAACCCAATTTATCTTCAACAAAATTTAAAATCAATTTAAAACCTTTAAATTTACATGATAAAGAAATCTTTCTCGTATAAAAGGAATTTTACAAGAGTTTAAACCAAATTCCTTTTTAAATTCAAAATATTTAAATTTTACTTGATCATTCAAAATTGTTAAAACACTTAAATTTATTTTAAAACAAAGATTCAAATTTAGTTTTGAATCAGATTTAAACTTTTTTTAAAACATTCCTTCACAATTCAAACTTCAATTTAAATTCAAATTACTTTAAAAAACACCTTTAAACACTTAACCCCTTTAAGGTTTTTTAAACAAATTTGAATTTAAAAACTTTATTCATTTCCATCTAAGATTCAAATTAAACTTGAATCCATTATTTAAAATTAGATTTAAAACTTATTTTAAATCTTTGCTTAATACTTCAAATTTTCAGTTTAAATTTTGAAAACATGACGGGGTTTCTAACCTGTAACAAATCTAACCCGAGCCACACATAAATCACTCGAGCCTAACCTATCCTAGCCCGAGCAAAACACTAAATAACACGAGTAAAACTCGAGTAACATTTCCATTTTGAAATCATTAAAACTTAAGTACTCACAGGTTTTACACAAACCTGTAACAACAACACACCCGAGCCCACATAATAATTACTTCGAGTCCAACACCCCAACGCTTCGAGAAAAAACATGAAACAGCCCGAATAACACTCGAGTATAATCTTCCTCCAAATCAATAGCTGATACACCATGTCCTCCATGCACCTGCACCATCACTACCGCCAACTCCGACCTCTAGCGACGACTTAAACAAGTCGATGATCACCCCCCAACTAAATTCCGACCCTCAAAACATTTGCAGAAGCTAAAAATCAAAATCGAGCATATGAGCTCAAAACTGGAAACAATGTCGAAAATTGGAAACACCTCAATCACATGATTCCGACCACTAGAGTGACTTCACCTCCGGCCACGACTTCTTCCACACTCCATCTATCACCTACCTGAATCTGGGAAAGCTCGGTCACCTCTAGAAGTCGCGTCGATCAACTTTCCGATCCACAGAAAAACTAGGGTTAAAAATTTCAAAGCTTAACCACCATCGCCACAATGCATTGATCCACTTCCCAATATATTTCCCTGAATCTCCTATCACCACTTCATCACCAAAGACGATGCTGACCATCCCTATCATCTAGATCGACAAAAACTTCGCAAAACATCATTTCTGGTCAAACCATAAATGCTCAATCATTTTCAAACTAAAAATTCTGATTTTAGTTTTAAAATTCAAGTTTTAGTTTAAGTAATCGATTTATAATCTTGGATTAATGAGTCTGGATAATTAATTTTTTACTTACATAAAGTTGTTCTGTTATATTTTGATTTCCAGAGTCAATTCAGATTTTTTTCTTTATATTAAATAAAATTTAATCTTAAACTTATATTACACAACCATATTTTGATTGAATCTTAAATCTTAACACGGATTAGATCAAATGAAATGGATTTTAGCAATTCCTGAACCTGGAAACTTATGTACAGAAAAATAAATTACACAGCAACATGCACAACTACATACATTCATATATATACCAGTAACGAACTTGTAAATGGCATACAAACACACTTATTTCCAGAGTAAAACAAGCAACTAAATTCATACTTAATTTTTAAAAGAGTGATGTTACTCACAGATTAGGATGATGAACAGAGCAACCATGTTTTTGAAAAGCTTGAAACTGGAATGTGCTTTAATTTGAAAACTTTGAGTTGCTGTAGTTTTGCTTATGAATTTAAACCGCAGTTGGATGTTTTCTTTAGAAAAAACTTCAAGTTGAAGATGAATGTAGGCCTGGTTTGAAACTGCAGTTGCATGCAGGCTTTTGAGTTGCAAATTGATGATTAGTTTAATTATTTGAATAGGGCTACAGGAGATTGATTTTTTGGTTTTGAAGATGATTTCAAATAGTAGTAGTTTGATTTGGCTAGAGGAAATACTAATTTTAGATTTGTTTTTGAGGGGATTTGCAGGATTTGTTTTGAACTAAATTTTCTGTTTTGAATAAATCTTCAAATGAATTTCAGATTTTGGGTGTGATTTGAAGAAGATGATTTTTCAGATTTGCTTTGGGTTATTGGGTTTGAATGTTGGCTGAAGATTTCTTAGGTTATGAAGAAGAATAGAAAAAAGAATAAAAGTGAGAAGTAATGTGTTTATATAAATAAATTTTTGATTTAGTTAAAATAAAAGAAAAAGAAAATTTAATAGGACACTTGTTCTTAATTTTAACATTTGTCACATTGTTTAATTTATGGCTTAACACATGTCATTTAGGTGTCTTAAGGGATTTACACTTGTAATTTAAGTATTTTATTTTAATTTAAAATTGTTTGTACAAGCTTTTAACTTATTTTATTACTTTTTATGTATATATAAATAAAATTTCTCCCTCTTTTTTATAGAAAAATAAAACAAAATAAATTATAAATAAAAGCTTATCCAAATATTTTTAAGTACCTACTCTTTTGAATTTCAAAACATTAAATTCAAATTTAAATTAAATTATAAAATCCAATTTAAAAATCATGTTATATATATGCATATATAACTCTTGTTAAATTTAAAAAAATAACAATTCTATTTTTATAAAAAATCCATTTATGTTCATAAAAACTAAGTATTGTAATTACCATTTGAAAATAACAAATTTAACAATTTTAAATAATTTATAAAAGAGATTATAAATTTCTTCTATTAGTCGATAAATTAAGATCATATGTAAATTGTATTTTAAACTCTTATGTGTAATTTCAGGCAATATTTTTAAAAGAAAATAAGGCAAAGCTTTTATGTTATTCTAATTTAGATTCATATTTAAGCTAATTAAATATAATTTTAAACAAATAAGATTTACCTTAAGTATAAACCATATAGTTATTTATTGAATTGCTTTGAAAAGCTAAATGTTAAATTTAAATCAAAATTTCCAATTTACCAAAAATAAATTAGAATTAGAAAATTGCTTTATTTACTAAATTCCAAACCAAAGCTTACCTATTTACAATATATACAATTATATATATATATATATATATATATATATATATATTATAAATAGAAAACAATTTATTTGCTTTAAAAAAAGCTACCAATTTAAATATTTATTAAGAGAAGATTATTAAATCAATTCAAAATTTTATTAACAAAAATTATCAAATTGATTTAATTTTTAACACGGATTATTAAATTTATATTGCCAAAATTCTGGGATATCACATTCTTCCCCCCTTAAAAGAATTTCGTCCCCGAAATTTAAAAGCAAAGGTAATTTAATAATCTATCTTAAGATTTTATTTTAAAACTCAAGCATATATTAACAATCATATGCTAACAACCATAGCAACCAATTTACTCAAACAAAGAAATCTAACTATCCAGACAAAATTCTGGATAGTATTTCCTAGAATTTCCCAAATATAAATGTCGGGATACTCACTTTAAAGAATCCAAACAATCTATACTACTAAGCTACAGAGCTCCTATCCAACTAGATCTACAAAACTAAACAGGATATCAGAATACAGATAAGTCTGACTCAACAATCACATCCTCCTGAATTGCCGGTTCCACGACCAGAGATAGACCATACACATACTCTCTCAGAGATACGTGAAACACATTGAATCCCAGTTATCGAAACTGGCAATTCAACCTTGAAAATCAAACACTAATCCTCACAAGAACACGGAAAAGATCCAAAACACCTCGGAGCTGACTTACCCAATCTTAAAGCTCCTTGGATCAAAGAAAACTTACCCAAAATCAAATCTCCAACTCGGGAATCCACATTCCTTCGTCTCTTATCCACAAGACTCTTCTGACGATCCTGGGCTGCCTTCATCTCTCCGGACCAGCTCAACCTTCGCTGACATCTTGAGAAACATACTGGACCAAAACAACCCAACAGAATGATCTCCTCAACATCAATCCAAAACCAAGAACACCAACTCTACTCCAAAAACATCAGAAGACTAACTTACTTCTCCTATCTGGAAAACAAAAGCACTTCCAAACTGCTTCCGCTGCACTACTCTGATCTGGAGTAGACGAAAATGCTGATGAAGAACACGAGCACAAACTGGACAACACATCTCAGAAATATGGTTTAATAAATCCATAAAAGAAAACTCAGAAGTACCACGATATTCTGAGCTGCTTCACCAAACCTTTGCTTTAGAAGTCTTCCTTCTACTAAACTGAACCACTGATAGCACTCCTAGAATCCAGTCGATAAGAAAACTAAATCTCCAGATGCGGACAAACCTCTGATAACTAAAGAGAACACTCAAACTATCAGAAGTCTCTTTTGCGATCAACCAAGCCTAATATCCAAAGAAAACTGTTCTCTCTTTACCGATCAGAACAGCTTACGGTTATCTAGACAATCCATCGAAGAAATGGATCCAATCTACTGTTTCTGAACTCCACCTCCAGAAAAACTGCTAACCAGAAAACCCTCTTGCTGGCACACAGAATACTCCGAGCCGCACTTGCTGACACCGACGCCAAAGACTTCCTAATCCAAAGCTCTTCGAGAAACTCGGACCTCAAACCAGACAAAAACATCCTGCTGAACCCAGCCACAACATCGAAGCAGACATACTTCTTAAACTTGTTCCAAAGAAAAATCTTCGAAGACATCCATAGTCACCGTGTCTCATCACACAACTACTAATTCCTGAGGTATCAAGATACCATTATTCGCTTTTGCCTAACTGACAGATCCAACTCTACTTATCCAACTTGCACTACCAAGATGGACTCCAAACCTTTAAAAGGTTTCCCTCAAAGATCGATGAAATCCTTACATCAAGCTGCAAAGCTCACTCGAGACAGTATTAGGTCTAAAGTTTCGATAGATACACTTCCAACCCCAACACTCAAACTCCAACCATTGGTAGTAGTCTTGTTACACACCCCACTACCTTATCTACCTTTATAACTTATATTGGAAAACCCGAACAGGTAACCCAACAGATAGGTAGAAGTATATATATATATATATATATATATATATATATATATATATATATATATATATATATATATATATATATATTCAAAATTACAAATACGCTCTCTCAAGAAAGAAATCACTTCAAAGCCTAGGTATTCACTCAACCTAGCGCTCTGATACCAAATGTGACGATCTAGGCTTTTCAACCATCGACAGCGGCTCACTCGACCGGTAGGCTTTGCAACCATCCTAGCCCCGCTGTGGCTCACAGTGATACCTTGGGTTTGCTTTTACGGCCAGCCTCTCGACTCGCAACCAACCCCGCAACGCCTTATACTACCCCCGGAGGCATGTAGGGGTAAGAGTCTCCCGTTCGCCACCTAACTCAAAGCGAGAACCCCCTATCACGCTGTAATATAGCAAACCCGATCCCGGTCTCATCGAAATCCAAAGCGTATCTTTTAAGGCCAATTATTTTAAAGTTTAAAACAATTCAATTTCATCATCTATATACACACAGATAGATAATTCACAGATTCACAATAATAGATAATCAACATTATTATCACAACAGTTAATCCATATTATCATTATCAAAGATAATCCATATTATCATCACAATGCAACCAATACATCCATATCACACAACATTACATATCTCATTTCTGATATTTCAAACCATTCAAGGCAAACAATATCATCCATCCATACATAAGCAATGATCTATAATCACCATTTATAACTAATTTAAAATGAATTAAATTAATTACGTCCATCTTAAATTAATTTAAAGTGAATTAAATTAATTACTTACATCAATATAAATCTTGCTTACATAATCATTAATTAATTATAAACTAATTAATTAATTAATCTTTAATCAACCACCTTAATTAATCACCCTTGATTAATTATTCCTTAATTACATTCAAGTAATTATCCTTTAGTTAATTTACAAATTAATTATACTTAACCAAATACAGTAATTAACCTTTATTACTTTATTTATTAATTAACTAAAATTAATTACATTACTTCTTAATTAATTACATTAATAAATCCCTTCATTTATTATTTATTTCCAAATAAATCCATTCTAAATTACATCATTAATTATAATAATTAATGATCTCTAATTACATTGCTATTTAAATTAATTACATCAAGTAATTAATCTTTATTTAAACCATAATTTTTAATCGCCCTTGATTAACCCTATTCAGTAATTAGCTACCCTTAATTACTTCACCAAATAAATAAATTACTCCTTAATTAGTTATCTCCATTTAATCCCTTGATGATTTTACAAAGTAATTATACTCAAATTACTTCCATCATCAAATCACCTTCAATTAATTACATCCAGTAATTACCCATTAATTACTTTCCTAAGTAATTTCTCTTCATTAAATTACATTAAGTAATTATACTTCACAAATCATCAAATGATTATTCTAAATTAATTAAACTAAATTAATTAACTTAATCTAATCAAATTAAACTCAATTAATTACAACAAGAAATTAATTCCTTAATTATTTCCATAAGTAATCAAACTTAACAATTTACACCAATGATTATCTTTAAATTAATTAATCTAATTAATTATTAAAAAAATTAATCACATTAATTAATTATTAAGTAATCTTTAGTTAATAACCTTCGTTAACTATTAACAATTCATTAATTATTTTTATAAAGTAATTAACATATTTTAAACATTTTTTGATTACAAATTAATTAACCATTAATAGTCCATTAATTAACCCCTAATTATTTAATTAACTAAGTGTTAATTGTAACTTAATTAATCCTTTATTACTTGATTAATTAATTACTAATCATTAATTAAAATCTAATCTTATTTAATTGATGATTCTTAAATTACAAGTTAATTATTCTAAGAGTAATTAATCTTAAACTTTTAAGTTTAAAACCCTTAATTACTTTAAGTAATTATCCATTTAATAAATTAATTATCCATTTAATTACCCTAATAATTAAATGAATTACAAAACATTAAATCCTAATTTAACTTTAAGATAAAACCCTTTTTTTATCTATGGTTAAATTATCATTCATAAATATATTTGAAAACATTCATTTCCAATTTAGTTTCAAATATCATTTTAAATTCAAGTTTTAAAATGAAACCCAATGTATCTTCAACAAAATTTAAAATCAATTTAAAACCTTTAAATTTACATGATAAAGAATACTTTCTCTTATAAAAAGAATTTAATAAGAGTTTAAACCAAATTCCTTTTTAAATTCAAAACATTTAAATTTTACTTGATCATTCAAAATTGTTAAAACACTTAAATTTATAAAGCTTAAATTTATTTTAAAACAAAGATTCAAATTTAGATTTTAAATAATACGAGTAAAACTCGAGTAACATTTCCATTTTGAAATCATTAAAATTTATTTAAATTTATTTTTAAATAACATGAGTAAAACTCGAGTAACATTTCCATTTTGAAATCATTAAAACTTAAGTACTGATAGGTTTTACACAAACCTGTAACAACAACACACCGAGCCCACACAATAATTACTTCGAGTCCAACACCCCAACGCTTCGAGCAAAAGCATGAAACAGCCCGAATAACACTTCAGTACCCATCTTTCCCCAAATCAACAGCTAATACACCATGTCCTCCGTGCACCTGCACCATCACTATCGCCAACTCCGACCTCTCGCGACGACTTACGCAAGTCGACGATCATCCCCCAACTAAATTCCGACCCTCAAAACATTTGCAGAAGCTAAAAATCAAAATCGAGCATATGAGCTAAAAACTTGAAACAATGTCAAAAACTGGAAACACCTCAATCACATGATTCCGACCACCAGAGTGCCTTCACCTCCGGCCACGACTTCTTCCACACTCCATCTATCACCTACCTGAATCTGGGAGAGCTCGGTCACCTCTAGAAGTCGCGTCGATCAATTTTCCGATCAACTGAAAAACTAGGGTTAAAAATTTCAAAGCTTAACCACCATCTCAACAATGCATTGATCCACTTCCCAATATTTTTCCCGGAATCTCCTATCACCACTTCATCACCAAAGAAGATGCTGACCACCCCGACCACCTAGATCGACAGAAACTTCCCAAAACATCATTTCTAGTCAAACCAGAAATGCTTAATCATTTTCAAACTAAAAATTCTGATTTTAGTTTTAAAATTCAAGTTTTAGTTTAAGTAATCGATTTATAATCTTGGATCAATGAGTCTGGATATTTAATTTTTTACTTACATAAAGTTGTTCTGTTATATTTTGATTTCCAGAGTCAATTCGGATTTTTTTTATATTAAATAAAATTTAAACTTAAACTTATATTGCACAACCATATTTTGATTGAATCTTAAATCTTAACATGGATTAGATCAAATGAAATGTATTTTAGCAATTCCTGAACCTGGAAACTTATGTACAGAAAATAAATTACACAACAACATGCAAAACTACATACATTCATATATATACCAGTAATGAACTTGTAAATGGCATACAAACACACTTATTTCCAGAGTAAAACAAGCAACTAAATTCGTGCTTAATTTTTAAAAGAGTGATTTTACTCACAGATTAGGATGATGAGCAGAGCAACCATGTTTTTGAAAAGCTTGAAACTGGAATGTGCTTTAATTTGTAAACTTCGAGTTGCTGTAGTTTTGCTTATGAATTTAAACCGCAGTTGGATGTTTGCTTTAAAAAAACTTCAAGTTGAAGATGAATGTAGGCCAGGTTAGAAACTGCAGTTGCATGTAGGCTTTTGAGTTGCAAATTGATGATCAGTTTAATAATTTGAAGAGGGCTGCAAGAGATTGATTTTTTGGTTTTAAAGATGATTTCAGATAGTAGTAGTTTGAATTGGCTAGAGGAAATACTAATTTTAGATTTGTTTTTGAGGGAATTTGCAGGATTTGTTTTGAATAAAATTTTCTGTTTTGAATAAATCTTCAAATGAATTTCAGATTTTGGGTGTGATTTGAAGAAGATGATTTTTCAGATTTTTTTTGGGTTATTAGGTTTGAATGTTAGCTGAAGATTTCTTATGTAGAAGAATAGAAAAAAGAATAAAAGTGAGAAGTAATGTGTTTATATAAATAAATTTTTGATTTAATTAAAATAAAAGAAAAAGAAAATTTAATAGGACACTTGTTCTTAATTTTAACATTTGTCACATTGTTTAATTTATGGCTTAACACATGTCATTTAGGTGTCTTAAGGGATTTACACTTGTAATTTAAGTATTTTATTTTAATTTAAAATTGTTTTTAAAAGCTTTTAACTTATTTTATTACTTTTTATGTATATATAAATAAAATTTCTCCCTCTTTTTTTTAATAGAAAAATAAAACAAAACAAATTATAATTAAAAGCTTATCCTAATATTTTTAAGTATCTACTCTTTTGAATTTCAAAATATAAATTCAAATTTAAATTAAATTATAAAATCCAATTTAAAAATCAAGTTAAATATATATGCATATATAACTCTTATTAAATTTAAAAAAAATAACAATTCTATTTCTAAAATAATCTATTTATGTTCATAAAACTAAGTATTATAATTAAAATTTGAAAATAACAAATTTAACAATTTTAAATAATTTATAAATGAGATTATAAATTACGTCTATTACTCAATAAATTAAGATCATATGTAAATTGCATTTTAAACTCATATGTGTAATTTCAGGCAATATTTTTAAAAGAAAATAAGACAAATCTTTTATGTTATTCTTATTTAGATTCATATTTAAGCTAATTAAATATAATTTTAAACAAATAAGATTTACCTTAAGTATAAACCATATAGTTATTTATTGAATTGCTTTGAAAAGCTAAATGTTAAATTTAAATCAAAATTTCCAATTTACCAAAAATAAATTAGAATTAGAAAATTGCTTTATTTACTAAACTCCAAACCAAAGCTTATCTATTTACAATATATACAATTATATATATATATATATATATTATAAATAGAAAACAATTTATTTGCTTTAAAAATATAAAATCTACCAATTTAAATATTTATTAAGAGAAGATTATTAAATCAATTCAAAATTTTATTAACAAAAATTATCAAATCAATTTAATTTTTAACACTGATTATTAAATCTATAATGCCAAAATTCTGGGATATCACATCACTTCTTTTCAAAATTTTCAATATTTGTTCTACTTAAGTCGTACAATGTACATATACCATCCGTACGCAATATTAAATCAGATCGCTCATTCCATTACACAATTTCATTTCCGAACTAGCATCGTCCACCCGACTCTCTAGTGCAGACTCGGATCAGTTTTCTTGTTCAGAAACAGTCATCCTCCTTTCAAAGTCATACCTATGATAGAGAATTTCAAGATCAATCAAAAATCCATATCCAGGGTTCATCGTTGAAAATTGAGTGAAAAATCCCAACACGGATCGATATAAATATCTCGAAATTCTGTGCCCGAATCTGGATCAAATCGCTATGTGGATAAAATAATATACGTACATCCTACGTATTAATTTCCAATTGATTATTATTTATATCAATTCCTTTCTTTTCACATTTATTTTAATTTCTATTCACTTATTCACAATTTTCCTTTTTACCACTTTTATTAAACCTTCATTCAAATATTAATTTAGTATATTTCTCAACTCCAAATTTACTAAAGAATTTCACCATCCATTTCTTAAGTCCAGCATAAACTTCTTATATTTATTTTCACTACCACTTAAGCTTTTATACCTATTTACATTTCACTTAAATTTCCAATTCTATTTGAATTCGATTTACCTTTCATTTTTTTATTCATCACCGAAACTATCTTTATAAAAATACTTTTTATAGCTCTTTTATTTCAAAATTTTAGAACACTTTAAAATCTATATAATATTACCGAAATAGTATTATATAAAAATACTTTTCATACTCGATGTCTTAACAAGTCCATCCTTGTTCTCATAGAAATTCGGTCATACATTGATCAGCCGTAAGACTGAAAATCCAAAAGTACTTAGCAGACCCTTTTTCATCACCCAGTGAAAAAACTTAGAAAACATTTTTGTGAAAATGTAGAAAAAAAATTTGTGAGAATGCTCTGGAAATCATCACACCCTCCATGGTCGCGGTTAACTCGATGATTATGTCGTTATCCCGACAAAACCATAAAAAACTGTAGGCATCCGTGCCCCTCGATTACATAATGGAACCGCCGCAGATCATAACTACACCCAGGGTTACGTTGCCTTCATGGAAAAATCCATGTAACTGTAGGCGTCAGCGCCCTCGAATTTCGCTACCAAATGAAACTTCGCCACACAGACCACATAGATCGCAGACTACATCAGTCGAGTCCAAATGTAGCCTGTAGGCACTCACTGCCACACGACTTTCGCTATGTCTTCATAGATCGTAGTCTACTGATGTTACGTCGCTCTCCCAGCGAAATCAAACGTAGACCTTAGGAAATCACTTCCCCTTGACTTTCGCTATGGAACGCAGTAGATCGCAGTTACACCGAGTTACATTATCGTCACAGCATAACCCCAATGTCTCTATAGGCATCAGCGCCCTCGACTTTCGCTACCCCAACCACAATCCTCAAGAACTACAGTTTAGTCCAAACATCCTCTAGGATCAAAATTTAGAACCTCCCTTAGGGCTCAAGGCAGAACCACCCCATGGATCCCCTACTATAAGTTTCAACTCTAAATGGGAGCACTATTTCCCCCACAGCATTCTCAAAACATTTTATACTATACCCATATAGTATCTTTCCAAACATACTCTTTATATGTCACCAAGGTTTTAAATCTCCCCGAGATCAGCCGAGATGAAAATCCGAGATATTAGCCAAAATCCGAGATTTGGCAGCTTGGTTAGTTATAAGTCTTTTAAATATCGCCCGAGACAGCCGAGATATTTGCCCGAGATATTAGCCAAAATCCAAGATTTGAAACCTTGTATGTCACACATATAAACTTCAAAATTGATATCTTAATTCTCAAACTTGGCTTTCCCCAAATTCCTAAAAATTGATTTTTCCCGAAATCAAAGCCTTTCAAAATCAATTGGTTCCATTCTGACCAGTTTGAAATTTAGAAAATAGTTTGAATAGTTTAAAATAGTTAAGTTGTAATAAAATAGTTAAATAGTTGTAAAATGGTTAAATAGATATTATAAGGTAGTTTGAGTTTTAAAAAGAAAATTTGTATAGTAAATAGCTTGGAAACTATATTCAAGACAGTTTATGTTAAAATAATTTATTTGAAAATAATTTCATAGCCAAACTGGTTCAATTTCCCATTCTCCATCTTAATTTAATTTTTTTTAAAGTCTCCACTTCCATTTATTGATTCAATTTCAATTCAATTTGAATTAACTTCGATTGCTATTCTGATTCAAATCAATTCCCTTTTGAATTTAACTTATTCAACTTTGATTCCAATCCCAATTAATTCATTTCAATTCCACCTTGAATTAATTCTAATTTCATTTTCAAATTTTAAACCATCTCAATTTGTACAAATTCGAGTTAAATTTTCAAATGTTGATTTAATCCTTAATCAAATTAACCTTTACTTTTAATATTAATAACCTAAGTCTTTAAACAATTTAATTCTGGGTCCAAATTTCTAATAGTCATTTAAATTACCTTTACTTAACTTATTTTAAGGTTCAAGTAGGAGTTCAAATCTTTTTAAACAATTTAATCTTCGGAATCCAATATATTACCCAAATTTAATTTCAAACTTTTGAAACCAATTTTTAAACAATTTCAGTTTGCAAGTTCATTTTTGGCATTTAAATCATAAGTTCAAAGTGATTCCATTTTCCTAAGTTCAATTTTATTTAAAATCAAAATCTTTTAAATAGTTTTCAAAATAAAGTTTTATTTCCATTTAATTTTAGTAATGTATGTATATCACTTCACTCAACTTCTAAATTTCATTCAAAACAGTCCAATTTTCAGTTTTATAGATTACCAATAACAATAGGACGATATCAGGATAAGTCAAAGTAAATAAACATCCATCAATAGCCTCCATTACCAATTTCAAGAACTCAAACCCGTTTTGAAATCACACATAACTCCCTTTTCAATTTAACCCATTTAACTTTCCTAAGTTAAATTTCAATTTATTAATCCATTCAACCTTACTCAATTTGAATTCTCCATTTCAAACTTTTAAACTTCTTATCAATATCCTTTCCCACTTATAAATTCAAAACTTATGGCACTTTGGGTTTACATCTCATTCTCTAAGCGATTTTAGATTTCAACACATAATATTTATTTCAAACCAACTCTGGTATTATGTATATCCACATATATATATATATATATATATATATATATTATTTGCATACCAAGTCATATTTTCAATTTTAAACCATTCTTGGTTTTTAATTCAAAACAAAATTTCTTTAAAATTTTCAAAACAACTTCTTATTTCAAAACAAGATTCCTATAATTCAAAACATCTGAATAATATTATTTATTATATCTTTTAACACTTTGAAACAAATCCAAAAATTTTCTGGACTTAGATTTTAAAACATCACAATTTTAAATCTATTTCAATTTATAACTTTTTACTTCCTAAAACATTTCACTTTTCTCTTTCATTGTTTATTCTGAAAATAAACATCCCTTATTAAGATACAATCACAAATGTTAATCAACATATTTTGAAATCAACACACCATATGTTACGTAATAGTTGGACACTACAATCAGGGTAACTTATTTCAAATACTTGAAAGTTTTTTTGAATTGTTTCTTGGATTTAAATTCAGGTTTGAATCCATTTTAACTTAAATTATTTGCAAATTTATTCTTATCCAAATTCCTATTTGGTTATATGTGCTTTACAACTTAAATCTTATGGTCTTATTTAACTTTAATAACGACAACCAATTACTTTACTATATATATATATATATATATATAATTTGAAAAAAATTACTTCTTTATATATCAAAATTTTAGCTTATAAAAATCATTTTTAAAACCATTTTTAAAATCATTATATAAGAAAATAACATGTATGCTCTCATATAATACACTCAACTCATTCTAGGGTACTTCTGACCCTATCTCTAATGAGTAATCCCCACCAGAGCCAAGGTTCTCGCTTAACATTTCAGCTCTGATACCAAATGTAACGCCCCGAAAATTTCGACCCTAAAAATTCAACACTAATAAGTTCACTGTAGAAGTGCCGAATAATTGAACGCCGGAAATACGAGACCGTAAGGGAAAAGAAGAAAGAGGTAGAAGAAGAAATAGAAACAACATCAGAATCTCACAACGCAGCGGAACAAAATATAATATAAAATAACAGCATTTCTACAAAGGAAGCTGTAACTGTCAATATACATACAATACATTAGAGTACAACAATAACTGGACAGTCGTAACAACTTGTCTCTGAATACTGTCTACACAGTCTGTATAATACCAAGTGGAAAATAATCGGTCGTCTCTGCCATCCAGCTCGTCTCCTGAGCTCCAGAAAGTCCCCAACTTGAAAATCTGTAATACTCTGTCTGACTTGAGGATTACAATAAAGTAACACCCGAGCCAGGCTGGAAACCAGCATGAGTAAATCCATTCAAATTGAAACACTACAGTTGTAAAAATGTCTTTGAAAATCAAGGTAACTCATCCAACATCACGAGTTCTTATCTTGTTATAACCAACACTAGTTGCCAAATCCATTACTTAAACTAATACCTAAGTGCAGTTACTTATTCAAATATAGTCGAATTTACTTGATTTATCTAATTTCATCCTATTTTGACTCTACAAATCGAACCGTAATGATTTAAGTAATTATTGAATCGAAGTGGTTACGAATATCGCTGATATCTGATCCCGGTCTCTTCGAATCCAAACGCCGCCTTTAAGCCAAGTTGTTTTTAACAACAATTTATTTTCAGGATGTCCACCTTCACATAAAAATCCCATCACACTCTCTATTAAAATAAAACTTCTCGCATTTTATATCTAACTATTCATTTCAGGTTATTCAAATTTTAACATGTTCTTGAACTAGATTAACTAGTCACACAATTCATTATCTTACTTAAACAGAATTACTTTCAATTCATGTTTAGTTACCATTAAACCAATTACAACCATTTTATTTTATTCTAATTAAAAATATGGAACTAACTAATAATTTGCAAATATAATTAACTTATGACCTTTAATAATTTAAAGGTTAGATCATTTCATTATATCATTGACTATTAACTAATTACAACTATTTATTAACTTTTATAAACCTTAGTAATTAATAAATAATTACCTTAACTTAACAAATTTTTAAATTCAAATTACTTTGTTTATCCTAGCCATTACCAATCTTAAAGTTTGAGTCAAATTAAGGTTTTTAAACTACTTAATTAAATAACCAATAACTAACTACTTTGAAAACCATTTTCTTTCTTTTCAAAATCCAATATTTTTATTTTTGATATCTCAAAGCATGCAAATTATATTCAGTCATTCAATAGCATTCAATAGCTTCAACTTTCAATATAATCTGTCATAGATTATCAAATACATCACAATCACAGAGTATGAAAATAAATTTCAACATTTTTGAGGAATCCAGTTGGATCCCTCCAGCTTGTTTTTCCGCATCCACAGATGTTAGCACAATATAAAAATATCAATCCTACTTCGAGGGGGATATCGCGGCATACAGGGTCATACGCTATTATGGGGGCGCATAAGGTCTCATCCACTATATAATGCGGGAATATCATTCACTCCAATATATATATATATATATATATATATATATATATATATATATATATATATAATATCACATCCAGATTGATAATAAATAATCAATTCAAGCAATCAAACAATAATATAATTTAACTAATTAAATAAATCAGAAATCCAGTTTGAGTGGGATTTACTCACCTTTGATTTTGGTTATGCAATCCGACCCAAACTAGCTTGTTCCTTCACGATTTCAAACCTTGAATAAACATTATATGGTTTATAATCATTTGAACTAATCGAGAAATTAATTTCCATTTAATACATTTAATTAACTAATGGTTTAGCTCTAACTAATTTTTCCTTTAAAAATCCTTTAGTAACTAAAAAAAATTAAATAAGTTTACTAAATAAAGTAATCGCCTCATTACATTATTTTAAAAATAGTAAATTAAAAATGTGTATATATCTATTTACTTTATTGAAACTACGTATATACTTAAAAATGAAACTTTACATTACTGTTAAAAAAAATTCTTTTCCTTAACTTAAATATATATACACACACATACATATATAGATTAAAACAGAATTTCTTTTTAAACCTTACAAAAAAATTATATACAGTAAATATATTCATATATATTTTATTTTTAGTATTATATTTATTTTCAACAACAAGATCTAGAATCAAGTTATATTAAATTAAATTGTAAAAAAAACCTTACTGACTCGTCCCAGGACTCGAGAGCCACTTGAGATGCTCGATGTCGAGCTCCCTCCTTCGCGAACTCCACCACCACCTGCACGTGGTCACAAAGCTTCCACCCAGAGACCACTGATGTTGTGCCTCTTCCCCATTGCCAGCGTCGATTTGCACGACTGAACCCAAAAGAAATTTCACCTCCCACTCAACTGCGACACTGCGACAACCATGTGCGCGATGTTCTCGAGCCACCACGCCTCGTGTTCCACCTCTACCCCAACAGGATTTTCACGACATCGCTGCTTCCCTATGCGCGAATAGGTTGCTCCCAACCTGTTGTGCCCACGACGTCGTCGCCTTCCATGCTTGCACGCGCTTGCCTCCTCTACAGCTGGAGAACAAATGGGAGTTCGCGAATTAATTGAAGGAACGAGGAGTATGCCTCCTCTGCCTTGACGTCGATCTCGATTTAGTTTTGAGGAAGTGAATATTTAATTCTTTAATTTTCGAACGAATTTGTTCGAACCTAAGTTCCGCCATTTCTTCCCTTTTTCGATTCTCTTTTTTTTAACTTGTATCTTCCAGCGATAAAATGATGGACCCCTTTGTTTATATCTTTTTATTCGAAATGACTACCATGTGCTTTTGGAAAGAAAAAGGGAAACACGAGTAGATGGTTGCATGAAGGAATTGCTCTGCTGCAGTGATTTCGAAAGGGGAGAAAAAGCATTGACGTGAAGTTTATTTGACTGGTTAAACAATGCATTAATTTATTTAAATCTAAATTTAATCGACTCGAATTACGCAACTCAAAATCTCGACCTCCTATCACGTCATGCCGCTAGGCGTTTATAATGTTATACCCCTATTTTGAATGCAATGGAAAAGGTTTCGAGTCCTAATTTGATCGTATGGAGAAGATAGCTTTTTGGATCCAGATATTATATTGAATTTTCGATATACATTTCAGCGCGAAACCTATCGTACGATCACATGATAACTCCTAACGATATGAAAATTGTGTTGAGTCACAAGTTCTATGAAGATTTTGATTTATGACAAAGAAATAAAGGCGATCGACAAAACAAGGTCATTATGGCTATAAAGAGGCCCAAAAGAGCTACATATGGTACTCTAGATTATAGGTTGATTATTTGATGTTGTAATAGTGATAAACTTGTTAAAATCAATCCTCAAATACTCATGCATCTCAAGGGAATCAGTATATATACAACTGAATTGCAGTTGCACATTCAGTATGCAACTTTACAGGGACCGGTCGACCGGTCATAATATAGACGGTCGACCGTTCCAGTATAAGTTGCACACTGAAACGTGCACACATGCACATAATGACTATATATTTGAATTCCTGTCTACTGGTCATTTTTTGACCTGTCGACCGTTTTTAAACAGAAAGCAACTTTTCCAAAAGACACTTCTTTCTCCAAAGGTTGCATCTCTTACCTTTCATTAAAGATCATATCTCTTAATGGCAACTGCTCACAAAGAGTTACAACCATTCTTCTCTATATAAACTCATCTAAATCATTGATTCAAAAATATGATTGTATATGCTTTTTACTCTAATCTCTGATCTTACTTTCTACATACTTCTGCATTCTAAAAAGCTCCCAATTATTTTTAATTGCTTATTGAATCATTGAAATTATTTCATATCTTTTGATTCAATAAGTAATATACTTTCCTTAATCTTCACAAAACATCATTCACATACTTTGAGGATAAGATTATAGGAAGGGTGTACTACTAGTGACAAATCCGTGTTTTCAAGAGCACAAGTTGTCAACAACAATTGTATTTGTTCTTTTGTTGAAGTCCTCGGTGTTGTAAGAGGCAAGTGTTGAAGTCCTCAGTGTATTAGAGGCGTGAAATCCCGTTCGTCTGCTCGGGTATTGTAAACATGTTCCTCCGGGTGAAGCGAGGTAGTTAATAGTGAAAATCCAGATAGAAGTCTGGGACTGGACGTAGGACGGTGCTCCGAACCAGTATAAAAATCTCTGGTGTGATTTTTCTATTTTTATTTACTTTGCTACTATCATTTATTTTCCACATTTATATTATAGTCCATATTACACGATCCGTGTGTACTATACTAGCACGTGCACGATCACACACTTTTCATTTGGTATCAGAGCAAGGTTATCACATAACTAGTAACACGGTTATTTGATATATTCTTGTAATATGGCAAATAACGCAAGTACTAGCACTCAGAACACCACGTACATGGAAGGTCAATCGACACAAAGACCTCCATTTTTCAATGGTCTTAACTATAGTTATTGGGCAACACGTATGTCATTCTTTATGCAATCAAATAGCTATGATGCTTGGAATGCCAATCAAAGAGAAATAGTGAATCCAACAACTGATTATTCAGAATGGACTACGGCTGAGAAAACGGCAGCAGCCGTAAATGCAAGAGCAATAAATATGTTGTTCTGTGCATTAGACCAAAATGAATATAACCGTGTTAGTATCTGCACTACTGCATATCAAATTTAGCAAACGCTAAAAACCACTCATGAAGGTACTAACAAGGTTAAACAAGCCAAAATAGCCATGCTGAAAAGTCAATTTCAAAATTTCAAAATGAAACCAAATGAGACAATCAATGATATGTATTCACGATTTCAAACTATCCACCATGCACTTATTGGCTTAGGACAAAAATATTCTGATTTTGATGTTGTTTCAACAGTCCTACATTCTCTGACTAGTGAATGGGAAGGAAAAGTATTAGCAATTGAAGAAGCTAATGACCTTTCCGTCATGAAGCCAGATGAATTGATAGGAAATTTAATGTCCTATGAAGCAAATTTGCAGGCTAGAAAAGAACAGAAAGAAGAAAATAAAAATGTAGCATTTCATGTTGAGAAAGATGAAAATGAATCAGATTCTGAAGACGAAGATTTGGCATTTATTGCGAAAGGATTCAAAAAATTCCTAAAATATCAAAAAGCTAGTCGTTACAATAAAAGGAAACCTGGATCAAATAAACCATCTTCATCTGCTATAGAATGTTTTAACTGCCACAAAAAGGGACACATGCAGAAGGATTGTCCAGAACAAAAGAAGAAGTCAGAAAATGACAAATTCAAATATAAGAAGGACAAATCAAAGAAACGAGCCTTCTCAGTAACATGGGATGATTCAGAGTCATCTTCATCAGAAAGTGAAAGTGATTCGGAGAATGAACAAGCTAATGTTTGTTTTATGGCAACAGAAGATGAGGTACAAATTCCTACATTTGATGAATTACTTGATATTAATGCTGAATTGATAGTCAAATATAAAGACATAAAACGTCAATTAAAAATAGTCAAAGCAGATTTAAGAAGAACAGAGTTTGAATGACATATGTTAAAAGATGAGAAGAAAATATTAGAAGAGGAACTTGAAAAAATTCAAGAATCATCATCTAATGTTGACTCTCAACTATCTCTTTTGAGTCAAGAAATAGAAGCTCAAAAAGAGAAAAATAATGCTCTCACTACTGAAAATCATGAGCTTAAGGCAAAAGTCAAAATTCTAGACCTAGAAAAAGCTAGTTTACAAACAAAGTTTGATGACATTACTCAAAATGTTTCTAACTTTAACAAAGGTCGAGAAAATTTGACAAAAATCATCGAAAACTCACAATCTGCATCAAATAAACAAGGTCTGGGATATAAGAAACAAGAGATCAAGGGTAATAAAAGAAAGAAGAAAGTACAAAAGATTGAAGTTAAGAAAAATCTTAGTTTATTATATTCCAAACCAAAGCCAGTTGTGAAATTTCAAAAGAAAAATACAAAGACTATCAAAATATGGGTTCCTAAAACAAATAACAATTTGATTAGGAACAAATACATTCAGCAATTCATGAATACTGTGCATCTTAATAATAATTATATATAAAGGGGATACCGGACCCATATGGGTTTGGACTCCTAAGACCTAACTCTTAGGACCCTATAAAAAGTGGGTACCATGGACTTAATCCTATTTTTGCAGGTCCCACTTAAGAAAAGAGGAAAGTGGATATTGGACAGTGGTTGCTCGAAGCACATGACGGGAGACAAGAGCTTATTAACAAATATTACATACTCAGATGGTGGCTCCGTCACTTTTGGAGACAATTCAAAAGGCTATATCATCGGCAAAGGCGATGTGAGCAATTGCGGTACATCTAACTTACCTCTTATTACAAATGTCATGCTAGTTAAAAATTTAAAACACAATTTACTTAGTATTAGTCAGTTATGTGACAAAGGTTTTATAATCTCTTTTTCGAATAATAAATGTAGTATCTTAGATAGAGACCACAATTTAGTTTTCGAAGGTTATAGAGACAGAAATATATATATTCTGAATATGAATATTAATCATAATTCAGATATGTGTCTTGTGGCTAATGATAATTATCCATGGCTATGGCACAAATGCTTCTGTCATATAAACTTCAGAACTATTGACAAGCTGGCCAAAAACAATCTAGTTAGAGGTCTACCCAAAATTAGTTATAAAAACGATAGTTTTTGTGATGCCTGTCAGTTAGGAAAATTGACAAAATCGTCATTCAAGTCAAAAAGGGTCATATCAACATTACAGCCACTTGAACTACTACATATGGATTTATTCGGACCAACACAAGTTCAGTCAATAAACCATAATCGATATGTATTTGTAATTGTTGATGACTATTCTCGTTATACATGGACTATTTTTCTGAAAAACAAGAGTGACACTTTTGACCATTTCAAATCTTTCATCAAAAGAATTCAAAAATCAAAAGGGCTAAAAGTTAAAAACATAAGAAGTGATCATGGTGGTGAATTTGAAAATAACGAATTTGAACATTTTTGTACAAAAAAAGGTATTAACCATAATTTTTCGTTTCCTAGAACTCCACAACAAAACGGAGTTGTAGAACGGAAAAATCGAACATTACAAGAATGTGCAAGAACGTTATTAAATGGATCCACTTTACCAAAACATTTCTGGGCAGAAGCCGTCGCTACTGCGTGTTATGTTTTAAATCGTGTGTCTATTCGACCACTCACCAAAAACACGTCTTATGAATTATTTAACGAAAGGAAGCCAAATATATCTTACTTCAAAGTATTTGGTTCAAAATGTTTTATTTTAAATACAAAAGACCATCTCGGAAAGTTTGATCCGAAAGCTGATGAAGGTATATTTGTCGGTTATTCGGAAAGAAGCAAAGCGTATCGTATTTTCAATAAACGAACCAAAACTATTGAAGAATCTCTTCATGTTTCTTTCGATGAATTCTTTAAACCTTCTCAATCAAAACCAGATAATGACGAAACTATATTTACTGACACTCCTCTCATCATAAATTATGATTTTGACTCTGAAAATCTTATTGACAATATTTCCCAACAACAACCAGTTGGTGAGATACGTTCCCCTCCAAGATTATTGAGACACCATCCGGTTCAAAATGTAATTGGCGAGGTTAACTCACAAGTAAGAACTATGAATCAATTACATCAAATGGGTCATGTTGCGTTTCTATCAAATATCGAACCTAAGAATCCAAAAGAAGCTGCTACAGACGATTACTGGATCATTGCCATGCAGGAAGAACTAAATGAGTTCGAGCGCAATAACGTTTGGAAACTTGTTCCAAGGCCAACTGATCAGTCAGTTATTGGTACTAAATGGGTTTATAAAAATAAGGCCGACGAACAAGGAAATATCACCAAAAACAAAGCAAGATTAGTAGCACAAGGATATAATCAGGAAGAAGGTATCGATTATGAAGAAACTTTTGTACCAGTTGCTCGACTAGAAGCTATTAGAATTCTATTATCTTTTGCTTGTCACCATAATTTCAAACTTTATCAAATGGATGTCAAAAGTGCTTTTCTCAATGGATTTATCAAAGAGAATGTCTATGTCGAACAACCTCCTTTGTTCAAACATGAAAAATATCCTGACCATGTGTTCAAACTTAAGAAAGCTCTGTATGGCTTAAAACAAGCACCTCGTGCTTGGTATGAACGATTACGTAGCTATCTTATTAACTCAGGATTTCAAATAGGCAAAGTCGATCAAACTTTGTTTATTAAACATTCTCAAAAGGATATTCTAGTTATCCAGATATATGTAGACGACATCGTCTTTGGTTCAACAAACGATAAACTCTGCAAAGAATTTGCAAGTATTATGACCAAAGAGTTCGAAATGTCTCATATGGGAGAACTATCATATTTTCTTGGACTTCAAATCAAGCAACTTCCGAATGGTATCTTTATCAATCAAGAAAAATATTGCAGAAATCTTATCAAACGCTTCGGATTAGAAAATACATCTGGTAAACCAACTCCTATAAGTACAACTACACATCTTGAAAAAGATGAAAATGGTAAGAGTGTTGACCAGAAAGTATATCGAAGCATGATTGGTTCTCTTCTTTATCTTACAACTAGTCGTCCAGATATAATGATGAGTGTTTGTCTATGTGCACGCTTTCAAGCAGATCCAAAAGAATCACATCTACGAGTAGTGAAACGTATAATTCGTTATCTTAATAATACCAAAGATTTCGGTCTTTTTTATCCAAAGGAATGTCCATTTGAATTAGTATCATATAGTGATGCTGATTTTGGCGGATCACGAACGGATAGAAAAAGTACAAGTGGTATGTGCCATTTTATTGGAAAATCACTTGTCTCTTGGTTTAGTAAGAAACAGAATTGTGTTTCACTATCAACATGTGAAGCCGAATATATATCAGCGGCTCTCGCTTGTACTCAAGTGCTATACATGCAACAAACTCTTCAAGATTTTGATATTCATTTATCAAATTCAATTATATACTGTGATAACACAAGTGCTATAAATCTCTCTAAGAATCCGGTGAATCATTCTAGAACCAAACACATTGATATCCGTCATCATTTCCTTCGAGATAATATTGAAAAAGGAAATATATGTCTTGAATATGTCCAAACTGACAATCAATCAGCAGACATCTTTACTAAGCCTCTGCTCGAATCTAGCTTTATTAGATTATGAAGGGAGCTTGGTTTAATCTCAAGAAATGATCTCAACTAATAAATACTAACGATCATCCTTTCTTTTAATGATCGTCTTTTCCTTTCCTATTTTATAACTTCAGAGAGCTATTTTTAGAGTTAACATAAGCCTCTGCTTGTTTTCATGGTCAAAATTTTCTGTTCACTCACATCCATAGGTTTATACATAAGAAACTTGTATATAAGCTTGTCCAAATTTCTTATTTTATTCATCTTTTCTTATCCGACCATAAGATTCTATACAAAATTCTCTATGGCTCACATTTGTGATAAATGTGCTCAAGAATCACACATTTCCATTACGAGTTCTGAGTCGGAGGAATATTATTCTCCCAAAACACCAAAACAAAAACCATGTTATCATCATCAATGCTCTTGTATTTCTGGTAATACACCAAACTCAAAACGAGTTAAAAAGACACTGTTTTGTTCTCCTCGTACCAAAGCACAAATCGACGAGATTCATCACTATCAGAAACATCAGATAGATCTTCAAAGACAGCTCCATTATGGGCAAAGCCACCTTTATCACGAGCAACAACGGACATCGGCACGATTATCTGTTTTAGAAAAGGTGGCATCATTCTTCTGTAGTTCCAACAAGCATGACGTGCATGAACCAATGCCGTCTAGGCCATCAACATCTAAAAGTCCTAACTCTTGGGATCGGAATTATGAGATGAATGAAGGTGCTCATAAAAACTAGAGTCCATGGGCAAAACGTATTAAAGAAAACAAAGATAATTCTAGTGACGAACCTTCCACTTCTCATTAGATCTATATATACTCATTGTATTTTTTATTTCCATCACTCATGTAATAATACTTGTATTCTACAATAAGAGTGAAAATATAGCACGATATATTCAAAAAATTGCAAAAAAGGGTATTTTTTGGCATGTTGTCAAACCGGTCGACCCCCCATATTTAAACCGGTCGACCGTTTGCTCTCTGGTTGAAAACATTCGACCGGCCATAATCCATAGGTCGACCGGTTGACGTATTTCCAGTTTTTTTTATATATATATCCTATATGTCAATTTCTTTCTATCCCCCTTTTCATTTGACTCAACTAGTTATTTTCCCCAAACTCCAAAAAACCCTAGTTTCTCAAATTCAATTTCCAAATCTCCAAATCTTCTAACAATGGCTCCTCCACAAAAGAAACCCAAGAAAGCATCATCCTCCGGACCTTCATCTCTTAATTTCTCCGCTAAGAAATGGCTCGAAAGTCCGGTAGCCATAACAAGATGGAATCAAATGACTAACTACAAGTTTCATCCGGGCTCTTTCATCAAGTTTGATGATTTCACGTCTTATGGAATTCGTAGGTTAGCCAATAACTCCAACATTTCTCCATTGATAGATTTTTCAGAAAATAATGTGGAAATAAATCATTTTGATGATAAAATTGTTCTATATTATTCCCGTATCTGTTACTCCTTTTTGTCGATGACAAAGGGGGAGAAAGGGCTAACAATTGTTTGCAGGAATATACATATATATAAAAAATTCAAAGAGGGAGATCACATACTCAGGGGGAGATTCAGATTCTCAGATATATATTGTCATCAATCAAAAAGGGGGAGAATGTTGAGTCACAAGTTCTATGAAGGTTTTGATTTCTGACAAAGAAATAAAGGCGATCGACAAAACAAGGTCATTATGGCTATAAAGAGGCCCAAAAGAGCTACATATGGTACTCTAGATTATAGGTTGATTATTTGATGTTGTAATAGTGATAAACTTGTTAAAATCTATCCTCAAATACTCATGCATCTCAAGGGAATCAATATATATACAACTGAATTGCAGTTGCACATTCAGTATGCAACTTTACAGGGACCGGTCGACCGGTCATAATATAGACGGTCGACCGTTCCAGTATAAGTTGGACACTGAAACGTGCACACATGCACATAACGACTATATATTTGAATTCCTGTCTACTGGTCATTTTTTGACCTGTCGACCGTTTTTAAACAGAAAGCAACTTTTCCAAAAGACACTTCTTTCTCCAAAGTTTGCATCTCTTACCTTTCATCAAAGATCATATCTCTTAATGGCAACTGCTCACAAAGAGTTACAACCATTCTTCTCTATATAAACTCATCTAAATCATTGATTCAAAAATATGATTGTATATGCTTTTTACTCTAATCTCTGATCTTACTTTCTACATACTTCTGCATTCTAAAAAGCTCCCAATTATTTTTAATTGCTTATTGAATCATTGAAATTATTTCATATCTTTTGATTCAATAAGTAATATACTTTCCTTAATCTTCACAAAACATCATTCACATACTTTGAGGATAAGATTATAGGAAGGGTGTACTACTAGTGACAAATCCGTGTTTTCAAGAGCACAAGTTGTCAACAACAATTGTATTTGTTCTTTTGTTGAAGTCCTCGGTGTTGTAAGAGGCAAGTGTTGAAGTCCTCAGTGTATTAGAGGCGTGAAATCTCGTTCGTCTGCTCGGGTATTGTAAACCTGTTCCTCCGGGTGAAGCGAGGTAGTTAATAGTGAAAATCCAGATAGAAGTCTGGGACTGGACGTAGGACGGTGCTCCGAACCAGTATAAAAATCTCTGGTGTGATTTTTCTATTTTTATTTACTTTGCTACTATCATTTATTTTCCACATTTATATTATAGTCCATATTACACGATCCGTGTGTACTATACTAGCACGTGCACGATCACACACTTTTCATTTGGTATCAGAGCAAGGTTATCACATAACCGTAACACGGTTATTTGATATATTCTTGTAATATGGCAAATAACGCAAGTACTAGCACTCAGAACACCACGTACATGGAAGGTCAATCGACACAAAGACCTCCATTTTTCAATGGTCTTAACTATAGTTATTGGGCAACACGTATGTCATTCTTTATGCAATCAAATAGCTATGATGCTTGGAATGCCAATCAAAGAGAAATAGTGAATCCAACAACTGATTATTCAGAATGGACTACGGCTGAGAAAACGGCAGCAGCCGTAAATGCAAGAGCAATAAATATGTTGTTCTGTGCATTAGACCAAAATGAATATAACCGTGTTAGTATCTGCACTACTGCATATCAAATTTGGCAAACGCTAAAAACCACTCATGAAGGTACTAACAAGGTTAAACAAGCCAAAATAGCCATGCTGAAAAGTCAATTTCAAAACTTCAAAATGAAACCAAATGAGACAATCAATGATATGTATTCACGATTTCAAACTATCCACCATGCACTTATTGGCTTAGGACAAAAATATTCTGATTTTGATGTTGTTTCAACAGTCCTACATTCTCTGACTAGTGAATGGGAAGGAAAAGTATTAGCAATTGAAGAAGCTAATGACCTTTCTGTCATGAAGCCAGATGAATTGATAGGAAATTTAATGTCCTATGAAGCAAATTTGCAGGCTAGAAAAGAACAGAAAGAAGAAAAGAAAAATGTAGCATTTCATGTTGAGAAAGATGAAAATGAATCAGATTCTGAAGACGAAGATTTGGCATTTATTGCGAAAGGATTCAAAAAATTCCTAAAATATCAAAAAGCTAGTCGTTACAATAAAAGGAAACCTGGATCAAATAAACCATCTTCATCTGCTATAGAATGTTTTAACTGCCACAAAAAGGGACACATGCAGAAGGATTGTCCAGAACAAAAGAAGAAGTCAGAAAATGACAAATTCAAATATAAGAAGGATAAATCAAAGAAACGAGCCTTCTCAGTAACATGGGATGATTCAGAGTCATCTTCATCAGAAAGTGAAAGTGATTCGGAGAATGAACAAGCTAATGTTTGTTTTATGGCAACAGAAGATGAGGTACAAATTCCTACATTTGATGAATTACTTGATATTAATGCTGAATTGATAGTCAAATATAAAGACATAAAACGTCAATTAAAAATAGTCAAAGCAGATTTAAGAAGAACAGAGTTTGAATGAGATATGTTAAAAGATGAGAAGAAAATATTAGAAGAGGAACTTGAAAAAATTCAAGAATCATCATCTAATGTTGACTCTCAACTATCTCTTTTGAGTCAAGAAATAGAAGCTCAAAAAGAGAAAAATAATGCTCTCACTACTGAAAATCATGAGCTTAAGGCAAAAGTCAAAATTCTAGACCTAGAAAAAGCTAGTTTACAAACAAAGTTTGATGACATTACTCAAAATGTTTCTAACTTTAACAAAGGTCGAGAAAATTTGACAAAAATCATTGAAAACTCACAATCTGCATCAAATAAACAAGGTCTGGGATATAAGAAACAAGAGATCAAGGGTAATAAAAGAAAGAAGAAAGTACAAAAGATTGAAGTTAAACCTCATACAAGCTGACCCGAGGGGGTCAAGGCTACATTCATACCTCATACAGTAGCGTTCGACAAACCATCGTACTTCATGCTGGATTCTCCACCACGTGCATAGTTGTTAAAGTGGTTCTCGGTATTGGCAGAGAGTATGACAATATCTGATCACGTCTCTTTAACAACCAAACGCTTATTTCACACCGATTGGTTCTTTTACATTTCTAATTCATAATTGATATAAAAATATAATACTTACTTCAAAATCATATCGCTTTTGAAATCGTAGTCACTTTCAAAATCATTATTCACTTTAAATCATGTTCGTTTTAAAAATAGGTTAAACCATCATATCAAAATATTTGCATTTAAATCAATAAATCTAAATCATAACAGTTCCAACTTTAAATAGTTTGGATATTGAAAGTAGTTTATATATATTGGGACAGTTATACATTAAAATAGTTTATACATTAAAATATATATTAAAAGTTGTTTATAAATTTAAAATAATATATATATATATATATAAATATATATTAAAATAATTTATATATTAAAAATAAGTTATAGATTAAAAAAGTTTATATATTAAAAATGGTTTATATATTAAAATAGGTTATAGATTAAAATACTTTATATGTTAAAAATGGTTTATGTATCAAAATAGGTTATAGGTTCAAATAGTTAATGTGTTAAAATTTATTAATATGTAAAAAGGTTTACGTGAGAAAAATAGTTTATGCGTTAAATGAGTTTGTATATTAAAAGAGTTTATATCGAAAATAGTTTCAAATTAGAAATGTTTCTTCCAATTTCACAAATCAATTCAAATTAAATTCAGTTCCAAAGATTCAATCTAAATCAATCTCAGTTCAACGATTTCAATTCAAAAGGCTATTCAAATTCTCGTTAAAACCATTTCAATTTATATCGATTTCAAATCTATGTTTGAACTACAAATTTAAACCACTTCAAATTCAGTAGGTTTCAAAGTTTAAATATTCAAACATTTACAATAACTCAATTTTTGATAAATTTCATTTATATTTCAAAATTCAACTTTAAGATTCTAATTTAAATTCTTTAAACAATTCATTTAAACCAATTTCAATTTCAACATTTTAAAGCTTGGAAAATAATTCAGTTTAAATAAATATAATTTTATTTCATAATATCATTTAACTGGATTCAAAAATTAAGGAATTTAAAATCATTAAGTTTAACCAATCCGGTGTTTGTATATAACTTTCTACCCTATACTCAAGTGGTACATATATATATATCATTTCAACCAACTATGATTTAAATTCCTGGATATATCATTTCAACCCGCATCCCGAATCACAAGTTGTAAATCCATAAAATTGCTCGAGTTTATCATTCCAGCCCATAATGAATTTCCCTAATCTATAAGATCGTTCGGGTATGTATCATTTCAACCTATAGTGATTTCCTAACAATAACTCAAGGAACTTGCAGTGTGATACAACATATAAACTAAACATAACATTAAATCATCCAGAATTTCAACGATTAAGAATCCATCACAATCATCATTCAAATCAACCAATAAATCACAATAATTAACTGGTTATCATTATCAGGCATTTAACTAGAAATTCAACTCCAATATTAATTCAAATGGCAGTTAAATTCAACATAAATTCGAATTAAATTATAATGACAATTTAAATATACCAAACAACAATCAATAAATTTCAAATCATATTATAAATTTAATTTAACTAGCATAAGATGATTTAGTATTCATGAGTGGGTTAAATCACTCACCTTTTGTAACGACCCACTATTTTGGACCATTCAAATCGACAATAATCCACACATGCTTGTATTGCTCAAAATATTGCGTTGTAAATAAAAATTTGGCAATACTCAACATAAACAGTAAATAAATAATCATAGATCACAAACACATAGTAATATAATATAGCGGAATAGATAAATAGTAGTTCATGAAGTTATTATATAAACATCAGAGCTAGAAATAATATACAGCAGAATATCTCAAATACAGTGAAGTCTCCAATGCAACAGATGACTTCTCTGAAAAAATCAACTAGAAGAGTTGAAAGCTAAAACGATAGTTGGATCTCCAAGCAAAGCTCCAAACTCCAAAGGTGAGTCTCAAATGTTGTATCACTCAGTCTGACCTGAGCGTAAAGCAAAACACAAAACACTCGAGTCAGGATTAACATTCTTATATCAATAAATCCAACTCAAGTGAAATAACAACTGAAATACAGGTAACTCAAAGGATGTTTGGGATAACCATCCTCTAAGGATCCGTTGAACTATCGACAATGTAGAAATGTACACTATACACCATGGTCATTTCAAATTAATTTATACTTCAAAACCAGAGTATCGTTTCCATTATATATATATATATATATATATATATGTATGTATATCCAAATTTTATCATTTTCAAAGTTACGATTCAAATCAACTCAATTCCCAAATTCAAATTTAACTAAATCTCAATTCAACAAATTTCAATTCAATTCAGTTTCTAATAAACAATTCCAAATTATATCGATTTCCAATGCAGATATAAATCACAAAATAAACCATTTAAATTCCAATATATTTCAAAGCTTTAATATTCACATTTTCAAAGCTAAATTTAATAGTTACATATATCCTGATTTAACTTCATTATTATTTATTCTTGAAATATTCCCTCATTAAAATTCAATATCATTTAAGTAACCTTAAATTACATCTTACTAAGTATCTCCTTTAATTTATTTTAACATGGAATATTCATTAAGTCACTTAAATCCGAAAATCCAGTTAAAATCATATCTTTAAATTTCAATTTCAATAGCTCCAAATCGATGTTTATTTACTAAAATTCTTAATTACATACAATTTCAAATACATTTAAATTTATCTTCCCAACATTTAACTTATTCAAATTATTACCAAAATCTATAAACTTAAATAAGTACTTGAGCATATTATATGTATTAAATTAATCTCCATTTAATTAAATATTATTATTAAATCTATACATATTATATTTCCATTTATATATGATATTTAAGAATCAATATTTGTTAAAACCTTATATTTCTTTCCAAAACCATAGAAATTATTTTCAAAATATCTATATATGGACCAAAGGTGTCTTTATATAATTTCTTATCCTATGGGCAAGTGATACGGATATTTATCATTTCAATCCGTAATTTAAATATATATATATATATATATATATATATATATATATATATATATATACGGGTAGATATCCTTTTTACCTGTAATCCCAATTTCAATTCAATGAAAATCGCTTGGGTCTATCATTTCAACCCATAAGGAAATTCTTCTATTCTAAAGTCTATTCGGGTATGTATCATTTCAACCCATAGTGAATTATATACTAACAGAGAACTTGCAGAGTGATAACAGATATAATAATAATAATAACAAGTATATATCATCAATAACAATATAATATAAACAATAGGATATGGTGTCATATCCCATAGGTGAATAACTACATATAAATGCATATCATATATATATAACTATTTAAACAATTAACAGTTAAATTTTAACAACATATTTCAATTGTCATTCCAATTGAAATCAAATTTAATAAATAAAAGAATGTTAATCGTGAATGATTGCTCACCTTTCGAGGCTAGAAAGATTCGACACATAAATGAGCTACTAAATCCAAAGCAACGCTAGATGGATATGATTTGATGTAGAAAACAGGCACGACAGACAAGGCTAATAATGGGAAATCGATGAGAACGATTGAATTAGTAGATATAAACTTGAACTAAATATATATGAAATCAATTTTTAGTTTAAAACCAATAAGTAAAATTAATCATCATATATACATAAGATTGAAATAAATACTTGTATACTATATTCCCCATATTTCAAACCAATATCCGAACACCATCTAAAATTTAAATCTTTATAAAAGTAACCTTTTATATATATAATATAAAAATCAATTTTTATTTAATTTCATATATATTCTTTCAAAATTGTACGGCAACGCAGGCATGAATTTATATACATTATCTTTATACATTACAAACATGTAGACCAAAAATTTAAGTGCAGACCTTAAATCACACTTAAAACATATATACAATATATATATATCGAAACAAATACATATATATTTTTAAATCAATTTAAACTTTAAACATATATATTGAATTTAAAGCATATCTAAAATAAAAATCCAAACGTTTATGGGTATATACAAAACCATTATTATATCCAAACCCATATTTAGAATACATGCCAAATATATAATTTAAACTCAATACCCCTTATAAAATCAAAGTGACTTACTTTAAAATCAACATATAATTCTTATGCAACCCAGGTAGCAGTATATAACCATAACTATATATGTAACCGCATAAATGTTATACTTAAACACGTTACATATTTAAAACTTATACCGTCCATTTTAAATCCAAGTATAGAAATAATAGGCCCTGACTTAAAATGTCACATATATGAAAAATGCAGGTCGTATATGTGTATAGGTGTAAACTATGTATGCAAGCTATTCAGACACGTGCCAATTAAATTGAAACATGTGTATATATATTATATGTTAAAATAAGATATGAACATAGAATTCAAACTCATGTACACAATATATAGACTAATATGTGTTCATGATATTTCACTAATGAAATCATACAGATTGAAATCCAACTATTCTAAACTTCTTATATGATATATAAAAGTATGCAGACTTCTAAACTTCTTATATTATATATAAACAATATGCAACAACCCAATGTATATTCAAAAGTCAGACTAAACAAATTTCAATAAATACTCATATAAAACTAACCATAGAACAAATGCAGATGTTTATAATTTTAAATTTAATGTATACTTGCACTGCACTATATAAATATACTTATATTTTAAAATATATACTTGAAACATGTTATACTTAAAATAAAGGAAAAGCAAAATCAATATAAACAAGAAGAAAACAAAAGAAAAGGATGAAAAAGAAGAAGAAAAAGAAAATAAAGGAAAAGCATGCAGCCATTTACCTGCTGCTTCATGCGAGAGAGGAGATGAAGGTCTATTGATATGGAGTAGGTATGTACGTGTGATTTGTATTTATAAGATAAGCCTCAAATTGATAAAGTGGAAAGAAATTTTGTTTAAAGTGGCAAGAGAAAATGAAGGGATTTAATTCCTATTAAAAAGGAACAAATGGAAAAATGAGAACTCTTCCTATCTTCACGTGAATTGATAGGCTACATGTAAGGAACGGCTATGGGTATTAAGGAATAAATTAAGGTAGGAAATAAATAAAGAGGTAGGAAATCAAAAGGTGGGGAAAAAGGGCAAGAAATAAAGATAGTAACGGCTAGAGGAAATTTAGGAATTTATTCCTATTAATTAAGGAGAAGTAAAAAGGAAAGAGGAAATTCTCACACGTGAATGATAAGGCAAGCTTTTCATTTCTTTCCTATAGAAAAGCACGGCTATTGAATGATTTGATTTTTTTCTAACTAAGGTAAGAAATTAAAGAGTGCGTACAATAGACGCAATAATTAAAACGAAATGTACGCCTAAAATAATTAGCAAAGTAACGTAATTTAAATTTATTTGTTTCTTATTTATTTAGTAAATATGCTAAAGAATATATGAGGAAATAACGTACCATTAATAACACCAAATAATTAAACAAGAATGGATATAAAATGTGTCAAGTAAACGTGTAATTTATTGCCTTTTTACACATTATTTATTACTATATTTAAAATTTGATGGAATGGACATTACTTTCAAATATTATCATAATTTACATTAACAAAATATTTAATTATATTTATTAAAATTTATTTCCTAATTTTCTAATTAAAATCTTGCAATTGTGCATTAACTATAATTCCCACTTATATTAAAATTTTGCCAAATATAACATTTGCATTTCTTTTCATTAATTGGTATTCCCTTCAATACATAAATTCATTAACCTTGACTAGTATTGTTTACCTTTTAGTCACTTAACACATTCTCATTCCCATTAATGTAACCTTTAACTATAATTTTATTTCCCATTCCAATTCAATCAACAAATTAAACAGGTAACTTATAATAATTGTTTACAAGCCAAGGTTACACTTAGGTTTATCATACTTCAACCAAATTTTATAACTACATACATATTACTGAATTCATTCAATTACTATTAATAATATATAAATACCTTTAGTTATACAGCACTTACACTTATTTACTTATTTTATATTTTTATTTTATACCAAGTGCAACAATATACACAATTTCATTTTCATTGCGATTATACTTAAATTGCCAATAATTAATTCTTAATAACCATGGCTACAATTCATTCTTAACATTTACTTCAATATAAATTATAAAATTTTATTTCTTTCTAAATTTAATTACAAAAATCTTATCAATTCAACCAATTTATTTATCAAAATTTACGGGCTGTTACACCTTGATTTTCCATCGATTTAAAAATCCAAATAAAGCCAAAAATTTAATGGTCTCATAATGTAGCCAAACTATTTCCATGTCGTCCAAAATTTCGATACAATCGCAATGAAGAAAACCGCGTCCAAATCCGAGTTCGTATGCTAAAGTTATTAGCATTAGAAGGTTGAAATTCAAATTTAATTCAAAAAAATTTACAGGGCAAAGTCGTAAATTTGCATATCTCCCTGAACCCTAATCGAGCATAACACAGCCTCGAACCCAAACCCACACGTAGCCTCCAACAAACATCTCGTCACCACGCCACCATCGCCCACCTTCACCACGATCAAGACACGCCAATGAGTTCGCCTCTCCATGCCGCCCATCCTGGACCCCTCCACGTCCACACCATCTCCTCCCGCTCCGTTCGCCGCCACCACTAAAAACCCTAAAATTTGGCGACTATGATGCATCGAGACCAAACTAAATCGATGAATCGACAGCCCCTTGCCCCCTCTACAAGCCAGCAACCTCTGATCGAACCATCGTCGAAGATCCACTGTTAAACAGCAAACCCTATTACGGACGACCGAGAAAGATCGTCAAACTCTGGCCAAACCGTGATTTGATTGCAAAAACGTATAGCATCCGTAGATTGCGCTCGTTGAGAGCTTTTGAATGATATATAGTATGACGTAGTTTGAATTTCGATTTTAATTTAAAATTAGGGTTTTGGATTTTCAGCCATTGGGAAGGAGGAGGAAGCAGATAGATTGAAGATGATAGTATACAAAAATAAAAATGATGGACTGCTAGGTTAGAGAAAATCTATTTATATGAACAAAGATAGATAAGAATGAATGGACAGATCGATTTGGGTCGAAACGATAACAACAACCTGAAAAGCCCATTTCGTTTACGAAAAACGAAAGTAGGTCATCCAATATATTGAAATATAGGTTTTCGATTTTTTTAAAGTCCATGGAACTAGTTTCAAACCCTAATTCCATTGTATGCAGAAGTAAGCTTTCAAAATTAGATTATATTCATTTAAATTCTTTTAATTAATTTCTACGCATTTCAAGCTGCACGATCAAATGATAAGTCCAATTGCTACAAAACTTAAAATCCTACAATACTTTGCCGTTATAGATACGATGAAACTGGTTTCGTCAAAATCCGAGAAAGTGGCCAGAATAGCTAATTTTCATGTTAATTAAATAAATTACTATTAAATTGGTTCAATCAACTTTAGATTCAAATTTAAATGTTAATCGTGTATTATTCTTGGTTTCTTAGAAATAATAATCTATTAAAATAATTTTTCCACTTAAAATTCAATATTTATATATTGCACTAATTACAGCGTTCAATTACAACTATAATAAATTCATTAATTATAATTTAAATTCCAATCAATTCGTTTATTTTGCTTTACACTCATTTTACTTGATCATCCAATACCTTATAGATATAATTAACATTAGTTTACATTTTATTACATTCCTTATTTTACAGTTATCATCATTTACCATTTTAATTATAATATTTCAATTTCATTGATTCCATCAATTACCAATTTAATTCCTTATTTACAATTATAACCCAATTAACTTTACAATTATTTCAATTGATTGAGGTTGCATTAAAATAGTTGTCAATAATATTCAAACAACATTATTAAATCATATTCTAATTATTTTCTCATTAATAAATCATACATTTTAATTTATCTCAACATTAAACTTCAAAATCTTATTTAATTTAATATTTTTAATTATCGAAAATTACGGGTTGTTGCACTCTTCCCAAGTCAAAACTTTTCATCCTCGAAAAGGAAAAGAAGGAATTAAGAAATTAATGTATTTATATTCAAATAATCAATTTATAACACTTTAAACTTACATAATTAAGTATTTAAATAAAATATATCAATTTATAAACAATTAAATTTTCTATATCCAAGTTTAAAAAAAGTTTGAAAATATTTTCACTTCACAAAATTTTCTAAGTCTTAAATTTTACGAAAAATTTCGGTAGAGTCTCTTGTACGGATAGGTTTGAAAAAATAATAATACCAATTATTTAGATATTTATATCATATTTAATAATAAAACTGTGATAACCCGAATTTGGAATATCTGTAAATTGATTATTTACCGGGTAAGTTAATAGAAATACTGATTGTTGAGAATAAAACAAATAAATTTGATAATCTCCTAATATGATTATCAAAAATGGGAAAAACTTATTATCTTCAACTCAAATTTAACTTGTATTGAATTTGAATTGGTGATTTGTAAATATAAAAGAATAAATATATGTAATTTTCTTTTCGTGTATAATTAAAATCTTTTAAAATCATTCTCTTTTAGGGATATACATGTATAAATACTAGAAAGTGTATAAATATAAATTGTAAAACACAAGTTGATTTAAAAGGAGATGTATTTATCTAAAATAGAAAAAAAAAGGGTTAAATAAAAAGCTTTAATAAGATTTAAGAAAAGATTTAATACAATAAAAATATTACATAAGATAAGATTTAATTTGTATATATACATATACAAACATTTAAAAACCTTTATAAAATTAAGAAATCTATTTTTGTATAAAAAGTGGACGTGTGTTAAGTATTTAACTAATAAAGAAGACACTTGTAATTTATCTATATCATAATGCAACATGTGGCAATAATTTTATTTATTTATTTTAAAATAATTTTTATTGAAAATATAGATATGAACTTAACAATTCATTACATTCAAACATTTTTCTCCAAATAAGAAACTAAAATCAGATCTAAAAAAAAAATTCAAAACCAATTGTGCAAAACCCAATTCATGTTTAAAATCTGCAAATCCAATCTGGTAACAATTGCAAGCCATCTGTTCAAACTTTCAAAAATTCAACTTCAACTCTAGCAAAGAAGAATGGAGTTCTGCTGCAAAATTAAAATCTGGAAATTAACTCAGCTGCAAGAATCAAAATCAACTAATAAATTCACCAGATTCAACATGCAGATTCAACTTACAGTGAGGAGAATAAATTGCAACAGAGTTATCCTTTGCACTCTTCTATAAGGTGAGTAAATATACATATATATATATATATATATATATATTTTAAAGAAAAAAGAAGAAGAGATTAATCTTGTTCAAATTTAAATGCATGTGATGATCTGTGATTTGATCTGGGTATGGAATGAAAATCGTTCAGTAGTTATATTATTGAATTTATAGATATGTGTAAAAAGGTCTGTGTTTATATAAAACTCCCTGTTACTTTTTTCAGACCAGGATCAATCTTCAAAATTCCAAAATCTTCCCATAATATCATCAATTGACTTTGATGATTAAATGAATGTTATATGATGAAGTTCGACGGCGTCGAGGATGGTCGGCTTTGAGGTTTTGTGACGAGAAGCAGCTGTAGTTTTTGAGTTAGGTATCGAAATTTAGATTTGGTGGTAGATTGTTGGATCTGGGTTCAATTGTGGGCTCTCGTGCGATAGTGTGACTGACGATGATGGTCGCGACGACCATGTTTGGTCGGAGGAATTGGGAGACGTGCACATGCACGTTTGTGTGCACTGGAAATAAGTATTTTGGGGAAGATGAGACTCGTCTCGAAGTAACGCTCGAGTTAAGGGAAGGAATGACTCGAGTATGCTCGTGTTTGAATATGAGATACTGTGTGTTAATAGGGGACAGGATCGTGAGGAACTGGGGAAGAAGTGGTTTTGCTCGAGTTAGGTTCGGCTATTTTCGTTTTTTGCTCGAAGTTGAAGGTCATTGACCCGATGTAGTTGGGATATGGCTCGAGTAAGTGCCGTGAGAAAAAAAATTGAGTTAACAGGCTTAACAAATTTAAAGTTTTAAATTCAGAGCAAAAGAAGAAAGAAAATAGGTGGTACAGGGAAGACTCAGGGGAAATAGGTGTTTGACTTGAAGCGTAACTCGAGTAAATCAAGGGAAGCCTCGGCTTTCCTACAAAACTGCAGTTGTATATTTATTTTTATTTTTTAAGAGCAAAGTTAAATAATCAGTTTTCCTACAACTTTAAGCACTGTAAATCTTAAAATGTTTAACAGTTTTTAAGTTAAAAACTTAAAACAAGTTTAATTATTTTAGTTAATACTTTAAATGTTTTAAGTTCTTAATTATTATTCTAATTAAGTAATTAATATAAGATAAGTATAAAACTTATTAACATATAAGTTTGAAATTAGTAATAAATTGATTTCAAAAGTTTAAGAAGATTCCTTTTAAATGTTAATTAATTATTTTTAGAAAGTAATTAAGTATAATTACATTATAATTATAATTAGAGTTTGGATAAATTAATGATTAATTGATAAATAAATTTGTGATTAACTACTTAGAGTTAATTAACGAATGATTAATAGTTAAGCAATTAAGTAATTTAAATCTCAAATGACAAATGATTAATTAACTGGTAATTAACGAATAATTAATTTGTAATTAAATTATGCTAATCAAAAATTAAGGTTTATTAATTAATGGTTAAAGAATAATTAATCTGCAATTAAGATTTATTAAATTGGGGTTTAAGGGTAATTAAGGGATAGATTACCCGATTGAAATTAGTTTGCTAATTAATTAAAGGAAATCTCCTGCAGATTAATTAAATAATCAATACATGATGAGATTTAGTGAAGTAATTCATTATTACAGGATGTAGTTAATTAAAAGGAATTACTTATTGGAAGTAATTAAAGGGTATTTACTTAAGGATAGATTACCTGGTGAAATTAATCAAAAGGGATTAATAAGCAAGCAAGGGATAAATTACTTAAGTAAGTAATTACAGAGGGGTATTTACTGTTTATAAGTATTTGGGGTTGATTAATGAATGCAATTAATTAAGTGTAATCATTTATGGAATATGGTTAAGTATAATTACCAAATGGAAGTAAATAGATAATGATGATCGATCTTGCTTATTAATGATTAAATTATGATGAGTACTTTGAATTGATGGATATCTCTATTTTGAGTGGATTTGTAATATGATATGTTGGATGAGCGATGATAATGTGATTATCAATTGATGTGTAAATGGATCTGATAATTTAAGTTGAGTTGTATTTAATTGAATAACTTGGTTTTAAATGACATTGGGATCAAGGAGACCGGAGTCGGGTATCGTAAATACCCAAAACCACTTCGATTCCTTATAGATTGATATGTGGAATCAAAATGCTGATATGGAATAATTTAAGTAAGTTTGGCCATATAATCTAAGTTTGGCACTTAGAAATTAACGTGTGAAATAAGTATTGTCTATAACAGCTTGTGAAGTTGAAAATTGATAAGTTACCCCGGTTTATATAAGTTTCATGCTTTTGTATTCTTGTTAGATGGGATTACTCACGCTGGTTTCCAGCCTGACCCGGGTGTTACTTTGATGTAATGCTCGGGTCAGACCGAGTATTACAAATTTTCAGGTAAGGACGTTCTGGAGGTCAGGAGGCGAGCTGGATGGCAGGGTCGTATGGAGAGATTGCTATATGATATTGTATATGTCTGAGACATCTTAAATTGTATTTGTCTAATATTGTGTAAAATTGTTATAACTCTGATATATCGATGGAAATTGATAGTTACAGTTTCTCTTGTATAACTGTTATTATTATGTGATATTATATTTGATCCGCTGCGAATGTGAGGTTTCTGTGACTTGTTTCTGTCTTCTTCTTCTTTCTCTTTTCTTCTTTTCTTAACTACCTGGAAATTTCGGGATTGAAATTTCCGGGCCGTTACATTTGGTATCAGAGCTGAAGGTTAAGCGAGAACCTTGGCTCTGTTGGGATTACTCATTAAGAATAGGGTAAGTGGTACCCTAGAATGAGTTGAGTGTATATAGATATGAGAGAGCGTACTTGTTATTTTCTTATATAAAGGTTTTTTTAAATGATTTCAAAAGTAAATGAATCTTATATAAGAAATAGATTATCTATTATATTAAGGAAATTGGTTGTAATATTAATTAAATTAAAAGTAATAGTAAGAATTAAATTAAGAAGTAATAGAATACAACCAAATTGAAGTTGGAATTAAATTAAAGACAAGTTTGAAATGGATTCAAACTGAAATTAAATCTTGAAATTGGGAAAGGTTTCAGGATAAGGATAATCAATTAATTTATGTAATTAATTAAACTTTATTTAAGTAATGGATAATAATTGGAAATGATAAATAAGTGGGAGTTACTTAATGAAGTAACTAGAGGCAAGTAATTTAAAAGACAATTACTAAATGAAGGTAATTAAGAAATAGGTTAATTACCGAATTCGATTAATTAATGACGTAATTAATTTAAAGAAATAATAAATAATATTATTTAATGCAATTGAATGAAATGGTCCTATTTCAAACAAGAGTCGTTTGAAAATTTAAAAGGAATTCGTTTTGAATTAAAAGCCAAAGGTGGTTTAAAATTTTAAAGTATAACTTGGTATGTAAAAGAAATTAATATGTATATATGTAGATATACATAATATCAAAGATGATTTGAAATAAACTCTAAATATTGAGTTTTAAGTTCGAAATGAGATATGATACCCAAAGTGATAAGTTTTTGAACTTAATAAGTGGAAAGATTATTTATGAGAAGATTAAAATTTGAAAGGGAAGTTCAAATTGGGTAAGGTTGTCTGGATAAACTGAATTGAGTTTAAGTTGGGAAAAAGTTAAATAGGTTGGAATGATCAACCTGATTTGGAAATTTTAAGATGAAATTAAGATTCAACTTGGGAAGTTAAATGATTAACTATATTTGAGATCTGAAAATTGTAAATTGATGGATGTTTTAAGATGTATTAGATGATATCATCCTATTGTTGTTAAAAATCTTTAAGTTGTGAATTGGATTTGTTTAAATGAATGAGAAATGGAGTATGATAATCCATTGTTAGGATTAAAAGGTAAATTGATTTAAGGGAATTAAATCAACATTTGAAGTATTAACTCGAATTTATATAATTCGAGATGGTTTAAACTTGGAATTTGGATTGAAATGAGTACAAATTGAATTTGATTTGAATTAATTGAAATTTGATTGAAGATGTATAAGTATAAAATTCAAATGGAAAATTTGAATTGGATTAATTTGAAATTGTAATTAAAGTTGTATAGTATAAAATTCAAATGGAATTTGAATTGAATTTGGGAGGAAATCAAGAATAATTAAACTTGATTTGGAAATGGAGTTTGAAATTGGAATTAATTCAAACTGGAGTTGAAATGGATTGGAATTGAAGTGGGTTCAGTTAAATGGATATTTTTCCAAAGTGATTGGAATAACTTGGGATTGTAATTAAAGTTGAATATGTTTAAAATCAAATGGAATTTGATTTAAATTTTAAAAGGAATTGAGAATTGATTCTACTTGAATTGGGAATAAATCAAGTTCAATGGAAATTGAAGTTATTTAAATTGGAATTGGGTCAATTTAAATGGTAGAGGAAATTTAAATTGATAAGTATGGAGATTGGGAAGAGAATAGTTTTGACTCTGGACTATTTTTAATATAAATTGTTTTTAATATAAACCTATTTTTCCAAGCTATTCATTATATATACAACCATTCTTTTAAAAAGCCAAACTATCTTATACTTGTTTTACAATTATTTTTGAAACTGTTTTCCCACTGTTATATAAACTAATTACTATATTTCAACTGTTTTATAAACTAATTACTGTTCTCAACTACTAATTTCTATTTTATAGTATTTTGCAATTATTTAAATTTTCTACGACTATTTAACTATTTTCAAATTATTTTACAATTACTGAACTATTTTACATCTATTTTACAAACTAGTAATTATTTTCCAACTACTTATCTATTTTCAAATTTTTCAAGCTATTTTCTAAATAAACAGGTCAGAGTTCAAACTGTTATTGGCTAAATACCCAACCGAGATAAGAATAGAGGTAATAATCCAAATGGATTGAAGCAATTGTGAGTAAGTGAATAAAAATTAAAGTGAATGTGAATAGAAAGAGAATTGATATGGCTAATAACCAATAAAGATAAATACGTAGGGTGTACGTATGTTATTCTATTCGCATAGTAATGTGATCCAGATTCGAACACAAAATTTCGAGATAGTTATATCGATCCGAGTTGGGATTTTTCGCTCGATTTTCGACGGCGAACCTGGATATGGATTGTTGATTGGTTCTGGATGTTCTCTATCATAGTTAGACTATGCAAGGCGAATGATGGTTTCTGATCAAGAAACCAAATCTGTGTCCGCACTAGGAAGTCGGGTGGACAATACTAGTTCGGAAATGAAATTGTGTGATCGAGTGAGCGATCAGATTGGTATAGCGTACGAATGATATGTGTACATCGTACAGATTTGAATGAAAATGATATTGGAAGAAGTAATCAAATTTGAATATTTGATTTTGAATAAACAAAGTTATATATCTTTGTTATATAAGATAAAACTCCCTTTGTTGAATCTTTTTCCAGAAGAAAAGGGTTTTTGTAAATGTTTGAAGTATAAAAGAAGTTTTATACAAATTTGGAATGATCCAAAGTTTTGAAAGATTTTATATATATGAATATATATATATATATATATATATATATATATATATATATAAAGGATCATATGAGGATTTTTGGAAAAAGGTTTTGGGAACCTATGGATTTGGAAAAGCTTTTGATTTTTGGGTAAAATCAATATGAGAATTTGGAAAGCCTAGTTTGAGAATTATCGATTTTGGAATAATCGATTTTGTGTAAAGGAGCTTTGTATGAGATCATACTAGGTGTATGATTTAAAGATACTATATATGTATAGTATAAAATGTTTTGATGATGCTCTGGGGAAAAAGGCGCTCCCTTGGAATGGACTTCTCAGGAGTACCACCGGGTGGTGTTGCCTTGAGCCCCAAGGGGGGGTTTCTAAAGTTGATCCTGTGAGGAGTCCGGACAAAACTAGTTCCTGAGGATTTTTGGGTAGCGAAAGTCGAGGGCGCTGATGCCTACAGGGGCATTTGGGTTATGCTGTGACGATAGTGTAACTCGATGTCACTGCGATCTACTGTGGGGACCATAGCGAAAATCGTGTGGAGGATGAGTGTCAACGATCTACACTTGATTTTGCCGGGAAGGCAACGCAACATCGGTAGACTACGATCTACGGTCAAGTGGAGTGGAGAAGTTTCATTTTTGGCAGCGAAAGTCGAGGGCGTTGATGCCTATAGTTATATGGGTTTTAGCTGTGATAGCTACGTAATCCCAGTTGTAGCTGCGATATGTAGCGGGTTCCATGGTGTAATCGTGGGGCGCGGAGGCCTACAGTTATCTGTGGATTTTGTCGGGACGGCAACGTAATCATCGGGTTAACTGCGACCATGGATGGGGGTGATGATTTCGAGAGCATTCTCACCAAAGATATATCCTCTATTTTCAAAAACTGTTTTCTATATTTTCGATAAAATTATTTTCCAAGTATTTTCACTGGGTGTTGAAAATGGGTCTGGTAAATACTTATAGATTTTCAATCGTACGCCTGATCAACGTATGACCGAATTTCTGTGAGGACGAAGATGGACTTGTTGAAACATCGAGTTATAAAATGATATTTTTATAAAACTATTTTAGCAATACTATATATATTTTAAAAGTGTTTTAAAAATGATCAAAGAAAAATTTATCTGATTTTAAGCGATTTAAAAAAATTCTAGTTCATTTCTTTTCGAGGACGAAAAGATTCAAAGGGGGGAGGAATGTGATAACCCGAATTTGGAATATCTGTAAATTGATAATTTACCGGGTAAGTTAATAGAAATACTGATTGTTGAGAATAAAACAAATAAATTTGATAATCTCCTAATATGATTATCAAAAATGGGAAAAACTTATTATCTTCAACTCAAATTTAACTTGTATTGAATTTGAATTGGTGATTTGTAAATATAAAAGAATAAATATATGTAATTTTCTTTTAGTGTATAATTAAAATCTTTTAAAATCATTCTTTTTAGGGATATACATGTATAAATACTAGAAAGTGTATAAATATAAATTGTGAAACACAAGTTGATTTAAAAGGAGATGTAAAATAGAAAAAAAAGGGGGGGGGGTTAAATAAAAAGCTTTAATAAGATTTAAGAAAAGATTTAATACAATTAAAATATTACATAAGATAAGATTTAATTTGTATATATACATATACAAACATTTAAAAACCTTTATAAAATTGAGAAATCTATTTTTATATAAAAAGTGGACGTGTGTTAAGTATTTAACTAATAAAGAAGACACTTGTAATTTATCTATATCATAATGCAACATGTGGCAATAATTTTATTTATTTTTTTAAAATAATTTTTATTGAAAATATAGATATGAACTTAACAATTCATTACATTCAAACATTTTTCTCCAAATAAGAAACGAAAATCAGATCTAAAAAAAAAATCAAAACCAATTCTGCAAAACCCAATTCATGTTTAAAATCTGCAAATCCAATCTGGTAACAATTGCAAGCAAATCTGTTCAAACTTTCAAAAATTCAACTTCAACTCTAGCAAAGAAGAATGGAGTTCTACTGCAAAATTAAAATCTGGAAATTAACTCAGCTGCAAGAATCAAAATCAACTAATAAATTCACCAGATTCAACATGCAGATTCAACTTACGGTGAGGAGAATAAATTGCAACAGAGTTATCCTCTGCACTCTTCTATAAGGTGAGTAAATATATATATATTTTTTTTTAAAAAAAGAAGAGATTAATCTTGTTCAAATTTAAATGCATGTGATGATCTGTGATTTGATCTGGGTATTGAATGAAAATCATTCAGTAGTTATATTATTGAATTTATAGATATGTGTAAAAAGGTCTGTGTTTATTTAAAACTCCCTGTTACTTGTTTCAGACCAGGATCAATCTTCAAAATTCCAAAATCTCCCCATAATATCATCAATTGACTTTGATGATTAAATGAATGTTATATGATGATGTTTGACAGAAATTTTAAAATAGTTTCTGTAATTTTAAAATTTGCAAATAATCTTCAAAAATGGGAAAAACACAGTGAATTTAGTTGCATGATAAAAATCAACTATCTTGTTTTCAAATTTTGATTTCATGAATGTGTTAAGGACTACGAATTATGATTTTTAAAGTACATATCATAATTTTTAGTTGAGGAATTTAGGGGAATTTGGGTTTTGTTCGGTTTGGGGAATTTTGGCAATTGCCGTTGATCGGCATGGTAATTGATGCTAGAAATTTGGTTGAAGCTTGCTTGTATGTGGTGGAAATTGGGAAAATTGCTTTTGGATTTTTCCAATGACAAATTTGCTTGGAATCGAACGATTTAGGGTTTTTGTTGTTATTGTTTTCGGCCTGGCTATGAAGGAAATTGCGGCTTGGTTTGTGGATCGAGTTCAATCGCGTTTGGGGAGATTGAAACTCGTGGCCGTGGTATTTGATGATGGGGACGGTGAAGTTCGACGGCGTCGAGGATGGTCGGCTTTGAGGTTTTGTGACGAGAAGCAGCTGTAGTTTTTGAGTTAGGTATCGAAATTTAGATTTGGTGGTAGATTGTTGGATCTGGGTTCAATTGTGGGCTCTCGTGCGATAGTGTGACTGACGATGATGGTCGCGACGACCATGTTTGGTCGGAGGAATTGGGAGACGTGCACATGCACGTTTGTGTGCACTGGAAATAAGTATTTTGGGGAAGACGAGACTCGTCTCGAAGTAACGCTCGAGTTGAGGGAAGGAATGACTCGGGTATGCTCGTGTTTGAATATGAGATACTGTGTGTTAATAGGGGACAGGATCGTGAGGAACTGGGGAAGAAGTGGTTTTGCTCGAGTTAGGTTCGGCTATTTTCGTTTTTTGCTCGGAGTTGAAGGTCATTGGACCCGATGTAGTTGGGATATGGCTCGAGTAAGTGCCGTGAGAAAAAAAATTGAGTTAACAGGCTTAACAAATTTAAAGTTTTAAATTCAGAGCAAAAGAAGAAAGAAAATAGGTGGTACAGGGAAGACTCAGGGGAAATAGGTGTTTGACTTGAAGCGTAACTCGAGTAGATCAAGGGAAGCCTCGGCTTTCCTACAAAACTGCAGTTGTATATTAATTTTATTTTTTTAAGAGCAAAGTTAAATAATCAGTTTTCCAACAACTTTAAGCACTGTAAATCTTAAAATGTTTAACAGTTTTTAAGTTAAAAACTTAAAACAAGTTTGATTATTTTAGTTAATACTTTAAATGTTTTAAGTTCTTAATTATTATTCTAATTAAGTAATTAATATAAGATAAGTATAAAACTTATTAACATATAAGTTTGAAATTAGTAATAAATTGATTTCAAAAGTTTAAGAAGATTCCTTTTAAATGTTAATTAATTATTTTTAGAAAGTAATTAAGTATAATTACATTATAATTATAATTAGAGTTTGGATAAATTAATGATTAATTGATAAATAAATTTGTGATTAACTACTTAGAGTTAATTAACGAATGATTAATAGTTAAGCAATTAAGTAATTTAAATCTCAAATGACAAATGATTAATTAACTGGTAATTAACGAATACTTAATTTGTACTTAAATTATGCTAATCAATAATTAAGGTTTATTAATTAATGGTTAAAGAATAATTAATCTGCAATTAAGATTTATTAAATTGGGGTTTAAGGGTAATTAAGGGATAGATTACCCGATTGAAATTAGTTTGCTAATTAATTAAAGGAAATCTCCTGTAGATTAATTAAATAATCAATACATGATGAGATTTAGTGAAGTAATTCATTATTACAGGATGTAGTTAATTAAAAGGAATTACTTATTGGAAGTAATTAAAGGGTATTTACTTAAGGATAGATTACCTGGTGAAATTAATCAAAAGGGATTAATAAGCAAGCAAGGGATAAATTACTTAAGTAAGTAACTACAGAGGGGTATTTACTGTTTATAAGTATTTGGGTTTGATTAATGAATGCAATTAATTAAGTATAATCATTTATGGAATATGGTTAAGTATAATTACCAAATGGAAGTAAATAGATAATGATGATCGATCTTGCTTATTAATGATTAAATTATGATGAGTACTTTGAATTGGTGGATATCTCTATTTTGAGTGGATTTGTAATATGATATGTTGGATGAGCGATGATAATGTGATTATCAATTGATGTGTAAATGTATCCGATAATTTAAGTTGAGTTGTATTTAATTGAATAACTTGGTTTTAAATGACATTGGGATCGAGGAGACCGTAGTCGGGTATACCCAAAACCACTTCGATTCCTCATAGATTGATATGTGGAATCAAAATGCTGATATGGAATAATTTAAGTAAGTTTGGCCATATAATCTAAGTTTGGCACTTAGAAATTAACGTGCGAAATAAGTGTTGTCTATAATAGCTTGTGAAGTTGAAAATTGATAAGTTACCCGGGTTTATATAAGTTGCATGCTTTTGTATTCTTGTTAGATGGGATTACTCACGCTGGTTTCCAGCCTGACCCGGGTGTTACTTTGATGTAATACTCGGGTCAGACCAAGTATTACAAATTTTCAGGTAAGGACGTTCTGGAGCTCAGGAGGCGAGCTGGATGGCAGGGTCGTATGGAGAGATTGCTATATGATATTGTATATGTCCGAGACATCTTAAATTGTATTTGTCTAATATTGTGTAAAATTGTTATATAACTCTGATATATCAATGGAAATTGATAGTTACAGTTTCTCTTGTATAACTGTTATTATTATGTGATATTATATTTGATCCGCTGCGAATGTGAGGTTTCTGTGACTTGTTTCTGTCTTCTTCTTCTTTCTCTTTTCTTCTTTTCTTAACTATTTGGAAATTTCGGGATCGAAATTTCCGGGCCGTTACAAAAACATCCCAACCACAGGAAAATAAAATAAAATATCACTATAAAACCGTAATCTGAAAACATACCTATTTGTCGGGCGAACAACTTTATTTATGAAACCAAAAGCAGTAGCTATTGCTTCCATATACCTGTATTTCACTTACATAATCCAAAGAGTTATAATTACGTATAATAGAAATGTTTTGTTGTTTCAATTAGTAACAAAAGAAAATCAATCACAAAACATATGCAAACAAAATAATAACGACAATCATATGCAACAAGGAATCAATCATACATCCATAGCAATCAAACTGATGGTTTGTCTAGGTTTGGAAACTTTTCATTGTGCAAAGGTAATAAATAAACTATCAAGTGTACCCTGCGCTCAGCAGCCCTAGATAACTACTTAATAGATTATTCATCCAACCTAAAACAATTTGAAGTATCCTCTCTCAAACTTCCCATTAGCCAAACAACATAGAGTTTAAGTTTATTCGATTGGTTTCTTTTTATATTATTAACCTCGGATTTATTTTAAATTCTCATTTATTCATACAATGAAATCTTTTATAAGTTAACATTCATGTGTCTACATAATTTTTTTTCACATTCAATATATGAAGTCATCAATAAATCAGTTCTTGAAATATTATATAAGTTTCCTTATAATTTATTTCACATTCATTTACCTATATAACTAGATTTCCATTTAATATAGAATATTCATGAATAAACATTTCATACTTAGGTGTTTCTACCTTTTAATTCACATTTATCCTTTCTTTTATAATGTCAAATAATAATAAACTTATTTATGAATCATTTCAGTCGTTTCTTAAGTTTATAAACATTTTCTTAGATAATATTTACTTTTTACTATTCAATCTAATTATTAGCATTTTAAAACATTAACTCATGCTTATAACATTTTTTGTACATCAAAATTCTTATTTATAGAAATACTTCCATTTTAACACTTTCATTACTTCAGTTTTACTTGTATAATATTCTATTACATACTCCTACTCAACATTACAACTTTTTAAACATTTCCGGTAAGTTATATATATGTTTTAAGAATGTAATTGAATGTTACACAAGTTTATCTTATTCATTTTAGTTGACAAAATGTTTAATAATTACATCCTCAAAAATTTCATATCTCTTGATTTACAGGTTACAAATTTTAATTTCTTATATATTTCAATAATCACTTAGCATCTAATTTCTTATTTTTCATTTTAGAGGTTTCCAACAATTAAAATGGTTAAGATTTCATTCTATTCCAATAATTGGAATCCTTAATTTATAGAAAACTTAAGAACTAAATACCGGGTTTATTTAAAATCGTTTTGAAATAACACATATATACACTCATACCTTTATCTATCCAATCATATTTAGAAATTCAAAATTAAGATTTATTTATCAAAATAAATGTTTAGTAAAGCTACTACAGTGGCCTTCCCACTTTGAAACTCAAAAATAATTATCGATGATGCTGCGTAGTCATCACCGAAATTATTTTCCACTGACAGAAGAGGGGAGTATAGAACTTATTTCCTTTTAAAATTCCTTTAAAACATTTCTTTCAAATCTTGATGAAAATATTTATATCCTAAAATGCCTTCAAATAAAACTAATATTATATTCCAAAATCTTTGCAAACCAATTTCAAAATCCCAGAACTTAATTTCTCAAATTTCCAATTAAATTCATTTTATTTATAAATCATATTTTGCAACCAATATTTATAAAATTTCACTTCCTAACAAACATATCACATTCAACAATATCCATTTATAAAATTTATTCTTTTATATACAAAATATAATACTAGGTAAAATTAATTCATTTACCTATATTTCAAAACAATATTATGTAACGGCCCGAAAGATTTTCGACCCCGGAAATCGACATTAATACGTCCACTGTATAGAGTGACGAGTAATCGAGTGCCGAAAATCCCAGACTGTTAGGGTTAAGAAGAAAAAAAGGTAGAAGAAGAACAGAAAACAACAGCATAGAATCTCACAATCTCAGCGGAACAAACTACAATATAAAATAACAGCATTTTATACAAAGAAAAGCTGTAACTGTCAATACACATACAATATATCAGAGTACCACAAATCTGAACAGTTGTAATAATTTGTCCCCAAATACTGTCTATACAGCCCATACTACACAGCGGAATATAATCAGTACATCTCTGCCATCCAGCTTGTCTCCTAAGCTCCAAAACGTCCTAACCTGAAAATCTGTAATACTCGGTCTAACCCGAGCATTACAATAAAGTAACACCCGAGTCAGGCTGAAAACCAGCGTGAGTAAACCCATTTTAATTTGAAATACTAGAGGTGTAAAAACGTCTTTGAAAATCAAGGTAACACGTCCAACATTACGAGTTCTTATCTTATTATGACCAACACTTGTTGCCAAATCCATTATTTAAAATAATATCTAAGTGCAGTTACTTATTCAAAATAGTCAGATTTACTTAATTTATTTGATTCCAGCTTATTTGATTCTACACACCAAACCCGTAAAAATTGAAGTAGTTATTAAATCGAAGTGGTTACGGATATCGCTGATATTCGATCCTGGTCTCTTCGAACCCAAACGCCATCTTTTAAGCCAAGTTGTTTTTTACCAAACAATTCAATTTAAGAATGTCAATCTTCACATAAAAATCCCATCACAATATCTATTCAAATAAAACATCTCACATTTTATATTTAACTGTTCATTTCAGGTTATTACAATTTAAACTATTCATAGACAAGATTAACAAGTCACACAAATCATTAATTTACTTAAAACAGAATTAATTAATTATTTTCAAATCATGTTTAATTATCATTAAACAAATTACAAACCATTTTATTTTTTCTAATTAAGTATCTGGGATTAACTAATAATTAACAAGTATAATTAACTTAATAGTTTTAATAAATTAAAGGTTTAGATCATTTTATTTTATCATTAACTATTTACTAATTACAACTATTTATTTACTTTAATAAACATTAGTAATTAATAAATAATTAACACATATACATATATATATATTACCTTAACTTAATTAATTTCAAGTTTAAATTATTTTATTTATCCTAGCCATTACTAATCCTAAGGTTTAAGTTAACTTAAGGTTTTAAATTACTTAATTTATATAACCATAAACTAATTACTTGAAACCATTTCCTTCCCCTTTTCTTTCTTTCCAAAAATCCAATAATTTTACTTTTGATATCTCAAAATATCCAAAATATAATCAGTTAAATCATAGCATTCAATAGCTTCAATTTTCAATATAATCTATCACATGTTATCAAATAAATCACAATCACGGACTATGAAAATAAAAATCAATATTTTCATGGAATCCAGTTGGATCCCTCCGACTTGTTTTCTCATATCCACAAATGTTAGCACAATATAAAAATACCAATCCCACTTCGAGGAGGATATCGCGGTATATAGGGTCATCTGCTATTATGCGGGGTGCATAAGGTCCCATCCGCTATATAATGTGGGAATATCAATCACTCCAATATATATACACACTACTAGATATAATATCACATCCAGACTGATAATAAATTATTAATTCAAGCAATCAACCAATAATTTAATTTAACTAATTAAATTAACCAGTAATCCAATTTGAGTGAGATTAACTCACCTTTATTTTTGTTTGCAATCCACTCCAATCTTGACTGGTTTCACGGTTTTTGACCTTGTATAAACATCATACGGTTATTAATATTTAAATAATCGAGCAGTCAAATTACAAATTTATTAATTTAATTTTAAACTAATTTTCATTTACTTTTAGTAATTTAAAATAAGTAAATAGGTTCGTTTAAACCAACTAGTAAATTTAAAATGTATATATGTATATTTATTTTTCTTTTGAAACTACATATTCATACTTATAAAAAATTTCTATATAGGTTTAAAAATCTAAAAAAAAATATAAACTTTACAACATTTTTTTTCAAAATTCCTATATATATTTTTTCATAACTTTACCGCTACATATATATATATATATATATATATATATATATTTCTCTGTTTATATATATATATCAAAAATAAAATATGTATGTGTATTTATACATTTATATTGATAAATCTTTCCTGTAAATAACCCAAAATAGTAAGTCCTTTACTGTAAAAACTTTTCACCTCTTATACATATATATTTGTAAAAAAAAATCTGGTTTTAAAGTTCCTATATATTTCTTCTTCAATATCTTATATGTATATACTTCCTGACTAAAAAGTGTTTTTCTATTTTAACCTTTATATATATTATTATTATTTTCAATCTATATATACATATTTTATTAAATCAAGTTAAATTGAAAAACGAATTTGAATACCTCACAGCCCAAAGCCTGGCTTGAACAGGAAACACCAACATCTAGCTCTTGCCCCGAAGCTCCGCTCATCCTCGCACACCGCTTGCATCCGCCGCCCAGACAGCTTCGACGATCTCCAGGCACTCGCACGCCTCCCCAACCTGCTGCCTACTCTCGATCTTGGTTGACACCTCTCTTCCGTTGCCTTCGTTCCACGGCCTTGTGGCCATCATCGCACTCGCGAACTCTATTTCAAATATAAATTGATTTGATTGTTCCCTTTTTTTATTTTTTTGTTTACACGGGTTCGATTGGACTTTCGTGAATAGAACTATGGAATTGAGAGAGAGAGAGGCTTGAGTTTAATTTGAATTGAATTCATCCATTTATTTTTTTTCTTCGGCTACGACTTTTGCTTCTTTTTTTCTTGAACTGTGTAAAAGAGGGGAAAATTGCATGATAAAAAGGAGAGGAAAGGGGAGGTAAGACGTGATTTAATGACTAAAAAGATGAAGGAAGCGTGTTTGAGGGATGCTACAGTGATTTGAGGGCAAAAAGTTGTGATGTGAAAAGAATTTTGAACAGTCAAACCATATATACATATATATAAATTTTAAACGTCTCGAAAACGAAGCCTAAAATCTTGACCTCCTATCGAGGTGTGCCGCTAGGCGTTTATAATATTATACCCCTATTCCGAACGCCATGGAAAAGGTTTAGAGTCCTAATTCGATCTTACGAAAAAGATAGCTTTTTGGACCCAGTTGTTGTATTGAATTCTCGATATAAATTCAACGCGTTTATATCTCGTACGGCCACACAATAACTCCAAACGTTACGAAATTTGAAATCCGATAATAATACAGTATTACGGACCCAATGTAACTAATTTCGTCGAATTCCGATACTATGTCCCAAAAGGCTATTTTTAAATGTTGATTTAAACGATATAATTTTAAAACTAAAAAAACTATCTTCAAATTCAATTTTAAAACTTCTGTTACCTTCCATATTATAAATATAAATTTTACAAGCCTTCAAATTATTTTTAACAAGCTTAAAACTCCAGATTCAACAATTTTCCCAATTCCTAATTCAAATTATTTTTAACAAGCTTAAAACTCTAAACGTTACGAAATTTGAAATTCGACAATAATACAGTATTACGGACCCAATGAAATTAGTTTCGTCGAATTCTAAGGCTGCGCCTCGAAAGGCTATTTTTAAATGTTGATTTAAACGATATAATTTTAAAACTGAACAAACCATCTTCAAATTCAATTTTAGAAGTTCTGTTGCCTTCAGTATTATCAATATAAATTTACAAGCCTTCAAATTATTTTTAACAAGCTTAAAACTCTAGATTCAACAATTTAGCCAATTCCCAATTTCCAATTATTAAATCCAATAATTAAATTACCCCAATAAATAGTGATATTTGAAATTCAAGTTAAAAATTAACTTTTAAACATTTAAATCAATTAAATATTCCAATTTCAAATGCCCCAAAATTCTGGGTCATTGCATATTATGTCGGTCTGTCCTATTTAGTGTTTAGAAATCCCTATAGATGTCATAGCATCCTATGTACCGACCAGAATTTATAAATACTAAATAGAACAAATTAACACGATACAAAAACATTTTACAACACTAACAAATACGCTTTCTCATATATACTCTTAGACAAACTCATTCTAGGGTATTACTACCCTATCTCTAATGAGTCAAACCCCACAAAGCTAAGGTTATCGCTAAACCAAAGCTCTGATACCAAAGTAACGACCCACTTTTTTGGACGGTTTAAATTGATAATAAACCACACATGTCAAATCAAACCTTTCGAAAGGAAGGATAGTTAATGGGGTAAATAAGAAAATAAGGGAAAAGAAAAATCTCACAGTGGAATGGTAAAATATAATAATCAAATAAACAGTTCATGAAGCTGTTTTACAAATAACATTTTATTACACTTTTACAATATAGTCAGAGTTATACATACAGCAAGAATAAATAAATAATGCAGTAGAACAACATAATGAAGTGCAATAAGTATAATATATAGTAATAATATACTAAATCTTCGTCTTTGTTTTCCAAAAATAAGGTCTTCAACACTGAAATGCTCAGGCTGACCCGATCATAATGAAAAGACAAAAAACTCGAGTCTGAACTAAAAGATCTTAGGTAAATTAAATCAAAATAAGTAAATATTAGTATAACGGCTTCAGAGATGTTTACGGGATTTTACATCTCCTATCCAGTGTCTAACATGCGTGCAATAACTTAAGAGATGTTCGGGATTCAATCTCTTAAGGATTCGTTAAATAATCTACATGCATAATACAATACGCTATTATAATATGTCTACAGTAAAGTATTAAAATAGCATTCGTACCAATATCACCCTTAGCATATTTTTATAAATGTCGTAATCTATACAATACCGTAATTCCTCCGTAAACTAGAGGGCTATCTGAGGGGACTCCATAGTGTACGACACAAAAAAACTCGTAGTGGGCTCGATAAGGCTTATGACAAGGCACATAAGGCAATGCCAAGGGTAGGATACTACCGTTTTGCAGAACCGGGCTGGTAGTACGCATAGCAGCTACTATTGCCCACCTCAGAGCACACTCCCATAATCAAATCGAAGATGGCCACTAAATCGATCACAAAGTAACAGATATGATATCGAAGAAACATGTCCGATCAAAGGAGCGACCTCACTTGACCTAGGTATAGCTCATGTTTTAGTCATATCAAGCTGACCCAATGGGGTTAGGGCTGCATTCATACCTCATACATTAGCTTTCGCTAGTCCATCCTACATCATTCCGGATTCTCCACCACATGCATAGTTATTAAAGTGGTTTTTGCTATTGGCAGAGAGTATGATAATATTCAATCCCGGTCTCTTTAACAACAAAAACGCTTATTTCACACTGGTTGGTTCTTTTACATTTCCAAAACCGATTTATAATTGATACTAAATGTCATATTCACTTCAAAATCGTGTCACTTTGAAATTATATTCACTTTCGAAATCATTATTCACTTTAAATCATGTTCATTTTCAAAATCATAACCATAAAATAGGTTAAATCATCATATCAAAAAATTCGCATTTAAATCAATTAAATCAAAATCATTACAGTTCCAACTTTAAACAGTTTGGATATTGAAAGTAGTTTATATATATTGGGATGGTTATACATTAAAATAGTTTATACGTTAAAATAAATATTAAAAGATGTTTATAATTTAAAATTATATATATATATATATATATTAAAATAGTTTATATATTAAAAATAGGTTATAAATTAAAATACTTTATATATTAAAATAGGTTATAGCCTCAAAATAGTTTATATATAAAAAATGTTTTATATATTAAAATAAGTATAGATTAAAATAGTTAATGTGTTAAAAATTATTAATATATTAAAATGGTTTATATGAGAAAAATATTTTATATGTTAAAAGAGTTTGTATCGAAAATAGTTTCAAATCAGAATTGTTTTTTCCAATTTCACAAATCAATTCAAATCAACCTTAGTTCCAGAAATTCAATTTAAACCAATCTCGGTTTAATAATTTCAATTCAAAAGGCTAAAGGTTTCAATTCAAATTCTCATTAAAACTATTTCAATTTAAATGGATTTCAAATCCATGTTTTAACTACAAATTTAAACCACTTCAAATTCAATAGGTTTCAACGTTTAAATATTCAAACATTTACAATAACTCAATTTTTGATAAATTTTATTTATATTTCAAAATTCAACTTTAAGATTCCAATTTAAATTCCTTAAAAAATTCATTTAAACTAATTTCAATTTCAACATTTTAAAGCTTGGAAAATAATTCAGTTCAAATAAATCTAATTTTATTTCATCATATCAATTAAATGGATTCAAAAATTAAGGATTTAATATCATTTAGTTTAACCAATCCGGTGTCCGTATATAATTTTCTACCCTATGGTAAAGTGATGCGGATGTAACGACCCGTAAAATTTAACCGGTTTTAGTAACGTATTTAATTGAAATTTTGTGAAGTTATAAATGATAAAATTTTGAAATATAAAATTTAATATTTGAAATGCGTCCAGTTAAATATAACAACCGGTAAATTTTCGTCCGAAAATATGAAAGTTTATTTCGTGCGTAAATTTACTTCAATTTAATCAGTTAAAAAGCGATGAAAATAAAACGTTTTTAAAACCAAAATATTTTTACATAGAAAAATTCTAAACCATCTTTTGAGCAAGTTGTCAGTTTGTCGTTTTTCCAAATTCGGACATCTTTGGCTCCGTCGACCTTAATTTTCTGCGAATTTCATGCATTTTTCGCTAGTATAAAAATTCGAATTTTTATAATTCAATCGAATCACTTATATCTAGATATCGTTTTAACCGTCTCATCGCGCTGGACACCATGGTATATTCACTTCTGTGTTTCGGTGTTCGGTTCGCGACAAAATCCACGAAACGGGTAGTGTATCGGTACCCATTTTGAGTTTAGACTGTTCTATAACCTTTCAATTATCAACCATTTGAAAAATCAACGGACATTTGTTTTATTATTTCATAAATTCTTGTGCCTGACTTTCTCACTTACCTATATTCAATTCATGTGCTAGTTCCAACATATATTGGTTGGACTCTCCATTTCATTCTCTGCAAATCTATTTTCACTTTCACCAAACATTTTTTTTACTTGAATACTATTCGTTCTTTGCTTTCTTCCTTTGCCTAAGTATATTTACATTTTTTTTCAATCAGTTGCTCATGTATTTTGATTGGGACTGCTGCTATTTCCTTTGCAATCTATGCGAAGGAAAAACACATGTAGCCAACCCTTGCCATCTTCTTCTTTGCCTCACAGCACTTTAACCAATCCAAACCCGCCCCACCATTTCATGTTGCAATCGCCACCGTCCACCCGAACCACGAAGCCGAGCAACTCCATTTCGCCCACCACAGCCGCATGAAAAAAAAAACTACCAGCCTCACCGACGAGACACGTTCCCTGCGATCCAGCAACATCCACATGCCGACCTCCTCTATGCCACAGCCGAAGCAACCATAAACCTCATCTCCACCGTCCGTTTCCCCTCTCTCTTCCATGCGAGCGGCCAAAAAAAAAAGAAAAAAAAAAGAAAAAAAAAACACTCCTGCCTCCTTTCAACTCACCAGCCGAACCACCTACCTCACACGAGCTTCGTCTCCCACCTAGCAACAAAACCTAAACCACTGTAAGCACCCATTGCCTCCTCCCTAACCTCCTCTTCTCTGTCGGCCAACAACTCAAACCCGAGATCTGCACCGCCTCCGAAGCACCGCACTGCCACCGTCACCTCTCTCCTGCTCCGCCCATTCCCTGTAGCCGCGCCTCCCCTCCTCTTTGTTTTCCTTCCTAGTCACCGCTCTTCCCATTGTTTTTGTGACGCCCCACCTCTATACCCACGCTAGCCAAGAACACTACGGTGTAGTGCTATCAACTAGCACGGAGAATAAGGCTGTTGAGGAGCGGCCATCAATAGTTGGCCTTACACTAGTATTGGTTATCTCAATGGGAGTGGTATATAAATATATTTTCTTTCATTTTCCATCTCTGATTTATTTTCTCCCATCGACATACCCCAATTCCAGTATAAAACGAACTACGATGGTTCGTAATAGTTTAGAACAATAAATATAAAATATCAACACAGATAATATAGATGCGGAACACATATGAAACAGAAAGTCTCATATATATATATATATAATAACTGATGTCAGTTACAATACATTCACACGGTACATATGATTCAACTACAACAGTCGACTAAGGAAATTACATATACAAGTACATTAACGTATTTAATATACTGAACACATATCTTCCTATACAATTTTACAGACTATTACAAATGACGACGACTACTTCAAAAGATATGAAAGAACTTCATAGCTCTAGCAGCAACCCAAAGCAGAATATCTACAACCTGAAATACTCGGTCTGACCCGAGTATTAGATTCAAAAGAAAATAATACTCGGATCAGTCTAATTCAAACTCAGTTATTAGTGCGCAGAAGCAATAATAATTAAATAATGAATAGACGACAGTAATTAAGCCAAATCAAAATGCAATTCAGAATATTGAATTGAATAAACAAAACAGTTCAAAACCATTGAAATATCAATTAAAATATTAAGATGAGTAGGGCTGCAGTACACGCACGCGTGTACTGCCTCGCCACTACAGCACATGAACTACGCAAAATATTAATAAATCAAAACAAAATAGAATATCACAAAACCATACCGTGTGGCTGCAGTTCACGCTTGCGTGCACTGCCTTGCCACTATAGTGACGATGTACCCAATGAATACCGTGTGGCTGCAGTTCACGCTTGCGTGCACTGCCTTGCCACTACAGTGATGATGTACCCAATGAAAATTCACAACCAAACACAAGATCAAACCCGAGTCATCGGATTCAACTCAAGTGTAATTCGAAAATCAATCCAAATGCACATGGCAGTGACATGATGAAACAGTGCTAACAAACAAATAATGGCAGTGGTACCAACATGAAGACACAGTGGAATAAGGTGACAGCAAGAGAGACACAAACTCAATAATACTCAAAAACCAAGGCACTCTACACAATAGAGGCACAACCCAAAATATGATATGCCTCAAAGTCCAACAGTACTAACAGATAAGGTTTGAGCACAAGGAAATGCAACGGTGCTTCTTATAAATGAAAGACTGGACGATAAGTAATCGTGTACATACGTGGTTAATGAAACCAAATACTACATGAAACAGGTATGCAAACCAAATGCCATCAAGGTCAAAGACATAAGAATTTAAACATGACCGACAGCGCAGTAATGTATATGCAAGAAATTGCTGCAGTGAACAAGATCAGTTCACGGCACATGGACAAGCACATGAATGTTATGGCAACAGTTCAAGGCAACAGTAACAACTAATATGCAAACTATGTCATATATGAAACAGTGGCAAATTGCATGGTCAAGTTCAAGTGTGCTACAGAGGGGGTAATGCAACCACAACAGACTCAAGAGGAATGAAACTGGGTCAAGCAACTGTGACATCAAGTATGATCAAGACCAAATGCAAACAACAGTATACAAGTGATCAAGTGGCCTGAGACAATGACAAGGGAATGCAACTCTACTCCATATACATGACAACCAGAACAAATGTCACTGCAGTATGAAGGTCACAGTAGACAACATGGAGCATAAGACTTATTGCAATAAAAAAAATCAAGTTACAAGTCAACATGACTAGAAGGTAAATTAAGCATCATGTACGCAACAGGGATAGAACACCTCAGTGAGTATATGCCGAAGTCAGAGACAAGTAGCAGTATGCAAAAATGGAGTGTGTGCAACATGATGAAGCAGGGATGATACAAACACTTAATAAGCCTCAAAACAGCATAATGATGTATCCAAGAAAGCCATAATATACAGGTAAACTTATACAATGCAGTAGAAACATGCATACAAATATAAATGTATGCAAGACACCCTACATATGTACTCAGATGGGCTGCAACTGGAAATGCAGTGGTAGATCAAATGAAGTGCTCAATGAAAGTGGAGCAACAGGACATAAATGACACTACACAGCAGCGTGCAGTCACAAATAGTCAAGTTCAACTAAATGCACTCTCAAGCCAAGGCAGTAAGCAGCAGAAGTTCATGTGATCAGAAAGACAAAGCGAGCAAATACTAATACAAGTGTGCGTGTATGTCTATATATATAAAACACATACATATCTATACCCAATGCAACAGCACCAGTATAAACAAGTGACCTAGGTAGTTCGTACAAAGCTAGAAAAGATTTCATACTGCAATTAAAAGCAATGCCAAGTTTAAACTTAAGAATTAAGTAGCAGTTTGAACGAAGACAGTAATTACGAAGTCCACAAAAGTCAATATCAACAAAAGAATTCGTGACAGTGGTGGTCACGAAATCAACCTCACAGCAAAACAATCAAAAACAAATCAAAGTGATTGAAGTCAGAAATCAATGCTGAGCCTATCAAGTTACAAAATCAACATTGATAAAATCAGGACGAGGCCGAGACAATCGAAAATAAAATAAGCAGAATAGGGCGAACAATTCGAATTAGATGTGAGTGGGAAAGCACTCACCTGTGTTTCGAAGCAATTAGAAGCACGAACGATCGACGCTTCTTGAGAGTGCCCAGCGCGACCTCGAAGAATTATGAAAACCCTAATTTTGAAAAGGGGGACGAACGAGACCACCGCCATTTTTATTTCTTCGTTCGATTTTTCTTTTTAGGGTTCGTGAATGGGAAGTATGAAAGAAAAACAGGGGGAACGGGTTTCTTTATTAAATTTTCACGGCCCAAACAAAAACTCGTGGACCATTTATTATTTTTAAAAAAATATCAAAGCCCCTCAAACTTAATAACCATTTGTAATTTAAATTTTAATTTAAATTTTAAAAACTTCAAAATGGCAATTGACGAAAAAAATATACATCGTTTTAACGTCGATTATGAATTGACGCGAATATCGGGTTGTTACAGACTCCCCTCCTTAAAGAACTTGCGTCCTCGCAATCTTAAGAAATAAATGGGCAAAAGGTAACAACCCCAAAACACAACGACACAAGATGGAGAATTTTGAAATTGAAAGTTCAACATAAAGAGCATGAAAGAGAAAACCTGAACGTGTTTGCTCGATGAATTCCCTGAATTCCGGAGTGAAATCCATAGGATTTGAGAACCATTGAGAATTTCCACAAGAGGAACATCTTTATTTCGAAGGTGCTACACCCCCGAAGCAATGATGTGAATATAAGGTTGCTCAAGAATAGAAATCGGAAATCCCTAAGGCATTTCCGTAATTGGAAGACGTAGAAACGTCATGAATAGTAGAAAATTGAGCGGTACACCGGCGTAGTACAATAAGAACACCAAAGAAATCTTTTAATTTCATAAAAGAAATTCACAAATTATCAACAAAATCTAATTATCAATAGATAATTCAGAAATCTCAATCACAAATATTCGATTATTCAAAAACATAATCAAATCAACAAGTATTCGATTATCAAAATCGAAAATCAATCTTAAATCACAAATATTTAATTATCACAAACGATAATTAAATCTTAAATCGCAAATGTTTAATTATCACAAACGATAATCAAACCAAAAATATCTAATTATCACAAACGATAATTAGAAACAATAAATATCTGATTATCAAAAATGATAAATCAGAAATCATAAACATCCAATTATCAAAACGATAATCAGAAATTACCACAACGGTAATCAAATTTCAAATCACAAATATTTAATTATCACAATTGATAATCAAATCTCAAATCGCAAATGTTTAATTATCACAAATGATAATCAAACTACAAATATCTAATTATCACAAACGATAATTAGAAACAATAAATATCTGATTATCAAAAACGATAAATCAGAAATCATAAACATCCAATTATCAAAACGATAATCAGAAATTACCACAACGGTAATCAAATTTCAAATCACAAATATTTAATTATCACAATTGATAATCAAATCTCAAATCGCAAATGTTTAATTATCACAAATGATAATCAAACTACAAATATCTAATTATCACAAATGATAATTAGAAACAATAAATATCTGATTATCAAAAACGATAAATCAGAAATCATAAACATCCAATTATCAAAACGATAATCAGAAATTACCACAACGGTAATCAAATTTCAAATCACAAATATTTAATTATCACAATTGATAATCAAATCTCAAATCGCAAATGTTTAATTATCACAAATGATAATCAAACTACAAATATCTAATTATCACAAACGATAATTAGAAACAATAAATATCTGATTATCAAAAACGATAAATCAGAAATCATAAACATCCAATTATCAAAACGATAATCAGAAATTACCACAACGGTAATCAAATTTCAAATCACAAATATTTAATTATCACAAACGATAATTAAATCTCAATTATCTGATTATCAAAAATCACAAATTTTCAATTAACGGGTCCGAAATTAACCGAAATAGCAAACGCACATGACCCATAACCACGAGTTTTACTAAATCGTTTAATTCACTTCATCGTTTCCTTGAAAGTGCAAAATTGTGTATTTTAAATAAATAACATTTTACGTTCTCAAACGGACAAGTCCGGAATTAAGCGAATCAGTAAAAGAAAGGGGTCATAGTCCTCGATTTTTCTGAAACGTTTAATTCGCTTCCTCATTCTTTTGAAAGCGCAAATCGTAAAAATTTTGAAAACAATTTTGATTTATATTTTGAAATATTTTGAAGAAAAACAAATTTTTAAAACACGTGATTAAAATAGCAATGTCAGTAGCAACTTCGACATACGTCAAAATTTCATCGAAATAATTGGCATCAAAATATAATACCAATGAATTTTCGTTCATCAAAAATGTCACAAGAATCTTCTCAAAGATAGAAAGGGATATCATACCCTAAACTTGTATTCATAACAAGTCAATAACACACGAATTCACCAATGCACAAGAATTGATAAAACTTATCAATAGAAATCACGAAAATTGGTGAAGCACAAATTCTAGAAATCTACACAAGAAATCCAGAAATCACAAGATAAGAGTATGAGAACTCGAACGGGAGTATGAAAACTCGAACGGAGTATGAAAACTCGAACGGAGTATGAAAACTCGAACGGAGTATGAAAACTCGAACGGAGTATGACATACAATAGAAGATATGGCATAACATAAAATATCCATATTATCATACTGCTATAAGTATGTAAATAATGATCAACAGGAGATCAACCGACATGAGGTATGGAATAAATATGAAATACCCATACTGACATACAATTATAAGTATGTAAATAATGATCAACAGGAGATCAACCGATAAGAGATAATCAATATCACCAGAATCTTCTCAAAGATCCAAAGAGGTATCATACCCCAAATTTGTACTCATGACAAATAATTAACATATGAATTCACCAATGCACAAAAATAAGCGAAGCATAAAATTTCCAGAAATCAACATAAGGAATCTAGAAATCACAGAAAAAGGGAAAGAGGCCTATCACATGACGGTCCGAAGACCAAGGGGAGCTACCCCACATGTGTGAATGGAATCACACAGATTGAGGTCAAGACTAACCAAAAAGCAGAAAGGTATGTGTGAATGGAATCACACAAGTGGTGTTTAGTCTGACCATCAGAACGATCATCATGATCAACGAGGAGTGTCAATTACACTAAGCATGTGTGAATGGAATCACACAGATTGAGGTCAAGACTAACCAAAAAGCAAAAAGGTATGCGTGAGTGGAATCACACAAATGGTGTCTAGTCTAACCTTGCAATGAAAGAGACATCGCGCAATTGCTAGTCTAATTCATAAAGCGATCATCAAGATCAACGAGAAGTGTCAATTACACTAAGCTAGTGAATATAAAAGTTTAGCTTCATGTCCCATAACCACTAGCTTAACTTAAATATTTACGAACAAATTGTAGATCTTCACTAGAAAAATGTCACAAGTGGTTCAATCGAACAAGTCCAAAAATTAACCGACGAAGTAAACGCAAGCGTTTCATACCACTTGTTTTGCTAAGCCGTTTAATTAGATTTCTCATACGAGTGAAAATAAAGGTTTGTATATACTAATAGATCAGAAAATGGTTTAAGAAAAGATTTTGATATTGAAAATAGAGTTGAAAACATTTTGATAAAAGAGTTTTGATATTTACTACTAGTATTAAAACGTTTATATATTTTTTTAAAGTGACAAATCACAAAAATGATTGTAAAATCAATCAATCACAAGAATTCACATACGAAGACGTGAATAGAATCCAAAGAAATCGATACCGAATTCATCGAAAGGTATGTTCACAAAAATTCCCGAAGAAATGGTCATCAAAGTTGCTAATAAATGATAGCAACAAATCGGGAAATTAACAAGAATCGATTAAATTTGGAAACCAAATCAATTCACTAAAATTCACATTCGAAGACGTGAATAAAAACCAAAGAATTCGATTCTTAAATCCATCAAAGTAGGAATATCCAAAAATTCCAGAAATAGAAGTTATCAAAGTCGACAAAGAAGATAACAACTAATCGGAAAAGAAGAATCGATTAACAATTGGAAAAACAAAGCAGAACGAGCATAAATGCATAAATAACTTCAACAAAAATAAAAATCGAGTCAATGTCGAAGTCAACAATTAATGGCCCTAATAGAGTACAAAACGATTCAACATCATCATAAAAGGACTCAACGGCAAACCAAATCAGAGTCTTGGAAATCACGAATTTAGAAATTTCTCAAAAACAAAGTGACCGAAGTCGAATGGAATTCAAGCAGAGGAAAACATAAAATATCAAGTTCGGAATCGCTGAGATTCGAACAAAATCAATCATCGGCTAAATCAAATCAAAGCCGAAAACACAAGAATCAAAATCAAATGCATATGAATAAGCGTTAGCAATTCATACCTAACAATCAAAGACAATCATATGCAAATACGAGAGATTAAACGTCGACAAATAGTTGTAACATATGTACTATCTAAGTTATGTTTTATATTTGTTCTAAACCCCAGGCTCTGATACCAAGCTGTGACGCCCCACCTCTATACCCACGCTAGCCAAGAACACTACGGTGTAGTGCTGTCAACTAGCACGGAGAATAAGGCTGTTGAGGAGCGGCCATCAATAGTTGGCCTTACACTAGTATTGGTTATCTCAATGGGAGTGGTATATAAATATATTTTCTTTCATTTTCCATCTCTGATTTATTTTCTCCCATCGACATACCCCAATTCCAGTATAAAACGAACTACGATGGTTCGTAATAGTTTAGAACAGTAAATATAAAATATCAACACAGATAATATAGATGCGGAACACAGATGAAACAGAAAGTCTCATATATATATATATATATATATATAATAACTGATGTCAGTTACAATACATTCACACGGTACATATGATTCAACTACAACAGTCGACTAAGGAAATTACATATACAAGTACATTAACGTATTTAATATACATGAACACATATCTTCCTATACAATTTTACAGACTATTACAAATGACGACGACTACTTCAAAAGATATGAAAGAACTTCATAGCTCTAGCAGCAACCCAAAGCAGAATATCTACAACCTGAAATACTCGGTCTGACCCGAGTATTAGATTCAAAAGAAAATAATACTCGGGTCAGTCTAATTCAAACTCAGTTATTAGTGCATAGAAGCAATAATAATTAAATAATGAATAGACGATAGTAATTAAGCCAAATCAAAATGCAATTCAGAATATTGAATTGAATAAACAAAACAGTTCAAAACCATTGAAATATCAATTAAAATATTAAGATGAGTAGGGCTGCAGTACACGCACGCGTGTACTGCCTCGCCACTACAGCACATGAACTACGCAAAAGATTAATAAATCAAAACAAAATAGAATATCACAAAACCATACCGTGTGGCTGCAGCTCACGCTTGCGTGCACTGCCTTGCCACTATAGTGACGATGTACCCAATGAATACCGTGTGGCTGCAGTTCACGCTTGCGTGCACTGCCTTACCACTACAGTGATGATGTACCCAATGAAAATTCACAACCAAACACAAGATCAAACCCGAGTCATCGGATTCAACTCAAGTGTAATTCGAAAATCAATCCAAATGCACATGGCAGTGACATGATGAAACAGTGCTAACAAACAAATAATGGCAGTGGTACCAACATGAAGACACAGTGGAATAAGGTGACAGCAAGAGAGACACAAACTCAATAATACTCAAAAACCAAGGCACTCTACACAATAGAGGCACAACCCAAAATATGATATGCCTCAAAGTCCAACAGTACTAACAGATAAGGTTTGAGCACAAGGAAATGCAACGGTGCTTCTTATAAATGAAAGACCGGACGATAAGTAATCGTGTACATACGTGGTTAATGAAACCAAATACTACATGAAACAGGTATGCAAACCAAATGCCATCAAGGTCAAAGACATAAGAATTTAAACATGACCGACAGCGCAGTAATGTATATGCAAGAAATTGCTGCAGTGAACAAGATCAGTTCACGGCACATGGACAAGCACATGAATGTTATGGCAACAGTTCAAGGCAACAGTAACAACTAATATGCAAACTATGTCATATATGAAACAGTGGCAAATTGCATGGTCAAGTTCAAGTGTGCTACAGAAGGGGTAATGCAACCACAACATACTCAAGAGGAATGAAACTGGGTCAAGCAACTGCGACATCAAGTATGATCAAGACCAAATGCAAACAGCAGTATACAAGTGATCAAGTGGCCTGAGACAATGACAAGGGAATGCAACTCTACTCCATATACATGACAACCAGAACAAATGTCACTGCAGTATGAAGGTCACAGTAGACAACATGGTGCATAAGACTTATTGCAATAAAAAAAAATCAAGTTACAAATCAACATGACTAGAAGGTAAATTAAGCATCATGTACGCAACAGGGCTAGAACACCTCAGTGAGTATATGCCGAAGTCAGAGACAAGTAGCAGTATGCAAAAATGGAGTGTGTGCAACATGATGAAGCAGGGATGATACAAACACTTAATAAGCCTCAAAACAGCATAATGATGTATCCAAGAAAGCCATAATATACAGGTAAACTTATACAATGCAGTAGAAACATGCATACAAATATAAATGTATGCAAGACACCCTACATATGTACTCAGGTGGGCTGCAACTGGAAATGCAGTGGTAGATCAAATGAAGTGCTCAATGAAAGTGGAGCAACAGGACATAAATGACACTACACAGCAGCGTGCAGTCACAAATAGTCAAGTTCAACTAAATGCACTCTCAAGCCAAGGCAGTAAGCAGCAGAAGTTCATGTGATCAGAAAGACAAAGCGAGCAAATACTAATACAAGTGTGCGTTTATGTCTATATATATAAAACACATACATATCTATACCCAATGCAACAGCACCAGTATAAACAAGTGACCTAGGTAGTTCGTACAAAGCTAGAAAAGATTTCATACTGCAATTAAAAGCAATGCCAAGTTTAAACTTAAGAATTAAGTAGCAGTTTGAACGAAGACAGTAATTACGAAGTCCACAAAAGTCAACATCAACAAAAGAATTCGAGACAGTGGTGGTCACGAAATCAACCTCACAGTAAAACAATCAAAAACAAATCAAAGTGATTGAAGTCAGAAATCAATGCTGAGCCTATCAAGTTACAAAATCAACATTGATAAAATCAGGACGAGGCCGAGACAATCGAAAATAAAATAAGCAGAATAGGGCGAACAATTCGAATTAGATGTGAGTGGGAAAGCACTCACCAGTGTTTCGAAGCAATTAGAAGCACGAACGATCGACGCTTCTTGAGAGTACCCAGCGCGACCTCGAAGAATTATGAAAACCCTAATTTTGAAAAGGGGGACGAACGAGACCACCGCCATTTTTATTTCTTCGTTCGGTTTTTCTTTTTAGGGTTCGTGAATGGGAAGTATGAAAGAAAAAAGGGGGGAACGGGTTTCTTTATTAAATTTTCACGGCCCGAACGAAAACTCGTGGACCATTTATTATTTTTAAAAAAATATCAAAGCCCCTCAAACTTAATAACCATTTGTAATTTAAATTTTAATTTAAATTTTAAAAACTTCAAAATGTCAATTGACGAAAAAAAATATAAATCGTTTTAACGTCGATTATGAATTGACGCGAATATCGGGTTGTTACAGTTTTCCTGCCATCGATTGTAAGCATGTAAGTTATAGTACCTTTTATATTATATATCATATTGTACTGTATAGGGTTGTGATGGTATTGATAAAGTATACATATGTTCAAAATAAGGCTTACTAACTTACTTTTATGTTTGTATTTATTTATAGCAATGTTAAGTACGGGTTCCATGATTTAAGTATATATAATGTGTTAAGTTGTATAATATGTTGTATATTATTTTATAAAAAATTATATATTGTACGTATATATCTATAGTAGGCATAGAAAATATATGTAAGCATTGTTAAATAATAGGTAGATGTAAGTATATGAATATGGTTGGGTTCCTTCCTGTATTATTAACTGTTGTCTGCATATTTATAGATAGTATAGAGATTGGAGAAATGCTTCATTATATATGTATATACTGTAAACTTTGGATTTTTATAAATATTATATGAATTATATGATGTTTATAATATAAGTATCTCTTTTACGTGGGGTTCTAAAGCGTGTACATATATGCTTGATTTTAACTATAGTTCATAAATCTTATAGTATTTTGTTTACGTCTTATATATATATATATAGTTTTATATCTGTCTTTTGTATAAATTTATATGTGGATAAATTATACAAGTATAAAATCAACTATATGTATATATATGTCTATATTAACATTTGTCTATAAGGTTACAGTATATATGGATGCTAGTATACATTGGTGTAATTTGAAACAATGACTTTAATTTGTATATATTATTTTTATATTTGTCTTAAAATAAAATATTGATTTCAAAGAAATAGTAATAACACATATAATTTCCGTTTCTATCAAAATGATCTGATTGGTTTCATCAAATTCTGATTTATCAGCTTTGTTCGTCGATTCGTGCCAATCTAGCTTGTTTGGGAGTAGTGCTTGCATCCGTAACTCAAATTCAGTGTCATATATCTCTAGCCTCGAAAGGTGAGCAATCACTCACGATTAATATTCTTTTATTTATTAAATTTGATTTCAATTGGAACGACAATTGAAATATACTGCTGTTATTTATTGCTCTGTTATTTATGTATCAGTTCACCTTTGACATCTGACACCGTTATCTGTTATGTATGCAATAATAATCCAATTTGGTTGATATTTGATTGATTGTTTGCTGTTAATATTGGATGTAAATTGTAATGTATAAAGTGATAAATATTATGCAATTGAATTTGACGTAGGATAGTTTAAAAATTTTGAATTGACATATGTGTTGACTTTGATTAGTTAATTTGAATAATATGACCCCTTTTAGTTGTTAAGTTATTTGACACGTAGAATTTGACAAATTATACTTTGAACCTTTGAACGTATATTGGGTTAATTGTTGTAGTATTAAATTTGAAATTGAAATGGAACGACAAGTGGAAAAACCGAAATGTAATAATCTTTAGTCTACATGAAATGATAGTGTAGATTCTAGAGATAATTATATTTATTCGCACAAACAACAATGCGAATTAATACGATTATTTCGGGATTATTTGAATTAATTATTGTATTGTTATTGATTGTTGTTATTGCTTGTTTATTTACTTTGACACCATCCCAGTTATCACACTGCAAGTTCCCTTTATTATGTTTGATCTTGAATTGAAATTGGAATCGGGTTGAAATGATATATACCCAAATGAATCTGACCTAGGATAGAGAATTAAATTAAATCTGATTGGTCAATAATTTGAAACAAATATTTTATTCGAGCAAAGATAAGTTTTGAAATGAAGTTGGAATTTGAATTTTATAAAAAAAAAATGTAAAGATTGAAATCTGAAACAAATATTAACGTAGTGATTGATGAAAGGACGTTGTTTGGAATTTAATTATTTAATAATTAAATTGGAATTATTAATAAATAATTTGAAATTAGCAATAATTGAATTTTTGAAATTATTAAGTTGAAATCATTTAATAATTAAATTTGAAGTTATAATTAAGTTTGGAATTATAATTAAGTTTGAAATTATTAAGTTGAATTTATAATTAAGTTGAAATGATTTGATAATTAAGTTTGAATTCATAATTAAGTGGAAATGATTTAATAATTAAGTTTGAATTTATAATCAAGTTTGTAATTATTAAGTTTTGAAATTATTAATAATTAAGATTGAAATTATTTAATAATTGAATAAGATTTAATTACTTGATAATTAAATAAAAATTGAATTCTTTGATAAGAAAAGTTGAACTTTTGAATAAGTGGATTTGAACTTCGTTAATAAATGAAATTGAGTTCTTTATTTATTAAAGTTTTGGAAAAATTATGTGGTAAGTTAATAAGAGAAATTGAAACTTCTCGATTATGTGGAATTTAGTCCTTTACTAATTGAGTTTGAAATTTGTAACGATGTCAATAAATAAGTGAAAATTGAATTTCTTTAACAAGAAAAAAAATGTGATTTATTGAAATGAATGAGATTTATTGAAATTAACGTAAGAATTGTAATTTAAAGAATTGATTTGACGAATTTATTTTATTTAAATTTGAAGTTTTGATATAATGAAGTTGAACGTAAGTAATTGATTTAAATGAATTGGAATTTAAATAGAAGTTGTTTTGAAGGATAAATTTACTTAGCGAATATTGAATGAAATTGATAAATGAATTTAATTTGATTTGAATGAAAATTAAACCATCTTAAATGATTTTGGAATGAAACTTATATACGAATTTAAATCAATATTTGAATTGTTTAAATAAAGGTTAAAATCGAATTATAAGATTTGAAATGGTAATTTGGAAGTTTTGAAACGTAAATTTTGGAAATTGATAGTGAAGGACAAACGAAATGTTGATTTACGAATTGAAATTGAAATTTGAATTTGATTTGTTTTGAAATATATTAAACGACCAATCGGTGTAATAATTACGAAAGTTATTAAAGAGACCGGAATCGGTTATGGATATACTCTCTATCTAAACCGAAAACCACTTTAATAACTATATGCGGAGTGATGATCCAGAATGAAGTGGTTGGAATGATGTACGCAATGACTGAAGAAAGAGAACGATAATGGATAGCCTTGACACTTGTGTCAAATTGGAAATGACTAAAATCAAGAGCCGTGCCGGGCCAAAAGGGGTTAGCTACCTCGAGCGAACACACTTCTTCGTAACTACTACTCATTACTTGTGATTGATTGGTGCACCCTCGGAATTTCAGGAGTGTTGTTTCGCGGTGTTGCGATCGCTGCGGCGATGCGTTCTCACCAGTCCGGATCAGGCAAACGGTAGTTTCACTACCTTGGGTATTGCCTCATGTGCCTTGTCATACTTGTATCCCTATATACGCGACCACTACGAATTTGTTTTGTGTTATACCTATGGAGTACTCCCTGATATCCCACTAGTTTACGGTGGAGTTTACAGTGCTGTATAGACTATGACATTTATATAAAATGTGTTAAGGGGGATAATGGTAACGCCTTAACACTATTTTGATACTTTATATTACTGATAGACATTATCTATGTAGCGTATACTACTACATAGTAGATAGTTTAACGGATCCTTAGAGGATGGTGATTCCAACATCCTTTGAGTTACTTGTATTTCGATTGCTATTTCACTTGAGTTGGATTTATTGATATGAGAATATTAATCCTGACTCGAGTGTCTTGTGTTTTTGCTTTACGCTCGGGTCAGACCGAGTGATCCAGTATTCGGGACTCACCTTTGGAGTTGGAGCTTTGCTTGAAGATCCAGCCATCTATTCTACTTCCAGTATTCGATGGTTCCAGTGGTATTCTGATTTGTACCTGATGTATTATATTACTCTTCTGTTGTAAACTTTGATGTATCTTATATATATATATATAGTAGCTTCATGAACTACTATCTCTTTTACTTCCGCTGCATATTATTACTCTATGTCTGTGATTCTGTGATTATTTATATACTGTATATCTGAGTTTTGCCAAATTTTAAATTAACAATTTGGTATTTGAATTATTCAAGTCTGACGTGTGCGGATGCGAATAATCTAAAATAGCGGGTCGTTACAGTTGGTATCAGAGCTTTTGGTAGCTCTAGGCAAAACTTAGCATATATGGTAAATGTGTTTACAGAATCACTCCCACTCGAGTTTCAATCTCTTCCTTTTGACTCAATTCCCTTGAACTTTGGAACGTTCCCTCGGTTTCGAAATTCATTCTTGTCCCTCACTATTCGTTTTTTTTAACTCTGGAGTATCCCATAACTCCACTTCGAATGATCTTTATAAGGAATCGGCAGTCTCGCCAACCTTCGAATTATTTATAAATGGGTGAAACTCCTTTATAATAGACATCGATTTACCGGAGATTTCTGTATCCTCGGTTTACGATGCTATCTATCTTCTGCTATGCCTGAATTCTATTTCTTAAGATCAAATGTTGATTTACCTCGAAATTCAGCATCGATCTTATTTTTGAAGTTACGGTCGACCCGGTTAAATTGTCGGTGAATTAAATAAGCTTATTCATCTCCCGATTCTGCTAATTTAATTATCTTGTCTTTAGTTTCGAACCTATCTTCGAATAAAAATTCTCTTTGATTTGCGTCCATCAAAAATTTGAATCCCTATCCTTGCTTTGAAACCCGTTATTGTATTATTGAGCGAGGAAGTGTATTTGTAAATTATATTTAAAATGTTTTGATATATATTGTGTTGTTTGAGTTGTTGATGTTGATTTGGATTTTCGATCGATTCGTCTGATCAACGCTATCGATAGGATTTCCAAAACACTTGAACAGAGCAAACTGACACAATACTGATTTCAAATTGGTAAATAAAATAGTTTTGCATGATTATATTTTATATAAGTCTAAATTTTTCTAAAAATAAATTGTTAATGAATTTGTTGTTTGAAATGATAATGTTTAATTTTCATTTATTGTTTTATAAACCATTGACTATTTCATAATATGAATAAATGAATTTATAAAATTTGGTTATAATTTGAATGGAATTTGAAGTGAATTTAAATTAGAATTTAAGGATTAAATTTTCGATAATTTCGAGTTATGGTTTTAAAATTTAAATGTGTATTGTTTAAAATTCTTTTCGAATAGGAATGGTTTTCAAAGAATTTAAATGATTCAATTTGAGCTCTTCTCTTTGTCGCTGGAAAATAATTTCGGTGATGACGGCCGCATCATCGACATTCATTTTCGAGTTTCAAAGTGGAGAGACTATTCTGTAGCCTTGCTACGGTTTGTTTTGGAAATAAATTAATTTGAAATTCTTAAAATATAATTTGATTTGTAATATATATTAATATATGATTTAAATCTGATTTGATATATTATATATATTTATCTACCTCTAAATAAGTTTGAAGTTACTCGAAAATTTAATTCTTAAATTTATGTTAAAGGATAATTTAAATTATAAAATGAAATCGAAATTTTAAATAAAAGTTTAAGACTAAATAATTAAATTAGAAAATTTTACTTGTATAATACTCAGTTTCATTCTATATAACTTACCTAAATTTTCAAAAGTTAATTATGTAATTGAATATTATATAGTATAAAATGATATTGAAGGAATGAATAAATAAATTTGTATGGTTATAATAAGTAAATATACTTAATAAAAAGTGATAAGATATATTAAGTAGAATAAATCTAATAATAATTTGGAATAAAGAAGAATTAAATTTGTCGAATAAACTATGATTATAATAAATGACTATTCAAATTACGATCTTTGAAATTGTTAAGTTAAGAAAATTGGATAATATACAATATAAATTGTCTTTATAAATAAAACGTGGGCGCGTATACTAAATGTTATTCACTTAAATTTTAATTATAAAATGTTTATGGAGGTGATTAACAAAATAGAAAATTTGTTTGAAAGTTGATAAATTGAATTAAATCAACTTAAGGGAATATCTTGAATTAATTGAATTTTAATTGAATTTCATTTGAAAGAAACCTTTTGTACCTAACATTAATAAATGTGAAATCAAATCAATTTAATGAAAATCTTGAATTTAAAAACAAATTGTTGAATATAAATTTATATGGTTTAAATTAATTGTTTATTATGTAATTCAAGTCTATTTTCTTTTGGTTGTTTCTATTCTCCTACTTCCTTCCTTTTCGAGGACGAAAAGTTTTGAGTGGGGGAGAATGTAACGACCCGCAAAATTTAACCGGTTTTAGTAACGTATTTAATTGAAATTTTGTGAAGTTATAAACGATAAAATTTTGAAATATAAATTTAATATTTGAAATGCGTCCAGTTAAATATAGCAACCGGTAAATTTTCGTCCGAAAATATGAAAGTTTATTTCGTGCGTAAATTTACTTCAATTTAATCAGTTAAAAAGCGATGAAAATAAAACGTTTTTAAAACCAAAATATTTTTACATAGAAAAATTCTAAATCATTTTTTGAGCAAGTTGTCAGTTTGTCGTTTTTCCAAATTCGGACATCTTTGGCTCCGTCGACCTTAATTTTCTGCGAATTTCATGCATTTTCCGCTAGTATAAAAATTCGAATTTTTATAATTCAATCGAATCACTTATATCTGGATATCGTTTTAACCGTCTCATCGCGCTGGACACCATGGTATATTCACTTCTGTGTTTCGGTGTTCGGTTCGCGACAAAATCCACGAAACGGGTAGTGTATCGGTACCCATTTTGAGTTTAGATTGTTCTATGACCTTTCAATTATCAACCATTTGAAAAATCAACGGACATTTGTTTTATTATTTCATAAATTCTTGTGCCTGACTTTCTCACTTACCTATATTTAATTCATTTGCTAGTTCCAACATATATTGGTTGGACTCTTCATTTCATTCTCTGCAAATCTATTTTCACTTTCACCAAACATTTTTTTTTACTTGAATACTATTCGTTCTTTGCTTTCTTCCTTTGCCTAAGTATATTTACATTTTTTTTCAATCAGTTGCTCATGTATTTTGATTGGGACTGCTGCTATTTCCTTTGCAATCTATGCGAAGGAAAAACACCTGTAGCCAACCCTTGCCATCTTCTTCTTTGCCTCACAGCACTTCAACCAATCCAAACCCGCCCCACCATTTCATGTTGCAATCGCCACCGTCCACCCGAACCACGAAGCCGAGCAACTCCATTTCGCCCACCACAGCCGCATGAAAAAAAAAACTACCACCCTCACCGACGAGACACGTTCCCTGCGATCCAGCAACATCCACATGCCGACCTCCTCTATGCCACAGCCGAAGCAACCATAAACCTCATCTCCACCGTCCGTTTCCCCTCTCTCTTCCATGCGAGCGGCCAAAAATAAAAAAGAAAAAAAAAACACTCCTGCCTCCTTTCAACTCACCAGCCGAACCACCTACCTGACACGAGCTTCGTCTCCCACCTAGCAACAAAAACTAAACCACTGCAAGCACCCATCGCCTCCTCCCTAACCTCCTCTTCTCTGTCGGCCAACAACTCAAACCCGAGATCTGCACCGCCTCCGAAGCACCGCACTGCCACCGTCACCTCTCTCCTGCTCCGCCCATTCCCTGTAGCCGTACCTCCCCTCCTCTTTGTTTTCCTTCCTAGTCACCGCTCTTCCCATTGTTTTGCTGCCATCGATTGTAAGCATGTAAGTTATAGTACGTTTTATATTATATATCATATTGTACTGTATAGGGTTGTGATGGTATTGATAAAGTATACATATGTTCAAAATAAGGCTTACTGACTTACTTTTATGTTTGTATTTATTTATAGTAATGTTAAGTACGGGTTCAATGATTTAAGTATATATAATGTGTTAAATTGTATAATATGTTGTATATTATTTTATAAAAAATTATATATTGTACGTATATATCTATAGTAGGCATAGAAAATATATGTAAGCATTGTTAAATAATAGGTAGATGTAAGTATATGAATATGGTTGGGTTCCTTCCTGTATTATTAACCGCTGTCTGCATATTTATAGATAGTATAGAGATTGGAGAAATGCTTCATTATATATGTATATACTGTAAACTTTGGATTTTTATAAATATTATATGAATTATATGATGTTTATAATATAAGTATCCCTTTTACGTGGGGTTCTAAAGCGTGTACATATATGCTTGATTTTAACTATAGTTCATAAATCTTATAGTATTTTGTTTACGTCTTATATATATATATATATATATATATATATATATATATAGTTTTATATCTGTCTTTTGTATAAATTTATATGTGGATAAATTATACAAGTATAAAATCAACTATATGTATATATATGTCTATATTAACATTTGTCTATAAGGTTACAGTATATATGGATGCTAGTATACATTGGTGTAATTTGAAACAATGACTTTAATTTGTGTATATTATTTTTATATTTGTCTTAAAATAAAATATTGATTTCAAAGAAATAGTAATAACACATATAATTTCCGTTTCTATCAAAATGATCTGATTGGTTTCATCAAATTCTGATTTATCAGCTCTGTTCGTCGATTCGTGCCAATCTAGCTTGTTTGGGAGTAGTGCGTGCATCCGTAACTCAAATTCAGTGTCAGATATCTCTAGCCTCGAAAGGTGAGCAATCACTCACGATTAATATTCTTTTATTTATTAAATTTGATTTCAATTGGAACGACAATTGAAATATACTGCTGTTATTTATTGCTCTGTTATTTATGTATCAGTTCACCTTTGACATCTGACACCGTTATCTGTTATGTATGCAATAATAATCCAGTTTGGTTGATAATTGATTGATTGTTTGCTGTTAATATTGGATGTAAATTGTAATGTATAAAGTGATAAATAGTATGCAATTGAATTTAACGTAGGATAGTTTATAAATTTTGAATTGACATATGTGTTGACTTTGATTAGTTAATTTGAATAATATGACCCCTTTTAGTTGTTAAGTTATTTGACACGTAGAATTTGACAAATTATACTTTGAACCTTTGAACGTATATTGGGTTAATTGTTGTAGTATTAAATTTGAAATTGAAATGGAACGACAAGTGGAAAAACCGAAATGTAATAATCTTTAGTCTACATGAAATGATAGTGTAGATTCTAGAGATAATTATATTTATTCGCACAAACAACAATGCGAATTAATACGATTATTTCGGGATTATTTGAATTAATTATTGTATTGTTATTGATTGTTGTTATTGCTTGTTTATTTACTTTGACACCATCCCAGTTATCACACTGCAAGTTCCCTTTATTATGTTTGATCTTGAATTGAAATTGGAATCGGGTTGAAACGATATATACCCAAATGAATCTGACCTAGGATAGAGAATTAAATTAAATCTGATTGGTCAATAATTTGAAACAATGATTTTATTCGAGCAAAGAATATGTTTTGAAATGAAGTTGGAATTTGAATTTTATAAAAAAGAAAATGTAAAGATTGAAATCTGAAACAAATATTAATGTAGTGATTAATGAAAGGACGTTGTTTGGAATTTAATTATTGAATAATTAAATTGGAATTATTAATAAATAATTTGAAATTAGTAATAATTGAATTTTTGAAATTATTAAGTTGAAATCATTTAATAATTAAATTTGAATTTATAATTAAGTTTGGAATTATAATTAAGTTTGAAATTATTAAGTTGAATTTATAATTAAGTTGAAATGATTTGATAATTAAGTTTGAATTCATAATTAAGTGGAAATGATTTAATAATTAAGTTTGAATTTATAATCAAGTTTGTAATTATTAAGTTTTGAAATTATTAATAATTAAGATTGAAATTATTTAATAATTGAATAAGATTTAATTACTTGATAATTGAATAAAAATTGAATTCTTTGATAAGAAAAGTTGAACTTTTGAATAAGTGGATTTGAACTTCGTTAATAAATGAAATTGAGTTCTTTATTTATTAAAGTTTAGGAAAAATTATGTGGTAAGTTAATAAGAGAAATTGAAACTTCTCGAATATGTGGAATTTAGTCCTTTACTAATTGGGTTTGAAATTTGTAACGAAGTCAATAAATAAGTGAAAATTGAATTTCTTTAACAAGAAAAAAATGTGATTTATTGAAATGAATGAGATTTATTGAAATTAACGTAAGAATTGTAATTTAAAGAATTGATTTGACGAATTTATTTTATTTAAATTTGAAGTTTTGATACAATGAAGTTGAACGTAAGTAATTGATTTAAATGAATTGGAATTTAAATAGAAGTTGTTTTGAAGGATAAATTTACTTAGCGAATATTGAATGAAATTGATAAATGAATTTAATTTGATTTGAATGAAAATTAAACCATCTTAAATGATTTTGGAATGAAACTTATATACGAATTTAAATCAATATTTGAATTGTTTAAATAAAGGTTAAAATCGAATTATAAGATTTGAAATGGTAATTTGGAAGTTTTGAAACGTAAATTTTGGAAATTGATAGTGAAGGACAAACGAAATGTTGATTTACGAACTGAAATTGAAATTTGAATTTGATTTGTTTTGAAATATATTAAACGACCAATCGGTGTGATAATTACGAAAGTTATTAAAGTGACCGGAATCGGTTATGGATATACTCTCTATCTAAACCGAAAACCACTTTAATAACTATATGCGGAGTGATGATCCAGAATGAAGTGGTTGGAATGATGTACGCGATGACTGAAGAAAGAGAACGATAATGGATAGCCTTGACACTTGTGTCAAATTGGAAATGACTAAAATCAGGAGCCGTGCCGGGCCAAAAGGGGTTAGCTACCTCGAGCGAACACACTTCTTCGTAACTACTACTCATTACTTGTGATTGATTGGTGCACCCTCGGAATTTCAGGAGTGTTGTTTCACGGTGTTGCGATCGCTGCGGCGATGCGTTCTCACCTGTCCGGATCAGGCAAACGGTAGTTTCACTACCTTGGGTATTGCCTCATGTGCCTTGTCATACTTGTATCCCTATATACGCGACCACTACGAATATGTTTTGTGTTATACCTATGGAGTACTCCCTGATATCCCACTAGTTTACGGTGGAGTTTACAGTGCTATATAGACTATGACATTTATATAAAATGTGTTAAGGGGGATAATGGTAACGCCTTAACACTATTTTGATACTTTATATTACTGATAGACATTATCTATGTAGCGTACACTACTACATAGTAGATAGTTTAACGGATCCTTAGAGGATGGTGATTCCAACATCCTTTGAGTTACTTGTATTTCGATTGCTATTTCACTTGAGTTGGATTTATTGATATGAGAATATTAATCCTGACTCGAGTGTCTTGTGTTTTTGCTTTACGCTCGGGTCAGACCGAGTGATCCAGTATTCGAGACTCACCTTTGGAGTTGGAGCTTTGCTTGAAGATCCAGCCATCTATTCTACTTCCAGTATTCGATGGTTCCAGTGGTATTCTGATTTGTACCTGATGTATTATATTACTCTTCTGTTGTAAACTCTGATGTATCTTTTATATATATATATATATATATATATATATATATATATATAGTAGCTTCATGAACTACTATCTCTTTTACTTCCGCTGCATATTATTACTCTGTGTCTGTGATTCTGTGATTATTTATATACTGTATATCTGAGTTTTGCCAAATTTTAAATTAACAATTCGGTATTTGAATTATTCAAGTCCGACGTGTGCGGATGCGAATAATCTAAAATAGCGGGTCGTTACAGCGGATATATATCATTTCAACCCGCAATAATTTAAATTTTCGGATATATATCATTTCAACCTGTCTCCCGAATCACAATTTGCAAATCCATAACATCGCTCAAGTTTATCATTTCAACCCATAACGATTTCTCCCTAATCTATAAGATCGATCGAATATATATCATTTCAACCAATAGTGATTTCCTAACAAAAACTCAAGGAACTTGCAGTGTGACACAACATATAAAATAAACGTAACATCAAATCATCCAGAATGTCAACAATTAAGCATCCATCACAATCATCATTCAAATCAACCAATAAATCACAACAATTAACTGGTTATCGTTATTTGGCATTTAATTAGCAATTCAAATCCAATAATAATTCAAATGGAAATTAAATTCAATATAAATTAAAATTAAGTTTGAATGACAATTTAAATATACAAACAGCAATCAATAAGTTCCAAATCATATCATAAAACTAATTTAACTAACATAAAATGATTTAGTATCCGTGAGTGGGTTAAATCACTCACCTTTGATTTTTCGTCGATTTAAAAATCCAAATAAAGCCCAATAATCTAACAGTCTCAGAATGCAGCCAAATCTGTTACATGTCATCTGAAATTTCAATACGTTCACAAGGAGAAAACCGCGTCCATATTCGAACTCGTATGCAAAAGTTATTAGCGTTAGGACGTTGAAATTCAAATTTAATTTAAAAATAAAATACAAGGGCAAAGTTGTAAATTCACATACCTCCTTGAACCCTAATTGAGCACGACACAACCTCGAACCCAAACCAACATGTAGCCGCCAGTAAGCATCTTTTCATCGTGCCACCATCGCCCGCCTTCACCACGATCAAGCCACGCCAATGAGTTCGCCTCTCCATGTCGCCCATCCTGGACCCTCCATGTCAACTCTGGTGCCTCCAGCTTTGTTTGCCACCGTCGCCTAGAACACTAATATCTAGCAATCTATGGAGCATCAAGACCGAACTAAACTGGTGGATCGACAGCGCCTCGCCTCCTATACAAACTAGCAACCTCTGATCAAACCACAGTCAAAGATCCGTCGTTAAACGGGAAACCCTAATATGGATGGTCGAGAAAGATCATCAATTCCAGGCCAAACCATGATTTGATTGCAAAACTGAATATTAGCAGTAGATTGCATTCGTCGAGAGCTTTCCAACGATATATAATATGACATAGTTTGAGGATTTAGATTTTCGATTTGAATTTGAATTCGAAATTAGGGTTTTGGGTTTTCAGCCATTGGGAAGGAGGAAGAAGCGGATAAATAAAGGGCGGCTAAGGTTAGAGAAAATCTATTTATATGGACAAAGAAAGATAAGAATGAATGGATAGATCGATTTGGGTCGAAACAATAACAACGACCTGAAAAGCCCGTTTTGTTTTCGAAATGAAAGTAGGTCATCCAATATATCGAAATATAGGTTTTCAATATTTTTAAATTCAATGGAACTAGTTCCAAGCCTAATTCCATTGTATATAGACGTTAGCTTTCAAAATCAAATTATATTCATTTAAATTTTTCTAATTGATTTCAACGCGTTTCAAGCCCGCACGATCAAACGATAAGTCTGATTGCCATGAAACTTGAAATCCTACAATAATTCACTATTACGGATTTGATGAAACAGGTTTCGTCGAAATGCGAGACAATGGCCAAAATAGCTAATTTTCACGTTAATTGATGAATTATTATTAAATTGGTTCAGTCAACTTTAGATTCCAATTAAAATGTTGACCATTTATCATTCTTGATTTCTTATAAATATATAATATATTAAAATAAATTTTCCATGTCAAATTCAATATTTATATATTGCACTAATTATAGCATTCAATTAGAACTATAATAAATTCATTAATTATCATTTAAATTCCAATAAATTCGTTTATTTTGATTTACTCATTTTACTTGAGCATCCAATACCTTATGGATATAATTAACATTAGTTTACATTTTATTACATTCCTTATTTTACAGTTATCATCTTTTACCATTTTAATTATAATATTTCAATTTCATTGATTCCATTAATTACCAATTTAATTCCTTATTTAAAATTATAACCCAATTAACTTTACAATTATTCCAATTGATTGAGGTTGCATTAAAACAGTTGTAATAACATCCAAACAACATTATTAAATCATATTCTAATTATTTTCTTATTAATAAATCATAAATTTTAATTTCTCTCAACATTAAAATTCAACATCTTATATAATTTAATATTTTTAATTATCAAAAATTACGAGTCATTACAGAGAACTTCAACTCTCTTCCTAAGCTTGAAATCTTTTGATTTGATGAAGCAAATGGAAACCTTACTTGCCTTGAAAACGAAGATGGTGTTTTTCTTTCTTTCTTTAGTTTATGAATTAAGTAAAATGAGATGAGGGCTTAGGTATTTACAAGTTCGGTTGCTTATCTTAGGAGGTAAGGTTGGATAATACTTACAAATAGGTCAGGTTAAAACAACATGATGATACTTAATAGGGCACATGTTAGAATAGCATTATGACACTTAAGATAATTATAGGGCATAGGTTGAAATAACATGATGGCACTTGAGATAAGTATTGGACATATGTTAAAATAGAATGATTTTTCTTAGGATAAGGTTTATCTTGGATAAGTTTGCAAGTATGAGTTAAATAAAGAAAGACTAAAATAGAGTAAAGTTAACATAGTATGATGATATTTAAAATAGGCTTAAATGAAGATAAACCTATATTTCTATGATGACCCTGAATTTTGGACAATTGAAATTTGAAAATTTAATTGATTTTTGATATTTGAATTATAGTTTAACTTGAATTTCAAATATCAGGATGAATTTGGCAATTTAATTATTGAATTTAATTATAGAAATTTGGGTAAAATTGTAAATCTTCAATTTTGAGCCTGTTAAAAATAATTTGATGGCTTAGAAAATTTATATTGATAATATTGAAGATGATAGAAGCTTCAGAATTGAATTTAAAACTGTTTTGTTCAGTATTGAATTTTATCGTTTAAATCGACGTTTAAAAATAGTCTTCCGAGGCATACTCTCGGAATTCGACGAAACCAGTTCCAATGGATCTGTAATATTGTATTATTATTGGATTTTAATTTCCGTAGCATTCGGAGTTGTCGTGTGATCGTACGATTAATAAACACATTGAAAATTAAATCGAAAATTCGATATTTTAACTGGTTCAAAAAGCTATCTTCTCCATACGATCGAATTTGGACTCGGAACCTTTTCCATCGCGTTCGGAATAGGGGTTTAACATTATAAACGCCTAGTGGCATGCTTCGATTGGAGGTCAAAATTTTGTGTTGCATTTGTCGAGACGATTTAAATTTAAATTTAAATTTTAAATATAAAAAATATTGTTGAAAGCCTTGCATAACACGTGTTGCAGTTTCAAACACATGTCTCCTGCAATTCTAAATCGCGTACAAATGTCCATTTCGTTTCTTTAAAAAATATAAATATATCGAACGATGAAAAAAAGGAAAAAAAACTGTTGCTTGAAAAAAATCATTGTTGCTGTTATAACTCCCGTGTCTCCTTCGTTCATAAAAAAATTGACAGTTCCAATAAATAAGAAAGGGAGAAGTATTTTTTTTCAATTTGGATAGGATTTCGATCGAGCTAGGGCTCGCGAGCATGAACGCAAAGACTCGCGTATAGGCAACACATCGGCTTCGATGGCGATCTCAATTGGCAATGCGATTGGGCGTGGTAGCTAGGCAGTGGCGCGGCGACGTCAGAGCACGGATGTAGTGGAAACGAAGGTGAATAATTTGAGCAAGGAACTGAGATGTCGATCGAGGCCTAGGGAGATTTGAAAAGTCGCGTGAGTGCATGGTTTTGGTTGCGGTGGCAATAGCTCTGGCGTTTGATTTGGAGAGGCGTGTAGCACGGTGGCTCACCTGAGCAAGTCGCGAGGGTTATCGGCATGTCCTCGAGGCGAGTAGGGGTGGTTCTCGAGCAAGTTCAGTGGCGAATTTCTGGTCGACCTCGATGTTGATTTTTTTTTTCTGGTAATCTTTTTTTCTTAATTATTTTACCTAATTACATTTTAGATTTTTTATATGTTAGGGAAATATATTTTTACAGAAAGTTTAAAATTTTGATTTCGAACAATTCTGTCTTTATTTAGTGTGTATATATATATATATAAGTTAGAAATTTTTTTATAAATTTTTTTTTTAATTTAACAAGAAATTGAAGATACAGTAAAGCAGAAAACGATTTATTATTTCAATTTAAGCTTTTATATTATATCTATATATGTTTACAATAGGGAGATAAATATATACAATATAAATATAGATTTTTGAATCGATAAATTTAATCTCTATGTATATGAAGTTTCAAGAATAATAATAAAATGTATGTACACACATTTTAGATTTACTAGGTTATTTTAAATTAATGTATTAATGGAAATTAATTTATTTAATTAACTTATATAATTAGTTTGGTTACTAAATATTGTTAAAGAAAATCAGTTTAAACCAAATCATTAGTTAATTAAATTTTAAAATGGTAATTAATTGTTCGATTATTTTGAATATTAATAAATTGTATAAATATTTATACAAGGTCCAAAATCATGAAGAAATAGTCGAGATGGAGTGGATTGCAAATTAAAGGTTTAAGGTGAGATCTTCTTACTCAATCGCTGATTTAATTTTAATAGTTAAATTTAAAATTGATTGATTGTGTGTTTGGATAATTAATTTATTATTAGTTATATTAGTTTAGACCCTATGCGCCACATAATAGCTGATGATATTATAGTAAACCCATATACCGCGATATTCCACCTCGAAGTGGAATTGGTATTATATATGTATTTGGAGTTGTTGATTTCCCGCATTATATAGCGGATGATATTTTTATACCATATACCTCGATATTCCACCTCGAAGTAGAATTGGTATTTAATTGTTGTTCTAACGTCTGTGGATGCAAGGAAATAGGTTGGAGGGATCCAACTGGATTCCTCAAATATTTAATTTGTTTCGTATGTTGTGTTATGATTATTTATAATCTGTGTGTGATTATTTGTGACTGAAACCATTAAAGGCTGTAATTTAGTCGTATATTTTTTTTTGGTATTGTAGGATACCAGAAATAAATAAAAATTTGATTTTGAAATTTGGGTAGAAAATTTATAATAAATTCATTCAAAAGGAATCGGGTTAATTTTAAAAGAAGAAAGTTTAAACAGATAAAGTTTTATCTTTGAAAACTTATCAAATAAATTCCAAAAATATGGGAAAATATTTTAATAAAGGAATTTCGAGTAATGTTGTTTAATAGTTGAAGAATTTATTTAAGATATGTATTTTAAATATTTGAAAGAGATAAAGGAATTTATCTCAAAAGGAAATAAATTTAGAAATTAAATTTGGAATTTAATTTGGAGTTGAAATTAATTTTAGAAATCGGTTTGGGAATTAATTTGAAGTTAAAATAAATCTTAGGAATCTATTAGGAAATTTGGTTTGGTGTTTTGGAAATAATTTGAGAAATCAATTTGAAATTGATTTGATATTGGAAAATTAATTTGGGAAATCAAATTGGAATTTGATTTTGTGTTTGAAATAAACTGGAAATCAATTTGGGATTTGATTTAGTTTGAAGATGATATTTGGGAATCAATTTAAAATTCATATATCAGTTGATATTCGGAAATGTAAATTCACAACGGGAATTTGTAAAGAAAAGGGAAATTGTTTAAAAATAAATATTGGTTTATTCTTAAAGTGTGGAAAGAAATTTACAAATTTGGAATGTAAACTAAAATAAATCAAGAAGATTCATTAATTTATTTGAATGGACCATTTTGTAATGGAAAAAGAATTCTTCCCTAGAAAGCCGAATATGTTTTTAAAATAGCTTTTGAATAAAATTTAAAAGTTTTAGATTTGGTTTTAAAATAATATTATTGGAGAAATTAGTTTGGAAATTATTTAAAGTAAAAATTTATTTAATTAATTATATAAGGGATTATTTTAAAGATTTAAACTGATATTTGATTTAGAAAATAGTTACTTAAATATTTATACTCTATTTACAAATTTTTATTTTAAAATTAGTTTTGGACCTGAATTTTTATATGAGATATTAGTATAATATTTTTCATAACTAATATTTAAGCAAATATTCTAAAATAGTTTATTTTAAATGTTTCCAAGTATATTTTGAATAAATATTTTATTATATTTGTTAAATATTTGATATCGGCAGATTTTCAGTGGAAATGAATAAATATTGAAAATGTTTTCCGTGTAAGGAAAAATTGATTTGAAATTTATTTTCAAAGGATTGAAGTGTGAAAAATTGATTTAAATTTGTTTTCAAAGTGTTGAAAAGTGAAATTTTATCTTGGGAAGATATTTTGAAAATAATAATAATTAGGGAAAAATTATTTGAAAGCCAATGACTGTTCTAAATGATGATTGGTAGTTAAATAACCGACTATCAATATTAGCCTTTAAATGGCATTTGAATTTCGATGCGACCGGGAGTCGAATTCCAAATGGATATTCGAAACCCACATCGAACCTTTGTGATTGTGATGGATCTTTTGTTAAAAGATCAAAGTGGAAATTTGTTGTGATTTGTTTGAAAACTGAATGAACACTTATTTTTAAAAATAAGCGCTCGTTATTCGGATTAGTCGGGAGAGGACCTTGTGTCATAAAACCCATTCTGAATAACGATACGACGAAACAGGATTGCATATGAAGATGGTGTTGAAGACCGGGTATTTTCGAAAGCGAAAGGATTACCTATCGAATGTCTCTGCACCAAGTTGCTCCGGTATAGAGATTTTATCACCCTTTGTGATGGGGATTCCGTAAATATCCGGATTGCAAGGGCTTCTTTGGAAAAGCCGTCAGTTCTGTTCGATCCCGGAATGGACTTGTATGGATGTGCGTCTGACGTTACACTTTGAGATGTAAAGATGGTTTCTATCAAATACATTTCTGTTGGTGGCGGAGAATTTATTCTCTTAGCTTAACACCCTTCTCTGAGACGTACGACCTCAGAGGTTATGTAATTTATGGTTACTAGTGATACATTCCCAATTTGGTAATGTGGCATACGAAGTGCTGCTGGTCATTTGTTGATCAAAGCATGGCTTTTGTAAAGAGTGTAGCTTTGTGGACGAGACTTCGTCGGACCTCACACCTCGAAATGGTCGAAACAGGAAGAATGCAGCAAGGTTATAGGGGGTAGCGCCCCTTAGGGTACGCACATTTCCTTTTGGATAGAAGTGATATCATGGTATGGAGCCGAGATACTTAACTTATGTGGATATCGCAAATATATATTACTTTGTGATTGTTGTTGTTGAGGATCCTCGGATAAAGGTTGTTTACAACCAGGGGATGGCATACTCGTGTCAGTGGTTACCTATTTTTGCAGAGGTAACCCGACCTTGTGTTGGCAGAGATCTGATTAGGTTCTCGAGACTTCCCTCCAGTGGCGTACCCATGTGGCAGTAGGAAGTTCCTTAGCCGGACCATTTGTAGGAAATCCAAACTCCAATACGCGCCTTGTACGGTTTTAGTTGTATAACCTGCCATCTACTTATGGTGGCTCCCCACTGTTTAGATGGTAGCTATAGCAGGCATGGTTCGGAATGTCTATGATGGCTAAGATTAATATTATACTTTCGAAATGTTTTCCACACTATGCACTAATAATAATATCAAAAGGATTTTGCGTATTAAGCATGTTTGACTATCATAAGGAGAAATCTCCTCCAATTCTGCGTTTGCATTGTGTATGTAGCGGGAGGCCTTATGGTAGTTTCATTTTCCAAAAAGCATTGCGGATTTCTTTTAAATTCTTTTGTTTTCTTAGTTAAAAATAACTATTTTTAAGATCTCACACCAGTCCCATGACTGACCTGGAGTTTATTGTTCCCTTTCTAAACTCTAGGTGCCCACAATTTTCCACACGGGCATCCTAGAGGCAGGTTGTCAATTATTCTAGAGCGAAGTTGAAAAAAGTTGTCGTGGAGATCAGGAGTTGAAGCTGGATGGCGAGACGTATCTCTTTACTATGTAGTGTCCGTTGCGTATGGTTAGTGCAAATCAGTTTTCATATAGTCAAGTTATAATAACTGTCAGTGATGTATGATGTCGTTGTAAACTCTGATGTTGTGTTGTATTAACAGTGATGATTCTTTGATTTAAAGATTATTCATTTATCTATTATATATTGTTCTGCTGCGAAATGTGAGATTCTGTTATTGTTTTTGTTTTTCTTATATCTTCTTCTTCTTTAACCCTAACGGTTCGGTTTTCCGGCATTCGACTGTGCGACATTTGATACAGTGGACGTATAAATGTCGACTTTCGGACGTCGTAAAATCGGGTCGTTACATAGTGGTATCAGAGCATTTGGTTAAGCGACAACCTTGGCTCTGTTGGGTGTTACTCATTAGAGATAGAGTCAGCAGTACTCTAGAATGAGTTTGAGAGTAATAATAGATATGAGCGCGTATTTGTTAGTGAATATAATATTTATTTTATATTGTGATGATTGGTTTGTTGAGTGGTATATGGATTCTGGTCGATATAGTCCGTACAACTCTATCGATAGGGATCTCTAAACACTCGTACAGAACAATTCGACACAATAGTGTTTTAAATTAATGTAAATGAAATAATTTTACCCAAAACTATTTTGTATATAAAAGGAATGATTTTTCATAAATTATTATAGTATATGGTTGCTTGTTTTTAGGAAGTGATAATATTAAATTATTATCATTGAAATTGAATAAGAAATTGAAATCATAATCAAAAGTTTAGAAATAAAATCCATATACAAATGAAATTTGAGAATGTAAAGTATAAATGTGATTTATAATTTGAAATAGAGTTCCAGAGAAATATTTGAAAGCGGATTGAAAAGTTCTGAATTGGAAATTTTGGAAATTAAATTCCATTGAGTTTGAAAAATGAATTTGCAAAGGTTTTGGAAAAGTGTTTTGAAGAGATAAAAGCTAAACTCTTTTCGGTCGATGGAAAATAATTCCGATGATGATCGCGACATCATCGTTCATTTTCGAGTTTCCAAGAGAGGAATTGCTGCCAAATTGTTTTAAATGAAAGTTGTTTGCAAAACTGGTTTGGATTTTTGAATTCAAAGAATAATTCGAATTGCTTTCAAAAATGAATTTTGAATAGTTGAAAAGTCTCTGGAATGTTATATAAAATATTTACGGAATATCATTAAGTTGATAACTTGTAAAGTTTGAAGTTGTTAAAATAAAATCTAACTTAAAGAGAAGTTAGATAATGGTAGATGTGGAGACAAAATAAGTTGGAAGGAAAATTTAATTCAAGTGGAATTTAAAAAAAAATGAAAATTGAATAAAAGAATTGAGATTGAAAATTTGAGTTAATTTGTATGAAGGTGAATTCGAGAAGTCTTATAGACTGAATGATTGGAATAAAATTTATTGGTGGGAAATAAAATTGTGAATGAATGAATAAATTTACATTTGCAATTTAAATGAAAGTGAAATTGAATATTGAAATTCATTTCGAATTTGTAAGCAAATAGAACTGGAATTGGAATTGAATATGATTTGTTATAAGCAAAGCGAAGTATTGAAATAAAATTAGTAACTGAAACTAACAGAAGGAATGATAAATTTAGATATGGTTTGAAATGAATTGAATTCAATAATTATAAATGAAAGGTAAAATTTAATTCATATGGAATTGGAAATCCAGTTTAAATATAAGTGGGTATAAACCAAAATAGTGGATTGAATTGTGTTTGGGAACGAACAAAAGAATAAAAAACTGGAATCGAAACTGAATATTGAAAACTAATTTGAATTGTGTGGAATAAAATGAAGTTGTAAAAATTAGTTTGAAGTGAGCTAAATAAAGTGAACTGGAATTTGTAATGAATCAATAAATGAAACTAATTTGAAATAGTGATATGAATCAGTTGTGAATGAAAGATAATTGATGAAATTCAATATTCAGATGTTAAACTAAATCCAAATAGAATTGAAATTGTAAATTGAATTCAAATGAAATTGAAAATGCAAGATAAAATGAAAATGGATATATAAATTCAATAGTGAAGTAAAAATGGTATAAGAAGTGAGTATTGAAATTTTTGTAATGAAATGTGCAAAATGATATTTTAATGTTGTAATTGGATATTATGGCTAGCAGGATATACAGGTGTATTAAAGGAAATGGAATTGGGATTTTGATTTCGAAGATAAATTTTGAATTGCATGACAAAAGGTATGTATTTGAATTTTAGTATGAAATTTGATGATCTTCCTGTCTAGTCGCTTGGCTTTTTCTTTTCTTTGAAATCTGGGGGCCGTGGTGCCATTTTTGTAGTCATACCGAGCTAGCCACGCAAAGGAGACGTTGGAGAAATTTTTCGAAAATTTAGGGAGTTAGAAAAATTTTGAAAATTTGAAATTTGAATTTGAATTGTTAAGAAAACAATGTTGTTTGGAATCTATGGAAGATTTTAGAAAGATAATTGAAGTGATAATGAATCTTTAGTAAAAAGATTTGCTTTGACAAATTGTTGAAAACTATTTATTTTGGGAAAGTATTAAACGGGTTAAGGATCATTTTTCTTAACTAGTAATTTTGGGACGAAATTCTTTTAAGGGAAGAAGGATGTGACGACCCTGAGTTTTGGACAATTGAAATTTGAAAATTTAATTGATTTTTGATATTTGAATGATAGTTTAACTTGAATTTCAAATATCAGGATGAATTTGGCAATTTAATTATTGAATTTAATTACAGAAATTTGTGTAAAATTGTAAATCTTCAATTTTGAGCCTGTTAAAAATAATTTGATGGCTTAGAAAATTTATGTTGATAATACTGAAGATGATAGAAGCTTTAGAATTTGAATTTGAAACTGTTTTGTTCGGTATTGAATTTTATCGTTTAAATCGCTGTTTAAAAATAGTCTTCTGAGGCACACTCTCGGAATTCGACGAAACCAGTTCCATTAGATCCGTAATACTGCATTATTATCGGATTTTAATTTCTGTAGCATTCGGAGTTGTCGTGTGATCGTACGATTGATAAACGCGTTGAAAATTAAATCGAAAATTCGATATTTTAACTAGTTCAAAAAGCTATCTTCTCCATACGATCGAATTTGGACTCGAAACCTTTTCCATCGCGTTCGGAATAGGGGTTTAACATTATAAACGCCTAGCGGCATGCTTCGATTGAAGGTCAAAATTTTGTGTTGAATTTATCGAGACGGTTTAAATTTAAATTTAAATTTTAAATATAAAAAATATTGTTGAAAGCCTTGCATAACACGTGTGGCAATTTCGAACACGTGTCTCCTGCAATTCTAAATCGCGTACAAATGTCCATTTCGTTTCTTTAGAAAATATAAATGTATCGAACGAAGAAAAAAAAAGAAAAAAAAACTATCGCTTGGAAAAAATCACGGCCGCTGCTATAATTCCCATGTCTCCTTCATTCGTAAAAAAATTGACAGTTCCAATAAATAAGAAAGGGAGAAGTATTTGTTTTCAATTTGGATAGGATTTCGATCGAGCTAGGGCTCGCGAGCATGAACGCGAAGACTCGCGTATAGGCAACACATCGGCTTCGAATGGCGATCTCAATTGGCGACGTGATTGGGCATGGTGGCCAGGCAGTGGCGCGGCGATGTCAGAGCACGAATGTAGTGGAAACGAAGGTAAATAATTTGAGCAAGGAATTGAGATGTCGATCGAGGCCTAGGGAGATTTGAAAAGTCGCGTGAGTGCAGGATTTTGGTTGCGGTGGCAATAGCTCTGGCGTTTGATTTGGAGAGGCGTGTAGCACGGCGGCTAACCTGAGCAAGTCGCGAGGGTTATCGGCATGTCGTCGAGGCAAGTAGGGGTGGTTCTCGAGCAAGGTCAGTGGCGAATTTCTGGTCGACCTCGATGTTGATTTTTTTTTCTGGTAATCTTTTTTTCTTAATTATTTACCTAATTACATTTTAGATTTTTTATATGTTAGGGAAATATATTTTTACAGAAAGTTTAAATTTTTGATTTCGAACAATTCTGTCTTTATTTAGTATATATGTATAAGTTAGAAAAAATTTTATAAAATAATTTTTTTTAATTTAACAAGAAATTGAAGATACAGTAAAGCAGAAAACGATCTATTATTTCAATTCAAGCTTTTATATTATATCTATATGTGTACAATAGGGAGATAAATATATACAATATAAATATAGATTTTTGAATCGATAAATTTAATCTCTATGTATATGAAGTTTCAAGAATAATAATAAAATGTATGTACACACATTTTAGATTTACTAGGTTATTTTAAATTAATGTATTACTGGAAATTAATTTATTTAATTAACTTATATAATTAGTTTGGTTACTAAATATTGTTATAGAAAATCAGTGTAAACCAAATCATTAGTTAATTAAATTTTCAAATGGTAATTAATTGTTCGATTATTTTGAATATTAATAAATTGTATAAATATTTATACAAGATCCAAAATCATGAAGAAATAGTCGAGATGGAGTGGATTGCAAATTAAAGGTTTAAGGTGAGATCCTCTCACTCAATCACTGATTTAATTTTAATAGTTAAATTTAAAATTGATTGATTGTGTGTTTGGATAATTAATTTATTATTAGTTATATTAGTTTAGACCCTATGCGCCGCATAATAGCGGATGATATTATATTAAACCCATATACTGCGATATTCCACCTCGAAGTGGAATTGGTATTATATATGTATTTGGAGTTGTTGATTTCCCGCATTATATAGCGGATGAGACCCTATTGCGCCGCATAATAGCGGATGATTTTTTTATAAATCCCATATACCACGATATTCCACCTCGAAGTGGAATTGGTATTTAATTGTTGTTCTAACGTCTGTGGATGCAAGGAAATAGGTTGGAGGGATCCAACTGGATTCCTCAAATATTTAATTTGTTTCGTATGTTGTGTTATGATCATTTATAATCTATGTGTGATTATTTGTGACTGAAACCGTTGAAGGCTGTAATTTAGCCGTATATTATTTTTTTTGGCATTGTAGGATACCAGAAATAAATAAAAATTTGCTTTTGAAATTTGGGTAGAAAATTTATAATAAATTCATTCAAAAGGAATCGGGTGAATCTTAAAAGAAGGAAGTTTAAATAGATAAAGTTTTGCCTTTGAAAACTTATTGAATAAATTCCAAAAATATGGGAAAATATTTTAATAAAGGAATTTCGAGTAATGTTGTTTAATAGCTGAAGAATTTATTTAAGATATGTATTTTAAATATTTGAAAGAGATAAAGGAATTTATCCCAAAAGGAAATAAATTTAGAAATTAAATTTGGAATTTAATTTGGAGTTGAAATTAATTTTAGAAATCGATTTGAGAATTAATTTGGAGTTAAAATAAATCTTAGGAATCGATTAGGAAATTTGGTTTGGTGTTTTGGAAATAATTTGGGAAATCAATTTGAAATTGATTTGATATTGGAAAATTAATTTGGGAAATCAAATTGGAATTTTATTTTGTGTTTGAAATAAACTGGAAATCAATTTGGGATTTGATTTAGTTTGAAGATGATATTTTGGAATCGATTTAAAATTCGTATATCAGTTGATATTTGGAAATGTAAATTCACAACAGGAATTTGTAAAGAAAAGGGAAATTGTTTAAAAATAAATATTTGTTTATTTCTAAAGTATGGAAAGAAATTTACAAATTTGGAATGTAAATTAAAATAAATCAAGAAGATTCATTAATTTATTTGAATGGAACATTTCGTAATGGAAAAGGAATTCTTCCGTGGAAAGCCAAGTATATTTTTAAAATAGCTTTTGAATAAAATTTAAAAGTTTTAGATTTGGTTTTAAAATAATATTGTTGGAGAAATTAGTTTGTAAATTGTTTAAAGTAAAAATTTATTTAAATAATTATATAACGGATTATTTTAAAGATTTAAATTGATATTTGATTTAGAAAATAGTTATTTAAATATTTATACTCTATTTACAAATTTTTATTTTAAAATTAGTTTTGGACCTGAATTTTTATATGAGATATTAGTGTAATATTTTTCATGACTAATATTTAAGCAAATATTCTAAAATATATTATTTTAAATGTTTCCAAGTATATTTTAAATAAATATTTTATAATATTTTATAAATATTTGAAATCGGCAGATTTTCAGTGCAAATGAATATGTATTGGAAATGTTATCCGCGTAAGGAAAAATTGATTTGAAATTTATTTTCAAAGGATTGAAGTGTGAAAAATTGATTTAAATTTGTTTTCAAAGTGTTGAAAAGTGAAATTTTATCTTGGAAAGATATTTTGAAAATAATAATAATTAGGGAAAAATTATTTGAAAGCCAGTGAATGTTCTAAATGATGATTGGTAGTTAAATAACCGACTATCAATATTAGCCTTTAAATGGCATTTGAATTTCGATGCGACCGGGAGTCGAATTCCAAATAGATATTCGAAACCCACATCGAACCTTTGTGATTGTGATGGATCTTTTGTTAAAAGATCAAAGTGGAAATTTGTTGTGAATTGTTTGAAAACTGAATGAACACTTATTTTTAAAAATAAGCGCTCGTATTCGGATTAGCCGGGAGAGGACCTTGTGTCATAAAACCCATTCCGAATAACGATATGACGAAACGGGATTGCATATGAAGATGTTGTTGAGGACCGGGTATTTTCGAAAGCGAAAGGATTACCTGTCGAATGTCTCTGCACGGGTTGCTCCGGTATAGAGATTTTATCACCCTTTGTGATGGGGATTCCGGACGTGATTAGTGAATATTCGGATTGCAGGGGCTTCTTTGGAAGTACCTTCGATTCTGTTCGTTCCCGGAATGGACTTGTATGGATGTGTGTCTGACGTTACACTTTGAGAAGTAAAGCCGGTTTCTATCAAATACATTTCTGTTGGTGGCGGAGAATTTATTCTCTTAGCTTAACACCCTTCTCTGAGACGTACGAGCTCAGAGGTTATGTAGTGGATGGTTACTAGTGATACATTCCCAATTTGGTAATGTGGCATACGAAGTGCTGCTGATCATTTGTTGATCAAAGCATGGCTTTTGTAAACAGCGTAGCTTTGTGGACGAGACTTCGTCGGACCTCACACCCCGTAATGGTCGAAACAGGAAGAATGCAGCAAGGTTATAGGGGGTAGCGCCCCTTAGGGTATGTGCATTTCCTTCTGGATAGAAGTGGTATCATAGTATGGAGCCTAGATACTTAACTTATGTGGATATCGCAAATATATATTATTATGTGATTGTTGTTGTTGAGGATCCTCGGATAAAGGTTGTTTACAACCGAGGGATGGCATACTCGTGTCAGTAGTTACCTATTTTTGTAGAGGTAACCCGGCCTTGTGTTGGCAGATATCCGGTTAGGTTCTCGGGACGTCCCTCCAGAGGCGTACCCATGTGGAAGTAGGAAGTTCCTTAGCCTGATCTTTTGTTGGAAATCCAAACTCCAATACGCGCCTTGTACGGTTTTAGTTGTATAACCTGCCATCTACTTATGGTGGCGCCCCACTGTTTAGATGGTAGCTATAGTAGGCATAGTTCGGAATGTCTATGATGGCTAAGATTAGTATTATACTTTCGAAATGTTTTCCACACTATGCACTAATAATAATAATATCGAAAGAATTTTGCGTATTAAGCATGTTTGACTATCATAAGGAGAAATCTCCTCCAATTCTGCATTTGCATTGTGTGTGTGGCGGGAGGCCTTATGGTAGTTTCATTTTCAAAAAGCATTGCGGATTTCTTTTAAATTCTCTTGTTTTCTTAGTTTAAAATAACTATTTTTAAGATCTCACACCAGTCCCATGACTGACCTGGAGTTTATTGTTCCCTTTCTAAACTCTAGGTGCCCATAATTTTCCACACGGGCAGCCTAGAGGTAGGTTGTCAATTATTCTAGAGCGAAGTCGAAAAAAGTTGTCGTGGAGATCAGGAGTTGAAGCTGGATGGCGAGACGTATCTCTTTACTATGTAGTGTCAGTTGCGATGGTTAATGCAAATCAGTTTTCATATAGTCAAGTTATAATAACTGTCAGTGATGTATGATGTCGTTGTAAACTCTGATGTTGTATTGTATTAACAGTGATGAGTCTTTGATTTAAAGATTATTCATTTATCTATTATATATTGTTCCGCTGCGAAATGTGAGATTCTGTTATTGTTTCTGTTTTTCTTGTATCTTCTTCTTCTTTAACCCTAACGGTTTGGTTTTCTGGCATTCGACTGTGTGACATTTGATACAGTGGATGTGTAAATGTCGACTTTCGGGCGTCGTAAAATCGGATCGTTACAATTTCATTTTTTCCTTTTATTTTAAAAACAATAACCCGAATTGTCGTTAAACTAAACCACCTTTGAAGTAATGTTTTATAAACATAAAAAATAAAATTTAAGGCATTTTCCCTAATTATTTTATTCAAATAAAATTCCAAATTATACTTTAATGGAGTTATTTTATTTTAACTTCATATGGATGTTACAATCAAACCTCCTAAGCTTCCCATGACTTGGAGGTGAACCTAATGACTAAAGTGAACCCTATACTCCTGTAAAATCTATAATAAAGATGTTCTATTTTTGTTTTTTGTAATAAAGCAATATCAGTATTATTATTATTATTTTAAAATCTAACTTAACTACATTTTTCTAAATCATGCATACCTTAAACATTCCAACTGATATAACTCATGATCTAAGTGGTCTAACCTGCTTCAACACTTTACTCCTAATGTACTCAGCATCTAACTATACATCATTAATAATAAAACCCGAATTCTTAACTAAATGATGCGCATCACTTGCGGATAAACTACCCAAAGCCTAAGGACAATAAGTACCGCCTAAAGGAATGTCTGTACCTCGGCTAGAACCATTAGATGCTCTAGTAATTGCTTTACAAAGATGGGTACTCCTCTCGCCAATCTAAATAAGCTTAAGTGAAAATCCATTCTGTATTTACCATCTTCAAGCCATTCTCTTTTTCACATTCCTTGCTCCAATCTACTTCGATATAACTCAAATTTGTCATTTTGCCACCTACATCATTCCGATTCACTTTAGTATCTGACACATGTATATCCCGATCACATTCATTTCTCTGGTCCACATCGGCAAATAATATATCACAATTCAAGTCATTTGCATGCCTCGCTCCATCTGATTGAGCATCAATCATGCATATATTTTCTATTGTACCCAATATTATGCTACTATACAAATATTTTATCACAAAATATAAATATATTATTACAAAATATAACAGTTCAAATTTAAGATATATTCTTTACAAATATATGTTTAAATTAAAAACTATATTTTGGTTTTTTAAACATATATAATTATAAAATTCAAAATTTAAAACATTGACTTTTTCAAAAAATAATATATATATATATATATATAATAAATACATTATAAATCAATTTTTTATTAGTTGGGGCCTCCAACAAAGAAATTTTTATTAAATAAAAATTTAGATGTAAATGTTTGGACGAATTCAAATTTATTTAAATAAACAATCGACTTTTTAAATAATGTTTAAAAATGTTTTTATGTTTCTGTCTGAAAGCATATTGATACATTTTTTTAAAATGATTTACGCATCAAAATCAATACACACAAATATATATGTGTGTGTGTGTGTCGGTAAGTATGTATGTGTGTGTATTTTTTGTGTGTATGTATATGCATATGCATATGTATGTGTGTATGTGTGTGTGTATGTATGTATGTATAGATGTATGTATGTATATGTATACATAGACGCACACACTCATGCATGTGTGTGTATAATTTAAAACTGAAATAGTGAGCCATTAATTTTTTATTACTAAAACCATAAAATAATTTTAATAAATATTTTTACATATATATATATATATATATATATATATACACACACACACACTTTTCAAACTTGAAAATTAATAACTTTTTTACTAAAATAATTTGTAATTAATATATATCATATCTATATATAACTGTTAATATAAAATAATTATTTATAATTATATATATATATATGAATTTTTTAACAATTCCAGCTAAAATCATAGAGGAGAGAACAAGATGATTTGCAATAACTTATATTTTTATATATAATTAAAAAATAACCTTTAATTGCCTGTAATGACCTGTATTTTAAGTATGGAATGATCGTAAAATATTTTTATTTTCTTCATATTAGGTCGTATAACTCTAAAATCTTGGAAAATGACTCTTAGGGACATTCACATCTATGATTTTTGTCGAATTTCTATTTGACCATTTTAACCTTGAACCCATTTGAACTACAACTTTCAATTGAGTCGAGTTAAGGCCTCAAATCGCTTCCATTACTTCAGGATGATGGTTTCCCATTTTGTAGAGTAGTCGCGATAGAAAATGGACTAACCATTTGAAAGTTATAGCTATTTTAAGATTTGGCTGCTGCTGACCTGCATTAGTGGGTAATTAGTTAAGCTCATGCTTAGGCCCAATCTTGAAAACTGTGTTAAGGGGAGGCTGTGGGAACAGATCTAAGTCATTTTCATCTTCCCAAAATAGTTTTAAACCTCCATTAACCCAAATTTCATCAAAAATTGCACCTTTTTTTTACTAGTCTTAGCCTAGATTAGAAGGGTAATTGGCATCTAGGTATTGGATATTATCATTTTGTTGATTTGTGCTCGTCTTCTTTGTTATTTACTTCAGATCTAAGGAGAATAATTGGTATTTTGGGTATTTGGTAAGTGCTTCTTGACTTCTCACTCTACTAGACATGGTTTTATACTTAAAATTGTTGTTTCTAACATGATTTTGATTCTAAAACATTTTCTAACTTTAACCACATACTAATTTATGTTCATGGCCAAATTTTAAAGGTATTAAATGGATTTTAAATGGTTTTGAAACTTCTTTTGTTCATATCTATTTGCTAGAGCAAAAGTTAGATTTAGGTTAGGATTTGCTTGATTATCATGTTCTTATATATTGCATGCATGAATGGATGTGTGTGTATGATATTCCATATTTCTACGTTGTGCTTTGAAATGCTTTGCTAGTGCTTTTAGGTATTTAGAAAAAAGAGTGGTTGAATTAGCAAATTGAAGGCAAAGACGGTCGGATTGGATGAAACTTGGAGTGGAGGCTCTAGAGGATGAGAGGAGCCTAGGATTCAATTCGCACCAAGTTTGGATCTAAATATGGAAGTTGATACTGAGAGCTTGTGTTGGTACGGAGAGGTATTGTCCATTAGGAATTGTGTCAGTAGGTGATGATTTTCGTGTTGGGGCTCTGCATGAAGAGTAGAAGATGAGTGCGAGAAAATTGGCTAAGTATTAGACTCTGTACCGAGAGCGTTGAAGGGAAAGGAAACTGGAGCTTTTGGACATAGCACCAAGAGCTTTGAAGTTGATCCTAAGAGCTTTAGAGAATTACTGGTCAAGGTCAAAGCACTTAGGAGATGGAACACTAGAAGTAGGGGAATAAGTAGCCAAAATTGGCTAAATGCCCAACTCGGTACCGAAATCTTTTGATCGATATCGAGAGGTTTTGTTTGATGAGGTGGTGTTGAAACTTCCAGGGAGAGAAGTAGAGGCCCTACAGGTCATGCTGAAAGTGTTGGTTTGTTTGTTTGTTTGCTTGGGATTCGATGATGATTTAGCAGCACGATGATAGCTAGGGGACTTCGGTAAGGACAACTCGATGGTGAATGGAGTTAGGTTCCGATGATTGTGGCTCGACATTGAAAGGAGTTATGAGATGGTTATCTACAATGGGTGGGTACTAGGAAGGGTGACCAGTGGATGGTATGTGAGAATGGTTCCTCGAGAATAATGAAAACTAGATGGAGTAAGGAAAGGGCTTGGATACACGTGCTAAGGGATCATTGATACTCAGAGTGTTTTCTAATGTACTCGAAAGTAGGGGTATTATGAGTGTACTCATGGGTACGTTGAAGGGCTACCCCGAATCTAACATTTAGATCTATATACCCTGGACCAGTGGATTTGGTTCTAGTATCAGCTTCGAGTTAAAGATGAGTACACTAAAAACAGGGATTTTCATTAGTACCTGGCGTGGGAAAGGCCATACGAGTTATCATGTGTTTGGAGCACATCAAGTGATAACAAGGATTGTTTGTTGGATGTTATGGCTTCTTTGGTTGTTCTCTTTCATAGTCTATCACTCTAAGGATGTCATTTGAGATAGGTGTTGAGGATATGGATACTTAAACACCCCTCATCATACTTGGTTTGCAGTATACCTTTACTATTTTCGTTGAGTAACATGTTATGTTTGTTATGTGCAACTCTTTGGTTGCAGGGATGGGTCAGGTATGGTTCGTATACCCTTGTTCCTTACTATGTCGACTTGTGTAGTATTTTGAGATTCATTTACCGCTTACACTAGATATTGTATGACTCGAAGTTTTATGCTTTGCTTCTTATTATCTCGAATACTCTTGAATGAGTAGAATATATATCAAGTCTAAGTGTGATACAGTAGCTGTGCAGAGGATGAGCCGGATGAAGCTATCTCATATTATATATGAATTTCTATGTTGATTCCACTGTGCAACACTATAGATCCTTGACAGTGCATGCTTATTACTATTATTTAAAGACTATTATCTGAGTTTATTTCCGTTATATAAACTCAATTACTTGATGTATAACTCTGTAAATCTGTACTTTGATATTTGGATCACTTGGTTATTATTGTCTCTCATGTTTTATATACGTGATGTTTATTATATTTTATTCCATAAATTATGAGACATACGAAAGGTTCTATGATGTTTTACTTCATTTTCAACCATTGATGATCATCATACATCAGCCATGCACGTCAACAGCGCACTATTTAGTTATACTGGGTGCCGATGGTGTAGGTTAGCAATCACATTTGGTATCAGAGCTTAGGTTTATGTGATTAACCTGAGTTGATACCGTGATCCGGTAGAGATAAGTTAGGAGTTATCACCTTAGACTAGATTGAGAGTAAACCTGTATACAAGAGAGCACATATTTGTTATATATTTTTGTTTTCAAAACTACATAGTAGTATATAGTTTATAATATATAAGTTTTATGGCACAAACGGGCACTGCTATTGTGGTTTTCTTTATGAGAGATTGATCATTCTTATTATTAATGTGGAATGATCTGCCACACGAGAAATGCCGCTATTGAATCCATCTTCAAGTTGAGGAATGGGCAGGATCGGGGGCTACTAACCTTGATTTATAGAATATGTTCGTAGAGATGGTGGGATTCATTATCTGGATTGCCTATGTTTCTCCAAGTAGTTATGGTGCTTCAATGCAAACACCTAGAGCCAACTTTGCCGAGCTGTATAAAGATTATCTAAGTCGAGGAGGAAGACTATTCCTTAGAAATAAGTCAGATGTTGAGATGCAAGACTGGAAGGATACTTATGAAAGAATCTTCAATGACTTGGAACTAGATGATAGTGTGAGGTAGCAATTGACCTTTAGATAACTCCAGGGACGAACAATGAACTAGCGGAGTGCTCTAACAACTTTGACTCCAAAGGATCGAATTATTTGGGATCGGTTCATAGTTTGTTTTAAATAAAATTACCTTGACCTTACAAAAGTCAGTGTTGGTTTGGAAGTTCGCTGGTTTTAAGTAAGGAAATATATCTTTGTTGGAGTATGTAACCGAATTCATTGTGTTATCAAAGTATGGTCAATTATTCATTGGTACTCCACTCGAAAAAAGGAAAGTCCATCACTGGGTTGAGCAATCATCTTGGGAAGCGATTGTTTGGTCATATTGATGAGACCTTTGAGGAGTTAATGGAGAAGACTTTATAACTTGAGAGCCTGTACCTCGTGTAGAAGGACTATCCTGACCCAATTAAGCAAGGGCTAATAATGAAAGCATATGCATTGAATTTCGTTTCGATTTCATCGAGTGCTCCATCGACAAATGAAAAGGGAAAAGGCATTAATATCTAGGGTATGCTTTCCATTAATGGTGTCCCGTACATGTTTTATTCGATATTGGGTTTCACGTTCCTTCATATCTAGTGATTTGGTAGATAGATTGGGATTGAGACCCAAGAAAGTTGACCAGCCTTTTAATTATGACGAACCTTGGTGGTGGCTCAACCAAATTGTACATGGTTTGCCTAGATTTAGATTTATCAAGTCATGATGGTTTTTTTATTATTGTTTTGTTTTGTGTTTAATTGGGTTTGGTATTATAGTCTGGGAATGGACTAGTTGAAGAGGTATGAAATATTGGTAGATTATTATAAGATATTAGTAACGACAGGGACTGACAGTGAATGGAAGGTAGTGTTTGGCTTCCCATCTGATGATGAGGTGATGGTTAGCTTTCTATATTCGTTAGATATCCCACATGACGAGTTGTCATCTATGCATGTGGCTGGAGAATGTCTGGACACATTCGATGAGGTGGCCGAATTACCACCATATAGGGATTGAATTTTGTATAGATCTGGTCGGAGATGTTAAACAAGTAGTTATGTCTTTAATGGCATATGATGCCCAAAGAGCAGAGGAAACCAAAGATGTAGGCGGATGACCTGTTGAGGCAAGGGTTAATTCATAGGAGCATATTTGCGTAGGATCACCTATAGTGTTCGCCACTAAGGCGAATGGCTCTTTGAGGTTATATGTTGATCACCTTGAACTGAATGAGATGACAAATAAGTATCAATCCCTGCTTATTGATGGCTTATTTGATCAACTCTATGGCGCAAAGGTGTTCTCTCAGTTGGACCTTGCAATGGGGATTAATTAGCTAAAAGTAGCTAGAGAGAGTGTGTCGATCACAATGTTTTGTATGCTATTTTGATTTTTGGTTTGTTGGTTATGCCGTTTGGGATAACCAACAAGTTAGCATGCTTTGTTGATCTTATGAACCGGGTTTCTGCTCGTTGAAGATACCTTCATCTACTCATGGATGAAAGAGGATCACAAGACACGTTTAATGAATGTATTGGTGGTGTGGATAAAACACTAATTAATGGTGAGATTTTCGATACATCATTTCTAGCGGAGGGAAGTGAGATGCTTGAGTCACATTGTTTTGGAGTAGGATACAGCAATAGATCCCACGATGGTTACGACGGTGCTGGATTGGAATAGACCCAAAAGTGCTACAGATATGAGGAGTTTTCTTGGATTATCTGGATATTATAGACGTATTAGAGCTAGCAGCAACGTTAACCTATTTGAAGAAGGAAAATCAGACTTTTATTTGAGACATGAGGTGCGGACACGAATTAGTGAGTCTGACAGAGGGGTTGATGAGTACACCGATGTTACTCATTCCAACTAGGAATGAGGAGTCGATAGTACGCACAAGAATGTGGTACTCAACTTGGTGTGGTATTGATGCCAAAAGGTAAGGTTGCCGCATATGTTAGCTGAAAATTGAAACCGCATAGAAGGAAGTATTTGACTCATGATGTTAATTGGCAGCGATACTATTCACTTTGGGGATTTGAAGGCACTATTTACTACGAAAGAGGTTCAAGTTTTTCATTGATCCAACATTGTTGAAGTATCTCTTCTTTGAGAAGAATCATAACCTTTGCCATCAGTGATAGTTAGAGTTATTGGCCTCCTACGGCTTTGGCATTTCCTATATGCATAGTAGGGAAATGCAATAATTGATACTTTGAGTGGAAAACATACCAGTTTAGGAGCGTGTGAGAAATGCGAAATACGGATCTTAAGGCTAGGATTAACACTAGAGGGGGTGAATAGTGTTTAAAGGAATTACTAAATCTTTCTGAGTTTTTGTTAATTTGAACACAAATGCATGCAATATTCAGACACAGATATGATCGCAGAATCAAACACAGATCCAGAAATAAAGTAAAAACAATAAAGGAAAGAACACATCGGATTTTATACTGGTTCGGAGTTACCCTACATCCAGTCCCGCACACAAGTATGGATTTCCTTTCAAAAGAAATTGTGTAATTACACCCTTGATTTCAAGGCCACGAGGTACACCACTCCAGATTCACAATTCTCTGTGTAGAGATACTTCATTTCAGGGGCAACAAGTTCACCCAATTGATTTCCTTGGCTACTATCACAACCTTTTCTCTCTTGATTGATTTCCAAGGTTACAATCATACCTTTTATCACTTGATTGATTTCAAAGGCTACAATCACACCTTTTCTCGCTAAATTGATTACAAAGAAGTCTACAACTCTGAATAGCACTGAGATCTTGTTGAGATGGTGATAGAGAATCAAGCCAGAAACGATCTAGTTTGATTCAATGTTCATTTCGGCAGAGTAATGATAAGAATGTGTATAAAGAAATGTGGAAGAAGAAGAGGAGTGAAAACCAGAAAAATATGATTAGAAATTCGTTCAAAACAGCCTCTATTTATAGTAGAACAACAGCCATGTCCATTCGTGAAGGGATATGACGAATAGACACTTCTTTTGAAATTCAAATTTTGAAATCAACTTCTACCATGTCGACATGGGGTACTTGAGGATGTCGACATGCCAAAGGAAATTTGGGTGATTTGTTTTTCTTTGAAAATAACTTCTGTCTTATATTAAAACTATTTTAAACGTTATAAATATACTTAACTATAGTTAAAATACATAAGTAAATATAGAGAATAATATTTTGGTATATATAAAATTTTACTATAATTTTATATTTGAATCTAAGTATAAATATTAAAAATTAAATATATTATTATTATTAAAAGATAGTTTAAAACCAAGGATAATTTGGTTTTGAAAACAAAGATTATTTTGAGGCTAAAAGTATTAAAACCAGGATAGATGTTTTTGATTTTATTAAAAGGAAAATTTTGAAAACATTTTGAAAACAGGATATAATTTTGTAAAACATTTTGAATAAAAGTTAGTGGATACAAAACAATGTTCCACTAAATTTTTCGTAGGTTCCATCCTACTTAGGGTTCCATCCCTTTAATGGGCTCGAAGTGGATTCCATTCCACGAATAAATTGGATTTTAAGATGCAAGTGTTTTTCTAGGAGTTTTAACAAAATTCCTAATTAAATTACTTATTATTGAAATCTTGAACTCTTGATAATCTTGATACTCATGAGTCTTCAATCTTGATATCTTGATTCTCTATACTGTACAGTCTTCATTCTTGGTACCTGCATGATTAAATCCTGCATATACATATATATCTAAACTATAATGTTAGTATTTATATTTTATAATCTTATTCTAAAGTTGTTGTCATCAAAACTATCATCTCAAAGACTAACAATCTCCCCCTTTTTGATGATGATAACCTTTGTTTATAAAATATTACTTTTATCCTAATAACTCCCCATAAAACTAATAAACTCCCCCTTAATCTATGCCCTAATAACTCCCCCTAAAACTAATAAACTCCCCCTTAATCTATGCTTAACTACCCTATTTTATACTTCTCCCCCTTTGTCATCAAAAAACACTAACTCGAAACTATATAACTCCAAACTATATAACTCCCCCTTAAGGTAATACTATGTGATTATAATGATAGTGTTATGATAAATAATCAACACTTAATTCTAAAACTAAACTTAGTCCTAAACTAATAACTTCCCTAACTAAGAATCCATACAAGATAATGTTTATAATAGTGATAAAATATAAGAACACAATCATTTATTAATTATATTTTTATATTTACATGTGCGTAGAGAACGTAAGTAAAAATATACAACAATAGAAAAGAGAAAAAAGAAACTAATGCGTGTCCTTGAAAATGGAATATCTATGAACCGAACAATTTGGATAGTGGAAACAGAAATTTCCACGTTGTTCGACAAGATTTCCATCCTTGTCAAAGCACACTTCGTCAACGCAAATGACTTTGTCGTCATCTTCAGCGTACTCTTCTTCCATGGGGACTTCTTCTTATTCTTCCTCGCTGTCCTTTTGCACTTGATCTCCTGAAGACTCTTCATTAATCAAGATCGGATTAGCATGATTGTCCATTAGAAAATTTTGCAAATTTCAAAGGATTTTGCCTTGTCGTTCTTGTTATTTGGCCATTCTAAGTTGCATCACTTGAATTTCAATCATTAGTTGCAGTGCATCCTTCGAAGAATCCTCCATTTTCATCACTAGTGTAAGCGTGGTTCGTTGAAATGGTCCATAAGTAGGAGAAGGGAACAAAAAGATTGAATTTTGGTTTGATTTGGAAGAGGAGGCCATAGTTTAATTGATTTTAGAAGTTAGAACAGAGAGAATGATCAAAATTTTGAAATAGGAAGAATATATAACCACTTATTTGAATTTTGGTGGGAAAAATTTCAAAAATAAAAAATCGTTATATGTCGACATGGGTAGAGGGGGGATGTCGACATGGTGCTTGATATTTTTACTATTTGATTTTTTTGATTTAATTTTTAATTATACTTTGTTATTTATATTTTATATTTCAGTTATTGAACAAATACCTAATTCTCTTCTTAATTTAGTAAATATAGATTCATTTATGGATTTTGTTAATATATCAGCAATTTGATTCTCAGAATTGATATAATCAAGAGTAATTACTTCCTTACTTATATTATCTCTAATAAAATGATGTTCGATATCAATATGTTTAGTTTGAGCATGATGAGTAGTATTTTTGGATAAATTTATCGCACTAGTATTATCACAATAAATTGGTGATTTTGAGATATTTAAAGCAAAATCTTTTAAAGTTTGTTACATATATATATTACTTGAGAGCAAACCAAAGCAGCAGAAATATACTATGCTTCAGCTGTTGACAAAGAAATTGTGTTTTGCTTTTTACTAAACCAGGAAATCAGAGAATGCCCAAAAAAGTGACAAGTTCCACTTGTACTTTTTCGATCTGATTTACAACCAGCATACTCAACATCACAGTAAGATATTAAGTCAAAAGAATCATTTTTAGGATAAAATAAGTCAAAATCAAAGGTGTGTTTAACATATCTTATGATACGTTTTACGGCTTTTAAGTGGGTCTTTTTAGGTTGGGATTGATATTTTGCATAGAGACAAACACTATGCATAATATTAGGTCTACTAGCAGTGATATAGAGTAGTGATCCAATCATTCCTCTATATAATTTTTGATCTACATCTTTCAAGAGATCTTCTTTACTTAGGTACTCATTGGTTGCCATGGGAGTGGGTTTTCCACTTGCAGTAGTCAAACCAAATTTACTAACTAGGTCTTTAGCACATTTTTGTTGACTAATAAAGATACCATTACCTAATTGTTTTATTTGTAATCCTAGAAAGAAGTTTAATTCACCCATATGACTCATCTCAAACTCTTTTGTCATTATTTCAGAAAATTCTTTATTCATTTCAAAATTAGTTGATCCAAAAATGATATCATCTACGTAGACTTATACTAGTTGAATATCATTTTTGTTTCTTTTAATAAAAAGAGTATTATCTACTTTACCGATTTCAAAATTTGATTGTAACAAGTAAGATCTTAGTCTATCATACCAGGCTCTAGGAGCTTGTTTTAGACCATATAGAGCTTTCTTAAGTTTGTAAACATGATTTGGTAATTTTTCATTTTCAAAAAGTGTGGTTGTTCAACATATACTTTCTCTTTACAAATCCATTTAGAAAGGCACTTTAAACATCCATTTGAAATAATTTAAAATAATTATGATTTGCGAAAGCAAGTAGAATTCAAATGGCTTCTAATCTTGCTACGGGAGCAAATGTTTCATTAAAATCTATTCCTTCTTCCTGAAAATAACCATGAGCGACTAACCGGGCTTTATTTCTAACAACCTCTCCTTGTTCATTCATTTTATTTTTTATAAACCCATTTATTTCCAATTATAGTTTTATTTTCAGGTCTAGGAACAAGTTTCCAAACATCATTTCTAGTGAATTGATTTAGTTCTTCTTGCATAGCCAAAATCCATGAATCATCAGTTGATGCTTCTTTTGGATTTTTGGGTTCAATAGTTGATATAAAGGCTACACTGCTCATTTTACTTAGTTGATTTCTAGTTTTAACAACAGATTGCATATCTCCTAGTATATTTTCTATAGGATGATCTTTTAAAAGTTTAGTCCTTTTATTAGGATGATTAATTTCATTATTAGTTTCAGTTGACTCTTGATTTTGAGTGATTAAATCCTCTTCATCATTTGTATCTTCAAAATTTTTGAGATTTTCATCGAATGAAACATGCATTGTTTCTTCGATGGTGTTAGTTTTTAAATTAAACACTCTGTATGCTTTACTTCTATTAGAATATCCGATAAAGATACCTTTGTCGGATTTAGGATCAAATTTATCTAAGTTATCTTTTGTATTTAAAATAAAACATTTACTTTCAAAAATTCTAAAATAAGATACCTTAGGTTTCTTTGAGTGAAGAAGTTCATAAGATGTCTTATCAGTTAAAGGTCTAATTAATATTCTATTTAAAATATAACAGGCGGTAGCAACTACTTCTGCCCAAAAATACTTTGGTAATTTACCATCTGAAAGCATAGTTCGTGCAAACTCTTGAATCGTCCTATTTTTACGTTCTACTACTCTGTTTTGTTGCGGAGTTCTTGGAAATGAAAAATTGTGAGTTATTCCCTTTTTATTGCAGAATTCCTCAAACTTTCCATTTTCAAATTCACCACCGCGATCACTGCGGATGGTTATAATTTTTAGAGAAAGTTGATTTTGAATCCTTTTTGTAAAGTTCTAAAAACATTCAAAAGTATCACTTTTATGTTTCAAAAATATTGTCCATGTAAATCTAGAATAATCATCTACAATTACAAAAACGTATTTACTATGATTTATTGATAGAATTTGAGATGGACCAAATAAATCAAGGTGAAGTAATTCAAGAGGTTTTTAGGTTGAAATCATATCTTTCAATTTAAAGGAACTTTTTCTAAGTTTTCCTAATTGACATGCATTACATAGACTATCTACTTTATAATTCATTTCAGGGAGACCTCTTACTAGATCATGTTTTGACAGTCTAGATAAGAGTTTGAAATTCAAATGTCCAAATCTCTTATGCCAAATCCAAGGGTCACTTGTATTTGCCAAAAGACACAGGTTATCATTTGAAACTTTCATACTAAGAACATAAATATTCTTTTTCCTAATTCCCTCAAATATTATGGTAGAATTTTTATCTTCAATGTGACACTTATCTTTTTCAAATTTAATTTTATATCCTTTATCGCAAAGTTGACTTATACTTAGCAGATTATGTTTCAGATTCTTAACTAGCAAAACATTAGTAATAATTGGAGTTTCAGAGTTACCGACTTTGCCGATGCCAATTACATATCCTTTTGAATTGTCTCTAAAGTTAACCAGTCCCCCATCTTTGTATATTATATCATTCAGCATATCTGGATTTCCAGTCATGTGTCTAGAGCATCCACTATCGACTATCCATTTATTCTTTTTGATTTGCACAATTTGTCCGTTGTGGATTGATTTCTCAACCCCCATAAAGCATGTTTCCATCACATCAAACAATCTTAGTAGACAACTTGAATTTGAATATTGATTATATGCAGACTCATGAGATAATGATGATCTGAATATTTCTAAACTAGTATTAAAAAAAATTAAACATAGCCATTTTTAAAAAAATTCAAAAATTTGATTATGAAACTTTGAAAACCTTGCTCTGATACCAAATGTGAGAAATGCGGAATACGGATCTTAAGGCTAGGATTAACACTAGACGGGGGTGAACAATGTTTAAAGGAGTTACTAAATCTTTTTGAGTTTTTGTTAATTTGAACACAAATGTATGCAATATTCAGATACAGATATAATCACAGAATCAAACATAGATGCAGAAATAAAGTAAAAGCAATAAAGGAAAGAACACATCGGATTTTATACTAGTTTGGAGTTACCCTACATCAAGTCCCGCACACAAGTACGGATTTCCTTTCAAAAGCAACTGTAAATTACACCCTCGATTTCAAGGCCACGAGGTACATCACTCCAGATTCACAATCCTCAGGGTAGAGATACTTGATTTCAGGGGCAACAAGTTCACCTAATTAATTTCCTAGGCTACAATCACATCTTTTCTCGCTTGATTGATTTCCAAGGCTACAATCACACATTTTCTCACTTGATTGATTTCCAAGGCTACAATCACACCTTTTCTCTCTAAATTGATTACAAAGAAGTCTATAACTCTGAATAGCACTGAGGTCTTGTTGAGATAGTGATAGAGAATCAAGCCAGAAATGATCTAGTTAGATTCAATGTTGATTACGGTAGAGCAATGGTAAGAATGTGTATAAAGAAATGTGGAAAAAGAAGAGGAGTGAAAACCAAAAAAATATGATTAGAAATTCGTTCAAAACAGCCTTTATTTATAGTAGAACAACAGCCATGTCCATTCATGAAGGGATATGATGAATAGACACTTCTTTTGAAATTCAAATTTTGAAATCAACTACTACCATGTCAACATGGGGTACTTGAGGATGTCGACATGCCAAAGGAAATTTTGGTTATTTGTTTTTCTTTGAAAATAACTTCTATATTATATTAAAACTATTTTAAACTTTATAAATATACTTAACTATAGTTAAAATACATAAGTAAATATAGAGAATAATATTTTGGTACATATATAAAATTTTACTATAATTTTATATTTAAATATACGTATAAACATTAAAAATTAAATGTATAATTATTATTAAAAGATAGTTTAAAACCAAGGATAATTTTATTTTGAAAATAAAGATTATTTTGAGGCTAAATGTATTAAAACCACGATAGATGTTTTTGATTCTTTTAAAAGGAAGATTTTGAACATTTTGAAAACAATATATCATTTTGGTAAACATTTTGAATAAAAGTTAGTAGATACAAAACAATGTTCCACTAGATTTTTTGTAGGTTCCATCCTACTTAGGGTTCATCCCTTTATCGGGCTCGAAGTGGATTCCATTCCATGAATAAATTGGATTTTAAGATGTCAGTGCTTTTCTAGGAGTTTTAACAAAATTCCTAATATATTACTTATTATTGAAATCTTGAACTCTTGATAATCTTGATACTCATGAGTCTTCAATCTTGATATCTTGATTCTCTATACTATACAGTCTTCATTCTTGGTACCTGCATGGTTAAATCCTACATATACATATATATATATATATATATATATATATATATATATCTAAACTATAATGTTAGTATTTATATTTTATAATCTTATTCTAAGGTTGTTGTCATCGAAACTATCATCTCAAGGACTAACAGAGTGATGTTCCTAGAGTGGAAACAACATAAGTTTATCGCTAGTTCTAACTACAGAACTCGATGTGAGCTATGGTCAAAGATGATGGTTGGCTTGACCATCGGACTTACCTTGATTTAGTGGATCGGTACTAGTCAGAGGCGTGAAGCTAGACTAGCTGAGATCATGGCTAAGTTAGAGGAACGAGTAGTGTCACTAGAGATGATGTAGTGTGGACCCGACCAAGACTGCTTGTTCCATAAGATGAAAGATTGTTTATTCTCTAGTAGTAGTGGGAGTAGATATCTATGGGCCTCATCGATGGAATGCCAAGGACTAGAAGAGGAAATGACAACACTTAGTCATAATCGATCAGTTGTTCAAGAGCGCTTGATTTATATCTATCAAATCAAGTAGAACGGCAACCGAATGGTCGAGTTTTATGTGAAATGGGTTGTGCAATTTCATGCTGTGTCGAAGAGCATTGTAAGCGACCGAGACCCTTTTTTCACTAGTGGGTTTTGGAAAAGATTACAGGAGGCATTAGGGACCAAGCTATAGTATAGCTTATCACCCACAAATAGATTGGCAGACCGAAAGAGTGAATGTGTATTGGAATATCTCTTATAGGCTTACATACTCGATTTTGATGGCTTGTGGAATGATCACTTTCATTTGGTGGAGTTTGCATACAACAATAGTTATCAGTCTAGTATGGTTATGGCGCTGTATAAAGCATTTTATGACCGACCATGTAATGCCCCTTCATGTTGGCGGATGGCGGGAGCAAAATGGGTTTTTGGGCAAGAAATGATTAGAAAAACCTCAGAGAAGATAGAGATTACTCGGCAATGAATGAAAGCTGCTCATGATAGGTAGAAGCGCTACACTGATAGGAGACGTAGATATTTGGAGTTCTTCATTGACGATATCGTGTTTATGAAAATTTCTCCTTTGAAGAATGTGATTTGGTTCAGTAGTAAGTGGAAGCTGTGTCGAGATTCATAGGTCCTTTTCCAATAGTTGAGGGAATCGGGTACCTAGCCTATAGGGTCGAATATCTCAGAAGATGGTGGGTGCGCACAACGTCTTCCATGTTTCTCATATATGGAAGTTTATTCATGACTCAAGCGTGACAATTGCACTAGATCAACTTGATGATATCAAGATTGAACCAGAAGCTTCATGACCTAGTACGTCGGCTCATATTGTCGGATGCAATATGAAACAGCTTAGGAGGAAGGTGGTGGAATTAGTGAAGGTTCAATGGGAATAAAGTGAAAGCGATTGCATATGGGAAACCAAGGAGAGCATAGAGCCACATATCCAGATCACTTTGTATGGTAAGGCTTACTGTTTATCGTATTTACTTTTACCTTAAATATCATATATAATAGTTTAGTATCTCGGATGATAGAATAGGCTTAACTACACTATTGGTTGCATGGCTGCTTGTTTCATATGTATGATGATTGCATAAGACTGTTAGGCATGCGAGGTAATTATGTTTGACTTGTTTGGGGATTTCAGAGGGCGAAATTCCTAAATGGAAGGAGAGTGCACTAACCTGTATTTTCCATATCGGATGATTGGAAAATATTTTTATTTTATTAATATGAGGTTGTATGACCCTAAAATTTTGAGAAATGACTCTTAGGAACATTTTTAACATCCATTACTTTTGCCGGATTTCAATGCGACCATTTTGAACCTTAAAACCTTTTTTGGACTATAACTTCTAATAAGAGCCTAGTTAGGGTCTCAAGCTACTTTCGTTGCCTCAGGATAATGGTTTCCCATTCTATAAAGTCGTCATAATAGAAAAACGGATTTACCGTTCTAGAGTTATAGTTATTTTATGTTTTGGCTACTGTTGGCCTGCATTACTAGGTAATTTTCTAAGTCTATGCTTAGACCACTAGCTCATCTCGAAAATTGTGCTAAGAAGAGATTGTAGGAATAGAACTAAGTCATTTTCATCTAACCTAAAATAGCTCTAAAACTCCATTCATCCTAATTTCGTCAAAAATCACATATTTTCCTTACTAATCTTAGCCTAGATCATAATTGGAGGGGCACTTAGCATCTAGGTGTTGGAGATTATCATTTTTTCTGATTTGTGCTCATGTCCTTTGCTGCCCACTTTAGATATAAGGAGAATAATTGGTATTTTGGTTATTTTTTGAGTGGTTTTTGACCTCTCACTCTACTATGCATGTTTCTATAGTTAAAATTAGTGTTTCAAACATGACTTTAATCCTAAAACATTTTCTAACTTAACCTCGTTTTAATATATGTTTATGGCTAAATGTTAAAGGTTATAAATGGATGTTAAATGGTTTTGTAACTCCTTTTTTTCATATCTATATGCTAGAGTAAAAGTTAGATTTAGGTCAGAATGTGCTTAATTATCATGTTTTTGTGTATTGCATGTATGATGGTTGTATACGTATGACATTTAATGTTTGTATATTCTGCTTGGATATGGTTTACTAATGCTTTTAGGTCGTTAGAAATAAGGAGTGGTCGAATTGGCAAATTAAAGGCAAAGATGGTCAGAATTGGATAAAACTTGAAGGGGAGGTTCTGGAGAATGAGAGGAACCCAAGATTCAATTTGGAGCTAAGTATAGGAGTCGATACCGAGAGCTCGTGCTAGTCTGAGAGGTATTGTGCATGAGGAATCATATAGATAGGTGATGGTACTTTATGTTGGGGCTCAGGGTGATGAATAGAAGACGAGTGCAAGAAATTGGCTAAGCATTAGTGTAACGACCCGTTAAGTTCGACCATTTAAAATTGTTTGTTTAATAGGATTTTTGTAATTTATTTTAGTTGAAAGAATAAAGGTGGTAGATAAATATTAAAATGAAGGCTAGAATAAATTATATAGAAGTGACTTAGAAACCTATTTAAAGACATTTGAATAAAATTCAAATGAATTAAGTAGAGAAAGAAAGAAAAATTCTTACCTGGACATAAAATTTAATATGGGAATATTAAACCAATTTAATGCAATAAAAGATTGTGAACGATAAATTGAATAGATTAAGAAACCCTGTTATTGCAAGTCAATAAATTTGTAAACCCTAATGAACATCTCAAAATTTATAAATTTATTGAAATTTAAGACATAGCATAAGCGTAGAACTATAGGTATGATGACAAACTTTTATAAATTGTCTAATTAAGGGTCAGCAAATTTATTTGGAAATCAAACTCAATTAAGGGTAAGTAATTATGATGGATTGATGGCATAAACGTTACTAATTTTTATCATAGTAACGGAAGTGCAGATGGAAGGCAACTGTAGAAATTTAAGTACGTATTAACAATTGAAAGGGACTGTCGATTGAATGGAGTACTTTAGGTTGTCTTACTAAATTTAGAATTTAACATAAGACAAATAGAAATAAATCAATAAACGTATAGATTTTAAGTTTATTATGATGAATTATTTTAGTGATATGACTTAGAATAAATGAAATAATTTGGGTTAATTGGTATTTAATGGAATTAAAGGTTGCAATATTCATAGGTAAGGATTTAGATGAAATAGATTGATGTATGAAAAATTTAATTGGATAAATGGCAATTAATTCCTTTAATTTGTGCAATTAATGTATGTTTAATTGATAACGATAAAAATTTGATTTTTTTTGTGTAACCAACGTAAAATATTATCATAGCATGATACTTGGTTTGAATAGAAGGGTGGAATTGGGAATTTAATAAGTGAATTTATTTCAATCAGTGCAATAAAAGGATACGTAAATAAATGGTAAGATGAAATGGTAAATTATTGATGTAATGGAAGTTATAACAATGTCAATTATGCATATAAGGTAATAAGGTAATGAAACCGAGGTAAATTAATTAATTGAGACTTTAAGTAAAATTAACGTGTGGAATTGACCAAGGTTCAATAAAATGAGAATTTGATTGGTTATATTTATTGGTTGAGAAAGGTAAATGTGTATTTGGGGAATAAATTTAGTCAGACTTAAATATTGAATTTAATTAATTAATATATATGATAAATGATGATTAAATAAAAACCCAATACTCTATATATATGTATAATATTTGAGTGAAAATAATAATACACTTATAAATGTGGAATTAAGAGTTTACAACAACTATTTTGAGTAAATAAATTGTTCATTCAAGTAAATTTGAAACATCGCAATAGGTGTAGATTAAGTGTTGCGTTAAATAAATTTAAGTAATCATTGGGGAAGAACGTAAATGTCTTCATAATATGATGATTTGTGAATATAAAGATGAAATTAAAGTTTATTTAATAAATTGAGTATTAGATTCAATAATTGCATTTATTGCATAAATAAAGGGAATTTAACGTTAAATTGTACGTTATTGAATTAAAAAGGAATTTGCGGATATTGAAGTGAAAACAGAGACATGTTAAAGAGCATCTTTGTTTTAGATTTAAGTTGAGAGTATAAGAGTATGAGATCTAATATATGGTTTTGAGAAATTTATTTATGATTCCTAAATTTGAGGAAGCGGAGGAATCAACACTACAAATTGATACTTATAAATTTTAATTCACATCCAAGCTTGTTAAATCATTTGAAATTGATTGAATTACATAAGTAATAAAATTTGGTCAATATCAGAAGTTAAATATAAAAATTGGATTTTTATGATTTATTTTAATTTATTTAATAAATATTAAAAATAGCCATTTTTGTCACGGACTCGGATTTCGACGAAACCAGTTTCATCGGATCCGTAACGGTGAATTATAATAATGTTTCAAGTTTCGTAGCGATCGGACTTGTCGTTTGATCGTACGGACTCGAAGCGCCTTGAAATTTACGCATTTTGAAATCAATTTGAAATTTTTGTTTTTTTAGCATAACTTCTTCATACGATCGAATTTGGTCGCGAAACTTTTTCCATCGCGTTCAGAATATTTTAAAACACCTATTTGGATATATAGTTTTAACAAATTCGACTCCGGAGGCATAGCGGGCTTTTTGGACCATGGTTTGTCACGCACGTTCGCGTATCCAGTCTAGCTACCCTACCTCTAGCCTATCTATAAGTATACAGCTATAAACCCTAGCTCCTTTCTTTTTCATTTGCTGTACGCTCATTTCTTCACTCTTTTCTCTTCCCCAAATGTATACATCTCAGATCCAATTCAGATCTATCCACAGTTCAAAATCAAAAGTCAAAACTCAAAAATTTCAGAAAATTCCAGAAAAAATATATGTTGAAGTATTCGATACGCGTAAATTACTGGTGAAATTCGTTTTTCAATTGGAGCTGTCGTTCATCCAGAATAAATTCAAACAGCCCCAAAACCGTTCATCATCGTCGCACAAAAAGTTGTCGGATCGGGAAAACATTTCTGGGTTTTGGAGAGGGAACCGAGGGGATCGCATCTATATGGTTTGTTTCGAGTTTCAACGGTTGGATTGGCGGGAATTTTCGATTAGGGTTGATAAAGGATGGGTGGCGGCTGTTGCGGCTTCGGCCTGCGCGCGCGTTGTCTGCTTGTGGAAGTCTCTGGTGCGTGTGTGACGTGGCTTTGTTTAGGTGAAACATGTTCCATCTTTCTAATTTTTAAAATTTTGTTTTCAAATCGAATTTCCTACATAACTTTCTCATACGAATTCAGATTCATACGAATTTTTTTTTGTTAGGATCGTAATTTAATTCCGGACTTGATGACGCTGGTTTGGACGAATTCTGAGACGGGCGAATTTTTGGGTTTAAATCGGGTTTAAATTCGATTTAAATTCAAAAGGTGAGTGTTTTAACCCACTCACAATTACTAGAAGCTTTTATGTTTGTTAAATAAATTTTAGAAATAAATAGAAATTTATTTATGAGTTTTGGCATGTTATTTCATTCATATCTGTTACATTGCATTTTATTGAATTTAACTGTAAATTTAATTGATTTATTGCGCATTAATTGACTGTTAGAAATTATTGTTTGCATATGAACTACTAGTCAATAGTTATGTAAATTATTACTAAATAAACTGTTGGATTAATAGTTGATAAAATTTAATTTGAATAAACTGCCAGTTATCACCTGTTATATATGATCATATATATATATATATATTGTTATTGATTGATATTGGTTGATGGTTGCGATTGGATGATGGATGTTGTTGATGAATGAATGTTTATTGCATATCATTAAATTGCAAATTATCATGCATATTTCATTTCTTTCGGGATTGTGGTTTGAAATGATATATAACCGCAAATTTTTATTTTTAAATTGCGGATTGAAATGATAAATATCCGTATCACTTGACCATAGGATAGAAAATTATATACAGGCACCGCGGTCTATATATATAACTATTTTTATGTGATTTCTATGGTTTGGATGGAATACGGTTTATAAAAATCTTAAATTTTATACTGAATAAATGTTTTCTTCCATATTTATATACATATGAAGTTGAAATTTTGAAATTAAAAGGTGAATAAATTTCTTTATTAAAAATGGAAGAAAATTAAGAAAATGGAGTTTGATGATTTATATCCTATATTTAAATATTAAGTTGGAAATTTTAAAGATATGATATTTATAATTGGATTTTTCCCAAAATATTTTGAAATGAATATTCTAGTAAAATTTGAATTTGGAAATATATATATATTTTACTAGAAATTGAAGTCTTATTAATTATGGATTCTATGTGAATATTCAAGGCTAATTAATAGAACATTTGATTTGAAAGAATAAAATCCAACTTTAGTTGAAATATTTATACTCAAAATGGATATACGAATATATATGAATTTATTGAAATGGTTTTTGGAACTTGAAGCGATATTAAATTTTGGTTTTAACTTTAAATAAAGAATGTATTGTAAAGCCACGAGAAATATTTCTTTTCAAAGTAACATTCAAGTTAAACCACTTATTTTATATACTGTTGAATATCCAAACCATTTAGTTTTGAAAGTAATGGTTTTAAAAACTATGGATTTCGAAGTATTATGTTGAAAGTTAATGTTCAAATATTTGGTTACAAGGAATTATAAATTTTAAAAGTGGCAAAATTTTGGAAAAGATTTATATTTGGGAAATGATATCATTGATTTGGGTTTTATAAAAATAATATCAAAATGAATCTTTTTGGGTTTTAAAGAAGAAATGATATCGTAATATTATGGTTTTGAAATGGATTTTATTTTGGTTTTAAAAGTATAAACTATTTTTAAATGACCGCGGTGTTATAATAACGATGGGTTGGCAAAGAGACCGGGATCGGATATCTGACATACTCTCTGTCGATACTAAAACCACTTTGACTAACCGTGTACGCGGTGGAGATTCCAGAATGAAGTAGGTGGTGGCGACGTTTCCTGTAAGGTAAATACGTGGACCCAACTCCCGTGAGTTGGCATAAGGTGGCTAAAACAGGAGCGATTCTCAGGCCAATGAGGTCATTCCTCTGATCGGACGCTCCTCTTCGATATTATACTTTGACTTGGATTGATTCAGTGGCCACTTCTATATTTTGATTTTGGGGAGTTAGTCCGAGGTGGGCGGTAACTGCGGCTACGCGTTTCCACCAGCCTGGATAGCAATTGGTATATCTACCCTGGCATTGCCTAGTTGTGCCGTGTCACCTACCATATCGAGCCTTTACTACGAGTTTCTATTTGTGTCGTACCTATGGAGTATCCTCTGGTAGCCTCCCGATCAGGAGGTATTACGGTACTGTATAGACTATTGGCATTTTACGTGTTAAGGTGGAAAATGTAAAGCCTTAACGCTATTTAAAAGTAAGTTTATTTTATAAATAGACACTATTATAATAGCGCAATATACTACATAGTAAATAGTTTAACGGATCCTTAGGAGATGTAAATCCCGAACATCTTTTGAGTTACTGTACTCATATTTATTTCTGTTTATTTAACTCACATAAGATATTCTAGTCTGACTCGGGTGTTTTTGTCTATTCAAATTCGCTCGGGTCAGTCCGAGCATTTCAGGATAGCAGATTTTAGATTTGGAGGACGAAGACGAAGAATCAGTATTATTTTATATATAGTCTTACACCACACTCTTACTGTTCCGCTGCATTGATTGTATTGGTATGTGTAACTCTGATATTTATTGTGTAAAGAAGAATCAAGTGTTTTGTAAACCGTTTATGAACTGTATATTTATTATTATATTTTATCCTTCCGCTGTGAGATTCTATTTTGTTTTATTTCTTCTTTGTTTTTCTTATTTACCTCATAACAATCCGCCCTTGCGTATGATTTGAATTGACATGTGTGTCGGTTTAAATTGTGCGAAAAGGCGGGATGTTACATCTGGTATCAGAGCTTTGGTTTAGCGATAAACCTTGGCTTTGTGGGGTTTGACTCTTTGTTAATAGGGTAGAAATATCCTATGGGAGTCGCTGAGTGTATATATATGAGAGAGCGTATTTGTTAGTATTAATAAAAAGATTTTTATATTGTGTTAATCTGTTCCGCTTTGTATTTATAAATTCTGGTTGATGCATGGGACGCTATGTCATCAATAGGGATTTCTAAAACCTTGATAGGACAGACCGACATAATATTTGTTTTAATATAGGTGAATGAAATAATTTTGCCTATTATATTTTCTATATATAAAAATATTTTTATAAAGATATATATATATATATATATATATATATATTTGGTTGCTATAGATTGGGTGTTAGGAAATAAAAATATTTATAACAATTGAAGCTAAGTTGAAATTATAATAAATCAAATTGGAGATTTTAGAACTTAAGTCCGGAATTTTGAAAATCTGCTTTCAAAGGATTTATGAAATATAATGATTTGGTTTATAAATATTTTCTTATATAAATATTTAGTATAATTCGAAAGAATTGGTTTAAAGAAGATTTTGGAAAAGAATTAAATTCTGTACTTTCCTCTCTGTCGCTGGAAAATAAATTCAGTGATGACGGCCGCATCATCGACTTTCATTTTCGAGTTTCGAAGGGGAAAGGCCACTGTAGTAAATTCTACTGCAGATTTATTTTGAAATTTTCTAAAAATTTTCTTTTATTGTTCTAAATATAATTAGAGATATTGAGTTGTAAGAACTTATTTATCTATTATTTTGAAATAAATTGAAATTTAACCCGGTATTTAATTCTAAATTTTTCCGTTAATTAATTGTTTAAAATTTGTTAGTGAAATAAAAGTTAAGTAATAAATGAATTGAAACCTCTAATTGAAATAAGAGAATAACTGCAAAGCTATAAAGAGGAATTTGCATACATATGAGACAAAGGGGAATATGAATAAACATTAAATTTAATTAAAAGAATGGAGATTAAACTTGTATAAGTTCAATTGCAATTTCCTTAACATAAATAACTTACCCAAATATAAAAGTTGAAGTGTTAAATGAGAAACTGGAATTGAATATTTTACAAGTAGGAATTTAGGAAAAATGAATTATTCAATAAATTACTGTTATAATAAGAATTCAATGGTATAAACTTAAGTTATAATTGAAATTTTGCTGAAAATAAGTTAAGAATTATTAATAGGTGAGATGAACTTAAAGCAAATAAAATGAAATTCTAAATAAGAATTGATTGTAGGATTATTAGTTTAAGATGTCTTAAGTCTCCCCTATTCCAATATAATGAAAAGTAGGAAAAATTGAAATGACTACAATTAATAGTTGATGAATAAATAAAAACTTCCACTTATAAGAATGAATGTTAGCAGATTAAGAATTTAAGGGAAATCTTACAAGTGAAGAGTAAGGAAATGAAGATATTCAAAATCTTTGTTGTTATTAATGAGAATTTATTCTATAAACTTAAGTAATAAAGGAAATACAAGTATAATGAATTTTGTGATAATTGGAAAATAAAACTTGTAAAAAAAAAAAAAAATTCCTCCATAAATGAAGGAAAGAAAATCAAACCACTGAATTATGAAATAAATATATAATAAGCTATTGTGGTGTTGATTTGAATTGTTTGGTTGATGTATGGTTGTTGGGTAAGGAATTTTGGAGTTGTTGGAGGAACAATAATCTATCTCTATTCCATCTAAGACTGTTGAGTAACGGATGCACTTGATAGTTATTTCTCACTCCGTAAAATTTCAGAATTTGAACCCGAACAACTAATGGTTGTTGATTGAATGATTGTTGTTTGTGGTGTGTGCTGTTTGTTAAAATGTATGGTTGTTGCATTTGATTTGGATATGAATGATTGAATCTACCCAAACATTTCACTGTAATATAGATATTTAACTTTTAGATTATATAAGTGAATACAGGGGTTGGAAGCAACTGCTACTGCTTTTGGTTCCAAAATAATAAGCGTATTGCCCGACAAATAGATACGTTTTCGGATTACGATTAAAGCGCTATTTATATATTTTCCCGTGTGGGATATTTTATTTTGGATATATATGTAATATATTTGTATATTTGGATATTATATTTTCTCCAGAGTCCCTCCGTACAAAGGAGACTCTGCCAAAATTTTTCGTAAATTTTGGACTTAGAATTTGGTTAAAGATATTTTTCCAACTTTAATAATTCAAGTATTAAAAGACATAATGATTATAAAACAAGTGTATTTCATTAAAGGAAATTAATTTAGTAAATTATTGTTATAAGTTAATATTTGAAATTAGATATACTGTTTTATTCTTCCTTCTCCCTTCCTTTTCCTTTTCGGGGACGAAAAGTTTTGAGTGGGGGAGAATGTAACGACCCGTTAAGTTCGACCATTTAAAATTGTTTGTTTAATAGGATTTTTGTAATTTATTTTAGTTGAAAGAATAAAGGTGGTAGATAAATATTAAAATGAAGGCTAGAATAAATTATATAGAAGTGACTTAGAAACCTATTTAAAGACATTTGAATAAAATTCAAATGAATTAAGTAGAGAAAGAAAGAAAAATTCTTACCTGGACATAAAATTTAATATGGGAATATTAAACCAATTTAATGCAATAAAAGATTGTGAACGATAAATTGAATAGATTAAGAAACCCTGTTATTGCAAGTCAATAAATTTGTAAACCCTAATGAACATCTCAAAATTTATAAATTTATTGAAATTTAAGACATAGCATAAGCGTAGAACTATAGGTATGATGACAAACTTTTATAAATTGTCTAATTAAGGGTCAGCAAATTTATTTGGAAATCAAACTCAATTAAGGGTAAGTAATTATGATGGATTGATGGCATAAACGTTACTAATTTTTATCATAGTAACGGAAGTGCAGATGGAAGGCAACTGTAGAAATTTAAGTACGTATTAACAATTGAAAGGGACTGTCGATTGAATGGAGTACTTTAGGTTGTCTTACTAAATTTAGAATTTAACATAAGACAAATAGAAATAAATCAATAAACGTATAGATTTTAAGTTTATTATGATGAATTATTTTAGTGATATGACTTAGAATAAATGAAATAATTTGGGTTAATTGGTATTTAATGGAATTAAAGGTTGCAATATTCATAGGTAAGGATTTAGATGAAATAGATTGATGTATGAAAAATTTAATTGGATAAATGGCAATTAATTCCTTTAATTTGTGCAATTAATGTATGTTTAATTGATAACGATAAAAATTTGATTTTTTTTTTGTGTAACCAACGTAAAATATTATCATAGCATGATACTTGGTTTGAATAGAAGGGTGGAATTGGGAATTTAATAAGTGAATTTATTTCAATCAGTGCAATAAAAGGATACGTAAATAAATGGTAAGATGAAATGGTAAATTATTGATGTAATGGAAGTTATAACAATGTCAATTATGCATATAAGGTAATAAGGTAATGAAACCGAGGTAAATTAATTAATTGAGACTTTAAGTAAAATTAACGTGTGGAATTGACCAAGGTTCAATAAAATGAGAATTTGATTGGTTATATTTATTGGTTGAGAAAGGTAAATGTGTATTTGGGGAATAAATTTAGTCAGACTTAAATATTGAATTTAATTAATTAATATATATGATAAATGATGATTAAATAAAAACCCAATACTCTATATATATGTATAATATTTGATGAAAATAATAATACACTTATAAATGTGGAATTAAGAGTTTACAACAACTATTTTGAGTAAATAAATTGTTCATTCAAGTAAATTTGAAACATCGCAATAGGTGTAGATTAAGTGTTGCGTTAAATAAATTTAAGTAATCATTGGGGAAGAACGTAAATGTCTTCATAATATGATGATTTGTGAATATAAAGATGAAATTAAAGTTTATTTAATAAATTGAGTATTAGATTCAATAATTGCATTTATTGCATAAATAAAGGGAATTTAACGTTAAATTGTACGTTATTGAATTAAAAAGGAATTTGCGGATATTGAAGTGAAAACAGAGACATGTTAAAGAGCATCTTTGTTTTAGATTTAAGTTGAGAGTATAAGAGTATGAGATCTAATATATGGTTTTGAGAAATTTATTTATGATTCCTAAATTTGAGGAAGCGGAGGAATCAACACTACAAATTGATACTTATAAATTTTAATTTACATCCAAGCTTGTTAAATCATTTGAAATTGATTGAATTACATAAGTAATAAAATTTGGTCAATATCAGAAGTTAAATATAAAAATTGGATTTTTATGATTTATTTTAATTTATTTAATAAATATTAAAAATAGCCATTTTTGTCACGGACTCGGATTTCGACGAAACCAGTTTCATCGGATCCGTGACGGTGAATTATAATAATGTTTCAAGTTTCGTAGCGATCGGACTTGTCGTTTGATCGTACGGACTCGAAACGCCTTGAAATTTACGCATTTTGAAATCAATTTGAAATTTTTGTTTTTTTAGCATAACTTCTTCATACGATCGAATTTGGTCGCGAAACTTTTTCCATCGCGTTCAGAATATTTTAAAACACCTATTTGGATATATAGTTTTAACAAATTCGACTCCGGAGGCATAGCGGGCTTTTTGGACCATGGTTTGTCACGCACGTTCGCGTATCCAGTCTAGCTACCCTACCTCTAGCCTATCTATAAGTATACAGCTATAAACCCTAGCTCCTTTCTTTTTCATTTGCTGTACGCTCATTTCTTCACTCTTTTCTCTTCCCCAAATGTATACATCTCAGATCCAATTCAGATCTATCCACAGTTCAAAATCAAAAGTCAAAACTCAAAAATTTCAGAAAATTCCAGAAAAAATATATGTTGAAGTATTCGATACGCGTAAATTACTGGTGAAATTCGTTTTTCAATTGGAGCTGTCGTTCATCCAGAATAAATTCAAACAGCCCCAAAACCGTTCATCATCGTCGCACAAAAAGTTGTCGGATCGGGAAAACATTTCTGGGTTTTGGAGAGGGAACCGAGGGGATCGCATCTATATGGTTTGTTTCGAGTTTCAACGGTTGGATTGGCGGGAATTTTCGATTAGGGTTGATAAAGGATGGGTGGCGGCTGTTGCGGCTTCGGCCTGCGCGCGCGTTGTCTGCTTGTGGAAGTCTCTGGTGCGTGTGTGACGTGGCTTTGTTTAGGTGAAACATGTTCCATCTTTCTAATTTTTAAAATTTTGTTTTCAAATCGAATTTCCTACATAACTTTCTCATACGAATTCGGATTCATACGAATTTTTTTTGTTAGGATCGTAATTTAATTCCGGACTTGATGACGCTGGTTTGGACGAATTCTGAGACGGGCGAATTTTTGGGTTTAAATCGGGTTTAAATTCGATTTAAATTCAAAAGGTGAGTGTTTTAACCCACTCACAATTACTAGGAGCTTTTATGTTTGTTAAATAAATTTTAGAAATAAATAGAAATTTATTTATGAGTTTTGGCATGTTATTTCATTCATATCTGTTACATTGCATTTTATTGAATTTAACTGTAAATTTAATTGATTTATTGCGCATTAATTGACTGTTAGAAATTATTGTTTGCATATGAACTACTAGTCAATAGTTATGTAAATTATTACTAAATAAACTGTTGGATTAATAGTTGATAAAATTTAATTTGAATAAACTGCCAGTTATCACCTGTTATATATGATCATATATATATATATATTGTTATTGATTGATATTGGTTGATGGTTGCGATTGGATGATGGATGTTGTTGATGAATGAATGTTTATTGCATATCATTAAATTGCAAATTATCATGCATATTTCATTTCTTTCGGGATTGTGGTTTGAAATGATATATAACCGCAAATTTTTATTTTTAAATTGCGGATTGAAATGATAAATATCCGTATCACTTGACCATAGGATAGAAAATTATATACAGGCACCGCGGTCTATATATATAACTATTTTTATGTGATTTCTATGGTTTGGATGGAATACGGTTTATAAAAATCTTAAATTTTATACTGAATAAATGTTTTCTTCCATATTTATATACATATGAAGTTGAAATTTTGAAATTAAAAGGTGAATAAATTTCTTTATTAAAAATGGAAGAAAATTAAGAAAATGGAGTTTGATGATTTATATCCTATATTTAAATATTAAGTTGGAAATTTTAAAGATATGATATTTATAATTGGATTTTTCCCAAAATATTTTGAAATGAATATTCTAGTAAAATTTGAATTTGGAAATATATATATATTTTACTAGAAATTGAAGTCTTATTAATTATGGATTCTATGTGAATATTCAAGGCTAATTAATAGAACATTTGATTTGAAAGAATAAAATCCAACTTTAGTTGAAATATTTATACTCAAAATGGATATACGAATATATATGAATTTATTGAAATGGTTTTTGGAACTTGAAGCGATATTAAATTTTGGTTTTAACTTTAAATAAAGAATGTATTGTAAAGCCACGAGAAATATTTCTTTTCAAAGTAACATTCAAGTTAAACCACTTATTTTATATACTGTTGAATATCCAAACCATTTAGTTTTGAAAGTAATGGTTTTAAAAACTATGGATTTCGAAGTATTATGTTGAAAGTTAATGTTCAAATATTTGGTTACAAGGAATTATAAATTTTAAAAGTGGCAAAATTTTGGAAAAGATTTATATTTGGGAAATGATATCATTGATTTGGGTTTTATAAAAATAATATCAAAATGAATCTTTTTGGGTTTTAAAGAAGAAATGATATCGTAATATTATGGTTTTGAAATGGATTTTATTTTGGTTTTAAAAGTATAAACTATTTTTAAATGACCGCGGTGTTATAATAACGATGGGTTGGCAAAGAGACCGGGATCGGATATCTGACATACTCTCTGTCGATACTAAAACCACTTTGACTAACCGTGTACGCGGTGGAGATTCCAGAATGAAGTAGGTGGTGGCGACGTTTCCTGTAAGGTAAATACGTGGACCCAACTCCCGTGAGTTGGCATAAGGTGGCTAAAACAGGAGCGATTCTCAGGCCAATGAGGTCATTCCTCTGATCGGACGCTCCTCTTCGATATTATACTTTGACTTGGATTGATTCAGTGGCCACTTCTATATTTTGATTTTGGGGAGTTAGTCCGAGGTGGGCGGTAACTGCGGCTACGCGTTTCCACCAGCCTGGATAGCAATTGGTATATCTACCCTGGCATTGCCTAGTTGTGCCGTGTCACCTACCATATCGAGCCTTTACTACGAGTTTCTATTTGTGTCGTACCTATGGAGTATCCTCTGGTAGCCTCCCGATCAGGAGGTATTACGGTACTGTATAGACTATTGGCATTTTACGTGTTAAGGTGGAAAATGTAAAGCCTTAACGCTATTTAAAAGTAAGTTTATTTTATAAATAGACACTATTATAATAGCGCAATATACTACATAGTAAATAGTTTAACGGATCCTTAGGAGATGTAAATCCCGAACATCTTTTGAGTTACTGTACTCATATTTATTTCTGTTTATTTAACTCACATAAGATATTCTAGTCTGACTCGGGTGTTTTTGTCTATTCAAATTCGCTCGGGTCAGTCCGAGCATTTCAGGATAGCAGATTTTAGATTTGGAGGACGAAGACGAAGAATCAGTATTATTTTATATATAGTCTTACACCACACTCTTACTGTTCCGCTGCATTGATTGTATTGGTATGTGTAACTCTGATATTTATTGTGTAAAGAAGAATCAAGTGTTTTGTAAACCGTTTATGAACTGTATATTTATTATTATATTTTATCCTTCCGCTGTGAGATTCTATTTTGTTTTATTTCATCTTTGTTTTTCTTATTTACCTCATAACAATCCGCCCTTGCGTATGGTTTGAATTGACATGTGTGTCGGTTTAAATTGTGCGAAAAGGCGGGATGTTACATCTGGTATCAGAGCTTTGGTTTAGCGATAAAACTTGGCTTTGTGGGGTTTGACTCTTTGTTAATAGGGTAGAAATATCCTATGGGAGTCGCTGAGTGTATATATATGAGAGAGCGTATTTGTTAGTATTAATAAAAAGATTTTTATATTGTGTTAATCTGTTCCGCTTTGTATTTATAAATTCTGGTTGATGCATGGGACGCTATGTCATCAATAGGGATTTCTAAAACCTTGATAGGACAGACCGACATAATATTTGTTTTAATATAGGTGAATGAAATAATTTTGCCTATTATATTTTCTATATATAAAAATATTTTTATAAAGATATATATATATATATATATATATATATATATATTTGGTTGCTATAGATTGGGTGTTAGGAAATAAAAATATTTATAACAATTGAAGCTAAGTTGAAATTATAATAAATCAAATTGGAGATTTTAGAACTTAAGTCCGGAATTTTGAAAATCTGCTTTCAAAGGATTTATGAAATATAATGATTTGGTTTATAAATATTTTCTTATATAAATATTTAGTATAATTCGAAAGAATTGGTTTAAAGAAGATTTTGGAAAAGAATTAAATTTTGTACTTTCCTCTCTGTCGCTGGAAAATAAATTCAGTGATGACGGCCGCATCATCGACTTTCATTTTCGAGTTTCGAAGGGGAAAGGCCACTGTAGTAAATTCTACTGCAGATTTATTTTGAAATTTTCTAAAAATTTTCTTTTATTGTTCTAAATATAATTAGAGATATTGAGTTGTAAGAACTTATTTATCTATTATTTTGAAATAAATTGAAATTTAACCCGGTATTTAATTCTAAATTTTTCCGTTAATTAATTGTTTAAAATTTGTTAGTGAAATAAAAGTTAAGTAATAAATGAATTGAAACTTCTAATTGAAATAAGAGAATAACTGCAAAGCTATAAAGAGGAATTTGCATACATATGAGACAAAGGGGAATATGAATAAACATTAAATTTAATTAAAAGAATGGAGATTAAACTTGTATAAGTTCAATTGCAATTTCCTTAACATAAATAACTTACCCAAATATAAAAGTTGAAGTGTTAAATGAGAAACTGGAATTGAATATTTTACAAGTAGGAATTTAGGAAAAATGAAGTATTCAATAAATTACTGTTATAATAAGAATTCAATGGTATAAACTTAAGTTATAATTGAAATTTTGCTGAAAATAAGTTAAGAATTATTAATAGGTGAGATGAACTTAAAGCAAATAAAATGAAATTCTAAATAAGAATTGATTGTAGGATTATTAGTTTAAGATGTCTTAAGTCTCCCCTATTCCAATATAATGAAAAGTAGGAAAATTTGAAATGACTACAATTAATAGTTGATGAATAAATAAAAACTTCCACTTATAAGAATGAATGTTAGCAGATTAAGAATTTAAGGGAAATCTTACAAGTGAAGAGTAAGGAAATGAAGATATTCAAAATCTTTGTTGTTATTAATGAGAATTTATTCTATAAACTTAAGTAATAAAGGAAATACAAGTATAATGAATTTTGTGATAATTGGAAAATAAAACTTGTAAAAAAAAAAAGAAATTCCTCCATAAATGAAGGAAAGAAAATCAAACCACTGAATTATGAAATAAATATATAATAAGCTATTGTGGTGTTGATTTGAATTGTTTGGTTGATGTATGGTTGTTGGGTAAGGAATTTTGGAGTTGTTGGAGGAACAATAATCTATCTCTATTCCATCTAAGACTGTTGAGTAACGGATGCACTTGATAGTTATTTCTCACTCCGTAAAATTTCAGAATTTGAACCCGAACAACTAATGGTTGTTGATTGAATGATTGTTGTTTGTGGTGTGTGCTGTTTGTTAAAATGTATGGTTGTTGCATTTGATTTGGATATGAATGATTGAATCTACCCAAACATTTCACTGTAATATAGATATTTAACTTTTAGATTATATAAGTGAATACAGGGGTTGGAAGCAACTGCTACTGCTTTTGGTTCCAAAATAATAAGCGTATTGCCCGACAAATAGATACGTTTTCGGATTACGATTAAAGCGCTATTTATATATTTTCCCGTGTGGGATATTTTATTTTGGATATATATGTAATATATTTGTATATTTGGATATTATATTTTCTCCAGAGTCCCTCCGTACAAAGGAGACTCTGCCAAAAATTTTCGTAAATTTTGGACTTAGAATTTGGTTAAAGATATTTTTCCAACTTTAATAATTCAAGTATTAAAAGACATAATGATTATAAAACAAGTGTATTTCATTAAAGGAAATTAATTTAGTAAATTATTGTTATAAGTTAATATTTGAAATTAGATATACTGTTTTATTCTTCCTTCTCCCTTCCTTTTCCTTTTCGGGGACGAAAAGTTTTGAGTGGGGGAGAATGTAACGACCCGTTAAGTTCGACCATTTAAAATTGTTTGTTTAATAGGATTTTTGTAATTTATTTTAGTTGAAAGAATAAAGGTGGTAGATAAATATTAAAATGAAGGCTAGAATAAATTATATAGAAGTGACTTAGAAACCTATTTAAAGACATTTGAATAAAATTCAAATGAATTAAGTAGAGAAAGAAAGAAAAATTCTTACCTGGACATAAAATTTAATATGGGAATATTAAACCAATTTAATGCAATAAAAGATTGTGAACGATAAATTGAATAGATTAAGAAACCCTGTTATTGCAAGTCAATAAATTTGTAAACCCTAATGAACATCTCAAAATTTATAAATTTATTGAAATTTAAGACATAGCATAAGCGTAGAACTATAGGTATGATGACAAACTTTTATAAATTGTCTAATTAAGGGTCAGCAAATTTATTTGGAAATCAAACTCAATTAAGGGTAAGTAATTATGATGGATTGATGGCATAAACGTTACTAATTTTTATCATAGTAACGGAAGTGCAGATGGAAGGCAACTGTAGAAATTTAAGTACGTATTAACAATTGAAAGGGACTGTCGATTGAATGGAGTACTTTAGGTTGTCTTACTAAATTTAGAATTTAACATAAGACAAATAGAAATAAATCAATAAACGTATAGATTTTAAGTTTATTATGATGAATTATTTTAGTGATATGACTTAGAATAAATGAAATAATTTGGGTTAATTGGTATTTAATGGAATTAAAGGTTGCAATATTCATAGGTAAGGATTTAGATGAAATAGATTGATGTATGAAAAATTTAATTGGATAAATGGCAATTAATTCCTTTAATTTGTGCAATTAATGTATGTTTAATTGATAACGATAAAAATTTGATTTTTTTTTTGTGTAACCAACGTAAAATATTATCATAGCATGATACTTGGTTTGAATAGAAGGGTGGAATTGGGAATTTAATAAGTGAATTTATTTCAATCAGTGCAATAAAAGGATACGTAAATAAATGGTAAGATGAAATGGTAAATTATTGATGTAATGGAAGTTATAACAATGTCAATTATGCATATAAGGTAATAAGGTAATGAAACCGAGGTAAATTAATTAATTGAGACTTTAAGTAAAATTAACGTGTGGAATTGACCAAGGTTCAATAAAATGAGAATTTGATTGGTTATATTTATTGGTTGAGAAAGGTAAATGTGTATTTGGGGAATAAATTTAGTCAGACTTAAATATTGAATTTAATTAATTAATATATATGATAAATGATGATTAAATAAAAACCCAATACTCTATATATATGTATAATATTTGAGTGAAAATAATAATACACTTATAAATGTGGAATTAAGAGTTTACAACAACTATTTTGAGTAAATAAATTGTTCATTCAAGTAAATTTGAAACATCGCAATAGGTGTAGATTAAGTGTTGCGTTAAATAAATTTAAGTAATCATTGGGGAAGAACGTAAATGTCTTCATAATATGATGATTTGTGAATATAAAGATGAAATTAAAGTTTATTTAATAAATTGAGTATTAGATTCAATAATTGCATTTATTGCATAAATAAAGGGAATTTAACGTTAAATTGTACGTTATTGAATTAAAAAGGAATTTGCGGATATTGAAGTGAAAACAGAGACATGTTAAAGAGCATCTTTGTTTTAGATTTAAGTTGAGAGTATAAGAGTATGAGATCTAATATATGGTTTTGAGAAATTTATTTATGATTCCTAAATTTGAGGAAGCGGAGGAATCAACACTACAAATTGATACTTATAAATTTTAATTCACATCCAAGCTTGTTAAATCATTTGAAATTGATTGAATTACATAAGTAATAAAATTTGGTCAATATCAGAAGTTAAATATAAAAATTGGATTTTTATGATTTATTTTAATTTATTTAATAAATATTAAAAATAGCCATTTTTGTCACGGACTCGGATTTCGACGAAACCAGTTTCATCGGATCCGTAACGGTGAATTATAATAATGTTTCAAGTTTCGTAGCGATCGGACTTGTCGTTTGATCGTACGGACTCGAAACGCCTTGAAATTTACGCATTTTGAAATCAATTTGAAATTTTTGTTTTTTTAGCATAACTTCTTCATACGATCGAATTTGGTCGCGAAACTTTTTCCATCGCGTTCAGAATATTTTAAAACACCTATTTGGATATATAGTTTTAACAAATTCGACTCCGGAGGCATAGCGGGCTTTTTGGACCATGGTTTGTCACGCACGTTCGCGTATCCAGTCTAGCTACCCTACCTCTAGCCTATCTATAAGTATACAGCTATAAACCCTAGCTCCTTTCTTTTTCATTTGCTGTACGCTCATTTCTTCACTCTTTTCTCTTCCCCAAATGTATACATCTCAGATCCAATTCAGATCTATCCACAGTTCAAAATCAAAAGTCAAAACTCAAAAATTTCAGAAAATTCCAGAAAAAATATATGTTGAAGTATTCGATACGCGTAAATTACTGGTGAAATTCGTTTTTCAATTGGAGCTGTCGTTCATCCAGAATAAATTCAAACAGCCCCAAAACCGTTCATCATCGTCGCACAAAAAGTTGTCGGATCGGGAAAACATTTCTGGGTTTTGGAGAGGGAACCGAGGGGATCGCATCTATATGGTTTGTTTCGAGTTTCAACGGTTGGATTGGCGGGAATTTTCGATTAGGGTTGATAAAGGATGGGTGGCGGCTGTTGCGGCTTCGGCCTGCGCGCGCGTTGTCTGCTTGTGGAAGTCTCTGGTGCGTGTGTGACGTGGCTTTGTTTAGGTGAAACATGTTCCATCTTTCTAATTTTTAAAATTTTGTTTTCAAATCGAATTTCCTACATAACTTTCTCATACGAATTCGGATTCATACGAATTTTTTTTGTTAGGATCGTAATTTAATTCCGGACTTGATGACGCTGGTTTGGACGAATTCTGAGACGGACGAATTTTTGGGTTTAAATCGGGTTTAAATTCGATTTAAATTCAAAAGGTGAGTGTTTTAACCCACTCACAATTACTAGAAGCTTTTATGTTTGTTAAATAAATTTTAGAAATAAATAGAAATTTATTTATGAGTTTTGGCATGTTATTTCATTCATATCTGTTACATTGCATTTTATTGAATTTAACTGTAAATTTAATTGATTTATTGCGCATTAATTGACTGTTAGAAATTATTGTTTGCATATGAACTACTAGTCAATAGTTATGTAAATTATTACTAAATAAACTGTTGGATTAATAGTTGATAAAATTTAATTTGAATAAACTGCCAGTTATCACCTGTTATATATGATCATATATATATATATATATATTGTTATTGATTGATATTGGTTGATGGTTGCGATTGGATGATGGATGTTGTTGATGAATGAATGTTTATTGCATATCATTAAATTGCAAATTATCATGCATATTTCATTTCTTTCGGGATTGTGGTTTGAAATGATATATAACCGCAAATTTTTATTTTTAAATTGCGGATTGAAATGATAAATATCCGTATCACTTGACCATAGGATAGAAAATTATATACAGGCACCGCGGTCTATATATATAACTATTTTTATGTGATTTCTATGGTTTGGATGGAATACGGTTTATAAAAATCTTAAATTTTATACTGAATAAATGTTTTCTTCCATATTTATATACATATGAAGTTGAAATTTTGAAATTAAAAGGTGAATAAATTTCTTTATTAAAAATGGAAGAAAATTAAGAAAATGGAGTTTGATGATTTATATCCTATATTTAAATATTAAGTTGGAAATTTTAAAGATATGATATTTATAATTGGATTTTTCCCAAAATATTTTGAAATGAATATTCTAGTAAAATTTGAATTTGGAAATATATATATATTTTACTAGAAATTGAAGTCTTATTAATTATGGATTCTATGTGAATATTCAAGGCTAATTAATAGAACATTTGATTTGAAAGAATAAAATCCAACTTTAGTTGAAATATTTATACTCAAAATGGATATACGAATATATATGAATTTATTGAAATGGTTTTTGGAACTTGAAGCGATATTAAATTTTGGTTTTAACTTTAAATAAAGAATGTATTGTAAAGCCACGAGAAATATTTCTTTTCAAAGTAACATTCAAGTTAAACCACTTATTTTATATACTGTTGAATATCCAAACCATTTAGTTTTGAAAGTAATGGTTTTAAAAACTATGGATTTCGAAGTATTATGTTGAAAGTTAATGTTCAAATATTTGGTTACAAGGAATTATAAATTTTAAAAGTGGCAAAATTTTGGAAAAGATTTATATTTGGGAAATGATATCATTGATTTGGGTTTTATAAAAATAATATCAAAATGAATCTTTTTGGGTTTTAAAGAAGAAATGATATCGTAATATTATGGTTTTGAAATGGATTTTATTTTGGTTTTAAAAGTATAAACTATTTTTAAATGACCGCGGTGTTATAATAACGATGGGTTGGCAAAGAGACCGGGATCGGATATCTGACATACTCTCTGTCGATACTAAAACCACTTTGACTAACCGTGTACGCGGTGGAGATTCCAGAATGAAGTAGGTGGTGGCGACGTTTCCTGTAAGGTAAATACGTGGACCCAACTCCCGTGAGTTGGCATAAGGTGGCTAAAACAGGAGCGATTCTCAGGCCAATGAGGTCATTCCTCTGATCGGACGCTCCTCTTCGATATTATACTTTGACTTGGATTGATTCAGTGGCCACTTCTATATTTTGATTTTGGGGAGTTAGTCCGAGGTGGGCGGTAACTGCGGCTACGCGTTTCCACCAGCCTGGATAGCAATTGGTATATCTACCCTGGCATTGCCTAGTTGTGCCGTGTCACCTACCATATCGAGCCTTTACTACGAGTTTCTATTTGTGTCGTACCTATGGAGTATCCTCTGGTAGCCTCCCGATCAGGAGGTATTACGGTACTGTATAGACTATTGGCATTTTACGTGTTAAGGTGGAAAATGTAAAGCCTTAACGCTATTTAAAAGTAAGTTTATTTTATAAATAGACACTATTATAATAGCGCAATATACTACATAGTAAATAGTTTAACGGATCCTTAGGAGATGTAAATCCCGAACATCTTTTGAGTTACTGTACTCATATTTATTTCTGTTTATTTAACTCACATAAGATATTCTAGTCTGACTCGGGTGTTTTTGTCTATTCAAATTCGCTCGGGTCAGTCCGAGCATTTCAGGATAGCAGATTTTAGATTTGGAGGACGAAGACGAAGAATCAGTATTATTTTATATATAGTCTTACACCACACTCTTACTGTTCCGCTGCATTGATTGTATTGGTATGTGTAACTCTGATATTTATTGTGTAAAGAAGAATCAAGTGTTTTGTAAACCGTTTATGAACTGTATATTTATTATTATATTTTATCCTTCCGCTGTGAGATTCTATTTTGTTTTATTTCTTCTTTGTTTTTCTTATTTACCTCATAACAATCCGCCCTTCCGTATGGTTTGAATTGACATGTGTGTCGGTTTAAATTGTGCGAAAAGGCGGGATGTTACAATTAGACTCCGTACCGAGAGCATTGGAGGGCATCGAAACATGAGCTTTTAGACTTATCACCAAGAGCTTTGGAGTTGATGTCGAGAGCTTTTGAGAGGTGTAGTCAGATTCAAAGCACTTGGGAGATAGAACAATAGAATCAGAGGAAGAAAGTTAGCCAAGATTGGCTAAGTACCTAACTCGGTACCAAAAGCTTTTAATCGGTACCGAGACGTTTTGTTTGATGAGGTCATGGTGAAACTTTCAAAGAGAGAAGTAGAGGTCCTACAGGTCATGCTGAGGGTGTTTGTTTGTTCGCTTGGGATTTGATGGTTATGTAGTAACACGATAGTGGCTTCGGGATTTCAATGATGACAACTCGACGGTGAATGGAGTTAGGTTTTGACGACGGCGGCTCAATGTTGAAATGAGTTGTGTGATGGTTATCCATAATAGGTGGTTCTAGGAAGAGTGACCCATGAATAGAATGTGAGAATGATTCTATCGTGGAATGAAGGAATGTGAGATGGTTCCTTAAGAATGATGGAAATTAGATGGAGCAACAAACAGGCTCGATTAAGCATGCTAAGGGATCATTGATACTCGAAGTGTTTTCTGACGTTCTGCCCTCATGGGCACATTGGAAGGCTACCCCAGATCATAGGTTCTGATTCGTAGACCTTGGACAAGTAGATTTGGGTCTAGTATCAGCTTCGAGGAAAAGACGGATACACTAAAAACTTGGATTTCCACTAGTCAACATCGAGTGATAGTAAGGATTGTTTGATTGATGCTATGGTTTCTTTGGTTGTTCTCTTCCATAGTCCATCGCTCTATGGATATCCTTGGAAATAAGTATTAGGGATGGGGATACCTGGACACCCATCATCATACTTGGTTTGCAATATACCTATACTATTTTCTTAGAGTAGCATATTATGTTTGTTATATGCTAAATCTTTTTGCTGGGACATGTTAGGTATGGTTCATATACCTTACTTTATCAACTTGTATAATATTTTGGGATTCATTTATTGCTCACAACAGACTGTTGTCTGACTCGAGGTTTTTTACTTTGCTTCTTATTATCTTGGATACTCTCAAATGAGTGACTAGATAGAAGGTCTAGGTACGACATAGTAGTTATTCATAGGACAAGTTAGATGGAGCTATTTCGTATTATATATGGATTTCTATGATGATTCTACTATGCAACATTATGGAGCCTTGATAGTGCTTTCTTATTACTGTTATTTAGAGATAGTTGTTTGAGTTTATTTCCATTGTATAAACTCTATTACTTGATGTATAACTCTATGAATTTGTACTCTGGAATTTGGATCGCCTAGTTATTGTTGTCTCTCCTATATTATATCTATGATGTATTTTATATTTTATTCCATGCTCTATGAGATATACGATATGTTCTGTGATGTTTTACTATATTTTCAACCATTGATCATCATCCTATATCAGACCGGCATATTTGTGGCGCACCATTTAGTTGTATTGAGTGTTGATGGTGTAGGATGGTCGTCAAATAGCAGATTTCTTGCTGGAAACCAAACATGTCATTTGTCAATATTCCCTCTTTGAACCAATTGTCCTCCTTAGATTCAGTTAGCAAGGCTAATTCTTTGGTTTTACCAATAGGGCTAATGAGCGCAAAAGCTTTTTGAGAAAGTGTGTTTAAAAAATGAGTAGTGGCTATATTTTTATAAGTAAGGATATGTTCCTTTTTCTCCTTATTTTTCTCTAGCCTAGAAGCCCTAACATAATCTCCCCATTTGAATTGGTGTGATTGACCATATCATTGACCTAACATGGCCAATCGTCCTTTTTACTTCTCTTTGAATCATCATTTCAGTTATTTAATTATACCTGCTTAACTAGTTTAATCGACGTACAACTTCTATGCATCACTTTGAATGATTTTAAGCTTTAAATAAATAATTAAAAATAGCTTAAATTGTTAATGCAAAATTAATATTAATTTATAGCATTATAAATTTTCCATTGGTTGAATTCAAAAATAATTAACATCTTTTGCAGTTAAAGCCTTGATAGAGCCTCAAAAAATCATCGCTATATTGCATAATTCTCTTCAACTGCAATGCATTTTCACCATATAGCGATTAAACATTATATCTTCTTTAAACCCCTTCATTTTCCACTACACCCTGTAAATTAAGGTTTATTAGCACTCATTTCAGTATCATTAATATAAAAAATTTAATTTAACTGGTTCTTTTTTAACAAAATCAATAAAGTTAGGGTAATCCTATTTTATGGCATAAGTGTTAACCTAAGTTAGAAATCTATTGTATTCACCAAATCCAAACTATATAAATCGTAATATTCTTCAATTTTTTTATATAAGCTTAAAAATATTTCTCTTTCTATACAAATGGTGTAATAAGGAGAATAAATTAACTTTAAATATTTAGTTTATATCTAATAAAGCTTTTTGCACCTCTTTTATTTTTTGTTATATCCCCACTTTATTCCCGCTATAACTATTTCGACCTTCACAGATAGGGGCTGCTAAGCGCTTTAACTGTACAGTTAACAAAGTGATTCTTTTGATTCTCTAGTATGAACTTGGTCCTTATTTATTGACTTTGTTGAAGCACAATGTTCAGCCAAGTTCAATACTTAAAACCATTTAGGCAAAATCCAATTTCTAGTCTCAAATAAGCTTACATAGTTATGACATTTTGTATGCATATTATTTTCATCATCAATGTATCACTAGATATCTATAGTTGGGTCTAAGGTCAAAAACTCTATTAATATCCATGTCTATTTGTGCAAACAACTCTTAAAATCCTTGGTTCAATTCGATAACATTTATCGATTAACCGAGTTACCTCGGCCAGGGATATTTACTTTTAAGTCGTATACCAATTACAGTTATACTAACCTTCTAGGACAGAGGATACAAATCCTCCCTTCTGCGGTGTTTCACTTCAATTAGTTCAATGTAAACCCAACCATGGCCGTAACAAGGCTGCTATGCCAACTATTTAACCGTAATTAAAGTATAGCCTAGCTATTTAAGATTGATAATACCCTTAAGTTAGAAGACTAATTTTACGTAGTTACCATGAGATATTCAATTCTAACTTGGTTATATTAAACTAGAAAAGTCTCTAGTTGGGTCGTTATGTGATTATTCCAAACAACCACAAGTAAGTAATCCCTTGGTTCCCAAACAGTCATGAGTAAATCACCATCCATTGTATGGGGAGCATTATGTATACTCATCTCAATTAATGTATCGATATCCTTTTTTTAATATATATTGATTATGAACATTTAAGAATTTGGTGTTTTTGTATACACCGATTCAATAATCGTGGTTACGAACACATTCATAACAGCAATCGATTAAAACATCTCCTAAGAATTTTCTGCTTATATATGTTTAACAATTTAATAAAATTAATTATTTATTTATGTCATAATATAATAATACATAAAATAGATAATAATATCATAAACATACTTTATTATGAACAAATTTGTCTAAAGAGATAAATATATCTAATAAATTACAAAATTACCCTTAGGGAACATCCTTAACTATGATAATCTCTCACTTGCACTTAGTGCCAATTATGGAGCCTTATCACCATGCTTTCGACCAGTCTTCCTAAAAAAAACCAAGAAAGCACTTTAGCGAATGAATCTTCTATGTTATCTTTTGAATCTACTCTCTTAATCACAGTCTTTCCATCACTGATAAACTGCCTTATCATGTGGTACTCATAGAGGATGTGTCTCAGCTTCTTATGAGCTTGTGATTCTTTGGAAATCTACATTGCTACATTACTATCGCAATACATTAGCATCATAACTTCAATGCTAGGGATCACTCCTAAATCTTTAATGAATTTGTGCATCTGCACTGCTTCTTTTGTGGCATTGTTTAAGGTGATGTACTCATCCTTCACTATAGAATTAGCCATAACTTGTTTGGAACTTTTCGAACTAATACCCCTCTGCTGAGGCTGAGACCGACTTACTTTCATAAGGATCTCTTTGAAAAATTAAGTACGATTCTTCACAAAGAGTTGTCAAATACAAATCCTTAGTATTTCTTAAATACTTAAGGATGACTTTAGATATCATCTAATGATTTTCTTCTAGATTTTACTAATATCAACTTATTTCACCTGATCCAAAAGTGATACTCGGCCCTGTATATAGCATGGTGTACATGATTAATCCTATTGCCAAAATATAAGGAATTTTCCATACTAAATCGCCTTAATATGGTATCTATATGCATAGATTGGGATAGTCCCAATATCCTCTTAGGTCTATCTCTACAGATCATTATACCTAGTGTATAGGATGCCTTCATCGAGAAATTATTAGACAACCAGGCTTTGTTGTTTATAACATCTGTATATTGTTACCAATAGCAAGTCAACAACATATAATGCTAAAAATGTTATAACACCATTTTGCTTCTTCTTATATACACATGCTTTATCTGTGTTTTGATAGACACCATACTATTTGATTACATTATCAAAATATTTGTTCCAACTTCTTGATGCCTGCTCAAGACCATAAATCGATTTAAAGAATTTAGGTGCCTTATCGCTGCTCCCACTGACTTAGAAACTGTATGGTTGTGACGTATAAAAAGTCTCTTCGAAATCACCATTTAGAAATGTCGTTTTAACGTCCAGTTTCCGCATTTCGTAGTCATAATAAGCGGCGACTATAAGTAGAGCATGGCGACTGGTGAAAATGTTTCATTATAGTCAACATCTTGGATATGACAAAAACCTTTTATGACCAAACTCTCTTTATAGATCTCGGCCTTTCCATTTGCACTGATCTTTTTCCTAACAATCCATTTGCAACCAATGGTTCCTCTAGGTACATTCTCCAAAGTCCATGCATTGTTTTTGTGAATGGAATCCATCTCAGATGAAGCATTAAGCCACAAGGTAGAGTCTTTACTATCCAAGGCTTGTCGATACATGAGGGGATCGTCTTCATAAATAATGCAATCCGTTCTCTCATCGTCAACGTGAAACCAATGGTATCTCTCTAGCATCTGAGAATCTCTATTAGACCTTCTAATATGTTTCATTTTTAATAGGCTATTGAATTAATGTATATATATTTGTCCTCTATGAAAGTTTCTTGGAACTCATCTAAGTCTATCTTATTGCCATTAATTTCTTTTGAGAGAAATTCCTTTTCCAAAAAGGATACATGTTTCAAAACAAAAACCATTTGTTCCTTGGTATGATAGAATATGTATCAATGATAGTTTTCTGGATACCCTATAAACTTACATATGAGAAACCTTTCCTTAAGCTTACCAGGATTTACATTCTTAACGTAAGTTGGATAACTCAAACCTTACAATAATTAATGTGGGGTTTTTTCCAAACCTATAAATTATATAGAGTTTTAGTTGCAGATTTAGACGGTAAACTATTCAACATACATATGGCGGCTTCTAGCGTGTATCTCCAAAAAGACAGAGGCAACTCAGTGTCACTCATCATCGGTCGAACCATCTCTAACAATTCAATTTCTCCTTTCCAAAAACCATTTTGTTATGGAGTATATGGAGGAGTGACTTGAGAGAGAATCTTATTCTCTTTTAGGTACTATTGGAGTTCAGATCCAATATACTCACTGCCTTAATCAGATCGAAGTATTTTGATTTTTTTATTAGTTAGGTATTCTACTTTATTCTCACATTCATTGAATTTATCATAGACCTTGGTTTTTTGTTTCATGAGATTTGTGCAGTTAAGGCCCCGTTAAATCCCCGTGAAATCTTCGCTATAGCACATAGCACTTTTTGACCGCTAAGTATTTTAATTTAGCGCTATTAAATAGTAGATCCACTTTAAGCCCTTCTATTTTCTGCTATACCCACTAAATCGAGAGTTTTTATTACCCGCTTTACCTACATTAATACACAAAAGTTCATTTGGCTAGTTCTCTTTTATACCAAATCAAAAAAGTTAGGATAACGTTAATTTTAATGCATAAGTGCATAATATAAGTTAGAAATCTATTGTAGTCAGAAATCCAGTTTGTATAAATCATGGTATTCTTCAGTTTTCTTATGTAACATTGAACAATATTACTTTTTCCTACACAAATGATGTGAGAATGAGAATAAACTAACTTTAAATATTTGGTTTTATATCTAATGAAGCTTTTTGCACCTCCGTTATTTTCCATTATATCTCTGCTTTGTCCCCGCTATAACTTTTTGCATCACCGCTGCTATAGAACCACTAACCGCTTTAACTGCATAGCATAAGATACACATATCCATATCTAGATAAACTATCAGTGAATATTATAAAGTATAAGGTTCCACCTTTGGTACTTATAGACATCGGACCACATGCATCAGTATGTACTAGTCCTAATAGTTCATCAACTCTTTAGTTGCTCCCACTGGATATATGCTAGGCCATTTTACCTTTAAGACATGATGCACAAGTATTGAATGATTAAGAATCAAATGATGGTAGAAACCTTTGGTTTCATAACTCATTTAGTCGTTTCTTACTAACATAGCCCTCTATAGTGCCAAAGATAACTACCATTGACTTGATGCAATATTATTTCAATAAATACATGATTCAAATTAAGGACATAAATGCCATTATGTAAAGTACCAAAACCAACTATTATATTTTCATAACAAATATTCATAATGTTATCGTTACAAATAAAACTATATATATTCTCTACCAAACAAGAGATGGAAATTATTCCATTAATAAAATTTCGTACATAATAGAAATTATTCAAAATTAAATTGTGTCCACTCACAAGCTTTACATAATATTCTCCCAACTTGATGGCGGCTATGGTAGTTCTATTTGCAACTTGAGAATTCATGCTCTCTCTTGCAGTGGGACTCTTGCTATTAAAACCTATATCAAATTACAAATATGAGTTCTAGATCTAGTGCCTAAAACCCAACTAGAAACACATATAGTAGACAAATAATATTTTATAATGATAAATACCTTTAGGAGTGGAATTCAATTCCTTCTCCTTGAGTGTCTTTATGTAGTTTAGAGAGTTTCTCTTCCAATGTCCCTTCTTCGAGAAAAAGTGACAATCACCTTTGTTTGGCACCTTCGCCTTACCCTTGCCACACTTAGACTTACGTTTTCTCTTCTTCGAACTATTCGAGGAAGAGATACTCTTGATCGTGAGCACTACATTCAGTTCCTTTATAGATGTACTCTTGCCATCCTTAGCATATTAAGGAGCTCCATGACAGTATACTTCAATGTGTTCATACTGAAATTCAATATGAATGGATTAAACTGTGGAGTTAATGATTGAAGAATTAAATCATTTTTAAACCTCAGTGTCAAGTGTAGTACCAAGATCGATCAACCTTTCAATGTACCCAATCATATTGAGTACACAATCTTAGACTGTGCTGCCCTTGTTCATTTTATATGAAATAGTTTCCACGAAATCTCATAACTCGCGGTACGAGACTGCTCACCATACAACTTTTGTAGATTCTTGAATATTTCATGAATATTCATATTGTCAAGCTATTTTTGGAGCTTGAATCTTATAATCGACAACATGTAGTAGTAAGCTAGTTCATAGTCCATTGACCAATCTTTTTAAGCCATAAATATTTTAGGTGGGCGTCCCTACTAGGTTTAGCTAGTTTCTCATTGGTGACAACATACTAGTACATTTCATAAATGAGTGTTGTCTTAACGTTTCTTAGTCAGTCTTTATACTTTATGCCTATAAGTTTATTCTGTTTGAAACACAGCTTTATAGTTGTCATTTTAACTACTCAAATTCATTAGATAACATTATACACATTCTTATACTTATAGAATGGTGTTATCGGCAAATTTTCCACAGTCACAGAACAAACTCAAATGAATGAACTGGACTAAAGAACAACAGAGGGATGAATAAGGGACTTGGAAAACACCAATGGAATGGAATAGTGTACTATTACAAAGGAAGTGGCAAAATGAGATAAATATTGCAATTCGGTCACTATAACTCAGTGCTAAATTATAATATGAGCATGAAATCAAGTAAGGTTAAGGCAAAGGAAGAAAAAAGAAAAAACTTGAAGCATATAAGATCAACTTGGCCCCGAGTTTACCCAGAGTTGCAAATCACAACTTAAGTTCGACTTGTTAATGAGTGGCTAACACGACCATAGTCTTTGCTTGAAGTTCATGTTGACTGTAGAGAATGTGTGGAGAAAATTTCAAAGCTTATTTCAATGGCCTTTGCCTATAAATAGAAGATGAGTTGCACTACATTAGGACCATTTCAGGACTACCCTATATTAATACGAGTTGAATCATTCATTTTGAACTAAACTCTATATAACTCATACCCAAGCTGTAAGCATCGAGTTTTAAAACTACTTTATAAGAGTGAAGTATGATTAATAAAAACGGTTCAAGTGGATGTAGGTTAGAATATTCGCCAAACCACTGTAAAAATTATGTATTCTTTTCTCTCTTTTAATCTCTTTTCTTTTATAATCTACATTCTCTACTTAATTATGTGTCCGTGCCGTTTTTGATCTAAGAATTTTGGTGCTTTCACTGAGAGGGACATGAGATTCTATTTAGAGAAGATAAAAAGGCCTAATATAAGAGCTATTGGTGGAGGAAGTCAACAAGGATATGAGGGCAGCTAGGTGGTGTCCTCGAATTTGAATCCCCCTTCAATCTACATTACTAGAAAAAATACGGAAAGAATAATGGCATAGATGCAAGATAGGCTAGTGGCTCGACAAGAGGAGATGATGAATGAGTTCTTTAGAAGGATAGAGAGGAAAAGGACAGCTGAAGTAGATGGAAATCAAAATCAGTGGCCGAAAGGTGAAATGAGTGCACAAGGAGAGGGGTTAGAACAAGTTAGAACAAACCCTAGAATTGCCACAATTTGGTACCAATTGGAGGCTACTCGGTATCAAGTCCTATGGTCCAAGGGCATGTTGAATATGGAAGTCAGGCAAGGCATATCACTTTTAAGAATTGGTGTTGATCGTTGTCAGGTGTTATCTTTCATTCTGACCTAGCTATATCTGAACTGATTGAACAAGTTAGACTCGAGTGTAGAAGTATAGATGATGATATGAAGCCATGATATAATAGAATTGAGAGATATGCTATACAAAACACTGTAAGTATGGAATATAGTCTAATCTAGAAAAAGGGATCGGGTATGAGCCATCTCTACCAAATGGATCGGTTACATAAGCTAAATAGTATAGCTCCATGGAAAACAATCGATATCTCAAAATCTAAAGTCCAATACACATGAAACTTTTGTAACAAGAAGAGGGGACCCTAAGGAGTCCACCCTAAGGATTGCACCCCAAAAGGAGCAAGCAAGAGGGATCAGACACAATTAGACTACACAACACATTTAACAATGATCGATTAATAACTCAAGTTCTACTAATCCAATTGGCATAAAACTTGGAGGGTAAGTATAATACAACATGGAGAAATTCCTATAGGGATCGTAGCCCCCAACTTCTCCAAAATAAGGATCAGCCTCGATCCTTATTTCCTGGGATTTGGGCCATGCAATCCCTTATGTGGGCCCATATCGTTCTAGAGATTTCTCTATCGAATTTTCAGGAAGATATTTCACAGTCTTCCTCTATAAGTATGTATTTGATTGTTCATTTTCGAGATTTTACATGGCTTGTTGCTTTGTTTTTTTGGTAATTAAATATTTTCATCCGATCCCTATTGTACTTAGTTTACAAAGTGATTAATAAAGCTATTTTTTAAAGTGGACGTATGCGAACAACGCCGAACCACTATAAACTGCTATGTCTCTATTATTTGCTTGTTTCTTATTACTTTATTGCTATATTTTCTCTATTTACATTTGATATTCTTTATTTATTCCTCTACTATAAATCTCTTGGGTGTTTGTCCCATTTTGGTACAAATAGTTCGGTGCTTTCACTAAGAACTAAGATTTTCAGCTCTATTTGGATCCCTTTTTTGTTGTTCGATTGCATAAATCCAAGGAAGAGATCCTAAACTATCCTCAAATAGTTTGTTTGCTCTATTCATATTTGCAAAAGTCTAATGAAAACTATCTATAATGGTTAGGAACATCATATCTACATTTCAAAATGCAAAAGGAAATGAAAACACGAGCATCCAACAAGGAGGCCGGAGAAATCTACCAATAAATGTTAATGCTACCAATCCACTTGATGTCCAGAATCCAGTCGATTCCATCACAAGAGCCGATTTCTAGAATCTGATGAGAGAGCTCATGGACAGACGCTGATAGTTGAACCAGTAGATTCAAGCCAATATTGATCTAATGAATCAACTTAGGGATCAACAACATAGGAAAATTAAGTGGGAGATAAATTCTAATTCTACATTGGAAAGCTCAACTTCATCAGATGACCATAACAGGAGCAGACGTCGTAGAACTGATGGATATCATTAGGACATCAACGCACCAACACACAATTATTCCTAGACTACCAGGACCAATCGAACCCAATACCTCTAAAGTGATAGGGGTCGATCCCTCTTTCATAGGAGGAACCTTTCCTTTTTCTGACGGAATTCGGACTGGAGCAGCCGCGGTTAATCTGGATGTTGGAATTCAAGTTAATGCAGATCAGTTACCTCTTTTGAATGATGATGATGTGAATGCACGTGATGCACATCAAGTGGATGTTGAGCTAAAAAGGCGTGGAACGGCCTATAGACTTCAACAGACCACTCACATAAGTTGGAGCATGACTACCGCTTGGCCCCAACTATCCAACCACTGGAGTTGATAGTTATGATTAGGCAGCTAGTTAGGAAAAGCCAAGGCTTGACCAATGATGATTGGGAGATCTAGAGAAGCCATACCGTGTTCACAGACGATAACCTACATGCGCAGTGTCCAAGGAGATTCAGCATGTTGTCGATGCCTGCCTACGAGGGAAAAACCAATTCTAGGCAGGACATAATGAGATATGAGTGGCTAATGGATTTCGCACGAGCGGATGATGCCACAAATGCAGATGTTTTCCTATTACACTCTTAGGCATAGCGACGATGTGGTTGATGAGATTGCTCCCATGGTTAATCTCTATACTTGACGATCTGGCAATAAAAATTATGGAGCAGTTCTATATGCATGCATCTCGCCTCAAAGATGTAATGTCCTTATCAAGCGTGATCCAGGCTCCAGGAGAATCGTTGAAAGATTGCATGGAGAAATTTCATACAACCATCATAGAAGTCGGTTATCCAAATAACCATTCAATCTTGATGGTGGTAACTAGAGGGATTGACCCAAAATCTAACTTTGGCGATTGGTTAGCTAGCAAACACCCGCAACATTGGAGTGTTTCTATGCAAAAGCAGCTTAGTATTTGAGGAAAGAGGAAGCTAAATGCTCTAGAAAGAAGAATGTTGTGGAATCAAATAGAGAGGGAGTGCAGTCTTAGATTGTAGTGAAATAGTCCGGGGAGAGTTCTGAAAAAGTTCAAGTAAATGTCCAAAATAAACCAAATTAGCAAAAGAATGGCGGTGATAGTAACCATGAATGAAAGAGGGGTTCTGGGAGAGGAAAGTCTAGGATTCCAATGTACTATACCTACACACCACTGAATACATCTTTAGAGAATTTCTACTTGTCTACATGCAATACCATGCAGTATAGGAAGCCATCTCCGAAAGAATCGATGGAGAAACAAAAGAAGAATGGAAATTATTATCGGTTCCGTGAATGTTATGTTCATAACACAAATGAATGTAGGCATCTCTAGGATGTTATTGAGAAACTGATTTGGGAAAGAAAACTGCAGCAGTTTGTTAAAGCTCCACAGGATGGTAGGTAGGGGACATCCGACCCCAACCAAGACAAGCACCGCATATGGTTGAGGAGCCTGTGCGGACTGGTGGAAGATTAATAATCCACATAATAGTTGGAGGGCCACATCCAGCTGATAAGAGCTAGCATGAGATGGAGCCTTATGCTAGCACAATCAAGCATATGAATTTAGAGTGTTGTTTAAATACAGAAGATGGAGCTCCGGCCAGACAGCAGCGAGCAATGGTAGATGATATTGTATTCAGAAACAGAGATGCGGATATGCTGGAGGCACCAACGATCGACCCAATGGTCATTTCGGCCATGATCCGCCCCGCCTTAGTGAAGTAGATCTTGATTGACTGTAGTAGTTCCGAGAATATAATTTTCAAAAAAGCTTACAATTAGATGAGGATAGAAGCCAAGGACTTTAAATCGTCTAAAGCCCACGTTCATAGCATTAACGATGCTATGACCGGAGCTGTCGATTATGTTGAATTACCCGTGGAGTTGGGAGAAGGAGACCGTAGAAGAGTGCAGATGTTGCCATTTGTTATCTTTGATGTTGACTCTCCATACAATGCTTTTCTGGACCAACCGGCGATAGCTGAATTTTAGGCAACTCTTGCCCCATGGTGTTTGACTTTGAAGTTCATAACTGATAATGGAGGAGTTATACATGGTGACCGGACGTGCCTTCTATGTGGTGGAATTTAGGGATGCTCAGCAGAAGGAGAAAGGTAAAGTGTGGACAAGTCTCTTCGCCTCCAAGCCAACAAAGATTGACAATCAACGACTGGGCCTTGGCTTGGGTGCCACAGTCGGTTTCATATAGACATGGATCTGAGGAATGACGAGAAGGAGCCAAAAGAAACCAAGGCTTCATCGGTAGAGCCGTTAATTGACATCACGGTCTACCACGATGACCCATCGTGGGTCTGGAAGTTTGGATCACAGCTCAGTCCTTCGATGATGAAGGAATTTGCTAGTTCTCTTCGAGTGAATCTCGATGTGTTTTCTTGACCCATTCTGACATGTGTGGGATTTCGCCTGTCGTTGTGAGCCATGCATTAAATATCGACCCGAGGCATGTCTTGGTGAAATAGAAAAGGCGCGGCATGGATCCGAAGAGAACTGTTGCCTTTAAAGAGGAGATGGATAGACACAAAAAAAATGGGTATATTAACAATGCCCTCTACCCGAAATGGGTATCTAATCCTGTACTTATAAGAAAGGAAAATGGAAAATGGTAGACATGTGTTGATTATTCGGACCTAAATAAGGCATGTCCCAAAGACAGCTTTCCCTTTCTGAGGATAGATCAACTGGTGGACCTCACCATAGGGCATGGATTGCTATCTTTGATGGATGCATACATTGGATATAATCAAATTTCGATGCACATACCCGACCAGGAGCATGCCGGTTTTATTATTGACATTGGATTGTATTTCTATGTAGTAGTGCCATTTGAATTGAAGAATGCTAGAGCAACTTATCAATGCCTGATCAACCGAATGTTTAAAGATCGGATTGGAAAGATGATGAAGGTATATGTGGATGATATGCTCATTAAGTCACAAAGATCAAGCAACCACGTTAGAACTTAGCAGAAATGTTAAATATCCTCCGATATTACAAATTAAAGATCAATATTTAAAATGTTTCTTTGGCGTTACATCAGGAAAATTCTTGGGTATCATTGTCAATGCTCACGGCATCGAAGCTAATCCTGAAAAGACTTAAGCAATTCGCAACATCCAAGCACCAAAGACTATCAAACAAGTCAGAGGTTGAATGGGAAGGTTACTGCCGTAGCTGATTTATTTCCAGAGCCACTGATAAATGTATTCCTTTCTTCGACTTGATTAGAAGAGGGAAAAGGAACTCTGAATGGACACGGGATTGTGAAGACGTATTCCAAACTATGGTGAACCACTTAGAGAGACCTCCCATCTTGTCAAAGACGGTGGATCATGAAGACTTGTACATCTACTTGGCCATGCCGATATGTCGCAGTGCTTCATGAAGTGAATCAAATCCAGAGACTGGTCTATTAAGTTGGCAAGCGATTAACAGGAGACGAAGATAATTATCCAAAGATAGAGAAATTGGTGCACTGCCTGTTGATTGCATCATGAAAGCCTTGCCTGTATTTTCAAGTTCACCCTATTAACGTTTACACCAACCAGCCATTATGATAGGTCCAACAGTGAACTGAGACGTCTGGAAGGGTACTCAAGTGGAATATTGAATTGATGGACTCAAAATTGCCGGAGAACTGAGAATAAAATCTCTTGAAATATTTTGCAATTCACAGTTGGTGGTATACCAAGTCAGGGGAGATTACCAAGCTAAAGGATAATGACTCACTGCATACCTTATCCGAGTCCAAGAGCTATTGACTGACTTTAAGTATTATGACATCACGCACATTCTTCGGGATCAAAATAAAGAGGCTGAATCATTGGCAAAGTTTGCTAGCATTGGGGATGCACAACAAATGGTCTTGGTTCCAATCGAAGTACTAGACGCTCTGAGCATAAGCCAGATGGAAATCGTTTGGGTACCAAAGACGGAGCCGGAGAAGGAGTCATGGATGACTCCGATTAAAGACTATTTGTTATCTCCCGAACAAAGGAATAAAAGACGAAAAATCCTCTACAAAGCTTCGTGATATATCATTCAGGAAGGGGTCGTGTATAGAAATGGTTTTTCCATTCCCCTGCTTCGATGTATCGCTTATGATGAAATAAAACGAATCCTAAGGGAAATTCATGAAGGGGAATGTGGTGATCACACTGAAGGCAAACCCTAGCAAAGAAAATGCTCCATCATGAGTATTGCTGGCTAACTGTCAACCGAGATGTTGTTTATTACGCTAAGCAATGCGGTAAGTGCCAGATATATGCAAAAGTTTCGAAAGCTCCGCTGATGGAAATTGCACTAATGGTCAATCCATGGTCGTTTGCCACATGTAGCATGGATATTATTGGTTCCTTACTAATCTCTATAGGTGGTGCAAAGTACGCCATCGTAGTAGTTGATTACTTCACTAATTGGGCCGAAGCAGAAACTTTAACCATGATCACGATGGAGAAAGTAATCAACTTCACTGTCTGAAACATCATCTATCATTTTGGCCCCCCATGAACCAATGTAACTTATAATGGAACGCAATTCGATAGCGTTGAATTCAAAGACTTCTATCGTTGGCATCATATTGAAAAGATATTTGGCAGTTGCTCACCCTCAAGCAAATGAACAAGTTGGAGCTATGAAAAAAATAATAAATTTCATTCTAAAGAAATGTTTGGATAAGGCTAGAGCCAAGTAGGTCGAAGAAATCTCAACAGCTTTATGGGCTTACAGAACCACCCACAAGTCCACGATTGGCCATACTTCATTAGCCCATGCTTATGGCTCCGAAGCTGCCATTATTGTTGAACTCGAAGTCCCTTCTCATCGAGTGACCTATTACGACCCTAGAATGAATAGAGATTTCCTCTTAGAATCTCCAGACTTGGTAGATGAGACGTGCAAAGAAGCTGATTTGAAGGCAACTGCACATCGACACCGAGTCGCCTGATACTACAACACTAAAGTCCGACCTAGAACCTTTGAAATCAGTGATCTAGTCGTGAAATTGGTTTTTCCTGTCCCATCACACATGAATCATACTTGGAAAGGACGGTTCATCATTGAACAGAGCCTTGGAGGAACTTTCAAGCTAGTGACTGTTGATGGCATCACACTTCCAAGGGTGTGTAATAGCGAGCATTTACAATGTTATTTCACTTAGTTTATTCTTTTTCATTCAGTTGTATTTAATTTTCTAATTTTCTATACATTTGATTTTCCAAATATGTTATAAGATAAATTATGCCATCTCTTTCCATTTGGCAAACAAAGTTTGAAATTTTCTTCATATCTATGATCGTTATAGCATTACATATTAGTTATGATACCCGACTAATTAATATTAACATGTCCGAGCCGGTTCCCAGGGTTTGGAGTCAGCCGATTACTTAAGTTCAAAATTGACTAAACAAAATTAATGTGGTATGACCGTTCATTCGATGATTCTCGCTCACAACCCAATGAACGGAGTACCTAATGATAAATGGATATGACATGACCATCCGATTATCAAATTAATCCTACCCAGCGATGGGACATACATGAATTAAAAAGGGATCGTAACATAACTGATTGCTCTCCAAGTTGAACCCCAGGTTTAGGGGAAAATCAATCAATTAAGGAAAGTACGGTTCAACTATTTTTCAAAATAACTCCAAGTCCCCAGATTCTGGACTGGAGTATAAACACAAATTAGGTACGATCCGACCACCTGCTAACAAACTCTTATTCTTAGATTGTGGATATGAGAATAGACAAATAGATGAGTGTGGTTCGACCACTCACTATTCTATAAACTCCAACTAAAATTGATAAGAGGAATAAAAATTTGCTAAGGATGGAATTCGACCATCCACTGTCAAACTCCTCTAAGCCAAGACTAGGGGCATGAGTATAATCACTTAAATCACTGAATTCGACAGCATAGCACTAGGGCTCGAGCCTGGTGTTTGGTACAACTTGAGGCCACGGCCGCATGGAGGCCTTAAGAAAATTAATGGATGATTATCTGAATCAACGAACAACAAATTATAAGTACATTGAATGGAAAATCAATAGCTCGACTACTTAAACAAAAACAAGAGTTCAACAAAAACCAAAAACTTTTATTTACATAAAAATTGGAAATTATAGTAAGAGTGTTTATCCAAAAGTGAGGGTCATACCAACACAAACATGGCCAATAAAGAGAAAAATAGCTACATAAGCTGTATACAAACTAAGCCGACATGATGGCTACTTCTTATGCTTCTTCTCCCTCTTGAGTTTCTTGGGAGTGGATCCTCTCGAGCCTTCCTCTGTTCCTCTCTTTGATCCCTTACCACTCTTACCTCCATTTGGAGAAATATCCTTGGATGCGAGAATCAGAGCAGTGTCACCTTCAGAAGTGGGAGGAATGTTTCTCATAGGAATCCACCCACCAAGGAGGAATCACTTAAAGTGGAATAAGGTTTGGATCATCGACATTCACATTAACAGGCTCGGCTTTGGATTTCTTTTTCGGCCACTCCTCGTTCTTGATACGCTCCTTCAAGCTGAGCTTATCGGTGTGTCTGAAGGCGCCTGTAATCATAACATCATCATATTCATCATGCAGCGGTTGATCATTGGCCCTTTCATCAGCAAGAGCTCCAATAACTTGAGCATCGGGCCGTGGAATGTCAGTAGCCGCTGAAATATCACTAAGTGTCGGTTCTTGCTTCTCATCAGTTCACTTCCTAGAGTTTGACGGGGACCTAGGAGACCTGCAAATTTGTGGGAACAAGCGAATAAGCCCAGAATTATTGGGCATAAAGAACGAAACCTCTTCGGTAATGGAGAATAGAGTGGGATACCTGCATCCGGATGACTCTCGATTGTTGCCAAAGTGCTCCCTTCTTGAATAGGATTCGGTGCCTTTGATTTATAACCAGGCTTATCCGGATAATAGCTTGGGTCTTGCAATGGGCCAACAGAAATCGATGTGCCAGCTGGTTAAATTAAAAAGGAATCTTTGGGATTAGACCCTGAAGATTCAGCGATGTTTTTTCCTTGACCTAAAAGTGCCAAAATATCAAAATATCTCAGCCTTACAATGGCGAGATCTAAAGGTTCGAATCCACATAGAATTTCTTGCACCAGTTTCTCCTCATCAACATTGGCTTTGCCAAGAGTCTTCTTCTTCATGTCGATGAAGTAGTCCCAAGCCTAGCCAAGCGATTCGAGGTAGCCCTCTCCAACAAAACTCAAGTTACGGTGCATTAGGACCTTGGCATTGTATTGAACAATCAAAGGATCAACATGTCCTTAATCTCATTCCGACCAGCATCTTTAGCATCCTCTAACTGGACCTCAATTTTCCCTCTAACTTCATTACGGCCAGCCTCCCTCACCTCTTCCTTGAGGGCCTTGATTTGAGCGAGCTGCTCGTCAAGTTAATTTTTAGCTCCCAAGCCTCGATGGCCTCTTCACAATACCTTTGAGACTCCTCTTGAGCCTTAAGTTTTTCTTCCTTCTCTTTCATAACAAGTTGTTTGAGTTTCTCAATGTAGCGGGGTAGAGTGTCTTTCTCTTTTTGTTGTGTGTCCTTTTCCAAAGCAAGCACAATGCTATGGCTAAGGGCAGCGTCCATCTCTTTTTTGTGAGCCATTTCCAGACAATTAACCACTTCAGATGTTTGTTTAGCACTCTTCTTTGCCGTAGCTAACTTCATGGTCAGCTCCGTGTTCTCATCATTTTAGTGTTTGATTATGTCTTTATTATCGATTGCCTCTAGCTTAAGGCAATCGATTTCTTGTTTCCTTTCAACATACACCTCGGAAATTTTCTCAAATAAGTGTTGGATTGTTTCATGCTCCACAAAAACATCGTTGACGCATGCAAGCAAACTCACTTTAATATTTCCTAAGATTGTATGGATAAGTGGAAGAAACTTTAGTCCATCAAAGCAGGTTTTTGGAAATTTGACCATAAGTTTTGCCAACCATTCAGCTGTAGAGGCCTCTGGAGCTGTAGAGGTTAAAGCAGGCTCAAATGTAACAATAGGACGTTTGTTCGGCCAGTGGTCGCGAGGCTGTCGAAACTTAGATGAACTCAATTAATGCTCGGGTGGCACAGCAGTAGGGGGTACATAAAAAGAGGTTTGATCGCTGCTATATACAGAAGAATTGAGTTGTACTTCTTGGCGATGAGATGATTGAGAGTTTGACTTATGCTTAGAGGATAAAGAATCCCATGAGTGAAGGCTTCTCTCTCGGGTATCACTCCATTCTCGATCCCTTCTTGAATCTGGACCACAAATAGATCCATAATGTGTTAACGAACCCCTTAAGTGATAAAATGCATAGGAATGAGACATAGCACCTACAAACCAAATGAAGATGTATAAGTGATCATCAAATAAGAGATAGACAAAAATCATGCAGGTGAAAGCAAGCGATTGTGAGTGTCCTAGTGTCCCTCCCGATGGATCACTTGCTATAGCCTTGCTCATGGGAGTAATTTCCCCTCTGTCGGTAGGAAGAATGTCATCACCAGTCTTGGTGAGAGAATTAAGCCCCCCAACGCTAATTTTAGGAAGTCAAAAGTCTCGATATCCTCTGAAATCGGTAGACTTGAGTATCCTTCCATCAAACACTCAAAAGGCTGAGAGGAAGATTCTTCTTCAACAGAGGTGATTTTGAACTTAGGCTTCTTAGCAGTCTTTCTCCTATGAAGTTTATAAGCAAGCCATTTTCCTTTCCTTATCGGTGCATGAGATTGCGTGTCTTATGATGATTTGACCATAGGCGCATTACTCGAACCTACATCATCATTGCTAGGCCCATTGGCGTCAGCACCTTTGATTTCACCTTTTTCGCCATTGTCCTGAGCCTCCCCGAGTGGGGGCACGACATGGCTATCAATGCCGCCTTCTTATTCCATAACATTCCTTTACAGGGCAATGCTTCTTAGAAGTCCAATGTTGCGACCCACTTCCAAAAACCCGAAAAAACTCATCAGTTATGAGCGATCGAATGTCCCTGTCTTCGACTAGGGTAATGCGAATTGTAGAAACCACCCTTAAATAATTATCTTCTTTGGGTCATGGATGGACAGCTGAAAATTTTAAGAGCATTTTTTAGTTCAGGAGACGACTTAGACTTAAGAATTTGAAAATAAAATGAGGGCAATACTTACGTACTTCCAAACATTGCCCCACGAAGCCGGGGGAACAAAAAACGTAGAACCATTCATGCTTAAAGATACTGAGCTTGTTCTAAGAACCAGTCAGAACTTGACAGTTGGGTGCGGTTTGCGGAAAGTATAAGAAATGCTTCTCGTTCTCTACTTAAAATTATATATTAACCAGATGTCTTTAGCAAATAATGGACAGAACAGAATATCCATAAATAATAAAAAGGTTCCATGAAGGAAAGCGTGGCTGTTTAGATGCAGCTGAGCAGGATCTATTCCTAGATAATGTAGCATATCTCATATAAATGAGTTGAAGGGCGATACACATCTACCCTATCACATAAATTTATTACAAGCCATATATCCCATCATGGGAAAGTGGGCTATGTCATTCCCTGAAGGGACAAGAACATCTTTAAATGGGATTCCATGTTTAGAGTACAACCTACGGAGAGCGGCCTCGCCAATTCTAAAAGATGGGGAGTCCACTAGGTCATCTAGAAATACAGTACATTCTAAAGTATTGGGGGCAGGATCTATCTATTCCATAAGAAGGATGGGAAAGTCAAAGAAAAGTCAACTAATGGACCAGGACTCTTTAGTTGCTTAGCTCGGTGTTCAAGAGAAAGTCTATCGAATAGAGTCGCGGAGCTCGATTCAGCACCTGGATTGTTATGCTGTGAAGGTTGGAAGGAAGACATCGTGGCTAAATGCTCTGATCTTCTAGATCCCATATTAACTAAACTCAGTAGATAATAAAGATTAAAAAAAATTTTACCTGTCCCCTCATACTAAGTGTAAACTAGTGTGGTGCAATGTTGTACAGTGCGGAGATAAACAAATCAAAATTTAAGGCAAAAAGTAGTGACGAGACTTTGGATTCCAACTAAAGTAACTGCCATCGTCGACTATCTTAGCTAGCATTTACATTAATCATCTATGCAAGCTTTGGTGTCAACCATCGGTATGTTAAAGTATAAAGTTTGTTATTTAAGTATGTATGTTGAATTTTAGTTCAGATTCAATTTTGCAGTCGGATATGCAAGTCCTATTGTCTGTTAAACTTCATACGCTCAAGTTCATTAAGATGTGATTGGTTCTAATTATTCGTACAAGTCTACATAGATTGGTTTGTTTAAGTGTTAAAGCTTGGTTCAAGGGCCTAAAATCAGCTAAGTCCCCATAGTTGATCCCTCTGATAAAGCAAACAATTGATCCCTCTTAACCAGCATGACCGATCCCTCCATACTCCAACAACACTGACCCCTACATAATGAATGAAAATAACTGGTTCCTATGCCACAAACCAACACAACCGATTCCTCTCTACATCGATACATGATCAATCCCTTCCTACACCTAACTACGACCGACCCCTCTCATAGCCATTGCACCGATCCCTATAGTTAAGCCTTTCTCATTCTTCACTTCAACCTTTTACATCAATCCCTTCAAACTCGAGTACTACCGATCCCTCCACTTATCAAATTTCCATGCCTCATTTCCATGAATCTCCTCCTCCTTCTTCTACTTCACCATTCCACCGACACCGCATTGTTCTTGTCCACCTCGTATCCTCCCAATTCAACCCTTGCTCGAAACAAGTAGCATGACTGAACCCATCATCTCGCCATGCAACAAAGTTGAATGCAAATTGAAAACCTACCAAAATGTATGAAATATGATTGTTACTCGAAGGGAGACATTAGATTTTGATTCATATCAAAGGCAAAGTAAGATCTAAAGCAGGAGAGGATGGCGGATCTAAAGATGGAGGCGGTGATTGATTTGAACGAAAGGGTTTGGAGTTCAAAGTGGAAGGAGAGGGTTCACAGGCAAGCTTGGAGGAAACAAAAGCAACTGAGCTAATGAAGTAAAGTAACGAGTAAGGGATGGAGAAGAGAAATATCGGCTTATATATGGGGATTGAGGGATCGGGCTGCCTTCCTCTTCTCCACAAAGCCAAAAAAGATTAAGTCCCCAACATAAAAAGGGATCAAGTACGATCTCTCAACTTGAGGATCCAATCTGATCCCTATGTACATATAAAAAAGAGAAAGAAAAGGGATTGGGTACTATCCCCATCTGAGGTGAAATTCTTATCCATTATCACATTCAGTTCGATAAAAATTGGCAACCCCCTGTGGGCGTACAAATGCATCCGAAAGCCAACAACAAGAAAGTGTTCTAGAGCATGCATATGTATATCCTAAAAATTCAATTTTTGAAATCGACAGAAATTGAATTCTCACCCGAAGCTTTCAGAGATGAAACTGGATCAGATAGTCAAAGCTTAATATCCCCGTAGATCTCGACATAGCAACTTATGGAATACAATCCTGAATTTATACTATTCGAAATTGACCAAGCATCATGACGATTAAAGAGGAATACGACACTTAGGGAAAAACAATTCAATGGAAGGATAGCGACTATTCTAAAACTTGATGGATTTCTTTCCGGTGACTCGTACTTTCTTCAATTCAAAGCAACTCATGTTCGACATAAGATATACCTTGGGGGCAAGTGTTATCCGGCATTTTGACCCGGCTATATCTGAATTGATTGGATAAGTTAGACTCGATTCTCAACAAGGCCAGTAGCCCAGACGGATGACCGTGGGGTCCAGAAATCAAATGCAGACGATAATATGAAGCCGCGATCAAATGGAATTGAGAGATATGCTATATAGAATGTTCTAAGTGTGGAATAGAGTCTAATTTAGGAAAGGGATCGGGTGTGATCCCTCTCTACCAAAGGGATTGGATTACATCAGCTAAACAATGCAACTCAATGGAAAATGATCAATATTTCAAAATCTAGAGGTCCGATACACATGAAACTTTGGGAATAAGAAGAAGGGACCCTAGAGAGTCTACCATAAAGATTGCATAAGAGCAAGCAAGAGGGATCAGCCCTCTTCCCTCTAGAGGGATCGGCCAGAATCGAACTACACAACACATTGCAACAATGATTGATCAATAACTTAAGTTCTACCAATCCAATTGGCATGAAACTTGAAGGCTAAGCCTGATACAACATGGAGAAGCTCTCATATGGATCGCAGCACCCAACTCCTCCAAATAAGGGATTGGCCCCAATCCATATTTCTTTGGATTTGGACCATGCGATTCCTTTTGTGGTCCCCTACTTTTTCGGTGATCCTCTTGCTAAATTTTCAGGGAGATATTTCATCATCTTCCTCTATAAATACAGATTTGATTGTTTATTTTTGGGATCTTTACACGGGTTATTACTTGGTATTCTTTGGTAACTAAGGATTTTTATACTATCCCTATTGTACTTAGTTTACAAACTTATTAATAATGTCATCTCTTCAAAGTGAACGTAGGTAAACAACATCGAACTACTATAAACTATTGTGTCTCTGTTATTTGATTATTTCTTATTGCTTTATTATTATATTCTCTCAATTTACATTTAATATTCTTCATTTATGCCTCTACTATAAATCTTTTGGGTGTTTGTGTCAGTTTTTGGTGCAAACATAAGGCAAGGCAGGGCACGGGTCCATCAACATGTAGACCGAGTTGGTGGATAAGTTTATGAAATAGTTCAAAGCCCATATAGCACGACTAAAGAATGCAATGACACTTTCGAGTGTGAAACAGAGTGCCGATGAGACCCCATAAAGTTATTTAATTAGATTCAATGCAACAACTGCTATAATACAGTAACTAGAACCATTAATTGTCTTGATGGTAGTGGTATTTGAAATTGTAGTAAGGCTAATTTCAAAATCGCTTTACAGAGAGATCCATCAGTGGATACTATGGATTCTAATACCAAGCTAAAAGATATTTACGCCAAGAAGATGTTGAAATTGAAACCAAGGTTTTAAATATCGGTAATCTCGACCAAGATCTCAGTTGAGATCTCATTTTCAAGATCAAGCAATTCGAAACATGAAAAATTGGATACATCTCGCTGGAACTGAATCTTAGGTGAGATATTCAATCTCAATCAATATCTAGTACGAGATCCATTTACAAGATCTTAACCAAAATGATGTGTTTTTAACTTTTAGTTTCTAAATGGGTAGGCCTAGAATATATGCCTTGTTGGTTTGGCCAAAAATTCATGCTTTATTTCCATAAACAAGTTGGAATGCCAATTTCATTTCCAACCATTCATTTGTTTTCTACTCTCAAATCTCAAATACATGTCTAGGGTTTTTTCTCTCTCATTTGAAATGTTGATTTTCTTCCTATGATGTGGTTCTTCATCCTCAAATCTTGTAAGCTTTCATGTTAAGTTTTTGCTTTTTGTAAAAGCTTCTTGAACCTTAATTATTTTATGCTATTTCCTTCTCTTGTTTCTCTTCCATTCAGATTTCTATAATTTTTATAATTTTTAACTCATTTTCTATTATATCAATTTTGGAACTAAATTCCTACTATTAACTTTCAATTTCATAGCAAATTCAAAAATTTGCACGCACTCCAATTTTTTGTGTTAGGCCTTAGTATGGTCTACTTAATCTTATGTTTCTTAGTATGAATATGTTTTTTCACAGTTAACTTGAAATGCCAACACCTCTTGCTAATTCAAATCATTCTTTTTTAAGAGATGTTGAAAGGTCTTGGTGTTAGGTTATTCTCCATTCTTTTTCAGCACATTTTGTTAGCTAATATATTGTATATTAGATTATATATATGTATGTATGTATGTATGTATGTATGTATGTATGTATGTATGTATGTATGTATGTATGTACGTATGTATGTATGTACGTACGTATGTATGTATATTCTTGTTTAAAAAAATGATACTAGTAATGGTAGTCTACTTAAAAGAGTTTACTAATTTATGTATTCTCTATTAAAAGAACTTGAGTAATAAATTCAACTTTTCAGCTTTACATGTTTTTGTTTAAAAGAGTGTGCTTGCTTGCTTGCTTGAATGTAAACCAATATTAAAAATATCAAATAGTACGAGGTTGATAATTAAATAAGTTAAATCATTTTCGTAATTAGTATTTATAACATTAATCCCTTGAATCTAAACCAATATTGAAAATATTAAATAGTCTAAGATTGTTCCGAGATGTACTTTTGGGTCCAAGATGAAATTCCAAGATGAACACCCAATATATATTTATCTCACCCAAGATCCCATCCGATACAAATAAAGACCTCTAAAATCTCCGAGATGAAATGTGATCGAAATCCAAGATTTAAAACCTTGGTTGGGACCGCTGAGGTGAATGCCATGATTGATGGAGGACCATCCAAAACATGAAATGGAAAGGATAAAGGAAAGTGGAAAGTTGATGATGGCTTTAGAGGATCAAAGTGGATGAAGAAGGAACCAAAGTTTTCCTCATGCATTGAATTAAATGAAATCCCAAAGAGGATTTACTTGAATACCAAGGAGTAGAATACAGAAAATCGGCTAAGAGAGAGCCCATGGAATGGGAGAAGAGCTCTGGAAAGTTTTGCCTATTCCATGAATTAGATGGGTACGAAATGAATGAATGCGGGCACCTGCGAGATTTGATCAAAGAACAGGTTCGGAGTAACAGCTTACAACAATATGTCAAAAACCAGATTACCGAGGCACAAACAATAGTGGTGCCACAGTAGCGACCACCATCTATGGAAGATGTATCTGGATGCAATCGTGGAACTGGGTTGGGAATGGTTATCCCATGATCCGGATGGAATAGTACCAGAGTTGATTCTTTCCTTTTGTTTTCTATAAGTAAGACGTGAAGGATTACTACCAAGTTCTACTTACTTATGCACAGGATCCCGAACGGTCCTACATGCATGCTTTGGTTTAAGGTTCGGGGGTAATCCTTGACTAGATTAGACCTTTTGATCTTTGTTTGATGCATTGATTTGAACTTTATAAATAATTGATGGATATTTGGACTTGGAAATCATTCAAACATAATAATTGGCATTGGCATTGTTACGGGATACAAGTATATCTTGGTTATTCCTTAAACTCATATATAAATTAATAGGACATGATTCCCCAGACCTTAGAGATAGGGTCATGAACCGTAAAGTGAAGATTCCCTTGCTAGGAGAGCGAGTAGATGAAATTGTATAGGATAACAAGTGCCCACATCGGAGAGTGAGTGGATCGATTCGCTAAGGTATTAGGTCCCCTCGTCGGAGAGCGAAAGGATTAGGCTTAATATAGATATATGATTATGTGTTTCAAAGTGATCAAAAAATAAAATATGGGATTTCAACGTCATTTGGTTTTAAAACGATTTGATAATGATTACTGGATTATGTCATGGCCTCGATTCAGTTGGATTTACTTATGATGGATGTTGGGCTATACCAAATAACTTATAAGTAAAGTTCCAACTAGTGGCAATACACAACCATGATCAATGACGTCTGATTGCATGATATATGACTTACCCATAATAGTTAAATCCCGAGGGAATACGGGACAATAATGATACTGATTAAGATTATTTAATCCTAAGCGAATACGGGATGACTTTTATCTATAGTATTTGACATATTAAATTCCAAGGGGCGTGGAATGGTTATGATTCACGACTAACACTTAGGCAAGGACTTAAGTTCTTAGCTCTGATAAGTCTAGAAAGACCTTTGATTTATAGGAGAATCTGAAGAAACTAGACGATTCACTGTGATTAGCCCAGTAGATAGCCAGAAAGCTCAACAGTCGATGATTCGTCACTTTTAATATTTGTCCTTGAGTAAAGCACGACATATATTCATAAGGCATGCTTTAGGGGAAAGTGTTATCAGCAAATTTTCCACTGTCTCAAAATGAAACAACCCGCATATTTTACGATTGTATATTTAAATGTTTTATTTAAATATAGCATCGTTAGTCGGATTAAAGTCCGAAATACTACTTTTTGTAAACGGTCAAATTAGGACTCAAGACACCTTCCATTGAGTTCAAGATGGCGTTTGCGACCTTTTTGAGTATAAACATCGATATGTTTGGAGTTGAGTAGAATTTTGCTATTTTTCTATCGGGGTTTGGGTTTCAGCCCAATAACCCAACAAAAGAACCCAAGTCCTCTACCTAATAACTCCCACTCCACTCCACTTTATTCATTCATAACATTTCCTAACACTCAAGCAAAAGAAAAATTGGGGAAAGAAGAGGAAATTAAAATTCCTAAGCCCAAGTTCTCTTAGAAAATTCAAGTTCTAGCTCCAAAATCAAAGAGAAGCTTAGGTTAGCATCCTCTTCATCTTCTCCAACTCAGTCTCTCTTCAATTTTCAGAAATTCCTATAACCTAACTTAGGAAAAACTTCACCTTTGATAATAGATTGAAGATTCTAGAGGTGTATTGAAGAGGAATCGGTCTTTCTTTTTTTTAAAGCTTCTCACTTGTTGTTTTTGGGTTTAAAGGTGAGTTCTTGAACTCACATCTATGTCTATAGCTTTCATTGTTGTATGGTATGAATTCCTAACATCTATTCCATGATCATTTGATTTGAATTGATTTGGTGAATTTTCCAGTTTTGGTGTTTTGAAGTCAAAATCTTTAAAGATCCTATCTTGGATGTTTAAGCATGTTATTTGTGGCGTATCGAAGAGCCTATAGGGTTGGATTGTCGATTGGGATAAATCACTAGCATCCATCGCTCATTCGATCGCTTTCGGTTTGGATTTCTGCTCTTTTTGGGCTAGGCTGATTTTTGCCTAGCAAGAAAATTCAGACGTCTGGTTGAAAATCCAAACGTCTGGTTGAAAAATCCAGACACCTGGAAGAGGTCCCTGGAAAAGAAAAAAGGGCAGAGCTAAAATCCAGACGTTTGGAACAAAAATCCAGACGTCTGGGACCAAATCCAGACGTATGGTTGAAAAATCCAAACGTATGAAATGGTTCTGAAATTAAAAAGAAAAAGGAGAAAAGCATATATTTTTTCAGAACCTAGGGCCAGATGTCTGGCAATACCTATCAGTCATTTTGAACTGTCAATTTTGCCTATTTTGACTGTTTTTGAGTGGATTTTCAATTTTTATCGATTTTTGTTGATCTGATTGGTTGTTGTCATTTATTATCCACTTTGATGACTTCTTTTCTGGATTTTTTTGAGAATGTCCATTTGGTTGGATTTGATATCGATTTTTGGGGTTTTGATTCACCTCGTCGAATGTGAATTTTTGGTGATCGATTGTTTCTACAATCGTTTTCTGTGATTTGTCACTTTAATATGCGAAGTTTTCTATAATAGTAGTAAATATCCAAACTCTTTCACAAAAAATGATTTCAACGTTACTTTTAATACTAAGATCGTTTTTAAAACCATTTTCCAATCTATTAGTGCATGCAAACCTTTACCTCATTCGTTCGAGAAATCCAATTAAACGACTTAGCAAAACAAGTGGTATGAAACGCTTGCGTTTACTTCGTCGGTTAATTCTTAGACTTGTTCGATTGAAACCTTGTGACAATTTTTGAGTGGAAATCTAAAATTTGTTCGTAAATAATTAAGTTAAGCCAGTGGTTATGGGATATGAAGCTAAACTTGTTTATTTACTAGCTTAGTGTAATTTACACTTCTTATCGATCAATGGTGATCATTTTATGGTTTAGACTATCGATATGCGATGTCTCTTTGTCCTCGTGGGGGACTATACCTCGATTTTATGGAGATTCGTCTCATTTTTATGGGCTAGTGACCCATGGTCTTTGGATCGTTCGTGGAGTAATCGGCTCGAGAAGTCGGGGCATGGGCTGTATCTTTTTAGGCGCGTCGATGTTCGACTAGGAATGAGGCGTATCTTTTTAGGTGCGTCGATGTTCGACTTTGCATGAGGCGTATCTTTTTAGGTGCGTCAATGTTTGACTGTGCATGGGGGTATATTTTTAGGTGCGTCGATGTTCGACTATGCATGGTCTTTTTTGGTGCATCGATGTTCGGCTGTGTTTGGTTTATGGGATAGCGTCTCGTTTGTGATACACATGTTGGTGAGTTTTCATGCTCCCGTTTGTGATAGGCCTCCCCCTTTGTGTTTTCTGGATTTCTAATTGATTATCTCTAGAATTTTTGTTTCACCAATTTTTGTGATTTACATTGATAAGTTTTATCAATATTTGTGGTTTGGTGAATATGTTAAAGAATATGACATTCTTTTTTATATTTGAGAAGATTCGAGATATTGTACGATTTTTGTTGTTATTTAATGTATACTTGTCACACTATGGCATTACTGTTGTCATACATTTTTATCATATCTCTTATCCTATCTCATTTTACATTATATTTATAGCTAGACTGATCCGTTTATTATTTTCTTCTTAAATAATACTCAGGTCAGAACGAGATATTTCAGGTGCTTCTACTTGACTTCTTATCAGGGTCCATCATCTGACTTTTGGCTAACTACTTAGCTTAGTAATTTTTGTTTTGTATATTCGAGATAGAGACTTCTTAATGTATACATATCCTTTTGTTTAGCACTTGTACCTAGTCTTTGTGATGTAGTGGAACTTATATGACCACTACTTTGATGTACACTCTTATATGTTGTATTCATATCTGTTTCTGCCTTAGTAATATGAATATCTGTGACTGATTTTGTGTTATGCTTATTTTATATTTGTTTTCGAAGACCACATAGACACCATGTAGCAGTTTTGATTTTGTAATTGATGTGTCAGATTTCCTCTTGAAACGAAATGCATGTAATATTATCTGACATATCGGTACTTGCACAAAGCAATTACACATATGGTCGCTCCTCAACAGCCTTATTCTTCGTGCTAGTCGACGGCATTGCCCCATAGTGTCATTGGCTAGTGTGAGTATAGAGGTGGGGCGTCACAGCTTGGTATCAAAACCAAGCTTCGAAACAATATAGAATATTATAGCAAGGATCCTAAGTCCCTCTTAGGAATCGTGCCTTAGGATTTAATTCGAGTCATTGGACCCGTTTTATCCTATTTTCTTTTATGATGCCTTATTTTATCAATCAAGTTTGTTTGATATTCATTCTGAGAATAACTTTTTTCTCTTCTTTCTTTCTTTCTTAAAAAGAAGAGAAATGGTTAGACTTGGCCGTCCCAGTGCCGGTCAGTCCCCTGCTACTCCTCAGATGGAGTATTTATGTCATCCCAGCAGCTTTTAGATCTTGTAAAGAATGCTCAAGCTGGGGCCCCATTCCAGAGCCTACTCACCCTAAATCTAGGTTTGCACGCTTGTGTAGAGATTATACCGATTTGGGTGGAAGGCCATTCAAGAGATCCGAAAGCGTTATAGAAATCCAAGCTTGTCTTAGAACATGCGATCGCATCTTTTCTCACATGAATCTTGTGAATCTACATCGAGTCCAAGTGGCTTCTAGTATGCTCCAAGAAAGAGCATTAGATTGGTATGAGCTTTTGATTTTGAAAATCGTTGAAGCGGATCTTACTTAGGAGCAATTCCGAGAAATGTTCGAGTTGAATTTTGTGCCAGAAGCTGAAAAAGTAACTTTGGCTCGGCTCTTTATTGAACTTATTCAAGGTGAATCATCCGTGACAGACTATGTTGCATCTTTTGAATCTTTCTCTAAATATGGGGTCGAGTACATTAATACTCCAATGAAGAAAATTCAAAGATTTGTCTATGGGTTGAATAAGAACCTCAAGAAGCCATTACTTCTGAAACTAGAAGTTTCTTTTAATCAGCTTGTTGATATCGCTCTTTGACTTGAAGAGGCCGATAAAGAAAGTGATGTTTAAAGTTGTGGGTGTCAAACAGAACTTCAGCAATAACATAAAGAGGCCTACTGTAACAACCTTGTATTTTGTGATTATTTTAATTGTATATTTTAATTATTTTAAATTGAATTTCTGATTTAAAAACTTTATTTTATTTATTAAAATGGATAAATTTTGTTATTTTAAATATAAATTTTGATTTTTGTGTGAATTATAATTCCGAACCTGAATAAATAGAATATTTTCCATAAATGTGACTTTTGGTCAATATAGTCAAACTTTGACTTTTAAATTTGAAATTTAAATATTTTAGTTTTTGAATTTTATCTTTTATTATGAAATTAAATTAAATTTCAAGTATACTGCTTTTCATTTCGTTGAAATCCGATTAATATTGTGAAAGTTATGCTTTTTATACTATTCTGTATAAATTATTTTATTTAACAAAAATTGTTTATTTTAATTGATATAAATAATATTTTTGTTTGATATATCATGTTATAATTATGTATATAGTGTAACATGACATGTTATGTATATATTTACAACGTTCGTTCTGCTTTTGTTTCATTTCATTTAGATATATACTTTGTAAATTAAGTAACGTACAAAGTTGTAGATATCAATTAATTTATACGTTTCTATAACCGTTTTCTTATTTATTTCTACAGTGTTTATATAAACGATGTCTATTTATTGAATTATTTCTTTGGCATATATTCTATTAAATATATAGGAAACGCATAAATGAAGATATGTTACCTATTTTTAATTAAAGGCATACGTTACGTTTTGATTTATTACCTCTTTATCTTTCCATCCATTGATTTCATACCATAACTCCTCCATATTTGTTGCCATTTATTTCCTTGATTCCTAGCCACCTATATTCACGTGAGAAACTCTTTCTCATTTCAGTTCTCACGCATACATTTCAGATCTGAGAAAGGTAATGTCATCTTCTAATATTTTTCTACTTTTTCTTTCACTTTTTCTATTGATATTTCAATTATTTTTGCTTGTTTCTTCATGTATTTTGCTCGGCTATCACCTCACCACCTCCTCCAACCACCACATCACCGTCTTCCCACCACCATACAAGGCCTGACATCCCTCTCCTCTGACCTATATTGGCTTTGGCCATCCAATGGTGCAATCATCTCAAAAAGTTGCAAAATCCTTGAAGAATGTGCCATAGCCAAACCTAGTTTGCACATACCCTTCATTTTCCACTTCGGCCTCCTCCTTAGCCATCACCACTTTCTTGTTCACCACCACTAGCCATCTCTCCAGCCACTACCTGACATGTACATGCCATGGCCGAACCTAGATGTGACCCTAGGCCTAGCCTATGTTGAGCAAAAGTTCCACTTTTGCCTTGTCTCATTGCATTCCTCACATGTAACTCGCAAATCCCTTGTATTCTCTTGCTTGCCGTGCCTATATGTGCCAAACCAGACCCATTCCCACCAATTAGACCATCATGGCCGAGCCTAAAGCATGTGTGGCCGAGCAAAAGTGTGAGCAAGTCAAGCAAAAATTGATTTAAAAAGCTTGGTGATGTCCATTTGTTAATTCTATTTTCATTTGTTTCAATATAAACTTTGGTATTGTATCTATATTTATATATGGCTTTGTTTTTGTTGTTGAATACAAGATTAACATCTTGGCCCTCTCTCTCTCTCTCTCTCTCTTCACTCAAATCAAAAGTCGTATCGTGCTTTCTGGAATTCGTTTGTGTGTTTTGATTTGCTAACTCCAGCATAAAAGGTGAGTTTTCACTCATGACATTTATACTTATATAATTAGTGAAGTGACGACAAGTGAATATGTAGAATTGTTATATCACGTTATACCTGCCTGTGATGTTAATTATATGATGTTGAACCCTGTTATAAACTTGTCTCATCGTCTGTTATGTTTTAGTCTGTTATACTGTGTATTTATTTATGTTTCTCACACTGCAAGTTCCCTGTAAAATAGAATCACTATGGGTTGAAATGTTACATGCCCGTATGGACTTTAGAATAGAAAAAATCATTATGGGCTGAAATGATAGGCCTAGGTGATTTTATTTATTTGTATTTGTCTTGGGATTGCGGGTTGGAATTAATCAAAACCCGAAAATTTAACTGATTACAGATTTAAATGATAATTTCTGTATCACTTGATTTAGGTGTGAAATATTATCTGGACTCGTGGTTGATTTCAAAATATGATTTCTTATTAAAGTTCATGTATTGTAAATGAAAGAAAAAATAAAATGAAATTTGACTTACATTGGATTTAAAATGGTTAAGCATTGATTTTCTAAAAGGTTAAATGGTATAAGTTAATAGATGGTTTGAGTTGTAGTGTGAAAGTTTGATTTAACTTAATAATGGGAATTTAAGTAAAAATGGAACTATAAGCTTAACTTGATAATTAATATAATTGATATATGAATTGGATAAATATAAAGTAAAAGAAAATATCAAGTTATTTGTAAAATAAAGTTAAGCAACTTACAATGTATTTTGAATTTATGAAATTAGTTTAAATGTAAAATAAATGGATAGTTAAACGGAAATTTGGAATTTAACTTGACTTGGAATTGTGAGATTTGGTTTTAAAATGGAAGTTTGAGTAAATTAAATAAAATGGAAATTTAGTTTAATGTATGAAATGGAAATTTGAAATTTAAGTGATAAATAATTGTTAAAAAGTAAAGAATGGGAATTTTATACACTTGAATTTAATAAGTGAAATTATTGATATTTATTTGTGAAATTTAATTTATAAAAATCATAAGTTAAAGGTATTTTAATGAACATTTTTTAGTGTTAAAATATGATTTTTATAATATTTAAAGGGTTAAAATCAAAGTTTATTTGTTGCTGGAATTACATTGAAAAATCTGAAAATTAAATAACAGCACTTAAAAATGCTATCATTTCTGAAGTTAACTTCAAATCTGAAGTAAAGGATATTACAGCACTTTGTAAGTGTTGTAGTTGTAGAAGTGAATTAAATGGTTAAAATTAACTAAGGGCTATTGTAGCACTTGTTAAGTGCTGTAGTTGGCTGAATTGAACTATTTTTCCAACTAAAACTGAACTATTACAGCAGTTTTAAATGTTGTCTTTGCTGAATTGAATTGTTTTCAAATGTAACTTACCGTAGCATTTTCTAAGCACAGCGGAAGCGTGGTGGGCCCAAACCCACAGGTCCCAGGATCGAAACGTGGCTCTGATACCAAAGACCATTCAACTCGATAATAATCCACACATGTCGTACTTGAATAATTCAAAATAACAGATAGTAATAAAATTTGGAGCAAATAAACCTATTATGTTCAAAGGCCCCAATCCCAACAAAAAAGGGAAGCAAGAAAATACGGCAACAAAGACTCCTACCTCTAGTTGTGGACAATACTACAATTGTGGTTCTACAGACCACTATGCAAATGAGTGTCTGAAACCTCTTTATTGTCGCTATTACAAAAATTCAGGTCACCATATATCTACATGTCCCATACTTCAAAGTAGGAAGGTGGAAAAGCTGAATGTTGTGCAAGCCTCTAGTAACACTTCTTGTGGTCAAGGTATTCTCATGCAATCCTTGATGGCATTAATTTGTTTTGTGATTACCCAATTCGAGTTTCTTTTGATATGGGTTCGTCTCATTATTTCATACCAAATGAACTTGTTGATTCTTTTTCTTTAAATGTTATGGGCTTGATGTCTTTTTTGAGAATTGCGAATCAGGTTGGTGGATTTGCAACACTTAGTCTACTTTGTAAAGATGTCGAGATTATTTTATATGATTATGCGTTCCGGGCCAATTTGCATGTTATGCGTTACTTAGGCTTCGAAATTAATTTTTGGGAAAGGATTGGCTCAATCATTATGAAGCCATATCCTATGTCCCAAGAGGACTATCCATCTTCAATCTATTAAGCAGGTTTTTAATTTTTATTAATGATTTCGATTCCAATTCGGTGGCATCATTTTATTCTTTAAACCCACATGATGAGGGAAATGTTATTTCTCTCATTCAAGTAGTTTGTGAATTTTTCGATGCTTTTGAGCGTCTCTTAGGATTATCACCTAAGAAATCTATTGAGTGGTGCTAAGGTCTTTTCAGTTCGACTTTGCCACTAGTTTTCATCAGCTATGAGCTGCAGACGATAGCGATCAACTACCACATTCCGCACTCATTATGATTCTTAAGAATGACACATGATGTCATTCGGTTTGTCCAGCTTATTTCATCCATCTTATGAATCGAGCCTTCTATGAATATCTCAATGAGTATTCATTAATTATGGATGAAAACGACAATTTAAAATTTGCAAATCTTTTTAATAAGATATTTATAAGTATAATTGGATTTTGTTCTTAAAACGAGCAAAGAATATTCGTAAAGTTTTTAAGAGACATAGTTATCATATAGAAGATGATTTTGTGTTGTATTGCTCATTGAGTGCTTTAAGAATTCTAGTCGATGTGCCTGATCAACGTTATTGATAGGAATATCCTAAACGCTATGGTGAGACAGTCAGACACAGTAAATTGACTTGGAATAAGTAAATTTTTCTAAAAAGATGATTACATAAAATTAATTATAATTTTAAAAGTCTTAAGCTTTTCGGGAAAGAGGATCATTTAAAAGAACTCCTTTCTGATGCTCCTATTCTTGTGATTCCCGAAGGGAACCAAGACTTCACTGTTTGTACCGATGCTGGTTGTATTGGTTTGGGTGTCGTTTTCATGCAAAAAGGGAACACGTTATCGCTTATACTTCTATACAATTAAAGCCTACCGAGACTGGATATGCCACTCATGATCTAGTGCTCGCGGCCATTATTTCCACTCTTAGAATTTTGATGTTCATTCGTGTTTCACCGATTAGGGGTGTTGTGTGTTTCAGTCGTTCGAGAAAATTAGCACTTCGATACATTAGCATTAGCCCATTTCCCATCACCGAATGCATAGGTTCCGCGGCTTATCACATTTTATTACCAGGCTCTATTTTCTGCTATTCATGATGTTTTCCATATCTCTCAACTATGAAAATTCCTTTGGGATTCTGATTCTATTCTTGAGTCCAGCGTTATTGAAGGAATTGAAGTTTCCCCTAATTTGACGTATGAGCAACATCCTATTCATATCATTGCTTCGGAGGTCAAATGCCTTCATAATAAAGATGCTCCGCTTGTGAAAGTTCAATGTCCTCAAATCTAAAGGATTACTCTTGGGAATCCAGAGAATTCATCGAGCAAACACATCCTGAGCTATTCTCTCGTGCTCCTTAAGGTAGACTTCTCACTTCAAAATTTTCTTTTGTGTTGATATGATTGTATGGTTGTTACTCTTTATTTTCTCCTTAAGTATTGCGAGGACGTAATTTCTTTAAGAAGGGGAGTCCGTAATAACCCGCATATTTTACGATTGTATAAAATGTTTTATTTAAATATAGCATCGTTAGTCGGATTAATGTTACAAATGCTACTTTTTGTAAACGATCAATTTAGGACTCGAGACCCCTTCCATTGAGATCAAGATGGCGTTTGCGACCTTTTTGAGTATAAACATCGATATGTTTGGAGTTGAGTAGAATTTTGCTATTTTTCTATTCGACTTTGGGTTTGGGTTTCAGCCCAATAACCCAACAAGAGAACCCAATTCCTCCATCCAATAACTCCCACTCCACTCCTCTTTATTCATTCATAACATTTCCAAACACTTAAGCAATAGAAAAATAGGGGAAAGAAAAGGAAATTAAAATTCCTAAGCCTTAGTTCTCTTAGAAAATTCTAGTTCTAGCTCTAAAATCAAAGAGAATCTTAGGTAAGCATCCTCTTCATCTTCTCCATCTCAATCTCTCTTCAATTTTCAGAAATCCCTATAACCTAACTTAGGAAAAACTTCACCTTTGATAATAGATTGAAGGTTCTAGAGGTGTATTGAAGAGGAATTGGTCTTGCTTTGTTTTAAAGCTTCTCACTTGTTGTTTTTGGGTTTAAAGGTGAGTTCTTTAACTCGAATCTATGTCTATAGCTTTCATTGTTGTTTGGTATGAATTCCTAACATCTGTTTCATGTTCATTTGATTTGAATTGATTTGGTGAATTTTCCAATTTTGGTGTTTTGAAGTCAAAATATTTAAAGATCCTATTTTGGATGTTTGAACATGTTATTTGTGGCGTATCGAAGAGCCTATAAGGCTGGGTTGTCGATTGGCATAAATCTGTAGCATCATCGCTCGTTCGATCGCTTTCGGTTTGGATTTTTGCTCTTTTTGGGCTAGGCTGATTTTCGCCTAGCAGGAAAATTCAAACGTCGGGTTGAAAATCCAAACGTCTGGTTGAAAATCCAGACATCTGGTTGAAAATCCAGACATGTGGAAGAGGTCTCTGGAAAAAGAAAAAAGGGCAGAGCTAAAATCCAGACGTCTGGAAAAAAAATGCGAACGTTTGGAACCAAATACAGACGTCTAGTTGAAAAATCCAGACGTCTGAAATGGTTCTGGAATTAAAAAGAGAAAGGAGAAAAGCACATATTTTTTCAGAACCTAAGGCCAGACGTCTGGCAATACCTACCAGACGTCTGAAACTATCAATTTTGCCTATTTGGCTATTTTTGAGTGGATTTTCAATTTTTGTCGATTTTTGTTGATCCGATTGGTTGTTGTCATTTATTATCCACTTTGATGACTTCTTTTTTGGATTTTTTTGAGAATATCCATTTGATTGGATTTGATATCGGTTTTTTGGGTTTTAATTCACATTGTTTTTACAATCGTTTTCTATGATTTGTCACTTTAAAATACAAAGGTTTCTATACTAGTAATAAATATCCAAACTCTTTCACAAAAAATGATTTCAACGTTACTTTTAATACAAAGCTCGTTTTTAAAACCGTTTTCCAATCTATTAGTATATGCAAACCTTTACCTCGTTCGTTCGAGAAATCCAATTAAACGACTTAGCAAAACAAGTGGTATGAAACGCTTGCATTTACTTCGTCGGTTAATTCTTAGACTTGTTCGATTGAAACCTTATGACAATTTTCGAGTGGAATTCTATAGTTTGTTCGTAAATATTTAAGTTAAGCCAGTGGTTATGGGACATGAAGCTAAACTCGTTTGTTTACTAGCTTAGTGTAATTTACACTTCTTATTGATCAATGGTGATCATTTCATGGTTTAGATTGGTGATACGCGATGTCTTTTTGTCCCCCTGGGGGACTATACCCTGATTTTATGGAGATTCGTCCCATTTTTATAGGCTAGCGACCCATGGTCTTTGGACCGTTCGTGGAGTAATCGGCTCGAGAAGTCGGGGCATGTGGCGTATCTTTTTAGGTGCGTCGATGTTCAACTAGGCATGGGGCGTATCTTTTTAGGTGCATCGACGTTTGACAAGGCATGGGGCGTATCTTTTTAGGTGCGTCGATGTTCGATTTTGCATGGGGCATATCTTTTTAGGTGCGTCGATGTTCGACTATGCAAGGGGCGTATCTTTTTAGGTGCGTCGATGTTTGACTGTGCATGGGGCGTATCTTTTTTAGGTGCGTTGATGTTCGGTTTATGGGATAGCGTCTCGTTTGTGATACACGTGTTGGTGAGTTTTCATGCTCCCCTTTGTGATAGGCCTCCCCTTTGTGTTTTCTAGTTTCTAATTGATGATTTCTAGAATTTGTGTTTCACTAATTTTTGTGATTTACATTGATATGTTTTATCAATATTTGTGGTTTGCTGAATATATTAAAGAATATGACATTCTTTTTTATGTTTGAGAAGATTCGAGATATTGTATGATTTTTGTTATTATTTAATGTATACTTGTCACACTATGGAATTACTTTTATCATACATTTTTATCATATCTCTTATCCTATCTCATTTTATATGATATTTATAGCTAGACTGATCCGTTAATTATTTTCTTCTTAAATAATACTCGGGTCAGAACGAGGTGTTTTCGGTGCTTCTACTTGACTTCTTATCAGGGTCCGTCATCTGACTTTTGGCTAACTACTTAGCTTAGTAGTTTTTGTTTTATATATTCGAGATAGATACTCCTTGATGTATACATATCCTTTTGTCTAGCACTTGTACCTATTCTTTGTGATGTAGTGGAACTTATATTACCACTATTTTGATGTACACTCTTATGTGTTGTATTCATATCTATTTCCGCCTTAGTGATATGAATATCTGTGACTGATTTTGTGTTATGCTTATTTTATATCTGTTTTCGAAGATCACATAGCCACTGTGTAGTAGTTTTGAGTTTGTAATTGATGTGTCAGATTTTCTCTTGAAACAAAATGCATGTAATACTACCTGACATATCGGTACTCGCACAAAGCAATTACACAGATGGTCGCTCCTCAACAGCCTTATTCTTCGTGCTATTTCGACGGCATTACCATGTAGTGTCCTTGGCTAGTGTGAGTATAGAGGTGGAGCGTCACACGAAACATGCTCAAATGGGTGAAATGGACTAAAGAACGATAGAAAGATGGATCAAGGGACTTGGAAAATACCATAAAAAGGAAAAGTGGAGAATTGCAACGGAAGTGGCCAAAATGAGACTAAGTATTACAACTCGGTCACCATAACTCAATATCGAGTTGTGGTACATCAAGTGACGAGTCTCAAGGTCCAATGATGGATCAATACAACTTGTTCAAGTAATTGAAATATGAAGTAACGTTGAGGAAAAGGAAGACCAAAGCAAAAACACGAAACACTTAAGGTCAACTCGACATCGAGTTGTGAAGCATAACCCAGGTCCGAGTTATTAATGAGTGGCTAACCCGACCATGATCTTCACATGAAGAAGGCGTGGAGAAAATTTTAGAGCTTATTTCGATGACCTTCTTCTATAAATAGAGGAGGAGATGTACTGGAAATGGGGTCTTTTGAGACTACTCTGAATTAATAGGAGTTAAGTTATTCAATTCTAAATTAAACTCTATATAACTCATACCAGAGTTATAATCAATCGAGTTGTAAAAACTACTTTGTAGGAGCAAAGTACGATCAATAAAAATGGATTAAGTGGACATAGGCCGGAGTATTTGTCGAACCAATATAAAAGTTGTGTGTTCATTTCTCTCTTTTAATCTCTTTTCTTTTATAATCTACATTTGCTACTTGACTGAGTGTTTGCGCCAGGTCGAAGCAAATGGTTTATTATATTTATCTAATAAAATTCCTACTAAATTTCGCATCTCTCAAAACTCCTAAAAGAGATATGAGAGTTTCATAAATCTCCTTCAATGGGTGTTAGGACCCGTATACTACAACCTTGAGGGTGCTTAACTAATTGTAGTTCTCATAAATGGTAAGTAACAATTTACTAATTATATCTCGTATATAACTCTTAACATAGTTTTGACTATGCTTCTAATCATCTTCATGACCTTAAGGGAACTCAACAAATCATGAAGTATCTCGGATACCCTAAAACCATCATTTCGTGATATCCTAAGGGGAGTTATGTAACTCTTGAAGGTGCTCAACAAAGTTATATAAACATTATTAGTCATCTAAAGATTACATAAATATCACCTTAGATATTATATGGCTTGAGGGTGCTTAACAACCAAAGGTATGTAAGATATTCTTTTATATTATAAATAATGCGGAGCATTATTATTTTAAATTCATAATTTAAAATTAATTTTGTAGAGAATTATTGACTATTTAAGAAAGTGAGTATAACTCATTATATCATGTAACTTTTTATACATCCAATGTATACTCCCTTAAGTCTCATGGGTTTTATTTATTTTAACCTCCCGTATTTATTTATACATAACAGACACATGCATGCACACATTTAGTTATCGTAACATATATAATTTGTTAAGTTATGTGTGTATATTCATATGCATTATTTTATTAGTTAAACGATTTAATTAATTATAAAAATAACAGTTATATTTATTTAAATTTAACACAATTTTAAATTTTTTATAAATCTTTATAAAATTATACTTATTTATTAAAATTAAAAAAAATTTAAATAAATTTTAGAATGTTCAAATATTCTTATTCGAATCAACGTAAGACTCAACACACTTCTGAGTCTTCTATAACAAAACACCTTATAAAAGACCATTTCGATGAGCCTGGTAAAGGCTAGGAGAATGGGAGGTTTTATGCAATTAGGGCAACTGCCTTCTTAGTTTAGGCATCGTTTCCTTAAACACCCATCTAGTTTGGATTTTTCCAAAATAATGCCCTACATGCTTGTCAGTCGTTCACATAAACACAATGCGAGTTCTAATACCATTATTGGATTAGGTGCATTGGTAGTGAGGTTAAAAGAATGAATTTCAAAAGGTTTCCTTTTACTAAATTGCATAAATCTTACTTTGTAACGACCCGGAATTTTCGAACCTGAAAATTCCAGATAGTTAAGAAAAAGAAGAAAGAGAAAGAAGAAGAAGAACAGAAACATCAACAACTCACATTCGCAGCGGATAAAATATAATAATAAATAATATCAGTTTACAAGAGAATACTATATCTGTCGATTACATTTAATATACATCAGAGTTTCACATATATACAGTCACTGAATATACACAATTATCATATAACAGATTTATAATAATTTGAACACAGCAGAAATACTCTATATGCCCTTGCCATGCAGCTCGTCTCCTGAGCTCCAGAACGTATCTACCTGACAATCTGTAATTCTCGGTCTAACCCGAGCATTACACCAAAGTAACACCCGGGTTAGGCTGGAAACCAGCGTGAGGAATCCCAACTAACATGGAATACCAAAGCAAACAACTCATATAAAACCCGGGGTAACTCAAACCAAATTTACAAGTTCACAATATGTTTTAGACATAACTAATGTCGCACACACATTTCCTAAGTACCAAAGCTTAAATTTAAATAGTCCAATTCCTTTAGATCACTTCACTCCAGCATATAGATTTCACATATCAATCCATAAAAATATTTGAAGTAGTTTTCAGGTATTTCCCAATACCCGATCCCGGCCTCTTCGAGTCTCACATCATCCTATTCTAATTTATCCATACGAAATACACAACATTTCATATTAGAGGTATCAACTCATTCAAGCATCCAATACCATTTAGTCATCCATCAGCAATGCTTAATCACATACAAACCAATTCAATTGATTCTAATTGAATTTCTAACCACATTCACTTAGATTCCTTCATATTATATTAATTAATTCCAAATCAAATAATTTAATTATCCCTTCACATTCATCAGCATTAATCAACCTGGATTAATTATTCTTCAATTACGTTCAAGTAATTACCTTTAATTCATTTCACGGTATTAATTATTCTTGACCCAAATCAATAAGAAATCTTTATTTCCTCAGGAATTAATTAAGTATTTTAATCACATTAGTCCATAATTATTTATATTAATTAACTTTTCATGAGTCACTTGTATTGATTTATTTTCTTAACTAATCAATCTCTATTTACATTATTGATTTTATAGATTAATGATTTCTCATTTACGTTTCTAATCAAATTTTAATTATATTAAATAATTTACCATTAATTAGAACACACACACATATATATATGTCATTCTTGATTTATCTCAACCGATGATTAACTATCTTATATTTACTTTATTATATAAATTAAGTACTCCTTAATTAATCATTATAATTTATCTCTTGATTATTTCCACAAGGTAATTATATTTTTATTAATTCCATTAAGCAATTATTTATCAACCCACCCAATAATCATTCCAATTAATTTAAACCCAATTAATTTACCCAAATTATAAATTAATTTAATTAATTAATTATCCCTTAAATTATCATATTTATTAAATGAATCACTAATCGTTAAACCTTTATTGATTTTAATCTGAACCATTTTTCTTATTTACGATTTAAGTTTAAAACCATCTAAAACCTAAATGCTTCGAGTCAAACAACAACCAACTCGAAAATCAATCGAAAACCAAAATCAACAGGAAATCAATTCATAGTGCACATCAAATCAATTCAACCACTCAACCAAATATTTAAATTTAACTACTTAAATTTAAAAAAAACTCCAACAGAGTGAGATTTACTCACCTTTGATTTTACTGTTTGCAATCCATTCCACTCCCGCTTGATTCTTCACGATTTCAAACCTTTATTAAACAATTTACGATTTATTACCATTTGAATAAATCAAACAATAGATTACCATTCACTTATTCAATTTAACTCATTATTTGATTTAAATTTTTTAAACTAATAGTTTCTTTTAACAAACTATTTTGACAACCCAAAAATTAAACAGGTTAATTGCAACAGTTTAATTACCCTTTATCATTTAACTGATGTTTTAATTATAAACTGATAATTTTCCTTTATTATGTTTATATATATAATTTAATAAAACAAATAGAAAGTACCTTCACAGAAACGATGAACCCAGACTCTATCGAATCTCCTCACCATCGTTGACCCTTAAGATTTCCAATTGATGCCGACCAATTCCACTCTCGAAGACGCCACCGTGACTTCGCCTCAAGCTTCCACAGTCCATACTTGCGCTGCGCCTGAGCTCGGCCCTCATGCCGTCGCGATTCACGACCTACCAGAACCCTAGCATGCGCATCCAGCCTCGAACTCACGTCATTGGCCACTCGCATTGCTAGCTCGACACACCCCTCAGAACGTGGCCATTCAAAGCTCCCATGCGAGCAATAGGTTGAAGATGATTTCGTTGAACGAATATGTGTTCAATTTCGAATCCCCCTCCCCATATTCTTGCTCGAACTGGCAAAAAGGAAGAAAGGGGAAACGCGATGACCTAATTTGGGAACGAAGCTGTAGTTAAATTGATGCCTTGCGATATTATTATTTTTTCAGAAAGAAACGATTCTATTTTGAAGAGTAGAGAGGAGATGGAGATAAAATATCGTCTTGGGGAAACTTCTCGAATACGCGTTAGAAAAAAATATCTCTGACTATATGTACTATAAATTTATAATGTTATAAAACTTCCAAACCGTCCCGTTAATTGCTATTAAATTTTCGAACTCCTCCTAAGGAATGCCGCTAGATGATTTTAGGGTTTTACCCGCGTTCCGAACTCAATGGAACATGTTTCGGAAGCTGATTTAATCGTATGTGGAAGTTAGCCTTTTAAATCGATTTAAAATATTAAATTATCCATTTTAATTTCAACGCGTTTCTCACTCGTACGAGCAAACGGTCAATCCAAACGCTACGAAAATTGAAATCCGATAATAACTAACTATTACGGATCCAATGGAACTAGTTTCGTCGAATTCCGAGACTGTGCCTCGAAAGGCTATTTTTAAATATCGATTCAAACGATATATTTTTAAAATTGAACAAATTCCTTTAAATTAAATTTTCCATCCTTCTATTATCTCCAGTATTATCATTATAAATTTCATAAATCTTCAAATTATTTAAACAGGCTTAGAAATTTCAGATTCAACAATTTACCAAATTTTAATCATTAAAATTCAATATTTAAACTATACAATTCATTGATTTCATTATCAAGTAAATATTGATATCTTAAATTCAAGTTAAAATTAACTTTTAACTATTTTAAAAACATCTAATTATTTCAATTTAATTCGTTAAAGTTTCCGGGTCGTCACATTCCTCCCCCCTTAAAAGAATTTCGTTCCCGAAATTACTAATAGGAAGAATGGACCAATACCCATTTACCTCTTTCCACAACTCACTATTCAACATCCTACCAATTATCTTTTATTAAAAACCTATTATCACATTAACCAACTTCTCAAAACCTTCTATAGTCACAAACTATACCACTTTTCCCAATCATTTAAATTTCAATTTAAAACCAAATTTTGAATTATCAAAATTTTTCTAACTCTCTAAATTCCCGAAATTTTTTGCCAGCGTCTCCTTTGCGCGGCTATCTCGGTACAACTACAAAAGGCCTCTACGGGCTCTCAAATTCAAAAGAAAACAAAAGCCAAGTGGCTACATAAAAAACCCAATCCAATTTCATCTAGAAATTTAAATACATACCTTTTTGTCGGACAATTCAAATTTATCATTTGGAATCAAATCTGTGATATCCCGGAAATTGGGCAATATAAATTTAATAATCTGTGTTATAAATTTAAATTGATTTGATATTTTTGATAATAAAATTTTGAATTGATTTAATAATCATCTTTTAATAAATATTTAAATTGGTAGACTTTATCATTTTTAAGCTAATAAACTGTTTTCTGTTATAATATATATAATTGTATATATTGTAAATTGATAAACTTTGATTTAGAACTTAATAAATGAATCAATTTTTATTTTTTTTCTTATTTGATGAATTTGAAATTTGATTTAAATTTAACATCTAACTTTTCAAAGCAATTTAATAAATAATTATATGGTTTATATTAAAAGAAAATCTTATTTGTTTAAACTTATATTTTAATTAGCTTAAAGATGAATTTAAAATTTGATTTACATTTAAGCTTTGTTTTATTTTATTTTTAATATTACTTAAAATTTTAAATAAGAGTTAAAATACAAATTTCATATGATCTTAATTTATTAAGTAATAGAAGTAATTTATGATATCTTTTATAAATCATTTTAAATATTGTTTAATTTGTTATTTTCAAATGATATTGAGGATACTTTGTTTTTTATAAACATAAATAAATTTTGTTAGAATGGGATTTGTTATTTTAAAATTTAATAAGAGTTATATATATGCACACATATATAACTTGATTTTTATTTTGAAGTTTATAATTTAATTTGGATTTGACTTTGATGTTTTGAAATGTAAAAGAAACAAATGTTTAAAAATATTTGTATAAGCTTGAATTTATATTTGTTTTGTTTCATTTCTTTAATAAATTTAAAGTGGGAAGGAATTCATTTATATACATAAGAATTTGGGGTTTAAAGGTATTTATAAACAATTTAAAATAAAACTAAAATGCTTAAAATACATGTGTAAGTTTATTAAGATTAAAAAAAAAAAAAAAAAAAAAGAGACATGTGTTAAGGCCTAAACTAGTTAAAATGACAAATGTTTAAAAATTGAACAAGTGTCTTAATTTTCTTATTCTTGTATTTTCAATAAAATCAAAACATACTTATATAAATTCATCTTCTCTAAAGTTCATTTTTTTTTCTATTTCTTCAAATACATAACATCTTCAGCCATGAAGATCTGAAACTTAATCTTCAAATAAAAACAGAGAACAAAACTTGCAAAAATCTCCTCAAACCAGTAACTTCCCAAATACATAAACCTGAAATTCATAAAGAAAATCAAGTTTTACCTGTAGCACTTCAAATTCAATACCTGGAAAATCAACTTCAAAGTCCTGCATTTCTGTTTTGAAAAAAAAAAAAAGAAATCCATGCCTGCACTTTTCTGGAACCTCCATGCAATGATAAAAATCAGGGGACATGCAGATGAGATCTGGAAGCTAGCATTTGCAGTTAAATCAAGATGTATGTTTCAAAAAGGAAAAAAGCTGCAGTTTTAAAAGAACTCAGGATCAAGCTTTTCTAAAAATAAGTTTCTCTGCTCAGTAAATCAGTGAGTAACAATTTTTTTTTCTAACTAAACTTAAGTAATAATTAGTTGCTTGTTTATTTCTAGAATCAAGCCTGTTGCATGCCATATTCAAAGCTTATTACTGGTATAATATATATGAGTTAGTAGTTGTACAGTTTGCTATGAAATTGGCTTTCTGTACTCAAGTTACAGAATTAAGAATTGCTTTAAAATATTCACTCCATTTGAATTGATGTATGTTAAGTTTTAACATTTAAATCAAAATATGACTGTTAACCTTTGTTACAGTTTAAATTTTATTTAATATGAAAATTTTCTGTATTCTGTAAACTTAGAAAATACGGAACATTATTTTTATAAGGAAGAATTTAATTATTTAGAATTCTTTGATTTAAGGTATTAAATCAATTATACAAACTAAAACTTTGAATTCTAAAACTTAATTCAGAAAAAAATTATTAGTTTAAATTGGGGTTTTAGGTTGGGATTTTCATTCTAGAAGATTTGGAGTGGCTATGGGTTGTTTCAGGGATGGTGTAATGATCATGTTTAAAAAAAAATGAAAGATAATGGATTTATGGAGTGAAGCAGTAGAAATTAGGGATTGAAGTTGTTATGCCCTAGTTTTTCAATGTTGGTCAGTAAATTGATCACCGCGACTCGAATAGGTGATCGAGTCTTTTCTAATTTGAACGAGAGAAAGATAAGGTGTTGAAGTTGATGTGGCCGGCGGCGTTAACCCTCTGATGATCGCAATTTGGAGTTTGGGGCAGATTTCCAGATTCGACATGGTTGCAGTTTTGTGCTTGAACTCTCGATTTTGATTTTGGGGTTCGGCATGTTGTGTGATGGTCGGAATAAGGTTGAATGATGGTTACCGATTTGCGCAAGGGGACGCATGTGGTAGGAGGTGATGGTGGCGTCGGTGCAGGTGCACGACATTTTGGGTATCAGCGAGTTTGGGAAGGAGATTGTTCTCGTGTTTTTGTTCGGGGCGACTCGTGTGTGGCTCGAAGTATTGAGGTTGGGGACTCGAAGCTGTGGGGTTTGAGATTTGGGGAAAACTGTTGTGTAGGCCTGGGTATTTTGTTTGATATAGGATTAATGATGTAACCTGACTGTTTAGTTTAAGTGTTTTTCTGATGAAAGGAATACTCGAGTTGCTCGAATATGGTTTGAGTTTACTCAAGTTTGTTTTTGTTCGAGTTAGATTATGTTATACTCGAATGGATTGTAACTTGAGTTATTTTTGTTCGTGATTGGAAGCGTGTTTTGTTTCAAATTAAAACTGAATTTTTATGTATAAAGCAAAGATTTAAATTAAGTTTTAAATCTAATTTTAAATTATAGATTCAAGATTTAATTTGAATCATAACTGGATATAAATAAGTTTAAATTCAAATTTTGTTTAAAATAACTTTAAAGGGATTTGTTGTTTAAAACGATTTTTAAAGAAATTTGAATTTAAATTGGAATTTGAATAGGTAAGAAATGTTTTAAATAAAGTTTAAACTGATTCAAATTTGATTTTGAATCTTTGATTTAAAATAAATTCAAGTTTTATAGATTTAAGTATTTTAACAGTTTGAATGATAATGTAAAATTTGAATGTTTGAAATTAAAAAGAATTTGTTTTAAATCTTGTATAAATATCTTTTATAAGTATTATTTATCACATAATGTATAAGTTTTAAACTGGTTTTAAAACTTGGTGAAATTAAATTATAGTTTAATGGTTTGTTATACATTTAATTATTAGAATAATTAAATGAATAATTAATTTAATAAATTAATGAAATGAATAATTACTCAAAGTAATTAAGAGTTTAAGGTTAATTATTTTTAGAATAATTAACTTGTAATTAAGAATAATTAATTAAATAAGGTTTGATTTTAATTAATGATTAATAATTAATTAATCAAGAAATAAAGGACTAATTAAGTTTTAATTAATACTTAATTATTAATTAGGGATTAACTAATAAATGAATTGATGATTAATTAATTTGTAATTAGTAATGATTAAAATAAATTAATTATTTTAGAAAATAATTAATGAATTGTTAATAGTTAATGAAGGTCATTAACTAAGGATTATTTAATAATTAATATGATTAATTTTTAATTATTAATTAGATTAATTAATTTAAAGATAATGATTTGAGTAAACTATTAAGTATAATTACTTATGGAAGTAATTAAAGAAATTAATTACTTATTGTAATTAATTGAGTTTAATTTGATTAGATTAAGTTAATTAATTCAGTTTAATTAATTTAAAATAATCATTTGATGATTTGTGAAATATAATTACTTAAAGTAATTAAATAATAATAATTACTTAGAGAGGTAATTGATGGGTAATTACTATATGTAATTAATTGAAGGTGATTTGATAATTAAAGTAATTTAAGTATAATTACTTAATGAATTAATCAAGGGACTAATTTGAGATAATTAATTATGGAGTAGTTAATTTGTTTGGCAAAGTAATTAAGGGTAATTAATTACTGAATAGGGTTAATCAAGAGGGATTAACAATTATGATTTAAATTAAGATTAATTTCTTAATGTAATTAATTTAATAAGGTAATTAATTAAAATGTAATTAAAGATCATTAATTAATATAATTAATGATGTAATTAAGATTGATTAATTAATTATAAGTGATTAAAGGAAATTAATTAATGTAGTTAATTAAGAATTAATGTAATTAATTATAATTAATTAATTTGTGAAGTAATTAAGGTTAATTACTGAATGTGGATAAGTATAATTAATTTGTGAAATTAATTAAAGAATAATTACATAAATGTAATTAAGGAGTAATTAATCAAAGGTGATTAATTAAAGTGATTAATTGAAAGATGATTAATTAATTAATTTATAATTAATAGTTATGAAAGCAAGATTTTTATTGATGGAATAATTAATTTAATTCACTTTAAATTAATTAGAGAATGATGTAATTAATTTAGTTCATTTTAAATTAATTATATTTGGTATGATAAATCATTGCTTATATGGTTGGATAATGTTGTTTATCTTGATTAGTTTGAATCTCAAATATGAGATAGATAATATTGAGTGATTTGGATGTATTGGTTGCATTGTGATGATGATATAGATTATCCTTGATAATGATATTATGGATTATCTGTGTGATGATGATATTGATTTCCTATTGTGAATCTATGATTTATCTATTTGTGTATATAGATAGTTGAATTGTTTTAAACCTTTAAAACAACTTGACCTTAAAAGACACGCTTTGGATTTCGACGAGACCGGGATCGGGTTTCCATATTTGGATATCCGAAAACCACATCGATCCAAATTAACGTTGGGTCGTGAATCTAAGTGGAGCAAGTGAAGACTCGAGGTGTAAGGGCTATACGTCAGTATAACTCTGTGGGTGATTCCGTAATGAGTTTGACGGAATAGTACTTATAGGTTCGAGATGGTGATTTCTGAGGGTGATTCCAATACGAGTGTAACGAGATAATGCCTTCGGTTTCGTTCGAACCCGGAACGAACTTGTATGGATTGAATGCTTTCAGAACATCGTCAGGTGGACGATGAGCATTCTAAGTGATGTATCCTATAAAGGTAATCGTAGCCTCAAGCCTCATCAACCGGGAATGGCTAAAACGGGGGAGGTGCAGCAAGGCTTCGTGGGTCGCACCCACTTGAGAGCAAGATTTTCCCCTGTCTAGAGGTCCCTTTTATTTCGGCTGTGTGGGCAGTTTGGAGCGTACGCCAACTGCGGGGTTGTCTTGTTCGGGACTGTCCAGTAAGGGATGGTTCCGGTCTTGTGTTGCAGGGGAGTTAGGGTGGCTCCTCGGTACGTTGATCTAGGCCACGTACTGTGACGGGCGGTACCCCAGTAGCCCTGCCATTGTATGGAATCCACAATCCAATAAGTGCCAACGGTTTTGATTGTATTACCCACTTTTGTGGCTAGTAGCTGGAATTTAATCATGTAACAATTTCGGCTATTTCTTATTTACTTGAAAACCCTAGACACTATTATAATATCATCAAATTTCCTATCAAATGTTTTGGTTAGCGTAAGGTAAAAACTTTTCCATGTTTATGTGTAGGAAGTCTTACGTGATACCTTTCTTTTAAAAGGTTTTTCAAAAGTTAAGCAACTTTAACCTATTACTCACACCAGACCCATGTCTGACCCGGAGTTTATCTTTTGTTTTCATAAACTCTTGGGTACTCAAATTTTTACGAGTAGCCAAGGGATTCAGGTTAGCATTGACGAATATTGGAGGAGCAATGGAGCAGGACGCTTCTGCGTTAGATATATAGTATTCCGCTGTGTGTTCTGTGTTGTCTCTGGATTGTATTATGTTGTAAATACTAGACAGGTGTTTATAACTGTCTAGTATGTGTTGTATATCTGTGTACTCTGATAGTAGTTGTAAACTATGTAATATTTATGTTATTAATATAATTTATTCATTCCGCTGTTTAGATTCTGATGTGTTATTTCTTTCTTCTTCTCTTTCTTTCTATTCTCTATCCCTTTCTTTCTTATTAACGATGCGACTTCCTGGAGTCTGGAAGTTGGGTCGTTACAAAATCCAATTCCTTTCCCCCCTTTAATACCTGCATAACCTACTTAGCAATAATATCCAATCATAGCCCTTCCCAATCTTTACATACTTTTCCTTACAGAAGTTTTCATATCCATTTCTATTCAAATTGGTTTTTACCGTTTCATATGAATTCAATTTATTTTCGATTTCTAATATTGAGTTTTATCTTTCATTTAAACTGATTCATATTAATTTCATTTACTAGTTTACTTAAATTTCCAATTTGAAATTGTTTTGTCGTTAACCAAAATTTTCAAAAATTTTCTAACTCTCAAAATTTTCAGAAAATTTTGGCAGAGTCTCCTTTGTATGGAGGAGCTTTTGCAATTTGACAATAGATATAAATATGTATACATCGACCCACACGGTCGAAAAAAACAAAAAAGTTCATGTTTTCTATTTTTATTGCGTAGGCGTACCTTATTTAGCATTTTAAGCAAGCAGCTTACTTATTTAAGCAATTAATGCAATCCAAATCCAGCCAAACGGCCTTCAGGTACCTGTACTTACTCAATTTAAATATGTAGGTGCCATATAAGAAAATCTATTTGCATTTCACTTACTTTTAATGGCTAAACACAAGCATTTCAAAAGCAACAAACACCAAATGCTTACCATAAGCGATTTATATAATTTAAAGCTAATCCAATTGCTTCCAACCAAATTTATATGTTATTACATTCAATTTTAATGGATTGCAACGCAATTGCTTAATTCAATTCATTTTTAAGCAAACAAACTCGTATTCATATCAATTGATTCAAAAATCAATCATATTTGTTTCCACTAATTCATAGAATTTAGTTAAATCTCGTTTACGTTAAACGACAATCATTTCTATGCAAATTTGATAATATCCATGTGAATAAATAATTTCTTAAGTTTTATAACCAAATTAAAATTGATTCCAACTCAATTTTATTTAATTCAATTCCATTTTAATTTATTCACAATCATTTTAATTAGCTCGACACATACCATGCTTGTGTACTACTAACCATTCCCAAATTAATTTAAAACGAGCTTTTATTTAATGGGGTTTTACCCTTATTCGAAGGCAAGCTTCCTTAAAATTTAAACTTAAGTTACTTTACTTTAATTTATTCCAACACCAAACTTAAGTTTACTTCTATTCAATTTGATTCTCATCAAATCAAATTCCAATTAATTCAGTTAGCCCATCTATTCATTTTAATTCACCTTCACAATTTATCAAAATAATATCCAAGCACATACTTAACTCATTTATGCTTCTAATTAATATGCCACCAAACTTAAGTTCAGTCTAATAATCCGATTCCAATTACAACTTTGATTTAGTTTTTATTCAATCGAACTTCGACTAATTATTAATTAACCCATTTTAAATTTTAATTTACTTACTTAATTCGTTATCGAATTCATTTTATTAATACAAGGCCATCCTCAATTTATTTCCATTCGCAAAGGTTTTTTTTGCAACTCAAACCATTTCTATTATAATCACTTCTCTTATATCCAATTTACTTGCAAATTTCATTAAATATTATTCAAATCACACTTGGATTTTATTTATAGTTCAAACCATCACATTTTCAATCCAACACTATTTTATTTTTATTTTACAACATCTCCTCTTATTTAATTCATTATCAAATCCAAGTCGAATTCTATTTACAATTTGAATTCATTTTCAAACCCCATTATTAATTCACAATCAATTTTATTTAAACTAGTTAAATTTTATTAACATACTCTATCAAATAATTATTTATTAACTTATTTCCAACTTCTAAATCAATATTCAATTTTAATTACAAAATCACTTCATTAAAATTCTAGTTTGGATTTCCTTTTTATTTCCCCAAAATTCCAACATCTTTATTTAAAAAATTTAGAAATGCTTTTAAATTCACATCAGACTAATAAAATAGCTCTTTTATAAAAATACCTTCTATAACTCGATGTCTCAACCAGTCCATCCTTGTTCTCACAGAAATTTAGTCATACGTTGATCAGGCGTAGGACTGAAAATCTATAAGTACTTGGTAAACCCGTTTTCAACACCCAGTGAAAATACTTGGAAAATAACTTTATTGAATTATAGAAAACAGTTTTTGAAAATAGAGGAAATATCTTTGGTGAGGAGGCTCTGGAAATCATCACCCTCATCCATGGTCGCAGTTAACCCGATGGTTACGTTGCCATCCCGACAAAATCCACAGATAACTGTAGGCCTCCGTGCCCCACGATTACACCATGGAACCCATGACAGATCGCAGCCACAACTGGGGTTGCGTAGCTATCACAGCAAAAACCCATATAACTGTAGGCATCAGCGCCATCGAATTTCGCTGCCAAAAATGAAACTTCTCCACTCCACTTGACCATAGATCGCAGTCTACCGATGTTGCGTTGCCTTCCCGGCAAAATCAAGTGTAGACCGTTGACACTCATCCTCCACACAATTTTTGCTATGGTCCCCACAGTAGATCGCAGCGACATCGAGTTACACTGTCGTCACAGCATAACCCAAATGCCTCTGTAGGCATCAACGCCATCGACTTACGCTACCCAATAATCCTCAGGAACTAGTTTTGTCCAGACTCCTCACAGGATCAACTTTAGAAACCCCCCCCCCCCTTTGGGGCTCAAGGCAGCACCACCCGGTGGCACTCCTGAGAAGTTCATTTCAAGGGAGCGCCTTTTTCCCCAGAGCCATCATCAAAATATTTTATACTATGCACATATAGTATCTTCAAATCATACACCTAGTATGATCTCATACAAAGCTCATTTATACAAAATCGATTATTCCAAAATCGATAATCCTCAAACCAGACTTTCCAAATTCTCATATTGATTTTACCCAAAAATCAAAAGCCTTTCCAAATCCAAAGGTTCTCAAAACCTTTTCCAAAATCCTCATAAGATCCTTCTATATATATATATATATATATATATATATATATATATATATATATATATATATAACAAAGATATATAACTTGTTTATTCAAATCAAATACTCAAATTTGATTACTCTTTTCAATATCAAATTCATTCACATTTGTACGATGTACACGCGTACGCTATACCAATCTGATCGCTCACTCGATCACACAATTTCACTTCCGAACTAGTATCGTCCACCCGACTTCCTAGTGTGGACTCAGATCTGGTTTCTTGATTAGAAACTGTCATTCTCCTTGCATAGCCATAACTATGATAGAGAACATCCAGAACCAATCAACAATCCATATCCAGGTTCACCGTCGAAAATCGAGTGAAAATCCTAACTCGGATCGATAAACTACCTCGAAATTCTGTGCTCGAATCTGGATCAAATCACTACGCGAATAGAATAGTATACGTACATCCTACGTATTTATTTTCATTGATTATCAGCCAAATCAATTTCCTTTCTATTCAACTTTCCTTAAACTTTCATTCACTTAGTTACAATTGTCTCAATTCCATTGAATTATCACTTCAATTCTTATCTCCGTTGGGTATTAAATCCATAACAGTTTGAACTCCGACCAGTTTATATTTATAAAACAGCTTGAAAATTTAAAAATAGGTAAATAGTTGAAAAAAATAACTAAATAGTCTCAGAAATTTTAAATATTTGCAAAATAGTTGTAAAATAGTAAATAATTATTAACATAGTTGAAAAATAGTAATGAGTTTAGAAAGCAGTTGAAAATTGGTTAAATAGTTCCAAAAATAATTGTAAAACAAGTATAAAATATTTTGGCTTTAAGAAAGAAAGGTTGTATATATTTAATAGCTTAGAAAAATAAGTTTATATCAAAACAATGTATATTGAAAATAGTCAAGAGTCAAACTGTTCACTACCCCCAACAATTCAATTTAAATCTCCATTTAAATTGACCAATTCCAATTCAAATAACTCCAAATTCCATTGGATTTGATTAATCCCTAGTTCAAGTTGAATCAATCTTGATTCCTTCCCTAATTTAAATCAAATTCTAGTTGATTTTAATCCTGTTCAATTTTAATTATAATTTCATATTATTCCAATCAATTTGAATTATTATCAATTTAATTTCAGAATCCAAATCACCTCAATTTAATCCAATCCAATTTCCATTTAAATTTTTTTTATTAAACTTATACATCTTCAATCACCAATCCAATTACTTCAAACCAAATTAAATTTTGAACTAATTCAATTAAATCTTGAATTTAAACTATCTCGAATTATATAAATTCGAGTTAAACTCTCAAAGGTTGGTTTAACCCTTTTAATCCAATTTAACTTTTATTTAAAGTTTTTAATCAGTTTAATTTCTGAGTCCAATTCTCAAAATTCCAATTTAAATTATCTTAACTTATGTATTTCAATGTTCAAATAAGAATTCAATACAATTTTATTTGTTTTCAAAATTAAATTTATTATCTAATTTTATCTTCCAGTTTGAAGCCAGTTCTTAAACCAGTTTATTTTACAATTCAATTATTCAAATTTATTGTATTTATACAATTCCATTCTCAATTTAATGATTTTATTAACAATAGGATGATATCATCCAATTTATTTTAAAACGTCCATCCATTTCCTTTTTTTTAAATCTCAAACCCGTTTTGATATCACACACATTCCCAATTCCCATCAACCATTAATCTTTCCAAGTTAAATTCCAATTTACTTAATCCAATCAACCTTACTCAATGTGAATTCCTGCTTCAAACTTCAAAATTCTTTCCCTCTTATAAGTTCAAAATTTATATCACTTTGGGTTTTTGCATCACCTTTCAGGGAAAAATCAAAACTCAACCTCTTAGAGTTTATTTCAAATTATCTTTGATATCATGTATATCCATACATATATACATATCTATTTCTTGGCTCTCCCAGCCATGTTTTACAATTTTAAACCCTCCTTGGTTCTTAAATTCAAATCAAATTTCAAACAACCCATTGTTTGCAATAAGTCTCATTTCAAACGTACCTTTATTTAAAGCTTTTAAATACTTTAATTCCTGAATTCTAATTTTAGAATTTCATTTTCAATTAATTAAATTTCGATTTGGTTGTATTTTCATTTTTACTTCATTTAATTCTAATTCAAGACTTCAATTTGGTTGTATTATATTACTTCTCAATTTTAATTCCAATAATTTAACAACCAATCACCTTAATATTTATTAGAAGAAAATATTGCTTTATATCTCAAAATATATTTTATATAAAATCATTTAAAACCTTTATATAAGAAAATAACAAGTACGCCCTCATATATATACACTCAACTCATTCTAGAGTACTACAGACTCTACTAAATGAGTAATCCCTACCAGAGCCAAGGTTCTCGCTTAACCTTTCTGCTCTGATACCAAATGTAACGACCCTGAATTTTCGAACCCCAAAATTCCAGATATTTATGAAAAAGAAGAAAGAGAAAGAAGAAGAAGAACAGAAACATCAACAACTCACATTCGCAGCGGATAAAATATAATAATAAATAATATCAGTTTACAAGAGAATATTATATCTGTCGATTACATTTAATATACATCAGAGTTTCACATATATACAGTCACTGAATATACACAATTATCATATAACAGATTTATAATAATTTGAACACAGCAGAAATACTCTATATGCCCTTGCCATGCAGCTCGTCTCCTGAGATCCAGAACGTATCTACCTGACAATCTGTAATACTCGGTCTGACCCGAGCATTACACCATAGTAACACCCGGGTCAGGCTGGAAACTAGCGTGAGGAATCTCAACTAACATGGAATACCAAAGCAAACAACTCATATAAAACCTGGGGTAACTCAAACCAAATTTACAAGCTCACAATATGTTTTAGACATAACTAATGTCACACATACATTTCTGAAGTACCAAAGCTTAAATTTAAATAGTCCAATTCCTTTAAATCACTTTACTCCAGCATATAGATTTCACATATCAATCCATAAAAATATTCGAAGTAGTTTTCGGGTATTTCCCAATACCCGATCCCGGCCTCTTCGAGTCTCACATCATCCTATTCCAATTTATCCATACGAAATACACAACATTTCATATTAGAGGTATCAACTCATTCAAGCATCCAATACCATTTAGTCATCCATCAGCAATGCTTAATCACATAAAAACCAATTCAATTGATTCTAATTGAATTTCTAACCACATTCACTTAGATTCCTTCATATTATATTAATTAATTCCAAATCAAATAATTTAATTATCCCTTCACATTCATCAGCATTAATCAACCTTGATTAATTATTCTTCAATTACGTTCAAGTAATTACCTTTAATTCATTTCACGGTATTAATTATTCTTGACCCAAATTAATAAGAAATCTTTATTTCCACAGGAATTAATTAAGTATTTTAATCACGTTAGTCCATAATTATTTATATTAATTAACTTCTCATGAGTCACTTGTATTGATTTATTTTCTTAACTAATCAATCTCTATTTACATTATTGATTTTATAGATTAATGATTTCTCATTTACATTTCTAATCAAATTTTAATTATATTAAATAATTTACCATTAATTAAAACACACACACAGATATATATATATATATATATATATATATATATATATATATATGTCATTCTTGATTTATCTCAACCGATGATTAACTATCTTATATTTACTTTATTATATAAATTAATTACTCCTTAATTAATCATTATAATTTATCTCTTGATTAAGTCCTCAAGGTAATTATATTTTTATTAATTCCATTAAGCAATTATTTATCAACCCACCCAATGATCATTCCAATTAATTTAAACCCAATTAATTTACCCAAATCATAAATTAATTTAATTAATTAATTATCCCTTAAATTATCATATTTATTAAATGAATCAATAATCGTTAAACCTTTATTGATTTTAATCTGAACCATTTTTCTTATTTACGATTTAAGTTTAAAACCATCTAAAACCTAAACGCTTCGAGTTAAACAACAACCAACTCGAAAATCAATCGAAAACCAAAATCAATAGGAAATCAATTCATAGTGCACATCAAATCAATTCAACCACTCAACCAACTATTTAAATTTAACTACTTAAATTTAAATAAAACTCCAACAGAGTGAGATTTACTCACCTTTGATTTTACTGTTTGCAATCCATTCCACTCCCGCTTGATTCTTCATGATTTCAGACTTTTATTAAACAATTTACGATTTATTACCATTTGAATAAATCAAACAATAGATTACCATTCACTTATTCAATTTAACTCATTATTTGATTTAAAAATTTTAAACTAAAAGTTTCTTTTAACAAACTATTTTGACAACCCAAAAATTAAACAGGTTAATTACAACAGTTTAATTACCCTTTATCATTTAACTGATGTTTTAATTATAAACTAAAAAATTTCCTTTATTATGTTTATATATATAATTTAATAAAACAAATAGAAAGTACCTTCACAGAAACGATGAACCCAGACTCTTGCGAATCTCCTCACCATCGTTGACCTTTAGGATTTCCAATTGATGCCGAACAATTCCACTCTCGAAGACGCCACCGTGACTTCGCCTCAAGCTTCCACAGTCCATACTTGCGCTGCGCTCGAGCTCGCCCCTCATGCCGTCGCGATTCACGACCTGCCAGAACCCTAGCGTGCGCATCCAGCCTCGAACTCACGTCATTGGCCACTCGCATTGCTAGCTCGACACACCCCTTAGAACGTGGCCATTAAAAGCTCCCATGCGAGCGATAGGTTGAAGATGATTTCGTTGAACGAATATGTGTTCAATTTTGAATCCCCCTCCCCATATTCTCGCTCGAACTGGCAAAAAGGAAGAAATGGGAAACGCGATGACCTAATTTGGGAACGAAGCTGTAGTTAAATTGATGCCTTGCGATATATATTTTTTTTCAGAAAGAAACGATTCTGTTTTGAAGAGTAGAGAGGAGATGGAGATAAAATATCGTCTTGGGGAAAATTCTCGCGTACGCGTTAGAAAAAAATATCTCTGACTATATGTACTATGAATTTATAATATTATAAAACTTCCAAACCGTCCCGTTAATTGCTATGAAATTTTCGAACTCCTTCTAAGGAATGCCGCTAGAAGATTTTAGGGTTTTACCCGCATTCCGAACTCAATGGAACATGTTTCGGAAGCTGATTTAATCGTATGTGGAAGTTAGCCTTTTAAATCGATTTAAAATATTAAATTATCGATTTTAATTTCAACGCGTTTCTCACTCGTACGAGCAAACGGTCAATCCAAACGCTACGAAAATTGAAATCCGATAATAACTAACTATTACGGATCTAATGGAACTGGTTTCGTCGAATTCCGAGACTGTGCCTCGGAAGGCTATTTTTAAATATCGATTCAAACGATATATTTTTAAAATTGAACAAATTCCTTGAAATTAAATTTTCAATCCTTCTATTATCTCCAGTATTATCATTATAAATTTCATAAGTCTTCAAATTATTTAAACAGGCTTAGAAATTTCAGATTCAACAATTTACCAAATTTCAATCATTAAAATTCAATATTTAAACTATACAATTCATTGATTTCATTATCAAGTAAATATTGATATCTTGAATTCAAGTTAAAATTAACTTTTAACTATTTTAAAAACATCCAATTATTTCAATTTAATTCGTTAAAATTTCCGGGTCGTCACATATTTTGTTTTTATGTGAGTCACATTTTATTTATACTAAATCAAATTTATAATTAAATTAATAAAATTGTTTGAATAATATTTTAGTTTGTTTAGTTTATTTAAAATATTTATTTATTTATTCAAAATAATATTAATTATTAATTTAATTTATTGTTAATTTATTTAAATTTAAATTTTATTATTTTTTGATATTCATAGTCACAATACGAACATTACAATAATATAAATTTACAATATTCATAGTCTCCCCATTTGAATTGATATGGCCTACCATATCGTTGACCTATCGTGGTCAATGGCCCTTTTGACTCCTCTTTGAATCATTATCTAAAAAAATTAGTTTTAGCTCCTTAATAGATTGAACCGATGTACAACTTTTATACATCATTCTAACTGATTTTAAGCTTCTAATAACATAAATGCCATAAAATATTAATAAAACATTTGTATTAATTTATCATTAATTTATAACATTTTTAATTTCCTTATTGGTCAAATTTGGAAATAATTAACAATGCGGTTGTTTTAACTCTCTAGTATGTGCTTGGTCCTTAGCCAATATTAAAATAATTTAAATACTGAAGCTTGTATGGACTTTGCTAAAGTACAATATTGGTCCAAATTCAACGCTTACGGATTATTTAAGAAAAATTCAATTTCTAATCTAAAATAAGCTCACATGGTAACGATATTTTGTACATGTATCCTTTTCCTCATCGCTGTATCACTTAGATATCTAGATTTTGGTCTAAGGTCAAAAATTCTATTAATATACATATTTAATTGGTAAAAAACTTTGAAAGTTTTCGGTTCAATCTGATAACATTAACGATTAATCGATTTGCCCTGGCTACTTTTGAATTGTATTCCAACCTTCTATAATGAAGAAGGCAAATACTCCCTTGGGTTGTGTCTCACTTCAAGTAGTCCGGTGTATATCCAACTATGGCCGTAACAAGGTTGATATGCCAAATAATTGATCATAATCAAAGTGTAGTCTAACTACTTAAGATCGACGGTATCCTCAACTCAGAAGACTACTTGTACGTCATTAACACAAGATCTTTTATTTTGGCTTAGTTATATTAACCAATAAAAGATTTTCATTGAGTCACTCTATAATTGTTCCAAACAACCCATATATGTAATCCCTTGGTGCCCCCAATGATCATGAGTAAATCACCGCCCATCATCTGGAAAGTGTTATGTACACTAGTCTCAACAGATGTATCGATATCATTTTCTTCATATATCTTGATTGGGAACATTTAAGGACTCGATGTTTTTGCATATATCAATTCAATATTCATGGTTACAAACAAATTCTTAAATGAAATCAATGAAACACGTCTTTTAAAGATTCAATTTTCATGGAGCCTTGGTGCAATGGTTAGGTCACATGTATAGTGATTTAGCCACCCTGGTTCGAATCCGAAAACAACCTCTTCATAATGCGAGGGAAAGACCGCTTACGTTATCGATCTCCTCATAGCCCACTAACATGCAGGAGCCATATGCATTGGGTTCCACCTTTTGTACCTGTTTAATACAATCAATTCAGTATTTATATCATAATATAAAAACATGTATAATAAAACTAAAAGTATGATTTATTATGAACAAGGTTGTTTACATGTACATAACAAATGACATAATTTTCCCTAGGGCACATCCTTAAATATATCAGTTCTCTTCATCCAAATGTTCTCATATATGTCAAGCTCATTTCTTAAAATCATCTCTCTATGCCCATTATCACACACCCCAAATCTACTAGTTTCCCAATTAGAATTTGATTCTAACCTTGTCACCAACCCAAGCGTCTATCAATCTATCACTTCCCCATAATTACTCGCATCTCCTAACTCCAAACCCCTCTCTTCATATCATCCCCTATTGCTATTACTTCGCCAAGGATTTATCCAGTCCAAATCACCTCTCCACCATGTTTAGATGTACATCTGACATGCCATAACTACAAAAGCGAGGACAACCAACATAACAAAACATTGGCATCATCTAAGAGAGAGAGATCAACAAATCCAACCGCTAACAAAAATAACACCTATATCAATTTTTTCAAACTAAAGCATACTCTTCATCTTAAGAAATTAAATGATTATATCAGGATAAAAAGCTCTAAGAGGGTGATTAGTATGATGACCGAGAGAAAGATTCAAGTTGTGCAGAGCATGAAAAAAGAATTAAGAAATTAATAGCAAATTCTTACTCTTTTGGTTAAGAGATTAAACCTAATTGAGGTGGAATAATCAAATTGTTATGCTTATGGTTTGTTTAAAAAGAAAACGGTAGTAAATTCAACAACTAGTTATAATACTCCAGTGAGGGGCTTTCTACTTTTATGAATAAAATTTGCAATTAATAAAATCTCGTGTAATCTCTCATAAATTAAGAGTATTATGTAGAATTGGCAAATATGAAGGCATAAAATAGGTTTAATTGAAACTAGCAAAAATTGTAATTGCTATCATTATTTTCTTACTTTTGAAGTTTTACAAATTTTTCATTGAGCGCTGAAACTGAATTTTTGAATGTTATTCAATTTTTGAAAAATAAAGTTTGATCTGTTAAATGTGAGATGGAAGAAAAACCAAAAACGCTTTATTATTCTCTTTACACCTCCCATTTGCAACATGAACACCACAATGCCACTTAATAAGTTATCATAACAAATCATTACAATAATTCCTTTTGGTTTCTTCACTCTTTTACCACCTTATCTTGTTACTTTTTTTACCTTCTTCCTTCCAAAAAAATTCATTAAATTCGTTGTACAAAATATCATTTTGAATCATATTTTCAAGTAATTTCTTTATTATTCGATTTACTTTGAAAACTCGATTAATGGCTTGACTCATCCAACAGATCATTATTTCCTAAACTTTTATTATTAATTGAGGGAATTGTTAAATTTTGAGTTAGAATTGATCTGTTTAATTACCTTATTTTTTAATTTAGGTAGCAACTAATGGACTTATAATAAAATATTGGATAATTAATTAAGTTACAGTGAACTGATATTTTCATATGGTAAATAAAAGTAAAATTACTTCTATTACCACCTAATAAACCAATTCCCACCAACCCCCCTCCCCCCTCCAAAAAATAAACTAAAGCAAATAAATTTTAATGGACTAAGTTATCCACTATTTTTGGCATTCAGTGGTGAATCATGCCAGCACTATGAATTGATACATGCAATGCATCAATCTTTCTTATATCAGCCCAAAATAAGTTTTCATGCTCCAATTTCAGCACAATAAAATAAATAAATACTAAAGCGAAGAAGAATAATTGATTTATCAAAAAATGAGATGTAAAATTTAAAAAAGAGAAAGTAAAGTTTTATTAGAAACTTGACTACAAATTTTTGTTTGGTTTTAAAATGAAAGAAAACACTCATGTTAATAGTACATCTCCTAAATGGATTGTGGAGAGGTATTTAATTCAGTGGCTAATAAATAGCTTTATAATTATCTATACTTCATATGAAATATCTTAGATATTTTTCTTCTAGAACTCTAGACAAGATAATTCTAGAGATTTTTTTTGCCGTGGCTACACATCTCTAGATAATTCTTTAACTTACAAGCTTCACTCGACATTCTACTGAAACCCGAAACAATAATACCTAATTAAGCCTAAAATCAAGTTTAGCTTTCAACATCTCCCTAAACTTTTTTTTTTGAAGATGGTACTTAGGTACAACACATCACATCACATGTCAATATATGTCCGAATCACGCTACGCAAGTTTCGAACGTGTGACCTCTCGCGCCAAAGTCAAAGCACTTAACCACTAGGACAACAGTGCTTGTCGTAACATCTCCCTAAACTTGATTCTATATTCTAAGTAATTCTCATAATCTTCCAATGTCTTCATACTTCAGCGTGTTTAGAAAATATCTACTACTTAATATTTTGAATTGATATACTTTGCTTGGACATTCCTTTTTCGCGGTGCGCCATCAAATAAAGTGATAGTGTTTATCGATATGTGAACTTCAATCATGGAAGGCAGGTTGCTAGAGCTATGGATGACTTGTTGTCCATAAAATCTATATTGCATTATGCTGTAGCAAAAACACAATTTCTTCAATAGGTCTTGAAGCCAAATTTTATATTGAACACAAGTTGAAGTAATAACATACTCAACTTCAAATATGAAAAGCGTTACAATTAACTACTTTTTGAACTTCAATTGAAAGTCGTGTCACCCTGGAAAAAAAAATCAGTTGTACTTTTACGATCATTAACACCTCCGGTCCAGTCATTACATTGTAGGCAATAAACTTGAAATTGTTAAAATAAGAATATAACAATTCAAAACTAATGATGCCTTTGATATATCAAAGATTCCTTTTTGCAGTCTTCAGATGTGACGTACTGGGAGCTTCCGTGTAGCAGCTAACGAGACCAACTGCATAAATTTCGATCTTGTTCAATTTAAGTATCTCAAACTATCAACTAGACTCTTAAATAGTATAGGATTCACATTTTCTTCTTCAACATATTTTGAGAGTTTAGTTCCATATTCTATTGGAGTGCTTACCAGTTTACAGCCATCCATCTTAAATTTCTTTAATATTTCATTACATAAGCTTGTTGTGAAATAAATATGTCGTGCTTACTTTTTTTTTAACTCGGAAAAACCCGACGGGCCGGTAAACACCTGAGGAGGGTATAGTAAAGCCGTCCGCTGATCCAAGCCCTTATACCGCCTGCTAAATTTATATAGAACAAAGAAGCGCATGGTAAGAATCGAACGTGGGTCTTTTTATTAGAATCCAAGCCTTCTTTTCACTGCACCGCACTCGCGGACATGTCGTGCTTACTTTGAATCACTTGGATTCCAACATAGTATGACGTAAGTCCAATATCCGTCATCCTAAACTTTAAACTTATTTTTTTCATAAAACCATGGAAATATTTTTTGATTATTTCCAGCAAAAATTAAGTCATCCGCATATAAACATACAATTAAAATATCTCAATTTGATTTGTCTTTATGCAAAAAACATGTTAATTGGGGCATTTTACAAAGTTATTTTCTAAGAAATATTTGTCAATTCTAATATTCAATGCTATAGGGGCTTGTTTTAAACAATAAAGTGTTTTTTCCAAAACTTTATCTTTGTATCCTTTTCTTGGTGATTGCTTCAAGCAAACTTCTTCTTTTACCTTTCGATTTAGAAAAATTGATTTCACTTCTATTTGAAATATTTTTCATTTACTTTGAGCCGCTAAGGAAATTAGTAATCTTATAATTTATAAACCGGCAACATGAGCAAATACCTCTTCATGATCTTTACCCGCTCTCTGCTTCTATCCTTTGTCTGCCAATCTTGCTTTGTTCCATTCAACTTCTCATTTAGCATTCTTCTTCACTTTGTATATATCCACTTTGCACCAATAAATTTATATCCTTTACATAAAAGTGCCAACTCCCATGTATTATTCTCATGATAGCTTTCAATTCTTCATCCATAGCATTTCGCCATATTTTTCCTTGTATTGCTTATTTGAAACCTATTGGTTCACAATTTGCAAAAAATAAAAGAAAAAAAGATTAAAATAAAATCTTTAGCAATTGATTCTGATGATCTCATATATAAAAACTCAAACTCACATCGTATAGTTTGTAGTCGAACCTTTAACTTATCAATTCCTTTGAAAGCATTTTCCAAAATCTCCTATGTTTTTTTTACAAGTTTGTGCACTTGCTATCTTCTTGAACATAGCTTCATGCAAACTCAGCAGATAAAAGTAAGAGTTATATGATCCTCATTCTTCAATTTCTTTTAATTATCCCTTTCAGTTTGGGATAAAGCGGTGACATTGGCAGGTTCTTTATATTTGTTTGCGGCAATATCCCACACATCTTACCATCCAAGCAACGGCTTCATGTGAATGCGTCAATTATCGTAATACTCCTTCAGCAAACGTACTTGAAACGGAGTCATCTTGTTTGTCATCTTTCTTTGATTATGAACCTAACTCTGATACCAATGCTGACAATTTTGTAAGAAAAAAGAATAATTGATTTTGATAGTAAGTGAAAAATGAGAGATGTAGATTTTGTAAAAAAGGAAGTAGAATTTTATTACAAAGCTTGATTACAAATTTTTTGCTTGGTTATAAAATGAGAGCAAACACTCGTATTAATAGTAGTACATCTCCTAAATAGATGGTAGGAATGTGCTTAATCCTAGGATAATAAATACTTTTATAATTATCTGTACTTATTTTCATAGGAAATATCTTATATATTTTCATCACATAACTAAAGGTTCTTTATCATGACTACACGTCCCTGGTTAATTCTTTTGTCTACAAGTTTCAGCTCACCTAATAATTAGTTAAATCTAAAATCAAGTTTAACCAGAAAGATAATTGGTACCAAACAAGATACATGGTTCTTTTATAAACCGTGAACGCAATGTTAGTGGATTGCTTCAGTATCTCACTAGAAAGCTACTTGGTTCCTTAAATTACCAGCTTCTTTGACACCGTGGTTAATCAGTCTTACATTTTGGTGAAGGGATTAAATATAATCATCACTTAATGTTCGTTTCCACCATTTTAAATTTTCCAAATTTTCCTTTGCCTAAGCCATGGCCCATGACCAACGCAACTCATTTCTTCTCTCACTGTGAACAGAAACTCATTGTTTATATCCCCAAGCCATGACCAAGCATCTCATTTTTTTTTACCTCGGTACGAGTAAGAACAGAAACTAAACTGGAAAAGTGGTTTTTAGTAGTAATATATCAATTGATATTTGATTTTCCCATTTGAAAATAAATTCTGAATGGGGGTGTAAACAGAAACATAGGATTAAGCATTTTCTGTAACAAAAGCAGGCCATGGAATGAAAATATAACACAGCTAACAGAACTTAAATTTATTAGTGTAAGCTAAACAGCCATTTCAAGTATTGTTCAATAAATACAAATGTCCATAATTACACCCCCATTTTCATTCTTACACATGATACATATAGATGCACAATTTACAAGATTTTTATAAAGCAAAAGGACCACCATTATTTATAGTTTTATACGTATTGACACCTTTCTTTATCTGCACTATCCTTGTACATAAAAGCTATTGCTGTTGCTTTTGCTTGTTTATTCGGTATTATTTACCTGCAAAAAGAGCAAAAAGGTATACAGCTCTTAGTCAAAAGGTTTTTGAACTAATTAGAAATATCATCATTTGTTCATTTCAGTATTTTACTTGAAGGAAGTAGTTATGATTGGTTTGTATAAATTCAATTAATAAATCCATAAAAGTATGTTCATTTATAATCCTTTCTATCAAGCAAATACATACCAAAAGAAGTCTGGTTGAGAATGAATTTGCTAAATATGTACATTGATAGCCTGAAAAAGAACAATAGAGTATAGTGAGCTTACTTGTTGCGTCCAGCTCTATTAAGATAAGATGCAAAGGCTATCAAGAGGGCGATTCCAAATATAAGGCCAACTACAATTGCAATTGTTTTCCCTGCTTCTTGCCAGTGATCTGTACGTTTTAAGATGAATAAGAATTCAAACGTTTCAGGTATATACACACTTAAGAACTGTATATTTCCTAGCAATGAGTTGAACAAGATTTCTTTTTGAAATATAATACTATGCCTGTGCAGCAACAGATGTAGAAGGACAACATTATGATATCTGCTTAAAGCTTAAGGCACAATATACAAGAAAGCATAAAAATAAAAGCAACTTATAAAGTAATTCTCTCTTTTGCTTTTGATAATATAATCATACTGAATTTCTCATTGCTTAATACATTTACTCGTTGGGTGCAGAATAGAATCTGATGCTGGAATCTCTAAAACTTTTGTGTAGATATTGGTACAGATTAGTCAAAATGCATATTTTTATGATGTACCAAGTGAATAAAAACTTGCACACAACGAACCAAGTGAATTTTTCATTTTTAAGAGGTATTGTTATACTGTGTTTTGTTAACAATCTCTGACGCTAATTTTTAAATGTAATGTTGATAATTTTAAATTGTTAGAAAAACAAAATTTACAGTTAGAAGTAATTAAAATGTTCATTTGAAAAAGTGAAAATGTAAAACTAAGATAATTCTAATTAAACATTCGGATATTGTTTGTGAAATATAACTTGTTTTAAATAATTTTGAAATTAAAAAAAAATCTGAAGACAACTAATATAAAAAAATTAATAAAAAGAATCAGTTAACACAAATAGTTTTAACCAAGGGTCGAGATCTCAGTTTCGGTCTCAGTTTCAGGCTTTTGTAATTATAGGGATTTCAAACTAATTCGTAAATTTTGGCCCCAGTTTCAGTTTCAGAATATCACACATATAATTGTTTAATTTATTAGAAAATGTATAATTTACCTTTAATTGAGAAATAAGATATAAAAGAACAATACCAATTAATTATAAATACTTGTAATACTTAACAATGGTTATTCATTACTTCGTTTCAACTTTTTTACTTACATTGTTTATATATTTTGTGATTTTGTATGTTTTCTAAGTTGAAATTTCAAATTTTGAACATGCATGTATTTGAAACTCAAACTTATTTTTTCTTGAAGTTCTTATGAAAAATTAATGTTAAATAGTTACATTACTAAGCCAAATTTTGATATAGTTTCCTTTCAGCATCTACTGAAAGCCAAACAGAACCGAAATCTTGGTGTCCCGATCGAAACCTCAAACTTTGGTTTTGATGAAAGAAATCATTGTACATCAGAGAAATAAAATTGAATGCTAGATATATATTATTATAAACTAAACTACAACCTGGAATGAATTTTTCTATGGTTACTTTTTGCTAACACTCTTTAAAGTTTCAAAATAAAAAAACTCTAACTTTAAAAACTCTCGCATAAATCATGGAGAAAACATATATAATCAACATAAAATGCCACTAATTTCTACATTTCATTTTTCTCTTCGCATATATTGCAATTATACATTTAAAAGAAAATTAGATCGATGAAATGAAAGTTTCAGCTCAACGTTTGGTGAATATTTTCGCAAATTTACAGTTTTTTCTGTAAATATTTGAAAACAGTTTGATTCTTTTTTTTTTCAATTTTTTCTTAGATGAAGTCGCGATTTAGTGTAGATTTGAGTTGTGATTTTTTTCCCTAAAATAATTGTATGAGGGTAATTTATAAAAGGTTTGTAAGAAGGGATGGATTTACTTTAAGTTTCGAAATAAGAGTATCGTCCTAATTTCAACTTTTTTAAATACAAATATGAAAAACATTATAGAAATCACATATAGTTAAAAAGTAAAAATATTAACGAGAGCTGCTATTGGGACACAAGTTGAGACACAATGGATTTCAATCGGTTGATATCCATCAACTAAGATATAGATCAAAAGACAATGAGACCTAACGGTTTAGATCGGTTGTATCATCAATTGTCATCGATTAGTGTTGCAAAAGACTTTTTCCAACATTAAAATTTTGTTAGAATTACTTCTACAACGTGACATATGAAATTGCTTAAATCATGTCATAAGTTTTACAATTTTTTTTAAACTAAAAATAAAATGGTATTTTACGAATTTTGTTGACGCAACAAAAAGACACCGAAGTTGTTAAAATTATAATTGAAGATAATAACGCTAAAATTAAAACTAAAATATTAGAATACATCAAGCACAAGTTGGCAAATATTCACTACTTGTTATTCACTACTTTTAATATAATAGTAAGGCAAGTTCTATTGTGTTATGATCTCATTTTATCACCAACTTAGAAAAACCATGTTTCACACGCACCGCCTCCCCCACCCCCTCACCCCCAATTTAATAATAATAATAATTCATCTTCAGTTTTAAAAAAGCGAATGAAAGAATACCACTTGTCTCTCTATAACCAAATGATATCTTGTATTTTGAAACTTAATGTATGAATTATTATTTTTCCTCCCACTCAGCATCAATGGAAGAAAAAAAAAATGTAAGGTTTTTTCCCCTCCAATTTCAGCATAGAAATTCATAATGTCAAAGAAATATATCAGATATTTATAATATACATGAAAATATTTTATGATCATGTGATGTTTGAAGAGCTAATAGTATAATGAGTTTAAACTGACTACGCAGTTGCTTTCGAGTTTATGCATTTAAGCAACTCATTTATATAGAAAAATCTCAAAATATTTGTTCAATTTCAGAATATGAAAAGTTCTAGCTTTGATGTGGAAATACTCATTTTGTGTCATAAAATGAAGTGGTAATGTGACCATGTAATGAAAGTAATATTTGGTCTTGGTATAACTTTACTAACACGTGTCAACACGATTTTTGAACCCGAACGAACTATAAATTGATGTATTTTACTTTTTCCTCATGTTTAACGATTTTCTACAAATCCCTTGAATCATGGTTTTTGAATGTGGATTTAGGAATTTTCTTGCAAGCAAATTAAGCATTTAGTTCATTCTTTTGTTCAAATATGGGAGAGTATTCGTAGAGTTAACGCAAGAAGAGTATAACTTTTTTCAGGGATTGAGTATAAGATAGATGAGGGTAAATAAAATGTGGATGTATAAAGTTAAAAATAAGATTTACAAAATTAGCCTTTCTTCTCTTGACCTATCTCAAAACATTAATTAAGGTTTTTTCTTTCTAAATTACTAAGGAAAACAATTTCGAAATAAAAATAAAAAACGAGGTTGATTCCTATCATTTTGTGTAATTATCACCATTTTCTTTTATCTGAGAAATAATCTAGCTATGAAGACCACATCAACCTTAGGAGTGGTTTTTTTCTTATTTGGTATAGCCATATCATGAATATACCATCTTCCTAGAAAAGAATGTTAAAGGCTTAACTAAAATAGATGAGATGATAAGTCGATAAGAGGTGAATTCAATATATGACAAATTTTTAAATTAGGCCCTACAAAAACTTTATTTCAACATTAAGGCTCATTTCAACCTTATTACAAAAATATGCCTCGTTTTATTTTTTTCAGCGTTTTATACTTGCGCAATCCAAATATGCGCAAGTGTAAAAAAAATTCAAAAATTATACTTGCGCATTCCATAAATGCTCAAGCACAAATTTTTCATTTTTCAAAAAATAACACTTGTGCAATCTAAATTTGTACATGTATAATTTTTTTGAGTAAAAATAAACTTGCGCAATCCATATTTGCGCAGAATGAGACCTATTTTTGTAATAAGTTTCGATTCGGGTCTAAAATTGAAATATGCTTTTTGTTCGGGCTTGATTTGAAAAATTGTCCTTCAATATAAGCATGAAATGGATAAGGAAATTTTTTGTACCGAAGACTTGTTGATATACAAAGTAATTTATCCATGATTTTCAAAGTACTTTTTATTTGTTTATTTGAAATCTAGTCGTCTTCATCTTCTTTCTCTACGAATCCACTGTGTCTTCTCCATCTATGACTATCCATCGTCTTTAGCTCCTTTGATCGATTGCTAATTGTTCTCTCCTTTCCTCCACATTCACCTGCCATGTCCTACTTCCTCTAATTTATTTTTCCTTGATTTGAAGTTTATTAACCTTAATTTTAAAGTGCCAAACATAAAACTTAGATGTACATTATAAGATTTTGTTCCAGCTAAAAATATCCGAATAATATTTTATTTATTAGTTAAAATTTTACTCCTCTTTGAATTTATAAGCTGTTGACTTAGTGTCATGTAATAGATTTTTAACGAAAATACCTAGAGAATTCTTAAAGAAAGAAACAAGTGGGTTAACCAGAGTATGGTTTGGGGGCAGGGGAAGGGGGGAGGTGGGGATTTTTAGGGAAGAAATGATGGTTACATGTATTTTCTAATGCATATAGGTATTAGACTTCACCCCAAAATATATCTTCGGATCTTTTTTCATTTCTATCCCGATTGATTCCCTTCTCCATATCTCGAAACACCTCCATAAACCAAAACCGTGCTAGAAAATCCATCTCTTTCTTTCCTCCACCACCCCCTTCTTCCCTTTGTTGTTCCGGACCTTGTTCGCTTCATTATTCTACTCTAACCTCCAATGTCCAAACACTAAATTAAATACACATCAAAATCGTAAAACCCTATTTCCTAAATTGATTTAGAAAATGGCTAAAACACAATTCCCTTAAAATTGCTACGAGAGGTACCAAAACATTTCGCTTTCTCATAACAAATCAAATATAATTTGATTATTATCTTCGTTGTGAATCTTATTTGGTTCATCCCACTGTTTTATGATTTTCTTTTCAGTCAAATCGCACGAGATTTAGTTTTTATCAAACCATCATTGTTTTTCTTTTCATTTTCCGACTGGACGTTGCAAAATTTGCTATAAAAGAGGGTAAAACGATAAATTATTTTATTTGGTTTCATTTATCATGTCCTCCCATAAAAAATTTATTTTAGAACGGAGTCCCCCAAACATTATACTTCCTTTAATCATGGCCAATATTTATTATAGATGACAATTTTATTTTTTTATATTTAGAAAAGATTCAACTTTTAACTTACTTTTTTTTACTTTTCATATTCAAATCTTATATTTGTTTAATAATTCTTTAAAGTTAAACAGCACAATTTGCTTATTTTATTACAATTTTGTGCAATTTATGACACTGAAATTCTTTGTGTGAAAAACCTTTTTTTTCTTCTTGCTCCTTCCTTTTCCATTCTTTCTTATTCCTTGGTCACCCCCACCCCCCCCCCCCCCCCCTCCAACTGGAACTCGCAGTTGAACTAATTGGACAGCTGGAATCTTTGATCCTGTGCCACGATTTGATACACGGCAGGATCATCAGAACTATGAGCTTAACATAAGACTATATCATAAATATCATTGTTAATGATCATCAAAATAGAAGTTCTATGAGCTTAATCCTTGCACAGTCCAATTCTGTGAAAGTATTTTAATACACAAGCACCAATAATTTATTGTTCTTCTACTACAGTTTGGCCATGATACATCTAGTAATATTTTTACACTTGTTTATGAAATTAGCATGGCGTTCGTAAATAGTATAACAGAAAACAGAGAAATATATAGGTACTTAAAAGTATTTTGTGAATAGCAAATTGATGAATCACATTTTTGTTCGTACCGTTGTCATTTTGTGAAGTTAGGTCTAATAGTGACCATATTAATAAAACAAAAGATGAAAAAAGAAAAGTAGGAGTCACCTAAAGCAAACAAGTTCTTTATTAAAACCAAATTTTATACCTGTTCAATCAACTATTGCATCAATAATTGACTTCTACTTCGTCTTCCGTAAGTGGACTTCAGTTATCTTCATTTTTTTCAAGGGTATTAAACGGTATGATTTGGTGCAAACGAAACCCTCTCCTATTTTACATTAAAAAAAGGACAAGAAAAGGAGAAAAAGGACACGTTGTGTGTAAGCGACGTGTTGGTTTTTTTAAATACAAAATGTGGATTAATGACTTTTTTTTAATAAAAAAACAATTTCTTAAAAGGTACATTATCATCAATAGTGTGTAATTTAAAATTGCAATAAAGAATTGAATATGAGCAAATTCTCGAAGAGTTCAACGACTTTCCAAGTGCCCATAACTTTTTAAGGAGAAGTTGCAAGTAATTTTCTTTGGGAAATTTTGTGATGATCTACTAAAGCAGTATCAAAAATACAACATTGATGCAACTGTACAACTTTTTCTGTAATTTTGCAATGCATCGCTGATTTATTGGAAAAATAAATAAATTTAAACAACAGTGGAAACTCCAACAAAACAAATAAAAAGTCACAATAGCATAAAACTGGACATTCAAAACAAGCAGAGATATGTCTATATCAGATACATGTACATATCAGACAAATGTCAGGGATTGAACTCCTCAAACCACACTTAATTAACCTTAACCAAACCATAAATTAATTCATCGACCATCATGACAAAACAAAAACTAATAATTACCACAATAAATTAAAAACATTAAAAAATACAGCCACCACCGGTGAACGTAAATCAACTTACCGTCGTGAGAGTCATGAATATCCGAATAAGGATACTGGGAGGAGCCCGAAGAAGTGGGAGGTGTATAAACCCCATTCCCGTTAGAATAAAACTTAGCGAAACACTTGCCCAGATACACCTCTCCAGAGTCAGCATCCCCACATAAGGTCTTCAGCTGCCCTACCGCATTAGAAATACAGTCAGAACAGTCTTTTGAGCTGAGATCGCCCACGCACTGCGCTGCAGCCTGTACGAACCCAGCCGCCCCAACCCTGTACGTGCCACCTGTCCCACCCGATGAGGATATCGTCCCTAGCGCGCTGTCTCTCATCCCCACCAAGTTCGGGTCATATCTGGATCAATTATGAACCAGAAACTCTTGGTAAATTTTTGATAAAGTAAATAATGTAGAGTGAATTAAGCGTAAATAGTACCCGTTGGGTGGAACGGAGCCACAGTTCTTGTAGAGGAGATTGGTTTCCTCTTTACCGAGGAAGGACTCGTTGCCGTAACGAATCATGCAAGCGTCGAGTTGGACGGCCGCGCCGGAGGAGGAGGAGCAGGTGGAGGACAGATGGTTCAAGGCCGAGCGGATGCAGGATTGGCAGTCGGAGGTGGGGAGGTCGCCTCTGCACTGGAAGATTCCGGATACGGAGGAGGAGGTGAAGTTTCCAAAAGGGGAGGTGGAGGCTGAGTTGGCAAAAGAGGTGAGGATGGATTCCACGTCGGATTGGTATGGGGAGTTGGCAGTGTATGTCGACTGGGAGCATCCTATGTATTTGAGGGCTGTAGGGTCTGCAGCGGTGGTGGTTTGAACAGAGGTGGATAGGAAGAAGAGGAGGAGGAAAGTGGTCATTTGGTTTTGAAAAGAACGCATTTTGCTTTTTTTCGTTTTTTGTTTTTTTTTGAAGGAAGATGGTAGCAGAGGTATTTTTTAGAAGTTGAAATATTGGAGGGTTTGTAGTAGGTGCTAGCTGTGTTGACAATTAAACTTAAAAGTTTAAGGGATATTGCTGTTTGCTTTTTTTTTTTTTTTTTTTTTTTTTTTTGGTTTAAATGTTCTTTTTTTCCTTCTTAAAATACGAATAAATTATAACGTGTTTGATCGGTGCAGAAAAAAATTGTTTACCATTGATTTATTTAATATATCTTTTTTGCATTTTCTGTGATTTGTACCACCTTTGGATAAATTTGTGATGATTGATTTGGAATTTAGCCAGAAAAATAGGAACAAATTTATCATTTGGAGCTGAGTGCTAAGTTGATATAGAGCCAAAGGTTACACCCTCTTTTTTCTCTCACACTAGTCTTGGCATCAACATTTATTTGAACCTTATGTTTTCACGTAAGTTTTATATAATCTATTTTCCGTGGATTTAGTTTGATTTTATGAAACTTAATTCATGGTCCCCGAATACATGTAAATGAAAACACAGTGCATAAATCAGTTGTGGACCTGTGTATTGGATTTTGGATTACACATAAAAATATAAAGTTCTTAAAACACCATGAACTAAATGTGACATGCATTACAATCGACCGATCATATTCAAAAATTTAGTCGCGAATATATATATATATATATATATATATATATATATATATATATATATATATATATATATATATATATATATATATATAAGCATAAGGAAGTTTTGACCGATTCCACATGGAATTTTTAGTCAGTGCACGCAGACTTGTTAGAAGACTGGTTATAATAAGGTGATGTATAGGTCGTGATGTGACAAACTAACCAACAATCTAAGCATGATCATGTTCAATAAATGAATATTAGAGAAGACTCTTCCTTTTGGTTGCAAATTGATGATAAACAAAGAATCGAATTGCATCAGGTCAGCAGCCTATATTATTTTAAATAAATTGATGCTGTATTAGGTTCTTGTTCACCACCTTATATGTGTTGCTTGTATATATACGAACTTAATTGTCTTGTGCATTTGTTCATAATATACTAAATTTTTATCTGTTTCATAACAGGATACATATCAGACTGTGAGTAATTTAACACATCATTTCACCTATTCATAACTGCTTACAGAAATGTACAGGTAAATGCTGCACTTACCATAGTGAACCGACTGGTTTTTCCCAATGCCTTAAAAATTTATGCATATAACAGTGATAACTGAAACCGTCACAAAATTTTCAAATAAAATCTTGGTTGACAAAAGAGAAGTGTTTTTAGAAGAAGCTTAATTAACGAAGATAATTGACCAAGAAGATAATGTGGAGGCAACGCTTGGGAGTCCAATGGTTGCAAGGAGGAAATTGGAATACTACATTTTCTCCAAAGAAAATCTTCAAAAAAAAATTGGCATTAATTGAATAATGACATGTTACAACTTTATTCTGAGATGCATACAAGAAACTCAAAGCTTGACAGAACGAACTGAACAAATGTTTTATTGCTGTCAAAGAAATGTGATGGACGATACGCCAATCAGTTTACTGAACTGCATTTTAAAAAAGTTTTAGCAAATAGACTTCACGATAAAATGGATTCTTTGACTGACAAGTCCCAAGCGGCAGTCATTTAAAACAAACACATTTCGTAAGAGTTGCTGCGGTTGTAGAAGTTAGATCATTAACGTTTATTCACTTACCCTACTTTCTTACATAGATAAGTATAAATAGGCACAAGACCAATTCAAAAAAGTGATTTTTTGCATAAAGAAAAATTTATATTTTTGTTGCCTCAATTACACAACCTAAATATTTTAGACATAAGAAAAATCATTCTTTTAAAATTAGTGTTAAGGACAAACATTTTTTCAAAATTAATTGTAAGGACATACCGTCAAAATTATCAACCACCACCCATCACACCACTACCCACTGCCACCATCTGCACCATCTGCCTCGCCACGGCCTCCAACACCACCCGCTGTCATCACATGATACCGATAACTTTTAACTTAAGAACTGATACCTAAAATCTGATATCTAAAAACTGCCAACTAAAAAGTGATACCCAAAAACTCCCACCGACAACTAAAACTGATACTAACAGCTGACACTCAAATACACCACCATAATCTCCTAGGTTTTCAAATTTATCAAATTCAATCACCATTATCTAAGTTTTACCGTTTATTTTTAAACAAGCATTTCAATCATCACAATCATCTTTGTAGAAAATCAGTTCATCATCATATTTAAAGCACAAACTAAAAATAAAAAATATTTTCGAAAATATAACCTAAAAACTGAAAGACTGATACCTAACAGCAGATACTGTTACTATACCTTTTGGTCAATGCCGGGATATCAACAAATACCTAAAAAGGATGGATATCAGGATTGAAAATCAATTGAAAACAAGAATATGATCAATATTGTCAAAATTGGACCGAGCTCCAATCAAGGTGGGATCGATCAAGAATGATAAACAAGGCTTCGAGAGGCTACACTTCGAATTCATGACAAACGGAGTTCATATGCTCAAGTTATAAATGGATTAATGTTTGTGGATAACCATTTTGTATCGATACTTTCGTATCAATCGATATGGATGTGAATGCGCACAACTCAACTCACTACTCAGGCTGGATACAGATCAATAGTTATGGATCAATGGATACAGGTAGATGGAGATGGATTGTGGCTTTCGTACCAATGCGTATCGATCACTATGGATACAGATTTGGATTAGCACATGCGCTTTTACATTTGGTTTGGATATTCGTATCAATACATCTCATATCGATACAATTCAGGCAGCTCCAGAATGGGTACAGATATGGATAACACACACATGTTTTGTGCATTTGGTTTGGATCGATTACAATTCGTATCGATAGATTTCATATCGATCGAATGATGCGACATCAGACCGATACAAGAGAAGGGATAGAGTATTGGATCGATATGAAGGGTAGCAGCATTGGATGGATTCGGAGGCGTATTTCGTATCGATCGATTGTTCGAAAGAAGCAGTCAAGGAATGAAGCACAAAACATGGATCACAGTGCAAGACTCGAATGTACACGCAAACGATGGAGTGCTGCTGATGAATACAAAATTATTTATGGAAACGAAATGATGGATACGAAACGATGGATACGAACGCTTAAACCTTACTTGCAAACTCAAACTTGAATCGATCTTATCTCAAAAACTACACATTGGAACTTCATGAAATTTGGATAGAAAGGACTTTGCACTATCATCTTTTACCATGATCGATCACAGCTTACCATCTAAGCTTGACGTGCTCCAGACTTATTTGTGTGTTTGTCATATTCGATACTTTCTTGTCCTGCCTTTGAATTGAAATTCAAAAGTTGTCATTCACACCAAAATATTGAAGGTCGGTCTTTGATGCTAAAATATAGAGAAATTTTGTCCTTGATCCTATTTTCCTGTTCAAAAAATATACGAGGGCAAAATAAAACAACGAACGCCTCGCTTTTATTCGAAATGGCAAAATCTTTGCCGTTTTAACCATTAGTCCTATATTTGGTTCAGTTCACCAGTCATCAGAACGAGTAAAATCAGTCATAGTTCACTGAGTTGTAGGGCTGGTTATCAGATATTGGTCGTCCCAGGCACAATTTTTTTTACCCATAATGTTAAAAAAAATATAGCTCTACATAGGAAACGAACGCGATGCATAAGATAAACACTACTAAAACACCTCAACCACTGCGCCATAAGTACTTTAATTAAAAAGGTTTAACTATCTAGTTATTTTAAATATTATTTTACTGCTGCTGCTACTTCTCCCCCAATCGTTTCCCTTCGGGTTGCCCTATTCGATCACCTAGCCCGTCTACCTCTAAAACCGGCCCTGCGTTGTGGTTGCTCAATTCACTTTCCTCCGCTGGCTTGTTTGTGCTCTTGTGGCAAGTATGATATTCCAAGTGTCTGGTTAAAACAGGATTAATCAAAGGCTTTTGATTTGACAAATTGGGGATTTTTTATTGAGGTGTTATATGCACAAGGCTTTGGTGAGAAGCAGACAAGTCTGATAACTAATTTCCATGATAATGGCATTTCTATTATCCTTGTTGATGGTATTGGTGGCTAGATGATCAAATTAAAGAGAGGATAAGGCAGGGTGATCTTTAACCTTGAAATTGATTTGACAAATTGGGAATTTCTTATTGAGGTATTACATGCGCAAGGCTTTGGTGAGAAGCAGACGAGTTGGATAAGGAATTTCCATGATAATAGCATATATATTATCCTTGTCGATGGTGTTGGTGGTTAAATGATGAAATTAAAGAAAGGATTAAGGCAGCGTGATTTTTAACCTTGAAATTAAAGAGAAGCAGACAACTATCACCACTGCTTTTAAACCTGGTGGGCAGTATTCTTTTTTGCTCGCTGAAACCTTGCATTGTTGAACAAGGTTTTCAAATTAGGATCTAAATCGTCGTCAAATTAAAAAAAAAAAAAAAAAAACTTTAAATTGAAACGAGATTTAAATAGTGAATCGTAGATTTAAAAAAAATCATACTTTAAACTTTGTACATACCTTGAAATTGAATTTTATGTTTGAAATTCTATAAATACACTTAAATCTCAATTTTTCCCTTTTGTATTAGTTTTAGTTTGTTTCAAAACCATTAGAACTGAAATGTGGATCTAAATAACTATATTAAATATGTTAGTTTAAGTTAATTTTTTGCTTTTTCTTTTTTTGAAATTGCAATTTAAGCTAAGTTTCAATGCAAGTGTAAATTCAATCGCAAAGGCCTATCTAGTAAGGTTTTTGACAACAATGCTGTTGAACTTTATTCTTTATGCCTTAAGAACTTTCTGAGTTGAGAGTTAATTCTCACTAAAGTTCTCTAATTCTTTTGGAGGTGATAGATATATTAAAAGTAAGACTGGCAATGTGCAAGGTATCTCTTTGTCTCAATCTGAAAGACAGGTTTTGGTAAGCACAACAATGTATTCTATTCCATGTCTTCTATTCTATTCCCGTCTGTTGCCTTTCTTTTTATATAGGTATGCTAATTGGACGATTGAAAGAATTGATACTATAAGAATAAACTGTTAAATTTGGGTGACACTATATGTAGAATTGAAGAAGATTGAAGTAGCCTGATATCGGTAAAGACTCGTGAATTGAAGCTTGGAAGCCAAAAATATCCCAATTTGAAGCAAAAATTCTGAGTGCTGACAGTTCAGACTTCTGAGGCAGGCTCTTAGATGTTTGAGATGGATGTTAACAGACGGAAGCCTTTTGATTATCCATGGAAAACTAAATACAGCTGAGATTCTCAAGCACAAGAACATGAATACCCAACATTCTTCCTTTTTAACAGTTTTGATGGAGAGGACATAGATTATCTGTTTTATCATTGTACAACCGATTTCCATATATGGTCAAAGAGTCTTTTATACTTATAGTAGAAGAATTTTCTATTTGGTAATCAATTTTGGTGTCAGGGAGAAGACAGAAAACTGAATAAGAGAAGCGAAGAGAGAGGTGTGTGATAAGATTAATTTTGTATCATTTCCCTCGAAAGAAAACCACATTGTTATTTTTTCTCAATAATAAAGTTATACAAAACAAAATAAATGCAAGCATGTTGATATTATTGTCAAAAAAGCTGTTATGTATATTTTTCACTGGGTAGGGTGGAATCAAGAGAAAAAGTAGATGGCAAGATATGAAATTGAAAACAGGTTCAAATACAAGAGTGATGAAAAGAAGACTTGAACGTACTGCAGAGGAACGGTTAGCTGATGCATCAGAGTGAACTTCTACAGCACTTTAGCTGTTGAAGTAGTCGTTAGTAGAGCTTTTAGTGTATTTTTTGCGTTAGCTTCTTTTGCCTAATCTTATCAATGCTCCGTATAAAAGCCTGCGCATGTACTGTGCATTTTGTAATTGTATCCCAACTTGTATTAGTAGTTAATGTGCGTATAGGTTGAGGATTCACTCATACTTTTGCTCTAAAGAAAAAGGAAGAAGCAGAAAAAAATGAGTATATGAAGCAATGTTAATATATACACTAATACACACAGACCCCAATACCTGTTACAATCATATAAATTTACAAGTATACGTATAGTTTGGTAGGAAAGACATGCTTACCTTCAAATTTATTTCTAATTAAACCACTTGATTTTTTAAGTTGGCTTTTGAGAAGCTGCTGCTCTTTCCTTCTCCAATTTCAAAAACAGACTTCCATCATAAGCATCTCTTATTGTATCCTTCTGAAGCAATCCATTTTTGTCTTTGCATAAACTGTACAGAAATTTCCACTCTGCCCATGCTCCAACCCTGCAGGTACACTCATTAATTATATGTAAACTAAATTCATAGAACGAATGGTACGACTTAATTACCATCCACCGATATCTTTAGGTTCTCGATTTGCCTTAAGCATTTCCGATAACTCCTCTGCCGTTAGTGCATTATGGTGAGATCGGGCATGTTTCTTAAATATTTCCTCAAACTTCGCAGGAACAAATCTGTGTTCAACCAACAACCGCATTACAAGTACTGTGGAAATTTCGTATGAATGCAATAAATTTAAGTAATATTGTTTTTTTAGCACCTTCCTTCAGAGTCATAGGCTCCCGTGTCACTTCCATGCTTGCCTTTATGGATATTCTTTACATAAATTGGAAGAAGAGGCGATGGTAACTTCCCCTGCATATCGTTAAAAATATGAACTTCTATTTTGATTAAGACAAAAATATGAGCATGGTATGCAAAATAGATGGTGTTGAATATAGAGCAAGTACAGGTTGGGTTTTGGGGCCAAGGAGACCATTGATGAAGGCAGCAGCTGCAATGGAAATCGCAACTCCACTACCAATGGCACGAAACCCTATATTTGTTACACATCAGTATGCCTAACGTTTTAACATGTATACAAATATGCATTCAAACAATTGATATCGATGCATATGATGATCACCCTTATAAGTTTCAGTGGGGTAGACAACACCATCCTTGTTTCTGTCAAAAAATGCCACATGCTTTTGTAATGGCGTCATTTCACTTTCATCAATCGCTTCTTTACTTCCTGAAACATAATGGGACAGTCTGCATAAGTATAATAATACCTATGTCTTCCAAACTATGAGTAAATCGTTAATAATTCGTATCATGCTGGGCATACAAAAAGACAGAAACATCAAATTTTAAAGCGGTTAGCTTTTCCGGCGATGAGTGAGCGGGTCTTTTAAATGTAAAATATTACAGTTAGACAGCAATATGAGCGGACTTACCAAGCGACGAAGAAGGGAGGGACATACTTTGCAAATTGATGAAGTATAAGAAGATAGAAAAGGAGAAGGAAAGAATGAGAATAGATTGAATAAATGTTGAATGTAAAGGGGATTAAAAAGGGGCAGAAGAAAGAAGGCAATAGAAGGAGAAAATGGAATCGCATTAATGCAGTGATAGCTTGCAAGCTATGTGTACGGGTGGGCCGCACCACTAGTAATTACCGTTACGTTTACGAGTATCTGACCATGTAAGCAATCCGAACAGCATACAGGCCTCTCGGTTAATGTGTCGCTCACAAATAAGAATTTATAAGTCGGCCGTCGTTATTATACCAACTTATTGATTGAGGTGCGAAGCCAAATGATTGTATCTCGGCTGTTGTCGCGCCGTCCATTGCGGTAAACATCTTTTATGATTTGATGCCACATCTAAAGGACGTCGAAATGTTGCGATTTTTTAGTGCTACCAAATAAACCATAAAATACTTTACTTTTACGGTTTCTTTAAAATACCTATCAATCCCAATATACACCGCAATTATATTTATCAAATTTCATTAAAAGGAAAAAAAAAAAAAAAGAGAAATAAACATTTATCATACCAAACGGAATTCAACTTCAAATCAAGTTTCGTTTCACACAATGCAATGTTCAAAAGTTAAATTTCGTATTCAGTTTGTTTTTTAATGTCAGACTGATTTTAGAGTTTAAAATCACCATCACTCTGGTCGATTGTAGGAAGTAGATTTGAATTTTTGAACGGACATTTATTATCAATGGTGCGCTGTTGAGGTCGGACGTTGAGAGCCGTTCCCGTTTAGTATACTGAATTGTCGAGGTTCGGTTGTATGAAGTGGTATAGATCTACATATACAGGGTTGTCAACACTCGTGTATATGTTGTAATCGTCGCCTGTGAAAACCCGTATTTTTGGAAATCTTCATGAAGTATAGAAAAGGTTATAGAAACAGAATTATAAAATGTTGTTGACATGTTTGTACATCCATTTGGTCTATTTTATGAAACATAGTCTTCTCCAGTTAGTGTGTATGAGTTTCTATTATGACATTTTTTTTTTACTTATTAGCAGTAGGTAGTGATATTTACATTTGTTTACAAGTTATATTAGATTGATTGATAAACATTGACCGGTTTTTAACCCAAGGAAGTCCAAAGGAGTTAGAACATTCAAAATAAGCCGGAATGACTCAGAATTTGACCGGAAGACCCAAAAGCATGTGGCAAAGGAACCGAAGGAGTTTGAAGTCAAAATATCCAAGTATTTGGATCGGCAGCGATCATTCAATTGGATTGGTACCGATCCAAATTATTGGCTTGTGGGTTTTCCAATCCACATCCATTGAGTTCCTACATCTCTACTAAGCATATCGACCAAGCTTGATAACATTCCTAGCAACCGAGTTGAAGAAATGAAGATTTATCATATTCGGGTTAAAGTTAAATATAACCTACTGGTGAAACATCATCAAAACAACCTAACAAGTCATAAAATTACAAAAGAAGCCTCACAAGCAGATAGGGAAGCCCGTAGGATGGGAGTTGCGCAAAAATCATGAAACTATTTGAATCAGTACCGATCTAAATAGTTAGCTCAGATAGCTCCTAAACTTTACATGCTTCCTCCCACCAATGACTACAAGCCTTTGGTGCAATAGTTTCGACCCGAGTGCTCTCTAAATCCTATACATACCAATTTATTTCCAATAGAAGGGGGGCTGGTTGCTCTGATCACTGTAGAAACTCTGCTATGAAGATTCTCCAACCTTCTTCCTCACGATGGCTGCCATGGGACAAGTGAGATCCTTCCTTTTGTCTCTACCAATAGCAGCTTGATTTCCTTGAATTCAAACATACAAATTGTAATCAACTAGTACATGTTATCATCAGTCAATTCATCAATAAAATCCATAAAGTGGACGTAGGCTTCGTTAACAACTGAACCATCATCAAAATCTCTTATTCATTTACTTTTTGTACGATTTACCATTGCTTTTTCTATCTTATTTTCCTTGATAAATAGGGTTAGTGCTTTCACACTCAATTCGGGGTATTGATCCATTTTTTGGGTTAACATTTTAGTGCTTTCACTTAGAACACAATTCAGGCTTGGATATAGCTATCTACTTTGGACTAGATAGGTTTAGAAGTTAGCCCATCAATCGTTGTTTAGAAGATCTACTATTAAGAACCAATGGCACCAGGAATAATGGTAACGACTTCCGAAATATCAATAGAAGCTACGATTGCTGGAGAAGAAACAAACCCCCAGCAAATTGAAGTCAACAATCCTAACAAACTGCAGTTGGGAGCTAACTCCAGTGATCAGATTCCGGAATCCACCATTCAGCATGAAGTTGTCACTAGAGATGAATTAAATAAAATGGTTGACAAAATCAATTAAAAAATGGAAAACGACCAAAGGGCTCGAATGGACAAGCTAAATGCCTTATTAACTTGCAAACTCATGCTGCTCCAAGAAGTATGACAAAACCCACGACTGCTGTGGAACAAGAAAATTCTTTTGATTTTGGCCTAAATATAAGAAACGGGAAGCATCCGTAGAAAGGTGCGATAAGTGGAACCGTAGGAATCAAAACAGAAGGAAACACAAGCACTCTACTGACCGCGAGGTAACCAGTTACGAACTTAAATCTAAGAGCGAAGACCCCCATAGGAGGATTTAGCCATGACCTCTCCGGTTCAGAAGATGGAGAGTAACTTGATGACGGAAAGTTGAAAGGAAATACCAATACATTCGATAAAGCCAGGGAGATCCGAACTCCTTAACCAGGCTAACCGCAAGCCAGCAGAACCCTAAAAGAGTGGCTCTCCTAAAGATAGGAGAGCCTAGGCTTCGGTGCACTCACCGAGACCGTTCGCAAGGTCAAACACTCGGTGTAGTTACTGACAATAGACCCCTGGAATACTGGGTATCTAAGGCTTATATCATGGATACAGTTAAGCAACTGAAGGATGAGAGTATGGATAGAAGGGATGATGAATAGTCACCTTTCACTAATGAGATTTTAAATGACCCAGAAAAGTTCACTATGCCAATTATTCTGTCTTATGACGGAATGAGAGACCCAAAACCCCACTTATATAAGTACAGTTGGTACATGGATGGAGCAAATGCTTCGGATGCCGTTCGATGTAGATGTTTCCCGATTTTTGTAGAGGGAATTACTTCCATTTGGTTCACTAGTCTTCCATCAAGATCCATCTCCACTTTCGATCAACTAACAACAAGATTTCTTAATTAATTCAGACTTCACACGGTGGAGCCTGAAGATGTGATGTCCTTGTTTGGTCTATTTCAGGGACGAAATGAATCTCTGAAGTCTTTCATGAATCGATTCAACACTGCAATAACTGAAGTAAGAAATCCGAATGAGGATATGGTTTTTATGGCCTTGGTCCGCGCCATCTACCCCGAAGACGAATTTGAAAAATGGATCAAAATGAAACAACCTGCCACTGAGGAAGACTTCAACCGAAAGGCGAGTCAATACTTGAGATTAGAAGAGGTGCAAGAAATAGAAAGGAAATCTCATAGCTTACAACCATCGAACATTGGATGGAGTGGTATGGCGATGAACGAGGACATAAATACCTCCGAGACCACTGAAAGAAATGCGAGAAAAGTTGGAAATCAAAAAAGGAAAAATCAAAATTTCAAACAATGAAATGGTAAAATAAGCGGCTTAAAGGCTTCAAGCCCGAAGACTACACCCCGCTCAACGATACTCTTTAAAACATTTGTCCCGCAACATAAGGGACGGAGAAGTACAAGAAGCCTCCTAAGAAAGAGGCGATTGAACAACAAAAGTGCTCCGAGAAGTATTGTCGTTTCTATGAAACACATGTCATAACACAACTGAGTTCTGACAGTTGAAGAACCTAATTGAAGAATTGACCCGGGAAAATAAGCTTCAGCAGTATGTGGAACCGCAAAATCATGATCAGCCTACGGCATCCCAAGCTCCTCGGGACCATGGAAACCAAGCGAGAACCAGTGAAGAGGGATCCAGAAGGACTGATCAGAGACTAATTATGGAATATTATCCAGAGGACCTCGTCCTGTGTATAGGAGTTCGGGTAGAAATAAAACGGTATGAAAGCTCATTAAAACACGCTCCGAAAGGTGCGTGATCCCTCACCAAGCAGCACAGGACCTTAACCGATGACATAGTGTTCCAAAGTTGAGATACTAAAGGGATAGAGGCTCAAACTCTCTAACACATGGTTGTGACAGTAGGAATCGGACCTACTGTGATTCGACGAGTATTAGTAGACAGTGATAGCTCTATGAATATCCTCTTCAAATGCACCTTTAATCAGATGAAAATCAGTATGAAAGATGTATCTACTTGTCAGACCAAGATTCAGGGGGTCCACGATGAGCCCAAATAGCCCATCAGAATGGTTAATTTACCCGTAGAGCTAGGAGAAGGCGACTGTAGAGTCATCCACATCTAAACCTTTGTGATCGTAGACGAAATGTTCACCTACAATGCTTTCCTAAAATGGCCTACCCTAACAGATTTTAGGATTGCTTTAGCCTAGTGGTGCTTAACCATGAAATTTCCAATGGATAATGAAGTCGGAATAATCAAAGGATACCGAAATGCCGCTAGGGAATGCTATATCGTGGAGCTACGCGAATCTAGAAAAAAGGAAAAGGGGAAGGATGTAGGGAGAACTCTCCACATTCATGAACAAGCCGAATAGCAACTATAGAGCCACCCTTGGCTTAGGGACCATAGCCGATTCAGTAAGGCTTTGGATGTTGGAAAGAAGAGTTTAGGTGCGGAACGGGAAGCACCGGCTGAACTGACAGTGTCTGTCATTGTTCATATTGATGACCCAACATGCGTCCTAAAAATTAGATCACATCTTGGAAATAAGATGCGACTTGAACTCATTCAATTTCTCCATGCTAACCTAGATGTATCGCTTGGACACATTCCAATATGTGTGCCAGATATCACATGCCACGCAGTTAATATCGATCCCAAGTACCCTCTAGTAAAGCAGAAAAGACGTAGCCCAGGGCCCGAACGGTCTAAAGCGCTAAGAGAAGAAGTGGACAAGCTAATGGCAAAAGGCTTCATTCGAGATGCAATCTATTCTAAGTGGATATCGATCCCGGTTTTGGTCAAGACTTCCAATGGAAAATGGCAAACCTAAATCGACTACTTGGATCTAAACAAAGATTGGCCAAAAGACAGCATTCCTTTTCTAAGAAATGATCAGCCGTGGATGGGACAGTTGGGCATGAATTACTATCATTTATGGACGCATACTCGAGATACAATCAGATCATGATGCACGAACCTAAATAGGAAAGCCAAGTTTCATTACCGAACTGGGTTATATTGTTACAAAACGATGTCGTTCGGCTCGAAAAATGCAGGGGAAATTTATCAACAATTAATAAACACCATGTTTAAGCGTCAGGTTGGGAAAACCATGGAAGTCTATGTGGAGGACATGTTGGTTAAACCACGAATAGCCGCCAATCACTTGGGTAATCTCATCGAAATGTTTGAAATACTCCAAAAATATGAGATGAAGCTCAATCCACTTAAATGTCACTCCGGGGTAGCCTTAGGAATATTATTAGGATTCATAGTGAGCACCAGAGGCGTCGAAGCAAATCTAGAGTAAATTACTGCCATATGAGAATTCAAAGCTCCGAAGAACAAGATAGAGTTACAAAGTTGGAATGGAAAGGTGGCAACGCTAAGCTGGTTCATCTCAAAAGCAACCGAAAAGTGTATATCGTTCTTTGGTGCGTTAAAGAAAGGAAATAAGAACTTTGAGTGGAATGAGGCATGTCAAACAACATTTAAAGAGTTACTACGATATATGGAAACCCCGCCAATGTTGTGCAAGCCGGTAGATGGAGAATACTTGTTCATCCACTTAGCAGTCTCACCTCACGCATTAAGTGCTGTGCTTATGCCTTAAGAAGCATGGATCCAACGACCGTATACAACATTAGTAAATGGTTCGTTGAAGTTGAAAATAATTATCCGAAATTGGAAAAGTTAGAATATTGTCTCTTGATCATATCTAGGAAGTTACGACCATATTTCTAGGCACACCCGATCAAAGTATTGACCGACTAACGGCTAAAGCAAGTATTGTATCGCCCTGAGATTTTTGAGCGACCCAACAAATGGAATATTTAATCGAGTCAATATGAAATCACTTACCATCTTCGAAGGGTAATCAACGGGTAAGCTTTGGCAGATTTCATTGCTGAGTTTAGTATGGGATAACGAAGAAGAAATTACTCTGGAGGTGGAAACACACAGGGAGCTGTTCGTCGATGGTGCATCCAACAACTTCTACTAAGGATCAGGGGTGGTGCTTGAAACTCCTGAAGGATGATCTATCTGCTACACCCTACGCTTGGAATTCCCTATAAAAAATAATGAAGTGGAGTACAAAGCGTTGATTGTGGGATTGAAAGTCATGAGGGAATTCAGGATAAAATCTGTTCACATCTATGCGACTGCCAACTAGTTGTCTACCAGATTAAAGGCGAATATCAGGCTCGGGGGGAGAACCTCGTCCCAAATCTATCTAAAGTATAGGAGCTGCTGAGCGACATCGAGCATTACACCATAGCTTACATCCCGAGTGAACTGAACAGGATGTCGGATTATCTAGCTAAACTTGCCAGTACCGAGGAAGCTCAAGCTAGTCTCGGTTGAAAATTTGACTACTCCAAGCATAAGCGAGAGGAAGTAGATTGGATTTCTGAAGTGATCGAAGAACCAGAAACATGGATAATGCCCATTAAAGGCTACCTGCTCACAGAAGCCCTCCCCGTAGATAAGAACCAACGAAATAAGTTCTCTAAAAGGAACAATGGTTCATAATGCATGATAGGATACTCTACCGAAGGGGATTCTTTACCTCTTGTCAGATGTGTGACCAACGATGAAGCTCGAAGCATCGTAAGGGAAATTCATGAAGACGGCTGTGGAGACCATACTAGGGGGCAATCCCTTGCAAAGAAAATTTTCTAATATGAGCATTTTTGGCCGTTAGTAAACCGCAATGCAGCAGATTATGCCAGACGGTGCGATCGATGCCAAAGATTCAGCAAGATCAAAAGAACTCTCTAAATAGGGCTAATGTAGATGATCAACCCATGGCCATTTGTAATATTGGGAATCGACCTTATTGGTGTATTGCCAATAGCTAAAGGAAAGGCTAAATGTGATATGATTGTCATTGACTATTTCACCAAATGGGCCGAAGCAGAACCGCTGGCCACTATTACCACAAAAGTTATCAATTTTGACACTAGAAACATTATTTATAGGTTTGGCGTGTCATAGAAAATCATCACGAATTACAGGACTCAATTCGAAAGTGTCGAGTTTAAAGACTTTTGCGAATGCTTCCGAATCAAGAGAAGCTTTTCCGCTGTCACACATCCACAGGAAAATAGGCAAGTGGAAGTAGTGAACAAAATCATGAAATCCATTATCAAAAAGTGACTAACTAAAACTAAAGATTAGGTTGATGAACTTCCACTCCCACTACGGGCTTATAGGACAACACAAAAATTTGCAACTGGGCACTCTCCTTTCGCCCTAACATATGGTTCAGAAGCAATAATCCCACTAAAAATAGAAATCCCCTCTCATCGAAGAAGAAACTTTAACCAAAGGCAAAACTAGAAGCTCCTGCTTGAGTCGCTCGACGTAGTCGACGACGAAAAGAGATAAGAAGCCGAACTAAGAACCGCATCCCACCAGAAAAGGGCCACACGGTACTTCAACTCCTGAGTTCACAACCGAACATTCGAAGTGGTAGACCTTATCCTCAAATGGGTATATCCCGTACTGAGAACATTTAGACCAAATTGGGAAGGACCGTGTGTGATCGGCCAAAATCTAGGGGATAGAACATTCAAACTGACGATCGTTGACAGAATCCAAAATCCCCAAGCATGGAATAGCGAATCGCTGCATCGTTATTTTATCCCAAAATATCTTATGTGCTTCTTATTTTCAGCAAATAAGTCATCCTAGAATACTTAGGGCATTGTAAATGGGCAGAACTTGCCCAACTTTTAAAAAAATTGCTATGCTTTTGAAACCAATAAAGCTGTGTTCATAAAAGTAACCTGCTGAGTCGGCGGGGTCAAAATGGCTCAAAACCATCCAATTGCTGCTTGAGGTAGTAAAATCATGCTCAAGTATGCATCACCTACCGGCCGAGTCGATGGAACCAAATCGACTCAAACTGTCATATCGGCAGAACCCGATCCCCACCTTGTAAGAACCAATGTTGCTCCAGCAACACAGGGAAGGCCCTTATCAAATCCGCACACCTCGTAAGCCGCGCATTTCTTCTAGGATTATGGAATTACATCCAAGCAAGCATAACTCTCTAAGTCGCGCATCCTCATAAGCCGCACATCATTTCTTGAGTCGTAAACCACGCTCAAAGTATGAACTCCTCACGTGACTCGAAGATTGGTAGCGTCGAGAAATTCTAAACCATTTCAAATCGATGGGTCATATTGATCTTGAAAGCCATGCATTTCATAAGCCGTGCACATTCTTAAGTACCAGAATTGCACCAACAATACTAGGAAGCCCATCTATTGCAAGATTAACTGGAATCCACTCCTATGTCATAAGTAATACAAATGAATCCAACAATGCTGCACACCAATAAATCGGTTAAAATTCCAAGCACTGAACGACAACAACATTGGAATTGAAAATCAAGTTCTTAAAGATAGGAACAGCAAATAGATTTAGTTGAAAACATACAACGAGTCACTTGGAACAGTTGGAAGTTAATATAGTGCTTGAAGTAAACAGTCCTGTAAACTGAGGGGCACACACCAATACCCAACTAAAAATAAATATTTCACGATTCCGTTACTCCAAAAAATGAACTTTGGTAATAATTACAGGTATAAACAAAATAAAAGGTAGATAAAATTGGCATGAGTGCATGAAAAAGTTAACAAATAAAGTAATCATCGAGTGCCGTTCTCGCATAATATTGGTCAAAAGATTACAAAATACAAAGTTTTACTATGAAAACAACACAATAATATTAAGCGCAGACTCTACGCTTGTATAAAAGGTGATCAAAAACAAAACAGCAATAGGGAAAAAGTACAAATCAAGACGCCTTCTTATTGCTGCCTCGGTCTCCTTTCCCGCCTCTAATTTGCAGTTTCTCAGGCCTGTCTTTACTTTCGGTACCCACACTCTTCGAAGCATGACACCAGAGGAACCTCCTATCCCCTTAAGCTTGCGGGGTCGACGAGAGCCCTTTAATGACTTCCTCTATTCCTTGACCTTCTCCTTCTTCACCACAATCATCAGTTGCTCAGTCTTCGGCTGCTCATTCTCTACTATCTCCGATGGGTTGCCTTGGTCTGCCTGCTTTTGTCCACCACTAGCCACCAATTTCTCCTCTTGAGAAACAGAGGGGTCGTCCAGACCTTGCAGTGTCCCATTTTGCTTAATGTGGACTGGGATGCGAGCCAGAAGCAGAAACAATGGTTGATGTAGTCAAAATAGTAGTGGACCTGGCATTATAATGAGAAGGAAACTCAATAGAAAGAGAAGGTCGATCTATGATATCATAATAAAGGGTGGTTATCTTAGCAAGTTCATCATGTTTGAATTGAAAATCTTCAAGCATCGGAAAGATGAGAAAGTTACTTGTAGTAAGGGTCTGTTTGGATGCAACGAATTTGAAGCCTTCATCATTGCCCTCCTTCGATGGCTGCACAATCATGGAAGAAGTGGCCACAATTCCCTTATCGATAAGAATATGCGATGGTGGCTCACCAGGGCTGGAAGGAAAGTGTTCAATAGCAGCCTCGGTGTTGATCGTGACAACGGTGGATTCATGCTCTCTCTCCAGTTTTATGAAATTCTAGCCTTCTGCTAGAGCTAGGCTGGATTCTTCATTCTAGCAGGCATGAACTAGCTCCTCCTTGGTATATCATCGCCTATGTCTTCGAACCAGGCCAGAAATTCCTCCCATACCACCGTGAGCGTGCGAGGGAATGATGGACCCAAATAGCAAAGGCTACCTTGATGAAGCACGGAGCTAACATAGAAACCATGAACAGTGGCATCCAAGCCTTCCATTTTCCTTGCAAAAGTATCTTAAAGCTTCAAAAAGCTTGTCTTCGTGCTAGCCTTCTCTACGGCTAATTGATTTTTCTTGGCTTCCAAAGCCAAAATTTGAGCGCGTAGAGAGGCAATTTCTTGGGATTTTTCAGCAACAACTTTCTTTTCCGCCTCGGTCGTCACCTCACTTACCTTTAATCTCTCTTTCAGAGTCGCCTTGTCGGCATGGCACTTTTTATTTCATCTCTTAATATGAGAGCGGCTCGATCAGTGGATTGTTTCAGCTTCCTGAAAAAAGAAGCACTCTTGCTTTACCTTTTCAAGGCATCACCGCTCTCCTTCTTTAACCTTTCAATTTTTGAGTCGCGGTCCGCAAGCTGCTTCTCAAGTTCATCTTTTTTGGACTCAAATGAAAGGATCTCCTGGTAATCATTTTGGTTAACGGTAGAAAGTTGCACGCACAATTTCTCCCACCCCTCGGCCTGCTCCAAGCCTCTTTGGATCGCTTAAAGATGGGGTAAGTAAGATTCTACGTGATCCGACTTTAGGTTGGGCTTGTCGAAAACAACCCCTTTAAGAATAAGTGGGGAAATGTAGCCTGTAGAAGTGGGGATCAATAGGGAGAATGTAAGGAGCCCGCTTTGAAATTGGAAGAGGAGCATTAGCAGCATGAGTGGAGGAGGTCACTGCTCCGAAAGTGGAAGTGGGGAGATGTTCTTGATCTTTCTTTAACTTCTTAGATGGGTTTCCCCACTCAATCGAGCTTTTCCTTTTTTTCTTGGCTAGGCTACTTCCTTTATCATGGTCATGATCCTTCTTAGCCGTCGGTGCTCTCTACCTCCTTATCTTTTTGCCTCCTTCTTTCTTCATAGGTTTCATGGGAGGAGTAATATAGGGATGAATGTCTTTGCGAATATTGAGACTCGAGCGCTTGGTTAAGATCACTGTAGAAGCCCCGAGACATGATCCCTGTGGCAAATAACAAAATGACTTCAGGAAAATAGACATTCAATGGATTAAAATTTTTTAGGTGAATAACAGTGATGTGCGTGAACTAATGAAGTGTGTGCTACAGTTTAACGACCCTAGTAGAATAACAAAAACCGAATCGATCACCAATTAATGTCGGGATATTTAATTTAGTGGGAACGATTTAGGCAGGCTAGGAAAGCAACCCTTCCAAAATAATATCACCCATCAGATCTTTCACATCTACATAGATGTAACTCACATCTCCGAATCAAATTAGGCATCCCCCGATGAATGCTTGGGAGAAAGTTCGTCTTTAGGAAGGACTTCTTCAAAGTGTTCTTTTGGAGGGGGCGATGGAGTGTCCTCGTGACTCGACTCCGGGGCCTTATCACCTTCATCGATATCAAATCGCAGTTTATTTCCTCGTCGATTGAAGGGAGTACTGTAACGGGCCGCATACCCGTACCCCTTGGGTCGACACTATTCTCCATCAATCAACTCTAGATGAACGGAAATACGAACCATTTGGGTTAAGGAAGAAGAGGTAGAAGAAGAAAATAGAAAACAACATCAGAATCTAACCATCGCAGCGGAATAAAATATACTAGATAATAATAGATCTTTACACAAAGAAAACTATATCTGTTTTATACATACATCATCAGAGTTCAACAACATCAATAACATACAACTGGACAGTCATATAAACTTGTCCTTAAAACTGAATACACAACGGAATAATAATCAAGTACGGAAGTACGTATCGCCATCTAGCTCCACAGCATCATTTCTTGTAATCTATAATACTCGGTCTGACCCGAGCATTATAGTTAAATAACACCCGAGTCATTCTAGAATACCAACGTGAGAAAACTACACTCAAATTGATTATTACAGTTTCAAAATTTCTTCTGAAAACAAAAGCATCTTGTAAGATTATGCCACAAATAAACATGTCGGGTTTTTACCTTACAATAGCCAAAACACTTTTTGTCAAAATCCTTTGATATTGTAATTGTGTCTATAGAAAGTAAAATAGAATCTAGCTGAAATGCTTGCATCTCACATTTCAGCAATAGTTGGGCATAATCAAAACAATACAGGCACGTAGGGAGAATGAATTTTCAACTAATGGCTAGGCACTGGGGTACCACCTGTCACAGTACAAGGTCTAGATCAGCGTACCTAGGATTACTCCCAATCCCCTACAGCACAAGACCGAAACTACCCCTTACTGGATAATCCCGAGTAAGATCACCCCACGGTTGGGATCAGCAACCGCACCACTAAACCAAAATAAAAAGAGACATCTAGACAGGGATGACCTCACCCTAATGGGTGCTACCCACTTGCCTTGCTGCATAACCCATGATTTTCAGTCATTCCCAGTTAATGAGGCTCGAGGCTAAGCGTTACCTTTTTAGAACACATCTCTTAGAATGCTCATCGCTCATCTGACGATGTTCTGAAAGCATTCATCCATACAAGTCCGTCCCGGGTTCGAACGGAACCGAAGGCACTACTCCTACTACATCCATTTTGGAATCTCCTTAGGATTAGTAACGACGAGCCCTTGCACTTCACTGCTCCACCTTCCAATCCAAACTCTTGTTTTCCACACGAAAACGTTCAAACCGGATCGAAGTGGTTTTCGAGAAATTGATCCCGGTCTCTTTGAAATGATCAGCGCGTTGGCCAATATTGATAGTCGGTTATTTAACTATCAATTAACATTCACAAACATCCAGCAAACATAAGTAATTTCCCCAAATTATTTATTAATCGCAAAATATCTTCACAAGATATATTTCTGTTTTCAACCCTTTTGAAAGCAGTTTTCAAACCATTTTCCTCTCATGGAATACATTCCCCAAATATTTTATACTTCCACTGAAATCACCAAGTACAAATCTTTAGATTTTTAAAATAATTTTAAAAACACTTTATTATAAAATATCCTTTAAAACATTTAAATTAAGAACTACTTCAATACTTTATTAAAATTATATACTATAGGAATATTTGAAAATGAGGTTATTTTATAAAATATAAAACTAGATTTTCTCCTTTTAAAACAAAATATCAAGTCACCTTTAAATAATTACTACGATAATAGATCTGAAAAATACTTACTTTAGAATTTAAACATTTAGAAATAATAAATTTTCTAAAACATGCTTTTGAAAACAATATTAAAGCTTTTAACTTATATTTAAAAATTTACTTTGAAAACATACTTGGCTATCATGGGAAATACGCTTTCCTTCCACATCTTTTTAAAAATAAATCACTATTTATTTTTAAACAAATTTACCCATTCCATTAATAAATTCCCAACGTGAATTTGTTCTTCCAAATATCCACCGATATATTACTTCATTTTTATAAATCCCAGTTTATAAATGTCATAGTCACATTTCCCTTTTAAAACTCCAATTTTAAACACTTAAATCTATTTTCAAATTGATTTAAGTGTTACTCCATTTTAAAATAAATTCGTTTACTTACTCATTTATTGACTTCAGATTTTTATTCCTTAATTATGATTTAAAATCTTTTAACTGAAAACACCAGTTTCAGATTTTCTAAATTTTCTTCTTTATTCTTACAAATAAATTAAGACCTTAGATTTTAACATAAATTCTTTATTTCTTGATATAACATCACTTAAGTTTAAAATTCATTATTTCTATGATTACTCAAAATCCATTTTTCATAGCAGGAATTTATCAGGATTTAAAAATCACTTTTATTCCTTTCCATTCATTCTTATTTTTATTCTATAATTATTTCACTTCAAAATTTACTCTTTTATTTCTCTTCAAAAATCCAATTCTAAATAATTTGATGCCTCGGTGTACCGAAATATATTAAATCAAACCATGGTATTCAATATTCCAATTATCAATATAGTTCATCACAGCATATCAAATAATCATAACACAGAATTATTAAAAAAATATAAATAATTTTGAGGAATCCAGTTGGATCCCTCCAACCTGTTTCCCTGCATCCATAGATGTTAGCATAATATAAAATACCAATTCCACTTCGAGGTGGAATATTGAGGTATATGGGTTTTAAGTATAATATCATCCACTATTATGCGGCGCATAGGGTCTCATCTGCTATATAATGCGGGACCCAATCATTCCAATATATACTATATACTACTATATAATATAGAACATCAAATCAATTCAATCATTCAACTAATTATTTAAATTTAACCATTTAAATTTAAATAGCAATCCAGAAGAGTGAGATTAACTAACCTTTGATTTTTGTTTGCAACCCATTTCCATTCCGGCTTGTTTCTTCACAATATTAGACATTGTATAAACAATTATACAATTCATTAATATTCGAAATAATCGAATAACCAACGTTTCGTTTGGTAATTTCAATTATCCAATGATTTTATTTTAAACCAATTTCTTTTAATAAATTTATTTAACAAAAAATAAATCTAAAACTAAATTTCCTCCTAAATGAATTATGTTACCTGGAGGTTTGACCAGGCAACTAAGGATTCAGCATTCTCTTCGGCACGACCAGGCCGTTCGGCATCTATGGTCGTTCGGCATTGAAGACCGTTCGGCATGACAAAGTTGTTCGGCATTCAAACTCGTTCGGCATTAGAGAACGCTCGACATTCAGGAACGGTCGGCATCAGAGAACGCTCGGCATTCAGAACGTTCGACATTAGAGAACGCTCGGCATTTAGGAGTGTTCGGTGTTAGAAAGCACTCAGCTTCCAGAGTCGTCCGGCACATATGATTCATTCGGCACTCAAGTTCGGCCAGCATCTATGGGAATTTCGGCATGAGAGAGTGTTCGGCATGCGAGAGCATTCAACATTGAGAGACATTCGGTATTGTATATCATTCGGCGTCTATGGACGTTCGACATGGCAGAGTCATTCGGCATTCCATACTGCTCGGCATCCAAACCTTGTTCAGCACAAATACCTCGTTCGACATTCAGGATGTTCGGCATCACTTTGTTCGACATGATTCCATATTGCTCGGCATTCAGGGTGTACGACATTTAGGGTGTTTGGCATCACTTCGTCCAGCATTCATGCCTTGCTTGGCCTTTTTGCCGTTCGGCCTCTCTGGATCGGCACACAGATATCACTCTATTTGGGCCAAGCTACTTTGTTACCTGGCCCACCAGGGAAGTCCAACATATTCTCGCCTATAAATAGAGATGTAGGGTCACAGTGAAATGGACCTTTTTTCGAGAACACCGGGGAGACTCTACCGCATTCAAGACTAATTCAAGACTTATCTTTTTGCTTAGCAATTGTATTCAACATAATTAGTATACGGATTGTATCTGTAATCGATTATCGAGAAAAGCAATAAAGATTAACCTCAAAGTGGACGTAGGCAATTACGCCGAACCACTATAAATCTGGTGTTCATATTTTCTGCATTTAAATCTGCATATTATTCTCTTTTTAAATTTACTTTCTTCATTAATCTCTCTACACAATCTCCCTTAAGGGTGTTAGCGACCAATTCTGGTGCTAACATTTTGGTGCTTTCACTGAGAGTCGAATTCTCAGGGTGATAGGATCTACTTTGTAGCTACTGGATTGAAAATCCCCCGAAAGAGATCCAAATCATTCTCAAGACATCTGTTGATTTTACTCAGAGTTACAACCGATAACTCTACCATGGGGAGACCACAAACTAGATCGGCCTCTCACAATGCAGATGTCCACGAAACTGCTAGTGTACAACAGATAGGACCTAGCAACCAATCGGCAATTCAAGGCGTAGGAACCTCTACCCAGAACCAAGCGGAGGTTGTTTCCTGAACAGAGTTTAATGACTTAATAAGAGAACTCAGGGAAAGTAGAAGGTAACTTGCTGAGCAGATCCTAGCCAATACTAATCTCATGACTCAGCTTGCCTAGCAGCAACATCAGAATGCTGGAAGTAGTCCTGCTCCTTATTCTGAATCTGATAGCTCGACCTCAGCTGATGAACCTCCTAGGAGTAGACGTCGTAGGAATGAAGCTGCACAAGTAGGTGCTACCTATCGATCCGTCAGGGATCAGACACGTGATGAGACCGGATGCCCGGATCACCAAGACCCAAATCAAGCGGGACATCAACCCGCACGGTCCCGTGGAACGGAACCCAACATCCCACCCTCCATACAAACTTCGGATTTATCAGCCATGGTCAGGCAGTTGATGATAGAGAACCAGGGCCTGACCAATGAGGATTGGGGAGTGTCCAGGAGTCATACTCCCTTCACAGATGTTATCCTACAAGCGAGTACCCCAAGAAATTCAATATGCCGACTATCCCAGCCTACGAAGGGAAGACTGACCCTAGGCAACACGTGATGAGGTACGAATGGACGATGGATTCGGCAAGGGCAAATGACGCAACCAAGTGTAGGTGTTTCTCAATCACTCTGTCCGGAATCGCCACTATGTGGTTTACTCGGCTCCTCCGCGATCTATATCCAGTTTCGACGAGTTGGCAATGAAATTTGTCGAACAATTCAGAATACATGCTACTCGCCCAAAGGACGTGATGTCCTTATCAAGCGTAATCCAAGCTCCGGGAGAGTCTTTGAAAGCATACTTATAGAGGTTTCATGTTGCCGCCACTGAAGTTAGCAATCCTAACGACCATGCAATTTTGATGGCGGTAATGCGCAGTGTAGATCCAGATTCGGAGTTTGGAGATTGGTTGGCGGGAAAGCCCCCAGCTACATTGGAACGATTGTATGCCAAAGCTTATCAGTTCATACGAAGGGAGGAGGCTTGATGGACGAGACGAGATAAGGCACCAGGGCCTATTCAGGAGACTGTGAAAAGTAACATCGCCGTGAAGCAGTCCGACGATAGTTCAAGCCAACGTCCAGAACAAGCCTGGGCAGTCCAAAGGATCCAGAGGTGGGAATCCCGGAAAGAAAAGAGAAGTAGGGAAATGGAAGCCAAGGATTCTGACCTACAATGAATACACCCCGCTGAATACTTCTCTTGAAAACATTTATCTATCTACCTGCAAAACCTTTGAATACAGAAATCCACGCCGAAAGGAATCCACTGAAGAACAGATACGGTCAGGGAAGCATTGTCGCTTCCATGAGATCCATAGGCACAATACCGAGGAGTGTAGGCACCTCCATGACGCCATAGAAAAATTGATCAGACGGAAAAAAATGCAAGAATTTGTCAAAAACCCACAAGATGGAAGGCAAGGAACGTCAGACCCCGGACATGGGCCGGCTCCACGCCAACCAGAACAACCTGCTCGGACTGTGGGTAGATTGATTATAAACACTATTGTCGGAGGACCTCATCCTGCAGACAAGAATTGGCAGAAGATTGAAAGATATGCTACCTCCTTGAGGCATGTGGATTATGAATGTTGTTCGAATGTGGAAGACAAAACCACCACAAAACAACAACGCATGATGACTGACGATATAGTGTTTAGGAGTCGAGACGCGGACAAGGTGGAGGCTTCTACTATCGATCCGATGGTTATATCTGCAACAATTGGGCCAACTTACGTGAAAAGAATCTTGATTGATTGTGGAAGCTCTGTCAACATCATCTTCAAGAAGGCTTATGACCAAATGAAGATGGAAATGAAAGATTTGAAACCATGCAAAGCTCGTATCTACAGCTTTAACAGTGCTGCAACCGACGCGATGGGGTATATAGAATTTCCAATTGAACTTGGGGAAGGTGAGCGTAGGAGAGAGCGAGTCCTACCGTTCATAGTAATGGATGTTGACTCTCCATACAATGTCTTTTTGGGTCGTCCAGCCTTGGCAGAATTTAGGGATGCTTTGGCCCCATGGTGTTTGACATTAAAATTTCCGATAGACAAAGGAGTCGGTGTTGTACATAGCGATCAGGCAACCGGTCGCGCATGTTTTGTGGCGGAACCGAGAGAAGCTCAACGGAGAGAGAAGGGAAAGGTTGCGGACAACTCCGTCCGCATCCTAACGACTGATGATTGACAAGTAAAGCCCAAGTCCTGGCTCGGGCAGCATTCTCGGATCCTTAGAGACATAGATCCAAGAGATGATGATGGGAAATCCAGGGAAACAAATGCAGCACCGGCTGACCTGACGGTCGACATTCCAGTCAGCCGGGATGACCAATCACGAGTTCTTAAGATTGGATCACAACTCGACCCCTCAGTGGCCGAGGATCTTACTGATTTCCTCCGGGCGAATCTGGACATTTTTGCTTGGACACACTCTGATATGTGTGGGATTTCTCCAGCAATTACGAGTCATATGTTGAACATAGACCCAAAACACGTGCCCGTAAAATAGAAAAGGAGATGTATGGACCTGGAGAGGTCTGCGGCTCTCAAAGAGGAGGTGGACAAACTCAAAGCCAATGGGTTTATCCGCGACGCCCTCTACCCTGAATGGGTATCTAACCCAGTGCTAGTGAAGAAAGCAAATGGAAAGTGGAGAACTTGTGTTGATTACTCTGATATGAATAAAGCATACCCGAAGGATAGTTTCCCTTTACCTAGAATCGACCAGCTCGTCGACTCTACCGCCGGACATGAATTATTATCATTTATGGATGCGTATTCAAGATACAATCAGATCCCGTGCACGTTCCAAACCAAGAGCACACTAGTTTTGTCACAAATATGGGGTTGTATTGCTATGTAGTAATGCCCTTTGGATTGAAAAACGCGGGGGCAACGTATCTGCGCCTGGTGAATCGAATGTTTAAGGACCAGATTGGTAGAACGACGGATGTCTATGTGGATGACATGCTCGTGAAGTCACGGTAATCAAACGACCACATCCGAGACTTAGCAGAAATGTTTGATATACTCAGACAATACGGTATGAAGATCAACCCCTTGAAGTGCTCTTTTGGCGTGGCATCAACGGAGTTCTTGGGTTTCATTGTGAATGCACATGGAATTGTAGCTAACCTGGAAAAGATTCAGGATATTCGGTACATACAAGTTCCCAGAACTATAAAGCAAGTACAAAGCTTGAATGGAAAGGTGGCAGCGCTGAGTCGATTCATATCCAGAGCTACAGACAAGTGTATTCCTTTCTTCGACGTGATAAAGAAAGGAAAAAGAAATTTTGAGTGGACATCCGACTGTGAGGATGCATTCTGAGCTCTGGTAAGACATTTGGAGAGCCCCCCAGTGCTATCGAAACCAATAGACCATGAAATGTTGTATGTGTACTTAGCAGCATCCCAACATGCTATTAGTACGGCTTTGGTTCGTGAAGAGGACCGAGTTCAAAAACTAGTTTACTATGTTAGTAAACGTCCGACGGGGGCAGAAAGAAACTATCCCTAGATCGAGAAATTAGCATATTGCTTGGTGATTGCATCACGCAAGCTTCGCCCATACTTCCAGGCACACTCGATCAGTGTTTACACCGACCAACCCCTACGACAGGTGCTCCAACGACTGGAAACTTCCGAAAGGATGTTAAAATGGAATATCGAGTTGAGTCAGTTCGATATTACCTACTTGCCGCGTAGGGCCATACAAGGGCAAGCGCTAGCGGATTTCATCACTGAATTCACCATGACAGACGAATCAAACGGCCGCAACGTCATACCCCCCGTCCAGTGGAAGATGTACACCGATGGGGCATCTAACGACCGTTGTTCGGGGTTGGCATAGTTCTGGTAACTCCTGAGAACCGATCAGTTTGCTATGCTTTGAAGCTCGAATTCACAACAACGAATAACGAAGCCGAGTATGAAGCATTGATCGCCGGTTTAAGACTCGTCAAAGAACTAGGAATAAGATCGGTTGAAATTTTTTGCGATTCGCAACTGGTGGTGTGTCAAGTGCATGGAGACTACCAAGCAAGGGGGCAGAGACTTGCCCCGTATTTGGCACAAGTTCAGGAGCTGCTAGCGTATCTCGAGTATTATGATATTTTACACGTTCCGCATGAACAAAACAGAGCAGCTGATTCATTGGCAAAACTTGCAAGCACTGGCGATGCGCAACAGATGGGATTGTTTCCCCTTGAATCCTTACATGTTCCGAGCATAAATATAATGGAGGTAGATTTCGTGTTAGAAACAGAAATCGAGAAGAAGTCATGGATGACCCCATTCAAGCAGTACTTGTTACACGGGGCCGTGCCCAAAAGAAGGAGCGAAAGTCAAAAAGTCATTCTTAAAGCTTCTCATTATGTATTGCAGAATGGAATAATGTATCAGAGGGGATTCTCGACCCCATTGCTCCGGTGAATTGCTCATGATGAGATAAAACGAGTCCTGATGGAAGTCCATGAAGGTGAATGTGGAGACCATACCGGGGGGCAGACGTTAGAAAAGAAAATCCTCCGCTATGGATACTATTGGCCAACTATAAATCGAGATGCCATAGACTACATAAGAAGATGTGACAAATGCCAGAAGTATGCGAAAATCCCAAGAGCTCCACTGATGGAACTGACACAAATGGTTAGTCCTTGGCCATTTGCAATGTGAGGGATCGATATAGTCGGTTCCTTACCCCTATCCAAAGGTGGTGCAAAATATGCGATTGTTGCGGTCGATTACTTTCCCAAGTGGGTAGAAGCAGAGCCTTTGGCCACTATCACCACCAAGAAAGCCATTAATTTCGTGGTATGAAATATCATATGCCGCTTTGGCCTACCACGAACCATCTTTATAGACAATGGAACTCGGTTTGAAAGGAAAGAGTTCAGGGAATTTGCCAAAATATGGCATTGAGAAAAAGTTTGTAGCGGTTTCTCATCCGAAATCTAATGGACAAGTGGAGGCTGTAAACAAGATAATCAAATCCATATTGAAAAAACATTTGGAAAAGGCTAGAGGCAAGTGGGTGGATGAGCTTTCGACAACACTTTGGGCTTACAGAACCACCTAAAAGTCCGCGACTGGCCATACTCCATTCACATTAGCATATTGCATGGAAGCTGTCATACCCATGGAACTTGAAGTCCCATCACATCGGATAACTTATTATGACCCTGAGTCAAATCGAGATCTTTTACTGGAATCGTTGGACTTCATTGATGAAAAACGCGAAGAAGCCAATTTAAGAGCGGCCATGTACAGGCACCGAGTTGCTCGATATTATAACGAAAAAGTTCGATCGAGAATCTTTGGTGTAGGTGATCTCATTTTGAAATGAGTTTTCCCAGTTCCATCACACATGAGCCCCACATGGGAAGGTCCATACGTCATCGAACGGAAGCTTGGAGAAAGAACTTTCAAGCTAGCGACCATCGATGGTGCGACACTCCCCCGAGCATGGGATGGTGAACATTTTTCATTTATTTCCAGCAAGTTTTTATTCCTAGTTTCCGGCATGTAAAAAGACAATTTAGTTTATTTGCATTAATAATGGCTTGAAGCCATTTCTTTTTCCCTTGAATTGTCGATGTTTCTATGTATGATAACGCTGTAACAAATGACTGAGGGATACATTACTCTGTTTGACGTACGAACAAATATAAACGATCCGAAATCTCCAAGTCCCCGAAGTGCGGACTGGAGTACTCTAAGTTCCCAAAGCGCGGACTCAAGTATAAACGATTCGAAATCTCCAAATCTTCGGAGTGCGGACTGGAGTACTCTAAGTCCCCAGAGCGCGGACTCGAGTATAAACGATTCGAAATCTCCAAGTCCCCAGAGTGCGGACTGGAGTACTCTAAGTCCCCAGAGCGCAGACTCGAGTATAAACGACTCGAAATGTCCAAGTCCCCGGAGTGCGGACTGGAGTACTCTAAGTCCCCAGAGTATGGACTTGAGTATAAACGACTCGAAATCTCCAAGTCCCCGGAGTGAGGACTAGAGTACTCTAAGTCCTCAGAATGTGGACTCGAGTATAAACGATTCAAAATCTCCAAGTCCTCGGAGTGCGGACTGGAGTACTCTAAGTCCCCAAAGTGTGGACTCGAGTATAAACGACTCGAAATCTCCAAGTCCCCGAAGTGTGGACTGGAGTACTCTAAGTCCCCAGAGTGCGGACTCGAGTATAAACGATACAAAATCTCCAAGTCCCCCGAGTGCAGACTGGAGTACTCTAAGTCCCCAGAGTATGGACTCGAGTATAAACGACTCGAAATTTCCAAGTCCTCGGAGTGCGTACTGGAGTACTCGAAGTCCCTAGAGTGCAGACTTGAGTATAAACGATTCGAAATCTCCAAGTCCACGGAGTATGGACTAGAGTACTCGAAGTCCCCAGAGTGCGGACTCAAGTATAAACGATTCAAAATCTCCAAGTCCCCAGAGTGCGGATTGGAGTACTCTAAGTCCCCAGAGTGCGGACTCGAGTATAAATGATTCAAAATCTCCAAGTCCTCGGAGTGCGGATTGGAGTACTTTAAGTCCCCAAAGTGCGGACTCGAGTATAAACGATTAAAAATCTCCAAGTCTCCAGATAGAGGACTGGTGTACTCTAAGTCCCCAGAGTGCGGACTCGAGTATAAACGATTCGAATTCTTCAAGTCCCCAGAGTGCGGACTGGAGTACTCTAAGTCCCCAGAGTGCGGACTCGAGTATAAACGATTTAAATGTCCAAGTCCCCTAAGGGCGGACTGGATATAAATGACTTGAAATCATCAAGCCCCTGGCCTACGGATTGGAAAATATTCTAAGTCCACAGAGCATGGGATACAAGAATGTGCAAATACTAAAAAAGTTGTCAACTTGTCTGAAGATGAATCGAGAAGTTCACGTAACTCGCAGTAGCTCGAGTTTTGACCACAGTTATACCAAAAAACCAAACAACAACAGTCCTTTGAGAAGGAAAAGAACTAAATGTTATTCATCAAAAATAAGTTTCTACTACAACTCCTCCGAAGCTCGGAGTCAAAAGTTTATTTACATAAACTACGAAGACAAAAATAATTACATATTCTAAACTAGCTCTTGTTGAACGAGAGCGAAGACTACTTCTTTGACTTCTTCAACTTTTTGCCCGATGACTCCTCCTCGGTACGTTTACCCTTGATAGCTTTCTTTGACGGGGGAGTGACAGCTGAAGAAGTATGAGGAACATCCATGGGTTTGGATCCGCCTGGGAGAATGACCTTCAACGGCTTGTTCAAAGGATCATCCGGGCCCACAGCTTGAGGTTTGACCTTTATCTTGATCGTTTTCTCCTTCTCTTTATCAAGCTACTCCTTCATGCTCAGTTCGGATGTGTGCTCAGAGACGCCTATAATTTCAACTTCATAACTCCCATCGATGGGAGAGGAAGTCTTAGATTTGTCCTCGTCAAACGCTCCGATCACCTGAGCATCGGGACCGGGAGCCTCTCCTGTGTGAGTGGCTCACTCATTTCCCCCCACCTCCTTGGCGACATCGCTCCTCGGAGTGGCTCAAGATCAGAACGACCTGCATAAAATCACGAAAAACAAGTATTAGAATGCGATAGCTTCTAACGAAAAATGAAAACTCTAGGAATGTTAAAGCAAAAAAGTTGCTGACCAGGCTCGGGCTGGCTCTCAGCCGTCAATGGGGTCTCACCCTCTGGAATGGGGGACAAAACATGAACACCAAGGCCAGGGTCCTCCGGGTCATAGCGGATGTGCTGTTCAAAAGGATCGAGTATCGACTGACCGACCGGCTAGGTAGGCACACGAGCTGGAGACTCAAAATTGGATGGACCGGCCATAACTTCTTTCCCTTTTGTTGAGAGGGAGCCTTTGCAATAAATGGCTTTAGCCGCTGACAGATCCGAAGGCTCATTTCCCTTAAGGAATTCTTTTATCAAGGCCCCTCATCAACCTCCTCGATACTGTGTTCGGCCTTCTTGATTTCAATTAGAGTCTCCCACGCCTCGGCCAAGGATTCGAGATAGCCCTCGCCTAAAAAGGTTAAGTCCCAGTGCATGACAACGCGGGCATTGTATTCGCAATAAGCCGGTCGAACATGGTTTTGATTTCTTCTCTACGTTCTTCCTTGGATGCCTAAAGATGGGAGTCGATTTCCGCAGATGCTATCTTTTTGCCCTCTTCGCGGGCTTCTTTCTTCAGCGCCTCAACTTTAGAAAGCTCGCCCTCAAGTTTCGCCTTCAGGAGTCGCATTGCAACGATCTCGTCGCAAACGACTCTTCTTGGGGAGCAATCTTCTCTTCTTTCTCTTTGCGGTGTCGCTCCTCAAGTTCCTTAACTCGGAGACAGAATGCATCCCTCTCTTTTTGCACCGACTCTTTTTCCAAAGCCAAAGCCCTACAACGTTGTACCGCCTTGTCGAGTTCTTTTTTTGTGAGTCGATTCCGGATGAGTTACGGCTTCGGCAGTATCCTTGGCGCTCTGCTGCGCGGCCTTAAGTAGAGATTTATAAGACGCAATCTCTTCGTCCTGAGCTTTGATAATGTCTTTGTCATGAATAGCCTCAAGCTTCAGGCGATCAATCACATGTTGGCGTTCTATGGAGACTTCATACACTTTCTCTGCAGGATGAATGAACGCGTCATGCTGAACATAGACGTCGTTGGTGCAGGCAATAGCGCTCTGCTTGACATCTCCAGGAATACGATGGATCATCGCGAGAAACTTCGGATCATCGAAGCATATTTTGTGAATTTAACTTTAAGCTCGGCCAGTTTCTCCGATACTGATGGATCTTTTGCAAGAATAGGAGGAGACGGCTTTGAAAGTTTAGCTCTCCTGTGAGGATCCCGGGACTGTCGGGTGGAGGAGGAATCAGAGTGTTGATCATGAGGAACATCAAATTGCGACCCCTTATGGTCGTGCTTATCTTTTCTTTGCCCCGAGTGAAAAGGGGGATGTTGGTAGTATTTGAGCTGATAATACGTTTTCTTCCGAGATGATGAGCCCCGGGAATGATAATCCCTATCGCAATCGCCGTCTCTGTCCCGACGTTTTTCGAAACCTGAGTCCCGTCCAGAATGATGGAAGATAGATGGCCCGTGAAGGCGATCGATTCCGTGTGTACGCCCCATGTCACCTGCACAGAATCTAAAAAAACAATGAATTAGCAAAGAGTAGTGTGACGACGGAAATTTAAGTACAAGGTGAAGTGCATGTGTTTGTGTGTGTCCTAGCATTTCCCCCCGACGGACCAGTTTCTTTACTAATGGGAGTTTTTTCTCCCTGGGTTTGGGCTTGAACGTTTGCATCGCCTCTGATGGGAGAGTGAAGTTTACGCGCCTCAGGATCATCGAAATCATAATTAAGTAAATCGTCAGGTATCGAGAGGTTCAAGAGGCCCTTTAAAGAACTTTTTAAACATTGTGAGGAAGCCTCTTTCTCTGTTGGAATAAGAGTAACTTTAGAGGTTGCGCCAACTTTTCCCTCCTTATTTTGTACGTCAGTTTCATTTTCCTCTTCGAAGGGGAGAATGACGTTTCGATGTCATGCACTTCAACTAATGAGTCCTGAGTAGGACTAACGTTCTCATCTTGTGCTTCGGGTATTTCATTTTCTTTGATTTCTCCCACTTCTAGTGCGCCAGGAGCGTTGCGTGCTGAAGACTCAGCTTGTTTCTTCCCTTTACCAGAGGCGGGCTTGGGTATGGAAATGCCCTGAGGAAGGCTTATCCGACGGCCTTCTGCCAACAGTCCAAACCTCGAAAGTGACTCATTTGAAATAAGAGTTCGGATGTCCCGTTCGTCGGCAGGAAGGGCTCTAATAGCTTCGACAGCTTCAAAATATCCACAGCCGTCAGGACGTGGATTGATACCTGACAAGATGAAAAAAAAGAGCTAGAAGAGGCATGGCTTTGACCAAGCATGAATATCGATCAGAAAAAAGACTTACTTCCTTCCACCCATCTCCTCGCAAAACCAGGAGGGCAACGCACATAAAACCTTTCCTGCTTGTACAGGGCGAATTTGCTACATGCCCCAGTTAAGATTTGGCATTTGTGGTGAGGCTCGAGAAACATGAAAGAGGGGCTATCTCTCCCTTCTTGATCATATATATATATATATATATATATATATATATATATATATATCTGATGTCACCTGGTGTTGGAGGCCTGGAGAGGACATTCATGAAGAGGATGTAGGTACCGTAAATGAAGGCGTGACCGTTCATGTGCAGTTGTGACGGAGCGATGTCAATGTACTGCAGCACATCTTAAAGAAATAATTTGAACGGTGGCACACTGCCGACCCAACATATAAACTTATTACAAGCTGTATATCCAACTGGGGGCAAGTGTGGACGATCGTGCCTCGATGGAACTAATATGTCGTCGAAGGGGATTTCGTGGACGGAGCATATCCGACAGAGTGCACTTTCATTGATCTTCGAAGCCTGTGAATCGACCGGGTTGTCCAAGAAAATTGATGCCTCCAGGGCGTCGGGAGCTAAGTTATGAGTAGGGGAAGTCGACGGATTTGAAGTATCTGTGACCCCTTGTTTATAAGACGGCCTGGGTCTATCTGAGATCGTGGCGGAGCTAGATTTCCTAGACATCTTTGAGAGAAATTGAATCTAGTAGAGTTCCCATTTGAACTATAATTGAAAAACAATCGACATTAGACTTAACAGTGTAAATATTCCCCCCAGTGTGGTGTGTGAACTAGTGTGATAATTCAAGTATAAGTGCTGAGAAATTATAAGTCACGGAGTTGATGGTATGAAGTTGAACTTTGAACTGTTGTCTTCGAAGACCGTCATCGCTGACCGTCTCCGAAAATCGGCATTGCAGTGTTTTCAATTTTGGACTCGGACATTGGCACTGTATGCCAATGCTTTTATCTGTTTTTATCGATTTCAGTTCAGGCTTATGATAATTGGAACTAGGAAGTTATGAATCCAGATTAGTTCGATATGCCAGTATGCTTAGGTCTGTGTCTTTGTTTTTGTCTTGTGGTTAGGAAAGGTAAAATGTTGCTCGGCCTAAATACCGTTCGGTCAAAATGTTGTTCGGCCTAAGTACCGTTCGGTCAAAATGTTGTTCGGCCTAAGTATCGTTCAGTCAAAATGTTGTTCGGCCTAAGTATCGTTCGGTCAAAATGTTGTTCGACCTAAGTACGGTTCGGTCAAAATGTTATTCGGCCTAAGTACCGTTCGGTCAAAATGTTGTTCGGCCTAAGTATCATTCGGCCAAAATGTTATTCGGCCTAATTATCGTTCGGCATTCATGATCGTTCGGCCTACGCGCTTTTCCGCATTCATACCGTTCGACATCCTATCCAACTCGGACTTCCTCTCTATTTTTTCATTCCACTGCTCGGCATGTGGCGAATCATGCCGAGCTGAGGTTATGCCGAGCCCCAACGCTCCTCGGCACTTCGCCCTTAACAACGTTTTTATCTTTCTCCTCCATCCACACCGAACGACGTGGCCAAGTCGTTCGGCAAGTCATACCGGACCGCGTTGTTCGGCATTCTAGCCAATTTCTGTTCCTCCTCTAATCTTCCCTCCAGTCTCATTCGACATGAGAGAACCATACCGAACCACGGTACATCTTCCATCAATACCCTCATGTGCTTGCCTCTGACCACTTTCCCTTTTCTCTACGTCATCTAGCCCTAGAACATGCCCTAATCGCAGTTCGATCCTTTCATCCACGAAATACCTATTAGCCATTGTTTGCGCAAAAAATGGGCAAACACCTCCAAGTCGTGTGATTTAGTCGGTTATATGTTGTTCTTAGTGATTTGGGTGATTTATGCAAATATGTAAAAAGCAGGGAATAAACTGTAAAAGATACACAGATTTATAGTGGTTCGGACAGAACGTGCCTACGTCCACTTTATATGTTATTCTCCTTTTTTGTATTCAGGTTGCAAGTACAAAGCTTTGTATATCAGTGTATGAAAGTTGTTTGAAAGTTTCGTCCGTGCTTGAGCTCTCAAACTTGTCCCCATTGTTGTACCCCTGCCCCTCTATTTATAGAGTGAGGCTGGGGGCAGGGGTCTTGGACGCATATGGCTGCTGGTGGGCCTGGGCTGAAGCAATCTGGCCTGGCAACGTTGGATCGGCAAGGCCCTGGTTCGGTGGTGGTTGGTCCGGCTTGGTCTTGGAGGTGAGATGGTTCGGTAATGGTGAGGATATGGGTTGGTTCAGTGCCTCGGTTGGTTCGGTTAGGAGTTGGTATGTCATTTGGACCGGTAGTAGGTGGTGTGAGGGTTGGTCCAGTGATGGAGGAGAGGCTTTGGTTCGTTGGTAGAGGCTGGGCTTTGGTTCGGCTGGCACGAGAAAAAGTTGGTTCGGTATTGGCTTTCCTTCGTCCGGTCTGGTGGCATCTTTCCCTTGCTTCTGGTCCGGTGGTGGAAATGCGCCCAACACTTGCCCCCCAAAGTAAGGCATGTGCATGCACATGGCATGCTTTGTCTTGAACTTGGGGTGTTTCCGTCCGGTCTCTAACGCTGATCCAACTGGTCCGGTCATTGATATTTGCTTATAAATAGGGGCCTAACGCTTCCGTTTTTTCCTCATCAGCCGAACCACCCCCCTGTCCTTGCCGGATCAAACTATCTTTTCTTCCAAATCGAACGTGTTAGCCGAATCAAACCCTTATCTTCGCCGAACCAGGTGAGGCCCTACTCTGCCGAATGAACTTTCGTTTTTAATTACCAAATGGACTCGGGGACCTCGTATACCGAATGAACCTGAAAGCTTTGATTTACCGAATGAGTTCGGGGCCCCCAATTACCGAATGAACTTGCCGAATGACCTTTTTCCCTTGAACTAGTGTTTGAGTTACGAGTGAAATCCCAGACTACATGGTTTATATGTTTTAACGATGTACTTTCTTGTATTGCAGATAAATGTCTCATAAAGTGGAAACTCGATCGGAAAATGGAAATCCAAGGACGAAGGGGAGTCCTCTGCAGTGCCCCTGGCTCAGCCAGGGCCGGAACGTCGTGGACCCACCCCGAGATTGCTAGTAGACGGGTATGGTCCCCAAGAGCTTCTGATTTCTCCGCCCGACTGCTTTCCTAGCTCTCTCAGAGAGGAGCAGCTTGATGTTATCTCCCGCTCCTTTGGGATTGATAGAGCACGCATGCTGTTGCCAGGGAAGGGGGTCATGCCATATAATCCCCCCGAAGGATACTTCGCTTATAGTATGTACCACTGCATGTGCGGGGCTATTCCTGCAATCAATTCTTGGATAGTTAGCTTCGTCACCTATTTGAAGGTGGCCCCTTTCCAGCTCCTGCCCAACTCCTGCGCTATCTTGGTGTGCTTATTCATGATTTTCCAAAGAAAGTATGGGCGCCCCCTTCTAACCGGGAAATTCGATATCTATATAACTTGAGGGGTTACAAGAAGGGGTCTCCATACATCAGCTGGGAATCGGCCGTATCCTTCAAGCCGGTCCTGGACTTGTATTCAAAGTTCACCATGTTTAAGAAGGAATGGTTCTTCGTCCAGGATGACACCGTTTAGATCCACCGCTTACCTCTGGCTGTAAGTTGAAGCTTATTTATAATTTCCGTTCTGACTGAGATGCTTTTTCTTATGTGTTTTTATTTCTTGCTAGCGACAGGTGGCTTTGCGGTTGTGGAGAATGATCATCTGGTTCAGATGGCCGCGGAGATAGAGGCCATTCGGGAAGGGATAGGTCAGCTTCTTACCTAATCAGGAATGTCACTCTCCTGGAACACAACTTGATTCTACCACATCAGCCTGTGGTCAAGCAGAGGGATACGGCTGAGGAAAGAGCCACCAAAGCCAAAGGAGGGGCCATGACAAAGAGCAGCAAGAGGAGACCCTTCTCGATACCTCCAGTCGTCGGAGGGAAGAAGCTCAAGAAATCTGATGGACCCTCTCCCAGCACATGCCCAGATGTTCCGGAGGAGGAAAGTGGAGAGGAGGAAAGAGGCGAGGAGGAGAGTGGAGGTGATGGAGAAGGTGATGGTGGTAATGGTGGCGAAGGACAGAGTGGTAGTGGAGTTGGTGCCTTGACCTCTGGGCAAGCAGGTGAGATTCAAGAGTGGACGGATGATGCTTTCCGCCAAGCCTTTGAGGGGTTGGAGGAAGGGTCGGCCTTGGTGGAGAAACCGAAGAAATCTGATAAGGCCGAGACTGGTGCCAGTCCATCTTCTGAGAGCATTTCAGCTAGGGCAACTCCGACGGTTTAAGGTGAATTTTCGACTCCTCTTTTAACTTCACATGTTTCTTGGATTATAGTCTCATGCATGCTTGTAACACTTGGTTTTTATTCCAGGAACGGGTAAGGCGGCCAAGACATCAGACATTCGGCACCGCCTCGAGCAATTCAAACTCTTCAAAGCTTCTGCTAAACCGAAGCCCTCGACTGACCGTTCCGGGGGCGTAGTCGGCTACCGTCCTCTTCTCGGAGTCATTGAAGAGGATATTCAAAAGAGAAAGAGGAGGCGTTCCATGTTCAAACCTTCACTTGGACCTTAGCCCCCAACCCAGCCTATTCATGACATCACGGGGGAGGATACTAAGTCCATACCATCTCCGCATCCATCAGAGAACCCTTCCGTTACTCATGTTGATCGTCCCGGCTTGGCTCGTAACCCATTTGCGGGTCATCCAGATCTGGACCCGAGTTCTCATGATATTTCCTTCGATGAGGTTACCGATGAGCACCTCCTACCCCGCAATCCTATGGTAAGGGTGCTTGATGAGGCTAAGTCTTTGGATCTCGACTTGTTGACCACTCGGATTGTGACTATGGGGGATGAGGCCAAGACAAACATCGATTGGGTGGCTGAAGAGACCAAGAAGTTGATGGGGCATCACGCCCGACTAGTCAAGGCTGGAGAGGAAATCGGAAGTGTTAACATTCGGCTGACTGCTCGAGATACCGATTGGAGAGAGATGCTGCCGTTGCAAGGCTGTCGGCTTCTGAGGCCCGGATGAGGGAGTTTGAGGAGAACGAGGGGATGATGGATGAGATGCTCCAGGACATGTACTTCCGTACTTGGAAGCAGGGCAACCTGTCCTGGATGGACGATTATTCCCGGGTCATGGTTAGGATATATCTCCGGGCTTTGGAGGAGGCCAAGGCTGAGGCGGATAAGGAGGGTGGTGTAGCTTTCAGAATGGATATGGTCACGGCCCAGTTTACTGAGGAGGAGAAAGTGACAGTGAAGGAGGGCATGCGGCTGCTTACCACCGAGGAAGTGGGTGTGCAGTTGGTGGATGATGATCAGGGAGCAGATGCTGGTAAGTCTTCCCTCTCAATCTTTTCTTAACTTGATTGCGTATTATTTATCTGATGGATTCTTCTCCTGAATCGGACAGGTGGGACCTCTGGCCAGCATGCTGGGAGTTCTGATCCTGTGGTCAAGTAGATCCCGGAGGGCTAGCAGGATAGAGGCGGAGCCCTGCTGCATCCGACTACTTTTTTGGTTTACTTGGCATTTCTGAATATACTAGTCCAAAACATTAATGTACGTTCAGGCTGTAATTATGTAATTATGCCGTTGTAGCGAATGATTTTATTCTTATATAACAATAAGCTGATTCTGTCGTATTTGAATGTTGTTGTTATTTTGATGTGTTACATAAGAAATATAGCGATATATATGCATGTGCTTTAATCGTGTTTGATGCTAAGCTCTTACTTAAAATATAATTTCATGTCTCGTAATGTTAGTGTGATGTGTGAATAGGCTATAGCTACATGTTTATGTACAAGAAAAGGAAGTACCGCCCTTCATGTTTTAGTTGTAGACAGTAGCTTTGAATGTCTTGTGTGACTGAGGATGGAATGCAGCCGAGTGACCTGTTATCCAGTTGTGAGTTCTCATTTCCACTAGCGAGTGTCTCCCATTTTGTGTCCTGTACTTTAGTGATCGTTATAGAGGATAGGAGGAAAGTTTTTATGAATAAAATGGAAATATAAGAAATGGTAAAACTTCTAATCACGGAAGGCCTTCGATGTGCTTAAGTTCGTGGCGAACGAGTTTTGTAGTCACTTTCCCTAGCTGTGGGTCTTGGAGACATCCGTCACCCATCTTACGCCTCCGTAGGGAGTTTTCTTTTTTACCATAGCCGTACTTAAGACACATCGAAGCCGAGATCGCGCACAGTAACTACCCAGGCCATTATGGCCCGTAATCGTGGGTATTATTCAATTTACCGTGGCCGGCTAGCGTGGGTGCCGATCGTCAACTGTGAACTGCCCCTGGCTGGCCACACCTTATGTTGGGGCTTATAATCGGTTCACAGTTGCCGGCGAGTCGAACGCCGTAATGAGCTGCCTCGGCTATAGTCGGCCTTCTTGGTGGCTTATGATCGGCTCATTACAGTTGGCTTTGAGGGCCATCGCGAGCAATGAGTTAACCCGCAACAGAGGGATGCTGGAGCAAAAGTGTCTCATTGACGAGGGCATAGATTCGTATAGTACCTGTTGGGTCTTGTCCAGGTGAGGTTGTGCTGTGAAGTGTCCAAAATGGAAATGCCATTATATAGGATTTTGTTCAACAGAAAAGGATAAAGCATAACAAGCAGCCAAGATATAAAGGAACAAGTTAAAAAAGAGACAAGATTTTTAGAGTGGTTCGGCACGAAAATGCCTACATCCACTGATTCTCTTTATTAATTCACTTCATATGGGCAGTACAAGTTAAGAAAAGTATCGACGAAGGTGTTGGATGTTCCATGCCCTCTGGAACACCTCTCCGTCCACTGTTGACAAAATGTAAGCTCCGTTGTGGAGATCTTTATGAATTACATAGGGTCCGTCCCAGATTGGATCTAGCGCTCCGGGGCGCGGAAAGATCCGTTTGAGGACAAGATCTCCTTCTTGTAAGCTGCGGTGTTTGACGTTGGAGTTGTATTGTGCTGCCACCTTTTGCTTGTGAGCTGGCGCTTTGAGTGCTGCATCATTTCTCCTTTCTTCAATTAGGTCCAAAGACATGTGTAGGAGTTCTTCATTCTCTTCTAGGTTGTAGTGGATCCTACGGTAGGGGAGGGGGGGGGGGTACTACAGTTTCAAATGGGAGCATGGCTTCCGATCCGTATGCCAAAGAGAAAGGAGTATGTCATGTTGATGTTCTGTAAGATATGCAGCAGGCCCAAAGTGCCGTAGGAAGTTCATCTACCCAAGCGCCTTTTGACTTTTCAAGTTTCTTCTTGATTAGAGTTTTGAGAATTTTGTTGACAGCTTCGACTTTTCCGTTTTCCTGGGGATAAGCTATAATGAGAAGCTTTTATGAATTCCGTGCTCTCGGCACCAGTCGATGAATTCCTCGCTGTCAAATTGAAGTCCATTGTCCGATATGATTTTGAGTGGAACCCCCTACCTGCATAAAACATTTTTGATCAAGAAGTTAATAACTTTTGTCGAAGATATTTTATTTAAAGGTTCCGCTTCCACCCATTTGGTGAAATAGTCGACTGCCACTATAGCATATTTGGCTCCGCCTCGGCCCATCGGCAGTTCGCCAATCAGGTCAATTCCCCATACCGCAAAGGGCCAAGGACTGGTCACCTGAGTAATCTCGTTGGTTGATAGTCGAGGGATTTTAGCAAATTTCTGACATCTGTCGCATTTTTTGACGAAGTTCAAGGCGTCTTTGTTTAAGGTGGGCTAGAAATATCCATATCGGAGTATCTTCTTGGCCAGAGTCTGCCCTCCAGTGTGGTCTTCGCAACTTCCTTGATGGATGTGGGATAAGATTTCCTTGGCTTCTCTTCCGGCGACACATCTTAATAAGGGGTTAGAGAAGCCGCGCCGATAGAGGATGCCTTATTGTATCATGTAGCGGGAAGCACTCCTCAAGATTTTCCTGACTTCATTACGCTCGTTGGGTAGTGTGCCATCTTGCAAGTATTTCCGGATAGGAGCCGTCCAAGTTTCTTCTTCGATTGCAGCTATCAGATCCTCTTGTTCGAAACTTGGGGCTAGTTGTTTTGAGATGACTACCGTTCCAGAAATGGTGCTGTTATTCATGCTAGCTTGCTTTGCCAGTTCGTCGGCCGCTCGGGGCTCTTCTCGAGGAACATGTTTGATTAAATAGTGATCCAATTGATTGAGCAATAACTTGGTCTTCTTTAGATATGCTGTGAGTCATTCTCCTCGAGTCTGGAATTCTCCCAGTATTTGATTTACAATAAGTTGAGAATCGCTATAGAGACATAAAAAACTGACACCAATTTCTAAGGCAAGTTCCAGTCCTGCTATTACTGCTTCATATTCTGCATCGTTGTTGGTGGCAGCGAATTCAAACCTTAGGGCATAGTGCAGCTTCCTTCCCCTGGGGGTGATCATCACAATACCTGCCCCTGAGCCCTGTTCGTTCGATGTTCCATCCACAAAGAGATTCCACTTGATATCTTTTGCTATTTCAGATTGATCCTTACCTTCGTTGGTAGTGAATTCGGCAATGAAATCGTCCATGGCTTGTCCTTTGATGGCGGTGCGAGGCTGGTAGGTGATATCATATTGACTCAGTTCAATGCACCACTTAAGTAGTTGCCCAGAAGCGTCGGGGCGATGGAGTACCTGCCTTAGCGGTTGATCGGTTAAAACTCTGATGGAATGAGACTGGAGATAGTGTTGCAACTTTCGTGACGTGATTAGCAGATAGTATGCTAGCTTCTCAAGTTTAGGGTACCTGGCTTCTGCCCCTGTAAAACTCTTGCTTACAAAGTATACGGGCCGCTGCGCGCGGTTGTCTTCTCTCACCAAAGCGGCGCTTAAAGTATGGGATGATACAGCAAGGTATATGTATAGTTCATCGCCTTCATTTGGAGTTGAGAGTACTGGTGGTCTCTGGAGGTGTTCGATTAGGTTAAGGAAGGCTGTCGAGCATTTGTCAGTCCATTCGAATTTTCCTTTGTCTTTCTTTAGAGCTTCAAAGAAAGGGATGCATTTGTCGGTTGCTTTTGAGATGAACCTTCTTGGGGCGGCCAATTTCCCGTTTAGGCTTTGCATCTCTCTTCGAGTGGATGGTATCTTGATATCCTGCAAAGCCCGGACTTGTTCGGGGTTTGCTTCAATCCCCCGGGCATGGACGAAGAATCCCAAGAACTTTCCCGACGATACTCCGAAGGAGCACTTTAGAGGATTCATCTTCATTCCATATTGGCGAAGTACTTGAAACATCTCGTCCAGGTGGTTTATATAATCGTTGGCTTTTCTCAATTTTACCAGCATGTCATCCACATAAACGTCCATAGTTCGTCCTATTAATTCCGCAAACATCTTGTTGACGAGGCACTGATAAGTAGCTCCGGCGTTTTTAAGTCCAAAAGGCATTACTCCGTAGCAGTACAATCCTCGGTCAGTGATGAAACTAGTGTGGTCTTGATCGGGGGCATGCATAGGGATTTGGTTATATCCTGAGTATGCATCCATAAAGGATAAGAGTTCGTGTCCGGCTGTGCTGTCTACGAGTTGGTCGATTCGGGGGAGTGGGAAGTAGTCCTTCGGGCAAGCGTCATTTAAGTTGGAGAAGTCGACGCATGTTCGCCACTTCCCATTAGCCTTCTTTACCAGTACCGGGTTGGCGATCCATTCTGGGTAGATGGCTTCTCGTATGAAGTTATTGGCAAGTAGATTCTTTACTTCTTCCTCGAGGGCTGCTGATCGTTCTGCCCCCATGCTTCTCTTTTTCTATTTTACTGGCGCCTTGGTAGGATCGATGTTCAGTACGTGGCATGCTATGTCTGGGGAGATTCCAGTCATGTCAGCGTGTGTCCATGCAAATACATCCATATTGTGGCAAAGAAAATCAACGAGTTGATCCTTCAATTCCGCTCTTAACTGAGACCCGACTCTCAATAGTTTACTTCGGTCGTGTTTGTCTATAGATACAAATTCCGTAGCCTCTACAGGCTCGGTGGTGGCCTCCTCCTCCTTGTCCCTGGGGTTTAATTCGTTGAATGGATCGCTGGTATATCGAAGAGGAGGGGCTTTCTTTAATTGCTACGCTTTCAAGTTTTTCTTGTAGAGAGAAGTCTCTGCATCCTTCACTTTATCCTTCCTGTGGTTATTGCGAAGTTCAGTTACATAGCAATCTTGAGCGGTGTCTTGATCTCCCTCTATTTCTCCTATTCCGTTATCCGTTGGAAATTTCATCTTCAGGCACCACGGGGCTAGGACAATTTGGAAGTCAGACAAGGCTGGCCTTCCCAAAAAGGCGTTGTAGGCCGAGTGGTTCTCTATTAGCACAAATGTTTGTTTTCGCACAACGGAGCGGGGATGACTTCCTATTTCGACAAAGAGGTCCAGTTGCCCGAGGGGCATCTTCGCATCTCCAGTGAAACCATGTAGCGGTTTGCTGCAGGGAGACACATCCTTCATTGACAGCTTCATTTTGTCAAAAGCATGCTTGAATAGGATATTTACTGAGCTTCTAGTGTCTACTAGAATTCGAAAAACCTTGGCTGGACCGAACCAGGCAGGGATGACCATAGGATCCATGTGAGGGTACTGCCTTCCCTCTAAATCACACCTACTGAATGTGATGTCATCATTCTCTTTCCGTTTCGGGTGGCGTTCTTCTCTAACAGAATTAACGTAGCCTTCATTGTTTCTAAGTGACTTACCGTATCTCTCCATCTCTGCCCAGCTTCCGTCAGCGATGTGTGGTCCTCCTGATATGATAAGGACCACTATCTTCTCTTGACTGGAGCCGCTGGTGTTGCGATTTCCTCCAACCTACTTCCGGGAGGGGCAGCCCTGGGTTTTCATTGACAGGAGTTGAAGTCATGTTCTGACCTTTCACATAGCGCTCTAGTCTCTTCCTTATGATGTGTTCTTCAATCAAGTCCAGGAGATGATGGCATTCATTGGTGCCATGCCCATGAGATTCGTGGAATCGGCAGAACTTTCCAGACTTAATTGCATTATCTGATTCCTTCTTGTACGGGGGCGCTTGTATCTTACTTCGTCCTGGGTGGCCAAGAAGATGTTTTCGATTGTTTCATTTAGAGGAGTGTAAGAGTCAAATCTCGGTCCTGGCCTATATAAGCGCTTTTCCCCCTTCTTGCCCCCAGCACTATCCCTGGAGTCATTTCTTCGAACGTCCTTTGCTACTGCGGATGTGTTGCCATGAGCTGCCTTGGTTTGTTGCCCCGCCTGCCTTTCAATGGCAGCGTCTTCAAGTCTCATATATTTCCCGGCTTCGTGGAAGAAATCGGGTAAGGTAGTTGGCTTTTCTTTCGTTAGTCTCCTAGAAAATTTAGCATCCGGGTGTACACCACTGCAGAGAGCATTAGGATAAGTTTCTCGTTGGCATCTTGGACTGCGGCCGCTGCGGCATTGAATCAGGTTAGATATTGCTGCACTGTCTCTCCGGGTTTCTGTTTGATATTAGATAGGGAATAAGCGTCCTTGGGTTGTTCCACATGAATGCGGAACTGGCTGATGAACTTTTCTTTCAACGTTTCCCATGAGCTGATGGATCCTTGGGGAAGATGGAAGAACCAGGAGGTAGCTAGATCTGCCAAGAGTAGTGGAAAGCATTTACACAACACTCCCTCTGTTGCTCCGCTCATGAGCATATGCTGTGTGTATCTCTGCAAGTGTACAACGGGGTCAGAGGTTCCTTTGTAAGGTTCCATTATTGGCATTTTCCATTCCCGGAGGGTGATGATAGTTTCGATATTGCGGGTGAAGGGGCTGTTACCCTAGCGCCTATCCCTCGATCCCTTTGTTCTCGTTGGATGCACTCTCTGAACAATCGTGCCATCCTTTCATCAGAACTTGGAGCGGATAGAAATGAGTTTAGTTCTTCCCTACGGGATTGACTCCGTCCAGATGTCCTGTAGGGATGCTATCGTCTATCACTCCTAACATTCTCCAATGGCTGCCTCTGGTCTTCCGGGGGCACGCTGGGGTCAGACACAGTTGGCCCTTGCCTTGATCTTCCCCTGCTGGGTTCTGTTCTCAGCACTTCCTCTTGTCCAACTTCGGGCGGGACTCCAGCTCGGCCCCGCCCATTGGTGTTTCCGTGGTTAGGTAGCATGATGGGCTCAGCCACATCCGACCCCTACCTAGTACCTCCCCTGTTGGGTTCGGTTCCAAGTGTTTCCTCGGGTCGGAATTCGGGCTGAGTCCGGGCTCGGCTCCTACCATAGCTGTTTCTGTTGTTAGCCTCTTCGAAGAAGAAAGACCTTTGTCGTCTCCCAGATCCTCCAGACCGGGACTCACCCCATGATTCAGTGTTGCGGTTGGTTTCTTCAACATCCCTTAAGCGTGACATGAGTTGATCCACCAATGCTTCTTGTTGAGATGCGAAGCGGTTAGTTACTTCAGCCACAACCCTATCCAGATCCGCCCTTGTAATTGGTTGTTCCATAGCAGGGGCTGTCGGATTCGCCTGATTTACATTTTCTATTAGAACCGGACGATTGCCTTGGTCTCTGATCACTGGATCTAGGATACTGCCAGTTGCGATGTTCTTTCCTTTGTTAGCATCTTTCTTCCGTCCGGGAGGCATGTTTTCGAAGCAATGAACGATGCTGATAGGAAAAGGGTTAAGTGGGAGAAGCTGAAGCTTCGAGCTCCTGAGTTCAATTCTCTGTGAAAGCACCAAAAATGTTTGCATAAAAAATGGGCAAACACCTCCAAGTCGTGTGATTTAGTCGGTTATATGTTGTTCTTAGTGATTTGGGTGATTTATGCAAATGTGTAAAAAGCATGGACTAAACTGTAAAAGGCACATAGATTTATAGTGGTTCAACCAGAACGTGCCTACGTCTACTTTATATGTTATTCTCCTTTTTTATATTCAAGTTACAAGTACAAAGCTTTGTATATCAGTATATGAAAGTTGTTTGAAAGTTTCGTCCGTGCTTGAGCTCTCAAACTTGTCCCTATTGTTGTACCCCTGCCCTTCTATTTATAGAGTGAGGCTGGGGGCAGGGGTTTTAGACGTATATGGCTGTTGGTGGGCCTGGGCTGAAGCAATCTGGCCTGGCAACGTTGGATCAGCAAGGCCCTGGTTCGGTGGTGGTTGGTCCGGCTTGGTCTTGGAGGTGAGATGGTTCGGTAGTGGTGAGGATATGGGTTGGTTCAGTTAGGAGTTGGTATGTCGTTTGGACTGGTAGTAGGTGTTGTGAGGGTTGGTCCAGTGATGGAGGAGAGGCTTTGGTCCGGTGGTAGAGGCTGGGCTTTGGTTCGGCTGGCATGAGAAAAGGTTGGTTCGGTATTGGCTTTCCTTCGTCCGGTCCGGTGGCATCTTTCCCTTGCTTCTGGTCCGGTGGTGGAAATGCGCCCAACAGCCATGGTTCTAAGTTACGTACTTAAGCCTCGTACTTTTAGTAAGGGAAAATAGTTAAATAAAAGGGGTCGATACCTAGCAAATAGATTGAATCTCGAGAGACTTCTGGAATTAAGGGCACGACTTTGATTAATTCCGAATGACTCAGGAAAAGTGTGATGTAGGGTATGAAGTTCGAGGAAGGAAGGGTAGTCAAATTCTTAGAGTTTGTTAAAAGGCAAGGTTCGTGAATACATGATAACGGAGGTGAAAGTAAAGAAGAGAAGAAGAAGGAAAATGCCGAACTTTATAGGGGAAGAGAGGAAGTCGTAGAGACAATAACCGGTAGAACTTGTCAAGACGACATCGTTCAGCATCGGCATTCAAGGGCGCTCGGCTTCGGCTATGCTGCTCAGCATTCGCACAACGTTCAGCATGCATTGCTTCACCTAGTATGCACGAGAAAATGCCACTAAGAAGAAGAATAAATGTAAAGCTCGAAGCGAAGCATAGAGGACACGCGATTCAAAGCGCATCACGTTCGGTCACGTAATGCACTTTAGGGGGCAACTGTTACCTGGAGGTTTGACCATGCAACTAATGACTCAGCATTCTCGTTCGACACGACCAGACCATTCGGCATCTATGGTTGTTCGGCATTGAAAACCATTCGGCATGACAAAGTTGTTCGGCATCCAAACTCGTTCGGCATTAGAGAACGCTCGGCATTCAGGAACGTTCGGCATTAGAGAACACTCGGCATTCAGGAACGTTCGGCATTAAAGAATGCTCGGCATTTAGGAGTGTTCGGCATTAGAAAGCGCTCGGCTTCCATAGTCTTCCGGCACATGTGATTCGCTCAGCACTCAAGTTCGGTCGGCATCTATGGGACGTTCGGCATGCGAGAGCGTTCGACACTGAGAGACATTCGGTATTGTATATCGTTCGAAATCTATGGACGTTCGGCATGGCAGAGTCATTCGGCATTCCATACTGCTCGGCATCCAAACCTTGTTCGGCACAAATACCTCGTTCGGCATTTAGGATGTTCGGCATGATTCCATACTGCTCGGCATTCAGGGTGTTCGGCATTCATGGTGCTCGGCATCACTTCGTTCGGCATTCATGCCTTGCTCGGCATTTTTGCCGTTCGGCCTCTCTGGATCGGTACACAGAGATCGCTCTATTTGGGCCAAGCTACTTAGCTACCTGGCCCACCAGGGATGTCCAACCCATTCTCGCCTATAAATGGAGAGGCAGGGGCACATTGAAATGGACCTTTTTTCGAGAACACCAGGGAGACTCTGCCGCATTCAAGACTCATTCAAGACTTATTTTTTTGCTTAGCAATTGTATTCAATATAATTGGTATACGAATTGTATCTGTAATCGATTATCGAGAAAAGCAATAAAGATTAACCTCAAAGTGGACGTAGGCAATTACGCCGAACCACTATAAATCTGGTGTTCGTATTTTCTGCATTTAAATCTGCATATTATTCTCTGTCTAAATTTACTTTCTTCATTAATATCTCTACACAATCTCCCTTAAGGGTGTTAGTGACCAATTCTGGTGCTAACAAATTAGCCAACAAAAATTTAGTTTAAAATTTTTTTCCTTTTAAAAAAAATATCTTTTAGTAACTAAAAATAATTAAATAAGTTAACCAAATAATTTAACACCTATAATAAATTAATAAATTGTATTTTGTTTTTATTTTCCATTTTTTTCAAACTACATATAAAAATAAGCTATATGGGTTTTTTAATAAAAATCTTATCTTTATATAAACCCTACAACATTTACGATTCCTATATTTTCTCAAAATCTTACATATACAAATATTTATCGTTTCCCATATATATACATATGTATTTAATTTAAAACACAATAGTATTTCACCTTGCTGTAATTATATTATTATTATTTTTTGAACAAATTAAAATATTAACGAGTTAAAAACTTATACTTTTTCACAAAAATTTAAATGCTCAGAAGAGAAAGAAAGAAGAAAAAAAACGGAGGTTACCAACAAGAGGCCTGATCAACGACGGCGAGTCTACCTCCTCCCTCGTCGAAGACGAAGACCACCTCGTCGCTCGCCCTACCACGCATGTTCAAGCCACCCCATCGTGACTCCAAACCCTCCCTGACCTCACCGTCGAACGCAGTGGCGCCTTGCAACCCCCTGCCCTAGCTCAACCCCGCACTCCAAAATCGGACGCGCCTTGCCGTAACTAGTCGCAACCCCCTTAGCTCCTTTGATCCAGAAATTGCTGCGTCTCCACCATGAGAACTCCGCCCTTCGCTGCTTCGTCGAGTTTGCCAACATCGCGAGATTCGACCCAAAATGTATGTACGCCTAGTGCTAGATGAATCGAGTGAATTTGATTTTTTTAGGGCACGGATTCGATTCGAATCCAAATCATAAGAGAGAGAGAGAGAGTAATTCGAAAGAAAGGAGGCACGATAACTTGTTGAAAAGAAGTGGACGCGACCATTTTTAACTTGACTTCTTATTTTAATTTTCATGTCTAAAATTTTGGGAGAGGGGAATGATTTTATTCCAATGAAAAAGAAGATGGTATGCTGTTTCTTACGGCCATTTATTTTTATGAACATGATTTTGAAATTTGAAGATGGGTGCACAGCCTCGTGTCTACAAGGAAGAAGGATAAGGAATCGTGTTTGAGAAGGCAAAGAAAGCATGTTTGAATATACTTGCTACAGTAGCCTGAAGTGAAAATAAAAACAGCTGATGTGAAATTTTGACTAGTCAAAATATCATATTCAAATTTTAAATTTAAATTTTAAATCGACTTGAATTAGCAACTTAAAATCTTGACCTCCTCGAGGCATGCTGCTAGGGGTTTATAATGTTAAACCCCTATTCCGAACACAATGAAAAAGGTTTCGAGTCCTAATTCGATCATATGGAGAAGATAGCTTTTGGACTCAGTTATTATATTAAATTTCCGATATGAACTTCAGCGCATTTATATATCATATGCTCACACAACAACTCCAATCACTACGTAAATTGAAATCCGATAAAAATACAATTTTACGGATCCAATGGAACTAGTTTCATCGAAATCCGAGACTGTGCCTCGGAAGGCTATTTCTAAATATCAATTTAAACGATATATTTCTAAAACCGAACGAATCACTTCCAATTTCAATTTAAAAGCTTTTATTATCTTCAGAACTATCAATATAAATTTTACAAACCCTTAAATTATTTTTAACAGGCTTAGAACTCCAGATTCAATAATTTACCCAGCTTCAAATTATTTAATTTAATAATTAAACCATCCAATAAATAGTGATATTTGGAATCCAAGTTAAACGTTAACATTTAAATATTTAAAATCAATTAAATATTCCGATTTCAAATGTCCAAAAATTCCGGGTCGTCGCATTCCTCCCCCTTAAAAGAATTCAGTTTACCTATTTTAAACTGAATTGCTAGTCATCCCCTTAAAAGAATTTTATCAACTCGCCATAACATATCTTTTATTAAAGACCCACTATTACTTCAACCAACTTCCCAAAACCTTCCATAGTTTCCAACAACATTATTTACTCCACTTATTTAAATTTAAATCCAAATTTAAATTATCAAAACTTTCGCAACAATTTTCTAACTCTCTAAATTTTCGAAAAAATTCGCCAGCGTCTCCTTTGCGCGGCTAGCTCGGTACAACTACAAAATGCCTCTAGAGGCCCTCAGATTTCAGATGAAAACAAAAGCCAAGTGGCTAGACTAGAAAATCATCAAATTTCATACAGAAATTTAAATACATACCTTTGCCGAGCAAATTTCAATTGATCTTCTGAAATCAAAACCAATTTTACTTTTCCTTTATAATACCTGTATATCCTACTAAGCAATAATGTTTAGCAGATTTCAAAATCATTTTATACATTCTTTACAAAATTTTCAATATTCACTCCATTTAAACCCGTACGATGTACCTATATCATTCGTACGCAATACCGAATCCGATCGCTTACTCGATCACACAATTTCATTTCCGAACTAGTATCGTCCACCCGACTTCCTAGTGCGGACTCAGATCTGGCTTCTTGATCAGAAACCGTCATTCTCCTTGCATAGCCACAAACTATGATGGAGAATTTCCAGAATGAATCAAAAATCCATATCCAGGGTTCGCCATCGAAAATCGAGTGAAAAATCCCAACTTGGATCAGTATGAATACCTCGAAATTCTATGCTCGAATCTAGATCAAATCACTATGCGAATAAAATAATATACGTACAACTTACGTATTTATCTCAATTGATTATTAGCTATATCAATTCTCTTTTATTCACATTATTTTGATTTCTATTTACTTATCCACAATTATCCCATTTCACAAATTTACTTAACCTCCATTCAAAAATTACTTGGTATATTTCCAATACCAAATTTGCTTAAGAATTTCACCATTCATTTCTTAAGTTTAATATAAGCAATTTATACACTCTTATATTATTACTTTACCACTTTAGCCTTTATATCCACCTATTTTAAACTGGATCTCCAATCCCATATGAATTCAGTTTACCTTCATCTCAAGCCATATTCAATTAATTATTATAACCAGTCCCACTACTAATTATTTAAATCCCAATGGATTTATTTCCAAACTCTAAATTATTTTCAGTCTACTACAATTAACCTTTCAAATTCACTTTATTACTTTGGTTTTTATCTATATTTATTCAATTTAGATCCTAATTCCAAATAGATTCAATGTGCTTCAATTTACTAATTTATCTCAATTTTCATTCATAGTTTCATTTCCAATTTTACTTAAATTCAACTCATCTTCAAACTCTGAATATTGAATTTCATCAACTATCTTCCATTCACAACTGGTTTATATCATTATTTAAATTAGTTCCACTACTAATTTATTTCAAATCTCAAACAATCTCTTATTTCCAAACTTTTTTAATTTTAGTTTACTTCGAATTAATTTTATAGCTTCACTTTATTTTACACATTTTAAATTAAATACCATCCTACATACAATTCCAATTCATTTGCTTACCCACCTGAATTAATTAGTTTACTCACTAATTTTATTTCGGCCATTTACTTTATTTAGTCCAATCCTGACTATCTTCCATCACATACAATTCAAATTAATTCCCAATATTTAGTTTCAATTCTATTAACTTACCAATTTTAAATTTAATTCTAATATTAAATTTCACTTCCATTTAGTTACAAATTAAATTAATTTGTTCATTCACAAATTTATTCCCAACTTAATAAATTTTATTTCAATGACCATTTCTCTTAGTTACTTAGACTTTCCTTAAATTCACCCTTCCAATTATATTTTAATTCAAAATTTTAACTTCTATAAATTTTCCATTTATTTAAATTCCATTGCTAACTTCTTTAAATTTACTTCAATTTATTAGCTTACCCTTCAGCTTATTTTGTTCTCACACTTACTTTTTATTTACTTTTTACAAGTTAATTTCATTTCAGGCAAATTTCCAAACTTATAGGTTTCCAAACTTGTTTATAACCCATAAACATTTTGAGTCAAATCTTCCAGAGTTCAAACCAATACTTAAACACTCAAAACATTTTAATCCAATTCCTGAGTCTTCAACAATCATTTAAGTATTTCAAAGTAATTTTGAAATCAATTATATCCAAAATCCTTTGCATTTCTAAAAGCAAACCCAACTTTTGCAAACAATTTCAATTTAAAAAAATTTGGTAGCAATTTCTCTCTTGGAAACTTGAAAATGAACATCGACGATGCTGTAGTCATCACCGAAGTTATTTTCCAGCGGTCGAAAAGAGTTCAATGCTTTTATCTCTTCAAAATATTTCAAATGTTTTTTCTAAATCCCAAATCTCTCTAGATTTCTAATCAAATCCAAAAATATTTCTTAAATAGTTCCCTTATTATTCTCCTAAGTTCTTTGAAAATCATGTCCAAACTCAAAAGGAACTAAATTTCCAAATTTTCAAACTTCAAAACTTTGATCCAATATATATTCAAAGATTACTCTGGAATTTTATCTCATCTTCAATTATAGGTCACATTTATAATTCACATTTATAAATCTCATTTTATAAATAAATTTATTTCCTTAACCTTTGGTTATATTTTCAATTTCTAGTTAAATTTCCACACAACAATGATAATAATTTAATATTATCATTCCTAACATCCAAGCCACCATATATTAGCTAAAATAGTTTACAAAAACTTTTCTTTTATATACAAAATAATTTGGGTAAAATTATTTCATTTACCCTACTTTTAAAACCATATTGTGTCGTTCTATCTTGTTCAAGAGTTTAGAAATCCCTATCGATGACATGGCATACCACATATCGACCAGAATCCATAAACACCTAACTGATAAATTGAAACAATATAAAAACAATTTTATATTCACCAACAAATACGCGCTCATATTTATTAATACACTCAAACTCGTTATAGAGTACTTACGGACTCTATTTCTATTGAGTAATCCCCACCGGAGCCAAGGTTATCACCAACCTAAGCTCTAATACCACATGTTACGGCACACATACCCGTACCCCTTGAGTCGACACTATTCTCCATCAATCAACTCAAGATGAACGGAAATACGAACCATTTGGGTTAAAGAAGAAGAGGTAGAAGAATAAAATAGAAAGCAACATCAGAATCTACCATCGCAGTAGAATAAAATATACTAGATAATAACAGATCTTTACACAAAGAAAACTATATCTGTTTTATACATACATCATCAGGATACATCATTAGAGTTCAACAACATCAATAACATACAACTGGACAGTCATATAAACTTGTCCTTAAAACTGAATACACAGCGGAATAATAATCAAGTACGGAAGTACGTATCGCCATCCAGCTCCACAGCATCATTTCCTGTAATCTATAATACTCGATCAGACCCGAGCATTATAGTTAAATAACACCCGAGTCAGTCTGGAATACCAACGTGAGAAAACCACACTCAAATTGATTATTATAGTTTCAAAATTTCTTTTGAAAACAAAAGCATCTCGTAAGACCACGCCATAAATAAACATGTCGGTTTTTTACCTTACGATAGCCAAAACACTTTTTATCAAAATCCTTTGATATTCTAAAAGTGTATATAGAAAGTAAAATAGAATCTAACTGAAATGCTTGCATCTCACGTTTCAGCAATAGTTGGGCACAATCAAAACTGTACAGGCACATAGGGAAAATGGATTTTCAACTAATGACTAGGCACTGGGTACCACCCGTCATAGTACCTGGTCTAGATCAGCGTACTAAGGATTACTCCCAATCCCCTGCAACACAATACCGGAATTACCCCTTACTGGATAATCCCGAGTACGATCACCCCATGGTTGGGATCAGCAACCGCACCACTAAGCCGAAATAAAAAGGGACATCTAGACCGGGATGACCTTACCCTAATGGGTGCTACGCACTTAGCCTTGCTGCATAACCCCTGATTTTCAGTCATTCCCGGTTGATGAGGCTCGAGACTGAGCGTTACCTTTTTAGAACATATCTCTTCGAATTCTCATCGCCCACTTGACGATGTTCTGAAAGCATTCATCCATACAAGTCCGTCCCGAGTTCGAACGGAACCGAAGGCACTACTCCTACTACATCCATTTTGGAATCTCCTCAGGATTAGTAGCGACTAGCCCTTGCACTTCACTGCTCCACCTTCCAATCCAAACACTTGTTTTCCACATGAAAACGTTCAAACCAGATCGAAGTGGTTTTTGAGAAATTAATCCCGATCCCAGTCTCTTCGAAACGATCAGCGCATTGACCAATATTGATAGTCGGATATTTAACTATCAATTATTCACAAACATCCATCATACATAAATAATGTGACGACCCGGAATTTTGAGCAATATCAATTTAATAATCTTTGATAATAATTAAATTGATTTGATCATTTTACATTATAATTTGACAAGTTAAATTTATTTCAAAGATTAATGATAACAATTTGTTTAATATCTATTAATATTTTCTTTGCAATATGAATAGGCAAGATTAAATTCTTTTGAAGTTAATAATATTTTGTTTCGAAAATATTTATTTTGGTAAATAAGAAGTTTTAATGTAATAAAACTTTATATTCAAATTGTAATATATATGAATGTATATATATTGTGATTTGATATTTGTTTTAAAATTTAATTTAGAAATTAACAAATTTAATATTAGAATGTTTCTATTTGAAATGTGTACATATATTTGTATATATATGTTTTAAATAGGAATTTTATTAATTTGAGTTTAATAAGTATTTCCAAACTTTATTTAGATATATAAATAGTTTTGAAAATTTGAAATGATAATTTGATTTAATGTCTTTGAAATGATATTTGAAATTTAAATTTTAAACAATAAAGTTAATTTCTTATTTTATAAACATATATTTTAGCTTTTGTTTTTAATAAGATAAAATTGTTTTAAAAATTTATATAAGGAGTTAAAATCAATTTCTCAAGTTTATAAACATATATTATATAATATAAATCAAAACTATAAGTTATTTGTATTCACATGCATATTTATTAAAAGATAAGTTCATAATATTACATAATTACTTACATATAACTTAAATAAATTTATAAATAAGAAGATAACATTTATTAATATTAATTAGATATTAAAACATTTGTTAAACATTAATTCAACAATAATAACACTTGTAAGAATATTAAGTTATGTAAGTTACATTTGTAAGAATATAAACCTTTAAAGAGACACATGTCATTCTCCTTAGTAATTAAGTTTTAAATTAAATTGTAAATAATAAAAGGAAAGGTTTTATTTTTCCAGCAAATTTTTCTCTTCATTTTGCAAAGATGAATTCAAATCTGAAAAGAAGAAAAAATGTAAATCAAAATACAAAATAAAGATCAAAATAAAAAAAATGCAAATCAAAAACAAAGATCTGAAAAGAAACAAATGCAAAAAACTGTAAATATGGAAAATGCAAATGCAAGATCACCATCAAAATTATCATCCAACTCAGAAATCAACTGCAAGTAAAACTTCAACAAATCTAGAAATTCAAACATGCAAGAGCTGGAATCAAATATTCAACATGCAAATAAAATTGAAGCCTGGAATATGCAGCTTCTGTTTTCTGGAAAAAATTTCAGGTGAGTAAATGGAACTTTTAAAAAACAGTTTTAATCCTGGGATTCAACTGTTTTTATGAATAAATGACTTGATGATATCTACAATATTTGAATTGAAATTTGATGCATGTGCGGATATGATGTTTGATTGCCTGTTGAGTGTGAATGTAGGTCCTGTGTGATGGAAACAGGGTGCAATTTCTTAATAAATTCAATAACTTCCTGTTGAATTCGATTTTGTTTGAAATATGTAAACAAAAGTTGTTTATAATCATGTAACTTTTTATCTAAAAATAGATATAGGTTTGAAAATGAAAGATTAGCTTAAAATCTTCAAATTTACAATTAAATGGAATTTGGGTCAAAAATTTTATGAATTAAATTTGTAGTTTTGATCTTAAAACTAGATTACATATAGTAAATCATGATTTTTACTGAACATATCATGATTTTCAGATTAGTTTTTAGTGAGAATTTAGGATTTTTCTGTTTTGGGCAAATTGCTTGAATCTCGGCAAACTACGGCGAATTGGATTTCGTCATTGATCATGAAGGTGGACTATAGATTGTGGATCATCAGAAAAATTCTATTTGAATTTATTGTTGATCGAGTTGACCATGAATTGAGTAAATAGGGTTTTGCTTCCTGTTCTTACTGTCACTGTTCATCTTGACTTCGCGACTTCGTGGGTAATCCGGAGGCTATCGCGAGGGGTTAGGGAGATGATGAGAAGTGAGATGAAGTTACGGTGATGGTGGCAAGGTCTCCGGTGAAGGGGATGGTCGACAGTGGGTAAATTTCTGGCTGCTGTGTTTCGAGTTGATGGGTTTGAGTGTTGAATTTTTTATTTTCGTTTGAATTTGGGTTTCTGGGTGTCGCGTTACAACGTTGGGATCGATGATGACTGGGTGGCGTCATGGAGGTGATCGCTGGTGGAAAGGTGGATGGTGCACGTTGCACGGTGCAAGGGATATCTGGAAGTATGGGTTCTGGAATGAGGAGGGAAGGAGACTCGAAGATGACATCGTGTTTGGTTGTGTGGAACTCGAAGCAGGAAGTTAGGTGGGAAGCACGGGGTGTTTTGCTGGTTTTACTCGGGGAAGTCACTGGGTTTTTGTGTAGCTTACTCGGGTTTTAGTGAGGTCACTCAAGTATTAGTATATTCTGGCTTTAGATCTAGGTGTTTAGTTGTTAATGCAAGAATATTTGATTTTAGGAATTAAGTTGTTAAAACAAAGGTTAAACAAGTTTCAAATTTAATTTGTTTTCAAAGTTATGTTTTAAAACAAGTTTATATATTTTAAAATATGGAAGTTTTTTTTAAAAAAAAAGTAGATTTTAAAATAAAATTTGTATTAAACTTTAATAAATAAATTTGGAAAGGATTTAAAGATTTAAAACTTAATTTAAATATGTTTGTTATAAATTGATTTCTGAATATTATATTTTATTTAAATAAAGTTTAATGATTTAGAATTTGATAATCAATTGTAATAAAGATTATCTTTAGTTATTTTGAATTTGATTTAATTAAGGATAAATACATTTGTAAAGATAATTGAGATAATTAAATTATTTTTAATTATCAATTTTTATTTGTTAATAAAAGATTTAATTAAGGTGATGTTTTCTTAATTAAGAATCTTTATAATATAATAAGTTAAGAATCATTTAATTAATTTTAAATGATTAAGTTAAATAGTTAATTAAGTAATAAAATTGTGATTAATTAAGATAATCACTTTGGATTAGTTTAACATAATTACTTAGGGAAGTAATTAAGTAAATAAGTGGTTAATTATTTGGGGTAATTAAGTAAGAGATAATTACTTTATTAAAAGTAATTAAGTAAATGTGATTAAGAGTTAATCACTTTAGTTATTAATTAAAGACTAAATTAATAATTGGTTAAAGGTTTAAATTATTTGATTAATGATTAATTAATAAAAGAATTAAGAGTAATAAATTAAGTGATTAATTACATGTTAAAGTAATAAATTAAGAAAGAAATTTGAATAATGAAGTAATCATTAATTAATGAAAATAATTAATTAATTGTTAATTTATAATTTAAAGAATGATTAGTTTATAATTAAGTTTAATTACTAAATGTAATTAAAGTAATTAATCAAAGGTGATTAATTAAAAATAATTAATTAATTATGATTAATTAAGAGTAATTAATCAAGTATGATTAATTAAAGGTGATTAATCAAGTGTAACTGATTAAAGGATAATTAAGGAATAATTATCAGGATAATTAAAGAATAATTAATCAAGTTCGATTAATTTAGAAATAATAAAAAGGTAATTACTTAGTATAATTTTAAGTAATTAATCAGGATGATTAATTAAGATGGTAATTAAGTAAGAATTACTTAAAGAAATTAAGTGATGATTAATCAGGGAAGATTAATTTAAATGGAATTAAGTAATGTAAGTTAATTAATTAATTTGTAATTATTTAATGAATAAGAAGTTGGATTGAAGAAAATCCAAGTATTTAATTTAAGGATTAATTAAATTAATCAAGTTTGAATCAAACTTGTTTATGATTGATTAATGATTGAATGATATATCATTGGAGGAGTAAATGATATTGGTTGTTGCCCTTTATTGATGGGTGATGATGTGAATATGCTATATCCGATTGTGATATATATGCTGCTTTGTGATATGTATGGATGCATGTGATAATAGATGATTATCTATCTGTGTAATATGAATACATCCATTTATGTTAAGTGATATTTTCTGAAATATCTATTGTTTAAATCCCTTAAGTACAACTTGGACATTAAAATGGCGTTTGGTTTCGGTGAGACCGGGATCGGGTTTCCATATTTGGATATCCGAAAACCACACCGTTTCCAATTAAACGTTAAGTCGTTAATCCAAGTGGAGCAAGTGAAAACTCGAGGTGTAAGGGCTATACGTCAGTATAACTCTGTGGGTGATTCCGTAATGAGTTTGACAGAATAGTGCTTATAGATTCGAGATGGTGATTCAGAGTGCAAGGGCTATGGTCGTTGACTTTGAGGGTGATTCCAAAATGAGTGCAACGAGATAGTGCCTTCGGTTTCGTTCGAACCCGGAACGAACTTGTATGGATTGAATGCTTTCAGCACATCGTCAGGCGGACGATGAGCATTCTAAGATAATTGGTCCTATAAAGGTAATCGCAGCCTCAAGCCTCATCAACCGGGAATGGCTAAAACAGGGGAGGTGCAGCAAGGCTTCGTGGGTCGCTCCCACTGGAGAGCGAGATGCATCCCTGTCTAGATGTCCCTTTTTATTTCGGCTTTGTGGGCAGTTGGAACTGCAGCCAACTGCGGGGTGGTCTTGTTCGGGACTGTTCAGTAAGGAATGGTTCCGGCCTTGTGTTGCAGGGGATGAAGGGAGTAATCCTCGGTACGGTGATCTAGGCCACGTACTGTGACGGGCGGTACCCCAGTATCCCTGCCATTGATGGAAACCCATTTTCCCTACGAGACCCTACGGTTTTGTTTGTATTACCCACTTTTTTGGCTAGTAGCTGGAATTTAATAGATGTAACAATTTCGGCTATTTCATATTTACTTGAAAACCCTAGACACTATTATAATATCACTGGATTTCCTATCAAATGTTTTGGTTAGCGTAAGGTAAAAACTTTTCCATGTTTATGTGTGGGAATTCTTACGTGATACCTTTCTTTCAAAGGATTTTCTAAAGTTAAGCAATCTTAAACCGTTTACTCACACTAGACCCCTGTCTGACCCGAGTGTTTATTTTCTGTTTATTTAAACTCTTGGGTACTCATATTATATATGAGTAGTCAAGTGATTCAGGTTATCTCTTGACGAAATCTGGAGGAGCTATGGAGCAGGAGGCTTCAGCGTGTAGATATATAGTTAGAGTTTCCGCTGTGTGTTTTTCTGTATGATGTCTTGTATTGTATTAGACAGAAATGCTATAACTGTCTAAATTGAGATGTTTAGTTGTGTACTCTGATGTATATGATACCATGTATATGTTCTATATTATATTTAAATCGTTCCGCTGTGAGATTCTGATGTGTTGTTTTCTCTTTCTTCTCTTTCTTTTCTTTTTCTATCCCTTTCTTTCTTAATTAGTGATGCGATTTTCCGGGAGTGGAAAGTTGGGTCGCTACAAATAATTTCCCCAAATTATTTATTAATATCAAAATATATTCACAAGGTATATTTCTGTTTTCAACCCTTTTGAAAACAATTTTCAAACCATTTTCCTCTCAAAGAATGCATTCCTCAAATATTTTCTACTTCCACTGAAATCATCAAGTACAAATCTTTAGATTTTTAAAATAATTTTAAAAACACTTTATTATAAAATATCCTTTAAAACATTTAAATTAAAAACTACTTCAATACTTTATTAAAAATATATACTATAGTAATATTTGAAAATGAGGTTACTTTATAAAATATAAAAATAGATTTTCTCTTTTTAAAACAAAATACCAAGTCACCTTTAAATAATTACTATGATAATAGATTTGAAAAATACTTACTTTAGAATTTAAACATTTAGAAATAATAAATGTTCTAAAACATGCTTTTTAAAACAACATTAAAGCTTTTAACTTATATTTAAAAATTTACTTTGAAAACGTACTTGGCTATCTAGGGAAATACGCTTTCCTTCCACATCTTTTTAAAAATAAATCACTATTTATTTTTAAACAAATTTACCTATTCCTTTAATAAACTCCTACCGTGAATTTATTCATCCAAATATCCACTGATACATTACTTTATTTTTAAAATCCCAGTTTACAAATGTCATAGTCACATTTCCCATTTAAAACTCCAATTTTAAACACTTAAATCAATTTTCAAATTGATTTCCAAATTACTCCATTTTAAAATAAATTCCTTTACCTACTCATTTATTGACTTTAGATTTTTATTCCTTAATTATGATTTAAAATCTTTTAACTGAAAACACCAATTTCAGATTTTCCAATTTTTCTTCTTTATTCTTGCAAATAAATTCAAACCTTAGATTTTATAATAAATTCTTTATTTCTTGATATAACATCACTTAAGGTTAAAATTCATTATTTCTCTGATTACTCAAAATCCCTTTTTTATACCTGGTATTTATCAGGATTTAAAAATCACTTTTATTCCTTTCCAATTCATCCTTATTTTTATTCTATAATTATTTCACTTCAAAATTTACTCTTATATTTCTCTTTAAAAATCCAATTCTAAATAATTTGATGCCTTAGTGTACCGAAATATATTAAATCAAACCATGGTATTCAATATTCCAATTATCAATATAATTCATCACAGCATGTCAAATAATCATAACACAGAATTATTAGAACAATCTAAATAATTTTGAGGAATCCAGTTAGATCCTTCCAACCTGTTTCCCTGCATCCATAGATGTTAGCACAATATAAAATACAAATTCCACTTCGAGGTGGAATATCACGGTATATTGGTCTTAAATATAATATTATCCGCTATTATGCGGCGCATTGGGTCTCATCCGCTATATAATGCGGGAATCAATCATTCCAATATATACTATGTACTATTATATAATATAGCACATCAACTTAATTCAATCATTCAACCAATTATTTAAATTTTACCATTTAAATTTAAATAGCAATCCAGTGAGATTTACTCACCTTTGATTTTTATTTGCAACCCATTTCCATTCCGGCTTGTTTCTTTACAACATCAAACCTTGTACAAACAATTATACAATTCATTAATGTTCCATATTATCAAATAACCAATGTTTCGTTTGGTAATTTCAATTATCTAATGATTTTATTTTAAACCAATTTCTTTTAATAAATTTATTTAATAAAAATTAAATTTAAAACTAATTTCCTCTTAAATGAATTAACCAAGAAAAATTTAGTTTAAACAATTTTTCCTTTTTAAAAAAATATCTTTTAGTAACTAAAAGTAATTAAATAAGTTAACCAAATAATTTAACCACTATAATAAATTAGTAAATTGTATTTTGTTTTTATTTTCCATTTTTTTCAAACTACATATTAAAATAAGCTATATGGGTTTTTTTAAATAAAAATCTCATCTTTATATAAACCCTACAACATTTACGCTTCCTATATTTTCTCAAAATCTTACATATACATATATTTATTGTTTCCCATATATATACATATATATTTAATTTAAAACAGAATAGTATTTCGCCTTGCTGTATTTATATTATTATTATTTTTGAACAAGTTAAAATATTAACGAGTTAACAACTTATACTTTTTCACAAAAAATTAAATGCTCAGAAAAGAAAGAACGAAGAAAAAAACAGAGGTTGCCAGCAAGAGGCCTGATCAACGATGGCGACTCTACCTCCTCACTCGTCGAAGACGAAGACCACCTCGTCGCCCACCCTACCACGCATGTTCGAGCCACACCATCGCGACTCCGAACCCTTCCTTACCTCACCGTCGAACGCAATCGCGCCTTGTAACTCCCTGCTCTAGCTCAACCCCGCACCCCAAAATCGAACGCGCCTTGCCATAACAGGTCGCAACCCCTTATCTCCCCTGCTGTAGAAATTGCTGCGTCTCCACCACGAGAACTCTGCCCTTCGCTGCTTCGTCGAGTTTGCCAACATCACGAGATTCGACCCAAAATGCATGTGCACCTGGTGCTAGACGAATCGAGTGAATTTGATTATTATTTTTGGGGCACGGATTTGATTCGAATCCAAATTAGAAGAGAGAGAGAGAGAAATTCGAACGAAAGGAGGCGCGATAACTTGTTGGGAAGAATTGGACGCGACCATTTTTTGACTTCTTATTTTAATTTTCATGTCTGAAATTTTGGGAGAGGGGAATGATTTATTAGAACGAAAAAGAAGATGGTTTGCTATTTCTTACGGCCATTTATTTTTATGAACATGATTTTGAAATTTGAAGATGGGAGCACAGCCTCGTGTCTAAAAGGAAGAAGGATAAGGAATCGTGTTTGAGAAGGCAAAGGAAGCGTGTTTGAATATCCTTGCTATAGTAGCCTAAAGTGAAAATAAAAATAGCTGATGTGAAATTTTGACTAGTCAAAATATCATATTCAAATTTTAAATTTTAAATTTAAATTGACTTGAATTAGAAACTTAAAATCTTGACCTCTTATCGAGGCATGCCGCTAGGTGTTTGTAATGTTAAACCCCTATTCCGAACACAATGGAAAAGGTTTCGAGTCCTAATTCGATCATATGGAGAAGATAGCTTTTGGACTCATTTATTATATTAAATTTCCAATATGAACTTCAACACGTTTATATATAGTATGCTCACACAACAACTCCAATCACTATGAAAAAATGAAATCCGATAATAATACAATTTTACGGATCCAATGGAACTAGTTTCATCGAAATCCGAGACTGTGCCTCGGAAGGCTATTTCTAAATATCAATTTAAACGATATATTTTTAAAACTAAACGAATCACTTCCAATTTAAATTTAAAAGCTTTTATTATCTTCAGAACTATCAATATAAATTTTACAAACCCTTAAATTATTTTTAACAGGCTTAAAACTCCAGATTCAACAATTTACCCAGCTTCAAATTATTTAATTTAATAATTAAACCATCCAATAAAAAGTGATATTTGGAATTCAAGTTAAACATTAACCTTTAAATATTTAAAATCAATTAAATATTTCGATTTCAAATGTCCAAAAATTTCGGGTCGTCACAAGTACCTCATTCGTTTCTCCTTTCACCTTTCCTACAGTTACCAAACCTTCACCCTACCGATGAACCAGCTCCTCTTCCTTCTCCTTTAGGATCATAGGTATCTTGGGTAGACTGTTAGTCTTAGTTTAAGTCTGGGTTTCCTTAGAAGTTTCTGTTAACTCGCCAGACGAGTCACTATCTTTCTCTTCATTATCATCATCGTCGTCGTTAGAATGGCGAGAGGTAGAAGCTAAGGGAGCCCAAGCTTTAGAGCGAGAAGAGGCACTAACAAACCCAACTAATCTCCTGGGATGTAAAAGCCTACATCAGCAAAGATTCTCGTTAGTGAGAAGAAATCTGATCATGCGCTCTCGAGCATCGACCGCGTTAAGGGCACTAATAATAGGCCCTAGCACTGGATCTTTGTTAATCCTCAGGAGAACTGTAAAATAATAGACGATCACTTAGAAAAAATTTTACCAGCTAAAGGAAATTCTAGGCCAAGTGAGAGAAACTTACCCTTCGTGGTCCATAGACGAGCGAACCCATTGGGACATTTGACAAAAAAAATGAATTTTGAATAAGGGGATCTTGCTAGGAAGATCGAGTACGAGCTTTCGACCGCGTTGCACCTCAATGTAAACAAGAGATGGGTAAGCCTTCCTCTTTTTAAATAGCAGAAGATACTACATCTCGGTAAAGTTCATAGCGCGATAAAGCATTTGCACAGACTGAACGTATAAGAAGGTTAGCATGGAATAACTATTCGGGAGAATCTAAAATGGGGCCATCCCCATATTCTGATGGGTCGCTATCGGAAAATGATTAAACAAGAGCACCACACCATACATGCACATGTAGCGATGGCAGGCCACATATCTAGAAGGCGGCCGATGAGCGAATTGACCTCTTTGATGGAAAAAGTGCACCGCCATTGGAAGCTGTACTACGAGAAAAATGCTTCACAATGCCCTATGTGAAGAACCGAAGAGGCTTTCTTCGGAGGATCCAGCAGAAACCTGAAGTTCGGAGGGGTGCGATCGATAACGGGGCCAACTGGAATCATATGGCCATGCTGTCCTGAAGTTATGGAGGTAGCAAGTCCAGTCAGGATCGACGAGGACTCCGCTTCGAAAGCAGGTGAACTTCCCTCGATTGATATACGATGGTGAGATTTACGTGTCATTCAATTTAAGAAATCTTGTATTCAAAGGTGCGCATAATTTTTAAACTATAAACCCTTAACATGGATGATACTTGGAAATCGGGAAGATGATCAACATTTATTAGTCACCAATTAGACTGTAATTATTAATCGTGAGTGTGTGTAATGTGTAATCTATGTGAGAACGATGTAGCATCTTGAACACCGCGATTGGATAATTCCATATAGATGGCTCACTCTTACCAAGAAAAGCAATCTAGCTATTAATATCATTTCTTCTACACTTACCCATTATCGATCAACAATCGATAACCCATCCGTTGTCCGAAGTGAGATGGAAAGCTCTTCCATTCTAAGAACACTTACCGTGCAATAACAAGACTGGTCCAAATCAAGCGACTGTAAGTTAACGGGTTCGAATCAGGAAAGAAATTATTAATATAAGTTGATTTTAGCTTTATGGAAGAAGATAACAACCTAAGATGCATACAAGACGTCATCCCAGGTTATTATCACCTCCTAGAAAAACGAAAATCAATTCGCAAGAACCAATGCCGAGATCAATTGCATGACTCGATGCTAGTCAGTTCTGATTTTGTGGATGGAAACAACAAGGCATTTCAACTACCGGGGCAAAACCCTAGTTTCATTCTGTGAAAATCAAAAACTTGATTAGCTATTCCCTTCCACAAAATGTTAATTAACTCGAATCTTTAACCAAGTCCTTCACCGACGCGACTCCATCATAAATCAATCATGATATTACAAACTAACTTCACCAACCCTCGTAATTGAGAAGAGTGATGATAAGGTCCTCAATCCAAGATAGCTTGAACCATGGTGCTTTGGATCGACAATGATTGGATCGATGAAGGCTTGGGGCAGGCGAAGTCACTTCAGAAGCTCCTCAAGATGATGGTTAGCGATGCTTGAAGGCGGAGGTTGATGATGGTGTTCTCGTGGTAGCAGTGGTTGAATCGGCTAGGGTTTGGTGCTATTTTGATCGGCTCGGCTCGAAAATAGACAACGGGGGAGTGATGGTCTGATCCTATATGTAAAAAAAAGGAAGGAAAGCAAAACCGAGAAAATTTGCTAAGTACTTAGGTCGGTACCGATCCGGTCCAACTGAATCGGTACCTATCCAAATTATTTCCCTTATATGGCCTTAAACTTTCCAACTTTGCGCAAGTTAATGATGGTATTCATTCTAGAAGTTATCAAGTTAAGATCGCTCTATGGTAATGACTAATGGAGATTCCTACTAAGGAATAAATAACATGTGGAATGTTAAACGCAGTTACTCAAGGAAGTTAGGTATGCCCAATAAAGCTCCATGAAATAGCACCCGTAAGATGAATAATTCTAGAGCACACTTTGTTCCCAACTGTAGCATGCTTTGATTGATAAATGTAATCGAGTTTTTAACCCAGCTATTAACAAAATTTATGGTCAACACCCTAAAGAATCCAAGTAGACGAACTTAAGGTGAAATGGTTGTATGTAGAGCCTATAAGAAGGATAGTAGAGCCCTTGGAAATGGGATAGGAGTCTTGATTCCGTAAAACATGACCTAGTCGAAAGGTCAAAATGTAAATTAGGTTTCGACCCCGTCGATAGGATCCGAGGCAGGGCAAATGAATTATTCCTGTCGTAAAACTTATAAAGGAGGGGTTCCGACCCTGTTGGAAGGTAGAGGAGCCTAATTCCTTGTAAGAATTATTAACCAGAAAAATAGATTTCGATCCCATCGAAAGGTTGGTAGAATGAGGGTTTCGAACCTGACTATAGGTTATTCAGTAGATCAAGAATGATTTGGCTTTGTCGAAAGGCTAAAGAAAGATAGGTTTTGTAACAACCCGCATATTTAACGATTTTATATTTAAATGTTTTATTTAAATATAGTGTCGTAGTCAAATTTTTAGGTCCGAAGTGTTGCTTTTTGCAAATGGCCAAATTAGGACTCGAAACCACCTCCATTGAGTCCAAAATGGCGTTCGCGATCGTTTTGAGTATAAACTTTGATATGTTTGAAGTAAGTTGAATTTTGCTACTTTTTCTAGTTGGGTTTTGGGTTTGGGTTCAGCCCACTAGCTAATTAAATACCCTAGCTCAGCCCATCTCTTTCCATTCACTCATTTTTACCTCCAAACTTAAGCTAAAACTGAAAATAGGGGAAATGAAGAGGAATTAGAAATTCCAAGCCCTAGTTTCTTCTTGCAACTTGAATTCTTGCTCCAAAATCAAAGAGAAGCTATTGGTAAGCCTTTTCTTCATCTTCTCTAACTCTTCTCCTCTTCAATTTCAGAAGTTTCCTAAACCTAATTTGGGGAAATATGTGTTTTATTCTTAGATTGAAGCTTGTAGGGTTAAAGTGAAGAGTAGTTAGTCTCCTTCTTGTGTTGTGCTTCTCATCTTTGTTTGTGCGTAAAAAGGGTGAGTTTTGAACTCACATCTACTTCTCTTGATTTCATTGATGTTGGGTATGAATTCCTAACGAGTATTCATGTGCTATTGCTTTTGATTTGGAAAGGATTGGCATTCATTAGATAGGGCAGGAAGTGCAGGAATTTAGGGGCCGGCCGACCGAACTCAGGGTCCAGTCGACCGACCTGCTACCTGAGCACTTCCCTGCCTCTGTTTTGGAAGTGCAGGAATTTAGGCTCCGGCCGACCGACCCAGGAAGTCCGGTCGACCGACCTGCTACCCCGAGCACTTCTCTGCCTCTGGTCCAGCCGACCGACTCAGGAAGTTCGGTCGACCGACCTGCTCCTATTTTTCCTGTTTTGCCTATTTTTGCTCATTTTAATTGGTTTTCCAAATTTTATCAATTCAAGTTGGTTCTTAGTGGTTGTTATTGCATCTTTGGCGTTGATAACTTATTTTTGACTTCATTCACGGGTTTTCATAAATAATCCCTCTAAATCGTATTAAAAGCTCCCTTCTCCAATTCATAAATTCTATTTAAAACACACACAATTTCGCACTCCGAGCGAAGTGGGAGGAGAATTAAATGATTAGATAAAACGCGTGCAATGAACACGTGCGTTTATCTTTTCAATTAATTCCCAATCTATTCGTTTGAACGTTTTGACCTTTGAGTCTGGTTTACCGATGAAACGAGGTAAACTTTGTACTGCTTTGAGTGTGAAATTAACTAACAGATAGTAAACCGTTTAGTGCGAACGAGTGGTTATGGGACTCACGTTACCACTTTTCGGATTCCTTTTCGAGAGTTGTGACACATTCTGCCAGTTAGTGGTGTCCAGTACTGGGCCTCCGGACCTTCACCACTACGGTTTGTTGCCTTTGGGATAGTGTCTTCGGACTGTCTCCTTCAGGTTTGTTGCCTTCGGGTATGTTGCCTTCGGGTTTGTACGTTCGGGTTTGTACGTTCGGGTTTGTGCCTTCGGGTTTGTGCCTTCGGGTTTGTTGCCCTAATAGTGTCACTTTCGGAGTTGGTCTTTATGAGCCGCTTGAGTGATATTTGGGTTTGGAGCCTTCAGGCTTATGGATCCTTGTTTATACAGCACTGAGCACATGCAATTTTTTTTGATGTTTCATTGATATGTATATTCCCTAGGTATCGCCCTTCGGTGTTGGTCTTTTTGAGCCGCACGATATGTAGCGATTACCTTGTGGAACTTGTGTTACCTTCATTGGTATTTGTTATTGCCTTTTTGGCTTGTTTTAGGATATTCATATCCTTTGTTTGTTGTGTTGCCAATGATATGAGGCTTGTTATGATATGATTCATCTTTTGTTAGATGATTGTGTTATCTCTTTTAGAGATATTTGTTATACATTGTGACCTTGCAGGGTATTGTTGTTCAGTTTATCTAACAGATTTGTTTAGCTAGACTGACCCATATATTTTATACTCGGGTCAGACCGAGATGTTTCAGGTTAGGTGCTTTTGGACCTAGCCTATTTTGCTTCCACATGGTCTATTCCGCTAGCTTCTTTTTGTCATAGATTTTTGTGTATTCCTTTTTATTGCAACTCTGATATATGTATTATTTTGAATTCATCTGTATATTGTGGTTTGCTATACCACTTGACATGTATCAGTTTGTAAACTCTGTTATGTATCAATGTATGTGTATATGATGATCTACTGTTATGTGATGTATATTACATTTGAGTTGTTATATTCTGTTCTGATAGATCCTCCCACCACCTATGGTTTTGTTTTAAGTATTCATTGGGTATGTTGACCTGCTTGGTATGTCTATTGTCGATGTATTCAATAGGCAGTTAGAGCAAGGCTATAGATGGTCGCTCCTAACCAGCCTTATTCTCCGTGTTAGTTGATGGCATTACCCTGTAGTGTCCTTGGCTAGCGTGGGTATAGAGGTGGGGCGTCATAGCTTGGTATCAAAGATGAGTTTAGAACAAAGTATGACAAACACAGAATAGATGCACATATTACGGTACATCAATGCGTATAAGTGATACAAATCTTTGAACCATCGTGCCTCTATATTTCTTTTGTGCCCTGCTGGTAGATAGAATGTGGGAATACGTCTAGGAATGCATTTAGGTTCTGTGGTATTCCATCTTGAATTATCTACCTTGTGAATAATCTTGTTCTTATCTTACTTTCAGCATATGGCTGGAAGAGGCAGAGGACGACGTTCGGATGCTGGGCAATCCAATGGCTCACATCCGGATGGCGTTTATATGTCTGTCGATCAGTTTTTGGAGTTGTTTAGGAGCACTCAGCCTCCAATTCCTCCTCGACTATCTCCACCTCGCAAGTCTGCCTTTTCACGTCAGTGTAGTGATTTTTCTCATCTTGGAGGAAAGCCGTTTAAAGGCTCCGAGTCTGTTCTTGAAGTGCAAGCTTGGTTTTGCACGTGCGAGCGTATCTTCTCTCGTATGGATCTTTCTGACCATGATAGAGTTCTTGTAATTTCTAGCTTATTACAAAGGCATGCTCTTGATTGGTATGAGCTTCTTGTAGCCGAAATTGATGAGTCTACTCTTTCTTGGACTCAGTTTCAGAGACGATTCGAACTCAAGTTCGTTCCTGAATCTGAAAAGTTCTATTGACCCGTCGCTTCCTTGAGTTGAAGCAAGGGAAATCTTCTATTTCTGAGTATGTTGCATCATTCGAGGCTTTATCTAAGTATGGTCTTGAATTCATTAGCACTTCTTATAAGAAGAATCTGAAGTTTGTTTCTGGTCTTAAGAAATATCTTAAGAAGTCTTTGTTGCTCCAGCTTAAGCTTTCTTTTGAGGATTTGGTGGATTCTGCACTTCATCTTGAAATCGTTGAGAAGGAGTGTGATAGTGATGTTGAGGTTTCCAAGAACCCCAACAAGAAGCAGTTTCCATTTCAGAAGTCCAGGTCTTTTCCTTCCAAGAAGAAGAAGACTGGTAGTTCTAGCTCTCAGTCTCAATCTTCTGGAACACCTTTCATTCGAAAGTGTTTCAATTGTGGTTCTCCTGATCATATGATTTGAGCTTGTTCCAAGCCTCTCTTCTGCCGTTATTACAAGAAGGAAGGACATCATGTTTCCACTTTCCCTACTGTACCGGCTGGTGCCAAGTCTAGCAAGCTTTATGCTGCTAAGGCTTTTGAAGGTCCTTCTCAGCCCAAAGGTATATCTCCATCTATTTTGGAAGGTTCTATTTTATTTCATGACCATAGTACAAGTTTTTTCGATACGGGTGCATCACATTCTTTCGTATCGAAGAAGCTCATCGATGATTTGTCTTTGGATGTTTCTTGTTTGGTTACTTCTTTAAGGATTGCGAATCCTATTAGGGGATCCACGACCCTTAGTATGCTTTGTGATAATGTTGAGATTGTTTCATAAGCAGATCTTCCCCTCCACATCAATCACGAGTTTCTTTTTATTCCTATCGTATATTGTCGTAACACCCTTAATGCTTGGTTTTGAAAAAGACTTTTCATGTCATTCCCATTTAGGTCCGATTCGGATTCCTCCGTTGTTTCCTTTTCCTTCCGCACCTTTTCCTCGAAATGAGAAAGAAGATGGTACACTCGAATTGTATTATTTAAGTGCTTATTGTTTTCCAAAGATCCTACTTCTACAATTGGTAGGTCACCGGGTTATTCAAATAAGTTGTGTTTTCCGTGGTTTTCCCATGTTACAACTTCCGTACCAATTCGATCGATCCGGAATGGATCGGTTAAACATTCTATTAGGGAGCCTGGTCTTGACTCTTCTGTGTGGTATTCATTCTTGTTCGGCTCTTGGAATCACATCCTGGCTAGTGAGATATGATGCCAGGATTATTTATTCGGAGAGAATTTTGTATCTTCGACATCCGGATTCGCCTACTCAGCTATCACTTGTTCTTCGGGATGTGGATAATTTTGAAATGGCTTTATGTTCTCTTAACTCGCGAAATGATGATGATATATCTCGTATTCCTATTGCTTGTGACTTTTCTGATGTTTTTGAACCTGTTTCGGGTTTGCCACCCAAGCGGGCAATTGAGTTCCGCATTGATCTCATTCCAGGCGCGCAGCCAGTTAGTCGTCCTCCCACGAGGATGTCTACAAAAGAAAATGAGGAACTCAAGAAGTAGCTTTTAGAGCTTGAGTCCAAGCAGTTGATTCAGTCCAGTTTTTCTCCGTAGGGATCCACGATCGTCTTCATGAAGAAATCCGATGGAACTCTTAGGCTTTGCATTGACTATCGCAAGCTTAACGAGTTAACCATTAGGAATAGGTATCCATTTCCTAGGATCGACGATATGTTCGATCTATTGAGTGGTGCTAAGGTCTTTTCTCAGCTTGACCTTGCCATAGGTTTTCATCAGTTACGAGTCGCGGAGGATAGCATACCTCTTACCGATTTCCGCACTCGTTATGGTTCTTTTGAGTGGCTCGTTATACCGTTCGGGTTGACGAACGCTCCTGCTTTCTTTGTTGATCTCATGAATCGGGTATTCCGGGAATATCTCGATAAGTTCGTCCTTGTGCTTATTGATGATATCCTTATTTATTCTAAGTCTGATGCTGAGCATGCTAATCACTTAAGAATTGTCTTGAGTACTCTCCGTCACCATCAGCTTAGAGCCAAATTCTCCAAGTGCCATTTTTGGGAGAATAGGGTTAAGTTCATAGGCCATGTCGTATCTTCCGATGGCATTTCTGTCGTTCCCTCAAAGATCGAAGCCATCCAGAATTGGAAGAGGCCTGAGAATGTTCATGAGATTCGTAGTTTCCTTGGATTGGCAGGTTATTACCGTCGGTTCATTAAGGATTTTTCCCATGTTGTGCTTCCTCTCACCAGCCTTACTCGGAAAGGCATTCGTTTTATTTGGTCCGACAAGTGTGAATCTTCCTTTCAGACATCGAAGGAACTTCTCACCAATGCTCCTATTTTGGTGGTTCCCAAGGGGAATCAGGATCTTGTTGTCTACATCGATGCTTGTGGTAGTGGTCTCGGTGCTGTTCTTATGCAGAAGGATCGGGTAATTGCTTATGCTTCTAGGCAATTGCGTTCGAATGAAGTTCGCTATGCCACTCATGATCTTGAGTTAGCCGCCATCGTCTTCGCCTTGAAGATTTGGCGACACTACTTATTAGGTGAACGCTTCATTCTCTATACCGGTCATAAATCCTTGAAGTATTTGTTTACGCAGAAGGAACTCAATATGAGACAACAACGTTGGCTCGATTTCTTGCCTATTATGACTTTGATATCCAGTATACCCCCGGAAAGGGTAATCGTGTTGCTGATGCGCTTAGTCGCAAACATTCGGCTGTTATTTCCATGATGCTTGCCAAGTGGGACATTCTTGAGACTCTATCTTTTTGTGAAATTTGTGATCGAGGTTCATCTTCTGATTCTCCTATTCTATTATTTAGTTTAGGAGCTCGACCCATTTTGTTGGATCGTATTGCCGATGCTCAGCGGCGTGATCCTGATTTGTTGCATCTTATTCAACTTTGTGAGTCTGGATCCTGTGATGAGGCGTTGCGGAATTTCAGCATTGATTCTCATGGGTGTCTTCGCAAGAAGAACCGTCTTTTTGTGCCTTCTGATTTTGCACTTAGGCATGACATTCTTGATGACTTTCACCGTTCTAAGTATACCATTCATCCTGCTAGTAGTAAGATGTATGCGGATGTGTGTCGTTTTTATTATTGGGAAGGCATGAAGCGCGATGTGGCGAGTTATGTGAGTAATTGCATAACCTGTCAGCGTATTAAGGCCGAACATCAGCGTCCTTCGGGTCTTCTTCAGCCTCTAGAGATTCCATTGTGGAAATGGGATCAGATTTCTATGGATTTCATTGACGGCCTACCTCGTTCGAGATCAGGCCATTCTAGCATTTGGGTTATTGTTGATCGCCTCACTAAGTCTGCTTATTTTGTTCCTATTAAGTCTAATAGGACTGCTTTGCATTTGGCTAAGTTATATGTCAAGGAAATCGTGAGACTTCACGACGTTCCTAGTTCTATTGTGAGTGACCGTGATCCCTTATTCACGAGTCATTTTTGGAAGAGTCTTCAACAAACTTTGGGAACAAAGCATAATTTCAGCACAGCTTATCATCCGCAGTCTGACGGACAGACTGAACGGGTGAATCGTATCTTGGAAGATCTTCTCCGTATTTGTTTTTGATTTTGGTGGTAGTTGGGAGGATCACCTACCTCTTGCAGAGTTCTCCTACAATAATAGTTTTCAGTCTAATATCGGTATGGCTCCTTTCGAAGCTTTATATAGAAGGCCATGTCGATTACCTTCTTGTTTGTTGGAATCCGGGGAGAAGCTTATTCTTGGTCCAGATTTTGTTTGTGATTCTTCCAAGAAGATTGATCTTATTCGGTTGAGAATGAAAGAGGCACAAAGCCGCCAGAAATCCTACGCGGACAACCGTAGGAAGCCTCTCGAATTCTCAGTTGGTGATCTTGTCTTTGTTCGTGTTTTTCCTTTGAAGGGGGTTATGCATTTCAGTACGACTGGAAAATTGGCTCCTCGCTTTATAGGACCATTTTCTATTACTGAACGTATTGGCCCTGTGGCTTATAGAGTTTCACTTCCTGCTCATTTATCTGGCATTCACGACGTGTTTCACGTCTCTCAACTTCGAAAGTGTCTTCGGGAGTCGGATTCTGTTATTACTTCTCTTGATTTGCAAGAGCTTGAGGTCTCACCGGACTTATCTATTGTACAGTAGCCTATTCGCATACTTGACACGGAGGTGTGACACCTTCGAAACAAGGACGTGCCACCCGTTAAAGTTCAATGGTCCGCTAATCCTAATGCCTGTACTTGGGAAACCAGAGAGTATATCGAGCGATCTTATCCGGGTTTTCTATCTTTGCTTGGGAATGGTGAGAATATCTTTTCATCTCACTCTTATTTCCTTTTCTTTTGAATGTTGTATGTATGTAGTTGTTACAAGTATCGTCTCTAGGAATTGCGGGGAAGCAATTTTGTAAGGAGGGGAGATCTGTAACAACCCGCATATTTAACGATTTTATATTTAAATATTTTATTTAAATATAGTGTCGTTAGTCGGATTTTTAGGTCCGAAGTGTTACTTTTTGCAAATGGCCTAATTAGGGCTCGAAGCTACCTCCATTGAGTCCAAAATGGTATTTGCGATCTTTTTGAGTATAAACTTTGATATGTTTGGAGTAAGTTGAATTTTGCTACGTTTTTTAGTTGGGTTTTGGGTTTGAGTTCAGCCCACTAGCTAATTAAATACCCTAGCTCAGCCCATCTCTTTCCATTCACTCATTTTCACCTCCAAACTTAAGCTAAAACTGAAAATGGGGGAAAGGAAGAGGAATTAGAAATTCCAAGCCCTAGTTTCTTCTTGCAACTTGAATTCTTGTTCCAAAATCAAAGAGAAGCTATTGGTAAGCCTCTTCTTCATCTTCTCCAACTCTTCTCCTCTTCAATTTCAAAAGTTTCCTAAACCTAATTTGGGGAAATATGTGTTTTATTCTTAGATTTAAGCTTGTAGAGTTAAAGTGAAGAGTAGTTAGTCTCCTTCTTGTGTTGTGCTTCTCATCTTTGTGTGTGCGTAAAAAGGGTGAGTTTTGAACTCACATCTACTTCTCTTGATTTCATTGATGTTGGGTATGAATTCCTAACGAGTATTCATGTGCTATTGCTTTTGATTTGGAAAGGATTGGAATTCATTAGATAGGGCAGGAAGTGCAGGAATTTAGGGGCCGGCCGACCGAACTCAGGGTCCGGTCGACCGACCTGCTACCTGACCACTTCCCTGCCTCTGTTTTGGAAGTGCAGGAATTTAGGCTCCGGTCGACCGACCCAGGAAGTCCGGTCGACCGACCTGCTACCCCGAGCACTTCTCTGCCTCTGGCCCAGCCGACCGACTTAGGAAGTTCGGTCGCCAGACCTGCTCCTATTTTTCCTGTTTTGTCTATTTTTACACATTTTGATTGGTTTTCCAAATTTTATCGATGCAAGTTGGTTCTTAGTGGTTGTTATTGCATCTTTGGCTTTGATAACTTATTTTTGACTTCATTCACGGGTTTTCATAAATAATCCCTCTAAATCGTATTAAAAGCTCCCTTCTCCAATTCATAAATTCTATTTAAAACACACACAATTTCGCACTCCGAGCGAAGTGGGAGGAGAATTAAATGATTAGATAAAACACGTGCAATGAACACGTGCGTTCTTCTTTTCAATTAATTCCTAATCTATTCGTTTGAACGTTTTGACCTTTGTGTCTGGTTTACCGATGAAACGAGGTAAACTCTGTACAACTTTGAGTGTGAAATTAACTAACGGATAATAAACCGTTTAGTGCGAACGAGTAGTTATGGGACTCACGTTACCACTTTTCGGATTCCTTTTCGAGAGTTGTGACACATTCTTCCAGTTAGTGGTGTCTAGTACTGGGCCTCCGGACCTTCACCACTACGGTTTGTTGCCTTTGGGATAGTGTCTTCGGACTGTCTCCTTCAGGTTTGTTGCCTTGGGTATGTTGCCTTCGGGTTTGTACCTTCGGGTTTGTGCATTCGGGTTTGTTTCCCTAATAGTGTCGCTTTCGGAGTTGGTCTTTATGAGCCGCTCGAGTGATATTTGGGTTTGGAGCCTTCGGGCTTATGGATCCTTGTTTAAACAATACTGAGCACGTGCAAATTTTTTGATGTTTCATTGATATGTATATTCCCTAGGTATCGCCCTTCGGTGTTGGTCTTTTTGAGCCGCATGATATGTAGCGATTACCTTGTGGAACTTGTGTTACCTTCATTGGTATTTGTTATTGCCTTTTTGGCTTGTTTGGGGATATTCATGTCCTTTGTTTGTTGTGTTGCCGATGATATGAGGCTTGTTATGATATGATTCATCTTTTGTTAGATGATTATGTTATCTCTTTTAGAGATATTTGTTATATATTGTGACCTTGTAGGGTATTGCTGTTCAGTTTATCTAATAGATTTGTTTAGCTAGACTGACCCGTGTATTTTATACTCAGGTCAGATCGAGATGTTTCAGGTTAGGTGCTTTTGGACTTAGCCTATTTTGCTTCCGCATGGTCTACTCCGCTAGCTTCTTTTTGTCATAGCTTTTTGTGTAGTCCTTTTTATTGTAACTCTGATATATGTATTATTTTGAATTCATCTGTATATTGTGGTTTGCTATACCACTTGACGTGTATCAGTTTGGAAACTTTGTTATGTATCAATATATGTGTATATGATGATCTACTGTTCTGTGATGTATATTACATTTGAGTTGTTATATTCTGTTCTGATAGATCCTCCAACCACCTATGGTTTTGTTTTAAGTATTCATTGGGTATGTCGACCTTCTTGGTATGTCTATTGTCGATGTATTGAATAGATAGTTAGAGCAAGGCAATAGATGGTCGCTCCTAACTAGCCTTATTCTCCGTGTTAGTTGACGGCATTACCCTCTAGTGTCCTTGGCTAGCGTGGGTATAGAGGTGGGGCGTCGCAGGTTTAAACTCAATACTGTAATCTTAATATTTATCATAGGGTTTCGACCCCGTCAAAATTTTTTTGGAGTAAGGAGCATATCCCAAATAATGCCCCTTGAGACTAGATGATGGTTTCGATTCAGCGGTTTGAATCTTAAATGAACTCCTTATCGAAAGGTATTTTTGTAGATTGCATCTTAAAAGGATTCCCGATCTGAAGGGGTTTTAGAGGAGGACTAAATCTAGTAAAAATACGCTCTTGAACCTTTCAAACCAACGAAATGTAAAAATAGAATCGATATTTGATTGTATCAGCATAAAGTAAGTAAAGATATGAAAATATTGATCTCAAATGCGAAATTCTTTATTATGAACCAAAGTATAAATAGTAATACTTATTGGAAAAAGCCCCGAATTTATTTAGAAATTTGGATTACAAGCTTTCAAAATAGTAGTGATTTTGAAAACTAAAATTCGGATCCCAAAACCGGACCCCTAGGGTCTTATTTATAAGCGTGGGTTGGCACATTCCGCAGAGGTCATGCCGACGGTATCGTAAGGTAGGTTTCGCTTGCATTCTTCCATCCTTATGCGAAAGGATAGCCTTTCGGATTTGTCCAAAGGTTGGCCTTTAGCTCTTTGATCATATCTGGATGCCATTGTCTCCTTCGAAAGGTAAGAATGTGGCACTTATAGCTTTGATCCGTTGCTTCTTTAGTTTAAAAAGAAAGCTTGTTCAAAGCGGAAGGGCGCTTTTTGACTCCATCGAAAGGATCTTTTCGAAGGTAAGCGGCGCTTTTAAAGTTCTTAACTAGCGTTGCCTTGTATCCAATGATCTGATCTCCTATTGCGGAAGAATCCTTTCAATCCCATTGAAAGGTTCTTTTGAATGAGGCAGAGAGTTAGATTTGCGGAAGGTAATATTTGTACTTGACGCTGATGTCTCTTGTGGAAGACCTTCAATGCAAAACCATCACTTGCGGAAGGCTTCTCCACTAGTGTGATACTTGCAGAACGTCCTTTGTTGGCATTGATTTCTCCACTGTGGAACCCTCCTATGCAGAACCAAAGGTAAAGGTCATTAACGTATCTGAAGGCCTCTTATGTATGGAACCATTTCCTATGGAATCTTTGTTTCGGAAGCCTTTTCGACCTTTCTAGATGTATCCCTTCAGATCCTTCAAAAGTCCGTTCATTAATCTTTACTCATTGCCGAAACCTGGATTTGGTGGTTAAATTTAATGCTAACACCAGCAGAAGCCAGAAGGAGTTAGAACATTCAAGCTAAACTGAAATGCTCAAAACTTGATTGAAAGATCTAGAAGAAGGTGACAAAAGAACCCATGGAGTTTGAAGTCAAAATATGCTGAGTATTTGGATCAGCACCGATCCGATCCAATTGGATATGTACCGATCCAAATTATTGGCTTGCAGATGTTCCAATCCACATGCGTTTTGTTCCTACATCTCTCCTAAGCCCACCGACCAAGTTTTATAACATCCCTAGCATCCGAGTTGAAGAAATGAAGGCTTATCCGATTCGGGTTATACCTACTGGTGAATCATCGTCAAAACAACCTAACAATTCATGTAATTAAAAAAGAAGCCTCGTAAGAAAATAAGGAAGACCATAGGATGGGAGTTGCATTAAAATCACGCAACTATTTGGATCAGTACCAATCTGATCCAATTAAATCGGTACCGATCCAAACAGTTAGTTCGGATAGCTCCTAAACTTTACATGCTTCCTCCAACCAATGACTACATGCCTTTCGTGTAATAGTTTCGATCGAATGCTCTCTAAATCCTATAAATACCAACCTATCTCCAACAGAAAGGGGATTGGCTACTTTGATCATTGAAGAACCTCTGCTATAAAGGTTCCTCAGCCTTCTTCTTCCTAATGATGCCTACCATGGGACGATCGAGATCCTTCCTTTTGTCTCCTCTAGAGGCAGCTTGATTTCCTTGAATTCAAAAATATAAATTTTTATCAACTTGTAATTATGATTAGCAGTTAATTCATCAATAAAACCCATAAAGTGGATGTAGGCTTTGTTAACAGCCAAACCACTATATAAATCTCTTGTTCATTTACTTTTCTACGATTTACTATTGCTTTTTCTATCTTATTTGCCTTGATAAATAGGGCTGGTGAACTTTTATTCATTTTCTAGATAAAGAATCAATAACTACCTAACTAATGTGAACGGCAACTGAAATCATTGGCTAAAAAGGAGGCAAGAAAGGAAGCTCAACTTAAGAAGAAAATAGGAAAGCTGGTTATCGAACAACATTTTTCTCATAGTTCATCTATGAAGTCAAAATACAACCCGGATGAAGATGCGAATGAGGTTGCTACTAATATTGAAAGGGAAGAAATTCAGATTGATGATCTTTGTACTTATAGTTCATCAGTCACTGTCGATGTTGGTGGACCATTAGATAAGTCGCTTTTGGAAAGTTTTAGCAACCATGTTGCGAGTTCCATTTAGATAAACAAAACGATATAACTTGTGATTTTTTTAGTTTTCATTTTAAAGTTATAAATATTATTAACCCACCTTTTGACAAGGCAGTACATAGGCGGATTAACCCAACAGATTTCATGATCATCAAGGTAGAAAGCCCAAAAAGACAGTTATCAAGATTAGAGTTCGATTATGGATAGGACTATGGATGATAGTCACGCGAATTCATACGAATAGAATTCTAGAATTAACTATGTATGGATTTCACATTTCAATTGAAAAAACGATTGGGTATGATCATTTTTCACAATGAATTGGCTATGATCTTTCTCCAATATGGATCAGTAATGATCCACCTCCATTGTGGATCGGTTATGGTCCATCTCTAAAATGGATCGGCTATGATCCATTCCCAATATAGACTGTATATGGAACAACTTCATTATGGATCGATGTGAATCGATATGGATACGGATTGCTTGGATTGACAGTACAAATCAACGATGATCGATCAATTAGAAGTCAACTATGCATGAAACTTTGGAAATAGCAAGATATTACATGAGGGGACCCACCATGTCAATCACATGTGAAAATGAGCAAGAAAAACAATGGCATCGATCATTATTTTGATGGAACTAGGGTCCGCGATCGACAGGGTGACCTCGTCTGGATCTGAAGACTCCCCATTTGAAATTTAAAGAAGATATTTTACCATCTTCCCCTAAAAATACAAGCTGCATGGTTCATTTAGAGGATCGTTTTGTACCGGCTGGCTCTTCTTCACTATCTTCTCTTCCTCCATTACTTTTCTGTGGCAAAAAACAACTGTACTTGTAATCTTATAGTATAAATAAAAGATTATTGGAGTGGACATAGGCCAGAGTTTACCGAACCACTATAAAATTTGCACATTCGTTTACTTTTCTGCAATTTATTATATGATCTATGTTCTTATCTTTTTTTGGATATTGCTATTGGATATTGGTGCTTTTAGATTTAATCGGGTGTTAGTGGTCATTTTTGACCCCAACATTTTGGTGTTTTTACTGAGAAAGCTAGGCCCCCCGAATTTGCAATTTAGATTCAGAGTTTGAAAAGGATCTAGGGCTTAAATTTGGAGCAACAGTAAAACAATCAACAAGGAGAGTGCCACCGGAAAGGAGCCACTGTGGAGGAAGTCAGAAGGCTTCCTCAGGAGCTGGAGCTAATCCAAAATCTATCAACATCACTAGAGATGAAATGGAAATGATGATGGATGCTATACAAGAAGGGATGATAAAAAGATAGGAGATAATTATGCAGAATTTACTCCGATAGATTAGATAAGCTGGAGTGCATAAGCATGGGGATAGAGTAGCAAGAGCTAATGACAAATTGGATCAGGGTATTATAGGGTCGATTTCACTCTAGAGGGGGGGGGAGTGAATAGGGTGATACTATTATTATCAAAATTTAATGCGGAAATATAAAATAATTGCAACACATATATAGCAACATAATAGCAACACAGATAATAGCAGAACAATAAACGAAGAAATGGAAAAACACTGATTTACCAAGCTTCGACAAAACCCTTCCGACGTGCCGCCCCCAAGGTTTCTATTAGAAATTAAGTAGTCGGACACTTATACACATAAACTTGCGACACCCCTATCGACTAACCTAACTCTATGCTTAAAACCCTACCATAACTCAGCTGCTGAGTTGCGAATTCTCAAATTACACCGCCATAGTTCGTCCCCTAGTCACACGACTAGAATTTACAAAAGTTTAAAAATAAATACAAAATTTAAAAACAATTTAAAACACAAAACCCTAGTTTTAAAAAAAATAAGCCCAAAAGTATTTATCAAAGCCCGCCCAAAAAAACTGTGATAAAAATTGTTCCCCTTTTCTCTTTAATTTTATCGGCCGCTTTCTCTTTCGTACAATTTCTTCATTCGTTCTTCCTCCTTTTTGAAAGTTAGGGTTTTGAAAATTGGAACTGCCGATTGATGGTTGATCGATTGAATTAATGTTCTCATGTTGCTTTGTTGATCGATTGTTATGCTTTTTACTGCACTCGGCTGCTTCAATTCATCGAGTTTGATTCAAAAAAATCTGATATGTAATTTGCTTTGTTATTCTTGTTGATATGCTTGAACTCGATTGCTTTTAACTGCCAATGATGTATAAGGATGAAAACCCTAAAGTTATGTTCGAATATATTTTTGAATTCTTTTTGCTCTGCTGTTCGATTTTGCTTGGTTGCATACGATTTGATTAGACTAGTTCAAATTCGTATATTTTTCTGATATGTTTGCTTGGTCACCACGGCTTTGATTTTGGCTTATTCACTTTTTTCTTGGTCATCACGAGTTTGATTTTGGCTTGACATTGACTTTGTTTAAATCACGGCTGCCCTGATTTTTGTAACTACAAATTGACTTCGGTCACTTTTGACAGCATTCGAATTTGTTTCACTTGAGTCTTCATGCACCTGCTATGTCCTTGTTGCATTTCGTTAAATCATTGCACTTGCATCATCACTAGTGATCTTGTATCCTCTGGTATTTTTGCATATGTTAAGCCTAGTGTATTTACATAATTTTTGCATATGTATACTGCTTGCAGTCTGCACTGGTATACAACTCATGTTGAACTCCATTATGAAGATTTTCATCCATCTTGTATTCCTTTTCTCTGTATAGTTGAGTCTGGTCTTAGCCTTGGTTTCCTTGTAGTCTAGTATAGGTTGCCCTATACTGATAGCTGAGTTATCTTGTTACTTTTGTTATTGGGTGATATTGTGTACTTTTAATCTTTGGTACCGGTGTAGCTTTGTATTCCATTTGCGCTTTGATATTGCAGTATGTTCTATGTCATCTTGAAGTTTGGTCTGGATTTTTGCATTTGATTCATGTGCATAGCATAGATATATGTATACATGTTTGTATGCATATGTGTGTGTGTATATGTATGTTTGTTTTTATTTGAAGCTTCATGAAGTCACAACTCTACACTTTGTTGCATATGTTTATTTGAGTTTGATTCTGGCCATTGGTTCATGTCATAGCTTGACTGCTTACATATTGAACTGGTTCATTCTTGAACTTTTGTTGGAGCACTTAATATCTTCACTTGCATATTGATTTGTGTTACAACTTGCATTATCTGACCATATGTTCTATTTGGTTGTCTCGACTATGATTCTAGAATTACTTGTGTATATATGCACATGTTCTAATTGTCATTGCTGCTTTGAGTTAAATTTTGGTCAAAATGCATTGAGTTATGTGTTCACTTGGCAGCTGGTTGGACCTGAACTGATTTTTTGTTTTGGTCGAGCTGGAGATTGTTTGTTGGACTGGATTCACTGTGAAGTCTTTACTTGTGATGTGCATGCTCATGTCTGTTGTACTTTGGCGTTGAGCCTGATCTCTGTGTTGATGTTCATGCAATTTGTTGTTGAACATTTGAGTTTAAGCTTATGCCTGGTCATTCATACTTTAGTTTTGAACTGATGCATTCTTTGTTGCTTTCCTTTGATCATATATGTTGACTTCTTCATCCCACTGCTATTGCACTCGATCTGGTCTTTGATTAAATGCTTGTGTGGTTGATCTTGAGCAATTTTCAATTGAAGCTATTGTCATTATTTGTGCCTTTGACCTTCTTGTTGCGGGTTGCTTACATATTCATGTGTATACATGCATTCACATGCATGTATTTATGTGTAATTTTGTAATACATGTGCCGTATCCCATTTACACTCGATTTGTTCATTTGTGTGTTTGCAGCTATGTTGAATCTAGCCTTGGCCTGGGTTTAACCTTGTGCTCACCTGTCCCTGCAGTTTTATCAAGTGTATATCGTTGTGCATGACCTTATGGCATGTACATTGATACACTGTACATGTCATAACTTGTTCATGTATGAATGGATTCAAAATACATATGATGACGAACAACCTAAATAACTGAGGCAAACAACATTTTCAAAATACACATTTAATTTTACACTGCAAAATATTTCTTTTTCAATTTTACCGCGTTAGTTTTTATTTTGCAGATATCTCAGATGCTAGATACAAATTTGGAATAGAGTTGATGATAAATACGAGTGAATGAGTGATATGCAGTGAGGTGAAAATGTATGTAAATATTGTATAGGTAGATATTGTGATGTAATCGAAATTGTATTGTAATTGCAAATTGTGAATATATAATGAGAGCTCAAATTTGTACTGCTCAAAATTGTAATAAAATATTTATTTGAATAAAGTATCCGTCTTAATTTAAATTCTATGTTACTTATTTTATTCAGCTATTTATTTATTTAAGTGAAAAATAAATAGTAAATTAACAAATACATTGATGAATATATATATATATATATATATACATATATATATATATATATATCTTTATTATCATCAAACAAAAATCATATACTAGCATATTCAACAATCTCCCCCTTTTGATGATAACAAACATATATTTAAGATTTTAAATTTATTAAATGTATTTAATCATTCAATTTGCTCCCCCTATTTGAATGCTCCCTCTCTACAAAAAAACTCCCCCCTCATATATGCACGAAAATAAATAAAAATATGAACATGAACCTAGATGCAAAAAGAAAATACAAAATAAATATTTGACCTTTATTTGCCAAAATCTTAACTTTTCTCTCCCCCTTTTGTTATCAGCATAAGAGTAATAGCATTAGAAAAATAGAGATAAAGTAATAGACACTAATACAACATTAATACCCAATCGAGTATAAATATTAAATTTCAATAAAAAAATCAAAAAATATATATCATAAATACTCAGTTAGGCGCATATTCCACTTTAGAATGATAGGGATGATGCAAAACCATATATTTGTGTCTATTTATGGTATACTTATATCAGGAATTTGAATACCTACTAACCATGCATAACCATTAGGACTTTTAAATGAGATTAGTAGTATTCCAAATTTTTATACAAAAATGAATTCAAGTGTCTTCTAATCATGCATAACCGTAAGACTTTTGAATGGGATTAGAATAAAATTGTCTATTTAATTAATCAATTTTGATATGTGTTCCATACATGCATAAATGTAAGGACTTTTAAATGAGCATTAAAGCACATAATTAAAATTTCCAAGTAATTCACCCATGCATAACCATGAGGACTTTTAAATAAGACTGAATACTTTGGATGTTTTTATTGCTAAAAATATAATAAATTGAAAAACGAATGATTTCCCATTTAAAATACCACCTATTGACATGCTATATTGGATTTTGATGAGTGATGGTCGTTAGAAATATGATACAATAGAGATGGTCATGGAATTTTTACCCATCAAAACTTATTATATATCTTGTTTAAATTTGAAAAGAAATTTACTAAATATACCATCTCAAGTTATAATATATGACTAATATCAACACTCAACACTTTTTCGATCACTATTTATCTTTTCAATAATCAGTAGAGAGTCATATTAGTTAACGTAGTCATTTAAGATCACATCTAAAATTAATTATAAGATCAAATTTTCTAAAGAAAAAAATGACTAATATGAAACAAGGTCGACAAAAACTATTTTCTGGAAGGGATTTTATAAGAAAATGTCTGCTAATTGAAAATCAGTTGAAATGAAAAGTATGTATATTTTTTCATTGAAAATGTGATGCAATAGATGAATGTCTCTACATAAAACATGTTCCAGTAGTAATTTTTCTGTCATCTAAATTACCAGTGTAATCTGCATCTGAATTTCCCTTTGACTCAAGATTATCATTAATTGGATGTTATAGACCAGACCGTGAAGTGTGTAACAAAAATAACTTAAAATCATGTTTAACAGCTTTTAAAAGAAATTGAATTAAAGCCGTGCAAACAAAAAAATAGTGAACATAATGTCAGCAGTGAAATAAACTAGTATATCCACGAATATCTTGAGTAATCATCAATTAATAAAACACAATCATTAGTCCAAACTAATCTATATGAACTAGTTCAAAGATTCTAGAGGTACTTATAGTGTTCTCGGCATACAAAAGATAATTGGTCAACAATTTTCATAATTCATAATCAAAATCAACATTCATTATCACATAACTAGCTGAATTAAATCAATTTCGGTGCAGATTATCACATTTAATAAATCGATTAAGATAAATGTTCCATTACCTATTTACCTTTGTCGATAATTTTTCTTTGTTGTCCGTTGTGATTCTACTACTTTGTATTGGCCAAGGAACTTTGATTTATCGCCCTTTGTGTACCTGGAACATCCAAAATCCAGATAGCACTTTTGTTGTTACTTAGCCTACCACCATAGCTATAAGAGAAAAAAATTTGTTACCTATTTGTTTTTATAGGTCCACAGTTGTTAGTGGCAAAAATTTTTGACAAATAAGTTTGTGTAGATCTAAAACAATTTATATTTGTTCCTTTTGGCACCCAGATTTGTTTAACTTTAAGGGATTTTATATTCGTGCCTTTTGGAATCCAAACTGGAATAGTTTTCACGTTTTTGGGTCTATATAGAAAATATTGTGATCGTGTCTAGTTTTTTCACATACCAAGCACTTTGAATTGAATTGATTAATTTCACTTCTAACACGTTCAGATTGATTATACCCAAGTCCTTGTCTAATAGTATTAACAGTTTGTTTTCCTTATAGCATATTTAATGATCTTTTACCTTTTGAAAATTTTCCTAAGGTCATAGATAGTTGGTGGATTTGATTTTTGAGAGATTCATTTTCATTTAATAATTTTATGCACTTTTTAATAGAATTTTCTCCCCTAGTATTTTCACTTTCTTTCAAATCGTAATTTCATTTTCAAGTGATTTTACTTTAATTTCAGATTTTTTAATCTCTTCGTAAAATGATGGACACTTATCATACTTAGGGATCTTGGTTGATAGTTTTTAACCAATTGGTCAAGTTCTTTATTCAATTCTATCAAAGTGTCTCCTTGTGTTTCAATTTTAGTGTATTTCTCCCTAAGTCTTTCGAAATATCCATTTACTTTGTGAAAATATATAAGTAATTCTAAATAAGCAAGTTTTGATACCTCGCTTGGCTCGTTATCATCATTGTCGGTTATATCACCTTGAAGGCACAGATCTGCTTTATCACTCTCACTGCCAATGCTTTTATCATCTTCATCAGTTTCATCCTAAGTGGCTGCAAAACTTCTCCTTTTCAGTTTCTTTCAGTGGTTGAATCGATTCTGAGGACAATTGGGTTTGATATGACCGGTTTTGTTGCACTTGTGGCAAATGATCTCCTGCTCTTCTGAATTCTCTAGCACTTTGGATATTCTGCTTTTCAATTGTTGATTTAGAGCTGGATTTCCGTACTGGCGGTTCCGCTTTTTTAATTTCGTCAGTAACAGCGCCAGTTCTGCTACTCCATCATCATCATCACTTTTTGTTGTTCCTTTGAGAGCTACCAATTTCTTTCGAGTATTACCTCCTTCATGGTCTACCTTGAATTTCATTTCTAGCTCATAAGTGGTGAGATCTTCGACTTTGATTTGTTTCAAATCCTTTGATTCTTGAATGGCAATAACTTTTGCTTTAAAATTTCGTGGAAGGACTCTTAGGATTTTTTGGACTATTTCCAACTCTATGTATAATTTTCCAAGAGCTTTTGATCTGTATACACATTGGAAAGTCATCCATACATCTCTTTGACATTTTCATCCTTGGCCATTGTGAAATTCTCATATTCGCTACTAAGCATGGCAAGGCGAGATCACTTGACTTGAGATGTTTCTTCATGAGTCACTTCAAGTGTGTGCCATATTTCCTGCGCGGTTAGACAATGTGAGACACAATTAAATTTGATTTGATCTAATGAACAAATAATAGAGTTCATAGCTTTAGCATTAGCATTAGCATTATGTAGTCTTTTTTTAAGATCTATCCATTGATCCATTGATTTATCTAATTTTGATTATCTACCATTATAGTTGGTGTTCTATAACCTATCTCAACAATATTCCAAGCATCAATGGTTTTCAGAAAAATTTTCATTCTCTTTTTCCAGTAATCATATTCACCATTGAACATTGGTGGCCTAACTTTGGACTGACCTTTAGCAAAAGAATTATTGAAAGAAGCCATTTTCAAACAATAATTTATTTTTGAAAAATCAAAATTTTAAAATCAAAAATTGGTTTTTATTCCTAGCTCTGATACCACTTATAGGATCGATTTCTCCCTAAGGGGGGTGAATAGGGTGATACTATTAATTATCAAAATTTAATGCAGAAATATAAAATAATTGCAATACAGATATAGCAGAATAATAAAAGCAGAAATGGAACAACACAGATTTACCCAACTTTGGAAAAACCCTACATACATGCTGCTCCCAAGGTTTCTACTAGAAATTAAGTAGTCAGACGCTTACACACGTAAGTTCACGACACCCACTATTGGCTGACCTAACTCTACGCTCAAAACCCTGCCACAACTCAGCCACTGATTTGCGAATTCTCGAACTACACCACCATAGTTCGTCCCCTAGTTACACGATTGGAATTACAAAAGTTTAAAATAAATATAAAAACTATTTAACACACAAATCCTTAGTTTAAAAAAATACAAGCCCAAAAGTATTTATCAAAGCCGGCCAAAAAAAAACGTGATAGGAATTGTTCCCCTTTTCTCTTTAATTTTATCGGTCGCTTTCTCTTTCGTTCAATTTCTTCGTTCATTCTTCCACCTTTTTGAAAGTTAGGGTTTTGAAAATTGCAACTATCGATTGATTGTTGATCGACTGAATTAATGTTCTCACGTTGCTTTGTCGATCGATCGTTTTTCTTTTTACTGCACTCGACTGCTTCAATTCGTCGAGTTCGATTCGAAAAAATCTGGTATTTTATTTTCTTTGTTACTCTTTGATATGCTTGAACTCGATTGCTTTTAGCTGCCAATGATGATATGGGTTATATAGGGATGAAACCCTAATTTACGTTCGAATATATTTTTGAATTCTTTTTGCTCTACAATTCGATTTTGCTTAGTTGCATACGATTTGATTAGACTAATTCAAATTCATACATTTTTCTGATATGCTTGCTTGACCACCATGGCTTTAATTTTGGCTTGTTCGATTTCTTTCTTGGTCATCATGGCTTTGATTTTGGCTTGACATTGACTTTATTTGAATCACTGCTACCCTAATTTTTGTAATTGCAAATTGATTTCAGCCACTTTTGAAAGCATTCGAATTTGTTTCACTTGAGTGTCCATGCACCTGCTATGTCCTTATTGCATTGCATTAAATCATTGCACTTGTATCATCACTGGTGGTCTGGTATTCTCTGATATTTTTGCATATGTTAAGCCTAGGTACTTACTTGATTTCTGCATATGTATACTTCTTGCAGTATGCACTTGAATACAGTTCATGTTGAACTCCATTATGATGATTTTCATTCATCTTGAATTCCTTTTCTCTATATACTTGAATCTGGTCTTGGCCTTGGTTTCTTTGCAGTCTGATATAGGTTGCTCTGTACTGTTAGCCGAGTTATCCTGTTGCCTTTGTTGTTGTGTGATATTACGTACTTGTAGTCTTTGGTATCAGTGTAGCTTTGTATTCCATTTGCACTTTGATATTGAAGTATTTTCTGTGTCATTTTGAAGTTTGGTCTGGATTTTTGCATTTGATTCATGTGTATAGTATAGATATATGTACACATGTGTGCATGCATATATATATATATATATATATATATGTGTGTGTGTGTGTGTGTGTGTGTGTATGTATGTATGTATGTATGTATGTTTGTTTTTGTTTGAAGCTTTATGAAGTCACATCTATACACTTTGTTGCATATGTTTATCTAAGTTTGATTCAAGTCATTAGTTCATGTTGTAGCTTGATTGCTTACATATTGAGTCGGTTCATTCTTGAACTGTTATTGGTGCACTAGATATCTTCACTTTCATATTGGGTTCTGTTATAACTTGCACTCTAACCATATGTGCTACTTGGTTGTCTACACTATGATTCTCGAATTACTTGTGTATATATGCACATGTTCTATTTGTCATTGCCGCTTTAAGTTAAATTTTGGTCTAAAGGCATTGAGTTATGTGTTCACTTGGTATTTGGTTGGACCTGAATTGATTTGTTGTTTGGTCGAGCTGGAGCTTGTTTGTTGGACTGGGTTCACTATAAAGTCTTTACTTGTGATGTGCATGCTCATGTCTATCGTACTTTGGTGTTGAGCTCGATCTCTGTGTTGATGTTCATGCAATTTGTTGTTGCACATTTGAGTTTAAGCTTGCACCTGGTCATTCATACTTGAATTTTGAACTGATGCATGCTTTGTTGCTTTCCTCTGATCATATATGTTGACTTCTTAATCCCTCTGCTGTTGCACTTGATCTGGTCTCTGATTAAATGCATATGTGGTTTTATCTTAAGCTGTTTTCAATTGAAGCTGATGTCATTATTTGTGCCTTTAACCTTCTTTCTTCGGGTTGCATACATACTCATGCATATACATGCATTCACATGCATGTATATATATGTGTAGTTGTGTAATACATTTGCCATATCCCATTTATAATCGATTTGTTCATGTGTGTATTTGCACCTGTGTTGAATCTAGCCTTGGCTCCGGTTTGACCTTGTGCTCACCCGTCCTTGTAGTTTGATCAAGTGTATATCGGTGTGCATGGCCATGTGGCATGTACAGTGATATACTATGCATGTCACAAGTTGTTCGTGTATAAATGGATTCAAAATAAATATGATGACGAACAACCCAAATAACTGAGGCAAATAACATTTTTAAAATATACATTTAATTTTACACTACAAAATATTTCTTTTTCAATTTTAATGGATCAGTATTTGTTTTGCAGATAGCTTAGATGCTGGATACAAATTTGGAATAGAGTTAAAGATAAATACAAGTGAATGAGTGATATGTAGTGAGGTGAAAATTTATGTAAACATTGTATAGTGAAAAATTGTGATGTTATCGAAATTGTATTGCAATTGCAAATTGTATATATATAATGAGAGCTCAAATTTGTATTATTCAAAATTTTAATGAAATATTTGTTTGAATAAAATATCTATTTAAATTTAAATTCTGTGTTATTTATTTTCTTCAGCAAATATTTGTTATTTATGTGAAAAATAAAATATTACATTAACAAATACATTTAAATGAATATACATATGTTTATTATCATCAAACAAAAATCATACTAGCATATTCAACAGGTGTTGGTGCGGCATGATTTGTTGGAAATCAGAATCGAGACCATAGGGACAGAGCAGCTAGAGGCATTCCCGACCATCTTAGAGGGATCAACCTAGATCTCTAAAGGCTTGGGGGCATGCCCCCGAGTCTGGTCGATCGCAATGCTGGAGGACCAACAGTCAATCCTATGGAGCTTGGTGATAATCGAAATTTGGATGCTCGTCCAGTGGAATACGTTCTCGAGTTCCCTAATGAACTCGGGGGTAGTTTGGAAATGATGATAGGACACCGTCTTTGAATGACAATGATAGTTTTGCAGAGACAATCAGACGAGCTATGCATGGAGGATTGGTGAACAGGGATTTAGAGGATACAAATAGAAGACCATTCGCTTCTAATATCAAGAGTGCTACCACCAAAGTTCAAACTACCAACATTGGAAGTATATGATGGAAAGTTGGACCTAATTATGCATAGATGAGATATATATGGCATAAGAAGTACTGGGGCATTAGAGGAAGTCAGGGCATGATGCTTTCCTCTGTATCTAGCAGATATAATAACATTGTGGTTCAACCAGTTGGAGAGCGGTTCTATTGGCACTTGGATAGATTTGGTCGAAAGATTTATGAGGTAGTTCAAGGTTCACATTTCAAGACCAAAATGTGATGGGTTTGGCAATTTTAAGATAGAAGACCGAAGAGCCTCTAAGAAGTTTTCTAACACGATCTAATGCTATGGTGACATCAATGGATTGGCTAGACCCATCCATGGTTTCGATGGCAGCTTTATCGGGAATTGCCAGGGGCACGGATTTCACGGATTCGTTGGCGTGAGATCCACCTATGGATCTCGGGGAGTTTTATCATGAAGCAGAAAGGTTCCTATTGTAAAAAGATGCACAGACTGACAAACCAAAAGTGAATGTTATGTAAAGCAGAGGATCAATAGAAGATGCAAAAAAGAATGACAAAAGCAAACAGAAACTAGATGATGGATATGATGGGACGAAAAAGCGATGGAAGGAGTGGGAGGAAAAGTTCTCCTCCTAATCGGATTTGACAGAAAGCCTAGAATAGATTTATCTGGACACTAGAGAGTACTTTCCTATCAGAAACTGGAAAGAAGGGATCTTATGGAGCAGAAGCATATGTCTGGAAAGTACTGCCTCTTCCACTAATTGAACGGGCACACCATGGATAAATGCAGGCATTTAAAGGATATGATTGAGGAGTACGGTAGGAATGATAGATTGCTATATTAGGTAAGGAATCAGATAACAGTGGTGGAACATGGAAAGCCATCGTTCACATCAAATGGAAATAGGAATATCCTTTGATCAGGGGTCATGGATTGTCATCAACTTATCATGATGGTAATGGCTGAGTTTAAGATTTGGACTCTGGACATTATTATTATTATTATTATTATGAATTATATAATAAAGCGGTTAAGTCACTTACACACGTATGAGACCGAGGACGGTCCTTTGGCATGTTATGGGACAATGACGAATCGTCATGCTCAAATAGGCACCCTTTAGCTTTTTTTAGTTTTTTAGATTTTTGGATGTACAAACTCTTATTAATTATCCATATTACTGCGATAAATAAAACAGGACGTCATTATTGTCCCCACCGAATTGAAGGTGTGGTAACCATAAGGTGCGAGTCCCTTCGTCGAAGAGCGACAGAATGGAATCGTACATGGATTAAGCCTTTGATCGAAGAGACAAGACCGGAGAATAAAACCTAAAAAGACATCAGGTATGGATTATGCCTGACAAGGAGTAGGCTGCTTCATCGGAGAGCGACATGGTCGACCTACTTAGGTCATTGAGTATGCATTATGCTTTGCAAGAGTTCAAAGAGACCATGATCGACCTAGGTCTTAGGCCAAGACATCAATTAATGTTAAGGGATATTGAACATAAGTACAAGAAGTGACGCCACTTCATCGAAGAATGACGGGATTAACTTACTTAGTCGTTGAGTATGGATTGTGCTTGGAAACGACCCGAAGTGCATAAATTTGGATATTAGCTTCGAAGAACTATGGATTTGGACATTCATCCGGAGCGATGGTGGACTTGGATATGGGCCCTGAGCGGTCCAGGATTTGGATAATGACCCCGAGAGGTCACTGATTTCGATATTAGCCTCGAATGGCAATGGATATGTATTTGAATGGATATAGATTTAGAAAAAAAAATTCAAAGAGATCGTGGATTCAGATATGGATATCGAATCGGAATAGTTGTGGATTTCATTAATGATCCATAGAGATTATGGATTTGAATTGCCCATGGTTGATTCGAATTGGATAATATGGATATTGATGGATTGTGGACTTGGATTTTGGATTTATGGCAATTCAAAACACGCCTTTCTATCGTAAGACATTTTTTAGGGTGTAAAGTGTAAACCAGCCTTTTTGCAATGCCGTATACAGGTGGATTTAACCCAATAGACTTCATGATCATCAAGGAAGAAAGCTCGGATAAATGGTTACCAAGATTGAAGATCGATTATGGAAAGGACTGGGGATGATAGTACAATAGATTCATGCGAATAACATTTTGAAATTGGTTAAGTAACTAAAATTGAAAAAACATTTGGGTACAATCGTTTTTCGTAATGAATTGGCTATGATCTTTTACCAATATGGATTAGCAATGATCCACCTCCATTATGGATCGGCTATGATCCATCTCCAAAATGGATCGACTATGATCCATCATCGAATATGGAACATCTTCATTATGGATCAACGTGAATCGATATGGATCGCTTGGATTGACAGTACAAATCAATGATGATCGATCAATAACTCAAAATCAAGAAGTCAACTATGCACGAAACTTTGGAAATAGTAAGATATTACATGGTGGTACCTACTATATCAGTTGCACGTGAATAGAAGCAAGAAAAACAATTGGTATCGATCATTATTTTGATGGAAGTAGGGCCCATGATCGGTAGGCTAGCCTTGTTTGGATCTAGATACTCCATAGCCGAAATTTCAAAAAGATATTTCTCCATCTTCCCCTATAAATACAAGCTGCATGGTTCAGTTGAAAGATCTTTTTTTGCCTGCCGGCTCTTCTTCTTCACTATCTTCTCTTCCTCCATTATTTTTGTAAGACAAAAAACAACTGCACTTATAATCTTACATATAAATAAAAGATTATTGGAGTAGACATAGGCCAGAGTTTGCCAAACCACTATAAAACTTGCGTGTTCATTTACTTTTCTACAATTCATCCTGTGATCTGTGTTCTTATCTGTATTTGGATATTGTTTAAGATATTGGTGCTTTAATATTCAAATGGGTGTTGGTGGCCATTTTTGACACTAATATATATGTATATGTATGTGTGTATTTATATGTGCGTGTATGTGTTTATGTGTATGTGTATGTATGTATATTAAGTTAAAGTGTACAACATAACATTATATAATCTAACACTATGCACTAATTAAACTATAAAATGTTATAAAAATAAGTAATAAACTATAATATTGTGCACTTTCAAATATTTTTAGCATTGCAACAGGATAGCATTTTAAAATGCTACATTTTAAAATATTATAAGTATGGCCAATAAACTACTATACTATAAACGATTATGTCACTCATGCGATGAAACCCATACACAATGTTATATTGTAAATTGGTAATAACTATTATAGTATGTGTGTGTGTATGTATATATTCATCATCTAATGATGTTATATTATTTAATTATATAAGAGTGACCTCCTTTAAGGTGTATATCTCACTAACGCAAAATGACACATTAGAAAATAGGTGAAGAAGCAAGTGAAGTAGTGGGTATAGTTAAGAAAGCTAGCTTTTATGAAATATCATTTTAGATGGATAGACTATGTGGCTATATCCGCTTTTGTAGAATGTTGGCACCTGGAAACAAACTCACTTCACATGCCTTTTGTTGAAATGATGATAACTCTCGATGATGTATTTCATATACTTCATGTTCTAGTGGTAGAGAATTGTATACACAAAGTTGATGGTGATAAAGACATACAATTAGATGATGCAGTTAATTGTTGGTTGGATTATTCTTGAAGAAAGTGAAGTTAGAGATAAGCTTAGTGGTAAACACGCCATTAATTAAATTGGTTGTAGCCATATTTCATGGGAAGTCAAGAGAGGAAAATGCTAGCGATATTATTCTTAAAAATGTTGCACATGCTTATCCGCTACATCTTCTTGGTTGTTTGTTAGTGATGAATAACTGACACAAAGATTTATATACACTGTTTAAATGGTCTTTAAGATGTCGACAGGTTGATGCCAATTCTTGTTTTTTTATGGACAATTTAGATTAATGTTTAAGAAGAAAGCTAAACAAATGACTGACTGCTTGACCCTCTTGGTGGTATTTTTATATTTAGAAAAAATATCTACAGAAGTTACCATAAAATTATGTGAATCACAACTAATATATCTCTTATTACAGACGTGTATTTATGATCACTTTCGGAACATTGTTTCAATAGATATTCCAATTCCGGAGTATGTTAATTCTCAACAAAAAATGTGTAGGTGGTAAACCATACACCCAATTTTGAGGTCTAATTGTTATGTTTCTGAATTCTTTTAATGAAAATATATACAATATGTTATATTCGATTCTTATAAGAATGACAGAATCAATTATTCTTTACATGAGTATGCTTTTTTACAATGGAATTGTTATTTGCTTTAATGTGACAGAACCTTATTATCCTAATCGTGTGTTGCATCAATTTAGTCTTGTTTAGTATATTCCGAAAGACCCATTGATGCCGAAGTGGTATCATAGAAGTGCAATCCCAAGTAAATATAAACTTGAGTATCATGATGGTCATTGGTATGGACAGAATTGGAAAAACCATGTCCTTAATGCCGAGTTGAGATCAAAGGCGGTGGGATTGCCATGGGATTGTAGCAACGATTACTTTAATTTGTATTTGGAAAAATCTTACTGTGATGTCCCAAAATTTTAGGCAATATTTATTTAATAATCTTTGTTAATAAATATTTAAATTGGTTTAATAATATTCTTTTATAAATATTTAATGGGTAAATTTATCTCTTAAAGCTAATAAAAAGATATGTTTTTAAATTAAATACATATGTATGTATATATTGTAATTTGAAGTGATGTTTTAAAATTCAGTCTAATAGTTTTCAAAACTAATATTAAAATACTTTCTATTTATAATATATATATTTGTATATATTGTAAATATAAAAGCTTTAGTTTGAAATTAAAAAATAAAACCATGTTTTCAAATTTAATGTATAAATTGTGATTTGGTAAATTATATTTGAATTTAAGTACCTTTCAAAAGCTGTTTAAAATTTAACCATACATTTCCCAAACATTTAAGGTTAATGTTTATTTATCTAAAAAAAGTATAATAGTTTTAGTTTGAATAAGATTTAATAAAATTTTATTTTACTTAAACTAAAATTGTTTATAAATATATGTAAAGGTTGAATTATACTTTCTTTTAAAGTATCTTATGAACTAAGGATAGTTTGAAAACATATAAAAACATACAATACATTTAATTTGTTTAGAACATAATTTATATATATATATATAAACATAAATTTTTATTTAAATAAATATAAGGAATAATTAATTAGTAAGATAGGGGTTTAAACACAGTAATCCATATATTTAACATTTGTACAAAAGATAACAATGTATTTTAACACTTGTAAGCTTTGAAGGATTTGTAGTTAACAAGTGGCATTCTTCATTTTAATTAAAATTAAATTTTATAAATAAATATGTATTAGAGGAAGCCTGGTTATTGTTTCCAGTTCTAAAGTTTACAGTTCAAATACTTTTTTCTTCCTCTTCCTTTAACTAAAAAAATATTAGTATGCAAACCTGGAAACCAAATTTTGCAAAGCTGAAATCAAAAACAAGCTGTAAGGATCCAACAATAACTACAACAAGCTAACAAAATTCAAAGATCAGCTTCAGATCAAAGGTAAATTCAAGATCAAGCACAGGTTCCTGATTAAGGCAAAATACGGTCCTCTGTTTTTATTTAAGGTGAGTAAACATTCTTTTAAAAAAAATACATTTTATACCTATGATGTTACTTAAATGTTTGTGACGGAATTTTCGTAGGAATATGGGTTGTATATGCATATGAATGTCAATGCATGTTTTGTATATATATGTCTGTGAATATTTGTTCTGTGTAACTTCTCTGTTTAACACGTTTCCAAATCCATTTAAAAATTTATATATACCAAACAAATTAGTTTTAGACCAAAATCTTTAAGGGAAAAAGGATGGAAACATGATAATCTAAATTTTAAAAATGATTTCAATATTTTATATTTAATAAATATTTCATCAATAAAGGAATACAGTGATAATCTAAGTATAAGATAAAAATCAAACATTTTAATTCTCTGTTTTAATTATCTTATCACATTCGTAATTAAAATTTATAAATTTTAAAGGCAGTATCATGATTTTTAACATAGTAATGATTGTGATAAATTGAGTTGATCGGATTGGGCATTTTTGCTGGGTTCCGACGAACGAAAAATGGTTTGACGACAAGCTTGAGGTTGAAGGTGGCTTGCAGGCTGTGGATCATAAAAATGATCACTTAATTTTTAGTTGGCCGAGATGATCAGTTGACGAAAAACTAGGGTTTGAAACCTTGTTTTGAACGGAGGGTTGTCGTGATGTTTTCAACGTCGACGATGCACCAGAATGGTTCACATAAGGGGGAATTGAAGCTGGATGACGTAATGAACTCTGGATGATGGTGGCAAGATTTCTGGTAGAGGGGATCGTCGGCGATTGGTGGTTTTCTTTTCGAGTTTAGGTCCCAGATTTGGTCGAAGTTCTCGATTTTGATTCAAGATGGGACTGTTGGATCTAGGCGATTGGAGGGTTTGTCGAGGTCATAGGTGATGTGTCGGGGACAACGTCGTTGATCGGAGCGACGTGGAGTCGCCGTGCACATGCACTGTGCACTTTTGATATCTGGGTTTTGTCAAAGCATTGGGGAAGAAGACTTCCACTCGGGTCGAACTCGAATGTGTTTGCATGATTGTCTCGAAGTAGAAGTGGGGGGGGAGGACTCATGAGTTTTCTCGGGTTTTTGATGTAAGAGCTCGGGTCTTTCATGGTTAGGCTTACCAGTTTATTTCAGACAGTGAATTGGTTCCCAGATTTCAAAATTTATAAAGTCAAACATGAATGGTTTTTAAAGTTTAAAAGTTTTAAAATGTTTTTGTTTCAAGGTAATGTTACTAAGTTTTGTAAAAGTGTATTTTAAATAAATATGATTACAAAGCTAAAGTAAATCTAGTTTTAAAAATATATTATCCAGCTTTTAAAATAAATAAAATGGAAGTTTTACAAAGGAAGTTTCCAAATATAATATAAGCGTGAATTTAGTTCTCCAAAAAAGATAAGTATTTAACAAAAGTTTTATATAAGTTTTCAAAATTTGAAATGTTAAAGTTAATGATTTAAATTTGTTTTAAAAGTAATTATTTTAATTATGTAATTAATTATCAATGATTTTTAAAGGAAGTTAATGAGTAATTAAAGATAATAATTAGCGGAATTAATTAAAAGTTAATTACTTAATGTAATTAATAATGATTAATTAATTTATGTTAAGAATCAAAGCATAATTTCTTAAGTAAGTAATTGATGAATAGTTAATGAATGTAACTAAGAAAGAATCATTAACTAGTGATAATTAATTAATTAATGATAATTAATTGGTTTAGTTAATTAAAGATAGTTAATTACTTGATTAATTAAGGGTTCATTAATCTAAGTAACTAAAGGTAATTAATTAAAAAGAAGTTAATCAATGGAAGTAATTAAAGGGGTTAATTACTCAATGTAGTTAATTAAATTAATGTGGTTAATTTAAGTTAACTAATTAGTTTAGTTAATTAAAGATAATCATTCGTGGAATTGTTTAAGTATAATTACTTAATGTAACTTATAAAATGTAATTACTTAGTGAAGTAATTAATGGATAATTACTGAATGTAATTAATAAAAAGGGAATTACTTAATGAAAAGTAATTAGAGAATAATTACTTAGTGGAAGTAATTAAGGATTATTTACTCAGGGTAATTAATTAAAGAATTTATTAATATAATTAATTAAGAAATAATTAATTAATGTAAGTAATTGAGGATAGTTAATTACTTAATTTGATTAATCAAGGTTGATTAATGAATGTGATTAATTAAAGATTAATTATTAAATTAATTAGAAGAATAATTAATTAATAAAGTAATTAGAGGGTCTTTAATTAATATAACTAATGGAAATAATTAAGGGTTGATTAATGTGATTAATTAAAGGATAATTAGTCAATAGAAGTGATTATAGAATAATTAATTAATCTAATTAATTAAGGATCAATGTAATTAATTATAGTTAATTAATAAACAAAAGTAATTAATTAAGGATCATTAATTAGGTAATTAATTAATAAGAATAATTAAGGGTTAATTAATTATTAAAGGATAATTAATTTGTGTAATTAATTAAAAGCTAATTACTTAATGTAATTAAAGAATAATTAATCAAGGATGATTAATTAAGATGGATAATTAAAGGGTGATTAATTAATTGGTTTGAAATTAATTGATGGTTAAGTAAGCGGGATTTTCAGTAATGGATATAATTATTTCATTTTACTTTAAATTAATTAGAGATGGTGTGTTAATTAATCTTTACTTATGGATGATTGCATGATATTGAATGCCTTGGATTATGTGATATCGCTGATATGTGATATGTGTTGATATGGCATGCTTTGGTTGAATTGTGATAATGTGGATTATCTATTTGTGATAATGTGAATTATCTATGTATGTAAATATAGATAATAAATTGAATTTTTTAAATTGAAACAACTTGGATGTTAATACAGCGTTTTGGATTTCGGTGAGACCGGGATCGGATTTTCAGATTTGGATATCCGAAAACCACATCAATCCAAATTAAACGATAGGTCATGAATCTCAAGTGAAGTCGAGATGAAGATTCAGATTGCAAGGGCTATGGTCGTTAACTCTGAGGGTGATTCCAAAATGAGTGTAACGAGATAGTGTTCGGTTTCGTTCGAACCTAGAACGAACTTGTATGGATTGAATGCTTTCATAACATCATCATTGGAGGATGACGAGCATTCTAAGTTATGTATTTTGAAAAGGTAATCGTAGCTGTAACGACCCGGAAATTTCGACCCCGAAATTTCCAGATAGTTAGTGACAAGAAGAAAGATAGAAGAAAAGAAACAGAAACAAGACACAGAAAACCTCACATTCGTAGCGGATAAAATATAATATCACATAATAACAGTTTACAAAAAGAACTGTATTCTGTACATTTACATTTATATATCAGAGTTACAATATCCCATACAAACTGGATAGTTAAACAACTTGTCCAGATAACAACAATACTATCAGAATCCTTCCATACGCTTCAACCATCTAGCTTGCCTTCTGATCTCCAGAACGCCCTTACCTGAAAATCTGTAATACTCGGTCTGACCCGAGCATTACATCAAAGTAACACCCGGGTCAGGCTGGAAACCAGCGTGAGTAAACCCATCTAACATGTAACACAAAAGCATACAACTTATATAAACCCGGGTAACTTATATCAATTTACAACATCACAAGCTGTTATAGACCTTACTTATTTCACACATCAATTTCTAAGTGCCAAACTTATATTAAATGGTCCAGTTTACTTAAATCATTCCGGACAGGCTTATTGATCTCACATATCAATCTATAAATAATCGAAGGGGTTTCGGGTATTCTCTAATACCCGACTCTGGTCTCTTCGAATTCAATCCCAAGTTATACAAGTGAAAAACCATTTAATCACAAATAGGATGTCACTTCTTACATTGCAATTTACTATCGATAGATAACTACATTATCACCCTTTAAACCAATCATCTCATACATAGCATCACATATCAGAGATATCCACTAATCTCCGGCATACAATGTTATCCAATCATTCATAAGAAGGATAAATCGGTTATACCATTCTTTTTAATTTTAAAAAAATTAAATTAATTACTCCAATCATTCTTAATCCTGCTTATTTAACATTAATTAATTAAGAACAAATTAATTAATCACCTTTTACTTCCCTTTTTAATTAATCCTTCTTGATTAATTATCTTTAATTACATAAAGTAATTATCCTTTAATTAATTAAACAATTTAATTATCCTTAATTAATCCTTAATTTCTTCACTAATTACATAAAATACATTTATGATCCTTAATTAATTACTTCCTTTAATCAATCTTATTCAATCATAACCAACAATTAACCATTATGTAATCACCTACCTTAATTAATTAATCCCTTAATTAATTACATAAATTCTTAAATTATTTACGCCAAGTAATTAATCCTTAATTAATTAATCTTTAATCAAAAATTAATATTCCATAAGCAAGGTTGACTACTTCATAATCAATTTAATTAACCTCCAATTACATTAATTACCACCCTAAATCACTTGGTTTACCTTAATCTTACTTACTCAACATTCATTAATTACAAAACAATTAATCAATCGTTCTTAAAATTTTCCATCTAAATCAATCTTCCTTAATTAATTATTTCCTAATTACACTTAACTGATTAACCTTTAATAAATTAAGTAAATTAATTATCCTTAATCAATTGAACTTAATTAATTATCTTAATAAATTACATAAACCATATTATTTGTAACAACCCGCATATTTATCGATTTTATATTTAAATATTTTATTTAAATATTTCATCATTAGTCGGATTTTAGTCCGAAAAGCTACTTTTTGCATACGGTCGAATTAGGACTCGAGACCACTCCCATTGAGTTTAAAATACCGTTTGTGACCATTTTGAGTATAAGCTTCGATATGTTTAGAGAAAGTTGATTTTTGCCACTTTTCACTTTGGGTTTGGTTTGGGCTCCGCCCTATGTTAACTATGCTCAAATATGAGCCACTCTTCCCCACTCACCCTCATTCTCTTCTCTTTTTAGTTCTAAGTCATTAATGGTGGGTGAGATTGGAAATTAAAACTCCAAAACCCTAGTTCTTCTTGCAAATTCAATTCCTAGCTCCAAATTCAAGAGAACCCATTGGTAAGCATTCTCTTCTTCTTCTCCAACTTATTCTCTTACCAATTTCAGAAATTCCTAAACCTAATTTTGGGAATGTTCTTGTTTTTGAGCTTAGATTCAAGCTCGATTGGGTTGTGTTGAAGAGAGGTTGATTCTCCATTTGCTTTCAAGCTTCTTCTTGTTTGATTTTGTGAAAAGGTGAGATTTTTTTATCTCACATCTATGCTTATATTTATCTTCGATTGTTAGGTATGAATTCCTAACACTTGTTCGTGTGCAATTGTTTTTGGTTTGGATTGATTTGGTGAATATTCCAATTTTTGGTGTTTTGGGTTCAATCCTTTAAAAATCATAACTTTGAGGTTCAAATATGTTTTTGGTAATGCATCGAGGAGCCAATAGGGTCGGGTAGCCGTTAGGCATAATTCCCTAGCGTCCGTGTTCGTTCGGATGCGAATTGGTGGAGGTTGCATATAAATTTATGGGTATCATTGGGCAGAGCATCAGGTTCGGCCGACCGACCACCTGGCTCGGTCGACCGACCTGCTTGTAAAAGTGCAGGTTGCACTTCTGTTTCTGTTTCTGGTTCGGCCGACCGACCCCCCTGGCTCGGTCGACCGACCTGATGCCGAGAAGTTTTTTTTTAAAAAAAATAAGGTTCGGTCGACCGAGACCTGAGGACGGTCGACCGACCTGTGCAATTTTGCCTATTTTCGCCTAATTGCTTGAATTTCCAACTCTAATCGATTTGTGTTGTTTCCCTATTTGTTGTTATCAGTTGTTATTGACTTTGATGACTTATTTTCTTTGGGAATTCTGTGAATATCCATTTCGATGGATTCGGTATCGATTTCTTTGGATTTTTATTCACATCTTCGTATGTGAATTTTAGTGATTGATTGTTCCTACAATCTTCTTTGTGTTTTGTCACTTTAAAAATATAAAGGTTTTCTATACTAGTAGTAAATATCAAAACTCTTTCCTCAAACGATTTCAATACTATTTTAATACCAAAATCGCTATAAAACCGTTTTTCCAATCTACTAGTATATATATAAACCTTTACCTCACTCGTATAAGAAATCTAATTAAACGACTTAGTAAAACAAGCGGTATGAAATGCTTGCATTCACTTTGTCGGTTAATTCTTGGACTTGTTCGATTGAATCTCTTGTGAAAATTTTATAGTGGAGATCTACAGTTTGTTCGTAAATATTTAAGTTAAGCAAGTGGTTATAGGACATGAAGCTAAACTCATATATTTCCTAGCTTAGTGTAATTGACACTTCTCGTTGATCATGACGATCATCTTTGTGATTTAGACTAGCAATGTGCGATGTCTCTTTGTCTGCGAGGGAGACTAAACCCCGTTTTGTGGAGTTTCGACTCAATTTGGTGGGGTAGCAACCCATGGTCTTCGGGCCGTTTGTGGAGCTTCGGCTCAATTTGTGATGGTTAGCGACCATGGAATTAGCGTTCCGTTTGTGATACACGTGTTAGTGGGCTTTATGCTCCCGTTTGTGTAGGCCTCCCCCCTTCGTGATTTCTGGATTTCTTGAGATGATTTCTAGAATTTGTGTTTCACCAATTTTCGTGATTTCCATTGATAAGTTTTATCAATATTTGTGCATTGGTGAATTTGTGTGTCATTGACTTTTGTGATTCCTGGATTTCGCATATTGAATTCTGGAATTTGTGCGTCATTGACTTTTGTGATTGACATTGATATTATTGTCAATATTTGTGCATTGGTGAATTTGTGTGTCATTGACTTTTGTGATTGACATTGATATAATCGTCAATATTTGTGGTTTGATGAACGAAATAAGGAGTATGGCATTTCTTTGATTCTTGTGTAGATTTGGTGATATTGATTAATCTCTCGTTGATTTTCAATTACTTATATAAATCACAGCTTGGCATTGTGATTATTATGTGTTCAGTCATCTCTCTTATTCTATATCGTTTCATTTGATATTTATAGTTAGACTGATCCATTTATTATTTTCTTATTAAATAATACTCGGGTCAGACCGAGATGTTACAGGTGCTTCTGCTTGACTTCTCTCTCGGGATTGATTTCTCTGACTTTTGGCTTACTACTTAGATTAGTAGTTTGTTTTGGAGTATACATTCGAGATATAAACTCCATAATGTATACTTATTCTTTTGTGTAGTTCATGTAACTATTCTTTTGTGTTATTGTGGATCTTTTTAGACCACTACTCTGATGTACACTTCCTAGTGTAATATTCATATCTATTTCCGCCTTTGTGATATGAATTGTCTGTGACTGATTTACGTTATGTTTATTTCTATATTTGTTTCCGAAGATATTATAGCCACTGTGTAGTAGCTTTGAGTTTGTGTCGGTATGTCGGATTTCCCTCTTGATAAAGAAATGCGTGTAATACTATCTGACATATCGATGCTCGCGCAAAGCAATTACACGGATGGTCGCTCCTCAACAGCCTTATTCTCCGTGCTAGTTGACAGCATTCTCCGTAATGTTGTTGGCTAGCATGGGTATAGAGGTGGGGCGTCACAGCTTGGTATCAGAGCCAAACTTTGGAACAATATGGAATATTATAACAAGGATCATCGTCCTAAGTCCATCTTAGGAGTCGTGCTTTAGGATTTAATTCGAGTCTTCGTACCGATTCGTCCTATTTTCCTTATGATTCCTTGTTTATCTATCAAGATTGCTTGATATTCAATTTGGTGAATAATCCCCTTCATGCTCTTCTTTCTTTCTAAGGAAGAGGAATGTCTAGACCAGGCCGTCCCAGAGCTCGACCATCTGGTGTTCCACCCCAAGATGGAGTTTTTATGACTGCTCAACAGCTTCTTGATTTAGTGACGAATGCTCAAGAAGCTGGAGCTAACCCGGAACCTACTCACCCAAAGTCGGGATTTGCACGCTTGTATAGCGATTACACAAATTTGGGTGGGGAGCCATTCAAAGGTTCCGAAACTGTTATTGAAGTATAGGCTTGGCTAAGGTCATGCGATCGAATCTTTTCTCGCATGAATCTTATTGACCTTCACCGAGTTCAGGTGGCCTCAAGTATGCTCCGAGAAAGAGCATTGGACTGGTACGAGCTTCTTATTTCTGAGATTAATGAAGCGGATCTCACCTGGGAGAAATTCCGAGAACGCTTCGAGTTGAAATTCGTACCGGAAGCTGAGAAAGTGGCATTGGCTCGACGATTTATAGACCTTGTTCAAGGTGAGTCCTCCGTGACTGATTACGTCTCCTCCTTCGAGTCGCTTTCCAAATATGGGGTTGAATACATCAACACCCCTTTAAAGAAGAACCAGAGGTTCGTCTATGGCTTAAACAAAAATCTCAAGAAGCCGTTACTTCTAAAATTAGAAGTTTCTTTCGACCAACTCGTTGATATCGCTCTTCGTCTTGAAGAGGCGGATAGGGAGAATGATGTTGAAGTGGTGGGTTCCAAACCAAACTTCAACAACAAGAAGAGGCCAAATAAATTCAAAGGACCTTATCCCAATAAGAAAGGGAAGCAAGCAACCTCCGTGGCAAAGACTTCTTCCTTTGGCCGTGGGGAATGCTATAATTGTGGTTCGAAGGACCATTATGCGAACAAGTGCCCAAGGTCTCTCTCTTGTCGCTACTGCAAAGTTCCCGGTCATGTTATATCTTCATGCCCCAAGCTTCAGGGAAGGAAGGAGGGAAAACTTAATGTTGCTCAAGCCCCTGGCAACACATCTCGTGGCCAAGGTATTTCTCATTCTATTCTGGATGGAATTATTTTATTTCGTGGTCATCCTATTCGAGTTCTTTTTGATACAGGTGCGTCCCATTCTTTTATATCAAAAGAACTTGTTGATACTTTTTCTTTGGATGTTTTGTGTTTAATGACTTCTTTGAGAATTGCGAATCCGGTTGGTGGATCCGCAACAATCAGTTTATTGTGTAAAGATGTCGAGATTATTTTGTGTGATTTTCCTTTCCTAGCCGATTTGCATGTCATGCGTTATTTAGGCTTTGGAATGATTTTGGGAATGCATTGGCTTAACCGTTATGAAGCCCATATCCTATGTCCTGAGCGGACTATTCATCTTTGACATCCTCAATCTGTTAAGCAGATTTCTATTAATCTTAAAGATTCGGATTCCGCTTTGGTTGCATCTTTATATTCTTTAAACCCTCGTGATGACGATGATGATGATGAGGGTGATATTATTTCTCTTATTCACGTCGTTTGTGAATTTTCCGACATATTCGAGCCCATTTTAGGATTACCACCTAAGCGAGCAATTGAGCTCAGAATTAATCTTATTCCTGGAGCTCAACCTATCACTCGTCCTCCTTATCGTATGTCCAATAAAGAAAACGAGGAGATGCGTAAACAATTATCCGAATTGGAGATGAAGCAATTTATTCGCTCTAGTTCCTCGCCTTGGGGAGCTTCGGCTATTTTCGTGAAGAAATCCGATGGTACACTTAGGCTTTGCGTTGACTACCGCAAGCTTAATGATCTTACTATCAAAAATAAATATCCTTTACCTCGGATTGATGATCTATTCGATCAACTTAGTGGTGCTAGAGTCTTTTCACAATTAGACTTAGCTACTGGATTTCATTAGCTTCGTATTGCAGAGGATAGTATTCCTTTGACATCGTTCCGTACTCGTTATGGATCTTATGAATGGCTTGTCATGCCATTTGGTTTGATGAATGCTCCGGCGTATTTCGTTGACCTTATGAATAGAGTTTTCAAAGACTTCCTCGACCGGTTTGTTCTCATCTTTATCGATGATATTCTTGTGTATTCTAAAACCGAGGAGGAGCATGAAAAACATCTTCGGATTGTGTTGAAAACTCTTAGGAGTAATCAATTAAAGGCAAAATTTTCTAAATGCCACTTTTGGCAATCTCGTGTGAAGTTTCTCGGTCACATTATTTCCGAATCCGGAATTTCCGTGGATCCTTCAAAGATTGAAGCGATTCAAGATTGGAAGAGACCGGAGAGTGTGACGGAGATTCGTAGTTTTCTTGGATTGGCAGGTTATTACCGCTGTTTTATCATAGACTTTTCTAAGATTGCCGTGCCTCTCACTAGCTTGACGAAGAAAGGTATTAAATACATTTGGTCGGACAAATGTGAAGCTTCTTTTCAGAAATTAAAGGAACTTCTTTCTGATGCTCCTATTCTTGTTATTCCCGAGGGGAATCAAGATTTCGTTGTTTATACCGATACTAGTCGCGTTGGTTTGGGTGCCGTTCTTATGCAAAAAGAACGTGTTATTGGTTACGCTTCTAGGCAATTGAAGCCAGCTGAGACTAGATATGCCACTCATGATTTAGAACTCGCGGCTATTGTTTTTGCTCTCCAGATTTGGCGTCATTATCTTTTAGGAGAGAAATTTGTTCTTTATACCGATCATAAGTCTTTGAAATATTTATTTTCTCAAAAGGAACTTAATTTGCGTCAACAACGTTGGCTCGAGTTCCTTGCTCCTTATGATCTTGATATTCTTTATACACCCGGTAAGGGTAATCGTGTCGCTGATGCTCTTAGCTGTAAACAACAAGCTGTTGTTCCTATGATGATATCCGAATGGAACGATCTCGAGATCTTATCCACTTGTGAGATTCGAGACCGCGTATCCGATTTATGTTCATCATTTGTTTTATGTAGCCTTGAGGCTTATCCTTCTCTTTTAGACCTCATTCTTGAAGCTCAAAGGCTAGATCCCGAAATGGCTCTTCTTGGCCAAAATATTAGGGATAAAATTGATATTGAAGGTTTGAAAGACTTTGATATCGATTCTCGTGGCGGCATTCGGAAATTTGGTAGACTTCTCGTACCAAATATTAGTGATCTTCGTAAAGATATTTTAGAAGATTCTCATCGTTCTAAATTTACCATTCATCCCGGAAGTAGTAAAATGTACGCAGATATGAAGCGACTTTATTATTGGGAGGGAATGAAACTTGACATCGCTAACTTCGTTAAGCGTTGCATGACTTGCCAACTCGTTAAGGCTGAACATCAAAGGCCCGGTGGGTTATTGCAGCCTTTAGAAATTCCAATTTGGAAGTGGGACAGTATTTCCATGGATTTTATAGATGGCCTTCCCCGTTCTCGTTCGGGTCATGATAGTTCATGGGTGATTGTTGATAGGCTTACTAAATCCGCCCATTTTATTCCCGTTCGGTCTAACCGAACCGTTCCTCTTTTGGCCAAGCTCTTTATCAAAGAGATTGTTAAATTGCATGGAGCTCCTACTTCTATTGTTAGTGATCGTGATCTATTGTTTACTAGTGGATTTTGGAAGAGTATTCAAAAAGCTTTGGGAACGAAGCTTAGTTTTAGCACCGCTTATCATCCTCAGTCCGATGGACAAACTGAGCGTGTGAGTCAAACTCTTGAAGATCTTCTTCGTGCATGTGTGCTTGATTTTGGTGGAAGTTGGGAAGATCATATTTCACTTGTTGAATTTTCCTATAATAATAGCTTCCAATCTAGTATTGGTATGGCACCTTTCGAGGCACTCTATGGAAGGCCATGCCGATCTCCTTCTTGTTGGCTTGAGGCTGGTGAGAAGCTGGTTTTAGGTCCAGATTTTATTCGTGATTCCACAGAAAAGATTGATCTTATTCGTCATAGGATGAAAGAAGTCCAGAGTAGACAAAAATCCTATGCCGATAACCGGAGAAGGAAGTTAGAATTTTCTGTGGGAGATCTTGTGTTCATTCGTGTTTCACCTATGAAGGGTGTTGTACGTTTCAGTCGATCGGAAAAATTGGCGCGTCGATATATTGGGCTATTTCCTATCACTAAACGTATTGGTTTTATGGCTTATCGCCTTTTATTACCGGCTCAATTTTCTGCTATCCATGACGTGTTTCACGTTTCTCAACTACGGAAGTGCCTTCGAGATTCTGATTCTGTTCTTGAGCCCGGTGTTGTGGAAGAAATTGAAGTTTTGCCTAATTTAACTTATGAGAAACATCTTACTCATGTCATTTCTTCGGAAGTCAAACGACTTCGAAATAAAGATGTTCCGCTTGTTAAAGTTCAATGGTCTTCAAATCCTAAGGATTGTTCTTGGGAATCTAGAGAGTACATCGAGCGAACACATCCGGACTTACTTTCTCGTGCTCTTTGAGGTGAACTTCTTATTTCAAACTTCTTTTGTGTTGAATATGCTTTTATGGTTGTTACTATATATCTTCTTCTTAAGATATTGCGAGGACGCAATTTCTTTAAGGAGGAGACTCTGTAACAACCCGCATATTTATCGATTTTATATTTAAATATTTTATTTAAATATTTCATCGTTAGTCGGATTTTAGTCCGAAAAGCTACTTTTTGCATACGGTCGAATTAGGACTCGGGACCACTCCCATTGAGTTTAAAATGCCGTTAGCGACCTTTTTGAGTATAAGCTTCGATATGTTTGGAGAAAGTTGATTTTTGCCACTTTTCACTTTGGGTTTGATTTGGGCTCAGCCCTATGTTAACTTATGCTCAAATCTGAGCCACTCTTCCCCACTCACCCTCATTCTCTTCTCTTTTCAGTTCTAAGTCATTAATGGTGGGTGAGATTGGAAATTAAAACTCCAAAACCCTAGTTCTTCTTGCAAATTTAAATCCTAGCTCCAAATTCAAGAGAACCCATTGGTAAGCATTCTCTTCTTCTTCTCCAACTTATTCTCTTACCAATTTCAGAAATTCCTAAACCTAATTTTGGGAATGTTCTTGTTTTGAGCTTAGATTCAAGCTCAATTGGGTTGTGTTGAAGAGAGGTTGATTCTCCATTTGCTTTCAAGCTTCTTCTTGTTCGATTTTGTGAAAAGGTGAGATTCTTTTATCTCACATCTATGCTTATATTTATCTTCGATTGTTAGGTATGAATTCCTAACACTTGTTCATGTGCAATTGTTTTTGATTTGGATTGATTTGGTGAATATTCCAATTTTTGGTGTTTTGGGTTCAATCCTTTAAAAATCATAACTTTGAGGTTCAAATGTGTTTTTGGTGATGCATCGAGGAGCAAATAGGGCCGGGTAGCCGTTAGGCATAATTCCCTAGCGTCCGTGCTCGTTCGGATGCGAATTGGTGGAGGTTGCATATAAATTTATGGGCATCATTGGGCAGAGCATCAGGTTCGGCCGACCGACCCCCCTGGCTCGGTCGACCGACCTGCTTGTAAAAGTGCAGGTTGCACTTCTATTTCTGGTTCGGCCGACCGACCCCCTGGCTCGGTCGACCGACCTGATGCCGAGAAGTTTTTTTTAAAAAAAAACAAGGTCCGGTCGACCGAGACCTGAGGCCGGTCGACCGACCTGTGCAATTTTGCCTATTTTCGCCTAATTGCTTGAATTTCCAACTCTAATCGATTTGTGTTGTTTCCCTATTTGTTGTTATCAGTTGTTATTGACTTTGATGACTTATTTTCTTTGGGAATTCTGTGAATATCCATTTCGATGGATTCGATATCGATTTCTTTGGATTTTTATTCACATCTTCGTATGTGAATTTTAGTGATTGATTGTTCCTACAATCTTCTTTGTGTTTCGTCACTTTAAAAATATAAAGGTTTTCTATACTAGTAGTAAATATCAAAACTCTTTCCTCTAACGATTTCAATATTATTTTAATACCAAAATCGTTATAAAACCGTTTTTCCAATCTAAAAGTATATATATATATAAACCTTTACCTCACTCGTATGAGAAATCTAATTAAACGACTTAGTAAAACAAGCGGTATGAAACGCTTGCATTCACTTTGTCAGTTAATTCTTGGACTTGTTCGATTGAATCTCTTGTGACAATTTTATAGTGGAGATTTACAGTTTGTTCGTAAGTATTTAAGTTAAGCAAGTGGTTATGGGACATGAAGCTAAACTCATATATTTCCTAGCTTAGTGTAATTGACACTTCTCGTTGATCATGACGATCATCTTTGTGATTTAGACTAGCAATGTGCGATGTCTCTTTGTCTGCGAGGGAGACTAAACCCCGTTTTGTGGAGTTTCGACTCAATTTGGTGGGGTAGCAACCCATGGTCTTCGGGCCGTTTGTGGAGCTCGGCTCAATTTGTGATGGTTAGCGACCATGGAATTAGCGTTCCGTTTGTGATACACGTGTTGGTGGGCTTTATGCTCCCGTTTGTGATAGGCCTCCCCCCCTTTGTGATTTCTGGATTTCTTGAGATGATTTCTAGAATTTGTGTTTCACCAATTTTCGTGATTTCCATTGATAAGTTTTATCAATATTTGTGCATTGGTGAATTTGTGTGTCATTGACTTTTGTGATTTCTGGATTTCGCATATTGAATTCTGGAATTTGTGCGTCATTGACTTTTGTGATTGACATTGATATTATTGTCAATATTTGTGCACTGGTGAATTTGTGTGTCATTGACTTTTGTGATTGACATTGATATAATCGTCAATATTTGTGGTTTGATGAACGAAACAAGGAGTATGGCATTTCTTTGATTCTTGTGTAGATTTGGTGATATTGATTAATCTCTCGTTGATTTTCAATTACTTATATATATCACAGCTTGGCATTGTGATTATTATGTGTTCAGTCATATCTCTTATTCTATATCGTTTCATCTGATATTTATAGTTAGACTGATTCGTTTATTATTTTCTTATTAAATAATACTCGGGTCAGACCGAGATGTTACAGGTGCTTCTGCTTGACTTCTCTCTCGGGATTGATTTCTCCGACTTTTGGCTTACTACTTAGATTAGTAGTTTGTTTTGGAGTATACATTCGAGATATAGACTCCATAATGTATACTTATTCTTTTGTGTAGTTCATGTAACTATTCTTTTGTGATATTGTGGATCTTTATAGACCACTACTCTGATGTACACTTCCTAGTGTAATATTCATATCTATTTCCGCCTTTGTGATATGAATTGTCTGTGACTGATTTACGTTATGTTTATTTCTATATTTGTTTCCGAAGATATTATAGCCACTGTGTAGTAGCTTTGAGTTTGTGTCGGTATGTCGGATTTCCCTCTTGATAAAGAAATGCATGTAATACTATCTGACATATCGATGCTCGCGCAAAGCAATTACACAGATGGTCGCTCCTCAACAGCCTTATTCTCCGTGCTAGTTGACAGCATTCTCCGTAATGTTCTTGGCTAGCGTGGGTATAGAGGTGGGGAGTCACATTATTGAATTTCTCCTGAAAACACTTAGGGTCTTAATTAAATAATTAACTCACTATCTAGTTTCGAAACATACTTACAGTATACTTTAATTAAAATTTATAGAAAGAAAACGCGGCCCAAACCCGCGATCCAACCTCAACTTCATTTCTTTCTATCCTTTTTCTTCCCAGTTTCCTTCCTCTGCTCCTATCCTGATCAAAACAGTGCACGTATCCGTGCACGCAATCACGCTTCTCCGGCCAACTAACCCCATCGACGACCAAACCCACAAGTCCCCACTACCTCGGCAACACGTTACCCCATTGGAAAATCACCTGCATCACCGATTCTCCAAATTGATTGTTGACCCAAAACTGGAAACGAGCTACCCTAACTAAACTCATCGCCAGTGGCGACTTCGTCCTCCGGAGCCCACGCTTCTCTGACCAAAGCAGGATCACACACCTCTTCAACATTTCCACCCCTTGCGACAAGGCTCGAAACTTCATAGACAAAGCAAATGGCTCGAGAACGAAGACGAACCCAAAATCCGGCTTGAACCCTAAATTTCCCCACCGCTGTCACCATAGCGATCAATCGCCACCTCCACTATTTTTTCCGAAACCACAATTCACCAAACTTGCTTCGATTAAAAACCCAGCCATTCCAAATTCGTCCATCATCAGAAAAAAACGAAACCCATCCTCTGAACATCCTCGAAATTCACATCAAAAACTCATCTAAATTTTTTAATTTTAATCTTAAAAATCCTAGTTTATATAGGAGATTTAGGCTATATACTTAGATCATTCGTTTGTTGAAAACAAATTTTGCCAACATTGAGTTTCTACTATATATTCATCATTCCGGTAATAACTGACATTGATTTCCATTCAACTATATTTTTTTTTTAGATTCAAATCTTGTTGTTCCTAACAGTCTATGTTTAAACAACATATCCTGAAATTTATCAGAACAAGAACAAGGGTTTAGTTTTGAATTAACATCCAGAATTCTAAGAACAGAGTGAGTCAGATATATATTCATAGATATCCATATACATATACTCATAAAATAATTTAAATCAACATGCAATCTATCATTACCAATTCATCCCTCAAATTTTACTGCATGCATTAAGGATTAACAGGTTTCAATGAGAATTCCTTTTTTTTTTCAAAATTGTTTACTCATAGAATATATCTTACTGTAAATTTACTAATCTCCAGCTAATTATTTCAAAATACTACCAGATCATAACACATGCATCAGGGAATAAGTAAGATCTAGTTACTCACAGAATATTGATAAGATTTAATTCTAAGCTGCAGCTTACTCACATTAAAAAAAAACAGAGCTTGAAAATACAGTATGGACAGAGACAAATATGTTTATATATAAACAGGTCTTGTACTTAGTACTCGTGAACATATGAGTTTGTACATGCTAACCTATATTCATACTTTACTCAAAAGATCAAGCATTAGATCAAACATTAAAGGGTGAAATTTACTCACCTGAACTGATTGAGCTGCTGAAGTTTGCATTTAAACTTAAGATTCAGTTGCATGTTTGATTTTTTTAAAACTTCCATCTTGTTTCTGCATTGCTCCCTAATTTTATAACTGCATGCATGTTTCCCATAACAAAAATGCAGTTCTAGTTGATATTCCAGTTGCATGCAGGTTTGGTTGTTACAGGGTGATGATCATTTCTAATTCCAGATTTTAAGAAAAGGGTTTCAGGTTTATACTCTAAGTTTTGAAGATGATTTCAGATGGTAGTAGCTTGATTTGGTTAGAGGAAGTATAAATTTTAGATTTGGTTTGAGAGGAGATTTGCAGGATTTGTTTTTTGAACATAATTTTTTTTCTGTTTGAATGGAGATTGCAGATTTTTTTTCTTCATAGGCTGAAATGTTGATTTAAAAAAATAAATAAAACTAAATTAACAAATGCCACTTGTCCTATATACTAACATTTGTCAATTTACTATGCTAATCACTTAACACATGACCTTTAAGGTTAATTAGTTATAATTAAATGTAATTTATTTATAGTTAAATGCTAATTAGTTGTTTAGTTAACATGTTAGTATAAGATAAAAGTGAGTATTTGTTTAAATTAATTAGTTATCATGTCTTTATTTATATGTAGATAAATTTAAAATGAATAAATCCAATTTAATTTATAAAAATAAAGTTTATGCAAATATCTTAAAATCAAAACAAATTAAAATATTTATACTTTAGATTTCAAAACTTTGAATCCTAATTCAAATTAAGTTATATATATACATATATAACTACACAATCTAAATTTGAAAAACAATTATTTTTATTAAAAATTTATTTGTTAAAACAATGTATTATTATATATTTAAAAGTAACAACATTTGATAACTATAAATAACTTATAAAAGAAATTGTTTCTTTTTAATAAATTATTTATTTTATCCAATTATATCAAAATAACCTTTATTGTTATTTTTATTTAAATTTCAACTCTAAATCCATTTAAACAAGTAAAATCTTTATCTTAACAATTTAAAACCATATTTTATCTATTCAATAGCTTTTAAAAGATAAATCTATTAATTAAATATTTATTTTAATTGGATTATTAAATTTATTCAAATCTTATTTACAAAGATTATCAAATCAATTTAATTTTAAATTCAGATTATTAAATTGATATTGCCATAAATTTTGGGATATCACATTCCTCCCCCCTTAGAATCTTTTCGTCCTCGAAAAGGATTAAAGCCAGAATTTAATAAAATGCTTATTTTTAGGAAAAATATTCTTTGACCATTTTTAAATACTTTAAAAATCTTAATATTTCTAAAATTGTTTTTGTAAAAATATTTTTTTATAACTTGATGTTTCAACTAGTCTATCCTTGTTCTCATAGAAATTCGGTCATACGTTGATCAGGCGTACAACTGAAAAACTATAAGTACTTAGCAGACTCGTTTTCAACACCCAGTGAAAATACGTGGAAAATAATAGTTTTATTGAAAATATTGAAAACAGTTTTTTTTTTAAAATAGAGGATATATCTTTGCTGAGAATGCTCTGGAAACCATCACCCCCATCCATGGTCACAGTTACACCCAGGGTTACGTTGTCGTCGCAGCAAAAGTCCATGTAACTGCAGGCTCTCAGCGGCCTCTCGATTACGCCATGGATCCCCACACACAACAGATCACAGTTACACCCAGGGTTACGTTGTCGTCGCAGCAAAAGTCCATGTAACTGCAGGCTCTCAGCGGCTTCTGATTTTCGCTGTCAAAAATGAAACTTCTCCACACTCCAACATAGGTCGCAGTCTGCCGATATAAAATCAAACGCAGACCGTTGGCTCTCAGCGGCACACACAACTTTCGCTATGTTATACCATAGATCGCGGTCTACCGATATAAAATCAAACATAGACCTTGGCTCTCAGCGACACACACGACTTTCGCTATGGTATACTCTACTCAAAATCTCCAAGAACTAGTTTCGTCCGGACTCCTCACAGGATCAACTTTAGAACACCCCTTGGGGCTCAAGGCAGCACCACCCAATGGTACTCCTGAGAAGTTCATTCCAAGGGAGTGCCTTTTTCCCCAGAGCCATTATCAAAACATTTTATACTATACATATATAGTATCTTTAAATCATACACCTAGTATGATCTCATACAAAGCTTCTTTACACAAAATCGATTATCCCAAAATCGATAATTCTCAAACTAGGCTTTCCAAATTCAATATTGATTTTACCCAAAAATCAAAAGCCTTTACAAATCCATAGGTTCCCAAAACCTTTTTCCAAAAATCCTCATATGATCCTTTATATATATATATTCAGATATATAAAATCTTTCAAAACCTTGGATCATTTCAAACCTGTATAAAACTCTTTTTATACATCAAACATTTTCAAAATCCTTTCCATCTAGTAAAAGATTCATCAAGGGGATTTTTATTTTATAAAACAAAGATATTTAACTTTGTTTATTCAAAATCAAATATACAAATTTGATTACTCTTTTCAATATCATTTTCATTCAAATCCGTACGATGTACACATATCATCCGTACACTATACCAATCTGATCGCTCACTCGATCACACAATTTCATTTCCGAACTAGTATCGTCCACCCGACTTTCTAGTGCGGACACAGATTTGGTTTCTTGATCAGAAACCGTCATTCTCCTTGCATAGTCATAACTATGATAGAGAACATCCAGAATCAATCAACAATCCATATCCAGGTTCGCCGTCGAAAATCAAGTGAAAAATCGTACTCGGATCGATATAACTATCTCGAAATTCTGTGCTCGAATCTGGATCAAATCACTATGCGAATAGAATAACATATGTACACCCTACGTATTTATCTTATTGGTTATTAGCCAAATTAATTTCATTTCTATTCACCTTCACTTTGATTTTCATTCACTTACTCACAATTACTTCAATCCATTTGGATTATCACCTCTATTCTTATCTCGATTGGGTATTTAACCAATAACAGTTTAAACTCTGTCCAGTTTAAATTTAGAAAATAACTTGAAAAGTTAAAAATAGATAAGTAGTTGAAAGATAATTACTAGTTTGTAAAATAGCTGTAAAATAGTTCAGTAATTGTAAAATAATTTGAAAGTAGTTAAATAGTCATAGAAATTTTAAATAATTGCAAAATACTATAAAATAAAAATTAGGATTGAAAACAGTAATTAGTTTATAAAACAGTTGAAATATAGTAATTAATTTATAAAACAGTTGAAATATAGTAATTAGTTTATAAAACAGCTGGAAAACATTTTCAAAAATAATTGTAAAACAAGTATAAGATAGTTTGGCTTTTTAAAAGAAAGGTTGTATATATAATATATAGCTTGGAAAAATAGGTTTATATTAAAACAATTTATATTAAAAATAGTCCAGAGTCAAAACTGTTCACTTTCCAATCTCTATTCTCATCAATTAAATTTAATTTCCTCTATCATTTAAATTGACCCAATTCCAATTTTAAATAACTCCAATTTAAATAATTTCAATTTCTATTGGACTTTATTTATTCCCAATTCAAGTTGAATTAACTCTCTATTCCTTTCTAAATTTAAATCAAATTCCATTTGATTTTAAACATATTCAACTTTAATTACAATCCCAAGTTATTCGAATTACTTTGGACAAATATCCATTCAATCGAACCCACTTCAATTCCTAATCCATTTCAACTTCAGTTTGAATTGATCCCAATTTCAAATTCTATTTCCAAATCAAGTTGAATTATTCTTGATTTCTTCTCAAATTCAATTCAAATTCCATTTGAATTTAAAACTATTCAACTTTAATTACAATTCCAAATTACCCAAATCAAATTCAATTTGAACTATTTCAAAATTCAAATTTTAAACAATCTCGAATTATATAAATTCGAGTTAATACTTCAATTATTGATTTAATTCCTTCAAACCAATTTACCTTTAAAGTTTTTAAACAATTCAATTTTCAGTTCAGACCTAACATATTATACCACACTTCACTTCTCATTCATTTAAACAAATCCAATTCACAATTTGAAGATTATTAATAACAATAGGATGATATCATCTAATTCATTTTAAAACATCCATTCATTTTCAAATTCTAGATCTCAAGCCCATTTTGAGATCACATAAACTTCCCACTCAAATTAACTATTTAACTTTTTCCCTAAGTTAAACTCAATTCACTTAATCCAGTCAACCATACCCAATTTTGAACTTCCATTTCAAATTTTAAACTTCACATAAATAATCTTCCCAGTTATTAAGTTCAAAACTTATCACTTTGGGTTACACATCTTATTCCAAATTTAAAACTCAATTTTTAGAGTTTATTTCAAACCACCTTTGATATTATGTATATCTACATATATACATATTAATTTCTTTTACCAAGTTATACTTTAAAATTTTAAACCACCTTTGGTTTGCAAAACAAATTTCTTTAAATTTTCAAACAACTCTTGTTTGAAATAGGTCCATTTCATTTGAATGCATTAAATAATATTATTTATTATTTCCATATTACTTTGAAATAATTTTCAAATTCTGAATCCAGATTTAATTTTTTTTTTTACAATTCAGATCATTTTCAATTCCAATTTTAAATGTTTTATTATTAAACACAAGAATTATTTATGATAATACCCAAAATTATCATTTCTAAAACCATCCATTATTATCTTATTCTAAAAAATTTTTTTCCAATTCAGGATTTCAATTTTAGTTTGAATCCATTTCAAACTTATCTTTATTTGATTCCAATTTCAATTTGGTTGCACTCTATTACTTCTTAATTTAATTCTTTAATTTAATTAATACTACAACCAATTTTCTTAATATAATAGATAATCTATTCCTTATATAAGATTCATTTACTTTTGAAATCATTTAAAAAAACTTTATATAAGAAATTAACAAGTACGCTCTCTCATATATATATATATATATATATATATATATATATATATATATATATATATATATATACTCAACTCATTCTAGGGTACCTCTTACCCTATCCTTAATGAGTAATCCCACCAGAGCCAAGGTTCTCGCTTAACCTTCCGCTCTGATACCAAATGTAACGACCCGAAAATTTCGACCCCGAAATTTCTAGATAGTTAGTGACAAGAAGGAAGATAGAAGAAAAGAAACAGAAACAAGACACAGAAAACCTCACATTCGCAGCAGATAAAATATAATATCACATAATAACAGTTTACAAAAAGAACTGTATTCTGTACTTTTACATTTATATATATCAGAGTTACAATATCCCATACAAACTGGATAGTTAAACAACTTGTCCAGATAACAACAATACTATCAGAATCCTTCCATACGCTTCTGCCATCTAGCTCGCCTTCTGAGCTCCAGAACGCCCTTACCTGAAAATCTGTAATACTCGGTCTGACCCGAGCATTACATCAAAGTAACACCCGGGTCAGGCTGGAAACCAGCGTGAGTAAACCCATCTAACATGTAACACAAAAGCATACAACTTATATAAACCCGGGTAACTTATATCAATTTACAACATCACAAGCTGTTATAGACCTTACTTATTTCACACATCAATTTCTAAGTGCCAAACTTATATTAAATGGTCCAGTTTACTTAAATCATTCCAGACAGGCTTATTGATTTCACATATCAATCTATAAATAATCGAAGCGGTTTCGGGTATTCTCTAATACCCGACTCCGGTCTCTTCGAATTCAATCCCAAGTTATGCAAGTGAAAAACCATTTAATCACAAATAGGATGTCACTTCTTACATTGCAATTTACTATCGATAGATAACTACATTACCACCCTTTAAACCAATCATCTCATACATAGCATCACATATCAGAGATATCCACTAATCTCTGGCATACAATGTTATCCAATCATTCATAAGCAGGATAAATCGGTTATACCATTCTTTTTAATTTTAAACAAATTAAATTAATTACTCCAATCATTCTTAATCCTGCTTATTTAACATTAATTAATTAAGAACAAATTAATTAATCACCTTTTACTTCCCTTTTTAATTAATCCTTCTTGATTAATTATCTTTAATTGCATAAAGTAATTATCCTTTAATTAATTAAACAATTTAATTATCCTTAATTAATCCTTAATTTCTTCACTAATTACATAAAATACATTTATGATCCTTAATTAATTACTTCCTTTAACCAATCCTATTCAATCATAACCAACAATTAACCATTATGTAATCACCTACCTTAATTAATTAATCCCTTAATTAATTACATAAATTCTTAAATTATTTACGCCAAGTAATTAATCCTTAATTAATTAATCTTTAATCAAAAATTAATATTCCATAAGTAAGGTTGACTAATTCATAATCAATTTAATTAACCTCCAATTACATTAATTACCACCCTAAATCACTTGGTTTACCTTAATCTTACTTACTCAACATTCATTAATTACAAAACAATTAATCAATCGTTCTTAAAATTTTCCATCTAAATCAATCTTCCTTAATTAATTATTTCCTAATTACACTTAAGTGATTAACCTTTAATAAATTAAGTAAATTAATTATCCTTAATCAATTGAACTTAATTAATTATCTTAATAAATTACATAAACCATATTATTGAATTTCTCCTGAAAACACTTAGGGTCTTAATTAAATAATTAACTCAATATCTAGTTTTGAAACTTACTTACAGTATTCTTTAATTAAAATTTATAGAAAGAAAATGCGGCCCAAAGCCCAAGCCCGCGATCCAACCTCAACTTCATTTCCTTCTATCCTTTTTCTTCCCAGTTTCCTTCCTCTGCTCCTATCCTGATCAAAACAGTGCACGTATCCGTGCACGCAATCACGCTTCTCCGGCCAACTAACCCCATCGACGACCAAACCCACAAGTCGCCCACTACCTCGGCAACACGTTACCCCACTGGAAATTTACCTGCATCACCGATTCTCCAAATTGATTGTTGACCCAAAACTGGAAACGAGCTACCCTAACTAAACTCATCGCCAGTGGCGACTTCGTCCTCCGGAGCCCACTCTTCTCTGACCAAAGCAGGATCACACACCTCTTCGACATTTCCACCCCTTGCGACAAGGCTCGAAACTTCATAGACAAAGAAAATGGCTCGAGAACGAAGACGAACCCAAAATCCGGCTCGAACCCTAAATTTCCCCACCGCTGTCACCACAGCGATCAATCGCCACCTCCACTATTTTTGCCGAAACCACAATTCACCAAACTTGCTTCGATTAAAAACCCAGCCATTCCAAATTCGTCCATCATCAGAAAAAAACGAAACCCATCCTCTGAACATCCTCAAAATTCACATCAAAAACTCATCTAAAATTTTTAATTTTAATCTTAAAAATCCTAGTTTATATAGGAGATTTAGGCTATATACTTAGATCATTCGTGTGTTGAAAACAAATTTTGCCAACATTGAGTTTCTACTGTATATTCATCATTCCGGTAACAACTGACATTGATTTCCATTCAACTATATTTTCTATTTTTTTAGATTCAAATCTTGTTGTTCCTAACAGTCTATGTTTAAACAACATATCCTGAAATTTATCAGAACAAGAACAAGGGTTTAGTTTTGAATTAACATCCAGAATTCTAAGAACAGAGTGAATCAGATATATATTCATAGATATCCATATACATATACTCAAAAAATAATTTAAATCAACATGCAATCTATCATTACCAATTCATCCCTCAAATTTTACTGCATGCATTAAGGATTAACAGGTTTCAATGAGAATTCCTTTTTTTTTCAAAATTGTTTACTCATAGAATATATCTTACTGTAAATTTACTGATCTCCAGCTAATTATTTAAAAATACTACCAGATCATAACACATGCATCAGGGAATAAGTAAGATCTAGTTACTCGCAGAATATTGATAAGATTTAATTCCAAGTTGCAGCTTACTCACATTAAAAAAAAACAGAGCTTGAAAAATACAGTATGGCCAGAGACAAATATGTTTATATATAAACAGGTCTTGTACTTAGTACTCGTGAACATATGAGTTTGTACATGCTAACCTATATTCATACTTTACTCAAAAGATCAAGCATCAGATCAAACATTAAAGGGTGAAATTTACTCATCTGAACTGGTTGAGCTGCTGAAGTTTGCATTTAAACTTAAGATTCAGTTGCATGTTTGATTTTTTTAAAACTTCCATCTTGTTTCTGCATTGCTCCCTGATTTTATAACTGCATGCATGTTTTCCAGAACAAAAATGCAGTCCTAGTTGATATTCCAGTTGCATGCAGGTTTGGTTGTTACAGGGTGATGATCATTTCTAATTCCAGATTTTAAGAAAAGGGTTTCAGGTTTATACTCTAAGTTTTGAAGATGATTTCAGATGGTAGTAGCTTGATTTGGTTAGAGGAAGTATAAATTTTAGATTTGGTTTGAGAGGAGGTTTGCAGGATTTGTTTTTGTACATAATTTTTTTTTCTGTTTGAATGGAGATTGCAGATTTTCTTCTTCTTCATAGGCTGAAATGTTGATTAAAAAAAAAAAAACTAAATTAACAAATGCCACTTGTCCTATATACTAACATTTGTCAATTTACTATGCTAATCACTTAACACATGACCTTTAAGGTTAATTAGTTATAATTAAATGTAATTTACTTACAGTTAAATGCTAATTAGTTGTTTAGTTAACATGTTAGTATAAGATAAAAGTGAGTCTTTGTTTAAATTAATTAGTTATCATGTATTTATTTATATGTGGATAAATTTAAAATGAATAAATCCAATTTAATTTATAAAAATAAAGTTTATCGAAATATCTTAAAATCAAAACAAATTAAAATATTTATACTTTAGATTTCAAAACTTTGAATCCTAATTCAAATCAAGTTATATATATACATATATAACTACACAATCTAAATTTGAAAAACAATTATTTTTATTAAAAATTTATTTGTTAAAAAAATGTATTATTATATATTTAAAAGTAACAACATTTGATAACTATAAATAACTTATAAAAGAAATTGTTTCTTTATTAATAAATTATTTATTTTATCCAATTATATCAAAATAACCTTTATTGTTATTTTTATTTAAATTTCAACTCTAAATCCATTTAAACAAGTAAAATCTTTATCTTAACAATTTAAAACCATATTTTATCTATTCAATAGCTTTTAAAAGATAAATCTATTAATTAAATACTTATTTTAATTGGATTATTAAATTTATTCAAATCTTATTTACAATGATTATCAAATCAATTTAATTTTAAATTCAGATTATTAAATTGATATTGCCAGAAATTTTGGGATATCACGGTAGCCTCAAGCCTCATCAACCAGGAATGACTAAAATAGAGGAGGTGCAGCAAGGCTAAGTGGGTCACGCCCAAGTAGGACGAGATTTCCCCCTGTCTAGAGGTCCCTTTTTATTCGGCTGTGTGGGCAGTTGGTCGCGACAACTGCTGGGGTTGTCTTGTTTGGTTATCTAGTAATGGATGGTTCTAGCCTTGTATTGCAGGGGATTTAGGGTAGATCCTCGGTATTCTTATCTAGACCAGGTACTGTGATGGGCGGTACCCCAGTAGCCCTGCCATTGTATGGAATCCAATCTTCACTAATTGTCGTACGTTTTGATTGTGCCCAACTATGTTAGAACGTAAGATGTAATCATTCCAGCTATTTCTGTATTTTACTTGAAAACACTAGACCCTATTATAATATAACTGGATTTCCTATCAAATGTTTTGGTCATCGTAAGGTAATTTTTTTTACGTGCGGGAAGGAATACGAGATACCTTTGTTTTCAAAGGTTTTTCAATGTTAAACTACTTTAACCCGTTTACTCACACCAGACCCATGTCTGATCCAGAGTTTAATTTCTATTTTATTAAACTCTTGGGTACTCAAATTTTACGAGTAGCCAAGGGATTCAGGTTTGCTTTGAAGAGTTTCTGGAGGAGATTTGGAGCAGGAGGCTTCAGCGTGTAGATATAGAATGGTTCCGCTGTGTCTCTATCTCTATAATGTTTTGAGTTGTATGATAGACAGGTGTTTATAACTGTCTAGTTCATGATGTATAAGCTATGTATCTCTGATGTATATGATACCGTGTAATATCTTATGTGATGTAATATAATTTATTCGTTCCACTGTGAGATTATGATGTTGTTTAGTTCCTTCTTCCCTATCTTTTCTCTTTTTTATCCCTTTCTTTCTTATTCATGATGCGTCTTTCTGTAGAGTGAAAGACGGGTCATTACAGTTGGTAATAGAGCGCTAGGTTTAGTGAATACCTAGGCTTTGGAGTGATATCTTTCTTGAGAGAGCGTACTTGTATTATATATACGAGTGTAATGGCACGCGCTTCACGCGTGAATTGTTTTTCTTATAAATCATATATGTTTAAATCAGTCAAAACAATAATTTTTTAATTTGAAGTGATATTTTGTAAAGAAGTATTTTGAATCTATAAAGAAGGTTTAATTTTAGATCCTAATTTTAGAAACGTTTTGAATTTTAAAGCATGTTTAATTATTAGATCCTACTTTTATGGGCATTTGAATTTGTAAAATAAATTTAGCCTTAGATCCTATTTTTAAGTAATTAAGATTGAATAATAAGATAGATAGACGTTTTTACTAGTTCACGTTGATACAAAAAAATGTGACACCAAAGCTGTTACAACTATTATATATATATATATATATATATATATGAGGAGTTGAATATTGACTTGTTTGTTTGGATATTTACAAACGAAACTGCTGGCAACGATGGAAAGAGCGGATCAATACAACCTATATTGGTACAATATTGTAATTTGTTGGTAATATAAACACATTATTCAATCCACGTCAATTTGTAATTTATTAGTCCCTATCAGCAGTTTGTATCACATTGTAGTAATTAATTTCCAAAAATGTTACAAAGTTTCATAATCTCAATAACCATATAATTAAGGCTGGCAAAAATATGTTCATATAAGACATCATATATTAACTACTACGCCCAAATCTAGCAGATGTCAATAAATGGTTGAAAACAACTTTCACGATAAATTGCAAGGCGGCAAACGCAAGACATTGTAATAAGAAGTGTGCTGCTGCACTTATGTGATGATGTTAGCCATGGTTGCTACACTTATGCCGAAAGATGGCTTTGCAGCTGAGTGCATGTGGGGATATGTATTGTAGTAGAAAGACATATCAGAAATTTGGGAGACAACTGTAGCTTTAGAAACTCCCAAGGCTTTGCTGAAACATGGCTTTGCTGAAGAAGACTTGAATTGCATATTACTGATACGTGAAGCATTTATAGGCTATCATGTTAAGTTTGGTGAAAAAACATGAGGCATGTGTGTCGGCAAAGGCTCATGTGTGTTGGCAGAAACCCATGCGGTTCGTTGGCCGAATTGTGCTTGAAAACCTATGTATGTACCTGGAAAATGTTGAGGGGAAAAAAATTTAAGAGCATGTACGGGTGTGGCAAGATGCAAGGTGATTGGTGGATCAATGATGCTAGTAGTGTGGAGAAGCAAGGCTAGGAATGGAGGTATGGCAAGCGGTTCAGGAAGGTGAATTATGCAGCAAACAATGGTGTACGCATACGATAAAGTTGGGGTAAAGTATTTATAATCTTTTGGTTTGGTATTCAAGTAGGAGTGGAGGAAGAACATCATGAGACGCATCGTTGCACGTGATCCTATCAAGTTGATTTTTCCAGTTAGCAATTCCTCTATCGGCCCTGCTCAGTTAACACCAAACATATATGACACAACCGTTATGCGCCACACACACACACTAAAAACAGACATATTAAATTTACATGTAATAGCAAGTAAACAAATATGCACTAAAGTGTCAAAAGTCAAAAGTTTAATTTTGTTAGGTGAATTAATACACATGACCAATGGGTAAGCAAATAAGGGCAAGGTTGTGACTCAAACATACTAAGCTCGTAAGTGACTATAGATTATTGAAGTTTAGTCTTTTATGGCCCATTTATTCATTACATTCTTGATTTAAAGCAAAGTTGATTACCATTAATAGACGTATGTGAAATAACATAATGATTTTATTCTTGATCAATTTGGAGTATAAGATTTACCTTTATATTTGCTTAGTTAATATCTTGGTTTTCAAGTAGCATGATGACTTGATGAGTATGTGGGTTTTCCATAGATTAAGCTAAAACTTCCAGTTAAATAACATAAAAAGCATTTATATATGAGTGGAAATAAATTACAGACCTATGTTTAATTTTATTCAAGGTACAAAGGCAAAGTTAAGGCTCGTTAGAGGTACCTTGTAGTTCCATTTGTTTCTGACAGTTGCTTTTGGCCAAATGGAAACACCTTGACCGTTGATTATGCATTTGCCTTGGATGGTGAGCCCATATATGTACTGGAAGTCAAGCCAGTTTTTAGTGTATTTGCTGAGGTTGGTGTCGCCTAGTTGATTGCCATCTAGTTGGATTGGAACGGGCCTGTTGCATTTCTGCTGTCCAGCTATGCCACTGAATAGCATGGGTTCGGCTAAGAAATCACCTGCTGGAATTATTATTGGTCCACCTCCTACCACTTCGCATACCTGACTCCATGCATCTAACAAAGCTTGCATGCATTTGTAATTTTAAATATAGCATAACTGTGATCAAAATTAAGCCTCCATGCACAACACGTGTACCTGAAATATAACATATACATGTTAATATAGAGACAAACTTATTTTTGTGCTATCTGTTTCGCCATATCCGACCGCACCACGTGTTGTTATATCTACATTGATGGCATTAGCAACGCCCAATGCCCAGGCGAAAGTCAGTCATGTTAACTATTTTGCTAATTACTTATTCAACACCCCGCCACATTTTTTATTATTATAGAAGAAAAATGTGAGAAAACTGTTAAAAAGAAAACACAGTGATATGTTGGATCAGTAAAAGAAAAGGAACAGACTAACCTAACCATATGTGATCACCAAACTCACTTTCACTTTGTTGCACCTCTTCCAACCCCTTTTTTTATACTTTAAATATTAGCTAATATTCATCTTGCTAATGGGAACGTTGAAGAAGTCGTTCAGATAAACAGATCATCTATCATTGAAACATTTTAATAAGCAATAACCGAATGAACCCGTCCATCATCGCTCCACTCTGAAATTATTTGTAATAGTTTAATATGTACCTTTTTAAATATAATAATTGAAAATATACCCGTACAACATAAAAGTAGTGTTTTTAAAGATGTAGTATGATCTGTAAGAAGAGTCAAACATCTTAGTTACTCACCAACTTACTCTAGGTATAAGAATTGAACATGAAATTAGTTTAGTTTGACAAAAACACCATACACCTCAATTTAGTAAGCAAAAGTATGGTGATTTTCAATATAAATTAAACTGAAGGAAAAAAATTATCTTACTACATAAAAACTTTAACTTTAGGCTTTCTTCCATCAATAACTACCCTCATCAATTCCACTGTCGCTAATTTTGGATGTCATTGCCAACAAATGCAGTGAGGCTTCGCTAATCCGTATGGCTGTGTAATATTTATCACATAAATAATGATTCACAGACAACTACCTGTAGAAAAGGAGAAAAATTTATTTTGGTTCCAACACAAATGATAACAGAAAGATATATTACATTAAAGTCCATAACAAATGCATGATGATGGGCAATGAGTTATGCAAAATATAGAATTTGAGCTTGCGCGTTATTTTTTTTCCTGGTATAAATGTAAATTATTTGTGTCATTACATATAAATAAATCAGCAATAACTAATCAATTAGTATCCTTCTCATTTGAGGAAAATAAACAACATATGAGATAGGAAATAAACATAGTTGTCAAATAAAGAGTACCGATATTTGGAACAAACAAAGAAGACACTGTAATAATGTAAAAATAAAAATTTGTCACCCCTTAATTCAAAGAAAAAGCGTATTCACAGAGTTAGAAAATAAAGATACTTTGTTCCTAATTGTCTTGTGAAACCAAATAAATAGTTAACACTGTAAAATAAGATTAATATAATTGACAGATTTACAAAATAATATTATCAATCCAACAAAGACATTAGAACAATAGCTTAAGCTGATACAAATTAGTCAGCACTAAAATATGATTACCAAGTTGAGTGTGCCTCTGAATAAGGAAGTTGATGATTCACCAATTACATATAGGTTTTCATTTGAACATTCAACTCATAAATACTACAAAGTTATATATAATCGGTCTTCCTAATATCCGAAGAATATTATTTTTGGAAAACTCAGCAAAGGCAATCAGGATTTTAGAGTAAGTATGAGGTAAGTTTTGTGATAAACGAAGAAAATTATGGCGTAAAACACCTTCTCAAATGCAGATAATCATTACAAAGCATGTGAAAAAACAAACAATTGATACTAAAAATATATAATAGATGATACCTGGCTTTGAACATCATCTGTTTAGTAAATCCACCGTTTCATATCTGTTAACGCTTCTCTTCACTGCTTAATCCGGTAAAGTTACTGACTGTCCATAGCAATCTCAGATGTCGTGTTTCCTTTGAAGTCCGTATAGTTCGAATTAGGTTTTTCAAAATAAAACAATTGGAAAAATAATCGTACTAAGAAGATGAGTATCATAGGAGAAGAGAATTTATGTACGTTTCAGTATAGTTGGATAAAACATGGAGTAAGACATGGACAAAGGCGTGGGTTAAGGAAGATGACGATTTGGTCCTCATCCGCTATCAATTAATCATTGTTTAATATGAATATTTTGGATAGTCTGAAAAAGGAAGGAGAGGAAAAAGGAATATGGAGAAGAAAAGGGAAAAGAGGAGGAAGGCAGGTATTGAAACATGGGAAGATGCAACTGTTGAAACGTGGATCAGTCGGTGGTGCATAGACAAAAGTGCCCTAAGAGCTTTGCTCAACTGGTGTTTGCAATAAGGGTGCTATGGGAATTGAGAAAAAGGCTTCACTTTGACCGCTTTGATCAAAGTTTTGCTTTATAGTATAGATATACACACACACCAAATCTGTTGGGTACCTTTTTGGGTAAACCAACATAAGTTCTAAAGGTAGATGGAGTAGTAGTGTGTAGCACGACTACCACTAATGAAAGAGGCCATATGTTGAGGTTGGAAGAGTATCTGCTGAGGCTGTAGACCTAATACCGCCTCGAGTAAGCTTTGCAGCTTGGTGGAACGATTTCACCAATCTCGAAAGCAAGTCTTTTGAAGATACAGAGTGTATCATTGAAGTGTAAGCTTGGCTGTGCTCGAGTGAGTAGATTTTGGATCTATCGGTTTAGTAGAGATGAGTGATGGCATCTTGGCAACTTCAGAAAGGAGCAGTTGAGGAGTGAGACACAGTGACTATGGATGTTCCCGAATGTGTTTTTTTTGGAGAAAGTTAAGGAAGCTTTTGAGGAACAGTTTTTCCTACCCAGTGAAGACTTAGTTGCATGAGTATTTTCTAGATATCAAGCAAAGGAGTTTGTCTGCATCGGGGATGAGACTAAGTTCCGCAAGGTGTTTGTGCTTGGTTTGAGGGCAAAGTTTCTTGAGAGAATGTCTGCCCATCTTAGAGGCTCGTTTATGGAATTGGTTGATATGGCTTTGAGGATCGAAGAGCTTATGGATAGGAAGTCTTTGGCATCTGTGGCAGCAGTGCAGCTCCTAAGTGTTTTTGTCTTCTAGCTAAGCAGTATCCTAGAGGTGGAGTACAGAAGCAGCAGAGTGGACCCATTTCTTCGATGGATTGGTTAGACAAGCATAAGCTATTCCGATTGGTAAAAAGAGAACAGTGTTTTTGGAAATTAATCTGGGTAGATCGCAAAAGTGACTTGCGATTGTTGAGTGTTATTTGAGTAATCTTTTGCTTGGGATTGAAACATCTCTAGAGGATGTAGGAGCTATCGAAGTGATTAGAGATTTTCCGAATGTCTTCAGGGAAGTCAGGCGTTTGTCCGCATTGGAGATTGAGTTCCATATCAACTTGGTTCCTGGAGCTATACCAATGATTTAGCTAAGTAGAAGGATGGCTCCTAGGAAGAGGTTTTGGTGAAGCAACTCAGGATTCCACGGAACTTCTGTGTTGTCTAGTTTGTGCTCGTGCTCATCGATGACATTTTCATCTACTCCGGATCAGAGTTGTGCGGCAGAAGCAAGGTAGCAGCTATTCTAGAGTGGAAGCAACCGGAAGTTGTAATATTTCGGATTAGAGGGTTTCTACAGGAAGTTTTTCGAGATCTAAAGGTCGGATTGGAGGATTTTGGGAAAAGTAAGTTCAATCTACTGATATTTATGGAGTAGAGTTTGTGATTTCAGTAGATCTTGAAAGGATCATTTTTTTGGGTAAGGATCCGAAGATCGTCTTATTCTTTGTCCACATTTTTTTTGAGAGGCATCAGCGAAGATTGGGCTGATCAAGAAAGGATGTAGGCACCCAGGATCGACAGAAGAGTTATGTGAGTAGAAGTCAAAGGAATCCGGAATTTGAAGTTGGAGACTTCGCTGTTGTTAAGGTTTCTCCGGTAATAGAAGCAGTAAGGTTTGTTAAGACTGGGAAGCTAGGTCCGGAATATACTGTATCTTTCTGTGTGCTCAAGAGGATAAGTTTTTTGGTCTATAGGATTGAATTGTCAGTTTGAGTGGTTGGGATTCAATGTATTTCACGTATCTCTGAGGGATTACGTGTTTGATCCATCACTGGTTTTGGAACCAGCTGTTCGGGAGAATTTGGAGGTTGAGTCAGACTTGTTTATTGTCTGATATCTTGTTCAGATTTGTAGATCGAGGTTAGAGGAAGCTCAAGAGCTTTGTAGTATGGCCAGTAGAGTAGTTGTTGGGATTCAGTAGAGCGAGTATTCCAGTGTTTGTACATGGAAAACTCTAGGTAGTGATAGGAAAGTCTATCCTGATTTGTGTCAGGATAGTTAGTTAGATTTATTTGATAGGATTAATTGATTGCTATGGTTGTTAGTATCTGTCTGATATGTATGCTTTGCTGTTTGGAAATAAAATCTTTGTTGGATATTAAATTATCTTTGCTTTTAAATTTTGGGGATGAAATTCTTTTAAAGGGGAGGAATGCGATGTCCTGGAATTTTGGACAATATTTATTTAATAATCTTTTTTAATAAATATTTAAATTGGTTTAACAATCTTATTTTGTAAATATTTAATTGGTAAATTTATCTCTTAAAGATAAAAAAGGATATGTTTTCAAATTGTAATACATATGTATGTATATATTATAATTGAAGTGATGTTTTAAAATTCAATCTAATAATTTTCAAAAGCAATATTAAAATATTTTCTACTTATAATATATATACATATTTGTATATATTGTAAATAGAAAAGCTTTAGTTTGAAATTAACAAATAAAACCATGTTTTCAAATTTAATATATAAATTATGATTTGGTAAATTATGTTTGAATTTAACTACCTTTCAAAAGCTTTTTAAAATTTAACCATACATTTCCAAAACATTTAAGGTTAATGTTTATTTATCTAAAAAAAGTATAATAGTTTTAGTTTGAATAAGATTAAATAAAATTTATTTTACTTAAACTAAAATTCTTTATAAATATATAGAAAGGTTGAAATATACTTTCTTTTAAAGTATCTTATGAACCAAGGCTAGTTTGAAAACATATAAAAACATATAATGCATTTAATTTATTTAAACATAATTTATATATATATATATATACACAAATATAAACATAAATTTTTATTTACATAAATATGAAGAATAATTACTTAGCAAGATAGGGGTTTAAACACAATAATCCACATATTTAACATTTGTACAAAAGATAACAATGTATTTTAACACTTGTTAGCTATGAAGGATTTGTAGTTAACAAGTGGCATTCTTCATTTTAATTAAAATTAAATTTTATAAATAAATATGTGTTAGAGGAAGCCTGGTTATTGTTTCCAGTTCTAAAGTTTACAGTTCAAATACTTTTCTCTTTCCCTTCCTTTAACTAAAAAAAATAAATATGCAAACCTGAAAACCAAATTTTGCAGAGCTGAAATCAAAAATAAGCTGTAAGGATCCAACAATAACAACAACAAGCTAAGCAAATTCAAAGATCAGCTTCAGATCAAAAGTAAATTCAAGATCAAGCAAAATCAACTTCAAATTCAAATACAGGTTCCTGATTAAGGCAAGCATACGGTCCTCTGTTTTTATTTAAGGTGAGTAAATATTCTTTAAAAAAAAAACAGCTTATACCTGTGATGTTACTTAAATGTTTGTGATGGAATTTTCGTAGGAATATGGGTTGTATATGCATATGAATGTGAATGCATGTTTTGTATATATATGTCTGTGAATATTTGTTCTGTGTAACTTCTCTGTTTAACACGTTTCCAAATCCATTTAAAAATTTATACATACCAAACGAATTAGTTTAGACCAAAATCTTTAAGGGAAAAAGGATTGAAACATGATAATCTAAATTTTAAAAATGATTTCAATATTTTATATTTAGTAAATATTTCATCAATAAAGGAATACAGTGATAATCTAAGTATAAGATAAAAATCAAACATTTTAGTTCTCTGTTTTAATTATCTTATCAGATTCGTAATTAAAATTGATGAATTTAAAGGCAGTGTCATGATTTTTAACATAGTAATGATTGTGATAGTCGATCGGATTGGGCATTTTTGCCAGATTCCGACGAACGGAAAATGGTTGACGACAAGCTTGAGGCTGAAGGTGGCTTGCAGGCTTTGGATCATAAAAATGATCACTTAATTTTTAGTTGGCCGAGATGATCAGTTGACGACAAACTAGGGTTCGAAACCTAGTTTTGATTGGAGGGTTGTCGCGACGTTTTCAACGTCGACAATGCACCGGAATGGTTCGCATAAGGGGGAATTGAAGCTGGATGACGTAATGATGCTCTGGATGATGGCGGCAAGATTTCTGGTAGAGGGGATGGTCAGCGATTGGTGGTTTTCATTTCGAGTTTGGGTCCCAGCTTTGGTCGAAGTTCTCGATTTTGATTCGAGATGGGACTGTTGGATCTGGGCGATCAGAGGGCTTGTCAAGGTCATGGGTGATGTGTCGGGGCCGATGTTGTTGATCGAAGCGACGTAGAGTTGCCGTGCATGTGCAATTTTGATATATGGGTTTTGTCAAAGCTTTGGGGAAGAAGGCTTCTACTCGGGTCAAACTCGAATGGGTTCGCGTGATTGTCTCAAAGTGGAAGTGGGGAGGGGGGCTCATGAGTTTCCTCGGGTTTTAATGTAAGAGCTCGGGTCTGTCATGGTTAGGCTTACCATCTTTTTTAGATAGTGAATTGGTTCCCAAGATTTCAAAATTTATAAAGTCAAACATGAACAGTTTTTAAAGTTTTAAAGTTTTAAAACGTTTTAGTTTCACGGAAATGTTATTAAGTTTTTAAAAATGTATTTTAAATAAATATGATTTCAAAGCTAAACTAAATCTAGTTTTAAAAATATATTATCTAGCTTTTAAAATAAATAAAATGGAAGTTTTAAAAAGGAAATTTCGAAATATAATATACGCGTGAATTTAGTTTTCCAAAGAAAAGTATTTAACAAAAGTTTTATATAAGTTTTCAAAATTTGAAATGTTAAAGTTAATAATTTAAATTTGTTTTAAAAGTAATTATTTTAATTATGTAATTAATTATCAATGTTTTTTAAAGAAAGTTAATGAGTAATTAAAGATAATTAATTTGCGAAATTAATTAAAAGTTAATTACTTAATGTAATTAATAATGATTAATTAATTTATGTTAAAAATCAAAGCATAATTTCTTAAGTAAGTAATTGATGAATAGTTAATGAATGTAACTAAGAAAGAATCATTAACTAGTGATAATTAATTAATTAATGATAATTAATTGGTTTAATTAATTAAAGATAGTTAATTACTTGATTAATTAAGGGTTAATAAATCTAAATAACTAAAGGTAATTAATTAAAAAGAAGTTAATTATTGGTAGTAATTAAATGGGTTAATTACTCAATATAATTAATTAATATAATGTGGTTAATTTAAGTTAATTAATTAGTTTAATTAATTAAAGATAATCAATTGTGGAATTGGTTAGGTATAATTACTTAATGTAATTTATAAAGTGTAATTACTTAGTGAATTGATTAATGGATAATTACTGAATGTAATTAATAAAAGGGTAATTACTCAATGTAAAGTAATTAGAGAATAATTACTTAGTGGAAATAATTAAGGATTATTTACTTAGGGTAATTAATTAAAAAATTTATTAATATAATAAATTAAGATGTTAATTAATTAATGTAAGTAATTAAGGATAGTTAATTATGGAATTTGATTAATCAAGGTTGATTAATGAATGTGACTAATTAAAGATTAATTATTAAATCAATTAGAAGAATAATTACTTAGTTTCTTAATGGATATAATTAATTAGAGATGGTGTGTTAATTTAGAGATATGTGTTGACATGGATATAATTTCTTAATGGATATAATGACTTATTATGGAATACTACAGGGTTTTTAGTAATGGATATAATTAATTTATTTTATTTTAAATTAATTGGAGATGGTGTGTTAATTAATCTTTGCTTATGGATGATTGAATGATATTGAATGCCTTGGATTATGTGATATCGCTGATATGTGACATATGTTGATATGAATGCTTTGGTTGAATTGTGATAATGTGGTTTATCTATTTGTGATAATGTGAATTATCTATCTGTGTGAATATAGATAATAAATTGAATTGTTTAAACTTAAACAACTTGGACATTAAGACGGCGTTTTGGATTTCGGTGAGACCGGGATCGAATTTTCAGATTTGGATATCGAAAACCACATCAATCAAAATTAAATGATAGGTCGTGAATCACAAGTGAAGTCGAGATGAAGATTCAGAGTGCAAGTGCTATGGTCGTTAACTTTGAGGGTGATTCCAAAATGGGTGTAACGAGATAGTGCCTTCGGTTTCGTTCGAACTGGGAACGAACTTGTATGGATTGAATGCTTTCGGAACATCGTCATTGGAGTAAGATGAGCATTCTAAGTTATGTGTTATGAAAAGGTAATCATAGCCTCAAGCCTCATCAACCGGGAATGGCTAAAACAGGGGAGGTGCAGCAAGGCTAAGTGGGTTGCGTCCAATTAGGACGAGATTTTCCCCTGTTAAGAGGTCCCTTTTTATTCTGCTGTGTGGGCTGTTGGTCGCGACAAATGCTGGGGTTATCTTGTTCGGGACTATCCAGTAAGGCATGATTCTGGCCTTGTGTTGTAGGGGATTAAGGGTGGATCCTCGGTACTCTGATCTAGACCAGGTACTATGACGGGCGGTACCCCAGTAGCCCTGCCATTGTATGGAATCCAATCTCCAATAAGTGCCGTACGTTTTGATTGTGCCCAACTATGTTGGAACGTGAGATGTAAGCATTCCAGTTATTTTTGTATTTTACTTGAAAACCCTAGACCTTATTATTATATACCTGGATTTCCTATCAGATGTTTTGGTTATCGTAAGGTAAAAACTTTTCCGTGTTTATGTGCGGGAAGTCTTATTTGTTTTCAAAGGTTTTTCAAAGTTAAACAACTTTAACCCGTTTACTCACACCAGACCCATGTCTGACACGGAGTTAATTTTCTGTTTTTATTAAACTCTTGGGTACTCAAATTTTACGAGTAGCCAAGGGATTCAGGTTTGCTTTGACGAGTTTCTGGAGGAGATTTGGAGCAGGAGGCTTCATCGTGTAGATATAGAATGATTCCGCTGTGTCTGTATCTCTGTAATCTTTTGAGCTTATGATAGACAGGTGTTTATAACTGTCTAATACATGATGTATAAGCTGTGTATCTCTGATGTATATGATACTATATAATATCTTATGTGATGTAATATAATTTATTCGTTCCGCTGTGAGATTCTAATGTTGTTTAGTTCTTTCTTCTCTATCTTTTCTCTTTTCTATCCCTTTCTTTCTTATTCATGATGCGTCTTTCTGTGGGGTGAAAGTCGGGGCATTACACTTACCCAATTGTTCAAAATCCAAAGTTCAGGAGAAGTAAGATTGGGAAGAACTTTAGTGTTATGGTAAATTTTGGTTTTTTTTTAAAATGCTATAACATTTAGTTAGTTTGGTTTATTACAACTATTTTAATTTCCATAGACTGAAGATGAGGAGAATGCAATTAAAAAAAATGAATGGAAATTTGATCGATTCCAAAGAAAATTATCCAAATATTCTTAAAGGCATATTAGCTAAGGCAAAAAGCATTGTTAGTAAAAGGTTTGATTACTTGTGGATGCCGCTTATACATTAAAAGAAGGGAAGAGACGAAAACAAAGAAATGAAATGAAAAACTATCATATATTGCTCTAAAATAAAGATTTAAAATGGTGGACGAAATAAAGAAAAAGCAAGTGTAGTGCTGTATTTTCAGCATGCTAATGGGATGCATTTTGATTATGTAAGTACCTAAGATATTGCTGTAGATGATGACAACTATATGACATTGTATAAAATATAGATGCTATTGTTTTATCAAGATGTATATATATAAAGGTATTGATTAAGAAGACTGTCCAATATCAAGATGAGGATATTAAGAGTAGACATATAGATTCAAGATGCTGATATAAAGTTTCAAGAGTTTAAGAATGAAGACTCATGAGTATTGAAGAGTTCAAGATTTCAAAATATTCCAGATATGTTACAGAGTCAGTGAATTTATGTTAGAACCTTGATAGCATTTTCCTGATATCTCTCATCTTCTCTAATTTTGTTTTAAAATTGTTTTTTAAATATTCTATTCCTAAAATAATATTTTCAAAATATTTTCCAAAATTATTTCCAAATCTCGTATACTTTTTAAGATATTATTTTAGTATTTTTAAGTTTATGTATATTGAATTTTTGTTTATACTTTAATAATTTATAACTATATTGAGTGTATATATTATTTACTTTTTATTGAATATTCTTTTTAAAATCTTTCAAAATTATTTTATAAAGTTTTATTAAGTTATATTTTGGTTAAAATTTGTGTAAACTATATTTAAATGATTCTACAAGTATCAAATTATTTTACAAAGCAATGGATTTTCAAAATAATTTTTATAAAGTATTTTTCGATTTTGTGAAGGATACGTCGACAGACTAGCCGTAAATTTCAAAATTCAAATTTGACTGGATGTATCGTTTCGTTACTTCTCTTTGCAAATGGACATTATCTTTGTTTTCCCATATATACCAAACTTCCAAATGAATTTTCATTGAATACTTTTTTATTTTTGTCTCCTCTTTTCATTCTCTTAAATTCTAAAACAAATTCTACCGAAACATTGTCAAAATTCAACCAAAATTAAATTCAATCACTACTAGTTTAATTCTCTTTGAAATACACGTATCTGGAGGCCAAAAGCTAAGTGCTACAGAAGCTATAGTCATCTATAGTATTAATTTCCGGTGACAAAATACGGTAACACTAATGGTATCTATAATATCAAAAGCACTTGAATATGAATAAATCACATATTTCAAAAACAACATTTTGTCGATTACATTTTAAAACAATAGTTTATATCCAAATTACATAATCTGGAAATAAATCAAATACTTTATACTTCTAATTAGCTACCCACCAGCCTCCTACTCATCTTCGGAAGCTTTATTCACAGAAACAACAAAATATTGAAACTTCATCCCATAACCTACTTAAATAAATTTTGAGCACCCAAGAGTTTAAAAGGAAAACAAAAAATTCGAGTCAGACATAAAGCCTAGTGTGAATAATATTGTTCATCTCAGTTATTTTATGTTAAGTGAGACCACGCTGCTTGGCGGAATGGGTTTCCCCTCACTAACATCCTTTTAAAACATATCTTTTTCAAATCTTTTCCTACAACCAAAACCGGTTAAAATCTCTAAAGCATCATTACGTAAACATACATATCAAGTAATAAATGAGCTATCTATTCAAAAACTTTAGTTTTGTTTGGCTAACTATTAACCTCTGGATGAATCGGTCCTACCAGACAATATATCAAAATTTATCCAACGTCTATTAGACACTCCTTTTCTTCTGGACGTTTTGTCCTTAACTATCTGTTAAATACTTCTCTTCTGGATGGTCTGCCCTTAACTTACCATCTCCCAGGGTCACCAGATCCTAATGGTTTTGCGGGCTCACCAATACCCTATCAGCATACAAACATGTATTCCTTTCTCTGTGTATTCATAATTTTAGTCTGGCCAATGACAAAGCCCTACACACTGAAATTTTGGACAAAAGTAGCTGGAGCTAATAGCTAATATATAGGATGCGACCCTATACCAGTACCATTTGGTATTCTAATATCTGTGTTTTTACTTAGGGATCCCTTCCCATAATTTTCCTTGAAATCCTTTTCAAAATGATTTAACCTTTAAATCAAAATTAACAAGGAAATTTACATATTCTATACTTTACTCAAAATCACATTTCCATGTTATATATACTTTACTCAAATCATAGTTGATGAAAGCATTTAACCTTTGAAAGTCTGCCTTCCAAATCTACTGAAAGTACCCCTTTCGAAACCATTGAAAGGGTTCCTTTCTAAACCAATTAAAACCCTTTCTTTTATCTAGGCCGAAAGACCAAAACCTTCCTATCGAAACCATTCTCAATACCCTTTCAAAACCTATGAAAAATCTTCCTTTCGATAGCTTTAAAACTTTGACATCTTTCTTTTAAAACCTTTAAACAATGCCCTTTTGAAACCTTAGGAAAACTTTTCCTTTTAGTCCTTTCAAAATAACCAGAAAACCTTAACTTTTGACTCCTTTGAAACCATTGGGAAACCACCTCTTAGAAACCCTACTTTAAAGCTTTTCGAAAGCATTGTATCTAAACCTTTTGAAAGCACTTAGGTTTAATTTTAAAATTGTGGAAACCTTTGAAAACGATCTTGGTCGAAGCCATTTAGATTATGCCTTCAAGTTGAGCAAAAGGATCATAAACCCATTAAAGTCGAAAGAATTTCTTTTCAAAATCATTTAAATCATCTCTTTCGAAACCATTTGGGTTATACATTAATTGAGTAAAAGGTCATTTAAAACCATTTAAGCCGAAGGCCTACCCTTCAAAAACATTCCTAAGTAAAGAAGTGATGGTGTCAAAACCTTCCCTTCGAAAACATTGGAGAAGTGACCAAAAAATTTTTTAGAAAACAAAGCACCCATTCGAAACCCATTAGGTCGAAAAGTAAAAAGGCGTATCAAAAGGTTTCGACTTAGTCGAAAGCAGTTATTTAAAAACAAAGGCACAACCCAATCAAAACCATTTCCTTTGAATCCATTTGATCTAATCGAAAGCCAACTAAGTCGAAAGCTTCTTAGTTGAAAGTAAATAGGCACATTTATATTTAAAAACAAAGTAAAGCCCCAACCCCTTCGGAACCTCTGGTTTTGACCAAATACCTTTTGCCTACATCCAGTTCACTATGTACCAGTTCCCCATTACCATGTGCATTGGTTTCGACTATGTTGGAAGCGAGGTTTAAGAGGTGGAACCTGGTGCTGAAAGCATCGAAACAGTGAAAAACCTATTTATTTGTTCTTTTAAATTATTTCCTTGTACTTAACCTACTTTGTTTGTCTAAATCTAATTGGTTGCCATTTTACTTTTTCAAAAGTGCCTCCAATTTCTAGAAATAACAAATATGAATTATTTGCAAAGAGCCCCTTATCCTTTTATAAATATATAAAGCATTTAAGTCCCATAACTTAAATAATTTTATATGTCCTTTAAAACACTTAGGAAAAATCTATGAAAATTTTAGAAAATCTCTTTTAATATGTTTTCCAACATATAAAAATTTCATACCCAAATCTTTTATTGTTTAACCGTAATGAATTTATAACCCAAAATAACATTTTATTTACTAGAAAATTCTAAAATCCACAATAATTCATAAAATTCTGAAAACTGAAACCTATCTCCAAAATATTATTTCTGGTCTCTGCAAACATTCATAAGGTATTAAGGTTTCATTTAATAGGGTTTTTAACCTTAAACATATCACAAAGTCAATATGAACATGCATAAATCATCAACAAATATATATAACCATTTTATTATACAAAACACGGCAAAATATTGCAAAACATTTTGGATTTCTTCTTAAAACTGATAACAAAACAAATGAGAGATGTAAATATTATTCACCTTAGCTTTAGGGATCAAGGATATGATATTTGAATGAATCTGATGTTGATTATGCTTCCCCTTTCTCTTTCTTACTCTAGCCCTTGTTAACGTTGGCCGGCCTTAGCTTTTAAAATTTTGAACAAATGAAAATGAACGTGTAGGAGTATACATGGCTAAGGGAAATAGATATAGGAATGACGTCTCCTATTTTACCACTCCTATATTTCATTTTTAAACTCTTATCTTAATTTATTGTTTAAATGGCAAGGCTACCCCTTAATTAAATGAAATCTCAATCGCTTAATAAACATATTATTTTATTTAATTTAGCTAACTAAATATCCTAAATAATGTTATCAAAAATACGTGGTATTGCACTCTTTCATATATTTGCTGATTCCTCTCATCTCTCTCAAGATCAAGCGATATTTAAGAGTTATAGGATCAACCATAATCAAGATCGAAGATCTCAGTCTGTAAACTCGATTAAATCATACTTTTATACTTTGTAGTGTGCTTGGTATGCTTGAAATCCATGTAGGTGTGACTGTAGCCCATTTAATTCAATTGGGTGTGCTTTGTGGCCCATAAATTTAGTGGGTGTGCATGTGGCCTGAAAATCAAGTGGGTCTACCCAGAGGTCGGGATTCTGGAGGGTGTGTCTCATTGCCTTGAAATCGAGATTGTATTTACATTTTCGGTTGAAAAGAAATCTGTACAAGGAGTTACGTCGGATTGGATATAGGGTAACTTCGAACCAATATAAAATTCTACCGTATTCCTTCCTTTTTACTTTTACTGTATTTACTTTTACATGTACTTTGATTTAGTGATTGTTTATGTGATTTTTTATTCCATCATTTCAAGTAAAATCTTAAAGATTTGAATAATATTCATATGATCCATTGAACACTATTCAACCCCCCTCTAGTGTTAATTTAACCTCAAGATCTCTATTTTACTGACTTACATTTGGTAGCAAAGCGTTCGTTGCAACGACCCGATATTTTCAACCGTTCGCCATCCACACACGTCGGACTTGAATAGTTTAAAATATCAGATTGTTAATTTAAATTTGGCAAAACACAACATATACAGTAAAAAAAATCAATCAAAGAATCACAGACACAGAGTAATACAATAATAACGCAGCGGAATAGATAAACAATAGTTCATGAAGCTACATATAAACATCAGAGTAGGAAATACAACAGAATATCTCAAATACGGTGAAGTCTCCAATCCAAACAGATGAATTCTGTGAACAATCAACTAGAAAGCTGGAAGCTGAATCAATAGTTGGATCTCCAAGCAAAGCTTCAAACTCCAAAGGTGAGCCTCAAATGCTGAATTACTCAGTCTGACCCGAGCGTAAAGCAAAATTCAAAACACTCGAGTCAGGATTAACATTCTTATATCAATAAATCCAATGAAATACAAACAATTTAAAGGATGTTTGGGATAACCATCCTCTAAGCAACCATGGAACTATCTAAAATGCAGAAATATAAATCATAACACCTTGGTCATTTCGATTTAATTTATACCTCAAAACCCAAAATATCATCTTCACTTCAAATATATCTACTTCCTAGAAATAGTGTGTATATATACATTAAATAATTTATAAAGCATATTATTCGTAATTTCCTCAAACTTCACAATGTGCGAAATGCGAATTACGGATCTTAAGGCTAAGATTAACACTAGAGGGGGGTGAATAGTGTTAATAAAGAATTACTAAATCTTTTTAATTTATGTTAATTTAGACACAAAAGTATGTAATTTACAGACACAGATATGATCACAAAAACAACCTCATATGCAGAAATAAAATAAAAGCAATAAAAGAAAGAACACACCGGATTTTATACTAGTTTGGAGTTAACCTACATCCAATCCCGCAACACAAGTATAGATTTTCTTCCAAAAGCAATTGTACAATTACACCCTCGTTTCAAGGCTACGAGGTACACCCTCTAGAATTTCAATCCTCTGGGTAGAGATGCTTGATTTCCGAGCCACAAGTTTACCCAATTGATTTACCAAGGCTACAATCACACCTTTTCCCTTTTGATTGATTTCCAAGGCTACAATCACACCTTTTCTCGATTAGTAGATTACAAAGAAATCTATAACTCTGAATAGCACTGAGAATCTTGTAGAGATAGTGATAGAGAATCAAACTAGAAGTAACCGAGTATGATTCCATGTTGATTTCGGCAGAGAAATGATAAGAATATGTATTAAGAAATGAGGAAGAAGAAGAGGAGTGAAAACCAGAAAATTATAATTAAAAATTCGTTGAAACTGACCCCTATTTATAGAAGAACAATAGCCATGACCATTCATGAAGAGTTATGGCGAATAGACACTTCTTTTGAAATTTGAAATTTGAAATTTTGAATCCAGCTGTCACCATGTCGACATGGTCATGCTAGGCATGTCGACATCCCAAAGGATTTTTTGGTATTTTTGATTTTCTTTGAAAATAACCTTTATCTTATATAAAAACTATTTTAAACTTTATAAATATACTTGACTATAGTTAAAATTCATAAGTAAATATAAAGAATAATATATATAGATTTTAATTATAATTTTATATTTAAATCTAAGTATAAATATTTAAAAGTTAAATATATTATTTAAAAAGATAGTTTAAAATCATGAGTAATTTGACTTTGAAAATAAAGATGTTTTTGAGGCTAAAATTATTTAAAATAAGGATCGAGGGTTTTGAATCTTTTAAAAGGAAAGTTTTGAAAGCATTTTGAAAACAGGATATAATTTTAAAAAATCATTTTGAATAAAAGTTAGAGGATACAAAACAATGTTCCACTAGATTTTTTGTAGGTTCCATCCTACTTAGGGTTCCATCCCTTTAACAGGCTCGAAGTGGATTCCATTCCACGAATAAATTGGATTTTAAGATGCCAGTGCTTTTCTACGATTTTTAACAAAAATTCCTAATAATAATAAAAAATACTTATCCTTGAAATCTTGAACTCTTGATAGTCTCGATACTCATGAGTCTTCTATCTTGATATTTTATCTTGATATCTTGAATCTCTATACTGTACAGTCTTCATTCTTAGTACCTTCATGGTTAAATCACGCATATACATATATATCTAAACTTATAATGTTAGTATTTATATTTTATAATCTATTCTAAGGTTGTTGTCATCAAAACCATCATCTCACGGACTAATAGTCTCCCCCTTTTGATGATGACAACCTTTGTTTATAAAATATTATTTCTATCCTAATAACTCCCCCTAAAACTAACAACTCCCCCTTAATCTATACCTAACTATCCTATTTTATATTTCTCCCCTTTTGTCATCAATAAAAACTTTATCTAAACTAGATAACTCCAAACTATATAACTCCCCCTAAAACTATTACTCTATGACATGTGATTATAATGATAGTGTTATCATGAATAATCAACACTTAAGTCTAATACTAAAACATAGTCCTAAACTATTAACCATCCTAACTAAGAATTCACAATAATACTTATAATAAAAACATATATAAGAACACGAGTTATTTATTACGTATATGGTTGTATTTATATTTGCGTTTGGAAAACCTAAAAACACAAACAACAACGGAAGGAAAGAGAAGAAACTAATGTGTTTCTAAACATAGGAGATCTATGAATCGAACAGTTTGGATAGTGGAAACATAAATTTCCACGTTGTTCGACAAGATTCTCATTTTTGTCGAAACACACTTCTCCAACACACACTACTTGGTCATCATCCTCCTCGTGTGCTTCTTCCATGGGTTCTTCTTCTTCTTCTTCGTCGCTGACCTCTTGTTCTTGATTGAATGAAGAGTCTTCATCGATCAAGATAGGGTTGGCCTGGTTGTTTATTAGAAATTTTTGCAAATTCCTAAGAAACTTGCCTTGCCTTTCCTGTTCCTTTGCCATACGAGGTTGAGTTACTTGAATTTCAGTTAACATATGAAGTACATCAATCATAGACTCCTCTATTTTTGTTACACGAGCAAGAGTAGTGCATTGGAATGGACCAGAAGTAGGAGAGGGAAATGAGAAAGTTGATTTTATGTTTGATTTTGAGGATGAAGCCATGATTTTATTTATTTCAGAAGAGAGAATGTAGAGAAAACAGAGAGAATGAATGAAAAGTCGAAATTGAGAAGAATATATAACTAAAATTTTGAATTTTGGTGGGAAAATTTTAAAGAAAATCAAAAACGTTATATGTCGACATGTATACCTAGGGGATGTCGACGTGGACTTTTTAAATTTTAAATCTTTGATTTATTTTGATACCAATTGTTAATTATACTTGATACTTATATTTTATATTTCAGTTATAGAACAAATTCCTAATTCTCTTCTTAATTTAGTAAATATTGATTCATTTAAAGGTTTTGTTAAGATATCAGCAATATGATTTTCAGAATTAATATAATCGAGAGAAACTACTTCCTTGCTTATTTTATCTCTGAGAAAATGACGTCTGATATCAATATGTTTAGTTCGAGCACGTTGAGTAGTATTTTTGGATAAATTTATCGCACTCGTATTGTCACAATAAATTGGAGATTTTGGGAAATTTAAACCAAAATCTTTTAAGGTTTGTTGCATATATATTTCTTGAGAACAAGCCAAAGCAGCAGAAATATACTCTGCTTCAGTTGTTGATAAAGAAACTGTGTTTTGCTTTTTACTAAGCCAAGAAATCAGAGAATTCCCCAAAAAGTGACAAGTCCCACTTGTACTTTTTCGGTCTGATTTACAACCAGCATAGTCAGCATCACAGTAAGATATTAAGTCAAAAGAATCATTTTTAGGGTAGAATAAACCATAATCAGACATGTGTTTAACATATCTTATGATTCGTTTCATGACTTTTAAGTGAGTCTCTTTAGGTTGGGATTGATATCTGGCACAGAGACAGACACTATGCATGATATCAGGTCTAGTAGCAGTAATACAGAGTAATGAGCCAATCATTCCTCTATATAATTTTTGATCTACATCTTTTGAGAGATCTCCTTTACTAAGGTACTCATTGGTTGCCATGGGAGTGGGTTTTCCACTCGCAGTGGTCAAACCAAATTTACTAATTAGGTCTTTAGCATATTTTTCTTGACTAATAAAGATACCATTATCTAATAGTTCTATTTGTAATCCTAAAAAGAAATTTAATTCACCCATATGACTCATCTCAAAATCTTTTTTCATTATTTCAGAAAATTCTTTATTCATTTCAAAATTAGTTGAACCAAAAATGATATCATCTACGTAAACTTGTACGAGTTGAATATCATTTTTATTTCTTTTAATAAAAAGAGTATTGTCTACTTTACCAATTTCAAAATTAAATTGCAATAAATAAGATCTAAGTCTATCATACCAGGCTCTAGGAGCTTGTTTTAGACCATATAGTACTGTTTTAAGTTTGTAAACATGATTTGGTAATTTATCATTTTCAAAAAGTCGTGGTTGTTCGACATATACTTCTTCTTTTACAAATCAATTTAAAAAGGCGCTTTTAACATCCATTTGAAATAATTTGAAATTATTATGATTTGCGAAAGCAAGTAGAATCCTAATGGCTTCTAATCTTGCTACGGGAGCAAAGGTTTCATCAAAATCTATTCCTTCTTCTTGACAATAACCTTGAGCGACTAAATGAGCTTTATTTCTAACTACCTCTCCTTGTTCATTCATTTTATTTTTACAAACCCATTTAGTTCCAATTATAATTTTATTTTCTGGTCTAGGAACAAGTTCCCAAACGTCATTTCTAGTAAATTGATTTAATTCTTCTTGCATAGCCAAAATCCATGAATCATCAGTTGATGCTTCTATTGGATTTTTGGGTTCAATAGTTGATATAAAACCTACATTACTCATTTGACCTAGTTGATTTCTAGTTTTAACAACAGATTGAATATCTCCCAGTATATTTTCTATAGGGTGATCTTTTAAAAGTTTTGTCCTTTTATTAGGATGATCAATTTCATTATTAATTTCAATAGGTTTTTGATTTTGAGTGATTAAATCCTCTTCATCATTTGTATCTTCAAAAATTTTGAAATTGTCATCAAATGAAACGTGCATTGTTTCTTCAATAGTATTAGTTTTTAAACTAAACACTCTGTATGCTTTACTTCTATTAGAATATCCGATAATGAAACCTTCATCGGATTTAGGATCAAATTTATCTAAATTATATTTTGTATTTAAAATAAAGCATTTACTTTCAAAAATTCTGAAATAAGATACCCTAGATTTCTTTGAATAAAGAAGTTCATAAGATGTCTTATCAGTTAGAGGTCTAATTAAAGTTCTATTCAAAATATAATAGGCAGTAGCAACTACTTCTGCCCAAAAATTCTTTAGTAAATTACTATCTGTAAGCATAGTTCTCGCACACTATTGAATCGTCCTATTTTTTTGTTCTACTACTCCGTTTTGTTGTGGAGTTCTCAGAAATGAAAAATTGTGAGTTATTCCCTTTTTATTGCAGAATTCCTCAAACCTTTCATTTTCAAATTCACCAGCGTGATCACTTCGAATAGTTATAATTTTTTGAGAAAATTGATTTTGAATTCTTTTTGAGAATGTCTTAAAACATTCAAAAGTATCACTTTTATGTTTCAAAAATATTGTCCATGTAAATCTAGAATAATCATCTACAATTACAAAGACATATCTACTATGATTTATTGATAAAATTTGAGATGGACCAAATAAATCAAGATGAAGTAATTCAAGTGGTTTTGAAGTTGAAATCATATGTTTTAACTTAAAAGAATTTTTTCTAAGTTTTCCTAATTGACAAGCATCACATAAACTATCTACTTCAAAATTCATTTTAGGGAGACCTCTTACTAGATCATGTTTTGACAGTCTAGATAGGAGTTTGAAATTCAAATACCCAAATCTCTTGTGCCAAATCCAAGGGTCACTTGTATTTGCCAATAGACACATGTTATCATTTGAAACTTTCATACTAAGAATATATATATATTCTTTTTCCTGACTCCCTCAAATATAATGGTTGAATTATTATCTTCAATATGACATTTATATTTTTCAAATTTAATTTTATAACCTTTATCACATAGTTGACTTATACTTAGCAGATTATGTTTCAGATCCTTAACTAGCAAAACATTAGTAATAGTAGGAGTTCCAGAATTACCGACTTTGCCGATGTCAATCACATATCCTTTTGAATTGTCTCCAAATTTAACCAATCCTCCGTCTTTGTATATTATATCATTCAGTATATCTGGATTGCCCGTCATGTGTCTAGAACATCCACTATCAAGTATCCATTTGTTCTTTCTAATCTATACAATTTGTCCGTTGTGGATTGATTCCTCAACACTCATAAAGCATGATTCCTGCACATCAAACAATTTTGGTAGATAACTTGAATTTGAATATTGATTATATGCAGACTTATGAAACAATGATGATTTGAATACTTCTAAATTAGTATTAACGAATATAGCCATTTTAAAAACTTTTCAAAATCCAGACTATGAAACTTTGAAAACCTTGCTCTGATAGCAATTGTGAGAAATGCGGATTACGGATCTTAAGGTTAAGATTAACACTAGAGGGGTGGTGAATAGTGTTAATAAAGAATTACTAAATCTTTTTAATTTATGTTAATTTAGACACAAAAGTATGTAATATACAGACACAGATATGATCACAAAAATAATCACAGATGTAGAAATAAAATAAAAGCAGTAAAGGAAAGAACACACCAGATTTTATACTGGTTCGTAGTTACCCTACATCCAGTCGTGCAACACAAGTATGGATTTCCTTTCAACAACAATTGTACAATTACACCCTCGGTTTCAAGGCTATGAGGTACACCCTCCAGAATTTCGATCCTCTGGGTAGAGATACTTAATTTTTGGGCCACAAGTTTACCCAATTAATTTACCAAGGCTACAATCACACCTTTTCCCTTTTGATTGATTTCCACGGCTACAATCACACCTTTTCTAGCTTAATAGATTACAAAGAAGTCTATAACTCTGAATAGCACTGAAAATCTTGTAGAGATAGTGATAGAGAATCAAACTAGAAGTAATCGAGTATGATTCCATGTTGATTTCGGCAGAGTAATGATAAGAATATGTATTAAGAAATAAGGAAGAAGAAGAGGAGTGAAAACCAGAAAATTATAATTAAAATATGTTGAAACTGACCCCTATTTATAGAAGAACAATAGCCATGACCATTCGTGAAGAGTTATGGCGAATAGACACTTCTTTTGAAATTTGAATTTTTGAATCAAGCTGTCACCATGTCGACATGGTCATGCTAGGCATGTCGACATCCCAAAGGATTTTTTGGTGTTTTTGATTTTCTTTGAAAATAACCTTTATCTTATATAAAAAATATTTTAAACTTTATAAATATACTTGACTATAGTTAAAATTCATAAGTAAATATAAAGAATAATATATATATAGATTTTAACCATAATTTTAAATTTAAATCTAAGTATAAATATTTGAAAGTTAAATATATTATTTAAAAAGATAGCTTAAAATCAGGAGTAATTTGACTTTGAAAATAAAGATGTTTTTGAGGCTAAAATTATTTAAAATCAGGATTGAGGGTTTTGAATCTTTTAAAACGAAAGTTTTAAAAACATTTTGAAAACAGGACATAATTTTAAAAAATCATTTTGAATAAAAGTTAGCGGATACAAAACAATGTTCCACTAGATTTTTCGTAGGTTCCATCCTACTTAGGATTCCATCCCTTTAACGGGCTCGAAGTGGATTCCATTCCACGAATAAATTGGATTTTAAGATGCCAGTGCTTTTCTACGAGTTTTAACAAAAAATCCTAATAATAATAAAAAATACTTATCCTTGAAATCTTGAACTCTTGATAGTCTCGATACTCATGAGTCTTCTATCTTGATTTTTATCTTGATATCTTGAATCTCTATACTGTATAGTCTTCATTCTTAGTACCTGCATGGCTAAATCCTGCATATACATATATATCTAAACTTATAATGTTAGTATTTATATTTTATAATCTATTCTAAGGTTGTTGTCATCAAAACCATCATCTCACGGACTAACACACAAATCGCTTAAAAGTGAACTCGACTTTCCCATTCAAATTTAATTCAAACTTAATTTGTCAGTTTCCATTCGATTCAGTTTCTGACTAAACAAATTCAAATTTATCGACTTCAGATACAGCTTTAAACCACAAATAAACCATTTAAATTTTAATGCAATTCAAAGTCAATATATTTCGAAACTTTAAATGTTCAAAATTCCAAAGACTAAATTTGATAATTGCATTTATCCCCCAATTTGACTCCATTATTATTTAGTTTTGAAATATTTACTTAATAAATTCAATATTATTTATATGACCTTAAATTACAATTTCTATATGTTGCCTTTGATTTCTTTAGACGTGCTACATCCATTAAATTACTTACATCAAAAATCAAGTTATAAGATCATATTTTTAAAGTTTCGAAGTCAATAGTTCCAAATTGATTTAATAAAAAATATCCTTAATTAAATACAATTTCTAATAAGTCTCTAATATATCTTCTAACCTTAGCTTATAAAATTATTCCACAAATCTATTTCTGAAATACAAATTTAATAAATCCTTAAACCTATTTCATATTAATTAAATCAACCTTAATTAAATTATATATTATTATTAAATCTATATATAAAATAATCTTTATACGTAATATTTAAATCAATATTTATTAGAACCATATATTTCTTTCAAAACCATAGAAATCAATTTCAAAATATCTATATAGACCAACGACGTTGGTGTATAAGTTTCTATCTATAGTCAAGTGATACAGATATTTATCATTTCAATCCGTAATTTAAATATATATGGGCAGATGTCATATCGACCTGCAATCCCGAATTCCAATCAAGTGAAAATCGCTTGGGTCTATCATTTCAACCTATAACGATTTTCCCTTATTCTAAAGTCCGTTCAGGTATGTATCATTTCAACCCATAGTGAACTCTATATTAACAGGGAACTTGCAGAGTGATAACAGATATGATAAAAATAATAACAAGCATATATCATCAATAACAATATAATATAAACAACATGATAAGGTGTCATATCTGATAGGTGAACAGTTACAGATAATAGCATATAAACAATTTAAATAACTGCCAACAACATATTTCTATTGTCGTTTCAATTGAAATCAAATTTAATAAATATAAGAATATTATTCGTGAGTGATTGCTCACCTTTTGAGGCCAGAGAGATCAATGGGAATGAAAACGAATTGCGAATCCAAACACGAATTTCAAAGCGAAACAAAATGGGCACGAGTGCAACGGATAGAGCTAATAAATAGAAAAAGACAAATTCAGATTAGAACTGGATCAATGAGGATAATTGATATAAGTGAACTTATATAACTATATTTAACTATCTATTTAAAATCATATTCCCAAATTCAAACACATATTAAAATCTTTAAATAGATATTTATTTCAAAATGCGTTGTTCCAAATTAAAACACGCATAGAAAAGAAAAAAAGAATCAAACATTTATATATACACGTTGTAAACAACAGAGCGTAAAACACCAATAAAAACAAGTTAAAAGACCCATATGTTATAAAATAACAGATTTAAACTTGTATAACTATCAGATAAAAAAATGTAGATACAACTAATGTAAAACGAAACTATTAAATAAACATTTATATACTAAATTTATAACAAACTGTTACATACTAACAACCTAACAAACTGACCAAACTCTACATATCAACAATGCATAAGCTAGTATATATATACAAATAAACAAATCATTCATAACTAACATAACTTATGAACTGTAGGCATACATAAACAGCTTAGTAAAACAAAACAATATATTATAATAAATAGATTACCTCTACTAACCATATGTATGAACAGACCATACCACTTTTAAAATTTTATATACGTAAATAAAGTTATATATATATATAAATTAACTTATATATTTTAAAACCTATAACTGACGTGAACGTCAACATGTATAAAGTTTATCCCAACTCATATATATATATATATATATATATATATATATATATTATGTACAACAGCAATTTCAACTCAGCCAATATGCTCAGACGTGGACAACAGCTCCATAGTATATAAAGGTAGGTAACTTTATATTATAATATATATATACCTCAACTTACCAAACTATAACTCTATATACAACTTATAAACTTTGTACATACTTCATTAAACAACAAAGCCTAGCTGCAAACTAATATACTAATCCATATACAATAGGTTAAACGAGATATACCCAACTATATATATATATATATATATATGTATAAACTTTATAAACTCAACAAACCTATATCTATACATAACCGAATAATATATATATATATATATATATATATATATATAATTTGCAACTTACATAGCGTTGGTCAAGGAGAGGTTTTTGAGATGCGTAGATGGGTTGGAGCTGTGGACAGGGACGCGAGGCTGGAGAAAGGGATGTTATGGCTGAAGCCCGAGGAGGGGTAGGTGACGGCAGTTGGCTACAGGCAGAGCTAAGCGTTATGGTGCATGGAGGTGGAGAAGCTCGGATCGAAGGCCGAGGCTACGGTGATGGTTGATGTGGGTTTGAGGGCCGGGTCGCGTGTGTGATAGGATCAAAGCCTAAACAGACGCGGGCGGAGGGGCGTGAGGCCATGATGGGTTGCAACGTTAAGTTGTGGAGAGGTGAGAGGGTGCGGCGCTTCATGCTTTGGAAAAAAACAACGAAGTGGAAGACAAAGAAATGGATGAAGAAGAAGGTTCAGATATGAACGAAATTGTGGAGTCTACTTACACTTTATACTTGTCAATATATTTAATTTATTGAAGAAGGAACGACAGGTTAGGAATAGGAATAGGTTTGAATTATATAGAAGTTTAATGTAGAAGCAATGGTACGATAAAAGTCAGCTGACTTATTAAAGTAATTTATGATTGTACAGGCTATACGTTCTAAATTTGAAAAGGCAAAGGAAAGCTAACGGTCACAATTAAGGGTACCGATATGACATACCGTTTCATCGTTTCCGTCGCGTAGCGGACCTCAAAAGTACAGAATTGAATATACCGTAGAGATAGTACGACGAGACGATCAAACAGTATACAGATATTAGTGGTATGATCGAATTATAAAAATTTAAATTTCTGCTAGCGGAAAAATGCAGCAAAAACGCAGAAAAATAAGATCGACGGACCTAAAGAAGTCCGAATTTGATGAAACGAATTTGACGTCTCACTCAGAAGATAATTTAGAATTTTTCTATAGAAAAATATTTTAGGTGTGAAAATTAATTTATTATCATCAATTATTAATTGATTTAAATTGAAATAGAATTATACAAAAAAACTTCAATATTATTAGACGAATATTTACCAGTTGATATGTTTAAATAGACGTATTTCAAATATTAAATTTTATTTCAGAATATTATTATCTAAAATTTCTCAAAATTTCAATTAAATACGTTATAAAAATTATTAAAATTTACGAGTCGTTACATTGGTTTTCAAAATGTTCATCATTCGATTTTTGAAAAGGTTTAAGTGGCTACCAAAACTGGTAATAGTGCTATTAGTAACATGGTTAATACAGTTGTTAGTAACTCATTTGTCGAAGGACAATCTACTACTAGACCCTCACTTTCTAATAGTAGTAATTACACATATTGGTCATGCAGAATGAAAATTTATTTACAGTCAATTGGTTTAGGCCCTTGGAATATCACAAAAACTGAGTATACTGAACTAAGGACAAATTTTTCATAGTGGATTACTGACCAAAAAGCAGTTGCACAAAGTAACTCTAAGGCTATGAATATATTATTTTGTTCACTAGATAGAAATGAATTTAATAGAGTATTTATATGTAAGTCTGTAACTGAAATTTAGAGAACTTTGCAAGTTACACAAGAAGGTGCAAGTAAGGTTAAACATACCAAAATTTCCATGTTAGCAAATCAATTTCAATTATACAAAATAATACCAAGTGAGTCTATATCTGAAATGTATAGTAGATGTGAGAAATGCGGATTACAGATCTTAAGGCTAGAATTAACACTAGAGAGGGTGAACAGTGTTTTAAGGAACTACTAGATCTTTTTGAGTTTATGTTAATTTGAACACGAATGTATGTAATATTCAGACATAGATATGATCACAGAATCAAACAAAGATGTAGAAATAAAGTATAAGCAATAAAGGAAAGAACACAACGGATTTATACTAGTTCGAAGTTACCGTACATTCAGTCCCACGCACAAGTATGGATTTCCTTCCAAAATTTATTGTATAATTACACCCCCGATTTCAAGGCCACGAGGTACACCACTCAAGAGTCACAATCCTCTGGGTAGAGATACTTGATTTTTCGGGCAAAGAGTTTACCCAATTGATTTCACAGGCTACAATCACATCTTTTCTCGCTTGATTGATTTCACAGGCTACAACCACACCTTTTCTCATTTTGTTTATTACAAAGAAGCCAATAACTCTGAATAGCACCGAGATCTTGTTGAGATAGTGATAGAGAATCAAACCAGAAATGATCTAGTTAGATTAAATGTTGATTTTGGTAGAGTAATGGTAAAAATATATATAAAGAAATGTGGAAGAAGAAGAGGAGTGAAATCATAGAAAATATGAATGAAAATTCGTTTAAAACTGCCCCTGTTTATAGTAGAACAATAGCCATGTCCATTCGTGAAAGGATATGATGAATAGACTTTCTTTTGAAATTCAAAATTTTGAAATCAACTGCCACCTTGTCGACAAAGGGTCCTAGGGGTTGTCGACAAGCCTAAGGAAATTTTGGTAATTTGTTTTTCTTTGAAAATATCTTCTATCTTGTATTAAAACTATTTTTAAACTTTATAAATATACTTAACTATAGTTAAAATACATAAATATAGAGAATAATATTTTGATAAATATAATATTTTACTATAATTTTATATTTAAATCTAAGTATAAATATTAAAAGTTAAGTATATTATTATTAAAAGATAGTTTAAAACCAAGGATAATTTGATTTTGAAAATAAAGATTTTTTTGAGGCTAAAAATATTTAAAACCAGAATAGATGTTTTTTATTCTTTTAAAAGGAAGAATTTGAAATCATTTTGAAAAAAAGATATAATTTTGTAAAAAACATTTGAATAAAAGTTAGTGGATACAAAACAATGTTCAACTAGATTTTTCGTAGGTTCCATCCTACTTAGGGTTCCATCCCTTTAACAGGATCGAAGTGGATTCCATTCCACGAATAAATTGGACTTTAAGATGCCAGTGCTTTTCTAGGAGTTGTAACAAAATTCCTAATTAAATCACTTATTATTGAAATCTTGAACTCTTGATAATCTTGATACTCATGAGCCTTCAATCTTGATACCTTGAATCTCTATACTGTACAGTCTTTATTCTTGTTACCTGCATGGTTAAATCCTGCATATACATATATATCTAAACTATAATGTTAGTATTTATATTTTATAATCTTATTCTAAGGTTGTTGTCATCAAAACCCACATCTTAAGGACTAACAATCTTCCCCTTTTTGATGATGACATCCTTTGTTTATAAAATATTACTTCTAATAACTCCCCCTAAAACTAATAACTCCCCCTTAATCTATGCCTAACTATCCTATTTTATACTTCTCCCCCTTTGTCATCAACAAAAACTAACTCCAAAATATATATCTCCCCCTTAATCTAATAGTATATGACATGTGATTATAATGATAGTGTTATCATAAATAATCATCACTTAAATCTAAAACTAAAACTTAGTCCTAAATTACTAATATCCTAACTAAGAATCTATATATGATAATACTTATAATAGTGATAACAGTGAGAATTCAAATATAAGAACACAAATTATTTATTAATTATATACATTGTTATATTTACATTTTCGTAGAGAACCTAAGAAAGAATATTCAACAATAGGAAAAAGAGAAAAGAAACTAATATGTGTCCTTTGGCCATTCTAAGTTGTACTTCTTGAACTTCAGTCATTAGTTGCAGTGCATCCTTCAAGGAATCTTCTATTTTCATCACTCGTGCAAGAAGGAGAAGGGAATGGAAAAGTTGAATTTTTGTTTGATTTGGAAGAGGAGGCCATTGTTTAAATGTTTTCAGAAGTTAGAACAGAGAAAGACTAGAGTGAATGATCAAAATTTCGAAATAAGAAGAATATATAACCACTTGTTTGAATTTTGGTGGGAAAATATCAACAAAAAAAATCGTTACGTGTCGACAGGGGTAGGAGGGGGTTGTCGACATGGTGCTTGATATTTTTGTTATTTGATTTATTTTGATTTAATTTTTAATTATACTTTGTTATTTATATTTTATATTTCAGTTATTGAACAAATACCTAATTCTCTTCTTAATTTAGTAAATATAGATTCATTTAAGGGTTTTGTTAAGGTATCAGCAATTTGGTTCTCGGAGTTGATATAATCGAGAGAAATTACTTCCTTATATTATCTCTGAGAAAATGATGTCTGACATCAATATGTTTAGTTCGAGCATGATGAGTAGTATTTTTGGATAAATTTATTGCACTAGTATTATCACAATAAATTGGTGATTTTGAGATATTTAAACCAAAATCTTTTAAAGTTTGTTGCATATATATTACTTGAGAACAAGCCAAAGCAACAGAAATATAGTCTTCTTCGGTTCTTCATAAAGAAACTCTGTTTTGCTTTTTACTAAACCAGGAAATTAGAGAATGCCCCAAAAAGTGACAAGTTCCAATTGTACTTTTTCGGTCTGATTTACAACCAGCATAATCAGCATCACAATAAGATATTAAGTCAAAAGAATCATTTTTAGGATAAAATAAGCCATAATCAAAGGTGTGTAACATATCTTATGATACATTTTACGGCTTTTAAATGGGTCTCTTTAGGTTGGGATAGATATCTTGCACAGAGGCAAAGACTATGCATGATATCAGGTCTACTAGCAGCGATATAGAGTAGTGATCCAATTATTCCTCTATATAATTTTTGATCTACATCTTTCGAGAGATCTTCTTTACTTAGGTACTCATTGGTTGTCGTGGGAGTGGGGTTTCCACTTGCAATAATCAAACCAAATTTACTGACTAGGTCTTTAGCATATTTTTCTTGACTAATAAAGATACTATTATCTAATTGTTTTATTTGCAATCCTAGAAAGAAGTTTAATTGACCCATGTGACTCATCTCAAACTCTTTTGTCATTATTTCATAAAATTCTTTATTCGTTTCAAAATTAGTTGATCCGAAAATGATATCATCTACATAAACTTGTACTAGTTGAATATCATTTTTATTTCTTTTAATAAAAAGAGTATTATCTACTTTACCAATATCAAAATTTGATTGTAATAAGTAGGATCTTAGTCTATCATGCCAGGCTCTAAGAGCTTGTTTTAGACCATATAGAGCTTTCTTAAGTTTGTAAACATGATTTGGTAATTTTTCATTTTCAAAAAGTAACGGTTGTTCAAATATACTTACTCATTTAAAAATCCATTTAAAAAAGGCACTTTTAACATCCATTTGATATAATTTGAAATTATTATGATTTGCGAAAGCAAGTAGAATCTTAATGGCTTCTAATCTTGTTACGAGAACAAAGGTTTCATCAAAATCTATTCCTTCTTCTTGACAATAACCTTGAGCGACTAAACGGGATTTATTTCTAACAACCTCTCCTTGTTCATTTATTTTATTTTTGTAAACCCATTTAGTTCCAATTATAGTTTTATATTCAGGTCTAGGAACAAGTTCCCAAACATCATTTCTAGTCAATTGATTTAGTTCTTCTTGCATAGCCAAAATCCATGAATCATCAATTGATGCTTCTTTTGGATTTTTGGGTTCAATAGTTGACATAATGGCTACATTGCTCATTTTACTTAGTTGATTTCTAGTTTTAACAAAAGATTGCATATCTCCAAGTACATTTTCTATAGGATAATCTTTCAAAAGTTTAATCTTTCTATTAGGATGATTAATTTCATTATTCGTTTCAGTTGACTCTTGATTTTGAGTGATTAAATTCTCTTCATCATTTGTATCTTAAATTTATTTGAGATTTTCATCGAATGAAACATGCATTGTTTCTTCGATGGTGTTAGTTCTTAAATTAAACACTCTATACGCTTTACTTCTACTAGAATATCCGATAAAGATACCTTTGTCGGATTTAGGGTCAAATTTATCTAGATTATTTTTTGTATTTAAAATAAAACATTTACTTCCAAAAATTCTAAAGTAAGATGTCTTAGGTTTCTTTAAGTGAAGAAGTTCATAAGATGTCTTATCAGTTAAAGGTCTAATTAAAATTATATTTAAAATATAATAGGCAATAGCAACTGCTTCTGCCCAAAAATACTTTGGCAATTTACTATCTGAAAGCATAGTTCTCGCACACTCTTGAATCGTCCTATTTTTACGTTCTACTACTTCGTTCGTTGTGGACTTATTGGAAATGAAAAATTGTGAGTTATTCCCTTTTTATTGTAGAATTCCTCAAACTTTTCATTTTCAAATTCACCACTGTGATCACTACGAATGGTTATAGTTTTTAGAGAAAGTTGATTTTGAATCCTTTTTGTAAAGTTCTTAAAATATTCAAAAGTATCACTTTTATGTTTCAAAAATATTGTCCATGTAAATCTAGAATAATCATCTACAATTACAAAAACATATTTACTATGATTTATTGACATAATTTGAGATGGACCAAATAAATCAAGATAAAGTAATTCAAGAGGTTTTGAGGTTGAAATCATATCTTTTAATTTAAAAGAACTTTTTCTAAATTTTCCTAATTGACATGCATCACATAGACTATCTACATTAAAATTCATTTTAGGGAGGTCTCTTACTAGATTATGTTTTGACAGTCTAGATAAGAGTTTGAAATTCAAATGTCCAAATCTCTTATGCAAAATCCAAGGGTCGCTTGTATTTGCCAAAAAGACACAAGTTATCATTTGAAACTTTCATACTAAGAATATAAATATTCTTTTTCCTAATTCCCTCAAATATTATGGTTGAATTATTATATTCAATGTGATGCTTATCATTTTCAAATTTAATTTTATATCCTTTATCGCAAAGTTGACGAGAACTTAGCAGATTATGTTTTAGATTCTTAACTAGCAAAACATTAGTAATAATAGAAGTTTCAGAGTTACCGACTTTGCCGATGCCAATCACGTATCCTTTTGAGTTGTCCCCAAAGTAAACTAATCCTCCCTCTTTGTATATTATATCATTCAGCATATCTGGATTGCCAGTCATGTGTCTAGAGCATCCACTATCGAGTATCCATTTATTCTTTTTGATGTGCACAATTTGTCCATCATGGAATGATTCCTCAACACCCGAAAAGCATGTTTCCTGCACATCATACAATTTTGATAGACAACTTGAATTTGAATATTGATTATATGCAGACGCAAGAGACAATGTTGATCTGAATATTTCTAAACTAGTATTAACAAGTTTTTTTAAACATAGCTATTTTAAAAACTTTTTCAAAAATCATATTATGAAACCTTGAAAACCTTGATTTGATACCAAAAGACGATAATTAAACTGGTTAATTTAATAAGATTTTTGTAATTAAATTTAAGAAGAAAAAAAAACCTTTATAATTTATAATGAAGTGAGTGTTTAAAATGAAATGAAAATAAAAAGGATATAGTAATGCTTGTAAGTTACTATTTAATTGGTATATTAATGTAGTTATAACTGTTACATTTGGGTATTAAATTGAATATATGCAAATAAACGTATGGTAATGGAGTGAATTCAACATTATATAAGCAATTCTGATAATTAGTGGAAATAATAAACTTGAGTGTAATATAAAGTTAGTGACAACATTTATGCAAGTCACCTTTTTATTTAGGGCTGCTAAATTCAGAGTAGGAAGTCAATTACATTTAAATGTAGGTAAATGTTCATTAATGTGAGATAGGACTGTAACTGTAATGTGTGAATGTAAATGAAATGACATAAATGGAAATTTATATTTTATTCATAAGATGAAATAAAGGAATGAAACCAAGTTGAATAAATTGATTTAGGTTTTATTTATGATAAATGTATATATTTGGGAAATTCAATATAATTGAAAATAACAAGTTATTACAAAAGAAAGGTGAAAATTGGAATATATACTTTTGTAAGGAAAGATAAACAAATGATAACTAGGTTTATAGAGTGATAACAGATTTAATAAAAGAGTAGGATTAAAGCATGGTAGTTATTGGAAAGTAATTAATTGAAATTTGGATGAATTGGGAATTTTTTTATGTATTAGTATAAAAACCAATTTTAATATTACCCATAAGAGGATAAGTTAATAGTCGATTCAATAACATGATTGAGAAATCAAATATATGGATTTATTGGGAATTTAAAAATTATACTTTTTTTTTGATAAAATACAGCGTTTTACACGCAATAAATTTTTCTACTTTTATTACATATTATATATATGTGTGTGTGTGTGTGTGTTCTTATTATTATTATTTCTTATATCCACCTCTATTTTATCTTTCTATTTTTATTTTGTCTAGACAGTCATGTTTCTTTATTGGATTATTGCTTGTTTATATCTTTTATTTATGGTTGGAAGAAACTAAAAGGGTATGCGTTATATTGTCTTAATTGATTGCCTTTTTAATTGCCTACTCTTTATTTCTTTTTATTTATAAAACCTTGAAATTTAATATAAATTTTAACTTGATTTAATCATTTCCCAAAAGTCTAAATATAAAATTGGAAGTTTTGAAATTTTAACTTTGTTAAAAGACAACACCAATTGGAATTTTAATAAAAATGAATTATGTATATTTTAAATACGAAGAATGTAAACGAATTTAATTTTAGGTTAAGTAATAACTTTTGACAAGTCAGTGTATTTATGGACCGTGAAGTTTCGCATTTAAAAAGGGCACAAATTTTTAATGGCATAAATAACGTATATAGGAAAATGTATTAATAAAAAAAATCAACGCATTCAATTTGCTTTAAATTGTCTAATAAAACTTTACCGTTTCTTTATAAATCAATGCTAGTTATAAAAATTCAAATCCATGTACAACTTCATTTGGTCAATAGGTATATAATCTGTAATTTCCTTTTACCATTCTTAGCAATTAATTCTTGTTGTTTCCTAAATTCACCAAATTAATTTAATTGCTTATTCTTATGCCTAAACTTTTGCAAGATTCTCTTTGTTGGAAAAGAAAATATAAAACACGGTTGGAATGTTCAATTATTTTTCTACCGTTTTTTCCATAACTCAAGTGATAAAATCCAAGCACCCTTTTTTATGCATTGACATCATTTATTTCAAAATCCACTTGCCATTTTACTGTATTTGATTTTCGAACGAAAGTTATTGCTTACCTTTTCTTTTCCATTGATCTCTGCATGCCAAAAATCTTGCAACTCACTGCTAAAATAACTGCTTCCAACTTTTGGGTCTTTCCCTGTAATTCAACCAAGCTTCTTGTAATAAACATTCAAGGAAAGAAAAATTTATTTCTTACCTGTAGAATTTTTTTTTACTTAATCTCAAAGAAAAAATCACGCACTTTCCGGTCTATTTCAAGTTATTACCTGCCGTTTCTTCATCTTTAATTTCGAAAGTCCTTCCTTTAGATAAGCAACACGTTCAAAGAAAATTGATTTCGTGCCTACATGTTCCCTTAATCAATGCTTTCTTTATGTAACGTTCGAATAACAAAGCAATATTACTTGCCGTCTCCCTTATATTAATCAATGCAATCACTGATTATATATATAAAGCCTCACACAAAAACTTTATACTGCATCTAAAATTTGCCTTCGTTCTTCTTGAGAAAGTGCACAGGTATGGCCACACCTTGCTTTTATTTATTTTGTTCTTCTTCTTGTTTCATTTGGTCCAATGTCCACACTACTCGGCTGCCCACCACCTGTCTGTGCCACATCTCCTTTTTCCCCTCTGATTTGATTTGCCATGCATGTCAGATTGTTGTAGGAAGACAAGCTTATTATCCTTCTATTGAATTCTATAGAAAATGCATGCATTCCTGTAGTTGTGGCCACGTGAATTGCATGAGTGTGGCACTTTGAATATTTAGCAAGCAAAATGGTGTACTCGGCCATAACGTGCACGTGCATGCATTCATTTATAAAAAAAAGCATCAGTGCATGCGTGAGTTGTTCCTAAGTGTTTAAAAAAAACAAAAAAAAAACAAAAAAAACAAAAGAAGAGAAATGCATGTTTTAAAAGATGAGGCAGGAGTGGATGTGTATGTTGCGTGTTCAAGCTTTGGGAACCAACATGCTTCACTTTTATGCAACGTGATTATTTATACAGAGAAAGAAAAAAAAAGATATATTAGTTGCAAATTTCACTGTTTTCAATTCTGAAGAATTTTAGTGTACGCCACCTGTTTGTAGAAAGGAAATAACGTATTGTGTCCACCTTTTTCTTTCCAGCTTTTGCCTAAAACTTTCCACTATAATTTTCATGGGTACGTAAATAGTTAAAATTTCACTGCCTGGCCTTGAGAACGTGGGCGAGTCGAGTAGTGGGAGTGGTCGAGTCAAGTCAAATTCTATTCGTTCCAGTTGTTTCGAAAATTTTGCTTTGACCGTAATTTTAAAGTCGCGTATTTGGTATTTGGATCTTATTATAGATTTGAATCAAGGCGTGGCATCCGCGGAAATCTAATCGTGCCATTTGTACGTTCCTTTATCAAGTGGTAAAATCGTTTGAATCTGATTATCTGCAGTTTTAAGGTGAGTATTTCTCACCAGACAAACATACCTATATATCTGTGAATTTATCACAAGTGTAATTGTAAAATTTATTTTATTGAATTTTATCTGCCTGTGATATAAACGTATGATGTTAAACCCCATTATTTATTGACACATCATTAGTTGTTTATTTATTGAAGTATTATTGCAGTTATACTATTTAATGCTTATTTATTGTTAATCACACTGCAAGTTCCCTGTAAATTTGGGATCGTTATAGGCTGAAATGATAGGCCTAAACGATAATTATTTACCCGTTTATTTATTTAATTGTTTAATTATTTATTTTTTTAACTTGGGATTACGGGTTTGAAATGATGGAACCCGGGTTTTTGTAAATTGCGGATTGAAATGATATATATCTGTATCACTTGACCTAGGCTAGAAAACTATATACAAACCCGTGGTTTATATAATATTTTATGAAATGTTTAAAAAAAAATTTAAATAGGAAGTTTATGATATTTTGACTTAAATGTATTTAAAGGATTTTATGAAATTTATAATGATTTTTGAATGAGTCAAAATGTTAAATAAATGGAAGTTTAAGTAAAATTTTGGAATATAACTTGTTCTGAATTTTTGTTAAAAGTGTAATTTTAGTTAAGTAAAATAATTGATAATAAGTTATATTTGGGAATTTAAAATTAATTGTTAAGTTAATAATTTATTTCAGCACTTAAATGCTGTCTTTTGTAAATGAACTGTTTGAACCTATGACTTTAGTTAGCATTTTATAAGTGCTATGGAAACTGAATTTTGATTGTTTTAATAAAAGAATTTAATGGAAATAATCTTTGGGAAAAATCTTAAATTTTGGAATTTAATATGTAATTAATAAAAATAAGGAATTGACTTTAAATGGTTTTAAATGGAAGAATTTAACTTTTAAATGTGAGTTGAAAGGCAATTAATTCCTAAATAAATTGAATAGATTTAAATGGTATTTTATAAAAATGGCTGATGTTTAAAAATGATATTATGATATTGAAGGTATTTGAAATTTATTTTGATTTCTAAAGTATAAATACCATTTTAAAAGTTGTAACCACGGGTTATAATAACGCTTGGTTGTTAAAGAGACCGGGATCGGATATCTGGCATACTCTCTGTCGATACCGAAAACCACTTTGACAATCGTGTACGCGGTGGAGATTCCAGAATGAAGTAGGATGGTGGTGACGTTTTCTTTGAGGTAAATATATGGACCCGACTCCCGTGAGTTGGCATAAGGTGGCTAAAATAGGAGCGATTCTCGGATTAATGAGGTAGCACCTCTGATCGGACGCACTTCTTCGTATGCCATTCTATTACTCTTGTGATTGTTTTGGTGCGCACCTTTGATTTGGGAGTGTTGTTCGAGGTGGGCGGCAGCTGCGCGCTGCGCGTTTCCATCGGTCCGGATAGCAATTTGTATATCTACCCTGGCATTGCCTAGTTGTGCCGTGTCACCTACCATAGCGAGCCTTGTACGAGTTTGGTTTTCTCCCGTAGCCCGTGTGGTATCCTCTGGTGGCTTCCCGATCAGGAGGGATTATGATATTGGATGGACTACTGGGACTATTACGTGTTAAGGTGGAAAATGTAAAGCCTTAACGCTGTTTAAAAGTAAGTTTATTTTACTAATAGACACTATTATAATAGCGAAGTATTACTACATAGTAAATAGTTTAACGGATCCTTAGAGGATGGGCGGTCCCAAGCATCCTTTAAGTTACTTGTTCTTTAATACAGTTCACTTGAATTAACTTACACTATATAAGTATGTATGTCCTGGCTCGAGTGTTTATGTTTTATTTTACGCTCGGGTCAGCCTGAGTTGCTGTTCAGTTTTCATCCCGGAGCTAGGATTTCTGTAGATCACTTTCAAGCTGCTGGCAAACTTCCTTTCCAGTTCTTTATCTAAAATTTTGAAATCAAGACTAGTGGACATTTGGATTGTTCTACTGATGATTTAAAACTATATTTGGATTAAAGACTATGTAATTTTTATTTGATTGAGAGTATTTACAGTGGCTTCATGAACCACTAAGTATTTTTAAATTCCGCTGCGAGTATTCTGATTCTGTGTCTGTGATTCTGTGATTAATTATTTACTGTATATTTTGAGATTTGCCAAATTTTATTTACAACGCGGTATTTTGAACAATTCAAATCCGACATGTGCGGATGCGAATGGTTGAAAATATCGGGTCGTTACAGTTTGGTATCAGAGCTTTGGCTCTAGACAAAACTTAGAATGTATGGTAAAATTGATTTACAGAATCACTTTCATTTGAGCTTGAATCTCTTCCTTTTTGAGTTTTGGAACGTTCCCTGCGGTTCCGAAGTTCATTCGTGTCTCTCACTATTCATTTTCTTTCGATTCTGGAGTATCCCATAACTCCACTTCGGATGATCTTTATAGTGAATTGGCGGTCTCGCCAATATTCTAATAAAGGGGTGAAACTCCTTTACAACTAGCAATTATTCACCAGAGATTTATATTTATTCTCGGTTTATATGCTAATTTCTTTGGTTATTCTGAACTCTATCTCTTCAGATTGAATGTAGATTTACCCCAGAAAATCCACATCGATCTTATTCTTTAAGTCACGGTTGACCCGGTTAAGGTTGCCCGCGATTTATATAAACTTATCTAGTTCCTTATTCTGTTATTTAATCATCGGATCTTCTGATTCCAACTTATTTTTAAATCAAAATTCTCTTTGGTTTGAGTCCTTCAAATTTGAATCTCTATACTTGTTTTGAAAAGTTTATTCCTATATTTGGGAAAAATCTAATATTATATATATAAGTATAATTTTCAGAATTTAACTAGTTGTTTAGAGATAATAGTGTTTGATTTTATTTATGGTTTTGTAAACCATTGGTTTTGTCTTATATAAATAATTGAAGTATAAAACATGGTTATAAATTTATTTGGAAACAGAAATGAATTTAAAACAAGAATTTAAGAATTTAATTTCTTATAGTTTCAAACCTTGTGCTTAAAGTCTTAAAAGGATATATTATTTAAAGGGACATATTATTTAAAGTATTTTCGAATAGAAATTTGTTTGCAAAGAATTTTAAAGTTTTAAAAATTAGTGCTCTTCTCTTTGTCGCTGGAAAATAATTTCGGTGATGACTACAACATCATCGACATTCATTTTCGAGTATCGAAGTAAAGAGACCACGCTGTAGTTTTGCTTCAAAAATTTAATTGATTTGAATTTCTGAAATATGACTTAATTTATAATATATATAGATATATGATTTAAATTTGATTTGATATATGCTATATGTATGTATTTATTTATCTCTAAAGGGTTTGAAGTTAATTGGAAATTTAATTCATAAATTTATGTTAAAAGGTGATTCTAATGATAAAATAAAGTCAAATTTTGAATGAATATTTAAACTTGAATAATAGAATTGGAAAAAAATTTACTTGTATAATTGCATGCTAATATAACTTACCTAAATCATTTAGAAATCAACTATGTAATTGGATAATGTATAATATAAAAGGATTTTATAAATAAAATTTGAGTGGTTATAATAAATGTTATACACTTAAAGTTTCAGTTACAAAAAGACAAATAAAGGTAAATAGAATAAAAAAATAATTGAATAATATACAATATAAAATGGTGTTAAAGGAAATTTACAAATAAATTGGAATAGTTATAATAAATGTAATCTACTTAATATGTGCGATAAGATATATTAAGTAGAATATATTTAATAATAATCCGGAATAAAGAAGAATTAAATTTGTTGAATAAAAGATGATTATTATAAATGACTATACAAATTTATGATTTTAGAAATTGTTAATTTCAAAATAATTGGATAATAAGATAATTAATTTGGAAATAGTAAAGATTGATTTAACTTCAGAAAAAATCAAATGAATTAAATCAATTATTGAATATTAATTAATTTAAATTGAATTTATATGGTTTAAATAAATGATTCCATTTTGAGTTTCAATTTAGTTTTCTTTCAGGGTGTTCTATTCTCCTACCTCCTTCCTTTTCGGGGACGAAAAGTTTTGAGTGGGGGAGAGCGTAATGACCTGTAAATTTCGATAATTAAACTGGTTAATTTAATAAGATTTTTGTAATTAAATTTAAGAAGAAAAAAAAAACCTTTATAATTTATAATGAAGTGATTGTTTAAAATGAAATGAAAATAAAAAGGATATAGTAATGCTTGTAAGTTACTATTTAATTGGTATATTAATGTAGTTATAACTGTTACATTTGGGTATTAAATTGAATATATGCAAATAAACGTATGGTAATGGAGTGAATTCAACATTATATTAGCAATTCTGATAAATAGTGGAAATAATGAACTTGAGTGTAATATAAAGTTAGTGACAACATTTATGCAAGTCACCTTTTTATTTAGGGCCGCTAAATTCAGAGTAGGAAGTCAATTACATTTAAATGTAGGTAAATGTTCATTAATGTGAGATAGGACTGTAACTGTAATGTGTGAATGTAAATGAAATGACATAAATGGAAATTTATGTTTTATTCATAAGATGAAATAAAGGAATGAAACCAAGTTGAATAAATTGATTTAGGTTTTATTTACGATAAATGTATATATTTGGGAAATTCAATATAATTGAAAATAACAAGTTATTACAAAAGAAAGGTGAAAATTGGAATATATATTTTTGTAAGGAAAGATAAACAAATAATAACTAGGTTTATAGAGTGATAACAGATTTAATAAAAGAGTAGGATTAAAGCATGGTAGTTATTGGAAAGTAATTAATTGAAATTTGGATGAATTGGGAATTTTTTATATGTCTTAGTATAAAAACCAATTTTAATATTACCCATAAGAGGATAAGTTAATAGTCGATTCAATAACATGATTGAGAAATCAAATATATGGATTTATTGGGAATTTAAAACTTATACTTTTTTTTGATAAAATACAGCGTTTTACACGCAATAAATTTTTCTACTTTTATTACATATTACACACACACACACACACACACACATATATATATATGTTATTATTATTATTATTTCTTATATCCACCTGTATTTTATCTTTCTATTTTTATTTTGTCTAGACAGCCATGTTTCTTTATTGGATTATTGCTTGTTCATATCTTTTATTTATGGCTTGGAAGAAACTAAAAGGGTATGCTTTATATTGTCTTAATTGCTTGCCTTTTTAATTGTCTACTCTTTATTTCTTTTTATTTATAAAACCTTGATATTTAATATAAATTTTAACTTGATTTAATCATTTCCCAAAAGTCTAAATATAAAATTGGAAGTTTTGAAATTTTAACTTTGTTAAAAGACAACTCCAATTGGAATTTTAATAAAAATGAATTATGTATATTTTAAATACGAAGAATATAAACGAATTTAATTTTAAGTTAAGTAATAACTTTGACAAGTCAGTGTATTTATAGACCGTGAAGTTTCGCATTTAAAAAGGGCACAAATTTTTAATGGCATAAATAACGTATATAGGAAATTGTATTAATAAAAAAAAAATCAACGCATTCAATTTGCTTTAAATTGTCTAATAAAACTTTACCATTTCTTTATAAATCAATGCTGGTTATAAAAATTCAAATCCATGTACAACTTCATTTGGTTAATAGGTATATAATCTGTAATTTCCTTTTACCATTCTCAGCAATTAACTCTTGCCGTGTCCTAAATTCACCAAATCAATTTAATTTCTTATTCTTATGCCTAAACTTTTGCAAGATTCCCTTTGTTGGAAAAGAAAATATAAAACACGGTTGGAATGTTCAATTATTTTTCTACCTTTTTTTTCCATAACTCAAGTGATAAAACCCACGCACCCTTTTATTATGCATTGACATCATTTATTTCAAAATCCACTTGCCGTTTTACTGTATTTGATTTTCGAACGAAAGTTATTGCTTACCTTTTCTTTTCCATTGATCTCCGAATGCCAAAAATCTTGCAACTCACTGCTAGAATAACTGCTTCCAACTTTTGGGTCTTTCACTGTAATTCAACGCAAGCTTCTTGTAATAAACTTTCAAGGAAAGCAAAATTTATTTCCTACCTGTAGAATTTTTTTTTACTTAATCTCAAAGAAAAAATCACGCACTTTTCGGTCCATTTCAAGTTATTACCTGCCGTTTCTTCATCTTTAATTTCGAAAGTCCTTCCTTTAGATAAGCAACACGTTCAAAGAAAATTGATTTCGTGCCTACATGTTCCCTTAATCAACGCTTTCTTTATGTAACGTTCGAATAACAAAGCAATATTACTTGTCGTCTCCCTTATATTAATCAATGCAATCACTGATTATATATATAAAGCCTCACACAAAAACTTTACATTGCATCTAAAATTTGCCTTCATCTTCTTGAGAAAGTGCACAGGTGTAACAACCCGCATATTTAACGATTTTATATTTAAATGTTTTATTTAAATATAGCGTCGTTAGTCGGATTTAGGTCCGAAATGTTACTTTCTGCAAATGGCCGAATTGGGACTCGAAACCATTTCCATTGGTTCCAAAATGGCGTTTGCGATCTTTTTGAGTGTAAGCTTTGATATGTTTGGATTAAGTCGAATTTTTCTATTTGCTAAGTGGGCTTTGGGTTTGGGTTTCACCCAAACTGTTCTATTAACCTCAACTCAGCCCTTCTCTCCTTCCATTCACTTATTCATTTCATAAAAGCTTAAGCAAAAAATGAAATGGGGGAAGAGAAAGGAAATTAGAAACTCCTAGCCCTAAATCCATTTGCAAACTACAAATTCTTGCTCCAAAATCAAAGGGAATCCACTGGTAAGTTCTTCTTCATCTTCTACAACTCTTCTTTTCTTCAATTTCAGAAAATTTCCTAAACCTAAATTGGGAAATATGTGTTTTATTCTTAGATTGAAGCTTGTTGATTTGAAGTAGTGTTTGTTGGTCTTCTCCTTGCAAATTTAACTCCTTCTTCTTTGTTTTGGGTTAAAGGTGAGTTTTGAACTCACATCTACTTCTTTTGATATCATTGATGTTAGGAATGAATTCCTAATACTTGTTCATGTTCATTTGCTTTCGATTTGGATTGCTTTGGTGAAATTGCCAAATTATGATTTTTGAAGCCAAATCTATGTAAAACCTTATATCGTTGATGTTTTTGTTGTTCGCAGTGTTTGGGGGTGTTGTTAAGCTTGGGTAGTCGTCTGACGTAAGCCCATAATCAACACGCACCCGATCACTTTTGATTTGTTTGGCCATAGTTGGCCTAGGTTCAGGAATTGCCTGACCATTAGGTTTCAGACGTCTGAAATGCCCATTTCAGACGTCTGAATATTGTTCTTGGGAAGAAATTTATTTCCAGATTTAGACGTCTGAATTTATATTCCAGACGTCTGAATTGGTTAAATTTCGACCAGAAAGGAAAAAGGCAAAATATTGCCCATTTCAGACGTCTGGATGGTTGGATTCAGACGTCTGAATTCTGTTTTGGAAAACAAATTGATTTCCAGATTCAGACGTCTGAATCCCTTCTTTCAGACGTCTGAATATGCTGTTTTTAGCCAATTTGCCTTGTTCGTTTAATTTTCCAAATTTGATCGATGCATATTGATTCCAATTAGTTGTTTATGCATATTTGACCTTGATAATTTCTTTTTGAATTCATTCACGGTTTTTTTATAAATTATTTCTTCAAATGGTATTAAAAGTTCGCTTCTCCGATTTATAAATTCTATTTAAACCACACGTACAATTTCGCACTTCGAGCGAAGTGGAAGGTTGATTAAATGGTTGGGCAAAACACGGACCATGAATCTGTGCGTTTATCCTTCCGATTAATCCCCGACCTATTCAATTGATCGTTTTAACCTTCGGGTTTGGTTTATCGATGATATGAGGTAAACTTTTTACTGCTTTGAGTGTGAAAGTGGCTGACGGATAGTAAACCGTTTAGTGCGAACGAGTGGTTATGGGACATACGTTAACACTTTTCGGATTCCTTTTTGAGAGTTGTGACACATTCCGCCAGTTAGTGGTGTCCAGTACTGGGTCTCTGACCTTCGCCACTACGGTTTGTTGCCTTCGGGTATGTGCCTTCGGGTTTGTTGCCCTTTAGTATCGCTTTCGATGTTGGTCGTTATGAGCCGCATGGGTGATATTGGGTTGCCCTTTAGTATCGCTTCCGATGTTGGTCGTTATGAGCCGCATGGGTGATATTGGGTTTGGAGTCTTCGGGCTCATGGATCCTTGTTTGTACAGTACTGAGCTCGAGCAATTTTTTGATGTTTCATTCATATGTATATTCCCTTGGTATCGCCCTTCGGTGTTGGTCATTATGAGCCGCATGATGCGTAGCGTTTACCTTGTGGAACTTGTATATCTTATTGGTATTTGTTATTGCCTTTTGGCTTGCTTTGGGATATTTGCATCCTTTGTTTCTATATGTTGCCAATGATATGAGGCTTGTTATCATATGATTCATCTTTTGTTAGATGATTGTGTTATCTCTTTTAGAGATATTTGTTATGCCTTGTAACCTTGCAGGTTTATTATTGTTCAGTTTATCTAACTGATTTGTTTAGCTAGACTGACCCGTGTATTTTTACTCGGGTCAGACCGAGATGTTTCAGGTTAGGTGCTTTTGGACTTAGCCTATTTTGCTTCCGCAATGGTCTATTCAGCTTGTTCCTTTTTGTCATAGCTTTTTGCGTAGTCCTATTTTGTAGTAACTCTGATATGTATTCTTTTGACTCGTCTGTATATGGTGGTTTGCTATACCACTTGATATGTATTATTTTATAACCCTGTTATGTATCTGTATATGTGTATATGATGATTTACTGTTCTGTGATGTATATTACATTTGAGTTATTATATTCTGTTCTGATAGATCCTTTAGCCATTGTAGTTTTGCTTTGAATATTTATTGAATAGGTCGAATTTTAATATGATTCTACTTTTCGACGTATTTAGTGAATAGTTAAGGTAAGATTACACATGGTCGCTTCCATTATACTCTATTGTCCGCATTAGCCGACAGTATTATCTATGTATTACTCTTTGTTAACGAGGCTCTCAGAGTGGGGCGTCACAGCGTGGTATCAGAGCTGAGTTCAGAACAAAATATGATAAACACGGAATAGATGCACATATTATGGTACATCAAAGTGTATAAGTGATACAAATATTTGAATCATCGTGTCTCTTTATTCCATCAAGGTTAGATAGAGTTTGGGAATACGTCTAGGAATGCATTTTATTCCGTAGTATTCCATATTGCAATATCTACCTTGTGAATAATCTTGTTCTTATCTTGACTTTCAGCTTATGTCTGGAAGAGGCAGAGGTCGACGTTCAGATGCTGGGCAATCTAGTGGCTCACATCCGGATGGCGTTTATATGTCTGCCGATCAGTTTATGGAGTTGTTTAGGAGCACTCAGCCTCCAGTTCCTCCTCGAGTGTCTCCACCTCGCAAGTCTGCCTTTGCACGTCGGTGTAGTGATTTTTCTCATCTTGGAGGAAAGCCGTTTAAGGGCTCCGAGTCTGTTCTTGAAGTCCAAGCTTGGCTTCGCACGTGCGAACGTATCTTCTCTCGCATGGATCTTTCTGACCATGATCGAGTTCTTGTGACTTCTAGTTTATTACAAGAGCTTGCTCTTGATTGGTATGAGCTTTTTGTAGCCGAGATTGATGAGTCTACTCTTTCTTGAATTCAGTTTCGGGAGCGATTTGAACTCAAGTTCATTCCTGAATCTGAAAAAGTTTTATTGACCGGTCGCTTCCTTGAGTTAAAGCAAGGGAAATCTTCTGTTTCTGAGTATGTTGCATCATTCGAGGCTTTACCTAAGTATGGTCTTGAATTCATCAGTACTTCTTATAAGAAGAATTTGAAGTTTGTTTCTGGTCTTAAGAAGCCTTTGTTGCTCCAGCTTAAACTTTCTTTTGAGCAGTTGGTTGATTCGGCACTTCATCTCGAGACCGTCGAGAAGGAGTGTGATAGTGATGTTGATGTTGAGGTTTCCAAGAACCCCAACAAGCGGCCGTTTCCAATTCAGAAGAAGCCTTTTCCTTCTAAGAAGAAGAAGACCGGTGGTCCTAGCTCTCAGCCTCAGTCTTCCGGAACACCTTTCGTTCGAAAGTGTTTCAATTGTGGTTCTCCTGATCATATTATTCGAGCTTGTCCTAAGCCTCTCTTCTGCCGTTATTGCAAGAAGGAAGGTCATCATGTTTCAGCTTGTCCTACTGCTCCTGCTAATGCAAAATCTGGCAAGCTCAATGTGGCTAATGCTTCTGGAGGTTCATCTCAATCCAAAGGTATGTCTCCATCTATTTTGGAGGGTTCAATTCTATTTCATGATCATAGTATACGAGTTCTTTTCGATACGGGTGCTTCACATTCTTTCGTATCGATGAAGCTTGTAGATGATTTATCTTTGGATGTTTCTTGTTTGGTTACTTCTTTAAAGATTGCGAATCCTATTGGGGGATCCGCGACCCTTAGTTTGTTTTGTGATGATGTTGAGATTGTTTTATGTGGCTTTTCTTTCCGTGCGAATCTGCACGTTGTTTCTCATTTGGGTTTTGATATGATTTTTGGTATGGACTGGCTAGTGAGGTACGATGCAAGGATTATTTGTTCTGAGAGAATTTTGTATCTTTGGCATCCGGATTCGCCTTCTCAGTTATCTCTTGTTCTTCGGGATGTGGATAATTCCGAGATGGCTTTATATTCTCTTGATTCGCGAGATGGTGACGATATATCTCGTATTCCTATTGCTTGTGACTTTTCTGATGTTTTTGAGCCTGTATCGGGTTTGCCACCCAAACGGGCTATTGAGTTCCGCATTAATCTCATTCCAGGCGCGCAGCCAGTTAGTCGTCCTCCCACGAGGATGTCTACAAAGGAAAATGAGGAACTCAAGAAGCAGCTTTTAGAGCTTGAATCCAAGCAATTGATTCAATCTAGTTTTTCTCCGTGGGGATCCACGGTCGTCTTTGTGAAGAAGTCTGATGGAACTCTTAGGCTTTGCATTGACTATCGCAAGCTTAACGAGTTGACCATTAGGAATAGGTATCCATTGCCTAGGATCGATGATATGTTCGATCTATTGAGTGGTGCTAAGGTCTTTTCTCAGCTTGACCTTGCCACAGGTTTTCATCAGTTACGAGTTGCGGAGGATAGCATACCTCTTACCGCTTCCCGCACTCGTTATGGTTCTTTCGAGTGGCTCGTTATGTCGTTCGGTTTGACGAACGCTCCTGCTTTCTTTGTCGATCTCATGAATCGGGTAATCCGGGAATATCTCGATAAGTTCGTGCTTGTCTTCATTGATGATATCCTTATTTATTCTAAGTCTGAAGCCGAGCATGCTAATCACTTGAGAATTGTCTTGTGTACCCTCCGTCATCATCGGCTTAGAGCCAAATTCTCCAAGTGCCACTTTTGGGAGAATAAGGTTAAGTTCTTAGGCCATGTTGTATCTTTCGATGGCATTTCTGTCGATCCCTCAAAGATCGAAGCCATCCAGAATTGGAAGAGGCCTGAAAATGTTCATGAGATTCGTAGTTTCCTTGGATTGGAGGGTTATTACCGTTGGTTCATTAAGGACTTTTCCCGTGTTGTTCTTCCTCTCACTTGCCTTACTCGGAAAGGCATTCGTTTTGATTGGTCCGACAAGTGTGAAGCTTCCTTTCTGACATTGAAGGAACTTCTCACTAATGCTCCTATTCTTGTGGTTCCCGAAGGGAATCATGACCTTGTTGTCTACACCGATGCTTGTGGTAGTGGTCTCGGTGCTGTTCTTATGCAGAAGGATAGGGTAGTTGCTTATGCTTCTAGGCAACTGCGTCCGAATGAAGTTCGCTATGCCACTCATGATCTTGAGCTTGCCGCCATTGTCTTTGCCTTGAAGATTTGACGACATTATTTATTGGGCGAGCGCTTCATTCTCTATACCGATCATAAATCTTTGAAGTATTTGTTCACTCAGAAGGAACTCAATATGAGACAACAACGTTGGCTCGAGTTTCTTGCTTCTTATGACTTTGATATCCAGTATACTCCTGGTAAGGGTAATCGTGTTGCATATTTGCTTAGTCGTAAACATTCGGCTGTTATTTCTATGATGCTTGCCGAATGGAATGTTCTTGAAACTCTATCTTTTTGTGAAATTCGTGATCGAGGCTCATCTTCTGATTCTCCTGTTCTATTATTTAGTTTGGGAGCTCGACCTATTTTATTGGATCGTATTGCCGATGCCCAGCGGCATGATCCTGATTTGTTGCATTTTATTCAGCTTTGTGAGTCTGGATCTTGTGATGAGGCGTTGCAAGATTTTAGCATTGATTCTCATGGGTGTCTTCGTAAGAAGAACCGTCTTTTTGTGCCTTCTGATTTTGCACTTAGGCATGACATTCTTGATGACTGTCACTGTTCTAAGTATACCATTCATCCCGGTAGTAGTAAGATGTATGCCGATATGCGTCGTCTTTATTATTGGGAAGGCATGAAGCGCGATGTGGCGAGTTATGTGAGTAATTGCATAACTTGTCAGCGTTTTAAAGCCGAGCATCAGCGTCCTTCGGGTCTTCTTCAGCCTCTTGAGATTCCATTATGGAAATGGGATCAGATTTCTATGGATTTCATTGACGACCTACCTCGTTCGAGATCAGGCCATTCTAGCATTTGGGTTATTGTTGATCGACTTACTAAGTCTGCTCATTTTGTCCCTATTAAGTCTAATAGAAATGCTTCGCATTTGGCTAAGTTATATGTCAAGGAAATCGTGAGACTTCACGGTGTTCCTAGTTCTATTGTGAGTGACCGTGATCCTTTATTCACGAGTCATTTTTGGAAGAGTCTTCAGCAAGCTTTGGGAACAAAGCTTAATTTTTCTACATCTTATCATCCGCAGTCTGATGGACAGACTGAACGGGTGAATCGTATCTTGGAAGATCTTCTCCGTATTTGTATTTTTGATTTTGGTGGAAGTTGGGAGGATCACCTACCTCTTGTAGAATTCTCCTACAATAATAGTTTTCAGTCTAGTATCGGTATGGCTCCTTTCGAAGCCTTATACGGAAGACCATGTCGATCACCTTCATGTTGGTTGGAATCTGGGGAGAAGCTTATTCTTGGTCCAGATTTTGTTCGTGGTTCTTCCGAGAAGATTGATCTTATTCGGTTGAGAATGAAAGAGGCACAAAGTCGTCAGAAATCCTACGCGGACAACCGTAGGAAGCCTCTCGAGTTCTCGATCGGCGATCTTGGTTTTATTCGTGTTTCTCCTTTGAAGGGGTTATGCATTTCAGTGCGACTGGGAAATTGGCTCCTCGCTTTATAGGACCATTTTCTATTACTGAACGTATTGGCCCTGTGGCTTATAGAGTTTCACTTCCAGCTCATTTATTTAGCATTCATGACGTGTTTCACGTCTCGCAACTTCGGAAGTGTCTTCGAGAGTCGGATTCTGTTATTACTTCTCCTGATTTGCAAGAGCTTGAGATCTCATCAGACTTATCTATTGTACAGCAACCTATTCGCGTGCTTGACACGGAGGTGCGACACCTTCGGAACAAGGACGTGCCGCTCGTTAAAGTTCAATGGTCCGCTAATCCCAATGACTGTACATGGGAAACCAGAGAATATATCGAGCGATCTTATCCGGGTTTTCTATCTTTGCTTGTCGATGGTGAGATTATCTTTTCGTTTCTAGCTTATTTCCTTCTCTTTTGAATGTTTTATGTATGTAGTTGTTACAAATACCGCCTCTAGGAATTGCGGGGACGCAATTTTGTAAGGAGGGGAGATCTATAACAACCCGCATATTTAACGATTTTATATTTAAATGTTTTATTTAAATATAGTGTCGTTAGTCGGATTTAGGTCCAAAATGTTACTTTCTGCAAATGGCCGAATTGGGACTCGAAACCATTTCCATTGGTTCCAAAATGGCGTTTGCGATCTTTTTGAGTGTAAGCTTTGATATGTTTGGAGTAAGTCGAATTTTTCTATTTGCTAAGTGGGCTTTGGGTTTGGGTTTCACCCAAACTGTTCTATTAACCTCAACTCAGCCCTTCTCTCCTTCCATTCACTTATTCATTTCATAAAAGCTTAAGCAAAAACTGAAATGGGGGAAGAGAAAGGAAATTAGAAACTCCTATCCCTAAATCCATTTGCAAACTACAAATTCTTGCTCCAAAATCAAAGGGAATCCATTGGTAAGTTCTTCTTCATCTTCTCCAACTCTTCTTTTCTTCAATTTCAGAAAATTTCCTAAACCTAAATTGGGAAATATGTGTTTTATTCTTAGATTGAAGCTTGTTGAGTTGAAGTAGTGTTTGTTGGTCTTCTCCTTGCAAATTTAACTCCTTCTTCTTTGTTTTGGGTTAAAGGTGAGTTTTGAACTCACATCTACTTCTTTTGATATCATTGATGTTAGGAATGAATTCCTAATACTTGTTCATGTGCATTTGCTTTCGATTTGGATTGCTTTGGTGAAATTGCCAAATTATGATTTTTGAAGCCAAATCTATGTAAAACCATATATGGTTGATGTTTTTGTTGTTCGGAGTGTTTGGGGGTGTTGTTAAGCTTGGGTAGTCGTTTGACGTAAGCCCATAATCAACACGCACCCGATCGCTTTCGATTTGTTTGGCCATAGTTGGCATAGGTTCAGGAATTGCCTGACCATCAGGTTTCAGACGTCTGAAATGCCCATTTCAGACGTCTGAATATTGTTCTTGGGAAGAAATTTATTTCCAGATTCAGACGTCTGAATTTATATTCCAGACGTCTGAATTGGTTAAATTTCGACCAGAAAGGAAATAGGCAAAATATTGCCCATTTCAGACGTCTGGATGGTTGGATTCAGACGTCTGAATTCTGTTTTGGAAAACAAATTGATTTCCAGATTCAGACGTCTGAATCCCTTCTTTCAGACGTCTGAATATGCTGCTTTTAGCCAATTTGCCTTGTTCGTTTAATTTTCCAAATTTGATCGATGCATATTGATTCCAATTAGTTGTTTATGCATATTTGACCTTGATAATTTCTTTTTGAATTCATTCAAGGGTTTTTTTATAAATTATTTCTTCAAATGGTATTAAAAGTTCGCTTCTCCGATTTATAAATTCTATTTAAACCACACGTACAATTTCGCACTTCGAGCGAAGTGGAAGGGTGATTAAATGGTTGGGCAAAACACGGACCATGAATCTGTACGTTTATCCTTCCGATTAATCCCCGACCTATTCAATTGATCGTTTTAACCTTCGGGTTTGGTTTATCAATGATATGAGGTAAACTTTTTACTGCTTTGAGTGTGAAAGTGGCTGACGGATAGTAAACCGTTTAGTGCGAACGAGTGGTTATGGGACATACGTTAACACTTTTCGGATTCCTTTTCGAGAGTTGTGACACATTCCGCCAGTTAGTGGTGTCCAGTACTGGGTCTCTGACCTTCGCCATTACGGTTTGTTGCCTTCGGGTATGTGCCTTCGAGTTTGTGCCTTCGGGTTTGTTGCCCTTTAGTATCGCTTCCGATGTTGGTCGTTATGAGCCACATGGGTGATATTGGGTTGCCCTTTAGTATCGCTTCCGATGTTGGTCGTTATGAGCCGCATGGGTGATATTGGGTTTGGAGTCTTCGGGCTCATGGATCCTTGTTTGTACAGTACTGAGCTCGAGCAATTTTATGATGTTTCATTCATATGTATATTCCCTTGGTATCGCCCTTCGGTGTTGGTCATTATGAGCCGCATGATGCGTAGCGTTTACCTTATGGAACTTGTATACCTTATTGGTATTTGTTATTGCCTTTTGGCTTGCTTTGGGATATTTGCATCCTTTGTTTCTATATGTTGCCAATGATATGAGGCTTGTTATCATATGATTCATCTTTTGTTAGATGATTGTGTTATCTCTTTTAGTGATATTTGTTATGCCTTGTAACCTTGCAGGTTTATTATTGTTCAGTTTATCTAACTGATTTGTTTAGCTAGACTGACTCGTGTATTTTTACTCGGGTCAGACCGAGATGTTTCAGGTTAGGTGCTTTTGGACTTAGCCTATTTTGCTTCCGCAATGGTCTATTCAGCTTGTTCCTTTTTGTCATAGCTTTTTGTGTAGTCCTATTTTGTAGTAACTCTGATATGTAATCTTTTGACTCGTCTGTATATGGTGGTTTGCTATACCACTTGATATGTATTATTTTATAACCCTGTTATGTATCTGTATATGTGTATATGATGATTTACTGTTCTGTGATGTATATTATATTTGAGTTGTTATATTCTGTTCTGATAGATCCTTTAGCCATTGTAGTTTTGCTTTAAATATTTATTGAATAGGTCGAATTTTAACGTGATTCTAATTTTCGACGTATTTAGTGAATAGTTAAGGTAAGATTACACATGGTCGCTTCCATTATACTCTATTGTCCGCGTTAGCCGACAGTATTATCTATGTAATACTCTTTGTTAATGAGGCTCTCGGAGTGGGGCGTCACAACAAGTATGGCCACACCTTGCTTTTATTTATTTTGTTCTTCTTCTTGTTTCATTTGGTCCAATGTCCACACTACTCGGCTGCCCATCACATGTCCGTGCCACATCTCCTTTTTCCCCTCTGATTTGATTTGCCATGCATGTCAGATTGTTGTAGGAAGACAAGCTTATTATCCTTCTTTTGAATTCTATAGAAAATGCATGCATTCCTGTAGTTGTGGCCATGTGAATTGCATGAGTGTGGCACTTTGAATATTTAGCAAGCAAAATGGTGTACTCGGCCATAACGTGCACGCGCATGCATTCATTTATAAAAAAAAGCATCAGTGCATGCATGAGTTGTTCCTAAGTGTTTAAAAAAAACAAAAAAAAAGAAAAAAAACAAAAGAAGAGAAATGCATGTTTTAAAAGATGAGGTAGGAGTTTTCAATTCTGAAGAATTTTAGTGTACGCCACCTGTTTGTAGAAAGGGAATAACGTATTGTGTCCACCTTTTTCTTTCCAGCTTTTGCCTAAAACTTTCCACTATAATTTTCATGGGTACGTAAATAGTTAAAATTTCACTGCCTGGCCTTGAGAACGTGGGCGAGTCGAGTAGTGGGAGTGGTCGAGTCAAGTCAAATTCTATTCGTTCCAGTTGTTTCGAAAATTTTGCTTTGACCGTAATTTTAAAGTCGCGTATTTGGTATTTGGATCTTATTATAGATTTGAATCAAGGCGTAGCATCCGCGGAAATCTAATCGTGCCATTTGTACGTTCCATTATCAAGTGGTACAATCGTTTGAATCTGATTATCTGCAGTTTTAAGGTGAGTATTTCTCACCAGACAAACATACCTATATATCTGTGAATTTATCACAAGTGTAATTGTAAAATTTATTTTATTTAATTTTATCTGCCTGTGATATAAACGTATGATGTTAAACCCCATTATTTATTGACACATCATTAGTTGTTTATTTATTGAAGTATTATTGCAGTTATACTATTTAATGCTTATTTACTGTTAATCACACTTCAAGTTCCCTGTAAATTTGGGATCGCTATAGGCTGAAATGATAGGCCTGAACGATAATTATTTACCCGTTTATTTATTTAATTGTTTAATTATTTATTTTTTTAACTTGAGATTGCGGGTTTGAAATGATGGAACCCGGGTTTTTGTAAATTGCGGATTGAAATGATATATATCTGTATCACTTGACCTAGGCTAGAAAACTATATACAGACCCGTGGTTTATATAATATTTTATGAAATGTTTAAAAAAAATTTAAATAGGAAGTTTATGATATTCTGGCTTAAATGTATTTAAAGGATTTTATGAAATTTATAATGATTTTTGAATCAGTCAAAATGTTAAATAAATGGAAGTTTAAGTAAAATTTTGGAATATAACTTATTCTGAATTTTTGTTAAAAGTGAGATTTTAGTTAAGTAAAATAATCGATAATAAGTTATATTTAGGAATTTAAAATTAAATGTTAAGTTAATAATTTATTTCAGCACTTAAATGCTGTCTTTTGTAAATGAACTGTTTTAACTTATGACTTTAGGTAGCATTTTATAAGTGCTACGGAAACTGAATTTTGATTGTTTTAATAAAAGAATTTAATGGAAATAATCTTTGGGAAAAAGCTTAAATTTTGGAATTTAATATGTAATTAATAAAAATAAGGAATTGACTTTAAATGGTTTTAAATGGAAGAATTTAACTTTTAAATGTGAGTTGAAAGGCAATTAATTCCTAAATAAATTGAATAGATTTAAATGGTATTTTATAAAAATGACTGATGTTTAAAAATGATATTATGATATTGAAGGTATTTGAATTTTATTTTGATTTTTAAAGTATAAATACCATTTTAAAAGTTGTACCACGGGTTATAATAAGCTTGGTTGTTAAAGAGACCGGGATCGGATATCTGGCATACTCTCTGTCGATACCGAAAACCACTTTGACAATCGTGTACGCGATGGAGATTCCAGAATGAAGTAGGATGGTGGTGACGTTTTCTTTGAGGTAAATACGTGGACCCGACTCCCGTGAGTTGGCATAAGGTGGCTAAAATAGGAGCGATTCTCGGATTAATGAGGTAGCACCTCTGATCGGACGCACTTCTTCGTATGCCATTCTATTACTCTTGTGATTGTTTTGGTGTGCACTTTTGATTTGGGAGTGTTGTTCGAGGTGGACGGCAGTTGTACGCTGCGCGTTTCCATCGGTCCGGATAGCAATTGGTATATCTACCCTGGCATTGCCTAGTTGTGCCGTGTCACCTACCATAGCGAGCCTTGTACGAGTTTGGTTTTCTCCCATAGCCCGTGTGGTATCCTTTGGTGGCTTCCCGATCAGGAGGGACTATGATATTGGATGGACTGCTGGGACTATTACGTGTTAAGGTGGAAAATGTAAAGCCTTAACGCTCTTTAAAAGTAAGTTTATTTTACTAATAGTCACTATTATAATAGCGAAGTATTACTACATAGTAAATAGTTTAACGGATCCTTAGAGGATGGGAGGTACCAAGCATCCTTTAAGTTACTTGTTCTTTAATACAGTTCACTTGAATTAACTTACACTATATAAGTATGTATGTCCTGACTCGAGTGTTTATGTTTTATTTTACGCTCGGGTCAGCTTGAGTTGCAGTTCAGTTTTCATCCCGGAGCTAGGATTTCTGTAGATCACTTTCAAGCTGCTGGCAAACTTCCTTTCCAGTTCTTTATCTAAAATTTTGAAATCAAGACTAGTGGACATTTGGATTGTTCTACTGATGATTTAAAACTATATTTGGATTAAAGACTATGTAATTTTTATTTGATTGAGACTATTTATAGTGGCTTCATGAACCACTAAGTATTTTTAAATTCCGCTACGAGTAATCTGATTCTGCGTCTGTGATTCTGTGATTAATTATTTACTATATATTTTGAGATTTGTCAAATTTTATTTACAACGCGATATTTTGAACAATTCAAATCCGACATGTGCGGATGCGAATGGTTGAAAATATCGGGTCGTTACAAAAAGTGATAAATGCGGATTACGGATCTTAAGGCTAGAATTAACACTAGAGGAGGGTGAATAGTGTTTTAAGGAATCACAAAATCTTTTTGAGTTTATGTTAATTTGAACACGAATGTATGCAATATTCAGACACAGATATGATCATAGAATCAAACCGAAATATAGAAATAAAGTAAAAGTAATAAAGGAAAGAACACACCGAATTTTATACTGGTTTAGAGTTACCCTACATCCAGTCCCGCACACAAGTACAGATTTCCTTTCAAAATTAATTGTACAATTACACCCTCGATTTCAAGGCCACGAGGTACACCACTCCAGATTCACAATCCTTTAGGTAGAGATACTTGATTTTACGGGCAACAGGTTCACCCAATTGATTTCACAGGCTACAATCACACCTTTTCTCGCTTGATTAATTTCACAAGCTACAATCACACCTTTTATCATTTTATTTATTACAAAGAAGCCTATAACTCTTAGTATCACTGAGATCTTGTTGAGATAGTGATAAAATCAAACCAGAAATGATCTAGTTAGATTCAATGTTGATTTTGGCAGAGTAATGGTAAAAAAATATATTAAGAAATATGGAAGAAGAAGAAGAGGAGTGAAATCAGAGAAAATATGAACGAAAATTCGTTTAGAACTTCCCCAATTTATAGTAGAACAACAGCCATGTCCATTCGTGAAAGGATATGACAAATAGAAACTTCTTTTGAAATTCAAAATTTTGAAATCAACTGCCACATTGTCGACAAGGGATCCTAGGGGTTGTCGAAAAGCGTAAGGAGATTATGGTAATTTGTTTTTCTTTGAAAATGACTTCTATCTTTTATTAAAACTATTTTTAAACTTTATAAATATACTTAACTATAGTTAAAATACATAAATAAATATAGAGAATAATATTTTGATATATATAAAATTTTATTATAATTTTATATTTAAATCTAAATATAAATATTAAAAGTTAAGTATATTATTATTATTATTATTAAAAGATAGTTTAAAACCAAGGATAATATGATTTTGAAAATAAAGATTATTTTGAGGCTAAAATTATTTAAAACCAGGATAGATGTTTTTTATTCTTTTAAAAGGAAGAATTTGAAATCATTTTGAAAACAAGATATAATTTTGTAAAAAATGTTTGAATAAAAGTTAGTGGATACAAAGCAATGTTCCATTAGATTTTTCGTAGGTTCCATTCTACTTAGGATCATCCCTTTAACAGGCTCGAAGTGGATTCCATTTCATGAATAAATTGGATTTTAAGATGCCAGTGCTTTTCTAGGAGTTTTAACAAAATTCCTAATTAAATTACTTATTATTGAAATCTTGAACTCTTAATAATCTTGGTACTCATGAGTCTTCAATCTTGATATCTTAAATCTCTATACTGTACAGTCTTTATTCTTGATACATGCATGGTTAAATCCTGCATATACATATATATCTAAACTATAATGTTAGTATTTATATTTTATAATCATATTCTAAGGTTGTTGTCATCAAAACCATCATCTCATGGATTAATAGTAGATTCAAAAATATAGTATACTCACTTATTGCACTGGATAAAAGTTTTTCTAAAAAGGATCAAGTTAGAAAAATCCTCAATTCACTTACTTTTTAATGGGATCAAAAGACTCTTGCAATCGAAGAGGCTAATGACATTAGCACTCTAAACATCGAAGAGTTAATTGGCAATTTAATGTCTTTTGAAGCACAAATGCATGGTAGGAGAGAAAGCAAAGCAACAGAGAAGAAATCTATAGCTTTTAATGCAATGATGGTTAATCTAGGTTTAGAAAGCCATGAAGATGAAGAAATTGCTTTCATGACAAGGAGTTTTAGAAAATTTCTAAAATATAGGAAGATGAACATTTTCAAAAGAAGTGACAGCAAAAATCTAGGAAGCGAAAGTTGAAATGGAAATGGCATTAGATGTGATAACTACAATGACTCTGGTCATTTAAAATGAGGTCGTCCACATCCCTATAAACTAAAAACAAAAACACTAATTCATCAAAAAAAGAAAAGAGCCTATGCTGCAATATTAGACAGTTTAGATACAGCATCAGGTGATAATGAATCAGATACAGAAAAGCTAACATAAGCTTCACAGTAATACACAATTCAGAAGAAAATGGTGAAATGGATCAGAAAAAGGTACGCATTTAAAATATCAATTTTTTTTAGTTTCTTGAATAAAATTCTCTTTTCTTTTAGTTGCTTTATTAGTTGGTATGGATATCCTATAGATTAATAATAATATTGATTGGATATTGCGCGATTACATTTTAAATACAAATGTTTTATATATTTTAATAAAAAATAGCAGTATAAAATATATATATTTAAAATTATTTTAAAATTAATTTTCTAAAATAGAATAACTATATATATATATATAATAAAATAATATATAGTTAAACAAATATCATTTTTGAAAATTTCGATCTATATGTCAACATACCTTACGAGCATATGTCAAGATATGGAGATAGAATTTCAATTTCGAATTCAAATTCAAAATCTGAATTTTTCTGCACCTTTTCACTAACTCCTATATTCTCAAAAAATTTCTTTTAACCAGAGATCATGTCCTTTGATTCTCTATTTACTTACACCATCTCCATCCATTGATTTCTCATTTTCGTTTTCAAATTCAAAAAATCATAAACTCTCTTATCCCTTTAAACTATACTTCAGTGGAATCCTCAAGCAATATTAAGGCAACCATGAGGTATTCTAAGAAAATAAAAGAAAATATTTTCAATGATCAAGAAGCCATTCAAGCCTATATAGAGTATTTATCTTTCAGAAAAGTCTTTTTCTGAAGATTTGCTATTTTTGAAGATTTTACTACTTATGATCTTTTCAATCTTTGTTTACAAAATAAAATTCTTGATTTAATTGATGCTTCTCAAAATTATTTTTTTTGTTATCCAAAATTAGTAAGAACTTTTTATGCAAATTTAAAAGAATTTTTTTATAATGGTAGAGAAGGAGAAGTTTGAATAGTGTCAAAGGGACACAAATTGTTTTAAATTGTGAACTTTTGGGTCATATTCTTGGATGCAAATCTAGTGGAATAGACCTTTCATCTTTTTAAAATAATGAAGTAATTATGATATTTTCGAAAGTGATGATGATTTTGAATTAAAAAATAAAAACTTGTGTCCAAAAGCAATAATTTTAAGCCTTTTTTTTGCAACAAAGTATTACTCTTCTAGAATGATTAATTATAATAACCCGACTCAAAATGTTTTCAGAGGTATTTTAGCAATTTATGGTTGATACGACATTAATTGGTCTCAACTCATTTTGGAGGAAAATTTTCCTAAGAATCTTTCTAAACATGAAAACATACTATTTCATGGCATGTATCTTACTCGTGTTTTCAATTATTTTAGTGTTGACCTTAAAGGAGAGGAAACAATTCCTCAAAAATATTTGATAAGGCCAACATTTCACTTATGCATATTTCATCCTTTTTCAAGCCTTATGGAATGCTTTCGAAAAAGGAGCAAAGCCTGGCTTTGGAATAAGAGCATGAAATAAGTGAAGAGGAGGAAAATAAAGGAGATGAAATGGAAGTCGAGGGGGAAGAATAAGAAGAGGATGATACTTCTTTGGAAAGTATCAATATGGCGCCAAATCTATCCAACAAAGACCTTCTCAAAAATCAAGAGCAAGTCGTCCATAACCAAAGTAATCTTTAGCAATCATTTTCAAGGAAATTAACTCCAATTTCCAACAAAATGGATAAATTCCTTGGAAAGATCATCCACAAGTTTGGTGGTTCTTCATCATCTTCTATAATGACCCATAAATTTCGATAATTAAATTGGTTAATTTAATAAGATTTTGTAATTTATTATTAAAGAGAAAAAAATTATGTGAATTGTTAGTGGAAATGATGACTAGAATGAATTGCAACAATACTAATGTAAGTTAACTATAAAAAATTTATATGAAATCTCAATTAATTGAAATGATGTAAAGGTTATAACTTGGTTATAAATTGAATGTAAGTAAATAGATGTAAGTGTGTATAAACTTTTGAACTAGTACATAATTAGTGGTAATATAACAAAATTTGTGTTATAGAGGTAAGTTGTAACATTTGTTTACGATAATAAACTTAAAGGTGTTATAAATGTGATTTAAGGTAAATGGTGACTAACATTATTATAAGTTACACATTATTTAATATATTAAAAATTAATTGGGAATTAATCGCAATCTATTCACTTAATTATTGCGGTTATTGTAGATTAGATTTGTAAGTGAAATATAAGAAAAACAAATGTAAGTATTGAATTAATTAATGAAATAGTACGGTGTTAATGGTAAGTAATAAACTTGTAAATGTAAGTAAAAGTAAATAGGTGACAACTAATATATGTTATTTATTTATTTAGTGTGTTGAATAAGATTTGTAATAAAATTGCAATTAAAGGTAATAATGTTAAAGCAAGTGGATAAATAACTAATTTAGTGCAATTCCAATTAATTGAAACCAATTGCAATAAATGAAATCAAATATTACGTTAGTGTGAATTCAGGTAATATTTGGTAATAATGTATTGTTAATGGTTTATGAATGAAGAAATAATTAAAATAATACGTAATAAACTATAATGTGATAAAATCAATGTTAGATAAGTAATTATAATATTTGTTGGTTGATAATAAAGTATGAATATGATTGTTGATGTTGATTAAATGAAATTGGCAATTGTTAATGTGATTTCAATCAATTGTAATTGTAAAGCAAATTAGAATTGTAATTGTAGAGCTTAAATTGGAAATAATTGTAAAGTTTAATAAGGAATAAAACAAATGACCATATGAATGTAAATTCCAATTGATTGGATTAATAAATGTAAATATATATATATATATATATATATATATATATATATGTTTCTTTACTAAATAAAAAAAATTATATGTTTATTTATTTGAAATGTTGGTAGCTGAAAAAAATTTATTATAGAAATAAGAATTAACAAATTTTGGTTTCTATACAATAATTCCGTAAATACGTTAAATTACTACAAAAAGGAATTGAATTGTCTCATTTATTTTTACCTTAGAAATCAATGACAATTAATGTGATTGTAATCTTTTAATTAAAAATTATGAAGACGTTAATTGTAAATATATACTGAAATAAATTTAGATTGTGTAACGACCCGAAATTTTCACACTCGAAAATTCCAGATAGTTATGAAAAAGAAGAAAGAGATAGAAGAAGAAGAACATAAACAACATCTCACATTCGCAGCGGATAAAATATAATAATAAATAATAATAGTTTACAGAAGAATACTATATCTGTCGATTGCATTAATATACATCAGAGTTTCACATATATACAGTCACTGAATATATATACAATTATCATGTCTCAGCTTAACAATAATATATATATACAGCGGAAATATACTATAGGCTATTGCCATCCAGCTCGCCTCCTGAGCTCCAGAACGTACCTACCTGAAAATCTGTAATACTCAGTCTTACCCGAGCATTACACCAAAGTAACACCCGGGTCAAGCTGGAAACCAGCGTGAGTAATCTCAACTAACAAGGAATACTAAAGAAATCAATTTATATAAACCCGGGCAACATATATCAATTTCTAAGTACCAAACTTAGATAAAATAATCCAATTCACTTAAATCGTTTTATTTCAGCCTATTGATTTCACACATCCATTTATTTTTAATCCAAAGTGGTTTCGGGTATTCCTTAATACCCAGTCCCGGTCTCCTCGAAAGTCATGCCATCCTTACCCAAGTTATCCAAATGAAATATACAACATTTCATATCAGAGATATCAACTCATTCAAAGCAACCAATACCAATCAATCATCCATATGCAAAACTTAATCATATACAAACCAGTTCAATTGATTCTAATTGAATTTTAAACCTCAATCACTAGATTTCTTCATTCAATATTAATTAATTCCAAACAATTAATCAATCATCCCCTCATAATTCATCTTGATTAATCACCGTGGATTAATTATCCTTCCATTACCTTCAAGTAATTATTTTTAATTAAATTCACGATATTAATTATTCTTAACCAAATCAAGAAGAAATCTTAATTACTTCATGATTTACCCAACTATTTCAATTACGTTAACCCTTAATCACTTACGTTAATTAATTTCTTACAAATCATTTGTTATAGATTAATCAATCTTAATTAACCGGGCTTTGATTACATCGTTACACATCTAATTTAATTATATTAATTAAACCCACAATATTCATTATTGAAATCTTGCTTACTTACTAATAATTAGTTACACTCCAGTAACTTATCATTTCCTAAATATCCACCTTAAATTTATCACCTGTGTACTTGTTTTAAAGGATAGTTAAATTTCTCTAATTAGCGTCCTAATAAATTTTCCTTCAATTGCTTGTACTAAGAACTTACCCTTCTCATCAATTTCACCAAGTAATTTAAATCTGAATTACTTCCATTTATTATCCGTCCATTAATTATTACATCCAGTAATTTCAAGTATCACTAATTACCTTACTTTATAAATTACATTTAAGTAATTATACCTTTCAAATTTCACAATTGATTATCCTTAATTAATTAATAAAATTAATTACCTTAAATTAATCATATCAATGAATCATTTAATAACCTTTAATCATTGATCTTTCATTAACTATATTCGTTAACCAATCCTTAAAGTACTTCTCTAAGTTCTTAACTTAAATTAAACACTTAATTACAAGTTAATTCGTTAATTCATTCTTAATTACAAACTATTTAACTTCTAATTACAGATTTCACAGACCTTAACTAAATTTATCTTTAATTACTCGAATAACAAATTCTTACTCATCGACTAACAATTCAAACTTATTAAATTACAATTCATAATAGTAACTGATTTACTGATCATTCCTAAACACTTTTAAAATGTTTCTTTCAAAATCATTTAAACTTAAACTTTGTTTTCTTTCAAATTCAAACAACAAATCAATTATATGGATCAGAGATTACTCACCTGCATCTGATTATCATCCACTGTTGGAACACGAACATGGCGACCCAGCTGTAACAACCCGCATATTTATCGATTGTATATTTAAATATTTTATCGTTCGTCGGATTTTGGTCCGAAAAGCTACTTTTTGCAAACAGTCGAATTAGGACTCGAGACCCCTCCTATTGAGTTCAAAACGCCGTTTGCGATTTTTTTAAGTGTAAACTTTGATATGTTTGGAGTTAGTGAAATTTTGCTACTTTTCACTTAGGGCCTTTGTTTAGGTTTCAGCCCATTAACCCCATTTATCAACCTAGCTCCAACCCTCTTCTCTTCATTCCTTCATAATTTCCTAATACATTCAAGCTTCGTCAAAAATGGGGGAAGAGAAAAAGAATTAGGAAATCATAAGCCCTAGTTTCCATTAGCAAATCCATCTTCTAGCTCCAAACTCGAGAGAACCATTGGTAAGCTTTCTCTTCATCTTCTCCAACTCATTCTCTCTTTGATTTCAGAAATTTCCTAAACCTAATTTAGGAAATGTTTCTCTTTTAAGCTTAGATTGAAGCTTCTTGAGTTGTTATTGAAGAGGAATTGATCTTAGCTTGTTTTTAAAGCTTCTTCTTCATTTGTTTGGGTTCAAAGGTGAGATTTTTATCTCACATCTTAGTCTATATTTATCTTCGATTGTTAGGTATGAATTCCTAACACTTATTCATGTGCATTTAATTTTGATTTGGATTGCTTTTGTGAATATTCCAATTTTTGGTGTTTTGGGTTCAATTCATTAAAAATCATAACTTTGATGTTTTGATCATGTTTTTGGTGATGAACCAAAGAGCTTCTATGGCCGGGTAGTCGATTGGCGTAAACCCTTAGTGCCGTTGCTCGACGGTTTGCAAATTGAGGGAGTTTGCACCTCTTTTGAAATAGGGTAGGAAGTGCAAGTATACAGGTTCGGCCGACCGAGCTCAGGGTCCGATCGACCGACCTGCTACCCAGGCACTTCCTGCCTCTGTTTTGGAAGTGCTGGTTACAGGCTTCGACCGACCGAGCCCCTGGGCCGGTCGACCAACCTGGTGCCCGAGCACTTCCAACCTCTGGTTCGGTCAACCGACTCAGGGAGTCCGGTTGACCGACCTGCTCCTATCTGCCTACTATGCTTTTTTTGCCTAGTTTCTTGAATTTCCAACTCTAATCGATTCGTGTTGTTTCCTATTTGTTGCTATCATTTATTATCGACTTTGATGACATTTTCTTTGGGAATTTAGGATATATCCACTTTGATGGATTCGGTATCGATTTCTTGGATTTTATTCACTTCTTCGAATGTGAATTTTTATGAATTGATTGTTTCTACAATCACTTGTATGATTTGTCACTTAAAAATATAAAGGTTTTCTATACTAGTAGTAAATATCAAAAATCTTTCTTCAAATGATTTCAACACTATTTTATTACAAAGCTCGTTTTCTTAAACCGTTTTCCAATCTATTAGTATATAAAAGCCTTTAGCTCACTCGTATGAGAAATCTATTTAAACGGCTTAGTAAACAAGTGGTATGAAACGCTTACGTTTACTTCGTCGGTTAATTCTTGGACTTGTTCGATTGAATCTCTTGTGACAATTTTCTAGTGGAGATCTACAATTTGTTCGTAAATATTTAAGTTAAACTAGTGGTTATGGGACATGAAGCTAAGCTCATATATTTACTAGCTTACTGTAATTGACACTTCTCTTTGATCGTGACGATGATTTTATGTTTTAAACTAGCATTGTGCGATGTCTTTTTGATTTGGTTCATCGGATATCACGCTGTACGACGTCGTTGTTCCCTTTGATTTTGATTTGGTTCATCGGATGTCACGCTGTACGACGTCGTTGTTCCCTTTGATTTTGATTTGGTTCATCAGATGTCACGCTGTACGACGTCGTTGTTCCCTTTGATTTTGATTTGGTTCATCGGATGTCACGCTGTACGATGTCATTGTTCCCTTTGATTGTGATTTGGTTCATCGGATGTCACGCTGTACGACGTCGTTGTTCCCTTTGATTTTGATTTGGTTCATCGGATGTCCCGCTATACGACGTCGTTGTTCCCTTTGATTGTGATTTGGTTCATCGGATGTCATGCTGTACGACGTCGTTGTTCCCTTTGATTTTGATTTGGTTCATCGGATGTCACGCTGTACAACGTGGTTGTTCCCTTTGATTGTGATTTGGTTCATCGGATGTCACGCTGTACGACGTCGTTGTTCCCTTTGATTGTGATTTGGTTCATCGGATGTCACGCTGTACGACGTCGTTGTTCCCTTTGATTGTGATTTGTTTCATCGGATGTCACGCTGTACGACGTCGTTGTTCCCTTTGATTGTGATTTCTGGATTTTGTGTGTTGAATTCTGGAATTTATGTTTCACCAACTTTTCCGATTGGCATTGATATGTATATCATTTATTGTGGCTTGGTGAATGAAATTAGGAGTATGACATTCCTTTTTATCTTTGAGAAGATCCTTGCGATATTGATTAATCTCTTATTGGTTTTTTTCAATTACTTATTTACCACAGCTTGGCATTGTGATTATTATACGTTTAGTCATATCTCTTATTCTATATCATTTCACCTGATATTTAGAGCTAGACTGATCCGTTTATTATTTTCTTCTTATAAATAATACTCGGGTCAGACTGAGATTTTACAGGTGCTTCTGCTTGCCACCTTATCGGACCATCATATGATCTTTTGGCTAACTACTTTAGTTTTTATTGTATACATTTGACATACAGACTCTATGATGTATACTTATTCTTTTGTCTAGCACTTGTATCTATTCTTTTTGATATTGTGGATCTTGTTTGACCAATACTCTGATGTACACTTTCATGTGTTATATTCATATCTATTTCCGCCTTTGTGATATGAATTATGTAACGACCCGCCTTTTTGGACAGTTTAAACCGACGATCAAATACACATGCTGATTCCAAACCATTCAAAAGGGCAGATGGTTATTGGGGTAAATAAGAAAAGAAAAGAAAGAGAAAAAGAGAAAAAGAAACAACACAGAATCTCGTAGCGGAACGATAAAATATAATAGTCAAATAAACAGTTCATGAAGCTGTTTAATATACTTTGGCAATTATTTATACAACATTTATCAGAGTTATACATATACAATAGAACAATTAAAATAATGCAGCAGATAGCATGATGCAAGGGTAATAATAGTAATAGTATACCAAATCTTCGTCTTCATCCTCCAGAATTGATCTTCAAAAATCTGAAAAACTCAGGACTGACCCGAGCGTAATGAAAAGACAAAACACTCGAGTCAGGACTAAAATATCCCTATGAAAGTTAAATCAATCGTAAATAAATATGAGTGTAACGGCGTCAGAGATGTTTACGGGGTTTGACATCTCATATCCAGTGTCAACGTGCGTGCAATAACTCAAGAGATGTTACAGGATTTTCCATCTCTTAAGGATCCGTTAAACTATCTACTATGTAGTAATGTACGCTAAGTAGATAATGCCTATCAGTAATATAAAGTATCAAAATAGCGTTAAGGCGTTACCATAATCCCCCTTAACACATTTTTATAATGCCATAGTCTATACAGCACCGTAAGCCCCACCGTAAACTGGTGGTTATCAGAGGGTACCCCATAGGTATAACACAAAACAAAACGTAGTGGTCGCGAATAGGATAATCAGTATGACAAGGTACATGAGGCGATACCAACTAGGATACTAGTAGTTGCGTGATCCGGACTGATGTTAGGCATAGCCAGCAGCTACCCCAACACCGCGAAACAACACTCCCAAATCAAAGGGGTGCACCCAAATCGCATCACAAATGTAATAGATACGGTACCGAAGAAGTGTGTCCGCTAGAGATGGCGAACCTCAATGGCCCGGCGCGACTCCTATTTTAGTCATGTCAGGGGTCATCCAATATCGTTCTCTTTCTTCAGTCAACGCGTTCACCAAACTATCCACTTCATTCTGGATCAACACTCCGCGTATAATAATTATTAAAGTGGTTTTCGGTATCGACAGAGAGTATGTCCATATCCGATCCCAGACTCTTTAATAACTACGTATTATTACACCGTTGGCTCTTTTACCTTTCAAATCGATTCATAGTCGATATCAAAATATCATATTCGCTTCAAAAAAATCAAATCCATTTCAAATATCATCATATCTATTTAAAATGTAGGTTCCGTTTCAAAAATTATTTTTCGCATCAATATCTCATTTCGATTTCAAAATCAATTCGAATTTCAATTTAGGTTGCAACTTCATTTAATCCAATTCGTATTCAAATTCAAGATTTAAACATAAACATTTCACCTTATTAACCAGTTTGGAATTTTTTTTAGAAAATAGTTTTAAGTAGTTTAAAAGTAGTTTTAAATAATTAAAATAGTTAGAAATACTTAAAATTTTAAAATGGGTTTGAAATAGATAAATTAGTTTAAAATAATTTAAATTGGGTTAAGTATATTTAAAATAGATTAAAATAGTTTAAGTATTCAAAATGGTTTATATAGCAGAGTAATTTGGAAAACAAAATAAAACAGCTTCAAAACCAATCCATTTCAATTTATAACTTCCCAATTCAAATCAATTTCAATTTCCGTTCTACCGATTCAATTTCGATTTCGATTCAATCAACGTCAACTTTGACTTCAAATTTATTCAATTTCTATATTCACTTTCAATTAATTCAATTTCAATTTATATCGATTTAGAGCTCGATTTTTCAAAAATATCCATTTATAACACTTAACAAAATTATCCATCAATATTCAAGTTTAAATCCAAATTTCAAATATGGTTCAATTCCAAGCTCGATTTCAAAATATCATTTTTATATCACTTTTACTTAGTAACATTCAAAGCTCGAGTTAAGGTTAAATCTTATACAAATCAATTTTCAAAATTTAATCATATCCCGATTTTAAATTCCAAAGCCTCCACTTTAATTATTTAACAATTTCTTTTAACCAAAATTTATTTCAACATTTCAAACTCAATTTTCGAAAAATTCGATTTCTATAAATTGATTTCTATTTATCACTTTTAAATCAAAACATTTAAATAAATTTCAAATCGACGATTTCAAAAAATTATTAATTTAGCCAATTCGGTGTCCGTATATAATTTTCTATCCTATGGCCAAATAATTATTTATTTCAATTAAATGTCAGGGATGAATATATATTACTTAAATAAAATCATAGTGTCATATGTATGCATAACAGTATATGTAAGCAAATAAACATCCAAACATTTAAATATCAACCAATAACATCCATCAAAATACATTATCCAATAGACAATACAATTCATGGCAGTTTCACAGTTATCAATGTCAGGTAATTAAATCGCAATTCAATTTCAATTCCAATTTAACTGTCAATTAAATTTTTTTAACGGTTAATTCAAATGACAATATATATGACAATTAAATTCTATCAAACAACAACAAATAAAATCATAACACTTCATAGTGTCAAATTTAATTAGCATAAAGATATTTAGTACGTTGTGAGCGTTATAAGACACTCACCTTGATTTCAATGTAGTTCCAACGTTTTATTTCGAATAAAATTAAACGAGCGTTTAATTTTACCCGAAATTTTCTCTAGATCCAAACGACTCCAATCCAATTCCATAGTGTAGTGCTCGTCGATACGATTCCAACGCAAAAAGTTTCGTGCGTTTTCGACCTCGTATGAAAAAGATATGAATTTTAGAAGTTACACGAATTTTTATTCATAAATTTTACAACATAAATTTCTATTTTTAACCTAAATCTAAATCATCACCGTCCATTCCTTAGCAAAGAAATCCAGGCCGCATCCCCTTCGTTCTTCATCTTCCAGGTGAGAACACGCACGCGTGAACAAATGAACCCAATCCGCCCTTTAGGGTTTGAATTGTATTCCTCCATCATCGAGCTATATGACGATCAACAACTTCCACTAAAACGCCCTCGACAAGAGCCACCTGCGCCTGCCACCACCTGAAGCTCGGCCACCCCCTCGACTCGATACCCATGCGTGAACACGTCACGAACGCGGCCATCTCGTGCCTCTAAATGACGACGATAACCCATCATCGCCGTATGAAATCGAAGATCTCTCAATGCTCTACGTTTTTCGTTTAGAAAGTTTCTCGAATCGATGCTTGGATATGAAGAGATTAAGGGAAGAAGATGGGTGCTTTCTGGCCATTGATGCTTAATGGAGGCGGCCTGCAGCTAATTTGAAACCCTAGTTTATAATTTTTTCCCAATTTATGAAGACAAGGAGCTATTTATAGGAAACGGCGAACTCTATTCATTCCGGATTTTCGAACGCCGATTTACACGCGGTGATCGGCTTTTCTAGGGTTTATCCCACGTTCCGGACACAATCGAACAGATTTCGGAAGCTAATTCGATCATCTGTGCGAGTTACGGAAATAAACGATCAAATTTAAATTAAATCTATTAAACGAATTTCTATGCGTTTTAGCTTGCTCCGGACAAACGGTAAATCCGATTGACACGAAATTTGAAACCTTACAATAATATCACGTTACAGATCCGATGAAACTGGTTTCGTCGAAATCCGAGACTGTTTGAAAAATGAATCGTCAAATTAATATTAAAACAATTTCGATGCGTTTCGAGCTGCCACGGTCAAACGACAGCTCTGAATGCTACGAAAATTGAAATCCGATAATAACTAACTATTACGGATCTAATGAAACTAGTTTCGTCCAATTCTGAGACTGTTCAAAATTTGGCTATTTTCCAGTTGATAATTAAATATTAAAATATTCGATTTTCACAAATTTACTTTTAATTCGATTTTAAAAGTTCTACAACATCATTCTAACTTTAATATGATAAAATAAAATTTCACAAATCATTTCTTAATCATATTAAACCCGTTATTCAATTATCCAATAATTCCAATTTTTAAATCTTATTAACTCTATTAAAATCCCAATATAACTTACATTCACTTTGGAAACCGATTTGAATCATATTAAATCAAATTCCAATTATTCACTCTATTTTCATATATTAAATTTCAATATCAAATTAATCATATCAAATTCGGAATTTAATTATTCAAACATTCGTAATATTAAATTTAAACAATTTTGATTATTCTAAAATCATGATCTTTTGAAATATCCAAAACGAACTTATAAAATTTAACTTTTGAAACGAATTGAAATTATAGAACAACCATTTCCATTATACGGTTATTCATTTCCCATTATTAAATTATTCAATAAATTCCAAATATTAAATATAAACAATTTTGCTTATCCAATAATTCATTATCTTTTGAAATATTGGAATTGAACTTATAAAAATTTAACTTTTAAAACCAATTCACAATTTAGAACACTATTTTCATTTTACAGTTATTCAATTATTCAATAAGTTTTAAATATTTAATTTAAACAATTTACCTGTTCAATATTCAATATTTGATTTTACATAGATTTTACTTATCAATCAATTACTCTATTATTCCCAATGAATCCCACATTTATTATCCTATTCAACTATCGACTTTTATTTTTTATTACTTGGATAATTATTGTTGCAATTCATTCCAGTTATTATTATTCCAAGCGACTTACAATTTTTTTCTAACATTAAATCACGAAATCTTATTAAATTTAGCTACTTTAATTATCGAAAATTTACGGGTCGTTACACTCTCCCCCACTCAAAACTTTTCGTCCCCGAAAAGGAAAAAGAAGGGAAAAGGAACTAAGTATAGAATTCAACATTAACTATATTTTATTCAAAGTTACCAACTTATAAAACAATGAAATTCCATTTATAAAGTCATAACTACGCTTCCACTAAGTTACTCCGAACGGCTTTCTAACTTTAAAAGTTAGTTATCAAAACAAGTTACAAAAAAAATTTGAAACTTGAAAAATTTTCTAACACCCGGATTTTACGGAAAATTTCGACAGAGTTTCCTTTGCGCGGCTCGATCGGAAAAAAATGACAGTATATATATCACAAATATACATCTCATCAAGTGATGAGGCATCCCGCAGGGAAAAAGTGTAAAAGTACGGTATGTAATCCGAGATATGTACCTTATATATTGTTAGCGAGCATATACGGCTAATATAGCGCGAAAGCGAGCTCCAAATGTGAAGCAAGCGCAATCCACACCTACTAAACACTCAATAACTAAGTTAGAACCATGCATATAAAGATAGATCGATATACTTAGCCTATACAACATATATATAACATATTTAGCTTCAAAACTGAGATTCCAATTTCAGGACAGCAAACAAATCCTAGTTTTAGGTCACCTAAACGATAAAATTCGGCAACAGAATCTAAATCAAAGTTGTTGCATTCATTTCAGGCTTTCCGGAATGTCCAAAATCATCGAATTCGGACCATACGTTCAAAAATTATGGCCGTTTTACTTAGAGGATACGCCTCAGCCTGGGCAATGAATTGCGCAGGTCAGCGACGTTCACCCACGTTTTCAAACTTCTAACCTACATCAAAACACAAAACACTTAAAACAAAAGTTTTAGCTTAAGTTCTTAGCTTTCTAGAAAGTGCAAGATCATCAAAATCTGATAAACCAGTCAAAAGGTATGGCGAAAATACTAAGAGTGTATACTACTGATTTTACTTATTTTTACATAGGACAGCGAGTAACATTCAAGTTTTTAACCTAGTAGACGAAGGAATTTTCTCAAGACACTCCAAAATAAAATTTGTGCTATAGTTTCTAAGCTTTCCGAAAAGTCCAAGATCGTCGAATTCCATTCAGCCATTAAAAGTTATGGTTGTTTTCGTTTCAGCATATATTGGACAATTTTGGATTTTTTTCCCCAAAATTTTGCTTTTATTATTTCAAAGTACAAACCATCAAAGCTTCAAATTTTCTAAAGAACAATCATAAACACAAAGTCATTTATTTTCTTACTCATCCATGCAATAGGTTAACATTCAATTTGTTTCCGATTTATTCAAGTTTGTTTCATTCACATTTTAAATTCAAGTCAATTTGCTTCAATTAAAATTGAATTCAATTATATTTAATTTCACTTTGCTTCAAATTTGAATTTAATTATTTTATAATTATTCCATTTATTCAATTCCATTAACACTAATGAATTCTACTTAATCATTTATTCCGTTTGGTTCATCAGATGTCACGCTGTACGACGTCGTTGTTCCATTTGATTTTGATTTGGTTCATCGGATGTCACGCTGTACGACGTCGTTGTTCCCTTTGATTTTGATTTGGTTCATCGGATGTCACGCTGTATGACGTCGTTGTTCCCTTTGATTGTGATTTGGTTCATCGGATGTCACGCTGTACGACGTCGTTGTTCCCTTTGATTTTGATTTGGTTCATCGGATGTCCCGCTGTACGACGTCGTTGTTCCCTTTGATTTTGATTTGGTTCATCGGATGTCACGCTGTACGACGTCGTTGTTCCCTTTGATTGTGATTTGGTTCATCGGATGTCACGCTGTACGACGCCGTTGTTCCCTTTGATTGTGATTTGGTTCATCGGATGTCACGCGTACGACGTCGTTGTTCCCTTTGATTGTGATTTGGTTCATCGGATGTCACGCTGTACGACGCCGTTGTTCCCTTTGATTGTGATTTGGTTCATCGGATGTCACGCTGTACGACGTCATTGTTCCCTTTGATTGTGATTTCTGGATTTCGTGTGTTGAATTCTGGAATTTATGTTTCACCAACTTTTACGATTGGCATTGATATGTATGTCATTTATTGTGGCTTGGTGAATGAAATTCGGAGTATGACATTCCTTTTTATCTTTGAGAAGATCCTTGCGATATTGATCAATCTCTTATTGGTTTTTTTCAATTACTTATTTATCACAGCTTGGCATTGTGATTATTATACGTTTAGTCATATCTCTTATTCTATATCATTTCACCTGATATTTATATCTAGACTGATCCGTTTATTATTTTCTTCTTATAAATAATACTCGGGTCAGACTGAGATTTTACAGGTGCTTCTGCTTGCCACCTTATCGGACCATCATATGATCTTTTGACTAACTACTTAGATTAGTAGTTTTTGTTGTATACATTTGAGATACAGACTCTATGATGTATACTTATTATTTTGTCTAGCACTTGTATCTATTCTTTTTGATATTGTGGATCTTGTTTAACTAATACTCTGATGTACACTTTCATGTGTTATATTCATATCTATTTCCGCCTTTGTGATATGAATTATCTCTGACTGATTTTTGTTATGTTTATTTCTATATTTGTTTCCGAAGACCTTTATAGCCACTGTGTAGTAGCTTTGAGTTTGCGTCGGTATGTCAGATTTCCTCCTTAAATGAAATGCATGTTATTCTATCTGGCATATCGGTGCTCGCGCAAAGCAATTACACGGATGGTCGCTCCTCAACTGCCTTATTCTCCATGCTAGTTGACAGCATTACTCCGTAGTGTTCTTGGCTAGCATGGGTATAGAGGTGGGGCGTCACACAGCCTTCACCACGCAGTCACTGCCTTCGAGACCAAAACGAACGAGACGTCCACCCTGACCCCTAGCCCTTGCCGACCATGGTTGCTTCGCACGAGCGCTTAGACCCGAAACCCTATCGCGTCAATGCCCTAGCTCACGCCTCGTCGCCGTTCACATGCTCGCCACCTCAACTTCTGATGCAGCGCGAACTACGGAATCAACAAGTTTAAATGATTCAAGAACTTTAAGTCGTTTGGACAAGGCTATGTTGTTGAGTCATTCAGGAAGTTTAAGTCGTGTACGACTTAACAAAGCTTGGAGGAAAGAGCTACGACTTAACAAGAATGAAGAGAAGGAGATACGAATTAATGGGGACTTAAGTTTCTCAGATTTGAGGGGTCGTATACGACCTAACGACACAGCAGCTATGAGTCGTCCACGACCTAACTTGAGTCGTCCGCGACTTAAAAAGGAAGTTATAGGTCGTCTCCGACCTAATGAATCACGTAATAACAAGTCACGGGTTAACAACACCTTAAGTCGTGTGGAGGAAGCCTCGGATTTAAGTCGGCCACGAGTTAACAACGAGTTAAATAAACCGGAGCATGTTTTAGGTCGGCCGCGACCTAAGGAGTCAAGTGAAAATACGCCACGACCTAATGAAGCCTCAAGTCACTCGGAGGAGTTAAGGCACTGGGAGTTGAGTCGCTTGGAAGATAAGTCGTATACGGGTTAAGTGTTGTAATTTGTTGAGTCATTAAGTCATTGCATCGGCCAGTTATGTTGGGATGAGTCGTTCAAATGTTGAGTCGATAGAGCTTTGAACCGTTAGAAAGTCGTAGGTCAGTATGTTATTGAGTCGGTGTGTTGTGATGTAGCTAAGTCGTTGAGTCGTTGCATGCTTAAGTCGTGTGTTTGTTGAGTCGCATTTGCTGATGAGTCGACACCGACCTATGGGTAAGTCGTGAGTCGTGTACGACTTAAGGGTGAAGGTCAAAACTCTATAAATAGCGAGTGTGTTGTACATTTTAAGAGGTCGATTTTTGGAATAAAATTTCTTGTTGATTGCTGCGTGCTTTCATCTTAAATTGGTAGTTGAGTGTAATCTCCTATCTCCACTTTCGGTTATTCGAGTGCGCTCGAATCAACGATTGTTGAAGCCGATTCGCAGAATCAAGTGCGCTTGATCAACGCTTAAAGAATTGAAGATCTTCTTTCACGGTATCGTGCGCGATCAACGTGTTAGAGATAGCTAGAATTCGGTATCTTCGGATCAACGAATTTGGGCATTTGGTATTCATCAATCCACCGATTGCTACTTTCACCGATTGAAGTTTATTTTGATTAATCCACTGCGTCAGTTTTGGTATCGGAGCTAGACTTAGCCAATCATAGCTAAGCCGAGACTTGGAGCTAATTTTTGAAGTTTGAAGTTGAAGTTCATCGTGTTCATCTTGAAGTTGCAACGAGTTTGAAGATTTTGATCCATTTCATTTTGGATATAGAGTTGGAGAAGTGTTTGAATTTGAAGTTGCTTGGAGACCTTGAGCCGAGCCAAGTTAAGCCGTGAAGGGTGAAGGCCGTGCATCAGTTTGGTATCAGTCATGAAGTGTTGAGGCCGAGCTAGTAGTTGGAGCCGTGCCTTGTTATTCGAATTGAAGGGTTGAAGTAGGAGGCCGAGTCAAGTCGTGAAGTGGTATAGCCGAGCTAACTTTGGGTCGAAGCAAGTGTGCGAGCTGGAAGAAGCCGAGCCGAGTTAGTGTTGAACCGAGCTAAGGAGTTGTGCGAGCTAGTGTGAGGCCGTGCATTGTTTGGCTTGTGTTGGAGAGTTTTGAAGTACATTTTTGTTGAAGTAGAGCTATTGCCGAGTCAAGGTTGAGCCGTGAATTGTTTGACTTGTGTTGCTAGTTTTGAAGTATGTGTTGAAGTATTTGAGAAGTATTTGAAGTTTTTTTGATAAGTTTTCAATCATGCCGCCTAGAAGAGCTAATCGTCATCAAAATGTTGAAGCTTTGTACAGAAGAGAAGAAGCTGAGCTTATGGAACAACGTATTAATGAGAAATTTGATGAAGGCATTGGAAAGTTAGAGAAGTTGATGAATGATTTGAATCAAACTCAAAGGAGGAGATCACCAAACTCGAACCATGGAGGAAACCGAGTTTCGCCATCGGTTACGGAAGCGAGGAGGGTATCACCGCATTCTTTTAGAGATAGAAGAGAAACATCAATTTCATCACGGAGAGATCATCATGACTATGGACATGAAGAGAGAAGAAGTCAACGTGAATTTGACAATGAGCCATATAGAGAAGAAGAGAGACATAGTCGAAGAAGCATGCATGAACGAAGGGATGATAATGGTCGAGATCGATGTAGGCGTACTTTTGATTTTGATGAAGAGGGTGATAGAGCTAGCATTCATTATCGAGATCGAGACCAAGTTCGAAATTCTTATCGAAATGTTGAGGATGATCGTCGATGGGAATCGGGGATGAAGATGGAAATTCCAGAGTTTAAAGGTGGAATGGTAGCAGAAGAATTTCTTGATTGGTTGTCTAATGTTGAAGAGATCTTTGATTTCAAGGAAGTTCCGGAGAATAGAAGAGTGAAGTTAGTTGCTACAAGGTTGAGGGGGAGAGCTTTGGCATGGTGGCAGCAAACCAAACTTACAAGGGAGAGAATGGGAAAGTCAAAGATTGAATCTTGGGATAAGATGAAGAAGTTGATGAGAGCTACTTTCTTACCTTACAACTATCAATCACTTATGTACCAGAGGTTGCAGAATCTGAGGCAAGGGACGAAGTCTGTTAGTGATTATGCTAATGAATTTTACCAACTCATTGCCAAGAATGATATTATGGAAACGGAAGAACAGCTAACTGCTAGATTCATTGAGGGATTGAGAATGCAGATCCAGGATATAGTTAATATGTTTGATCCTAGGTCAGTGGCAGAGGCACATCAGAAAGCGTTGGCTTGGGAGAAGCAAGGAAGGCGTGGTGGTGGTGTGTTTACTAATTCCAATAATCAAGCGAAGGGTGTTAGTGGGAGTTCTAATGTTCCTAAACCTGTCAGTAAGCCAGTGGTGAAGGAGGCTGAGAAGGCAAAGGTTAGCAGTGGTTTCAAACGTTATAATTGTCAGGAGTTGGGTCATAAAAGCAATGTATGTCCGAAGCCGAAGAAGAGAGCAATGGTTGCTGAGATTGAGGATGATGGTAAGGCGGCAGAATGTTCAAATACACCTTATGTTGAGGAGGAAGAAGAATTATCTGGAGATGAAGGTTGTAATCTTATGATGAGGAGGTCATGTCTTACACCGAAGCAAGAGGAAGATTCTAGTTGGTTGAGAAGCAATATTTTTCAGTCGACATGCACTATTCTAGGGAAAGTTTGCAAGTTCGTTATTGATGCTGGAAGCTGTGACAATATTATCTCTACAGAAGCAGTAAGGAAGTTGAACTTGAAAACTGAGAAGCATCCTAAACCGTACAAGCTAGCATGGTTGAGGAAGGGTGGTGAAGTGAAGGTGTGTCGAAGAGCTTGTGTTAATTTTTCTATTGGGAAGAAATATAAAGACGAAATTTGGTGTGACGTTGTAGACATGGATGTGTGTCATCTGTTGTTGGGCAGACCATGGCAGTTTGATAGAGCAGTACAACATGATGGTCGTGCTAATAGCTCTAGTTTCATGTTCGAAGGTACTAAAATCACTTTAGTTCCCAAGAAGCAACAACAGAAGGAGAGCAAGTTGGAGGAGATCTAAGAGCTGAAAACCTTATTATCTTTGAAGGTGTTTGTTAAGGAAGTTGAAGAGGAGCCTGAAATGTTTCTATTGATTGGGCGAGAGTGTAGTGAAGAGGTTGAAATCCCAGAAGAAGCGAAGCCAGTTTTGAAAGAATTTGAAGATGTATTTCCAGAAGAGTTGCCAAAGGAGTTACCGCCACTGAGAGACATTCAACATCAAATCGATCTTGTTCCGGGAGCAGTGTTACCACATCGACCACATTACAGGATGAGTCCGAAGGAACACGAGGAGTTGCGAAGGCAAGTGGAAGAGTTGTTAGAACAGGGACGTGTTCAGGAAAGCTTGAGTCCTTGTGCAGTACCAGCATTGTTGGTGCTGAAGAAGGATGGAACATGGAGAATGTGTACCGATAGTAGAGCTTTGAACAAGATTACTGTTCGCTACAGATTTCCTATGCCGAGGTTGGATGACTTGCTAGATCAGTTGAGTGGGGCCACTATCTTTTCGAAGATTGATTTGAAGAGTGGTTATCATCAGATTCGAATTAGACCGGGAGACGAATGGAAGACCGCATTCAAGACGAGGGAAGGTTTATATGAATGGTTGGTTATGCCGTTTGGTCTATCAAATGCACCAAGTACATTTATGAGGGTGATGAATCAAATTTTCAGACCATACATTGGGAAGTTTGTTGTAGTTTACTTTGATGATATTCTGATTTATAGTGCGAGCACAGAGCAGCATGTGGAGCATTTGAGAAAAGTGTTAATTATTCTTCGTGAGGAACAATTTTATGCAGCTACGAAGAAATGTGTGTTCATGACTCGAAGTACATTATTTTTGGGATATGTTTTTTCTGAGAAGGGAATCCAAGTGGACCAGAGTAAAGTTGAAGCTATTAGAAATTGGCCACAGCCGAGAACTATCACTGAAGTTAGAAGTTTTCATGGATTGGCATCATTCTACCGAAGGTTTATTCCACACTTCAGTAGCGTGATGGCATCGGTTACTGATTGTATGAAAGGGAAGCAGTTTTCTTGGTCGAAGGAAGCGGGGGTTGCTTTTGAACGAATCAAAGAACTTTTGACGACAGCGCCAATTCTTGTATTACCAGATTTTCAGTTGTTGTTTGAGCTACACACTGATGCATCAAAGGTTGGGATTGGAGGAGTGTTGAGTCAGAATGGGAGGCCAGTTGCTTATTTCAGTGAGAAGTTATCAGGGGCAAAGATGAGATACAGTACATACGATGTTGAGTTTTATGCCATTGTGCAAGCTGTTAAACATTGGAGGCATTATCTATTTCAGAAAGAGTTTGTTCTTTACACTGATCATGAAGCTTTGAAGCATTTGCAGGGGCATGATAAAATTTCAGCAAGACATACATCATGGATTGCTTATTTGCAGCAGTTTACTTTTGTCGTGAAACATAAATCTGGGGTAACGAATCGTGTGGCTGATGCTTTGAGTAGGAGAAGTCATTTGTTGACAACATTGAAGGTTGAAGTGACAGGATTTGAATTATTGCCAGAGTTGATTGAAGAAGATCCTTACTTTGCAAAGTTCGTTGAGAAAGTTAAAGATGGGAGTTCTGATGAATTTGTGTTGGTTGATGGATTCTTGTTTAAAGGGAAACGATTATGTATTCCAGAGAGCAGCTTGAGAATGAAGATTATCAAAGAGTTGCATGAAGAAGGCCATGTGGGTAGAGATCGTAATTTGCAGTTAATTTCTCAATCTTATTTTTGGCCATCGATGAGGAAAGAGGTTGAAAGACTTGTGGAGAGATGCCATATATGCCAGGTTTCGAAGGGAACAGCGACAAATGCGGGGTTGTATATGCCGTTACCTGTACCATCTAAACCGTGGGTTGATATCAGCATGGATTTCGTTTTGGGTTTGCCGAGAACTCAAAGGGGAAATGATTCTATATTTGTTGTGGTGGATAGATTTTCGAAAATGGCACATTTTATTGCTTGTAAGAAGACGGCGGATGCTGTTCATGTTGCTCAGTTATTTTTCAAGGAGATCTATCGACTACATGGATTGCCAGAGTCTATTGTGTCGGATAGAGATACTCGTTTTCTGAGTCACTTTTGGCTAAGTTTGTGGAAGATGGTGGGAACGAAGCTGAACTTTAGTAGTGCTTATCATCCGCAAACAGATGGACAGACCGAAGTTGTTAACAAATCATTGGGAAATTTGTTACGATGTTTGGTGAAAGACAATCTGAGAAGTTGGGACATGAAGTTATGTCAGGCAGAATTTGCACATAATCATGCAGTAAATCGTAGTATGGGATTCAGTCCATTTCAGATTGTATATTCAAATCTACCCAGGGGACCATTGGACTTAGCAGTAGTGCCACAACCGAAGGAGACGGTTAAACGGGCTATAGACTTTGTTGAAGGGTTGACTGAATGTCATAAAATCGTTCAGGAACGATTAGAGAAGTCGAATGAGAAATACAAAAAGATTGCAGACTTGAAACGACGAAGTGTTGAATTCAAGGAAGGTGATTTGGTTTACGCTATGTTAACGAAGGATCGTTTTCCAGTGGGTGCTTATAACAAGTTGAAAGCCAGAAAAATTGGTCTTGTCGAAGTGGTGAAACGGATTAATGACAATGCTTATAAGTTGAAGCTGCCGGAGGATGTGTACACCTCTGACGTGTTTAATGTTAAGTATCTTATGCCATATTATGGAGATGAACAATCTGGTGTAGAGGAATTTACAAATTCGAGGACGAATTTTTCTCAACCAAGGGAGGATGATGCAGCGCGAACTACGGAATCAACAAGTTTAAATGATTCAAGAACTTTAAGTCGTTTGGACAAGGCTATGTTGTCGAGTCATTCAGGAAGTTTAAGTCGCCTACGACTTAACAAAGCTTGGAGGAAAGAGCTACGACTTAACAAGAATGAAGAGAAGGAGATACGAGTTAATGGGGACTTAAGTTGCTCAGATTTGAGGGGTCGTATACGACCTAACAACATAGCAGCTATGAGTCGTCCACGACCTAACTTGAGTCGTCCGCGACTTAAAAAGGAAGTTATAGGTCGTCTCCGACCTAATGAATCATGTAATAACAAGTCACGGGTTAACAACACCTTAAGTCGTGTGGAGGAAGCCTCGGATTTAAGTCCACGAGTTAACAACGAGTTAAATAAACCGGAGCATGTTTTAGGTCGGCCGCGACCTAAGGAGTCAAGTGAAAATACGCCACGACCTAATGAAGCCTCAAGTCACTCGGAGGAGTTAAGGCGCTGGGAGTTGAGTCGCTTGGAAGATAAGTCGTATACGGGTTAAGTGTTGTAATTTGTTGAGTCATTAAGTCATTGCATCGGCCAGTTATGTTGGGATGAGTCGTTCAAATGTTGAGTCGATAGAGTTTTGAACCGTTGGAAAGTCGTAGGTCAGTATGTTATTGAGTCAGTGTGTTGTGATGTAGCTAAGTCGTTGAGTCGTTGCATGCTTAAGTCGTGTGTTTGTTGAGTCGCGTTTGCTGATGAGTCGACACCGACCTATGGGTAAGTCGTGAGTCGTGTACGACTTAAGGGTGAAGGTCAAAACTCTATAAATAGCGAGTGTGTTGTACATTTTAAGAGGTCGATTTTTGGAATAAAATTTCTTGTTGATTGCTGCGTGCTTTCATCTTAAATTGGTAGTTGAGTGTAATCTCCTATCTCCACTTTCGGTTATTCGAGTGCGCTCGAATCAACGATTGTTGAAGCCGATTCGCGGAATCAAGTGCGCTTGATCAACGCTTGAAGAATTGAAGATCTTCTTGCACGGTATCGTGCGCGATCAACGTGTTAGAGATAGCTAGAATTCGGTATCTTCGGATCAACGAATTTGGGCATTTGGTATTCATCAATCCATCGATTACTACTTTCACCGATTGAAGTTTATTTTGATTAATCCGCTGCGTCACCTTCCTATACGCGTCGTGCGCCTCACGAATCGCCCAACCCTCCAGGCGCGTGCTCTCGAATCCATCAACTCAGTCGATCGGCATGGAAGACGAGCTGCCGATTGAGTACAGTAATTTGGATTTTGGTTTGCCGAACAAATTTCACTTTGATCCCCTAGATTTATGAATCCTCTTCGAGTCGCCCTATTTTTTTTGTTACTTGGTTCACCATTTTTTTTATTGAGATCTGCTCAGAGAAATAAGAAGGGGACGTAATGAAATAGAGTTTGGTGGAAGGCTTCTTGAGCACGACATTATATAAGAAAATATCTTGCTAATTAAATTTAATTATTTTATAAAACTTCAAAACATCTCGTTAAGCGCCAAATAACATATTGAACTCCTCTTAAGAAATGTCGTTAGGAGATTATAAAGTTTTACCCGCGTTCTGAACACAATGGAATGTGTTCCGGACGCTAATTCGATCATATGCGCGAGTTACAAAAGAAAACGATCAAATTTCAATTAAATCGATAAAATAAATCTAAGCATTTTGAGTTTCCAGGGTCAAACGACAACTCCGATTGCTACGAAAAATGAAATCCGATAATAATTAACTATTACGGATCTAATGGAACTGGTTTCGTCGAATTCCGAGACTGTGCCTCGGAAGGCTATGTTTAAATATCGGTTTAAACGATATATTATTAAAATTGAACAAAATTACCTTTAAATTAAATTCCAATTATTCAATTATCTTTAGGATCATAGTTATAAATTTTATAGGCCTTCAAATTATTTTAAACAGGTTTAGAAATTTCTGATTCAACAATTTACCCGATTTCAATTATTAAATGCAATATTTAAACTATATAATTCAATGATTTAATTATCAAGTAAATATTGATTTCTGGAATTCAAGTTAAAATAACCTTTTAAATATTTAAAATCAATTAATTATTCAAATTTAAATTGGTAGAAATTCCAGGTCGTCACATTCCTCCCCCCTTAAAAGAATTTCTTCCCCGAAATTACTAGTTAGGAAGAATGAACCAATACCCGTTTACCCTTTTTTCATAAACCAACAGTTTTATCAACTTGCCACAATATCTTTTATTAAAGATTCACTATTATCTCAACCAACTTCCAAAACCTTCCATGGTTTCCAACAATCCCCTTTTACCCAATCGTTTAAATTTCAATTTAAAACCAAATTTTGAATTATCAAAATTTTCTCATAATTTTTCTAACTCCCTAAATTTCCGAAAAAATTTGCTAGCGTCTCCTTTGCGCGGCTAGCTCGGTACAACTACAAAAGGCCTCTACGGGCTCCCAAATTCCAAAAAGAAAACAGAAAGCCAAGTGGCTAGATAAAAACCCAATCTAATTCATACAGAAATTAAAATACATACCTATTTGTCGGGCAATTCACATTTATCTTTTGGAATCAAATATAATTTTCTTTTCCCCCTTTTAATACCTGCATAACTTACTTAGCAATAATATCTCATCATAGCCCTTTCAAATCTTTACATACTTTTCCTTACAGAAGTTTCATATCCATTTCTATTCAAACTAGTTTTCCCCACTTCATACGATTTCAATTTATTTTAAATTTTTCATATTGAATTTTATCTTTCAAGTATAACTGATTCATATTAGTTTCATCTACTAATTTATTTAATTTCCAATTTGAAATTGTTTGTTGTTAACAAAATTTTCCCAAAATTTTCAAAAATTTTCTAACTCCCAAAATTTTCTAAATTTTTTGCCAGAGTCCCCTTTGTACGGAGGAGCTTTTGCAATTTGACAAGAGATATAAATATATGTACATCGACCCACACGGTCGGAAAAAAAAAAAACAGTTCATATTTCCTATTTTTATTGCGTAGGCGTACCTTATTTAGCATTTTAAGCATGCGGCTTATTTATTTTAGCAATTTGTGCAATCCAAATCCAGCCAAACGGCCTTCAGCTACCTGTACTTACTCAATTTAAATATGTAAGTGCCATATATAGAAAATTTCTTAGCATTTCACTTATATTCAATAGGTAAACATATGTATATCATAAGCAACAAGCACCAAAACGCTTTCCATAAGCGATTTATATAACTTTAAAGATTATTCAATTGCTTTCTATCAATTCATAAGCCGTTTCATTCAGTTTCAGTGGTTTGCAACTCAATTTCTTACATCCAATTTACTTTTAATCCAAACAAGCTCATATTTACTTCATTTAATTTTAAAATCAATTTATTTAATCTCTCTCAACCCAAAGAATTTTAATCTCTTTTGTTTGCAACAACGACAATTGTTTTTATATATAATCGGCGCTACTCGCTTAAAAGAGTATCTATTTCAGTTTATAACTATTTCAAATTAATCTCAACTCATTCTGAATTTAATTTCATTTCATTTCTAATTTATTAACCAACCATTCATTGCATTTCATTTTCTTTCCGCATTAGATTCGAGCAAAACAATTTATTAAGCTTGGCACATTCCATTCTTATAAATTAATAACTATTTACCAAACTAATTTAATCCAAGTTTTTATTTAATGGGCTTTCACTCTTATTCGAAGCCAAGCTTCCATGAATTTTAAACTTAAGTTAATTTACTTTAATTGATTCCAACATCAAACTTAAGTTTACTTCTATTTGATTCTCATTTAATCAAATTCCATTAGATTCAGTTAGCCCATCCATTCAATTTTAATTTTACTTCACCTTCTCCATTTATTAAAATAACATTCAAGCACATATGCCACCGAATTTAAGTTTAGTCTGATAATCCAATTCCAATTACAACTTTGATTTAGTTTTTATTTAATCAGACTTCACCTATTTATTTTATTTTTTAATTCGATTAACCCATTTTAAATTTTAAATTTACTTACTTAGTTCATTTTCGAATTTATTTTATTAATATAAGGCCATTCTCAATTTATTTCTGTTCACTTGGGTTTCGTTTTGCAACTCAAACCATTTCTATTATAATCACTTCTCTTATATCCAATTTACTTGCAAATTTCATTAAATATTATTCAAATTACCTTTGAATTTTATTTGTAATTCAAACCATCACATTTTTCAATCCAACTCTATTTTATTTTTATTTTACAACATCTCCTCTTATTTAATTCATTATCAAATCTAACTCGAATTCTATTTACAATTCTAATTCATTTCCAAACTCCATTATTAATTTACAATCCATTTATTTACCAAAGTTAAATTTTATTAATATACTCAATCATATAATTATTTAGCCAATTAGTTTACTTTCGACTTCTAAATCAAAGTTCGATTTTAATTACAAATTCACTTCATTAAAATTCCAGTTTGGATTTCCTTTTTATTTCCCAAAATTCTAACATCCTTATTTAAAAGTTTTAGAAATGCTTTTAAATTCACATCATACTTAATAAAATAGCTCTTTATAAAAATACTTCTTATAACTCGATGTTTCAGCCAGTCCATCCTTGTTCTCACAGAAATTCAGTCATACGTTGATCAGGCGTAGGACTGAAAATCTATAAGTACTTATTAAACCCGTTTTCAACACCCAGTGAAAATACTTGGAAAATAATTTTATTGAAATAGAAAACAGTTTTTGAAAATAGAGGAAATATTTTTGGTGAGAATGCTTTGGAAATCATCACCCCCATCCATGGTCGCAGTTAACCCGATGGTTACGTTGCCATCCCGACAAAATCCATAGATAACTGTAGGCGTCTGCGCCCCTCGATTACACCATGGAACCCGTATAACTGTAGGCATCAACACCATCGAATTTCGCTGCCAAAAATGAAACTTCTCCACTCCACTTTACCATAGATTGCAGTCTACCGATGTTGCGTTGCCTTCCTGGCAAAATCAAGTGTAGACCGTTGGCACTCAGCCTCCACACGAATTTTGCTATGGTCCCCATAGTAGATCGCAGCGACATCGAGTTACACTGTCGTCACAGCATAACCCAAATGCCTCTGTAGGCATCAGCGCCCTCGACTTCCGATACCCAATAATCCTCAGGAACTAGTTTTGTCTGGACTCCTTACAGGATCAACTTTAGAACCCCCCCTTGGGGCTCAAGGCAGCACCACCCTGTGGCACTCCTGCGAGGTTCATTTCAAGGGAGCGCCTTTTTCCCCAGAGCCATCATTAAAACATTTTATACTATACACATATAGTATCTTCAAATCATACACCTAGTATGATCTCATACAAAGCTCATTTATACAAAATCGATTATCCCAAAATCGATAATTCTCAAACTAGGCTTTCCAAATTCTCATATTGATTTTACCCAAAAATCAAAAGCCTTTCCAAATCCAAAGGTTCTCAAAACCTTTTCCAAAATCCTCATAATATCCTTTACATATATATATATATATATATATATATATATATATATATTTTAAAACTTTGGATCATTTCAAACTTGTATAAAACCCCTTTTATACTTCAATTCTTATCTCAGTTGGTATTTAAATTAATAACAGTTTGAACTCCGACCAGTTTATATTTAGAAAATAACTTGAAAATTTTAAAAATAAATAAGTAGTGGAAAAAATAATTATTAGTTTGCAAAATAGCTATAAAATAGGTAACTAACTGTAAAATAGTTAAAAAATAGTTGAATAGTTTCAAAAATTGTGGTTAATTGCAAAATAGTTGTAAAATAGAAATTAGTTTGTGAAATAGTTGAAAAATAGTAATTAGTTTAGAAAACAGTTGAAAAATGGTTAAATAGCCCCAAAAATAATCGTAAAACAAGTATATAAAATAATTTGGCTTAAAGAAAGAAAGGTTGTATATATTTAATAGCTTAGAAAAATAAGTTTATATCAAAACAATTTATATTGAAAATAGTCAAGAGCCAACTGTTCACCTCCCTAACAATTCAATTTAAATCTTCAATTAAATTGACCAAATTCCAATTCAAATAACTCCAAATTCCATTGCTCTTGATTAATCCCCAATTCAAGTTGAATCAATCTTGATTCCTTTCCCAATTTAAATCAAATTCAAGTTGATTTTAATCATGTTCAATTTTAATTATAATTTCATATTATCCCAATCAATTTGAATTATTATCAATTTAATTTCAGAATCCAAATCACTTCAATTTACTCCAATTCAATTTCCCATTTAAATTTTAAACTTATACATCTTCAATCACCAATCCAATTACTTCAAACCAAATTCAATTATGAACTAATTCAATTCAGTCTTGAACTTAAACTATCTCGATGTATAGGGATTCGAGTTAAATTCTCAAAATTCCATTTTAAATTATCTCAACTTATATATTTCAAGGTTCAAATAAGAGTTCAATACAATTTTATTGTAAAATTTTAATTATTCAATTTTACCTTCCAGATTGAAGTCAGTTCTTAAACAAGTTTATTTTACAATTCAATTATTCAAATTTATTTTATTTATACAATACCATTCTAAATTTAGAGATTTTTATTAACAATAGGATGGTATCATCCAATTTGTTTTTAAACGTCTATCCATTTCAATTTTAAATCTCAAACCCGTTTTGAGATCACACAAATTCCCAATTCAAATCAACCATTTAACTTTCCAAGTTAAATTCCAATTTCATCTTAAAATCTCCAATCCAAGTTGTTCATTCAAACTTATTTAACTTCTCCCAAGTTAAATTCAATTTACTTAATCCAGTCAACCTCATTCTCAAATTGAATTCCCACTTCAAACTTCAAAATTCTTTCCCTTTTATAAGTTCAAAACTTATATCACTTTGGGTTTTTATATCACATTTCAGGGAAAAATCAAAACTCAACCTCTTAGAGTTTATTCTAAATTATCTTTGATATCATGTACATCCATACATACATACATATTTATTTCTTGGCCCTCCCAGCCATATTTTAAAATTTTAAACCACCATTGGTTTTAAATTCAAATAAATTTTCAAACAACCCATTGTTTGTAACAAGTCCCAGTTATCCAAATAATACTCATTTATTATTTTTAATTATTTTAAAACAAAATTTTCAAATTCTGGGATTAGATTTAGAATTTCATTTTCAAGTGATTTAAATTTTATTATGGTTGTATTATATTACTTCTTAATTTTAATTTCAATAATTAACAACCATTCACCTAAATATTTATGAGAAGGAAATATTACTTTATATATATCAAAATATATATTTTATATAAAATTATTTAAAATCTTTTTATAAGAAAATAACAAGTACGCTCTCATATATATATTCTCAACTCATTCTAGAGTACTACAGACTCTATTAAATGAGTAATTCCCACCAGAGCCAAGGTTCTCGCTTAACCTTTCGGCTCTAACACCAAATGTAACGACTCGAAATTTTCACACTCGAAAATTCCAGATAGTTATGAAAAAGAAGAAAGAGATAGAAGAAGAAGAAGAACAAAAACAACATCTCACACTCGCAGCAGATAAAATATAATAATAAATAATAATAGTTTACAAAAGAATACTATATCTGTCGATTACGTTAATATACATCAGAGTTTCACATATATACAGTCACTGAATATATATATAATTATCATGCCTCAGCTTAACAATAATATATATATATATATACAGCGGAAATATTCTATACGCTATTGCCATCCAGCTCGCCTCCTGAGCTCCAGAACGTACCTACCTGAAAATCTGTAATACTCGGTCTGACCCGAGCATTACACCAAAGTAACACCCGGGTCAGGCTGGAAACCAGCGTGAGTAATCTCAACTAACAAGGAATACTAAAGAAATCAATTTATATAAACCCGAGCAACATATATCAATTTCTAAGTACCAAACTTAGATAAAATAATCCAATTCACTTAAATCGTTTTATTTCAGCCTATTGATTTCACACATCCATTTATTTTTAATCCGAAGTGGTTTCGGGTATTCCCTAATACCCGGTCCCGGTCTCCTCGAAAGTCATGCCATCCTTACCCAAGTTATCCAAATGAAATACACAACATTTCATATCAGAGATATCAACTCATTCACAACAACCAATACCAATCAATCATCCATACGAAAAACTTAATCATATACAAACCAATTCAATTGATTCTAATTGAATTTCAAACCTCAATCACATAGATTTCTTCATTCAATATTAATTAATTCCAAAAAATTAATCAGTCATCCCCTCATAATTCATCTTGATTAATCACCCTGGATTAATTATCCTTCCATTACCTTCAAGTAATTATTTTTAATTAAATTCACGATATTAATTATTCTTAACCAAATCAAGAAGAAATCTTAATTACTTCATGATTTACCCAACTATTTCAATTACATTAACCCTTAGTCACTTACGTTAATTAATTTCTTACAAGTCATTTGTTATAGATTAATCAATCTTAATTAACCGGGCTTTGATTACATCGTCACACATCTAATTTAATTATATTAGTTAAACCCACAATATTCATCATTGAAATATTGCTTACTTACTAATAATTAGTTACACCACAGTAACTTATCATTTCCTAAATATCCACCTTAAACTTATCACCTGTGTACTTGTTTTAAAGGATAGTTAAATTTCTCTAATTAGCCTCCTGATAAATTTTCCTTCAATTGCTTCTACTAAGAACTTACCCTTCTCATCAATTTCACCAAGTAATTTAAATCTGAATTACTTCCATTTATTATCCATCCATTAATTTATTACATCCAATAATTTCAAGTATCACTAATTACCTTACTTTATAAATTACATTTAAGTAATTATACCTTTCAAATTTCACAATTGATTATCCTTAGTTAATTAATAAAATTAATTACCTTAAATTAATCATATCAATAAATCATTTAATAACCTTTAATCATTGATCTTTCATTAACTATATTCGTTAACCAATCCTTAAAGTACTTCTCTAAGTTCTTAACTTAAATTAAACACTTAATTACATGTTAATTCGTCAATTCATTCTTAATTATAAACTATTTAACTTCTAATTACGTCATCGATTTCACAGACCTTAACTAAATTTATCTTTAATTACTCGAATAACAAATTCTTACTAGCGATTAACAATTTAAACTTATTAAATTACAATTCATAATAGTAACTGATTTACTGATCATTCTTAAACACTTTTAAAATGTTTCTTTCAAATTCATTGAAACTTAAACTTTGTTTTCTTTCAAATTCAAACAGCAAATCAATTATATGGATCAGAGATTACTCACCTGCATCTGATTATCATCCACTGTTGGAACACGAACACGGCGACCCAGCCTTCACCATGCAGTCACCGCCTTCGAGACCAAACCGAACGAGACGTCCACCCTGACCCCTAGCCCTCGCCGACCATGGTTGCTTCGCACGAGCGCCTAGACCCGAAACCCTATCGCGTCAATGCCCTAGCTCACGCCTCGTCGTCGTTCACATGCTCGCCACCTCACCTTCCTGTACGCGTCGTGCGCCTCACGAATCGCCCAACCCTCCAGGCGCGTGCTCTCGAATCCATCAACGCGGTCTATCGGCATGGAAGACGAGCTGCCGATTGAGTACGGTAATTTGGATTTTGGTTTGCTGAACAAATTTCACTTTGATCCCCTAGATTTATGAATCCTCTTCGAGTCGCCCTATTTTTTTTTGTTATTCGTTACACCATTTTTTTATTGAGATCTGCTCAGAGAAATAAGAGGGGGACGTAATGAAATAGAGTTTGGTGGAAGGCTTCTTGAGCACGACATTATATAAGAAAATATCTTGCTAATTAAATTTAATTATTTTATAAAACTTCAAAACATCTCGTTAAGCGCCAAATAACATATTGAACTCCTCTTAAGGAATGTCGTTAGGCGATTATAAAGTTTTACCTGCGTTCTGAACACAATGGAATGTGTTCCGGAAGCTAATTCGATCATATGCGCAAGTTACAAAAGAAAACGATCAAATTTCAATTAAATCGATAAAATAAATCTAAGTATTTTGAGTTTCCAGGGTCAAACGACAACTCCGATTGCTATGAAAAATGAAATCCGATAATAACTAACTATTACGGATCTAATGGAACTGGTTTCGTCGAATTCCAAGACTGTGCCTCGGAAGGCTATGTTTAAATATCGATTTAAACGATATATTATTAAAATTGAACAAATTACCTTTAAATTAAATTTCAATTATTCAATTATCTTTAGGATCATAGTTTTAAATTTTATAGGGCTTCAAATTATTTTAAACAGGTTTAGAAATTTTTGATTCAACAATTTACCCGATTTCAATTATTAAATGCAATATTTAAACTATATAATTCAATGATTTAATTATCAAGTAAATATTGATTTCTGGAATTCAAGTTAAAATAACCTTTTAAATATTTAAAATCAATTAATTATTCAAATTTAAAATGGTAGAAATTCTGGGTCGTCACATTCCTCCCCCCTTAAAAGTATTTCGTCCCCGAAATTACTAGTTATGAAGAATGAACCAATACCCGTTTACCCTTTTTTCAAAAACCAACAGCATATCGGTGTTCGCGCAAAGCAATTACACTGATGGTTGCTCCTCAACAGCCTTATTCTCCATGCTAGTTGACAGCATTACTCCGTAGTGTTCTTGGCTAGCGTGGGTATAGAGGTGGGGCGTCATACAGCCTTCACCATGCAGTCACCGCCTTCGAGACCAAACCGAACGAGACGTCCACTCGGACCCCTAGCCCACGCCGACCATGGTTGCTTTGCACGAGCGCCTAGACCCGAAACCCTATCGCGTCACTGCCTTAGCTCACGCCTCATCGCCGTTCACATGCTCGCCACCTCACCTTCCTGTACGCGTCGTGCGCCTCACGAATCGCCCAACCCTCCAGGCGCGCGCTCTCGAATCCATCAACGCGGTCGATCGGCATGGAAGACGAGCTGCCGATTGAGTACGGTAATTTGGATTTTGGTTTGCCGAACAAATTTCACTTTGATCCCCTAGATTTATGAATCCTCTTCAAGTCGCCCTATTTTTTTTTGCTATTCGTTACACCAATTTTTTTATTGAGATCTGCTCAGAGAAATAAGAGGGGGACGTAATGAAATAGAGTTTGGTGGAACGCTTCTTGAGCACGACATTATATAAGAAAATATCTTGCTAATTAAATTTAATTATTTTATAAAACTTCAAAACATCTCATTAAGCCCCAAATAACATATTGAACTCCTCTTAAGGAACGTCGTTAGGCGATTATAAGGTTTTACCCGCGTTCTGAACACAATGGAATATGTTCCGGAAGCTAATTCGATCATATGCGCGAGTTACAAAAGAAAACGACCAAATTTCAATTAAATCGATAAAATAAATCTAAGCATTTTGAGTTGCCAGGGTAAACGATAACTCCGATTGCTACGAAAATTGAAATCCGATAATAACTAACTATTACGGATCCAATGGAACTGGTTTCGTCGAATTCCGAGATAGTGCCTCGGAATGCTATGTTTAAATATCGATTTAAACGATATATTAATAAAATTGAACAAATTACCTTTAAATTAAATTTCAATTATTCAATTATCTTCAGGATCATCGTTATAAATTTTATAGGCCTTGAAATTATTTTAAACAGGTTTAGAAATTTCTGATTCAACAATTTACCCGATTTCAATTATTAAATGCAATATTTAAACTATATAATTCAATGATTTAATTATCAAGTAAATATTGATTTCTGGAATTCAAGTTAAAATAACCTTTTAAATATTTAAAATCAATTAATTATTCAAATTTAAATTGGTAGAAATTCCGGGTCGTCACAGATTGGGTGATTTATTTCCAATTAAATCAGTTCACGTTTCAAAATTTAATGATAGTTTATTGCATATATGTTTATACCTAAATTTAAACTTATGTTTTATATCCAATTAGATCATTAAAAAGAAAGGATTATTTAGGTTTGAAATCTCATACGTTATTAAATTAAATGTTAATAGGAGATGATAAAAGAGATAAAATAGATTTACACTTGACTATTTCCTTTTCAATTAGATTTTAATTGCAACATAACTTATCTTTCCATCTTCACTTTTCTAATTTACTCTTACATTCGTTGCCTTCTTATGTGGATTATTTTCATACCTTTTATTTATGAGTGTAAACTATAAGTGGCGATAAAGATGTACATATATATATATTATACACCTATTTATATTACCTTGCTTATGCTATCATATTTTTGAATGTATGTTAATGCATTCCTAGTAAAACATTCAATCGAAATGTTAACTCTTTGTTTAATTCCCAATCTAATCACAAAGAGGGAGAAATGAAAAATTCTTAATGTTGTATTTCTTTTAATTTATGACACAAATTTGTGTAGAGAATTTATTTTCCTCTATTGTGTGTTAATTAAATCTTTAAGGGATATTAATTTTGGTATGTTTAGGGTTAACAAAATTAATTAAGTGAATGATTGTTTTGAAATTTGAATTCTAAAAGTTTGTTTACAGTATAGAGTTGGTCCATTCATTCCCTTTCTAATTAATAATTACCTCTTTTTAATACCTGTTACTTTTAAAAAGGTTGTTCATATTTACTATATTTCAATACCAAGTTTGTTCATATTTGCTTTATTTTATTTATTCGTTTCCAACTTCATTTTCTGAAACGTCATTTCATTTATTTCTAATTGATAGCGACCTCTCTTTTCAAATCTGTTTGGCCCAAAACCTAACTCTAACCTTATAAATAAGATATGACGCAATGAAACCCCAGTCTCCATTCTAATCTTCTTCTTTTCTTTCTTTTTCGTTTTTTTCTCTTTCTTCAAATCTCCTTATTATCTCTCATTTCAATTTTTCCTTCCTCTTCAAATATTCTTCTTCTTCAAATTTTCTTCTATTTCAAACTTTCTTTTCAAATCTAGATCTTCTCTTCCATTTTCAGTTCTTATTTTAATCCTTTTCTTTTTCAATTCTTTTTTTCAAATCTTCTTTTTTTCAAACCTTTTAAAAATACATATATACATATATGTTAATATAATAAGGAGGAAAATTAATGTAAATCAAAATAAAATATTTTTTTTGGAACAAAGCTAGTAATCAAGAAGGAGACTAAAGAAACATAGAGCGGAGCTATTAATTAGAAGTCTATTATTCTCAGATTCGTATAAAGGTGAGTGTTTTAACCCACTCACAACTTATGAAATTTTTTATGTTTGTTAAATTGATTTATGATGTGATTAGAAATTTATTTATGACTATTTGGCATGTTTTTAATCATCATCTCGGTTAAATTGAATTTATTGAATTAAATTGTTGTTAAATTTATTATTGCATATAAACTGCCAATTAAATTATTACTCAATTTATTATTATATATAAACTGCCAATGAATACCTGTCATTTATTATCTGTTTTATATTGATGTTATTGTTTGAATTGGATGATGATTGTGATGAATGGTTGATGATCGATATTGGGTGAATGGATATTGTATTTCACATTGTTATAAACTGCAAGTTGTTATGCATTTTAATTTCATTCGAGATTGCGGTTTGAAATGATATATAACCATATTTTTTTATTTTAGACTACGGATTGAAATGATAAATATCTGTATCACTTGACCATAGGGTAGAAAATTCTATACAGACACCGTGGTCTATATATAAAATATTTTGAAAGTGATTTCTATGGTTTTGGAAAGAAATATATGGTTTAATGAATACTGATTTTTGATATTATATAAACTTTATTTTATATTTAGTTAAATGCTTGAATTTAATCTATGTATAAGTTTGTTAAATAAAAATTTATGTTTAATAATAGAGTTTTATTTTTTATTAAAATAAATATGATTAAGTATTTAAATTTTATTTTAATATAGAGTGTATAATGATTTAAATAAATGAAGGATGGGAGATAAATTGGAGATTTATTCGAAATTAAATTTATTTAAGAATTAAACTCTAAAGGGTTGATATGAAATTTATTAAATTGGGAATTTTAAAAGGTATAATTATATAACTTGATTTTGGGGTCAAGGTGAATTAAATGAGTATTTAAAATTTAAGTTTATTAAATTGGGAATTTTAAAAGGTATAATTATATAAATTGATTTTGATTTGAAGTATAAATGAATCGAAGGAAATATTTAGTTATTTAAAATTTGAGTTTTATTTAAATGATAATGGATTTATTATGTAAAATATTTCAAAACTAAATAATATAAAATTTAATTATTGAATCGAAATTATCAAATTTAGTTTTGAAATTTTGGAATATTTAAAGCCTTGAAATATATCGAAATTGAAATGTTTTGAAGTTATAAATTTCAAAGGATTATGTTTTAAAGGTGTTAAAATTTCAAAATTTTGATTTCGAAGCGTATAATTTGGAAGTGCTATGATTTTGGGAAAAGGTTATATTTGAAATAAAATGATATTATATTGATTTGGGCTTTAATAAAAATGATATCATATCGATTTGGTTTTGGAAGTGGAAATTATATCATATTTATATGGTTTTGAATGGATATTATATTCTGGTTTTGAAGTATAATTATTTTAAAATGACCACGGTGTTATAATAACGTTTGGTTGTCAAAGAAACCGGGATCGGAAGTTGTCATACTCTCTGCCAACTCCGAAAACCACTTTAACAACCGTGTACGCGATAGAGATTCCATAATGAAGTAGGTTGGCGGCGGCGTTCCTTTGAGGTATATACGTGGACCCGACTCCCGTAAGCTGGCATAAGGTGGCTAAAACAGGAGCGATTCCGAGCCAATGAGGTAGCCCCTCTTTTCGGACATACTCCTTCGATATTATATTCTGACATTGAGATTTATTTGGTGGCCACTTTTGATTTTTTATTTTTGGGGGTGTGGCTCGAGGTGGGCGGTAGCTGCGCGCTATGCGTCACCACCATTCCGGATAGTAGTTGGTATATCTACCCTGGCATTGCCTAGTTGTGCCGTGTCACCTACCTTAGTGAGCCTTGTACGAGTTTGGTTTTCTCCCATAGCTCGTGTAGTGTCCTTTGGTGGCTTCCCGATCAGGAGGGACTATGATATTGGATGGACTACTGGGACTATTACGTGTTAAGGGGAATATTGGGTCACTTCTTAACGCTATTTAAAAGTTAGTTTATTTTACTATAGACATTATTATAATAGCGAAATATTACTACATAGTAAATAGTTTAATGGATTCTTAGGAGATGTGAATCCCGAGCGTCTCTTAAGTTATCGCACTCATGTTAGACACTGGATATGAGATGTCAGATCCCGTAAACATCTTTGACGCAGTTCCACTCATATTTTACCGTTGATTTAACTTACATAAGATTTTTTAGTTCTGACTCGAGTATTTTGTATTTTCAATTCGCTCGGGTCAGTTCGAGCATTTCAGGATTTGAAGACTTTATTTCCGGAGGACGAAGACGAAGATTGTATTACTATTATTTATTATAGTATTCCACTGCATCATATTGTTCCGCTGCATTGTTATTGATTATTCTCTGGTATGTGTAACTCTGATTTGTATTGTATAAGTATAATCAAATGTTTTTGTAAAACAGCTTCATGAACTTTTTATTTGATTATTATATTTTATCGTTCCGCTGCAAGATTCTGTTTTGTTTTTTTCTTTCTCTGGTTTTTCTTATTTACCCCATAACAATCCACCCTTTTGTATGGTTTAAGTCTGACGTGTGTGGTTTATCGTCGATTTAAAGTGTACAAAAAGGCGGGACGTTACGTCTTCATTCATATCTTTTTAGTTGTTTCCATTATCTTGTTCTCGGATTTTCTAGTTTTAGTTTATGTTGAATTTTATGTATCTTTTCATTTCTTTGTGTTCTATGTAATTCTATCAATTGCTGTTATACATTGTTTATCATCTCTAAGAAACATAAAAGTATAATAATAATATATGTTAGAATATAAAAACCAAGTTGTTTTGAAAATTTCTGCATATATTGTCAACATACCCTACGTATGTATGTCAAACAATGGTCTTGTGAAAAAAATTAATTTTGAAAATTGAATTGACAGTAAATGTGTATTCATTTCCAATGAATTTCCACTCCTTTAAATATCTTAACGGACTAGAGAATCATTATTATCTACTCTATTTATTCTTACTTTGCATTCCTAAATTCTAAAATCAAAATAATGGCTTCTCCTATCCAAAAACTAATGGAAAACATCGAACAAACTCTTGAATCATTTACGAACATTCTTTCTTTCATCTTAAGAAACCAGAGGCACTCAAAATTGCTTCATACGTAGATGATCAAGGAGCAATAAAGGCATTTCGACATGATTCTGTGAATGATTTCTTCCTTGAAGAAATAAGAAGCAACCACCAATCTAGATTGTACCATAATGAAAGATGATGAAGGTTGGGACGCTATCAAAACGGATCCAATCTTTGACGTTGATGTATGGGTTGAAGTCCCTTGAAATGTCTAACTTAAATAGGTTTGATTGTATACAAATAATAATACTTGGCTTGGTTTCGATTTGATTTGATTGTTTTGATTTGTGTGGATTTTAATGAATGCTGTGTGACATAAACTTTGTTTGATTGATTGAATATTTGGATTGATTATTTAATTTTATAATTCCTTTATTGTTTGTATATAATCTTTCTCATAATCATTATATATAATTTCTATACAAATTGATTAGTACTTTATTTAAGAAAGCTAGAGTTAGGATTATAATACAGTTAGTGTGGGAGTTATAATTTTAGGAGGTTGTTTCTTTTTTTGATGACAAATGGGGAGAAGTATATAAAATCTAGGCATAGATTAAGGGGGAGTTATGTAACTCAAGGGAGAAATATTATACACACACACACACACGAATTGTCATCATTAAAAGGGGAGATTGTTAGTACCTAAGGTATTAGTTTTAATGATAACAACTATTGAATATTATATAAAACATATATGCTAATTTTTTATTATCAAGATATATATAGTATATAGTGCATGATATTAGATATGTATTGATTAAGAAGATTATGCCGTATCAAGATGTTGATATCAAGAGTAGACTCAGATGTTGTAGATTGAAGACACTGATATAAAGTTTTAAAAATTCAAGAATGAAGACCCATGAGTATTGAAGAGTTCAAGATTTCAAGATATTCCAAATAAGTTTAGAGTCATAGAATTTTTGTTAAACCTTGATAGTACTTTCCCGATCTCTCTTGTCTTCTCTAATTTTGTTTTAAAATTGTTTTTCAAATATTCCATTTCTAAAATAATCTTTTCAAAATATTTCCCAAAATGATTTTCAAATCTCTTATACTTATTAAGATATTATTATAGTGTTTTTAAGTTTATACATATTGAATGTTTATTTATATTTCACTAATTTATAACTATATTGATTATATATATATATATATATTATTTTCATTATATTGAATATTCTTGTTAAAATCTTTCAAAATTATTTTATAAAGTTTTATTAAGTTATATTTATGATTAAAATTTGTATAAACTATATTTAAAAGATTCTACAAAGTATCAAATTATTTTACCAAGCAATGGATTTTTAAAATGATTTTAATAAAGTATTTTTCAATTTTGTGAAGGATATGTCGACATATCTAAATCCCATATGTCTATATACTAGTTGTAAATTTCAAATTTTGAATGGAAGTGTCTTGCCCCTGTTTCTCTTCATGAATAGACATGACCGTTGTTTTTCTATATATACCAGACTTCCAAATGTATTCTCCTTAACTACTTTCTTATTTTTCTCTCCTCTTTTCATTCTCTTAAATTCAAAAATAATTTCTATCAAAACTCTATCGAAAAATAACCAGAATCTAATTCAATTATTACAAGTTTGATTATCTTTCATATACTCTCTGATCCCTTTCATCTCTCTCAAGATCAAGTGTTGTTTAAGAGTTGTAGGATTGACTGTAATCAAGATCGAAGATCTGAATCTATAAACTCTATCAAATATACTCTTATGCTCTATGGTGTGCCTGGTACCCTTGAATCCAAGTTGGTGTGATTATAGCCTTTTCAAATCAATTGGAAGTGCTAAGTAGCCCATAAACCTAGTGGGTGTGCATGTGGTTCGAAAAACAAGTAGCTGCACCCAGAGGCCGGGATCTTGAAGGGTGTGTCTCATAGCCTTGAAATCGAGATTGTATTTTAATTTACTAGTTGAAAAGAAATTCATACAAGGAATTGTGCGTGGCTAGATGTAAGGTAACTCCAAGCTAGTATAAAATTCTAGTGTGTTCCTTCCTTTTTACTTTACTGCATTTACTTTTGTCAGTACTTTGATTCAGGGATTGTCTCCGTGATTGTAAATTACATCATTTCAAGTAAAATTTTAAAGAATTTGAATTATAATCTATTAAACACTATTCTGTAATGACCCGCAAACCCGTACCCCTTGAGTCGACACTATTTTCCAGCACTCAACTCAAGGTGAACGGAAATACGAACCATTTGGGTTAAAGAAGAAGAGGTAGAAGAAGAAAATAGGAGACAACAGCAGAATCTAACCATTGCAGAGGAATAAAATATAATAGATAATAAATGATCACTACACAACAACAAGTACATCTGTTTATACATTGCATCATCATAGTACAGCATCAGAGTTCAATACAAACAACAACAGGACAGTTATAATATCTTGTCCTTCCAAAAGCGAATAAACAACGGAATATTTCATATAAGTACAGAAGTACGTATCGCCATCCAGCTCCACAGCATCATTTCTTGTAATCTATCATACTCGGTCTGACCCGAGCATTATAGTTACATAACACCCGAGTCAGTCTAGAATACCAGCATGAGAAAATCACACTCAATTTGATTATTAAAGTTTCAAAATCATTTGAAAACAAAAGCATCTCGTAAGACCACACCACAAATAAACATGTCGGGTTTTTACCTTACGATAGCCAAAACACTTTTTATCAAAATTCTCTGATATTATAATAGTGTCTATGGAAAGTAAAATAGAATTTAGCTGAAATGCTTGCATCTCACGTTACAGCAATAGTTGGGCATAATCAAAACCGTACAGGCGCGTAGAGAGAATGGATTTCCAACTAATGACTAGGCACTGGGTACCACCTGCCACAGTATGTGGCCTAGATCACCGTACCGAGGATTACTCCCAATCCCCTGCAACACAAGACCGGGACTACCCTTTACTAGATAATCCCGAGTAAGATCACCCCACGGTTGGGATCAGCAACTGCACCACCAAACCGAATAAAAAGGAACATCTAGACAGGGATGACCTCATCCTAATGGGCGCTACCCACCTAGCTGCATAACCCTTGATTTTCAGTCATTCCCGCTTGATGAGGCTCAAGGCTAAGCGTTACCATTTTAGATCGTTTCACTTAGAATGCCCATCATCTACCTGACGATGTTCCTAAAGCATTCATCCATACAAGTCCGTCTCGGGTTCGAACGGAACCGAAGGCACTACTCCTACTACATCCATTTTGGAATCACCTCAGGATTAGTAGCGACTAGCCCTTGCATTTCACTACTCCATCTTCGAATCCAAACTAGTCTTTCTCATGAAAACGTATAAATCGAATCGAAGTGGTTTTCGAGAAATTAATCCTGATCCCGGTCTCTTGGAAACGATCAGCATAATGTCGAATATTGATAGTCGGTGATTTAACTATCAATTAAATTCACAACATCCGTCTAACAAAATAATTTTCCCAAATTATTTATTAACCTCAAAATATCTCCACAAGATATATTTCAACTTTTCAACCCTTTTGAAAATAGTTTTCAAACCATACTCTTCTCATGGGATAGATTTCCAAATAGTTATTTCCACTGAAATTACCAAGCACCAAAAACTTTAGATTTTTAAAATAATTTAAAAACATTTTATTATAAAATATGATTTAAAACATTTAAATTAAAAATTACTTTAATACTTTATTAAAAATATATACTATAGGAATATTTGAAAATGAGGTTACTTTGTAAAACGAAAACTAGATTTTCTCTTTTTAAATCAAAATACCAAGTCATCTTTAAATAATTACTACGATAATAGATTTGAAAAATATTTACTTTAGAATTTAAACATTTAGAAATAATAATTTTTCTAAAACATGCTTTTTAAAACAACATTAAAGCCTTTAACTTATTTTTAAAAATTTACTTTGAAAACGTACTTGGCTATCCAGGGAAATACACTTCTCTTTCACATCCTTTAAAAATAAATCACTATTTATTTTTAAACAAATTTACTCATTCCCTTAAAAAATTCCCACCATAAATTTATTCTTTCAAATATCCACTGATATATTGCTATGCTTTTATAAACCAAGTTTATAGGTTTCATAGACTAAACTTCCCTTTTAAAATTCCAATTCCCAATTTACTCCATTTTAAATAAATTTCTTTACTTACTCAATTTCTTTCAAATTCCATTAACTTTAGATTTTATTACCCTAACTATGATTTAAAATCCTTTTAACTGAAACACCAATTGCAGATTTCCCAAATTTCTTCTTTATCCTTTCAAATAAATTTTAAACCTTGAATTTAAAGTAAATTTCTTTATTCCTTTAAATAACATCGCTTAAGTTTTAAAATTCATTATTATGCTGTTTATCCAAATTCCCCTTTTTCATACTCGAAATTTAGTCATTAGAATTTTAAAATCACTTTCATTCTTTTCCAATTCACTCTTAAATTTATTCAAATTCTCTATAATTATTGTACTTAAAAATTCACTCTTTTATTTTCTTTTCAAAAATCCAATCTTATATATTTTGATAACTTAGTGTACCGAAATATATTCAAGCAAACCATAACATTCAATATTCCAAATATAATTCATCACAGAATATCAAATATTCATAACACAAAATATTAAACAATCTAAATAATTTTGAGGTGTTTTCTTGCATAACAGATGTTAGCACAATACAAATTCCACTTCAAGGTGGAATATCGCGGTATATGGGTGTTAAATATAATATCATCTGCTATTATGCGGAGCATAGGGTCTCATCCGCTATAAAATGCAGGAAATCAATCAATCCAATATATACTATATATATACTATGTATATAATATAACACATCAAATCAATTCAATCATCCAATCAATTATTTAAATTTTAACCATTTAAATTTAAAGTAAAACTCAAACTCAGATGAGTGAGATTAACTCACCTTTGATTTTGGTTTTGCCATCCATTTCCATCACGATCAATTTCTCCAAAATTGGAACTTGTAAATACATTAGATGATTTTATTAATATTTGAATTAACGAACAATTAATTGCCATTGTATAATTTAATTAACTAATAATTTAATTTGAACTAATTCCCTTTTTAAAAGATTATTTTAGTAACCAAATAAATTAGTAAGTTGATTAAACAAATAAATCGCATAAAAACATTATTGAAACTAAACTAGAAGACAATAAAATAAAAAAGATATCTATATGTACATTAACTTATTTTTCGCCATCCAAATTGTATATAAAAATAATTTATATAGGCTATTAAAAATCTATTTAATTTATTTATATATATATATATATATTATTAAAATCCCTATTTTTTTAATCTATAATAACTTCAGATTATCATTATACAAATCCATAGATTAAATAAATTAATTAACATTTTAAAAATCAAACAACTTATTCAAAAATCTTTTATCTTGCTGTAAAGCTTTTTAAAACAAATCTTTACTTTAAACTTTAGTGTAAATAAATTTCTAAACCTAGATATACATATCTACAAATTAAAACAAAAAATTTTCCCTGTATATATATTTATACACATTACCATATTTAAGTTGGAAAAGAAAAACTGAAAGTATAGTTAACAAGATCTAGTAAACGGAAGGAGAACAACTAATACCTCACCGCCTCAAACCCAACATGCATGCAACTCGAACCCTACACGACTCGAACCAGACTGACATCGCGACTAGACTCCACCCTTCCACCACCTCAGTCGTCAACGAACACACCCATACCATCAACTGAACGCGGCCCAAACCTAGAGAGGAGCGTCGATTACTCGTCGATACCGAGCTGGCTTGATTCAAGCCTCGCGATAGCAAAGAGAGAGAAGGAAGAACATATTGGCTCGATACTATTTTTCCCTTTGTTCGTGTAACAATGGCGCGCTCCCAATCGAACTCGCACGAATAGATTCAATTTCGAATTGAAATTGAGGATCGACTTGAGATAATCTTCGTTCTACTCTGATTTTTGAATCAATTTCACAAATCCGATTTTGGTGAGTTCATCATTTTTTTTAATGAAACGAGCTGTCTTGATTTAAAACTGAAGAAGGGGATTTCGTTGTGAAGAGAGGAGCGGTTGCTTCCTGCTTGAAGAAAAAGGAGGTATACAGGAAGACAAGAGAAGACGTTGGCGTGGAGTAGAAGGCTGCAGTGATTTGAAATAAAGGAAAAGCTGCTGAGGGAAAAGTTTTTACGGTGGAAGAATTTCAACTGATGGAAGATATAACGACCCGCTATTTTCGACTATTCGCATCCGCACATGTCGGACTTGAATAATTCAAAATACCGAATTGTTAATTTAAATTTCGCAAAACTCAGATATACAGTAAATAAATAATCACAGTATCACATACACAGAGTAATAATATGCAGCGGAAGTAAAAGAAAAATAGTAGGTCATGAAGCTACTATATAAATATATAAGATACATCAGAGTTTACAACAGAAGAGAAATATGATACATCCAGTACAAATCAGAATACATCACTAGAATCATCGAATACTGAAAGCACAATAGATGGCTGGATCTTCAAGCAAAGCTCCAACTCCAAAGGTGAGTCTCACAAGCTGAACCACTCAGTCTGACCCCAGCGTAAAGCAAAACACAAAACACTCGAGTCAGGATTAATATTCTCATATCAATAAATCCAACTCAAGTGAAATAACAATCGAAATACAAGTAACTCAAAGGATGTTGGAATCACCATCCTCTAAGGATCCGTTAAACTATCTACTATGTAGTAATATACGCTAAATAGATAATGTCTATCAGTAATATAAAATATCAAAATAGTGTTAAGGCGTTACCATTATCCCCCTTAACACATTTTATATAAATGTCATAGTCTATACAGCACTGTAAACTCCACCGTAAACTAGTGGGCTATCAAGGAGTACTCCATAGGTATAACACAAAACAAATTCGTAGTGCTCGCGTATATAGGGATACAAGTATGACAAGGCACATGAGGCAATACCCAAGGTAGTGAAACTACCGTTTGCCTGATCCGGACTGGTGAGAACGCATTGCCGCAGCAATCGCAACACCGCGAAACAACACTCCTGAAATTCCGAGGGTGCACCAATCAATAACAAATAATGAGTAGTATTCGAAGAAGTGTGTTCGCTCGAGGTGGCTAACCCCATTTGGCCCGGCACGGCTCCTGATTTTAGTCATTTCCAATTTGACACAAGTGTCAAGGCTATCCATTATCGTTCTCTTTCTTCAGTCAACACGTACATCATTCCAACCACTTCATTCTGGATCATCACTCCGCGTATAGTTATTAAAGTGGTTTTCGGTTTAGATAGAGAGTATATCCATAACCGATTCCGGTTTCTTTAATAACTTTCGTAATTATTACACCGATTGGTCGTTTATTAAATAGGGTGCATGAATGAGCAGAAGAGTGCAAACATATAGAAGTTTTCATCATTGTTTTTTTTTAGAACTGAAGTGAAACAAAGAGAAGTGGAGGAAAGGCAGGTGAAGTTGGAAGAAATGAATTAGAGTAGGCAAAAGTAACGTGACAGTTTCAAGCAATGAATGTATGACCGCTTGTACGTCTCTTCACATCATGTACAAATTTCAATGTCGTGAATATCAAAGGGTAAGAGCTGAATTCAGTAACCATATAAAGCAAACGGCTATTTAGTTGTTTAGGGACAACGAAAGGACACAAGGGACAAAAAGAACACGAACAGATACTTATACAGCGAACTGTTTCGCGAGTTCCGCCACGCATCGGAACCTACACACCAAAAATGAATATACCGTAGATATCAGCACAACGAAATGATCAAAACGGTATACAGATATCAGTGGTACGATTAAATTATAAAAATTCGAAATTTCTACTAGCGGAAAATGCGTAAAAATCGTAGAAAATTAAGATCGACGGAGCCAAAGATGTCTGAATTTGAAAAAACGACAAACTGACATCTTTCTCAGAAGATGGTTTAGAATTTTTCTATGTAAAAATATTTTGGTTTTGAAAACGTTTTATTTTCATCGCTTTTTAACTGATTAAATTGAAGTAAATTTACGCACGAAATAAACTTTCGTATTTTTGGACGAAAATTTACCAGTTGCTATGTTTAACTAGACGCATTCCAAATATAAAAATTTTATTTCAAAATTTTATCGTTTAAAATTTCATAAAATTTCAATTAGTAACGTTATTCAAACCGGTTAAATCTACGGGTCGTTACATTCTCCCCCACTCAAAACATTTCGTCCCCGAAAAGGAAGGAGGTAGGAGAATGGAAACAATCAAAAGAAAATAGACTTGAATTACATTATAACCAATTAATTTAAACCATATGATTTCAGTTTAAATAAATTTATATTCAACAATCTGTTTTAAATTCAAGATTTCATTTAAATTGATTTGATTTCATGTTTATTGATGTTAGATACAAAAGATTCAAGACAAATTTTTCTTCCATTAATCACAACTATTATTTATTTAACTTATTATTTTACTTATCTCCATAAACATTTTATAATAAAAATTTAAGGGTAAAACATTTATTATACGCACTCACTAATCATAAATTTTGAAAAGTCATTTATTATAACCATACTTTATTTGACAAATTTATTTCTTCTTTATTCCAAATTATTATTAAATTTATTCTACTTAATATAGCATCATATATATTAAGTATATTTACTCTGATTATAACTTCTCATATTTATTTAAAAATTCCTTTAACATTATTTTATACTGTACAATATTCAATTACATAATTATCTTTTGAAAGTTTGGGTAAGTGATAATAATGCAATAAAATTTTATAATTCAGTTATTTCAAGTTAAGTATTTATATAGAAAGAATTTGGCTTCATTTATAATCATCCTTAAATCAAAATTTTAAGAATTAATTTCCGATTAGCTTCAACAACTTAGAGATAATATATATATATATATATATATATATATATATATATCATAATATATCAAATCAAATTAAAAATCTTCAATATATAATAAATCAAGTCATGTTTAAAAATTTAAATTAGTTTATTTTCAAAACAAACCATAGCAAAGCTACAGAATAATCTTTCCCCTTCGAAACTCGAAAATGAATGTCGATGATGCGGCCGCCATCACCGAAACTATTTTCCAGCGACAAAGAGAAGAGCATTTATTTAAACATTTAAAATTTCTTTGAAAACAATTTCTATTCGAAAATATTTAAAATAATATACATTTTAAACTTGAAAATCATAGTTTGAAATTATCGAAAATTAAACTCTCAAATTCTAGTTTAAAATTCACTCTAAATTCCATATCAAATTATAACCAAATTTTATAAATTCATTTGTTTATTTTATGAAGTAGTCAATGATTTATAAACAATAAATTAAAATCAAATTTTTCATATTTCGGACAACAGATTCATTAACATTTTAATTTCAGAAAAATTTATACTTATATATAATATAATCATACAAACTTAATTTTATTTACCCATTTGAAAACAATATTGTTTTAGTTTGCTTTGTTAAAGTGTTTTGGAAATTCTATCGATAGCGTTGATCAGACGAATCGATCGAAAACCCAAATCAACATCAACAACTCAAACAACACAATATAAACATTTTTAATATTAATTCACAAATACACCTCCACGGTCGACGATACAAGGATGGATTTCAAAATAAGTATAGAGATTTAAATTTGATGGAAATCAAATCAAAGAGAATTTTGATTCGATAATAAGTTCGAAACAGAAGATGAGATAATTCAATTGCAGAATCGGGAGATGGATAAGCTTATTTAATTTACGGCCAACTTTAACCTGGTCGACCGTAACTTCGAGAATAAGATCGATGCTGAATTCCGAGGTAAATCCACATCAGATCACAAGAGATAGAATTCAGGTATAACAGGGAAAAGATAGAATCGTAAACCGAGAATACAGAAATTCCCGGTAAATCGATGCCAATTGTAAAGGAGTTTCACCCATTTACAAATAAGTCGAAGATTGGCGAGACCGCAGATTCATTATAAAGATTATTCGAAGTGGAGTTATGGGATGCTCCAAAATCGAAAGAAGACGAGTAGTGAGGGATAAGAATGAATTTCGGAACCGAGGAAACGCTCCAAAATTCAAGGGAATTGAGTCAAAAGGAAGAGATTGAAACTCGAATGAGAGTGATTCTGTAAATACATTTACCCTATATGCTGAGTTTTGCCTAGAGCTACCAAAAGCTCTGATACCAACTATAACGACCCGCTATTTTGGACTATTCGCATTCGCACATGTCGGACTTGAATAATTCGAAATACCGAATTGTTAATTTAAATTTCGCAAAACTCAGATATACAGTAAATAAATAATCACAGTATCACATACACAGAGTAATAATATGCAGCGGAAGTAAAAGAAAAATAGTAGTTCATGAACCTACTATATAAATATATAAGATACATCAGAGTTTACAACAGAAGAGAAATATGATACATCCAGTACAAATCAGAATACATTACTAGAATCATTGAATACTGAAAGCACAATAGATGGCTGGATCTTCAAGCAAAGCTCCAACTCCAAAGGTGAGTCTCACAAGCTGAACCACTAAGTCTGACCCGAGCGTAAAGCAAAACACAAAAAACTCGAGTCAGGATTAATATTCTCATATCAATAAATCCAACTCAAGTGAAATAACAATCGAAATACAAGTAACTCAAAGGATGTTGGAATCACCATCCTCTAAGGATCCGTTAAACTATCTACTATGTAGTAATATACGCTAAATAGATAATGTCTATCAGTAATATAAAATATCAAAATAGTGTTAAGGCGTTACCATTATCCCCCTTAACACATTTTATATAAATGTCATAATCTATACAGCACTGTAAACTCCACCGTAAACTAGTGGGCTATCAGGGAGTACTCCATAGGTATAACACAAAACAAATTCGTAGTGCTCACGTATATAGGGATACAAGTATGACAAGGCACATGAGGCAATACCCAAGGTAGTGAAACTACCGTTTGCCTGATCCGGACTAGTGAGAACGCATTGCCGCAGCAATCGCAACACCGCGAAACAACACTCCTGAAATTCCGAGGGCGCACCAATCAATAACAAATAATGAGTAGTATTCGAAGAAGTGTGTTCGCTCGAGGTGGCTAACCCCATTTGGCCCGGCACGGCTCCTGATTTTAGTCATTTCCAATTTGACACAAGTGTCAAGGCTATCCATTATCGTTCTCTTTCTTCAGTCAACACGTACATCATTCCAACCACTTCATTCTGGATCATCACTCCGCGTATAGTTATTAAAGTGGTTTTCGATTTAGATAGAGAGTATATCCATAACCGATTCCAGTTTCTTTAATAACTTTCGTAATTATTACACCGATTGGTCGTTTATTAAATTTCAAAACCAAATCAATTTCAATTTCAGTTAGAATTTGAATTCAACATTTCATTTGTCTTTCACTATCAATTTCCAAAATTTACGTTTCAAAACTTCCAAATTACCATTTCAAAATCTTATAAATAGATTTCAACCTTTATTTAAACAATTCAATTATTGATTCTAATTCATATATAAATTTTATTTCGAAATCATTTAAATAAATTAATTTAACACTCAAATCAATTTCAAATTCATTTATCGATTTCATTCAATATTCGTTAAGTTAAATTATCATTCAAAACGATTTCTATCAGATTTCCAATTCATTAAATCAACCACTTAAGTTCAACTTCATTATATCAAACTTCAAATTCAATTAGATTAAATTCGTCAAATCAAAATTTTAAATTCAAGTCTTATATTTATTTCAATAAAACGCATTTTATTTCTTGTTAAGGAAATTAAATCCCATTTATTCATTTACTTACGAATTTCAAAACTCAAATAAATAAAGAAACTCGATTTCACTTGTTCAAGAAGTTCAATTTCACTAATTAACTTACTTAAATTTTCCAAAGCTTAATTAAATAAGAACCCAATTTCATTTATTGACTAAGTTCGAATTCACTTATTCAAAGTTCAATTTCTCTTATCAAAGAATTCAAATTTTTATTCAATTATCAAATAATTCAATCCTTTTCAATTATTAAATAATTTCAATCTTGATTATTAATAATTTTCAAAACTTAATAATTACAACTTGATTATAAATTCAAACTTAATTATTAAATCATTATCAACTTATAAATTCAACTTACTAATTTCAAACTTAATTATAATTTCAAACTTAATTATAATTTCAAATTTAATTATTAAATGTTTCCAAACTTAATAATTTCAAAACTCAACTATTACTAATTCCAATTTTTTTTATTATTTATAATTCCAAATTTAATTATTATATAATTAAATTTCAAACAACGTTCTTTCATCGATTTCTTCGTTAATTTTATTTCAGATTTCAATCTTTACATTTTCCTTTCAAAAATTCAAACTCCAACTTCATTTCAAAACTTATTCTTTACTCGAATAAAATCATCATTTTATTTTTAAATCAATTTATTGACCAATCGAATTTTATTTAATTCTCTATCCTAGGTCAAATTCATTTGGGTATATATCATTTCAACCCGATTCCAATTCCAATTCACAAATCAAAGCATAGTAAAAGGAACTTGCAGTGTGATAACAGGGATGGTGTCAAAAGTAAATAAACAAGTAAAAATAACAATCAATAACAATCCAATAAATTAATTCAAATAATCTCGATAAAATCATATTAATTCGCATTGTTATTTGTGCGAATTAATATAATCATTTCTAAAATCTACACTATCATTTCATGTAGATTAAAGATTATTACATTAATATCTATACGGTTCTTCACGATATTTATTATTCAATTTCAAACTACATCAATTTATACAACATACATTTAAATGGTTCAAGTTGTCGTTAACACTATTTCTACGTGTCAATTTATTCAACATTCAAAGGGGTCATATTATACAAATTTAACTAATCAAATTTAACACATATCAATTTCAAATTGTTAACTATCCTACGTCAAATTCAATTGCATAATATTTTTCACTTTATACATTACAATTTAACATCCAATATAAACAACAATCAATCAATTATCAACCAAACTGGATTATTATTGCATACATAACATGTAACAGTGTCAGATGTCACAGGTGAACTGGTACAGGTAAATAGCATATATAACAATGTAAACAACTAACAGTAGCATATTTCATTTGTCGTTTCAACTGAAATCAAATTTAATAAATAAAAAAACATTAATCGTGAGTGATTGCTCACCTTTCGAGGCTAGAGATGCACGAGAAGATGACACGGATACGCACACTGATACGGACACTGAAATATCCAAGCACGAATTTCAAAGCATGAGGAGATTGGCACGAATTCGACGGTCAAGCTGATAGATACGAAATAGAATAAATCAAATCAGAACTGGATTGATGCAATTAAAATTAGTATCGGCGAATTTATATAAATATAAATGCATATAAATCATGTTTTAAATTCAAATATATTTATCTTGAAAGTACACTTATTTCAAATTCTATTATTCAAAATAAAACACATATTATAATATTAACGTTTATACTCTGCTATATAAAAAAAATAAAAAAATAAAAATCCAAATCATCAAAAATAACAAACACATTCATATTATTTATAATAAATACATATGCGTCCCAATGACAGCATGTATCAAACCTATAAATTTCCTACCCATGAACAATTTCTAACAGCTCTGTAATATACATCTTTCACAATATTAGGTATCTTTAAGGTGTTATCCAAATATATTGTGTAAGACATCCATAGTTCACTGAACAATGGTAATGTGGAGGCTGCACGTTCATAAAGAATCTGGACGCATGCAGGGTCGCCAGAAGACTCCTCGAATTTTATGTAACTGTATATAACTATCAATTCAAAATAATAATAATAATAATAATAATAATAATAAATAATAAAAAAAAAACTAGGTTATACATAACTTATATAAATTTGTACCTATAAACACGCATGATGTATACTTACATAAACAAAATATATATATCGCCTTTAGAATCAAAATATAAATGAGCCTACTTACAGGCTACGCATATAAAAGTATATATAACCCTTTTTCTTTCCCCTTATGAAACTGACAATTTTAAGACTTTATAATATAACCAATATCAAAACAAAAGAAAAAATTCCCAATAAAACCTTTTATATAACATCTTGAAAAGTCAAAACATATTTAATAAATCAAAGTCTCAAAAATGTATGTTTTAAAACCAACATTCCTCCTTTCTTTATCTTAGATATGCTGATACACTTCAATATATGTGCGATCAAAAAATAATATATATGCTACTATATTCAAAACAAATAAGTATATACCGACCGCACTTACATTTATAACCCATGCCTAATAATATATGTATAATCATGCAATTATATACAACCCAGAGCAAAGAAAATAAAAGCATCGTACCGAATGCGTGCATGAGTTCGGCACTAAATCAGGGAATGGAAGGCGAGCTGTTTGAGTCGGGCTTGTGAGGCGGATATATGTTGGAGGCCGAGTGGGTGCGGCGGTCATGCAAGCATGAAAGAAGGGAGAGGTGCAAAGTGAGAACCCGTGTTCGAGGTGGAAGGGAGGATGGAGGGACTAGCATGGTTTTGGCATTAGGCGAGTGGAATATAACGGTGGGAGGCCGGTGATGAAACTGCGGGGTTGGTCATTGCTTGGGTTTGGTGATGCTCACGGTGGTCACGGCCGAGGTGGAGGAAAGTTGGGTTGTGGGATGTTGCGAAAGGAGGAGTTGAGGTCGTGTGGACGAGAGCGGTAGCTGTGCGCGAGCTCGTGCGGCATCCATGGTGGTCGGTGAGTTGATGGGCTGGGTGGGAAAGAGCAGAGGGAGGCATGATGAAAATGGCTAGCAGCCAAAAAAATGTTCATGCTAAAGCAAGCATGAATGAGCAGAAGAGTGCAAACATATATAAGTTTTCATCATTGTTTTTTTTTTAGAACTGAAGTGAAACAAAGAGAAGTTGAGGAAAGGCAGGTGAAGTTGGAAGAAATGAATTAGAGTAGGCAAAAGTAACGTGACAGTTTCAAGCAATGAATGTATGACCGCTTGTACGTCTCTTCACATCATGTACAAATTTCAATGTCGTGAATATCAAAGGGTAAGAGCTGAATTCAGTAACCATATAAAGCAAACGGCTATTTGGTTGTTTAGGGACAACGAAAGGACACAAGGGACAAAAAGAACACGAACGGATACTTATACAGCGAACTGTTTCGCGAGTTCCGCCACGCATCGGAACCTACACACCAAAAATGAATATACAGTAGATATCAGCACAACGAAATGATCAAAACGGTATACAGATATCAGTGGTACGATTAAATTATAAAAATTCGAAATTTCTACTAGCGGAAAATGCGCAAAAATCGCAGAAAATTAAGATCGACGGAGCCAAAGATGTCCGAATTTGGAAAAACGACAAACTGACATCTTTCTCAGAAATGATTTAGAATTTTTCTATGTAAAAATATTTTGGTTTTGAAAACGTTTTATTTTCATCGCTTTTTAACTGATTAAATTGAAGTAAATTTACGCACGAAATAAACTTTCGTATTTTTGGACGAAAATTTACCGGTTGCTATGTTTAACTAGACGCATTCCAAATATAAAAATTTTATTTCAAAATTTTATCGTTTAAAATTTCATAAAATTTCAATTAGTAACGTTATTCAAACCGGTTAAATCTACGGCTCGTTACAGAAGAAAAAGTTAATGGGAAGAATTTGACCGGTCAAACAAAACATATATATTATATTTAAATTTCAGGTTTAAAATTAAACCGTCTTCAATTCAAATATTAAAATCTAGACATCGTATTGAGACGTGCCGTTAGGCATTTATAATGTTAAACCCCTATTTCAGACGCAATAGACAAGATTTTGAGTCCTAATTCGATCGTATGGAGAGGATAGTTTTTTGGACCCAGTTATTATATTAAATTTGAAATTTAATTTTCAGCGCGTTTACTTATCGTACAGCCAAACGATCGCTCCAAACAATACGAAAATTGAAATCCAATAATATTATATTATTACGGATCTAATAGAACTGGTTTCGTCGAAATCCGAGATTGTGCCTCGGAAGGCTATTTTTTAAATTCAATTTAAACTATAAAATTTTAAACGGAACAAATTACTTCCAAATTCAGTTTTAACTCATCTGTTATCTTTAGTATTACTATTATAAATTTTATATGCCCTTGAAATATTTTAACCAACTTAAAAACTCAAGATTTACCATTTAAACCATTCTCAAACTATTAACTTAAATAACTTAATTATCCAATAAACAGCGATATTTGAAATTCTAGTTAAAAACTAACTTTTAAATATTTAAAATTAATTATATATTTCATTCTCAAATATTTAGAAATTTCGGGTCGTCACATTCCTCCCCGCTTAAAAGAATCTCGTCCCTAAAATTGCTAGTTTAGAAGAATGATCCAATACCCATTTACTTTTCCAAAACCAAACAGTTTTATCAACTTGCCAAAACATATCTTTCATTAAAGACCTACTATTACTTCAACCAACTTCCCAAAACCTTCCATAGTTTCCAACAACATTATTTACTCCACTTATTCAAATTTAAATTTAAATCTAAATTTAAATTATCAAACTTTCTCAAAAAATTTCCAACTCTCTAAATTTTCGAATTTTTTTGCCAATGTCTCATTTGCGCGGCTAGCTCGGTACAACTACAAAATGCCTCTACGGACCCTTAGATTTCAAAAGAAAACATAAGCTAAGAGGCTTGAATAGAAAATCATCAAATTTCATACTGGAATTTAAATACATACCTTTGCTGAGCAAATTTCAATTTATCCTCTAATATCAAAAATCCCAAATTCACTTTTCTTATCCTTTAGTTCCAACTAAACAATTACTTTCAATATCCAATTTGAAAACGTTTTGTTGCTAATGATAATTTTTCTAAAAATTTTCAAAAATTTACTAACTCCCAAAATTTCGAATTTTTTTGGGAGAGTCTCCTTTGTACGGAGGAGCTTTTGCAATTTGACAAGAAATATTAATATATATACATCGACCCACACGGTCGGAAAAACAAAAACAGTTCATATTTCCTATTTTTATTGCGTAAGCGTACCTCTATTTAGCATTTTTAAGCAAGCGGCTTATTATTTAGCAATTAGCGCGACCAAAATCCTGCCAAACGGCCTTCAGGTACCTATAATTACTCAATTTAAACATATAAGCACTATATATAAGAAGTTTATAGCATTTCACTTATACTTAAATAGCTAAAACATGGATTTTATAACAATACATGTTATACACTTTCATAAGCACAGATGTAAGGTTTCGACACTTATTTCAATTGCTTTCAAACAACTCTTAACCCACACTATTCAATTTAAGTGATTTACAACTTACTTACTTGCATAAGATTCATTTTTAAACCAAACAAGCTCATATTCAATTCAACTGATTTCAAAATCAATTTTATTTCACTTCTATCAATACATAGAATTTTATTTAATCTCGTTTTCCTCAAACAATAATTTATTTCTATGCAATTCGACTATATTCATGTGAATAAATAATTACTTAAGCTTATAACCATTTTAAATTGATTCTAACTCAATTTATATTTAATTCCTTCCATTTTAATTCATTCACAACCATTTTATTAGCTCGACACATTCCATGCTTGTATACTACTAACCATTCTCAAATTAATTCGATCCAAGCTTTTATTTAATGGACTTCCATTCTTACTCGAAGTCGAGCTTCTAATTATTTTTAACTTAAGTTAATTTACTTCAATTTATTCCAACTTCAAACTTAAATTCACTTCTATTTAATTTGATTCTCATAAAATCAAATTCCATATAATTCAGTTAGCCCATCAATTTTAATTTTAATTTTAATTCACATTCTCAATTTATCAAAATAATATCCAAGCACATATTTAACTCATTTATACTCGATTGGATTTTTATTTGTAACTCAAATCATTCCTATTATAATCCAATTTCATTTTATTTTTACAACATCCCCACTTATTTTAATTCATTATCAATCCAAGTCGAATTCTATTTATAATTCGAGTTTGTTTCCAAACTTCATTATTAACTTACAATCCATTTTATTTAACCGAGTTAAATTTTATTAACATACTCTATCAAATAATTTATTAGCTAATTAGCTTACTTCCAAATTTTAAATCAATATTCTATTTTATGACAAAAATCACTTCATTTAATTTTCCTGAGTTCAATTTTTTTTATAATTCCAGTTTTCATTTTCTTTCATTTTCCAAAATTCCAACACTTTTATTTCGGCTAATTTATTCCCTTTTTACATTTTTATAAGCTACTCACTTATTAATATTCATACTTCTCCATCCATTTACAGTCAATCACATTCACATTTTACTTTTAACTAGGGATTATATGTTTATTTCAATGCTTTTCAATTCTTTTATAAGCTTCCGAAGCTTATTTATTCCAATTCAACACTTACTTAGTTTACGCTTATTTATTTAATTAAGAATTTTATTCCATTCAATATTATCTGTAACTCAACTGAATTTATTTCAATTCAATTTTATTTAACTTAACTTCAGTTAAATCTAGCTGCATACCATTCTTTTGAATTTTGTTAACCAAGGACTTAATTTCATTTAATACCATCCCACACAATTCACCTTAATTTCATTCCAATTCCTTTCAACTTACTTCAGATCCAATTCATTATTATTAACTTTGCTTAAATTAATTTAATTCTAATTAATTTTATTTCTCAATCCAAATTTAATTTTAATTTTTCCATTCCAATTACATTCAAGATTTACCAATTATTTCTTCCAATCATCCATTAAATTTTCCACGATTTAATTTTTCCAAATTAAATTTATTTAATTTTTTTACATTAAATTTTAATTCCAACATTCAAAGCTCATATTTTCCTTTCCTTATTTCAAACTCATCTCAACTTTGCAAGTTTGTAACTTACCTCATCGGGATTTTTTTTTCTCTAAATTCAAATAAGGATTCAAGATTTCAAACACCCGGCTTTTGGTTCAAATCATTTGAAATCACCATTATCTCAAAATCACACTTCTCGGATTTTTAAACCAATCCCGGTTTTCATCCCCAACAAATTTCCTTTGTAATTTCAAAAAAAAACTAGTTCTTCTGAACAAATCACTTTGGCAGCAATACGTCGCTTAAAAACTCGAAAGTGAACATCAATGATGCTGCAGTCATCACCGAAATTATTTTCCAGCGACTAAAACGAGTTCAATGCTATATCCCTTCCCAAAATTTATTTGAAACAATTTCCTTTCAGAAATACTTCTAAAACAATAATGCTATTATTTGTCTTCAAAGCGCTTTGAAAAACACTTCCAAAATCTCCGGGGTTTTAAATTTTCAATTTTGACTTAAATTAAATTTTAACTATAATTCATTTATATAATTTATGCTCATACAATTTTTCCTTTTGATTATACAAGTCATTCCAATTTTTATAACCTTATTTGTTTAAAATATTATCATCCAAACATCCAAGTTATATAACAATTTAAGAAAATATTTCTTTTATATCAAAATATATTTTGGGTAAAATTATTTCATTCACCCACCTTTAAAACAACATTGTGTCAAATTACCGTGTCAGGTGTTTATAAACACTTCTCGAATAGCGGCCAACATACCCGATCAGAATTCATATTTCACCCAACCAATAAGTCAGCATAATATTAAAACAATTTATATTCACAAACAAATACGCGCTCATATCTATTAATACACTCAAACTCATTCTAGAGTACTACGGACTCTATTTTCAATGAGTAATTCCCACCAGATCCAAGGTTATCACCAACCTAAGGTCTGATACCAACTGTAATGACCCGTAAACCCATACCCCTTGAGTCGACACTATTTTCCATCACTCAACTCAAGGTGAACGAAAATACGAACCATTTGGGTTAAAGAAGAAGAGGTAGAAGAAGAAAATAGGAAACAATATCAGAATCTACCATCGCAGTGGAATAAAGTATAATAGATAATAAATGATCTCTACACAAAAACATATATATCTGTTATACATTACATCATCAGAGTACAACATCAGAGTTCAATACAAACAACAACGCAACTCAGGACGGTTATAATATCTCGTCCTTCCAAAACCGAATACACAGTGGAATATTTCATATAAGTACGGAAGTATGTATCACCATCTAGCTCCACAGCATCATTTCCTGTAATCTATAATACTCGGTCTGACCCGAGCATTATAGTTAAATAACACCCGAGTCGGTCTGGAACACCAGCATGAGAAAATCACACTCAATTTGATTATTAAACTTTCAAAAACCTTTGAAAACAAAAGCATCTCGTAAGACCACTTCACAAATAAACATGTCGGGTTTTTACCTTACGATAGCCAAAACACTTTTTATCAAAATTCTCTGATATTATAATAGTGTCTATAGAAAGTAAAATAGAATCTAGCTGAAATGCTTTCATCTCACGTTTCAGAAATAGTTGGGCACAATCAAAACCATACAGCCGCGTAGGGAGAATGGATTTCCAACTAATGACTATGCACTGGGGTAGCACCTGTCACAGTACATGGCCTAGATCACCGTACCGATGATTACTTCCAATCCCCTGCAATACAAGACCGGGACTACCCCTTACTGGATAATCTCGAGTAAGATCACCCACGGTTGGGATCAGCAACCGCACCACTAAGCCGAATAAAAAGGGACATCTAGACAGGGATGACCTCACCCTAATGGGAGCTACCCACCTAGCCTTGCTGCATAACCCCTGATTTTCAGTCATTCGTGGTTGATGAGGCTCGAGGCTAAGCGTTGCCCTTTTAGATCGTTTCACTTAGAATGCCAATCATTCACTTGACGATGTTCCGAAAGCATTCATCCATACAAGTCCATCCCGGGTTCAAACGGAACCGAAGGCACTACTCCACTACATCCATTTTGGAATCAACTTGTGACGCCCCACCTCTATACCCACGCTAGACAAGGACACTACGGTGTAATGCCGTCAACTAGCGGGGAGAAAAAGGTTGTTGAGGAGCGACCATCCGTGTAATTGCTTTATGCGAGCACCGATATGTTAGATAGTACAACATGCATTTGGTTTCAAGAGGGAATCTAACACATCGATACAAACTCAAAGCTACTACACGGTGGTTATATATATTCTTCGGAAACAAATATAGAAATAAACATAACACAAATCAGTCACAGACATCCATATCACCGAGGCGGAAATAGATATGAATATATAACACATGAAAGTGTACGTCAGAGTAGTGGTCAGACAAGATCCACAATGTCACAAAAGAATAGCTACAAGTGCTATACAAAAAAATATGGTTACATTAATGAGTCTATATCTCATATGTATATAACAAAAGATACTAATATAAGTAGCTAGCCAAAAGTCAGGGTGATAATCCTAGGTGTGAAGTCAAGCAGAAGCACCTGTAGCATATCGGTCTGACCTGAGTATTATTTAATAATAAAATAATAAATGGATCAGTCTAGCTATAAATATCAGATAAAATGATATAGGATAAGAGATATGACATAAACATATGATAACCACAAAGCCATATTGTGATAAGTATGTAATTGAAAATCAATAAAAGATTAATCAATATCACCAGAATCTTCTCAAAGATCAAAAAGGAATGTCATACTCCTTATTTACCAAATCACCAAACTATAAATATTGACAATAATATCAATGCCAATCACAAAAGTTAATGACACACAAATTCACCAATACACAAAAATTGATAACACATATCAATGAAAATCACGAAAATTGGTGAAACACAAAAATTCCAGAAATCATCAATGGAAATCCAGAAATCACAAAAAAGGGGAGGCCTATCACAAAACGGGAGCATGAAAACTCACCAACATGTGTATCACAAAATGGAACGCTATTCCATGGTAGTTAATCATTAATTTTGAGCCGAAGCTCCATAAAACGGATCGAAGACCATGGGTCACTACCCCACTAATTTGAGCCGAAGCTCCACAGAAACGGGGTTTAGTCTCCCTCGTAGACAAAGAGACATCGCACATTTGCTAGTCTAAATCACAAAAATGATCATCGACGATCATCAAGAAGTGTCGATTACAGTAAGCTAGTAAATATAAGAGCTTAGCTTCATGTCCCATAACCACTAGCTTAACTTAAATATTTACGAACAAATTGTAGATTTCCACTAGAAAATTATCATAAAAGATTCAATCGAACAAGTCCAAGAATTAACCAACGAAGTAAACGCAAGCGTTTCATACCACTTGTTTTACGAAGCCGTTTAATTAGATTTCTCGCACGAGTGAAATTGTTATATTTTTAAAATGACGAATCTCAACAATGATCGTAGAAACGATCAATCACAAAAATTCACATACGAAGACGTTAATAAAATCCAAAAAATACGATTCCAAATTCATCAAAGTTGAGAAATAGCATGTGACTCAACACGGTGCGACCTAACAGCTGAGCGACCTAAGTTGTAGCGGCATAAGTGCAGGCCGAACGACCTAACACATGCACGACCTAACGTGCATACGACCTAAGGAAATGCGGCCAAGGTAGAGCGACCTAAGGTAGAAGCGGCTTAGGGAAGTGGTGCGACCTAAACCACAAGGCGCGACCAAGCATAGTGCGACCCAAACAAGGCGCGACCTAGCAGTAGCGAGCTAACACGGAGCGACCAAGGGAGGTAAGCGACCTATAGGCATGCGCGACCTAAGGAGATGTGCAACCTAACATGCACGCGACCTAACACATGTCGCGAGCTAGCGGAGCGACCTAAAGCATGTCACAACTCAGTGGAGCGACCTAAGTAGGAAATCCGAGCGACCTAACAAAGCAGGCAAGCCGAGCGACCTAAAGGGGGACGACCTAACGACCTAAGACGTAAAGAGGGCCGAGCGACCTATGTTGTGAGCGACCTAGCCGGCACGTCCTAAAGCTGTACGACCTAAGCACGAACGACCTAATGCTGACCGAGCTAACTGCAGGCCGAAAATGCCTCATGTGCAGGCCGAGCGACCTAAGGGTTTGAACTGCAATAACTCACTCAAATTGCAACCGAGCGAGCACGGACGCTGGGGGATTATGCCCATGGGCTACTCGTTCGTATTGGCTCCTCGATGCATCACCAAAATCGTGTTCAAACATCAAAGATTAGATTTTTAAATATTTGAACCCAAAACACTAAAAATTGGGATTTTCACCAATTCAATCCAAACCAAAGGCAAATGCACATGAATAAGTGTTAGGAATTCATACCTAACAATCAAAAATAGTTGTAGACAAAGATGTGAGATAAAAATTCTCACCTTTACACAAAATTTATGAAGAAGCTTGAAAGCAAGGAAGAATCAATGGCTTCTCTTTGAATTTGGAGTTGGATGTTTGATTTGCAAATGAACTTGAGCTTGGAGTTTTAATTTCCCATTCCTTCCTCTTTTTTTGATGAAGCTTGAGTGTTAGGAAATGAAAGTAAAGTTATGAAGAGAAGGGGGTTGAGTTAGAACTAATAGTTTAGGCAAATGGGCTAAACCAAACCCAGAACCCAAAGTGAAAAAGTAACAAAATTCCACTAACTCCAAACATATCAAAGTTTACACTCAAAAAGATCGTAAACGGTGTTTTGAATTTAATGGAAGTGGTTCCGAGTCCTAACTCGACCGTATGCAAAAAGTGACTTTTCGGACTAAAATCTGACTAACGATAAAATATTTAAATAAAATATTTAAATATCAAATCGTAAAATATGTGGGTTGTTACACATCTCAAGATTAGTAGCGACTAGCCCTTGCACTTCACTGCTCCATCTTTGCATCCAAACTCGTCTTCCTCATGAAAACGTACAAACCGGATCGAAGTGGTTTTCGAGAAATTAATCCCGATCCCGGTCTCTTCGAAATGATCAGCGCATTGTCTAATATTGACAGTCGGCGATTTAACTATCAATTAAATTCACAACATCCATCAAACATAAATAATTTTTCCAAATTATTTATTAACCTCAAAATATCTCCACAAGATATATTTTCACTTTTCAACCCTTTCGAAAACAGTTTTCAAACCATTCTCTTCTTATGGGATAAATTTTCAAATAGTTATTTCCACTGAAAACACCAAGCACCGAAAACTTTAGATTTTTAAAATAATTTAAAAACACTTTATTATAAAATATGCTATAAAACATTTGAATTAAAAATTACTTTAATACTTTATTAAAAATATGTACTATATGAATATTTGAAAATGAGGTTAATTTATAAAATATAAAACAAGATTTTCTCTTTTTAAATCAAAATACGAAGTCGTCTTTAAATAATTACTACGATTATAGATTTGAAAAATACTTACTTTAGAATTTAAACATTTAGAAATAATAAATTTTCTAAAACATGCTTTGTAAAACAACATTAAAGCCTTTAACTTATATTTAAAAATTTACTTTGAAAACGTACTTGGCTACCTGGGGAAATACACTTCTCTTTCACATCCTTTAAAAATAAATCGCTATTTATTTTTAAACAAATTTACTCATTCCCTTAATAAACTCCCACCGTGAATTTATTCTTTCAAATATCCAGCTTTTCTTTTATTGTAACGACCCGAAATCTTGACAATATATTTTAATAAATATTTAATCTAATTTAAATGAAATACAAGCTTTTCAATTTTATAAAATGTTGGAAACTTGATCATTTAGCAGTTATATATGCTTTGTAATGGAAGTTTTGATTTGAAAACTCAAAATAAAATCTTTTAAAATGTTTATAATAGAATCTTTCTTATTGAATTGAATTAAAAGGTTCAATATTTTCATATTTGATAATATACATATGAATATCTCATCGTAGTCTTTAAATAATAGTGTTTAAAAATAGACAATCATATCAATATTAAACATGAACATTAAAACATAAGTATAAAAATGCAAAAATAAAATATAAATATAAAATTTAAGATGTAACTAAAAATATAAATATACAAACTTAAGTTATAACTAGAAATATAAAATATAAGTCATAAATTGAAATATAAAAATACAAGAATGTTATAAATCAAAGGTTTGAAAATTTAAATTACTAATAGAATAAAATTTAGAAATTATAACTATAATAATCATACATGAACAATACAAATAAAATAAAACTAATATACTAACAATGACTATAATAAGTTTACCCAAAATATATAAGATAAGTCAGCCTAAACATTTACCTATAAGATACATTTACACAATACAAATCTTTAACAAAAAAATTAAAACAAAGATGCTATGTAAATCAAGTATGCAGAGAAACAAAGAAACAAATTAAATATATGTAAAATTGGTATGCAAAAGAAGACAAGTATTCACTTCAAAAATAAAACCAATATCTTTGCACAAAATACAAATTTCAGAAACATTAATTATATGTTAACATAAATGAAAGCATATGCATTAATTAGCACAACTTTGTGTCCAAGAAAATCTTACAGCCGAAATTTCTATATCATTTCATTTTGCAGTGTATTAAATACAAGCAAATCAAAAGCATGGCAAAACAAGTAAAACTTATCCAGATATTACCTATTGTCCAAGTCCTTTCTACATATATATCCATCATATTATTGTGTTCGTTTATAAAACTTAACAAAAATTTAAAAGCAGACCTGAAAAGAAGATAAATAAACATCATCTGCTGTTTTCATTCATTCATCAGCAAAAATAAGAAAGTTTTCAAGGAATGAAACTTGCAGTTTTCTTCATCAACATCTTACTTTCTATTCAAAGATTTATCTGTGAGTAAACTTACAGTTTCTCTTTAAAAATTTAAGTTGGTAATTAGTTATAAACTTTGTGTATGCTGTATAATGTAAAATATATGGATCTGAGATGCTCTCTGGAAATTTTGTATATGATGCTCTTTAATATTTAAAGTTCTGGGCAAAGAATTAAAGAAAAATAAAACAGCTTCATATATAATATCTTAATCTTAGAATTTATATATAAAGTAGGTTGTTTAAAACTTTAATTGTAACCTGAAATGAATTTAAAGTATCATAGTAACTTATAAAACTGTTTATACAGGTTTAAGTAAGAAATAAATTAAAAGCTAAAATTCGAAAGTTTCAATTTGTGAATTTAATCACATATCTTGATTTCATACACAAAGTTGAGTTTTTTAACATAAGAATTATGATTTTTAAGTAAAGATAATAGGTGCAGTTTTAAAAAGGAGCCGAAATTGATTTTTGTCAATATCTGTTGATTTGATTTATTTTAATTGTTGAAATTTCTTATGAAGCAAGCTTGAAGATGAATTAACATAGGAAAAATGCCTAACAATTTTTCGAATGCATGGATTTTGAGGTTGAGATAAAAGTAGGGTTTTGTTCATATGTTTTTCGATGCTTTGTAAATTTTGGTTTTCATCGTCGTGCTTTGATCGAATGGCTAGTGGTTTTAGGTGAAGGCCGAGGAAGGTATGGCCATGGCGTTGGCGAAGGGGCTTTACCTCCAGTGATGGATGATGGCAGTACGTGGTGATTTTCGGTGGGGCGTTCGTGTCTCGAGTTCGAGCTACAGGCGACATTTTGTTTTCGACCCAATCGTGATAATTTAAGTTTTGATTTCAAATATTGAGTCGATTTGTGGTTTGTGGGTAGCGACAAGGGTTGCCGGAGGTGAGGAGAACCACCATGCACGTGCACGGTGGCTATCGATGTCTGGTTTGGTGACGAAGGTGGATGCGAGGCGACGCACGAGTGTTTTTAGGTTTGTCTTGAGGTGGAACGTGTACGCGCGTGAGTGTCGATGTTTCAGCAGTTTAAAATTTATAACTTAAGCTAAGATGATAAAAAAAAGAGAAAAAGAAAATGAAACAGGTAAAAGAAGAAGATGGGAAGGAAGAGTAAGCGCGGAGAAAGGTAGGGGAGAACGCGTGATTTCCTCAGGTAAAAACGGTGCCTGCCTCGGGTCTATTGTTTTTGCCTTAATACTTTAAGTATTCTGATTAACAAAGTTAATATTAATTAAATAAGTAAATGTTAGTTAATGCTAAGTTAAGATTTGATTAAAAGTTTATTAAAAGAAGGGTTTGTAAAAGAAGATGATTAATTGTAAAGTTTAAGGTAATTATAAATGTAAATTAATTTATGCTTGTAATTAAATTAATAACTTTAAATTGAATTTGTGTTAAAATCAATTTGACTTAAGAAATTTAGTTAATTACTTAAAGTTAATTAATAAACAGTAGTTAACTTAAGTGATTAATTAAGGGTTAAATGATAAATTAGTTGATAATAAATGATAAATTAATTAATGATAAATGATTAATTAATTGATAATAAATGATTAATAAATTGTTAATAAATGATTAATTAAATAATTTATGATAATTAAATAAGTAATTAACTTTTATTAATTAATAATTAAGTTATTAATTAATAATTAAGAATCAATTAATTAACTGAGTTATTAAGTAATAATCAATAAAATTTAATAAGTTAATTAATCAGCAATGAATAAAGCAGAATAAAGTAGTTTATTCTTAAGTAATTAATTATGTTAAGTAAACCAAACTGTTTTGATATGAACTGATGATTCTTGTTGATTGACACAAATATATGTTCGATGATATTCTGTGATATGTTGTGATATATTCTGGATATATCTGTGATGACTATATATGATTTATCTGTAATATCTGTTCTGTAAGTACTTAATATTGAATTAAACTGTTAAGAATAAATAGACAACTTGGCCTTTAAAATGGCGTTTGGATTCCGATGAGACCGGGATCAGGTATCAATTTGATATTCCCAAAACCACATCGATCCAAATTAAACGATAGGTCGTGACATATTGGAGATCGAGATGGTATTTCAGAATGCAAGGGTTATCGTCGTTAACTATGAGGGTGATTCCAAAACGAGTGTAACGAGATAATACCTTCGGTTTCGTTCGAACCCAAAACGAACTTGTATGGATTGATGCTTTCAGCACATCGTCAGGCGGACGATGAGCATTCTAAGAAATATGTTCTATAAAGGTAATCGCGGCCTCAAGCCTCATCAATCGGGAATGGCTAAAACAGGGGAGATGCAGCAAGGTTAGGTGGGTCATGTCCAAGCAGGATAAGGTAAACCCTTGTCTAGATATCCCTTTATTTCGGCTGTGTGGGCAGTTGTTGGCCACAACTGCGGGGTTATCTTGTTTGGGACAGTTCAGTAAGGAATGGTCCCGGCCTTGTGTTGTAGGGGGTCGGGAGAGATCCTCGGTACGATGATCTAGGCTCCGTACTGTGACGGACGGTACCCCAGTAGCCTGCTGTCATGACCCGATTCTTCGACTTTCGAAAATCGACATCACTACGTCCACTGTATCAAATGCCGAGCAATCGAATGCCGGAAAACCGAACCATGAGGGTTAAAAACAAGAGGTAGAAGAAAAACATAGAAGAAGTAAGAAAATAGAACAGAAACAATATTAGAATCTCACATATCGCAGCGGAATAACATATAATAGATAAATGAATATCTTTAAAACAAAGAACTATCTCAGTTATCACATTACATCACATCATCATCAGAGTATACAACAACAATATACAACACAACTGGACAATGGACAGTTATACAACATGTCCTAACAAGTGAATTGGCAGCGGAAAGATAATATCATATACAAGTAATACGCCTCACCATTCAGCTCGCCACTTGAGCTCCATAGCACTTCTGACTCCAAAATGACCTTATAACCTGACTCTAGACTGCCCGTGTGGAAAATTATGGGCACCCAGAGTTTAGGAAGAGAAAAATAAACACCAGGTCAGTCATGGGACTGGTGTGAGAACTTAAAACAGTTATTTATCTTTTAAAACGACAACAACAAACAAGGGAAGTGAAAAATTGTAACGACCCGGAAATTTCGATCCCGAAAATTCCAGATAGTTAGTGAAAAGAAGAAAAGAGAAAGAAGCAGAAACAGAAGCCAGTCACAGAAAACCTCACATTCGCAACGGATCAAAATATAATATCACATAATAAAGGTTTACAAAAGGAACTGTATCAGTACATTTACATTTTTATATATCAGAGTTACAACATTTACACAACACGGGACCATTCTAAATCAACATGTCCTACATATACAACTATATATCACAGCGGGTACGCTCCATACATTCCAGTCATCCAGCTCGCCTCTTGAGCTCCAGAACGTCCTTACCTGAAAATTTGCAATACTCGGTCTGACCCGAGCATTACATCAAAGTAACACCCGGGTCAGGCTGGAAACCAGCGTGAGTAAATCTATGGAATACAAAAGTACTACTATCACAATACCCGGGTTACTCATATCAATATACAACTTCACAAGTTGTTATAGACATTACTTTTTCCACACATCAATTTCTATGTACCAAAACTTAGATTAAATGGCCCAATTCACTTAAATTATTCCATTACAGCTTACTGATTCCATATATCAATTTATAAAGAATCGAAGTGGTTTCGGGTATTTACTAATACCCGACTCCGGTCTCTTCGAATCCAATGCAATCTTAACCCAAGTTACTCAAGTGATTAGCTTCAAATACTGGATGTCACTTTTACACGGCAATAACACATATAAACATCACCCATTTATCATTGATATAACCAATATCAATAGAATGTCACAACATCATCCAATAGGTATCATTCAATTTAGATATTCAAAGATAATCATCCATAAGCAAGCATTATCAATTCATATCATAATTAATCATCTAATCCTGCTTAATTAACCATTAATTAATTACAATCATTTAATTAATTCATCGCTCCTTGATTACCTTATCAATCAATCAATCAATCTCTAATCATAGATTAATTATCCTTTAATTATCAATTAATAAACCACAATTATTAATTAATCTCCTTTAATACAAGTAATCAATCCTTAATTACTTTAATTCAATTAATTATCCTCTAATTAACTGATAGATTAACCATCAACTATTGATTAATAACCTTAATTACAATTTAATTAATCCTTAATCACAGTTGATTAAACAGTTAATCAACCTTTAATTTATATTGATAAATCCTTAATCACCTTTGACTAATCATCCCTTACTTACATAAGAAAATTAACTCTTAATTAATTACATAAATTAACTAACATTTACCCATCACATTAATCACAATGATCCTTAAATAATTATTCAATTAATTACCTTATAACCACTTACATTTATTAATTATTCCTCAATTAAAAATTAACAAATCCTTAATTAATTCCTTTAATTAATCAATTCTTTAACTAATTTCACTAAGCAATTAATATTTACTTACTTCCCTTAAGTAATTTATCCTTAATTACTTCCATCAAGTAATTATTTCATTTATTAATTTATCCTTAATTAGTTAACCTTGATCATTAATTTCATTAACCTTTAATTACCACATAGATAAATTAACCTTAACCATTCATATTAATTACCCTTTTAACTAATCTCCTTATTAATGGTCCCCTAATCATTTCCAGTAATTAATTCTTTTAATTAATTACATCAAATAATCTTTAAATTAATTCCATCATTAATTAATCTCAATTAATCTCATTAAGTGATTATTCAATAATCACTTTACTAAGTAATTATACTTTGTAAATTACATTAAGTAATTATCTTAGTTACTTTCCTTCAATTTCTTTATTAATTTAATTAATCATTACTTATCCAAAAATCCTAATTAATTTTTAACATAACCCATTTACCTAAATCAATTTCTTAATTATGATTAACACATAAATTTAAAACATTTTACCTTATAATAAACTACTTAATTTTTATTTTCAACTTAACTTAATAAATTTTTAAGCTAAGCAAAATATACACTATTCTTAAAATCAAGCATTTAAAACACAAAATTATAAAGAAAATTTAATTTATGTTTTAAAATCTTTAAAACTTGTTTTTACAAAAAAAACTCTAAACTGTTATATATATACACTTCGGCCCAGCCCAACGCATATTCAAGTCCAAACCCGAGTGTCTCCCCTTCAATTAGAACAAGTTTGAACTTGAACCTGGAAACCATTACACGCGCAAAAATTCGAAACCCAGCTTGAGCCATTTTGCATCTTCCCCGAGCCCTTACCCCAGTTCAACAACATCCCCAAACAAACAAGGCCTACACCAGCAGTGCACCGTGCACATGCACGGAGCTTCGACCACCTACGGTCATCTCTCCGATCACAAACAAACGACAACCAACCCTACTTACACGATCATCCACTTAGAATAATGATTCCAGTCTCGAATCAAAAAAACTGAATCCAACCTCCCAAAGCTGGAACAACCATCATCAGAAAACACTTACTGTCGACGATCTAGACCCTGAGTAACCTCGCCGATCACGCCATAAAGACGTCTCGATTTCCAGCGACATTTTTCCCTAGCACGGTGGCTCCCAGTGATTGATCATCGTCGCGCTAAGCACTTAATCCCATCGTCCAAAATCACTTCACAAAACCCTAAATCTCCTTCCCCTGACAATTTCGGCCATCAGAAAAACTCACCATTATTTTTCCTGAAAACATCCTGCCACAAGCTAACTCCGATCATAAATTCGACTCAGGTTATCTCGCCTTCGCCGTGAATTGGTAATGAACCCCAAAACCTCCAATTCCGATTATCTCAGAAGATACAAATCAAAAAAAAAGATTTTTCTCCCAAAAATCGAGTTTTTGTATATGTATTTAGTTTATGAATCTGAATTTATAAATTTAGATGTTTGAGCTTCCTCCTATCTTGATCTTGCTCTGTTCTTTTTAAGCTTCAAATGAGATTTAATTTTTTATTTAACTTAAATAAATTTTTAAAACTTAATCTAGAATCAAACAATCAAATCTTGTTTAAAACCTAAGTTCTAACAGCTAATGGATCTAGAGGTATAAATTTTTTTTATCAATTGCCTGGAAACTAAAATCAGAAAACATGGGTACACAACATGCACTCCATCAATACATTCATACACATACAGAACTTATCCATATATATTCACATAAAACATATACACTCCATAATTTAGCATGCAACCAGACTATTTAAATATTTAAGCTTTTTAAAGAAAAGAGTTACTCACCTTTGTAAATGCAGAGAGTAGAAAAAACTGGAATTCCTGAAACTTTGCAATAGTTTTTGGATTCCTGAAGCCTGAATTACTTTTCTAGAAACTTTGATTACTTAGATGTTGAAGATATATAAACTGAAAAGCTTGATGATCTGAAGCTAGTTGTTGTTTGAGGAAAGGTTCAAGTTTAAACAGAACTGAAATCTTGGTTACAGATCCTACCTCTTTTCCAATTTATGGTTTGCATTTTACTTTGTTAAGTTTGAATCTAAAGAAAAGGGAATAGAAGAAATGGTGATGTAAATTTAAAACTTTGTTTTAATTTTTAATTATTACTTTTGAAAATAAGACACTTGTCCTTTATTATGCTTAATTTATTTACACTTGTTATTAAAGTGGGTTATAAGCTAACATATGTATTTTGCATCTATTTATTTAAAAATGCTTTTATAATATTTTTGTAGTTAATATACTAATTAATAAAACATTTTCTAAATCTATATAAATAAAATCCCCTTTTGAGGAAAATAATATAAAACAAATTATAATAAAAAAATCATATATAATATACCTTAAATCCAAAACATATATATCCAAGATATATCCTTCTTTTGAAATTCCAAATTCAAGTCCAATTTAAAAATAAATTTTGATAAATATATATATAATTTAAACAAACACAAATTCACTTTGTAAATAATAATAAATTTTATATTTATCATGAGTTCATGTATCTCCTTAAATATGTATTATATTTATATTTGTATTTGCTACTATGTTTATTTTCAAGTATATAAAAGAAAAGAGTTTTAGATCTTTTATTTAAGTCTCATCTTATATACTTACAACCCGATTCTAGATATAGATATAAAATTTTCAAAGATTTATTTAAAGTTGAATTTTATACTTTTAATACTAAAATAGGTATCTAAATGTATATATTTATTATCAGGTATATTTGTTCAGTTAATAAATTAGTGTTTTATAAATTTGATCCTGCTAATTCAAATTAACAGTTATCCAAAAATCCGGGTTATCACATTCCTCCCCCCTTTTGAATCTTTTCGTCCTCGAAAAGAAACGAAGCCAGAAAATGCTTATTTTTAGAAAAATTATTCTTTGAAACACTTTTAAAATCTACATAATATTATAAAATGGTTTTATAAAAATACTTTTTATAACTCGATGTTTCAATAAGTCCATCCTCGTTCTCACAGAAATTCAGTCATACGTTGATCGGGCGTATGGCTGAAAATCTACAAGTGCTTGGCAGACTCGTTTTCAACATCCAGTGAAAATATTTTGAAATAATTTTATTGAAAACATTGAAAACATTTTTGAAAATAGAGGAATATTTTTGGTGAGAATGCTCTGGAAATCATCACCCCCATCCATGGTCACAGTTACATCCAGGATTACGTTGTCGTCGCGGCAAAAGTCCATGTAACTGCAGGCTCTCCGCGGCCTCTCGGTTACGCCATGGAACCCACACAACAGATCACATTTACATCCAGGGTTACGTTGTCATCGCAGCAAAAGTCCATGTAACCGCAGGCTCTCAGCGGCCTCTGATTTTCGCTGTCAAAATAAAACTTCTCCACTCCTATAGAGGTCGCAGTCTACCGATATAAAATCCAACGCAGACTGTTGGCTCTCAGCGGCACACACGACTTTCGCTATGTTATACCATAGATCGCAGTTGCATCCTGGGTTACGTTGCCGTCGCAGCAAAAGTCCATGTAACTGTTGGCTCTCAGCGGCACACACGACTATCGCTATGGTATACTCTACTCATAATCCTCAGGAACTAGTTTTGTCCGGACTCCTCACAAGATCAACTTTAGAACCCCCCTTGGGGCTCAAGGCAGCACCACCCGGTGGTACTCCTGAGAAGTTCATTTCAAGGAAGCGCCTTTTCCCCCAGAGCCATCATCAAAACATTTTATAATATACATATATAGTATCTTTAAATCATACACCTAGTATGATCTCATACAAAGCTCCTTCACACAAAATCGATTATTCCAAAATCGATAATTCTCAAACTAGGCTTTCCAAATCCAATATTGATTTTACCCAAAAATCAAAAGCCTTTCCAAATCCATAGGTTCCCAAAACCTTTTTCCAAAATCCTCGTAAGATCCTTTGTACATGTATATGTACAGATATATATAATTTTCAAAACTTTGGATCATTTCAAACTTGTATAAACTCCTTTTACACTTCAAACATTTCAAAAAAAACCTTTTCTTCTGGCAAAAGATTCATCGAGGGGAGTTTCACTTTATAAAACAAAGATACTTAACTTTGTTTACTCAAAATCAAATATTCAAATTTGATTATTTTTTCAAAATTATTTCCACCCAAATCCGTACGATGTACACATATCATCCGTACGTTATACCAATCTGATCGCTCACTCGATCACACAATTTTACTTCCAAACTAGTATCGTCCACCCGACTTCCTAGTGCGGACACAGATCTGGTTTCTTGATCAGAAACTGTCATTCTCCTTGCATAGCCTGACTATGATAGAGAATACCCAGAACCAATCAACAATCCAAATCCAGGTTCGCCATCGAAAGTTGAGTGAAAAAAATCCCACTTGGATTGATATAACTATCCCAAAATATGTGCTCGAATCGGGATCACATTACTATGCGAATAGAATAACATATGTACACCCTACGTATTTATCTTTATTGGTTATTAGCCAAATCAATTCCATTACTATTCACATTCACATTAATTTTCATTCACTTACTCACAATTGCTTCAATCCATTTGGATTATCACCTCTATTCTTATCTTGATTGGGTATTCAACCAATAACAGTTTGAACTTCGACCAGTTTATTTAGAAAATAGCTTGAAAAATTTATATATAGATAAGTAGTTGGAAAAATAATAATAATTACTAGTTTGTAAAATAGGTGTAAAATAGTTAGAAAATAGTTGAAATAATTATAGAAATTTTAGATAATTGCAAAATAATAGTAAGATAGTAATTAGTTTTGTACAATAGTTGAAATATAGTAATTAGATTATAAAATAGTTGGAAAATTGCTAAACAGTTTCAAAAATAATTGTAAAACAAGTATAAGATAGTTTGGTTTTTAAAAGAAAGGTTGTATATATAATAAATAGCTTTGAAAATAGGTTTATAATAAAACAATTTATATTAAAAATAGTCCAGAGTCAAAACTGCTCACTTCCCAATTTCCATTCTTATCAATTCAAAATAAATTTCCACTTCAATTTAAATTGACCCAACTCCAATTTAAATAACTTCAATTTTCATTGAAATTGATTCATCCCAATTCAAGTTGAATTAACCTCAGTTCTTTCCAAATTTAACTTTATTCAACCTTGATCTTAAATTCCACTAATTCAAATAAATTTCAATTGAACTAGTTTCAAATTTCAATTCATTTCAACTCCTGTTTGAAATAATTCCAATTTCATATTCCATTTCCAAATCAAGTTAAATTATTCTTGATTTCCTCCCAAATTCAATTCAAATTCCATTTGAATTTAAAACTATTCAACATTAATTATAATTCCAAATTATTCCAATAAATTTGGACTAATTTCAAATTGAATCCACTTCAATTTCAAATCGTTACAAATTAATCCAATTCAAATTTTCTTTTTGAATCTTATATTCATACATCTTCAATCACACTTTCAATTACTTCAAATCAAGTTCAATTTGAACTATTTTAAATTTCAAACTTAAATCATCTCTCATTCATTTAAACAATTCCAATTCACAACTTAAAGATTTTTAATAACAATAGGATGATATTATCTAATTTATTTTAAAACATCCATTCATTTTAAATTTCTAGATCTCAAACCCAATTTGAGACCACTCAAACTCTCAATTACAATCAACCATTTAACTCTCCAAGTTAAATCTTAATTTCATCTTGAAATTTCCAAATCAGGTTGATCACTCAAATTTATTTAACTTCACATTAATAATCTTTCCTCTTATAAGTTCAAAAATTTATCACTTTTGGGTATCATATCTCATTCCCAATTTAAAACTCAATATTTAGAGTTCATCTCAAACCATCTTTGATATTATGTATATCTCTCATATATACATATTTATTCATTGGCCCTCCAAGCCAAAATTTAAAAATTTAAACCACCCTTGGTTTTAATTCAAACAAATACTTCTAAGGTTTACAAACAACTTCTTATTCTAAAATTACATTCAAAATAGTTTGAATAATATTATTTCCTTTACATTTCGAAAACAATTTCAAATGTTTAAATTTAGAATTCAGAATTTCATAACTTTAAATCTACTTCTATTTCCATCCTTTCTAATTTACAAGTTATTCTCATCAAATGGTTATTTCCTTAAAACATTTTATTGTTTAAAACAATCATCCCATTATTAAACACAATAACCATTTAATTTCCTGGTTTGAAACCAGTTCTGATTCGTCTTATTATGAAATCCTTCCTTAACTTTAAGATTTTAATTTAAGTTTGAATCCATTTCAAACTTATGCTTATTTAATTTCAATTTGGTTGTATTATATTACTTCTTAATTCTTACTATTACTTTTAATTTAATTAATACTACAACCAATTTCCTTAATATAATAGATAATCTATTTCTTATATAAGATTCATTTACTTTTGAAATCATTTAAAAACCTTTATATAAGAAAATAACAAGTACGCTCTCATATATATATATATATATATATATATATATATATATATATATATATATATATATATTCACTCAACTCATTCTAGGGTACCACTTACCCTATCCTTAATAAGTAATCCCACCAAAGCCAAGGTCCTCGCTTAACCTTCAGCTCTGTTACCAAATGTAACGACCCGAAAATTTCGATCCCGAAAATTCCAGATAGTTAGTGAAAAGAAGAAAAGAGAAAGAAGCAGAAACAGAAGCCAGTCACAGAAAACCTCACATTCGCAGCGGATCAAAATATAATATCACATAATAACGGTTTACAAAAGGAACTATATCAGTACATTTACATTTTTATATATCAGAGTTACAACATTTACACAACACAGGACCATTCTAAATCAACATGTTCTAGATATACTACTATATATCACAGCGGGTACGCTCCATACGTTCCAGTCATCCAGCTCGCCTCTTGAGCTCCAGAACGTCCTTATCTGAAAATTTGCAATACTCGGTCTGACCCGAGCATTACATCAAAGTAAACCCGGGTCAGGATGGAAACCAGCGTGAGTAAATCTATGGAATACAAAAGTACTACTATCACAATACCCGGGTTACTCATATCAATATACAACTTCACCAGTTGTTATAGACATTACTTTTTCCACACATCAATTTCTATGTACCAAAACTTAGATTAAATGGCCCAATTCACTTAAATTATTCGATTACAGCTTATTGATTCCATATATCAATTTATAAAGAATCGAAGTGGTTTCGGGTATTTACTAATACCCGACTCCGGTCTCTTCGAATCCAATGCAATCTTAACCCAAGTTACTCAAGTGATTAGCTTCAAATACTAGATGTCACTTTTACACGGCAATAACACATATAAACATCACCCATTTATCATTGATATAACCAATATCAATAGAATGTCACAACATCATCCAATAGGTATCGTTCAATTTAGATATTCAAAGATAATCATCCATAAGCAAGCATTATCAATTCATATCATAATTAATCATCTAATCCTGCTTAATTAACCATTAATTAATTACAATCATTTAATTAATTCATCGCTCCTTGATTACCTTATCAATCAATCAATTAATCTCTAATCATAGATTAATTATCCTTTAATTATCAATTAATAAACCACAATTATTAATTAATCTCCTTTAATATAAGTAATCAATCCTTAATTACTTTAATTCAATTAATTATCCTCTAATTAACTGATAGATTAACCATCAACTATTGATTAATAACCTTAATTACAATTTAATTAATCCTTAATCACAGTTGATTAAACAATTAATCAACCTTTAATTTATATTGATAAATCCTTAATCACCTTTGACTAATCATCCCTTACTTACATAAGAAAATTAACTCTTAATTAATTACATAAATTAATTAACATTTACCCATCACATTAATCACAATGATCCTTAAATAATTATTCAATTAATTACCTTATAACCACTTACATTGATTAATTATTCCTCAATTAACCAAACTCATAAATTAACAAATCCTTAATTCATTCCTTTAATTAATCAATTCTTTAATTAATTTCACTAAGCAATTAATATTTACTTACTTACCTTAAGTAATTTATCCTTAATTACTTCCATCAAGTATATTTCATTTATTAATTTATCCTTAATTAGTTAACCTTGATCATTAATTTCATTAACCTTTAATTACCACATAGATAAATTAACCTTAACCATTCATATTAATTACCCTTTCAACTAATCTCCTTATTAATGGCCCCCTAATCATTTCCAGTAATTAATTCTTTTAATTAATTATATCAAATAATATTTAAATTAATTCCATCATTAATTAATCTCATTAAGTGATTATTCAATAATCACTTTACTAAGTAATTATACTTTATAAATTACATTAAGTAATTATCTTAGTTACTTTCCTTCAATTTCTTTATTAATTTAATTAATCATTAGTTATCCAAAAATCCTAATTAATTTTTAACATAACCCATTTACCTAAATCAATTTCTTAATTATGATTAACACATAAATTTAAAACATTTTACCTTATAATAAACTACTTAATTTTTATTTTCAACTTAACTTAATAAATTTTTAAGCTAAGCAAAATATACACTATTCTTAAAATCAAGCATTTAAAACACAAAATTATAAAGAAAATTTAATTTATGTTTTAAAATCTTTAAAACTTGTTTTTACAAAAAAACTCTAAACTGTTATATATATACACTTCGACCAAGCCCAACGCATATTCAAGTCCAAACCCGAGTGTCTCCCCTTCAATTAGAACAAGTTTGAACTTGAACCTGGAAACCATTACACGCGCAAAAATTCGAAACCCAGCTCGAGCCATTCTGCATCTTCCCCGAGCCCTTACCCCTGTTCAACAACATCCCCAAATAAACAAGGCCTACACCAGCAGTGCACCGTGCACATGCACGGAGCTTCGACCACCTACGGTCATCTCTCTGATCACAGACAAACGACAACCAACCCTACTTACACGATCATCCACACAGAATGATGATTCCAGTCTCGAATCAAAAAAATTGAATCCAACCTCCCAAAGCTGGAACAACCATCATCAGAAAACACTTACTGTCGACGATCTAGACCCCGAGTAACCTCACTGATCACGCCATAAAAACGTCTCGACTTCCAGCGACATTTTTCCCTAGCGCGGTTGCTTCCAGTGATTGATCATCGTCGCGCTAAGCTCTTAATCCCATCATCCAAAATCGCTTCACAAAACCCTAAATCTCCTTCCCATGACAATTTCGTCCATCAGAAAAACTCACCATTATTTTTCCTGAAAACATCCTGCCACAAGCTAACTCCGATCATAAATTCGACTCAGGTTATCTCGCCATTCGCCGTGAATTGGTAATAAACCCCAAAGCCACCAATTCCGATTATCTCAGAAGATACAAATAAAAAAAATAAGATTTTACTCCCAAAAATCGAGTTTTTGTATAGGTATTCAGTTTATGAATCTGAATTTATAAATTTAGATGTTTGAGCTTCCTCCTATCTTAATCTTGCTCTGTTCTTTTTAAGTTTCAAGTGAGATTTAAATTTTTATTTAACTTAAATAAATTTTTAAAACTTAATCTAGAATCAAACAATCAAATCTTGTTTAAAACCTAAGTTCTAACAGCTAATGGATCTAGAGGTATAAATTTTTTTTATCAATTGCCTGGAAACTAAAATCAGAAAACATGGGTACACAACATGCACTCCATCAATACATTCATACACATACAGAACTTATCCATATATATTCACATAAAACATATACACTCCATAATTTAGCATGTAACCAGACTATTTAAATATTTAAGCTTTTTAAAGAAAAGAGTTACTCACCTTTGTAAATGCAGAGAGTAAAAAAAACTGGAATTCCTGAAACTTTGCAATAGTTTTTGGATTCCTAAAGCCTGAATTACTTTTCTGGAAACTTTGATTACTTAGATGTTGAAGAGATATAAACTGAAAAGCTTGATGATCTGAAGCTGGTTGTTGTTTGAGGAAAGGTTCAAGTTTAAACAGAACTGAAATCTTGGTTACAGATCCTACCTCTTTTCTAATTTATGGTTTGCATTTTACTTTGTTAAGTTTGAATCTAAAGAAAAGAGAATAGAAGAAATGGTGATGTAAATTTAAAACTTTGTTTTAATTTTTAATTATTACTTTTGAAAATAAGATACAATTGACACTTGTCCTTTATTATGCTTAATTTATTTACACTTGTTATTAAAGAGGGTTATAAGCTAACATATGTATTTTGCATCTATTTATTTAAAAATGCTTTTATAATATTTTTGTAGCTAATCTACTAATTAATAAAACATTTTCTAAATCTATATAAATAAAATCCCCTTTTGAGGAAAATAATATAAAACAAATTATAATAAAAATAATAATATATAATATACCTTAAATCCAAAACATATATATCCAAGATATATCCTTCTTTTGAAATTCCAAATTCAAGTCCAATTTAAAAATAATTTTTGATAAATATATATATAATTTAAACAAACACAAATTCACTTTGTAAATAATAATAAATTTTATATTTATCATGAGTTCATGTATCATCCTTAAATATGTATTATATTTATATTTATATTTGCTACTATGTTTATTTTCAAGTATATAAAAGAAAAGAGTTTTAGATCTTTTATTTAAGTTTCATTTTATATACTTACAACCCGATTCTAGATATAGATATAAAATTTTCAAAGATTTATTTAAAGTTGAATTTTATACTTTTAATACTAAAATAGGTATCTAAATGTATATATTTATTATCAAGTATATTTGTTCAATTAATAAATCAGTGTTTAATAAATTTAATCCTGCTAATTACAAATTAACAGTTATCCAAAAATCCGGGTTATCACAAAAATATCCGCAATGCTTTTGGAAAATGAAACTACCATAAGGCCTCCTCGCACACACACAATGCAAACGCAGAATTGGAGGAGATTTCTCCTTATGATAGTCAAAGATGCTTACTACGCAAAACAAATCATTTTTTATATTATTATTAGTGCATAGTGTAGAAAGCATTTAGAAAATAGAATATAAATCTTAGCCAACATACGACCATTATCGTATGCCTACTATAGCTACCATGTTCAATAGCAGCTTACCGCCACATTCCATGGCAGGTAATACAACTAAACCGTATAAGATGCGTATTGTTTTATTTGGATTTCCAACAAATGGTCAGGCTAAGGAACTTCCTACTGTTAATGGGATCGCCTCTGGCGGGCGTACCGAGAACCTAACGTTACGGTTAGATCTCTGCCAACACAAGGCCGGGTTACCTTTGTAACTAGGTAACTATTACACGAATATGTCATCTCCCGGTCCCTTTGGAACTTTATCCGAGTGCTCGATAATCAACATCGCACAGTAATAAATATAGTGTGTCAACATGAGTAAGTATCTGGGCTCCATACCATGATACCACCCTTTCCAGAAGGAAATGACATACCCTAAAGGCCGCGACCCTCATAACCTTGCCACATATTCCTGTTTTGACCATTTCCGGGGAGTGAGGTCTGACGAAGTCTCGTCCGCAATGCTAGGAACAAAGCCACGCTTTGATCAACAAATGATCAATGAATGATCAACACATAGCAGCACTAAGCTGTCACATTACCAAATTGGGAGTATATCACTATAAACTTCAACTACATAACCTCTAAGGGTGTTATGCTAAGAAAATAAATTCTCCGCCACCAACGGAAATATATTTGAAAGAAATCTACTTTATATCTCAAAATGTAACGTCAGACACGTAACCATACAAGTCTGTTCCGGGTTCGAACAGAACCGAAGGCGCTTCAAAAAAAGCCCTTGCAATCCGGGTATTCACAATCCCGATCGAATTTCCCATCACAAAGGAAATCTCCATACTGTAGCTAACGGTGTAGAGTCAATCGATAGGTCATCCTATCGTTTTTACAAATACCCGGTCTTCACCACCGGTCTTCAATGCTATCCATTACGTCGTATCACTATTCGGAATGGGTAATCTGAATAACGAGTGCAATAATTTAAAAATAAGTGTAGCATTCAATTTCAACCAATTCACAACAAATAGCTATTTAAAGGTCAATATTGATAATCGGTTATTTAACTATCAATCAATATTCACAACATCACTAGATTTCAAATAATTTCCCAAATTATTTACTTTCAAAAATATCTTTACAAGATATATTTTCCACACTTCAACCATTTGAAAACAAATTTCAAATCATTTTTCACCTTTCAATCTTTGAAAACAAATTTCAAATCAATTTCCTTAAACGGAAAAACACTTCCAAATATTTATCCATTTTCAATTTAAAATGGTTCATTTAAATCAATCAAATAAATCCTTACCGATTTATTTTAAACTTACGCTCCAAATCCGTAAATTTATTTCCACACTTCAAAAATAAATCAAAGTATATTTTTAAACAAATTTCTCTTTCTTTCATAAATTCCATAGTGAATTTACATTTCCAAAATATCTATGAATATATGATTTCCAAATCGATTTCTAATATTCATTTTCAATTTATCTTTAAAAGATAAAATCTCAAAACATTCACTTCATATTGGAAAAACATCCCCATACTTATTTAATAATAAGTAATTCACAAATCTGTTTACTTTCAACACTCGGAAAATATTCGGTATACTTAAATCACAATTAAGTATATATTTTATTCTTTAAGGAAAACATTCTCTTAAACACATTTATTTGAGTCAAAACGAATGTTGCGTAAAACATCGTTACGACAACCCAAAATCATTAGTATAGGGATTCGAAATTAAGATAGAGATATAAATCCCAATACTATATAAAACATTTCCTTTTGGAAATCATTTACTATAACAACAATGTTATAGTCCACCATTTCCTTATATTTCTCGAAAACGTCTATTTCAACAATGAATGTTGAAATCTATGGTTTCGACACTTAATACATTTAAAACATCTTTAAATCGTTTAATTCTTTTTAAAATATCACTTTCCCAAAATATTTCTTTAATATATTTTTCACCGTCCAAAATCGTGAATATACTTCGTTAACCAAATTCAATTTCTACACATTTTATTTAAAGGATTATCCACTGTCCCAAAATCGTGGATATATCTCCTTTAATAAGCTATAATAATTAAACTTATCAAAATAAGTCGATTTCGGATTTATAAAACAACGTTTATAAATTCCATTTATATTTTATAACAACTTCACTTATAAAATTACTTTATTAACAAATTTTATCCATATTCCATTTACACGCAAAAATCCAATTTATGAGTTAATTACTTGTAAATTTTTTATTTTACAAATTCTATTCATTTTATAACTTCACAAATTATAAATCTATAGATTTAATCCATTTATATTTCATTTTAACACTTATAAAAACTCATTTTATAATTCCAATATTTTTATTTATAAATATCAATTTTATAAATCTTTAATATAAATCATTTATAATAATTCAAAAATCCTAATTTAAACCATTTTATAAATTAATCAACTACTTATTTCAAAAATCACATTTCGGTTATATTTCACAAAAATCATAATTTTTATAACATAAAAATTGCAACGTTTATTTATTTAAAATTAATAAATTCCAAAATTAAATTTTTATTATGAATTCTCAACTTAAATTTTCTAAAATCAAATTTTATTTATTTTCAGCATCTAATGATACCAAAATATATTCGGCTAAAATTTAACCTTTAATGATTTCAATCACAAAGATAATCATGCAGATTATAAATAGATCATTAAATAGATCGACACACAACATTGAAACCAATTCAATCATTTGAGGAATCCAGTTGGATCCCTCCAACCTGTTTCCCTGCATCCAAAGACGTTAGCACTATACCAATTCCGCTTCAAGACGGAATATCGCGGTATATGGGATTTATAAAATATTATCCGCTATTATGCAGCGCAATTGGGTCTCATCCGCTATATAATGCGGGAAAATCAACTCCAAGTACATATATAATACCAATTCCATACAAGTTGGAATTATCGCGGTATATGTTTTTAATAAATAACATCCGCTTAATATACGACGTATAGGGTCTATTTAACACAATAGATAACAATTTATCATTCAATCACACAATCAAGCAATTTTAAATCTAACTGTTTAAAATTTAAATCGAAACAACTCGATTGAGTGAGAAGTTCTCACCTTGAGTTTCCGATAATAGTTTCAGCGTTTGTTCCGAATAAAATTAAACGCGCGTTTAATTTTACCCGAAATTTTCACTAGCTCCAAACGACTCCAAACCAGCTCCATTGCATAGTGCTCGACAAAACGAAGCTAACTCAATTTGTTTCGTAATTTTTCAACCTCGTATGAAAAAGTTATAGTATTGCAAAGTTTACACAAGTTTAACATTATAAAAATTTCAACTTTTATTTAACATCCTTCAACCTTCATCATCTGCCATTCATTTTCCTTGCTCACATAAGGCCGTCCCTTCTTTTCTCCCTCCATACGTGATATCCAGGTCAGTGAACGCAACAAAATCCATAGCCGTCCCTTTTAGGTTTAGAACTGCTCCACCTACGACGAACTAGCACTCGATCAAACACTTCCATTTGAATGGCCATCTCAAGCTCCATCTTCGGCTATAATAACAAGGAGCTCGACCTCCTCATCTGCTCGAAAAATGTGTATGAACGGCCGGCCTTCACGAACGATTTGCCGTCAATCCACTCAATAAAAATCGATCATAACCGTTGAAGTTATAGATCTCGTAACCCTCTTCAACGTTGTAGTTGATAGTTTTCTGAATCGATGCTTGGATTAGAAGAAATCGAGGGAAGAAGAATGGCAATTTTCGGCCATTGATGAAATAAGTGGCGGCTAGCTTTAGGGTTAGGGTTGTGAGCAAATTGTGAGAGTGGAGTTCCTTTTATAGAAATTTCGCCAAAACACTATTCGTCTCCAATTTTTCGAACTCCAAATCTCATGCGGTGATCAGTGTTTCTAGGGTTTACCTCGCGTTTCGGACACATTGGAATAGGTTTCGAAAGCTAGATCGATCATCTGTGCGAGTTACAGTAATAAACGATCAAATTTAAATTAAATCGATTAAACCAAATTTCTATGCGTTTTGGCTTGCCCCGTACAAACCGTAAATCCAATTGACACGAAATTTGAAATCATACAATAATATAACATTACGGATCCGTTAAAACTGGTTTCGTTGAAATCCAAGACTGTTTGAAAAATGGCTATTTTAACTCATCGATTAAATATTAAAATATTCAATTTTCACAAATTAACTTTTAATTCGATTTTAAAAGTTCTATAACGTCATTCTAACTTCAATATGATTAAATAAAATTTTACAAATCATTTTAAATCACATTAAACCCAATTTTTAATTATTTCTGTAATTTCAAATATTAAACTGTCGATTAAATTATCCAATTAAATTCAGATATTAGAAATAAAATTTATTCGACTTACAAATTCTACTTGTTAATATTTAGAATCAATTAAATATACGAATTTTAATTGACAGAAATTCTGGGTCGTTACACCTGCCATTGTTGGAAACCCATTTTTCCTACGAGACCCTACGGTTTTGATTTGTATAACCCACACTTGTGGCTAGTAGCTGGAATTTAATCATGTAACAATTTCGGCTATTTTTCTATTTACATGAAAACCTTAGACACTATTATAATATCACTGGATTTCCTATAAAATGTTTTGGTTAGCGTAAGGTAAAAACTTACCCGTGTTTATGTGTAGGGAGTCTTACGTGATACCTTTATTTTCAAATGATTTTCAAAGTTAAACAATTTTAACCCGTTTACTCACACCAAACCCATGTCTGACCTGGAGTTTATATTTTGTTTTCCATAAACTCTTGGATACTCAAATTTTTATGAGTAGCCAATTGATAGGTATTTGGAGTATTGATTTACTGGAGGAGCTTTGGAGAAGAAGACCAGACGTATGTATCTATCTATAGTTCCGTTGTGTAGCTAGTGTATGTTGTATTTTGGATGTATGTATGGACATATATGTATATGACAGACCTGTTGTATGATATTGTATAACTCTGATGTATGTATAACTATGTAATAGCTATGTGATGTATTATATTTTGTTCCATTCTGCTGTGAGATTCTGATGTTGTTATTCTTTCTTTCTATTTCTATCCCTTTCTTTCTTAATGATGATACGTCTTTCTGGGGTTAGAAAGGCGGGTCGTCACATTTATAAGCCATGTTTTTATTTTCATAGACTGAACTTCCCTTTTAAAATTCTGATTCCCAATTTACTCCATTTGAAATAAATTTCTTTACTTACTCAATTTCTTTCAAAATCCATTAACTTTAGATTTTATTACCATACCTATGATTTGAAATTTTTTTTGACTAAAACGCAAATTTCTGATTTCCCAAATTTCTTCTTTATCCTTTCAAATAAATTTAAAACCTTGAATTTAAAGTAAATTTCTTTATTCCTTTAAATAAATCACTTAAGTTTTAAAATTCATTATTCCGCTGTTTATTCAAAATCCCCTTTTTCATACTCGGGACTTAGTTATTAGAATTTTAAAATCACTTTCATTCTTTTCCAATTCATTCTTAAATTTATTCAAATTCTCTATAATTATTTTACTTAAAAATTCACTCTTTTATTTTCGTTTCAAAAATCCAATTCTATATATTTTGATAACTCAGTGTACCGATATATATTCAAGCAAACAATAGCATTTAATATTCCAAATATAATTCATCATGGAATATCAAATATTCATACTACAGAATATTAAACAATCTAAATAATTTTGAAGAATCCAGTTGGATCCCTCCAACCTGTTTCCCAGCATCACAGATGTTAGAACAATACCAATTCCACTTCGAGGTAGAATATCGCGGTATATGGGTTTTAAATATAATACCATCCTGTGACGACCCGGAATTTCTAACAATTTAAGCTGGAATATTTAATTGATTGTAAATATATAAAAAAGTTAATTTTTAACTTGAATCCAAATATTATTATTAATAGCAATTAATTTATTAGATTTAATAAACTGAAATTGGGTAAATTATTGAATCTTCAGTTTTAAACTTGTTAAAAATAATTTGAAGGCCTGTAAATTTATATTGATAGTTCTGAAGATAATAAAAGCTTTTAAATTGAAATTGAAAGTGATTCATTCGGTTTTAAAAATTTATCGTTTAAATTGAAATTAAAAATAGCCTTCCGAGGCACAGTCTCGGAATTTAATGAAACCAGATCCATTGGATCCGTAATAGTTAGTTATTATCGGATTTTAATTTTCGTAGCAATCGGAGTTGTCGTTTGACCCTGGCAACTCAAAACGCATAGAAACTATTTTAATCAATTTAATTTAAAATTGGTCATTTATTTCCGTAACTTGCGCATATGATCGAACTAGCCTCTGAAACACGTTCCATTGTGTTCGGAATGCAGATAAAACCTTCTAAACACCTGGAAGCACACCTCAATAGGGGTTCGGAATTTTGAGATATGTTAAAGAGATATTTTGGAATTAAATAATATTATAAAATTCCTAAGTCAACCCTGTTACATCCCATCAGCCAACCTAACCCTTCCCCGCAGCTACCCTATGCCCTGATATGAGCCGCCCTTCTTCAACTCTAAATCACGATTTCCAGTACTCGAAAAAAAATACGAAACTTGATTTTCAGTTCTCGATTTAAAAAAAATGGCGACCGAAAGACGATAATAAGGGGGATTCAAAGTCACGCTCTCTCTCTCTCATTCATTTTTCACGAAACTGGTTTCAGCTAAAAAAAAGTTAATATAGGTAACGACATCAGGGTCGTGATTTTTGGCGAGGATCGTGCGCGTTGATCAACGGCATCGATGTTGTCGAGCTGTAAGGAGGAGGCGATGCGAGTTCGACGATCGAGGCGCTGTTTGGTCTGGGATGTGGTTTGGGATTCGCGAGCAGTTCATCTTCGAGGTCGCTGGAGGAGCTTGTGCTCGAAGTCAATGCTCGCGATGGGAAGTTAGGGGCTCGCACGGTAATGGGTCGGGTCACGACGTCGATTGCAAGAAGAAGCAATGATTTCTACAAGGTTCGTCGACGTCATCTTGGGTTTCCCTAGGGTTCGACTTCGATGCTCGATTTCTGGGGGTCGGTGGTGTGTTCGAGAGCAAGCAACGAGGTATAACTAACCTTATTTTTACTTTATTTAGTTAAATAAAGTATGTATATACATATACATATACAGTTTTAAAATAAATAAATGAATGAATGAATAATGTATAGTAGTAAGTTTTGTAAATAGTTGATTAATATATATATATATATATATATACACACAAAAATTATTTACAGTAAATGAAATATTAAATGGTTAAGTAGTTTTGAATTTTAAGTTGTTTTTAATTTAATTTAAATATATATATAAGGAGTCAGAATATATATGCATATTTTCACTTACTAGCTTAACTTTGAAATATTGTTTCATGGAGATAGATTTGTTTAATAAACCTATTCAATTATTTTAGTTGCTAAAAATATTTTTATTAAAGGGAAATCCGTTTAAAATAAGATTTTAGTTTAAAATAATTCATGGGTTAGTCAAATTTATAAATGGGAATTTAATTGTTCGATAATTTCAAATATTAATAAATTTTATAATATTTATACGAGGTCTAAAATCATGGAGAAACAAGTCGAGATGGATCGGGTTGCAAAACAAAATCAAAGGTTAGTTAACCTCACTCAACTGGGTTTTATTTAAATTTAAATGGTTAAATTTAAATGATTGGTTGAATTGAATTAATGTGCTTTATTGTATAGTAATATATAGTATATATTGGAGTGATTGATATTCTGTGATGGATATTATTGGTAATTAGAATATTGAATGTTGTGGTTTGTTTGAATATTTCGGTACCCTTAGTTATCAAAATATATAAAATTGGATTTTTGAAAGATATATAAGGGTGAATTTTGAAAGTGAAATAATTATAGAATAAAAATAAGAATGAATTGGAAAGAAATAAAGGTGGTATTTAAGAACTGAAGTTAAATTGTAAGGTAGAGATTTAAAATAAGATTTAAATCAGAGTTAAATTTGGAATTCAAGAGTGAATCTGGGTTTTCAAAAAAATAAGTTTTTAAATTTAATAATTTTAATAACCTGAATGTTAAAGTGCATTTTTAAATTGATTTGAATTTAAAAATGAATTTGGTTTTAAATTCCTTTAAACTACTATTTTAAAACGAGTAATTTAATGAAGTAAATAAAAAGGTAGATAATTACAAGATGGGATAAATCAAGTGTGATTAATATTTGTTGTTTAATAATGATAAATTATTTAATGAAATTAAATTAGATTAGGATAAATTGAAATGCAAATGAGAAATCATTAATTTATATAATCAATGATGTAAATAAAGGTTGATTAATTAAGATAAATTAATCAATAATAAGTGATTTATGAGAAATTAATTGATAAGTAATTAAGGATTAATGTAATTAATTATAGTTAATTAATTTATGAAGTAATTAAAGAAATTAATTATTATTTTTGGTTAAGAATAATTAATTTTGTAATTAATTAAAGATAATTACTTGGATGTAATTGAAGGATAATTAATCCAAGGTGATTAATTAAGATGGATAATTAAGGGATGATTAATTAATTGATTTGGAATTAATTAATGTTAAGTGAAGGAATTAAAGCGATCGAGGTTGGTAATTAAATTAGAATTAATTAAATTAATTTGGAAGTGATCAAGTTTTCTTATGGATGATTGAATGGTATTGGATGCCTTGAATGAGACTCGAAGAGACCGAGGTCGGATATTAGAAAATATCCGAAACCACTTCGAATTTTATTGATTGATATGGGAAATCTATAGGCTAGAATGAAGTGATTTCATTGAATTGTTTTAAATCTAAATCTTGGTACTTAGAAAATGGATGCGTGGAATAAGTGATGTCTATAATAAATTAGGACTTTGTAAATTGATACGAGTTACCCCGGGTTTTATATAAGTTGTATGCTTTGTATTCCATGTTAGATGGGTTTACTCACGCTGGTTTCCAGCCTGACCCGGGTGTTACTTTGATGTGATGCTTGGGTCAGACCGAGTATTGTAGATTTTCAGGTAAGGACGTACTGGAGCTTGGAAGATGGGCTGGATGGCAAGAACGTATAGAGTATTTTCGCTTTATTATATTATTGTATATCTGAGACATGATAATTATGTATATCCAATGTCTATATAAATGTGTAACTATGATGTATTAAAATGTAATCGACAGATATAACTTTCTTTTGTAAACTTTTATTATTTGTTATTATATTTTATCCGCTGCGAATGTTAGATGTTGGTGTTTCTGCATCTTCTTCTTCTTCTATCTCTTTCTTCTTTTCATAACTATCTGGAATTTTCAGGATCGAAAATTCCGGGTCGTTACAGTTGGTATCAGAGCTGAAAGGTTAAGCGAGAACCTTGGCACTGTTGGGATTACTCATTAAGGATATGGTCAATGGTACCCTAGAATGAGTTGAGTATACACACACACACACACACACACATATATATACACACACGAGCGCGTACTTGTTATTTTCTTATATAACGGTTTTAAATGATTTTATATAAGAATATATTTTAATATATAAAGCAATAATATTTCTAATATTAAGTTTATTGGTTGTTAAATCATTGGAAATGAATAGAAACAATGAGAACTCGGTGATAATAGAAATACAACCAAATTAAAATTAAATGAAGATAAGTTTAAAATGGACTCAGAATTAAACGGTTTAAGGAGATAAGTTGATTTGATTCAAAGGATTGAATCAACATTTAAAAATTTAACTCGAATTTATATAATTAGGGATGGTTTAAATTTGAAATTTGAATTGAATTCGCTCAAATTGAATCTGATTTGAATTAATTGGTTTTGTGATTGAAGATGTATAAGTTAAAAATTTAAATGGACAATTTGAATTGGATTGAATTGAAATGATTTGAAAATGAAGTGGGTTCAATTAATATTAGTCCAAATTGATTGGAATAATTTGAAATTATAATTAAAGTTGAATAGGTTTAAAATCAAATGGAATTTGATTTAAATTGGGAAAGAAATTAGGATTGATTCAACTTGAATTGGGGTTAAATCAATTTCAATGGAAATTGAAGTTATTCAAATAGGAATTGAGTTAATTTAAATGGAAGTGGAAATTTAAATTGAATTGACAGGGCAGTGAACAGATTTGATTCTGGACTATTTTCAATATAGATTGTTTTAATATAAACTTATTTTTCCAAGCTAATCTTTCTTTTTCAAAGCCAAATTGTTTTATATTTATTCTACAATTATTTTGGAACTATTTAACAATTTTTCAACTGTTTTATAAACTAATTGATATTTTTTAACTATTTTACAAATTAATTATTATTTTACAACTATTTTGCAATTATCAAAAATTTCTGAAACTATTTAACTATTTTCCCACTATTTTACAATTAGTTAACTATTTTACAATTAGTTAACTATTTTACAGTTATTTGGCAAACTAATAATTATTTTTCAACTACTTATCTATTTTAAAATTTTCAAGCTATTTTCTAAATATAAACTGGTCGGAGTTCAAACTGTTATTGATTAAATACCCAACTGAGTTAAGAATTGAAGTGATAATCCAAATAGGGATTAAGGCAATTGTGATTATGTGGATAGAAATCAAAGGAAATGTGAATAGAAAGGAAATTGATTTGGCTAATAATCAATGAAGTTAAATACATAGGATGTATGTATATTATTCTATTCGCATAGTGATTTGATCCAAATTCGAGCACAGAATTTCGAGAAGTTTATCGATCCGAGTTGGGATTTTTCCCTCGATTTTCGACGGCGAACCTAGATATGGATTGTTGATTGGTTCTAGACATTCTCTATCATAGTTATGGCTATGCAAGGAGAATGACGGTTTCTGATCAAGAAACCAGATTTGAGTCCGCATTAGGAAGTCGGGTGGACGATACTAGTTCGGAAGTGAAATTGTGTGATCGAGTGAGCGATCAGATTGGTATAGCGTATAGACGATATGTCTACATCGTACGGATTTGAATGAAATTGATATTGAAAATTTTTGAATAAGAAATGTGAAATGATTTCTTTTGAAATGAAAGTGTATTTAGTGAAATATACAATGGATGAAAGTGAAAGTTGGATATTTTTATAATGATAAGTAAGATGGAAACAACTTTAGAAAAAGGAGTAATCAAATATGAATATTTGATTTTGAATAAACAAAGTTATATACCTTTATTATATAAGATAAATCTCCCCTTGTTGAATCTATTGCTGGAAGGAAAGGATTTTGAAAGTGTTTGAAGTATAAAAGGAATTTTAGATAAGTTTGAAATGATCCAATTTTTTTATACATCTATATACATATATATATAAAGGATCTTATGAGGATTTTGGAAAAAGGTTTTGGGAACCTTTGGATTTGGAAAGGCTTTTGATTTTTAGGTAAAATCAATATTGGAATTTGGAAAGCCTCGATTTTGGGATAATCGATTTTGTGTAAAGGAGCTTTGTATGACATCATACTAGGTGTATGATTTGAAAGATACTATATGCGATAGTATAAAGTGTTTCGATAATCGCTCTAGGAAAAAAGGCGCTCCCTTGAAATGAACTTCTCAGGAGTGCCAACGGGTGGTGCTGCCTTGAACCCTAAGGGAGGTTCTAAAGTTGATCTTGTGAGGAGTCCGGACAAAACTAGTTCCTGAGGATTATGAGTAGTGTGTAGCGAAAGTCGTGGGGCACTGATGCCTACATAGGTATTTGGGTTATGCTGTGATGACAGTGTAACTCGATGTCACTGCGATCTACTACAGACCATAGCGAAAGTCGTGTGTGTCGCTGAAAGCCAACAGTTTGCGTTTGATTTTATATCGGTAGACTGTGTTAGCACCAAAATTGGTCACTAACACCCTTAGAAAGATTGTGTAGAGAGATTAATGAAGAAAGTAAATTAAAACGGAGAACAGAATGTAAATTCAAATGCAGAAAGTAAGAACACCAAATTTATAGTGGTTCGGCATAGTAGCCTACGTCCACTTTGAAGTTGATCTTTATTCTTTTCATTGATGCTTGATTACAGATACAATCCGCTTGTAAGTACTTGAATACAGTTGCAAGATACAAAGAAATAAGGTCTGGAATGAGTCTTGAAAATGGCAGAGTTTCCCCAGTGTTCTCTAAAATCTCTCCCTTTTTTATGTGCCCCTGCCCCTCTATTTATAGGCGAAGGTGGGTTGGATTTCGCTGGTGGGCCAGGTATCTGAATATCTTGGTCCAAAGGGGACAAGCCCTGTGTGCCGAACCGAACAGGCCGAACGGTCGAATGCCGAACCATCCTCTTTATGTCGAACGACACGTTCGTCGTGTGGGAGGAGTAGGCCGAGCAACAATTGAAGCCGATCATGCTGAGGAGAATGTCAAACCATCTTTGATCGCTGGACGTCTCGGGAGGCCGAACGAGACTTATGTTGAATGTCTATCAGATGCCGAACCTTCATGGGTACCGAACGTTCTCTGATATGCGGAACGGTATGATGCCGAACGGTCTAGATGTCGAACGAGGCGCTTGACGCCGTGCGCTATTCAATGCCGAGTGCTCTTCTTTGGCCGAACGGTATTCAACACAGAATGTTTCTCAATGCTGGACGCTCATCGGTGCCGAGTGCTATGCAATTGCGAACGATCTTATGATGCCGAGCGATGCGCTCTTGCCGAACGGTCTTAATGTGCCGAACGCTCATTGATGTCGAACGTTCCATATGCACCTCCTGAGCTTGGACGCCGTGTGCTTCTTGGATGCCGGACGTGTTGTGATGCCGAACGCTCCAACTTGACCAATCGATAGGGGAGGCCGAGTACTAAGTTGCCCGAACAATTCCCCAGGAAACACTTGCCCCCCAAAGTGCATCGCGTGGTCGGACGTGATGCACTTTGAATAATGTGTCCTTTGAGCTCCTCTTCGATCCTTGGTTCACTTCTCATGACAGGATTATGGCGCATGCCTAACGTAATGTGTATGCAGAATGATGCAGCCGAGACTGGACACTTCTCGTGTGCCGAGTGGCTTTGTGAGCCGAAACCGAACGATGCGGTCAAAGCCGAACGTTCTATGCGTGCCGAACGGTACCTTCTTGACCGGCTCTACCGGTTATAGCTCTTCACCTTCCTCTTCTTCCCTATAAAATCTAGCATCCTCCTTCTCCCCTCTTTTCCACTTTCATTTCTGTTATTCCTCAAGAACTTGCAATCCTTGCCTGTTAATCGGACACTAAAAAACCTAATCAATCCTACCCCAGCTTCGATCTACCGACTAGGTATTATCCCTTCTATCTAAATCCTTTCCATGATTAAACAGTTTCAATAATAGGCTTAGGTTTGTACACTAGAACCGTAGCCGAGAGGGTCATGCGGATAGAGGAAGCAAACCTTGGTTAGGATATCGTTGGGGCTGAGTGATGTGAGGTGAGGAATAATGACCAGGGTGATCTCACATTGGAGTTGCCGGGTGATGAGTTTTAGTTCGGCCTAGCTCTTTCGTGCCGAACGAAAACCGGGAGAAGGGAAAGAATAGAGGAAGTGTTGGAGGTGATTAGGATGCCAAACGGCATGATCTGGGATGACTCGCCGAGTTACCTGTTCTTGTCGTTCGGCATGGATGGAGGAGGAGAGAAATGGAACTGTAGTCAAGAGTGCAGTGCCGAACGTTAAGGCTCGGCATAATTCTTCTTTGGTGTGACTCACCATGTGCCGAACGGTGGGATGGAAGGTTTGGGAGGAAGCATGAGTTAGCGGGGAGGATGCTGAGTGTTGTCTCAGCCGAATGGAATTTTGGCCGAACGTCACTTTGTCGGGCGCTAACTAGTTCGAGCGACAGTTAGGCCGAATGAGAATTTTGCCGAACAAGTATTAGGCCGAACAGTAGCTTCGCCGAATGATAGCTTGGCCGAACGGCAGTTAAGCCAAACGATATTTTGGCCGAACGATAATTTGGCCGAATAACCTTTAGGCCGAGCCATGTTGAATGCCGAACCATCTTCTAGCTTAGGCCGAACACTTAAACTACCTTACCTAATCATATAACAAAACAAGGACAAGGACTCTTGCATATCAGCATATCGAACTGATCCGGACCGATAACTTCCAAGCCTTAATAGACATAAACCCGGACTTAAATCGACATTACCAGACAACTTATTTTAACGTTTTCTGAATCTGGAATTGTAATCGCCATAAGGCAGGCTTTTGGAGACGGTCAGCGATGACGGTCTTCGAAGGCGTTGATTTGAAGCTTAATTTTATATCAGTAACCTCGTGACTTTCAAATTTTCAACGCTTATACACGATTGACTGCACTAGTTCACACACCACGGGGGGGGGGGGATATTCGTGTTGTTAATTCTAACGTCGATCATTTTTCAAGTATAGTTCACACAGGTGTTTTGCTAGATCCGCTATTTATTGAAGATGTCTAAAAAATCTAGCTCCGCCACTATCTCAAATAGGCCCGGGCCGTCTTTCAAACAAGGGGATGCAGATGTTTCAAACCCGTCGACGTCTCCCGCTCATGACTTAGTCCTTGATGCCCTGGACGCATCGATTCTTTTGAATAATCCGATCGATTCACAGGCTTCGAAGATTAACGAAGTCGCGCTTCGGCGAATATGCTCTATCCACGGAATTCCTTTCGCCGACGTGTTGGTTCCGTCGGGGCACGATCGCCCACACCTGCCTCTAGCTGGATATACTGCCTGTAATAAGTTTATGTGCTGGGTGGGCAACGTGCCACCATTCAATCTATTTCTTCAGGACGTGTTGCAATACATGGACATCCCCCCCTTGCAGCTGCACCCGAATGGCCATGCATTCATTTATGGGACATACCTCCTCTTCATGACCGTCTTTTCTAGGCCTCCAACACCTGGCGACATCAGATATATTTATATGATCAAGAAGCAGAGAGATATCCCCTCCTTTGTGTTCCTCGAGCCGCACCACAAATGCCAAATTTTAACCGGGGCGTGGAGCGAATTTGCCTTGCACAAACAGGAATGGTTCTATGTGCGTTGCCCTTCGGTTTCGCAAGGAGATGGGTTGAAGGAAGTAAGTCTTTTTCTTGGAACGATGCTCATGTTGTGACCGAGGCTACGCTTTTTCTAATTCTTGTTTCCTCTTTTCAAGTATCAATCCACGCCACGACGGCCGCGGTTATTCTGAGACTGTTGAAGCTATTAGAGCCCTTCCCGTCGAAGAACGAGACATCCGAACTCTCATTTCAAACAAGTCACTGTCAAGGTTCGGAATGTTAGCGGAAGGTCGTCGGGTAAGCCTTCCTAAGGGTGTCTCCATTCGCAAGCCCGCATCCGGTAAAGGGAAAGCCGAATTATCATCACACCACACCCCCGATGAATAGGAAGAGGACGAGATTAAAGAGAGCGAAGCTCCTGAAACACAAGGTGAGAATGTGGTGTTACTCAGTATCCGCCGGTCGAAGTGCATGATATTGAAACGTCATCTTCCCCTTCGAAGGGGAAAAAGACTTTGACGTACAAAATGAGAAAAGGAGAAGGTTGGCGGAACTTCGAAGGTTACGCTTATCCCGACGGAGAAAGAGGCTTCTTCACAGCACGTAGAGAGGTCTTTAAAGGGCTTATCGAACCTCTCCATTTCGGACGATCTGCTCAATTATGACTTTGACGATCCGAAGGTATTCAAACTTCATTCCCCCATCAGAGGCGATGTGGGTGCTCCGACCCAGAGTCAGGGGGAGAAGACGCCTATTAGCAAAACAACTGGTCTGTTGGGGGGAAATAGTAGGACACACACGAACACTTGCACTCCAATTTTCGCTTAAATTTTTGTCGTTACACTACTCTTTGCTAATTCGATGTTATTTGAATTCTGTACAGGTGGTATGGGGCGTTCACATGGATTCGATCGCCTTCGCCGTTCGTCAGTTCTTCATCATTCTGGATGGGACTCGGGTTCCGAAAGACGCCGAGATAGGGAAGGTGACGGCGACAAAGATTTTCATTCCCGGGATTCGTCGTCTCGGAGGAAAACTCATTACCAACCAAAATACCACCGAGACACATCTTATCACGCAGAGCAAAGTAGAGACGAGCGCGGCCATAAGAGATCGCAACCTGGTGCTCCCCGGGACCAACACTCTGATTCTTCTTCCACTCATCAGTCCCGAGATTCCTACAGGAGGGGCGAACTTTCAAAGCCGTCTCCTCCCGCTCCTGCAACGGACCCATCTGTGCCGGAGAGGCTGGCCGAGCCTAAAGATAAATTCCCGAAGATCTACTTCGATGCCCTGAAATTCCTTCCGGCTATTCATCCTATTCCTGGACATGCTAAACAGAGCGCCCTTGCCTGTACGAACGACGTCTACGTTCAACATGACGTGTTCGTTCACCTAGCCAAAAAACTTTCTGAAGTTTCCATGGAGTGCCAGCATGAAATCGACCTCCTGAAGCTTGTGGCTATCCACGACAAGGATATCAATACAGCTCGGGACGAGGAAATGACCACTTACAGATCTGAGCTAGAGGTTGCCCGTCAGAGAGCTAAGGACACTGCTGAGGTCGTTACTCGTCTGGAGTCAACTCATAAGAGAGAACTTGACAAGGCGGTTCAACGGTGTGGGGCTTTGGCTCTAGAGAAGGACTCCATTCAAAAGAAGAGGTACACGCTCAGCCTCCGAGTCAAGGAACTTGAGGAGCAGCTTCGCAGGAAGAGCGAAGAGAAAATGGCCGCCAAAGAGGAGTCACAACGATACTGTGACGAGATCGTTACCGCTTTGCTTTTGAAAGAAAAACTAGAGGGCGAGCTTTTCAGGGTTAAGGCGTTAAAGAGAGAGGACCGTGAAGTGGGCGAAAGGATTGCGTCCATCGATACTGACTCGCGTCTCGAGGCGGCTAGAGAAGAAGGCAGGGAGGAGGTCAAGAGCATGTTTGACCCATTAATTGCTAAATTCAACGCCCGTATTCTCATGCATCGTGACTTGACTTTCCTGGGTGAGGGTTATCTTGAATCTCTAGCCGAGGCATAGGAGGCATTGATAGAAATTAGAAAGGCCGAGCACGGCGCCGAAGATATCGATGAGGGGGAATTGATAAAAGAATATCTCAATGGAAACGAGCCTTCGGACTTGTCTACAGCCAAGGCTATATATGGCAAAGGTTCCCCTTCAAGGAAAGGGAAAGAAGTTATTACCGGTCCATCCGGGGCCGCGCCTCCAGCTCATGCGCCTATTCGGTCGGCCGATCGGCCGATACTTGATCCATTCGAGCAGCATATTGGTTACAATCTGGAGGACCCTGGCCTTGGTGTCCATATTCTATCTCCCATTCCGGAGTGTGAGACCCCCGTGACAGCTGGAAACCAGCCGGAATCTGGTAGGCAATTATTTTGCTTTAACATCCCAAGTGTTTTCCCGAAAGCTGTCGCATTCTAATACTTACTTTTCGTGATTTTGTGCAGGTCATTCCGATCCCGAATCCACACCGAGGAGCTATGTCACCAAGGAGGCAGAGAAAGAAACTAGTGAGGCCCCTCATGCTGGAGAGGCTTCCTGTCCAGACGCCCAAGTGATCGAAGCGCTTGATTAAGATAAATCTGAGGCTTCTTCTCCCATCGATGGGAGTTATGAAGTTGAAATTACCGACGTCTTCGAGCACACATCTGAGCTGAGCATGAAGGAGAGGTTTGAGAAAGAGAAGGAAGAGACGACCAAGATCAAGGTCGAGCCTCAAACTGTGCATCCGGGCGATCCCTTGACCAAACTGTTGAAGATCATTCTCCCAGGCGGGTCCAAGCCCGTGGATGTCCCCCGTACTTCTTTAGTTGTTACCCCTCCATTAAGGAAGGATTCCAAGGGTAAACGCTCTGGGGAGGAGCCATCTGGGAAGAAGAAGAAAATGCACAAGAAGTGATTATTATCCCCGTCCAACGAGAGTTAATCTAAGTCATGTAATAATTTTTTTTAATTTTTGTAGATGACTGTCGACTCTGAAATTTGGAGTGTTTGTAGCAAAAAACTTTTCCTGAATAAAGATTAGTTTCTTCTTCTGTTTTTCAAAAGATTCTTATTATTCAGTTTTCTATGTGATTGTGATTTGAATCCGAGCTGTTGTGAATAACATGGATTTCTTGATTCGCCTTCATATGGCTCAGAGATTCCTTGAGAGTTGTTCATTTCCCCCTTTCGCGCTTCAAGCACTTGGAACATTTTCTAGTACGCACGCTGAAGGCTCGATGTCTTCAAATCATTTATATCTAGTCCGTCTTCAGCGGACCTGGTCAATTAAATCGTTTATATTCGAGTTCGCGCTCCAGGGACTTTGAGTATTCCAGTCCGCACTTCGGGGACTTGGAGATTTTAAATCGTTTATACTCGGGTCCATGCGCCGGGGACTTAGAGTACTCCAGTCCGCACTCCGGGGACTTGGAGATTTTAATTCATTTATACTCGAGTCCGCGCTCCGGGGACTTAGAGTACTCCAGTCCGCACTTCGGGGACTTGGAGATTTTAAGTCGTTTATACTCGAGTCCACGCTCCGGGGACTTAGAGTACTCCAGCCCGCACTCCGGGGACTTGGAGATTTTAAATCGTTTATGCTCGAGTCCACGCTCCGAGGACTTAGAGTACTCCAGTCCGCACTCCGGGGACTTGGAGATTTTAAATCGTTTATCCTCGAGTCCATGCTCTGGGGACTTGGAGTACTCCAGTCCGCACTCCAGGGACTTGGAGATTTCAAATTGTTTATGCTCGAGTCCACGCTCCGAGGACTTAGAGTACTCCAGTCCACACTCCGGGGACTTGGAGATCTTAAGTCATTTATGCTCGAGTCCGCACTCCGGGGACTTAGAATACTCCAGTCCGCACTACAGGGACTTGCAGATTTTAAGTCGTTTATCCTCGAGTCCAAGCTCCGAGGACTTAGAGTACTCCAGTCCGCACTACGGGGACTTGGAGATTTTAAGTCGTTTATACTCGAGTCCACGCTCCGGGGACTTAGAGTGCTCCAGTCCGTACTCCAAGGACTTGAAGATTTTAAGTCGTTTATACTCGAGTCCACGCTCCGGGGACTTAGAGTACTCCAGTCCGCACCCGAGGACTTGGAGATTTTAAGTCGTCCGTGCACGTTCGCACGTTAGCTGGAAAAACATAATTTTATTTGCCCTTTATAGGATCATCATTTGTAAGACATTGGTAGTTCATGGAAAAGATGGCTTCAAGCCTTTATTAATGAAAGCAAGCTAAATTGCCTTATTACATGCCAAGAATTAAAAATAAAAGCATACTGGAAATGAGTGCGACTAACACATGGAAGAAATAGACTGTGATGACCCGACTTCCTACGCCCAGGAAGACATATCGTATTAAAGAAAGAAAGGGGTGAGAAAATAGAAAAGATAGAGAATAAAGAACAACAACATTAGAATCTCACAGCGGAACGAATAAATTATATTAATCACATAAGTATTTACATAATATATAACATCAATCAGAGTTATACAGATAATACATCACATACTAGACAGTTATAGACACATGTCTAGTTATACAACTCAATACACAATACAACACAGAGATACCAACACAGCGGAACACTATATCTACAAACGCTGAAGCCTCCTGCTCCATTGCTCCTCCAGAATTCGTCAAAGCCAACCTGAATCCCTTGGCTACTCATAAAAATTTGAGTACCCGAGAGTTTAAGGAAACAGAAAATAAACTCCGGGTCAGACATAGGTCTGGTGTGAGTAACAGGTTAAAGTTGCTTAATTTTCAAAAACCTTTGAAAAGAAAGGTATCACGTAAGACTTCCCACACATAAACATGGAAAAGTTTTTACCTTACGCTAACCAAAACATTTGATAGGAAATCCAGTGATATTATAATAGGTCTAGGGTTTTCAAGTAAATAGAAAATAGCCGAAATTGTTACATTCATTAAATTCCAGCTATTAGCCACAAAAGTGGGTAATACAATCAAAACTGTTGGCATTTATTGGATTTTGGATTCCATACAATGGCAAGGCTACTGGGGTACCGCCCGTCACAGTACGTGGCCTAGATCAACGTACCGAGGAGTACTCCCGCTCCCCTGCAACACAAGGCCGGAACCATTCCTTACTGAACAGTCCTGAACAAGATAACCCTGCAGTTGGCTGCAGACCAACTGCCCACACAGCCGAATAAAAAGGGACATCTAGACAGAGGTATATCTCAACCTGCTTGGGCATGACCCACCTAACCTTGCTGCACCTCCCTTGTTTTATCCATTCCTGGTTGATGAGGCTTGAGGCTGCGATTACCTTTACAGAATACATCTCTTAGAATGCTCATCGCCCACCTGACGATGTTCTGAAAGCATTCAATCCATACAAGTTCGTTCCGGGTTCGAACGAAACCGAAGGCATTATCTCGTTACACTCATTTTGTAGTCACCCTCGGAGTTAACGACAATAATCCTTGCACTCTGAATCTTCATCTTCACTTCAGATTCACAACCTATCGTTAATTTGGATCGATGTGGTTTTCGGATGTCCAAATATGGAAACCCGATCCCAGTCTCATCGAAATCCAAAGCGTATCTTTTAAGGCCAAGTTGTTTCAGAGTTAAAACAATTCAATTCAATATTATCTATATACACACGGATAGATAATTCACATCTCATAATAGATAATCACATTATCATCATAAACAGATAACTAATATTATCATCCAAACAAATACTTAATATTGTCATACTTAAACTAAGCATCCATATCACATAGTTATTACTCATCTCATATCTGAGATCACAAATCAATGGAATATCAATATCCTTGTCCAAAAGCATGATTTATTATTCACAATCTATAATTAATTTAAAATGAATTAAATTAATTACTTCTATCTTTTGTTAATTAATTTAAAATAAATTAAATTAATTACTCATTCCATAAATCCTGCTCATACACCATTGAATAATTATAAATCAAATTAATTAATCATTCTCTAATTTCAATAAGTAATTTAGTCTTTAATTAATTTCTCAAATGAATTATTCTAAATCATTCATAGCAATTAACATTTAATTACTTCCTTATTAATTATTCCTTAATTAACAATTCTTAATTACATCATTAATTATGTTAATTAACGACCTCTAATTTATATTAAATTACTTTATTTAAATTAATTACATTAAGTGATTAATCTTTAATTAAACACAATTATTAATCACCCTTGATTAATAACAAACTAGTAATTAACGACCCTTAATTAATTATTAACAAATTAATCATCCCATGATTAATTATTCCCATAAATTAATCCTTTGATTAATTACAAAAGAAATTACCCAAATTACTTCACTTACAAATCATCTTGTATTAATTTCATCAAGTAATTATCATCTAATTACTTTCCTAAGTAAGTTTACTCCATTAATTACACTAAGTAATTACATATACCAAATCATCAAATGATTTCTTAAATTAATTAAAATTAATTAACTTAATTTAATCTTTTCATCAGTTACTTATGTATTCCAATTAATCATCTTTGATTTAACTAACTTTTGCTACATTCTAGTAGTTTCTTTAATTTATTTACAGAGATTAATCTTTATTGCTATCGATACCTATATGGGTGAAATTTCCAAATCTAAACTTTGCATATTGGAACCACATATCATTATGTAAAATTGCTAGTACAATTGGAAAACCACTTGCTATGGATGAACATACCAAAAACAGGAGCAGAATAGCTTTCGCTGGAATGCTAATAGAAGTAAATGCATCATCCAAATTTGAAAATAAAGTTCAAATCAAACTGCCTAAAGGCGATTGTGTTATGCAACAAGTTGAATATGAATTCATTCCACCAGTTTGTCACAATTGCATATGTTTCGGTCATATGGACAATGAATGCCCGATATCATTTAAACAAAAATGGATTCCAAAACATGCATGCAGTAATCAAGAAAATAACAGCAAGGATCCTAACACAGTGGACGTGACAGTGCAACAAATACTGGATGTTAACTCACAAGGAGTAGTGTACCAGAATTCAGAAGTCATCACAACAGAAGAGTCCAATGTTCAAAATCATACAACACATAACAAAGAGAACAATTCAAGCATAGAAAAAGAAATATCTCCATCAGATTCAAATGCTAGGAATGTTAAAGCAGCTCAGACACTCTCAGAGGATCCAGCAGTTGCAATTGTAGCCTCGCCAGCAATAAGTGTAGTATCTGTCTCACCTTCAACAAGCAGCATGGCTGCTACAATTGCAAAGGGCCACAATGATCATGTTTCTGAAACACTTCACACTCACAACATCGAACAAGGTCCTTTGAGCACAAATACTCTGGACACCAATGCAGTGATATCATCGGCAAAAGCCTCAATCAGTTCATCATCATTGGAGATAATCAGTCATAGGGAGTTGTCAAATCAAAATAATGAAATTGCTTTAAATAATTCAAACCCTCAAACTTCTGATCTAACAACTGTGGTATCTGATACTTTGCAGGTGCAGAAGGACAAGATAGACTCGAAAGTGGAAGAATCTTCTCTATCTCAATCATGTATCAATCCCACATATCCCACAAATGATAAACCTCCCAACATCATGCCTAAAAACCTCACATCCATCAACCCTGAATTTGAAAAAGAAATTGCAGATATGAGAATCAAGAATTCACATGATAGGAGAAAAAACAAAGGGATACTTGAAAGTGTGACTCCCACTATTAGGACAAGGAGTCAAGCACATTCAACCAAATAATGTCTATTCTATGTTGGAATGTGCGTGGCCTTAATAAGGCAACACATATTACAGAGGTCAAAAAAATTGTGTGCTCTCATAAACCATCTATTTTTTGCCTAGTGGAAAATAAATTAAAGGAAAATAAGCTTCAGCAATATATTGAATCTTGGGGAAATAAATGGACTTGCATAAGCAACATTGAGCATCATCACAAATGCAGAATTCCCATCATGATAAATTTGGACATATGGAGCGGCTATGTAATTTCTATGAGTAAACAGCACATCACTTGCATGCTTAACAACATTGCAGGGGCACAATGTATCATAACAGTCATTTATGGTTCAAATCTAGAATCTGAGAGAGCTTGCTTGTGGAGACAGTTGGAAAAAGAAGCTAATACTTTCAGTACCCCTTGGTGTATTATTGGAGATTTCAATTGTGTCAGACTATTGAATGAAAAAATGGGAGGCAATAAACTAAACATCAGAAATGTTCAAGAACTCAATAACTTTATCAATTCTACAGGAGTTAATGAAATAAATATTTCTGGAGTTAAATATTCATGGAGATCAGGGCCACAAAAAAACATTGCCACAAAAATTGACAGGCTCTTCTGCAATATAGAATGGATGCACATGTTTAAAAATTCTCATGCAAAATACTTAGAACTATCAACAAGTGATCATGTCCCTATCATGTTCCACTTCAATAATATCCAAACATATGAAGGTCCTAAACCTTTCAAATTCATGAATCACTGGATTATGTGCAAGGGGTATAAAGAAACAGTGGAAAAATGCTTTAATTTCACTGGAAGCAATCAGATGTTTAATCTCATTCAGATGAAGAAAAACATAAAAAAGGAGATCAAAAATTGGAGCAAGGGGAAAAATGATTTACAATCTCAAGTAACTAAATGCAAACAAGAAGTTAATTCTGCTCTACAAATTTTAGAATCAGATCACAATTCCTTTAATGCTCACAGATTGCATGAAGCACAAGTTAAACTGGCCAAAAGTATGGAGATGCTAGCAATTGACAACAAACAAAAATCTAAATGTCAATGGATCAAATGGGATGACAGTTGCACTAAATTCTTCTTTGCCAAACAAACAACCAGGAAATTTGTCAACAACTCTCACAACATTCTAAAGGCAAATGGAGAAATGGTTAAAACTCCAAAAGAAATAGAGGAAGAAGCGGTGAAATTTTTCTCCACTTTATATAACAAAGGCAATATGGAAAAGCATTTTCCCAACATCAACCCAAAAAGAAAACTAAATGACTGGGGTAAAATTTTTCTTAACACCACTTTTGATGAAAAGGAAGTTAAAAGAGCCATCTTCAGCGTACATAATGACACAGCTCCTGGGTATGATGGATTTAATGCCAATTTCTACAAAAAACACTGGAATGAACTAAAGAAATCTCTTCTAGAAGCAATGCAAACCTCATTTGACAATGGTAGAATAGTGAGAGAGATCAACCACACCATCATATCATTAATACCAAAAGTTAAAACCCCCAATCAGTTTCAGACTTCAGACCCATAGCCTGTTGTTCCATGTTATACAAAATTCTATCAAAAATTCTATGTGATAGAATGAAGTTTGTGCTTGCAGAATTAATATCAGTCAACCAAACAGCATACTTACCAAACAGACAGATAAAAGATGGAATAATAATTGCACATGAGCACATCAGAAATTTCAACAAACATGGCAGCAATAAAATGTGCATCAAGGTAGATCTCAAAAAAGCTTATGATTCAGTTAATAGATACTTCATTTTACACATGATGAAAAGCATGGATTTTCCTGTTAAATGGATAAAAATCATACATGAAATGATATGTACCCCAAGCTTTTCATTTTCAATTGAAGGATATCACAAAGGTTATTTTACTGGCAGCAATGGATTGAGACAAGGAGATCCACTATCCCCTTATCTCTTTACTTTATGCATGGAATATTTCACTTTGTTGATGGATGCAAAAACTGCTAAAGGAAAAATAGAATCAGTTATCAAAAACAATCCCTCAATTACTCACTTAATCTATGCAGATGATCTCTTAATTTTCACTAATGCAACTGCTACTGGAGCAAAAGCCATTAAAAGCTGTTTCAAGAAGCTACAGAAAGTAACTGGTTTGGAAATGAACAATCTCAAAACTCAAGTGTTTTTCAACAAATTTTGCAATAACAAGGATCAAGTGCTCAACATTCTAAGCATCCAAGAAAGCCAATTACCAGTCAGATATCTTGGGTTACCCCTATCAGTGACATATATTAGACAGTCAAACTGCAAACATCTGATTGATAGAGTAATAAAGAAAATGCAAGGATGGGAATGCAAATTTCTAACAGTTACAGGAAGAATTGAATTAATTAAGGCTGTTATCTACCCCATGGTCAGTTTTTGGATGCAGTGCTTCATGCTTCCTAGCTTAACCATCAATAAAATCAACCAAGTATGCAAACATTTCATATGGAAAGGTAAGAAAAGTAAGGTTCCATGGGAAACTGTTACAACTGAGAAATCAGAAGGTGGAATGGGCTTGAAAAAATTATCAGACATAAATACCACTTTCTGCATAAAAAGAATTTGGGAAACACTTAACAATTCCACTTTCAGTGCAAGGTGGTTAAATGAGAGATATGCAAATAAAGAAACACTGTGGGAATCTAACTACAATAACAGTTTCTCATGCACTTGGAAAAAAATGCTATACCATAGAAGAGAAGCACAAAAATCAATAGACAGAAGAATTGTAGATGGAAAGTCAACAAGTTTATGGTTTTCTCCTTGGATAAATGGCTCAACATTATTAGAAAAATTGGGACAAGAGACTTTAACATACTCCAGAGGGAAAAACCATAAAGTAAATCAAATCATTTCTGATAACTCATGGAGAACTGAATGTATCTCATATCTAGGCAACATAAGTGAAGACATAAAACAAGTGCCCATTTATCATGATAAAGCAGAGGACTACTGGTTTTGCAAAAACAGTAAAAATGAAAATTTCTCATTCCACAATGTATGGAACAATCAAAGAAACAAACTGCAAGAAATCAATTATCACAAAATCATATGGAACAACATATCACTACCAAAAATGAATGCCTGCCTCTACAGAGCCCTTTTCAACTTTCTACCAACCAAAGACAAATTAAAAAGGCAAGGAGTGACTGAAGACTCCATCTGTGTTTTATGCAACATAGAAGAGGAAACATGCAAGCACCTATTTTTTAACTGCTCCTTCTCCAAACATGTATGGTATTGGATCAGGACTATGATGGGCAATCCAATTATGCATAACAATATTGATTTCTCCATCTTAGACATTATGGCATATATAAGTCAAAATTTTGCAGCTAAAAGCATCGAAAGAGATATCATTATTGCCGCTGTTAGCACAGCCATATGGTCCATTTGGAAGAGCAGAAACTCAAAAAATTTTAACTACGACAATCCAGATAAAATCGCTGTCTGCAAATCCATAAAGTACATGGTTCGAGACATTATCATTAACAAATCCAAGTTTTTTTCCATCAACATGATTAATCCCAATGAAACCCTAGCCAGATGGGAAATTATACCTTTGCGCGCTGTACTTACCTTTCCCGTGTCACCCAATCCCCCAACCACAGTATCATCCTCGAGGTACATGATTGATAGAGAAGATGACGAAGCTGAGAACTCTATTAAGTCCAGATGCACCGAATGTAGAAGATCTATAGTTGGAAGAGAAGAAGTTTTACCAGGCAGAGAAAATGAGCCGCCATGAGGAAAGCAACGCAAAAGTTTCGCAGTGTGTTTAGGGTTTGGTCTTGTTTGTAACTGGGCCGAGTATTTTGTGTAAGAAATATATTGTACAGTGTGAGTGTGTATTGTTTTCTCCTCAATATCAATAAAGTGTTTGACCTCTTTTCAAAAAAAAAAAAAATAATCTTTGAATAAATCCATAGATTTACTATTTATAATTTATTCCATTCATTCTTAATTTATTACATTGTAATTACCTTGTTGATTTCTTATTTCCAAATTAATCAATTTCTAATTTCATCATTAATCATATTAATTAATGATCTCTAATTACATTTTCACTTGTTATTTTATTAATTATAAATTATATTAAGAATACTAATCTTCAAATCAATATATTAACCCTCTTGATTAATAACATACGGTAATTAACCATCCTTAATTAATTACTCCTTAATAACAAGCTTAATCCCTTGATTAATTTCAAGTAATTATACTCCAATTACTTCCATTAACAACATCATCCAATTAATTACTTCCAGTAATTATTCATCAATTACTTCTCTAGCTAATTACACTTCCAAAATTTCCAAGTGATTAAATCTAAATTAATTAAACTTAATTAATTAAATCAATTTAATCGAATTAACTTAATCAATTACAATGAGTAATTAATTCCTTAATTACTTCCCATTAAGTAATTACACTTAAACAATTACAATGATTATTATTAAATTAATTAATCTAATTAATTATTGAAAATTAATCACATTAATTAATTATAAAATAATCTAGTTAATAACCTTCAATACATTTATTTAATTATTTTTCTAAAATAATTAACTTATATTAATCATTATTAATTATAAGTTTGATTAACCATTAAAATTTATTAATTTAAATAAAAACCTAATCTATGGTTCTTAATTACATATTAATTACTTATCATTTTTTAAACTTTAATTAATACATTTAAACTTATAATTACTAATTTAATTAATACAAACCATTAATTATTCATTCTAATTAATTGTAAAGGTTAATAAGCCTCTAAATCTTCAATACTTTAAAATGGAACTCATTCTTATAGGTGATTAAATTATTATTTATAAATAAGTTTCAAACATTTATTTCCCAATTTACTTTTAATTTCATTCTAAAATTCCCGATTTAAAGTTAATAGCAATTATTCTTTAAAAAGTTTAAATCTAATTTTAAACCGTAAATTTACATGTTTCTTCTCTAAAAAAAAATACTGTTTGTTAGAAGAAATTTTAAAGAACTTAAATCAATTTTTCTTTATATTCCCATACCTAAAAGTATAACTCACATTTAAATTTATTTGGACATTTGAATTTATACATCTTTATAAAAAAACAATACATCAAAAATTCAATTTTAGTTTTATGTCCAGGTCTTAAAAATGCTTCATGTACACTTCCAAGCTCCATTTTAAATCCCTTTCCCTTTAAATATATTTAAACTTAATTACTTTTAAGTTATTAAAACATATTAACTTAACGGAAAAATTTTACTTCCAAACTTCAAACTGAACCTGACCTCATAGTTAAGTTTTGATTAAAATCTTGATTCAATTCTTGATTTAAATTTTAAACCCAAAACTTGAAATCCCAAATCAAATCAGGTTTGAGTTAAAACCTGTAAAAAGAAAATACAACCTGACCCTCCCCTGTTTGCTTCGAGACCAGCCCCAATGTCTACGAGCAAACACCCGAGAACACTCTTCCTTTTACTCTCTTCTTTCCCGATTCAACATCACGAGATACTGTTAATGTCGCGTGCACGTGCACCACCCCATGGTGATGCTCCGACCACCGAGACTGCCTCCGATAGGTCGACAGTGACCTATACCCTCACTTCCCTCATCAAAATAATGAAAAAACATCAAAGCAAAATCGAGCATTCGAGCTCGATACAGGAACCAGAACGCAACCTGGAAAAGGCCTAGTATTCGCCACAACAACCACCGGAACAAGTGGAACTCCTGCCGTAGCCTCGTCCACCTCCCCTCTACCTTCCCTCAAAACCGTGTGGCACTCGATCCATCGACGGTGATGAACGAGCGAAAGAAAACACGATGCCTTAAAACAAGGTCACCAGCATTAGAACGTCTCCCGCCGCCACCACAAGGCTTAGATCAACCTCCAAGCATTTTTCCCAGGCCCCACGATCACCCCCGCATCTCCAGCCCTAGTCTCGACCTCCCCGATCAACGCGATCGTCCACGGCGACTCGAAATGCCCAAAACGGTCGAACTCGAACTGCACCTCACTCCCTCCTCTAAAAATCACCATATTAATTTTAAAAATCATAGTTTGGTTCAACGATTCGATTTATGTTCCTTAATTTATGAATTAAGATGTACGAATTTTTGCTAATATTGAGATGCTCGGTTTTTTCTTGGTTTCCAGAGTCATATATTTATTACTTTGACTTAAGTAAAATCCTAAACTAAGGTTTGAAACGAAACTTACAGGTTTCATTTAAATCTTAAGGCTAAACAAAGATTTAATTAAAGATTTTGAATTTAAATCAAAAAAAACATGAACAAAACTAGAAACAGAGAAGTTCCAAAAGTTCAAATGCCTGCATACATCATACTTTAGGGATTCAAAAATATAAATACGCAACCATACTTCACAATACAATATTGATCACAGCAATAACATTCAAACTAATTTGTACTTTAAATTCTTTTTTAAAAGTGGAGTTACTCACCAGTTCAAAAAGAACAGAGACACTTTTTGTTGAAGCGGGCTTTGATTTGCTTGTTGAAACATTTCTTAAATCCTCTTGAATCCTCTGGTTAGTTGGGTTGTCTTGTTGATGTTGAGTGGTTTACTCAAGTTTTTAAATGTAGTTTATTTTATATTTTGCTCAGCTCGAACTGAAATGGAAAGATGACATAGGAAAGTAGCTTACAGGGTGATATTTAAAAACAAGTTACAGTGTACAAAATTTCGTCTTTGGTATAGGTGATTATTATGTTTTAGTGCAATACAACATACATAATCTTTGTTTGAACTGATTTAAAACAGAGATATTTTTATGGTGGAGACTGATATGAAATGTATTGTGTGCTAGAAAGATTTACATTAATTTCTTTTGTTTGTTCAAGAATACATAATACTGTCTTCCTTAGCAAGCCTTCACATATATTTATTTTTTTATCTTTTTATTTTTTTCAGCCTGCACACATTTGATTTTGTTCCTAGATTTTATTTGTTGCCTTTGTACAATCTGGTATCTTTGTTTTGTTACTTTACTTAAGTATATGCTACTTTTTCCCATGTCAGTCTACACTTATTTTGATTTTTGCTAGTTCTTAAGTCTTCTACTTTGTAATATATATGTTTACTTGTGTTTTAACTTAATACATATAGTCTTGTATTCCTATATGTATATAGATTTATTTTTATTTATCGAGTAAGTAAATTTTGTTAGTATTTTATTTTACTTCTTATATCTATTTCAATTTTTATTTCTAGAATTATCTTATATGTTTAATTCATATTTTAAACGATTATAACTTTATTTGAAATATTTAGTTAACATCAGCACTCGTTTTATTATTCATTTTCAAAGTTTAACTATCTAATATTCAATTTTCTTATTTATTATTTCATTTTACTTATGTTAGTAACCAAATGTTCTTAAGTCTATATATTTATATTTATTTTTAACAATATATTTGTTTTATATTTAGATGCAATATTGATAAGATTTATTCCATTTTTACTCTTATTATTTAGATTACATCATAACTATATATTTAAATCAAATATCAATAAGCAGAGCTTACTTCATTTATATTTAAACAAGATAGATTTCATTTTTTTTTTAAATATTCTGAAACTCTTATTATAAATTCCAACACAATAATTCTTCCCAATTTACAAATATATATATTTTTGTTTTTAAAAGATATGTTATATTTTAATTAATCACATTAAATATTAATTAAGATAATATTGCCAAAAATCCGAGACGTCACATCCCTCCCCCTTAAAATAATTTCGTCCCCGAAATTTTGAAAGCAAAGGTAATTTAGTAATCTATTTAAGATTTTTAATTTAAATCACACTCATAAATCAATCATATGCTAACAACCATCACAACCAATCCACTCAAACAGCAAAGCTAATCAACCAGACAAAATTCTGGATAGAGCTTCCTAAAGTTCTCCAAGTATAATACTGGAATACTCAGTCTATAGAATCCAAACAGTCTATACTACTAAGCTATAGATCTCCTACTCATCAAGATCTACAAAACTACACAGATATTAGACTACAGACGAGTCTGACTCACAACCAAAACTTCCTGCACTGCTGGTTCCAAAACCAGAGATGGAATATTCACGTATTCCCTCCGAGATACGTGAAACACAACGAATCCCAGCTATCCAAACTGGCAATTCACTACCGAAGATCAAACATCTAACCTTACCAAAACATAGAGAAAATCCAAAACACCTCGAAGCTAGCTTTTCAGACTTACCAAATTATATAGCTCCTTTGAATCATAGAAAATTCATCCAAAATCAATCTCCGACTTCGAAATCCAAATTCCTCCGTCTCTTATCCACCAAATTCTTCTGATGATCCAGAGCTGCCTTCAACCTACTGATCAGCTCAACCTTTCTGATGCTTCTCAGGCAAACTAAACCAAGAACAATCATAAGAATGATCTTCTCAAGATCAACCAAAATAAAGAACTCAACCTCTATCATCAGTAGAAAACAACCTCTCCTTTCCAGAAAAGAAAAGCAGATGCACTCCCAACTACTTTCGCTGCACAACTCTGATCTGAGGTAGATGAAAATGCTGATGATGCACACAAACATAAATTGGACATCACATTACAGAAATATGGTTCAACAGATCCAAAATAAAACTCAAAAGTTCCTCCAAAACCTAAGCCGCTTTACCAAATCCTCTCTCTAGAAACCATTCTACAACTAGGTTGAACCATCGGTACCACTTCCGGAATCCAGTCGATACCAAACTAAACTCCGGATGCAAGGGCAACCCGCTGACCTCTTTAAAGATATCCAGAAAAGATTTTTGATAAACCAAGAGAATGCCCCACTATCGCAAGTCACTTTTGCGATCAACCCAGGCTAATATCCAAAGAAAACCATTCTCTCCTTACCAATCTGAACAGCTTAAGCTATCTAGCCAATCCATTAAAGAAATGGATCCACAAAACTGCCTCTGAACTTCACCTCTAAAGAACTGCTGACAGATGACCTCCTCGTGTGCCGGCAGAACAATCTGAGCCGCAACACAGCTGTCGATGCCAAAAACTTCTTAATCCAAAACTCCTCGAAAAACTCAGGCCTCAAAGCCAAACACAACATTCAGCTGAACTCAGCCTCAAAACTAATGCAGACATGCTTCCTTATCCAAAGATCCTTGAGAACTTCTTCAGAAACAATCCATCGCTACTGCATCTCAACACACAGCTACTACTTCTTGAGTTACCAAGATAACATTTCTAGCTTCTGCTCAACTGATAAAATTCAAATTCTACTCATCCAAACTTGTACTACAAAAATGTAATCCAAATCTTAACAGGTTTCTTCCAGAGATTTAGTGAAATCCTTACACCACAAATTCACTCGAGACGGTATTAGGTCTACAGTTGTCACGACCCGACTTTCCACTCTCGGAAAATCGCGTCATGAATTAAGAAAGAAAGGGATAGAAAAGAGAATAGAAAGAAGAGAAGAAAGAACAACATCAGAATCTACACAGCGGAATGAATAAATTATATTAATAACATAAATATTACATAGTTTACAACAATATCAGAGTGCACAGACATACATCACATACTAGACAGTTATAAACACCCATCTTGTTATACAACTCAATATAACAACTCAGAGATCACTACACAGCGGAATACTAGATATCTACACGCAGAAGCCTCCTGCTCAATTGCTCCTCCACAATTCGTCAAACCTAATCCTGAATCCTAACCTGAATTCCCTTGACTACTCATAAAAATTTGAGTACCCAAGAGTTTATGAAAAACAAAAATAAACTCTGGGTCAGACATGGGTCTGGTGTGAGTAACAGGTTAAAGTTGCTTAACTTTTAAAAACCTTTAAAAGAAAGGTATCACGTAAGACTTTCCACACATAAACATGGAAAAGTTTTTACCTTACGCTAACCAAAACATTTGATAGGAAATCCGATGATATTATAATAGTGTCTAGGGTTTTCAAATAAATAAGAAATAGCCGAAATTGTTACATCTATTAAATTCCAGCTACTAGCCACAAAAGTGGGTAATACAATCAAAACCGTTGGCACTTATTGGATTTTGGATTCCATACAATGGCAGGGCTACTGGGGTACCGCCCGTCACAGTACGTGGCCTAGATAAACGTACCGAGGATCACTCCTGACCCCCTTCAACACAAAGCCGGACCCATTCCTTACTGAATAGTTCGAGCAAGACAACCCCGTGGTTGTAGCTAGCAACCACCCACACAGCCGAATATAAAGGGACTTCTAGACAGGGATCAATCTTGCTCTCCAGTGGGTGCGACCCACAAAGCTTTGCTGCACCTCCCATGTTCTAGCCATTCCTGGTTGATGAGGCTTGAGGCTACGATTACCATTATAGGACATACCACTTAGAATGCTCATCGTCCACCTAACGATGTGCTGAAAGCATTCAATCCATACAAGTTCGTTTCGGGTTCGAACAAAACCGAAGGCATTATCTCGTTACACTCATTTTGAAATCACCCTCAGAGTTAACGACAATAACCCTTGCACTCTGATTCACCATCTCGAATCTATAAGAACTAATTCCGTCAACTCATTACGGAATCACCCACAGAGTTATAATGACTCATAGTCCTTACACCTCGAGTCTTCACAAAGCTCCAATTTGACTCACGACCTAACGTTATTTGGAATCGATGTAGTTTTCGGATATCCAAATATGGAAACCCGATCCCGGTCTCATCGAAAACCAAAGCGTGTCTTTTAAGGTCCAAGTTGTTTTAAAGGTTTAAAAACAGTTCAATACAATATCTATAAACACACAGATAGATAACTTATAAGTCATAACTGATAATCAACATTATCACATAACAGGTAATCCACATCACCAATATCGAATAGATATCTCATATATCATAATCACAATAGATAACCTATGTTATCATCACAATACAACCAAACATTCCATACCATACAATATTATTTATCTCATTACTGAGATCACAAAGCATCCAAGACCATCAAGTTCAACCATTCATCCATAAGCAATGATTTATTCATCATCCTATAATTAATTTAAAATGAATTAAATTAACTATCTCTAACTTTAATTTAAAATGAATTAAATTAATTACTTCATTTTTAATTAATTTAAAATAAATTAAATTATTTACTTCATCAATACAAATCTTGCTTACTCAATTATTTAATTGATTACAATCAATTAATCATTCAAAATAAATCATCTTAATTAATCACTCTTGATTAATTACTCTTAATTACATTCATGTAATTATCCTAAATTAATTTCACAAATTAATTATTCTCAACTAAACAGTAATTAACCTTTAATTACTTACTTAATTAATTAATCATAATTAATTACATTAATTCTTAATTAATTACATTAATTAATTACCTTAATTACCTATTATTGATTAATTAATCATAATTAATCAACTTTAATTACATCATTAATTAAAATAATTAATGATCCTTAATTAATCCTTAAATTAATTACTCTAAGTAATTAACTAACTTAATTACCACATTAAACCAAATTAATTATCCTTAAATTAATTTCTTAATTAATTATTTGATTAATTACTAAATAATTAATCCAAATTACTCATTCTTAAACATCTCCTTAATTACAATCTGTAATTATTAAACAATTACTTAACTAAGTAATTTCCAAATCATTAATTACATAAAGTAATTATTTATAAAACTCAAGTGTTTATAATTAATTAACTTAATTAATTAAAATTAACAATCATATTAAACTAAAATTAATTACATTAAGTAATTAATTTCTTAATTACTTTATCAAGTAATTACTCTCTAACCATTTACAATTGATTATTATTAAATTAATTAATCTAATTAATTATAAAAATTAACCAAATTAATTAATTGCTAAATAATCATGGTTAATGACCTTCATTAACCATCCTATAATTATTTATAAAGTAATTAACTTAAATTAATTACAATTTAAATTATCTTTAATCATTTATTAATTAAAGTTAATTATTAAATTAATTAACCTTAATTTAAAAACTTAATTACATAATTAATATACATTTATCATTAATTAATAACTTAGTTAATGATCTTAATTCCAAATTGATTAATCATAAATCAATTATTAATTCCAAATTTAATTAATTAATTAATTAAATTAACCAATCTTAATTACCTTATTAATTTATTCTAAAACATAAATCTTAATCAAATTTTCAAAATAAAACATAACTTGATTATGTTTAAAACAATATTATTCAAAACAAAGTACTTTTTGAACTACTTTAAAATTTCCATTTTTAAATACAAGTTTAAATTAAAAGTAGTTTAAACTTATCAAAGTTTGAAAATTTTAAAACTTATTTAAATTTCAAGACAAAACAAAAGTTTGTCTTAGAAATCAAATCATAAGAATTTGAAGTCAAATTCATTTCAAACTTTTAGAAATTCAATTCATTCTTAATTTCAACTTTCAAATTTAAATCTTCTTTTTAAATTTGAAACTAAAGTTCATTTTAACTCAGGTTTCCAGATTTAAAATTTATCTTTAAATCTTGCTTCATATTTTAAAAACTTCATTATTTAAGATTTCTACTATTTACCAAATTGAAATAGTTAATTAAGTTAAAAATTTAAACTTTTATTTCAAAACCTGGGATTTAAATTTGAATCTAAAATTCAAACCTGCATTTGAATTTACTCTTAAATTTTAATCAAAACATAAAACTGCAGATTTAAACAGTTCAAACCCAGATTTTGAAAAAAACAGAAAACAGGTTTAAAAACCTGGAATTTGAATTCAAATCAGTAATTCAAACTTGAATTAAATTTTAAAGCTAAACCTTATTTAAAACCTATAACTACAGATTTTAAATTTTGACAAACCCAGATTTTAAAATCTTAAAATCCATATTTAAAAAAAAACAACACAGTTTTACTGTGTGACTGTAAACTACAGGTTGACCCGAGAAAACAGAATTTTGCTTCGGGTTAAAAGATTACCTGCTTCGAGTCATATATCCCTTACTTCGAGCCAATTACTGACTACCCTGCAACATCCAAAACCCCAATATACATCACCAGAACCTCATCGCCGTGCATATGCACGGCGACTCCAGCCAACGTTGATCGCTAAGAATGATCGCTACTCACCAAAATACCATCCTACAACCCATTACGATCATCCCAATCAAGCTACATCCACGAAGTCAAATTTAACCCCAATATACAAACCTGTAAAACAGAAAAACCGGTTTTTGTCAAAACCTGGCAACGGTCATTTCACCTTGCTCCGATCACTTGCAGATCCACTCCTCCGCCCTCGAGCTACTCTTCACACCAACTACCCATTCATCAAAAACTAGCACACTCGACCCATCCATCTCTCCTCACTGGCCAAATCTATAACCCTTACTAAAACTAGGGTTCAATTCTAAAAATCAAATCTGCAACCAATCTAATAATCTTTATTCTCATTTCAGATTTTATATGGATCTATGATCCTTCCTTTATAACTCAGAAAGATCCTGAGTTATCTTAAATCACAAATTGCAAGAATTTGCTCACATTTTTTTTTCCTTTTCAAGAACAAACTGCAAATGAACTATACTCTAAAATTCTAATACTTGATTTTTAAAAAAAAAACAATTTCCAGTAAAGGCTTTTAGTTACTGAAACTGGATATAAGTATTAATATGTTTTGTTTTTGATCAAGATCAACATACAGGGGTGTTACTTATGTTTACAGAGATAACTCGCTGTATTTTAATTCTCCTAAAATTTTAAACCTAAATTTAAGAAAATAAGTCACATTAATTTATAAAGTTGAATTCTAATCTCCGATAAACAAACTCCTTTAATTATTCTAAAACACAGATATAAAATCTCAAACTAAATCAATTGGTAAAAGATTCTTTTTAAATAGGGTGTGAATCTGGGAACACTTCACAGCAACATTAACATGCATAAAGAATCATAATTGCAACAGACATTTCATGAGCACACAAACATAATTTTTATCTCAAACATTTAATCAAGCAACCCAAATATAGTTTAAGATTTTATTTGTTACTCACCTATTAAATGCAGACCCCTGTTTTGAATTTGCAGAACACATGCAGGCTTCCTCTGTTGTTATAAGTCTGGGTTGCTCATGCTTTCCATGACCAAGATGCTTGCATGCAGGTGTTTAGATGAACTTGTATATGTAGATTTGTGGATTCTTTTATATGCAGAAAGTAAAAGTGTGCAGGCTTTACTTTTAGGAAGTGCAGATTGAAGGTTTTGATTATGCAGAGGTTTGGATTGAATATGCAGCTAAAGGATTTGAGAAAATGCAGAAATAAGATATGCAGATTTGAGTATGGAGGGTTTCAGAATTATGAAGAGGGTGTTTGATTTTTAATATGCAGGTTTTTAAGAAAATGCAGATTTTGATTCAAGAAATTTGAAGAATTTCTTTTGATTAAAGAAGAATGAAAATGTTATGCACGAATGAAGATTGTAAATGTATTCTCAAATTTTATGAAATAAAAGAAAGATTAAAACTTATTTAACACTTGTCCATTTTATAACACTTGTCAAAAGAATACATATAAATTTAACACATGTTTCCTTTTAAAGATAATTAGTTTTTAATTACAAATTAATGTCATATTGGCTTAATTTAAGTTGTTAGTTTATTTTAAAATATGTTTTATGAATTTACAAAAGAAATAAAAACAACAATGTTTTACAAAAATTACACTAAAAAAAATTAAAACAATTAAACAATTTAAAAATTTATACTTGGGAATTTAAATTCAAAATAAATTCAAAACCCAACAATTTCAAATCAAGTTATAAATAAAAATTCAATTTGAAATAAACATTACAAATCTTATTCAAAATTTATTTATAAAGTCAACACAATGTTAATATTATTTTTATAAATCTCTTTTATTACATTAAAATCATTTTACAAGAAATTATATTTTTATTAAATAAATAATCCATTTTATTAAGTCATGAAATCATTTGTTGAATATATTCTAAATTTAAAACAATACCAATTTATTTAAAATATAAACCAAATATTTATATTGTAAATAGAAATCAATTTGTAATTTTTAAAGATAAAATAACCAATTCAAATATTTATTGAAGAAGATTATTAAATTTATCTGAATAATTATCATCAGAATATCAATATCAATTTAATTTTAACTACAGATTATTAAATTGATATTGTTAAAAATTCCGGGATGTTACAATCCTTCCCTCTTAAAAGAATTTCGTCCTCGAAATTTAAAACAAATGTAATTTAATAATCTCATTAAATTTTAAATTAAAAACACAAGCATATATCAAACCTATGCTAACAACCAAACACAACCAATTCAACCAATCAAACAAATCTAATTATCCATACAAATTATGGATAAAATCTCATCGAGTTTCCCCAGGTGTATATATATACCCACCGGGATACTCGCTCTAGAAAATCCAAACAACCAATACTATGAAGCTACAAAGCTCCTACACAACTATATCTATAACACTAGACAAAATATCAGACTACAAACGAGTTTGACTCAACAACCAAAACTCCAGAACTGCTGGTTTCCCAACCATAGATAGACCATCTCAGAGATACGTGAAACTCATCGAATTCCATTTATCCAAACTGGCAATTCAATCCTGTAGATCAATCACTTAATCTCTAGATATAGAAAAGATCCAAAACACTTCAGAGCAAACTTCTCAAACTTACCCAAACTTACCCAAACTTATAGCTCACTTTTGATCAGAGAAAACTCATCCAAAATTAAATCTCTGACTTCAGACTCCAAATCTTTCTGACTCTTATCCACAATATCTCTTCAGACAATCCTGGGCTGTCTACAACCTTACTAATCAGCTCAACCTATGTTGATGCTTCTAGAAACAAACTAGACCAATTCAACTCAACAAAATGATCTCCTCAAGATCAACCAAAATCAAGAACTCAAACTCAACTCCTCAACATCAGCAGACAACAACTCACTTCTCCTGTCTAGCAAAGAAAAGCAGATACACTTCCAAACTGCTTCCGCTGCTCAACTCTGATCCAAAGTAGAAGAGAAAGCTTGAAGAAGAACATGAGCACAAACTGGACAACACACCCCAGAGATATGATCCACAGATCCATAAGAAAATTCAGAGGTTCCTCCAAAACTCCGAGCTGCTACACCAACTCAATCTCCTGGAATCATTCTTCTATAAAGCTGAATCACTGGTACCACTTCTGGAATCCCAGTCGATAAGAAAGCTCAAACTCCAGATACAGACAAAATTCTGACTTCCTGAAGTCATTTAGAAAAATTCAGATAACCCAAGAGAAACTCAAACAATCGCAAGTCACTTTTGCGAACCATCCAAACCAAATATAAGGAAATCTGTTCTCCCTTAACCAAATAGAACAGCTTAAACTTAATTAGCCAACCTATCGAAGAAACGGGTCCACTCAACTGCTTCTGAACTCCAAACTGCACTTCTGCTGCCACAGATGCCAAAGAATTCCAAAACAAAGCTCTTCGAGAAACTCGGACCTCAAAGCAAACAGAAACTCAAGCTGACCACAGCCACAACACTGAAGCAGACTGACTTCCTTAACTTGTTCCAAAGAAAACATCTTCGGGAACATCCATAGTCACTGCATCTCATCACGTAGCTACTATTTCCTTAGGTATCAAAATACCATCACTTGCTTCTGCCAACCAACAGATCCAAACACTACTCATCCAACTTCAGAAATGAACTTCGAACCTTAACAGGTTTCCTTCAGAGATCAATGAAGTTCTTCATCACTACAGGACTCACTCGAGACGGAATTAGGTCTACAGTCTCAACAAATATACCTCCAACCTCAAACATTCAAACATCAACAAATGGTAGTCGTGCCACACACACTACCACCCATCTACCTTATAACTTATATTGGATAACCTAAACAGGTAGCCCAAGAGATAGGTAGAAATATATATATATATATATATATATATATATATATATATATATATATTATATAAAAATTACAAATACGCTCTCTCAAGAAAGACACCACTACCGAGCCTAGGTATTCACTCAACCTAATGCTCCCAAAGAAAGATACACTTCAGAGCCTAGGCATTCACTCAGCCTAATGCTCTGATACCAGCTGTCACGACCCGACTTTCCACTCCCGGAAAATCGCGTCATGAATTAAGAAAGAAAGGGATAGAAAAGAGAATAGAAAGAAGAGAAGAAAGAACAACATCAGAATCTACACAGCGGAACAAATAAATTATATTAATAACATAAATATTACATAATTTACAACAATATCAGAGTACACAGACATACATCACATACTAGACAGTTATAAACACCCGTCTAGTTATACAACTCAATATAACAACTCAGAGATCACTACACAGCGGAATACTAGATATCTACACGTAGAAGCCTCCTGCTCCATTGCTCCTCCACAATTCGTCAAAGCTAATCCTGAATCCTAACCTGAATTCCCTTGACTACTCATAAAAATTTGAGTACCCAAGAGTTTATGAAAAACAAAAATAAACTCCGGGTCAGACATGGGTCTGGTGTGAGTAACAGGTTAAAGTTGCTTAACTTTTAAAAACCTTTAAAAGAAAGGTATCACGTAAGACTTCCCACACATAAACATGGAAAAGTTTTTACCTTACGCTAACCAAAACATTTGATAGGAAATCCGATGATATTATAATAGTGTCTAGGGTTTTCAAATAAATAAGAAATAGCCGAAATTGTTACATCTATTAAATTCCAGCTACTAGCCACAAAAGTGGGTAATACAATCAAAACCGTTGGCACTTATTGGATTTTGGATTCCATACAATGGCAGGGCTACTGGGGTACCGTCCGTCACAGTACGTGGCCTAGATAAACGTACCGAGGATCACTCCTGACCCCCTGCAACACAAAGCCGGACCCATTCCTTACTGAATAGTTCCGAACAAGACAACCCCGCGGTTGCAGCTTGCAACCACCCACATAGCCGAATATAAAGGGACTTCTAGACAGGGATCAATCTTGCTCTCCAGTGGGTGCGACCCATGAAGCTTTGCTGCACCTCCCCTGTTTTCGCCATTCCCGGTTGATGAGGCTTGAGGCTACGATTACCTTTATAGGACATACCACTTAGAATGCTCATCGTCCACCTGACGATGTGCTGAAAGCATTCAATCCACACAAGTTCACTCCGGGTTCGAACGAAACCGAAGGCATTATCTCATTACACTCATTTTGGAATCACCCTCAGAGTTAACGACAATAACCCTTCACTCTGATTCACCATCTCGAATCTATAAGAACTAATTCCGTCAACTCATTACGGAATCACCCATAGAGTTATAATGACTCATAGTCCTTACACCTCGAGTCTTCACAAAGCTCCAATTTGACTCACGACCTAACGTTCTTTGGAATCGATGTGGTTTTCGGATATCCAAATATGGAAACCGGATCCCGGTCTCATCGAAAACTAAAGTGTGTCTTTTAAGGTCCAAGTTGTTTTAAAGGTTTAAAAACAATTCAATACAATATCTATAAACACACAGATAGATAACTTATAAATCATAACTGATAATCAACATTATCATATAACAGGTAATCCACATCACCAATATCAAATAGATATCTCATATATCATAATCACAATAGATAACCTATGTTATCATCACAATACAACCAAACATTCCATACCATACAATATTATTTATCTCATTACTGAGATCACAAAGCATCCAAGACCATCAAGTTCAACCATTCATCCATAAGCAATGATTTATTCATCATCCTATAATTAATTTAAAATGAATTAAATTAACTATCTCTAACTTTAATTTAAAATGAATTAAATTAATTACTTCATTTTTAATTAATTTAAAATAAATTAAATTAATTACTTCATCAATACAAATCTTGCTTACTCAATTATTTAATTGATTATAATCAATTAATCATTCAAAATAAATCATCTTAATTAATCACTCTTGATTAATTACTCTTAATTACATTCATGTAGTTATCCTAAATTAATTTCACAAATTAATTATTCTCAACTAAACAGTAATTAACCTTTAATTACTTAATTAATTAATCATAATTAATTACATTAATTCTTAATTAATTACATTAATTAATTACCTTAATTACCTATTATTGATTAATTAATCATAATTAATCAACTTTAATTACATCATTAATTAAAATAATTAATGATCCTTAATTAATCCTTAAATTAATTACTCTAAGTAATTAACTAACTTAATTACCACATTAAACCAAATTAATTATCCTTAAATTAATTTCTTAATTAATTATTTGATTAATTACTAAATAATTAATCCAACTTACTCATTCTTAAACATCTCCTTAATTACAATCTGTAATTATTAAACAATTACTTAACTAAGTAATTTCCAAATCATTAATTACATAAAGTAATTATTTATAAAACTCAAGTGTTTATAATTAATTAACTTAATTAATTAAAATCAACAATCATATTAAACTAAAATTAATTACATTAAGTAATTAATTTCTTAATTACTTTATCAAGTAATTACTCTCTAACTATTTACAATTAATTATTATTAAATTAATTAATCTAATTAATTATAAAAATTAACCAAATTAATTAATTGCTAAATAATCATGGTTAATGACCTTCATTAACCATCCTCTAATTATTTATAAAGTAATTAGCTTAAATTAATTGCAATTTAAATTATCTTTAATCATTTATTAATTAAAGTTAACTATTACATTAATTAACCTTAATTTAAAAACTTAATTTCATAATTAATATACATTTATCATTAATTAATAACTTAGTTAATGATCTTAATTCCAAATTGATTAATCATAAATCAATTATTAATTCCAAATTTAATTAATTAATTAATTAAATTAACCAATCTTAATTACCTTATTAATTTATTCTAAAACATAAATCTTAATCAAATTTTCAAAATAAAACATAACTTGATTATGTTTAAAACAATATTATTCAAAACAAAGTACTTTTTGAACTACTTTAAAATTTCCATTTTTAAATACAAGTTTAAATTAAAAGTAGTTTAAACTTATCAAAGTTTAAAAATTTTAGAACTTATTTAAATTTCAAGACAAAACAAAAGTTTATCTTAGAAATCAAATAATAAGAATTTGGAGTCAAATTCATTTCAAACTTTTAGAAATTCAATTCATTCTTAATTTCAACTTTCAAATTTAAATCTTCTTTTTAAATTTGAAACTAAAGTTCATTTTAACTCAGATTTCCAAATTTAAAATTTATCTTTAAATCTTGCCTCATATTTTAACAACTTCATTATTTAAGATTTCTACTATTTACCAAATTGAAATAGTTAATTAAGTTAAAAAAATTAACTTTTATTTCAAAACCTAGGATTTAAATTTGAATCTAAAATTCAAACCTACATTTGAATTTACTCTTAAATTTTAACCAAAACATAAAACTGCAGATTTAAACAGTTCAAACCCAGATTTTGAAAAAAACAGAAAACAGGTTTAAAAACCTGGAATTTGAATTCAAATCAGTAATTCAAACTTGAATTAAATTTTAAAGCTAAACCTTATTGAAAACCTATAACTATAGATTTTAAATTTTGACAAACCCAAATTTTAAAATCTTAAAATCCATATTTAAAAAAACAACACAGTTATACTGTGTGACTATAAACTACAGGTTGACCCGAGAAAACTGAATTTTGCTTCGGGCTAAAAGATTGCCTGCTTCGAGTCATATATCCACTTACTTCGAGCCAATTACTGACTACCCTGCAACATCCCAAACCCCAATATACATCACCAGAACCTCATCGCCGTGCATATGCACGGCGACTCCAGCCAACGTTGATCACTAAGAATGATCGCTACTCACCAAAATACCATCCTACAACCCATTACGATTATCCAAATCAATCTACATCCACGAAGTCAGATTTAACCCCAATATACAAACCTGTAAAACAGAAAAACAGGTTTTTATCTAAACCTGTCAACGGTCATTTCACCTTTCTCCGATCACTTGCAGATCCACTCCTCCGCCCTCGAGCTACTCTTCACACCAATTACCCATTCATCAAAAACTAACACACTCGATCCATCCATCTCTCCTCACTGGCCAAATCTTTAACCCTTACTAAAACTAGGGTTCAATTTAAAAATCAAATCTGCAACCAATCTAATAATCTTTATTCTCATTTCAGATTTTTATATGGATCTATGATCCTTCCTTTATAACTCAGAGAGATCCTGAGTTATTTTAAATCACAAATTGCAAGAATTTGCTCACATTTTTTTTTCCTTTTCAAGAACAAACTGCAAATGAACTATACTCTAAAATTCTAATACTTGATTTTTTTTTAAAAAACAATTTCCAGTAAAGGCTTTTAGTTACTGAAACTGGATATAAGAATTAATATGTTTTGTTTTTGATCAAGATCAACATACAAGGGTGTTACTTATGTTTACAGAGATAACTCACTGTATTTTAATTCTCCTAAAATTTTAAACCTAAACTTAAGGAAATAAGTCACATTACTTTATAAAGTTGAATTCTAATCTCTGATAAACAAACTCCTTTAATTATTCTAAAACACAGATATCAAATCTCAAACTAAATCAATTGGTAAAAGATTCTTTTTAAATAGGGTGTGAATCTGGGAACACTTCACAGCAAAATTAACATGCATAAAGAATCATAATTGCAACAGACATTTCATGAGCACACAAACATAATTTTTATCTCAAACATTTAATCAAGCAACCCAAATATAGTTTAAGATTTTATTTGTTACTCACCTATTAAATGCAGACCCCTGTTTTGAATTTGCAGAACACATGCAGGCTTCCTCTGTTGTTATAAGTCTGGGTTGCTCATGCTTTCCATGGCCAAGATGCTTGCATGCAGGTGCTTAGATGAACTTGTATATGCAGATTTGTGGATTCTTTTATATGCAGAAAGTAAAAGTGTGCAGGCTTTACTTTTAGGAAGTGCAGATTGAAGGTTTTGATTATGCAGAGGTTTGGATTGAATATGCAGCTAAAGGATTTGAGAAAATGCAGAAATAAGATATGCAGATTTGAGTATGGAGGGTTTCAGAATTATGAAGAGGGTATTTGATTTTTAATATGCAAGTTTTTAAGAAAATGCAGATTTTGATTCAAGAAATTTGAAGAATTTCTTTTGATTAAAGAAGAATAAAATGTTATGCATGAATGAAGATTGTAAATGTATTCTCAAATTTTATGAAATAAAAGAAAGATTAAAACTAATTTTAACACTTGTCCATTTTATAACACTTGTCAAAAGAATACATATAAATTTAACACATGTTTCCTTTTAAAGATAATTAGTTTTTAATTACAAATTAATGTCATATTGGCTTAATTTAAGTTGTTAGTTTATTTTAAAATATGTTTTATGAATTTACAAAAGAAATAAAAACAATAGTGTTTTACAAAACCTACACTAATAAAAATTAAAACAATTAAACAATTTAAAAATTTATACTTGGGAATTTAAATTCAAAATAAATTCAAAACCCAACAATTTCAAATCAAGTTATAAATAAAAATTCAATTTGAAATAAACATTACAAATCTTATTCAAAATTTATTTATAAAGTCAACACAATGTTAATATTATTTTTATAAATCTCTTTTATTTATATTTTTATTAAATAAATAATCCATTTTATTAAGTCATGAAATCATTTGTTGAATATATTCTAAATTTAAAACAATACCAATTTATTTAAAATATAAACCAAATATTTATATTGTAAATAGAAATCAATTTGTAATTTCAAAAGATAAAATAACCAATTCAAATATTTATTGAAGAAGATTATTAAATTTATCTGAATAATTATCATCAGAATATCAATATCAATTTAATTTTAACTACATATTATTAAATTGATATTGTTAAAAATTCCTGGATGTTACAATAGTCTCGTTAAATACACTTCCAACCATTGGTAGTCGTGTTACACACACCACTACCCTACCTACTCTTATACTTATATTGGAAAACCCGAACAGGTAATCCAACAAATAGATAGAAATGAATATATATATATATATATATATATATCAAAATTACAAATACGCTCTCTTAAGAAAGAAATCACTCAAGAGCCTAGGTATTCACTCAACCTAGCGCTCTGATACCAACTGTGATGACCCGACTTCCTACGCCCAGGAAGACGTATCGTTATTAAAGAAAGAAAGGGTGAGAAAATAGAAAAGATAGAGAAGAAAGGACAACAACATTAGAATCTCACAGTGGAACGAATAAATTATATTAATCACATAAGTATTTACATAATATATAACATCAATCAGAGTTATACAGATAATACATCACATACTAGACAGTTATAGACAACTGTCTATTTATACAACTCAATACACAAAACAACACAGAGATACCAACACAGCGGAACACTATATCTACAAACGCTGAAGCCTCCTGCTCCATTGCTCCTCTAGAATTCGTCAAAGCCAACCTCAATCCCTTGGCTACTCGTAAAAATTTGAGTACCCGAGAGTTTAAGGAAAACAGAAAATAAACTCCGGGTCAGACATGGGTCTGGTGTGAGTAACAGGTTAAAGTTGCTTAATTTTCAAAAACCTTTGAAAAGAAAGGTATCATGTAAGACTTCCCACACATAAACATGGAAAAATGATTACCTTACGCTAACCAAAACATTTGATAGGAAATCCAATGATATTATAATAGGTCTAGGGTTTTCAAGTAAATAGAAAATAGCCGAAATTGTTGCATTCACAAAACTCTAGCTACTAGCCACAAAAGTGGGTAATACAATCAAAACCGTTGGCACTTATTGGATTTTGGATTCCATACAATGGCAGGGCTACTGCGGTACCCCCCATCACAGTACGTGGCCTAGATCAACGTACCGAGGAGTACGCCCGCTCCCCTGCAACACAAGGCCCGAACCATTCCTTACTGAACAGTCCTGAACAAGATAACCCCGCAGTTGGCTGCAGACCAACTGCCCACACATCCAAATAAAAAGGGACATCTAGACAGGGGTATATCTCGTCCTGCTTGGGCATGACCCACCTAACCTTGCTGCACCTCCCCTGTTTTAGCCATTCCCGGTTGATGAGGCTTGAGGCTGCGATTACCTTTAGAGAATACATCTCTTAGAATGCTCATCGCCCACCTGACGATGTTCTGAAAGCATTCAATCCATACAAGTTTGTTTCGGGTTCGAACGAAACCGAAGGCATTATCTCGTTACATTCATTTTGAAATCACCCTCAGAGTTAACGACAATAATCCTTGCACTCTGAATCTTCATCTTCACTTCAGATTCACGACCTATCGTTAATTTGGACCGATGTGGTTTTCGGATGTCCAAATATGGAAACCCGATCCCGGTCTCATCGAAATCCAAAACGTATCTTTTTAGGCCAAGTTGTTTTAGAGTTAAAACAATTCAATTCAATATTATCTATATACACACAGATAGATAATTCACATGTAACGACCCGCCCTTTTGGACAATTTATACCGACGATCAAATACACATGTTGATTCCCAACCATTCAAAAGGGCAGATAGTTATTGGGGTAAATAAGAAAAGAAAAGAAAATAAATAAAGGAAATGAAACAACACAGAATCTCGCAGCGGAACGATAAAATATAATAGTCAAATAAACAGTTCATGAAGCTGTCTACTATACTTTGACAATTATTTATACAACATTTATCACAGTTTATACATATACAACAGAACAATTAAGTAATGCAGCAGATAACATGATGCAAGGGTAATAATAGTAATAGTATACCAAATCTTCGTCTTCGTCCTCCAGAATAGATCTTCAAAAATCTGAAAACTCAGGACTGACCCGAGCGTAATGAAAAGGCAAAACACTCGAGTCAGAACTAAAATATCCCTATGAAAGTTAAATCAATCGTAAATAAATATGAGTGTAACAGTGTCAGAGATGTTTACGGGGTTTGACATCTCATATCCAGTGTCAACGTGCGTGCAATAACTCAAGAGATGTTACGGGATTTTCCATCTCTTAAGGATCCGTTAAACTATCTACTATGTAGTAATGTACGCTAAGTAGATAATGCCTATCAGTAATATAAAGTATCAAAATAGCGTTAAGGCGTTACCATAATCCCCCTTAACACATTTTATATGCCCAAAAGCATATACAAGACCGTAGTTTCCCCAAAACCGGAAGTCACCAGAGGGCAATCCGTATACTCAAGGTACAAATCAAAACGTAGTGGTTGCGAATAGGATAATCAATATGACAAGGTACATGAGGCGATACCAACTAGGATACTAGTAGTTGCGTGATCCGGACTGATGTTGGGCATAGCCAGCAGCCACCCCAACACCGCGAAACAACACTCCCAAATCAAGGGGTGCACCCAAATCGCATCACAAATGTAATAGATATGGTATCGAAGAAGTGTGTCCGCTAGAGGTGGCGAACCTCAATGGCCCGGCGCGGCTCCTGTTTTAGTCATGTCAGGGGTCATCCAATATCGTTCTCTTTCTTCAGTCAACGCGTTCACCAAACCATCCACTTCATTCTGGATCAACACTCCGCGTATAATAGTTATTAAAGTGGTGTTCGGTATCGACAGAGAGTATGTCCATATCCGATCCCGGTCTCTTTAATAACTACGTATTATTACACCGTTGGCTCTTTGACATTTTGAATCGATTCATAATTGATATCAAAATATCATATTCGTTTCAAAAATCAAATCCATTTCAAATATCACCGTGTCCTTTCAAATGTAAGATTTCGTTTCAAAATCATTTTTCGCATCAATATCTCATTTCGATTTCAAAATCATTTCGAATTTCAATTTAGGTTGCAACTTCATTTAATTCAATTCGTATTTAAATTCAAGATTTAAATATAAACATTTCACCTTATTGACCAGCTTAGAATTTTAGAAAATAGTTTTAAGTAGTTTAAAGTAGTTTTAAATAATTAAAATAGTTAAAATACTTTAAAATCTTAAATGGATTTGAAATAGATAAATTTTAGTTTAAATAATTTAAATTGGGTTAAGTAGATTTAAAATAGATAAAAATAGTTTAAGTATTCAAAATGGTTTATGTAACCGAGTAATTTGGAAAAACAAAATAAACAGCTTCAAAACCAATCCATTTCAATTACATCTTCTCAATTCAAATCAATTTCAATTTCCATTCTACCGATTCAATTTCGATTACAATTCAAACCAATGTCAACTTTGACTTCAAATTTATTCAATTTTATATTCACTTTCAATTAATTCAATTTCAATTTATATCGATTTAGAGCTGGATTTTCAAAATATCAATTTATAACACTTAACAAAATTATCCTTCAATATTCAAATTTAAATCCAAATTTCAAATATGTTTCAATTCCAAGCTCATTTCAAAATATCATTTTTATGTCACTTTACTTAGTAATATTCAAAGCTCAAATTTAATGTTCAATCTTTAAAACAAATAAATTTCCGAAATTCAATCATATCCAAATTTTAAATCTCAAAGTCTCCACTTAAATTTATTCAACAATTTCTTTTAACCAAAATTTTATTTCAACATTCCAAACTCAATTTTTCGATAAATTCGATTTCTATAAATTGATTTCTATTTATCACTTTTAAATCGAAACATTTAAATAAATTTCAAATCGACGATTTCAAAAATTATTTATTTAGCCAATTCGGTGTCCGTATATAATTTTCTATCCTATGGCCAAGTAATTATTTATTTCAATTAAATGTCAGGGATGAGTATATATTACTTAAATTAAATCACAGTATCATATGTATGCATAACAGGATCTATATAAGCAAATAAACATCCAAACATTCCATTATCAACCAATAGCATCCATCAAAATACATCGTCCAATAAGCAATACAATTCATGGCAGTTTCATAGTTATCAATGTCAGGTAATTTAATCGCAATTCAATTTCAATTTCAATTTAACTGTCCATTTAATTTTCAACAGTTAATTCAAATGACAATCTGTATGACAATTAAATTCTATCAAACAACGACAAATAAAATCATAACACTTCATAATGTCAAATTTAACTAGCATAAAAATATTTAGTACGTGGTGAGCGTTATAAAACACTCACCTTGATTTTTCGATTTTAAATCAAATCAAACGACATTCGATTTAACCCAAAATTTTCTCTAGCTCCAAACGATTCCAATCCAGCTCCATAGCATAATGCTCGACAAAACGATTGCAACGCAATTCGTTTCGTCCGTTTTCGACCTCGTATGACAAAGTTATGATTTTTAGAAGTTCGTATACATTTTAATATAAATAAATTTACAACTCCTTTTGTTATTTTTAACCTTCATCATCACAGCCGTTGATTTCAAGCTCCTTCAATCAGGGCCGCTCCTCTATCCTTCTCCCTCCCTCCAGATTATCACACAACCGAAAGAAACCCATACGCACGCGCCCAATCTCGATGGCCGCACCACCTACTGACGTCCAGATCCCATCAAACCACCACCATTCGAAGCGCCTCGGCCACCACCACCCACGGCCAGAAACCGCACGCACTCGGTTGCCTCACCGCGTTGAAAAGCGTGCGCGAACTTTGGGTATTCAAGCTCGATTTGCCGTCACTCTACCATCTCGATGTTGATCATAGCCGTTGGATTTGAAGTTCACAACGTGCTCAACAATTTACTAGTTGGAAGTTTCTTGAGTCGATTGAAGGATTTGAAGAAAATTGAGGAAGATGAACGACAAATATTGGCCATTGAAATTTATGTAGCGGCGGCTTATGATAATGAACGAGGGTTTCACTGTAGCAACTATATATAAGCAATGAAATAATATTATTTTAATATATATTCACATTTTAACAACTTTTTCAAACAAACTCCAAACGAGGCGCGGTGACCGGCGTTTCTAGGGTTTACCCCGCGTTCCGGACACAATGGAAAAGGTTTCAAAAGCTAATTTGATCATCTGTGCGAGTTACGGAAATAAACGATCAATTTTAAATTAAACCGATTAAACGAATTTCTATGCGTTTTGGCTCACCCCGGACAAACGGTAAATCCGATTGACACAAAATTTGAAATTTTACAATAATATCACATTACGGATCCGATGAAACTGGTTTCGTTGAAATCCGAGACCGTTTGAAAAATGACTATTTTAACTTGTTAAATTAATATTCAAAACAATTTCGATGCGTTTCGAGCTGCCACGGTCAAACGACGGCTCCGATTGCTACGAAAATTGAGATCCGACAATAACTAACTATTATGGATCCAATGGAACTGGTTTCGTCCAATTCTGAGACTGTTCGAAAATTGGCTATTTTTCAGTCGCTAATTAAATATAAAAATATTCAATTTTCGCAAATAAATTTTAAATTCAGTTTTAAAAGTTCTATAACATCACTATGACTCCAATATGATAAAATAAAATTTCAAAAATCATTTTTTTATCATATTAAACCCGTTATTCAATTATCCAATAAATTCCAATTTTTAAATCTTATCAACTCCATTATAATCCCGATATAACTTACATTCACTTTGGAAACCAATTTGAACCATATTAAATCAAATTTTAATTATTAACTCTATTTTCATATATTAAATTTCAACATCAAATTAATCATATCAAATTCGAAATTTAATTTATTCAAACATTTGTAATATTAAATTTAATTAAATTTGATTATTCTTAAATCACTATCTCTTGAAATATTCAAACGAACTTATAAAATTTAAAAAATTCAAATTATAGAACAACCATTTTCATTAAACTGTTATTCAATTCCCGTTATTCAATTCATTCAATAAATTCCAAATATTAAATTTAAACAATTTAATTGTTCAATATTTGACGGATTTCAATATTGGATTTTTAAATAAGATTTCATTATCAGTCGATTTACTATATTACATCCAATGAATTCCACATTATTATTTAACTACAGTTAGAGATAATGCACTCAACTAATATATAAACTTCCATTTCAATTGCAATTGGTTCACAAATTCGATTTGACTAACTAAATGAATAGGTAACTTATATAATTATCACCGTTACTTTTAATTACTTATAAGTTTATTATTTATAAACAAGCGTCACAATTACCTATTCAATACAAATTCATTCAGTTACCTTTGACTACATATTATTTCAATTGATCTGGGATTTCATTCAATTCATAAATAATTAGCTTAGATAAAATTTGTTGCATTTCATTCTAGTTATTATTATTCCAAACGACTTACAATTTTTTTCTAACACTAAATCACGAAATCTTATTAAATTAGCTATTTTAATTATCGAAAATTTACGGGTCGTCACACTCTCCCCCACTCAAAACTTTTCGTCCCCGAAAAGGAAAAAGAAGGAAAAGGAACTAAGTAAAGAATTCGACATTTGATATATTTTATTAAAAATTATCCACTTATAAACAATGAAATTCCATTTATAAAGTCATAACTATGCTTCCACTAAGTTACTCCAAACGGCTTCCTAACTTTAAAAGTTAGTAATCAAAACAAGTTATAAATTTTTTTTTTAAAACTTGAAAAATTTCCTAACACCCGGATTTTACGGAAAATTTCGGCAGAGTCTCCATTGCGCGACTCGATCGAAAAAAAAAATGACAGTATATATATCAAAAATATACATCTCATCAAGTGATGAGGCATCCCGTAGGGAAAAAGTGTAAAAATACGATATGTAATCCGAGATATGTACCTTATATATTGTTAGCGAGCATATACGGCTAATATAGCGCGAAAGCGAGCTCCAAATGCGAAGCAAGCGAAATCCGCAGCTATAACACTCAATAACTAAGTTAGAACCATGCATATAAAGATAAATCGATATACTTAGCCTACACAACATATATATAACATATTTAGCTTCAAAACTGAGATTCCAATTTCAGGACAGCAAACAAATCTAAATTTTAGGACACCTAAACGATAAAATTTAGCAACATAATCTAAACAAAAGTTGTTGCATTCATTTCAGGATTTCCGGAATGTCCAAAATCATCGAATTCGGACAATAATTTCAAAAATTATGGCCGTTTTACTTAGAGGATACGCCTCAGCCTGGGCAATGGATTGCGCAGGTCAGCGACGTTCACCCATGTTTTCTACCTTCTAAACGACATCAAAATATAAAACACTTAAAACAAAAGTTTTAGCTTAAGTTCTTAGATTTCCAGAAAGTGCAAGATCATCAAAATCCGATAAAGCAGTCAAAAGATATGGCGAAAATACTAAGGGTGTGTACTGCTGATTTTACTTATTTTTACACAGGATAGCGAATAACATTCAAGTTTTTAACCTAGTAGATGAAGGAATTTTCTCAAGTTATCTAAACAAAAGTTGTGCTATAGTTTCTAAGCTTTCCTAAAAGTCCAAGATCGTTGAATTCCGTTCATCCATTTAAAAGTTATGGTTGTTTTTGTTTCAGCATATATTGGACAATTTTGGATTTTTCTCAAAATTTGTTTTTATTATTTCAAAGTGCAAACCATCAAAACTTCAAATTTTATAAAGAACAATCATAAACACAAAGTCATTTATTTTCTTATTCATCCATGTAATAGGTTTACATTTAATTTATTTCCGATTTATTCAAGTTTGTTTCATTCACATTTTAAATTCAAGTCAATTTGCTTCAATTTAAATTGAATTCAATTATATTTAATTTCACTTTGCTTCAAATTTGAATTTAATTATTTTAAAATTTTATTCCATTTATTCAATTCCATTAACACTAATGAATTCTACTTAATCAATTTTCATCCATCTAACAACCAATGCATATCAAACATTAACATCCATCCCAAAATCTACACTAAATCAATTATACATTTCCAAGTCAATTTTTAATTTCATACACTTCCAAGTTTATTGACATTTAGTTATATTCAAATTTAATTAGTTTCCATTTACCAATTTTATATTTCATTAATTTTAAATTTTATTCATTCACTTATATATATTATTCATTTTACAGCTTAAATTTCTTTTATATTTACAACTAGCAAAAGGTCTTCACATTTTATTATTCACTCTCACACTGGTATATTATTTCACTACTTATCCTTATTAGCATTTTAAACCTTTTAAGTATTTGGTAAGTTATAGTTATGCAAATAGAATGTAGTTAAACAACATACAACTTCTTTTCATTTAACGTTGAATTTTCAATCAATTAATTCTTAAGTCATTACTTAAATTTCACTATAATTTAATTTCACATTTACATTCACATATGGTATTTCCATTTTATATTAACATAATTGTGAATCACCTTTAAATATTAATTTAAATTCCAATTATTTACTAACAATTTTTTTATTTATATTTGCAAACCATTAATTAAATGCATATTTCATTGTTCAAACCTATACTTGTATATTATCCAATTAACAATTCATATAACATTTTTGAACTTCTTAAATATTTTGGTAAGTTATATCTATGCTATAGAATGAAATTTAATACTATGCGAGTTTTACAGTTTCAATTTTATTTTAAGTTCATAATTTCCTAATTCTAAGGATTTCTACTTCAATTAATATTTTCACTTAGCTCTTAGGTTCATTTCTCATTTCACAATTCAGAAGTTCCTTAATGATTCAAGTCTAAATTCATTTCAATCTAAAAAAAATCATTAATTATTAAAGGACTTAAGAATTCCAATCCCGGTTTCATTTCAAATCAAGTTTCGAAATAATATATTCTTATATAATTTATATATCAAATCTTACTATAGAGAATACAAAATAAAATAAAATTTGAATCAAAACAAGGTTTAGACAAACTATTAAGTGGTTTCCCCCACTCGGACTTCTCGAAAATAAACGCCGATGATGCGTGCACTCATCACCGAAATCATTTTCTAGCGTCAAGAGAAGGGAATATAACACTTATCATTAAAAAAATCCTTCGAAAACAATTTCAACTCAATTATACTATCATATAATACTCATATTATATTTTTCAAATTCTTGTAAGTCAATTTCAAACACCGGAATTTAAATTCCCAAATCCAAGTTAAAATTCATTTATATTCATTATCAATTGTGTTTACAAGATTTCATTTTCCTAAATCTATTGTTATTTAATCAATTGTTGTAAACATTGACTGATCAAACAATAACGATAATAATCTAATATTATATCTCCTAACAATCAATTCAATCAAAATGAATAAATATTCAAATAATTCTTTTATATAAAATATATTCCAAAACGATATTGTGTTGGTTTGTCCTATTCGAGTGTTTAGAAATTCCTATCGACGCCTTGGCGTCCCAAGTATCGACCAGAATTCATAAATACTCAACGGAACAAAGTTAACACAATATAAAACCATTTTATATCAAATAACAAGTACGCTCTCTCATATACACTCAACTCATATAGTTTACCTCTATTTCAATGAGTTATTCCCCACTAGAGCCAAGGTTTATCGCTAAACCAAAGCTCTGATACCAACTGTAACGACCCGCCCTTTTGGACAATTTAAACCGACGATCAAATACACATGTCGACTCCCTACCATTCAAAAGGGCAGATAGTTATTGGGGTAAATAAGAAAAGAAAAGAAATAAAGGAAATGAAACAACACAGAATCTCGCAGCGGAACGATAAAATATAATAGTCAAATAAACAGTTCATGAAGCTGTCTACTATACTTTGACAATTATTTATACAACATTTATCAGAGTTTATACATATACAACAGAACAATTAAGTAATGCAGCAGATAACATGATGCAAGGGTAATAATAGTAATAGTATACCAAATCTTCGTCTTCGTCCTCTAGAATAGATCTTCAAAAATCTGAAAACTCAGGACTGACCCGAGCGTAATGAAAAGGCAAAACACTCGAGTCAGAACTAAAATATCCTTATGAAAGTTAAATCAATCGTAAATAAATATGAGTGTAACAGCGTCAGAGATGTTTACGGGGTTTGACATCTCATATCCAGTGTCAACGTGCGTGCAATAACTCAAGAGATGTTACGGGATTTTCCATCTCTTAAGGATCCGTTAAACTATCTACTATGTAGTAATGTATGCTAAGTAGATAATGCCTATCAGTAATATAAAGTATCAAAATAGCGTCAAGGCGTTACCATAATCCCCCTTGACACATTTTATATTCCCAAAAGCATATACAAGACCGTAGTTTCCCCAAAACCGGAAGTCACCAGAGGGCAATCCGTATACTCAAGGTACAAATCAAAACGTAGTGGTTGCGAATAGGATAATCAGTATGACAAGGTACATGAGGCGATACCAACTTGGATACTAGTAGTTGCGTGATCCGGACTGATGTTGGGCATAGCCAGCAGCCACCCCAACACCGCGAAACAACACTCCCAAATCAAGGGGTGCACCCAAATCGCATCACAAATGTAATAGATATGGTATCGAAGAAGTGTGTCCGCTAGAGGTGGCGAACCTCAATGGCCCGGCGCGGCTCCTGTTTTAGTCATGTCAGGGGTCATCCAATATCGTTCTCTTTCTTCAGTCAACGCGTTCACCAAACCATCCACTTCATTCTTGATCAACACTCCGCGTATAATAGTTATTAAAGTGGTGTTCGGTATCGACAGAGAGTATGTCCATATCCGATCCCGGTCTCTTTAATAACTACGTATTATTACACCGTTGGCTCTTTTACATTTCAAATCGATTCATAATTGATATCAAAATATCATATTCGTTTCAAAAATCAAATCCATTTCAAATATCACCGTGTCCTTTCAAATGTAAGATTTCGTTTCAAAATCATTTTTCGCATCAATATCTCATTTCGATTTCAAAATCATTTCGAATTTCAATTTAGGTTGCAACTTCATTTAATTCAATTCGTATTTAAATTCAAGATTTAAATATAAACATTTCACCTTATTGACCAGCTTAGAATTTTAGAAAATAGTTTTAAGTAGTTTAAAGTAGTTTTAAATAATTAAAATAGTTAAAATACTTTAAAATCTTAAATGGATTTGAAATAGATAAATTTTAGTTTAAATAATTTAAATTGGGTTAAGTAGATTTAAAATAGATAAAAATAGTTTAAGTATTCAAAATGGTTTATGTAACCGAGTAATTTGGAAAAACAAAATAAACAGCTTCAAAACCAATCCATTTCAATTACATCTTCTCAATTCAAATCAATTTCAATTTCCATTCTACCGATTCAATTTCGATTACAATTCAAACCAATGTCAACTTTGACTTCAAATTTATTCAATTTTATATTCACTTTCAATTAATTCAATTTCAATTTATATCGATTTAGAGCTGGATTTTCAAAATATCAATTTATAACACTTAACAAAATTATCCTTCAATATTCAAATTTAAATCCAAATTTCAAATATGTTTCAATTCCAAGCTCATTTCAAAATATCATTTTTATGTCACTTTACTTAGTAATATTCAAAGCTCAAATTTAATGTTCAATCTTTAAAACAAATAAATTTCCGAAATTCAATCATATCCAAATTTTAAATCTCAAAGTCTCCACTTAAATTTATTCAACAATTTCTTTTAACCAAAATTTTATTTCAACATTCCAAACTCAATTTTTCGATAAATTCGATTTCTATAAATTGATTTCTATTTATCACTTTTAAATCGAAACATTTAAATAAATTTCAAATCGACGATTTCAAAAATTATTTATTTAGCCAATTCGGTGTCCGTATATAATTTTCTATCCTATGGCCAAGTAATTATTTATTTCAATTAAATGTCAGGGATGAGTATATATTACTTAAATTAAATCACAGTATCATATGTATGCATAACAGGATCTATATAAGCAAATAAACATCCAAACATTCCATTATCAACCAATAGCATCCATCAAAATACATCGTCCAATAAGCAATACAATTCATGGCAGTTTCATAGTTATCAATGTCAGGTAATTTAATCGCAATTCAATTTCAATTTCAATTTAACTGTCCATTTAATTTTCAACAGTTAATTCAAATGACAATCTGTATGACAATTAAATTCTATCAAACAACGACAAATAAAATCATAACACTTCATAATGTCAAATTTAACTAGCATAAAAATATTTAGTACGTGGTGAGCGTTATAAAACACTCACCTTGATTTTTCGATTTTAAATCAAATCAAACGACATTCGATTTAACCCAAAATTTTCTCTAGCTCCAAACGATTCCAATCCAGCTCCATAGCATAATGCTCGACAAAACGATTGCAACGCAATTCGTTTCGTCCGTTTTCGACCTCGTATGACAAAGTTATGATTTTTAGAAGTTCGTATACATTTTAATATAAATAAATTTACAACTCCTTTTGTTATTTTTAACCTTCATCATCACAGCCGTTGATTTCAAGCTCCTTCAATCAGGGCCGCTCCTCTATCCTTCTCCCTCCCTCCAGATTATCACACAACCGAAAGAAACCCATACGCACGCGCCCAATCTCGATGGCCGCACCACCTACTGACGTCCAGATCCCATCAAACCACCACCATTCGAAGCGCCTCGGCCACCACCACCCACGGCCAGAAACCGCACGCACTCGGTTGCCTCACCGCGTTGAAAAGCGTGCGCGAACTTTGGGTATTCAAGCTCGATTTGCCGTCACTCTACCATCTCGATGTTGATCATAGCCGTTGGATTTGAAGTTCACAACGTGCTCAACAATTTACTAGTTGGAAGTTTCCTGAGTCGATTGAAGGATTTGAAGAAAATTGAGGAAGATGAACGACAAATATTGGCCATTGAAATTTATGTAGCGGCGGCTTATGATAATGAACGAGGGTTTCACTGTAGCAACTATATATAAGCAATGAAATAATATTATTTTAATATATATTCACATTTTAACAACTTTTTCAAACAAACTCCAAACGAGGCGCGGTGACCGGCGTTTCTAGGGTTTACCCCGCGTTCCGGACACAATGGAAAAGGTTTCAAAAGCTAATTTGATCATCTGTGCGAGTTACGGAAATAAACGATCAATTTTAAATTAAACCGATTAAACGAATTTCTATGCGTTTTGGCTCACCCCGGACAAACGGTAAATCCGATTGACACAAAATTTGAAATTTTACAATAATATCACATTACGGATCCGATGAAACTGGTTTCGTTGAAATCCGAGACCGTTTGAAAAATGACTATTTTAACTTGTTAAATTAATATTCAAAACAATTTCGATGCGTTTCGAGCTGCCACGGTCAAACGACGGCTCCGATTGCTACGAAAATTGAGATCCGATAATAACTAACTATTATGGATCCAATGGAACTGGTTTCGTCCAATTCTGAGACTGTTCGAAAATTGGCTATTTTTCAGTCGCTAATTAAATATAAAAATATTCAATTTTCGCAAATAAATTTTAAATTCAGTTTTAAAAGTTCTATAACATCACTATAACTCTAAAATGATAAAATAAAATTTCACAAATCATTTTTTTATCATATTAAACCCGTTATTCAATTATCCAATAAATTCTAATTTTTAAATCTTATCAACTCCATTATAATCCCGATATAACTTACATTCACTTTGGAAACCAATTTGAACCATATTAAATCAAATTTTAATTATTCACTCTATTTTCATATATTAAATTTCAACATCAAATTAATCATATCAAATTCGAAATTTAATTTATTCAAACATTTGTAATATTAAATTTAATTAAATTTGATTATTCTTAAATCACTATCTCTTGAAATATTCAAACGAACTTATAAAATTTAACAAATTCAAATTATAGAACAACCATTTTCATTAAACAGTTATTCAATTCCCGTTATTCAATTTATTCAATAAATTCCAAATATTAAATTTAAACAATTTAATTGTTCAATATTTGACGGATTTCAATATTGGATTTTCAAATAAGATTTCATTATCAGTCGATTTACTATATTACATCCAATGAATTCCACATTATTATTTAACTACAGTTAGAGATAATGCACTCAACTAATATATAAACTTCCATTTCAATTGCAATTGGTTCACAAATTCGATTTGACTAACTAAATGAATAGGTAACTTAAATAATTATCACCGTTACTTTTAATTACTTATAAGTTTATTATTTATAAACAAGCGTCACAATTACCTATTCAATACAAATTCATTCAGTTACCTTTGACTACATATTATTTCAATTGATCTGGGATTTCATTCAATTCATAAATAATTAACTTAGATAAAATTTGTTGCATTTCATTCTAGTTATTATTATTCCAAATGACTTACAATTTTTTTCTAACACTAAATCACGAAATCTTATTAAATTAGCTATTTTAATTATCGAAAATTTACGGGTCTTTACATCACATCTCATAATAGATAATCACATTATCATCATAAACCGATAATTAATATTATCATCCAAACAAATACTTAATATTGTCATACTTAAACCAAGCATCCATATCACATAGTTATTACTCATCTCATATCTGAGATCACAATCAATCAATGAATTATCAATATCCTCATCCAAAAGCATGATTTATTATTCACAATCTATAATTAATTTAAAATTAATTAAATTAATTACTTCTATCTTTCTTTAATTAATTTAAAATAAATTAAATTAATTACTCATTCCATAAATCCTGCTCATACACCATTGATTAATTATAAATTAAATTAATTAATCATTCTCAAATTTCAATAAGTAATTTAGTCTTTAATTAATTTCTCAAATGAATTATTCTAAATCATTCATAGCAATTAACATTTAATTACTTCCTTATTAATTATTCCTTAATTAACAATTCTTAATTACATCACTAATTATATTAATTAATGACCTCCAATTTATATTAAATTACTTTATTTAAATTAATTACATTAAGTGATTAATCTTTATTTAAAAACAATTATTAGTCACCCTTGATTAATAACAAACCAGTAGTTAACTACCCTTAATTAATTATTAACAAATTAATCATCCCATGATTAATTATTCCCATAAATTTATCTTTTGATTAATTACAAAAGAAATTACCCAAATTACTTCATTTACAAATCATCTTGTATTAATTTCATCAAGTAATTATCATCTAATTACTTTCCTAAGTAATTATACTCCATTGATTACACTAAGTAATTACACATACCAAATCATCAAATGATTTCTTAAATTAATTAAAATTAATTAACTTAATTTAATCTTATCATCGGTTACTTATGTATTCCAATTAATCATCTTTGATTTAACTAACTTTTGCTAGATTCTAGTGGTTTCCTTTAATTTATTTATAGAGATTAATCTTTGAATAAATCCATAGATTTACTATTTATAATTTATTCCATTCATTCTTAATTTATTACATTGTAATTGCCTTATTGATTTCTTATTCCCAAATTAATCAATTCTAATTTCATCATTAATTATATTAATTAATGATCTCTAATTACATTTTCACTTGTTATTTTATTAATTATTAATTATATTAAGAATACTAATCTTCAAATCACATATATTAACTCTCTTGGTTAATAACATACGGTAATTAACCGTCCTTAATTAATTACTCCTCAATAACAAGCTTAATCCCTTAATTAATTTCAAGTAATTATACTCCAATTACTTCCATTAACAACATCATCCAATTAATTACTTCCAGTAATTATTCATCAATTACTTCTCTAAGTAATTACACTTCCAAAATTTCCAAGTGATTAAATCTAAATTAATTAAACTTAATTAATTAAATCAATTTAACCGAATTAACTTAATTAATTACAATGAGTAATTAATCGCTTAATTACTTCCTATTAAGTAATTACACTTAAACAATTACAATGATTATTATTAAATTAATTAATCTAATTAATTATTGAAAATTAATCACATTAAATAATTATAAAATAATCTAGTTAATGACCTTCATTAACATTTGTTTAATTATTTTTCTAAAATAATTAACTTATATTAATCATTATTAATTATAAGTTTGATTAACCATTAAAATTTATTAATTTAAATAAAAATCTAATCTATGGTTCTTAATTACATATTAATTACTTAATTCATTTTTTAAACTTTAATTAATACATTTAAACTTATAATTACTAATTTAATTAGTACAAACCATTAATTATTCATTCTAATTAATTGTAAAGGTTAATAAGCCTCTAAATCTTCAATACTTTAAAATGGAACTCATTCTTATAGGTGATTAAATTATTATTTTAAATAAGTTTCAAACATTTATTTCCCAATTTACTTTTAATTTCATTCTAAAATTCTCGATTTAAAGTTAATAGCAATTATTCTCCAATTTTAAACGTAAATTTACATGTTTCTTCTCTAAAAGAAATACTGTTTGTTAGAAGAAATTTTAAAGAACTTAAATCAATTTTTCTTTGTATTCCCATATATAAAAGTATAACTCACGTTTAAATTTATTTGGACATTTGAATTTATACATCTTTATAAAAAAAATACATCAAAAATTCAATTTTAGTTTTATGTCCAGGTCTTAAAAATGCTTCCTGTACACTTCCAAGCTCCATTTTAAATCCCTTTCCCTTTAAATACAGTTAAACTTAATTACTTTTAAGTTATTAAAACATATTAACTTAACGGAAAAAAATTACTTCCAAACCAAACTTCAAACTGAACCTGACCTCATATTTAAGTTTTGATTAAAATCTTGATTCAATTCTTGATTTAAATTTTAAACCCAAAACTTGAAATACCAAATCAAATCAGGTTTGAGTTAAAACCTGTAAAAAAAAATACAACCTGACCCTCCCCTGTTTGCTTCGAGACCAACCCCAATGTCTGCGAGCAAACACCCGAGAACGCTCTTCCTTTTATTCTCTTCTTTCCCAATTCAACATCACCAAATACTGATAATGTCGCGTGCACATGCACCAACCCATGGTGATGCTCCGACCACCGAGACTGCCTCCTATAGGTCGACAGTGGCCTATACCCTCACTTCCCATCATCCAAACGATGAAAAAAACATCAAAGAAAAATCGAGCATTCGAGCTCGATACAGGAACTAGAACGCAACCTGGAAAAGGCCTCGTACTCGCTATAACAACCACCAGAACAAGTGAAACTCTTGCCGTAGCCTCGTCCACCTCCCCTCTACCTTCTCTCAAAACCGTGTGGCACTCGATCCATCGACGGTGATGAACGAGCGAAAGAAAACACGATGCCTTAAAACTAGGTCACCAGCATTCAAACGTCTCCCGCCGCCACCACAAGGCTTAGATCAACCTCCAAGCATTTTCCCAGGCCCACGATCACCCCCGCATCTCCAGCCCCGGTCCCGACCTCCCCGATCAACGTGATCGTCCACGGCGACTCGAAATGCCCAAAACGGTCGAACTCGAACTGCACCTCACTCCCTCCACTAAAAATCACCATATTAATTTTAAAAATCATAGTTTGGTTCATCGATTCGATCTATGTTCCTGAATTTATGAATTATGATGTTCGAATTTTTGCTAATATTGAGATGCTCAGTTTTTTCTTGGTTTCCAGAGTCATATATTTATTACTTTGACTTAAGTAAAATCCTAAACTAAGGTTTGAAATGAAACTTACAGGTTTCGTTTAAATCTTAAGGCTAAACAAAGATTTAATTAAAGATTTTGAATTTAAATAAAAAAACATGAACAAAACTGGAAATAGAGAAGTTGCAAAAGTTCAAATTCCTACATACATCATACTTCAGGGATTCAAAAATATAAATACGCAACCATACTTTACAATACAATATTGATCATAGCAATAACATTCAAACTAATTTATACTTTAAATTCTTTTTTAAAAGTGGAGTTACTCCCCAGTTCAAAAAGAACAGAGACACTTTTTGTTGAAGCATGCTTTGATTTGCTTGCTGAAACATTTCTTAAATCCTCTTGAATCCTCTAATTAGTTGGGTTTCCTTGTTGATGTTGAGTGGTTTACTCAAGTTTTTAAATGAAGTTTATTTTATATTTTGCTCAGCTCGAACTGAAATGGAAAGATGACATAGGAAAGTAGCTTACATGGTGATATTTAAAAACAAGTTACAGTGTACAAAATTTCGTCTTTGGTACATGTGATTATTATGTTTTAGTACAATACAACATACATAAGCTTTGTTTGAACTGATTTAAAACAGAGATATTTTTATGGTGGAGGCTGATATGAAATGTATTGTGTGCTAGAGAGATTTACATTAATTGCTTTTGTTTGTTCAAGAATACATAATACTGTCTTCCTTAGCAAGCCTTCACATATTTATTTTTTTATCTTTTTATTTTTTTCAGCCTGCACACATTTGATTTTGTTCCTAGTTTTTATTTGTTGCCTTTGTACAATCTGGTATCTTTGTTTTGTTACTTTACTTAAGTATATGCTACTTTTTCCCATGTCAGTCTACACTTATTTTGATTTTTGCTAGTTCTTAAGTCTTCTACTTTGTAATAAATATGTTTACTTGTATTTTAACTTAATACATATAGTCTTGTATTCCTATATGTATATAGATTTATTTCTATTTATTAAGTAAGTAAAGTATTTTATTTTACTTCTTATATCTATTTCCATTTTTATTTCTAGAATTATCTTATATGTTTAATTCATATTTTACATGATTATAACTTTATTTGAAATATTTAGTTAACATCAGCACTCATTTTATTATTCATTTTCAAAGTTTAACTATCTAATATTAAATTTTCTTATTTATTATTTCATTTTACTTATGTTAGTAACCAAATGTTCTTAAGTCTATATATTTATATTTATTTTTAATAATATATTTGTTTTATATTTAGATGCAATATTGATAAGATTTATTCCATTTTTACCCTTATTATTTAGATTACATCATAACTATATATTTAAATCAAATATCAATAAGCAGAGCTTACTTCATTTATATGTAAACAAGATAGATTTCATATTATTTTTTAATATTCTGAAACTCTTATTATAAATTCCAACTCAATAATTCTTCCCAATTTACAAATATATATATTTGTTTTTAAAAGATATGTTATATTTTAATTAATCACATTAAATATTAATTAAGATAATATTGCCAAAAATCCGGGATGTCACATAGACTAAGTATAATAACGCCGCAAGTGCTCGCTGTTCCATGCTCGGGGGAGCGTCGCACCATTGACAGTCGCTAGCTTGAAAGTCCCTTCTCCAAGCTTCCGTTTGATGACATATGGACCTTCCCATGCGGGATTCATATGAGACGGGATCGGGAAAACTCGTTTCGAAACAAGGTCTCCCACATTAAAAGTTCTTGGTTGGACCTTCTCATTATAATATTTAGCGACTCTATGTCTATATGCAACCGCTCTCAAATTGGCTTCTTCGCGTTTTTCATCAATGAGGTCCAACGATTCCAATAAGAGATTCTGGTTCGACTCGGGGTCGTAATAAGTTACCCGATGTGATGGGACCTCAAGTTCCACGGGATGACAGCTTCCGTGCCATATGCCAATGCGAATGGAGGGTGGCCAGTCGCGGTTTTGTGGGTGGTCCTGTAGTCCCAAAGTGCTGTTGGAAGTTCATCCACCCACCTGCCTCTAGCCTTTTCCAGACTTTTTTCAATATGGACTTGATTATTTTGTTTATGGCTTCTACCTGTCCATTCGCCTTTGGATGAGCAACTGTTGCAAATTTCTTCTCAATGCCATATTTTTGGCAAAATTCTTTGAACTCCTTACTCTCGAATTGAGTTCCATTGTCTGTGACGATGATCCATGGAAGGCCAAAACGGAATAAGATATTTCTTACGACGAAATTAATAACCTTCTTGGCGGTTATCATAGCCAGAGGCTCTGCTTCTGCCCATTTGGTAAAGTAGTCAACTGCAACTATTGCATATTTCGGTCCACCTTTGGCTAAGGGTAAAGAGCCTACTAGGTCGATCCCCCACATCACAAATGGCCAGGGACTAACCATTTGTGTGAGTTCCGTTGGCGGAGCACTCGAGATTTTTGCATATATCTGGCATTTGTCACATTTTCTCACATGGTCTGCAGCATCCGATTGACGGTCGGCCAATAGTATCCGTAACGGAGGATTTTCTTTGCTAACGTTTGCCTCCCAGTGTGGTCACCGCACTCTCCCTCATGGACTTCCTTTAATACACGTTTTATCTCCTCAAGGGCCACGCACCGGAGTAAGGGGGTCGAGAATCCCCTCCGATACAATATTCCGTCATATATTATATAACGTGAAGCCTTACGAAGGACTTGGTGTCTTTCATTCCTCTTTTCAGGTAAATCCCCTTGTAGCAAGTACTGTCTGATCGGGGTCAACCATGATTCCTTCTCAGGTTCGGTTTTTAAAACGAGATCTATCTATATCATCTCTATACTCGGGGCATGGAGGGTCTCAACAGGGAATAATCCCATTTGCTGTGCATCGCCAATGCTTGCGAATTTTGCCAACGAATTGGCTTCTATATTTTGTTCGCGCGGGACATGTGAGATGTCGTAATACTCCAGATTCACCAGCAGCTCTTGAACACGGGAAAGGTAAGGAGCCAGTCTCAGTCCCTTCGCTTGATAGTCTCCCCGCATCTGATATACTACCAGTTGCGAGTAACAGAAGATTTCGATTGACTTCACTCCCAGTTCGTTAACAAGTCTTAGGCCAGCAATCAATGCTTCATACTCGGCTTTGTTATTTGTCGCTGCAAACTCAAGCTTCAAAGCGTAGCAAATTGATCGGTCTTCCGGAGTCACAAGAACTACACCAGACCCCGCGCGACAGTCGTTAGATGCACCATCGGTGTACATCTTCCATCGAACTTGAGGTATGACACTGTGACTGCTCAGTTCATCCGGCACAATGAATTCAACAATGAAGTCAGCTAGTGCTTGTCCTTGTATGGCCCTCCACGAAAAATAGGTAATATCGAACTGACTTAACTCAATATTCCATTTCAACATCCTTTCAGAAGTTTCCGGTCGTTGGAGTACCTGTCGCAAGGGTTGGTCAGTGTAGACACCGATTGAGTATGCTTGAAAGTAGGGGCGAAGCTTGTGTGATGCGATCACCAAGCAATAGGCTAGTTTTTCAATCTTTGGATAATTTCTTTCCGCCCCTGTCAAGCGTTTACTGACATAGTAAACCAGTTTTTGAATCCGGTCTTCCTCGCGGACCAAGGCTGTACTGATAGCGTGCTGGGATACCGCCAAGTATGCATACAACATTTCATGGTCTATCGGCTTGGACAATACATGAGGACTTTCCAAGTGCCTTACCAGAGCCGGAATGCTTCCTCATAGTCGGATGTCCATTCGAATTTCTCTTTCCTTTCTTTATAATGTCGAAGAAGGGAGTACACTTGTATGTAGCTCTGGATATGAATCGACTTAGCGCAGCCACTTGTCCATTCAGGCTTTGCACCTGCTTTATGGTTCTGGGTACTTGTATATCTCGGATAGCCTAGATCTTCTCTGGGTTAGCCTCGATTCCCAGGCATTCACAATGAATCCCAGAAACTTTCCTAATGCTACGCCGAATGAACACTTCAACGGATTGATCTTCATTCCATATTGCCTGAGTATCTCAAACATCTCCGCTAAGTCTCGGATGTGGTCGTTTGACTGCCGTGACTTCACGAGTATGTCATCCACATAGACCTCCATTGTTTTACCAATCTGATCTTTGAACATTCGATTCACCAGGCGTTGATAAGTCGCTCCTGCGTTCTTCAATCCAAATGGCATTACTACATAGCAATACAATCCCATGTTCGTGACAAAAATGGTGTGTTCTTGGTCTGGGAGGTGCATTGGGATTTGATTATATCCTGAATACGCATCCATAAGTGATAATAACTCATGTCCGGCAGTTGAATTGACCAGCTGGTCAATCCTAGGCAACGGGAAACTATCCTTAGGGCACGGTTTTTTTAAATCAGAATAATCAACACAGGTCCTTCATTTTCCATTTGCTTTCTTCACTAGCATTGGGTTAGATACCCATTCAGGGTAGAAGGCGTCGCGGACGAACCCGTTGGCTTTGAGCTTGTCCACCTCCTCTTTGAGAGCCGCAGACCTCTTCGGGTTCATGCCTCTCCTTTTTTGTTTCACAGGTACATGTTTCGGGTATATATTCAACATATGACTTGCGATCGTAGGAGAAATCCCGCACATATCGGAATGTGTCCAGGCGAAAACATCAAAATTCGCTCGGAGGAAATCAGTAAGGTTCTGAATGGCCAAAGGGTCGAGTTGCGACCCAATTTTAAGGACTCGTTATGGGTTGCACCGGCTAACTGGGATGTCAATTGTGAGTTCAACCGGTGCTGCATTGGTTTCCCTAGGTTTCCCATCATCGTCTCTCATATCTATGTCCCTATAGATCTGAGAATGTTGCCCGAGCCAGGGCTCGTGCGCTACTTGTCAATCATCAGCATTTCGGCTGCGGACGGAGCGGTCAGCAACCTTTCCTTTCTCTCTACGCTGAGCCTCTCTCAGCTCAGCCACATAATAGGCACGTCCGGTCGCCTGATCGCCGTGCACCACTCCAACACCACTGTCTGTGGGAAATTTTAATGTCAAACACTAAGGGACCAATGTTGCCCTAAATTCTGCCAAGGCGGGACGTCCAAGAAATACGTTATATGGAGAGTCAACGTCCAACACTATGAATGGTAGGATTCACACCCTCCTACGCTCGCCCTGCCCCAGTTCAACTGGCAACTCCACATATCCCACTGCATCCATTGCTGTGCCGTTAAAGCCATGGATTCTGGCATTGGATGGTTTCAAATCCTTAGCTTCCAATTTCATTTGGTCATATGCCTTCTTGAAGATGATGTTAACGGAACTTCCGCAATCAATTAGAATTCTCTTCACATACGCCGGCCCGATTATCGCAGATATGACCATCGGGTCGATGGTAGGGGCTTCTACCTTGTCCGCATCTCGGCTCCTGAATATGATATCATCATTCATCGTGCGTTGCTGCTTTTCAGGAGTCCCATCCTCCACCTTCAAACAACACCCATACTCCGCATGTCTTAAAGAGTTAGCATATTGCTCCATCTCCTGCCAATTCTTATCTGCAGGATGAGGCCTGCCAGCAATCATGTTAATAACCAATCTGCCCACAATTCGAGTAGGTTGTTCTAGTTGGTGTGGGGACGGCCCACGTCCGGGGTCTGATGTTTCTTGCCTCCCATCATGTGGGTCTTTGACAAATTCCTGCAGCTTTTTCTGTCTTATAAGCTTTTCTATAGCATCATGGAGGTGTCTGCACTCCTCCGTGTTGTGCCCATTAGACTCGTGAAAGCGGCAATACTTCTCGGTCCGCTTCTGTTCTTCCGTCGATTCCTTTGGACGTGGCTTTCTATATTGGAAAGTGTTGCAAGTTGATAAATAGATGTTTTCAAGGGATGCGTTCAACGGGGTGTATTCATTATATGTTAGGATCCTTGATTTCTAGTAGATCGATCAGTGGCACCCGCTTGTGCATCTTTATCCTTGCGGCGTCTACGCCTAGGAGGTTCATCAGCCGAAGTCGAACTATCATCTTCAGAGTAAGGGACGGGGCTACCTCCAGCATTCTGATGCTGCTGCTTAATAAGCTGAGTTATAAGGTTAGCGTTGGCTTGCATTTGCTCAGCAAGTTGCCTTCTACTTTCCTTAAGCTCTCTTATCAAGTCATTGAACTCTGCTTGGGAAACAACTTCCGCTTGGTTTTGGTTGGAGGGCCTTGCGCCTCGAATCGCTTGCTGATTGCTAGTTCCTAGTTGTTGCACACTAGCAGTTTCGTGGTCATCTGCATTTTGAGAGGCTGATCTAGTTCGTGGTCTTTCCATGGTAGAGCTATTGGTTGTAAATCTGAGTAGAATCAATAGAGCCTTATAAATGATTATGGATCTCCTTCGGGGGATTTATGCAATCCAGTAGCTGCAAAGTAGATCCTAATAGCCTGAGAATTCAAATTCTCAATGAAAACACCAAAATATTAGCACAAAAATTAGTCACTAACACCCTTAGAAAGATTGTGTAGAGAGATTAATGAAGAAAGTAAATTAAAATAGAGAACAGAATGTAAATTCAAATGCAGAAAGTAAGAACACCAAATTTATAGTGGTTCGGTGTAGTAGCCTACGTCCACTTTGAAGTTGATCTTTATTCTTTTCATTGATGCTTGATTACAGATACAATCTGCTTGTAAGTACTTAAATGCAGTTGCAAGATACAAAGAAATAAGGTCTGGAATGAGTCTTGAAAATGGTAGAGTTTCCCCAGTGTTCTCTAAAATCTCTCCCTTTTTTCTGTGCCCCTGCCCCTCTATTTATAGGCGAAGGTGGGTTGGACTTCCCTGGTGGGCCAGGTATCTGAATATCTTGTCCAAAGGGGACAAGCCCTGTGTGCCAAACCGAACAGGCCGAACGGTCGAATGCCGAACCATCCTGTTTACGCCGAACGACACGTTCGTTGTGTGGGAAGAGTAGGCCGAGCAACAATTGAAGCGATCGTGCTGAGGAGAATATCGAACCATCTTTGATCGTCGGACGTCTCGGGAGGTCGAACGAGACTTATGTTGAACGTTTATCGGATGTCGAACCTTCATGGGTACCGAACATTCCCTGATATGTCGAACGGTATGATGATGAACGATCTGGATGTCGAACGAGAGGCTTAACACCGAGCGCTATTCAATGCCGAGTGTTCTTCTTTGGCCGAACGGTATTCAACACCAATCGTTTCTCAATGCCGGACGCTCCTAGGTGCCGAGCGCTATTCAATGTCGAATGATCTTATGATGCCGAGCGATGCGCTCTTGCCGAACGGTCTTAACGTGCCGAACGCTCATCGATGTCGAACGTTCCATATGCACCTCCTGAGATTGGACGCTGAGTGCTTCTTGGATGCCAGACGTGTTGTGCTGTCGAACGCTCCAACTTGACCGATCGATAGGGGAGGCCAAGTACTAAGTTACCCGGACAATTCCCCAGGAAACAGACTGTGACCTATGGTAACATAGCGAAAGTCGTGTGTGTCGTTGAGAGCCAACAGTCTGCGTTTGATTTTATATCGGTAGACTGCGACCTATGTAGGATTGGAGAAGTTTCATTTCGACAGCGAAAATCGAGGGCGCTAATGCCTACAGTTACATGGACTTTTTCTGCGATGGCAACGTAACCCTGGAATGTAACTGTGAACTGTTGTGGGTTCCATGGTATAATCAAGGGGCGAGGGGTGCCTACAATTACATGGACTTTCGCTGTGATGGCAACATAACCCATGATGTAACAACGACCATGGATGGGGGTGATGATTTCCAGAGCATTCTCACCAAGATATTTCCTCTATTTTCAAAAACCGTTTCCTATATTTTCAATAAAATTATTTTCCAAGTATATTCACTGGTTGTTGAAATGGGCTTACCAAGTATTTATAGATTTTCAGTCCTACGCCTGATCAACGTATGACCGAATTTCTGTGAGAACACGGATGGACTAGTTGAGACATCGAGTTATACGAAGTATTTTTATAAAAAGCTATTTTAATAGTATTATGTGAATTTAAAAGCATTTCTAAAATTTTAAAATAAAAGTGATGGAATTTTGAAAAATGAAAGAAAATCCAAACTGGAATTATAAAAAAAAAATTGATCTTAGGAAAATTTAATGAAGTCATTTTTGTAATAAAATCGAATATTGATTTAAAAGTTAGAAGTAAGCTAATAAGTTAATATATTATTTGATATAGTATATTAATAAAATTTAACCCGGTTAAATAAATGGATTGTAAGTTAATAATGGAGTTTGGAAATGAACTCGAATTATAAATAGAATTCGACTTGGATTTCATAATGAATTAAAATAAGTGGAGATGCTGTAAAAATGAAATGGAATTGAATTATAATAGAAATGTTTTGAGTTGCAAACGAAACCCAGGTGAGCAGAAATAAATTGAAAATGGCTTTGTATTAATAAAATAAATTTGAAAATGAATTAAGTAGGTCAATTAAAAATATAAAATAGGGTGAATAAATGGGTTAATTGAATTAAATAATAAATGGATGAAGTCTGATTGAATAAAAACTAAATCAAAGTTTTAATTGGAATTGGGTTATAAGAATGAACTTGAGTTATGACGCATATTAATTTGAAGTAAAATTACTTAAGTCAATAAAGGCTTGGTTTTGAGTAAGAATGGAAGACCATTAAACAAAAGTTTGGGTTAAATTTATTTGGAAAAAAAATGATACTAATATAAGCATCGAATGTTGTCAAGCTCAATGAAATAGCTTTAAAACTAAACCAATGCAGAGATGAAATGAAATGCAAATGTATGGTTGGTGAATAAATTAGAAATGAAATGGAATTAAATACAGAATGAGTTGAAATTAATTTAAAGTAGTTACAAACTAAAATAGATACTCTATTAAGTGAATATCGTCGAATTTGCGTAAAAATAGTTGTCGTTTGATGTAAACAAAAGTAATTAAAATTCTATGAGTTGATAGGGATTAAATAAATTGATTTTAGGATCAATTGAATTGAATATGAGCTTGCTTGGACTAAAAATAAATTGAATGTAAGAAATTGAGTTGTAAACCATTAAAATTGAATGAAATAGCATATGAATTGGTTGGAAGCAATTGAATTAGCTTTAAATCAAATAAATCGCTTACGGAAAGCGTTTGGTGCTTGTGGCTTATGAAATGCATGTGTTTAGCTATTAAAAGTAAGTGCAATGCTAATAAATTTTCTATATATGGCACTTACATATTTAAATTGAGTAAGTACAGGTACCTGAAGACCGTTTTGGCTAGATTTGGTTGCGCTAATTGCTAAAATAATAAGCCGCTTGCTTAAAATTCTAAATAAAGGTACGCCTATGCAATAAAAATAGAAAATATGAATTGTTTTTGCTTTTCCGACCGGGTGGTTGATGTATATATATTTATATCACTTGTCAAATTGCAAAAGCTCCTCCGTCCAAAGGAGACTGCCAAAAAATTTCGAAAATTTGGGGAGTTGGAAATTTTTGAAAATTTTTGGGAAAATTTTCTGTTAGCAACAAAATAATTTCAAACTGAAAACTGAAATAAATTAGTGAATGAAACTAATTTAAAATAATGATATGAATTAGTTATAAATGAAAGATAAAATTAAATATTCAGAGTTGAAGATAAATTGAATTCATATGGAAATGGGAAAACTAATTTGAGTAGAAGTGGACATGAAAACTTCTGCAAGGAAATGTATAAAATGATTTTTAAAGCTATGATTGGATATTATTGCTAAGTAGGATATGCAGGTATTATAAAGGAAAAGGAAAATTGGTTTTGATTTCAGAAGATAAATAAGAATTGCTCGACAAAAAGGTATGTATTTAAATTTCTATATGAAATTGGATTGGGTTTTTGATCTAGCCACTTGGCGTTTTGTTTTCTTTTGGAATTTAGGAGCCCGTAGAGGCATTTTGTAGCTGTACCGAGCTAGCCGCGCAAAGGAGACGCTGGCAAAAAAATTTGAAAATTTAGAGAGTTAGAATTTTTTTGAGAATGTTGTGATAATTTAAATTTGAATTTTAAATTTAGATTTGAATAAATGAAGTAAATAATGTTGTGGGAAACTATGGAAGGTTTTGGAAGTTGGTTGAAGTAATATTGGGACTTTAATAAAACATAGGTTATGGCAAGTTGATAAAAACTGTTTAGTTCTGGAAAAATAGTAATGGTATTGAATCATTCTTCTCAACTAGCAATTTCGGGGACGAAATTCTTTTAAGGGGGAGGAATGTGACGACCCGGAATTTCTAACAATTTAAATTGGAATATTTAATTGATTGTAAATATTTAAAAATTTTAATTTTTAACTTGAATTCAAATATTATTATTAATAGCAATTAAGTTATTAGATTTAATAAACTGAAATTGGGTAAATTACCGAATCTTTAGTTTTAAGCTTGTTAAAAATAATTTGAAGGCCTATAAATTTATATTGATAGTTCTGAAGATAATAAAAGCTTTTAAATTGAAATTGGAAGTGATTCGTTTGGTTTTGAAAATTTATCGTTTGAATTGAAATTAAAAATAGCCTTCCGAGGTATAGTCTCAGAATTCGATGAAACTAGTTCCATTGGATCCATAATAGTTAGTTGTTATCGGATTTCAATTTTCGTAGCAATCGGAGTTGTCGTTTGACCCTGGCAGCTCAAAACGCATAGAAACTATTTTAATCGATTTAATTTAAAATTGGTCGTTTATTTCCGTAACTTACACATATGATCGAATTAGCCTCCGAAACACGTTCCATTGTGTTCGGAATGCGGATAAAACCTTATAAATGCCTGGCAGCATACCTCAATAGGGGTTCAAAATTTTGAGATATGTTAAACGAGATATTTTGGAATTAAATAATATTATAAAATTCCAAAGTCAAACCCTATTGCATCCCATCAGCCAACCTAACACTTCACCTTAGCTACCTTATACCCTGATACGAGCCACCCTTCTTCAACTCTAAATCGCGATTTCCAGTACTCGAAAAAATAATACGAAACTTGATTTCCAGTTCTCGATTTAAAAAAAATGGCGACCGAAAGAAGATAATAGGGGGGATTCAAAGTCACGCTCTCTCTCTCTCTCATTCATTTTTTACGAAATCGATTTCAGCTAAAAAAATTCAATATGGGAAACGACATCGAGGTTCCGATTTCTGGCGAGGATCGTGCGCGTTGATCAACATCATCGATGATGCCGAGCTGTAAGGAGGAGACGATGCGTTCGACGATCGAGGCGCTGTTTGGTCTGGGATGTAGTTTGGGATTCACTTGCAGTTCATCTTCGAGGTCGTTGGAGGAGCTTATGCTCGAAGTCAATGCTTGCGATGGGAAGTTAGGGGCTCGCATGGTGATGGGTCGGGTCGCGACGTCAACTGCAAGAAGAAGCAATGATTTCTACAAGGATCGTCGGCGTCATCTTGGGTTTCCCTAGGGTTCGACTGCGATGCTCGATTTCTGGGGGTCGGTGGTGTGTTCGAGAGCAAGCAGCGAGGTATAACTAACCTTAATTTTACTTTATTTAGTTAAATAAATTATGTATATACATATACACATACAGTTTTAAAATAAATAAATACATGAATAATGTATAGCAGTAAGTTTTGTAAATAGTTGATTTATATATATATATATATATATATATATATATACAGAAATTATTTACAGTAAATGAAATCTTAAATGGTTAAGTAGTTTTGAATTTTAAGTTGTTTTTAATTTAATTTAAACATATATAAGGAGTCAGAATATATATGCATATTTTCACTTACTAGCTTAACTTTAAAATATTGTTTTATGGAGATAGATTTGTTTAATAAACCTATTTAATTATTTTAGTTGCTAAAAAGATTTTTATTAAAGGGAAATCAGTTTAAAATAAGATTTTTTAGTTTAAAATAATTCATGGGTTAGTCAAATTTTATAAATGGGAATTTAATTGTTCGATAATTTCAAATATTAATAAATTTTATAATATTTATACAAGGTCTAAAATCATGGAGAAACAAGACAAGATGGATCGGGTTGCAAAACTAAATCAAAGGAGAGTTAATCTCACTCAATTGGGTTTTTATTTAAATTTAAATGGTTAAATTTAAATGATTGGTTGAATGGTTGAATTGAATTGGTATGCTATATTGTATAGTAATATATAGTATATATTGGAGTGATTGATATTCTGTGATGGATATTATTGGTAATTATAATATTGAATGTTGTGGTTTGTTTGAATATTTCGGTACCCTGAGTTATCAAAATATATAAAATTGGATTTTTGAAGGATATATAAGGGTGAATTTTGAAAGTGAAATAATTATAGAATAAAAATAAGAATGAATTGGAAAGAAATAAAGGTGATGTTTAAAAACTGAAGTTAAATTGTAAGGTAGAGATTTAAAACAAGTTTTAAATCAGAGTTAAATCTGGAATTCAAGAGTCAATCTGGGTTTTAAAACAAGTAAGTTTTTAAATTTATTTATTTTAACAACTTGAATGTTAAAGTGCATTTTTAAATTGATTTGAATTTAAAAATGAATTTGGTTTTAAATTCCTTTAAACTACTATTTTAAAACGAGTAATTTATTTATTTAATGAAGTAAATAAAAAAGGTAGATAATTACAAGATGAGATAAATCAAGAGTGATTAATATTTGTGGTTTAATTAATGATTAATTATTTAATGAAATTAAATAAGATTAGGATAAATTGAAACACGAATGAGAAATAATTAATTTATATAATAAATGATGTAAATAAAGGTTGATTAATTAAGATAAATTAATCAATAATAAGTGATTTATGAGAAATTAATTAATAAGTAATTAAGGATTAATGTTACTAATTATAGTTAATTAATTTGTGAAGTAATTAAAGAAATTAATTATTATTTGTGGTTAAGAATAATTAATTTGTGTAATTAATTAAAGATAGTTACTTGGATGTAATTGAAGGATAATTAATCCAGGGAGATTAATTAAGAGGGATGATTAAGGGATGATTAATTAATTGATTTGGAATTAATTAATGTTAAGTGAAGGAATTTAAGCGATTGATGTTGGTAATTCAATTAGAATTAATTAAATTAATTTGGAAGTGATCAAGTTTGCTTATGGACGATTGAATGGTATTGGATGCCTTGAATAAGACTTGAAGAGACCGGGGTCGGATATTAGAAAATACCCGAAACCACTTCGACTTTTATAGATTGATATGTGAAATCTATAGGCTGGAATGAAGTGATTTAAATGAATTGGATTATTTAAATCTAAATCTTGGTACTTAGAAAATGGATGCATGGAATAAGTTATGTCTATAATAAATTGTGACTTTATAAATTGATACGAGTTACCCCGGGTTTTATATTAGTTGTATGCTTTGTATTCCATGTTAGATGGGCTTACTCACTCTGGTTTCCAGCCTGACCCGGGTGTTACTTTGATGTAATACTCGGTTCAGACCGAGTATTGCAGATTTTCAGGTAAAGACGTTCTGAAGCTTGGGAGACGGACTGGATGGCAAGAACGTATAGAGTATTTCCACTGTATTATATTATTGTATATCTGAGACATGATAATTATGCATATCCAGTGTCTGTATAAATATGTAACTCTGATGTATTAAAATATAATCGACAGATATAGTATTCTTTTGTAAACTTTTATTATTTGTTATTATATTTTATCCGCTGCAAATGTTAGATGTTGGTGTTTATGATCTTCTTCTTCTATCTCTTTCTTCTTTTCATAACTATCTGGAATTTTCAGGATCGAAAATTCCGGGTCGTTACACATCCGCTATTATGCGGTGTATAGGGTCTCATCCGCTATAAAATGCGGAAAATCAATCACTCCAATATATATTATATATATACTACTATATATAATATAGCACATCAAATCAATTCAATCATCAAACCAATTATTTAAATTTTAACCATTTAAATTTAAATTAAACCCCAGATGAGTGAGATTAACTCACCTTTGATTTTGGTTTTGCAATCCATTTCCATCACGATTAATTTCTCCACAATTGGACCTTGTAAAAACATTAGATGATTTTATTAATATTTGGATTAATCGAACAATTAATTACCATTTTATAATTTAATTAACTAATAATTTAAATTAAACTAATTCCCTTTTTAACAGATTATTTTAGTAACCAAATAAATTAATAAGTTTATTAAACAAATAAATCACTAAAACACATTATTGAAACTAAACTAGAAGATAATAAAATAAAAAAGATATCTATATGTACATTAACTTATTTTTCCCCATCCAAATTGTATATAAAAATAATTTATATAGGCTATTAAAAATCTAATTAATTTCTTTTTTTAATATTATTAAAATCCCTATATTTCCCAATCTATAATAACTTCAGATTATCATTATGCAAATTCATAGATTAAATAAATTAATTAACATTCCAAAAATCAAACAACTTATTCAAAAATCTTTTATCTTGCTGTAAAGCTTTTTAAAACATATCTTTACTTTAAACTCTACTGTAAATAAATTTCTGCATGTAGATATACATATCTACAAATTAAAACAAAAAAAATTCCCTGTACATATATTTATACACATTGCCAAATTTAAGTTGGAAAAGAAAAACCAAAAGTATAGTTAACAAGATCAAGTAAACGGAAGAAGAACAACTAATACCTCACTGCCTGAAACCCAACGCGCGCACAACACAAACCCTACACGACTCGAACCAGACCGGCATCGCGACCAGACTACACCCTTCCACCACCTTAGTCGTCAACGAACACGCCCACACCTTCAACTGAACGCGGCCCAAACCCTAGAAAGGAGAGCCGATTACTCGTCGATACCGAGCTGGCTTGATTCGAACCTTGCAATAGCAAAGAGAGAGAAGGAAGAATAGATTGCCTCGATACTATTTTCCCCTTTGCTCATGTAACAATGGCGCGCTCCCAATCGAACTTGCACGTATAGATTCAATTTCGAATTGAAATTGGGGACCGTCTCGAGATTATCTTCGTTCTACTCTGATTTTTGAATCGATTTCATAAATTCGATTTTGATGTGTTCATCATTTTTTTGAATGAAACGAGCTATCTTGATTTAAAAAAAGAAGAAGAGGATTTTGTTGTGAAGAGAGGAGCGGTTGCTTCCTGTTTGAAGAAAAAGGAGGTATACGGGAAGACAAGAGATGACGTTGGCGTGGAGTAGAAGGCTGCAGTGATTTGAAATAAAGGAAAAGCTGTCGAGGAAAAAGTTTTGACGGTGGAAGAATTTCAACTAATGGAAAGAAAAAGTTAATGGGAAGAATTTGACTAGTCAAACAAAACATATATATTATATTTAAATTTCAAGTTTAAATTTAAACCGTCTTCAATTCAAATCTTAAAATCTTGACATCGTATTGAGGCATGCCGCTAGGCGTTTATAATGTTAAACCTCTATTCTGGATGCAATGGAAAAGGTTTCGAGTCCTAATTCGATCGTATGGAGAAGATAGCCTTTTAGACCTTGTTATTATATTAAATTTCGATTTAATTTTCAGCGCGTTTATTTATCGTACGGCCAAAAGATCAATCCAAACACTGCGAAAATTGAAATCCGATAATAATACACTATTACGGATCCAATGGAACTAGGTTCGTCGAAATCCAAGATTGTGTCTCGGAAGGTTATTTTTAAATTCAATTTAAACTATGAAATTTTAAAACTGAACAAATTACTTCCAAATTCAGTTTTAACTCATCTGTTATATTTAGTATTACTATTATAAATTTTATAAGCCCTTGAAATATTTTAACCAGCTTAAAAACTCAAGATTTACCATTTAAACCATTCTCAAACTATTAACTTAAATAATTTAATTATCCAATAAATAACGATATTTGAAATTCAAGTTCGAAACTAACTTTTAAATATTTAAAATTAATTAAATATTTCATTTTCAAATATTCAAAAATTTCGGGTCGTCACAATTCACCCCCTCTAGTGTTAATTTAACTTTAAGATCCATATTCCCCGACTCACAGATTATGCTATGTGTTGTATTGTCAAGTAATTCATTTTGTTGTATGTGTTGATGTATGCAGGTTATTTTATGGTATGAATGTTGTATTTGAACTAATTTTATGGTATGAATGTTGTAGTATTAAAATTGTTATGGTGTGTCATTCTTGTGCTTTTGAGTACAAGTTTGATTGTATTGAACTATTTGATTGTGTGAATTGTTGACTCCAACCTGCACTTTAAAATGCAAATTTTCTTCTGAATTGGTGATTGCATGAGTTGTATGAATTGTTGATACTACAACATTTGAACTGTATGAAATGTGTAAATTGCAAGCTGCACCTTAAATTTTGAATTATATGATTGTATGAATTGTTGATTGTAAGTGTATGAATTGTATTTGAACTATAGAGACAAACGGGTGTATACAATTTTCCTTTGAGGTGTAGAAAAAGGTTTCAATGACCATTGTAGGGGGTAAATGATTTCTTCCTGCTTCTGTTTGAAGTGACAAACGTGCAGAGATAGTTGTACCGTGCTTTGTGCTGACTGTTTGATATCATCGTTTTCATATGACTAGGCATTTTTTTAAATATAACTCGGCTGACTGGAAGTGAGTGGAAAGATTTGTTACATAATTCATAAAATTGATGATTTGTTACATGATTTCCACCCCTGTTTACACAATTCATATAGGACCTTATCGAGCTTGCATGTCAAGTAAACATTAAGTAAAGTTGTGATTGATGTGCACTACAATCTTTGGGCTGCTGCCATCTGTACCAAACTTATCCTCACATTATCCTTGTCCTTGTCGACCATTCAAGCATTGGTTAAAGGACTTTAATTGAAATAGAAACAAACTTACAGAATTAAAAGGATTTCATCTGAAATAAAAATAAATATTAGAACAACTTTAATTGAAATAGAAACAAACAATACATAATTAGAATGACTTTAATTGAAATTGAATCAAACGTTACATTAAACTCAAAATTACGATGAAGTAAGATCTATAGAAACATCAATTGTCGCCATAGAAGTAGGTTTTTATCTATCATATTTCTGGCATTGACAACAGTATAAAATGCGTTTGCTATCGTATATCACATTTCTAGCATTGACATCCAATACAGAGTGAGGAAGAAGTGCAAGCATTTCCAAAATGTCCTCATGCTCATCCACATTCCAACATCCAACCATCTAACATAAATTCTCGCTGATTATGCATGGCCGCTAACATAATTTTCTTTGCTTCAACCCAACTCCACTTGCTCAACAATACAGTGAAATCCTCAAGTCCAATAACATCTTCAACTTTCAACAAGAATGATTGCAAGAGTTGTGGAATATGTTCAAGGTGAATTTGCAAATTTCTGGTTAGGGTAAAACTTGATGTTATGGAATTTTCAGTTGTATTAATATTTCTTTTTGGAGTAAGCATTTTTATAACATTAAATTGTGTCAGTATTTCTTCAACAATCTTCTCATTTAATGCGTGTTCCAATTCTGAAAGATTGAGATGTGTTGATTTTCATCTTATAACACCAATTTTTTCAAATCCCCATGTTTTTCATGGTTTTCCTTTTTGAAGAACATGATTTGATTCCAATACACAGTAGTAGAACCCAATTTCATCCAAATTATTCAACACATGCAACTTTTCATCTGATGTAGCATTTTCAAATATAATGTTGAAAATTTTAAATTGCTTTATGTATAATACTTCACATGATTGTTCAACTTTTTTGCATAGTAATCAAGTTGTCTCCAATGCACATCAACCTTATCTATAGCTACTGGACGACCTTCCTTATGATAAAAAAAATAACTCGTGAACGCAAGGTAAATCCTACATCAGACGTAGAACATAGTCGCGTGTAATACGATTAATATTACTTTTTTAATCTTCTCAATCTCTTCAAACAACATATCTGTGCAAAAATTAACACTTTGAATCATAACTTCTTAAAAGGTGGTATTTGATAATTTTGTCTTACAGACGCAACACTTTTTTCAAAACTTTCTTTAATCTGTGCATGTTGAACTGGTAACAAATTGTCCATTTAGTTCAATACCTCTGCGTAAGCCACTTGCAATGATCTAAGAAATCTTTTCAAAGAAGCATGCGATGTTTTAGCTCTATTTGTAGTGCGATTTCCATATGTTTTACTTTATTGATCCAAGCACACACAAAATGTTCTTTCTTAGCTATCCATGTTGAATTAATTTAAATAATGGCTTTTGGATAGTCTTTCCAAAAAGTCGAAATTTATTCCAATTTTCTTCAAACTCTTCCGACGACGACGAACGAATGATGTACAATAAATGCACAATATCACTTTTCTTGAAATGATTGCTACAATTAGCCACAAGATTTTTTGACATATGTCATTCAGACATTATCTACGATGCATCCGGGAAAACTTGGTATAAAACATTAATTATTGCAACTTCTTTATCCGTTGCAATAACTTGCGGAACATTTTCTAGATTGCATAGGTACTTTAAATTTGATAGAGCCTAAAAATGGTTCTCTATTTTCTCCATTAATAAATAGCAATATACAATAGAAAATGTTTTCCCAATTGAAGTCATTCCCACCATCTCCAACAAAGTCATATCAAATCTATTCATCATGTAAGTGCAATCTAGATAAGAACTGAAGGAAAATACTTGCATAGAAAAGTGAATTCTGGATGAGCCCACATGATATTCAAAAATTTTGTCTGTTGTTTCATTTGCGGTTTGCTAGAACATATAATGTTTTTCACTAATAAGTTTCATTAATTGTTGCATAGCTGTTCATCCTTTCATATCAGAAATTTTCATGTTTTTCTTTACATTGAAAGGCGTTTTCAAAGCCAAATTATTTTCTTGAAAGTCCTTCTTAATAGCAATTAGAGCATCTCTTGGTGCTACTCTTGTGATCGACATATTTTTAGATAGCTTCTTCTCCTTGATTGTCAATCTTGGCCCAAACAAATGGCCAACTAAACTATTTGGTGTTTTGTGATTAAATTACTACGATAAACATCGACACCCTATTTGTCATCACCTTTGAAAATTCCTTTAATAAAAATGGACATTCACATTTTCTTGTGCTTGATCGAGCACACTTCTTAATATTATTTCCCTTCGCTTCAAAAATGCTTATTTTCTACTACGCTTACATGATAGGCATATTCTTGGTTTGCTTCCATAAGTAGGCTTATCATACTTTCAAATTACCAAAACGGTATTTAATTTCTTTGCAGTTTTTAGACATCAATGTACAAACTCATCATGGGAATCAAAAGTCTGCAATAAAAAAATTGTACAAAGAAAATTATACTTGCACACATTAATTCACGTAGAAATTTGAATTTAAAAAAAAAACTCGTAGTGTCGATAATTAATTCAGAAGTAATATCGACTACTATTTTCTTATCTTCATTTAAATCACTTACAGCCACTTTATGTTTTTCCACCTTGTTAAAGAAATGAATGATTTGCTTTATTTCTATTGAGAGAATTTTTACAAATGAGAATCGAATACAATTCTGTTGTACAGACTTCTGTATATATACTGTATATATGCTGGATAAAGAAAATAATAGATATATGGGCTTGGCTCATTTACAATATTACATACCGGTTTGCTTGTATTTGATATTATCTCGATACCCCCCTCAAACCAGTTCGAAGGTTAGGGTTTCCAAGCTTCAATAATGGCCGCCACGAGAGAAATTTCTTAGAGATTTTTAAACAAATTTTCTTCAGATCTGATAAATCTTTACTCCAGTAGTGTTTTATCAGGTCGAAGAGGCTCAATTCTGACAAAAAGTATAAGCTTTGTAGATAAAACAATATAGTTTGTTCGATTTGGAAGGTTGAGGCTTCGTTTTTGGGGAGCAGACCTCAGATTTAATCATCAATCTCTAAAGACATGAACTTTGTAGAAAAGATCAGTATGATTGATAGATCTGGAATGGTTGAGGCTCTGACGAGCAGACCTCAGATCTCTCCGTTGCTGGCAAATAATTTAAAGCTCTGCAATTTGACTTTGGGCTTGCTTCGTCTATATTCAGTTCATTTCTGAATCTGGTAAAGTTGATTTTTAAAAGCGCTTACGTAAAAACATCTACTTTTTGGTAAGAGAAAGGTATATGATTAACTCTCAATTTTCCCTTTATCACTTGCTCTCGAACGAAATACAAGTCCAGTTCCATGTGCTTGGTTCTGGAGTGTAATACTGGATTTGCGGTGAGTGATATAGTGTTGAGATTGTCACACCAAATGGTTGCTATAGTGTCAGTTTTGATACGTAATTCCTTTAACAGTGATTCCACCCACATAATTTCTGCAGTTGCACTTGCCACACTTCTGTACTGTACTTCTGTACTAGACCTAGACACTGTTGGTTGTTTCTTAGCACACCATGATATTGGGTTTTTTCCTAAAAATATGCAATATCCGGTTGTTGATTTTCTATCATCACTATTAGTGGCCCAGTCTGCATCTGCGTAGCCATTTATATTGAGTATGTTGCTTGCATGTAGAACCAGTCCCTGATTTATGGTGCCTTTAAGTTATCTCAGTATTCTTTTAACTGCCTTCCAGTGATTATCCAGTGGCTTTTGCATGAATTGACTAACTTTGTTGACACTGAATGATATGTCTGGCCTTGTTATTGTTGCATATTGTAGTGCTCCAACAATACTTCTGTATAGTTTCTCATTTTCAATTGGCTCCCCTTTGTTTTTTGATAAGTGCATATTTCTAGTCATTGGTGTTGAGAGAGAGTTTGCCTTGTCCATTTTTGCCTTTATCGAAATTTCTGTGATATACTTTCTTTGACATCGATGTAGTTTGTTGTCAGATGTTCTTTTAACTTCTATGCCAAGAAAATAGTTTAGTTCTCCTAAGTCTTTAATTGAGAAATCTTTGTTCAGTTATTGTGTGACTTTGTTGATTTCCGACTCATTGTTACCTGTAATTATAAAATCATCGACATAAATAAGTATGTAAGTAACAGTTGTATCAGAAAACTTAATAAAGAGAGAATTGTCTGATTTTGCTGAGATGTAGTTAAGGCTGGCTAGAGTCTGTATTAGCTTGTCAAACACACTCTTGGTGCTTGCTTGAGTCATAGATTGCTTTGTTTAATTTGCAACCAAACTTTTATTTCCTTGTTGTTTAAATCCTGGTGTTTGCTCCATGTACACCTCCTCCTGCAACACACCATTTAAAAAGGCATTATTTACATCTAATTGTTTGATGGTCCAATTCTTATACAAGGCTATGGTTAATACAATTCTGATAGTAGATGGTTTCACAACTGGTGAAAAGGTTTCAGTAAAATCAAAACCACTTTGTTGTGAATATTCTTTAGCTACCAATCTAGCATTGTATTTTAGAATTGTACCATTAGGATTTTTCTTTAGCCTGTAAGTTTACAGCCTATGATATTTCTATGTTCAGGTAACTGAACAAGGTACCAGGTTTTATTTCTTGTAAGTGCATCATACTCTTCCTTCATAGCTATTTTCCACTTCTTATTTTGTATTGCTTGATAATAAGAACTGGGTTCTTCATTGAGTAGCTCTGTATTGTATATTTTTTGTTTAAATATACCACTTTTTGATCTTGTTATTATATGGTGACCACTGTTTGCAGGATCAATCTGTTGAGCTCTATCCTTCATTGTGCTTTCCTGCTGAGTATTGGATGGTTCAGAATTATCGAATACTAGGTAGTGATCTGCATGACTGATGTTGTCTTGTTGTGGAGACTGATATGAGCCTTCAGATTCTTCATTCTGGTTATGACTTGAGACATTTCTGGTTATTTGCTGCTGTTGAACATCATTGTTCTCATTCTGAGTCATCTGCCTTTCTACTGGTATGATTATCTCAGGTATTGGAGGTATGGATATTTTTGGATTGTAAAGCTTTTTGGTAGTGTTGTTTTCTGACTTGCTAAAAGGAAATTCAAACTCATTAAAGGTTACATGTCTTGATATATACATTCTACCTTTATTGTCAAGATATTTGTAACCTTTTTGATTGTTTGCATATCCTAAGAATGTGCGGCGGCAGACCTGAACTGCAACTTATGCATATTGTAGGGTCTCAAACAGGGGAAGCACAGGCATCCAAATACTCTTAAATTCTGATAATCTGGCCTGATCTTTGTCAATGTTTCAATTGGACTTTTGAATTGCAGGACTTTGGTTGGCAATCTGTTGATAAGATATACAGCTGTTGAGAAAGCATCAGGCCAGAACTTTAGAGGTACAGATGCCTGAGCAAGTAGAGTCAGCCCTGTCTCTACAATATGCATGTGCTTCCTCTCAATAGACCATTCTGTTCAGAGGTATGCGAACAAGGTGTCCTATGATTTATCCCTTTCTTTTGAAAGAATTCCTTAAGTGGTAGAAACTCCTTACCACCATCAGTCTGAATAATTTTTACTTGGCAATTTTTTTGTTTCTCAACACTTATTATGAACTGTATTACTGCATTGCAAGTCTCAGATTTTGCTTTTAGAAAGTAAATCCACACATGTCTAGAAAATGCATCAATAAATGAAACATAATACTTGTAGCCATAGTCAGTAGATATTGGGGCTGGTCCCCATAAATCTGTAGCAACAAGTTCTAGTGGTTTATTATATTCAGTGCTCGAATCTGGAAATGCAAGTTTATGGCTTTTTCCCATTGGACAACAGGTGCAGGTGTAAAATGAAGGAATATTTTCAACGTGAATTTTATTAGTATTACTCAGAACCTGTCTTACAATTTTCATGTTGGAATGACCCAATCTGGCATGCCAAATATCATAGTTATTACAACTTTCAGTGAATTTTGTTTCAGACATGTTACACCAGTTATTCATACTTTCACATTTTCTTGATTTTACAACATCAAATTTGTATAATCCCTTACATTCTCTACCCTGCATAAGAATTTCATCTGTTAGAGCATCTTTCACTAAGCAAAACTTTGGATGAAATTCAAAATGTACATTATTGTCTTTAAAAAATTGTGAGACACTCATCGGGTTCTTCCTGATAACTGGCACTCTTAAAAGATTATTGAGATATAGTTGCCTTGCACCTATAATACTTGCATTTCCAGTGTGTGTTATGTGTGTTGCTCTACCATTACCCATGTATAATAAATGTTTACCTCTTTATTCCTTGTTTCCAAGGTTCAGATTGTTGAGATTGTTTGTAACATGGTTAGTTGCTCCAGAATCTGGGTACCAACTGTCATCTTGAATGTCTTTTGCTTTTGCTAAACGATTGTTTGTATTTCCTGATTGTTCCTTGCATCCTTGCTGAACATCCACCATGTTTGCAGTAGGATTATTTTGTCTTGGATTGCTAGTACTTTGTTGAGAAGGTGTATAGTTAGCATCAAATCTGAAATAGCATTTATTTGCCGTGTGGCCATATTTCTCACAGATTTGACATCTTGTCCTATTATTGTTGTTAGCATTGTTCCATCTGCCACCTCTTCCTCTTGATCTATAACTCTGACCACCCCTTTGACTACTATTAGATTGATTCTTGTTGTTGTAGTTTCTTTCTTGGTTTCTTCCTTTGTTGTTAGCAATAAATTTGCAGAGTATTCAAGATTTGTTGGTCTTTTTTGCTCTAATCTCCCTTCATGTGCCAGTAATATAGAATGTACATATTGTAAAGTTGGCAACCTTTCTGTTGATGATATCACAGCAACAACTGATTCATATTCCTCATCTAATCCACTTAGCAAATATAATATTTGCTCTGTATCACTTACATTATGGCCTGCAGAGGCTAACTGATCACATACAACTTTAGTTTTGGACAAGTATTCTCTCATAGTCTGATTGCCTTTCTTCAAGTTATGCAATTGTCTTTTATACTGCATAATTCTTGCTACAGATTGGGAACTAAAAACTTGCTCTACTATATGCCATATTTCATAGGCAGTTTTGCAACCAATTAATTGTGGCAAAAGACTTGCACTGATTGAGGATAACAGCCAAGAACTAACCAAACTATCTTGTCTTTCATGTATAATATATTCTTGATTATCTACTAACTTCCCTTGTGCATCTGCAGTGAATCTTGGTGGCTTAATGATGGTTCCAAGAACATATTCCTGAAGACCACAAGCTTTATTGCAGTCTCCACTTGAAACTTCCAGAGCAAATAGTTGGTTTCGTCAAGTGGGGTGGTTATAATGTGGCTATGTGGTTTAATGATGGTTTTGAGAAGTTCTTGAGTAACACTAAATTGGTTATGTGTGGATCTGGATGCAGATGTGGGTGAGACGGCACTGTTTTTATTCTCTTCAGCCATCAGCGAAGAGGTTGATACAGAAGGTGATAATGAGAGCAAGATTCACCAGAAATTGAAAATTGCAGCCAAAGACTGACTGAATAATGACAACTGACAGGCAGTCTTCTTAGCACGGCAATTCAGGTTAGGCACGCTGAATCTTTTATGTCTCTGATAGTATTGATGCAGCCAAGAAGATGATATATGATGAGATTTTTCTGATATTGTCTTCTTTTGGGACGGCACAATACTAAATGATGAGTTTTCTTTTCAAAGAATTATATACAGTTGTTAAACTGTATGTAATAAAATCTCAGATGATGAAACTATTCTGATGAGATGATTTCTGATCAAACAATGATAGAGCATATGTTGTTAAGCATTGTTGGCTTTGGTACTATGTTAAAGAAATGAATGATTTGCTTTATTTCTATTGAGAGAATTTTTACAAATGAGAATCGAATACAATTCTGTTGTACATACTTATGTACATATGCTGTATACTATATACTGATAAAGAAAATAATAGATATATGGGCTTGGCCCATTTACAAAATTACATATTGGTTTGCTTGTGTTTGATATTATCTCGATACACCTCTTGTTCAATAGAAACATCATCAATTTTAATATCATCGTTACCCTTGACATCTCCACCTTTGTTCAAATTGACATCAAAATCATCTTGATAACGACCAATAAAAAAATCAATAAGTAAAAATGCATATCAAAATACCTTGTCAAAATGGGTATTCACGATTGTGTCGAACTAGATAGGGTCGGATTTAAATTGTTGACATAGGTTTGAAATTTGTAGAAACATAACAAAAAGTTACGTATAACCATATTCATTTCATTAAACATAGGTATACAAACCCGTCTCCATTTTGATTTTCAAAAAAAAATGTTTGACATTCAATCCATTAACTTTATGTTGCTTAATCATCAATAACAGAACAAATGCATAAGTGAAATTAAATATGTAATTCAATTTTGTAACTAACAAAATATATTTAAAAATCATACAAATCCGACCGTGATCAGTATTTGAAACGACAATCAGATTTTAAAGAAGAAAAACAAATAAAACTCTCTAGGATGCCTAAATTTCATTAGAAATATTGAAATCCATGTTAATAAATATTTCATAAGTTATGTGCTTGTAGATTTTTCTGATAGGGTGAATTGTGTTGTGCATTTTATTCTTTGGGGAAAATAAAATAAATAAGTTTATGTCAATGGCGGCTGTGGTATTTTCATGTGTGTGAAAATAATTAAATGGCTCCATTTTTGAATGGGTAAAATTTAGTAGTTCGTATAGTGTATTTAGCAATCTTCTTTCAATATGGAAGGCGATGTTTTTCAATCTGTTGAATATGTTTAGTTATCATGACGTCCTTTACTTAATTATGTACAAAGGAGTAGCTTATTGTACTACTTTTGTATCTATGTATTTAATAGTACAAACACACAAGGTGCAAAAACTGACCTTATGGTTGTATAATTTCACAAAAAAATTAAAGAAATAAATGATATGATACATACATCAAAGAATACTAAACAATTGATGCACAATAAAGTGCTATTGACTTAGAAGTTGTTGTGAATATAAATTCAACATCCACCACAACATTCTATGCATACAAACTTGCATGACATTTCCACATATGATAATACTTTCAACATCACCGCAACAACTTCCAAAACAAGCAAAACATGTACATACGTCAACAAAGTCCACTAGTTTTCTTTCCATCAACCAAGTGTTTCTAACTAATTATAACCTCGTTTTCAAATTTAGTCAAACTATTCTTCTTAACCAACCCATTTCGCTCTCCTTTACCATCAAAACAGTATAACAGTAACAGCTTTACTTGGCATTCTAGTGTCTCATCAGTTTCATAGTAGGAAAACTTCATAGAAATAATTTTATCTTCAGAAAAGAACTCTATCATATGGAAATATTATACACAAATCTCATTTATTTACTGAATGTACACAACCATAATCTAGATGAGACAATAAGTGCACAATCAAATCTAATCAATTTTGGGGTTTTAAATTAAATTGACATATGGAGTTTTGGGCTAAACATCTGACATAACTAAAAGAATAGAAGACAAATAAAAAATTTGTTAGATGTGGGATTGTAGGAATGAGTATGTGTGCTTGAAAATATGTATGTTGTGTGTCTGTGTAAGTTTTCAAAAATTTCCTATTTTAACTCAAGGATAATAGTAATTAACAACCAAAGGTCAAGATGGGGCAAGGCTTGAAATTCTAGAGTTTAAAATTTTGATATTTCAACAAAGTTGAATTTTCAGAAATAAAAACCTTGTTACATTGAACTTTTTAAAACTCGAATAGGTATCTAAATACTAGATAAATGAGTGGTCTATAGATAGTTTTCCTTGTATCCATAGCATTGGCCAGCTTTTTCAATTTCTGTATGTCATGTGTGAATTTGAAGACTCCAAGACTTTTCTTTTGTACTTATTCAAATCTAAATCAAAAAATTCTAAATGAAATCTACAGATGACAGCTATAGGTTCACCCAAGGACCCATGCATGATTATATTTGAGAAAGAATAACAAGCGAAGTAAGATAATAAAAAGATAATTTCCTTAAAACAAACTTTATTAATTCATCCAAAATATTACAAAGAAAAAGCCTTAAATATAGGGAAGAAATCTCAATTCCTAAAACCCTCATACAATTACCCTTCTCCACACATATTACAATAACTCATTTACAACTTATTTATAGTAATCTAACGTAATCACAATCATTGGATAAAAGATATGCAGAGATCTACGATGTAAATTCCATGATATCTCCAAAATTACCAAATCGCCTCTTAAAATTCAAACCAATCTTCTGTAGAATTTGCAGATCCAGCCAATTGGAATCATTCAACTGGAAGTGATTTCCATTCGACCTAAAAACAAAGCTCTCATTTGGTACAAAACAACATAAACAACAGTTGATTGATATGTTTACCAATCGGCTAGAATGTGTTCCAATCGACTAGTAGATTATATCCATCGATTAGAAGTTTACGGCCGGTGCTACGAAACTTTAGTCTCAGTTTTATCCTCCATCTCTTCTCTACTATGTCTTCTCTGCATCTTCCCACGAGTCATTTCTGCTTCAATGTGGAAATATTATATCACCAACTATAATAATCTCCAACTTGATGTATATTCAAACTCCACTTACTATTAGGTGTGGCTCGCATTGTTGGTGTATGGATTAAATGGATAAATAACATATTGTAAGAAATACTGCATACAACATAATGAATATATACGGGATTGGTGGCGTGTAACATTAGGAATTCCTTTTATTACAAATAAATATTGCCAAGACCAAATGTATGCTTTTCAAGAGGCCATGAAGGATGTTCAATTAAGACCTCGGTGAAGGAACCAGATTTGGTCGTGGTGGATAAATATGGTAGATTTAAAAAAGTTTCATATTTTTGGATCTATTAGGCCTATGAAGTCTAAAGAGACGAACAAGATCCAATCTAGATTAATTAAATAAAATCTAATTTTATTTAATTTTATAATTTAATTGATAAATGAATTTTGATGAATTAATGAGTATATTATTATACAGACACATGTATATAATGTGCAAATGCAACATATAATGTGTAAATGGGTAATGTCTATGTATACAGATGTCGAGATTTCCATCTATAACATATAGATTCGCTATCTATGTCTGTGTGATGATTATCTCATAGCAATGTTTAATATATTTATAGTACAAAAATTTAATTATAAAATTTGAAATTATTTATATATAATAAAGTTTAAAATATCTAATCTAATTCTGACTAACTCATTATATTTTAGATCCAAATTTTGTATTTAAATTAAGACTTCACATAACAATTTAAAATTCAAAACTAGATCTTAAAATATTAGGCTAAATATCTTTAATAATTTAAATACTTATATTTGTATAAAGTAATTATTACAGTTGAAATTAATTTATGTGTATATATATATATATAATTTTTTAAAATTATACAACACTTTTTTATGTTGTATAAAGCAATTTATATATGATTATTATAAAAAAATTATTTAAAATTATATACATAAATATATGTATGTGTGTGTATATATATCTTATTTGGCTAGTAAAAAATATATTTATTTATGCATATACATATTTTTATTTTTGTCTAAAATACACAACATTGTTTCCTATATATAAATATTTTTTTGAAACTAGGTTAAGTCGTGTTAATTATATTCAAACCGGGCTTTTCAGCCCAAGCTTAGAATATTAGAACGAAATAAATATCAACTTTACACTAGAATGCTTAGTTCACTTTCACTTTACAACTAAACATTCCTTTTTTAAATTTATAATTTAAATCACGGTGACCAAAACTCAGCGGCTATTTCTCGATCTCTTATGCTCTCTCCATTCTAGTTCAAGCTTTTTAGTATAAAGAATAATATCTATATATATATATATATATATTTGTATGTATTTTATAAATAAATATTTAAAAATTACACACACATATAGATACATATACATATACATATATATCTTATATGGGTGGTAAAAAAATAATTTTGTTAAAAGAGCATGTGTGTGTGTATAATATTGAAAGCAAACACTATGATAAATAATATATATGTAATATAATTATTTATAATTTATTCCTTCGGCCAGAAAATATTTTTTTATTTAATTTTAATTATCATCGAAACATATTTTAAATAATTATATATATAAACCTAGATTAAAGTTTTTTAAGGTTCAAAAATAGTAAATATTCATTTATAATTAAAAAAAATTATTTGAAATATACAGTAATTATTATATACACATACAAGATGATATATGGCAAAAAAATTATTTACATAATTTACTTTTAAGTTTTAATATAAATATTTTAATTTTAGACAACATGTTCATACCGTTAATCAATGGTTTAAAAATGTTAAATGTATTAATATTTAAAGGGAGTGATTATCAAACATATAAATGGTTATAATAGGGTCGACTATAAGTATGGAAAAGAAGATTACCTTATTAGAGTTTTTCTTAGAACCACACCTTGATCTATCAGCTTCCAAGATTCTAGATCAGCACCATTGTTGCTAGCACTTGATGCTTCACCACTGGATCTAGTTATATTTTAAATGGATGAAAATTTGAGTTAAAAATTAGACTCATAGGACGTGGATGTGCTAGCCATGAGTAGGAAGAGAGGAGCCAAAAATTCTAAACGAAATGGAGCCTTAGGCTTAATAACGTAAGCTAGAGAGAAATATATAAATGTTTCTTTGTTACAAATTCAATATCCAACACCCCTTCTTTCTCCTTATTTTAGACCAGCCATGACCTGATCCAATATGGACTAAAAAATACATAAAACCCCTTAGCAAGTTATTTAATTTATATTTAAATCCTTATCAATATCGTATATCGACATATACGTATATAGCTTTTATATATGCATCCAATAAATTACTAATGGCACCAGACCATATCTAAAAGTAACTCCATCTGACTGAATGCATCCCATACAATAAATAAAATAATAATTAATATTTTATAAATATTAACTAATTTAATTAAATTATAAGTAATATAAATCAATTAAGTCAAGCAATGTTTCAAAGACTGACTGGATTCGCTTATGCCACTCATAATTTGAATTTAGCAATGACTAATATTTAAATAATTTAAATACTAATGTTCAAACATCACCTTAGCTAGAGGCATGAAAAGTTAACTTGTTTTTTCACTTACAAATCTCTTCAATAAAATCCAACTTTACAAATTTAAGCGGTACTTTTAGTAGCGATTAATTACAAATTACCATATTAGGACTTATGGGATTTGGCTCTGGTCTAGATTCCATTATCTTCCACATTCAACTAAGGTAGTCTATAAAAAAGTTCTTAGTTCAATAATAACATTTAATATTTATTATTCTACTCTGCCCAGGGATTTTGACTTTAAGTTGACTAGAATTGATCGCGATACTAACCTCGTACAACCAAGGAGACAAATTCTCTATTGAATAGTGTTTCGCTTTCAATGCTTCAACTTATACCTAACTGTAATCATATGATGGACTCAATGCCATATAATCAAAGTGGAGTCTCCTTATTGAAGTTCAACAATATCCTCATGTCAAGAAAACTATGCAATATCTTTACTCAAGATTTTATATTTGACCTAGTTTTTGTTAACTAATAGAAACTCTCAGACAATTCATTCCATAGTTATCTAATAACTATCAGTATGTAATCCCTTAGTTCACCCAGCAGCTATGAGTAACACACTGCCTAACATTTGAAGAGTGTAACGTCCATTCTTAAAGGATTCATCGATATCATTTCTTGAAGGGTCTTCACCAAGTATGTTTAAAATAATATATTATTCCACGTTGTGGTAATTTTCACATGATTGCAGCTCTTTGTAATAATTATCATATAACATATTATTTAAGGATTTTTCACCTAATATAGTTATTAATTACTTAATTAATTATATCACTATACGACAAAATAAATATAAGAAATAAATACTATTACTATGAAAAGATTGATTATTGAGTTAGATGTATGTAATAAATTGCATAATTGCCTCTAGAGCATACCCCTAACTTTATCAATCTTCCCTTGCACTTGGGGTCAATTATGGAATCTCATTTCCATTCCTTCAACCAATTTTCTCAAAATTGATTAGGCTAGTCCCTTAGTGAACATATATGCTATATTGTCTTAACTTCCTTCTCTATCAATCAACTCTCCTCGACACTGATAAGCTGCCTTTATCAAGCGAAACTTTTTGGAGTATATTTCTCGACTTCTAGTGAGTTCTAGGTTCTTTTGCGATTGGTATCATGAAGTTGTTATCATATAACTATGACATGAGATTCTCAACATTTAGAATCACCCTTAGTTCAATTATAAATTTATTTCTATATTCACAAACACACGTTGCTTCTATCACGACGTTACTCAAGTCGATTTACTTAGCCTGTTGGTTGAATTAGGCACTACATATTATTTAGAACATTTCCAACTTTAAGTTCTTAACTTAAGACTAAACATGATTTTAGGATTGACATACTATGCTTGATATAACTAATAAAGTTCGAGTCCGAGCACTCCTTCATAAGGATTTTGTTGTTTTTATAAGCAATTCTCTAGTATTTCGTATATACTCAAGAAAAATATAAATTACCATATAGCGATCTCAATTTGGATTTGATACTCGCTCTATAACACCTCATGTATTTAGTAACATTATTTAGGATATTTAATTAGCTAAATAAAATAAAATAATGTAAGGTGATTAATGGATTGAGATGTGTGATAAACAGGTGTAGCCATGCCATGTTAATGTGTAAATCAAAATGAGATAACATGAAATAAAATAGATAAAGGGTTAGGAAGTAGGCATGGGAAAAATGGGAACAAGGAAAATCCTCATACCCTAAACCTTAAACCCCTTAGCCATGTATTCTCTTATTTAATCTCATTTGCAAATTAAAAATATAGTGGACGGCCAACATTTTAGAGAATTAGAGGAAGAAAAAGCTCAGGAAAAAGGTTAATCAAATCAAAAGCTAATCAAATCTCAAATCCTTAATTTCAAGCTAAGGTGAATAATGACCACATCTCATTCTCTTAAATGATTTTGGTTTTAAGTTAAATCCAAGTGTTTTGCAAACTTATTCCATGTTTTTAAATGATTAAATTTGTATACATGCTTGCTGATGATTTATGCTTGTTCATATAGATTTTATGATATGTTTTGATAAGAAAACCCTATTAAATGACATTTAAATGCCTTACGATTTTAGATTTAGATCAGAAATAATATTTTAATGATGTTTTTCAATTTTCATAATTTTCTAAATTATTGTGGATTTTATATTAAGTTTCTACTGTAGAAAATATATTTTTTGGGTTCTACGTTGTTTATGGATAGATATTTACTTATTTAGGTTTGAAATTTATATATGTTAAAAAAACATACTGAAAATGATTTTTGTGGATTTTTTGGAGAATTCTCCCATGTGTTTTAATGAATGTATAAAATTATTTGAGGTATAGGACTTAAATGTTTTATATATTTATAAAAGAAGAAGGGGTATTTTGTAAAATAAAATTATTGTTTATTTCTGAAATCTTGCAGCACTTTTGAAAAAAAAAAATAGTAATCAATTAAAATTTGACAAACATAACTAGTTAGTCAAAAAGTATTTCTCTTTTGAGTTAAAGACAAAATTTACTTGTTTTTAGCCTAGTTCGCAACTTTTGGCACCAAAGGTTCCGACTTAGACGTTTTGCCATCATTGCTTTCGAAATCAATGTGCATGGTATCAATATACTTGATACATGGCGAATTGGATGAAGGCCAAAGGTATAAGGTCGAAACATATGGATCCGATAGGGTTGAAGCATGCCTTTGTTTTAAAATGAAGTTGTGCCTACTTTGCTTTCGATTTGGTTAGCTTCCAACCAGGTCAAATTATTTCAAAGAAATGGTTTCGAATGGGTTGCGCTATTTTGTCTTAAGTAATGCTTTCAAACGGGTCCAAACCCCAAGCTGCCACTTTTCTTACCTTTCAAAGTCAATAATTTCGGAAGGTATACTTTGTTTTAAAAAAAACTTGTCCACTTCTCCGGTGCTTTCAGAAGGTTGGTTTCGACACCATCACCCCTTTACTTAAGAATAGCTTTCGAAGGGAATGCTTTCGAATTTAATGGGTTTTAGAACCATTTTCTCTACTTGAAGGCATAACCCAAATGGTTTCGACCGAAACTGTTTTCAAAGATTTCAAAGGGGTAAATTTTGAATGGTTTTGAAAGGTTTCCATATGTTTTAATTGAACCCAAAGGCTTTCGAAAGGTTTACTGTTTTATTGCTTTTGAAAGGGTTTTAAATGAAAGTTTCAAAGGGGTGGTTCCCTAATTATTTCGAAAGGTTTTCCAATGTTTCGAAAGGTCTACGAGGAAAGGTTTTTCCAATGTTTTCGAAAGGTAGTTTTAAAGTGTTTTAAAAGAAAGATGTCTAAGGTTTTAAAGCTTTCAAAAGGAAGATTTTTTGATGTTTTCAAAAGATTTCTATAAATGGTTTCAAAAGGAAGGTTTTGGCGTTTCAACCTAGGTTGAATAAAGGATTATACTTGGTTTCAAAAGGGGTACTTTCATAGGTTTATATGTTTTCATCAACTAAGATTTGGTTAAAAGTATATATGACATGGCAAAGTGATTTTGAGTAAAGCATAGAGTATATGTATTTTCCTTTTATGAGTTATATTTAAAGGTTTTAAATTAGTTTGAAATGGTTTTCAGGGAAAATTTTGGGAAGGTTTCCCTAAGTAAAATGACTCAGATATTAGAATACCAAATGAGACTGATATAGGGTTGTGCCCTATACATTAGCTATTAGACCTAGCTAATTAAGTCCAAAATTCCAGTATATAGCGCTTTTTCATAGGTAAGACTAAAATTATGATTACACATAGAATTGAATATATGTTTGTATACATATAGGGTTAGTGTGCCTGCAAAACCATTAGGATCAGGTAACCCTTGGAGATGTTAAGTTTGGGACAGGCCATCTAGAAGAGAAGTATTTAACCGATAGTTAAGGATACACCGTCCAGAAGACCCGTGTCTAACAAATGTGAGATTATTTTGTTATATTTTCTGGTAGGCGCAAGTCAGCCAAATGTTAGTAATTAGCCAAACAAAACTATAATGTTCGAAAAGATAGTCCATTTGTTACCTGATATGTAGGTTTACATAAAATGCTTTACAATTCTTAACCAGTTTTGGTTATAGGATTATGATTTGCAAAAGATATGTTTTAAAAGGATATTAGTGAGGGAAAATCCGTTCCGCTCAGCGGCGTAGTCTCACTTAATATCATATATTTGAGACGTATAGTATTATTCACACCAGGCTTATGTCTGACTCGAATTTTATGTTTTCCACTTAAACTCTCGGGTGCTCAAAATTAATTTGAGTAGGCTGAGGGTTGAGGTTTTATAGGTTTTAGTAGGTTGACGAATAAAGCTTCTGAAGATGATAAGGTGGCTAATGGATAGCTATCTAGGAGTTCCTGTTTTGTTTTGTTTTTTACCACTGTGTTGTTGTATTTAAGGCAGTTTGGTTTATATGGTACTCTGGTCAACCAAGGGGGCATCATCACAAGTCGCTCTTGGCATATTAATGTAATAATTATATTTTATCTGAACCTGAGAAATGGTTATAGGATTATGTAATTTGAATGTGAAACATGCATTTTGAAAATGTAATGTGAAAAGATGTTTTTGAAATCTGTGATTCTTTTTCATATTTAAATTCTTCTGATATTATAGACACCATTGACATAGCCGTATTTAGTCATCGAAAGTTAATACTATGGATGACTACAACATCTGTAGCATTTAGCTATGAGCCTCTAGATAGGTGCTCAATGTGCCAAATACTTAAGCGAAACGTGATATAGTAGACAACATAGCATATGTGGTGATTCTTACTACCAACGCATAAGGAATCCATCTTATTTACTCCACATCAAATTTTTTGATATGATGTGTATATATATCATTTAGAACAATCCTAATCATCCTTTTATACCGATAATAAAAGTTATCATTTAAAAAACTAACATCGGGTACTAAACAACCAAACTATAATGATTTTAACATAAGTACATCATTAACAATCATAAGATTGTTATTTACTTATAGTTTTTGAAATATTTTAGTACCTGCGATGACCCGATTCTTCAGCCCTCGAAAATTGGCACTAATACATCCTCGGTATTCACATGCTACAAATCCAAGTGTTGGACAGGAAAATTATTAAGGGTAAGAAAGAAAATAAAGATAGAACAGAACCTCACATGATTAGAATAACATATATTATTTTAATACATACAACTTTATAGAAGAAATTTTAAATACATTTATCAAAGTTAACATGGACAGCTATAAATATCTATTCTTACAAATGTGGAATACAAAGTACAATAGTGTGGTGGAAATAAGGTAATAGCCTACTAAAGAATCTTCCAACTCCCTGCTTTGAGTTCCATCCATATTTTTTCTGACAAACCTAACTACTAAGCTGCCTAGGGAAGTTAGGGCACCCAGAGTTCAAGGGATAAGAAAAATAAACTCCAGATCAGTCATAGAACTGATGTGAGAAACTCAAAATAAGCGTTTTGAAAACAAAGGAATCTCATAAGACCATGCCACACATAAACAATGGAATGGGTGTTTACCTTATGTTAACCAAAAACACTCGCTATGTAAAATCATTATATATTATTTTTAATGAAATTCTTCTGAAAATATTTTTCAAATAAACTTATGGATCTTGGTCAAAATTGTTACATTATTGAATTCCAACATACTAGATGCAAAGTAGGTTCTACAATCAAGTCTGAAGGTACTTATTAGAGAATGGATTTCCTTACAATGGCGGGTAAGGAACTACCTTCCGTACAGTACACCTTTAGAGGTATGTACCTAGGATCGACGTCTTCGAAACCTCTGTAGTTGGCAAGACCGTCCTATCCATAGATCCGTCTGGTGGTGGATAGAACCAAATATGACATCACTCCAATCGTAACTGACATATCCGTGGCCACATCACACACAATTTTATTTTAAAATTTGACATTATAGCGGGAATAAATATATCTAGAAGGGTGTTGACCATACCCTTATGGGTGCAACCCACATAGCCTTACGACATGCCATGTTTAAGCTATTACCAATTGATGAGGTATGAGATAGCGATTACCTTTCGCATAACACATTCCACTTTGAATGCCACATTGCCATTCCTTAATCACACAACCGATTTCTACAAACGTATAACTCTTGAGCTCGTAAGTCACAAGAAAGGGGTGTTACGCTAAGAGAAGTTGCCTTCTCTGCCACCAATCAGATGTTGCGTTCATAGTAATCAATCAATGTGATTACAAATGCAACGTCAGACATTCGTCCATTAAAGTTGTCTAGGAACAGGGAAAACCGAAGGCACTCTCCTATTACATCCTGTCGGGGGTTACCCCTAGGATTAGTAGCGAGAAGTCCTTGCAACCCGAAGATTTTCATAAATGAAGGGGCCATTGCTACTTTAGTTATTTGGGATCAAACCAAAATTTTCAACAAGTAGCCCTTCCACTATGAAGATCTCCGATCTTCAACAGTCACTATCTTCATCAGATCATAATTTTTCGAACACGTATAGTGGTTCGTAGTGGTTTCGGGTAGGAATTACCCAAACATGACCTCGGTTTCTTCAAACTAATCATCAATAAAAATATGTTAAGTGAATAAGAAATTATTCTTTGATTGGTTAATTTCTTTTTATTAAAATATCTTCTAGAGATATATATTTTTGAAACACTCTTTTCGGTATATATGTAATCATTAAACCTTATTTATCAAATCCTTTGTTTACATAATACCCATTTGAAATTCCAAATCATTTCACTCTTTTCTCCGAAAAATATTTCCAAATCATTTCATTTCAATATTAAAAAAGATTTCTTAATTAAAAATCTAAATTTTGATTGAGTTAAAACCGTGTTATCTAGGACGTTAAATCCAAAACCAGTAAATATTAAGTGAGCAGAACCTATATAAATCATCTAATTCTACTTAATATCAATTTCCGTATTCAACTAGTATTATGGGTGGAATAGAGGTGAAATCACCTATTTAATTCCACGAATAGTATGAGTTCCCACTTTGGGCTTTAACACCAAGTATAAGAAGATTATGCCCATAAAATCCAAGCTATTTATATTTGGATAATTATATCCTTTATACTTTATAAAATTTTGATCCATGCAAATCAAATTTACTATTCCCTCCATCGGGCCAGTTAGGATAGCCAATGAGAGTAGAAGACTGGTTTTTAAAACTCAAGCCTAGACACCATCTCTTTGTCACCCATAAGGCGGTCAAGTTATTTGATCATCTCTAAATCATTTATTATTTAACCATTCCAAAAATCCTTTAAATAATCTTTAAAATGATCTATTAATCATTTGGAAACTCTTACAAAAGATTTGGAAAAGAATGGTTGAGTTTAAAACAATATTTCAAAAGTTAAAGAAAATTGCTGTGGAAAAATGCTGCAGAAATTGCGTTTTAAGCTATATTGACCAAAATGACCTTTCTATCATTTGGAAATTCATTTTTTTATAACTCAAATCACTTTTAAAAAAATTTAAAAGATTTTTATAATTTATTTCATTTTTTTAAACAATTTTAAAATTCCATTTTTAAATGAATCCCTTTATGGATTCCGAAATGCAAAAACCGCGATTTTTTCAAAAACTTGTTTTTACTCATATTTCAAAATCTGCTGATCGAAATTTTGATTTTATTTCTTTTCCTGAAACTTGCATTTATGATTGTCTTCTGTCGAGACCTAGGACATAGAAATTATAGCAAGGCAAATAAATTTACATCCATTGAGTTTAGCACCAGTATCATGAGAGAAAAAATAAAAAAAATAATGAGCAGGTGCAATGAAACTATTTTAAATTTGTAAAATATGACCATCTGTATAATGAATTGCACTAGTTAAATGGTGTTATAAGGATATAATTTTACATATCTAAAGAAACCTCAAACTAACACAAAGTAATAACAAGGATAACTAAAATATTTTTGAGTCTGTGGGTCCAAAATCCAGATGAATAAAGATGACCAACATTGTTTCTAAATCCATGATGAAGTTAGAAATGTCATCAAGTACTTACAACATATTATGCAAGAATCCACCTCTCGGAAGATTAAACTTCTTTACATTATCAGCTGTTATTGAAGCAAAAGTATTCCTACATTATACATCAAAATGAAATTTTGTCAGATTCAATAGTTTTTAAGGGTCTTGTTAGTAGGCAAAAACATGAAAATAGCTAAATGATACAACACTATTTTACTCTAAAGGATGAAATGCCAAGGCACAGACTGCTTTCTTGTGATATGTGAGAGTTGTGATTGTTTTTCCTAGAGAAGATGATAATAGTCAGTTCTATACTTTCAATCAACATGAAAATTTCAGGAGAAATTGAACGAGAAACTAAGAATATATGTATATCTTAACAATAAAAAGTAGCGAATTAGTGCAGAATAATAGCACAAAGATATATCAGTAAGCATTATGAAAAAAGCAATACATAGTATCCTTTGCAATAGGAAATAGTATAAGACAAGCCTAAAAAGATATTTTCCTCTAACATGTTCGATTTAACAAGCATCAATTTCCAAGTATTTATTATATATAATTGTTGGTTAGATGCCTGTAATATTTATTTTGAGAAGCTAACTTATCCTCTAACAAAAATGAAGTATACTGTAAGTAGGCAAAGATGATAGAATGATCAACCTATAAAAAAATGACATAAAACTAGAACTACTACATAATCAAAAAATTGGAACGAAAACTTGTAGTCTATCTTAAAAAAATATTTTACTTATTTAGAGCATACCATGGGGCAAAGAATTTTGCTATAATTCATGGATTCCCATCATTTGATCCACTATATCCCTAAGCATTACTAGATTCCGGTATAAATGCAAAGTCTTGACACTATCTCTTCATCCATTGACCTATTGCACAAACAAGGTGCCACTAGTGGATGTTTTTAAAGATTTTGAATTTTACATTAAACTGTGGAAAAAAAATCATAAATCTATGAAGATATATTAATTAACTCAATGTTTCTTTAGCTTTAGTTTTATGCTACGATCTGCAGTAATACGTTGAAATCTAGTCTAAATTTCAAACTTATATATCGTATAAAGGTAAAAAAAAGTTAACAACTTAACAATCAAACTAACGACCTTACTTTATGATGTACAAATTCAATATTTTAGTTTTAGATGCCAATAACCAACATAACAAAAGATAAGGCAGAATGCTATAACATCATTAGGCATTTAGCGCTAATGCTCAAAAGTTCAGCTTAGACAAAGCCTAATGGACCTCGGATAGAGCTTTTGATAGCATAATAAGCAACTATATTGAAGGCTATGTCTATATGAATCACTGTAATATCAGTAGGCAGTAGTTGGGCACTAAGCTGAAAGAATATGAAGTTCAGGAAAAGCATTGACTAGAACAATTTACATCACGTAATTTTATTTTCAATCTTCTTAAGTTATATAATTGTTGGAAAGCTTAACTAAGTCATATTCCCTCTCTTTATCCACAATTTCCATGTGTAATACCTCTTTTGGGAGGCAAATGGAATTAATATACATAGAGGTGAGTTGTGGTTAGAAAGAGCAAGGTAAAAAGATCTACCAATTGCACAATAAAATTAAATAAATTTGCCAATAAACTTTATCCCTTAATGATACAAAACTAAAAAGACTGGAATGTTCACATTACCACATCAACGATAGTTAAATTCAGTTTAATTAGGGTCGTAAAATAATGATGATCCATATTATAAATAATAAATAGTATAAATTGCTTACCCATTTACAATATTGCAATGAAAATCTAAAAAGGAATTTACCTGTTATATCACATGTCAATCTAGGAACAACAATCCTTACAACCCTGTGCACATAAGAGTTCATTGGTTTGGTTGTTCTCACCTACAAATTCCAATCGCAGTTCTAACTATTTAAGATTAAAGTTAGTTAAATTAATATCTTAAGTAAATATGAATGTTAAATACTTTAAATGCTATATATTGATCTGTCTTACTTGTCAGTTGCAGGAAACATGAGCTCTGCTTCCTCAATTCAACTACATATAGAAATAATACAATACCTAGAAAAAGGCAGTGCATGTGCTGCCTTTCTACATTTGTACAAAGCAGTAGCATTACCTTCGTACAAGGCAGTAGCATCGAGCACTGCCTTGTAAAAAATTATATCGTACATTTTTGCAAGGCGGTGCTATGCCTTGTAAAAGGCAGTTCATGTACTACCTTTGTAGAAGGCAGTAGCACTGCCTTGTAAAAGGAAGTTCATGTACTGCCTTTGTAGCACTGTCTTGTAATTACACTATAATTGTAGCTATCTAGTGCTAATTTTCTTGAACATGCAATTAATTCACTTAAAAATGGAAGCTATGGTATACAATTTATATAGGAGATTTCCTGTCGTCTAAGAGAATTGAAAAGTATTGGGATAGACAACAAGAGTAAAATATACATTGCCATAATATATGGTGTTCTTTCTCTTTTTCCAGACAAATAAAGTTAGACTACTTGCATATTTACTTGACTGAAATGTGCATGAGTTTGGGTAGCCATTACTAAATCATCTATACTATACTATTAAAGACGAGTATGAAATTTTTTGCTCATAAGTCTCCTTAAATTTGAAACCCAAAGTCACATGTAATTATTCTATTTTTTCCTTTTCATTTTGACTTTTCAACACACTAGGTTATATGTTTTTTATCTTCTCATAATGTTAAAAATGAGTACAAAATCCTTTACTCATAGGTCTCCTCAAATTTGAAACCCCAAAAGTCACATGCAACTATTCTTTTCTTCCTTTTCCCTTTGACTTCCCCATATTCAAGTTTATATGTTTTTTGTTTCTCAACCAAATCACATCAACGTTAACTTAGCAAGTAATGAATCCTATAATAGTCACTTAAGAAACAAAATTTAAAAAGCTACACTTATGCACATCTATTTCTTTTGATAAATTCGTAATAATTACTGCATTATATTTAACAACAGTTTTCTTCCTCTTCTCGATGTTCATATCCATTATTTATTATTCCCTTAATTCAAGCTGTTTATTTCTTCATTTTTGGCCTCTTATTTTCCCCTTCTAAATATTACTTCGTTCTAATGTAAATTCACTAACTAATGTTTAAATATTTCCATTTCTTCATATTAATACCTTAATTCAAATAGTTGTATATCTATCTATCTATTATATATTATGTAAAGTGATTAAGACTCACTATTGCTTACTCTCTACTATTTCATTTTTCTTTTAGGTTTCATGTAGCATCGTATAATTAATTTAGTGATCTAATTGTTGCTTAGACAAAATATTTAATTTATTTCTATATACATATTATCTACTCCATCTATTTTTATTATGTATATTATTATTAAAAAATTAAAAGAGAATCTATCAATTTGTACCTTCCTATCACTTTATTCCTTTTATTCCATGTATATTCACATCTTTCATTATTACCATACGAAATTTTTGTTCTTCTTCTATTCTACTATATAAATGGTTCAATCTACATGACAAGCTAATCATTTTTTGTCATTTTATTTCTGTCTAAATATTTCATTGTACTTAATTTATGGCACACATTTTCTATTTTCCCTCTAAAACCTTTCCTTTATTCCACAAATGACATCAGCATTAACTTAGATATCTTATATCAATAATGTAATGGACAAAATTTCAAAAGCTATACTTATGCACATTTATTTATTTTGATAAATTCGCCATAATTAGTGCTTTATATCTTAACAATAGTTTTATTCCTATTCTCGATATAATTTTTTTTTCCTTAGTTAATTTTTATCTCTAATTTCATTCCATCCATTTCGTAGATAGCTTTTACATAATATTATCTCTTCCTCTTTTTCACTTTCATACATATGCTGCAATTAATGAAAAATCTACAGTGAACTAACGGTACATTCTAAATAATTTTTATTCATTCTTAATAAGCTTTTAGTCTTGCTAGAATTAAACTGAGAAACATCAATAGTTTTCACTTTTTATTTGAAATTTTATATTATTTTATTCATGTTTTGCAGAGATTATGTTTCTACGCACACTTTTAAATTTACTATTTTGATGGAAGTTTTGTCTAAAATCTGTTAGAATAAATAAATAAATTCTAGATCTGAATATATACAACCCATATTGATTCTATCGAGAAACAAATATATGAAATTAAATAGTTCAGCAGAAGACGTACCTGAATCCATTGATGTTTGCGAAAGGAGATCAACTAGGTTTTAGATCTTCCAAATTGACACAACCTTAGATCTGAAAATTCTCTTTAGAAGAGCGTGGAGAGAGTATGATAAGACTTGTGTAATTTGGGAACCATAACCCCATATATATAGTGTGTGACATTTTTCAGTTCGGCCCTTCAACAAACTAAAATTGTCACTCTTGTATCCACACATTATAAATTTACATGGCGAATATCCCCCTTAAGTCTTGTTGTATTTATTCCAGATAGATCACATAATCAAACTTGATCCCAAGATAGCTCATACATTCAAATATTAAAATATGTGGCCCCATAATGCTGAATTATTCCAACAATCTTCCCCTGGGCTAGATATGTAAGCTTATAGAATGTATTTAACTTTATGAGCTCTCAAATAGCTATCTTGACAATATGTTATATCCAAAACAATCTCGTCCATTGATTGTGTTAACATAGGATCAAAGCGGTTTTCATTATCGTTAGTGTAACTAAACCCATCTATGGTCACGTATATCAATATAATCAAATGACATAGATCAATCATGTATGTGTAGCATGGAAATTACATGAAATGTGATCTTTACATGTCTATTTCCAACTGGTCCTACTTTACTTTAATGAGATCAAAATCTAAACATATATAAATAATTTGAGTGCAATCAAAAAAAAACTTTATTTCTGATCAGAAAAACTGAAGCATATCCACAATCAAAATATAGAGCAATGTCACAAAAAAAATGACTTAGTACAAACTCCCCCTAAACCAAAATATTCTTACATAAAAGATACACCCATTTTAGAAACATGCTTATGAAAGACCTTGGGTGATAATGCTTTTGTAAGTGGATCTGCTAACATGGAATTTGTCCCGATATGCTCTATGGATATTAACCCATTTTGCACTCTTTCCTTCACAACTAGAAACTTGATGTCAATGTGATTTGACTTACTTGAGCTTCTATTGTTATAATACTGCTGATCTATTGTCACAAAACAACTTTAGTGGTCTTTCAATATTATCTATAATGTGCAGCCCAGTGACAAAATTTCATAGCCATTTTCCATGATTAGATGCCTCATAGCAAGCCACAAACTCTGCTTCCATAGTGGAAGAAGCTATAAGCATTTGCTTAATGCTCTTCCATGATATAGCCCCTCCACTCAACACAAATATGCATCCTGAAGTGGATTTTCTGCTATCCGAACATCCAGCAAAGTCAGAATCAGAATACCCAATGATCTCCAACTGATCTGATCTTCTATATGTAAGCATATAGTCCTTTGTTCTTTGAAGATACCTCATAACCTTTTTTGCTGCTTTCCAATGATCCATTCCAGGGTTACTAAGATACCTGCCTAACACTCCTCAATGTATGCAATATCCGGATGCGTACATATTTGAGCATACATTAGACTCCCTATAGCAGATGCATAAGGGGTCTTCTGTATTTCATTAACTTCAAGGATGTTATTAGAGCATTGTTTGAGACAAAACTTATCTCCTTTAGCGACAGGGGTATCACCTGGTTTACAATCTTGCATGCCAAATCTCTTAAGCACCTTTTCTATATAGTTCTTTTGTGACAATCCAAGAATGCCTCGTGAACGATCACGATGTATTTGGATCCCTAATACAAAAGAGGCATCACCAAGATCTTTCATTTCAAAATTATTTGAAATAAATCTCTTAGTTTCGTGCAACATATTTAAATCATTGCTGGCAAGCAATATATCATCAACATATAAAATTGAAAATATAAATTTACTCCCATTAAACTTGTGATACACACAGTTATCAATGATGTTTGCCTCAAAACCAAAAGAGGTAATTACATTATGAAATTTGTGGTACCATTGACGAGAAGCTTGTTTGAGTCCATAAATGGATTTATTTAGTTTGCAAACCATATTCTTTGGATCTTCGACCACAAAGTTTTCCGGTTGCACCGTATAAATTGTTTCCTCAATGTCTCCATTGAGAAATGCAATCTTAACATCCATTTGATGCAACTCAAGGTCAAAATGTGCAACAAGTGATAAAATTATTCTAAACGAGTCTTTCGATGAAACCGGAGAGAAAGTCTCTTTGAAATCAATGCCTTCCTTTTGATCAAAACCTTTTGCTACAAGACGAGCCTTATATCTTTCCACTTTACCTTTTGCATCCCTCTTGGTCTTAAATATCAATTTACAACCAATGGGCTTCTTACCTTCAGGTAAAGGGACAAGATCCCAAACTTTATTGTCTTGCATTGACTTATACTCTTCATTCATAGTTTCAATCCACTTTTGAGAATTAATATCTTGCATGGCTTGGTGAAAGTTGATAGGATCATCTTCCATCAATCCATTATTATCCTCTAACTCTTGAAGAAATACAACATAATCATCCGGAATAGCATTTGTTCTTTCCCTAGTGGATCTTCTTAATGGCAATTCATTTTGAGGTTGTTGAATTTGTTCTTGCGGAACATTAACTTCAACTTGAATAGGATTTTATTCAACATTGTTTTGTTGGGGTTCTGGATTCACTTCTTGCTCAATGACAGGAACAATAATCTGCACATTGTCCAAAGAAGTGACTGTAGTAGGAATCATAGACGATGATTCCTCCTCAAAAACAATGTCCCTTACTTCATTTCTCCCTCTGAACTCAACATCCTCAAAAAATGTTGCATTTCCCGTCTCAAATATTTTCCTCGGTTGGGAATCATAAAATTTATAGCCCCTAGATCACTCAGAATAACCAATAAAGTGGCTGCTCACTGTTTTGGAGTCTAATTTTCTTTCATTTGGCCTATATGGCCTTGCCTCAGCTGGACATCCCCAAATGTGAAAATGCTTTAGAGTAGGCTGTTTGCCTATCCAGAGCTCATAAGGTGTTTTAGTAGCTGCTTTAGTGGGTATTCTATTAAGGATATAAATTGATGTCTTTAACGCCTCTCCCTAGAGTGATTTTGATAAGGTAGAATGACTGATCATACTCATTACCATGTCTTTAAGAGTCCGGTTTCGTCTCTCAGCAACACCATTCATGCTAGGTGAACCTGGCATAGTGTATTGTGGGACTATTCCACCTTCCTCTAGGAATTTGGCAAATGGTCCTAGACATTTTTCACCTGATCCGTCAGATTTACCATAATATTCACCGCCACGGTCAGATCTGACAGTTTTAATCCTTTTGTTGAGTTGGTTCTCAACTTCTACCTTAAATTTCTTGAACATGTCTAAGGATTCTGATTTATCATGAATAAGATATAGGTAGCCCTATCTTGAGTAGTCGTCTATGAATGTTATAAAATACTGTTGACCATTCCATGATGCATCAGGGAATGGCCCACAAATGTCTGTATGTATTAATTCTAAGACGTCAGTTGCTCTATTGGCACCTATTTTCTTATGTTTGGTCTGTTTTCCCTTGATACACTCTACACAGACATCAAGGTCTGAAAAATCAACGGATTTCAAAATGCCATCTGACGCGAGCCTTTGAATTCTATTTCTAGATATATGACCTAAGCGCTTGTGCCACAATGTGGCTGAAGTTTCATTATTAGCTTTTCTTTTAATACCACGTGACTCTACATGCAAGGCTTCATTATAAGAGGTATTAACATCAAGCATATATAAGTTATCATAAACATTAAGAGAACCAGTTCCAATAAGAGTTGAATTTATTGATGAACTAAAAGTACCATTCCCAAATGAACAAGAATAACCAAATTTGTCCAACTTAGAAACAGAAACCAAATTCCGTCTAAATGACGGTATAACAAAAGTATCAAATAAATCCAAATAAAACTGAGTTCTTAATAACAACTTAAAATGCCCTGTAACGACCCAGGATTTTTAGTAATTAAAAATTGAATATTTAATTAATTTTAAATATTAATAAGTGAATTTATAAGTCGAATAAATTTTATTTCGAATATTAGATTTAATTGAATAATTAAATCGATAATTTAATATGTTAAATTATGGAAATAATTGAATATTGGGTTAAATATGATTGAAAATGATTTGTAAAATTTTATTTTATCATATTGAAGTTAGAACGATATTTTAGAACTTTTAAAATTGAATTAAGAGTTAATTTGTGAAAATTGAATATTTTAATATTAAATCGACTAGTGAAAATAGTCAATTTTTGAACAGTCTCAGAATTGGACGAGACCAGTTCCATTGGATCCGTAATAGTTTGTTATTACCGGATCTAAATTTTCGTAGCAATCGGAGTTATCGTTTGATCGTGACAGCTCGAAACGCATCGAATTATTTTTAATATTAATTTGGCGAGTTAAAATAGCCATTTTTCAAAAAGTCTCGGATTTCGACGAAACTAGTTTCATCGGATCCGTAATATGATATTATTGTAAGGTTTCAAATTTCGTGTCAATTGGATTTACCGTTTGTCCGGTACAAATTAAAACGCCTAGAAAATCGTTTAAATCGGTTTAATTTAAATCGAACGTTTATTGCCATAACTCACACAGATGACCGAATTAGCTTCCGAAACACGTTCCATTGTGTTCGGAACGTGGGGTAAACCTCAGAAACGCCAACCGGCACGCTTCGTTTGGAGTTCGGAAATTCCGGGTGAATAGTAAATTGGAAAATTTTCTATAAAACCCCCCCTCTCTTCATTTTTTTGCAAAATTATCAAACCCTTAGGGTTAAAATCTACAGCCGCCACCCCTTAAACCATCAATGGCCAGAAATTAACATCTTTCTCTCCTCAATCACTCTCAATCTACAAGGAATTACGCGAAGTGTTCAACACGAAAGTCGAAGAGCTCGACGAGAGCTTTCGATCCATACGGTGATGATCGTGTTTGGAGCATCAGAGGGGGAGCATAGGGGGGCCGACACCTACAGGTTGCGCACGCGTTTTGAGGTGCTATGGGTGGCCGAGCTTCAGGTGTACATAGGCGTAGGTAGCTCTGGTCACAAGCTTGCTAATGGCGGTAGTTGATCGTCGTAGAGTTCAACGTGGAGGTCGTTTAATCTAACCCTAGTTTGGAGCTCATGGGTTCTTTTGTGCGTATATTTTCTGTAGAAGGAACGTGATGAAGGAAGAGGAAGGGTGCGGCCTGATGTTGCAGGGTTTAGATCCAAGGGCTAGGATGCATTGTAGGGTTTAAAAATATATTTATGTTGTAAATTAGTTATATAAAATTCGTGTAAACTTGTTAAATGCATATCTTTTTCATACGAGGTCGAAAACGCGCGAAACCAGTTGCGTTAGAATCGTCTGGACGAGCACTACGCGATGGAATTGGATTGGAGTCGTTTGGAGTTAGTGATAATTTTGGGTAAAATTAAACGTATTCGAAATAAATCGCTAAAGCAAAATTGAAATCAAGGTGAGAACTTCTCACTCAATCGAATCAGTTTCGATTTTATTTTAAATAATTAGATTTAAAATATTTGAATGCATGTTTGAATGATGATTGTTATCTATTGATTGTTAAAATAGACATTATGCGCCGTTAGTAGGCGGATGTTATTTATTAAAAACATATACCGCGAATATTTCATAAACAGTGAAATTGGTATTATATATAATAGCAATATATATATATTGGCATATGTATATATTGCAGTTGTTGATTTCCCCGCATATTTTAGCGGATGAGACCCTATTGCGCCGTCTATTAAGCGGATAATATTATTAAATCCCATATACCGCGATAATTCCGTACTGGAGCGGAAATTGGTATTGTGCTAATGTTTGTGGATGCAGGAAAACAGGTTGGAGGGATCCAACTGGATTCCTCAACAGTATTTATTTGAATTCAGATATTTTGATATTTGATGGATTATCATATCGATATATGATATCGTTGTTGTCGTGATTGACTATTTGGTATGTAGCATCATTGGACCAAATTTTGGAATTTTAAAATGTTTTTAAAGTGATTTTTGAAAGTATAAGTTATAAAATATTTTTGGAATTGATCCATTATAAATAAATAAACGTTATACTTTTAAAAGTTATAAAAATTATGATTTTTGAGAAATATAGTTAAAGGTTGATTTTTGAAAATATGAGGCTAATGATTTTATAAAATAGTTTAATCGGGATTTTTGAATTTATTATAAAAAGTTGAAAATATAGGATTTATAAAATTTGATTATTTTATAAATCAAAATGATGAAGTTTTTAAAGGATTTTAAAGACGTTTTAAAATATTAATATGAATGGATTTATATAAGAGATTTATAAATTGATAAATTGTAAATTAAAATATTTGAATTATAAAAAAAACGAGTTCTTATAAGTGTTAGAATGAATTGTGAATGAATTTCATAAATGAATGAAATTCATAGAATTATAAACGGTGTAGTTATAAATGTAATTTTATAAGCAGTAGGTTTATAAAATTTGAAAAATTATTTGAAGAATGGATTTTTGATAAATAAATGAAACTTATAAATTATAAGATTTATAAATTTATTTGTTTAAAAGAACGATTCTTGTAAACAAATAGATTATAAGTATTTCACTTACAATATGAACCTTTGTTTTATAATTGAGTTATAAATTGAATAGGTTAATAAAGAAATTTATAAAAGGAAGTAGTTATAAAACAAATAGAAATAGAATTTATAAACGTTGTTTTATAAATTCGCAAACGACTTATTTTGATAAGTAAATTGTTGAAACTTAGTAATGGAGTTATATTCACGTTTTTAACTGTGAATAATCCTTTGAAATAAAATGAATAAAAGGATGAAATTTGTTAACATAGTATATTCACGTTTTTGAATAGTGAATAATATGTTAAAGAAAATGTTTAGATTTGATGTTTTAAATAGAATTAAAACGATCTAACGATGTTTTAAAACATGTTAAGATTCGAAACCATAGATTTCAACATTTATTGTTGAAATAGACGTTTTCGAGAAATAGAAGGAAATGGTGGACTATAACACTGTTGTTATAATAAATGGTTTCCGAAAGGAAATGTTTTGTATAGTATTGGGATTTATATATCTATTTTAATTTCGAATCCCTATACTAGTGATTTTGGGTTGTCGTAACGAGGTTTTACGTAACATTCGTTTTGGCCCAAATAATTATGTTTAAGAGAATGATTTCCTTAAAGAATGAAATATATACTTAATCTCGATTTAAGTATATTGAATATTTTCCAAGTGTTGAAAATAAATAAAATTTGTGAATTACTTATTAAATAAGTATGGAAATGTTTTCCAATATAAAGTGAATATTTTGAGAATTTATCTTTTTGAAGATAAATTGAAATGAATAATTGAAATCGTATATGCATGGATATTTGGGAATGAAAATTCACTATGGAATTTATAAATGAAAAGAAGAATTTGTTTAAAAATAAATATTGATTTATTTTTGAAGTGTGAAATTATATATCTAGTAAAGATATTTTTGGGAAATAAATAATTTGGAAAATTATTTGGAATCTGGTGATGTGTGCAAATCAATTGATAGCTCAATAACCGACTATCAATATTTCCCTTTGAATGGGTATTTGATGTGATTTGTTTGAATTTGAATGCCACACTTATTTTTGAATAAGCGCTCACTATTCGGGTTAACCGGGAAAGGACCATGGGGTCGTATAACCCATTTCGAATATGTGATACGTCGTTATGAATTGCATTTGAAGATCGGTGTTGAAGACCCGGTATTTGCGAGAGCGATAGGATGACCTGTCGATTGACTCTGCACCGAGTTGCTCCGGTATTGAGTTCTCCATATGTGATGGGAAATCCGATCAGGATTATGGATATCCGGATTGCAAGGACTTCTTTGTAAGTGCCTTTTGTTTTGTTCGAGCCCGGAACAGACTTGTATGGATTGTATGTCTGACGTTACAAATTGAGATATAAAGCAGATTTCTTTCAAATATATTTCTGTTGGTGGCGGAGAATTTATTCTTTTAGCTTAACACCCTTCTCTGAGACGTACGAGCTCAGAGGTTATGTAGTTGAAGGTTATCAGCGATATATTCCCAATTTGGTAATGTGACATGCTGAGTGTTGCTGTGAAATGATCATTGTGTTGATTATTTGTGATAGGATCGTTTATTTGATCGTCTATCCTGGTGATCATTTGTTGACCCAAAGCATGGCTTTTGTATAAAGTATGTTTTTGTGGACGTGACTTCGTCGAGCCTCACACCTCGGGAATGGTCAAAACAGGAAAGATGCGGCAAGGTTATGAGGGGTAGCGCCCTTTAGGATATGTGCATTTCCTTCTGGAAAAGGGTGGTATCATGGTATGGAGCCCAGATACTTACTCATGTTGAAAACACTTTATGATTGTGTGAATTGGTTACGAGCGCTCGGTTGAAAGGTCCCAAAGGACCGGGGGATGGCATATTCGGTCAGTTGTTACTCAGTTAGGGGTAACCCGGCCTTGTGTTGGCAGAGATCCGGTTTGGTTCTCGGGAATGTCCTTCCAGAGGCATTCTCATGTGGCAATGGGAAGTTCCTTGGCCTGATCATTCGTTGGAAATCCAAAGAAACAATATGAGACTTGTACGGTTTTAGCTGTATAACCTGCTATGGAATGTGGCGGTAACCTGCTATTGAACATAGTTAGCTATAGTAGGCATACGGTAATGGTCGTATGTTGGCTAAGATTTATATTCTACTTTCGAAATGAATTTTTTCCTACACTATGCACTAATAATAATATCAAATGTTCTTTTTAATGCGTATCAAGCATCTTTGACTATCATAAGGAGAAATCTCCTCCGATTCTGCGTTTGCATTGTGTGTGTGTGCGGGAGGCCTTATGGTAGTCTCATTTTTAAAAAGCATTGCGAATTGATTTTAAAAATATTCCTCTATTTTGTTTTCAAAGATAAATAAACTGTTTTGAGTTCTCACACCAGTCACATGACTGACTCGGAGTTTATTGTTTTCCTTCCTAAACTCTGGGTGCCCACCAATTTCCACACGGGCAGTCAAGAGTTAAGGTTTATCAGGATATTCTGGATATTCTGGAGTTGCTGGAGGCAAGCTGGATGGCATGGCGTATTACTACTATATAGCATTTCTTTTTCCGTTGTTTGTTGTTGTTTGTTGTTGTACACTCTGATGTAATGAAATGAAATGTGATGTAATGTAATGTAATAACTGATATAGTTCTTGTTTAAAGATTATTCATTTATTATTATATGTTGTTCCGCTGCGAATTGTGAGATTCTGTTGTTGTTCTGTTGTTTTCTGTTCCGTTCTATTTTCTATTTTCTTTCCTCTCTATTTTCTATCTTATTATCTTTTCTGTCCTTTTCTTCTTCTTAAACCCTCAGTGTTCGGTTTTCCGTCGTTCGATTGCTCGGCAGTCGATAAAGTGAGTATCGATGTTGAATTTTCGGAAAACGAAGAATCGGGTCCTGACAATGTGGTATCGGAGCATATGGTTAAGCGACAACCATGGTTCTGTTGGGTATTACTCATTAGAGAAAGAGTCAGTAGTACTCTAGAATGAGTTTGAGTGTAATAATAGCTATGAGAGCGTATTTGTTAGTGAATATAAAATTGTTTTATATTGCGACGATTGCTTTGTTGAGTGGTATATAGATTCTGGTTAATACGAGTAATTAACGTTGTTGATAGGGATCTCTAAACACTTGTACAGAACAATTCGACACAATATTGTTTTAAATTGGGTAAATGAAATAATTTTACCTTGATTTTATTTTATATATAAAGAAATAATTTTTTAGAATTATTAAAGTGTATATAAATTGATTGTTTAGTTGTTTGAATAATCTAAATAAAAGAATAATTGTATAAGCAAAAGAATTATAAAAATTGAATTATAATTAAAGTGATTTACAATTGTGAAATAAACCTATATATATAAGAAGTGAAACTATATGAATATATTTATAAACATGTGTTGTAAATAAAAAAAATGAATTTAAGGTTAAATGGAAATTTACTTTAGAATTGGAAGCTGAATTGATTTATAAGTGGGAATTTAAGTTAAGTAAAACAAAGTAATGTTTGTAAAAATGGAAGTATAACTTAAGTGATATTGAATGAAGTTGATATGGGTATCAAAGTAAATTATTAAAGTTAATTGATAGATATGAACTTGAGTTATGTAAATGAAATTCAACTTTTGTAATTGAATTAAATTAATGGATTAAATGTTAATCAATTGAATGTGAATTAAGTTGATACGAAAAAAATGAATATAAGTGTTAATTCATTAAAATCTAATGTTATTGGAAAGTTGAATAGTTGAATGAAAATCAATCTAATTAAACCAAATGAAAGCAAAGGAATTTGGTTGTAATGAATATACATTGATTGTTATATGATTGTTAGTTGATTGTATATAATTCATTAAGTGTTAATGAAATTGGAAGCTAAAGTAATTGAAATTCAATTGGAAGTTAAGTGAATCTTAAATAGAATTGAATTTGAATTGGAAGTGAACCAACTTGAATATAAATTAGTGAATATAAACTAATTGAAAATAAATGTTAGAAACATCCACTGTTAATGAATCAAATATGATTTAAATTGAAAACCTATTTCATTGAATATTAATGAGAATATGAATGAATATTTATTTGTTATGGATGCTAGTTGGTTGATGGTTGAATATACTGCTTTTGTTTCAATTGCTATGTTAACATGTATAGTTATTATGTTGCTATATGTTGTATATCGATACTATTTTCATATATACATGTTTCTCATATTGTTTGTTGAGTGTTTAGTAGGTGCGGATCGCGTTTGCTTCGCATTTGGAGCTCGCTTTCGCGTTATATTAGCCGTATATGCTCGCTAATAAAATATAAGATACATATCTCGGATTACATACCGTACTTTTATACTTTTTTTCCTACGGGATGCCTCATTACTTGATGAGATGTATATTTGTGATATATATACTGTCATTTTTTTTCGGATCGAGCCGCGCAAAGGAGACTATGGCGAATTTTTCCGGAAATTTAAGGCGTTAGAAAAAATTTGAGAAAATTGGAAAATTTTGAAAACTATAATTTTGATTTGGAAGTTGAAATTTAAACAATAGTAGTTGTTTTTGAAAAGATAACTAAGTATGATTTGAAAACTTAGTAAAGTTATTGTAAGAAGTTTAACTATGGGTTTTTGGAAAGTTAATAAATTCTATAACTTTTCTTACTTAATAATTTCGAGGACGAAATTCTTTTAAGGGGGGAAGATTGTAACGACCCAGGATTTTTAGTAATTAAAAATTGAATATTTAATTAATTTTAAATATTAATAAGTGAAATTTATAAGTCGAATAAATTTTATTTCGAATATTAGATTTAATTGAATAATTAAATCGATAATTTAATATGTTAAATTATGGAAATAATTGAATATTGGGTTAAATATGATTGAAATGATTTGTAAAATTTTATTTTATCATATTGAAGTTAGAACGATATTTTAGAACTTTTAAAATTGAATTAAGAGTTAATTTGTGAAAATTGAATATTTTAATATTAAATCGACTAGTGAAAATAGTCAATTTTTGAACAGTCTCAGAATTGGACAAGACCAGTTCCATTGGATCCGTAATAGTTTGTTATTACCAGATTTAAATTTTCGTAGCAATCGGAGTTATCGTTTGATCGTGGCAGCTCGTAACGCATCGAATTATTTTTAATATTAATTTGGGGAGTTGAAATAGCCATTTTTCAAAAAGTCTCGGATTTCGACGAAACTAGTTTCAACGGATCCGTAATGTGATATTATTGTAAGGTTTCAAATTTCGTGTCAATTGGATTTACCGTTTGTCCGGTACAAATTAAAACGCCTAGAAAATCGTTTAAATCGGTTTAATTTAAATCGAACGTTTATTGCCATAACTCGCACAGATGACCGAATAAACTTCCGAAACACGTTCCATTGTGTTCAGAACGCGGGGTAAACCTTAGAAACGCCAACCGGCACGCTTCGTTTGGAGTTCGGAAATTCCGGGTGAATAGTAAATTGGAAAATTTTCTATAAAACCCCCCCTCTCTTCATTTTTTTGCAAAATTATCAAACCCTTAGGGTTAAAATCTGCAGCCGCCACCCCTTAAACCATCAATGGCTAGAAATTAACATCTTTCTCTCCTCAATCACTCTCAATCTACAAGGAATTACACGAAGTGTTCAACACGAAAGTCGAAGAGCTCGACGAGAGCTTTCGATCCATACGGTGATGATCGTGTTTGGAGCATCAGAGGGGGGCATAGGGGGGGCCGACACCTACAGGTTGCGCACGCGTTTTGAGGTGCTGTGGGTGGCCGAGCTTCAGGTGTACATAGGCGTAGGTAGCTCTGGTCACAAGCTTGCTAATGGCGGTAGTTGATCGTCGTAGAGTTCAACGTGGAGGTCGTTTAATCTAACCCTAGTTTGGAGCTCATGGGTTCTTTTGTGCGTGTATTTTCTGTAGAAGGAACGTGATGAAGGAAGAGGAAGGGTGCGGCCTGATGTTGCAGGGTTTAGATCCAAGGGCTAGGATGCATTGTAGGGTTTAAAAATATATTTATGTTGTAAATTAGTTATATAAAATTCGTGTAAACTTATTAAATGCATATCTTTTTCATACGAGGTCGAAAACGCGCGAAACCAGTTGCGTTGGAATCGTATGGACGAGCACTACGCGATGGAATTGGATTGGAGTCGTTTGGAGTTAGTGAGAATTTTGGGTATAATTAAACGTCCGTTTAATTTTATTCGAAATAAATCGCTAAAGCAAAATTGAAATCAAGGTGAGAACTTCTCACTCAATCGAATCAGTTTCGATTTTATTTTAAATAATTAGATTTAAAATATTTGAATGCATGTTTTAATGATGATTGTTATCTATCGATTGTTAAAATAGACATTATGCGCCGTTAGCAAGCGGATGTTATTTATTAAAAACATATACCGCGAATATTTCATAAACAGTGAAATTGGCATTATATATAATAGCAATATATATATATATTGGCATATGTATGTATTGCAGTTGTTGATTTCCCCGCATTTTTTAGCGGATGAGACCCTATTGCGCCGTCTATTAAGCGGATAATATTATTAAATCCCATATACCGCGATAATTCCGTACTGGAGCGGAAATTGGTATTGCGCTAATGTTTGTGGATGCAGGAAAACAGGTTGGAGGGATCCAACTGGATTCCTCAACAGTATTTATTTGAATTCAGATATTTTGATATTTGATGGATTATCATATCGATATATGATATCGTTGTTGTCGTGATTGACTATTTGGTATGTAGCATCATTGGACCAAATTTTGGAATTTTAAAATGTTTTTAAAGTGATTTTTGAAAGTATAAGTTATAAAATATTTTTGGAATTGATCCATTATAAATAAATAAACGTTATACTTTTAAAAGTTATAAAAATTATGATTTTTGAGAAATATAGTTAAAGGTTGATTTTTGAAAATATGAGGCTAATGATTTTATAAAATAGTTTAATCGGGATTTTTGAATTTATTATAAAAAGTTGAAAATATAGGATTTATAAAATTTGATTATTTTATAAATCAAAATGATGAAGTTTTTAAAGGATTTTAAAGACGTTTTAAAATATTAATATGAATGGATTTATATAAGAGATTTATAAATTGATAAATTGTAAATTAAAATATTTGAATTATAAAAAAAACGAGTTCTTATAAGTGTTAGAATGAATTGTGAATGAATTTCATAAATGAATGAAATTCATAGAATTATAAACGGTGTAGTTATAAATGTAATTTTATAAGCAGTAGGTTTATAAAATTTGAAAAATTATTTGAAGAATGGATTTTTGATAAATAAATGAAACTTATAAATTATAAGATTTATAAATTTATTTGTTTAAAAGAACGATTCTTGTAAACAAATAGATTATAAGTATTTCACTTACAATATGAACCTTTGTTTTATAATTGAGTTATAAATTGAATAGGTTAATAAAGAAATTTATAAAAGGAAGTAGTTATAAAACAAATAGAAATAGAATTTATAAACGTTGTTTTATAAATTCGCAAACGACTTATTTTGATAAGTAAATTGTTGAAACTTAGTAATGGTGTTATATTCACGTTTTTAACTGTGAATAATCCTTTGAAATAAAATGAATAAAAGGATGAAATTTGTTAACATAGTATATTCACGTTTTTGAATAGTGAATAATATGTTAAAGAAAATGTTTAGATTTGATGTTTTAAATAGAATTAAAACGATCTAACGATGTTTTAAAACATGTTAAGATTCGAAACCATAGATTTCAACATTTATTGTTGAAATAGACGTTTTCGAGAAATAGAAGGAAATGGTGGACTATAACACTGTTGTTATAATAAATGGTTTCCGAAAGGAAATGTTTTGTATAGTATTGGGATTTATATATCTATTTTAATTTCGAATCCCTATACTAGTGATTTTGGGTTGTCGTAACGAGGTTTTACGTAACATTCGTTTTGGCCCAAATAATTATGTTTAAGAGAATGATTTCCTTAAAGAATGAAATATATACTTAATCTCGATTTAAGTATATTGAATATTTTCCAAGTGTTGAAAATAAATAAAATTTGTGAATTACTTATTAAATAAGTATGGAAATGTTTTCCAATATAAAGTGAATATTTTGAGAATTTATCTTTTTGAAGATAAATTGAAATGAATAATTGAAATCGTATATGCATGGATATTTGGGAATGAAAATTCACTATGGAATTTATAAATGAAAAGAAGAATTTGTTTAAAAATAAATATTGATTTATTTTTGAAGTGTGAAATTATATATCTAGTAAAGATATTTTTGGGAAATAAATAATTTGGATAATTATTTGGAATCTGGTGATGTGTGCATATCAATTGATAGTTCAATAACCGACTATCAATATTTCCCTTTGAATGGGTATTTGATGTGATTTGTTTGAATTTGAATGCCACACTTATTTTTGAATAAGCGCTCACTATTCGGGTTAACCGGGAAAGGACCATGGGGTCGTATAACCCATTCCGAATATGTGATACGTCGTTATGAATTGCATTTGAAGATCGGTGTTGAAGACCCGGTATTTGCGAGAGCGATAGGATGACCTGTCGATTGACTCTGCACCGAGTTGCTCCGGTATTGAGTTCTCCATATGTGATGGGAAATCCGATCAGGATTATGGATATCCGGATTGCAAGGACTTCTTTGTAAGTGCCTTTTGTTTTGTTCGAGCCCGGAACAGACTTGTATGGATTGTATGTCTGACGTTACAAATTGAGATATAAAGCAGATTTCTTTCAAATATATTTCTGTTGGTGGCGGAGAATTTATTCTTTTAGCTTAACACCCTTCTCTGAGACGTACGAGCTCAGAGGTTATGTAGTTGAAGGTTATCAGCGATATATTCCCAATTTGGTAATGTGACATGCTGAGTGTTGCTGTGAAATGATCATTGTGTTGATTATTTGTGATAGGATCGTTTATTTGATTGTCTATCCTGGTGATCATTTCTATGATCATTTGTTGACCCAAAGCATGGCTTTTGTATAAAGTATGTTTTTGTGGACGTGACTTCGTCGAGCCTCACACCTCGGGAATGGTCAAAACAGGAAAGATGCGGCAAGGTTATGAGGGGTAGCGCCCTTTAGGATATGTGCATTTCCTTCTGGAAAAGGGTGGTATCATGGTATGGAGCCCAGATACTTACTCATGTTGAAAACACTTTATGATTGTGTGAATTGGTTACGAGCGCTCGGTTAAAAGGTTCCAAAGGACCGGGGGATGGCATATTCGGTCAGTTGTTACTCAGTTAGGGGTAACCCGGCCTTGTGTTGGCAGAGATCTGGTTTGGTTCTCGGGAATGTCCTTCCAGAGGCATTCTCATGTGGCAATGGGAAGTTCCTTGGCCTGATCATTCGTTGGAAATCCAAAGAAACAATACGAGACTTGTACGGTTTTAGCTGTATAACCTGCTATGGAATGTGGCGGTAACCTGCTATTGAACATAGTTAGCTATAGTAGGCATACGGTAATGGTCGTATGTTGGCTAAGATTTATATTCTACTTTCGAAATGAATTTTTTCCTACACTATGCACTAATAATAATATCAAATGTTCTTTTTAATGCGTATCAAGCATCTTTGACTATCATAAGGAGAAATCTCCTCCGATTCTGCGTTTGCATTGTGTGTGTGTGCGGGAGGCCTTATGGTAGTCTCATTTTTAAAAAGCATTGCGAATTGATTTTAAAAATATTCCTCTATTTTGTTTTCAAAGATAAATAAACTGTTTTGAGTTCTCACACCAGTCACATGACTGACTCGGAGTTTATTGTTTTCCTTCCTAAACTCTGGGTGCCCACCAATTTCCACACGGGCAGTCAAGAGTTAAGGTTTATCAGGATATTCTGGATATTCTGGAGTTGCTGGAGGCAAGCTGGATGGCATGGCGTATTACTACTCTATAGTATTTCTTTTTCCGTTGTTTGTTGTTGTTTGTTGTTGTACACTCTGATGTAATGAAATGAAATGTGATGTAATGTAATGTAATAACTGATATAGTTCTTGTTTAAAGATTATTCATTTATTATTATATGTTGTTCCGCTGCGAATTGTGAGATTCTGTTGTTGTTCTATTGTTTTCTGTTCCGTTCTATTTTCTATTTTCTTTCCTCTCTATTTTCTATCTTATTATCTTTTCTGTCTTTTTCTTCTTCTTAAACCCTCAGTGTTCGGTTTTCCGTCGTTCGATTGCTCAGCAGTCGATAAAGTGAGTATCGATGTTGAATTTTCGGAAGACGAAGAATCGGGTCCTGACAATATGGTATCGGAGCATATGGTTAAGCGACAACCATGGTTCTGTTGGGTATTACTCATTAGAGAAAGAGTCAGTAGTACTCTAGAATGAGTTTGAGTGTAATAATAGCTATGAGAGCGTATTTGTTAGTGAATATAAAATTGTTTTATATTGCGACGATTGCTTTGTTGAGTGGTATATAGATTCTGGTTAATACGAGTAATTAACGTTGTTGATAGGGATCTCTAAACACTTGTACAGAACAATTCGACAAAATATTGTTTTAAATTGGGTAAATGAAATAATTTTACCTTGATTTTATTTTATATATAAAGAAATAATTTTTTAGAATTATTAAAGTGTATATAAATTGATTGTTTAGTTGTTTGAATAATCTAAATAAAAGAATAATTGTATAAGCAAAAGAATTATAAAAATTGAATTATAATTAAAGTGATTTACAATTGTGAAATAAACCTATATATATAAGAAGTGAAACTATATGAATATATTTATAAACATGTGTTGTAAATAAAAAAATGAATTTAAGGTTAAATGGAAATTTACTTTAGAATTGGAAGCTGAATTGATTTATAAGTTGGACTTTAAGTTAAGTAAAACAAAGTAATGTTTGCAAAAATGGAAGTATAACTTAAGTGATATTGAATGAAGTTGATATAGGTATCAAAGTAAATTATTAAAGTTAATTGATAGATATGAACTTGAGTTATGTAAATGAAATTCAACTTTTGTAATTGAATTAAATTAATGGATTAAATGTTAATCAATTGAATGTGAATTAAGTTGATATGAAAAAAATGAATATAAGTGTTAATTCATTAAAATCTAATGTTATTGGAAAGTTGAATAGTTGAATGAAAATCAATCTAATTAAACCAATTGAAAGCAAAGGAATTTGGTTGTAATGAATATACATTGATTGTTATATGATTGTTAGTTGATTGTATATAATTCATTAAGTGTTAATGAAATTGGAAGCTAAAGTTATTGAAATTCAATTGGAAGTTAAGTGAATCTTAAATAGAATTGAATTTGAATTGGAAGTGAACCAACTTGAATATAAATTAGTGAATATAAACTAATTGAAAATAAATGTTAGAAACATCCACTGTTAATGAATCAAATGTGATTTAAATTGAAAACCTATTTCATTGAATATTAATGAGAATATGAATGAATATTTATTTGTTATGGATGCTAGTTGGTTGATGGTTGAATATACTGCTTTTGTTTCAATTGCTATGTTAACATGTATAGTTATTATGTTGCTATATGTTGTATATCGATACTATTTTCATATATACATGTTTCTCATGTTGTTTGTTGAGTGTTTAGTAGGTGCGGATCGCGTTTGCTTCGCATTTGGAGCTCGCTTTCGCGTTATATTAGCCGTATATGCTCGCTAATAAAATATAAGGTACATATCTCGGATTACATACCGTACTTTTATACTTTTTTTCCTACGGGATGCCTCATTACTTGATGAGATGTATATTTGTGATATATATACTGTCATTTTTTTTTGGATCGAGCCGCGCAAAGGAGACTATGGCGAATTTTTCCGGAAATTTAAGGCGTTAGAAAAAATTTGAGAAAATTGGAAAATTTTGAAAACTATAATTTTGATTTGGAAGTTGAAAGTTAAACAATAGTAGTTGTTTTTGAAAAGATAACTAAGTATGATTTGAAAACTTAGTAAAGTTATTGTAAGAAGTTTAACTATGGGTTTATGGAAAGTTAATAAATTCTATAACTTTTCTTACTTAATAATTTCGAGGAAGAAATTCTTTTAAGGGGGGAAGATTGTAACGACCCAGGATTTTTAGTAATTAAAAATTGAATATTTAATTAATTTTAAATATTAATAAGTGAAATTTATAAGTCGAATAAATTTTATTTCGAATATTAGATTTAATTGAATAATTAAATCGATAATTTAATATGTTAAATTATGGAAATAATTGAATATTGGGTTAAATATGATTGAAATGATTTGTAAAATTTTATTTTATCATATTGAAGTTAGAACGATATTTTAGAACTTTTAAAATTGAATTAAGAGTTAATTTGTGAAAATTGAATATTTTAATATTAAATCGACTAGTGAAAATAGTCAATTTTTGAACAGTCTCAGAATTGGACGAGACCAGTTCCATTGGATCCGTAATAGTTTGTTATTACCAGATTTAAATTTTCGTAGGAATCGGAGTTATCGTTTGATCGTGGCAGCTCGAAACGCATCGAATTATTTTTAATATTAATTTGGCGAGTTAAAATAGCCATTTTTCAAAAAGTCTCGGATTTCGACGAAACTAGTTTCATCGGATCCGTAATGTGATATTATTGTAAGGTTTCAAATTTCGTGTCAATTGGATTTACCGTTTGTCCGGTACAAATTAAAACGCCTAGAAAATCGTTTAAATCGGTTTAATTTAAATCGAATGTTTATTGCCATAACTCGCACAGATGACCGAATAAGCTTCCGAAACACGTTCCATTGTGTTCGGAACGCGGGGTAAACCATAGAAACGCCAACCGGCACGCTTCGTTTGGAGTTCGGAAATTCCGGGTGAATAGTAAATTGGAAAATTTTCTATAAAACCCCCCCTCTCTTTATTTTTTTGCAAAATTATCAAACCCTTAGGGTTAAAATCTACAGCCGCCACCCCTTAAACCATCAATGGCTAGAAATTAACATCTTTCTCTCCTCAATCACTCTCAATCTACAAGGAATTACACGAAGTGTTCAACACGAAAGTCGAAGAGCTCGACGAGAGCTTTCGATCCATACGGTGATGATCGTGTTTGGAGCATCAGAGGGGGAGCATAGGGGGGCCGACACCTACAGGTTGCGCACGCGTTTTGAGGTGCTGTGGGTGGCCGAGCTTCAGGTGTACATAGGCGTAGGTAGCTCTGGTCACAAGCTTGCTAATGGCGGTAGTTGATCGTCGTAGAGTTCAACGTGGAGGTCGTTTAATCTAACCCTAGTTTGGAGCTCATGGGTTCTTTTGTGCGTGTATTTTCTGTAGAAGGAACGTGATGAAGGAAGAGGAAGGGTGCGGCCTGATGTTGCAGGGTTTAGATCCAAGGGCTAGGATGCATTGTAGGGTTTAAAAATATATTTATGTTGTAAATTAGTTATATAAAATTCGTGTAAACTTGTTAAATGCATATCTTTTTCATACGAGGTCGAAAACGTGCGAAACCAGTTGCGTTGGAATCGTATGGACGAGCACTACGCGATGGAATTGGATTGGAGTCGTTTGGAGTTAGTGAGAATTTTGGGTAAAATTAAACGTCCATTTAATTTTATTCGAAATAAATCGCTAAAGCAAAATTGAAATCAAGGTGAGAACTTCTCACTCAATCGAATCAGTTTCGATTTTATTTTAAATAATTAGATTTAAAATATTTGAATACATGTTTGAATGATGATTGTTATCTATCGATTGTTAAAATAGACATTATGCGCCGTTAGTAAGCGGATGTTATTTATTAAAAACATATACCGCGAATATTTCATAAACAGTGAAATTGGCATTATATATAATAGCAATATATATATATATTGGCATATGTATGTATTGCAGTTGTTGATTTCCTCGCATTTTTTAGCGGATGAGACCCTATTGCGCCGTCTATTAAGCGGATAATATTATTAAATCTCATATACCGCGATAATTCCGTACTGGAGCGGAAATTGGTATTGTGCTAATGTTTGTGGATGCAGGAAAACAGGTTGGAGGGATCCAACAGGATTCCTCAGCAGTATTTATTTGAATTCAGATATTTTGATATTTGATGGATTATCATATCGATATATGATATGTTGTCGTGATTGACTATTTGATATGTAGCATCATTGGACCAAATTTTGGAATTTTAAAATGTTTTTAAAGTGATTTTTGAAAGTATAAGTTATAAAATATTTTTGGAATTGATCCATTATAAATAAATAAACGTTATACTTTTAAAAGTTATAAAAAATATGATTTTTGAGAAATATAGTTAAAGGTTGATTTTTGAAAATATGAGGCTAATGATTTTATAAAATAGTTTGATCGGGATTTTTGAATTTATTATAAAAAGTTGAAAATATAGGATTTATAAAATTTGATTATTTTATAAATCAAAATGATGAAGTTTTTAAAGGAGTTTAAAGACGTTTTAAAATATTAATATGAATGGATTTATATAAGAGATTTATAAATTGATAAATTGTAAATTAAAATATTTGAATTATAAAAAAATTGAGTTCTTATAAGTGTTAGAATGAATTGTGAATGAATTTCATAAATGAATGAAATTCATAGAATTATAAACGGTGTAGTTATAAATGTAATTTTATAAGCAGTAGGTTTATAAAATTTGAAAAATTATTTGAAGAATGGATTTTTGATAAATAAATGAATCTTATAAATTATAAGATTTATAAATTTATTTGTTTAAAAGAACGATTCTTGTAAACAAATAAATTATAAGTATTTCACTTACAATATGAACCTTTGTTTTATAATTGAGTTATAAATTGAATAGGTTAATAAAGAAATTTATAAAAGGAAGTAGTTATAAAACAAATAGAAATAGAATTTATAAACGTTGTTTTATAAATTCGCAAACGACTTATTTTGATAAGTAAATTGTTGAAACTTAGTAATGGAGTTATATTCACGTTTTTAACTGTGAATAATCCTTTGAAATAAAATGAATAAAAGGATGAAATTTGTTAACATAGTATATTCACGTTTTTGAATAGTGAATAATATGTTAAAGAAAATGTTTAGATTTGATGTTTTAAATAGAATTAAAACGATCTAACGATGTTTTAAAACATGTTAAGATTCGAAACCATAGATTTCAACATTTATTGTTGAAATAGACGTTTTCGAGAAATAGAAGGAAATGGTGGACTATAACACTGTTGTTATAATAAATGGTTTCCGAAAGGAAATGTTTTGTATAGTATTGGGATTTATATATCTATTTTAATTTCTAATCCCTATACTAGTGATTTTGGGTTGTCGTAACGAGGTTTTACGTAACATTCGTTTTGGCCCAAATAATTATGTTTAAGAGAATGATTTCCTTAAAGAATGAAATATATACTTAATCTCGATTTAAGTATATTGAATATCTTCCAAGTGTTGAAAATAAATAAAATTTGTGAATTACTTATTAAATAAGTATGGAAATGTTTTCCAATATAAAGTGAATATTTTGAGAATTTATCTTTTTGAAGATAAATTGAAATGAATAATTGAAATCGTATATGCATGGATATTTGGGAATGAAAATTCACTATGGAATTTATAAATGAAAAGAAGAATTTGTTTAAAAATAAATATTGATTTATTTTTGAAGTGTGAAATTATATATCTAGTAAAGATATTTTTGGGAAATAAATAATTTGGAAAATTATTTGGAATCTGGTGATGTGTGCATATCAATTGATAGTTCAATAACCGACTATCAATATTTCCCTTTGAATGGGTATTTGATGTGATTTGTTTGAATTTGAATGCCACACTTATTTTTGAATAAGCACTCACTATTCGGGTTAACCGGGAAAGGACCATGGGGTCGTATAACCCTTTCCGAATATGTGATACGTCGTTATGAATTGCATTTGAAGATCGGTGTTGAAGACCCGGTATTTGCGAGAGCGATAGGATGACCTGTCGATTGACTCTGCACCGAGTTGCTCCGGTATAGAGTTCTCCATATGTGATCAGAAATCCGATCAGGATTGTGGATATCCGGATTGCAAGGACTTCTTTGTAAGTGCCTTCGGTTTTGTTCGAGCCCGGAACAGACTTGTATGGATTGTATGTCTGACGTTACAAATTGAGATATAAAGCAGATTTCTTTCAAATATATTTCTGTTGGTGGTGGAGAATTTATTCTTTTAGCTTAACACCCTTCTCTGAGACGTACGAGCTCAGAGGTTATGTAGTTGAAGGTTATCAGCGATATATTCCCAATTTGGTAATGTGACATGCTGAGTGTTGCTGTGAAATGATCATTGTGTTGATTATTTGTGATAGGATCGTTTATTTGATCGTCTATCCTGGTGATCATTTGTTGACCCAAAGCATGGCTTTTGTATAAAGTATGTTTTTGTGGACGTGACTTCGTCGAGCCTCACACCTCGGGAATGGTCAAAACAGGAAAGATGCGGCAAGGTTATGAGGGGTAGCGCCCTTTAGGATATGTGCATTTCCTTCTGGAAAAGGGTGGTATCATGGTATGGAGCCCAGATACTTACTCATGTTGAAAACACTTTATGATTGTGTGAATTGGTTACGAGCGCTCGGTTGAAAGGTCCCAAAGGACCGGGGGATGGCATATTCGGTCAGTTGTTACTCAGTTAGGGGTAACCTGGCCTTGTGTTGGCAGAGATCCGGTTTGGTTCTCGGGAATGTCCTTCCAGAGGCATTCTCATGTGGCAATGGGAAGTTCCTTGGCCTGATCATTCGTTGGAAATCCAAAGAAACAATACGAGACTTGTACGGTTTTAGTTGTATAACCTGCTATGGAATGTGGCGGTAACCTGCTATTGAACATAGTTAGCTATAGTAGGCATACGATAATGGTCGTATGTTGGCTAAGATTTATATTCTACTTTCGAAATGAAATTTTTCCTACACTATGCACTAATAATAATATCAAATGTTCTTTTTAATGCGTATCAAGCATCTTTGACTATCATAAGGAGAAATCTCCTCCGATTCTGCGTTTGCATTGTGTGTGTGTGCGGGAGGCCTTATGGTAGTCTCATTTTTAAAAAGCATTGCGAATTGATTTTAAAAATATTCCTCTATTTTGTTTTCAAAGATAAATAAACTGTTTTGAGTTCTCACACCAGTCACATGACTGACTCGGAGTTTATTGTTTTCCTTCCTAAACTCTGGGTGCCCACCAATTTCCACACGGGCAGTCAAGAGTTAAGGTTTATCAGGATATTCTGGATATTCTGGAGTTGCTGGAGGCAAGCTGGATGGCATGGCGTATTACTACTATATAGTATTTCTTTTTCCGTTGTTTGTTGTTGTTTGTTGTTGTACACTCTGATGTAATGAAATGAAATGTGATGTAATGTAATGTAATAACTGATATAGTTCTTGTTTAAAGATTATTCATTTATTATTATATGTTGTTCCGCTGCGAATTGTGAGATTCTGTTGTTGTTCTGTTGTTTTCTGTTCCGTTCTATTTTCTATTTTCTTTCCTCTCTATTTTCTATCTTATTATCTTTTCTTTATTTTTCTTCTTCTTAAACCCTCAATGTTCGGTTTTCCGTCGTTCGATTGCTCGGCAGTCGATAAAGTGAGTATCGATGTTGAATTTTCGGAAGACGAAGAATCGGGTCCTGACATGCCCAATAGCCTCCACTTCTACCGATTTTCCATCACCCACATAGATGTATCTTTCAGCATCAGTTGGATTCCGTTAGCTCAGGCAACCCTTTCTTAACACGCCATGCGTGGTATTTGGCACAATCTTTCTTCAAATGTGCAGCCTTTTTGCAAAAGTAACAATCATCAGTGTCCTTTTGTTGTTTCTTTTCAGTCGGACCCTTAGCAGTTTCTTTATCCTTCTTTCTCTTTTTGTCTTTTCCCTTAGAGATGTATGCTAAATGAGCACTTTCAGCCTTATCATGCTTCAATCTCTCTTCTTCTTGTACACAATACGAAATGAGCTCATTAAGAGTCCATTTCTCCTTTTGACAGTTATAAATGATCTTAAACTAGTTGTATTGTGAAGGAAGAGAGATTAATACCAAATGCACGAGCAAATCATCTGAAAGCTCAAGCTTAAGTGCCTTAAGTGAAGCAGTGTTAGACATTTCCATAATGTACTCCCTTATGTTTCCTTTGCTTTGATACTTCATGGAAATCAAGCGTTGCAAAAGCATGCATGTTTTCGCCTTATCGTTTTTAGCAAAACGTTTTTCAATCTCAGCAAGGAAATCTTTAGCATTGGTTATCTTTCCAGATACCACACCCCTAAATGCCTCCGGAATGCCACGCTTTATGATCATTAGACTCATGCGGTTTGAACGATCCCACCTCTCAAAGTTCTTTATAATATCAGAAGAACTTTCATCCGTAAGAGGGGCGGGTTCATCTATCCTAAGTGCAAGGTCAAGATCCATGCAGCCAAGAACAAGCAATATGTTCTCTTTCCAATCCTTAAAGTTTGTTCCAGTCAGAATAGGAATGTCTTTCAGATTGGCAGATACCGTAGTCAAATTAGCTGTAATTTTAAATTAATCAAATATGCTTACATTATAAAACAACTGTAGTAAATTTAAAATAATTGGTAAGTCTTTGCTCAAGATACCTAGCACAACATTAATATCAAGTCTTTGGACAGTAATATTAACTGTAAGTGGTATTCTTGTTGTAATCATCAAATAGTAACAATAAATTCAAGTCAAATAATAATCTTCCTTTGGGCCGATTAATTATTTTCTTGTAAAACTTTATAACTGTTACATATTTATCATCACACATGTGTATCTAATTTGGCCAGATATTAACCTTCCTTTGGGCCGACTAATATTCGCATAAATAAATACACACAAATATCTAACATTTTTCATGAGCAACTAAAATAAGAGAGGTCACTTTGGTTACATATTATTTCAATAAGTTCACTTGTAATGTAGGACATCACAATCAATTTGCAAAAGACGCCAAATAGTATATGAATTTATTTTAACTCCTTCATTTATAAATTTGCCATAAATATCAATGTCAAATTTGACATCAAGGAAACTGCAATAATACATAAATGAATAATACTTGCAATAATAATTAGTATCAGATTATTGCATACTTTATTTAACTGCTACTATTCAAAATATAAGGTGAAACATATTAAGTAGTAACAATAAATTACAAAAAAAATATGTCAAATTTGACAGCATCAATTAATGTGCTAATTCATAGTGTACAAAAGTAATGAATAGTAAAAGCTTGGCCAATATTTCAACAATGCATGTTGCTATTTTATGCTTTTGCAGGAGAAAACAAAACCACAAACATGTCATGGTACAATTATTATAAAAGATGTTGATGAATTCTTAGATCATAAATCCAATGATACGGTTCAATTAAATCCAAATTGCTATCATTTCAGGAAACTTTTTGGTGAAATCAACAGAATCCAATATTTCATTAAATCTATGGATCCATGTATAATACTGTTTATTAACATGTTTTGAATCACCATAATTGGAGCATTCACAAATCAGAATGAAATAAGTGGATCAGGTGAATCAACCGAAAATTGTAAATCCAAGAACCCTAATTTCATATGTTCTTAAAACCAAAGAATTTCTCAATAAAATCAATGATGGGTGGCTCTGATACCACTTGTTGTAATAAATAAATAAATTCTAGATCTGAATACATACAACCCATATTGATTCTATCGAGAAACAACTATATGAAATTAAATAGTTCAGCAGAAGTCGTACCTAAATTCATTGATGTTTGCAAAAAGGAGATCAACTAGGTTTTAGATCTTCCAAATTGACACAAGCTTAGATCTGAAAATTCTCTTTAGAAGAGGGTGGAGAGAATATGATAAGACTTGTGTAATTTGGGGACCATAACCCTATATATATGTGTGTGACATTTTTCAGTTCGGCCCTTCAACAAACTAAAATTGTCACTCTGGTATCCACACATTATAAATTTACATGACGAATATACCCCTTAAGTCTTGTTGTATTTATTCCAAATAGATCACATAATCAAACTTAATCCCAAGATAGATCATACATTCAAATATTAAAATATGTGGCCCCATAATGCTGAATTATTCCAACAAAAGCCTGTAAGAAACATTGGCCTACTGGATTGACCGAGCTTGATTTAAATATTTGATTTTTATTTTATTAATTATCTTTTTTAATTGAGGATGAAATTGTTGTTTGAATTTCAGATTTATGATTTTAGATCTTTGCATCAGGTTTTGCATCAAAATTATATTTTATTTTCTTATTTTGGTTTCAATCTATATTATTCTGAATATTATTTCTTTCGTATTGCAGGGCATTATATGTTTTATTACGTCATTACCATGGAATCTTCAGTTGTTTTGTAAAATCTATTGTAGGTAAATACACATCGAAGCATGTATTTACTATGCTTCTTCTATTCTGTTATATGGAAAATTTATCTCTCCCATCTTCAATGTTGTCCTAACTTTTTAATTCCCATAATTTATAGCTCAAATTTTAAAATAAAGTCTGCTTATCCCTTTTAAATTTTATTGAATATTTAAATTAACATCATGCTCATTTAAAAAATATAAGCTAACATAATATCGGCATGCATTTTTTGTTCTTATCCCCATTATAAAATAAACCCACATGTTTCCTCTCTCCTCTTCCTCTTTTAGTACCTTAAAGCATACTTATGACTTTTTTCAGATCCATTCCAGAATAAATGTGTTTTTAGTTCAAACCATAAGTTTTATTTATATTTTAAGAACATAATTAACGTCTTTTACTAAAAAAAATCCTCACATTAAAACTAGGATTCTCACTTACTCCATACAAATAAAAAAAAATTGATTTATTTATAATGCAAAAAAGTCTATATTTTCCTACTTTAAATCTATTCCATTAATCTGTATGCCATTATATCTCTATATTCTATCAATCATCTATTTGTTCAATTTATTTCCCATCCATTATATAGGATATATGATTTCTCTTCTAATTCACTATTAGATCGTATAATGTTCTCTCCATAATTCAAGAAATAATTTACACTTTATGTTCAATTGTATTTACACAATATATTTTAAATTTATTTGTTGTATAATTTAATAGACTACAAAATATTCATAAGCAACACACATTCATGATTATTACCAAAAGTCTTGGTAATCTTATGCAATATTGATGTAATTAACCATTATTTTTATTAAGGGTGAGAGTTCGGTCGGTTTGGTTGGTTTTGAGGTGAAAAATGTCAAATCGAACCGAAATCAAAAAAATCAAAACTTAACCACCGAATTAATTTCGGTTAATTCAGTCAGTAACTGAATTAACCAAACTAAAAAGGTAAGTAAGATAAATTACCATACGTTATTATTCAAATGATCAATTTACTTATAGGAAAATATGAATTTATGTTTAGAGAAACTATTTTGAGAAATTTTTAAGTTTATAAGAAAAATTAACATATTTTCAATAGATAAAGTTTGGTTTTTATTACTAAACAAGAGTATTACAATGCCATGAATTTAGATAATATAATAAAAGTTCTGTTAAACCAATAGCCAAAATAGAATTATTTGACAAGCTGAATTCAAACCGATACAATTTCATAATGAACCGACCAAAGTGAACAAGTTTGGTCGGTTAATTCGGTTCGAACTGAATATTGCTCACCTCTAATTTTTACGAAGTTTTCATTGTTACGTTGTTTAAATATTTTTGCAATTCGAGAATAGTTTTCAAATGCTATAGATCACAGATATAATTATTCATAGTAGTTATGATCATTACAAATATTATTATCATGCAATAAATAAAACAAATTAATTGCTTTTAATTTTAATTAGTTTGAATTCAAGGTCATTTTAAACTGAAATCCAATTTGATGAGAGAATAAATTACATACCAAGTTGGTTTATTTCTACTTATTCAATAAGTTAAAAAAAAATTATCAACCATATTTCAGGTGCATAGTAGAAGCTTTTATTGTTATATAAAATCTGTTACAAATAAAGTTAAGCTATTTCTTCCTTCTCGCATTTTATATCAAATTTCATATTTTTGTTTATTTTAATTTGACATTGAATTTTGGAACCTCTATTTATTTTTAGGCGGTAATTAGTAGTTTAATGCATATATACAAAAAAAAGTTTTTAAACAATCAAATTAAGGTAAATTTGATCTTTATTTGATACTAAAATATAAGTGCATAAAAAATTAAGTCGGAAGAAAAAAAAATATGAAGTGAAAAATTATTTAGATAATGAATTTCACACTACAATTGAGGAAAATTATAAATGCATGAGCAACATTTACGTTCTGTCTTTGGTAAACAATGTTAAAATTTGTTAATATTTTAGTTTTAAATATGAGCTTTTGAAACATACTTATTTACAAATGTGTTATTATTGTGAGAAATAATTACAAGCTAGTTCTCTTTAAAGTTAGTAGATTATTTAATTAATATGTTACCATTTAATTAATTTTATTTATTTTCTTTTATAATTAACATTTCTGACGAAAACTCTATGAGGTAACATGTAATATGAAGTGTTCTATATACAAAATAACTATAACATAGAGATAAAGTTATCCATTAAGGTTATAAGAGAACTATTTTTAAACATTAAGGATTATATCAAATATTATTTCCATGCAATAAATAAAAGAAATTAATTGCATTTTAGTTGATCAATTTGGAATTCAAAATAATTTGAGAATTGTATTCTAATACAATTTAACGACATAATTATAAATACATAGTAAATCTTTTTAACTCCGATCAATTACAAATAATACGTTACCAAATAACTCTTTTTATCTATTTCCTTTTGTTTTCAATCAATAACATTTAACATACATAACACAATGCGGAATAGGTACCAAGAAGTGTTTTGTAAATTTAGCAATTGTTTCCTTAATATGACAAATATATGTATTAATGAAAATTAGCAATATCAAACCTCATTTCCAATTTTCAAAAATACTTTACTTTCCCTCAATAAAATTAGTACAAAAATTCAATTTTTTGAGAATAATATAGCTATGAATAACTTTCCTCGGCAAAAACATATCAAACTAATATTAGGGTAAAGTTTGCTTATACTTTAAGGGCAACGGGACATTGTTGACATATTTCTTATGTTTGAAGGGTGACATTATTTATCCAATATATTTTGAAATGCAATTATAGTTTTTGTTTTACAGGCATAATAATTGTATTGGTTTAAAAATATTATATTTTATCGAACTTTGATGTAAAAAACTAAAATATTACAAGCATTTATAATGACATTTTAATGGCTAGCATTATTGATTATATTTTCTTATGTCATTCGGACTTTATATTTATTTTCAATGTGATGTCATCTAAAGTATTTTATGCATGTCCACAAGCATTTCTCATGATGATAATTAATTTGCTTTAAATTATGCTAAATTTTATATTGTTTTAGTTATTATACGGTACATGATTATTTGAAGTAAATGCTATAATTATTTACCTATTCCAGATACAAGGCTATAATGTCCTCGAGTGGTAGCTTATCTGGTTATGACATTAGAGATAATAAAGTGGTGCAAGGATTGTTCACCAATAACAAAATTAAATCAATTTGTTATTACGTAAAGTGGAGGGACTTTCTGGTGCATTCACTCAGGAGTTTATAAAACTGTGCAGTTTACCTTGGTGCTCAAAAATAACATAGTACAGAACATTTATTAATTACTTATATTTCTTACATTATAATATGCTATATCAATTAAAAATATGACCTTTGATGCTACTGAAATATTTTCCTAGTTTAATGAGTATTAGTTTTTGACAATAAATATACTACTACAAAGGTTAGAATATTGTTGATTGAACCGGTATTGAAATGCTATTTCACATTTGGCCTGGTTTTTTTTTGTTGAACTGGTGCTTTATATACAACAAATCATTGGGAAAACATATCCCATGTCAAATAAGCGTTCGAAAGCAAGTTTCGAACTTGTGACATCCTACACCAAAGTCGAATCAATTAACCACTTGGACAAAGGTGCTTGTCTTGGTTTCTTTATTCCATATATGGAATACTATTATTATACCAAATGGGTGCATAATTGAAATTATACTTTATATAAGATGAAACCATTTTGAACTTATGCGTCACTTAAATTAATAAGCATGCTCAATAATGTAATGCTACGAAGTTAGAAGTAGTTGACATATATGTTATTTTTTTTACATAAATCCATTATTCTTTAAAAAAAGTTGCTATTCCATGAGTGCTTCAAGATTACTTAAGCGGATTAATTGGTAAACATTTTCCATCAGTGTTCAACAAATAAACTAATCAAAATAAATTTAATCTACAAATATGCAGTTTTATTTGACAAATATGCAGTTTTAGACAAGCACCATTGTCCAAGTGGTTAATTGATTCGGCTTGGTGCAGGATGTTACAAGTTCGAAACTTGCTTTCGAGCGTTTATTTGACATGGGATATGTTGTCCCATTGATTTGTTGTATATAAAGTACCAGTTCAAAAAAAATATGCATTTTTATCTTCATATGACTAAATAAAATTTCAGTGAAGTCGTGTGCGTTGCATGGGTTCACACTAGTTGAACTAGATTGAAGAGTTACTCAGTTTTCTTTTTTGATTGAGAGGGCGATTTTAGTTTAACGAGACATATTTTTGCTGTATATGTTATCATTTAATAGATTAGTTCTTGTAGAATTTGCTCAAATGTATTCCATTCCTTTTCTCTTCTATATTTTTTCACGCCTCAAAGTTGGAGGATTCGACGACGACTTAATGAAAAACTTTGTTTGAAAATAAAATTATTCCTTACATTACGTGCTAAGAAGAAAAAGAAAATCATATTCCCCTTAAGTACAACTTTGAGATGAATATTCATGCGTGTTGTGAATTTTCTTTCACTGCAATTTCAACGTGCATCCTCTTATCACAATTTACATAATCTAGAGTGTGCATTAAGCTTTATGATATTAGCGCACCTAATTTTGAAAATGCATTTACTATGTACATAAATTCATAATTAACATGTAAAAACCATGATAAGCTAGAATCTAATAGTAGTATTATGCTCAAATTATGTCAGGGAAAAAACATTGCAGATATGCTTAGAAAAATGATCAAGGATTTCATCGTCTGGCAAACTTTTGAAACTTAACTCGGGTTGTAAAATATTATTGGATAGCTATGCAAATTATATTCTCTCTCGAAGACCAAGTGTAAAACCTTTTACAATTTAACCGTACGCCTACCAAATTGATAATGATGTTAATATTAAATATTAAGTATTGATATATTAAATATTCCACCTTGCTTCAAATTGATGAATTCAAAGGAAACATATTAGATTTTTGTTAATAATATTATAGTTTATTTCTTACTATGTTCTTAACATTAAGCTTATCTGTATATCAATTTGGAATATGCTAATCTATAAGCATTTGTTTGCTATTTTCCTAAGCAGACAACAAATAATGGCTAAATAAAACAAAAACGAAATAGGTGTAAGCCTAACTAAAGGTCACATTAACGGAGTAAAATAGAAACAATTAAACAAAATAATTGAATTAGAAACCAGTAGATTTAATATGCAATTCATTAAGTGAGAAAACTTCCATCTGTTTTTCGAGAATATTGTTCTATGTTCTCCTCCTTACTTTTGGTCTGAAAAACCCATCTCGCTTGAAATTCGACCTAAATTGGGCACATATTAATGAGTACAAATAAGAATAAAAGTTGATAACGATGAGATTATTTCATACCGATTGTTGTAGCAGTACCATCGAATAAAGGGACAAATTATCAATTCAGCAAATCCATTTCAACCTAGGTTTGTACATGGGTGTATGTAAGATATTTAGGGAAGTGCTCAAAAACTATAGGCTTAGTTAGGCAGAGGAGCGCATACGATTTGGGGAAGTTCGAAGGAAGTGGAGATTGCAAAGGCATCTAAGCATTGGTTGAGGTGGGGTCGACTAATGTTGAATTGGATTTAAATTGAATTTTGTAGTTAGGGCTTTTTCCTGTCTAAGTTAAGGACAAAAGTTATGGTGGGAAAGAAAATTTTGAGAAGATAAGAACGTGAAAATTCACCGCCTTTAGTTTCGCATCTAACAGTGATTTCAATTTACACGTCTAAGATAGGGTTTTTCATTTTACCTTTTTACGATAAAAAAGTTAATAATTGCAACTCTGTTAGAAACGTTGTCCACACATGTTATTGAAAGTGTATTTTCTTGTAGTGATATGCTGAAACATATGTATATGTGCTAGCGGAGGGCTAGCTTGAAGATTACAATCGGTGGTTACATATGTATTTCCTCTTTTAACATAGAAATGTGATTTTGTATGCGTATGGAATTGTAAGGTTTTAAATATTATAGTCTAGCTTTAGATAATGCGATTAATATTACCATGTTGCATTCATAGATGTTTTAAGTTAACTGGATCTCCATATGTAAAGCATTAATGATGTCCAATTGTATTTTGTCCACTAAAAGATTTAGCATTCACTTTAATTGAAAAAAAAAATTGGATTTTATTCCAAGTTGATTTTTTTTGTATTATTTACATTTTTAGTTGAAAGTTGCTATTTTTTTAATGTAATATTGATATTTAAAATGTTTTTTTAGGATGACAACAGGCATAGCCTAACTAGAGGTGCTGACCATATCCAAGATCATTTACATGATGATGCAACATGAAGAACATAAGGAATTTAGTGATAAAACTGACTTAATCCATTTATTAACTCGTGTAAAACCGTACCTTCCAACCCTTCATGTTCAGCCTTTTTTTGGCATCCATGCCACGATTGTACTAAATCGTTTCTGCCAATGGCTAGTGTATTGAATAAAGATCATGAATTTCTAGCAGAGTGCTTTGAATTTCTAACTATGTACCATTGGCACTTTTTTGCAACTGTTTACTGTGTCCTACAAAAATAAAAGGATGGTTCCAACATAACAAAAAAGTTATATATTGTAAACATAATTATAGCACATTACCATCCTATGGCTGAGTTGAGTAGAAATTAGAAATATTTTCACTGTTTACATGCAACAGCAATCGATAAAATTTGTCTTGCGGTTGTTCCAAAACTTCTGAAATGACACAAGGTTAATACACCACTGCAACTTTCAGTGGCTCTAGTTTTCACTGTCTGCTTATGAAATCTACTCTTATGCAGTAGATGTGCCATCAGAATAATAAATGACACATAAACTTAGGCTTTGTTTCAAATCCAAGAATATCATTACGAATATAGATAAAACATAATACTGCTATATATAGATTTATGCTCTTTAGATTATAAATTAAAGACTTGTACAAAACTATGTTTTAGAGATGGCCTTAAAAGGAATAGGGAATATACTTATTCCAAAGTCCAAACTCAATTGAAAATCAATCTACAACATATTAAGATACATGAAACTGCTATGAACATGTTCATAACTCATAATTCATAGTTTATTTCAAGGATGCTCAATTTCCATAAAATGATAAATATGGTATGAATGGACCGTGAGAACACAAATGTTCAATTAAGTCCTATAATAAACATTCATAGTTTACTACTTTTTTGTTTTACTTCCTCTTCCTCCCCTCTTACAAGCATGGCATTATAAAATTAATTTTCGATTGGTGTAAATTAGATGATAAATAATGTATTTTTTGAATGAATGCTTCATCTAAATTGGCTCTTTTATAAACCATATACTTATATTTCAATTGCTAAAATACTTCCCACTCTTTTAACATTAAATTCTTTAATTTACTAGTATATTCTTTTCTCGTTGATCCACAAGCATGCACTATATGTCATTCAAAACTCGAAATACCTGAAATGCTTCACAAAAGCTTATAGTTCCTCACATAATCAATGGTGGTGCATGAGTAACTACTAAAATATAGTTAAATGCAATTTTTAGAAATTGTTAAAGTTATATACAAGCTAAAGTTCATGTAATTGTTCTTCAGTGTGATTTATACAATTAATTATTTCATCGTCACATTGTGTATGTTTTCAATTGGAATGTTATGTTATAATTATATTCTTTAGCTTAGCTTTTCTTAACAACCCAACTAAAATTGGAAGTAACCATGTATTACGAGAGACAAAAATATGAAACTCCATTTTAAAATAAAAATTAAGGTACTGTTATTTTAGATATCAGTTTTGATCTAATCTGATTCTCAAATACTCGTATATTTTCTTTAACCTATTGTGACCCCCAGAAGCTTTTTATTTGCAAATAACAAAGGAAATGCTGAGCTCAAAGCTGTTGATTGTAGGTTATCAATATTCCTTGAGCCTGGCATATGCTCTACTGTTTTTGAAATCAAAAAATAAAAAATAAATAAAATAACTAATTAATATATGGTAAAGATCGAGTTTTATACTATGTTTGTTTCGAAACATACTATGGTAAAAATTAAAAATTGACTTTCATACTATGTTTGATTTGAAATCAAAAAATAAAAAATAAATAAAATAACTAATAAGTATATGGCGAAAACAAATTAAATAACTAAAATTAAAATTTACATTTAATCTGGCATATAGTTCAAACGTTTTTTGTTAAACCTTTATTATGTTGTTATTTTTTATTGCTAATAATGCAAATAATATTTTGTAAAATGTATCATCGATACATGTTCAATGGAATTTATTTAAAAAATACAACAAATACTTTTTTTCTAAAATATATGACCAAATAGTCAATACCTCCACTGTTGTGCGGTTGTACTAATTTACAACGTTATCCTCACTTCTCTCCTATTATTTTAAATTCATGTTCCTACAGTATATAGCATCTGTAATTATTTACAAGGTTCCTTCTAATTCTCTTTTGCTGTTTTACATTAAAATTAATATAATTTATGTTCTTTCAAAAGTTGGTGTTCCAATAAACTTATTCACGAAATACATTAGTTAAAACAATATATAGACTTAAAACTATTTTTTTCATTGCATAACAAATTCTATTTTTTAATAATATATTTTAAAAACATTATAGTGGTAACTAGTAAATAAATAATTGTCATAGCAAGCCTTTTGAGTTGATTGCATGTATGTGAAATATGTCAAATGAGATTCATGAGAACTTAAATACATAACAAACATTTCAAACAAAAGAAAACACTCGCTTATATCAATAGTAGCTATGTCAAAGCATGCTTTGTTTGTTGATTATTAAGGACGCCATTGGAGTTATAATAGGACATATCAAAACTTTAGAATAGAATAACTAATTTCTCTCTACCTTGAAAATTGCAGAGATGAAATTATATCATCATTCATCATTAATATTGTAACGAACGTTTCGACTCACGAAAGTCGACATTAATACATCCACTATATCAACTGCCGAGCAATTGAAGGCCGGAAAACCTTATCGTGAGGGTTAAAGAAGAGGTAGAAGATAGAAGAAGAAAGAAAGAAGAAAAACAACAGAACAATATCAGAATCTCACAATCGCAGCGGAACAACATATAATAGATATATGGATATCTTTAAAACAAAGAACTATATCAGTTATTACATTACATCACATTTCATTACATTATCAGAGTTTACAACAACAAACGGTGGAAAAGAAATACTATATACTAGTTGATACGTCATGCCATCCAGCTTGCTCCTGATCTCCACAGCAACTCCTAAATTCCAGAATAACCTGATAACCTAACTCTAGATTGCCCGTGTGGAAAATGATGGGCACCCAGAGTTTAGGAAGGAAACACTAAACTCCAGGTCAGTCATGGGACTAGTGTGAGAACTTAAAACAGTTTATCTTTCTAAAATCAACAAAGAAATATTTAAAATAGAGAGAACTTAAAATAGTAATTCTTTGAAAACAAACAAAGAAATATTTTAAAAGTCAATTCGCAATGCTTTTAGAAAAAGTAATTACCATACGGCCTCCCACCACACACACAATGCAAACGCAGAACTTGGAGATTTCTCCTTATGATAGTCAAAGATGCTTACTACGCAGAGAATTTCTTTGATATTATTACCATAAGTGCAAAATGTGGAAAAACCATTTCGAAAGTAGAATATAAATCTTAGCTAGCATAGGTACCATTATATTATGCCTGCTATAGCTACCTCCTGAGGAGGCAGGTTATACAATTTGCAATCGTAAAGGGCTCGTATTATTTCTTTGGATTTCCAACAAATGGTCAGGCCAAGGAACTTCCCATTGCCACATGGAAACGCCTCTGGAAAGACGCCCCAAGAACCTAACCGGATCTCTGCCAACACAAGGTCGGGTTACCCCTAGTTGGGTAACTACTGACATGAATATGCCATCACCCGGTCGTTACCGACCTAAATTCCGAGATTCACCAACAACCACAACATAATAAGTTTGCAACAACAACATAGGTTAAGTATCAGGGCTCCATACCATAATACCACCTCTATCCAGAAGGAATGACATACACTAAGGGGGCGCTATCCCCTAAAAACCTTGCTGCATCTTTCCAGTTTTGACCATTTCCGGGGTGTGAGGTCCGACGAAGTCTCGTCCACAAAGCTACGCTTTTCATAAAAGCCACGCTTTAATCAACAAATGCTCAACAGCACTTCATATGCCACATTACCAAATTGGTAATGTATCATTAGTAACCATCAACTACATAACCTCTGAGCTCGTACGTCTCTGAGAAGGGTGTTAAGCTAAGATAATAAATTCTCTGCCACCAACAGAAATATATTTAATAGAAACCAGCTTTACATCTCAAATTGTAACGTCAGACAAACAACCATACAAGTCCGTTCTGGGATCGAATAGAACCGAAGGCACTTCCAAAGAAGCCCTTGCAATTCGGATATTCACTAATCACGACCGGACTTCCTATCACAAAGGGTGATAAAATCTCTATATCGGAGATCAGCCGATGAAGAGTCATTCGACGGTAATCCTTCCGTTTTCGAAAATATCCGGTCTTCAACACCGATCTTCCAATGCTATCCATTACGACATATCATTATTCGGAATGGGATTTATGACACAAAGGTCCTCTCCCGGCTAAACCAAATAACGAGCGCTTATTTAAAAATAAGTATAGCATTCAGATTCAAGCAATTCACAACAAATACCCATTCAAAGGTAAATATCGATGGTCCGTTATTTAACTATCAATAGATATGCACAATCATCACCAAATCCCAAATTATTTCCCAAATTATTTATTTTCCAAAAATATCTTTACAAGATATATTTTTCCACACTTCAACCATTTGAAAACGAAATTTCAATTCACTTTTCAATTTATCTTTAAAAGATATAATCTCTTAACAAGAATTAGAGAAAACAAGAATGTCGTCTATATAGACAGATATAAAAGGTAAATGTCCGAACATAGAATTCGTCCATTTTTGAAATATTTGTGGTGCATTTTTTAATCCAAAAGGCACAACTAACCATTCAAAATGTCCTTGTGGGCAACTAAAGGCAGTTAGCTCTATGGACTGTTTATCAGCAAGTTTTAATTGCCAAAAACCTGATTTTGCGTCAAATTTACTATAATATTTTTCTCCTTGGATTTTTTTTGTTAGATGTTCAGCAGAAGGAATAAAATATCCATCAAAATTTGTATAGCTATTAAGTTTTCTATAGTTTATTACCATTCGAGCTTTTCCTCTTTTAATTTCAGCATGATTTCTTACTAAGAAAGCTGGGGATGAGTGGGTACTGAAAATTTTCTGTATTAATTTCAAATTCAATAGGTCTTTTATTTGTTTTGCAGATTCTTCTTTATCAGTTGGTGATACCATGATACTGTTAACTCAGACTTTAGCATCTTTGTATTGTTCCATTAATTCAATTTTACAATACCGTGGTGCTTTGTCAAACCATTTTAATGGATTGTCTAAATAAAGAGGTTCTAACATATTGTGTATTAATATTTCAAATTCGTTGGTGGTTGGTATATTGTATGTACAAATCTTTCGTTGTATTATTTTCGGTGTCTTTACATGGTCAATTAATGTAACAGGTTTTTCACCACGTTGTGCTGCTGGAGTATAATGTGGAGCAATTGTAGCAGGTAGCGTTACTCGAGGCACAAGAACGCCTCCAGCTCAAAATAATATTTGTTGAATGGAGGAAGATGTCGTAAATTGTCCATTCCCAGGATGCAATCACTATCAAATTCCTTTGGTAGTAATGCAAAGTCAAAGTTGTATAGTTTATTATTTCCATGTATATCAGGTATTTGTACCCGTAAGTGTTGCTTTATGAGTAACAGGGACTTGTCTTCCCATAAAATCGTTTAGCATTCCTTTTTTGTCTAAAGGTACCCAGAATTGCTGGGGAATAAATATTTCTTGTAATAAACTGGCTTCTGCACCAGAATCCAGTAACACATGTACCGTGAATTCTTGATATTCAGGGATACATATTGTTATTGGAAGATATATATGTAATTGTGCCTTTCTTTTATGATCTATGGATCTAATCATGATGTTTTATATTTTTTGTAGGAACCTTTATAAACATTCGGTTTGATTCCTGTTCTTTTTGTTTTTCGAGTATTCTCATTGTTCATCCTTCTATTGGGCTTTCTTGTTTAAAGCTCATACGATGACTGATAATTTTTAATATATCAGGAGTTAATTCCACATCAGACATTTTATTGTATGATTGAGTTCTTTTTAATGTGTTGGATGAATTTTTATTTTCTTCATTATTCTTGGTTATGGTGGAAATAGTATTTCCTAATGCTATAAAATATTCTGTAGGTAATTAAATCCTTGGTTTAAGTGATTTTACAAAAAATTGAATTTCGTTATCGAATTTTAAATGTCTTATGTCAATCAATCTGGGTTGAATTGTTTTTCCTAATCCGATTTCGAACAGTTTAACGAATTGTTTGGGTGTAATTGATTTGAATGTAGCAGTATCATTTAAGGCCATACAATGTTCCCATTGTATGCCAAGAACTTTGGAGCCAGAAAGAAGTTCTATATTTTGTAAATTTACCGGTAATGTACAAGCCTTTTCTATATTTTGATCACCAAGACTTATACAAAAATCGGGGTGTATATTTACTCCAAATAATCTATTTGCTAAATTTGACTTAGCTCCGCCAATAATACTATTTAAAGGATTACTAATAATTTTTTCATCCATACAAACTATCATTATTGGAGTATCAATTCCGGATCTAAACAATCCTGTTATTTTTAGTTGTATTAGACCTATATAAAGGTATTTCATTTTTGGATATTTGTCTTTTAGTTTTTCTAACTTACTTTTATTTAAAATGCCTATGGAAGTAAAATCTTCCTCTCCCTTTAACTCTACATTTCCTTGCATACGTTCAAATATATATTTATGTTGATTCAAAAATCTAGATTTAAAAGTTAAAGGTTTATAAATATCCTTTTTATCTAAATGAGGGATTGCTTCTTTTAATTTTTCTAAATCTTCGTCCGTGACCTCAAATTGTTCTCCTGTTGTGCTAACTTGCATTTGAGGGTTAGATGTTTCTTCAGACGTAAAAGTGTTCATGTATATCCTATATTCTTGATATGATTCCGACTCTTTATTTCTTGATGATCGGGATGTAGATCCACTTAATGGGATAGATAGATCGTGATCCTATATTTCTTCTTTTACAATTGGAAGGTCTTCATATTTATGTATAACAAGTAGTCCTAATGGATCTCCTTGCTCGATAATATAGTCTTTATCTTCCATACTAGTACTTTTGAACAGTATAGCAGTGTTAGTTTTGGAAAGAGGTTCTATTAATCCATAAGTTATAAAAATATTTTCTTTAGTATGTTTAGGTATATTATAAATTTGTCCATAATATCCGAGTGGGATTTTTATTAGTAGATCTAAAAATACTTCGGTTGTGAAGTACCTTCTCAATCTGGAGCATTTTGCTGCATATAATGTATAACCTGGAGAAATTACTTTTTCCTTTTTGGGAAGTATAGCATATATGGTTAACGGAATAATTTTTATTTGGTTATGTGTCTGATTGATTGTGATCATATTTATTTTAAAGTTACCAAAGGAATCATTAATTTCATCTTCATTTTCAGTAGTGTCAGAATAAACTGATTCAATTTCATATACAGACGAATTAGCATCACTAGAGATATCTTCTATAGTGCCAACATTAATACCGTATTCTTCGATATTTGATATAATGATATTTTGTCTATTTGTAGGACATTAATTAGCACAATGTCCTTCTTTATTACATTTGAAACATTTGCAGCCTTTACGGAAATTTTTCTTTTTAATAAACTTTTTCTTAGAAAACTTGTTTTCTTTTCTAAATTTTTTCTTATATTCTGGTTTCCATTTTTTCCTAGTGATACGATATTTTGGTTTTATTCTTCTTTTGAAATTTCTTGTTTTCTTTCGCTCGAATTCAGGAGAACATCCAAACTGTGTGTTAATATCTTCAGTGTATTTGGTACAACAAGAAAATACCAGTTTTGGGTTTCTAATTTTATTTTTCATTTGTTTGTGTGCACTAGCTTGCTCACAAACCCTTTCCGTAGTATCCCTACATGCCTTTTCTAATAAGTCCGTGTTATGATTTTCATCCGTATTACTTTGTCTTAAAATGTCGTATCTTTCTTGAATAATATTATTCCATGGATAAGGTATTTTTGTAAAAAAACCTTTTACCCAGAAAACTCTCTGGTCATTATTTTTTAAATGAAAAAGTAGGCCTATGTATTATGCAGCGAATTCTTCTAACATACATATGTCGCATAATTGTATTTTTAATAAAAAAATTTCATAATCAGTATCTTCTAGGAAAGTTTCTCCTGTAAAGTCTGCTAATAATAATTTTAATAATTCCCCAAGAGCTTCTTGTTTAGATTGAATATTTCTAATTCTTTGTAATTCATTTGGATTTATTCTTTTACGGTTTAATAACCAAGCTAAAGCATCTCCTGTCCAATAGCTGGTAGCGTAATGTATGTATTCCATTACATTCATATTCGGAGGTAGTAAATAGATTGTTCCACCTATACGTTGAAGCCATGTTATAATATATTTTCTTATTTTTCTATGTGGAAGTCTATCTATATTAAAAGTTAGGGTATATGTTGAAGAGGGTTATTCATTATAAAAATCTTTAAGTTGCTTTCTAAAAGAGTGAAATTTAATCCAATCTGATCTAGTACCATATCCAAGCATTTCCGAGTAAGGATCAGTATGACGCCTATTATTTGTGTTTTCTTCCTGTTCTTGATCGTCCATAATTATATCAGAGTTTAGATCATTTACAACAGAAGCAGCATCCGGAGGAGGTTGTGGAGGTAAAATTAGAGCACATCTACTAGATCCGGCTTCATTAGCGTTTTTGTTGTAAATAAGGTTATCTGATGTATTGAATTATAATCAAATTCTGTGGAATTTTCAGATTCTTGTTCAGAATCTTCAAATGAAGAATTTTCTTCATTTGCTTTATATTTAAAATAGTTTATTGCCGTTGAATGTTCTTCATAATAAGAATAAAGTTCAGTACTGTCTATTTCTCCTGCAAGTTCTTTTTCTTGAAGAATAAGATAATTTTTATAGTAGATGGGATCAATCTCTTCAACATTTGTTTTGTTATTTTCTTCAGAAGTATACTTGACCATTCTAATGCTGTTAAGCGAATGGATAGTTGGTGTATTTCGACCGAATCCTAAGGTCGTTGTTTGTTTTTGTAGTTTACTACTTATATCTTTAACTTCTAATTTAATTTCTTGAAGTAGATCAATCATAAAATTATGAATCCCATTTACTGGGTTTTTATGAGTGGGGATATGAACAACATGCTCATGTTGTTCAGTATTTAGATCAAATTGACACTTATGTGTGTCCAGAATAACAATCTTATTATTTTCCGTAAACAAGGGTCTTTTGAACACAATTCAATTATGAGTTTATACAAAACATTTGCAAATAGATAAAAGCTTTCATTCGAATAATAACTCTTGATTCGCAAACCTAACGTTACAGATTAGTTTTGACCCTAGATTAAGCGGCTAAACACGATACCCCAAAAGGCTTTCCTAGCCTACCGTGGTTTTATAGTAGGGTTAGGCCTCGAATTAACAACCACAAGCCTATATCGTTGCTTCACTTAAGTAAGCACAGCACTGGTTCGTTTCCTACTCCAGTGCGTAATAATCAGTAATCAATAGGTCGTTGAATTGACTTAAAATTCGAAAAAAGTTTTAGCTGTCACAGAAGTTTTGCAGACTCATAACGAATCATGCTCAAAAGAATAGCTTAAGTTTTCATTTTAAAAATTAAAAATTTTTTGTACTCTTTTTTTTACTACTTCAGAAGAACATATACAGAAAGATAGAGTTTAGAAAATATAAAACAGAATGATCTAAAACAGAATAACTTACCTAGTGTTAGCCAAGCTCTGATACCAAATTGAAAACCCAAACTTGAATTGAAAACCTAAACTTGAAAGCAGAAAACTTGAATGCAGAATTGAAAATATACAGCAACGGAAACTTCTTGCGAAAACCGAAATTTTATTACTATAGTAGATAATATTACAGAGCTCAGATACAATGAAGAGAAAGCATGAAAATGGCGTATCAACTAGTATATAGTATTTCTTTTCCGCTGTTTGTTGTTGTAAACTCTGATAATGTAATGAAATGTGATGTAATGTAATAACTGATATAGTTCTTTGTTTTAAAGATATTCATTTATCTATTATATGTTGTTCCACTGCGATTGTGAGATTCTGATATTGTTCTGTTGTTTTTCTTCTTTCTTTCTTCTTCTATCTTCTACCTCTTCTTTAACCTTAACGGTATGGCTTTCCGGCCTTCGATTGCTCGGCAGTTGATACAGTGGACGTATTAATGCCGACTTTCGTGAGTCGAAAATCCCATTCGTTACATTTGGTATCAGAGCTTATGGTTAAGTGACAACCTTGGCTCTGTTGGGAATTACTCATTAGAGATAGAGTCAGCAGTACTCTAGAATGAGTGTGAGTGTAATAATAAATATGAGCGCGTATTTGTTAGTGAATATACAAATATGTTTTATATTGTGTTCGCTTATCCGTTGAGCTGTTTATAAATTCTGGTCGGTGCGGGAAGTACAACCGTATAGATAAGGGTTTCTAAACTCTTAAACGAGATAAACCGACATAGTATCATTTTAAATAGGGTAAATGAAATAATTTTACCTTGATTATATTTTATATATAAAGGAATAATTTTTCAGAATTGTTAAAGTGTATATAAATTGATTGTTTAGTTGTTGAAATATAAGAATATATATATATATATATATATATATATATATATATATGTTAATTGAAAGATGTTTGAATAAGTTAAATGAAACATATTGTAAAAGAATAAATTATATAAGCAAATGAATTATTAAGTATGGAATTATAATTAATGTGATTTACAATTGTGAAATAATCTTATACATATTCAATAAGTGAAATTATATAAGAAAAGATTTATAAATGAGATTTATGAATAAAAGGAAAATTTTGAAAGAATTTAAAGCACTTGATTCGCTACTGTTACTGGGAAATAATAAGGTGATGACTGCAGCATCATCAGTATCATTTTCGAATTTCTGTGTGATGGATTTGCTACCATAGTAAATTGAAAATTGACGTTTTGTTTGGATAAACAAATTTGAAATTAAAATCCAAGTTGTAATTGTTGAATATAAGTGAAACGAGATTTGAACTTATAATATGAAATAATAAAGATTTGACTTTGGTAAATTTAAATAGAATTTACTTTAGAATTGGAATCTGAATTGGATTTATAAGGGAAATTTAAGTTAAGTTAAATAAATGATGTTTCAAATGGAATATAACTTAAGTGATGTTGAATGAAGTTGATTTTGGTATCGAAGTAAATTAATAAAGTGAAGTGATGAATATGAACTTGAGTTATATAAATGAAATTCAACATTAATTGTTAAATGAATTAGCAATTGAATTAATAAATGAATTGAATGTAAATCAATTGAATGTAAATAAATTGATATGAAATAATGGATGTAAGTGTTAATCCATTAAAGCTAATTAAAAGTGATGAACCAAATTGAATGAATGTAAGCGAATTAAATAAATTTGGTTATGTTGGTTATACATTTGTTGTTAGTTGATTGTATATAATTCATTAAGTGTTAATGAAGCTAATTTGATAAAAAATTAGAAGCTATGAAATTTGATTTGAATGTGGGAGTGAACAAACTTGAATATAAATTAGTGAATGCAACTAACTGAAATTGAATATGAATGAATGCTAGTAAATCCAATGTTAACAAATCAAATGTGATTAAATTGAAAACCAATTCAATGAATATTAATGGGAAGTGAATGTATATTGATTTGATGATTGGAATTGTTGTTGAATGCTAGTTGGTTACAAAAATCGGGGTGTATATTTACTCTAAATAATCTATTTGCTAAATTTGACTTAGCTCCGCCAATAATACTATTTAAAGGATTATTGATAATTTTTTCATCCATACAAACTATCATTATTGGAGTATCAATTCCGGATCTAAACAATCCTGTTATTTTTAGTTGTATTAGACCTATATGAAGGTATTTCATTTTTGGATATTTGGCTTTTAGTTTTTCTATCTTACTTTTATTTAAAATGCTTATGGAAGTAAAATCTTCCTCTCCCTTTAACTCTACATTTCCTTGCATACGTTCAAATATATATGTATGTTGATTCAAAAATCTAGATTTAAAAGTTAAAGGTTTATAAATATCCTTTTTATCTAAATGAGGGATTGCTTCTTTTAATTTTTCTAAATCTTCGTCCGTGACCTCAAATTGTTCTCCTGTGCTATCTTGAATTTGAGGGTTAGATGTTTCTTCAGACGTAAAAGTGTTTATGTATGTCCTATATTCTTGATATGATTCCGACTCTTTATTTCTTGATGATCGGGATGTAGATCCACTTAATGGGGTAGATAGATCGTGATCGTATATTTCTTCTTTTACAATTGGAAGGTCTTCATATTTATGTATAACAAGTAGTCCTAATGGATCTCCTTGCTCGATAATATAGTCTTTATCTTCCATACTAGTACTTTTAAACAGTATAGAAGCGTTAATTTTGGAAAGAGGTTCTATTAATCCATAAGTTATAAAAATATTTTCTTTAGTATGTTTAGGTATATTATAAATTTGTCCATAATATCCGAGTGGGATTTTTATTAGTAGATCTAAGAATACTTCGGTTGTGAAGTACCTTCTCAATCTGGAGCATTTTGCTGCATATAATGTATAACCTGGAGAATTTACTTTTTCCTTTTTGGGAAGTATAGCATATATGGTTAACGGAATAATTTTTATTTGGTTATGTGTATGATTGATTGTGATCATATTTATTTTAAAGTTATCAAAGGAATCGTTAATTTCATCTTCATTTTCAGTAGTGTCAGAATAAACTGATTCAATTTCATATACATACGAATTAGCATCACTAGAGATATCTTCTACAGTGCCAACATTAATACCGTATTCTTCGATATTTGATATAACGATATTTTGTATATTTGTAGGGCATTAATTAGCATAATGTCCTTCTTTATTACATTTGAAACATCTGCTGCCTTTACGGAAATTTTTCTTTTTAATAAACTTTTTCTTAGAAAACTTGTTTTCTTTTCTAAATTTTTTCTTATATTCTGGTTTCCATTTTTTCCTAGTGATACGATATTTTGGTTTTATTCTTCTTTTGAAATTTCTTGTTTTCTTTCGTTCGAATTCAGGAGAACATCCAAACTGTGTGTTAATATCTTCAGTGTATTTGGTACAACAAGAAAATCCCAGTTTTGAGTTTCTAATTTTATTTTTCATTTGTTTGTGTGCACTAGCTTGCTCACAAACCCTTTCCGTAGTATCCCTACATGCCTTTTCTAATAAGTCCGTGTTATGATTTTCATCCGTATTACTTTGTCTTAAAATGTCGTATCTTTCTTGAATAATATTATTCCATGGATAAGGTATTTTTGTAAAAAAGCCTTTTACCCAGAAAACTTTCTGGTCATTATTTTTTAAATGAAAAAGTAGGCCTATGTATTTTGCAGAGAATTCTTCTAACATACATATGTCGCATAATTGTATTTTTAATAATTGTTTTTCATAATCAGTATCTTCTAGGAAAGTTTCTCCTGTAAAGTCTTCTAGTAATAATTTTAATAATTCCCCAAGAGCTTCTTTTTTAGATTGAATATTTCTAATTCTTTGTAATTCATTTGGATTTATTCTTTTACGGTTTAATAACCAAGCTAAAGCATCTCCTGTCCAATTGCTGGTAGCATAATGTATGTATTCCATTACATTCATGTTCGAAGGTAGTAAATAGATTGTTCCACTTATATGTTGAAGCCATGTTATAATATATTTTCTTATATTTCTATGTGGAAGTCTATCTATATTAAAAGTTAGGGTATAGGTTGAAGAGGGTTGTTCATTATAAAAATCTTTAAGTTGCTTTCTAAAAGAGTGAAATTTAATCAAATCTGATCTAGTACCATGTCTAAGCATTTCCGGGTAAGGATCAGTATGAGGCCTATTATATGTGTTTTCTTCCTGTTCTTGATCGTCCATAATTATATCAGAGTTTAGATCGTTTACAACAGAAGCAGCATCCGGAGGAGGTTGTAGAGGTAAAATTGGAGCACATCCACTAGATCCGGCTTCATTAGCGTTTATGTTGTAAATAAGTTTATCTGATGTATCTGAATTATAATCAAATTCTGTGGAATTTTCAGATTCTTGTTCAGAATCTTCAAATGAAGAATTTTCTTCATTTGCATTATATTTAAAATAGTTTATTGCCGTTGAATGTTCTTCATAATAAGAATAAAGTTCATTACTGTCTATTTCTCCTGCAAGTTCTTTTTCTTGAAGAATAAGATAATTTTTATAGTAGATGGGATCAATCTCTTCAACATTTATTTTGTTATTTTCTTCAGAAGTATACTTGACCATTCTAATGCTGTTAAGCAAATGGATAGTTGGTGTATTTCGATCGAATCCTAAGGTCGTTGTTTGTTTTTGTAGTTTACTAATTATATCTTTAACTTCTAATTTAATTTCTTGAAGTAGATCAATCATAAAATTATGAATCCCATTTACTGGGTTTTTATGAGTGGGGATATGAACAACATGCTCATATTGTTCAGTATTTAGATCAAATTGACACTTATGTGTGTCCAGAATAACAATCTTATTATTTTCCATAAACAAGGGTCTTTTGAACACAATTCAATTATGAGTTTATACAAAACATTTGCAAATAGATAAAAGCTTTCATTCGAATAATAAATCTTGATTCGCAAACCTAACGTTACAGATTAGTTTTGACCCTAGATTAAGCGGCTAAACACGATACCCCTAAAGGCTTTCCTAGCCTACCGTGGTTTTATAGTAGGGTTAGGCCCCGAATTAACAACCACAAGCCTATATCGTTGCTTCACTTAAGTAGAGCACAGCACTGGTTCGTTTCCTACTCCAGTGCGTAATAATCAGTAATCAATAGGTCGTTGAATTGACTTAAAATTAGAAAAAAGTTTTAGCTGTCACAGAAGTTTTGCAGACTCATAACGAATCATGCTCAAAAGAATAGCTTAAGCTTTCATTTTAAAAATTAAAATTATTTTGTACTCTTTTTTTTTTTACTACTTCAGCAGAACATATACAGAAAGATAGAGTTTAGAAAATATAAAACAGAATGATCTAAAACAGAATAACTTACCTAGTGTTTGCCAGGCTCTGATGCCAAATTGAAAACCCAAACTTGAATTGAAAACCCAAACTTGAAAGCAGAAAACTTGAATGCAGAATTGAAAATATACAGCAACAGAAACTTCTTGTGGAAACCGAAATTTTATTACTACAGTAGATAATATTACAGAGCTCAGATAAAATGAAGAGAAAGCACGAAAATGGAGAAAAATTTTCTGATGATCATCTTTAGAGTAGTCTCCTCCTTTTATACTGTCTTCTCTCCTTTGTTTCTTATTAGGCTGGACATCTGTCTATTATAGGGCTAATATGTGTCCCTTTTAGGCTGAGGATGTGTCCTTTAGTTTATTCTGTGTAGAGGATAAGTTGGAAAGGCTAAGGGGTGATATGTCACCCTAGTGTAAAGGATGTGTTCTTTGTGTAACGACCCGGATAATTTTCGACTTTCGAAAATTCAACATCGATACTCACTTTATCGACTGCCGAGAAATCGAAGGCCGGAAACCCGAAATGTTATGGTTTAAGAAAAGAAAAGAGGTAGAAGAAGAGAGAAAAAGATAGAAAATAGAGAGAAAGGAAAATAACAATAGAACGGAACAGAAAATAACAGAACAATATCAGAATCTCACAATTCGCAGCGGAACAACATATAATAGATAAATGAATAATCTTTAAACAAAGAACTATATCAGTTATTACATTACATCACATTTCATTACATCATATCATCAGAGTGTACAACATCATACTACAACAAACAATGCAGCGGAAAAAGAAATACTATATACTAATAATACGCCATGCCATCCAGCTTGCTTCCAGCAACTCCAGAATATCCAGAATATCCTGATAAACCTTACACTTGACTGCCCGTGTGGAAATTGGTGGGCACCCAGAGTTTAGGAAGGAAAACAATAAACTCCAAGTCAGTCATGTGACTGGTGTGGGAACTCAAAACAGTTTATTTATCTTTAAAATCAAAATAGAAGAATATTTTTAAAGTCAATTCGCAATGCTTTTAAAAATGAGACTACCACAAGACCTCCCGCCACACACACAATGCAAACGCAGACTTGGAGGAGATTTCTCCTTATGATAGTCAAAGATGCTTGATACGCATTAAAATCAAATCAATTTTGATATTATTATTAGTGCATAGTGTAGAAGATATTTCGAAAGTAGAATATAAATCTTAGCCAGCATAGGTACCATTATAGTATGCTTACTATAGCTACCATATTAGATGGCAGGTTCTACAACTAAAACCGTACAAGTCTCGTATTGTTTCTTTGGATTTCCAACGAATGATCAGGCCAAGGAACTTCCCATTGCCACATGAGAATGCCTCTGGATGGACATCCCCGAGAACCAAACCGGATCTCTACCAACACAAGGCCGGGTTACCCCTAACTGAGTAACAACTGACCGAATATGCCATCCCCCGGTCCTTTGGGATCTTTCACCGAGCGCTCGCAATCAATTCACACAATCATAAAGTGTTTTCAACATGAGTAAGTATCTGGGCTCCATACCATGATACCACCCTTTTCCAGAAGGAAATGCACATATCCTAAAGGGCGCTACCCCTCATAACCTTGCTGCATCTTTCCTGTTTTGACCATTCACGGGGTGTGAGGCTCGACGAAGTCACGTCCACAAAAACATACTTTATACAAAAGCCATGCTTTGGGTCAACAAATAATCATAGAAATGATCACCAGGATAGATGATCAAATAAATGATCCTATCACAAATAATCAACACAATGATCATTTACAGCAACACTCAGCATGTCACATTACCAAATTGGGAATATATCGCTGATAACATTCAACTACATAACCTCTGAGCTCGTACGTCTCAGAGAAGGGTGTTAAGCTAAAAGAATAAATTCTCCGCCACCAACAGAAATATATTTGAAAGAAATCAGCTTTATATCTCAATTTGTAATGTCAGACATACAATCCATACAAGTCTGTTCAGGGTTCGAACAAAACCGAAGGCACTTCTCACGAAGCCCTTGCAATCCGGGTATTCACAATCCCGATCGAATTTCCCATCACTTAGGGAATCTCTATACCAGGAGCTACCCAGTGCAGAGACAATCGATAGGTCATCCTATCGCTTTCGCAAATACCCGGTCTTCAACACCGGTCATCAAATGCAATTCATAACGACGTATCACCTATTCGGAATGAGTTATACGACCCCATGGTCCTTTCCCGGTTAACCCGAATAGTGAGCGCTTATTCAAAAATAAGTGGGCATTCAAATTCAAACAAATCACATCAATTACCCATTCAAAGGGAAATATTGATAGTCGGTTATTGAACTATCAATGGATATGCACAACATCACCAGATTCCAAATAATTTTCCAAATTATTTATTTTCCAAAAATATCTTTACAAGATATATAATTTTCAATACTTCAAAAATAAATCAATATTTATTTTTAAACAAATTCTCCTTTTCATTCATAAATTCCATAGTGAATTTATATTTCACAATATCCATGCATATACGATTTCAATTATCCATTTCAATTTATCTTCAAAAAGATAAATTCTCTAATATTCACTTTATATTGGAAAACATTTCCATACTTATTTATTCATAAGTAATTCACAAATTTTATTTATTTTCAACACTTGGAAAATATTCAATATACTTCAATCGAAATTAAGTATATATTTCATTCTTTAAGGAAATCATTCTTTTAAACATATTTATTTGGGCCAAAACGAATGTTACGTAAAACATCGTTACGACAACCCAAAATCACTAGTATAGGGATTTGAAATTAAAATAGATATATAAATCCCAATACTATACAAAACATTTCCTTTCGGAAATCATTTACTATAACAACAGTGTTATAGTCCACCATTTCCTTCTATTTCTCGAAAACGTTTATTTCAACAATGAATGTTGAAATCTATGGTTTCGAATCTCAACACATTTTAAAACATCGTTAGGTCGTTTTAATTCTATTTAAAACATCGCATTTAAACAATTTCTTTAACATATTATTCACTATTCAAAAACGTGAATATACTACGTTAATCAATTTCATCCTTTTATTCGTTTTATTTTAAAGGATTATTCACTGTTCAAAAACGTGAATATAACTCCATTAATAGGTTTTCAACAATTTACTTATCAAAATAAGTCGTTTACGAATTTATAAAACAACGTTTATAAATTCCTTTATTATTTATTTTATAACAACTTCCATTTATACATCTCCTTTATTAACATGTCTCAACTCATATCTCATGATATACTAGAAATTCATATTATAAGTTAAACACTTATAATTTATTCGTTTACAAGAATCGTTCCTTTGAACTTCATAATTATAAATCCTATAACTTATAAGATTCAATGATTTATTCAAAACTATTCTTTTAATAACTTTATAAAATTTATAAATCTTAATATATAAATTTCATTTATAACTTCACCATTTTTAATTTTATAAATTCCATTCATTTACAAAATTCATTTTCACTTCATTCAAACACTTATAAAAACTCGTTTTATAATGTCGATATTTCAATTTATAAATATCCATTTATAAATCTCTTAATATAAATCAATTTATATTATTCTTTAAAACGTCTTTAAATTCCTTTATCATTTCACCATTTTTATTCATAAAATAATTAAATTTTATAAATCCTATATTTTCAACTTTTTATAATAAATTCAAATTCCCAATTTTAAACTATTTTATAAAACCATTAACCTCATATTTTCAAAAATAAATCTTTAATCGTATTTCTCAAAATCATAGTTTTTATAACTTTAAAAATTATAATGTTTATCTATTTAAAATGGATCAATTCCAAAAATATTTTATAAACGTATACTTTCAAAAATCTCTTTAAAATCCATTTTAAAATTTCAAATTTGGTCCAATGATGCTACATACCAAATAGTCAATCACGACAACAACGACATCATATATCGATATGATAATCCATCAAATATCAAAATATCTGAAATCAAATAAATACTGTTGAGGAATCCAGTTGGATCCCTCCAACCTGTTTTCCTGCATCCACAAACATTAGCACAATACCAATTCCGCTCCAGTATGGAATTATCGCGGTATATGGGATTTAAAATATTATCCGCTTAATAGACGGCGCAATAGGGTCTCATCCGCTAAAGATTGCGGAAAATCAATAACTCCAATATATACATATGCCAATATATATATATTACTATCTATATATAATACCAATTTCACTGTTTATGAAATATTCGCGGTATATGTTTTTAATAAATAACATCCGCTTACTAACGGCGTATAATGTCTATTTTAATAATCAATAGATAACAATCATCATTCAAACATGCATTCAAATATTTTAAATCTAACTATTTGAAATCAAATCGAAACTGATTCGATTGAGTGAGAAGTTCTCACCTTGATTTTATTTTCGTTTTAGCGATTTATTTCGAATAAAATTAAACGGACGTTTAATTTTACCCAAAATTCTCACTAACTCCAAACGACTCCAATCCAACTCCATCGCGTAGTGCTCGTCCATACGATTCCAACGCAACTGGTTTCGTGCATTTTCGACCTCGTATGAAAAAGATATGAATATTTGAAGTTATACGAATTTATTTATAATATTTACAACATAAATTTTTATAATTTCAAACCTAATCTAATCATGGCCGCATATTTCCAAACCCCACCATCGTGACCGTCCCCCTTTTTCCCTCTCCCTCTCACGTTCACTCCCTCTACAGATTACACGCAGCCGAACCCATCTATGAATTTAGGGTTCAATTTTTGCAACCACTTCGTCGACTTCTAGCATGATCAAGATACTCCATCTCGAAGCCCTTCGCCTCCTCCACGTTCGGCTGCAACCTTAGCCAGCTCGGCCTCACCATTGTTCTCGAATTGCGTGCGCAATCATAGCCGAACGCAGGCCATTATCTCCCAAAATACAGCTCCAATCTCGATTATACCCGTTAAACTTCAAGATCTCGCGTAGCTCTACCACTTTCTAGTTGTAAGTTTCTTGTAATTGTTAGTGGATTGGAAGAAATCGAGGGGGAAAGGAGAGTGATTTTCGGCCTTCCATTTGTAACTGGCGGCTGCGTTTTAGATTAGGGTTTTGATATTTTTTTTTTAATTTGTTTGTGATGGTGGGCTATTTATAGAGAATTTCGAACACTATTCATCCGGGTTTTCCAAACTCCGATTCACGCGCCGAAACTGACATTCCTAGGGTTTATCCCGCGTTCCGGACACAATGGAATAGGTTTTGAAAGCTAATTCGGACATCTGTGCGAGATATGGCAATAAACGTTCAATTTAAATTAAACCGATTTAAACGATTTTCTAGGCGTTTTAATTTATACCGGACAAACGGTAAATCCAATTGACACGAAATTTGAAACCTTACAATAATATCACATTACGGATCCAATGAAACTGGTTTCGTCGAAATCCGAGACTTTTTGAAAAATGGCTATTTTAACTCGCCAAATTAATATTAAAAACAATTCGATGCGTTTCGAGCTGCTACGATCAAACGATAACTCTGATTGCTACGAAAATTGAAATCCGGTAATAACTAACTATTACAGATCCAATGAAACTAGTTTCGTCCAATTCTGAGACTGTTCAAAAATTGACTATTTTCACTAGTCGATTTTAATATTAAAATATTCAATTTTCACAAATAAACTTTTAATTCGATTTTAAAAGTTCTAAAATATCGTTCTAACTTCAACATGATAAAATAAAATTTTACAAATCATTTTCAATCATATTTAACTCAATTTTCAATTATTTCCACAATTTAACATATTAAATTATCGATTTAATTACCCAATTAAATCCAATTATTCGAAATAAAATTTATTCGACTTATAAATTTCACTTATTAATATTTAAAATAAATTAAATATTCGAATTTTAATTAAATAAAATTCCGGGTCGTTACAATTTTCCCCCCTTAAAAGAATTTCGTCCTCGAAATTAACAAGTAAGAAAAATTACAGAATCCATTAACTTTCCAAAATTCATAATTAAATTTCTTACAATACTTTACTAAGTTTTCAAATCATACTTAGTTATCTTTTCAAAAACAACTACTATTGTTTAACTTTCAGTTCCAAATCAAAGTTAAAGTTTTCAAAATTTTCCCAAATTTTTCTAACGCCTTAAATTTCCGGAAAAATTCGCCATAGTCTCCTTTGCGCTGCTCGATCCGGAAAAAAAATGACAGTATATATATCACAAATATACATCTCATCAAGTAATGAGGCATCCCGAAGGGAAAAAAGTGTAAAAGTACGGTATTTAATCCGAGATATGTACCTTATAATTTTATTAGCGAGCATATACGGCTAATATAGCGCGAAAGCGAGCTCCAAATGCGAAGCAAACGCGATCCGCACCTACTAATCACTCAACAAACAACATGAGTACATGTATATAGACAATAGTATCAGTATACAACATATAGCAACATAATAACTATATATGCCTACATAGCAAATGTAGTAAAAGCAACAAATGCAACCATCAACCAACTATCATCCAATTAACATTCATAACCAATATATATTCATTCATATTCTCATTAATATTCAATGAAATGAGTTTTCAATTTAATCACATTCGATTCATTAACAGTGGATGTTTTTACTAACATTCATTTTCAATTAGTTTATATTCACTAATTCATATTCAAGTTGGTTCACTTCCAAATCAAATTCAATTTTATTTAAGATTCACTTAACTTTCAATTGGATTTCAATTACTTTAGCTTCCAATTTCATTAAATCTTAATGAATTATATACAATCAACTAACAACCATATAACAACCAATGTATATTAATTACAACCAAATTCCTTTGCTTATATTCATTCAATTTGGTTTCAACACCATCACTTTCAATTGGTTTAATTTAAATTGATTTTCATTCAATTATCCAACTTTCCTTAATATAAGATTTTAATGAATTAACACTTATATTCATTATTTCATATAAACTTAATTCACATTCCTTTGATTAATATTCAATCCATTCATTCAATTCAATTACAAAAGTTGAATTTCATTTCATAACTCAAGTTCATATTCTTAATGACTCCACTTCATTAATTTACTTCGATACCAATATCAACTTCATTCAACATTTCTTAAGTTATACTTCATTTATAAACACCACTTGGTTTTACTTAACTTAAATTCCCACTTATAAATCAATTCAGCTTCCAATTCTAAAGTAAATTTCCATTTAACTTTAAATTCATTTTTATTTACAACTCACATTCATAAATATATTCATATAGTTTCACTTCTTATATATATAAGTTTATTTCACAATTGTAATTCACTTTAATTATAATTCAATTTTTATAATTCTTTACTTATACAATTATTCTTTTATTTAGATTATTCAAACAACTAAACAATCAACTTATATACACTTTAATAATTCTAAAAAATTATTCCTTTATATATAAAATATAATCAAGGTAAAATTATTCCCTTTACCCAATTTAAAACAATATTGTGTCGAATTATTCTGTACAAGTGTTTAGAGATCCCTATCAACAACGTTAATTACTCGTATTAACCAGAATCTATATACCACTCAACAAATCAATCATCACAATATAAAACAATTTTATATTCACTAACAAATACGCTCTCATAGCTATTATTACACTCAAATCATTCTAGAGCGCTACTGACTCTATCTCTAATGAGTAACACCCAACAGAACCATGGTTGTCGCTTAACCATATGCTCTGATACCAGATGTAATATTTAGTGGTCACAACCGGTAGGCTTTTCAACCATCCCAGCCCCACCGTGGCTTACACTGATATCCCAAACTTGCTTTTACAGCCACCCTTTCGAATGTCACGGCTTCGCCTAACCAACCCCGTAAAGAGGACGTGTGGGGGTAAGAGTCTCACGTTTGCCACCAAACCGCGAAGCGAGAACCCCCCATCACATATCACCTAGCATAAGCAAGACTGGTGTGGGAACTCAAAACAGTTTATTTATCTTTAAAATCAAAATAGAAGAATATTTTTAAAGTCAATTCGCAATGCTTTTAAAAATGAGACTACCATAAGACCTCCCGCCACACACACAATGCAAACGCAGACTTGGAGGAGATTTCTCCTTATGATAGTCAAAGATGCTTGATACGCATTAAAATCAAATCAATTTTGATATTATTATTAGTGCATAGTGTAGAAGATATTTCGAAAGTAGAATATAAATCTTAGCCAGCATAGGTACCATTATAGTATGCTTACTATAGCTACCATATTAGATGGCAGGTTCTACAACTAAAACCGTACAAGTCTCGTATTGTTTCTTTGGATTTCCAACGAATGATCAGGCCAAGGAACTTCCCATTGCCACATGAGAATGCCTCTGGATGGACATCCCCGAGAACCAAACCGGATCTCTACCAACATAAGGCCGGGTTACCCCTAACTGAGTAACAACTGACCGAATATGCCATCCCCCGGTCCTTTAGGACCTTTCACCGAGCGCTCGCAATCAATTCACACAATCATAAAGTGTTTTCAACATGAGTAAGTATCTGGGCTCCATACCATGATACCACCCTTTTCCAGAAGGAAATGCACATATCCTAAAGGGCGCTACCCCTCATAACCTTGCTGGATCTTTCCTGTTTTGACCATTCACGGGGTGTGAGGCTCGACGAAGTCACGTCCACAAAAACATACTTTATACAAAAGCCATGCTTTGGGTCAACAAATGATCATAGAAATGATCACCAGGATAGACGATCAAATAAATGATCCTATCACAAATAATCAACACAATGATCATTTACAGCAACACTCAACATGTCACATTACCAAATTGGGAATATATCGCTGATAACATTCAACTACATAACCTCTGAGCACGTACGTCTCAGAGAAGGGTGTTAAGCTAAAAGAATAAATTCTCCGCCACCAACAGAAATATATTTGAAAGAAATCGGCTTTATATCTCAATTTGTAATGTCAGACATACAATCCATACAAGTCTGTTCCGGGTTCGAACAAAACCGAAGGCACTTCTCATGAAGCCCTTGCAATCCGAGTATTCACAATCCCGATCGAATTTCCCATCACTTAGGGAATCTCTATACCAGGAGCTACCCAGTGCAGAGACAATCGATAGGTCATCCTATCGCTTTCGCAAATACCCGGTCTTCAACACCGGTCATCAAATGCAATTCATAACAACGTATCACCTATTCGGAATGGGTTATATGACCCCATGATCCTTTCCCGGTTAACCCGAATAGTGAGCGCTTATTCAAAAATAAGTGTGGCATTCAAATTCAAACAAATCACATCAATTACCCATTCAAAGGGAAATATTGATAGTCGGTTATTGAACTATCAATGGATATGCACAACATTACCAGATTCTAAATAATTTTCCAAATTATTTATTTTCCAAAAATATCTTTACAAGATATATAATTTTCAATACTTCAAAAATAAATCAATATTTATTTTTAAACAAATTCTCCTTTTCATTCATAAATTCCATAGTGAATTTATATTTCACAATATCCATGCATATACGATTTCAATTATCCATTTCAATTTATCTTCAAAAAGATAAATTCTCTGATATTCACTTTATATTGGAAAACATTTCCATACTTATTTATTCATAAGTAATTCACAAATTTTATTTATTTTCAACACTTGGAAAATATTCAATATACTTCAATCGAAATTAAGTATATATTTCATTCTTTAAGGAAATCATTCTTTTAAACATATTTATTTGGGCCAAAACGAATGTTACGTAAAACATCGTTACGACAACCCAAAATCACTAGTATAGGTATTCGAAATTAAAATAGATATATAAATCCTAATACTATACAAAATATTTCCTTTCGGAAATCATTTACTATAACAACAGTGTTATAGTCCACCATTTCCTTCTATTTCTCGAAAACGTTTATTTCAACAATGAATGTTGAAATCTATGGTTTCGAATCTCAACACATTTTAAAACATCGTTAGGTCGTTTTAATTCTATTTAAAACATCGCATTTAAACAATTTCTTTAACATATTATTCACTATTCAAAAACGTGAATATACTACGTTAATCAATTTCATCCTTTTATTCGTTTTATTTTAAAGGATTATTCACTGTTCAAAAACGTGAATATAACTCCATTAATAGGTTTTCAACAATTTACTTATCAAAATAAGTCGTTTACGAATTTATCAAACAACGTTTATAAATTCCTTTATTATTTATTTTATAACAACTTCCATTTATACATTTCCTTTATTAACATGTCTCAACTCATATCTCATGATATACTAGAAATTCATATTATAAGTTAAACACTTATAATTTATTCGTTTACAAGAATCGTTCCTTTGAACTTCATAATTATAAATCCTATAACTTATAAGATTCAATGATTTATTCAAAACTATTCTTTTAATAACTTTATAAAATTTATAAATCTTACTATTTATAAATTTCATTTATAACTTCACCATTTTTAATTTTATAAATTCCATTCATTTACAAAATTCATTTTCACTTCATTCAAGCACTTATAAAAACTCGTTTTATAATGTCGATATTTCAATTTATAAATACCCATTTATAAATCTCTTAATATAAATCAATTTATATTATTCTCTAAAACGTCTTTAAATTCCTTTATCATTTCACCATTTTTATTCATAAAATAATTAAATTTTATAAATCCTATATTTTCAACTTTTTATAATAAATTCAAATTCCCAATTTTAAACTATTTTATAAAACCATTAACCTCATATTTTCAAAAACAAATCTTTAATCGTATTTCTCAAAATCATAATTTTTATAACTTTAAAAATTATAACGTTTATCTATTTAAAATGGATCAATTCCAAAAATATTTTATAAACATATACTTTCAAAAATCTCTTTAAAATCCATTTTAAAATTTCAAATTTGGTCCAATGATGCTACATACCAAATAGTCAATCACGACAACAACGACATCATATATCGATATGATAATCCATCAAATATCAAAATATCTGAAATCAAATAAATACTGTTGAGGAATCCAGTTGGATCCCTCCAACCTGTTTTCCTGCATCCACAAACATTAGCACAATACCAATTCCGCTCCAGTACGGAATTATCGCGGTATATGGGATTTAAAATATTATCCTCTTAATAGACGGCGCAATAGGGTCTCATCCGCTAAAAATTGCGGGAAATCAATAACTCCAATATATACATATGCCAATATATATATATATATATATATATTGCTATCTATATATAATACCAATTTCACTGTTTATGAAATATTCGCGGTATATGTTTTTAATAAATAACATCCGCTTACTAACAGCGTATAATGTCTATTTTAACAATCAATAGATAACAATCATCATTCAAACATGCATTCAAATATTTCAAATCTAACTATTTAAAATAAAATCGAAACTGATTCGATTGAGTGAGAAGTTCTCACCTTGATTTTATTTTCGTTTTAGCGATTTATTTCGAATAAAATTAAACGGACGTTTAATTTTACCCAAAATTCTCACTAACTCCAAACGACTCCAATCCAACTCCATCGCGTAGTGCTCGTCCATACGATTCCAACGCAACTGGTTTCGTGCATTTTCGACCTCGTATGAAAAAGATATGAATATTTGAAGTTATACGAATTTATTTATAATATTTACAACATAAATTTTTATAATTTCAAACCTAATCTAATCATGGCCGCATATTTCCAAACCCCACCATCGTGACCGTCCCCCTTTTTCCCTCTCCCTCTCACGTTCACTCCCTCTACAGATTACACGCAGCCGAACCCATCTATGAATTTAGGGTTCAATTTTTGCAACCACTTCGTCGACTTCTAGCATGATCAAGATACTCCATCTCGAAGCCCTTCGCCTCCTCCACGTTCGGCTGCAACCTTAGCCAGCTCGGCCTCACCATTGTTCTCGAATTGCGTGCGCAATCATAGCCGAACGCAGGCCATTATCTCCCAAAATACAGCTCCAATCTCGATCATACCCGTTAAACTTCAAGATCTCGCGTAGCTCTACCACTTTCTAGTTGTAAGTTTCTTGTAATTGTTAGTGGATTGGAAGAAATCGAGGGGGAAAGGAGAGTGATTTTCGGCCTTCCATTTGTAACTGGCGGCTGCGTTTTAGATTAGGGTTTTGATATTTTTTTTTTAATTTGTTTGTGATGGTGGGCTATTTATAGAGAATTTCGAACACTATTCATCCGGGTTTTCCAAACTCCGATTCACGCGCCGAAACTGACATTCCTAGGGTTTATCCCGCGTTCCGGACACAATGGAATAGGTTTTGAAAGCTAATTCGGACATCTGTGCGAGATATGGCAATAAACGTTCAATTTAAATTAAACCGATTTAAACGATTTTCTAGGCGTTTTAATTTATACCGGACAAACGGTAAATCCAATTGACACGAAATTTGAAACCTTACAATAATATCACATTACGGATCCGATGAAACTGGTTTCGTCGAAATCCGAGACTTTTTGAAAAATGGCTATTTTAACTCGCCAAATTAATATTAAAAACAATTCGATGCGTTTCGAGCTGCTACGATCAAACGATAACTCTGATTGCTACGAAAATTGAAATCCGGTAATAACTAACTATTACGGATCCAATGAAACTGGTTTCGTCCAATTTTGAGACTGTTCAAAAATTGACTATTTTCACTAGTCGATTTTAATATTAAAATATTCAATTTTCACAAATAAACTTTTAATTCGATTTTAAAAGTTCTAAAATATCGTTCTAACTTCAACATGATAAAATAAAATTTTACAAATCATTTTCAATCATATTTAACTCAATTTTCAATTATTTCCATAATTTAACATATTAAATTATCGATTTAATTACCCAATTAAATCCAATTATTCGAAATAAAATTTATTCGACTTATAAATTTCACTTATTAATATTTAAAATAAATTAAATATTCGAATTTTAATTAAATAAAATTCTGGGTCGTTACACTTTGTCTTTTTATCTTGGATGCTGGTCCACCATGCTTCTGTTTTAATTTTGAACTTCTAGATTGGCTAGAGATTCGTCGTCAAAAGGATCGGTACCCATAGTATCTCTCATTATAGAGTCCTGTCTAAGTCTTTCTTTTTCCACTTTTTCTTCAAAGTATTCTTCTTGAGCCATTGTGCCAACTAGGCCAATTTTGAGACTGTCTATAAAACGTTGAACCTTCATTATTCTTTCTGTTGATGGTTCGAAAGCCGATAGGTAGTCCAATAGTAATACTGTTTTACCTTCAGTGGCAGAGTGTGATCCGATTTTGCCTTTGTTAATGGCTTCTGAGAAGAACTCTTGTGCTGCTAGGATTCTTTCACTTTCTTCGTTAAATTCTTTGTGGTTGAATTTAACGAATTCATGTTGAGGATTTTCGGTTACCCGATGTAATTCCCATAATTGGATGGAGGGATAAAGACGTATGTACTGTCTTTCTTCCCAAACGCTCCAAATTCTGAACATGAACATAGTAAAAATCTGCTTGAATGTTCAGCAAGTTTTGCTGTACATATTTCTGGAATATAACGTGAATATTCTTCCGGATTGCTTGTGTTGACATAAATTTCGTGTACTAAGCCCTTTTTGATATGTTTTTGATATTTTTGTATTTCAGAAAAACAGGCTATAAGCCATGGTCTTCTGTTGTTATTGAGAATTAACTCTTCATTTTCTAAGAGTTTAACTAATTCTGTGTCTTCTAGCTTTTTGAAGAATAGAGGAAGATTGCTTTCATCGATGAGATGTTGCTGATATAAGGAGATCATATCCTGGACTGTCATTTCAGCTTCCATCTCTTTGGTTTTTGTGTTATCTATCTCATAAAGTCTAAGTAATTCTAGAAAATCTTGAATTCTTAGATTTACGAGATCGGATATTTGCATTTGAGAAAATATTGTTTTCAAATGACTGTGTGCAGCTGTGTTATCAGTGAACAACTCTGCTTCTTTCAAATCTAGAGCTTCCGATCTGGATGTAAAAGAATGTTGTGACAATTTAGTCACTATTTTCTGAGTTTCTTGTAACTTTTTCTCTTTCTGGGATATTGTATGCTTTAATCCCAGATAAGCCTTTTCCAGTTGAGTTAACCATAAATTTGCAGCTCTATGGTCTGCAGCTTGGATGGCTTTAAAGCATCCATTGAAATTGTCATATAAGTTAGGATTCGATGCTTTCATGTCTAGATTGTACCAATCTTTGACCACCGTTGAGATGTATGGTCTTTGTACTCCTGTGGGAGCAATTGCTTTTCCTTTGTTCATTGGAACAAATTTCTGAGCTGTATTGGAAGGTGTTGCCTTGCCTTTGTTTGTTGGAGTGGTTTTGGTCTGTTGGACCTTTTCTTCATTTACTCCTGTGGGAGCATTAGTTTCTTCGGTTTCCTGTGAAGATGAAGCCTCTGTGGAGGTTTGCTTGGCTTTTTTAGATGATTTCACTTGTTTGAAATCTTCTTGTCTTTTCATGGTTTCTAATAATTCTTTGATTCTTTTTATATCGTCCTCATCCATGTTTCATAACCTGGTAAGAAGATCAGCTGCAAAGTTAGTGTAGCCTGGAATGTATTTGACATCATAGTTGTAAATTTCTAAATACATAGCTAATCTAATTTTTCGAAGGTTTTCTTCTAGATTGTTTACAGTTTTCTTTTTTAAGAATTGAGCAATAGATTTGTTATCTGTTTCTATTATAAACTGTCTATGCAAGAGATAAATTCGTAAACTTTTGATTGCTAATTTAATAGCTAGTAATTCTTTGTCATAGGTAGAGTATTTAATCTGGGGTTTACTAAACTTTCCAGAGGAATATGCTACAACTTCTTTTTGTTTTGCAAATTAATACTCCTGCCCAGAAATTGTCAGAAGCATCAGTTTGCGCGGCTTGATCCAAAAAAAGGGCAATATATATATCACAAATATACATCTCATCAAGTTATAAGGCATCCCGCAGGGAAAAAAGTGTTAAAGTACAATATGTAATCCGAGATATGTACCTTATATATTATTAGCGAGCATATACGGCTAATATAGCATGAAAGCGAGCTCCAAATACGAAGCAAGCGCAATGCACACCTACTAAACACTCAACAACGATGAGAAACATGTATATAGAAAATAATATCGACATACAACATATACCAAAAGTAACAACAATATGTGCCAATATTGCAAATGCAATAAAAGGCAACAAATCCATATCAACCAACTAGCATTCAATAACAATTCCAATCATCAAATCAATATACATTCACTTCCCATTAATATTCATTGAATTGGTTTTCAATTTAATCACATTTGATTTGTTAACATTGGATTTACTAGCATTCATTCATATTCAATTTCAATTAGTTGCATTGACTAATTTATATTCAAGTTAGTTCACTCCCACATTCAAATCAAATTTCATAGCTTCTAATTTTTTTATCAAATTAGCTTCATTAACACTTAATGAATTATATACAATCAACTAACAACAAACGTATAACCAACATAACCAAATTTATTTAATTCGCTTACATTCATTCAATTTGGTTCATCACTTTTAATTAGCTTTAATGGATTAACACTTACATCCATTATTTCATATCAATTTATTTACATTCAATTGATTTACATTCAATTCATTTATTAATTCAGTTGCTAATTCATTTAACAATTAAGGTTGAATTTCATTTATATAACTCAAGTTCATATTCATCACTTCACTTTATTAATTTACTTCGATACCAAAATCAACTTCATTCAACATCACTTAAGTTATATTCCATTTGAAACATCATTTATTTTACTTAACTTAAATTTCCCTAATAAATCCAATTCAGATTCCAATTCTAAAGTAAATTCTATTTAAATTTACCAAAGTCAAATCTTTATTATTTCAGACCATAAGTTCAAATCTCGTTTCACTTATATTCAACAATTACAACTTGGATTTTAATTTCAAATTTGTTTATCACAAAAAAAGTCAATTTTCAATTTACTATGGTAGCAAATCCATCACACAGAAATTCGAAAATGATACTGATGATGCTACAGTCATCATCTTATTATTTCCCAGTAACAGTAGTGAATCCAGTGCTTTAAATTCTTTCAAAATTTTCCTTTTATTCATAAATCTCATTTATAAATCTTTTCTTATATAATTTCACTTATTGTATATGTATAAGATTATTTCACAATTGTAAATCACATTAATTATAATTCCATACTTAATAATTCATTTGCTTATATAATTTATTCTTTTACAATATGTTTCATTTCACTTATTCAAACATCTTTCAATTAACTTATATATATTCTTATATTTCAACAGCTAAACAATCAATTTATATACACTTTAACAATTCTGAAAATTATTCCTTTATATATAAAATATAATCAAGGTAAAATTATTTCATTTACCCTATTTAAAATGATACTATGTTGGTTTATCTCGTTTAAGAGTTTAGAAACCCTTATCTATACGGTTGTATTTCCCGCACCGACCAGAATTCATAAACAGCTCAACGGATAAGCAAACACAATATAAAATATATTTTTTATATTCACTAATAAATACGCATTCATATTTATTATTACACTCACACTCATTCTAGAGTACTGCTGACTCTATCTGTTATGAGTAATTCCCAACAGAGCCAAGGTTGTCACTTAACCATAAGCTCTGATACCAAATGTAACGAATGGGATTTTCGACTCACGAAAGTCGACATTAATACGTCCACTGTATCAACTGCCAAGCAATCGAAGGCCGGAAAGCCATACCGTTAGGGTTAAAGAAGAGGTAGAAGATAGAAGAAGAAAGAAAGAAGAAAAACAATAGAACAATATCAGAATCTCACAATCGCAGCGGAACAACATATAATAGATAAATGAATATCTTTAAAACAAAGAACTATATCAGTTATTACATTACATCACATTTCATTACATTATCATAGTTTACAACAACAAACAGGGGAAAAGAAATACTATATACTAGTTGATACGCCATGCCATCCAGCTTGCTCCTGATCTCCACAGCAACTCCTGAATTCCAGAATAACCTGATTACCTAACTCTAGATTGCCCGTGTGGAAAATGATGAGCACCTAGAGTTAGGAAGGAAACAATAAACTCCAAGTCAGTCATGGGACTGGTGTGAGAACTTAAAACAGTTTATCTTTTAAAAATCAACAAAGAAATATTTAAAATGGAGAGAACTTAAAACAGTTATTCTTTGAAAACAAACAAAGAAATAGTTTAAAAGTCAATTCGTAATGCTTTTAGAAAATGTAACTACCATAAGGCCTCCCGCCACACACACAATGCAAACGCAGAACTTGGAGGAGATTTCTCCTTATGATAGTCAAAGATGCTTACTACGTAGAGAATTTCTTTGATATTATTACTATAAGTGCAAATGTGGAAAACCATTTCAAAAGTAGAATATAAATCTTAGCCAGCATAGGTACCATTATATTATGCCTACTATTGCTACCACCTTAGGAGGCAGGTTATACAATTTGCAATCGTAAAGGGCTCGTATTGTTTCTTTGGATTTCCAACAAATGGTCAGGCCAAGGAACTTCCCATTGCCACATGGAAACGCCTATGGAAAGACGCCCCTTGAACCTAACCGGATCTCTACCAACACAAGACCGGGTTACCCCTAGCTGGGTAACTACTGACAGGAATATGTCATCCCCCAGTCGTAACCGACCTAAATCCCAGGATTCACCAACAACCACAACATAATAAGTTTGCGGCAACAACATAGGTTAAGTATCATGGCTCCATACCATAATACCACCTCTATCCAGAAGGAATGACATACACTAAGGGGCTGCTATCCCCTAATAACCTTGCTGCATCTTTCCTGTTTTGACCATTTTCGGGGTGTGAGGTCCGACAAAGTCTCATCCACAAAGTTACTCTTTTCATAAAAGCCACGCTTTGATCAACAAATGCTCAACAGCACTTCGTATGCCACATTACCAAATTGAGAATGTATCACTAGTTAGCATCGACTACATAACCTCTGAGCTCGTACGTCTCTGAGAAGGGTGTTAAGCTAAGAGAATAAATTCTCTACCACCAACAGAAATATATCTGATAGAAACCAGCTTTACATCTCAAATTGTAACGTCAGACACACAACCATACAAGTCCGTTTCGGGATCGAACAGAACCGAAGGCACTTCCAAAGAAGCCCTTGCAATCCGGATATTCACTAATCACGATCGGACTTCCCATCACAAAGGGTGATAAAATCTCTATATCGGAGATCAGCCGATGAAGAGTCATTCGACGGTAATCCTTCCGTTTTCGAAAATATCCGATCTTCAACACCGGTCTTCCAATGCTATCCATTACGACATATCATTATTCGGAATGGGATTTATGACACAAAGGTCCTCTCCCGGCTAAACCAAATAACGAGCGATTATTTAAAAATAAGTGTAGCATTCAAATTCAAGCAATTCACAACAAATACCCATTTACAGGTAAATATCGACAGTCAGTTATTTAACTATCAATAAATATGCACAATCATCACCAAATCCCAAATAATTTCCCTAATTATTTATTTTCCAAAAATATCTTTACAAGATATATTTTTCCACACTTCAACCATTTGAAAACGAAATTTCAATTCACTTTTCAATTTATCTTTAAAAGATATAATCTCAAAACATTTCACTTCATATTGGAAAAACATTTCCATACTTATTTGATAATAAGTAATTCACAAATCTATTTATTTTCAACATTTGGAAAATATTCAGTATACTTAAATCACAATTAAGTATATTTTTTTCTTTAAGGAAAACATTCCCTTAAACACATTCATCTGAGTCAAAATGATTGTTGCGTAAGACATCGTTACGACAACTCAAAATCACTAGTATAGGGATTCGAAATTAAGATAGATATATAAATCCGAATACTATACAAAAACATTTTCTTTCGGAAATCATTTACTATAACAACAGTGTTATAGTCCACCATTCCCTTTTATTCCTTGAAAACGTCTATTTCAACAATAAATGTTGAAATCTATGGTTTTGATGCTTAATTCATTTTAAACAACTTCAAATCGTTTTAATTCTATTTAAAATATCACTTCCCCAAAAATTTCTTTAATATATTATTCACTATCCAAAATCGTGGATATAAATCATTTGTCCAATTCAACACTTCTACATATTTTAAATTTAAAGGATTATCCACTGTCCAAAATCATGGATATATCTCCTTTAATAACCTTCCATATTTACTTATCAAATTCAATTGGTTTCGGATTTATAAAAAAACGTTTATAAATTCACATATATATATTTTATAAAAACTTCAACTTATAAAATCCCTTAATTAACAAATTCTATTTATATCTCATTTAAATGCCAAAATCCAAATTATAAGTTAATTACTTATAAATCTTTTATTTTATAAAATCGATTCATTTTATAACTTCATAATTTATAAATCCATGAATTTCATTCACTTATGAAATACATTTATACTTCATTTTAACACTTATAAAAACTCGTTTTATAATTCTAATATTTTTAATTTATAAATATCAATTTTATTAATCTTTTATATAAAGCTTTTATAATAAATTCAAAAATCTCAATTTAAACTATTTTATAAGATTATTAACTCCATATTTCAAAAAAAAATCAATTTTCAACTATATTTCTAAAAAAATCATAATTTTATAACATTAAAATTATAATGTTTATTTATTTAAAATGAATCAATTCTAAAATTTAATAAAACGTATACTTTCAAAAAAATCACTTTAAAAATCCTTTTAAATTTTGAAAATCATCACTTTAACACTTTTAATTTTCCAAAATAGGCCTAATGCTGCAGCAGCACTAAATATAACAATCACGGCATCCAAAACATCATATATCATATGATAACAGAATATATCACAATATCTGCAAATAAATCAATACGGTTGAGGAATCCAGTTGGATCCCTCCAACCTGTTTCCCTGCATCCACAGATGTTAGCATAATACCAATCCCGTTTCAACACGGAATATCACGGTATATGGGTTCATATAATATTATTCGCTAATATGCGGCGCAATAGGGTCTCATCCGCTATATAATGCCGGAAAATCAACTCCAAGTACATATATTATACCAATTCCACATCAAGGTGAAATATCGCGGTATATGTTTTTAATAAATAACCTCCGCTTAATATACGGCGTATAGGGTCTATTTCAAAGCAATAGATAATAATTTATCATTCAATCACACAATCAAGCAATTTTAAATCTAACTATTTAAAATTTAAATCGAAACAATTCGATTGAGTGAGAAGTTCTCACCTTGCTTCAAATAATAGTTTCGGCGTTTTATTTCGAACAAAATTAAACACGCGTTTAATTTTACCCAAAATTTTCACTATACCCAATCAACTACAATCCAGCTCCATCGCGTAGTGTTTGACAATACGCTTCCAATGCAAGTCATTTCGTCAAATTCCGACCTCGTATGAACAAGTTATGACGTTTTAAAGTTTTGAAAGAATTTATATAAATTAAGTTACAACTTATATTTTAAATTTCAAACCCTACACTGTCTGGACCGTTCATTTCCATTGCTTAGATCTCGGCCGCTCACCCCCCTTTCTTCCTCATCGTGATTTTCGAACGCAGGAACCCATTCGAGCCGCCCTTAATCTCTAGATGACGCGGCCTATTCGAGCACCTTCACAACGACCAGCTAGTGCCATTCAACAGCACTCAATCGCCTCTACTCTCGCCTATGAGCACGTCGAGCTCAGCCCTAGGTGGCGCTCGGAAATCGTGCACGACAGGCCACGAACGCGGCTGATTTTAGGGCTCCACGATGCTTCGTTTCAAATTTCGACTGTTGATATTATAGATCGTGTCAAGCTCTACAATTTTTGTTTAGGAAGTTTGTCGTAAATGTTGATGGATTTGAAAAAAATGAAGGAGGAAGATAAGCTAATTTTGGCCATTCATAGAAAGGGCGGCGGCTGAAAACTTTGGCCTAGGGTTTGTGAAAAATAACAAAGAATGAGGTCCTTCTATAGAAATTTACGCGACACTATTCACCTGAAATTTTTCCTAACTCGAAACGAAGCGTGTCGCCTGGCGTTTATAATGTTTTACCCCATTCCGAACGCAATGGAATATATATCGAGAGCCAATTCGATCAAATTTGGAAGATAAGTTTTCAAATCGACTATTTAAATTTACAAATTCACTCAATCCGATTTCAGTGCGCTTTAGCTTGCCCCGAACAAACCGTAAATCCGATTGACACGAAATTTGAAATCATACAATAATAAAACATTACGGATCCAATGAAACTGGTTTCATCGAAATCCAATACTGTTTGAAAATGGCTATTTTAACTCGTCAATTAAATATTAAAATATTCAATTTCCACAAATTAACTTTTAATTCAATTCTAAAAGTTCGACAGCATCATTCTAACTCCAATATGATTAAATACAACTTTATAAATCATTTTCAATCAAATTAAACCCAATTTCCAATTAATTCTGTAATTTCACATATTAAATTATCAATTAAATTATCCAATTAAATCTAGATATTCGAAATAAAATTTATTCGACTTACAAATTTTATAATTTAATATTTAAAATAAATTAAATATACGAATTTCAAATGATAGAAATTCTGGGTCATCACACACATCAATTTGTCTATGTTAACATAAATTAAATTTTAATGCATTATTCATACAAGGATTCAAATCTCGGATAACAGCTCTAACAACTTTGTTCATCGCAATTTTAACAAAAAACCAACGAGTAAAACTCAATAAGTACAAAAATGATAAATCATGATGAATTAAAAAAAATATTGACCTGAAAAATGAGTAGATCCGCATCGAGGAAAATAAATGACTGAATGATTTTGTCCAACAAGGAGGAAGAGGCTGAATGATTGCTTTAGGAGGCCAAATGATTAATTAGAGGGAATTTTTGAACAAACAAACGAGTCTAACATGGAGGAGGAAGCCAAAAGATTGCCATCAACGAGAGTCGTTCTAGGGTTTCATTACCATTTTTCTTTTGGAAACGAGAGGAAAATGAGATAATTGTAAAAGGATTGGGCCACAAAAATGAATGGAAAGCCTGCCATATAATTTTGTTAGAGCCTGCCTTATAATTTTGCTTGATACATCATAAAGCGTTTGGACGTGGTTTTCTTTTCGTTTAAATCACTTTGGTTGCATTTGTCATTAGAACTCTAAGAATCATTGCAGTCAAAGATAAACTTTGTTGTAGTGAGCGGAATGAATAAAATATATTAATCATATAGTTATTACATAGTATACAACATCTATCAGAGTTTCACAGCTTTACATTACAACACATTAGATAGTTATGAAAACCTGTCTATCATACAACTTAAGATACAATATAGAGATTAATACAGCGGAACCACAATATCTATATTCGCTGAAGCCTCCTGCTCCATATCTCCTCCATAATTTGTCAACGCTAACCTAAATCCCTTCGCTACTTGTAAAAATTTAAGCACCCAAGAGTTTAAGAAAACAGAAAATGAACTATAGGTCAGACATGTGACTGGTGTGAGTAAATGGGTTAAAGTTGTTTAACTTTGAAAATCATTTGAAAACAAAGGTATCTCGTAAGACCATGCCACAAATAAACATGTCGGGTTTTTACCTTACGATAACCAAAACATTTGATAGGAAATCCAGTGATATTATAATAGTGTCTAGGGTTTTCAAGTAAAATACAGAAATAGCTGGAATGCTAACATCTCACTTTCCAACATAGTTGGGCATAATCAAAACGTACGGCACTTATTGGAGGTTGGATTCCATACAATGGCAGGGCTACTGGGGTATCGCCCGTCATAGTACCTAGTCTAGATCAGAGTACCGAGGATCCACCCTGATCCCCTGCGACACAAGGCCGGAACCATCCCTTACTGGATAATCCCGAATAAGACAACCCCATAGTTGGCGCGACCAACCGCCCACGCAATCAAATAAAAAGGATCTCTAGACAGGGAAAATCTTATCCTACTTGGGTGCTACCCACTTAGCCTTGTTGCACCTCCCCTGTTTTAGTCATTCCCGGTTGATAAGGCTTGAGGCTACAATACCTTTTTAGAACAAATATCTTGGAATGCTCATCGTCCTCCATTGACGATGTTCTAAAAGCATTCATCCATACAAGTCCATTTCGGGTTCAACGAAACCGAAGGCACTATCTCGTTACACTCATTTTAGAATCACCCTTAGAATTAACGACAATAGCCTTTGCACTCTGAATCTTCATCTCGAAACTGAAAGCACTATTTCTGTTAAACTCGTTTTGGAATCACCCTCGGAGTTTTAATGACAAATAGCCCTTACACTTCGATTCTTCATCTTGATCTTCACTTGAGATTCCACGACCTATCGTTTTATTTGGATCGGTGTGGTTTTCGAATATCCAATTCGGAAATCCGATCCTGGTCTCATCGAAATCCAAAATGCCGTCTTTTAATGTCCAAGTTGTTTAAGTTTAAACAATTTAATCTATCATTTAGACTACACATTAACATAGATAGATAATTCACATTATCACAGATAGATAATAATTCAACCAAAGCATTTCATATTACAGAGCAGCACATATCAGAGATATCAAATAATCCAAGGCATTCAATATCACTCAATCATCCGTAAGAAAGATTAATTAATTCCTAATTAATTTAATTAATCTCTAATTAAATTAATTACTAACTTTAATTACTTAGATTACCTTTAATCCTACTTACTTAACAATAATTAATTACAAACCAATTAATTAATGATTTTTAATTATCCATCTTAATTAATCATCCTTGATAAATTATTCTTTAATTACATTAAGTAATTGGCCTTTAATTAATAACATAAATTAATTATCCTTTAACTATTCACATTAATCAACCTTTAATTACTCTCATTAATAACATTAATTAATGATCCTCTAATCACTTTCATTAATTAATTATTCTTCTAATTTAATTACATATAATAATTAATCTTTAATTAATCACATTCGGTAATTAACTATCCTTTAATTACTTACATTAGTTAATTAACTTTTTAATTAATTATATTAAATAATCCTTTAATTAATTACACTAAGTGATTAATCCTTAATTACTTCCACTAAGTAATTATCCTTTTTATTAATTACACTAAGTAATTTCCCTTTTATTAATTACATTCAGTAATTATCCATCAATTACTTGCACTAAGTAATTACACTTTAATAATCTCATTAAGTAATTATACTTAATAAATTTCATAAGTGATTAACCTTAACTAATTAAATCAATTAATTATCTTAAATTAATCACATTAACTAATTTAATTAATTACATTGAGTAATTAATCCCTTTAATTACTTCCGTTAATTAATTACTCTTTAATTAATTAACCTTTAATTACTTAGATTAATTATCCCTTACTTAATCAAGTAATTAACTTTCCTTAATTAATTAATTAAGCCAATTGTCTTAAATTAATCTCATTTATTAATTATCCCTTAATCACTAGTTAATGATCCTTAAATTAGTTACACTCATTAACTATCCATTAATTATTAACATAAATTAATTAACCCTTATTAATTACATTAAGTAATTAACTTTTAATTAATTTCGCTGAGTAATTATCCCTAATTAATCACCACCTTAATTAATTAAAGATAAATTATTTATCTTAATTAATTACTCATTTAAATCTTATTAAACTTAAATACTTGAAATTAATTTATACAAAGATCATTTGAGACTCTTAATTAATTTAAATTAATACATTTTATCTAAACCACTTCTTAATTACATCATTAAACTTTATTTGAAAATATTTAGGAATCTTTAAACAACAATTTTAAACATTTGCTTTAACATTTTCAAGCTTTGAAAACTTGTTTAAAACTTGTTTAAAGCTTTGAAAACTTGTTTAAAACAATTTTAAACAAAAAAAATTAAACATTTGCTTTAACATTTGGCAACAAGCATCCCACTGGAACCCAGACACCCCGACGAAAATCAATACGCGCCACCTAATCCGACCACCAGAAAACTTGCCGCTCCACCAAGAGATGCGCCACGACACGACGAACCATTTCCCCCACACATGATCGATTCCGGTCCACCATCAACGTCGTACGAGCCTCGACAAACCCGACGACCAAAACCAACCATAAAACCCTAAATCACCTCCGACGATCCACCACATTCATCAGAAAAATCTCCACCAATTTTTCTTGAGTTCCCCCACCTTCCATCCTCCTCCAGCCTCAATCTCGGCACACTCCTCGCCGCCGATCATCGGCAATTGATGATATACCCAAAATCGATCATCTCAATATATCTCACCATTTACTTACTTAAAAATCATGATTTCTTTACCTAAATTCATCATTTGCCAATACAAATCACATTATAAAATCCAAAATCAAAATTATAAACTTCAATTTTTGGATTATTTTTTGTTCTTACTGTAATTTATCCTTCCAGAATTAATCGGTTAATTTAAATTCTTGAAATTACTTTTAGAAACAATATTACATTCTACAGTCTTTTTCTATTAAGAGATCAAGGCCTAAAACTGAAAGTATAAAGAGAATTTGAATTTGTTAGGTGGATTTTGAATCTGTGATGCAACAGAGACATATATATTTCATATACACAGACACATTATATATACATACATGCATTCACATTCATAAACAAATGCAAACCATATTCCGACAAAAAATCCATCATAAGCATCTAAGTATAATCATAGATTTAAAATTGCTTTTAAAAAAAGGTTTACTCGCCATTTTCAGAAAGAAACAGGGAGCAGTTTGTATTTTTGATTCTGGAACTTTGTTTTTGATTGTTGAAACTTGATGTTGAACTAATCTTGATTAATATTGAGTCGAATCTTTAGCTTGAAACTTGCTATTGAGTTTGAATTTTTAATTGTTTAATCTCAGGTTGAGGATTGAAATAGGTGTGTTTATTGTTTTGATTTTCTTTTGATTTTGATTTTCAGTTTTTAGTTTCATTTTAGTTAGAAGGAGAAGAAAAGATTTAGAAATTTTTGAACTGAAATACAGCAGCCAGGTTTTCTCAATATACCTATTTATAAATATTTCGATCAATAAAGAAAAATCATTGCCACTTGTTAACTTGAATGGCACTTAAGCTACAAGTGTAAATTGCATGTTATTATAGTCTTACACATGTTTAATCTCTATATTATATCAATTACTTACATTACTTATATTACTTATATTACAAGTGTTTAAAACTCATTATTTGATTAATTTCTTATGTTTTATATTAATATGTTCACGTCTTTATATCAATTTATGTTTATTTATGTATATTCAAAATACATTTATCCATGCTAAATTTAAAAGAAAGAATATTAAAACAAAAGAAATGAACCTTTAATTAAATCTTATTTTAAATTTTAAACTTAAGATATTATACTTAAATTGATACTATATATATAAACTAAATTTATTTCAAGTATAAATTTTAAAAGAAAACATATTAAACTCTTATTATTAAATACTATCTTAAGCTATCATACTCTTAAAAAAAAATTTACCTTAAGTGTTTTGAAAATATATGATTAACTTTGAAATAGCTTTTGAAATGTGTTATATTAAATTCAAACATAATCTTCCAAACCACTATATATATATATTATAATTTGAAAACATTTTTTTATTAAATTCAAACCAAAAACTTCCTATTCACAATGTATATACATATCTATATTATAAATAGAATATATTTTTATTAGCTTTGAAAGATAAGTTTTACCAATTAAATATTATTAGCTTTTGAAAAGTTTAATTTTGCCAAATTAAATAATTATTAGTTTTGAAAAGAATAAACTTGCCAAATTTAAAATAATTATAAAAGAAGATTATTAAACCAATATTGCACATTTTAAATAATTATTTATGAAGATTATCAAATAAATATTTTCCAAAATTCTGGGACATCGCATTCCTCCTCCCTTAACAGAATTTCATCCTTGAAATTTAAAAGCAAGGATAATTTAATAATCCAACAAAGGTTGTAATTATAAACATTAAAGCATACATCAACCATACACTAACAATCATAGCAACCAATTCATTCAAACAAAACAAATCTAACTATCCAGACAAAATTCTGGATAGGACTTCCTAATACTATCTAGAGTTTCCTAGGTACAATCACTAGGATCCTCGCCCCACTGAATCTAAACTAGCGACACCCCTCTGATCCAGAGCTCCTTCTCATCTAGATCTACAATCTGAACATGATATTTGACCGCAAACAAGTCCGGCTCAACTTCCAAATCTTCCTGAACTTGCTAGTTCTAAAACCAGTGATGGATCATACACGTACTCCCTCAGAGATATGTGAAATTCATTGTGAATCCCAACCATCTGGACTGGCAATTCAATCCCGTAGGCCAAAGTACTAATCTTCTTAAGAACAAGGCAAGATCCAATGTACCCCAGAGCTAGCCTTCTAGTCATACCAAATCTTATTGCTCCTTTGATTGGAGAAAATCTTAACAACACCAAAGTCTTCAACTTCGAATTCCAACTTCCTCAGTCTGATCCACATAACTTTCTTGACGATCCTAGGCTGCCTTCATCCTTTCTTGATCAGCTCAACCTTCGCAGATGCCTCTCGGAACAAATTTGGACAAGAATAAGCTGATCTTTGGATTCTACTCAACAAAATGGTTCTCTCAAGATCTTTCGAAAATCTAGAACACAAGCTCTACTTCACAAGCATCAGTAGACCTCAAACTTACTTTTTCAATCCGCAGTAGCCAGAACAGGTGCACTAGACAACCTAGCCTTCAGATCCCGAATGAACTTCCTATAGAAACCCTCTATTTTAAGAAAACTACAAACTTTCGAGGAGTCTGAGCTTGCTTCCACTCTTGCACAGCTGCTACTTCGCTTCTACTGTGCAACTTTGATTTGTAGTAGATGAGAATGTCGTCGATGAACATGAGCACAAACTTGATCAACACCTTCTGGAAAACACGGTTCATCAATTTAAAAAATAAGCTAGAGTGTTGGTTAATCCAAAGCATAACCAACCACTCAAAGAAACGGATGGGTTCTCTAAATTATAGTCAAGGGTATACTAACTTCAACTACCCTTAGCTGGAGAAAACTCGAAACTAGATCCAATAGAGAAAACACAGAAGCACCAGGAAGAAGATCAAAAAGATTACCAAAACAAGGCAAGAGATACTTATTTCCTAATGGTTACGTTATCCAACTCTCGATGCGGGGCAAACCTTTGACTTCCTCGAAGACATCCGAAAAATCTCTGACCACCTCGATAGCTCCTACTTCCTCAAAAGATGCCCCAATCCTATGCAAAAGAATTACCCAAGAGAACACTCAAACTATCGCAAGTTACTTTTGCGATCCTACCTAGTTCAGTTTCCAAAACACTGTTCTCTCTTCACAAATTAGAACAGCTTAATCTTATCTAACCAATCCACCAAAATTCCAAAATAAGGTCAAATCCTTCAAGAACGCCTCGCCTATCAAAAGAAGCTGACGGTCTACCTTCAAATGCAAACACCATGTTCTGTTGAGTTTCCTGAAGAAGTGGGCAAGCTTCCACCAAATGATCCTTTGAGACGGCAGACATCATCTCAAGAAACTCGGGTCTCAAACCAAGCATAAACATCTCGCTTTCATTAAGGAGGGTGTCCATAAGATCAGATCTGTAGAGACAACTTATTGAACTCAGCCTCATATCCCGATAAAGTCAAGCTCACTTGCTTGAGATACAGAAATCCCTACACAGCCGAGTCTTCCCTGCAGTAGGTATGAACTGGTCCTCAAACACTTCCATAAACTTAATCCAAGAGAAATTTCTTTGGGAACATCCATGGTTGTTGCATCATCACTCAGCTGCTCCTTCCTGAAGTTGCCAAGATGCCCTCATTCCCTTCTGCACTTCCGATAGATCCAAACTTTAGAAAAACCCGCTTACACGAACGCAACCAAGCTTACACTTATATGATGGACTTCGTACCTTTAAAAAGACCCTTCCCTGAGATTGGTGAAATCCTTATCAAATGCTGCAAAAGCTTACTCGAGGCGGTATTGGGCCTACAGCCTCGGTAGATACACTTCCAACCTTAACACTCAGACTTCTTCCATTTGTGGTAGTCGTGCTACACACACCACTACCCCTCCTATTCTAGAACTCAAGCTACCAGCCTAGGTCATGTAGGTAACCCGGCTAGGTAACCTAACAAAACATGGGGTGTGTGTGTGTGTATATATAGATACAAATACGCTCTCTCAAGAAAGATATCACTCCAAAGCCTAGGTATTCTCTAAACCTAGTGCTCTGATACCAACTGTGACGACCTGCCTTTCATTCCACAGAAAGACACATCTTCATTAAGAAAGAAAGGGATAGAAAGAGAAAAGATAGGAAATAAAAAACTAAACAATACCAGAATCTCACAACGGAACAAATAAAAAATATTAATCACATAGTTATTACATGGTATACAACGTCTATCAGAGTTACACAACTTTACATTACAACACATTAGACAGTTATGAAAACCTATCTATCATACTACTCAAGATACAACACAGAGATTAATACAGTGGAACCACAGTATCTGTATTTGCTGAAGCCTCCTGCTCCATATCTCCTCTAGAATTCGTCAAAACTAACCTAAATCCCTTGGCTACTCGTAAAATTTTGAGTATCCAAGAGTTTAAGAAAACAGAAAACAAAATCTGGGTCAGACATGGGTCTGGTGTAAGTAAACGAGTTAAAGTTGTTTAACTTTGAAAATCATTTGAAAACAAAGGTATCTCGTAAGACCACACCACAAATAAACATGTCGGGATTTTACCTTACGATAACCAAAACATTTGATAGGAAATCCACTGATATTATAATAGTGTCTAGGGTTTTCAAGTAAAATACAGAAATAGCTAGAATACTTACATCTCACATTCCAATATAGCTGGGCACAATCAAAATGTACGGCACTTATTGGAGATTGGATTCCATACAATAGCAGGGCTACTGAGATACTGCCCGTCATAGTACCTAGTCTAGATCAGAGTACTGAGGATCCATCCTGATCCCCTGCGACACAAGGCCGGAACCATTCCTTACTGGATAACCTCGAATAAGACAACCTCGCAGTTGGCGCGACCAACCGCCCACACAACCGAATAAAAGGGACCTACGGACAAGGGAAAATCTTATCCTACTTAGGTTCTACCCATTTAGCCTTGTTGCACCTCCCCTATTTTAGCCATTCCCGGTAGATGAGGCTTGAGGCTATGATTACCTTTGTAGAACACATACCTTGGAATGCTCATCATCCTTCATTGACGATGTTCTGAAAGCATTCATCCATACAAGTTCATTCCGGGATCGAACGAAACCAAAGGCACTATCTCATTACATTCATTTTGGAATCACCCTCAGAGTTAACGACAATAGCCCTTGTACTCTATATCTTCATCTCGAAACTGAAAGTATTGTTTTCGTTAAACTCATTTTGGAATCACCCTGTCACGTTTCAAATTTCAGCGTTCAAAAATCGACACCCGTACTCCATTTGTACTTGAATGCCGCAGATCCAAACGTCGAAATTTGACTCGTGCCTGAGCTTATAACACATTAAGGATAACAATACAGCGGAAGAAAATGAATAATACATTGATATAATATTCAGATACAATGATGATGTAATAGATATCAATACTATCAGAGATACAAGAAATAGCAGCGGAAAGATAATGTCTTCAATGCCAAATTCCAAAAAAAAACTCCATCTTCAATCCAAAACTAGCTCGAACCATCATCACATTTCACAAAGATAAGCAAGGTCAATTGCGAATGCTGAAGCGTAGCAAATGCGATCCACAATCCAAAGGGCTTCGAAGGCTAACAAATCAATTCCTACTATCCGACTATCTGAAAAAAAAACCAACTCTAGACTGCCCGTGTGGAAAATAGTGGGCACTCAGAGTTTAGGAAGGGAACAATAAACTTTGGGTCAGTCATGCGATTGGTATGAGCAAACGAAAATAGATTTTTTTCTAAACAAACAAAGGAATTTAAATTGAAATCCGCAATGCTTTTTGGAAAATGAAACTACCATAAGGTCTCACGGCGCATACACAATGCAATCACACACATGGGGAAGATTTCTCCTTATGATACTCAAACATGCTTACTACGCAAAATCCTTCTTTTATATTATTATTAGTACGTAGTGGAAAACATTTCGAAAGTATAATATTAATCTTAGCTAGCATAGGTATCATTATACTATGCCAACTATAGCTACCACCTGAGGTGGCAGGTAATACAACTGCAATCGTAAAGGGCTCGTGTTGGATGATTGGGTTTCCAACAAATGTTCAGGCTAAGGAACTTCCTACTTCCACATGGGAACGCCTCTGGAGAGACGCCCCGAGAACCTACCCGACTCTCTTCCAACACAAGGCCGGTTACCCCCTTCTCGGGGAGTAAAACCGAAGATATGCCACCCCCAGTCGTTTGCGACCTTTATCCGAGGATCCTCTACACCAACAACATCACACGGTAATAAATATACTACAGTGTCCACATGAGTAAGTATCTGGGCTCTATACCATGATACCACCCTTTTCCAGAAGGAATGGACATACCCTAGGGTAGCTACCCCTGAAACCTTGTCGCATCTTTCCTGTTTCGACCAGTACCGGTTTGTGAGGCTCGATGAGGTCTTGTCCACAAAACTACACTTTTTCACAAAGTCATGCTTTGATCAACAAATGATCAGCAGCACTTCGTATGCCACATTACCAAATTGGGAATGTATCACTAGTAACCATCAACTACATAACCACTGAGCTCGTACGTCACAGAGAAGGGTGTTAAGATAAGAGATTAAATCACCGCCACCAAACAGAAATGTATTTGATAGAAACCGGTTTTACATCTCAAAGTGTAATGTCAGACACACATCCATACAAGTCTGTTCCTAGGTCGAACAAAACCGAAAGCACTTTCGAAGAAGCCCTTTCAAATCCGGGTATTCACAATCTCGATCGGACTTCCCATCACTTAGGGAAGCTCTATACGGCGCGACTCAGTGCAAAGACAATCGATGGGTTATCCTTTCGTTCGCGAAAATATCTGGTCTTCGCCACTGTCTTCAAATGCTATCCATATCATCATATCACTATTCGGAATGGGTTATAAGATACAAGGTCCTCTCCCGGCTAAACCGAATAATGAGAGCAATATTTAAAAACATATGGATAATGGGATTTCAGTTAAGTCACAATTTATTATCCAAAACCTTTCTTTGAATGGTTTAAAACAAATTACCATTTCAAATCTTTTAAACACAAAGGTTCATTTCACAAAATTCACCAATTTTCCACAAAGGTTCATTCATGGCTTTTCAAAACAATTTCATTTCAAATTGGATTCACTTATCCAATCTTTAAATTAAAGATTTAATTCAAAAATTTCAAACCATTTCCAATTCAAATCTTCTATATGAAAGATACAAGGTTTAATAATCTTTCACAAAGGTTAATTCATAGTTTTTCCAAACTATTTACAATTTCATTTCCAACTTGAAATCTTTAGATACAAATTGGAAATCCTTTCTTTTTAGGAAAGCTATTATTAATTGAAAACAAGTGGTTTTCGTTTTCGGAAACACTAATTACATTTACATAAGTTAAAGCCATTTAAGTAAAAACTTGGGTTTAAATTTAAGTTCCCAAAACAATATTTTTAAATGGTTAAAAACACATATAAACACCTTTACAACTTGATTAATCTTTTTAAACCATAATTTCTAAATTATTGAATTCAATTTCAAATATTGAATTCAAATTCAAATCCAATTATTTAAATTTCAAAACTTTATTAAGTTATTTAAAATAACTTTTATTTTTGAAACTCATTTTCAAAGTTTTCAATTCCAATTCCAAAACTATTATGGATTCAAAATTTCAATCTTCAAAACCATTAAAAATCTGTGACTTAACCGATTTCCTCGTGCAATCCATATTTGTGTGTGTAAGGTGTAGTCTAGGGGTTTTACACAATAGTGCAACAACATCAATCATCATGGACTCAATCATATCAATATCGATAAGCGGTATATTCCAATAACGCTTATCTATATACACAGATAAATAAGTTACATCACGAATGAATAAAACATTACAGAGAAATACATCACGTCACAGTTTACAACACAAATCAGAATAATTCATATCATAAAACATCACATATGAGGAAATCAAACCATTCAAACATTCAAAATGATCCAAAACATTCATAAGTAAGATTTATTAGTCAACTGATTAATTTAAATCAGGTTAATTACATATGAATAATTTACTAATCCTGGTTAATTAATATTAATTTATTAAAAATCAATTTTATTAATTGCTCTTTAATCATTTATTAATTAACCTTTACTTAATGCTTTGATTAATTTTCCTTAATTAATTACAATAATTAATTTATTAATCCTTAATTAATAACCATTTCTTAATCACTTTCATTAATTAATAAACCTTTTGAATTAATTATCCTTTAATTATTTAATTAACCTTTAATGATTAATTAACTAATCTTAATTAATAAACCAATTAATATTTAATCATTTAATTATTCTTTAATTAATTCCTCAATTAATTACTTCATTAATCCTTAATAAATTTTATTAATTAATTAACCCTGTAATTACACAAATTGATTAACCTTCAACAAAGTAATTAGCTTTAAATTAATTACAGAGTAATTAGCTTTGATTTACTTTTATTAAGAAATTCCTTAATTAACTCCATCAAGTATTCCCCTTTAAATTACTTCCATTATCTTTTGATTGCTTTTTTTTAAGTAATTGTTCTTTAATTGTTTAAACTTTAGATAATCGATGATATCCCATTTGTCATACCTTATCACTTGTTTATAAAGTTTGTTAATGAATTTGAAACTTGTTTGAAAACTGGGTTTAACAATTTTTCTTTGAAATTCAAATTATTTCAATATCTTAAAAATATCTTGTTTGATGAATATTACCTTAGAAAAACATAGTTTACTTTTTTTTTTGAAAAAAACTTGCTTAAATAAATTTACATAAAAATGTGATCAACACTTTTTACTTTAAAACCTAAATTTCATTTTCTGATTCTCTTTAAAACCTGGTACAATTTATTTTCAAAGTTTTAAAACCTGAAACCTGGAGCCAGTTAACAAACCCGAGCCCAAATATTGAAATCCTGAGCATCCCCACCATTTTCTCGAGTTCGACTAACATCTGCTTCGAGTAAACACGCAATTGCTTCAAGATTCTCCCGAGCTAACCCCACACTTCCTTCTTCTTCCAAAGTCTTCAAAATGTAATATGCACGGTGCACATGCACAGTACGTCGACGCCACTCCGATTGTGACGCCCCACCTCTATACCCATGCTAGCCAAGAACACTACGGTGTAGTGCTGTCAACTAGCACGGAGAATAAGGCTGTTAAGGAGCGACCATCCCTGTGATTGCTTATCACACGGTGTCTATAAATAATCTTCGGAAACAAACATAGAAATAATCATAACACAAATCAGTCACAGATATCCATATCACAAAGGCGGAAGAAGATATGAATATATAACTAACACATGAAAGTGTACATCAGAGTAGTGGTAAAAAAGATCCACAATAATACAAAAGAATAGCAACACGTGCTATACAAAAGAATAAAACTATGAGTCTATATCTCAAGTGTATACAACAAAAAGTGCTAATCTAAATAGTTAGCCAAAAGTCAGAGTAGAAAATCCTGGGAACAAGTCAAGCAGAAGCACCTGTAACATCTCGGTCTGACCCGAGTATTATTTAAGAAAATAATAAACGGATCAGTCTAGCTATAAATATCAGATGACATGGTATAAAATAAAAGATATGGCACAAACATAAAATATCCATACTGACATACTACTATAAGTATGCAAATGATGATCAACAGAAGATCAATCAATAAGAGATAAATCGATATCACAAGAATCTTCTCAAAGATCCAAAGAGGGCATCATACCCTAAACTTGTACTCATAACAAGTCAATGACATAAATTCCAGAAATCAACACAAGAAATCCAGAAATCACAGACAAAGGGAAAGAGGCCTATCACATGACGGTCCGAAGACCATGGGGAGCTACCCCATATGGGTGAGTCGGAATCACCCAGATGAGGTCTAGGCTAACCAAAAAGCAAAAAGGTATGTGTGAATGGAATCACACAAATGGTGTCTAGCCTAACCTCGCAACAAAAAGGTATGTGTGAGTGGAATCACACAAATGGTGTCTAGACTAACCTTACGGACAAAGAGATATGTGTGAGTCGGAATCACACCAATGAGGTCTAGTCTAACCTTCCAAACAAAGAGACATCGAACAATTGCTAGTCTAAATCATAAAATGATCGTCATGATCAACGAGAAGTGTCAACTACACTAAGCTAGTAAATATAAAAGTTTATCTTCGTGTCCCATAACCACTTGCTTAACTTAAATATTTACGAACAAACTATAAATCTTCACTAGAAAATTGTCACAAGAGGTTCAATCGAACAAGTCCAAGAATTAACCGACGAAGTGAACGCAAGCGTTTCATACCACTTGTTTTACTAAGCCGTTTAATTAGATTTCTCATCCGAGTGAGGTAAAGGTTCGTATATACTAGTAGACTGGAAAACGGTTTAAGAAAAGAGCTTTGTTATTGAAAATAGAGTTGAAATCATTTCGTTGAAAGAGTTTTGATATTTACTACTAGTATAGAAAACCTTTATATTTTAAAGTGACAAATCATAGAAGTGATTGTAGAAACAATCAATCATAAAAATTCACATTCGAAGACGTGAATAAAATCCAAAGAAACCGATAAAGAATCCATCGAAATAGATATTCAAAAATCCATAAAATCGACCGAGAAGCCAAAGATAGTTTGTCTCGAAGAATGGTCAACTCAGCATCTCAACAAAGCAAGTTCTGTTGAATGTTTTTCAGATAAGATCCCCTACGGAGGGGGGTCCAGGGGGGTGGCAACCCCCCAAGGTGGGGTGCGGGGGAAACGCCCCTGCTACGGGGTTTGACCTGCCCGGTCAGGTCACGGGGGTCCAGGGGGCAGCGCCCCGTCCAAAACGGTACGACCTAGTGAAGACCTAAGGGAGGATAGGGTTGAGCGATCTAAAGGGGCAACGACCTAAGGTCTTAAACAAGGTCGAGTGACCTAACATTCGAACGACCCAAGGAATTAAAGGGCCGAGCGACCTACGAGTTTATGGGGTCGAGCGACCTAGAGGTGTTCGCGGCCTAGTGGTCGAGCGACTTAAGGGGGTACGCGACCTAAGGGAAACTCGCGACCTAACATGGCCGAGCTAAGGTAAGGTGCGACTCAACCAGGTGAGCGACCTAAGGAAGGCGAACAACTTAAGGAACTCGCGGGTTAGAAGAGGCGAGCGACTTAAGGGACTCGCAACCTAACAAGGTAATAAGGTCGAGCGACCTACGACCTAACGAGGTAAAGGCATAAAAGAATATAAGGTCAAACGACCTAAGTGTATTGGGTCACGCGACCTAACAGGGTTCGCGACCTAACGACCTAAGCTAGGTCGAGCTAAGGGGTTAGCATAAAACAAGTCGAGTTAAATAGGCCGAGCGACCTACGACCTATGGTCCATACGACCTACGACCTAAGGTCCATACGACCTAACTCCGAAGACGTTAGAAATGGCCAGAATGACCTACGACCTAAGGTCCATACGACCTAACTCCGAAGACGTTAATTCAAGGCAGTGCGACCTAGCGCGATAACACGCGAGCGACCTGAGGGTTAGGTCGCGAGCGATCTAACTCCGAACACAGAAAAATGGCCAGAACGACATAAGTGCAGAAAATTCACCAAAACGCTAAAAATTGGAGTTTTTCGCCAATCCAATCCAAAAAAAATGCTAATATGCATGCAAAAATGATAGGGAATCATTCCCAACAGTCCAATATAGTTATAGGCTAGAATTGTGAGATAAAAATCTCACCTTTGCACCAAATTTATGAAGAAAAGCTTGAAAGCAATGGAGAAGTAATCACAAGCTTGAATCCAATATCTTCTTCTTGAATCCAATATCTTCTTCTTGAATTTGGAATTGAATGTTGGATTTGCAAGAGAATTTGAGCTTGGAATATTACTTTCCCCTTCCACTCACCATTAATGCTAAAGCTTGGTTGTTAGGAAATTTATGAAGAGTGAGGAGAAGGAGAGAAGTGGGTTTGAGTTATAATGGCTAATCTAACCCAAAGCCCAAAGCGGGAAAAGTAAGTGAAATTCCACTAACTCCAAACCTATCAATGTTTAAACTTAAAAAAATTGTAAACGGCATTTTGAACTCAATGGAAGTGGTCTCGAGTCCTAATTTGACCATTTGCAAAAAGTAGCTTTTCGGACCAATATCCGATTAACGAAAATTTAAATATAATATCGATAAATATGTGGGTTGTTACACCGATCATCCATGCTACCTGCGACGAGTCGCCCTTGCCCCAGACAACAAACTCCACAACCCAATTCGATCAAAAACATCTGGAAACAAAATCGAACATCACGATCAAAATATGGAACCAACCCTTCTCCATAAAATCCACTCGCCACCATGATTCCGACCACCTGAAAACGAGCCACCAAGCTCAAAACTTCGCCACATCGCGGCGCATCGGCCCATTACCACGCGAACAATTCTGATGCTCAAATGAAGTTGCGACAATCATTTTTTCAGCCATGCCCAAAACATGAGCCGAAACCCTAGTTTGATCTTGTATGATCATTCTGGTTACTTATAAATTTGTGGACTATTTTTCCAATAATCTAAAACACTCGAGTTACCTTCAACGTAGGTATCGAAGCTCATTATCTCCTCGTTCATCAGAAATTGTTCAATTTACATTTTCTATTCAACTTGCAATTTCGCTTGAAATTCGAGCTTAAAAATCATGATTATAATTTTAAAATTCATAGATTTTGATAACAAATTAATTTATATACTTGAAACAACGAATTATTTAAGTCAAGATTTTCGATATAGTTTGAAATTTCACTGTTTTTTCTAAATTTCCAGAAAATTTATAAACAAACATACTTTAACTGTTCTTAGATTTCAGTTTATGTTCAACAAACGTAACTCATTCAAATACTAAAGGTTATCAAAGATTAATTAGAGAAAACCTGAGTTTTCTTGGATCTATTTGAAAGCCTGTAACTTGAAATCAGAGATATATCTCTATACACAGATATATAACCACACATGCACATCATATTTCACAGCAGACTCCAAAGATCATCACAGGCAGATCATATATATCAAACTTAAAGAGTTTATAAAAGGGGTTTGCTCACCTGGAACATTTTGAAATAGAGAACTGCAGATTTATATTTAAGTTTTGTAAATATAGTGATGCTTATATTTTTTTTTCTTTCTTCTGATTTGCTGAGTTTTGATGAACGAAATGAAACAAGAAGATACCCATATATATATATGTAGAAGAGAGGCTTTGTACAAGGGAGGCTTAACTGGTACAAGCCTTTCTTTTGGTCTGATTTTTTCTTTGTTGACTAAACTAGATTTTGTTCACTGAAAATTGAAATGATTTCGAATGACCCTGTGTTGTGCTGAGATGATGGTAGTAACTGCATATGTTTCCCATCCTGTTTGCACACTTATTTTATTGGATTTTTGTTTGTAGATATTTTTAGTTTATTATCTTCTTGCTTGCATTTTTGTTTCTTCTCTTGCCTACACTTGTTAATATCATACTTCATATATCTCACATTTGTCATAATTAGCATTTTTATGTTAAAGACCTCTATGTAAAAAAAATCTAAAATTTATGGTTTAAACCTTGTTTAAAAATTAATTTATAACTTTGTCTTTTAAACCCTCCTTTAATTTTAATTTAATTCTTTCTCAAAAATAAAACTAAATAACACTTGTCCAATTAAAATTTAAAAAAATCATTATATTTGTTAAACAGCTTATTATTTGAATTACTCTTGTTGAATTTCTTCTTACATGTTTAACACTTGTATTTCTCATGAATTAAAAACTTTTAAATAAATTTTATATTAAATTTTTCTTATTTTTTAAATACATTTTCTTAATCATTATTATATACATACTATTTCAAAGAAAATGCTTTTAAAACTAACTACCCATAAATTAATTTACATAAATAATATTTTTAAACCCAAATCATTTTTCTAAGTCATTTATTTAAATTCTAAATTCAAATACAAACTTAATATTCAAATTCAAATTCTAAAGTCAAATTCAAATTTACTCATATATACATATACATATATATTTCAAATTCAAATTAATTCCAAAATTTACATTAACTATTAATTTAAATTTAATTCAAAATTGGGATCGTTATAGATTCCCCCCTTAGAAAAAATTCGTCCTCGAAATTTGCAAGCAGAGAAACAACAAAGATAGATACACAAAGACAGAGAAACGGTATTCCAGGTCAAACTGGATATCTATTCTGTATTTGGCTTACCATATCAGAATATCACAAATATGAGAACAAACTCATTCGATACTACACAGGATACTCGGGTCATCAAATCTACGAAATATGCAAGGCACTAGTTAGTCCGAAGGACAACTAACCGTTCATAGAATATATCGAGATCCAAACAATGGATAAATGGATTTAATCTTTCACAATTCTCAAACATTAGATATGGATTCCGAACTTAAGTCGGAATACCCCAAAGTATATATAACTTGTCCCTCTTCGGACTTTGATATTCATAAGAAATTACAATAGAATTTCAAATTTGGTTTTATCGATACAATTCATCATATTCAACTTTATATTTAATTTACCAATTTATTCCAAATTCATTGGAGTTAAAAATGAAAAGATGATAGAAATTTAATGAAGAGAGTACGAAATAGAGACTCATCCACACGATTCGTAAGGCACCATCACACCGAAGCTTCTTTCTCGAGCTGCCACAAAGCAATCAAAGAATTGAAAAGACGAATCAAAGGAGATTGATAGAGAAAGTTATTTCCATTGTCGCAGGGTATTGATCATTTGTAGTGGTATTTCCTTGGGCCCTATCTCTTTCTCTTCTTGCACTCATACTCACTATTAGTGGATAGTAAGAGAATCTACTGAGGCATTCGAACGGATATCTTAGGGATTACTCATTCTAGGGTATACTTCACCCTATCTCTAATGAGTTACCTAATGTGTTATACTCCTGAGCTAAAGTTTTAACCTTCAGCTCTGATACCAAGATTGTCACATTCCAAATTTCAGCGTTCAAAAATCGACACCCGTACTTCAGTTGTACCTAAATGCCGCAAATCCAAACGTTGAAATTTGACTCGTTCCGGAGCTTATAACACATTAAGGATAACAACACAGTGGAAGAAAATGAATAATACATTTGATATAATATTCAGATACAATGATGATACAATAGAATGATATAATAGATATCAATACTATCAGAGATACAAGAAATAGCAGCGGAAAGATAATGTCTTCAATGCCAAACTCCAAAAAAAACTCCATCTTCAATCCAAAACTAACTCGAACCATCATCACGTTTCACAAAAATAAGCAAGGTTAATTGCGAATGTTGAAGTGTAGCAAATGCGATCCATAATCCAAAGGTCTTCGAAGGCTAACAAATCAATTCCTACTATCCGACTATTTGGAAAAAAACCAACTCTAGACAGCCAGTGTGGAAAATAGAGGGCACCCAGAGTTTAGGAAGGGAACAATAAACTCCGGGTCAGTCATCGGACTAGTATGAGCAAACGAAAACAGTTTTTTTAACAAACAAAGGAATTTAAATTGAAATCCGCAATGCTTTTTGGAAAATGAAACTACCATAAGGCCTCCCGGCACACACAAAATGCAATCTCACACATGGGGGAGATTTCTCCTTATGATAGTCAAACATGCTTACTACGCAAAATCATTCTTTTATATTATTATTAGTGCATAGTGGAAAACATTTCGAAAGTATAATATTAATCTTAGCCAGCATAGGTTCCATTATACTATGCCTACTGTAGCTACCACCTGAGGTGGCAGGTAATACAACTGCAATCGTAAAGGGCTCGTATTGGATGATTGGATTTCCAACAAATGGTCAGGCTAAGGAACTTCCTACTGCCACATGGGAACGCCTCTGGAGTGACGCCACGAGAACCTACCCGACTCTCTGCCAACACAAGGCCGATTACCCCCTTCTCGGGGAGTAAAACCTAAGATATGCCACCCTCGGTCGTTTGCGACCTTTATCCGAGGATCCTCTACACCAACAACATCACACAGTGAGACGACCCGACTTTCTTGCCACAGAAAATCGCATCATCTTTAAGAAAGAAAGGGATAGAAAAGAGAAAAGACAGAGAAGAAGAAAGAAACAACATCAGAATCTAAACAGCGGAACGAATAAATTATATTACTCACATAATACATTACATAGTATCATATATATCAGAGATACACGGCTAAAACAACACATACTAGACAGTTATAAACACCTGTCTAGTTATACAACTCGATACAACTCAAAGACAACAACTCAGAGAACACACAGCGGAATACTATATAATTATACGAAGAAGCCTCCTGCTCCATTGCTCCTCCAGAATTCGTCAAAGCCAACCTAAAATCCTAACCTGAATCCCTTGGCTACGCGTAAAAATTTGAGTACCCAAGAGTTTAAGAAAAACAGAATAAACTTCGGGTCAGACATGGGTCTGGTGTGAGTAAACGGTTAAAGTTGCTTAACTTTAAAAACCTTTTGAAAGAAAAGGTATCACGTAAGACTTCCCACACATAAACATGGAAAAGTTTTTACCTTACGCTAACCAAAACATTTGATAGGAAATCCGATGATATTATAATAGTGTCTAGGGTTTTCAAATAAATAAGAAATAGCCGAAATTGTTACATGATTAAATTCCAGCTACTAGCCACAAAAGTGGGTAATACAATCAAAACCGTTGGCACTTATTGGATTTTGGATTCCATACAATGGCAGGGCAACTAGGGTACCGCCCGTCACAGTACGTGGCCTAGATCACCGTACCGAGGAGTACGCCCGCTCCCCTACAACACAAAGCCGGACCCATTCCTTACTGAACAGTTCCAAATAAGACAACCCCGGCGGATGTAGCTATTCAACCGCCCACACAGCCGAAATAAAAGGGACCTTTAGACAGGGGTAAATCTTACTCTCAAGTGGGGGCTACCCACGAAGCCTTGCTGCACCTCCCCTGTTTTAGCCATTCCCGGTTGATGAGGCTTGAGGCTACGATTACCTTTAGTGAACACATCACTTAGAATGCTCATCGTCCACCTGAAGATGCTCTGAAAGCACTCAATTCATACAAGTTCGTTCCGGGTTCGAATGAAACCGAAGGCAATATCTCGTTGCACTCATTTTGGAATCACCCTCAGAGTTAACGACAACAACCCTTGCACTCTAAACCACCATCTCGAACCTATAAGAACTAGTTCCGTCAAACTCATTACGGAATCACCCACAGAGTTATACTGACGTATGGTCCTTACACCTCGAGTCTTCACAAAGCTCCACTTTGATTCACGACCTAACGTTTAATTTGGATCGATGTGGTTTTCGGATATCCAAATATGGAAACCCGGTCTCGGTCTCATCGAAATCCAAAGCGTGTCTTTTAAGTCCAAGTTGTTTTAAAGGTTTTAAAACAATTCAATACAGTGTCTATATACACACAGATAGATAACTCACAGATCACAATTGATAATCAACATTATCAAATAACAGGTAATCCACATTATCAATATCATAATAGATAATCCATATATCAAACATTCCAATTGACAATCTATTTAATCATCACAATGCAACCAAGCATTCATACCACAATCATACTTATCTCATTACTGAGATCACAAAGCATTCAAGACAATCAATGTCATACATTCATACATAAGCAATGATTTACTCATACCACAATATAATTAATTTAAAATGGATTAAATTAACTATCTCTATCTCTAATTAATTTAAAGTGAATTAAATTAATTACTTCATCTATAATTAATTTAAAATTAATTAAATTAATTACCTTCGTCACAATAAATTTTGCTTACTCATCCATTAATTAAACCAATTAATAAATTATCTTCCTAATTAATCAACCTTGATTAATTAACTCTTAATCAAGTAATTAAATCTTAATTATTCTTATTAACCATATCAAATAATGAACCTTAATTAATTAATCATGCTTAGATTAATTGCTTTTAATAAATCAACTATAAATAGTAATTAATTATTCTTAATTACTTTTAATTGCTTATAAATCCATTGATTTATTACACCAAGCAATGAACCCTTAATTACTTTAACCAGTAATTACCCATTTAAGATTACTTCCCAATCAGAAATTTTACTTATCTCAATTACCTCTGTAATTTATCAATTAATTATCTTAAGTAATTAGCCTTATCAAAACTTTATTAAGTAATCATACTTAATCTTTTATCAAGTGACTATATTTAATTAATTACAAATTAATTAACTTACTTGATCATACTTATCTCATTAATTATAATTGGGTAATTCATCCCTTAATTACTCATTTACCTAATTAATCTTCAAATAACAAATTAACTATCATCAATTATTACTTAATAAACCTTAATCAATCCTTTAATTCAAAGTAATTAACCACTAATTACCTTTATAATTAATTAATTAATTAAACTTAATTAACAATTTAATTATCTCTTAATCATTAATTAATAAACTTAATTATTAATTAACAATCTTAATTACAAATTAATTAATCCATAAATATAATTAGTTAATCCTTAATTAAAATTAATTAACCTTAAACAAAAATAGTTAATTAATCCTTAATTGACTAGCATTATATTTTAATAATCCTTTAATTATTAATTAAGAAAACCCAATTAAAACTTAATAAAACCTTTATTAAGTATTAATTAATTACTATTTTAATTAACTCTTAATTACTTAGTTAATAAGTAATTACAATTTAATTCATTATTTGACATTAATTAAATCATCATCTTAATTAATAGTTAATTAAATAAATAATTATACTTAATTAATCACTTAATTAACTCCCTTTAAATTAAATAAATTAAATAACTTAAAATTCCTTAATTAACTAACTAATTACAAATTATTAATACTTAATTATTATTTAAGATAAAACATTATCTAAAATAAATCTGGAAATCTTTATTTAACTTAATTCATTAATTAAATTAAATTATAAAGAAATCATTAATTACTTTCCTTAATTATTTGTTAACAATTCTAATTTCAAGTTAATAAATTATCTTAATCTTTAATTGTTAATTTTAAGTCATTTTCCACTAATTAATTTAAGTAAAACATTTACTTAAAATTCTCTTTTATATTTCAAAATAAGATTTAAAAATAACATTAACTTAAACATTTAAACAAATCATACAAATTTCATTTATAAAAACAATTCAATTTTCAAAATCTAGAATTTTTGTCTAACTTAAACTATTTAAAGTTTAAAACTTATTTTATATTTTAAACTAAAAATCAGGTTGGACATAAATTTGGGTTCAACCCATATATACTTGAATTCAAGTACAAGTACATTTTTTTTTTAAAAACAATCTGCCCTTTTTTAAAATTTTAAAATTGTTTTAAATTTAAAATCAAAAACTGTTAAAACAAACAGTTTGACACTGCAACTCAAAACCCAGTGACCACGCGAGTATTACCCCGAGCCACAACCAAAAATACTCGAGTTTCCCCCGAGTCTCCTCCCTTACTACCCGAGCTAATACTAAACACCCAAACAACTACAACCACTGACACCGAGCCCATCGTGCACCTGCACCGGTGCCAGAATCTCCTCCGGCCACTGTCGACTTCACCGACACTTCACTCCTCTATCCTACAAGCGTCCACGACCAACCAATCATCATCTCCTATCTCGATTCGAAATCGAGTGCCCAGGTTGATCGGAACCCAAAAACCAACATCAGCAAATCCCAAATTTCCACGCCTCCGATCAACGTTAAGCACCACAACTCCGGCCAAAGATCACTGACCCACCATGCTTCCTTCATCCAAGATTTCACCCAACTCGATGCAGAGAAAAAAGTGCAGTAGCTCCATTTCCAGCAAGAACCCAAAACTAGGTTAAAAATGAATCTCTTGGCAAAATCAAACTATTCAGTGATTTATAAATTCTTCAACTATTTTTGCTATACTCTCTGATGCTTCACCTAGCTCATTAACCATCTCAAGCATTCCAGACTCACAAATCAACAGAAATTTGCATAAACCCAAATTTCAGTAAATACCCAATTACATACTCAATACAGTTTTAAAAATTATGAATCTCTTTTCAAAATTCATAACCTTCAATGACACTTAAGTTTATATAATCATTTAAACCCAATTTAATCCTTGGTTTCAGACATTGATGATAAGTTTGCTACTGCATAGTTAAATTCCCAGGTATATTTCAAAAACCAGAGACTTAGTTCTATATTTTTTTTAGTTTATACTGGAACTAACTTGTTTTAGTTTAAAACTATGACTCAACAATTTTTGCATATTGTTTGAAGATTTAATCTTTGTCTTAGATCCTACAAAAAAAAATACAGAGAGAAAAAAAATAAAATCAACATGCACAGATTCAAGCCTCACAACAAAACATGCAGGTTTGTCTACACAGATATAAACTTGTATATATATATATATATATATATATATATATATATATATATATATATATATATATATATATATATATAATTAACATCATCACAACTTATATGGAATCAGATATTTACTTCTTTAGATTTTATAGTAAAATGTTTACTCACCTTAGAGAAATGCAGAGAGCTAAGCAAATTTTTTTTTGACAGAACTTTAAAAATTGTGAATGTTTTGAAAGCTGAAAACTTGGAATTTGCTGAGATAATGCAAAGCTTCCCAAAAACAGAACTGATGTCGCACTGGAAACCTTGATGACTTGAAACATTAAGGCTGAAATGCTTGATACTTGAACATTTGAAGTTGTAATGCTTTTTGAATATTTGCTGATTCCAGATTACAGTTTGAAAGCTACAGGCTTTGAAAAATTTCTGGTTGAGCTTTGTTTTTAGAGGAGATGATTCAGGTCTTGATTTCAGTTTGGAAAAGAATTTCAAAGTTTTGAAAAATGGTTTGAGGAAGGTTACAGGTCTAATGACATTTCTCTGGTTTGCCTTTGAACTTGAGAAATGAATTACAGGTTGTATTTAGGTTTGAGTGAATTGGTTTCAAACTTGAGAATGCTTCAGGTTTTTGATTCACGCATTTTCTGGTTTGAAGAGTTTTGGATTGCATGAAAATTTCTGGTTTTAGGAAGTTTTTCAGATATTATAAATTAAAAAGAAAATTTAAAAAGAAAATGGACACTTGTCCCTTATTTCATGAATGTGTTAACACTTGTTAACAAAGTGTTTTAAAATTAAACATTTGTCAATATTGAGTTTATTCTAATTCTAAAGAAATTTAAAAGCATTTTAAATTATTTCCAAATTAACAATCATGTTTTCTTAATTTAAAAATACTTTCTAATTAAATATCAAATAAACAAATACACTTATACATTTATAAATGTATGCTAATTTATATAAGTATAATTTTAAAAAAGAACATAAAATAAAAATCAATTATAATTTAAATAAAGTTATATACAATATTTCAAACTTATTTAAAATGTTATTTCCAAGCCTTGCATTTGTTTTTATTAAATAAATACAAATTCAAATTTCCATAAAAAGAAAAATACAAAATCTAAAAAAAACATTATCTATATATTTTAAACTCAAACTATATTAGTAATATGTATGTATTTCTTTGAATTCAAATTTATATTCATTTTTAAAGTCAAATTTAAAAATCAAATCTAAAATAAATATAAACATCTATTTTTAAATAAGCTTATTATTATTACAAATAATATATCCTATTTTAAAATCAATTTAAAATACATAGATTTAAATACACAGATATAAATGCATTTAAACATACTTATAAATTTTGAAAATAATAAGTCAAATTAGAATTGATTTACACAATAAAATAGTTAATCTTATTATGAAACCAACCTATAACCAAAATTAAAACATTATATTATTATTACTTGGTTAATTATCTTTGAAAATAACAATTTATCAATTTCAAATAATTAAATTAAGAGATTATCAGCATTTTAAACTCTTGGAAATTCCGGGATATTACAATCCCCCCCCCCCTTAACAGAATTTCGTCCTCGAAATTTAAAACAAAGATAATCCACAATTTTATTTTATTTCAACAAATTCAAACATACATAACAGCCATACACTATCAATCAAACAAACAATTAAATCCAAACAACCAATTCAATCAAATAAACAACACTAGCTATCCGGACACAGATTCGGATAAACTTCCTAAAATTATCTCGAGTTTCCCCAGTACAGACACAGGGATACTCGCTCTACTAAATCCAAACTAGCTAAACTGCTAAGCTACTGAGTCTCCTACTCAGCTAGATCTATAATCTACAAAAGATACCAGACCACATACAAGACTGATCAACAGCTAAAACCATCACAGAACTACTGGTCTCAAAACCAGTGATGACCAAAACACGTACTCCCTCAGAGATACGTGAAATATTTTGAATTCCAGTCTTCCAAACTGGCAATTCAACTCTTCAAACTAAAGCACTTATCTCTACAAAAACTCAGAAGAATCCAATACCTCGGAGCTCACCAAATCTCATTGCTCCCTTAACCAGAGAAAATCTCAACAACATCGAAGTTTCCACTTCGAATTCCAAATTCTTTCATTACTTAACCTTAAAAACTTCCCGGATGATCCGGGCTGCCTATAGATCCTTCCCGATCAGCTCAACCTTCGATGATGCTTCTATAAACAAACTGGATCAACTCACAAACTGATCCTCACTAGATCAATCCAAAATCAAAACCAAACTTTACTATCACAGTAGAAAACAACTTCTCCTATCTGGAAAAGACAGAACAGAATCACTCTCCAACTTGCCTCAGATTCTGAAAAATAAATTAAGTAGAAAACTCTCTAATCCAAAATACTGCAACTTCCAATTGCTTCTACTCAAGAACAACAGCCACCTTGCTTCCGCTGCGCAACTATGATCAGGAGCAGATGAAAATGCCGACGAATGAACACAGGCACAGACAAAACATATCATCTCAGAAATAAGGTTCAACAGAAGTTCCAATAAATACAAAGCTGTTTTACCAAACAATCCACCTAGAAACAACCTTCTACCCAGCTGAATCACCGGTATCACTCCTATTAAGTCGATTCAGAACTCAATCTCCAATGCGGGCAAAACTCTAACTTTCCTGAAGATATATCTAGAAAATCTTCAACAACTCCATAACTTCTACATTCTCTAGAGATGCCACAAATCCAAACAAAAGACTATCTAAGATAATCTCCAAACCATTGCAAGTCACATTTGCGATCAACCAATCCAATATCCAAGATACTGTTCTCTCTCCAATAATCAGAACAGTTTTTCCTTGACCAACTAATACATCGATGAAACAGATCCTCACTGCTGCTTCTGAATTCCACCTCCAGGAAATGCTAAGCCAAAAAGATTTTCCTGCTAAAACACAGAACACTTCCGAGCTGCACCGCTAACACAGATGCCAAAGACTCCTTACCCAAAGTTCTTTGAGAAACTCGGACCTCCAACTAAACACATACATCCTGCTGAACACAGCTACAACACCGAAGCAGACACACTTCCTTAAACTTGCTCCGAAAGAAAACATCTTAGGAGACAATCCATAGTCACTTCGTCTCATCACGCAACTACTACTTCCTAAAGTATCAAAATACCATTACTCGCTTCTGCCCAACTGACAGATCCCAATTCTCAAAAATCCGCTCACACGGGCAAAATCAAACTTATACTTCAAAAATGAACTCCGAACCTTAACAGGTTTCCTTCAGAGATCAAATAAAATCCTACACCAAACTGCAAGGATTACTCGAGACGGTATTAGGTCTACAGTCTCGACAAATACACTTCCAACCTCAAACATTCAAACTCCAATCAATGGTAGTCGTGTTACACACACCACTACCTCATCTACCTTTATAACTTATATTGGAAAACCCGAACAGGTAACCCAACAAATAGGTAGAAATATATATATATATAGTTATATATAAAAGTTACAAGTATGCTCTCTCAAGAAAGACACCACTACAGAGCCTAGGTATTCACTCAACCTAATGCTCTGATACCAACTGAGACTACCCGACTTTCTTGCCACAGAAAATCGCATCATCTTTAAGAAAGAAAGGGATAGAAAAGAGAAAAGACAGAGAAGAAGAAAGAAACAACATCAGAATCTAAACAGCGGAACGAATAAATTATATTAGTCACATAATACATTACATAGTATTATATATATCAGAGATACATAGCTAAAACAAAACATACTAGACAGTTATAAACACCTGTCTAGTTATACAACTCGATACAACTCAAAGACAACAACTCAGAGAACACACAGCGGAATACTATATAATTATACGAAGAAGCCTCCTGCTCCATTGCTCCTTCAGAATTCGTCAAAGCCAACCTAAAATCCTAACCTGAATCCCTTGGCTACTCGTAAAAATTTGAGTACCCAAGAGTTTAAGAAAAACAGAATAAACTTCGGGTCAGACATGGGTATGGTGTGAGTAAACGGTTAAAGTTGCTTAACTTTAAAAACCTTTTGAAAGAAAAGGTATCACGTAAGACTTCCCACACATAAACATGGAAAAGTTTTTACCTTACGCTAACCAAAACATTTGATAGGAAATCCGATGATATTATAATAATGTCTAGGGTTTTAAAATAAATAAGAAATAGTCGAAATTGTTACATGATTAAATTCCAGCTACTAGCCACAAAAGTGGGTAATACAATCAAAATCGTTGGCACTTATTGGATTTTGGATTCCATACAATGGCAAGGCAACTGGGGTACCGCCCGTCACAGTACGTGGCCAAGATCACCATACCGAGGAGTATGCCCGCCCCTCTACAACACAATGCCGGACCCATTCCTTACTGAACAGTTCCAAATAAGACAACCCCAGCGGATGTAGCTATTCAACCGCCCACACAGCCGAAATAAAAGGGACCTTTAGATAGGGGTAAATCTTACTCTCAAGTGGGGGCTACACACGAAGCCTTGCTGCACCTCCCCTGTTTTAGCCATTCCCGGTTGATGAGGCTTGAGGATACGATTACCTTTAGTGAACACATCACTTAGAATGCTCATCGTCCACCTGACGATGCTCTGAAAGCACTCAATCCATACAAGTTCGTTCCGGGTTCGAATGACACCGAAGGCATTATCTCGTTACACTCATTTTGGAGTCACCCTCAGAGTTAACGACAACAACCCTTGCACTCTAAACCACCATCTTGAACCTATAAGAACTAGTTCCGTCAAACTCATTACGGAATCACCCACAGAGTTATACTGACGTATGGTCCTTACACCTCGAGTCTTCACAAAGCTCCACTTTGATTCACGACCTAACGTTTAATTTGGATCGATGTGGTTTTCGGATATCCAAATATGGAAACCCGATCCCGGTCTCATCGAAATCCAAAGCGTGTCTTTTAAGTCCAAGTTGTTTTAAAGGTTTTAAAACAATTCAATACAGTATCTATATACACACAGATAGATAACTCACAAATCACAATTGATAATCAACATTATCAAATAACAGGTAAGCCACATTATCAATATCATAATAGATAATCCATATATCAAACATTCCAATTGATAATCTATGTAATCATCACAATGCAACCAAGCATTCATACCACAATCATACTTATCTCATTACTAAGATCACAAAGCATTCAAGACAATCAATGTCATACATTCATACATAAGCAATGATTTACTCATACCACAATATAATTAATTTAAAATGGATTAAATTAACTATCTCTATCTCTAATTAATTTAAAGTGAATTAAATTAATTACTTCATCTATAATTAATTTAAAATTAATTAAATTAATTACCTTCGTCACAATAAATCTTGGTTACTCATCCATTAATTAAACCAATTAATAAATTATCTTCCTAATTAATCAACCTTGATTAATTAACTCTTAATCAAGTAATTAAATCTTAATTATTCTTATTAACCATATCAAATAATGAACCTTAATTAATTAATCATGCTTAGATTAATTGCTTTTAATAAATCAACTATAAACAGTAATTAATTATTCTTAATTACTTTTAATTGCTTATAAATCCATTGATTTATTACACCAAGCAATGAACCCTTAATTACTTTAACCAGTAATTACCCATTTAAGATTACTTCCCAATCAGAAATTTTACTTATCTCAATTACCTCTGTAATTTATCAATTACTTATCTTAAGTAATTAGCCTTATCAAAACTTTATTAAGTAATCATACTTAATCTTTTATCAAGTGACTATATTTGATTAATTACAAATTAATTAACTTACTTGATCATACTTATCTCATTAATTATAATTGAGTAATTCATCCCTTAATTACTCATTCACCAAATTAATCTTCAAATAACAAATTAACTATCATCAATTATTACTTAATAAACCTTAATCAATCCTTTAATTCAAAGTAATCAATCACTAATTACCTTTATAGTTAATTAATTAAACTTAATTAACAATTTAATTATCTCTTAATCATTAATTAATAAACTTAATTATTAATTAACAATCTTAATTACAAATTAATTAATCCATAAATATAATTAGTTAATCCTTAATTAAAAATTAATTAACCTTAAACAAAAATAGTTAATTAATCCTTAATTAACTAGCATTATATTTTAATAATCCTTTAATTATTAATTCAGAAAACTCTATTAAAACTTAATAAAACCTTTATTAAGTATTAATTAATTACTATTTCAATTAACTCTTAATTACTTAGTTAATAAGTAATTACAATTTAATTAATCATTTGACATTAATTAAATCATCATCTTAATTAATAGTTAATTAAATAAATAATTATACTTAATTAATCACTTAATTAACTCCCTTTAAATTAAATAAATAAATTAACTTAAAATTCCTTAATTGACTAACTAATTACAAATTATTAATATTTAATTATTATTTAAGATAAAACATTATCTTAAATAAATCTTGAAATCTTTATTTAACTTAATTCATTAACTAAATTAAATTATAAAGAAATCATTAACTACTTTCCTTAATTATTTATTAATAATTCTAATTTCAAGTTAATAAATTATCTTAATCTTTAAATGTTAATTTTAAATCATTTTTCACTAATTAATTTAAGTAAAACATTTACTTAATATTCTCTTTTATATTTCAAAATAAGATTTGAAAATAACATTAACTTAAACATTTAAACAAATCATACAAATTTCATTTATAAAAATAATTCAATTTTCAAAAACAAGAATTTTAGTTTAACTTAAACTATTTAAAGTTTAAAACTTATTTTATATTTTAAACTAAAAATCAGGTTGAACATAAATTTGGGTTCAACCCATATATACTTGAATTCAAGTACAAGTACATTTTTTTTAAAACAATCTGCCCTTTTTTAAAATTTTAAAACTGTTTTAAATTTAAAATCAAAAGCTGTTAAAACAAACAGTTTGACACTGCAGCTCAAAACCCTGTGACCACGCGAGTATTACCCCGAGCCACAACCAAAAATACTCGAGTTTCCCCCAAGTCTCCTCCCTTACTACCCGAGCTAATACTAAACACCCAAACAACTACAACCACTGGCACCAAGCCCATCGTGCACCTGCACCGGTGCCAGAATCTCCTCCGGCCACTGTCGACTTCACCGATACTTCACTCCTCCATCCTACAAGCGTCCACGACCAACCAATCAACATCTCCTATCTCGATTCGAAATCGAGTGCCCAGGTCGATCTGAACCCAAAAACCAACATCAGCAAACCCCAAATTTCCACGCCTTCGATCAACGTTAAGCACCACAACTCCGGCCAAAGATCACTGACCTACCATGCTTCCTTCATCCAAGATTTCACCCAACTCGATGCAGAGAAGAAAGTGCAGTAGCTCCATTTCCAGCAAGAACCCAAAACTAGGTTAAAAATGAATCTCTTGGCAAAATCAAACTATTCAGTGATTTATAAATTCTTCAACAATTTTTGCTATACTCTCTGATGCTTCACCTAGCTCCATCAACCATCTCAAGCATTCCAGATTCATAGATCGATAGAAATTTGCGTAAACCCAAATTTCAGTAAATACCCAATTACATACTCAATACAATTTTAAAAATTGTGAATCTCTTTTCAAAATTCATAACCTTCAATGACACTTAAGTTTATATAATCATTTAAACCCAATTTAATCCTTGGTTTTAGACATTGATGATAAGTTTGATACTGCATAGTTAAATTCCCAGGTATATTTCAAAAACCAGAGACTTAGTTCTTTATTTTATTTTTAGTTTATACTGGAACTAACTTGTTTTAGTTTAAAACTATGACTCAACAATTTTTGCATATTGTTTGAAGATTTAATCTTTGTCTCAGATCCTACAAAAAAAAATACAGAGAGAAAAAAAATAAAATCAACATGCACAGATTCAAGCCTCACAACAAAACTTGCAGATTTGTCTACACAGATATAAACTTTTATATATATATAATTAACATCATCACAACTTATACGAAATCAGGTATTTACTGCTTTAGATTTTATAGTAAAATGTTTACTCACCTTAGAGAAATGCAGAGATCTAAGCATTTTTTTTTTGACAGAACTTTAAAAATTGTGACTGTTTTGAAAGCTGAAAACTTGGAATTTGCTGAGATAATGCAAAGCTTCCCAAAAACTGAACTGATGTTGCACTGGAAACCTTGAAGACTTGAAACATTAAGACTGAAATGCTTGATACTTGAACATTTGAAGATGTAATGCTTTTTGAATATTTGCTGATTCCAAATTGCAGTTTGAAAAAGCTACAGGCTTTGAAAAATTTCTGGTTGAGCTTTGTTTTTAGAGGAGATGATCAGGTCTTGATTTCAGTTTGGAAAAGAATTTCAGAGTTTTGAAAAATGGTTTGAGGAAGGTTACAGGCCTGGTGGCATTTCTCTGGTTTGCCTTTGAACTTGAGAAATGAATTACAGGTTGTATTTTGGTTTGAGTGAATTGATTTCAAACTTGAGAATGCTTCAGGCTTTTGATTCATGCATTTTCTGGTTTGAAGAGTTTTGGATTGCATGAAAATTTCTGGTTTTAGGAAGTTTTTCAGATTTTATAAATTAAAAAGGAAATTTAAAAAGAAAATGGACACTTGTCCCTTATTTCATGAATGTGTTAACACTTGTTAACAAAGTGTTTTAAAATTAAACATTTGTCAATATTGAGTTTATTCTAATTCTAAAGAAATTTAAAAGCATTTTAAATTAATTTCCAAATTAACAATCATGTTCTCTTAATTTAAAAATACTTTCTAATTAAATATCAAATAAACAAATACACTTATACATTTATAAATGTATGCTAATTTATATAAGTACAATCTTTAAAGAGAACATAAAATAAAAATCAATTATAATTTAAATAAAGTTATATACAATATTTCAAACTTATTTAAAATGTTATTTCCAAGCCTTGCATTTGTTTTTATTAAATAAATACAAATCCAAATTTCCATAAAAGCAAAAATACAAAATCTAAAAAAAACATTATCTATATATTTTAAACTCAAACTATATTAGCAATATGTATGTATTTCTTTGAATTCAAATTTATATTCATTTTAAAAGTCAAATTTAAAAATCAAATCTAAAATAAATATAAACATCTATTTTTAAATAAGATTATTATTATTTACAAATAATATATCCTATTTTAAAATCAATTTAAAATACACAGATATAAATGCATTTAAACATACTTATAAATTTTGAAAATAATAAGTCAAATTAGAATTGATTTACAAAATAAAATAGTTAATCTTATTATGAAACCAACCTATAACCAAAATTAAAACATTATATTATTATTACTTGGTTAATTATCTTTGAAAATAACAATTTATCAATTTCAATTAATTAAATTAAGAGATTATCAGCATTTTAAACTCCTGGAAATTCCGGGATATTACAGACAGTAATAAAATATACTACAGTGTCCACATGAGTAAGTATCTGGGCTCCATACCATGATACCACCCTTTTCCAGAAGGAATGGACATACTCTGGGGGGCTACCCCTGAAACCTTGTCGCATCTTTCCTGTTTCGACCATTATCGGTTTGTAAGGCTCGATGAGGTCTCGTCCACAAAGCTACACTTTTTCACAAAGTCATGCTTTGATCAACAAATGGTCAGCAGCACTTCGTATGACACATTACCAAATTGGGAATGTATCACTAGTAAACATCAACTACATAACCTCTGAGCTCGTACGTCTCAGAGAAGGGTGTTAAGCTAAGAGAATAAATCTCCGCCACTAAACATAAATGTATTTGATAGAAACTTGTTTTACATCTCAAAGTGTAATGTCAGACACACATCCATACAAGTCTGTTTCGGGTTCGAACAGAACCGAAGGCACTTCCGAAGAAGCCCTTGCAAATCTGGGTATTAACAATCCCGATCGGACTTCCCATCACTTAGGGAATCTCTATACCGGCGTGACGCAGTGCAGAGACAATCGACGGGTTATCCTTTGGTTCTTGAAAATACCCAGTCTTCACCACCGGTCTTCAAATACTATCCATATCGTCGTATCACTATTCGGAATGGGTTATATGACACAAGGTCCTCTCCCGGCTAAACCGAATATTGAGCGCAATATTTAAAAACATATGGATAATGGGATTTCAGTTAAGTCACAACTTATTATCCAAACCCTTTCTTTGAATGGTTTAAAACAAATTACCATTTCAAATCTTTTAAACACAAAGGTTCATTTCACAAAGTTCACCAATTTTCCATAAAGGTTCATTCATGGCTTTTCAAAATAATTTCATTTCAAATTGGATTAACTTATCCAATCTTTAAATTAAAGATTTAATTCATAACTTTCAAACCATTTCCAATTCAAATCTTCTATATGAAAGATACAAGGTTTAATCATCTTTCACAAAGGTTAATTCATAGTTTTCCCAAACTATTTACAATTTCATTTCCAACTTGAAATCTTTTGATACAAATTGGAAATCCTTTCTTTTGAGGAAAGCTATTATTATTTGAAAACAAGTGGTTTTCGTTTAGGGAAACACTAATTACATTTACAAAAGTTAAAGCCATTTAAGTAAAAACTTAGGTTTAAATTTAAGTTCCCAAAACAATACTTTTTAAATGGTTAAAAACCCATATAAACACCTTTACAACTTGTATAATCTTTTAAAACCATAATTTCCAAATTATTGAATTCAATTTCGAATATTGAATTCAAATTCAAATCCAATTAATTAAATTTCAAAACTTTATTAAGCTATTCAAAATAACTTTTATTTTTAAAACTCATTTTCAAAGGTTTTCAATTCCAATTCCAAAACTATTATGGATTCAAAAATTCAATCTTTAAAACCATTAAAAATCTGTGACTTAACCGATTTCCTCGTGCAATCTATATTTGTGTGTGTAAGGTGTAGCCTAGGGGTTTTACACAATAGTTTAACAACATCAATCATCATGGATTCAATCATATTAATATCGATAAGCGGTATATTCCAATAACGTTTATCTATATACACAGATAAATAAGTTGCATCACGAATGAATAAATTACATCACAAAGAAATACATCACGTCACAGTTTACAACACAAATCAGAATAATTCATATCACAAAACATCACATATGAGGAATATCAAACCATTCAAACATTCAAAAGGATCCAAAACATTTATAAGTAAGATTTATTAATCAACTGATTAATTTAAATCAGGTTAATTACTTACGAATAATTTACTAATCCTGGTTAATTAATGTTAATTTATTACAAACCAATTTGATTAATTACTCTTTAATCATTTATTAATTAACCTTTACTTAATGCTTTGATTAATTATCTTTAATTAATTATAATAATTAATTTATTAATCCTTAATTAATAACCATTTCTTAATCACTTTCATTAATAATAAACCTTTTGAATTAATTATCCTTTAATTAACCTTTAATGATTAATTAACTAATCTTAATTAATAAATCAATTAATCTTTAATCATTTAATTATTCTTTAATTAATTCCTCAATTAATTACTTCATTAATCCTTAATAAATTTTATTAATTAATTAACGCTGTAATTATACAAAATGATTAACCTTCAATAAAGTAATTAGCTTTGATTTACTTTTATTTAGAAATTCCTTAATTAACTCCATCGAGTTTCCCCTTTAAATTACTTCCATTGTCTTTTGATTACTTTTTTTAAGTAATTGTTCTTTAATTATTTAAAACTTTAGATAATCGATGATATCCCATTTGTCATACCTTATCACTTGTTTATAAAGCTTGTTGAATTTGAAACTTGTTTGAAAACTGGGTTTAACAATTTTTCTTTGAAATTCAAATTAATTCAATATCTTAAAAATATCTTGTTTGATGAATATTACCTTGGAAAAACATAGTTTACATTTTTTTGAAAAAAACTTGTTTAAATAAATTTACATGAAAATGTGATCAACACTTTTTACTTTAAAACCTAAATTTCATTTTCTGATTCTCTTTAAAACCTAGTACAATTTATTTACAACGTTTTAAAACCTGAAACCTGGAGCTAGTTAACAAACCCGTGCCCAAATATTGAAATCCCGAGCATCCCCACCATCTTCTCGAGTTCGACTAACATTTGCTTCGTGTAAACACGCAATTGCTTCGAGATTCTCCCAAGCTAACCCCACACTTCCTTCTTCTTCCACAAGCTTCAGAATGTAATGTGCACGGTGCACATGCACAGTACGTCGGCGCCACTCCGATCATCCATGCTGCCTGTGATGAGTCGCCCTTGCCTTAGACAACAAACTCCACAACCCAATTCGATCAAAAACATCTGAAAATAAAATCGAACATCACGATCAAAATTTGGAACCAACCCTTCTCCACAAAATCAACTCGCCATCATGATTCCGACCACCTGAACACAATCCACCAAACTCAAAACTTCGCCACATCGCGACGCATCGGCCCATCACCGCGCGAACAATTTTGATGCTCAGATGAAGTTGCGGCAATTATTTTTCCAGCCATGCCCAAAACATGAGCCGAAACCCTAGTTTGATCTCGTATGATCATTCTGGTTAATTAAAAATTTGTGGACTATTTTACCAATAATCTAAAACACTCGAGTTACCTTCAACGTAAGTATCGAAGCTCATTATCTCCTCGTTCATCAGAAATTACTCAATTTACGTTTTCTGTTCAACTTGCAATTTCGCTTGAAATTCGAGCTTAAAAATCATGATTATAATTTTAAAAGTTTACAGATTTTGATAACAAATTAATTTATATACTTAAACAATGAATTATTTAAGTCGAAATTTTCGATATAGTTAGAAGTTTCACTGTTTTTTCTAAATTTCCAGAAAATTTATAAACAAACATACTTTAACTGTTCTTAGATTTTAGTTTATGTTCAACAAATGTAACTCGTTCAAATACTAAAGGTTATCAGAGATTAATTAGAGAAAACCTGAGTTTTCTTGGATCTATTTGAAAGCCTGTAACTTGAAATCAAAGATATATCTCTATACACAGATATGTAACCACACATGCACATCATAATTCACAGCAAACTCCAAAGATCATCACAGGCAGATCATATCTATCAAACTTAAAGAGTTTATAAAAGGGGTTTGTAACAACCCGCATATTTTACGATTGAATATTTAAACATTTTATTTTAATATTTTATCGTTAGTCGGGTTTTAGTCCGAAAAGTTACTTTTTGAATACGGTCAAATTAGGACTCGGAACCACTTCCATTGAGTTCAAAACACCGTTTGCGATCTTTTTGAGTATAAACTTTGATTTGTTTGGAGTTAGTGGATTGCCGCTTTTTCACTTTGGTCTTTGGGTTTAGTTTAGCCCATTAGCCTAAACTATTTACTCTAGCTAAACCCCCTTCCCTTCATAACTTTACTTTCATTTCCTAACACTCAAGCTTTATCAAAAATGGAGGAAGGAATGGGAAATTAAAACTCCAAGCCCTAGTTCATTTGCAAATTCAACATCCAACTCCAAATTCAAAGAGAAGCCATTGATTCAAACTTCTTTTGTAGAGATTCAAGTGTGGTTGATTCCTCCTTTGCTTTTAGGCTTCTCCTTCATTGATTTTGTGTAAAGGTGAGATTTTTATCTCACATCTTTGTCTATAACTATCTTTGATTGTTGGGTATGAATTCCTAACACTTATTCATGTGCATTTGCTTGTGGTTTGGATTGAATTCGTGAAAATCCCAATTTTCGGTGTTTTGGGTTCAAATCTTTAAAAATCCAATCTTTGATGTTTGAACATATTTTTGGTGATGAATCAAGGAGCCAATAGGACCGGGTAGCCGATAGGCGTAATCCCCTAGCGTTCGTGCTCGATCGGTTGCAAATTGAGTGAGTTTTGCACTCTAAAACCCTTAGGTCGTTCGGCCTGCACAATTTGAAGTGCTCGGCCTGCAGTTAGGTCGCACCTTGCTTAGGTCGCGTCAATTTAGGTCGCTCGGCCATAGGTCATAACCCATAGGTCCCTAGGTCACTCGGCCTTCTTTACCCCTTAGTTTGTTTCGTCGCTAGGTCGCTCGTCCTATCCTTACCATCATAGGTCGCTGGTCCTAGGTCGGCCTGCCTTTGATTGCTCGACCATGATATGCCGCTTCCCTCATTTAGGTCGCTCGGCTAGGTCGTCTTGCTTAGGTCGCGACAACTTAGGTCGCTCGGCCTGTTAAGACGTGCCATGCTTTAAGTCACCTCGTAGTTAGGTCGTCCATAGGTCGCTCGGCTTGCTTGCATAGTTAGGTCGCTCGGCCCATTAAATCGCACGTTCATCTTAGGTCGCGTACCCCTTAGGTCGCACCATTTCCTAGGTCGCTCGCCCCTACACTTATGCCGCAACCACTTAAGTCATTTGCATCATTAGGTCGCACCATTACCTAGGTCGCTCGCCCCTGCACTTATGCCGTTACCTCTTAGGTCGCTCATCTGCTAGGTCGCGCTGTGTCGAGTATCAAGGGTATTTCCACTTTGATGAATTTGGAATCGAATTCTTTAGATTTTATTCACGTCTTCGAAGGTGAATTGTTGTGATTTATTGTTTCTACGATCATTTTTGTGATTTGTCATTTCACCTCACTCGTACGAGAAATCTAATTAAACGGCTTAGTAAAACAAGTGATATGAAATGCTAGCATTTACTTCGCCGGTTAATTCTTGGACTTGTTCGATTGAATCTCTTGTGACAATTTTCAAGTGGAGATCTACAATTTGTTCGTAAATATTTAAGTTAAGCTAGTGGTTATGGGACATGAAGCTAAGCTTATATATTTTCTAGCTTACTGTAATTGACACTTCTTGATGATCGTTGATGATCATTCTTGTGATTTAGACTAGCAATTATGCGATGTCTCTTTGTCTACGAGGGAGACTAAATCCCGTTTCTGTGGAGCTTCGGCTCAATTTGGTGGGGTAGCGACCCATGGTCTTTGGGCCGTTTTGTGGAGCTTCGGCTCAAAATTAATGGTTAGCAACCATGGAATAGCGTTCCATTTTGTGATACACGTGTTGGTGAGTTTTCATGCTCCCGTTTTGTGATAGGCCTCCCCCTTTTTGTGATTTCTGGATTTCTATTGATGATTTCTAGAATTTTGTGTTTCACCAATTTTCGTGATTTACATTGATAAGTTTTATCAATATTTGTGCATTGGTGAATTTGTGTGTCATTAACTTTTTGTGATTGGCATTGATATTATTGTCAATATTTATGGTTTGGTGAATATAAATAAAGAGTATGACATTCCTTTTGATCTTTGAGAAGATTCTCGTGATATTGATTAATCTCTTATTGATTTTCAATTACATACTTATTACAGTATGGCTTTATGGTTACCATATATCTATGTCATATCTCTTATTCTATATCATTTTATCTGATATTTATAGCTAGACTGATCTGTTTATTATTTTCTTATTAAATAATACTCGGGTCAGACCGAGATGTTACAGGTGCTTCTGCTTGACTTCACATCTGGGATTATCACCTTGACTTTTGGCTAACTACTTAGATTAGTAGTTTTTGTTGTATACATTTGAGATATAGACTCATTGATGTATCCATATTCTTTTGTCTAGTATTTGTAGCTATTCTTTTGTGACATTGTGGATCTGGTTCGACCACCACTCTGACGTACACTTTCATGTGTTATATATTCATATCTATTTCCGTCTTTGTGATATGGATGTCTGTGACTGATTTGTATTATGTTTATTTCTATGTTTGTTTCCGAAGAGTGTATATAGCCACCGGGTAGTAGCTTTGAGTTTGTATCGATCTGTCGGATTTCCTCCCTAAACCAAATGCATGTGGTACTATCTGACATATCGGTGCTCGCTCAAAGCAATTATGCGGATGGTCGCTCCTCAACAGCCTTATCCTCCGCGCTAGTTGACGGCATTACCCCGTAGTGTCCTTGGCTAGCGTGGGTATAGAGGTGGGGCGTCACATCTTGGTATCAGAGCCAATCTTCGGAACAATGTAGAATAATCTAGCAAGGATCATCGTCCTAAGTCCATCTTAGGAGTCGTGCTTTAGGATTTAATTCGAGTCTTCGTATCGATTCATCCTATTTTCTTTATGATTCCTTATTTATCTATCAAGATTGTTTGATATTCATTCGGTGAATAACCTTATCCTTCTTCTTTCTTTCTTTCAAAAAAGGAAGAGAAATGGTTAGACCTGGCCGTCCCAGCGCCGGTCAATCTCGTGCTACTCCCCAAGATGGAGTATTTATGTTTGCCCAGCAGCTTCTTGATCTAGTAAGGAATGCTCAAGCAGCCGGATCTAATCCGGAGTCTACTCACCCTAGGTCTATATTTGCACGTTTGTGCAGCGATTATACCAATTTGGATGGGAAGCCATTCAAAGGTTCTGAAACTATTATTGAAGTCCAGGCTTGGTTGAGATCGTGCCATCGAATCTTTTTTCGCATGAATCTTATTGATCTTCACCGTGTTCAGGTGGCCTCTAGTATGCTCCAAGAAAGAGCATTAGATTGGCATGAGCTTCTGATTTCTGAAATAAATGAAGCGGATCTTACTTAGAAGAAATACCGGGAACGCTTCGAATTAAAATTTGTGCCAGAAGCTGAAAAAGTAACATTGGCTCGTCGTTTCATTGACCTTGTTCAAGGTGAATCCTCCGTGGCAGATTATGTCGCATCCTTCGAGTCACTTTCTAAATATGGGGTCGAATATATAAACACCCCATTGAAGAAGAACCAAAGATTTGTATATGGCTTGAATAAAAATCTCAAGAAGCCATTACTTCTAAAATTAGAAGTTTCTTTTGATCAACTCATTGATATCGCTCTTCGTCTTGAAGAGGCAGATAGGGAGAGTGATGTTGAAGTTATGGGTGCCAAATCAAACTTCAACAATAAGAAAAGGCCTAATAAGTTCAAAGGTCCTTATCCCAACAATAAGAAAGGGAAGCAAGCCTCTCTGGTAACTAAGACTTCTACCCCAAGTGGTGGGCAATGCTACAACTGTGGTTCTAAGGACCATTATGCGAACAAGTGTTCAAAGCCACGTACTTATCGCTATTGCAAAAGCCCAGATCATTATTTATCTTCTTGTCCCAAACTTCAAAATAGGAAGGAGGGAAAGCTTAATGTTGCTCAAGCCCCTGGCAACACATCTCGTGGTAAAGGTATTTCTCATTCTTTCCTTGATGGCATTATTTTATTTCGTGATCATCCCATTCGAGTTCTTTTTGATACGGGTGTGTCCCATTCTTTTATTTCAAAAGAACTTGTTGATACTTTTTCTTTGGATGTTTTGTGTTTAATGACTTCTTTGATAATTGAGAATCTGGTTGGTCGATCCGCAACAATCAGTTTATTGTGTAAAGATGTCGAGATTATTTTGTGTGATTTTTCTTTCCGAGCAGATTTGCATGTTATGCGCTACTTAGGCTTTGGAATAATTTTGGGAATGGATTGGCTTAACCGCTGTGAAGCCCAAATCCTATGTCCTGAGCGGACTATTCATCTTCGACATCCTCAATCTGTTAAGTAGATTTCTATTGACCTTAAAGATTCGGATTCCAGCTTAGTTGCATCTTTATATTTTTTAAATCCTCATGATGACGATAATGATGATGAGGAGGATATTATTTCTCTTGTTCATGTTGTTCGTGAATTTTCCGACATATTTGATCCCATTTTAGGATTACCACCTAAGCGAGCAATTGAGTTCAGAATTAATCTCATCCCTGGAGCTCAACCTATTACTCGTCCTCCTTATCGTATGTCCAATAAAGAAAATGGGGAGATGAGTAAATAATTATCTGAATTGGAGACGAAGCAATTTATTCGCTCTAGTTCCTCGCCTTGGGGAGCTTCGGCTATTTTTGTGAAGAAATCCGATGGTGCACTTGGGCTTTGCGTTGACTATCGCAAGCTTAATGATCTTACTATCAAGAATAAATATCCTTTACCTCGGATTGATGATCTATTCAATCAACTTAGTGTTGCTAGAGTCTTTTCACAATTAGACTTAGCTACCGGTTTTCATCAGCTTCGTATTTCAGAGGATAGTATTCCTTTGACATCGTTCCGTACTCGTTATGGATCTTATGAATGGCTTGTTATGCCATTTGGTTTAACGAATGCTCCGGCTTATTTCGTCGACCTTATGAATAGAGTTTTCAAAGACTTCCTTGATCGGTTTGTTCTCATCTTTATTGATGATATTCTTGTGTATTCTAAAATCGAGAAGGAGCATGAAAAACATCTTCGGATTATGTTGGAAACTCTTAGGAGCAATCAATTGAAAGCAAAATTTTCTAAATGCCACTTTTGGAAATCTCGTGTGAAGTTTCTCGGTCATATTATTTTCGAATCCGAAATTTTTGTGGATCCTTCAAAGATTGAAGCGATTCAAAATTGAAAGAGACCGGAAAGTGTGACGGAGATCCGTAGTTTTCTTGGATTGGCAGGATATTACCGCCGTTTCATAAAGGACTTTTCAAAAATTTCTGTGCCTCTTACTAGCTTGACAAAGAAGGGAGTTAAATAAATTTGGTCGGACAAATGTGAAGCTTCTTTTCAGAAATTAAAAGAACTCCTTTCCGATGCTCCTATTCTTGTGATTCCCGGGGGAAACCAAGATTTTATTATTTATACCGATGCTAGTCGCGTTGGTTTGGGTGCCATTCTTTTGCAAAGAGAACGTGTTATTGCTTATGCTTCTAGGCAATTGAAGCCAGACGAGACTAGATATGCCACTCATGATTTAGAACTCACGGCTATTGTTTTCGCCCTTCGTATTTGGCGTCATTATCTTTTGGGAGAAAAATTTATTCTTCATACCGATCATAAATCCTTGAAGTATCTATTTTCTCAAAAGGAACTTAATTTGCGTCAACAACGTTGGCTCAAATTTCTTGCAGCTTATGATCTTGATATTATTTATACTCCCGAAAAGGGAAATCGTGTTGCGGATGCACTTAGTCGTAAGCAACAAGTGGTTGTTTCTATGATGATATTCGAATGGAATGATCTCCGAATTCTGTCCACTTGTGAGATTCGAGATCAAGTTTCCGATTTATGTTCATCTCTTGTTTTATGTAGCCTTGAGGTTCATCCTTCTCTTTTAGACCGCATTCTTGAAGCTCAAAAGCTAGATCCCGAATTGGCTCTTCTTGGCCAAAATCTTAGGGATAAAATTGATGTTGAAGGTTTGAAAGACTTTGATATTGATTCTCGTGGCGGTATTTGAAAATTTGGTAGACTTATCGTGCCAAATATTAGTAATCTTCGTAAAGACATTTTAGAAGATTCTCGTCGTTCTAAATTTACCATTCATCCCGGTAATAGTAAAATGTACGCAGATATGAAGTGACTTTATTATTAGGAGGGAATGAAATCTGATATTTGCTAACTTTGTTAAGTGTTGCATGACTTGCCAAATTGTCAAGGCCGAACATCAAAGGCCCGGTGGGTTATTGCAACCTTTAGAAATTCCAATTTTGAAGTGGGACCAAATCTCTATGGATTTTATAGACGGCTTTCCCCGTTCTCGTTCAGGTCATGATAGCTTATGGGTGATAGTCGATAGACTTACTAAATCCGCCCATTTTATTCCCGTTCGGTCTAATCGAACCGTTCCTCTCTTGGCCAAACTCTTTATTAAAGAAATTGTAAAATTGCATGGAGTTCCTTCTTCTATTGTTAGTGATCGTGATCTATTGTTTACTAGTGGATTTTGGAAGAGTCTTCAAAAAGCTTTGGGAACGAAGCTTAATTTTAGTACCGTTTATCATTCCTAGTCCGATGGACAAACTGAGCGTGTGAATCAAACTCTTGAAGATCTTCTTCGTGCATGTGTTCTTGATTTTGGTGGAAGTTGGGAAGATCATATTTCTCTTGTTGATTTTTCCTATAATAATAGCATCCAATCTAGTATTGGTATGGAGCCTTTCGAGGCACTCTATGGAAGGCCATGCCGATCTCCTTCTTGTTGGCTTGAGGCCGGTGAGAAGCTGGTTTTAGTTCCAGATTTTATTCGTGACTCCACAGAGAAGATTGACCTTATTCGTCATAGGATGAAAGAAGCACAGAGCAGGCAAAGATCCTATGCCGATAACCGGAGAAGGAAATTAGAATTTTCTGTGGGAGATTTTGTGTTTATCCGTGTTTCACCTATGAAGGGTGTTGTACGTTTCAGTCGATCGGGAAAGTTAGCGCCTCGATATATTGGGCCATTTCCTATCACCAAACGTATTGGTTTCGTGGCTTATCGCCTTTTATTACCGGCTCAATTTTTTGCTAATCATGACGTGTTTCATGTTTCTCAATTATGGAAGTGCCTTCGAGATTCCGATTCAATTCTTGAGCCCGGTGTTGTGGAAGAAATTGAAGTTTCACCTAATTTAACTTATGAGCAACATCCTATTCGTATTATTGCTTCGGAGGTCAAACGCCTTCGAAATAAAGATGTTCCGCTTGTTAAAGTCCAATGGTACTCAAATCCTAAGGATTCCTCGTGGGAATCTAGAGATTTCATCGAGCGAACACATCCGGACTTACTTTCTCGTGCTCCATGAGGTGAATTTCATATTTCAAATTTCTTTTGTATTGATATGCTTTCATGGTTGTTACTTTATATTTTCTTCTTAAATATTGCGAGGACGCAATTTCTTTAAGGAGGGGAGTCTGTAACAACCCGCATATTTTACGATTAAATATTTAAACATTTTATTTTAATATTTTATCGTTAGCCGGGTTTTAGTCCAAAAAGTTACTTTTTGCATACGGTCAAATTAAGACTCGGAACCACTTCCATTGAGTTCAAAACACCGTTTGCGATCTTTTTTAGTATAAACTTTGATATGTTTGGAGTTAGTGGAAATTTGCCGCTTTTTCACTTTGGGCTTTGGGTTTAGTTTAGCCCATTAGCCTAAACTATTTACTCTAGCTCAACTCCCTTCCCTTCATAACTTTACTTTCATTTCCTAACACTCAAGATTTATCAAAAATGGAGGAAGGAATGGGAAATTAAAACTCCAAGCCCTAGTTCATTTGCAAATTCAACATCCAACTCCAAATTCAAAAAGAAGCCATTGATTCAAGCTTCTTGTGTAGAGATTCAAGTGTGGTTGATTCCTCCTTTGCTTTTAGGCTTCTCCTTTATTCATTTTGTGTAAAGGTGAGATTTTTATCTCACATCTTTGTCTACAACTATCTTTGATTGTTGGATATGAATTCCTAACACTTATTCATGTGCATTTGCTTGTGGTTTGGATTGAATGGGTGAAAATCCCAATTTTTGGTATTTTGGGTTCAAATCTTTAAAAATCCAATCTTTGCGAACACGTTTTTGGTGATGAATCGAGGAGCCAATAGGACCGGGTAGCCGATAGGCGTAATGCCCTAGCGTTCGTGCTCGATCGATTGCGAATTGAGTGAGTTTTGCACTTTAAAACCCTTAGGTCGTTCGGCCTGCAAAATTTAAAGTGCTCGGCCTGCAGTTAGGTCGCACCTTGCTTAGGTCGCATCAATTTAGGTCACTCGGCCATAGGTCGTAACCCATAGGTCGCTAGGTCGCTCAGCCTTCTTTACCCCTTAGGTTGTTTCGTCGCTGGGTCGCTCGGCCTATCCTTACCACCATAGGTTGCTGGTCCTAGGTCGGCCTGCCTCTAATCGCTCGGCCATGATATGCCGCTTCCCTCATTTAGGTCGCTCGGCTAGGTCGTCTTGCTTAGGTCGTGCCAACTTAGGTCGCTCGGTCCGTTAAGACGCGCCATGCTTTAAGTCGCCTCGCAGTTAGGTCGCGATCCATAGGTCGCTCGGCTTGCTTGCATAGTTAGGTCTCTCGGGCCATTAAATCGCATGTTCATCTTAGGTCGCGTACCCCTTAGGTCGCACCATTTCCTAGGTCGCTCGCCCCTGCACTTATGTAGCAACCACTTAAGTCATTTGCATCATTAGTTCACACCATTTCCTAGGTCGCTCGCCCCTGCACTTATGTCGTTACCTCTTAGGTCGCTCATCTACTAGGTCGCGCCATGTCGAGTACCAAGGGTATTTCCACTTTGACGAATTTGGAATCAAATTCTTTAGATTTTATTCACGTCTTCAAATGTGAATTTTTGTGATTTATTGTTTCTATGATCATTTTTGTGATTTGTCACTTCATCTCACTCGTACGAGAAATCTAATTAAACGGCTTAGCACCTCTATACCCACGCTAGCCAAGAACACTACGGTGTAGTGCTGTCAACCAGCACGGAGAATAAGGCTGTTGAGGAGCGACCATCCATGTTATTGCTTATCACACGGTGGCTATAAATAATCTTCGGAAACAAACATAGAAATAAGCATAACACAAATCAGTCACATACATCCATATCACAAAGGCGGAAGAAGATATGAATATATAACTAACACATGAAAGTGTACATCAGAGTAGTGGTCAAAAAGATCCACAATAATACAAAAGAATAGCAACACGTTCTATACAAAAGAATACAACTATGAGTCTATATCTCAAGTGTATACAACAAAAACTGCTAATCTAAATAGTTAGCCAAAAGTCAGAGTAGCAAATCCCTGGAAGAAGTCAAGCAGAAGCACCTGTAACATCTCGGTCTGACCCGAGTATTATTTAAGAAAATAATAAACGGATCAGTCTAGCTATAAATATCAGATGACATGATATAAAATAAAAGATATAGCATAAACATAAAATATCCATACTGACATACTACTATAAGTATGCAAATGATGATCAACAGAAGATCAATCAATAAGAGATAAATCAATATCACAAGAATCTTCTCAAGGATCCAAAGAGGGCATCATAACCTAAACTTGTACTCATAACAAGTCAATGACATAAATTCCAGAAATCAACACAAGAAATCCAGAAATCACAGAAAAAGGGAAAGAGGCCTATCACATGACGGTCCGAAGACCATAGGGAGCTACCCTATATAGGTGAGTTAGAATCACCCAGATGAGGTCTAGGCTAACCAAAAAGCAAAAAGGTATATGTGAGTGGAATCACACAAATGGTGTCTAGCCTAACCTCGCAACAAAAAGGTATGCGTGAATGGAATCACACAAATGGTGTCTAGACTAACCTTGCGGACAAAGAGATATGTGTGAGTCGGAATCACACCAATGAGGTCTAGTCTAACCTTGCAAACAAAGAGACATCGCACAATTGCTAGTCTAAATCATAAAATGATCGTCATGATCAACGAGAAGTGTCAATTACACTAAGCTAGTAAATATAAAAGTTTATCTTCGTGTCCCATAACCACTTGCTTAACTTAAATATTTACGAACAAACTGTAAGTCTTCACTAGAAAATTGTCACAAGAGGTTCAATCGAACAAGTCCAAGAATTAACCAACGAAGTGAACGCAAGCGTTTCATACCACTTGTTTTACTAAGCCGTTTAATTAGATTTCTCATCCGAGTGAGGTAAAGGTTCGTATATACTAGTAGATTGGAAAACGGTTTAAGAAAAGAGCTTTGTTATTGAAAATAGAGTTGAAATCATTTTGTTGAAAGAGTTTTGATATTTACTACTAGTATTGAAACCCTCATATTTCTAAAGTTGTTATCCCGCCTTTTTAACAAGGCCGTGATACCATAAAATCGACCGAGAAGCCAAAGATAGTTTGTCTCGAAGAATGGTCAGCTCAGCATCTCAACAAAGCAAGTTCTGTTGAATGTTTTTCAGATAAGATCCCCTACGAAGGGTGGGTCCGGGGGGTAGCAACCCCCCAAGGTGGGGGTGCAGGGGCAACGCCCCCGCTACGGGGTTCGATCTACCCGGTCAGGTCACGGGGGTCCAGGGGGCAGCGCCCCTGGCGGGGTGCGAGGCAGCGCCCCGTCCAAAACGGTACGACTTAGTGAAGACCTAAGGGAGGATAGGATCGAGCGACCTACGAGTATAAGGGGTCGGGCGCCCTAGGGGTGTTCGCGACCTAACCACCTAAACAAGGTCGAGCGAGTTAAGGTGATGCGCGACCTAACGTGTCACGCGACTTAACGAAGGCAAGGTCGATCGAGTTAGGGTGATGCGCGACCTAAAGAAGGTGAGCGACTTAAGGGGTCATCTGACCTAACTGGAATGGCCAAGCGACCTAACAACCCAGGCAAGGTCGAGCGACCTAATGGAGCAAGCGACCTAAAGAAAGTGAGGTTGAGCGACTTAAAGTGGTAAGAATGCGGCCTAGGTGGACGCGACCTAATGGTCATGCGACCTAGTGGGATGAGCGACTTAAGCGAGCGACCTAAGGGTTTAACACGCGAGCGACCTAAGGATTTTAACACGCGAGCGACCTAAGGGTTTAACACGTGAGCGACCTAAGGATTTTAACACGCGAGCGACCTATCGGTTTTAACACGCGAGCAACCTATCATCCCAAGGCCTAACGACCTAACTCCGAATGAGCCAAATATGCAGGCAGATCAACCTATAGGCGAACGACCTAGAGGCAACGACCTAACGGTATAAAGGCCTAAACCACGTGAACGACTCAAGGTCATACGACCTAAAGGGGAACGACCTAAGGTCACGTGACCTACGACCTAGGGGAAACGACCTAATTCCGAGGCGTCATTCCGAGGCAATGCGACCTAACTGTAGTTTTTCGCCAAAAAACACTAAAAATTGGAGTTTTTCTCCAATCCAATCCAAACCAAATGCAAATGTACATGCTAAAGTGATGGGGAATCATTCCCAACAGTCCAATATAGTTATAGACTAGAATTGTGAGATAAAAATCTCACCTTTGCACCAAATTTATGAAGAAAAGCTTGAAAGCAATGGAGAAGTAATCACAAGCTTGAATCCAATATTTTCTTCTTGAATTTGGAATTGAATGTTGGATTTGCAAGAGAATTTGAGAGTGGAATATTAATTTCCCATTCCACTCACCATTAATGCTAAAGCTTGGTTGTTAGGAAATTTATGAAGAGTGAGGAGAAGGAGAGAAGTGGGTTTGAGTTATAATGGCTAATCTAACCCAAAGTCCAAAGCGGGAAAAGTAAGTGAAATTCCACTAACTCCAAACCTATCAATGTTTATACTTAAAAAAATTGTAAACGGCATTTCGAACTCAATGGAAGTGGTCTCGAGTCCTAATTTGACCATTTGCAAAAAGTAGCTTTTCGGACCAATATCTGATTAACGACAAAATATTTAAATAAAATATTTAAATATAAAATCGATAAATATGCGGGTTGTTACATGAAACGCTTGCATTTACTTCACCGGTTAATTCTTGGACTTGTTCAATTGAATCTCTTGTGACAATTTTCAAGTAGAGATCTACAATTTGTTCGTAAATATTTAAGTTAAGCTAGTGGTTATGGGACATGAAGCTAAGCTTATATATTTTCTAGCTTACTGTAATTGACACTTCTTGATGATCGTTGATGATCATTCTTGTGATTTAGACTAGCAATTGTGTGATGTCTCTTTGTCTACGAGGGAGATTAAACCCCGTTTCTGTGGAGCTTCGGCTCAATTTGGTGGGGTAGCGACCCATGGTCTTCGGGCCGTTTTGTGGAGCTTCGGCTCAAAATTAATGGTTAGCAACCATGGAATAGCGTTCCATTTTGTGATACACGTGTTGGTGAGTTTTCATGCTCCCGTTTTGTGATAGACCTCCCCCTTTTTGTGATTTCTGGATTTTCATTGGTGATTTTCAGAATTTTGTGTTTCACCAATTTTCGTGATTTACATTGATAAATTTTATCAATATTTGTGCATTGGTGAATTTGTGTGTCATTAACTTTTTGTGATTGGCATTGATATTATTGTCAATATTTATGGTTTGGTAAATATAAATAAAGAGTATGACATTTCTTTTGATCTTTGAGAAGATTCTCGTGATATTGATTAATCTCTTATTGATTTTCAATTACATACTTATTACAGTATGGCTTTATGGTTACCATATATCTATGTTATATCTCTTATTCTATATCATTTTATCTGATATTTATAGCTAGACTGATCTGTTTATTATTTTCTTATTAAATAATACTCAGGTCAGACCGAGATGTTACAGGTGCTTCTGCTTGACTTCAATCTGGGATTATCACCCTGACTTTTGGCTAACTACTTAGACTAGTAGTTTTTGTTGTATACATTTGAGATATAGACTCATTGATGTATCCATATTCTTTTGTCTAGTATTTGCAGCTATTCTTTTGTGGCATTGTGGATCTAGTTCGACCACCACTCTGACGTACACTTTCATGTGTTATATATTCATATCTATTTCCGCCTTTGTGATATGGATGTCTGTGACTGATTTGTGTTATGTTTATTTCTGTGTTTGTTTCCGAAGAGTGTATATAGCCACCGGGTAGTAGCTTTGAGTTTGTATCGATATGTCGGATTTCCTCCTTAAACCAAATGCATGTGGTACTATCCGACATATCGGTGCTTGCTCAAAGCAATTACGCGGATGGTCGCTCCTCAACAGCCTTATCCTCCGCGCTAGTTGACGGCATTACCTCGTGGTGTCCTTGGTTAGCGTGGGTATAGAGGTGGGGCGTCACAGGTTTGCTCACCTGGAACATTTAGAAACAGTGAACTGCTTCCTGTTTTGAAAACTGTGGATTTGTATTTAAGTTTTGTAAATATAGTGATGCTTATATTATTTTTTCTTTCTTTTGATTTGCGAAGTTTTGTTGAATGAAATGAAACAAGAAGATACCCATATATACATGTAGAAGAGAGGCTTTGTACAGGGGAGGCTTAACTGGTACAAGCCTTTCTTTTGAACAGATTTTTTCTTTGTTGACTAAACTAGATTTTGTTTACTGAAAATTGAAATGATTTCGAATGACCATGTGCTGTGCTTAGATGATGGTAGTAACTGCATATGTTTCCCATCTTGTTTACACACTTAATTTATTGGATTTTTGTTTGTAGATATTTTTAGTTTATTATCTTCTTGCTTGCATTTTTGTTTCTTCTCTTGCCTACACGTGTTAATATCATACTTCATATATCTCACATTTGTCATAATTAGCATTTTTATGTTAAAGATCTCTATGTAAAAAATATCTAAAATTTATGGTTTAAACAATGTTTACAAATTAATTTATAACTTTGTCTTTTAAACCCTCCTTTCATTTTAATTTATTTCTTTCTCAAAAATGAAACTAAATGACACTTGTCCAATTCAAATTGAAAAAAGTCATTACATTTGTTAAACAGCTTATTATTTGAAGTACACTTGTTGAATTTCTTGTTACATGTTTAACACTTGTATTTCTCATGATTTAAAAACTTTAAGATAAATTTTAAATTACATTTTTCTTATTTTATATATACATCTTCTTAATCATTATTATATACATATTATTTAAAAGAAAATGTTTTTAAAACTAACTACCCATAAATTAATTTACATAAATAATATTTTTAAATCCATATCATTTTTCTAAGTCATTTATTTAAATTTTAAATTCAAATACAAATTCAATATTAAAATTCAAATTCTAAAGTCAAATTCAAATTTACTCATATATACATATACATATATATTTCAAATTTGAATTAATTCCAAAATTTACATTAATCTTAATTCGAAATTGGGATAGTTATACACCCTCAGAGTTTTAATGACAAATAGCCCTTACACTTCGAGTCTTCATCTTGATCTTCACTTGAGATTCCACGACCTATCATTTAATTTGGATCGACGTGATTTTCGAATATCCAATTTGGAAATACGATCCTGGTCTCATTGTAACGACCCAGAATTTTTGTCAATTAAAATTTGAATATTTAATTGAATTCGAATATTAATAACTGAAATTTATAAGTCGAATAAATTATTTTCGATTGGATTTAATTGGATAATTAAATCGATCATTTAATAGTTGAAATTACAGAAATAATTGAAAATTTGGTTTAATATGATTAAAATTGATTTGTAAAATTTTATTATATCATATTAAAGTTAGAATGATGTTATAGAACTTTTAAAATTGAATTTTAAGTTTATTTTTGAAAATTGAATATTATAATATTTAATCGACTAGTGAAATTAGCCATTTTTCGAACAGTCTCAGAATTGCACGAAACTAGTTCCATTGGATCCGTAATAGTTTGTTATTATCGGATTTCAATTTTCGTAGCTATCGGAATTTTCGTTTGACCGTGGCAGCTCGAAACGCATCGAAATTGTTTCAATATTAATTTCGTGAGTTAACATAGTCATTTTTCAAACAGTCTCAGATTTCGACGAAACCAGTTTCATCGGATCCGTAATGTCATATTATTGTATGGTTTCAAATTTCGTGTCAATGGATTTACCGTTTGTCCGGGGCAAGCCAAAACGCCTAGAAATTTGATTTACCGATTTAATTTAAAATCGATCGTTTATTGCCGTATCTTGCACAGATGATCGAATTAGCTTCCAAAACATATTCCATTGTGTCCGGAACGCGGGGTAAACCATAGAAACGCCAGTCACCGCGCGAGATTTGGAGTTCGGAAAATTTCTATAAAAGCACTATATTCTTCACAAATTGCTCAAACCCTAACCCTATTAGCTAGCCGCCGGCCCTAACCACCAATGGCCGAAATTGCTCCATTCTTCTTCCTCGATTTTCTCTTAATCCACATATCGATTCGCAAAACATTCAACAGCAAACTTGTAGAGCTTCGCGAGCTCTACGATTTCAACGGCTGTGATCGAAATCCATGCAGCCAATTGACGGCAATTCTTGATCAAAGTGGTCGCATTCGTGGGTCAAAATCTTGAGCGGGGGAGGCCAAGCTCTGAGTGGTTGTGGCCGAGCGTAGAGCATAAGGAGGCGGTTCGTATGAAGGTGGTTGATCGAGTTTTCGATCATCAGAGGCGGGGCGATTTGAAGCCCTAGATAACGTTGTTGGGTTCATTGTGTGCGTGCGGTTACTGGTAGGAACGGGGGAGAGGAGAAGAGAGGATACACGGCCTGGATTTCAACAAGGGAATGGACGGCCAGGATGAGCTGAGGGTATAAAAAATTTAAAATAAAATTGCAATTTAGTTATATTTAAATTCGTGTAAACTTTAAAATGCTCTAACTTTTGCATACGAGGTCGAAAACGCACGAAATGAATTGTGTTAACTTCGTTTTATCGAGCAATACGCAATGAAGCTGGTTTGGAGTCGTTTGGAGCTAGTGAGAATTTCGGGTAAAATTAAACGCACGTTTAATTTTATTCGAAATAAAACGCTTAAACGGAATTGAATTCATGGTGAGAACTTCTTACTCAATCGAATAGTTTTCGATTTAAATTTTAAATAGTTATATTTAAAATTGCTTGATTATATGTTTTGAATGATGATTGTTATCTATTGATTGTTAAGATAGACATTATACGCCGTTAGTAAGCGGATGTTATTTATTAAAAACATATACGGCGATAATTCCATCTTGATTAGAATTGGTATTATATATGTACTTGGAGTTAATTTCCCGTATTATATAGCGGATGAGACCCTATTGCGCCGCCTATTGAGCGGATAATATTTTTATAAATCCCATATACCGCGATAATTTCGTACTAGAACGGAATTGGTATTGTGCTAATGTTTGTGGATGCAGGGAAACAGGTTGGAGGGATCCAACTGGATTCCTCACCAGTATTTATTTGATTATAGATATTTTGATGTTGTTGATTATCATATGATGATATATGATGTTTGTTGTCGTGATTGACTATTGGGTGATGTTGCATCATCGGATCCATTTTTTTTAAGTTTAAAAATAACGATTTTGATTTTAAAATGATTTTTCAAAGTATACGTTTTATTAAAATTTTGAATTGATTCATTTTGAATAATTAAAACGTTATAAATTTTTTTATGTTATAAAAATTAAGATTTTTGTGAAATATAACCAAAAGGTGATTTTTAAAATAAATAGTTTTATAAAATAGTTTAAATTTGGATTTTTGAATTTTTATAAAGGATGTATATAAAAAAAAATCATTGATATTTATAATAAAAAAATATAAAATATTAGAACTATATAACGAATTTATTAAGTGTTAAAAATGAAGTATAAAATGAATTTCATTAAAATTTATAGATTTATAAATTGTGAAGATTATGAAATGAATAGATGTTGTAAAATAAAAGATTTATAAGTAATTAACTTATAAACTGGATTTTAACATAAAATGGGATATTAATAGAAATTGTTAATAAAGGAGATTTTATAAGTTGAAGTTGTTATAAAATATAAAGGAATCTTATAGGAAACAGAAGTCTTAAAAAGAACGATTTTGTAAATAAATGAATTATAAGTATTTAACTTATAATATGGACTTTTGATATAAAATTGAGTTGTATAAATTGAATTGGATTAATAAAGGAGATTTATAAGTCGAAGTTTATAAATAAAAATAGAATTTATAAACATTGTTTATAAATTCAAAATCAATGGAATTTGATAAGTTGAATATAGAAATTTATTAAAAGAAGTATATTCATGACTTTGAATAGTGAATTATCCTTGAAATAAAATGTGTAGAAAATATTAAATTTGGTTAGTGAAGTATATTCACGATTTTGGACAGTGAATATATTATTAAACAAAATGGATATATTTTGGGAAAATGAATATTATCAAATGAAGTTAATTGTTTTAAAGATGTTTTAAAATGGATTAACTATCGAAACCATAGATTTCAACATTTATTGTTGAAATAGATGTTTTCGAGAAATAAGGAAATGGTGGACTATAACACTGTTGTTATAGTAAATGGTTTCCGAAAGGAAATGTTTTATATAGTATTGGGATTTATATATCTATCTAAATTTCGAATCCCTATACTAGTGATTTTGGGTCGTCGTAACGATGTTTTACGTAACAATCGTTTTGGCCCAAATAAATGTGTTTAAGAGAATGTTTTCCTTAAACAATGAAATATATACTTAATTTTGATTTAAGTATATTGAATATTTTCCAAGTGTTGAAAATAAATGGATTTGTAAATTACTTATTATTCAATAAGTATGGGAATGTTTTCCAATATGAACTGAATATTTCAAGACTTTATCTTTTAAAGATAAATTGAAAATGAATATTAGAAATCGGTTTGGGAAATCGTATATTCATAGATATTTTGGGAATTGTAAATTCACCATGGAATTTAAAAAAGAAAGGAAAATTTGTTTAAAAATAAACGTTGATTTATTTTTGAAGTGTGAGAATAAATTTACGGATTTGGAACGTAAATATAAAGTAAATCATTAAGGATTTATTTAATTGGTTTAAATGAACCATGTTGAAATGAAAGTATTTCCACGTAAGGAAAATGTTTGAAATTTGTTTTCAAAAGTGGTAATGGGGAAAAGTGATTTGAAAATTGTTTTCAAATGGTTGAAGTCTGGAAATTATATATCTAGTAAAGATATTTTTTTTGGAAAATAAATAATTTGGGAAATTATTTGGAATTTGGTGATGTTGAACACGCCTATTGATAGTTAAATAACCGACTATCAATATTTACCTTTAAATAGGTATTTGTTGTGATTGCTTGAATTTGAATGCCACGCTTATTTTTTCTAAAATAAGCGCTCACTATTCGGGTTAGCCGGGAAAGTACCTTGGGGTCGTATAACCCATTATGAATATGTGATACGTCGTTATGAATTGCATTTGATGACCAGCGTTGAAGACCGGATATTTGTGAAAACGGAAGGATTACCGTCGAATGTTGCTGCATTGGCTGATCTCTGATATAGAAATTTATTACCCTTTGTGATGGGAAGTCCGGTCGTGATTAGTGAATATCCGGATTGCAAGGACTTCTTTGTAAGTGCCTTCGATTCCGTTCGATCCCGGAACGGACTTGTATGGATGTGTGTCTGACGTTACAATTTGAGATGTAAAGCTGGTTTCTATCAAATATATTTCCGTTGGTGGCCGAGAATTTATTCTCTTAGCTTAACACCCTTAGAGGTTATGTAGTTGATGGTTACTAGTGATACATTCCCAAATTGGTAATGTGGCATACGAAGTGCTGTTGAGCATTGTGAATTTAAGCACAACTTTTATATAAAGCGTGGCTTTGTGGACGAGACTTCGTCGGACCTCACTCCCCGGAAATGGTCAAAACAGGAAGGATGCGGCAAGGTTATTAGGGGGTAGCACCCCTTTAGTATATGTCATTCCTTCTGGATAGAGGTGGTATCATGGTATGGAGCCCAGATACTTAACTTATGTTGTTGCTGCAAATTTATTGCTTTGTGGTTGTTGGAAATCGAGGATCCTCGGATATAGATCGGTTACGATCGGGGGATGACACATTCGTGTCAGTAGTTATCCAGTTAGGGGTAACCCGGCCTTGTGTTGGCAAAGATCTAGTTAGGTTCTCGGGTCGTCTTTCCAGAGGCGTACCCATGTGGCAATGGGAAGTTCCTTGGCCTGACCATTTGTTGGAAATCCAAAGAAACAATACGATCTTGTACGGTTTTAGTTGTATAACCTGCCATGGAATGTGGCGGTAACCTGCTATTGAACATGGTAGCTATAGTAGGCGTAAGTGCGGAATGCCTATGCTGGCTAAGAATTATATCTTTATTTTTGAAATGATTTTTCCTACACTATGCACTATTAATAATATCAAATGTTTCTTTTTAATGCGTATCAAGCATCTTTGACTATCATAAGGAGAAATCTCCTCTGATTCTGCGTTTACATTGTGTGTGTGTGCGGGAGGCCTTATGGTAGTCTCATTTTCTAAAAAGCATTGCGAATCTATTTTAAAATTATCCTGTTTTTTTGTTTTAAAGATAAACTGTTTTGAGTTCTCACACCAGTCCCATGACTGACTCGGAGTTTATTGTTTTCCTTCCTAAACTCTGGGTGCCCACCAATTTCCACACGGGCAGTCAAGAGTCAGGTTTATCAGGATATTCTGGAATTCAGGAGTTGCTGGAGGCAAGTTGGATGGCATGGCGTATTACTAGTATATAGTATTTCTTTTCCACTGTTTGTTGTTGTTTGTTGTTGTACACTCTGATGATGTAATGTAATGTAATATGATGTAATGTAATAACTGATATAGTTCTGTGTCTAAAGATTATTCATTTACCTATTATATGTTGCTCCGCTGCGATTGTGAGATTCTGATATTGTTCTGTTGTTTATGTTCTGTTCTATCTTTTTCTTTCTTCTTCTATCTTCTACCTCTTCTTTAACCTCAACGGTACGGTTTTCCGGCATTCGATTGCTCGGCAGTTGATACAGTGGACGTATTGATGTCAGTTTTCGAGCGTCGAAAAGTCGCATCGTCACATTTGGTATCAGAGCATATGGTTAAGCGACAACCATGGCTCTGTTGGGAATTACTCATTAGAGATAGAGTCGGTAGTACTCTAGAATGAGTGTGAGTGTAATAATAGTTATGAGCGCGTATTTGTTAGTGAATATAAATTGTTTTGTATTGTGTTGACTTATCGGTTGATTGTTTATGAATTCTGGTCGGTGCGGGAAGTACAACTGTGATCGATAGGGGTTTCTAAACTCTTAAACAAAGATAAACTGACACAGTATTGTTTTAAATTGGGTAGATAAAATAATTTTACCTTGATTATATTATATATATAAAGGAATAATTTTTTAGGAATTATTAAAGTATATAATTGATTGTTTGGTTGTTAAATAATCTAAATAAAACAACAATTGTAAAAGAATGAATTGTATAAGAAAATGAATTATAAGTATGAAGTTATAATTAAAATGATTTACAATTGGGAAATAATCTTATATATAAGAAGTGAAATTATATAAGTAAAAGATTTATAAATGTGATTTATAATCTAAAGTAAGATTCCAGAGAAGTGTTTTGAAAGGATTTGATATTTTGGAAAATTGTTTTGGAGAAATTAAAGCTCTAAACTCTTTTTGGTCGCTAGAAATAATTCCGATGATGATTGCAACATCATTGGTGTTCATTTTTGGGTTTCCAAAAGAGGGATTGCTGCCAGATTATTTTAAATGAAAGTTGTTTGGAAAATATGAGTTTGGGTTTAGAAATTCAAAGGATAATTGAATTGGTTTCAAAAATGGTTTTGAAAGATTGAAAAGACTCTGGAATCCTATTTAAAATATTTATGGGAATGATAAATGAGTTAATAATTTATACAATTTGAATTTTTGATAGAATAAATTTAACTTAAAGGATGGAGTTAAATTAAAGTAAGTATAAGTGAACCAATAAAATCCAAGTGGTCATTGTTGAATATAAGTTGTATAACTTATAAAATGAGAAAATGTAAGTGAAACAGATTGTTAGAAATAGTTAAACAATTTTGTTAAGCAAAGTGAAATGTGATTTTGATTAAGTGATGAGATTTGACTTTGGTAAAAGTTAAATAAAAATTTATTTCAGAATTGGAATCTGAATTGAAATTATAAGTGGAAATTTAAGTTAAATTAAACAAATGATGTTTACAATGGAATATAACTTAAGTGATGTGGAATGATGTTGATTTTGGTGTCGAAGTAAAATAATCAAGTGAATTGATGAAATGAAGTCATTAAGAATATGAACTTGAGTTATATAAATGAAATTCAACCTTATATTGTTAAAGGAATTAGCAATTGAATGAACTAATGAATTGAATGTAAATAAATTGAATGTAAAATAAATTGATATGGAATAATGAATGTGAGCATTAATTCATTAAAAGCTAATGTTATTGGAAGTTGAATAATTGAATGAGAATCAATTTAATATCAACCAATTGAATTAAAAGTGTTGGACCAAATTGAATGTAAATTGAATAATTTGGTTATGTTAAATAAACATTGGTTGTTATTTGATTGTTAATTGATTGTATATAAATTCGTTAAGTATTAATGAAAGTGAATTAGAAAAATTGGAAGCTAAAGAAATTGAATCCAACTTGAAAGAAAATGAACTTGAATAGAATTGAAATTTGATTTGGAAACGAACCAACTTGAATGTAAATTATTGAATGCAAACTAATTGAAATTGGATACGAATAAATGTTAGTAAAGTCCAATGTTAATGAATCAATTGGAAAACCAATTCATTGAATATTAATGAGAAATGAAAGAATATTGATTTGGTTATGAATTGATTTGGATAGACATTGATTTGTCGGATGTTAATTGGATGATAGTTGTTGCATTTGTTGTCATGTTGCAATTGCTATGTTCGCACATGTAGTTGTTATGTTGCTATATGTTGTATATTGATATTATTTTCATATATGCATGTTTCTCATGATTTGTTGAGTGTTTAGTAGGTGTGGATTGCGCTTGCTTCGCATTTGGAGCTCGCTTTCGCGCTATATTAGCCGTATATGCTCGCTAATAATAAATAAGGTACATATCTCGGATTAAATATCGTACTTTTACACTTTTTCCCTGCGGGATGCCTCATCACTTGATGAGATGTATATTTGTGATATATATAATGTCTTTTTTTTTCGGATCGAGCCGCGCAAAGGAGACTCTGGCGAATTTTTCCAAAATTTAAGGCGTTAGAATATTTTTGAGAAAATTGAAAAAATTCTGAAAACTAAGTTTGGATTTGGAAACTTAGTAAAGATTTTGTAAGAAGTTTAAATATGGATTTTGGAAAAGTTAAACACTCAAATGGATTTGAAAAATCTAATTTGAACGGTTTGTTTTGGAAAGTTAATGGATTCTGTAACTTTTTCTTACTTGGTAATTTCGAGGACGAAATTCTTTTAAGGGGGAAAGTATGTAACGACCCAGAATTTTTGTTAATTAAAATTTGAATATTTAATTGAATTTGAATATTAATAAGTGAAATTTATAAGTCGAATAATTTATTTCGAATATTGGATTTAATTGGATAATTAAATCGATTATTTAATAGTTGAAATTACAGAAATAATTGAAAATTTGGTTTAATATGATTAAAATTGATTTGTAAAATTTTATTATATCATATTGAAGTTAGAATGATGTTATAGAACTTTTAAAATTGAATTTTAAGTTTATTTGTGAAAATTGAATATTATAATATTTAATCGACTAGTGAAATTAGTCATTTTTCGAATAGTCTCAGAATTGGACGAAACTTGTTCCATTGGATCCGTAATAGTTTGTTATTGTCGGATTTCAATTTTCATAGCAATCGGAGTTTTCATTTGACCGTGGCAGCTCGAAACGCATCGAAATTATTTTAATATTAATTTGGCAAGTTAACATAGTCATTTTTCAAACAGTCTCGGATTTCGACGAAACTAGTTTCATCGGATCCGTAATATCATATTATTGTATGGTTTAAAATTTCGTGTCAATCGGATTTACCATTTGTCCGGGCAAGCCAAAACGCCTAGAAATTTGATTTACCGATTTAATTTAAAACCGATCGTTTATTGCCGTATCTCGTAGAGATGATCGAATTAGCTTCCGAAACATATTCCATTGTGTCCGGAACGCGGGGTAAACCCTAAAAACGCCAGTCACCGCGCGAGATTTGGAGTTCGGAAAATTTCGGATGAATAGTAATTTGGAAATTTTCTATAAAAGCACCATATTCTTCACAAATTGCTCAAACCCTAACCCTATTAGCTAGCCGCCGGCCCTAACCATCAATGTACGAAATTGCTCCATTCTTCTTCCTTGATTTTCTCTTAATCCACATATCGATTCGCAAAACATTCAACAGCAAACTTGTAGAGCATCGCGAGCTCTACGATTTCAACGGCTGTGATCGAAACCCATGCAGCCAATCGACGACAATTCTCGATCAAAGTGGCCGCATTCGTGGGTCAAAATCTTGAGCAGGGGGAGGCCGAGCTCTGAGTGGTTGTGGCCAAGAGTAGAGCATAGGGAGGCGGTTCGTATGAAGGTGGTTGATCGAGTTTTCGATCATCAGAGGCGGGGCGATTTGAAGCCCTAGATAACGTTGTTGGGTTCATTGTGTGCGTGCAGTTACTGGTACGAACGGGGGAGAGGAGAAGAGAGGATACGCGGCCTGGATTTCAACAAGGGAATGGACGACCAGGATTAGCTGAGGATATAAAAAATTTAAAATAAAATTGCAATTTAGTTATATTTAAATTCGTGTAAAAAACTTTAAAATGCTCCAACTTTTGCATACGAGGTCGAAAACGCACGAAACGAATTGCGTTAGCTTCTTTTTATCGAGCACTACACAATGGAGCTAGTTTGGAGTCGTTTGGAGCTAGTGAGAATTTTGGGTAAAATTAAACGCACGTTTAATTTTATTCGAAATAAAACGCTGAAACGGAATTGAATTCAAGGTGAGAACTTCTCACTCAATCGAATAGTTTCCGATTTAAATTTTAAATAGTTATATTTAAAATTGCTTGATTATATGTTTTGAATGATGATTGTTATCTATTGATTGTTAAGATAGACATTATACGCCGTTAGTAAGCGGATGTTACTTATTAAAAACATATACTGCGATAATTCCATCTTGATTGGAATTGGTATTATATATGTACTAGGAGTTTATTTCCCGCATTATATAGCGGATGAGACCCTATTGCGCCGCCTATTAAGCGGATAATATTTTTATAAATCCCATATACCGCGATAATTCTGTACTGGAACGGAATTGGTATTGTGCTAATGTTTGTGGATGCAGGAAAACAGGTTGGAGGGATCCAACTGGATTCCTCACCAGTATTTATTTGATTACAGATATTTTGATGTTGTTGATTATCATATGATGATATATGATGTTTGTTGTCGTGATTGACTATTGGGTGTTGTTGCATCATCGGATCCATTTTTTTTGAAGTTTAAAAATAACGATTTTGATTTTAAAATGATTTTTAAAATGATTTTTCAAAGTATACGTTTTATTAAATTTTTGAATTGATTCATTTTGAATAATTAAAACATTATAAATTTTTTATGTTATAAAAATTAAGATTTTTGCGAAATATAACCAAAAGATGATTTTTAAAATAAATAGTTTTATAAAATAGTTTAAATTTGGATTTTTGAATTATTATAAAGGATGTATATAAAAGATTTTTTTTTCATTGATATTTATAATAATAAAATATATATATATATATAATATTGGAACTATAAAACGAGTTTATTAAGTGTAAAAAATGAAGTATAAAATGGATTTCATTAAAAATTATAGATTTATAAATTGTGAAGATTATAAAATGAATAGATGTTGTAAAATAAAAGATTTATAAGTAATTAACTTATAAACTGGATTTTAACATATAAATGGGATATTAATAGAAATTGTTAATAAAGGAGATTTTATAAGTTGAAGTTGTTATAAAATATAAAGGAATCTTATAGGAAATAGAAGTCTTAAAAAGAACGATTTTGTAAATAAATGAATTATAAGTATTTAACTTATAATATGGACTTTTGATATAAAATTGAGTTGTACAAATTGAATTGGATTAATAAAGGAGATTTATAAGTAGAAGTTTATGAATAAAAATAGAATTTATAAACATTGTTTATAAATTAGAAATCAATGGAATTTGATAAGTTGAATATAGAAATTTATTAAAGGAAGTATATTTGCGACTTTGGATAGCGAATTATCCTTGAAATAAAATGTGTAGAAAATATTAAATTTGGTTAGTGAAGTATATTCACGATTTTGGACAGTGAATATATTATTAAACAAAATGGATATGTTTTGGAAAAATGAATATTATCAAATGAAGTTAATTGTTTTAAAGATGTTTTAAAATGGATTAACTATCGAAACCATAGATTTCAACATTTATTGTTGAAATAGACGTTTTCGAGAAATAAGGAAATGGTGGACTATAACATTGTTGCTATAGTAAATGGTTTCCGAAAGGAAATGTTTTATATAGTATTGGGATTTATATATCTATCTAAATTTCGAATCCCTATACTAGTAATTTTGGGTCGTCGTAACGATGTTTTACGTAACATTCGTTTTGGCCCAGATAAATGTGTTTAAGAGAATGTTTTCCTTAAAGAATGAAATATATACTTAATTTCGATTTAAGTATATTGAATATTTTCCAAGTGTTGAAAATAAATGGATTTGTAAATTACTTATTATTCAATAAGTATGGAAATGTTTTCCAATATGAACTGAATATTTTGAGACTTTATCTTTTAAAGATAAATTGAAAACGAATATTAGAAATCGGTTTGGGAAATCGTATATTCATAGATATTTTGGGAATTGTAAATTCACAATGGAATTTACAAAAGAAAGGAAAATTTGTTTAAAAATAAACGTTGATTTATTTTTGAAGTGTGAGAATAAATTTACGGATTTGGAACGTAAATATAAAGTAAATCGTTAAGGATTTATTTAATTGGTTTAAATGAACCATGTTGAAATGAAAGTATTTCCGCGTAAGGAAAATGTTTGTAATTTGTTTTCAAAAGTGGTAATGGGGAAAAGTGATTTGAAAATTATTTTCAAATGGTTGAAGTGTGAAAATTATATATCTAGTAAAGATATTTTTTGTTGAAAATAAATAATTTAGGAAATTATTTGGAATTTGGTGATGTTGAACACGCCTATTGATAGTTAAATAACCGACTATCAATATTTACCTTTAAATAGGTATTTGTTGTGATTTCTTGAATTTGAATGCCACACTTATTTTTTCTAAAATAAGCGCTCACTATTCGGGTTAGCCGGGAAAGGACCTTGGGGTCGTATAACCCATTCCGAATATGTGATACGTCGTTATGAATTGCATTTTGATGACCGGTGTTGAAGACCAGATATTTGTGAAAACGGAAGGATTACCGTCGAATGTTTCTGCATCGGCTGATCTCCGATATAGAAATTTATTACCCTTTGTGATGGGAAGTCCGGTCGTGATTAGTGAATATCCGGATTGCAAGGACTTCTTTGTAAGTGCCTTCGGTTCCGTTCGATCCCGGAATGGACTTGTATGGATGTGTGTCTGACGTTACAATTTGAGATGTAAAGCTGGTTTCTATCAAATATATTTCTGTTGGTGGCGAAGAATTTATTCTCTTAGCTTAACACCCTTAGAGGTTATGTAGTTGATGGTTACTAGTGATACATTCCCAAATTGGTAATGTGGCATACGAAGTGCTGTTGAGCATTTGTGAATTTAAGCACAGCTTTTATATAAAGCATGGCTTTGTGGACGAGACTTCGTCGGACCTCACTCCCCGAAAATGGTCAAAACAGGAAGGATGCGGCAAGGTTATTAGGGGGTAGCGCCCCTTTAGTGTATGTCATTCCTTCTGGATAGAGGTGGCATCATGGTATGGAGCCCAGATACTTAACCTATGTTGTTGCTGTAAATTTATTGCTTTGTGGTTGTTGGAAATCGAGGATCCTCGGATATAGATCGGTTACGATTGGGGGATGACATATTCGTGTCGGTAGTTACCCAGTTAGGGGTAACCCGGCCTTGTGTTGGCAGAGATCTGGTTAGGTTCTCGGGTCGTCTTTCCAGATGCGTACCCATGTGGCAATGGGAAGTTCCTTGGCCTGACCATTTGTTGGAAATCCAAAGAAACAATACGATCTTGTATGGTTTTAGTTGTATAACCTGCCATGGAATGTGGCGGTAACCTGCTATTGAACATGGTAGCTATAGTAGGCATAAGTGCGGAATGCCTATGCTGGCTAAGATTTATATCTTTATTTTCGAAATGATTTTTCCTACACTATGCACTATTAATAATATCAAATGTTTCTTTTTAATGTGTATCAAGCATCTTTGACTATCATAAGGAGAAATCTCCTCCGATTCTGTGTTTGCATTGTGTGTGTGTGTGGGAGGCCTTATGGTAGTCTTATTTTCTAAAAAGCATTGCGAATCTATTTTAAAATTATCCTGTTTTTTTGTTTTAAAGATAAACTGTTTTGAGTTCTCACACCAGTCCCATGACTGACTCGGAGTTTATTGTTTTCCTTCCTAAAATTTGGGTGCCCACCACTTTCCACACGGGCAGTCAAGAGTCAGTTTTATCAGGATATTATGGAATTCAGGAGTTGCTGGAGGCAAGTTGGATGGCATGACGTATTACTAGTATTCAGTATTTCTTTTCCACTGTTTGTTGTTGTTTGTTATTGTACATTCTGATGATGTAATGTAATGTAATATGATGTAATGTAATAACTGATATAGTTCTGTGTTTAAAGATTATTCATTTACCTATTATATGTTGTTCCGTTGCGATTGTGAGATTCTAATATTGTTCTGTTGTTTCTGTTCTGTTCTATCTTTTTCATTCTTCTTCTATCTTCTACCTCTTCTTTAACCTCAACGGTACGGTTTTCCGGCATTCGATTGCTCGGCAGTTGATACAGTGGACGTATTGATGTCGGTTTTCGAGCGTCGAAAATTCGCGTCATCACACTCATCAAAATCCAGAACACCGTTTTTTAATGTCCAAGTTGTTTAAGTTTAAAAAAAAATTAATCTATCATTTAGACTAACACATTCACATAGATGGATAATTCACATTATCACAAATATATAATAATTCAACCAAAGCATGTCATATCATAGAGCAGCACATATCACATATCAGAGATATCAAATAATCTAAGGCATTCAATATCATTCAATCATCCATAAGCAATATTAATTAATTCCTAATTAATTTAATTAATCTCTAATTAAGTTAATTACTAACTTTAATTACTTAGATTACCTTTAATCCTACTTACTTAACATTAATTAATTACAAACCAATTAATTAATCATCCTTTAATTATTCATCTTAATTAATCATCCTTGATAAATTATTCTTTAATTATATTAAGTAATTGGCCTTTAATTAATTACATTGGAATTCGACTGATGTAATGTGCGATCTATGTGGTGAAGTTTCATTTCGCAGCGAAATTCGAGGGTGCTGATGCCTACAGTCACATGGTTTTTACCGTGATGGCAACCTAACTCTAGATGTAGCTGCGATCTATGGTAGTTCCATGGTGAAATCGAGGGGTGCGGATGCCTATAGTTTTCTATGGTTTCGTTAGGATAGCAACGTAATCATCGGACTAACTGCGATCCATGAAAGGGGTGACGATTTCCAGAGCATTCTCACAAAAATGTTTTCTACATTCTCACAAAATGTTTTCTAAGTATTTTGTCTGGGTTTTGAAAACGGATCTACTAAGTACTTATAGATTTCAGTCCTACGCTTGATCAACGTATGACCGAATTTCTGTACGAACAAGGATGGACTTGTTGAGACATCGAGTTATAAAAATATTTTTATAAAGCTATTTTGGTAATATTATGTAGATTTTAAAGTGTTTTAGAACTTTAGAGTAAAAAGAGCAAAGAGTTAAGAATGTCAAAAAAATAATTTGACTGATAATAAACATTTTAATTAAAATTCTTGCTTCATTTATTTTCGAGGATGAAAAGTTTTAAAGGGGGAGGAATGTGACGACTCGGATTTTTAATGGTCGTTAATTGATAATTAGCTGGATTAAATCATTAGAAATACTGATTTATAAGTCGAAAGTATAAAATTCTGATAATTAAAAATATCTGAATATAAATATAAATTGGTTTAGACACTATATAAGAACTTAAGTTATAACATTTTGGGTATGATGTACTTTGTAGGAAATATATATAGAAGGGTATACGTATACAAGTATATAAGTCTCCAAAATCTAGGGCTTGGTTGAATAAAAGGCGCCGGCTTCAATTTGCTCGATCAACACTTTCTACGCCTCGCTCGCGACCGCGTCAGGCAAAGGTGAGTGATTCTATCACTCGCATCTAATTCAAATTAGTAAAATTTCTGTTACTCGATTTTTAGCTTGTTCAAAACTGTGATTTTCGTTGTTTGAATGATTGATACCCTTGGTTTTGATTTCTGAGTTTGATGATTTTTGAACTGTGACTTCGGTCTTGTTTTTGAGTATGGGGTTTCATGACTTTGGTCATCACCATTGCTTTGATATCGAGTTGTACTCTGTGGATTTGGCCTTACTGCCCACTGTTCGACCTTGTTCGATTCCACTTGGTTATGCTTTTGGTCTCTCAGCTATGAATTATATTGTGATATTTTCGTCACTGTTTTGCATTTTGGGTTTAAATCATGACTTGATGGAGTTGTTGCCATTACTGTTGGTCTCGACTTCATCTTGTCTGCACCTAATTGATCAGGTTGCATACTCCCTGACGCCTTTACGTGCTTTGTTTATCTGCTGGCATCTGATTCAGAGTGCTTTACATTTCTCTGTGAAAATTTATGGTTCATGTAGCCTTGCATTGTGTTGAGTCCTGTAACAGTGACTTGACCTCTGTATTTGGTTAATGAGTTCGATCATTGGTTCAAGTACTATGCGTGCTTGTTTGTCTTAGTTTGATTTCAATTATCTACTGTTTTGATATGCTTTTGCGATCATGTTTTGGTTTTGTTGGCATGTTTGATTTCGTTTTGGCCTTGGTTGTCACAGCTCTGACTTGATTTTGAGACAGTTTGATTTAAGTTGCATTTTATGTTGGCATCGGCATTGACCTTTAATTGTTGTGTGCTGTGGTGCCATATCTATGGTGCCCTCACCTTCATACTGCTGTGTTCATATAGTTGTATCCTTTTGTTGGCGATACTTGAGATTTATCTAACTTGGTTTTGAATTTTTGTTCCTCGGCTCAGGCATTGATATTTGATATTTTTCATTACCCTGTAGCAAACTGTTTCAATTGTGCATTCGACATTTCTCTTCATTTTGAGCTTGTCTCTGATGTCACCCTGATCTAGCGCCTGTAGTGTTGTTGTCATTGACTTGAGTTCGAGTTGTACTTCATGCTAGCATTTTTTTCCCTCTGTCTGTACTTAGTTTTGGGACTGACTTCGAGTCTGTTGTGATGCTGAGGCATTTAACTTGCTAAATGTTGTGCCTGTTACACTGCCTATTTTCATATTTTGTTCATTGAGATGTTGGCATATAGCCTCGGGTAACTCGAGAATTTACTCAGGGATTTGAAGTATTTGGCCCGAAGTTTTTCTGTTGCTAGTTATGTGATGCTATGTAGTTCAAACCTGAACTGTTATTTTTGGAAACTGAAAGCAAAATGTAAGTCCCAGGTCAATGTTAACTAAGTTTAACCAAATACAAAAAATGAATTCAAGTTAGCTTTGAAAAATCGGGTTTTGGGATAAATATGTTTTAAATTGAATTTGTTTTAATTAACTCAGAAATGATAAGTAAAAGAAGTGGTTTTTGAATTGAATTTAAATGAAACCTGTAATTGTTTCAGATTTCTAAAGTAAAATGTAAAAGTTGAAATCAAGTTTGGAAAACAGGTATCTAAATCAAAGGTTTAAGTTTGAATTCAAATAAATTTTCGAATCCTAAATTTTAAAAATGGATTTTGAAATTTAAAGCAAGACTTAAACTATAAAAAAAATCATTATCTACTGATATGCTGATCTGTTTGAGCTTAGTGTAAGACAATATTGGTTGTTATATCCTAAACTGAAGATTTAACATATAGTAAGTTAAAAACAGTTAGTTAACAACTCTGAAAAATTTAAGAACTGTTTTAAAAATTTTAAACCCAGGTTTCAAATATAAATACAAGGCATTGTTGTACTAAAGTCACTGCTCTTCTGAACCATTGCCTAGTTTGAAGTCTGATCAGTTTGGGTGTGAAGTTGTTCATCCTGACTTGTTTCATTTTCCTGCATTGCTTGAGCATTAGGGTGGTAGCTTGTGTTTGTGAATTTGATGAAGGGGTTTTGCCTTGTGGTCTACCCATTTGAAGTGGTCACTGACCTGAGTCGTGTTGCATTGGTTATCTCACTTGATTTTTGTTTGGAGCTTGTACACTTTTACTGCACCTATGTTGAATCCAGTTTTAAACTCGGGTTTGACCTTGTGCTCGGGTGAGAACTTTCATTGTGCATTTCCTGATCTTTTGCATGTTTCACATGCTGTAGTGGCGAGGCAGTACACGCGTGCGTGTACTGCAGTCCTACTCGAGTTGACGTTTTAAATTGATTTTTCAATTGTTTGAACTATTTCGTTTATTCAATTCAATATATTTTGAATCGCATTTTGATTTGGTTAAATTTGATGATTTTGTTGTTATTTTCCGTTTAGGAAATTTTGATGTTTTTTTTTCTAAATTATCTTCATTTATAATTCCTTCATCTATCTTCATTAATAATTTGAATTAGCTGATTTATTGTTAATACTATTAAGTGTTATATTTACCGTTATCCGATTTCTTGTTAAAGGATCGGATAGGTGAATTTATTTTTGACTGTCGTCTAATTGTTATTATTATTGCCTCTATGCACTAATAACTGAGCTTGAATTAGACTGACCCGTGTATTATTTTCTTTTGAATGTAATACTCAGGTCAGACCCAGTATTTTGCAGCTTGAAGATTTTCGGGCAGCGAAGTTAGAGAGAGTTGGGGATAACGCTTCACTTTAGCTTTTCGGGGATTTATTTTTGTACTTAAAGAAATATTCCACGGTATAAATTTAATTCATTGTATAAACTCTGATATATGTAAAAGAAATTCATTTATGTGAAATATAATTATTCTGTGTTTCTGTGGCTGATTCTGTTTAAACTCTATAAACTGAATAACAATCCATCATTTTGAACGTTTCAAGTTGGTTTAATTACCGACTAGGGGCGGTCAGAAGGGCGGGTCGTTACATTGTATGCCACATGAAGTAATATATTGAGAATTTGTATAAATGTGAGTATATATATACATATAGTGATAAAATATACATAAGAAATGTATATTAAAAAGATGTATAAGTATAAGTGTGTGTGTATGATATGTAAGACGCGTAGATATGCGTAGCTATATATATAAGCATAGGGAAATGTAGGAGATGAAAAATATATGTACGCATACATGAAAGGATATGTATATGTAAAGGGGAACACCATCATAGAACATATTTACTCAAGCACACCTTTAATCAAATTAAGGCAATACATCAAAGTTTTTTCAAATAAATCAAATCAGGTCTTCTTGTTTCCAAACTGTATAAGTATATTATCTTCTCCCATAGCTTACACTATACACATCCACATTCTATATCAAAGGCTCTTCCTTTGTTCATAACTTGCTTTCGAACTAGTAAAACAGAAAAGAAAAAAATATAAGCATCTCTGCAATCCATAACTTAAATAAAAACAACAAGGCAGAGGAGATCAAAATCGTAACAACTCATCTTCAACCAAGCAGGGTAATAGTTTTCAAAAGCATAATGTTCTGTTCAAAACAAATTCGTGAGTAAACTTTCTTTAAAAAGCCTAAACTTCTTTATAACATGGGCATGTAAGATTAATGGTAGAAATTAATTGAACATGTCTTGCATGGATGAAAAAGTATGTGTGCCTAGGTGTATAAGTTTGTAAATGTTGTGTGTATATATGCTTGACTCTGTTCTTGTTCTAACAGACCCAAAACCCTTCAAAATTCTTTTCTCTTCACCTTAACACTTGTGGGTTGTAGTAATTAAAGGAAAATGTTTGTAATAACGAATTCCTATTTTCAAAACTGATTTCAGTTGAAATTTGGGAGCAGTATCATTGAGGATGGATATTACAGTGGGAAATAAAACATACCAGGAAATCAAAAATTTTAATTCATGTTTTTGCTTGTATAAATAGATTCGAATTAGGATTTGATGAATTTTGGTGAAAATTTTGAAACTTTTAAGTGTGTATTTGGAGAGGTATCGAAGGATGATCAGAATTTGGTCATTGGTCGATTCACAATGATCGGGGTATGGTGGAATGTCTGGGTTGTGGCTGGAAGAAGTCCGTCGGCTGGGGGTCATGGGAAATATGGTGGAAGATTTTCTGAGCGACGAGGTGGCAGAACGACGTCGATGTAGGGTTTTGGGGTTTGTTCTAGTCAAGGTTGGGTTTTGGGAAATTGCGACATCAACGCGGCATCGGAGTGGTTCGGTGGAGGAGGAATAGGAAGAGGGATGTCAGACGATGCTGGTGGCGATAAGGTATGGGTTCCGGTGGCCTGTGGCGGTGGTATGAGGCGGATGTTGGAAGGGAGTTCTTTTCTGATAGTGTCGGAAATGTCAAAATTGGATTCGAGCATTTTTCGTGTGGAACTGGGTAGCCGAGGTTGTCGATGAGGTCGTCAGCGATTTGGTGGCGGTGGCGGCGGAGGTTGGAGCAGCTCCGGTCGTGCGTGCATGTGCACGGTGCACTAGGGTATCTGGTGGTATCAGTTTTTTCTATAGGTAGTGTAAAGGATAGGCAAGCGAGGTAAAAAAAGGTAAAAAGGAAGAGTGGGAAGAAGCATTTTCATGGGTTTTGGGCTTGGATCTACGCGTTTAATTTTTTTTAATAAAGTATATCCAAAGTTTTCAAAGTAATTTCAAGCCACAGTGTTTTGGAAGTTAAATTCTTTAAAAAACGTAATTTTTTTTGATATAAACAAAGCAATTTAAAGATTTAAATTAACTCAAAACTTTAGGACAATAAATGGTTTATACTTAAATCATTTAAGCTTAGAATAAGTATATATATATATATGTTAATACTTTAAATCAATTCCTGGAGTTTACTAAAGTAAAATAAAATAGTGTAATTAAATGAAGGGAAATAAAATGTTTTGAAGGATTAATAAATAAATAAATGAAAATCATAAATTACTTCTACATGTAATTAACTAATTTCAAATATTTAACTAAAATAAAATAAGATAAAATGGCTTAAATAGTTAATGACAATTATGCAGGATTTATAAGTAATTAATTTATTCTGTTTTAATTAATTAGATGATTGTGTGACTAGTTAATCTAGTGTAACGACCCGTATTTTACGTGTCGATAAATCGTATAATAGTTGCATTAAGTCGTTTGGAGCTTGAGTCGTTCTAGAGTTAAGTCGTGTGGAACTTAAGTCGTGACCGACTTAGAGGATGGAGCGACTTAGGGTAGTTGCCGACTTATGGTTGTTAGTGAGTTGCCGAGTTAACAGGTTAAGGGTTAGACCGACTCATAGGGTTAATGAGTTACGACTCAAGGCTGGGACGAGTTAGTAGATGTGACCGGGTTAAGCTCTTCACCGACCTATAGGCTTGCGCGAGTTAGCGTGTTAGCGGGTTAGGAGTTAGCATAGCTAACGAGTTAGCGACCTAGAAGTTTTAGACGACTTAAGGATGCTAAGTCGTAAGTCGTTAGTGGCTTAGTTAGGCCGTAGGGTCATTTGGGCCGTTGGAACTGTTGGGCCATAGCACTAGTTAACCCGAGTTGGTTGAGTCGTTGGTACGAGTTAAGTCGTAAGTCGTAGCATAGTTAGGAAGGTTTTTGAGATAGGTCGGCCGTGTTTATAGGTCGTATGTCGTTGAGTCGTATGTCGTTGGGTTCTGTTGAGTCGCACTTTGGTTGAGTCGTGTGCATGCTGCCGTATGTATGTTGTGTCGTGCTGGCTTGAGTCGGGGAGGTCTGATGAGTCGTGAACGACTCATGGGTTAGGTCGGTGGTGACTTATGGATGGACGACTCGGGGGAAATTCAGCCTATAAATAGAGGGCTTTGGCTCACTTTTTGGCACCGGATTTTGAAGCGACGAAGTGCTGCCATTTTGAGAGCTCGACTACAACATTTCTTCATCTCCTTTTCTCCATTCCAATCTAGTTCTAACATCCATCCAAGATAGAAGATCAAGATTGAAGATCCAAGAGCTAAAGTTGAAGATCTTCATCCAACGAAGCTAGATTTCATCATTTCAAGCGAGATTTCGACGAATCAAGCTTGAATCTTCGCTGTCCAGATCTGGAGTTGATAGTTTTTGAAGTGTTTGGGCGATTCGGTGAGTGGTGGTTATCTCTCACGCGGACCCAAAGGAGTATATTGGTTTGGTGGTTTGTTGGAGTGTTGTAGATAGTGATTTTATGCATTTTTCCTTAGATCCAAGTGTAGATCCATTACTTATGAAGATGTTTACTCATGCAAGTTCATTTATCAAGTTGTAGAGACAAAACCCATGATTTATATTTGTTAGATCTATGCTAAAAACCCTTGATTCATGTATGTTAGATCCATGCTCATTTATTTACGAAATTGCCATTTTAGTTATAAATGCCTAATTAGATCTTGATTGACTACTTATTTGTTTGGATTTATGTTTGCCTTGTTTGATTGTTGTGAATGAGTTATCTAGTTGATAGATTTGGACAAGTATGGTCAAAGACGATTCAAAAGCTACGGAAGAGGCTCTTGAATGGTGAAAGTTGCTTAAGGCATATGTAGTGGATGTTGACGCTCATATGTATGGATTGGATGAGGTTGAGATGGAATTTTGCCATGATGCGATGAAGCAAACCATGATGTTAAGATGAGCCTTTGCTATGATGAAGATGAGGCGAGGTATGATGTGATGTAACCTTGGTATAATCGAGAAGGATTACTCCAAGCATGTTGATAACTTGAAGGGTAGTTCGAGTTGATTGATAATGGATGGCTCAAGAGGTAGTTTGGGCTAGGTTGAGAATAGTCGTCAAGGAGGATGACTAGAAGGCTTGGATTTCATCGTTGTTGAAGGTTCTAGCAGACTCAAAGCAAGAGTACAAGGGTTGCCCTAAAGACTGCAGGTAGGTGGTCTGGACACCCTAAAGACTACAAGTAGGTGGTCGAGTACTCTGGGTAGTTGCGAAAATTCCTAGGCACGGGTCATGATGACGTGCGGAGTTATGTTTAGAACCGGGGTTACCATTAGCCCTTGATAGATGGCTCAGGAAGGAGTCGGTCATTCAATTAACGGTGATTTCGAAGCAAGGTTAACAGTGATAGCCAGAGTCATGGATGTTTGGACGTTTGGTTGTATCATCATTCGGTCTCAAGAGCGGTGTTTTCTGGGTGCTTATCTGATCTTGGTTTAGGCCTTGGGGGTTTGTATTTGGAAAACATCGACCTTGACTCGAGTGATTATTGCTTTACTTTAATTTCCTGCTATGTTATGCTTGCTTCTCCTTAATGTGTGTCTGGGAGCTATCACTGTAGAAAGAGGTGGAGTGGGATGGTTTGGTTCCTATTCCTTTTATCCCTTATACTCTTTTGGTATGTTTGATAGTTGATTTACTGCTCACTAAGACTTTGTCTGACTCAAGGTTTTATGTCCCCTCTTATTACCTTGGGCTGTTCATCCATGTTGGGATGGGCAGACTAGGTAGCAGGTGACAGGTGCTGTTCATGGAGATCTACGCTGATGACGACGAAGACGAGCAGGAGGCTTTTGCATATTATTTCTTATTATATGTATTGGGTGTTCCGCTGTTGTATTTGTTTGAGTATTTTGTAGTGAGGCTTTGATGTATGGATGATTCATATGTCTCTATAAAACTACTATGATGCTTATATGATGGTGTTCTGTTCTATGGAGCTTCACTATATTATATTTCTCTATTGTATTTTATCCATGCGCTGTGAGTTGTACGATAGATTCTGCGATGTTTATTCTACCTTGACGGTCACCCATGGCTGTCTGGCACACCTTCAGCGCACCATTCCCTTGTTTCCGTGCGGGAGTCATGGGCGGTCGTTATATTTGGTATCAGAGCTTTGGTTAATCGATTTTAGCCAACGCTCGCTGACGTAACTACGTATGAGAGACGTAATTGTATTTGGATGAATGATTACTATATATAATATAGTAGCTTAGAAGGATTTGAACTCCTTATGCAGTTGTTTCTCAAGGTGTTCTAAGTCATTCCTTTTTGTAGATATTAAGGATGAGTCGAAGAGGGAGACCAGCTGCTAGGGAAGGCCGTGCTGCAAGGGAAGCTGTTGATTATGCTCCTATGTTTGAGGCCATGATGACTTCGATCATGAGAAGGATACCAGCCTCGGGGCCATCAGTAGATGTTGGAGTTCAAGTTCAAGCTCCAAGACCAGTGGATTTTGCTAAGCTTTGCAAGGACTATACTTCTCTTGGAGGAAAGGTTTTCTTGGGAACGGAATCGACCATTGAGGTGCAGAGATGGATTGATGCATGTCAAAGGATTTTTGGTGACTTGGGGATTGAGGATGCGACTAAGAGGAAGCTTGCATCAAGGCAACTTCAAGGGAGAGCTTCAGATTGGTGGAATTCTATCACCATTGATACTCCGGAGGAGAAGATTACTTGGGAGCAATTCCAAGCTAGATTTGAAGCTAAGTTCATCTCTACGGCTCAGAAATCTGTCTTGTTTAAAAAGTTTGTGGAGCTCAAGAAAGGTGGAAGACCAGTTCTTGAGTATGTTTCTGAGTTTGAAGCTTTATCCAAGTATGCTCGGTCATATATTGATTCTCCCTATCAGAAGAATGACAAGTTTGTGACGGGCTTGGACGCTTATCTTGGGAGGCGGTTGGTGGATCACTTGGATGACCCATTTGAGAAGCTTGTGGAGAAAGCCCTCAGGCATGAGTGTTTGTTTCCTAGGGAAAGTTCTGTTGTTGCTGTAACCAAGGAAGGATCTAGGCCACAGCAGAGTGGAAACAAGAAGAGGAAGCAGCAACAACAGAGAGGTAAGGATGGCCAGAAGAAGCCGAAGGGCGAAGTGACCTGCTACAACTGCCAGCAGAAGGGCCATCTCTTCAAAGATTGTAAGAATCCCAAGGTGCCAGGAAAGTGTTACAACTGTGATAAGCTGGGACATATCAAGAAGAATTGTCCAGAGCCGAGGAAGGACAGGCAGATTGTGCAAGCTTATGCTTTGGGAGCTGTGTCGTCGTCTTCAAAAGCTCCTACTGCTGAAGAGAAGGGGAAGAGTGTGGTGGTTCAAGGTACTCTTTCCATTTGTGGTATTCCAGTTAGGGTGTTGTTTGATACTGGAGCGTCGCATTCTTTTGTTTGTGATGATTTGGTAGGCCGGTTAGGTTTGAAACCGGATATTGTTGATAGGCCATTGGTTGTGACAAATCCAGTTGGGGGTTCGTCATGTTTGTGTATGATATGCCGTGGTCTAGTTGTGTCGAGTCATGATTGCTCGTTTGTTTGTGATTGCTTTGTTCTGAACTTTGCGGGGTTCGGAATTATTTTGGGTATGGACTGGCTTAGGAAGTATGCGGCAAGAATTGATTGTGAGAGGCTGGAGGTGACAGTCGGGAATGTGGAAGGGCGAAAGGTTGTGATACGATGTAAGCATGAAGAAAGCGTCTTCATGAGCTTCATGTATTCGCTGGTTGTTCCACGGGATGGACTGTCATCGGTGCCTATTGTGAATGGATTTGAGGATGTCTTTGACGAAGTCAAAGGGTTACCGCCGCATAGGGAGATCGAGTTTCGTATCGATCTAGTTGAGGGAGCCAGACCTGTTGTGATGCCTCTTAGGCGGATGGCGCCTAGGGAGCAGCAAGAGTTAAAGGTGCAAGTTGATGACCTTTTGCAGAAAGGATTCATTCGGCGTAGTGTGTCCGAATGGAGTGCACCAGTTGTGTTCGCAACCAAAGCGGATGGATCGTTGAGGTTGTGTGTGGATTATCGTGAGCTGAATAAGGTGACTAAGAAGAACAAGTATCCATTGCCGAGAATAGATGACTTGTTTGATCAGCTTCACGAGGCTAAGGTGTTCTCTCAGATGGATTTGGCAACGGGATTTCACCAGTTGAGAGTGGCTAAGGATAGTGTGCCGAAGACTGCTTTTAGGACACCATCCGGTTTTTATGAGTGGCTGGTAATGCCGTTTGGGTTGACTAACGCACCGGCATATTTTGTGGATCTTATGAATAGAGTGTTCAGAGATCAGTTGAATAAGTTCGTGCTTGTGTTCGTGGATGATATTCTGATTTATTCCAGAACTGAGGAGGAGCACAAGACGCACTTGAGAATTGTTTTGGAAATCTTATGAAAACATCAGCTAAAGGCTAAGTTTTCGAAGTGTCACTTCTGGAAGAGTGAAGTGAGGTTCTTAGGCCATGTTATCTCTGGAAATGGAATCGCGGTTGATCCCGCTAAGGTGGCAGTAATCCAGGATTGGGTTAGACCTAAGAATGCATCCGATGTAAGAAGCTTTCTTGGATTAGCAGGATATTATCGTCGGTTTATCAAAGACTTTTCCAAGATAGCTGCACCGTTAACAGGATTGATGAAGAAGAACCAAGTGTTCAGATGGGATGATAAGTGTGAGAAAGCTTTCGTAATCCTAAAAGAGCGACTAATAAGTGCTCCTGTTTTGACTATTCCAAGTGGGAATGATGAGATGGTGGTTTACACCGATGCATGTGGTACTGGACTTGGAGCAGTGCTAATGCAGAAGGATAAAGTTGTTGCGTATGCTAGTCGACAACTGAAGCCGCATGAAAGGAATTACCCGACTCATGATTTGGAGTTAGCGGCAATTGTTTTTGCTTTGAAGATGTGGAGACATTATCTATTGGGAGTTAGATTCGAGTTGTTTACAGATCATAAGTCGTTGAAGTATCTGTTCTCCCAAAAGGATTTGAATCTTCGACAGCAACGATGGCTAGAGTTTTTAGCATCATATGATTTTTGTATAGCCTATACTCGGGGAAAAGGTAACGCAGTAGCAGATGCGTTAAGTCGAAGACATGCAGGATTGGGAGCCATGTTTTCGGAATGGAAGAGTCTAGAGTATTTGGCCGAATTTGACTTCAGACCTGGATGTAAATTGGAATCTGAGATGTTGGTAAACTTATCGATAAGACCTACTCTTGTGGAAAGAATTGGCAAGGGCCAAAAGCGAGACGATAAGCTTGTCAAGATTATCCGTGATTTGGAATCTGGATTGAATCCAGAAAAGGATAAAGGATTCGAGGTCGATCGAGAAGGTTGGCTTCGAAAGCAAGGACGACTAGTTGTTCCTGATATAAATGGATTGAGAGATGAAGTTCTGAGGGAAAGTCATCACTCGAAGTTGACGATTCATCCAGGTGGAAATAAGATGTATCGGGACATGAAGATAACCTATTATTAGGAAGGTATGAAGAAGGATGTTGGAAATTTTATTTCCAAGTGCATGAACTGCCAGTTGGTGAAAGCTGAGCAGAAGAAGCCCAGTGGATTACTTCAACCATTAGAGGTTCCTACATGGAAGTGGGAGCAAGTGTCGATGGATTTTATCGATGGTCTACCTAGAACCAGGGCAGGGAATGAAGGGATTTGGGTCGTCATAGATCGTTTGACTAAGAGTGCAAGGTTCATTCCTGTTCGATCGACTAGGACTGCATCGAAGTTGGCTGAGTTGTATGTTAAGTGGATAGTTGGATTCCATGGTATTCCGAAGAGTATAGTGAGCGATCGAGACCCATTGTTCACTAGTGGATTTTGGAAGAGCTTTCAGAAAGTTTTGGGAACTGAGTTGTGTTTGAGTACAGCTTATCATCCTCAAACAGATGGTCAGAATGAGAGAGTCAACCGAGTTTTGGAAGATCTCCTTAGAGCATGTGTTTTGGATTTCGGAGGATCATGGGAAGATCATCTTCATTTGATGGAGTTTGCGTACAATAACAGTTATCAGTCAAGTATTGGTATGGCACCATATGAAGCACTGTATGGAAGACCGTGTAACTCTCCGACATGTTGGTTGGAAACTGGAGAAAAACTGATACTTGGGCCAGAGATGATTCGACAGACTTCGGATTGTATAGGGATCATTCGGCAACGAATGAAGGCAGCCCAAGATCGTCAGAAAAGTTATGCCAATAATCGTCGTAAAGATTTGGAATTCGACGTAGGTGATATGGTTTTTGTGAAGATTTCTCCTCTGAAGAATGTTATTCGACTCGGGAAGAAAGGAAAGTTGACTCCAAGATTTGTTGGACCATTCCCGATCATTGAGCGAATTGGAAAGCTCGCTTATAGATTGGAGTTACCGGAAAAGATGGCAGGTGTGCACAATGTTTTTCATGTATCTTATCTACGGAAGTATGTGCACGACTCGAATGCAGTGGTTTCTGCTGATAGCTGTGAAGATTTAGAGGTTGATCCAGTGGTTAGAAGACCTCGTAAGCCGCTTCGTGTTGTTGAAACCGACACGAAACAGCTTAGGAGGAAGACGATTACGTTGCTCAAGATACAATGGAGTGATGATGTTAACGACTGTACGTGGGAGGAGGAAGAGAGGATGAAGGCAGCTCATCCTGAACTCTTCGAGGTATGGCCCTAAGGTGTCGTGACATCTCATGAATTTGTAACTTGTTCTAATCTTAGAATTCTGCATGCTAGGCTAGTATTTGGACGCATGGTTTGTTGATTGCTATGGATGGTAGGCATGCAGAATAGTTTTGATTGCTCTTGTTTGTTTGGAATTTCGGGGGCGAAATTCCTAAGGGGGAGAGAATGTAACGACCCGTATTTTACGTGTCGATAAATCGTATAATAGTTGCATTAAGTCGTTTGGAGCTTGAGTCGTTCTAGAGTTAAGTCGTGTGGAACTTAAGTCGTGACCGACTTAGAGGATGGAGCGACTTAGGGTAGTTGCCGACTTATGGTTGTTAGTGAGTTGCCGAGTTAACAGGTTAAGGGTTAGACCGACTCATAGGGGTTAACGAGTTACGACTCAAGGCTGGGACGAGTTAGTAGATGTGACCGGGTTAAGCTCTTCACCGACCTATAGGCTTGCGCGAGTTAGCGTGTTAGCGGGTTAGGAGTTAGCATAGCTAACGAGTTAGCGACCTAGAAGTTTTAGACGACTTAAGGATGCTAAGTCGTAAGTCGTTAGTGGCTTAGTTAGGCCGTAGGGTCATCTGGGCCGTTGGAACTGTTGGGCCATAGTACTAGTTAACCCGAGTTGGTTGAGTCGTTGGTACGAGTTAAGTCGTAAGTCGTAGCATAGTTAGGACGGTTTTTGAGATAGGTCGGCCGTGTTTATAGGTCGTATGTCGTTGAGTCGTATGTCGTTGGGTTCTGTTGAGTCGCACTTTGGTTGAGTCGTGTGCATGCTGCCGTATGTATGTTGTGTCGTGCTGGCTTGAGTCGGGGAGGTCTGATGAGTCGTGAACGACTCATGGGTTAGGTCGGCGGTGACTTATGGATGGACGACTCGGGGGAAATTCAGCCTATAAATAGAGGGCTTTGGCTCACTTTTTGGCACCAGATTTTGAAGCGACGAAGTGCTGCCATTTTGAGAGCTCGACTACAACATTTCTTCATCTCCTTTTCTCCATTCCAATCTAGTTCTAACATCCATCCAAGATCGAAGATCAAGATTGAAGATCCAAGAGCCAAAGTTGAAGATCTTCATCCAACGAAGCTAGATTTCATCATTTCAAGGGAGATTTCGACAAATCAAGCTTGAATCTTCGCTGTCCAGATCTGGAGTTGATAGTTTTTGAAGTGTTTAGGTGATTCGGTGAGTGGTGGTTATCTCTCACGCGGACCCAAAGGAGTATATTGGTTTGGTGGTTTGTTGGAGTGTTGTAGATAGTGATTTTATGCATTTTTCCTTAGATCCAAGTGTAGATCCATTACTTATGAAGATGTTTACTCATGCAAGTTCATTTATCAAGTTGTAGAGACAAAACCCATGATTTATATTTGTTAGATCTATGCTAAAAACCCTTGATTCATGTATGTTAGATCCATGCTCATTTATTTACGAAATTGCCATTTTAGTTATAAATGCCTAATTAGATCTTGATTGACTACTTATTTGTTTGGATTTATGTTTGCCTTGTTTGATTGTTGTGAATGAGTTATCTAGTTGATAGATTTGGACAAGTATGGTCAAAGACGATTCAAAAGCTACGGAAGAGGCTCTTGAATGGTGAAAGTTGCTTAAGGCATATGTAGTGGATGTTGACGCTCATATGTATGGATTGGATGAGGTTGAGATGGAATTTTGCCATGATGCGATGAAGCAAACCATGATGTTAAGATGAGCCTTTGCTATGATGAAGATGAGGCGAGGTATGATGTGATGTAACCTTGGTATAATCGAGAATGATTACTCCAAGCATGTTGATAACTTGAAGGGTAGTTCGAGTTGATTGATAATGGATGGCTCAAGAGGTAGTTTGGGCTAGGTTGAGAATAGTCGTCAAGGAGGATGACTAGAAGGCTTGGATTTCATCGTTGTTGAAGGTTCTAGCAGACTCAAAGCAAGAGTACAAGGGTTGCCCTAAAGACTGCAGGTAGGTGGTCTGGACACCCTAAAGACTACAGGTAGGTGGTCGAGTACTCTGGGTAGTTGCGAAAATTCCTAGGCACGGGTCATGATGACGTGCGGAGTTATGTTTAGAACCGGGGTTACCATTAGCCCTTGATAGATGGCTCAGGAAGGAGTCGGTCATTCAATTAACGGTGATTTCGAAGCAAGGTTAACAGTGATAGCCAGAGTCATGGATGTTTGGACGTTTGGTTGTATCATCATTCGGTCTCAAGAGCGGTGTTTTCTAGGTGCTTATCTGATCTTGGTTTAGGCCTTGGGGGTTTGTATTTGGAAAACATCGACCTTGACTCGAGTGATTATTGCTTTACTTTAATTGCCTGCTATGTTATGCTTGCTTCTCCTTAATGTGTGTCTGGGTGCTATCACTGTAGAAAGAGGTGGAGTGGGATGGTTTGGTTCCTATTCCTTTTATCCCTTATACTCTTTTGGTATGTTTGATAGTTGATTTACTTCTCACTAAGACTTTGTCTGACTCAAGGTTTTATGTCCCATCTTATTACCTTGGGCTGTTCATCCATGTTGGGATGGGCAGACTAGGTAGCAGGTGACAGGTGCTGTTCATGGAGATCTACGCTGATGACGACGAAGATGAGCAGGAGGCTTTTGCATATTATTTCTTATTATATGTACTGGGTGTTCCGCTGCTGTATTTGTTTGAGTATTTTGTAGTGAGGCTTTGATGTATGGATGATTCATATGTCTCTATAAAACTACTATGATGCTTATATGATGGTGTTCTGTTCTATGGAGCTTCACTATATTATATTTCTCTATTGTATTTTATCCATGCGCTGTGAGTTGTATGATAGATTCTGCGATGTTTATTCTACCTTTACGGTCACCCATGGCTGTCTGGCACACCTTCAGCGCACCATTCCCTTGTTTCCGTGCGGGAGTCATGGGCGGTCGTTACATCTAGCCTATGAATAATTAAATTGGATTGAATGTTTTAGATTGCTTTAATATCTCTAGTATGTAAATTCTGATATTATGTGATATGAGATACCCTGGATTGAATTGTTGATAAATGTAAGTCGTTTATTTAAATAGATATATGTGATGGAATTTCTGTGTGAATATGACATTCTGAAATTTAAATTGAATTGTTTTTACTTAAACAACTTAGCTTAAAGGGTGGTGTTGGATTCGAAGAGATCGGGGTCGAATATCAGCGATATCCGAAACCACTTCGATTAGTAACTACTATAGTTCTTTATAGATTTGATTATAGAATCAAATGGGCTGGAATGGAATAAATGAAGTAAACTTGGCCATTTAAACTAAGTAACGGTACTTAGATATTATTTTGTGCAATAAGTGATTGGCTATAGCAAGATAAAACTTGTAGTGATGAACGGGTTACCTAGGTTTTCAAAGAAGCTTTACAACTTAAGTTTTTCATATTAAATGGGTGTGCTCACGCTGGTTTTCAGCCTGACTCGGGTGATTGTAATGCTCGGGTCAGATCGAGTATTATAGATTTTCATGTTAGCATGTTCTGGAGCTCAGGAGACGAGCTGAACGACAGAGACGTATTGATTAGTTTCCGCTGTGTATTTATTGGGTTGTGTAGACAGCATTCGGGACAAGTTGTTACAACTGTCCAGATTCATTGTACTCTGATATTTGTATATATATATATTGATAGTTACAGCTTTTCTTTGTAAAATGCTGCTATTTGTATATTATAAATTATACCCGCTGCGATTGTGAGATTCTGTGTTGTGGTTTTCTATTTCTTTTTTTCTACCTCTTTTCTGCTTAACCCTAGCAGTCTGGGATTTCTGGCACTTGATTGATCGATACTCTATATAGTGAACGTATTAGTGCCGATTTTCGAGGTTGAAAATTTCGAGCCGTTAAAAAATTGAATTGTTTAGTTGTTATTTTAATGATTGATAATGGAGTTTTGTATTTGTTGGATATCTAAACTGTAAAGAAGATGTTGCTTGTTTGCATTTTAATTTGTATAATTTTTTTATGCTGTGTATAAAGTATAACGTTGGCTGAAATTTGATGTAATTCGACTTGGCAATACGATAGAATTTATACTGATAGTTATTGATGTTTTTGGAGGATTTTTGCTCATTAATTCATGTTTTTAGACGTTTGATTGATTTTCTAGTTTCAAAATATTTTTTGGAAGCTTCAAAAAATTATTTTTGGCATTTTACAAATAAATTGAAGTGTATTTATAAATAAATGAAATCGGTAGGTAAATAAATGATTCCGTTGGAAATTATTTTGGATATCAAAAGTTGTTTTAAAAATAGAAAATATTTCATTTCTAACCGTTAGAGTATAAGTGAAGATTTTGTGTTATATCATATTCTATGGTTTGGTATAAATACAATTTATTCTGAAACTTATAAATTTATTTCTAAATAATTATAGAAGATTATTAAATAAATTTTAAGCGATATTAGAAGGTTTTCTATGTTAGCTATTTGTGGTTTTGAATATATAATGAAGATTTGAATTATAAACTATATTATGAAATGAAAAGAATATTTTTTGGTGGTTTTATAAATTATTTTAAATTAGTATTTAGTTATAGAATTTTTTTTGTTTATTTATATAATTATTTGTGATATGTATAGTGATTTTAGAAGTTTTTGGAAATATATATAAGGATTTGGAAATGAAATTTAATAATTGAATCGATTAAATAAACAAAGTGAATGTATCAGTTAATATACATTTAGTATCTATTTCTAAGTGTTATGTTTTAAAAAATTATTTAAGAAGTTTATATAATTTTTGAAAATAAGGATTTATTTTATGATTAATATTTTAGATGTTTTAAAGTGTATTTTAACAAATAATGTGATTAATTATAAATTAATAAAGTGTGTTTTATATATGTATTAGGAAATTGGATTAAATTATTAAAGAAAGATTTTGTTGAAATTAATTATCGTTTTCTTTCTGAATTGAATTGGAATTTTTATGCATAATTTCTATATTTTTGATTTTTCTTCTCCTTTACGTTAAATTAGATATCATGTATGATTCACTGTTGATGTTGATTTGTTTAGTGATTTGACATGATTCAATGATGCTATCCTTCTATTAGTTTTGTAAGATTTCTTTCTATATGGTGAGAAATTTGAGTCAACATATTAACGATACTGTCTGATATGGGACTTTTGGTAACACTTTTCTTGTTGTTCATCAGACTTGTCTTATAGAAATACCTAGTGTGGATCGAATATAGTTTATGAGCCTATTGAATAACATGCAGTGGTATGGGACATCATTACTTTTTTTTGTTATTCATTGTAAGTAGATGTCACTCGAACGGGGATTACACTCATGTGGATATGTGATCGGTATATCTTATAGCCATGTGTTTGCATGTAGGTAGAGCCGTGTGTCGGCTAGGATTAGAGCTCTAGTACTTTATAGTCATGTGTTGACTTACATACATATAAAGCTATGTGTCGGCTTACGTCTAGAGCTATATGCTAATGTAGGATATCAGTACTATATGTCGTCCACTTGTGTCCAGCTCCCGTTATGGTTCGGAAGTGAAGCAGAATGGTCAATATCCACCCTAACGGCTTAATCATGGGGTCGCGCCCAGATTCGCAATACCATTCTTGTTAGGATATTCGATGCGCATTAAAAGATTAATAGTTAGTAGCCGCTTGTGTCGTATAGGTTAACGGTCTACTACCATAGGAGCAAGTGCATGGTCGCGACCGAGGCTACACGTAGACGAGCCATAGGTGGATGCGGGTCCCGATGTCCGTCAAGGTAACTGAAGACTATAGGAACGGATCCCGCAATTAGCCGAAGGCTAGTAGAGCCTGTTTCCTAGAGTGTGCTATGTGATGTCAGTCTCCATTTCTGGTTCGGGATTATGCGTGTGTTGTGGATTGACATATATTATTCACTATCCAATGAGTTGACTATACTAGTGACCGTGTGTCTAAAGTGCTGTCAATCCCCATATATCCATAACTAGAGATAGCCTATGTTTATTGATTGTGATTCAGATTTCGATGGATTATCGTTGTGATTTGTATAGTATTAGATATCATTTGGATGATTCGATGGGCTGTCTCACATTATCTATAGATTATATGATTTTATGATATTATATTATGGCATTGATGTGTATTGGCCCTATTCATTTGATGATTTCATTTTATATGATGATGTTGTATTGTATGGATGATTCAACCATTGGATATAGTATTCTTAATTTATATTGATTTGCTTTATATGGGTAACGACATCTTTGTGCTAGGTTATGTGTTGTTCTAAGTGTATGATATTTGAGATTGTTTTGATGGCATTATTATAAATGTTTATACTCAATATATATTGTGACCTATATGTTTAATGACTACGGATATAGTCTGACTCATTTATTATTTATATAATACTCGGGTCAGTCCGAAACATTAAAGATATGGGGACTATGCGATTAGCTCATGTATTTTATAGGCTTAGAGGAGATTAGATATGCAGTATTGTGGATTATAATTCTGTATTGTATAATCTCCTATATGTATATCATTGTGATTCGTATTAGATATTGGATATATACCGTATATTTGATATTATAAATTATCGCTGCGTTTGACTTTGTGCTTTCTGATATTCACTGTATATTGTGTATTATTCTATTCTAGAGGCACACGTGTTGCTTTGTGTCCATACTATGTACATGTAGGGAGTTATTTAATCGATATTTTAATACGTATCAGTGGCAGTCCAAGGAAATATTCGCATGGGTACCCTATATCGTCTTATTCTTCATATTATTCGACAGTATTACTCTGTAATACTCTTGAATAGTATGAGTATAGTGGTGGGGGTGTTACGGAGGAGGAGGAGGAGGAGGAGGAGGAGGAGGAGAAGGAAAGTAAGAAACATTTTGACTGCTCTGTTGGTTGATGTTGAAGAGTATATTTGTAGTTAATCATGTTTAGTATTAGTTGGGTAGGAAAAGAAGAAAATTATGTTAATAGGTTTACCCTTTTTAAGAAACTGCGTGCATAACACGAATAAAAAGTGTTTTGTTAAGGGCATCTCATTTTTCTCTTTTTAATACCATTGTTAAAAGATACCATGAAATTTTAAATATATTATTCTTAATACTAGATTTTTTTTAGAAGGCCTATCAATGGTATCGTTTTTATTTTATTTTTCACAGCAAACAATCACCAATCAACATCATTTTCCACGGCGATTAACCATCTAACAATAGTAGTTCGGTGGTTGATGACCGTGAAAACGGTGTTGATTCGTGGTTGGTTGATGAATAAAACACATCACGTGGTGGTTAATTGTTGTGTAAAATGACCTTGACATTAGAAAATATGAATTTTATTAGGTATTTGTTTTCTAGTGCACTGAGGGGAGGAAAACTTGACGGCCTTGCAACACCCGGGGGCTACTAGCATCTTTATTTGGTAGCTCCATCCATACAGACAGGATCCTTAGCGATGCCCAGTAAACCCTAACCTGAATATCCGTTCTCCTTCCCTTGATGGCTTTATGTGTCGGGTTTCCACGACTGCTACAGCAGCGGATCCGAAATTGTTCGTATTTCCTCCTCCGATATGGGTCAAATCGTACCGATGTGGACCCGACATCATCGACCGCTTCGTCACGCGACAAGGATAAGAAACAGCACACGCACCGTCTCGCTTCCGTTGTTGACGCCATAAATGATAGGAAATTGCCGCCTGAGCTCCGTACTCGCCCTAATGCTATTAGGTACCGTATATTATACTAATGTCTTTTTTTTTTTCCTTCCACTTTTGAGGGTAAATTAATATTGAGCACCGATGTATGCGTGCATGATATATATGGTTGATGAATTATTGTTGAATGTTTGGTATAAAGTAGGAACATCAAAATTAACTGTTTTTTTTTTCTTCATCATATGCGACCCTGGTTTTGTATCTTGTAATGTATATCATAGGAGAATGTAGATTCAGATTAAAAAACCTGTATGATAAGAGGATAGAACTGTTAACACCTGAGTTTTTACCTTTCAAGTTTCACCCTGACAGATTTAAAATTTCCATGATGAAATTGCCTTCAGCAGTGTAGCGTTAGCAAGTCGTGTGAAAGAAAGTCTGAAAATCCATGTTCATTGAGAGAATGAAAATCTGTAGAACCATGCCCAATAAGAGCGTGGATCCATAAGAAACCACATGCTTAAATAAAGCGTGGTTCCTTATGGACTCATGCTCCTTTGGAGCAAGGTTGGTTGGGATTCTCCTAATACAGAACCATGCTTTAGCTAAGCATGGTTCTCAACTGGAGCATGGTTCGTAACAGGGAACACACTAGTCCTGAGTGTGGTTTGTGAAGGAACCGCACTCTGTATGAGCGTTGTCTGCTACTTATTGTGTCGAAAGTTGAAAACGTACAGTAGTTTCGATATAAACAGGGGTTGACCGTAAACAGCAGGGCATGCTGTCTTTTTAGATCTTGCCATAATAAGGTGTTTTGCCATTTGCACCACGATACAAACTTTAATTTACCCCTTTGGTTTTTTACTAACATTTTAACTATTTAATTAGGTGGAAAAAAATCATTTTTTTTCAGTATGGATTGAGGTTACTTTGTCATCAAAAGTACATTAATAAACATGCTAAATAATCACCGATCGATTTCGAAACTGGGCTATGATAAGCATATAATATAGTTAAAAGTTGACAGATATTTAAGCAAAGCAAACTGCTTTGTGAATATTTCGCCTCAAAATAAGCATCTTGTTAAGATATCTTGAATCTCTTTCTAATATCTGTCTACAAGATACAAAATTATTATATTAATAATACTCTTAATCAAGGTTCGAGAACTCGGTTTCGGTCTCGGTTTCGGTCATTTGAAATTTTGTTGGTTTCGGTCAGTTTCGGTCATTTCGCTTGTTTCGGTTTTTGTTTCGGTTTCGGTCTTGATATTAGATTTTTGTATTTTTAATGAAAACATAATGATAAATGATTCAAATTCATATATAAATATAGCATACAACAAAATAATAATGTTACATACAACACTACTACATCCAGAAACTATTTCTCGAAGCTACATATGGATTGTTTTCATAATTTTCTTCATCGTCTTGTGTTGTATAGTATGATGGATAACCATATTGCATTTGTCCTGGGCCCATAAATGTCGCCATCATATTATCAAAAGACGATGGTTCATCATTTTGTGTTGTATATGTAGCTTGACTATTTTGATCACTCGAGATATCACTATATGAGTTACCACCTGTATAGTCAGAAGTAGAATACCTATAGGTTGGTGGATCAGTTGAAGTATATGGATTGTGGTGCTCATAATCATGTTGATGTCCGGATTCAACATTTAAATTACCATCTCTTCGGTTAGGATTGCCGCTCGCACCCCTTCTTCTTGAATATGTTTGAGTTGGTCTATATAATTCACCACCATCACTAGAACCAATACCATAATTACTTGTTAAACCAACGTTACTTCCACCTGCATTACCATGATCATCATTTGACGAGCTGCTACTATTTTCATTGCTTTGACTCTTTGTTGCTTGTGTAGGTATACCATCGACAGCAGCAACTGCATCATTTAATGTATTGGTCATCCAAGGGTCGTTGTCCAACAAGGGTGGTTCAATTTCAGTAGTCCATTCTGCTAATGGATCCTCTTCATGGAATATATAGTCTAGATCGATTAACTGGCTTTCAGTGTCGCGGCGTCTTGAATTTTTTGCTCTTAGTCTCATGTTGTAATGCACATATACCAATTTTTCAAGATTTTTCATTTTTATTCTATTTCGTAATTTTGTATGAATCATTGAAAATGTAGTCCAGTTTCTTTCGCAGTCTGAAGATGAAACTGTTTGGCTTAAAATATGCATTGCTAACCGTGTTAAATTTGGAGCATCCTCTCTTCCAATTATAGACCACCATTGAGCGGGAAAACATGTCTTTACTGCTGCGTATGCTTTTGCAGAACCAAATGCACCAATTTTCATTCTATATTTTTCTACCTGTGATGTGAATATAAATATTTAATATGTCTTAAACGTTTAATGTTTAACATAACTATTATATATGTTAGTTTTACCTCTTTTCCAATTTCAATCTGTTTTACAATGTCTGGCACCATTCTTTCAACGACGTTGTTAAATCCGTTTAATACTTCTCCATCGTTTGTTGCATCTCCATATTGAATGATGGGATTAAGAAAATAACCTATATAAGAAAGATTTAAAATATTATCGAAATGTTATATATTTCATTATTTGTATGACGATAAGATAAAACAAATTACCTGCGGCGTGAAGAGGTCGATGTAACTGTCTTTCCCATCTTTTGTCTATTATATCCCACCATTTTTGGCTTTGTCTTCCACCAACATTTTTTCTGATCGATTCTTTTGCTCGATCCATTGCTTCATAAAGATAACCCATATCTGCTTTGTCATCACTATCTACCATTCGTAAAACTTTCACCAATGGCTCAAAAACAAGGATGACGGAAGCAGCACCAGTCCAAAACGCATTGTTGTAAATCAGTGTAGAGACAATATTTGCTGTTCTTTTGTCTTTAGTATTGAGTCTAGGAACTCTTGATGTCCACTCTCTTGAAGCAATCATCCGTCTCAGATCATCTTTATGTTTATGAATAGAGTCAAGTGCGATGAAATGTGTTGCAAACCGTGTTACTGCCGGTCTAATCAATTCTTTATTGTTGGTCTCTTTTCTCATGATAGAAAGTAACCAACCATGATTGTATATAAACGTCGTTATTAATTGACAATTTGTGATAATAGTTGTTACCTCTGGCTCTTTGGAAATATCTTCCAAAATCAAGTCAATGCAGTGTGCTGCACATGGTGTCCAATATAAATGCCTTCTTTTCTGCATCAATAATTGACCGACAGCTTTGTAGTTTGCTCCATTATCTGTAACAACTTGCACTATCCTATTTTCACCGATTGTTTCGACGACATCATCCATTAGCCCACAAATATATTCTCCACTTTGGAATTCATTTGTGGCATCCACAGATTTGATAAATACCGTTCCATGGGTAGAGTACACGAGAAAATTTATTATTTTTCGTCGATTCTGTGTACTCCAACCATCACACATTAATGTACAACCATATTCATCCCAGAAATTGTGCAATGTTTTAATATATTGCCCAACTTCTTCTATTTCCATTTCAAGGTACGAGTGTGATATTTCATATGCAGTTGGTGGATCAATGCCACGACCACATTCTGCAATCGCATCAACCATTGTTGTATAGTATGGACTATTAGCAACATTATGTGGAATATGGTTGAAAAAAAAGAACTTAGAAATTGCTCGACCTATATGTTTTTTGGCATCTTTAATACCTTTCATTGCAGATTTGATAGAAGGTTGAGTTCTACCTCCTCGTTTTTGCATATATGAGTCGATTCGTCCAGCAGCATTAGTGTCAAAATCACCACCGCCCGATCGTCCAGCGGTATTAGATCTGTGCAATGTTTGACTTGAACCACCACCCGATCGTTCTACAGTATGAGATCTACGCAGCTCTTCGTCTCTAAATTCATCTCTGCTTTGTCGCATGACACGTTGAAATTGTTCATCATCTTCATTTTCATTGTCCGATAGTTGTTGCGGTCTGCTCATTAATTCCTCTTGTAAGCGTTGCTTGTCAAGCTTTCCTTTGTTTCGTTCATTTCTCTTTTGAACGATATGTGATCGTATAAGCTGTTTAACTTCTTTAGGGACAATTAAACATGCCGATACGTCGCCGCCCACTCCTGCCAGATGTTCCTTTAAACGTGTCACACCACCGCCATTAATTATTTTATTGCAAAAGTTACATTTTGTTTTTCGAAGATTGCCATCGATCGCAGTACCATAATTCCAACCAATTTCAGTCGGATTTGCCATAGTGTACCTGAAATTATAATTAACAAACAATAATCGAATCAAAAAATTAAATCAAAATTTAAATACGAATGAATTAAATATGAATGAATTAAAAAACAACAATCGAATTCATCAATTTTCAATGTTCAAGTCCACAATTTCGAGTCAAGTTCAATGTTCACGTTCAATATTCAAGTCCAATATATGCCAGGTCCAACATATGCCAGTTCAATATTCAATGTTCAAAGTTCAATATTCAAGTCATCGGCATATTCAAGGCTGATATTCAAGGCTTCCAAATATGTTTCTCAATGGCATGATTTGAACAATACAAAGTAAAACAAACAACGACCATCAATCAAGATCACTCCATAATAGTAGAGAATAAATTCAGCTAGCAGCCGCAAACATTATATACAAATGATCAAAATCGCATTATCCTTTTGTATTAGTCGTGTATAAAAAAGATTGCAACAATTAATAACCAACTGAATATATGTCGGCCCATTATCACACCGCCAATTAATAACCAACTGAGCCCATTATCTATCACACCGCATCTCCCTTATCTTATTCACGCGGAGGCAAAAAAAAAAAAAAAAAAACAGCGCGCAGAGATATCAAATGAAAAAAAAATACCTCGCGCAAATCTAATTCGCCGCTCTTCGCCTCGCGTCCTCTCCTCGACCTCACCGCGCTTCACTCGGCTTCGCCGCTCTTCGCCTCGCGTTCGCCGTCGCCGTTGCAGTCGCCGTTGCAGTCGCCGTTGCAGTCGCCGTTGTAGTCGCCGTCGCGGTTGCAGTTGCTGCTATCGACAGTGGAGAACAAGGTAACTTTTTTATTTTCTGGCTCGATTTCGACTTTATTTATACACATCAAAATCGAATCGAATCTTTACTGTACGCTCACGTTTTTTCTGTCGCGATTGATTTTGGTTTTGGATCTCGTGATTGCTTTCGGTTTTGAGTTCGTCTTTTATTTTTCAACTCGCGGCTATTTTTTTTTTATCAGGCGATGGCGAAACGAAATTAGGGTTTAATTTCGTTTCGCCTGTCGCCGAGAACGAAACGAGAAGGGCGAGATTCCGAGGTTTCGAACGATACCTCATTCCTTGCTCTTAATATCTAATTCTACCAAGTCTTAATCCATATCATGCAAAACTTGTTTGACAATGTTTTACCATATGAACCATTATTCAGTCGTTATAATATGAAGTAGCAATTTCATTTGTTATCGTTTTTCCAAGCAACCTTTTGTTTATGCGGAAGTATATTCTCAAATAAATATTTGGGTGTGAAAACTTAATAGTTTATTTTTGAAAATTTAATATTTGAAAGGAACCGTGGTGCACTTGGTCGAAAAAATGTTAAATGATATAATATTTGGTTGATTGTCATTTTAAAAGCTTTCTTATTAACCTAGAACAATTTATCATTTTTCAACAATTAGAAGAAAAACTTATCGAATCACCCACCATTTATGATAACAAGATTTGTCGTACAAATGTTGTTATAATATGCACCTTGAACACAACTACATTTCAGCCTCAATGGCTTCATAGACTTGCTATATATACCTTCGCGTAGGGAAAGAAACCATCCATAGGTATTCACTTACACTCCAATTAAACTTAGTATAAATTGTCATTTTCAGTTTCTATTGTAACACTAAATTCATACATGCGAACTTACCCACAATCGAAATCAGAAGAAGGAAGGAGAGCGACAACAAAACACATGCGAACTTACCCACAATCGAAATCAGAAGAAGGAAGGAGAGCGACAACAAAACACATGCGAACTTACCCATGTCGACATTGATTTTAGTTTCGACAATAGCATCGACTTTGGCGGCGACGAGATTTTGGCTGCAATGACTTCGAATTTGACTGCGACATATTACTCGACGTTGATATCGAGAGGAAGAGGGAGATGATGTTTAATTTGGCTTCGGTAGTAATCGTGTGCTGGAATGTAATTGAGTAATTTAGGGCTAGAATTTAGAGCTGGAAAATAATCTAGGACTGAAATATAATTGAGGTCATATTTTATTTGGTCCATGATTAATTAGGGCTGGGACGTGGTTGAAATATTAGGGCTTTGACCATCTATTTGGACATTTATTTGGGTTTGTGTTGGGTTAAGCTAACAAATATATTTACCAACCAAACAAAGATAATTACATTTACAAGGATTATTATTGCATATACATTCAAAACCATAAAAAACTGAAACTAAGACCGAAACCGAAACAAAAACCGATACTTCTGAAATTTCCGAAATTGTCCAAAACTATGAAAATTTCAAACGACCAAAACCGAGACCGAAACCGAGTTCTCGAACCTTGATAAAAACTGATACAATTCATATTGAATCTTGTGAACGAATGATGTCCATAGCAAGAAAATGCATATTGTATTAGTATGTACCATTGACCAATACCTGCACAGCATCTGCTAAACCACTTGGGCAAATTGAAACGAAAATTAGTTCACCCCATGTTAATCAATAAAAGACCATCTTATCAAGTTCTATAAGTGTCGAGTTCTTGTGGAACTTCATCCTTGGTAGCACCATCAGATGGATTTAACCAACAATGTTAGTTATCACCTATGCATGACTGTATATATGACTGTTTTTTTGTTTTTTTAGATTGTTTTTTTGTTGTTGCTCTGCAAATGACTTCAGTACTCGCAACAAAGAATACAACATACATGATAGACGTTGAGAGAAGTCTTGTTTTCTGCACAATTGTTTTCTTTATGCTGTAACTCAATTGAATTATGCTATTCTAAACCGCTCCAAGCTGAATTACGTTATTAAAATTGGTTTAGATCCGGTTTACTATTTAATCCAGGTCGGAGACAGATATAGTTAATGTAGCTGAGCGAAGGATATGGCGTTCAATGGAGGAAGGTCATTTTGAAAATTTACCTGGAAAGGGAAAGCCTCTCAACCTCAGCACAAACCCTCACGTTGATCCAGCAGAAGATACTTTGTATAAAATACTTTCGAGAAATGGCTGCGCTCCAGAATGGGTTGAGTTGAATAAAGAAATTAGACATGATATTGCGGAATGGAGATCTGCTATAAAGAAAGCTTGGGCAAATAAAATAGAGAATCAAGATTCAACATGGGATATTAAGTGCGAGCGCCTTCAAGCACAAATGCGCTCCATCAATAGTAAGGTCGTTTTCATACCCCTGATCTCTTATTTATATTTTTACCCCTTGAAATGGTAACATTAAAACCATAACACATCATATATTTTTTATTACAACACTGTTTATAACTTATTGAATGATTAAAGTTTGTATGTAATTCTGAGATAAGTTTGCTGAGATTTGCGATAACCATCGTGAGTGAATTGAATTGTTTGGAGCATATAACTATAGTTATCTTTTTTATTCATTTCTTCGATCCTTTTGGATTTTTAACCATTAGTCTCAATCTAACAGCAAGTAAAATCTATATGATGCTCACTCGTACTTGTATGTATATACACACGCACTCTCTCATACACACACTCGCACTCTCTCATACACACACGCACATACTCACAGTCTCATACACGCCCGCGCGCGCACACTGTCATACATGCACACACATACATACAGAAGAAAAGCTTGGATTTTTACTAACCCCAAACTGATGAAAATTTATTTAGGATATGAACTTAAAAACTAAACAAAGGAATATATGTAAGGAATATATTATTGGCTTGCTTAAAAAACGAAGGATAAAATGAGTTGAGATTTGTTTGATGGACTAAAACAAATTAAATAGTTGAACGACTATATAACTGATACTTTTACAGCAACGGGAATTTTACCATTGTCATATCCTTACCAAACCGTTGGTAACCAAGAATAAGCAAAATCAGTACACCAGCACAATCACTATGGTAATGGTAAATTTACCAACAAACTCGGCAAATAACAGCAACAAAATGTTGAAACTAACAGTAAATTTACCACTAGTTCTATATATTTATCGAATCAGCCTTAATCGGTTTACATTTTACAAGTAGCACCTATCTTAGGATAATGGTTCATCCATTTTATGATTGTATAAATTTTGTACTTCTTCCTTTTTTTTTTATAAGAAAAACAAATTTTGACGATTTGTAAGTCATGTTGAATCAATTCAAATTATTATAGCCTTTTTTGACACACACACACAATGAAGTATTATTATTAGATGTAGTAACGAAGTAATGATTAAGGTAAATATGAGTAATCCGTTTGCTAGATTGTAAATATATAGCTAAATTTTTATTCACTCATTTCGTGACGGTAAATTAACCATTAGCTATCAACAGTGATCGATTTATCGGCACTGCCAATCAGCCATATAGCAAAGTAACTGTAATGGTAGTAGTTTTAAATTCTACTTTACTAGTAGAATCGGTATGGCAACGGTTTTTCTCCCTTGGCAATGGTAACCATTACTGTATCAATCCCTATTATGTATTGTATAAGTAGGGGTATTATAAGTTGGATCTGGGCTATAGCCTGGGTTCCTTTGTACATAGATCTGTCTCTCTATACATACATACATAAACATATACATGTATACGATAAAGTAAATATTAAATACAAACCTAAACTTAAAACTGTTTCCCTGACGTGCCAGAGTATATTATTGACAAGAAGACCTTAGTAAACTTGAATTTTCATGTCCTTGTAGGTTTTATATTCATAATTGAAGTTTGCGTATGCTTTTGTAAATCTGTAATTGACGGCAAGCAGAGATAACCTTTTTTTTTCCTTTACTTTGAAATGCAGGTCCTTCGTTATAACCTTATTGTACCTTTTGGCCGTCAAATGTGTGGATTAAAATGGGAGAAAGAGATTGATAAGTTAGAATGAGCTTCCATAAAGGTGGCTATTTTAGAATGTATCGCCATATAACTATATAAGTATGCTTACCAATGATAAAAACATTATATATATATATCCTCAGCGCATATATCAAGCGGCTTCTTATTCTCCAGCTCATCCCACAATATATATTATATTCCACGATCTGTTATACTTTTTCAGGATTTCTAACTTCTCCGACCCTTATCTTCTCCAGTAACGTGCAAAAGCATTGAATAAATTAAAGCAGTTATATATGGAAACTAATTAATTTTAATTAGTCCAATGTCTCCCTAAACATCTTAATTGTTAGTGTATATAAGCTAAGATAGAAAATAACAGGTTGTCCTATTATGTAGAACTTATAAAATTGTGATGAGGTGGGAAGGGTAGATCCAGTCAAGTTGATCGCATCGGAGTTGAAAAATGATATTTATGTTTTTCAATTTTTATTGATGTAAGGGGCATTTTCGGAATTTCAAAAAAGCCATGTTGAAACTAATGGATTGAATTCTCATTGTTAATAATAGTAGAAATAATTTATATTGCTAGTGTACTAGAAAAACTGGAATTACTCTGAAAGCTTGATTTCTACATCTGGTTCCATCCAAATTTCTTTTATTAACCATCTTTGGGTCTCATTTCCTACAAGTTAGTATTGTTTGCTCACAGAATACTGGAAGCGATCGATTACTATTGATTTTAAAGGTCTAATCATATGTTTTTATTTGAATACTCTGAAAGCTTGATTACTTGCCTATCCATTTCCTGGGTGTCATTATATGAAGCAAAAAAATATTCATAGATTTGAATTAGTAGATGTCACAGGTATTTAGCGTACATTGTTTAGATATGAGTTAGTTGTTTTCACGGGTATTTATTGTACATCGAAACAGAAAATATAACATGCTGGGTTAAAGTTATCGAGAAACCACTTATTGTTCACAAGTATGAGTGTCTCATTGTCCTAACATGAGGTTTACGTCTATATTTTGAAATCTCTATATATCTTTTGCTATTTCAATGTGACATGTAATGCTGGTGGTACTAGAATATTGCCAAAACTGATGCAAAGTTGACAAACTATTGAATTTAGGCTTTTGCAGATTCAAATCATTCCATAATGACTATTCACTAACACAACAATATCACTAATACATGCACATGGATTAACTCATTCATGTTTTCCTTTCCATGCGTTGGGGAATAATAGATTGAGAACAATGGCAAACATCAATAGCAATTTACCATACCAGATCACACCTGTTGGGAAAGTTTATACATTAATTTCATGTTTATGCGCATTGGAAGGGAATCATTTATTGTCACAAGAAGATTGTCTATTTGGATTCGATGCCATTTTGCCGACGTGTTTATCACTGTGTGCTTATACAAAGTAGGTCCCACGATGAAGTATATTAAAGCATGCCCATATATATAAATGATTATAATTTCTGTTATTTAGACCGAATAGGTAGAATGTTTGACTGGTATTGTTTTTGAATTGGGGCTTTGCACCGAATGTCCCTATTTTCGATGTTCTTGTAAGAAAAGTCTCTATGATAATAAGTATGTAAATTAAGTCCTCGTTTTTTTGTAAATCAGAAAGCGCAAACTATCTTGCGCTTTTCTTATAAAAGTGCAAGTTAACTTGCGCTTTTCAAAAATTTAATTTTTTTCGAAAATTTTGAAAATTTTAAAAAAAATTTAAAGTAAAAAAATGCAAACTAGCTTGCGCTTTTCTGATAAAAGTTGCAAGTTAGCTTGCATTTTCTGTCAGAAAAATGCAAAGCACCTTGCGTTTTCTATTTTTAAGAAAATAGAGACTAAATTTACATACTTATGTATGCAGAGACTTTTTTTATAACAACATAAAAAATAGGGACCTGTAACTCGTTTCTTGTTTTGAATTTTACTTCTCTTTCTGACACAAGCTTTTAGTTCAATTGTTGGAAGGGTACAAGTAAGATGAGAGAAATTTTAATCAATTTTCATCTTTGGAAATTTAGTGAACATATTATTTAATGCTCTACTAATTACTGATATTTATTCAGTTTTTCGATAGTGTTGCTTTTTTGTTGTTTAAATGTAAAATATAGCTAATGTATAGGTTAGGCAAAGCAGTCTAAGGAGACGGAGAAAGTGTTGCTGAGGCCGTGGTTGGACATTTCAGTACATTTGGTTTGACCCCAGTGGTTGGTTAGGTGATTGCCGGACTGAGTAATTGTGATTGACTTTTGTTAGGTATATATATATATATATATATATATTCATATATATCATGGTTCGAGATTTCGGCCGTGGAGTTCCGACCATTTCGGTTCGGTTTGGTTCCGACGTTGATCGGCCCAGAATTTACTCAAAATCTAGTTTCGGTCAAAAAAATAAAAATAAAAATAAAAAAAATAAAGAAGAGAAAAGAAGCGTATCTTGAAGGAAGGCAGCAGCAGTATCCAGCTTGAACTTTGCTGACAGCAACGACAACTAATGAAGACCTAGATATTTAGGGTTTGTAAAGGGGGGTTGATTTGGTGAACGGAACTGGAGCTAGCATTAGCAATTGCTCGTTGGTTAATTTGGTTTTTTTTCTGTTCTTGGGCTTTTGTCATATCTGATAAGCTGCTAACCAATAAAATTGGGGTATGTTTAATGTTCGACTTGTTAAATTACAACTATAAGAAATACACGTCCACTTCCAACTGTAAATAGTTCCCTCTTATTAAAGTATTGTTGCCAGAAAAACCAATATATATACATATACATATACATATACATATACATACATATATATATATATATATATATATATATATATATATATATATATATCATAACGTTTATTTGTGTACGTATTTACAAACAAAATGTCCCAAAAAGTTTCAAATTTTGAAACCGAATTTTCAAAACTTTCAAAACGGAATCGAAATTTTTATTATTGCAAATGATCGATATGGAAATGAAAACCGAATTTTAAACCTTTATGCACACACAATCGCACACACACCTATATGCGCAATGAAAACCGAATTTTAAACCTTTATGTATGTATGTATGTATGCATGCATGCATGCATGCATGCATGCATATATGTATGTATCTATGTGTTTGTATGTATATATATATATATATATGTGTGTGTGTGTGTGTATGTATGTATCTATACACACACATATGCACTTGCTTGACACACCAATATATATTTTATCATATACGCTATAAAACTTCACACCCGTCCAATACACATGCTTTATTTATACAGACAAATACCCACATATATATGTAGACCCGGTTTGGATCATTGGGTTGCCCTAGGCAAGAAACATTTTTTTTACCATTTACAAAGAAAAGAAGAGGAAAAACCAACAACATATTTTTCTCTCCACAATTTCATTACAAAACACCCAAAATATATAATATACTCAAGCAAAATGTAAACATGACACACATCTTTGACAATAGTACATTCAACGAAAACAACTCCTTCTCGAGTTTTTAGAAGCAAACTCGTCAATTATGTCATCATATTCTAACATATTCAAATAATCTTTTTCATTGGAAATCATCGTCAACCCACTTAATCTTTTTTGTGACATAGTGGTTCGAAGATAAGTTTTTATTAGTTTCAACTTAGAGAAACTTCTTTCTGCCGATGCCACCGTAATCGGAATAGTTAAAATGATTCGGAATACAATCCATGCATTTAGAAATCCACTCATATCACGGTAAGTTCTTAGGAAATCAAGAATGCTTGTTGATTTGGTTATTTCTGATGGCAAGATTCTTCTTAGTTGAATAACTTTAAAATATAATCCTTTCCCACAAATATCACTCTCTTCTTTGTGTTTTAAAAATGTCTCTAGTTTCATACAATGCTCTTTCAATTGTTTATCGTCAATGATTTTGAATTTTGCATTCAACAAAAATCCATAAAGTCCTTCATAAAGCTCTGTTATTCAAATTGATCCTTAAGCGAAGTAAGAGCTTGGTCTATTATATGAAGAAAGTTTGTAGTTCTAAAATTTGCTTCCAACGATTGAATTTCATTAGCACCAACTTCTACATCATCGTTAAATTGTTTCTTTCTACGGACAACTCTTTTTTTTGCAAACTTGGGTTCAATGCCAACTTCATTCGCAAGTTCTCTTGCTTCATTTATCATACTTTCATATCATTTTTCTCTAAAAATTTGAAAAAATGCAATGAGTTCTTTTATTTTAATAATTGCATCTTCAATGTCCATTTCCTCCCTTTGAAGTATTTTGCCTGACCCGATTAATATTATCCAAAATAGTGCACTAAACACATAAACTAATTAAGAATGCAAAATCTTCTAAAGCATTTCGACAGAGACCTTTAGCTTCTACCCTTGCCATATTATCATTGGAATTATTTTCAATATCGATCAATGCATCTCTTAGCTCCGATGGTTGAGTTCTTATAGCTCTTACACTTACGATATGACTTTTCCAACGAGTTGCCGATAATGCTTTTGGAGATAAACCATTAATTTATTTTCTAAGTATTTCCCATCGATGGGTTGAGCCGAAAAACAAAGTATGAATCTTTTAAACATATGCAAAAAAAAACTTATAGCCTTTATACATGATTTTGCCGTATCACATAAAGCAAGATTTAAGGTATGACATCCACATGAAATATAAATTGCTCTTGGATTTATGTCGAGAAGTCTCTTTTGTACACCTTGGTGCTTACCTATATATTTAATTCAAGTTATTTTAGATAAAATTAATTAATAAAATTAATTAATATAATTAATATGAATTTATCTATTTTTATTGAAAATATCATACCTTTCATATTTGATCCAGTGTCATAGTTTTGGCCTCTCACATCATCTGTAACGACCTGTAAATTTGATAAATAAATTGGTTAGTTTAATTTAATTTTTTAAATTTAATTTAGGAAGAAAAAAAGAAAAAAAGAAAAAATGTGAATTAATTTAATGAAGTGATAATATTAAATAGTAAATTGAATTAAATCAATGTTCTGTAGTAATTGAAATATTGTTTGGGAATGTAAACTTATAAAGGTAAGCATTTAATTATCCAATGCAATAATTTATTTAAAGTAACTGCATGTAAATTTAGGCAATAAGGTTAGAATTTAGGCAATAAGGTTAGTCAAAGCTGAATTTGTATAAGTTGAATGAAATGGGCTAACGTAAAGGTTATATTAGGCTATAAATCAAATGGAAGAAAACGAGCGTAGAATTTGAATTAATTTATGAAATAAGATAAATTGAATATAACATAAACTTAAGCGAAAATTTTAAGTGGTCAATGAATTTATTGGGAATAAAGTGCATTTAAAAGTTAAGTAATTATAATATTGATATTGATAATAAACGTTACTTTAATGATTTTTAATATACTAACGGAAGTGTGAATATAAATTAATACAAGCGTAAATTTATTTTAAAAAGTAATTGGTGGATAGGGAAATAAGTTCAAATTATGTTAATTGGGTAATTAATACGTAAAGTATGGAAAGTAATTTATAGAATGTAAATTTAATGTTGTAAATTTAATAGAATGTAAAGTATTTAAAAACCTTAATTTATGTGTTCTAATTGATAAGAAGCACACATTTAAAAATATAATATTCATTCAAATTAAAATGTAAATAGGCATATATTAATGTAATGAAAAAAATTGGCGTTGGATATGGAATTATAAATCTGGTTTGATAAGTAACGAACTTATAAATGCAATTAATATAGGTTGCTTGTTTAATTAATGTATCAAATAAATTTTTGGTAATCGATTACAATAAATCTTAATTTAACATTTGGTTAATGTAAATTAAAGTAACAATTGATGTAATAAAGAACGGATCCCAGGTAAATTAATTTTTGGATTTAAAATCTAGATTTATGGGTGAAATTGACAAATTTCAATAGGATTGAATTTTGCAGTTATTACACAGTTAGTGGAAATAAAATAGTTAATACGAATAAAGGTGAAACGGAAAGTATCACGGTAATGTAACGTAACCAAATGTTAAATATGTTTATAGGATAACGATTTGTTTGAATAACAAGAACGGTAATCAAGATTGTTTGTTTATTTGAATAAATTAGGGTAATTGGGTTTACTGCAATAATTTAAAATTAAATGTTTAAATATTACATTAAAGGAGTTTAAGATGAGAATGGAGAATAACGATATAATAAACCATGAAAAAAATGTTAATTTATTTACTTAGAGATAATGGAGTAATTAACAGGATTTAAAAACCAAATAAATGAATTCCTTGGGAATTTAAGTTAATTTCTAGATAAATTGAAATTTAAACTTAATATTGTAAATTGGGAATTTTCAATGATAAATTGATATAGAAATTTTAAAAAGGATTCTAAATTTTCTAAGTAATCCAAACTGATAAAAATTGTAAATAATTAAAGTAAATTTGTAAAATTCGATTTAATTAACTTATTTTTTTATTTAATTAATATAAAAATAGCCATTTTGGCCACTGACTCAGATTTCGACGAAACCAGTTTCATCGGATCCGTAACAGTGATTTTTTGTAGGGTTTCAAGTTTCATAGCAAATAGACTTGTCGTTTGATCGCACGGGCTTGAAACGCCTTGAATTTTTTTTAATTGAAATCAGTTTGAAAATATTGATTTTAGCATAACTTTTTCATATGATGAAATTTGGATGTGAAACCTTTTCCATTGCGTTTAAAATGTTTTAAAACATCTATTTTGATATATGGTTTACCCAATTTCGTCACGGAGTCGAAACAGACTTTCTGGACCACTTTGTCGTTAGCACGTACATCTATCTTATCCGATCCATTCTTTTTCAATCCTGCCTAAAATTATCCCGCTATAAACTCTAGCCTCCTTAATTCTCATTTATCTGTACGTACATCTCAACTCTCTCCTCTTCAATGGCAGACAAACAAACTCTAGATTCAGATCCAATTGCAAACCAAACCCAAAGCATAAAATCAAAGTCCTCGGAAAAATTTGAAAAAAATGAAGATCTCAATGATACGAACCTACATCTGCTGTTCGTTTTTCGAGACAGTGACCTGATCGATCAAAAATCGCGGTCAAAGTCAATTTGGGCGTTTTTAATTTCGACATCAATCAACGAAAATGGGACATGGGTTTTGAAGAGCTCGGCAAGGGGAGTCGTTTGGTGGTAGCCGCTTGGCCTATAGCGTAGTGTGGTGGCCGAAAATCGCGATTAAGGTTTCGAAACCCTAAAAACTAAGGCGGCGGCACACGCATGTCAGGGCGACCGGAAGGTGGGTCGTGGCCATGGGGAGGTGTAGCTCGTCTTGGACTCGAAGATGGTAGTGGTTGGAGGTGGCCAGGTGGTTGGAGTTGATCGAATTTGATGGTCAAAATTGCAGCAGTAATAGGTTGTTTACGGTGGAACGCTGCGTTCGCTGGGAAGAAAGGCTCACGCAATTCTTTGATGACGTGGCGAGGGTTAGCTTTATTGTTTTGTTTAATTTAAATTTGTTTTTCAACTCGTTTTAATGCGATAGCTTTCACATACGAACACCAATTCACATGCGGTTTTTTTGTTAGGATCGTAATAAAATTCCGGATGTTTTGGCGCTGGTTTGGACGGATTTGGAGACTGTGCAATTTTTGGGTTTAAATTGAATTTAAATTCAATTTAAATTCCAAAGGGTGAGTGTTTTAACCCACTCACAACTTCTAAAATTTCTTATGTTTGTTAATTAAATTTTGATGTAATTTAAAATTTATCTATGATTGTTTGGGCATATATTTAATCATCATCTCAGTTAGATTGCATTTATTTAAGTTAAACTGTTCTTTAATTTATTTTTGCATATCAACTGTCAGTTAAATTTTTATTTATTTATTTTGCATATAAACTGCCAGTTAAACAGTTATTTAAATTATTATCGAATATATACTGCTATTTAATACATGTTGTTTATTATCCGTTCTATATTGATGCTATTGTTTGAATTTGATGATGACTGTGATAAATGGGTGATGGTTGATATTGAATGAATGGATGTTGTATTTTGTATGGTTATAAACTGCAAGTTATTATGCATTTTCATTTCATTCGAGATTGCGGTTTGAAATGATATATAACCGCAAATTTTCATTTTAAATTGCGGATTGAAATGATAAATATCCGTATCACTTGATCATAGGATAGAAAATTTTGTACAGACACCGCGGTGTGTGTATATATATATATATATATATATATATATATATATATTGAAATGATTTTCTATGGTTGTGTAAAGAAATATATATATATATATATGGTTTTATGAGATATTGATTTCGGATATTTGATAAAGGTTATTTTATATATAGTTAAATTCTTGGTTTTAAGCTATGTATAAAATTGTTTAAAGTATGAAGTAAGTTTAATAATAAAGTTGATTTTATTAAAATATATTATGGATTAGTGTTTACTTAAATTATATTCTAATATAGAGTTTATATTGATTTTTATAAATCAAAGTTAAGAAGATAGTTTTGAAATTGATTTGAGATTTTATTTAATTAAGATCTTATTGAAATTTAGATTTAAAAAGAATGTGGGGTTATAACTAAATTCGGGTTTAAGATGATTTAAGTGAATATATCTAATCTAAATAAATTGAGGAATATTCAATTATTGAATTTGGAAGTTTTATTTAAAGGATACTGGATTTATTAAGTATTTCAAAACTAAATAATAGTAAAGTGAATTTGGCATATATATATATATATATATATATATATATATATATATATATATGAATTAAAAATTTAGTTTTGAAATGGTGGAATATTTGAAACTTTGAAATATATGAAATTTAAATGGTTTATTTGGGAATTCAAACCTGTATTTGGAATTGATTTGAGAAATTAAAATCTAATTTACTTTATAAAGTAATTTATTATTAAACCATTTAAGTATTGAAATTTTTGTTCCAAAGCTATGGGTTTTCAAGGTATATAGATTTGAAGTGCTATGAATTTTGAAAAAGGATATATTTTAAATAAAAATGATATCATATTGATTTGGGTTTTAAAACGAAAAATGATATCATATTGATTTGGGTTTTAAAAAGAAAATGATATCATATTTATACGGTTTTGAAATGGATATTATATTCTGGTTTTAAAGTATAAATTATTTTGAAAGACCGCGGTGTTATAATAACGATTGGTTGTTGAAGAGACCTGGATCGGAAGTTGTCATACTCTCTGCCAACTTCGAAAACCACTTTAACAACCGTGTACGCGATGGAGATTTCAGAATGAAGTAGGATGGTGGCGGCGCTTCCTTTGAGGTAAATACGTGGACCCAACTCCCGTGAGTTGGCATAAGGTGGCTAACAGGAGCGATCGACGGGTTAAGAAGGTAGCCCCTTTTATCGGACACATCTCTTCGATATTATACTCTGACTTTGGATTTATTCAGTGGCCGCTTTTGATTTCTTTGATTGGGGGTGTGGATCGAGGTGGGCGGTAGCTGCGGCTATGCGTTACCATCGACCCGGAAGCATAATTGGTATATCTATCTTGGCATTGCCTAGTTGTGCCGTCTCACCTAACCTAGTGCGCCTTATACGATTTTGTTTTGTACCATATCTATGGAGTGCCCTCTGACGACTCCCAGTACGGGAGAGATTAAGGTACTGTATAGACTATGAGAATATATTATCTGTTAAGGGGAATATTGGGTCACTCCTTAACGCTATTTAAAGTAAGTTTATTTTACAAATAGACATTATTATAATAGCGAAATATTACTACATAGTAAATAGTTTAACGGATCCTTGGGAGATGTGAATCTCGAGCATCTCTTAAGTTACTGCACTCATATTTATTGTTGATTTAACTTACATAAGATCTTTTAGTTCTAACTCGAGTGTTTTGTCTTTTCAATTCGCTCGGGTCAGCCTGAGTGTTTCAGGATTTGAAGATTTTATTATGGAGGACGAAGAGGAAGATTTGTAGTACTATTATCTACTATATTATTCCACTACACTATTGCATTCCGCTGCATTATTGATATTCTATGGTATGTATAACTCTGATATATATTGTAAGTATAATTAAATATTTTGAAAAACGGCTTCATGAACCGTATATTTGACTATTATATTTTATCCTCCCGCTATGAGATTATGTTTGTTTTATTTCTTTCTTGTTTTTTTATTTACCCTATAACAATCCGCCCTTCCGTATGGTTTGAATTGGCACGTGTGTCGATTTAAACCATATAAAAAGGCGGGATGTTACAATCTGGTATCTGCGCTTTGGTTTAGCGATAAACCTTAGCTTTGTGGGGTTTGACTCTTTACTAATAGGGTAGTAATACCCTATGGGAGTCGCTGAGCGTATATATGAGAGAGCGTACTTTTTAGTATTATAAAAAGGGTTTTAATATTGTGTTAGATTGTTCCATTTTGTATTTATAAATTCTGGTTGATGCATGAGACGCTATGACATCAATAGGGATTTCTAAACACTTAATAGGACAGACCGACATAATATTTTGTTTTAATATAGGTGAATGAAATAATTTTACCTATTATATTTTCTATATATAAAGTAATAAATTTTATAAAGATTTTATTTGGTTGTAATATATTGGTTGTTAGGTAATGAAATTTATAATAACAGTGAAATAAGATTGAAAATAAAAGAAAGGAAATTTGGAAATTTTAGAACTTAAGTTCCGGAGCTTTGAAAATTTCTTTCATATGATTTTGGAATATAGTAATAATAGTATTAGAAGTATCTTTTGATATAAATATTTCAATATAATTTGAAAGAACCGTTTTAAAGAAATTTTGGAAAAGAAATTAAGTTATGTACTCCCCACTCTGTCGCTGGAAAATAATTTCGATGATGAGTGCACGCATCATAGACATTCATTTTCGAATTTCGAAATGGGAAGGCCACTGTAGTAGTTTGCTGCAGATTTGTTTTGATAACCAAATGTAAATTTTTAATTGTTTTAAATATAATTAGAAATATAAGTTGTAAGTATAAACCTTTATCTGTTATTTTAAAATAATTTGAAATTTAAACCCGGTATTTAATTCTAAGGTTTTCATTAATTAATAGTTTCAATTATTGTAGTGAATTGGAATGTAGGAAATTTATAATTAAAACCTCTAAAGGAATATGAGATTGAATGATAAGTTATAAATTAAATAAAAAGAAAATTTAAATTTTAACTTATAAAACAAAGGATATTATTATTGAACATTTAATAAATTAAAAGAACTGAGGAAAAGCTTGTATAACTTTCAATTACATTCTTAAAAACATATATATAACTTACAAAAAGATTAAAAAGTTGAATGTTTAATAAGAAGTTGTAATAGAATATTATACAAGTAAAAATTTGAAATAATGAAAGTGTTCAATGAATTTTTTTAGTAAATAAGAAATTTGTGTTATAGGGGTTATGAACTTGAAATGTACCATAATAAAAAATTATGGTAGAAAGTAAGTGATTATAAACTTAAGTAGATAAGTAGAAGTTACTTCTGAATAAAATAAGAATAAAAGATGAAAACTGAAAATGATAATAAACTTAAGTAAACCGTTGAAGCTATTATAAATAAGATAAGTAGAAAAGATGAATGCATTAAATATATGATTATAGATTACAGTAATGCATCGAGATGCTAAGTAAACGAAATTGAGAAATGAATGCATGAAATGCAAATAAATAAATAAATGAAACTGTAAGAAATAAATGAAAATAAAAATGATAAACCATTATATAAATGAAAAGGAATCAAACAACTAATGTATGAAATGAAATTATAATAAGTAAATTTGATTTGTTGTGGGATTTGTTGTTTGTTTTGGTATGGTTGTTTGGGCAAGGATACTTTAAAATTGTTTGGATGAATGAATAATCTATTTTGTTTCATCTAAGACTTTTGAGTAAATGATGCACTTGATAGTTTATTTTTTATTCTGTGCAATTTGAAGTTTGAACTCGAACAACTATTTGCTTTGTTGATATGAATGAATGATTGATTTGTATTGATTCTATGTGATGGTTGCAAATGATTGTTGGTTGTATTGATTTGTTGTTTAAGGTTGAAACGACTTTAAATATATCATTATATATAATTGTTAACCCTTTTAGATTATATAAATGAAATGTAGGTTATGGAAGCAATTGCTACTACTTTTGGTTCCATAAAATAAGCGTAAATTACCCGACAAATAGGTACGTTTTCGAATTACGATTTTATAGCGCTATTCTTTATATTTTTCTGTGTAGGGATATTATATGTGTTATTTGGTATATTTGATATTAAATTTTCTCCCGAGCCTCTCCATACAAAGGAGACTCTGCCGAAATTTTCTGTAAAAATTTGGACTTAGAAATTTTTTGAAAATGATTTCCAAACCTTATTTATTTAAGTATAAAAAGATTTAATGGTAATAAAATGGGTATATTTATTTAAAGTAATAAATTTTGTAAATTATTTGTTATAAAGTTATTATTTTGAATAAGACGTATTGCTTATTTAATTCTTTCTTCTCCCTTCTTTTCTCTTCTTTTTCTTTTGGGGATGAAAAGTTTTGAGTGAGGAAGAGTGTAACGACCTGTAAATTTTGATAAATAAATTGGTTAGTTTAATTTAATTTTTGAAATTTAATTTAGGAAGAAATAAAGAAAAAAAAGAAAAAAAGTGAATTAATTTAATGAAGTGATAATATTAAATAGTAAATTGAATTAAATCAATGTTCTGTAGTAATTAAAATATTGTTTGGGAATGTAAATTTTTAAGGTATGCATTTAATTATCCAGTGCAATAATTTATTTAAAGTAACTGCATGTAAATTTAGGCAATAAGGTTGGTCAAAGCTGAATTTGTATAAGTTGAATGAAATGGGTTAATGTAAAGGTTATATTAGGCTATAAATCAAATGGAAGAAAACGAGCGTAGAATTTGAATTAATTTATGAAATAAGATAAATTGAATATAACATAAACTTAAGTGAAAATTTTAAGTGGTTAATGAATTTATTGGGAATAAAGTGCATTTAAAAGTTAAGTAATTATAATGTTGATATTGATAATAAACGTTACTTTAATGATTTTTAATATAGCAACGGAAGTGTGAATATAAATTAATACAAGTGTAAATTTATTTTAAGAAGTAATTGGTGGATAGGGAAATAAGTTCAAATTATGTTAATTGGGTAATTAATGCGTAAAGTATGTAAAGTAATTTATAGAATGTAAATTTAATGTTGTAAATTTAATAGAATGTAAAGTATTTAAAAAACCTTAATTTATATGTTTAAAATGATAAGAAGTACACATTCAAAAAACATAATATTCATTCAAATTAAAATGTAAATAGGCATATATTAATGTAATGAAAAAAATTAGCGTTGAATATGGAATTATAAATCTGGTTTGATAAGTAACGAACTTATAAATGCAATTAATATAGGTTGCTTGTTTAATTAATGTATCAAATAAATTTTTGGTAATCGATTACAATAAATCTTAATTTAACATTTGGTTAATGTATGTAATAAAGAACGGAGCCCAGGTAAATTTATTTTTGGATTTAAAATCTAGATTTATGGGTGAAATTGACAAATTTCAATAGGATTGAATTTTGTAGTTATTACACAGTTAGTGGAAATAAAATAGTTAATACGAATAAAGGTGAAACGGAAAGTATCAGGGTAATGTAACGTAACCAGATGTTAAATATGTTTATAGGATAACGATTTGTTTGAATAATAAGAACGGTAATCAAGATTGTTTATTTATTTGAATAAATTAGGGTAATTGGGTTTATTGCAATAAATTGAAATTAAATGTTTAAATATTACGTTAAAGGAGTTTAAGATGAGAATGGAGAATAACAATATAATAAACCATGAAAAAAAGGTTAATTTATTTACTTGGAGATAATGGAGTAATTAACAAGATTTAAAAACCAAATAAATGAATTTCTTGGGAATTTAAGTTAATTTCTGGATAAATTAAAACTTAAACTTAATATTGTAAATTGGGAATTTTCAATGATAAATTGATGTAGAAATTTTAAAAAGGATTCTAAATTTTCCAAGTCATCCAAACTGATAAAAATTGTAAATAATTAAAGTAAATTTGTAAAATTCAATTTAATTAGCTTATTTTTTTATTTAATTAATATAAAAATAGCCATTTTGGCCACTGACTCGGATTTCAACGAAACCAGATTCGTCGGATCCGTAACAGTGAATTTTATAGGGTTTCAAGTTTCATAGCGATCGGACTTGTCGTTTAATCGTACTGGCTAGAAACGCCTTGAATTTTTTTTTTAATTGAAATCAGTTGAAATCAATTTGAAAATATTGATTTTAGCATAACTTCTTCATACGATGGAATTTGGATGTGAAACCTTTTCCATTGCGTTTAAAATGTTTAAAACATCTATTTTGTTATATGGGTTTATCCAATTTCGTTCCGGAGTTGAAACGGGCTTTCTGGGCCACTTTGTCGTTAGCACGTACATCTATCTTATCCGATCTATTCTATTTTCAAACCTGCTTATAAATATACCGCTATAAACCCCAGCCTCCCTAATTCTCATTTGTCTGTACGTACATCTCAACTCTCTCCTCTTCAATGGCAGACAAACAAACTCTAGATCCAGATCCAATTGCAAATCAAACCCAAAACATAAAATTCAAAGTCCTAGGAAAAATTTAAAAAAAATATATATTGAAGATCTCAATGATACGAACCTACATCTGCTGTTCGTTTTTCGAGACAGTGACCGGATCAATCATAAATCGCGGTCAAAGTCAATTTGGGCGTTTATAATTTCGACATCAATCGACAAAATTAGGACATGGGTTTTAAAGAGCTCGGCAAGGGGAGTCGTTTGGTGGTAGCCGCTTGGCCTATAGCGTAGTGTGGTGGCCGAAAATCGCGATTAGGGTTTCGAAATCCTAAAAACTAAGGTGGCGGCGCACGCATGTCAGGGCGATCGGAAGGTGGGTCGTGGCCATGGGGAGGTGTAGCTAGTCTTGGACTCGAAGATGGTAGTGCTTGGAGGTAGCCAGGTGGTTGGAGTTGATCGAATTTGATGGTCAAAGTTGCGGCAATAATGGGTTGTTTAAGGGATCACGCAATTATTTGATGGCGTGGCGAGGGTTAGCTTTATTATTTTGTTTAATTTAAATTTGTTTTTTAACTCGTTTTAATGCGATATCTTTCACATACGAACACCAATCCATACGCGGTTTTTTTGTTAGGATCGTAATGAAATTCCGAACATTTTGGCGCTAGTTTGGATGGATTTGGAGATTCTGCAATTTTTGGGTTTAAATTGAATTTAAATTAAATTTAAATTCCAAAAGGTGAGTGTTTTATCCCACTCACAACTTCTAAAATTTCTTATGTTTGTTAATTAAGTTTTGATGTAATTTAAAATTTATCTAGATTGTTTGGGCATATATTTAATCATCATCTCAGTTAGATTGCATTTATTTAAATTAAATTGTTATTTAATTTATTTTTGCATATAAACTACCAGTTAAATTTTTATTTATTTATTACTGCATATAAACTGCTAGTTAAACAGTTATTATTTAATACATGTTGTTTATTATCCGTTCTATATTGATGTTATTATTTAAATTTGATGATGATTGTGATAAATGGGTGATGGTTGATATTGAATGAATGGATGCTGTATTTTATATGGTTATAAACTGCAAGTTATTATGCATTTTCATTTCATTCGAGATTGCAGTTTGAAATGATATATAACCGCAAATTTTCATTTTAAATTACGGATTGAAATGATAAATATCCGTATCACTTGACCATAGGATACAAAATTTTATACAGACACCGCGGTATATATTTAAAAATATTTTGGAATTATTTTCTATTGTTGTGTAAAGAAATATATATATATGGTTTTATGAGATATTGATTTCGGATATTTGATAAAGGTTATTTTATATATACTTAAATTCTTGGTTTTAAGCTATGTATAAAATTGTTTAAAGTATGAAGTAAGTTTAATAATAAAGTTGATTTTATTAAAATATATTATGGATTAGTGTTTACTTAAATTATATTCTAATATATATTTTATATTGATTTTTATAAATCAAAGTTGAGAAGATAGTTTTGAAATTGATTTGAGATTTTATTTATTAAGATCTTATTGAAATTTAGATTTAAAAAGAATGTGGGGTTATAACTAAATTCGGGTTTAAGATGATTTAAGTGAATATATCTAGTTTAAATAAATTGAGGAATATTCAATTGAATTTGGAAGTTTTATTTAAAGGATACTGGATTTATTAAGTAAGTATTTCAAAACTAAATAATAGTAAAGTGAATTTGGCATATATATATATATATATGAATTAAAAATTTAGTTTTGAAATTGTGGAATATTTAAAACTTTGAAATATATGAAATTTAAATGGTTTATTTGGGAATTCAAACCTGCATTTAGAATTGATTTGAGAAATTAAAAGCTAATTTACTTTATAAAGTAATTTATTATTAAACCATTTAAGTATTGAAATTTTTGTTCCAAAGCTATGGGTTTTCAAGGTATATAGATTTGAAGTGCTATGATTTTTGGAAAAGGATATATTTTAAATAAAAATGATATCATATTGATTTGGGTTTTAAAACGAAAATGATATCGTATTTATATGGTTTTGAAATGGATATTATATTCTGATTTTAAAGTATAAACTATTTTGAAAAGACCGCGGTGTTATAATAACGATTGGTTGTTGAAGAGACCGAGATCGGAAGTTGTCATACTCTCTGCCAAATCCGAAAACCACTTTAACAACCGTGCACGTGGTAGAGATTCCAGAATGAAGTAGGATGGTGGCGGCGCTTCCTTTGAGGTAAATACGCGGACCCAACTCCCGTGAGTTGGCATAAGGTGGCTAAAATAGGAGCGATCGACGGGTTAAGAAAGTAGCCCCTTTTATTGGACACATCCCTTCGATATTATACTCTGACTTTGGATTTATTCGGTGGCCACTTTTGATTTCTTTGATTTGAGGGTGTGGCTCGGGGTGGGCGGTAGCTGCGGCTATGCGTTACCACCGACCCGGAAGCGTAATTGGTATATCTACCATGGCATTACCTAGTTGTGCCGTGTCACCTACCCTAGCACGCCTTATACGATTTTGTATTGTACCATACCTATGGAGTGCCCTATGACGACGCCCAGTACGGAGGATATTACGGTACCGTATAGACTATGGGAATATATTATGTGTTAAGGGGAATATTGGATCACTCCTTAACGCTATTTTAAAGTAAGTTTATTTTACTATTAGACACTATTATAATAGCGAAATATTACTACATAGTAAATAGTTTAACGGATCCTTAGGAGATGTGAATCTCGAGCATCTCTTAAGTTACTGCACTTATACTTATTGTTGATTTAACTTACATAAGATCTTTTAGTTCTGACTCGAGTGTTTTGTCTTTTCAATTCGCTCGGGTCAGCCTGAGTGTTTCAGGATTTGAAGATTTTATTCTGGAGGACGAAGACGAAGATTTGTAGTACTATTATCTACTATATTATTCCACTACACTATTGTATTCCACTGCATTATTGATATTCTATGGTTTGTATAACTCTGATATATATTGTAAGTATAATTAAATATTTTGGAAAACAGCTTTATGAACTGTATTTTTGATTATTATATTTTATCCTCCCGCTGTGAGACTCTGTTTGTTTTATTTATTTCTTGTTTTTTTTATTTACCCCATAACAATCTGCCCTTCCGTATGATTTGAATTGGCACGTGTGTCGATTTAAACCGTATAAAAAGACGGGATGTTACATCATCATTGTTTAACTTAAAATCATTTAGTACACTTTTAAGCTTTTTAAAAAGGCCAAGTCCCGATGTATCGTCAACCTCTATAAAACTGAGAAAAAACTCATCTACTTTGATATCATCTTCAACATCCACACATCTTCCTCTACTTTGATATCATCTTCAACATCCACACATCTTATTGTAATTGACGTTTGTTCTTTATGACTCAAACCCGGAGTACAATCAAGAATGATTGAGTAATATTTTGCTTTTAAAACTTTTACAAGCATTGCTTATTTGATCTTCTTAGCCAACAAAAGTATTAGTTCATTTTGAATACTATGACTAAGATAATGATTATTTATTTCATTATTTACCACACGTCTAAGATGATCTTCCATGATTGGACCAAATTCGGCAACAAATTCCACAAGTTGACAAAAAAGTCCATTGTTTTTTTTCATAAATCTTTTCGTTTGAACCTCGAAATGGGAGGTTATTGCGAGAAAGAGTTTTTACGACACCAATTATGCGCACTAGCACCTTCTTCCAACGTTTTATCTTTTGCTTGATTAGAGATTCTACTCTCTTGTCAATTGTTGTCTTTTGTTGAAGGCCTTTGTGCAATCCACCCACCTAATAAGACTTGAAATATGCTGCTCCGGATTATTTTCATGCTCTCGTAACATCGCCGAAATGTTATGCAAATCATTTACTCCATTTTCCAATTTGAATGTTTTTTGTGTACTTCTAAATAACTTGCAACAAAAAAAAAATACCTTGTTCACTTCATTTGAATAAACTAACTACTTTCTTTCATGCTTGGAAGAAAAATGTCTATCGTCTTCATTTTTGAAAAATTTATCATTTTCTTTCGAAATTTTGATAGGGCCTCGTTTAACCAACATTAATCTTTTAGTATCGGTTATCATTCTCCACAAACCGAGATCATAGTTAAAGTCGACATCTTTCTCAAGATCAAGCACAATTAGTCCATCACCTTCATCCATATCATTTCTATTAATATTTATGTCTTCTTCATTCACGTTGTCATCTCTATACCAATAACATCTTCATCAATATTAGCTTTAACAATTTCATTTTCATCAATTGCTTCACTGATTTCGACGTTCTCATCAATATCATGACTACTTTCTTCAATAATATTTGAAGTTGAACATTGAGATTTTCGTATTTTTGCTTGAAACAAACTAGAAATTGATTCAATAAGTGATTTTTCTAGTTCCTCTTTTTTTCCTTTAACTCTTCTATTATGAGCTTACGAATTTTTCTTTCGAAATCTAGTTCGATTTTTATCATTTTCGTTCTTCGTCACTTTCCTACGCATTCCCAAATTAATAATATAGAAAAGCTTAAAATCAATAAAGGTATCCATTAATTCACCGGTTGATTTCAAAGTTCCGGCATATTAAATTCATTCATATTTTCTTTGTTTTTGTAGTGTAAAGCATGATAGGTTTTTAGAGGCAATTAAATTGGAATCATTACAGTTCAATAAAGTTTAGGCATACTAAATTATAGAACTGCTACAAGCCTACAATATTTCTCTTCTCCATCGTTTGATTACTTATACTGTTATACAAGGATACAAGTCATATAATCAATGTTACAGACTTCTTTTTATCAAAGGAAAACTGCAAAACCGCAAACTCAAAATTAAAAAAAATTATGAATTGAAAACTGGCTTGTAGCAGTTTTTACAGTTTTGCAAAACTCAAACAATTATACGACTTGTTTATAATTGCAAAACAATAAAAACTGCAAACTCAAACTGCATAAAATTGCAAAACTACAAAACATGGCTTGTTTCATGCTTTCAAAGGTTTCATTATGAAATCAATTCACAACTAATTCTAAGATCATCAATCAACCAAAATTAAAAAAATTAAAATATACCAGCAAACTCAAAGAGCAGCCTTTAGCATATGTAGTGCGACCAGTGCAGCAATCGACGTTTGCTGATGGTGATAGGCTGGCGCCGATCCTGCTTTTAGGATTAGTTCTTCTTTTCTTTTTTGTTTTTCGTGTGTTTCTGAGTCGCGATTTTGTTTCTAAATCGCGACTAAGTTGTTCTTTTGTTTCTGAGTATCGATTTTGAAGTAGGCTTTTTTTTTTCGGGGGGTTGCTCATCTAAGGGGGTTGCCCCAGGCCAGCACACTACTAGAAAAACAGTATATTCCAACGCCCCTGTTCCAACGGCCGCCAACGGCTATTCCAACGGCCCGTTAATTTTTTACGTAGCCGTTGGAAGCCGTTTGAATCCATTGGAAATAAGCCGTTTGCGGCCGTTGTAAGCCGTTGGAAAATTTCCTGAGATATCAGCCCGCGAGCCATCTTCTCCCTCATTCTCATCTTCCCCAAAACAAATCCCCAAATCCCCCATCTCCTACCAAACTGTCGCCGCCCCAAAAACCATCCAAATCACCTCCTACGCCATCTACAAGGTACTCCGGTCCATCTCCATCCTTCTACGTCTCCAAATCAGGTATTTTTTTCTATACCTAAATTTTTGGTTTTTTTGATTTAGGGTTTAATTTGACTTGTGCTTGTTTCCTACTTGTTATTGTATGCATATTACATCATGCTATCCCCTGATTTTAGTTATTATCCCATAATAAACAAGTTATTACCGATTGAAAATTTTGTAATTTAGGATATTTTAATAGTTTATATATGTTGATTTGGTTAGTATTGAACGTATGTGTGTGATAGAGTTTATTGCATTTGGGATCCGTTAGAACGGATATTGGATTTGTGCGAATACGATTTTTGTATTTGTAGGAACACGTGAATTTGTAAAAAAATGAATTTTGTGTACAAATTGAGCGTATAAAATGAATTTAGTACTTATGTAATAAAACGGTAAAATGTAAACCAATATTAATTAAACGAATTATATATTCAAATTTAATATAAACAAATATTTAAGTCCGTAGATATTATTCGGCCCCGTCTGACAAGTGTTGTATATGATCGTTTTAGGGATATTCGTTTTTTCCACAAAACGGACAACTCTATTCATCTGATACATCATTTGTCGGATTTGTCTCAGTATTGGACAAGTTACAAACACTATAAAGTAATTATATTCCGTTAATCATATCACTTTAAACGGTTCACAAAATTTCGACGGCATTTCCTTTACGTTGCTTGTGTACACGCATTTGTGTACGATACAAGAAACACGGGAGGAATGCTGCCGAAATTTTGTGAATCGTTTAAAATGATATGATTTACGGAATATAATTACTATTGCGTTTGTAATGGGAAGTAGGATGACCGACCATCAAAGAAAGACACATAAGTGGCAATGAAATAATAGTTGCTTATTTAAAATAAAGTTTGTGAAATTAGCAGTTTGCGGCCGTTGGAAGCCGTTGGAAAATTTCCTGCAAAATATAAAATGAATGATTTATAACATTTTTACTCTATCATAGGTTTTCTAGTAGGGAAACATGGTCAATTACTTTAATGATCAGAGCTGGATGTATCAAAGAAGGGAAACAAGTGGCGCAATAAGCGAACATTTTCTAAAAGGGGTACAAGTGTTCATCGAATTTGCTATAAGTAATATTGCAAACGATGAAAAAATTCGTTGTCCGTGTAGTAGATGAAAATTGTTGAACTATTTAGAACCGAATATGGCTAAGGTTCATTTGCGCCAATTCGGTTTCGTACCCAATTATTTGCTGTGGGATCGTCATGGAGAAATTGTAGCCCCTAATAATCAAGAACAGTCGGTGGAGGTCATCAGCGAAGAAGGTAGTACGAATCTCATAGAACATATGGTCGAAGATGCAGCACGATCAATATTCCCTACCTTTGTAATTGATAACGACGATGTTAACATCGAAGAGGAACCAAATGTTGGAGCTAAAAAAATATATGATTTATTGGATCATGCTAAAAAACCCCTTTGGAATGGATGTTTAAGTGGCTCTCAATTATCGGTAACTGCAGAATACATTACAATGAAATCAAAATACAACCTTACAGAAGCTGGATTTACGGCTGTTGTGCAAGCTGCTAAACGTCATATGCCATCCGATAATTTAATGTGCGAAAATTATTATGAAGTGAAAAAACTTATGTCATATTTTGGTTTGCCATATCAAAAAAATAGATACATGTTTAAAGGGTTGCATGTTGTATTGGAAAGAAGACATCAATCTTAGAAATTGTAAAATATGTAATCAGGAACGATACAAATCGAGGAAAAAGAAGGGAAAATAAGTTCCGTACAAGCGTATGCATTATTTGCCCCTCACCCCTAGACTTCAACGATTATATGCATCATCTGTAACAGCGCATCATATGAGATGGGACGGTGTGAGAACACCTCAAGAAGGTACGTTGACACACCCAGCCGATGGAGAAGCATGGAAACATTTTTGACAAGAAATATCCCGATTTCACAGCGGAGAGCCGAAATGTTAGACTAGGTTTATGTACAGACGGCTTTTCACCGTTTTCTCAGTTTGGTTCTAAATATTCATGTTGGACTATAATAATCACACCTTACAATCTACCTCCGTGGATGTGTATGAAAACTCCATATATGTTTCTCACGATTGTCATCCCTGGTCCTGATGATCCGACACAGGGCATTAATGTTTACTTACAACCGTGAATCGAAGAGTTGAAAATATTATGGTATGAAAGAGTTGAAACAACATATCAGAAAAGAAATTTTTTTGGATGTTCGCTTCTTTGTTATGGACTATTAGCGATTTTTCTGCATATGCAATGCTTTCGGGTTGGAGTACGGCCGGTCGTTTTGCTTGTACTTATTGCATGGAAGAAACACGAGCATTTTCTTTGCCAAATGGAAAGAAAATTTCATGGTTTGATTGTCATTGATGTTTTCTTCATATTAATCACCCTTTTAGAAGAGACAAAAAAACTTCGTAGCTAATAGACATGAGACTCTACGACCACCAGCGGTTTGGTCAAGCGAGGATATATATGAACTTGTAAAAGATTATCCAAAGATACACGAGACCGGACAACAAGAAGAAATTCAAGGTAAATCGACGTTTCATGATTGGTGCAAACAAAGTATATTATGGGAATTGCCTTATTGAAAAAATCTATTAATCCGTCATAACATTGACGTGATGCATAACGAAAAAAACGTATTTGATAATGTGTTTTATATAATTTTGAATGTGAAGGGCAAGACTAAGGACGATTTGAAATCTAGACGTGATATAAAGCAAATATGCAATCGTCCTGAGCTTCATATGACTCCCGACAATAAAAAACCCAAAGCATGCTATGAACTAGACAACAACCAAGTTAAAGTACTGTTACAATGGGCGGAAGGATTACGATTTCCCGATGGAATTTTCTCTAATCTTCGTAGATGTGTCGACTATAAAAACGGGAGACTGAGTGGAATGAAAAGCCATGATTGTCATGTAATGATGGAAAATTTGTTACCCATCGCTTTCAAAGAATTATTATCGGTAAAAGTTTGGACGGTAATAACAGAACTTAATTTATTTTACAAGGAGCTTTGTTCAACTACGTTAAAAGTTGACCGTCTACTTAAACTTGAAGAAGAAATTCCTATACTGCTCTGCAAACTGGAGAAAATATTTCCTCCGGCTTTCTTTAATGTAATGGAGCATTTACCTGTTCATCTTCCATATGAAGCACGTCTTCGAGGTCCTGTGCAATATGGATGGATGTATCCATTCGAAAGGTATGTTACTATATTGAGTATGTAAATGTTGATTTAAGTATAAATATAGTAGTTAATACTTAACCCAAATATTTTTTATTAGGTACTTAAATCATTTAAAGAAAAAAGTGAGACAAAAAGCTCGAGTTGAAGGTTCTATTTGCAAATCATATATCGAAGAAGAAGCTTCTTTCTTTTTTCTCTCATTATTTTAAAGACCATGTGAACTTATCATTTGTAAGTGTTCCGCGTAATGACGATCAGGCCGTTGAACAGGATTCTTCTTCCGAATCAGTATTATCTATTTTTAAACAACATGGCCGACATGCTGGAAAATGTGAGGAAGTATGGCTAGATGATAAAGAATACCATGTAGCGCACACATATATTCTTCTTAATTGCCCTGAAGTTGCACCATTTGTTAGGTAATTAGCACATTCCAAGTTTTGTTAAATTTAATACTACACGTGTGAATAAATAATAATGTAATATATCATGTTTGTGTTTGCAGTATTTATGAATCACAAAATCCAAGCGGCGATTTAAGCAAAGATTTCAGTACTTGATTTTCGAAATACGTTTCTGATCGCACAAATAATGTGCTCGATAAAGGACCGAAACATTTGGCGTTTGGACCGAAAAGAAAAGTTAATACGTATCCAATATTTTTTGTTAATGGATATAATTCCACACGAAAGAATACGGTGCTGAAAAATTAACAAACAATACTGGTGTATTTGTTAAAGGCAGTGATGACCCTAATAATGATATAAATGATTTTTATGGCGTGTTAACTCAGATATTGCAGTTGACATATTTTACAAGACCCGTGGAGGATGTTTATTTGTTTAGATGCAACTGGTTCAGCAATGTTCCAGATTCTGGTATTAACGTGCATCCAAAATATAATCTTATAGAAATTAAACATACCTCGCGTTATCAAAAGTACGACCCATTTATACTAGCCAAACAAGCCCTACAAGCTTATTATGCCCCTTATCCATCTTTAAAAAGGGATAAAGCAGATTGGTCTGCGGTTTTTAAAACCAAAGCAAGATTTACGTTCGATGGATAAAATATACCAGATGAACAAGCCTATCAAGCAGATCTGGAGGAAAATGCCGAAATAGCAATTACAGACGATCAAACTGATTTTGAACCTTTAAATGATGAGACAAATGTATTAGTCGAAGCATTTGAGAGTGTAGAGGAAAATGACATAGAGCACGAAACCGAGTCTGAATCAGAAAACGATGAGGACGACTGAGTAATATCCGGTAATTTTTAAAAGTATTCACATTACATTGATCTTTGATTAATAATGCATTTATCCAATTTATACAATTTTAATGACAATATGTGTATACTCACACACTCAACACATACACAACATGACACATTTGTAGCATATTGTATTACATTTTTTAATGGTTCATCATATCATGATTATTATGAATTGTATATGTATGTGTATATGGCAGGTATATATATTATGTCCGATTCCGGTTCTGGTTCTGCTTCTGGGTCTCGGCGACGTGGCTCTTCACGTCACATTGGAGAGAGTAGTTGTGAGCCACCAGCTCGGCCACTTATTTACTTACAGCCTAAGGCTGATGTGACGTAAGTATCATAATTAGCAAGCATAGCATTTTAATTTTTTAATTATACAAGATATATCTACAATTGTCTAAAGTTCAATTTTATATTTAACGCAGTGGATTTAAGTTGGAGCCATCCAAAGTGGTTCTGAACATTTCGAAGCAGACGTACATGGCTAGGATGACCGATTGCTGGCCCAAGTGGGACAAGATCCCCGACGACGTGAGAGAGACGATTTGACAAGATTTTCTGGTAAGTTTATACCGCTTTATAAGCTGATTAATTAAATACAAATAAATAATTAGTAATATTTTCTCATTGTACAGGGCGCCATAGATTTGCAAGAGCCCGACGTCAATTTAGTTCAGCGACACTGGAACTCCAGGATCGTGAAGAATTATAGGGAGACTATGTCGGAGATTAAAAAAGTAGGAAAGAAGCCCAAGTGGATGAGCGCGACTGTATGGGAGAAGTTGGTTGAGTGGTGGAACTCTGAGGAGTTCAAGGTAAATCTACAATAAATCTCAGCAATTTTTTACCGTTTAATAAATAATTAATCATTGTATATTTGCAGGAGGAGTCAGCTAGGAACTCGGCAAACAGGAGCAGGAATCCTGTATCACACCGTGGAGGCTCCAAATCTTTCCAGCATCACCGTGATGATTTGGTAAATTTATCTATTATCACATTTGTATATTGATCAGTTCAGTAATTAGTTATGTACAGTTAAATTATCCAAATTATCAATTGCAGGAACGAGCTCGTGGAGGCTCTGCTGGCTTAGTGGACGTGTTTGCTCACACCTACGCGTCTAGGCAAGTAGATGATGTTGGCAATATCATATATCAGTGGGGTGATCAAGATAGGACGACCGAGGCATATGTATGCATTTTTTAATTTCTAATACTTACACCGATAAGTTTATTAATTTCTAGCTATGCAAAATAATTACATGCTACTATTTTTCAACTGAAATTGTTTTTTTTCCATTATAGTCGAGGTTGCAGGAGGCACAGGCTTATGCGCTTCAGCAGTCTGGTCGTGATGCGCTGACACAGGAGGAGTATGATAACATTTTTACCGCTGTTATGGATCCGGCGCATCGGAGTAGATGTTTTGGCTTCGGGAACCTAACGGTAATTAATCCTTTTACATATGTACAAAAAATCAGCGTTTAGATATATAATGTTATAATATTTTATATGCTGAGACAACCCTTTTGCTATTATTTCTATTTGCAGGCTCGACAGGCTCGACAAGCTCAAAAAGACCAAGACAAAGAAGAAATCAAGGAGCTTAGAGTTATGGTTGAGCAGCTACGGGAGGAGAATCGTCTACGAGCCATCCAGGTGGAGCAGCTGGATCAAAATCTTGCGCAGTATTTGCAGAATCATGGTACCCTTCTTTCGTCGTCTGGTGCTTCTGGAGGCGACGAGGATCCTTGAGGAGATATGTTTTTGAGTATTTGTGTTTGAACACTGTATATATTGACTTGGAGATGTTTTGATGTTGATGTTGTATATATTGGTACGGAGTGGGTGAGAAATTTTTTTATGGTATGTACATGGTTTATTGACATTTGTTGATGGTATGTACGTCGATGGTATATTTTATGATGTTTGATCGGTTTGGTTTGTTTATATTGGTGTTTTATTGATTTATGTGTGTTGTTTGTATTGATATTGATATATATGTGTGGAATTGATTGAAAATGGAATGGAAATTGAATGGATTGGAAATGGTGTGGGTGTAAGGTAAATAGGTTTGCTGTTCTGCAGTAAAATAAACCCAGTATTTTCAACGGCTTTCAACGGCTTGTTGGCCATTTTATTGTAATGGTTTCTAACGGATTCCAACGGCTCCAAGCCGTTAGCGGCCGTTGGAAATTCCGTTGGAAATGGTCCGTTGGATCCGTTGGAAAGCATTGGAAGGTGTGGGATTTATTCCAACGGCTATTCCAACGGCGGGTAACGGTTAGGAGCCGTTGGAATAGCCGTATTATCTTGTAGGGGCAGCTGATGGGCTTGGTCCATGAGCCGGCTCTGTAATATATGTAAAATCCCTACCTATCCATATGGATTGCTACGAAGATATTACTCTGTAAGCTAGTCTTGATGATTAGAATAGAACTTGTAGAGTATCCAAAGCTGATACATGTTTAAATTGAAATTCTTCGTCTATATTGTTAAATGTGGCTCACATTGTATTAGAGTGGATGCGTGAATTGGATTGCGATTAGTTTCACATCGCAAGATATTTTAAAAGAGATCAGCATATATATGGGATTGGTAGCTTGTAACAATAAGGAATTTTTTTTTGTTACAAATAAACGTTGTCATGAAAATATATGTGCTTTGGGGGATGTAGGGATATCCAATCACGACCATGACATCAAAAGAGCTTCGTTCAGTGGTCTTGCTTCTTCTACATTAAATGAAGTGCGTGCATGACGGAAGATGCGAGGGGTGCCGAAAATTACAACATATATATGCCATAAAGCCCTACGTAGCATTCCGTGGAGATCTTTAGTCATTGATCATGAACTGATAAATTTATAGCAAGACATGGATATTCACTAATTTTCAAGGTCAGCATGTCTTCCCCATTTCGTCGTTCACTAATTTGCGAAAATAATTTTGTTTATTTTAACACTCCATTCCTGTGCTTTTGGTATGAAAATTGACTGCAATATTATACCATTAGACAATCTCCAACACAAAAGTCAGTCAAATAAAAAACATTAACTTTCATTGATCTACACTGACTCATCCTAGCATGATACAATTTTATTAGACATTTATAACATCAGTAAATATATATGATCATGATTGCAATCCACCTGAAAAACAATTAATTTTTTGAACATATATTCATCTTACATTATAAATTTTGGATAACTCAGCGACTGCCACGATCTTTAAAGCAATCTTGTCATTCAGTAATGAATCAAAATTAAACTCATAGCATTCACTGAGTTACCCCTGTTGGGATGCTCTAAGAGTGTTCTGCAATAATTCAAACAGACAGCTCTCTATATGATTGGCTCTCTATATGATTGGCTAGCTATTAATGCTACGATTCACGTACTATTCTAGGTTTTACTTCGGTGTCAAGTCACATGACGCATGCAATGATTTTTGTGTTAACGTGACAATGAAATTGAAGATGCCCTTAGCCCCAATGGGACATACCTCACGTTTCATTTACTATTTACAAGTAGGTAATGAAGTTGACTTGAGCCCCACTTCAATAGACTTGATATAAACCCAAAATAATATATAGAAAATATAGGTATTTAAGCTAGTTTAATTAAAAAATAACAGAAATAAACAAGTTTCCAAATCAATTACAAAAACAAATATGTTTCTGCCATATTGGTCTCAGTTAGCATTTTGTATTGATGCAATTACGCACCTATTGTAATTAGTTTTGAATCTTGTCTGTTTTTATTATTCTTCGTTGAAAGTGATCTAAATAGCAAAACTTTCCATAATAAATTTATTGAATTGTTTGAAATCATAATTACATGAGGTTCATATAGTACAAATCTGCACACACTCTGTGTATGCATGACAAAATAATGAATATAAATTTCACATGCTTTGTGCAAGTTAGTGTGTTATTCGGACTTGACGGGACCGGATCAGACCGAGAGGAGTGTTCGTGTTTTGTCCTATAATAGTTTCGAACGAATACGGAACGGACGAGGCGTTGTCTTGGACGCTTTTCGTATAAGCCGGACAACGGACGATGTACGGATAATAGAAAATTTATCGGACAATTCGTACAGATAAGATATAGCATAAATTTTTTTGTCCTAATTCGTATTTTAAATGAAAAAAATGGACAAACATGAATGGATAAAATTTGATTTCGAACCTAGTCGGACAATCGTACAAAATTAACATTCCTCATACGAATAATTAATTCAAACAACACATGCTTCACGCTTGAATATTAAAATAATTAGTATGACGACGCACGCTTGATGCATTAAAGAGAAAGCCAACAGTATGTACAACACGTGCTTCAGGCGTGAGAAAAAGAAAGTAATCAATACGAATGATATGTGTAAAGCTTTACGCGCGTGAATGATAAAAGGTTATGATTTGAAATTCAAACACTTAAATGTTAATTGCAAAAATAATGCCATATGTTCAGTAAGTACTTGGGCACGTGCATAAAAATATTTTTGAAAGATGTACATTGTAAATTCGAAGGATCAAACCCAAATTTCGCATATAGTATTTCAAAATTTCAACATTCGGTTCTTCTGAGAAATCTTTGACAAAAATTATCCAGTAATGATACATTAGGAGTATATGGTTTGAAATGACTTTTCATCATCGCCATCCTAGTCATTTTTTTATAAACTCATCCTGTGGTTGGCCACTTGAATTTTTCATTTGTCATAATTTTCCATCTTGAGGGATACTTTTAGTTGATCTGTGCAGTTCATAGTAAGTGGACATACACATATACATATACACGCACATATTATATACGTTTAAAAGGTAAGAAGATCAATTAGTTATAAATAGCCTAAGAGTATTGTTATGAATGAAGATAAAAGTTAAATAAGTAAAATGCTGAATTGTAACGTCGCACCTTTTTGCACGATTTAAATCGCAATAAAGCACACACGTCAGATTTAAACCATACAAAAGGGCGGATTGTTATGGGGTAAATAAAAAAAAGCAGAGAAAGAAAAAAAAAACAGAATCTTGCAGCGGAACGGTAAAATATAATAATCAAATATACAGTTCATGAAGCTGTTTACAAAATATTTGATTTTACTTATGCAATACATATCAGAGTCACACATACCAGCGAGCAATATAATAATGCAGCGGAACAATGTGACGCAGTGGAATATCATAAATAATAGTAATACAAATTTTCGTCTTCGTTCTCTAGAATAAAATCTTCAAATCCTGGACTGAACCGAGCGAATTGAAAAGACAAAACACTTGAGTCAGAACTAAAAGATCTTATGTAAGTTAAATCAACGGTAAAATATGAGTGGAACAGCGTCAGAGATGTTTACGAGATTTGACATCTCCTATCCACTGTCTAACGTGAGTGCCGTAACTTAAAAGATGCTCGGAATTCACATCTCCTAAGGATCCGTTAAACTATTTACTATGTAGTAATATTTCGCTATTATAATAATGTCTAATTGTAAAATAAACTTACTTTTCAATAGCGTTAAGGGGTTACCCATATAGCCCTTAATACGTAATAGTGCCAATAGTCTATACCGTACCATAATACCTCCTGATCGGGAAGCTATCAGAGGATACTCCATAGTACGACACAAATCAAACTGATACAAGGCGCGCTAGGGTAGGTGACACGGCACACAAGGCAATGCCAGTGTAGATATACCAATTACGCACACGGTCTGGTGTAACGCATAGCAGCTACTACCGCCCACCACGAGCCACAACCCCAAATCAAAAAACAAAAGTGGTCACCGAATAAATCCAAAAGTCAGAGTATAATATCGAAGGGATGTGTCCGATCAGAGGAATGACCTCATTGATCCGAGATCGCTCCTTTTTTATCCACCTTATGCCAACTCACGGGAGTCGGGTCCACGTATTTACCTCAAAGGAAACGTCGCCACCATCCTACTTCATTCTGAAATCTCCACCGCGTACACAGTTGTTAAAGTCGTTTTCGGAGTTGGTAGAGAGTATGACAACTTCCGATCCCGGTCTTTTCAATAGCTAAACGTTATTATAACACCGCGGTCATTTCAAAATAATTTATACTTCCAAGCCGAGGTAGCGTAGCTGTATATTAATTGGGAAGCAACTACTAACAACAAGGGGAACGGCAGGGAGGAGTCACAACGACCTAAGGCCGTTGGAATATACTGGATCGGTCCCGCTCACTTCGCTCGCCTAGAGGTCGATAGACAACGTACCTTGTCCCATAACAAATAGACTATATAATATTTATTTCAAAACCATATAAATACGATATCATTTTCGTTTTAAAACCAAATCAATATGATATCCTTTTTTTAAAATCATAGTATTCAAAGTTATAAAATTTCGAAACCAAAGACTTAAAACTATAACACTTCCAAACGTAGTACTTTGAAATTTATAACTTTGAAACATAACTTCCAATACTTTAATGGTTCAAATATTAAATTTCTTTATATAAAATAAAATAGCTTCTTGAATTTCACAAATCAATTCCAAATACAGAATAGAACCCCCATAAACCATTTCAATTTCAAAACTTAAAATATTCCACCATTTCAAACTAATTCTTTGATAATTCCATATATATATATATATATATATATATATATATATCAAATTTAATTACTATTATTTGGATTTGAAATATTACCTAAATAAATCCAATATAATTTATTAAAACTTTTAAAACTTCAATTAACTGGATATTCTTTCAACTTATTTAACTTGATGTATTCATTTAAATCAACTTGATATTAATTTAAATCACTCTAAACCAAATTAAGTTATAAGAATCATACCCTCTAAAATCTCAATTTTATTTAAATTGTCAAATCAACTTTATTCGAGTATAAACCTTAAATAATTTATTTCAAATCGATTTCATATTTATCTTCCAACTTAATTTTTATCTAAGTCATTAAAACTCTATATATACTATATCTTAAACATGTATTTAGCCATATAATATAAAACAATCAAACTCCATTTTTTAACTTATTTTTATTAAACAAATTTACACATAGCTTAAATTCAAGAATTTAACTATATATATATATATAAAATAATATTTATATAATATCCAAAAATTAATATTTATTAAACCGTATATTTCTTTCCAAAACCATAGAAAATCATTTCAAAATATTTTTATATATAGACCACGGTGTGTGTATATAATTTTCTACCCTATGGTCAAGTGATACAGATATTTATCATTTCAATCCGTAATTTAAAATAAAAATACGGTTATGTATCATTTCAAACCGCAATCCCGAATGAAGTAAAGTGCATAACAGTTTGCAGTTTAAAACAATATAAAATACAACATCCATTCATCCAATATTAATCATCTACCATTTATTACAATGATAATCCAATTTAAACAATACATCAATATAGAGCATATAATAAATAACAGGTAATTACCTACAGTTTATATTCAATAATAAATTAAATAATCTATCTAACTGGCAGTTTATATGCAATAATAAATTAAATAACAATTTAATTTAGTAAGTTAAATTTAACTGAGATGATGATTAAAAATATGCCGATCAATTATAAATAAATTTCAAATCACATCATATATTAATTTAACACACGTAAGAAATTTTATAAGTCGTGAGTGGGTTAAAACACTCACATTTTGAGTTTAAATTGAATTAAATCCAATTTAAACCCAAAAATTGAACAGTCTTCGAATCCGTCCAAACCAGCGCCAAAATATCCGAAATTTTATTACGATCCCAAAGGCGAAAACCGCGTGTAATTTCGACCTCGTATGAAATACTTATTGCGATTAGAACGATCAACAATATAAATTAAAATAAATAAATAGTTAATAAAGAAAACATACAACACGTCAGCACCTTCTTCTCACGCTCAGGTAAACGCGTTCGAACAGGTGAACGTTTCACGATCGCACGCAAGATCGTCACCTTCAAATCGATGTCGCACTTCCTCCAATCACGCGCCGTGACCCCACGTGAATTTCTGACCCATCTCGCCTCGATCACGACCTCCACGCGCCTCCCAATGGCCACCATCGGTCACTAATTTGAAGGAAGCCGCCGCCAAGAAAAACCCGAGTTGAATTAAATACGATGATCTGGCCGTTGAATTGACCCACAAACCATACAGAAGCACTCCACTCGTCCCCCTCCATGCGACTATAACCTCGATTTGACGATCTGACACGGTTGATCGTGGCAGATGAACGACCGAGAATTGATTGGAAAATTCTAGGCAAACGGTGTTTCGATCTGAAAAACGAATCACACCAGAAGATTACACTCTTCAAGAGCTTTGAATCCATATAAAATTTGATATTGTTTGGAGAGTTTGAATTTTTAGATTTGGATTTGATTTAGAATTATATTTGGGAATTAGGATTTGCAGCCATTGGAAAAAGGAACTAATAGAACGTACAGAAATGAGCAATAGAGGTAGGCTAGGGTTTATAATAGGGTATTTATAGACAAACTGAAATTAGAATAGACCGAATCGATTGGATATACGCGTTGAACGTTAAATGGCCCGAAAAGCCCGTTCCGACTCCGGAACGAAATTCGGTCAACCCATATATCAAAATGGATGTTTTTAAATATTTTAAATGTAATGGAAAAGGATTCAAGTTCAAATTTCATCGTATGAAGAAGTTATGCAAAAATCAAATTATTTCAAATTGATTTCAATTGATTTCAATTTCATTGATTTCAAGGCATTTCGATTCTATACGATCAAACGACAAGTTCGATCGAAACTTGAAATCCTACAATAATTCACCGTTATGGATCCGATGAAACTGATTTCGTCGAAATCCGAGTCAGCGGCCAAAATGGCTATTTTTTCGTTAATAAAATAAATTTATAATTAATTAATTAAATCAAATCTTAAATTTTAATTCTATAATTGACAATTTTTACCCCTTTAAATTTTCTTAATCATTTACACTAATTTAAACAAACTTATATGTCAATTTAGAGTTGATAAATTTATAAATTCCGGTATTAACCTCAATTCATTAAATTCAGGCTTTATAAATATAATTCCCAAAAATTCCATTATATTAAATAAATCAATAATTATTCCATTCCTTAATATCAAACGGATAAATTTAACCTTGGATTCAAAGTCTATACATTAACATTCTAACATTCCATCTTCATTTCAATTAACGTAATATTTAGAAATTTAAATTTCATTTATTCGCCATTTAATCCAATTATTATAGTTCAAATCCCATTAAATTGATAAGTCTTCATTTCCATTCTTTTAAATTCAACGAATTTCCCTATTATGGATAGTATTAACATTATTGAATCAATTATCATTTTATGGAAAGAATTATTATTGGCTTACTCTTATTACATTAATAATTACCATCTTATTCAAATTTCCAATTAATATAGTAATAAATTTCATTCACTTACCAATAAATTCATTTATTATAGATTTCCTTCCAATTAATTAAAATTGATTCCTATAAATTGATTTGATTTAATTGCCATTTTACTAGGTCCATTTTTACTTAATATACCTAATTACATCAGTTTTATCCCATTACACTAATATAAGCCTATTTACATCTTAATTTGAATAAATATTACATTTCTAAATGTGTACTTTTATCAATTGTACACATTAATTAAGGTTTAAAACAGATTAGTGAATTTACCTTAGTTCCATTCTTTTTGCCAATTTATTACCTTATCAATAAATTTATGTTTCTATTTAATTTACATTCACACTTCCGTTATTATATTAATTACCATTAAAGTAACGTTTAGTATTAACAAAAAACCTTTTAATTACTTATCTAACATTGATTGTATAAATTTTCAATTTATTACGTATTACTTCATCGGTTAATATAACTTTGAATTCATTCAATCACCACTAATTATATCATTTCATTAGTTAATACAATATTCCCATTTGTTTTCTTATATTCAATTCTTAGCCTAGTATAACAATTCCCATTACGTTAATTAATCGTAATTTCATTTTAATTGTTAATACTTAGCTTTAATTTCCATGGTTGCATTTCATTTGTAACATTTACTTCAATATAAATTATAAATTTTTTATTTCTTCCTAAATTTAATTACAAAATATTAATTAAATTAACCAATTTATTTATCAAAATTTACGGGTCCTCACACTCTCCCCCACTCAAAACTTTTCTTCCCCGAAAAGGAAAAAGAAGGGAAAAGAAGAATTAAGAAATCAATATATCTTACTTAAAATATTAAATTTATAAACAAATAAATTTACAAAATTAATTAATTTAGATATAGTGTACCAATTTATAACCATTAAATCTTTTTGTAACAACCCGCCTATTTTACGATTGAGTATTTAAATATTTCATCATTAGTCGGATTTTAGATCGAAAAGCCACCTTTTGCAAACAGTAAAATTTGGACTCGAGACCACTTCCATTGAGTTCAAAATGACGTTTGCGATCTTTTTGAGTATAAACTTCGATATGTTTGCAGATAGTAGAATTTTGCAACTTTTTCACTTAGGGCTTTGGTTTTGTTTCAGCCCATTAGACCCAATCTTCACCCCTCTTCTCTTCATTACTTCCTTTCTATTTTCTAATACTCAAGCTTTAGCAACAATGGAGAGAGGAATGAGAAATTAAAACTCCAAGCCCTAGTTTCCATCTACAAATCAAGTTCTAGCTCCAAATCAATAGAAGAAGCTTTGGTAAGCCTCCTTCTCTTCTTCTCCAACTCATTCTCTTACCAATTTCAGAAATTCCTAAACCTAATTTAGGAAATGTTTCTTTTTTAAGGTTTGATTCAAGCTCTTTGGGTTGGAATTAAAGAGTGATTGTTCTTGCCTTTGCTCTATAGCTTCTTCTTCATTTGTTTTGGGTTTAAAGGTGAGATTTTTATCTCACATCTTTGTCTATAACTATCTTTGATTGTTGGGTATGAATTCCTAACACTTATCATGTGCACTTTCTTTTGGTTTGGATTGAATTGGTGAATATCCCATTTTTAATGTTTTGGGTTCAAATCTTTAAAATCCTAACTTTGATGTTTGAACATGTTTTTGGTGATGCATCGAGGAGCCAATAGGACCGAGTAGCCGATGGACGTAATCCCCTAGCACCCGTGCTCGACCGGTTGCAAATTGAGTGAGTTTGCACTTCTATTAAATAGGGTAGAAAATGCAGGATTTGGGGTTCGTCCGACCGAACTCTCTGAGTCGGTCGACCAAAGCTGTAGCCGAAACCTTTTTGGACTATTTTCGGTCGACCGACTCAGAGAGTTCAGTCGACCGATCTGCTCCTGTTTCCCTGTTTTGCCTATTTATGCTCATTTTGCTTTGCTTTTCCAATCTTTAATCCATTCTTCTTCTCCGATTAGTTGTTATCACCTTTGTCGACTTTGATAACTTCTATTTTTTGAATTTTTGGGTATTTCCACTTTGATGGATTCAGTATCGATTTCTTTGGATTTTTATTCACGTCTTCGAATGTGAATTTTAGTGATTGATTGTTCCTACAATCACTTTTGTGATTTGTTACTTCAAAATATAAAGGTTTTTAATACTAGTAGTAAATGTCAAAATTATTTCATCAAAACGATTTCAACACTATTTTATTACAAAGCTCGTTTCTTAAACCGTTTTTCAATCTATTAGTATATACAAACCTTTACCTCACTCATATGAGAAATCTAATTAAACGGCTTAGTAAAACAAGTGGTATGAAACGCTTGCGTTTACTTCGTCGGTTAATTTTGGACTTGATTGAATCTCTTGTGACAATTTTCGAGTGGAAATCTACAATTTGTTCGTAAATATTTAAGTTAAGCTAGTGGTTATGGGACATAAAGCTAAACTCATATATTTACTAGCTTAGTGTAATTTACACTTAACCTCGAGTGGAAGTCTACAATTTGTTCGTAAATAATTAAGTTAAGCTAGTGGTTATGGGACATGAAGCTAAACTCAATTATTTACTAGCTTAGTGTAATTTACACTTATCGATCAATGATGATCATTTTGTGATTATACTAGCAATGTGCGATGTCTCTTTGTTTGCGAGGGAGACTAAACCCCGTTTTTAGTGAAGCTTCGGCTTGGTGGGGTAGCGACCCATGGTCTTCGGGCCAAATGTAGTAGTAATTGCTTCCATAACCTGCATTTCACTTACATAATCCAAAAGAGTTAATAATTATATAAAATGAAATGTTAAAGTTGTTTCAACCATAAACAAACAAATCAATACAAATAACAACCACTTGCAACAAGGCATACAACCATCGCATAAAATCAACACAAATCAATCAATCATTCATATCAAACAAATGAAATAGTTGTTCGGGTTCAAAACTTTAAATTGTACGGAATGAAAAATAAACTACTAAGTGTACCTTTCACTCAACAGTCTTAGGTGAAACTAAATAGATTATTCATTCATCCAAACAATTTTAAAGTATCCTTGCCCAAACAACCTTAAACCAAACATAACAATTTCAAACAATAGATCAAGTTCATTCTTTTAGTTTCATTTCATAATATTCGTCGTTTGATTTCTTTTTCATTCATATAATGATTTATCTTTTTAATTTACATTTATTTCTTACAATTTTATTTAGAAATAACTTCAACTTATTTACTTAAGTTTGAAATTTCTTTTTATTGTATTACATTCATTTATCCACTACTTAATATCATTTATTTACAGTATTCGTCTTTCCATTTATTTTATTATAAATAACCTCAACACTTCTTAAACTTATTTTCATTTCTTTATAACATTTCTATTATATGTAATTAGTGGCCTTTCAGTCATAACTTAAGCTTTTAACAATTATAACATTAAAATCTTATTTATAAAAGCAAATTCATTGGATACTTTCATTACTCAAGTTTTATTACTTGCATAATATCCATTACATTTTCTTAGTAAGCATTTCAACTTTTTACGTCCTTTGGTAAGTTATATATATGCTTTTAAGGATGCAATTGAAAATCATACAAGTTTATCTTATTTCCTTTAATTTAACTAAATGTTCCATAATTATATCTTTTGTTTAATAAGTTAAAAATTCAACTTTCATTTAATCCCATCAATAACTTAGCATTAAATCTCTTATTTTAATTAGAGGTCCCAATTATTAATTAGTTACATTCAATTTCACTACAATAATTGAAACTACTAATTAGCGGAAACTTAAGAATTAAATACCTTAAATTTCAAATCATTTTAAAATAATAGACAGATATATATACTTACAACTTATATCCAATTGAACTAAAACAAATTAAAAATTTGTATTTGTTTATCAAAATAAATCTGCACTAAAACTACTGCAGTGGCCTTCCGACTTCGAAACTCGAAAATGAATATCGATGATGCGTGCACTCATCACCGAAATTATTTTCCAACGACAGAGAGGGGAGTACAGAATTTATTCCTTTCAAAATTTCTTTAAAACAATCCTTTTCAAATTATATTAAAATATTTATATCAGAAAATACTTCTAATAATATTATTATTATATTTCAAAACCATTCAAAAGAAATTTTCAAAAACCCGGAACTTAAGTTCTAAATTTCCAATCTTTCATTTATTTTATTTTCAATCTTATTTTACTAATATTTATAGATTACACTACTTAACAACGAATATATTACAACCAATTTCAACCTTTATAAAAAAATTATTTTATATATAGAAAATATAATAGGCAAAATTATTTCATTCACCTATATTAAAAACAAATATTATGTCGGTTTGTCCTATTAAGTGCTTAGAAATCCCTATTTGATGTCATAGCGTCCCATGCATCAACCCGAATTTGTAAATACAAAACGGAACAAATTAACAAAATATTAAAACCTTTTTATAACACTAACAAATACTCTCTCTCATATATATGCTCAATGACTCATCATAGGGTATTACTACCCTATTAATAAAGAGTCAGACCTCACAAAGCTAAGGTTTATCGCTAAACCAAAACTCTGATACCAAATGTAACATCCCACCTTTTTGCACGATTTAAATCGACGTTAAACCACACACGTCAGATTTAAACCATACAAAAGGATGGATTGTTATGGGGTAAATAAGAAAAACAAAGAAAGAAAAAAAAACAGAATCTTGCAGCGGAATGATAAAATATAATAATCAAATATGCAGCTCATGAAGCTGTTTACAAAATATTTGATTTTACTTATACAATACATATCGTAGTCACACATACCAGCGAACAATAAATAATAATGCCGCGGAACAATGTGATGCAGTGGAATATAATAAATAATAGTAATACAAATCTTTATCTTCGTCCTCCAGAATAAAATCTTCAAATCCTGAAATGCTCGGACTGACCCAAGCGAATTGAAAAGACAAAACACTCGAGCCAGAACTAAAAGATCTTATGCAACTTAAATCAACGATAATATATGAGTGGAACGGCGTTAGAGATGTTTACGGGATTTGACATCTCCTATCCAGTGTCTAACGTGAGTGCAGTAACTTAAGAGATGCTCGGGATTCACATCTCCTAAGGATCTGTAACGACTCGGATTTTGCCCGCTCAAAAATCGACATCCATACTTCAAATCGTATTCGAATGCCGTAGATTCGACAGTTCAAATCCGATTCGCCGGAGCTTATAACAATCATTAAGTAAACAACACAGCGGAAAAGAAAATAGATAACATCTAGCACCTCTAGTACCCCTGATCGCCAGAAATCCCCCAAAAACCCATTTCCGTTCAACTTCAAACTGCTACCCAACTACCCCACTAAAAATCACGAAACTCATCTTAAAAATCATCATTTGATATGAGGATTCAAGTTATACATTTGAATTAATGATTCATGTCATTCGAAATTTCCAATATTTAAAGTTTGTACTGTAAAATCTTGATCTTCTATTCTACATACCTCTATACATTATGAAACCATTTTTTTAATTATAGCCCATACTTAAACACATCGATCTTGTTTTGAAACTAAGGCCTGATATGGATTATAAAACAAGAACTTGAATTATCTTTTTCTTTGCTTTGTTGGGTTGTTCTCTGTAAACCTGATACTTAAATAAAACAGAGAATACTCTGATGAAAGCCACACACACAACACATGCATATCATCACAGCATATACCATAAGATACATATTCATTTCGAAGCAACACACAAGTTTAAACTTTGAAATACAGATGTGTACTCACCTTCCAAATCATTGCTTAAATCCAGGAGTTTACAGGATAGAGTTTGGTCGTTCTGAAGCTTTTCTTTTATTTTCCTGGAACTTGTAAATTTGGAATTTTGCTTTGCTAATGAAGTTGAACTCTTTGCATGCTTGATACTTATTACAGCTTTGAAAATGTTTAAAGAATTTGAGAAAATGTTTACAAGTATGCTCAGCCTTGTGAACTAAAGCTGTACATATATAGAAAGGAAGAGGTGTGCAGGTACAAGTGATGGTATTTTCTTTTGTTATAGGCTAGAGGTGTAAACATTAAATGCATCTGTACTTTGTTATGCATTTGTTTACCTTTACTTTTTCTTTCTTTCTTGTCTCGGCTGTACAAATATGTAAAGATATGGTTTGGATTATTTCTTTTGTTTGAATACTTGAATGTATCTTGTATTTTCTTTTCTTTTACTTTGCTTTTAATAACTTAAATAAATTTCTATTTTATATAACATAACTTGCTTGATTTAATATACAAGCTCTTGTATTTGATTTGTTACCTTTTCTTTTGTTTTTATCTTTTGTTTTGTTTTGTTATTTTGTTTAGTTTACTTTGTATTACAAAGTATTTTCTATTTTAATTATGTTTGTAATTTATTTCATTTTAAATTCACAAATCCTAGCTTTCTTTAAAAATACCTACATACATACATACATACATACATATATATATATATAAATCTGAAATAACCATTTCTATCTATAAAAATCCATTTGTATAAATATTATACTATTAATATTGTTTAAATACAACTCATTATTTAATTAAAACAATTTATAAAAGAAACTATCTTTATTTTGATAAATAACATATTTTTATTTGCTCTTATTCTTGCATTTTAAACTTACTTCTATTTTTAGTTTAAATAATTATCATAAATTTTACTTTGAAAATTATTGTTTTTATATTTCTCTATATATACACATATATTTTATATAACTCAAATTATCATCATTTATAAATTTTTAAATCAATTTATTTATTTTTATACTTGTGTCCAAAGTATATTATTTATCATTTAAAAATCATTTATTTAAGAATTTATTTAAAATCCAATATAAACATATATATTCTCGTATATACAAAATTTCAAACCCATATGACTTAATATATATTCTATTTGATTCGGGGAAACTCGCATCAATCCATCTATACATTTCACAATTTTAATTCAAAAATTCATTTAAATTATCAATTTAATTAAATTAAAATCTAGGGTCGTTACAAACTTCCCCCCTTAAAAGAATTTCGTCCTCGAAATTCGCAGGCACGAAAACAACAAAGATAGATAAAAGATAGAGAAATATCTTTTCAGATCAAACTGGATATTTTCAGGCCATTCATAATATATTTTATATTAAACACTACTCAAAATATTAGTACATGAGTTATAGTCATACATAACCCACTAACATCCAACTTTTACTACGATCTCAAGTCCAAAATACCTATATAAATACCCCAAAATGAGTCAAACCGACCAACTACCAATCCTCACTCTCAGAACCCTCCCTCTCAGGCCCTGACAGGTCCATCACTTCAACCTCATTGTCTGTCTCAAAAATCTCTTCCGGATCAGATTCTTCCAGAATAAGATACCCACCATTTAACTCCTCGTCCTTAATGGGATCATCATCATCCACGGCATCATCTAAATCCCAATGAATTGCTTCGTCACCTTCGGACTCTTCCTCCACGTCAGGTTCTTCTTCCGCCTTAACCTCCTCCTCGAATTCCTCCTCAACTTCTTCTTCGAATTCTTCCTCGAACTTTTCTTCTTCGAATTCCTCTTCATTTTCTTCTTTGAATTCGTCTTCATTTTCTTCTTCGAATTCCTCTTCATCTTCTCCTTCTTCCACTGGTGGTTGGGGCTGCACTACAGGCTCCACTGGGAATTCCCTATGAACTGATGACTCACCTTCATCATCTCGTACCCTACTGGATGAAGCATAATCACCCACTCTCCTGACCTTTCCTCCTCGGCTAACGCTATTTGTTCTCTACAATTAAAATCAAAAGCCAAATATTAAGATCTTAAGTTTAGAGTTTTATATGTTGAGAAATACATCAAAGTTTATATTTCATATTTTATTCCACCCAAGAAGTTATAACAGAAATTCAAAATTTGTTCTCAACCAAAATCGTTTTATCAATACAATTCAAAAGAATTTGAAAACGAATCAAAGAAAATTGATAAGAAAGTTGTTTCCACTATTGTTACAGAGTATCGACAATTTATAGTCGTATTTCCCTGTCCTCTATCTCGTTCTCTTCTTGCACTCATACTTACTATCAGTGGATAGTAAGAGAATTTACTGAGGCATTCAAACGGATATCTTAAGGATTACTCATTCTAGGATTTACTTCATCCTATCTCTAATGAGCTACTTAATGTGTTACACTCCTGAGCTAAAGTTCAACCCTTAGCTCTGATACCAAATGTAACGACTCGGATTTTGCCCGCTCAAAAATCGACATCCATACTTCAAATCGTATTCGAATGCCGTAGATTCGATCGTTCAAATCCGATTCGTCGGAGCTTATAACAATCATTAAGTAAACAACACAGCGGAAAAGAAAATAGATAACATCTAGCACCTCTAGTACCTCTGATCGCCAGAAATCCCCCAAAAACCCATTTCCGTTCAACTTCAAACTGCTACCCAACTACCCCACTAAAAATCACGAAACTCATCTTAAAAATCATCATTTGACATGAGGATTCAAGTTATACATTTGAATTAATGATTCGTGTCATTCGAAATTTCCAATATTTAAAGTTTGTACTGTAAAATCTTGATCTTCTATTCTACATACCTCTATACATTATGAAACCATTTTTTTTATTATAGCCCATACTTAAACACATCGATCTTGTTTTGAAACTAAGGCCTGATATGGATTATAAAACAAGAACTTGAATTATCTTTTTCTTTGCTTTGTTGGGTTGTTCTCTGTAAACCTGATACTTAAATAAAACAGAGAATACTCTGATGAAAGCCACACACACAACACATGCATATCATCACAGCATATACCATAAGATACATATTCATTTCGAAGCAACACACAAGTTTAAACTTTGAAATACAGATGTGTACTCACCTTCCAAATCATTGCTTAAATCCAGGAGTTTACAGGTTAGAGTTTGGTCGTTCTGAAGCTTTTCTTTTATTTTCCTGGAACTTGTAAATTTGGAATTTTGCTTTGCTAATGAAGTTGAACTCTTTGCATGCTTGATACTTATTACAGCTTTGAAAATGTTTAAAGAATTTGAGAAAATGTTTACAAGTATGCTCAGCCTTGTGAACTAAAGCTATACATATATAGAAAGGAAGAGGTGTGCAGGTACAAGTGATGGTATTTTCTTTTGTTATAGGCTAGAGGTGTAAACATTAAATGCATCTGTACTTTGTTATGCATTTGTTTACCTTTACTTTTTCTTTCTTTCTTGTCTCGGCTGTACAAATATGTAAAGGTATGGTTTGGATTATTTCTTTTGTTTGAATACTTGAATGTATCTTGTATTTTCTTTTCTTTTACTTTGCTTTTAATAACTTAAATAAATTTCTATTTTATATAACATAACTTGCTTGATTTAATATACAAGCTCTTGCATTTGATTTGTTACCTTTTCTTTTGTTTTTATCTTTTGTTTTGTTTTGTTATTTTGTTTAGTTTACTTTGTATTACAAATAATTTTCTATTTTAATTATGTTTGTAATTTATTTCATTTTAAATTCACAAATCCTAGCTTTCTTTAAAAATACCTACATACATATATATATATATATATATATATATAAATCTGAAATAACCATTTCTATCTATAAAAATCCATTTGTATAAATATTATACTATTAATATTGTTTAAATACAACTCATTATTTAATTAAAACAATTTATAAAAGAAACTATCTTTATTTTGATAAATAACATATTTTTATTTGCTCTTATTCTTGCATTTTAAATTTACTTCTATTTTTAGTTTAAATAATTATCATAAATTTTACTTTAAAAATTATTGTTTTTATATTTCTCTATATATACACATATATTTTATATAACTCAAATTATCATCATTTATAAATTTTTAAATCAATTTATTTATTTTTATACTTGTGTCCAAAGTATATTATTTATCATTTAAAAATCATTTATTTAAGAATTTATTTAAAATCCAATATAAACATATATATTCTCGTATATACAAAATTTCAAACCCATATGACTTAATATATATTCTATTTGATTCGGGGAAACTCGCATCAATCCATCTATACATTTCACAATTTTAATTCAAAAATTCATTTAAATTATCAATTTAATTAAATTAAAATCTAGGGTCGTTACAGGATCCGTTAAACTATTTACTATGTAGTAATATTTCGCTATTATAATAATGTCTAATAGTAAAATAAACTTACTTTTCAATAGCGTTAAGGGGTTACCCATAACGCCCTTAACACGTAATAGTGCCAATAGTCTATACAGTACCGTAATACCTATTGATCGGGAAGCTACTAGAGGATACTCCATAGGTACGACACAAATCAAACTCGTACAAGGCACGCTAGGGTAGGTGACACGACACACAAGGCAATGCCAGTGTAGATATACCAATTACGCACACGGGCTAGTGGTAACGCGTAGCAGCTACTACCGCCCACCTCGAGCCACACCCCCAAATCAAAAAACAAAAGTGGCTACCGAATAAATCCAAAAGTCAGAGTACAATATCGAAGGAATGTGTCCGATCAGAGGAATGACCTCATTGGCCCGAGATCGCTCCTGTTTTAGCCATCTTATGCCAACTCACGGGAGTCGAGTCCACGTATTTACCTCAAAGGAAACGCCGCCACCATCCTACTTTATTCTGGAATCTCCACCGCGTACACAGTTGTTAAAGTGGTTTTCGAAGTTGGCAGAGAGTATGACAACTTCCGATCCCGATCTCTTCAACAACTAAACGTTATTATAACACCGCGGTCACTTCAAAATAATTTAAACTTCAAAACCAGGATATAATATTTATTTCAAAACCATATAAATATGATATCATTTTCATGTTAAAACCAAATCAATATGATATCCTTTTTTTAAAATCATAGTATTCAAAGTTATAAAATTTCGAAACCAAAGACTTTAAAACTATAACACTTCCAAACGTAATACTTTGAAATTTATAACTTTGAAACATAACTTCCAATACTTTAATGGTTCAAATACCAAATTTCCTTATATAAAATAAAACAGCTTCTTAAATTTCACAAATCAATTCCAAATACAGGTTTGGACCCCAATAAACCATTTCAATTTCAAAACTTAAAATATTCCACCATTTCAAACTAATTGATAATTCCATATATATATATATATATATGTATCAAATTTAATTATTATTATTTAGATTTGAAATGTTAACTTAATAAATCCAATATAATTTAAGAAAAACTTTTAAAACTTCAATTAACTGGATATTCTTTCAACTTATTTAACTTGATATATTCATTTGAATCAACTTGATATTAATTTAAATCACTCTAAACCAAATTAAGTTATAAGAATCATACCCTTCAAAATCTCAATTTTATTTAAATTATCAAATCAACTTTATTCGAGTATAAACCTTAAATAATTTAATTCAAACCGATTTCATATTTATCTTCCAACTTAATTTTTATCCAAGTCATTAAAACTCTATATATACTATATCTTAAACAGGTACTTAACCATATAATATAAAACAATCAAACTCCATTATTTAACTTATTTTTTATTAAACAAATTTATACATAGCTTAAATTCAAGAATTTAACTACATATTTATATATATAATAATATTTATAAAATATCCAAAAATTAATAATTGTTAAACCGTATATTTCTTTCCAAAACCATAGAAAATCATTTCAAAATATTTTTATATATATAGACCACAGTGTCTGTATATAATTTTCTACCCTATGGTCAAGTGATACAGATATTTATCATTTCAAACAATAATTTAAAATAAAAATACGGTTATATATCATTTTAAACCGCAATCTCGAATGAAGTAAAGTGCATAACAATTTGCAGTTTAAAACAATATAAAATACAACATCCATTCATCCAATATCAATCATCAACCATTTATTACAATCACCATCTAATTTAAACAATACATCAATATGGAGCATATAATGAATAACAGGTAATTATGGACAGTTTATATTCAATAAATTAAACAATCTATCAAATTGGCAGTTTATATGCAATAATAAATTAAATAACAATTTAATTTAGTAAGTTAAATTTAACTGAGATGATGATTAAAAATATGCCGAACAACCATAAATAAATTTCAAATCACATCATATATCAATTTAACACACATAAGAAATTTTATAAGTTGGGAGTGGGTTAAAACACTCACCTTTTGAGTTTAAATTGAATTAAATCCAATTTAAACCAAAAAATTGAACAGTCTTCGAATCCGTCCAAACCCACGCCAAAATGTCCGGAACTTTATTACTATCCCAGCGAAGAAAACCGCGCGTAATTTCAACCTCGTATGAAATACTTATTGCGATTAGAACGATGAAAAATATAAATTAAAATAAATAAATAGTTAATAAAGAATCATACAACACGTCAGCTGTTGGGCGAATTCTCACCCAGAAGATTTCGAGACCAAGAAGCGTCAGTTTCACCCGGGTTCGCAACCTCCATTCCATCCGGTTCCTAAGTCCGTTCGGCAATTCAAGGGCTTAAAGTTTCATTCGCCAATGAAGGGCGAAATCTCATTTACCTCATCCGGTTCAAACTCATTCGGCATACCTCATTCGGTCCAAACGCATTCGGCATACCTCATCCGGTCCAAACTCCAACCTCGGCCTCCTCCGAACCAGACATTCTCCATGTCCTAGCCGGACCATCCCACACCTACCGAACCAAACATCTTCATCTACTACCGAACGAGGCCACTGCCGATCCATATCCACACTCCTACCACCGAACCACCACTGCCGAACCAAGCTATGCCTGCAACCGGTCCACTCACCACTGCCGCACCAAGCTTCGCCGAACCAGAACGCTACCAGGCCAGATTGCTTCAGCCCGGGCCCACCAGCAGCTATATACATCCAAGACCCCTGCCCCCTACCTCACTCTATAAATAGAGGGGCAGGGGTACAACAATGGCAGACAAGTTTGAGAGCTCAAGCACGGAAGGAACTTTCAAACTACTTTCATATACTTGTACACAAAGCATTGTACTTGTAATCTGAAACAAAGAAGATAATAACATATAAAGTGGACGTAGGCACGTTCTGGCCGAACCACTATAAATCTGCGTGTCTTTTACATTTCAGCCCCTGCTTTTTCATATTTACATAACTTATCTAAATCATTAAGAATCACATAAAATCAACTAAATCACACGATTTGGAGGTGTTTGCCCATTTTTTGCGCAAACATTTTTGGTGCGTTCACTGAGACTCTCGAACTCGAAGTTTCAGCTTCCCTCATTCAAACCTTCTTTCCCAATAGCATCCTTCATTGCCTAGGAAACATGACTTCCAGACCAAGAAAAGACGCCAACAAGGGAAAGAACGCTACAACTAGCAGCGCTCCAAATCCAGTGGATCCAGATCAAGAGAACCAACCCACTACAGCAGCAGTGCCACATGTAGATCAGGGAATTCCAACAGCCCCTGCCGCGGAACAACCGGCAGTAATCACTAGAGCAGACCTAGACAGAGTTGTGGTGGAAGTAACTAACCGCTTCGCATCCCAACAAGAAGCTTTGGTGAACCAACTCATGTCACGCTTGAGGGATGTCGAAGAATCCAACCGCAACACTGAATCATGGGATGAATCTCAATCTGGAGGATCTCGGAGACAGCAAAGGTCTTCCCTCTTCGAGGAAGCCATCAACAGGAACAACAATGATAGGGGCCGCGCCCGGACTCAGCCCGAACTCCGACTCGAGGAAGCGCTTGGAACCGAACCCAGCGGGGGAGGCGCCAGGCGAGGGTCGGATGTAGCTGAGCCAGTCATGCCACCTAATCATAGAAACCCCGCTGAACGGAGCCGAGCTAGAACCCAGCCCGAAGTTGACCCCATGGAAATGCCCGAAACAGAGCCCCACAGGGGAAGATTAAGGCAGGGGGCAACTGTAGCTGGTCCTAGCATGCATCCGAGCAGCCAGAGGCAACCACTGGATAACGTCAGAAGTGATAGACTATACCATCCCTACAGGTCATCTGGACGAGATCGATCCTGCAGGGAAGAACCAAATTCATTTCTATCCGCTCCAAATTCTGACGAAAGAATGGCACGACTATTCAGGGAATGCGTCCAACGGGAGCAAAGGGACCGAGGAATAGGCGCTAGGGTCACCAGCCCCTTTACCCGCAATATCGAAACTGCCATCACCCCCCGGGAATGGAAAATGCCAACCATGGAACCTTACAAGGGAACTTCCGACCCCATCGTACACTTACAAAGACACACCCAGCATATGCTCATGAGCGGAGCAACAGAAGGGGTACTGTGTAAATGCTTTCCGCTATTCCTAGCAGATCTAGCTACCTCCTGGTTCTGCCATCTACCCCAAGGATCTATCAGCTCATGGGAGATGTTGAAAGAAAGGTTCATTAGCCAATTCCGCATCCATGTAGAATAACCCAAGGATGCTTATTCTCTATCCAATGTTAAACAGAAATCCGGAGAGACACTGCAACAATATCTAACTCGGTTCAACGCCGCAGCGGCCGCAGTCCAAGATACCGATGAGAAACTCACCCTAATGGCCCTATGTAGCAGTGTACATCCAGATACCAAGTTCGCAAGAAGACTAACTAAGGAAAAACCAGCTACTTTACCTGGTTTCTTCCATGAAGCTGGAAAGTATATGAGACTTGAAGACGCTGCCACTGAGAGGCAGTCAGGGCAACAAGGTAAGACAACTTCGGACAAGGTTCCCGCTGCAGCCAAGGACACTCGAAGAAATGAATCTAGAGACAATGCTGGGGGCAGGAAAGTTGAAAAACGCCAATATCGACCAGGACCGAGATTTGACTCCTACACTCCTTTGAATGAAACAATCAAAAACATCTTTCTCGCCACTCAGGGCGAACTCGGATACAAGCGCCCCCCGCACAAGAAAGAATCTGATAACGCACTCAAGTCTGGAAAATTCTGCCGCTTCCATGAATCCCACGGACATGACACCAATGAATGCCACCATCTCCGGGACTTGATCGAAGAACACATCAGAAGAAGAAGGCTGGAACGCTATGTGAAAGGTCAGAACAGGACTCCAACCCCTGCTAATGAAAACTCAAAGCGATCCCTTCCAGAAGTAGGCGAAGGGAATCGCAACACCAGTGGCTCTAGTCAAGAGAAGATAGTGGTCCATACCATCTCGGAAGGACCACACATCGCCGACAGAAGCTGGGCAGAGATGGAAAGATACGGCAAGTCACTTAGAAATGCTGAAGGCTATGTTAACTCCATTATGGAAGAACGCCACCCGAAACGGAAAGAGAGTGACGACATCATATTCAGTAGGCGTGATTTAGAAGGAAGACAATATCCGCATATGGATCCCATGGTCATCTCTGCCTGGTTCGGTCCAGCTAAAGTTTTCCGAATTCTAATAGACACAGGAAGCTCCGTAAATATCCTGTTCAAGCATGCTTTCGACAAAATGAAACTGTCAATGAAGGATGTGTCTCCCTGCAACAAACCCCTACACGGTTTCACTGGAGATGCAAAAATGCCCCTCGGGCAACTTGACCTCTTCGTCGAAATAGGAAGTCATCCCCGCTCCGTTGTGCGAAAACAAATGTTCGTACTAATAGAAAACCACTCGGCCTACAACGCCTTCTTGGGAAGACCAGCCTTGTCTGACTTCCAAATTGTCCTAGCCCCGTGGTGCCTAAAGATGAAATTCCCAACAGATGACGGAATAGGAGAAGTTGAAGGAGATCAAGACGCTACTCGAGATTGCTATGTAACTGAACTTCGCAATAACCATAGAAAGAATAAAGGGAAAGATGTAGAGACTACTCTCTGCATGAAAAGCTTGGAAGCATAGCAACTAAAGAAAGCCCCTCCTCTTCGATACACCAGCGATCCTTTCAATGAACTAGACCCCAGGGATAAGGAGGAGGAGGCTACCGCTGAGCCTGCAGAGGCCATGGAATTCGTATCTGTAGACAAACATGATTCAAACAGACTATTAAAAATAGGATCTCAGCTAAAAACAGAATTGAAGGATCAACTCATCGACTTTCTCCGCCACAACTTAGATGTATTTGCGTGGACACATGCCGATATGACAGGAATTTCCCCAGACATAGCATGCCACATGCTGAACATCGATCCCACCAGGGCACCGATAAAGCAGAAAAAGAGAAGCATGGGAGCAGAACGATCAGCAGCCCTCGACGAGGAAGTAAAGAACCTACTTGCTAATGACTTCATCCGAGAAGCCATCTACCCCGAGTGGATAGCTAACCCGGTACTAGTAAAGAAAGCTAATGGGAAGTGGCGAACATGCATTGATTTCTCCAACTTAAATGACGCTTGCCCGAAAGACTGCTTCCCGCTCCCCCGAATCGATCAACTTGTGGACAACACTGCCGGGCACGAACTTTTATCTTTTATGGACGCATACTCCGGATACAACCAGATTCCCATGCACGCTCCCGATCAAGACCACACTAGCTTCATCACTGACCGGGGATTATATTGTTACAAAGTCATGCCTTTTGGACTCAAAAATGCCGGAGCCACCTATCAGCGCCTCGTCAACAAGATGTTCGCGGAATTAATAGGACGAACTATGGAAGCATATGTGGATGACATGTTGGTAAAGTCCAGGAAAGCCGACGATCATGTAAGCCACCTGAGCGAGATGTTTCAGGTACTTCGCCGATATGGAATGAAGCTGAATCCTCTAAAGTTCTCCTTCGGAGTGTCATCGGGAAAATTCTTAGGGTTCATTGTCCATTCCAGAGGAATTGAAGCAAACCCTGAACAAATCCGGGCTCTAAAAGAAATAAGGATACCTTCCACCCGAAAAGAAATGCAGAGCTTAAACGGAAAGGTAGCCGCCCTAAGCAGATTCATTTCCAAAGCAACTGACAAGTGCGTCCCTTTCTTCGAAGCTCTCAAGAAAGACAAAGGAAAGTTCGAGTGGACCGATGAATGCTTAAAAGCCTTCCTTAACCTGATCGAACACCTTCAGAAACCACCAGTACTCTCAACTCCAAACGAAGGCGAAGAGCTATACCTATACCTCGCTGTATCATCTCATGCTCTAAGCACTGCCCTGGTAAGAGAAGAAGACCGCACACAACGCCCGGTGTACTTTATAAGTAAGAGATTTACAGGGGCAGAAGCCAGATATCCTAAACTTGAGAAATTGGCATATTGTTTATTGATCGCGTCATGAAAACTACGACACTAATTCCAATCTCACTCCATCAGAGTTCTAACCGATCAGCCACTAAGACAGGTGCTCCATCGTCCCGACACTTCTGGACGACTCCTCAAATGGTGCATTGAACTAAGTCAGTATGACGTCACCTACCATCCTCGCACTGCTATCAAGGGGCAAGCCCTGGCCGATTTCATTACCGAATTCACTACCAACGAAGGCAAGGATCAGTTTGAAATAGCAAAAAACATCAAGTGGAACCTCTTTGTAGATGGAGCATCAAACGAACAAGGCTCGGGGGCAGGTATTGTGATAATAACCCCCAGGGGAAGAAAGCTGTACTATGCATTAAGGTTGGAATTCACGGCCACTAACAACGATGCGGAGTACGAGGCAGTAATAGCGGGATTGGAGCTTGCCTTAGAAATTGGAGTCAATTCTTTATGTCTTCATAGTGATTCTCAACTTATCGTAAACCAAGTACTAGGAGAATTCCAGACACGAGGAGAACGACTCACAGCATACCTAAAGAAAACCAAACTGCTGCTCGACCAATTGGACCATTATCTAATCAAACACATTCCTCGAGAAGATAACCAAGAGGCCGATGAACTAGCAAAGCAAGCTAGTATGAAGAATAGCACCATTTCCGGAGCACTAGCCATCTCAAGGCAGCTAGCCCCAAGTTTTGAACAAGTGAATCTGATAACTACAATTGAAGAAGCAACTTGGATGACTCCTATCCGGAAATATTTGCAGGACGGCACACTACCAGACAAACGTGATGAAGTCAGGAGAATTGTGAGGAAAGCTCCCCACTACACAATACAAGAAGGCATCCTCTATCGGCGTGGCTTCTCTAGCCCCTTATTCAGATGTGTCGCTGGAAGGGAAGCCAAGGAAATCTTATACAACATCCATCAAGGAAGTTGCGGAGATCACACTGGAGGGCAGACTCTAGCGAAAAAGATACTTCGATATGGATATTACTGGCCCACACTAAACAAAGACGCCTTAGACTTCGTCAAGAGATGCGACAGATGTCAGAAATTTGCCAAGATTCCTCGACTACCCACAAATGAGATTACTCAAATGACCAGCCCTTGGCCCTTTGCTGTATGGGGAATTGATTTAATTGGCGAACTGCCAACGGGCAGGGGCGGGGCCAAATATGCTATAGTGGCAGTCGATTATTTCACCAAATGGGTGGAAGCGGAACCCCTAAATAAAATATCTTCAGCAAAAGTCATCAACTTCTTGATCAAAAATATTCTATGCAGGTACGGAGTACCACTCAAGATCATATCAGACAACGGACTCCAATTTGACAGCGAAGAATTCGCCGACTGGTGCCAAGAGCATGGAATCCATAAAAGCTTCTCATCAGTAGCTTATCCTCAGGCAAACGGACAAGTCGAAGCTGTCAACAAAATTCTCAAAACCCTAATCAAGAAGAAACTTGAAAAGTCAAAAGGCGCTTGGGTGGACGAACTTCCCACGGCACTTTGGGCCTACCGCACATCTTTCAGAACATCAACGGGACATACTCCTTTCTCTTTGGCATACGGATCGGAGGCAATGCTCCCTGTTGAGACTATTGTTCCTTCCCATCGTAGGATCCACTACAATCCAGAAGAAAACGAAGAACTCCTCCTCATGTCTTTGGATCTGATTGAGGAAAGGAGAAACGATGCAGCCCTCAAAGCAGCAGCTCACAAACAAAAGGTGGCAGCACTATACAACTCCAAAGTCAAGCATCGCACTTTACAAGAAGGAGATCTTGTCCTCAGGCGAATCTTTCCGCGCCCCGGGGCACTGGACCCCATCTGGGACGGACCATATGTAATTCGTAAAGATCTCCACAACGGAGCTTATATTTTGTCAACAGTGGACGGAGAGGTGTTCCAGAGGGCATGGAACATCCGACATCTCCGTCGATACTTTTCTTAACTTGTACTGCCCATATGAAGTGAATTAACAAAGAGAATCAGTGGACGTAGGCGTTTTCATGCCGAACCACTTTAAAAATCTTGTCTCTTTTTAACTTGTTCCTTTATATATTGGCTGCTTGTTAAGCTTTATCCTTTTCTGTTGAACAAAATCTTATGGCATCTCCACTCAAGACGCACCACGGCCTCATCTGGAAAAGGCCTAACAGGTACGCTACGATTCTATGCACTCGCCAATGAGACTCTTTTGCTCCAGCATCCCTCTGCTGCGGATTAACTCATTGCTCGCGCCTGCCCTCAAAGCTAACTGTAATGAGCCGATTATAAGTCATCATAAAGGCCGACTATAGCCGATGGCAGCTCATTACGGCGTTCGGCTCGCCGGCAACTGTGAACCTACTTTAAGCCCCAACATAAGGTGTGGCCAGCCAGGGGTAGTTCACGGCCAACGGCACCCACGCTAGCCGGCCACGGTAAATCGAATAATACCCACGATTACGGACCATAATGGTTCGGGTAGTTACCGTGCGCGATCTCGGCTCCGATGTGTCTTAAGTGCGGCTGTGGTAAAAAAGAAAACTCCCCGCGGAGGCGTAAGATGGGTGACAAATGTCTCCAAGACCCACAGCTAGGGAAAGTGACTACAAAACCCGTTTGCCACGAACTTAAGCACATCGACGGCCTTCCGTGACTGGAAGTTTTACTTTTTATATATTTCCATTTCATTTAAATACTTTTCTCCTATCCTGTATAACAAACTCTAAAGTACAGGAAACCGAATAGGGGAGCGTTCACTCATGAGAATCTAAGCCCGCGTACTGGGTGGCAAGGTACTCAGATATATTCATGATCAGTTACACAAGATGCTCAAAACTACCGCCTGCAAATAAAACATGAAGGGCGGTACTCTCTTCTCTTGTACATAGATGCATAACTATAGCTTATTCATATGTCACACCAACATTGCAAAACATGAAATTATATTTCAAGCAAAGGCTTAACATCAAACACAACTAAAATCACAGGCATATACATGGTTATACTTCTCACGCAGCACATCAAAATGACAATAACGTTTAAACATAACAAAATCAGCTTATATTATGAAATCACACCAAGTTATTCTCTGCAAATAATATTATTATAGTCATATCAATGTTTTGGACTAACGTAAACAACAGTAAAAAAGAAATAAAAAGCGGCCGAATCCGGACGAGTAACCAGCTGCGTCCACACTCCATCACCGACTTCCCAAGCCTATTTGGCCGCAGGGCCGGAACCCCCAGCATGTTGATCGGAAGTTCCACCTGTCCAATTCAGAAGAGGAATCCATTAAGCAAACGATAAACAATCAAGTCATGGAAACCCGGAAAGAAAAGGAAAAGAGAAGAATAACTCACCAGCGTCCGCCGCTTGATCCTCATCCTCCAGTTGCACGCCCGCTTCCTCCGCAGCGAGCAACCGCATCCCCTCCTTCACCGCCACTTGCTCCTCTTTCGAGAACTGAGCAGTGACCACATCCAGACTAAAAGCCACTCCACCTTCCTTACCCGCATCGACCCTGGCCTCCTCTAAAGCCCGGAGATATATCTTGGCCATGACCCGGGGATAGTCATCCATCCAAGACAAGCTGCCCTCCTTCCAAGTGCGGAAGTACATGTCCTGCAGCATCTCGTCCATCATTCCCTCATTCTCCTCGAACTCCCTCACCCTGGCCTCGGAAGCCTGCAACTTGGCGACAGCGGCATCCCTCTCTGATCGGTATCTCGAGCAGTCAGCCTGGAGAGACCTCCTCATCTCCTCCATCTCCTCCTTTAACTTAACTTGAGCCATCTCCGCGGCCTCAAGCCTCCCAGACAACTCCTCTACCTGCTCGAGATCCGCATTCCGAACCTCATCCACTGTCGCAATGTCCATGTCGATCCGCTCCTTACAGGCGGCCTCCATCTTCCGTAATTCCGCCCTACTTGCCTTTTCCATGGTCTCTTTCAGACGCCTGGAGGCTTCCTCGTGCCGAGAAATCTGAACGGCGGCAAGCTGTTCGGCCTGATCAGCAACCTTCAGCCGCAACCGAATATTAGCACTTCCAATCTCCTCCCCGGCGTTGACCAATTGAGCATGATACTTCATTAACTTCTTGGTCTCCTCAGCCACCCGATCAATATTAGCCTTGGCCTCGTCTCCCATGGTAACTACCCGAGTAGTAAGCAGATCAAGGTCTAGGGACTTAGCCTCGTCTAACACGCGTACCATGGGGTTGCGGGGAAGGAGGTGCTCACCCATGGCCTCATCAAATGAAATATCCCGAGAACTTGGGTCTAAATCAGGATGACCAACAAAGGGGTCACGAGGCACATCAGGACGCCTAATACGGATAACTGTGGGATTCTTGGAAGGAGGTGGAGGGGGGATAAACTCCGTGCTCTCCTCCGTGGCATCACGAGGAGGCTGAACAGGAAGCTGCGGACCAGGGGAAGGCTCAAATAAAGAACGACTCCTCTTCTTTTTCTGAATGCTCTCTTCGATGACCCCAAGAAGAGGATGGTATTTGACCACGTCTCCAGTGCGACCAGTGGGAGGCTTCGCAGAAGCTCTCATCGACTTGAATTGTTCGAGGCGGTGTCGAACGTCTGACGTTTTAACCACTTGGCCTGCCCCTGGAATAAAGAACAAGTGTTACGAACATACAATGGTCCACAATTCAGGAAACATGTTAAATAAAAAGAAAAGAAAAGTGTGAAGGCACGTCTACTATACAAACCCTGTGGAGAAGTGGGGTACTGCAATAAGTCCTGAATCTCATTCCAGGACGGGAGTGAACCATAAAATATTTCTAAGTCCTTATCGAAAATGGAATCGACAGAGGACAAAAGTTCACCTTGCACCGCCGAAGCCACCCTGGCTGAGGAACCCCTGGGGGATAGATCGGCACCAGCCCCGACCTTGCCAGTCTCCTTCGCCTTCTCCGCTCCCGATTCCCCTTCCGATTCCCCGAAGGCCTGGCGGAGGGCCTCATCCAGCTCAGAATCTTGCCCAGAAGTTAAGGCACCAGCATCACTACCACCCTGACCATCTCCATCTCCTCGGCCTTCCGACTCTCCTTCCATATCACCTCCTTCGCCCTCTTCCACACCTTCCTCCTCCGGAATGATCGGGCAAGTACTAGGAGAGGGACCCTCCGATTCTTTAAGCTTCTTGCCCCCCGCGACGGGATGCTGTGCGAAGGGTTTTCTCTTTCCACTCTTCACCGTGACCCCCTCCTTAGCTTTGGCAGCCTTCTCCTCGGCCGTGTCCCTCTGCTTAACCACGGACTGGTGCGGCAGGATCAAATTGTACTCCAGGAGTGTAGCGTTCCTGATCAGATAGGCGGCTGACCTGTCCCTCTCGGAGATAGCCTTAACTTCTGCTGCCATATGGACTAGGCGATCTCTCTCCACCACCACAAAACCACCTGTCGCTGACAAACAACAGAAGCACATAAGGAAAGGAATTGCAATCAAGACAGGAATTACGAATAAAGAGTTAACTTACATCCGGAAGTGAAGCGACGAATGGAGACAGAATCGTCCCTCACAAAGAACCACTCCTTCTTGAACATGCTGTACTTTGAGTACAGGTCCAGGACCGGCTTGAAGGAGACGGCCGACTCTAAGCTAATGTAGGGGGACCCCTTCCTATAGCCCCTCAGATTATATAGATACCGGATTTCCCGGTTGGATGGAGAACGCCCGTACCTCTTCTGGAAGATAGAATATAAGCACACCAAGATGGCATACGAGTTGGGCTGAAGCTGGAAAGGCGCCACCTTTAGATATGTAAGGAAGCTAACAACCCAGGCGTTGATAGGGGGAATGGCCCCGCACATGCAATGGTACCGGCTGTAGGCGAAATACCCTTCGGGAGGGTCGTATGGCATCACCCCGACTCCCGGAAGCAACATAAGCGCCCTATCTATCCCGAAAGAACGGGATATAGCATCAAGCTGCTCCTCCTTTAGAGAACTAGGGAAGCAGTCGGGAGGGGAGACCAGGAGCTCCTGGGGTCCATACCCCTCCACCAGCGATCTCGAAGCAGTTCCATGCTCCCCGGACCCCGATTGGGCTGGGGGCACGGAGGAAGGCTCGCCTCCATCCTTGGATTTCCGTCTGTCTGATCGTGTTTCCGCCTTGCGAGACATTTATCTGCATACACAAAAGTGAAAAGACAGGTTGTTAGAACAATGAGTACGGAGATGTAAGCGAAAAAGAATGCATAAGTCCAGAATTCCACTCAAAGTCCAAGTACAAGAGTTCATTCGGTATACATGTCGTTCGGCACTAAGAGTTCATTCAGTATACATCCATTCGGTACTAAGGCCTAAGGCCCATTCGGTAAAACGAAGACGTCCGTATGTATTCGGCAAATTAGGCTCATTCGGTAGCGAGTCCATTCGGCAATAAGTGTATACCTGATTCGGTAGGCAAGTTGGTTCGGCACGAAGTGGTTCGGCTTTCGTTTGATTCGGCAAGAGTGTTGGCTCGGTATAGTGTTGGTTCGGCGCTTGTTGATTCGGTGAAGAAAACCTAAGGGGGTATAGCCCCTATATATAGACTGGAGGAACACCACCGGACCAGATGGTTCGGCATACCGGACCAACCATATGCCGAATGAAAACATCCATCCGGACCAACCGAACACCGAATGACGTTGTCTCCACCAGCGAAAGTCAGAAGCAGGGGGCACGCGGAGCGCCTCAATCAGATAAGTACCGAACTCTAGGATCTACTGATAAAATAGAGATTATGATAACGATGAATAAGTAGTAAATCTCCCACTAACATGGGTTAATCATTTACACATGTACACGACCACGAACGGTCCACAGGCATGCTCTGAATGGCTATTGACGCTATCGTCGTGAGAATTTACACTTTGACATCCTTTTAAAACTCATCGGTTGAATGGATATTTGGTTCTGATAATTCTGAAATGGCTAAGCTACTTACACATGTACGGGGTCGCGAACGATCCTTAGACATGCTCTGAGATGGCGATAAACCACCCTGACAAACGATCCAGGAACCCACTCGAACGTGGATCTGGCATCGATAATGCTAAGCCCCCTCGGGGCACAGTTACTCGCCTCGAACGGCACTCGACCTCGAACGGTCACATCTCGCCCCGAACGGCACAATTCACTTCATCTCAAATATTTCGATCCCGAACGGTCGTCATTTGAAATCACATTAAAACTGTAAATTCTTTTGCAGGAAATCAACAGGATATGAACATCCAGCTCATTGCATTACAAAACACGCCTTCCTACCGCAAGGCGTGAGAACACCAACAGGATATGAACATCCAGTCCACGGCATTACAAAACAAGCCTTCCTACCACAGGGAAACAAAGCGCGACACATGCAAGCACGTGCCCCACTTTGGGGGGCAAATGTTGGGCGAATTCTCACCCAGAAGATTTCGAGACCAAGAAGCGTCAGTTTCACCCGGGTTCGCAACCTCCATTCCATCCGGTTCCTAAGTCCGTTCGGCAATTCAAGGGCTTAAAGTTTCGTTCGGCAATGAAGGGCGAAATCTCATTTACCTTATCCGGTTCAAACTCATTCGGCATACCTCATCCGGTCCAAACGCATTCGGCATACCTCATCCGGTCCAAACTCCAACCTCGGCCTCCTCCGAACCAGACATTCTCCATGTCCTAGCCGGACCATCCCACACCTACCGAACCAAACATCTTCATCTACTACCGAACGAGGCCACTGCCGATCCATATCCACACTCCTACCACCGAACCACCACTGCCGAACCAAGCTATGCCTGCAACCGGTCCACTCACCACTGCCGCACCAAGCTTCGCCGAACCAGAACGCTACCAGGCCAGATTGCTTCAGCCCGGGCCCACCAGCAGCTATATACATCCAAGACCCTTGCTCCCTACCTCACTCTATAAATAGAGGGGCAGGGGTACAACAATGGCAGACAAGTTTGAGAGCTCAAGCACGGAAGGAACTTTCAAACTACTTTCATATACTTGTACACAAAGCATTGTACTTGTAATCTGAAACAAAGAAGATAATAACATATAAAGTGGACATAGGCACGTTCTGGCCGAACCACTATAAATCTGCGTGTCTTTTACATTTCAGCCCCTGCTTTTTTCATATTTACATAACTTATCTAAATCATTAAGAATCACATAAAATCAACTAAATCACACGATTTGGAGGTGTTTGCCCATTTTTTGCGCAAACATCAGCACCTCCTACTAACCCTCAGGTAAAAGCGTTCGAACAGGTGTACGTTTCACGATCGCATGCACGATCATCACCTTCAAATTGATGCCGCACTGCCTCCAATCACGCGCCGCAACCCCCCGGTGAATTTTCGACCCATCTCGCCTCGACCATGACCTCCACACGCCTCCCAATGGCCACCATCGGTCACTAATTTGAAGGAAGCCACCGCCAAGAAAAACCCAAGTTGAATTAAATACAACGATCTGGCCATTGAATCGACCCACAAACCATACAGATGCACTCCACTCGTACTCCTCCACGCGACTGTAACCTCGATTTGATGATCTGACACAGTTGATCATGGCACGATGAACGGCCGAGAATTGATTGGCGAGTTGTGGGCAAACAGTGTATCAATTTTGAAAAACGAATCACTCCAGAAGATTACGCTCTTTGAGAGCTTCGAACCCATATAAAATTTGATATTGTTTGGAGAGTTTGAATTTTTGGCTTTGGATTTGATTTGGAATTGTATTTGGGAATTAGGGTTTGCAGCCATTGGAAAGAGGAGCTAATCGAATGTATAGAAATGAGGAATAAAGGTAGACTATGGTTTATAATAGGGTATTTATAGACAAACTAAAATTAGAATGGACCGAATCGATTGGATATACGCGTTGATCATTAAATGGCCCGAAAAGCCTGTTCTGACTCCGGAAAGAAATCAGATCAATCCATATATCAAAATGGATGTTTTTAAATATTTAAACGCAATGGAAAAGTTTCAAGTTCAAATTTCATCGTACGAAGAAGTTATACAAAAATCAAATTATTTCAAATTGATTCCAATTGATCTCAATTTCATTGATTTCAATGCGTTTCGAGTCCGTACGATCAAACGACAAGTCTGATCGCTACGAAACTTGAAATCCTACAATAATTCACCATTATGGATCCGATGAAACTAGTTTCATCGAAATCCGAGTCAATGGCCAAAATGGCTATTTTCCCATTAATAAAATAAATTTATAATTAATTAATTAAATCAAATCTTAAATTTCAATTCTATAATTGACAATTTTTACCCCTTTAAATTTTCTTAATCATTTACACTAATTTAAACAAATTTATATGTCAATCTAGAGTTGATAAATTTATAAATTTTGGTATTAACCTCAATTCATTAAATTTAGGCTTTATAAATATAATTCCCAAAAGTTCCATTATATTAAATAAATTATTAATTATTCCATTCCTTATTGTCAAACGGATGAAATTAACCTTGGATTCAAAGTCTATACATTAACATTCTTACATTCCATCTTCATTTCAATTAACATAATACTTAGAAATTTAAATTTTATTTATTCTCCATTTAATCCAATTATTATAGTTCAAATCCCATTAAATTGATAAGTCTCATTTCCATTCTTTTAAATTCAACGAATTTCCCTATTATGGATAGTATTAACATTAATGAATAGTTATCATTTTATGGGAAGAATTATTATTGGCTTACTCTTATTACATTAATAATTACCATCTTATTGAAATTTCCAATTAAAATAGTAATAAAATTCATTCACTTATTAATACATTCATTTATTATAGATTTCCTTCTAGTTAATTAAAACTGATTCCTATAAATTGATTTGATTTAATTGCCATCTTACTAGGTCTATTTTTACTTAATATACCTAATTACATCAGTTTTATCCTATTACACTAATATACGCCTATTTACATCTTAATTTGAATAAATATTACATTTCTAAATGTGTACTTCTATCAATTGTACACATTAATTAAGGTTTAAAACCGATTAGTGAATTTAACTTAATTCCATTCTTTTTACCAATTTATTACCTTATCAGTAACTTTACGTTTCTATTTAATTTACATTCACACTTCCGTTATTATATTAATTACCATTAAAGTAACGTTTAGTATCAACAACAAACCTTATAATTACTTATCTAATATTGATTGTATAAATTTTCAATTTATTACATATTACTTCATCGATTAATATAACTTTGAACTCATTCAATCACCACTAATTATATCATTTCATTAATTAATACAATATTCCCATTTGTTTTCTTATATTCAATTCTTAGCTTAGTATAAAAATTCCCACTACTTCAATTAATCGTAATTTCATTTTAATTGTTAATATTTAGCTTTAATTTCCATGGTTGCATTTCATTTTTAACATTTACTTCAATATAAATTATAATTTTTTTATTTCTTCCTAAATTTAATTACAAAATCTTAATTAAATTAACCAATTTATTTATCAAAATTTACGGATCGTTACATGAATGCATGAACATAAATAAAGACCGCGAGAAAGATTAAAAAACTAACTATATTAATAGTAATAAAAAAAAATATAAATTGGAAATATTTAAAAAGTATAGTTTTGTTCAAGATGGTATTCAAACTCACAACTTTATTTAAATACCAATTTTTAAAGAGATATTTTTTTCACAATCATGATTCAAACCCTTGACTCACTTCTATTTTCTTGACATAGACATTCAACTCATTTTAATATTTATCTATCTATTAAATAATGGTAAAGCAGAAGAATTGCCAACTCTTCTATTAATTTTAGAAGTTTTCTTTATTCAGCCTGATTCTCTCTTAATATTTTTTTTCATACCGTTTAATTTATCAATTCACGTTTATTTTGCTAAATATCTTCCGTCATTTTACACTAGTATGTTTCCCGTACGTTGCACGTAGTAAAGGTGTAAAAGCACAGTATTCATAAATATTGATGAAAATAAAAATTATTTACGTAGTATATGGTAAATATGTTATGTTATCAATTATAAATCAATTTTTTTATCATTCTTTATGTATACAACATTTGTTAAGTGATTATATAAATTATATTCAAACGAAAATTTGATTTTACCATTTTATTGATAAGAATGAGCATACCTATTAAATTGACATTAAGATTCACTGGACATGCTAATAATTATTAGTTACTCAAATTTATTTAAACAATGTATATTTAATTATCGGATTAATTAATTAATTTAAATATCTAGACTTAAGTGTAATATAGTAAGATCGAATCAAAGAGAACCTTTTATTGTCATTATTAAAAAAATGTAGTTATTTGAGTGTAAAACATGAAAACAATTGGTAAACATCGTGTATAATTGTAAAATGATAACTTATATATATTTTTTTAATATGAGAGAACTAAGGAGATGGGACAAAACTTCTATAACTAACTTCTATAATTACTGAGAGGGTTGGAAGTTCTCTGCCTTACTATTATTTATTTAGTAGATAATTTGTCAAGATAAATAAAATATAAATTAAAGTTATTTTGCAACATTTATGTATGTAATGTTTATTATGTGATTCATATACTGAATTTTTTTGTTCCCATATGTTAACATAAATATGATATGCATTTTCAAATTGTTAATTTATTTTTTATGATTTAATAGATGAAACAATGAATGGTAGCAACTTGAGTTTAGTTTGAATAGTTTAAATTAGGATATTTAGTTAACTTAAATGTATGAATTTAAATGTAAAATATTGCAAAAAATTGAGTGAAAGTATTTAACTCTAGAAATTATAAAAGATGAGCATTTAAATGTAATATGGTTGGTGAGAATTTGTTATACATCAATAATTTAAAAAATCATAAATTACGTCGAAATATTCTGAAATTAAATAGCAAAATTGCCATAAGAGCAAATTCTATCTATATTATTATATAAGCATGTACCCCGAGCATTACTGTAATGACCTACCTTTTCGACCTTTAGAAGTCGACATTAATACATCCATGGTATTCACGTGCCAAACATCCGAGTACCGGAAAGACAGATTGTTGGAGAAAAGACATAACAAAATCTCACAACGTGACGGGCAGTCTATAATATAACAATGATCCTTACAAAAGAAAAATAGAACTTTATTATACATTGTCTGCACAAAAAATTGGCATAAACACCCAATATAAGTTTTATAGAGAAATAGATGAGGAATATAAAATGAAAATTGAGGAAAAAGTAAAGAAATAGCAGCAAACCAAATCAATAACACGAGCATAGTGATTTATAGTAGTTCGTCATTTTTTGCCTACGTCCACATTGAATAGAAAGCCTTATTAATTACTTTGTGAACTCAATATAATAGAAATTAGATGAAAATCCTCAGCTACAGTAGAGTACTAAACAACTAGCAGCATAAGATCCCAAAATGAACAGTGTGACGACCGCCCATGACTCCTGCACCCAACTGGATTATAATGCGCTGAAAAGTGTGCCAGGCCGCCATGGACGATCATCAGGGTAAGGTAAAACAATAAACTCTATCGTATTACTCACAGCGCAGGGATAAAATACAATAGAAAATTATACATAGTGACGCTCATTGAACAGAATCTTATTATATAAACTCATGGTGGTTTTATACAAACATCTAATTAATGAATACATCAAGCCTCACTACATAATTCTCATAGTATCAAACAAACAGCGGAACATCCAGTACATATAGTAAGAAAACAGTATGCAAAAGCCACCAGCTCGTTTCGTCATCAACAGCGTTGGTCACTAAGAACAGCACCTGTCACCTGCTACCTCGTCTGCCCATCCCAACATGGATGAACAGCCCAAGGTAATAAGAGTTAAACATAAAACCTTGAGTCAGAAAAAGACTTAGTGAGCAGTAAGTCAACTATCAAACATACCAAAAGGGCGTAAAGGTAAAAAGGAATAGGAACTCAAGCATCCCACTCCACCTCTTTCTACAGTGATAGCCCCCAGACACACTAAGCAGAAACAAGCATAACAAAGCAGACAATTAAAGCAATTATCACTCGGGTCAAGGTCGATGTTTTCCAAGTACAAACCCCCAAGGCCTAAACCAAGATCAGATAAGTACCCACAAAATATCGCTCTTGAGACCGAGTGACGATACAACCAAAGCATCCAAACATCCATGACTCTGGCTATCACTGTTATCATTGCTTCGATTTCACCGTTAATTGAATGACCGGCTCATTCTTTTATCCGTCCGTCAAGGGCTAATGGTAACCCCGATTCTAGACATAACTCCGCACGTCATCGTGACCCGTGCCTAGGACTATCGAATCTGCCCAGAGTACTCGACCACGTGCCTGTAGTCTTTTGGGTGTCCCGACCACTTACTTGTAGTCGTTTGGGCGCCCCATGTACTCTTGCTTTGAGTTTGCTAGAACCTTCAATAACGATGAAATCCAAGCCTTCTAGTCATCCTCCTCGATGACTATTCTCAAACTTTGCCCAAGCTACTTCTCGAGCCCACCATTATCCACAAACTCGAACCATATCACTGAGTTATCAACATGCTTGGGATGATCCCGTCTGCATTAAACCAAGGCTATCTCACATCATGCTTTGCTTCCTCGTATTATAGCAAAGTCCCATCTCAACATCATCATCAAATCTATCCATATGAGCTTTCTCATCCGCTTCATATGCCACAAGTAGCTTTCCTTATTCAAGAGCCTTTCCACTTAGCTTTTGAATCATCTTCGACCAACTTGTCTATCTCAAATCCATAAGTCAACTAACTTCTATCAATCAATCAAATCAATCATTAATCCAAACAATCAACCGTTCAAACAAGATCTAAGTAAACAATTATAACAATAATGGCAATTTCGTAAATAAAGAGTCCAAATCTAACAAACATGAATTCTAAGTAATATCTTGTTGAATGAACTAGCATAGGTTAACATATAATAAAATGGATATCAAAATTTTATTAACGATAGATCTACATGCAGACTTAAGGAAAATGCATGAAATTACTATTTTTAACACACAAACAAGCCACCGATCCAATATACTCCTTTGGGTCCGTGTGAGAGATAACTACCACTCACCGAATCACCTAAACACCTCAAAAGCAACTAACTTCAGATCTGGATAGCAAAGGATCTAGCTTGATCCGACAAGATTCCGCTTCAAACGATGAAATCTCTCTTCAATAGATGGAGATCTACAACTTTGGCTCTTGGAACTTCGATTTGATCTTCAATCTTGGATGGAAGGAAGCACTAGATTAGAGTGGAGAAAAGAAGTGAAGAAGTGTTGTAGTCGAGCTCTCAAAATGGCAACACTTCGTCGCTTCAAAATCCGGTGCCAAAAATTGAACCAAAGATGTGTATTTATAGGCTGAAACCTTAGATCGTCCGTTCCCTTAGGTCGTCCACGACCTAACTATCTCGACCTACGACTTAACGTGCCTAGCCGACCCAACTACCTAACACTCTCCGCGACCTAACGACTCAACACTTATACGACCTAGCGGCATAAGCCTTAACACCAATGTGCGACCTATCAACATGACCCTCAACGCGACCTACGACTTAGCTAGTTGCCGACTTAACAGCCCAACACACCCTGCCGACCTAAAGGCTTACGACCTAACACATAAGCCTCTACACGACCTAACTGGGACGTGGCATAGCGATCTAACTAAACACACGACCTAACGAGTATGCGACCTAACGCATACGCACAACCTAACGACCTAACTATTTTGCTGCTCAGCGACCTAACGCTAAGTCGCCCGCGACCTAACTAAACACCCCGCCTCAACCTAGGTCGTATACGACCTAAATACACACAGCGACCTATCTTAGGTCGCTCCACGACCTAACTGCCTTAAGTCGCCTACCATTAGGTCGCAAAACCCATTAGGTCGCTCGCTCTCTTAGGTCGCTACAACTACTAGGTCGCTCACTCTCTTAGGTCGCTAGCTTCTTAGGTCGGTCAAACCTACAATTAGGTCGTTTGTTCCTATAAGTCGTTCCAAAACTCCACCGACCTAACTATCATACGACCTAACTCCCTAGGTCGTTCTACCTCTCTAAGTCACTCACGAGCTAACACCGGACGACTTAAGCTTTGGTCGACTCAAACTCTAAACGACTTAACAACATGAATGACTTAATGTCGATAGTTTTACAATCTTTCGATCCGTAAAAATACGGGTCGTTACATTCTCTCCCCCTTAGGAATTTCGCCCCCGAAATTCCAAACAAACAAGAGCAACCAAAACTATTCTGCATGCCTACCATCCACAGAAATCAACAAACCATGCATCCAATTACTAGCCTAACATGCAGAATTCTCAGACTAGAACAAATTACAAATTCATGAGATGTCACGACACCTTAGGGCCATACCTCGAAGAGTTCAGGATGAGCTGCCTTCATCCTCTCTTCCTCCTCCCATGTACAGTCGTTAACATCATCACTCCATTGTACCTTGAGCAACTTGACTATCTTCCTGCTAAGCTGTTTCGTATCAGTCTCCACAACACGAAGCGGCTTACGAGGTCTCTTAACTACTGGATCAACCTCCAAATCTTCATAGCTATCAACAGAAACCACCGTACTTGGATCGTGCACATACCTCCGTAGATATGATACATGAAAAACATTGTGCACACCCGACATCTTTTCTGGTAATTCCAGCTTATAAGCGAGCTTTCCAATTCGCTCGATGATCGGGAATGGTCCAACAAATCTTGGAGTCAATTTTCCTTTCTTCCCGAATCTAATAACATTCTTCAGAGGAGAAATCTTCACAAAAACCATATCACCTACGTCGAATTCCAAATCTTTTCGACGTTTATCGGCATAAGTTTTCTGACGGTCTTGAGCTGCCTTCATTTGTCGTCGAATGTTCTCGATGCAATCCGAAGTCTGTCGAATCATTTCGGGCCCAAGTATCTGCTTTTCTCCAGTTTCCAAACAACATGTCGGAGAGTTACACGGTCTCCCATACAGTGCTTCATACGGTGCCATACCAATACTTGACTGGTAACTGTTATTATATGCAAATTCCACCAAATGAAGATGATCTTCCCATGATCCTCCGAAATCTAAAACACAAGCTCTAAGGAGATCTTCCAAACTCGGTTGACTCTCTCGGTCTGACCATCTGTTTGGGGGTGATAGGTTGTACTCAAACACAACTCGGTCCTCAAAACTTCTTGGAAGCTCTTCCAAAATTCACTAGTGAACAATGGGTCTCGATCGCTCACTATACTCTTCGGAATACCATGGAATCGAACTATCCACTTAACATACAACTCAGCCAATTTCGGTGCAGTCCTAGTTGATCGAACAGGAATGAATCTTGCACTCTTAGTCAAACGATCTACGATGACCCAAATCCCTTCATTTCCTGCCCTGGTTCTAGGTAACCCATCAATAAAATCCATCGATATTTGCTCCCACTTCCATGTAGGAACTTCTAACGGCTGAAGCAATCCACTTGGCTTCTTCTGTTCGGCTTTTACCAACTGGCAGTTCATGCATTTGGAAATAAAATTTCCAACATCCTTCTTCATACCTTCCCAGTAATAGGTTCTCTTCATATCCCGATACATCTTATTTCCACCTGGACGAATTGTCAACTTCGAGTGATGACTTTCCTTCAAAACTTCATTCCTCAATCCATCTATATCGGGAACGACTAGTCGTCCTTGCTTCCGAAGCCAACCCTCTCGATCGACTTCGAATCCTTTATCCTTCTCTGGGTCTGATCCAGATTCCAAATCTCGGATAATCCTGACAAGCTTATCGTCTAGCTTTTGGCTCTCGCCAATTCTTTCCACAAGAGTAGGTCTTATCGATAAGTTTGCCAACATCTCAGGTTCCAATTCACATCTAGGCCTGAAGTCGAACCCAGCTAAATACTCGAGACTCTTCCATTTTGAAAACATGGCTCCCAATCCTGCATGTCTTCGACTTAACGCATCTGCCACTGCGTTACCTTTTCCCGGAGTATAGGCTATACCAAAATCATATGATGCTAAAAACTCTAGCCATCGTTGCTGCCGAAGATTCAAATCCTTCTGGGAGAAAAGATACTTCAACGACTTATGATCTGTAAACAACTCGAATCGAACTCCCAATAGATAATGTCTCCACATCTTCAGAGCAAAACAATCGCCGCTAACTCCAAATCATGAGTCGGATAATTCCTTTCATGCGGCTTCAGTTGTTGACTTGCATACGCAACAACTTTATCCTTCTGCATTAGCACTGCTCCAAGTCCAGTACCACATGCATCGGTGTAAACCACCATCTCATCATTTCCACTTGGAATAGTCAAAACAGGAGCACTTGTTAGTCGCTCTTTCAGGATTCCGAAAGCTTGCTCACACTTAGCTTCCCATCTAAATACTTGATTCTTTTTTGTCAATCCTATTAACGGTGCAGCTATCTTGGAAAAGTCTTTGATAAACCGACGATAGTATCCTGCTAATCCAAGGAAACTTCTCACATCAGATGCATTCTTAGGTCTAACCCAATCCTGGATTGCTGCCACCTTAGCGGGATCAACCGCTATTCCATTTCCAGAAATAACATGGCCTAAGAACCTCACTTCGCTCTTCCAGACGTGACACTTCGAAAACTTAGCCTTCAGCTGATGTTTCCGCAAGATTTCCAAAACAATCTGCAAATGTGTCTTGTGCTCTTCTTCAGTTCTAGAATAAATCAGAATATCATCCACGAACACAAGTACAAACTTGTTAAACTGATCCCTGAATACTCTATTCATAAGATCCACAAAATATGCTGGTGCATTAGTCAATCCAAATGGCATTACCAGCCACTCATAGAAACCGGATGGTGTCCTGAAAGCAGTCTTCGGCTCGCTATCCTTTGCCACTCTCAACTGGTGAAATCCCGTTGCCAAATCCATCTGAGAAAACACCTTAACTTCGTGAAGTTGATCAAACAAGTCATCTATTCTCGGCAATGGATACTTGTTCTTCTTAGTCACTTTATTCAGCTCACGATAATCCACACACAACCTCAACGACCCATCCGCTTTGGTTGCAAACACAACTGGTGCACCCCATTCGGACACACTACGCCGAATGAATCCTTTCTGTAAAAGGTCATCAACTTGCACCTTCAACTCCTGCTGTTCCCTAGGCGCCATCCGCCTAAGAGGCATCACAACAGGTCTGGCTCCTTCAACTAGATCGATACGAAACTCGATCTCTCTATGCGGCGGTAACCCTTTGACCTCGTCAAAGACATCCTCAAATCTATTCACAATAGGCACCGATGACAGTCCATCCCGTGGAACAACCAGCGAATACATGAAGCTCATGAAGACGCCTTCTTCATGCTTACATCGTATCACAACTTTTCGCCCCTCCACGTTCTCGACCGTCACCTCCAGCCTCTTACAATCAACCCTTGCCGCATACTTCCTAAGCCAGTCCATACCCAAAATAATTCCGAACCCCGCAAAGTTCAGAACAAAACAATCACAAACAAAAGAGCAATCGTGACTCGATACAACTAGACCACGTCATACCATACACAAACAAGACGAACCCCCAATTGGATTAGTCACAACCAATGGTCTATCAACAATATCCGGTTCCAAACCCAACCGGCTTACAAGTTCACTACAAACAAAGGAATGCAACGCCCCAGTATCAAACAACACTCTAACTGGAACACCACAAATGGAAAGAGTACCTTGAACCACCACACTCTTTCCCTCCTCTTTAGCAGTAGGAGCTTTCAAAGATGATGGCACAGCCCCCAAAGCATAAGCTTGCAAAATCTGTCCGTCCTTTCGCGGTTCTGGACAATTCTTCTTGATATGCCCCGGCTTATCACAGTTGTAGCACTTCCCTGGGACCTTAGAATTCTTGCAATCTTTGTAGAGATGACCCTTCTGCTGACAGTTGTAGCAGGTCACTTCACCCTTCAGCCTCTTGCGACCATCCTTACCCCTCTGTTGCTGCGTCTTCCTTTTCTTGTTTACATCCTGCTGTGGTTTAGACCCTTCCTTGGTTACAGCAACAACAGATCCTTCCTTAGGAAACAGATTCTCATGCCTGAGAGCTTTCTCCACAAGCTTCTCAAATGGATCGTCCAGATGATCCACTAACTGCCTCCCAAGATAAGTGTCCAAGCCTGTCACAAACTTCTCATTCTTTTGATATGGAGATTCAATATACGACCGAGCATACTTGGACAAGGCTTCAAACTCAGAAACATACTCAAGAACTGGCCTCCCACCTTGCTTGAGCTCTACAAACTTCTTGAACAAAACAGACTTCTGAGCTGTAGAAATGAACTTAGCTTCAAATCTGACTTGGAATTGTTCCCAAGTAATTTCTTCCTCTGGAGTATCAATGGTGATAGAGTTCCACCAATCAGAAGCTCTTCCCGGAAGCTGTCTTGATGCAAGCTTCCTCTTAGTTGCATCCTCAATTCCCAAATCACCAAAGATCCTTCTACAAGCATCTATCCATCTCTGGACTTCTATGATTGATTCTGTTCCTAAGAAAACCTTTCCTCCAAGAGCAGTATAGTCTTTACACAACTTGGCAAAATCCACTGGTTTTGGAGCTTGAACTTGAACCCCAACATCTACTGATGGCCCTGGAGTTGGTATCCTTCTCATGATCGAAGTCATCATAGCCTCGAATATAAAAGCATAATCAGCAGCTCCCTCAACAGCACAGCCTCCTCTAGCAGCTGCTCTCCCTCTTCGACTTATTCCTAATATCTAAAAGAAATGATTAATATACCCTGGGGAAACAACTGCATAAGAAGTTCAAATCCTTCCAAGCTACTATATTATATATAGTAATCATCCATAGAAATACAATTACGTCTCTCATACGTAGTTACGTCAGCGAGCGTTGGCTAAAATCGATTAACCAAAGCTCTGATACCAAATGTGACGACCGCCCATGACTCCTGCACCCAACTGGATTATAATGCGCTGAAAAGTGTGCCAGGCCGCCATGGACGATCATCAGGGTAAGGTAAAACAATAAACTCTATCGTATTACTCACAACGCAGGGATAAAATACAATAGAAAAGTATACATAGTGAAGCTCATAGAACAGAATCTTATTATATAAACTCATGGTGGTTTTATACAAACATCTTATTAATCAATACATCAAGCCTCACTACATAATTCTCAGAGTATCAAACAAACAACGGAACATCCAGTACACATAGTAAGAAAACAGTATGCAAAAGCCACCAGCTCGTCTTCGTCGTCAACAGCGTTGGTCACTAAGAACAGCACCTGTCACCTGCTACCTAGTCCGCCCATCCCAACATGGATGAACATCCCAAGGTAATAAGAGTTAAACATAAAACCTTGAGTCATACAAAAGTCTTAGTGAGCAGTAAGTCAACTATCAAACATACCAAAAGGGCATAAAGGTAAAAAGGAATAGGAACTCAAGCATCCCACTCCACCTCTTTCTATAGTGATAGCCCCCAGACACACTAAGCAGAAACAAGCATAACAAAGCAGACAATTAAAGCAATTATCACTCGGGTCAAGGTCGATGTTTCCCAAGGCGTAAACCAAGATCAGATAAGTACCCACAAAATATCGCTCTTGAGACCGAGTGACGATACAACCAAAGCATCCATGTAACGACCCAGAATTTCTAATAATTTAAATTTGAATATTTAATTTATTTTAAATATTTATAAGTGAATTTATAAGTCGAATAAATTTTTATTTGAATAATTGGATTTAATTGAATAATTAAATCGATAATTTAATATGTGAATTATAGAAATAATTGAAAATTGGGTTAAATATGATTGAAAATGATTTGTAAAATTTTATTTTATCATATTGAAGTTAGAATGATATTTTAGAACTTTTAAAATCGAATTAAAAGTTAATTTGTGGAAATTGAATATTTTAATATTTAAATCGACTAGTGAAAATAGTCAATTTTTGAACAGTCTCAGAATTGGACGAAACCCATTCCATTGGATCCGTAATAGTTAGTTATTACCGGATTTCAATTTTCGTATCAATCGGAGCTATCGTTTGATCGTGGCAGCTCGAAACGCATCGAATTATTTTTAATTTTAATTTGGCGAGTTAAAATAGCCATTTTTCAAAAAGTCTCGGATTTCGACGAAACCAGTTTCATCGGATCCGTAATGTGATATTATTGTAAGGTATCAAATTTCGTGTCAATTGGATTTACCGTTTGTCCGGTACAAATTAAAACGCCCAGAAAATCGTTTAAATGAGTTTAATTCAAATTGAACGTTTATAGCCATAACTCGCACAGATGTCCGAATTAGCTTTCAAAACCTGTTCCATTGTGTCCGAAACGTGGGGTAAACCCTAGAAACGCTGGTTACGGCGCGTGAATCGGAGTTTGGAATTTCCGGATGAATAGTGTTCGTTCATTTCCTTATAAATAGCCCCTACCCTTCATAAATTAAAAAAAAATAAAATAAAACCTAATTTTCTAAACCCTAGCCGCCACATTATAAACCAAAGGCCAGCATTCAATCTCCTTCTTCTCTTAATCTCTCCCAATCCACAAACATTCACGCGAAATGATCAACTACAACATTGTAGAGCAAGGCGAGATCTTTCGATCCATACGGATATGATGGAGTTTAGCGTCGCGTAGTGGGAGAAAAAGGGGGCCGATAGTTGATGGTTGCGCGCGCGTTTTCTGGTACTAGGTGGGGCCGAGTGCCACCGTGCTCTGGCCGAACGTGGAGGGGAGCAAGGCGCGCGTGGTGGTGGTGGTTGATCGAGTCGAAGTGGTTCGTATTGGGTGAAAAATTCAACCCTAGTTCAACGTGATGGGTTCGGTTTCACGTTTATCACCTGTAGATGGTTACGCGTGGGAGAGGAGATGGACGTGCGGCCTTGGATATGAGATGAACGGCTAAGATGTAGAATAGGTTAAAAGTTTTAAATAAATGTTGTAAATTAATTATAGAAAATTCATGTAACTTCAAATATTCGTATCTTTTTCATACGAGGTCGAAAACGCGCGAAACCAGTTGCGTTGGAATCTTATCGACGAGCACTACGCAATGGAGTTGGATTGGAGTCGTTTGGAGTTAGTGAGAATTTTGGGTAAAATTAAACGTCCGTTTAATTTTATTCGAAATAAATCGCTAAAACGGAATTGAAATCAAGGTGAGAACTTCTCACTCAATCGAATCAGTTTCGATTTTATTTTAAATAGTTAGATTTAAAATATTTGAATGCATGTTTGAATGATGATTGTTATCTATTGATTGTTAAAATAGACATTATGCGCCGTTAGTAAGCGGATGTTATTTATTAGAAACATATACCGCGAATATTTCATAAACAGTGAAATTGGTATTATATATAATAGCAATGTATATATATTTGCATATGTATATATTGGAGTTATTGATTTTCCGCATTTGTTTAGCGGATGAGACCCTATTGCGCCGTCTATTAAGCGGATAATATTTTAAATCCCATATACCGCGATAATTTCGTACTGGAGCGAAATTGGTATTGTGCTAATGTTTGTGGATGCAGGAAAACAGGTTGGAGGGATCCAACTGGATTCCTCAACAGCATTTATTTGATTTCAGATATTTTGATATTTGATGGACTATCATATCGATATATGATGTCGTTGTTGTCGTGATTGACTATTTGGTATGTAGCATCATTGGACCAAATTTGGAATTTTAAAAATGATTTTTAAAGTGATTTTTGAAAGAAAACGTTTATAAAATATTTTTGGAATTGATCCATTTTAAATAAATAAACGTATAATTTTTAATGTTATAAAAATCATGATTTTTAAGAAATATAGTTAAAAACTGATTTTTGAGAATATGATGCTAATGATTTTATAAAATAGTTAAATCAGAATTTTTGATTTTTTATAAAAAGTTTAAAAATAGGATTTATAAAATTTAATTATTTTATGAATCAAAAAGAAGGGTGAAATTATAAAGGAGTTTAAAGACGTTTTAAAGAATAATATAAATTGATTTATATTAAGAGATTTATAAATGGATATTTATAAATTGAAATATTAACATTATAAAACGAGTTTTTATAAGTGTTTGAATGAAGTGAAAATGAATTTCATAAATGAATGAAATTTATAGAATTATAAATGGTGAAGTTATAAATGAAATTTATAAATAGTAAGATTTATAAATTTGTGAAGTTATTTGAAGAATAGATTTGGTTAAATAAATGAATCTTATAAGTTATAAGATTTATGATTTGGAAAGTCTTTAAAAGAACGATTTTGTAAAATAATCGTTTTATAAGCATTTGACTTATAATATGAACGTTTGATATATAATTGAGTTATGAATTGAATAGGTAAATAAAGGAATTTATAAACATTGTTTTATAAATTCGCAAACGACTTATTTTGATAAGAAAATTGTTGAAACCTATTAATGGAGTTATATTCACATTTTAGACTGTGAATAATCCTTTAAAATGAAATGAACAAAAGATGAAATTGGTTAACGTAGTATATTCACGTTTTTGAATAGTGAATAATATGTTAAAGAAAATGTTTAGATTTGATGTTTTAAATATAATTAAAACGATCTAACGATGTTTTAAAATGTGTTGAGATTCGAAACCATAGATTTCAACATTTATTGTTGAAATAGACGTTTTCGAGAAATAAAAGGAAATAGTGGACTATAACACTGTTGTTATAGTAAATGATTTCCGAAAGGAAATGTTTTGTATAGTATTGGGATTTATATATCTATTTTAATTTCGAATCCCTATACTAGTGATTTTGGGTTGTCGTAACGATGTTTTACGTAACATTCGTTTTGGCCCAAATAAATATGTTTAAGAGAATGATTTCCTTAAAGAATGAAATATATACTTAATTTCGATTGAAGTATATTGAATATTTTCTAAGTGTTGAAAATAAATAAAATTTGTGAATTACTTATTAATAAATAAGTATGGAAATGTTTTTCCAATATAAAGTGAATATTAGAGAATTTATCTTTTTGAAGATAAATTGAAATGAATAATTGAAATCGTATATGCATGGGTATTTTGGAATATAAATTCATTATGGAATTTATAAATGAAAAGAAGAATTTGTTTAAAGATAAATATTGATTTATTTTTGAAGTATTGAAAATAATATATCTTGTAAAGATATTTTGGAAAATAAATAATTTGAAAAATTATTTGGAATCTGGTGATGTTGTGCATATCCATTGATAGTTCAATAACCGACTATCAATATTTCCCTTTGAATGGGTATTTGATGTGATTTGTTTGAATGTGAATGCCACACTTATTTTTGAATAAGCGCTCACTATTCGGGTTAACCGGGAAAGGACCATGGGGTCGTATAACCCATTCCGAATATGTGATACGTCGTTATGAATTGCATTTGAAGACCGGTGTTGAAGACCGGATCTTTTTGAAAGCGAAAGGACAACTCGTCGATTGTCTTTGCACCGAGTAGCTACGGTATAGAGACTCCCTATGTGATGGGAAGTCCGGACGTGATTAGAGATTATCCGGATTGGAAGGACTTCTTTGTAAGGGCCTTCGGTTTTGTTCGAGCCCGGAACAGACTTGTATGGATTGTATGTCTGACATTACAAATTGAGATATAAAGCAGATTTCTTTCAAATATATTTCTGTTGGTGGCGGAGAATTTATTCTTTTAGCTTAACACCCTTCTCTGAGACGTACGAGCTCAGAGGTTATATAGTTGAAGTTATCAGCGATATATTCCCAATTTGGTAATGTGACATGCTGAGTGTTGCTGTAAATGATCATTGTGTTGATTATTTGTGATAGGATCGTTTATTTGATCGTCTATCCTGGTGATCATTTCTATGATCATTTGTTGACCCAAAGCATGGCTTTTGTATAAAGTATGTTTTTGTGGACGTGACTTCGTCGAGCCTCACACCCCGTGAATGGTCAAAACAGGAAAGATGCGGCAAGGTTATGAGGGGTAGCGCCCTTTAGGATGTGTGCATTTCTTTCTGGAAAAGGGTGGTATCATGGTATGGAGCCCAGATACTTACTCATGTTGAAAAAACTTTGTTATGATTGTGTGAATTGATTACGAGCGCTCGGTGAAAGGTCCCAAAGGACCGGGGGATGGCATATTCGGTCAGTTGTTACTCAGTTAGGGGTAACCCGGCCTTGTGTTGGTAGAGATCCGGTTTGGTTCTCGGGGATGTCCATCCAGAGGCATTCTCATGTGGCAATGGGAAGTTCCTTGGCCTGATCATTCGTTGGAAATCCAATGAAACAATACGAGACTTGTACGGTTTTAGTTGTATAACCTGCTATGGAATGTGGCGGTAACCTGCTATTGAACATAGTTAGCTATAGTAGGCATAGTTCGGAATGTCTATGCTGGCTAAGATTTATATTCTACTTTCGAAATAAATTTTTCCTACACTATGCACTAGTAATAATATAAAATGTTCTTTTAAATGCGTATCAAACATCTTTGACTATCATAAGGAGAAATCTCCTCCGATTCTGCGTTTGCATTGTGTGTGTGCGGGAGGCCTTATGGTAGTCTCATTTTTAAAAGCATTGCGAATTGACTTTAAAAATATTCCTCTATTTTGATTTTAAAGATAAATAAACTGTTTTGAGTTCTCACACCAGTCACATGACTGACTCGGAGTTTATTGTTTTCCTTCCTAAACTCTGGGTGCCCACCAATTTCCACACGGGCAGTCAAGAGTTAGGTTTATCAGGATATTCTGGATATTCTGGAGTTGCTGGAGGCAAGCTGGATGGCATGGCATATTACTACTATATAGTATTTCTTTTTCCGCTGCATTGTTTGTTGTATGTTGTTGTACACTCTGATGATGATGTAATGAAATGTATAAAATGTAATAACTGATATAGTTCTTTGTTTAAAGATTATTTATTTATCTATTATATGTTGTTCCGCTGCGAATTGTGAGATTCTGTTATTGTTCTGTTTTTCTTCTGTTCCGTTCTATTTTCTGTTTTCCTTTTCTCTATTTTCTTTCCTCCCTATTCTCTCTCTTCTTCTTTTCTACTTTTTCCTTTTTTCTTAAACCATAACATTTCGGGTTTCCGGCCTTCGATTTCTCGGCAGTCGATAAAGTGAGTGTCGATGTTGAATTTTCGAAAGTCGAAAATCTTCGGAACATTAAAATCCATAACTCTGGCTATCACTATTATCATTGCTTCGATTTCACCGTTAATTGAATGACCGGCTCATTCTTTCATCCGTCCGTCAAGGGCTAATGGTAACCCCGGTTCTAGACATAACTCCGCACGTCATCGTGACCCGTGCCTAGGACTATCGAATCTGCCCAGAGTACTCGACCACCTGCCTGTAGTCTTTTGGGTGTCCCGACCACCTACCTGTAGTCGTTTGGGCGCCCTATGTACTCTTGCTTTGAGTTTTCTAGAACCTTCAATAACGATGAAATCCAAGCCTTCTAGTCATCCTCCTCGATGACTATTCTCAAACTTTGCCCAAGCAACTTTTCGAGCCCACCATTATCCACAAACTCGAACCATATCACCGAGTTATCAACATGCTTGGGATGATCCCGTCTGGATAAAACCAAGGCTATCTCACATCATGCTTTGCTTCCTCGTATTATAGAAAAGTCCCATCTCAACATCATCATCATCAAATCTATTCATATGAGCTTTCTCATCCGCTTCATATGCCACAAGTATCTTTCCTTATAAAAGAGCCTTTCCACTTAGCTTTTGAATCATCTTCGACCAACTTGTCTATCTCAAATCCATAAGTCAACTAACTTCTATCAATCAATCAAATCAATCATTAATCCAAACAATCAACCGTTCAAACAAGATCTAAGTAAACAATTATAACAATAATGGCAATTTCGTAAATAAAGAGTCCAAATCTAACAAACATGAATTCTAAGTAATATCTTGTTGAATGAACTAGCATAGGTTAACATATAATAAAATGGATATCAAAATTTTATTAACGATAGATCTACATGCAGACTTAAGGAAAATGCATGAAATTACTATTTTTAACACACAAACAAGCCACCGATCCAATATACTCCTTTGGGTCCGTGTGAGAGATAACTACCACTCACCGAATCACCTAAACACCTCAAAAGCAACTAACTTCAGATTTGGACAGCAAAGGATCTAGCTTGATTCGACAAGATTCCGCTTCAAACGATGAAATCTCTCTTCAATGGATGGAGATCTTCAACTTTGGCTCTTGGATCTTCGATTTGATCTTCAATTTTGGATGGAAGGAAGCACTAGATTAGAGTGGAGAAAAAAAGTGAAGAAGTGTTGTAGTCGAGCTCTCAAAATGGCAACACTTCGTCGCTTCAAAATCCGGTGCCAAGAAGTGAACCAAAGACGTGTATTTATAGGCTGAAACCTTAGGTCGTCCGTTCCCTTAGGTCGTCCATGACCTAACTATCCCGACCTACGACTTAACGTGCCTAGCCGACCCAACTACCTAACACTCTCCGCGACCTAACAACTCAACACTTATACGACCTAGCGGCATAAGCCTTAACACCAATGTGCGACCTATCAACATGACCCTCAACGCGACCTACGACTTAGCTACTTGCCGACTTAACAGCCCAACACACCCTGCCGACCTAAAGGCTTACGACCTAACACATAAGCCTCTGCACGAACTAACTGGGACGTGGCATAGCGATCTAACTAAACACACGACCTAACGAGTATGCGACCTAACGCATACGCACAACCTAACGTCCTAACTATTTTGCTGCTCAACGACCTAATGCTAAGTCACCCACGACCTAACTAAACACCCTGCCTCAACCTAGGTCGTATACGACCTAAATACACACAGCGACCTATCTTAGGTCGCTCCATGACCTAACTGCCTTAAGTCGCCTACCATTAGGTCGCAAAACCCCTTAGGTTGCTCGCTCTCTTAGGTCGCTACAACTACTAGGTCTCTCACACTCTTAGGTCGCTAGCTTCTTCAGTCGGTCAAACCTACAATTAGGTCGTTTGTTCCTATAAGTCATTCCAAAACTCCACCGACCTAACTATCATACGACCTAACTCCCTAGGTCGTTCTACCTCACTAAGTCACTCACGAGCTAACACCGGACGACTTAAGCTTTGGTCGACTCAAACTCTAAACGACTTAACAACATCAATGACTTAATGTCGACAGTTTTACAATCTTTCGATCCATAAAAATACGGGTCGTTACAAACAGCCAAGTCTATATTTATAGATGAACATGGTGGAGTATCTCCCTGAAAATTTGTCAGAAGTGTTAGGAACTGGAGATAATGGTTTTGATGACAATAACCTTTGTAACTTATTTTACTATAACTTATATACTAACACTATTGTCTAGATACATATGAATGTTATCATGAAGGATATATATAAGGCAGGTACTGATTATTGAAGAATGTACAGTATAAAGATCAAGAATGAAGAAATCAAGTTTGAAGACTTATGAGTATTAAGATCAAGATTTCAAGATAAGTGTCTAGTTTTGTTAAAACCTCATAATTGTATGGAAATCTTCATTCCAAATTTCATTTAGGATGGAACCTATTTCTACCTTATTAGTGGCTTACAAACCCATGACAAGTAGCTTACAAACCTACGACAAGTGGTTTATAAACCCACGAACATCCTGATTTTGTTCAAGTTCTCGAGTCCTGAGGTGACGAAATATTCTACAGGTAGATGCTTGCAAAACTACATCAAAATGGTTTTTCAAAATGATTTTCAAAATTGCTTTCAAAATGTTTTAGCTCTAAAAATTATCTCTTCAAATGTTTTAAAAAAAGATGTTCTAGTCTTAAAATATTCTTTGTTTTTGTTTTTAAATAAACTCTTGTTTTAAACTTCGTTTGTTTTTAAAACTATCTTCTGATTTTTAAATATTCTTTATAATATATATATATACATACTTGAGATTTAAAACCAAATTTATATATACATTCTAAAAATATTTTTTTCTAATCCTTTTTATTTTAAAACATAGGAAAATTAGTTTATTTTACTCCAAAATCATTTGATCTTGTTTCCTTTCAGTACCATTTTCAAAACAAATTTTACATTGTTTTTAACTAAGGGATGTCGACATCATGGGATACCCTATGTCAACATGGTGGCCATTAAATTCAAAAGTTTCAATTTCAAAAGAAGTGTCTATTCGTTTAACCTCTTCACGAATGGTTATGAGCATTACTGGTCTATAAATAGCCTTCACAAACGAATTTTTAACTAACTATTTTCTTATTTTCTTCACTCCTTCTCCATAAATCCATATTCTAAAGTTTTCATATTTTTAAGATCGCGTCGAAATTCTGTTGAATTCTCAAGTGAATCAAATTAGAATCTCATTCTTTTTTGATTCTCTGCCCTCTCTCGAAGATCAAAGCGTTGTTCAGAGTTATATGATCAATTTGTAATCAAAAGTTTATTGAGCCTCTCTATAAGGTGTGGTTGTGCTTGGAAATCAATTTGGTGATTTTGTGTCCCGTAAATCAAGAGAGATTTCCCCGAACTCGAAGACAGAATGATACCTCATGGCCTTTAGAAATTATGGATTATAATTTCGACATTGGTATAATAAAAATCTGTACGAGGTGTTTGCCTCGGTGTAGGACTGGATATAGGGTAGCTCCAAACTAGTATAAAAGCTGGTGTGTTCTTTCCTTTTACTACTTTTTATTTACTTTCTACATCTGTGTTTGATTCTATTATTGTTTAGTGATAAAGTTCTGCATTTCTTTATATCATAATTTTTAAATTAGTCCGTATAAATCCTAGAATCCATTAAACACTATTCACCCCCTCGAGTGTTAAATTAGCCTTAAGATCTTTAATCCACACTCCCTTTCAATTGGTATCAGAGCATAGGTTTTCATAATCTGAAACTTGAAAAGTTAAAAATGGCATTTTTATAAAATTTTGTTAATACTAGTTTGAATTTATGTATTTCATCAAATTATCATAAATCTGTTTATAGTTTTTATGATAAATCAAGTTATCTACCGAATTGGTTTGCTATGCAGGAACAGATATGTTACATGGCTTTTGAAGAATCAATAACCAATGGACAAACTGTGCAAATTGAGAAAGATAAATGGATACTTGATAGCGGCTGTTCAAGGCATATGACTGGAAATCTCGAGATACTCGATGACATTATATATCAAGATGGTGGATTGGTCAACTTTGAAGATAACTCAAAGGGATATGTGATTAGCATCGGCAATGTCGGTAATTCTAGAACTCCTCTTATTTTTGATGTTTTTCTTGTTGGGAATTTAAAAAATAATTTTCTTTGTATCAGTCAACTATGTGATAAAGGATTTAAAATTAAAATTTGAAAATACAAGTGTCACATCGAAGATAATAAGTCGAATATTATCTTCGAAGGAATTAGGAAGAAAAACATTTACATCCTTAATATGAAAGTTTCAAATGATAACTTATGTATTTTGGCTAATACAAGTGACCCTTGGGTTTGGCATAAAAGATTTGGTTGTTTAAATTTCAAACTGTTATCTAGGTTATCAAAACTTGACTTAGTTAGAGGTCTTCCCAAGTTAAACTTTAAAATAGATAGTATATGTGATGCTTGCCAATTAGGAAAACTTAAGAAAAGTTCATTTAAATTAAAAGATATGATTTCTACTTTTAAACCTCTAGAATTACTTTATTTAGATTTATTTGGTCCATCTCAAGTTCAATAAACTAATCACAATAAATATGTTTTTGTAATTGCAGATGATTATTCAAGATATACTTGGAAATTTTTTCTTAAACTTAAAAGTGATGCTTTTGAATTATTTAAAATTTTTGCTAAAAGAATTCACAACTTTCTTTAAAAATAAAAATTATTCGTAGTGATCACGGTGGAGAATTTGAAAATGAAAATTTTAAGAATTTCTGTAATAAAAAAGGAATTACTCATAATTTCTCTTTTCTTAGAACTCCACAACAAAACGGAGCGGTAGAACGTAAGAATAGAACGATTCAAGAGTGTGCTAGAACATTGCTTTCTGGTAGTAACTTACCTAAATTTTTGTAGGCTCAAGCACTCGCTACAGCTTGTTATATATTAAATAGAATTTTAATTGGATTATTAACTAATAAAACACCATATGAATTACCTAATAAGAAACCCATAGTAGCTTATTTTAAAGTTTTTGGTAGCAAGTGTTTTATTCTTGATACAAAAGATATTTTAGATAAATTTAAACCTAAATCCGACAAAGGTATCTTCATCGGTTATTCTAGTATAAGCAAAGGATTTAGAGTTTATAATTTAAAAACTAACACTACTAAAGAAACAATGCATGTATCTTTTGATGAAAATATTAAAGATACTGTATAAATAGAAGTTGAAGAAGATTTTGTAACGTTAAATAATGAACCTAATGAAACTAATTGTGAAATCATTCAACCTAATAAAAGAATTAGGTTATTAAAAGATCATCCTGTAGAAATTATACTAGGAAATATTGAATCTATAGTTAAAACAAGAAATCAACTAAATAGTATGCGTAATGTAGCTTTTATATCAACTATTGGACCTAAAAATCCAAAGAAAGCATCATCTGATGACTCATGGATTCTTTATATGCAAGAAGAATTGAATCAGTTCACCAGAAATGATGTTTGGGAGCTTGTTCCTAGTCCCGAGGATAAAAGTATAGTTGGAGCAAAATGGGTTTATAAAAATAAAATGAATGAACTTGGTGAGGTCGTGAGAAATAAAGCTTGTTTAGTCGCGCAAGATTATTATCAAGAAGAAGGAATTGATTATGATGAAACCTTTGCACCCGTAGCAAGACCAGAAGCTATCAAGATTCTACTTGCTTTCTCAAACTACAACAATTTTAAGTTATATCAAATGAATGTTAAAAGTGCTTTTCTAAATTGTTTTGTAAAAGAAGATGTTTATATTGAACAACCTCCACTTTTTGAAGATAATAGATTTCCAAATCATGTATATAAATTAAAGAAAGCTTTATATAGTCTGAAACAAGCTCCTAGAGCCTGTATGAAAGACTAAGATCCTATTTACTAATATCTTGTTTTGAAATTGGTAAAATAGATACAACTCTTTTTATTAAAAGTAACAAAAATGATATTCAATTAGTATAAATATATGTAGATGATATAATATTTGGGTCCACTTATAACATAATGAATAAAGAATTTTCAGTTATAATGACTAAAGAATTTGAAATGAGTCATATGGGAGAACTAAGTTTCTTCTTAGGACTTCAAATCAAACAATTAGTTAACTGAATTTTTATTAGTAAAGAAAAATATGCTAAGGATTTAGTTAATAAATTTGAATTGACCACTTCTAGTGGGATACCAACTCCAATGTCAAAATAATGTAGCTTTAAGTAAAGAAGATAAATCAAAAGATGTTGATAAAAAATTATACAGAGGAATGATTGGTTCGCTGCTTCATATAACAGCAAGTTGTCCTGACATCATGCATAGTGTCTGTCTCTGTGCAAGATACCAATCTCAACCTAAAGAACTTAAAAGCTGTTAAAAGAATATTAAGATATATAAAACATGCTTTATATTATAGATTATTTCACCCTAAAAATGATGTATTTGATTTAATTTCATATTGTGATGCTGATTACGCTGGTTGTAAATCAGACCGAAAAATATAAGCAGAACTTGTCACTTTCTAGGACATTCTTTAGTTTCCTGGTTTTGTAAGAAGCAAAATACTGTATCCTTGTCAATAACTGAAGCAGAATATATATCTGCTGCTTTGGCTTGTTCTCAAGCTATATATATATGCAACAAACTTTAAAAGATTCTGGACTAACTATAACTAAATCACCAATTTATTATGATAATACTAGTGCAATAAACCTATCTAAAAATTCAACTCATCACGCTGGAACGAAACATATTGATATTAGACATCATTTTCTTAGAGATAATATAAGTAAAGAAGTCATAACTCTTGAATATATTAGAACTGAAAAACAAATTGCTGATATATTAACCAAATCATTAAATGAACAAAACTTTACTAAATTTAGAAGAGAATTAGGTATATATTCATTAACTGAAATATAAATTATAAATAATACAAGTATAGTTAATAATTAAAATAAATAAAAATTTCTCTAAAATTGAACTAGGCTGCCGAGATGATCCATCCCCCTATGTCGACATACAGGCCAAGATTTCAAATTTAAATTTCCCTCTAAAGGAAGTTATTCGGTTATATTTTTATATATTTTGACTTCTACTCCTTTTCTCTGTTCTGTTCTCTTTAATAAACTTCTAAAACAGTAAATTAATGGCTTCCTCCTATAATAATGAACCTTGTTTGCCTACTTCTCCTCATTTCGGTCCTTTTCAACGTTCCACACACGTACGAGTCATCAAATCACAAAAGAAGATGAAAGAATTGCTTCAAATGATGATGGAAATTCCAGTGAGTGAACTGCAAATGGCTAGAGAACGAGATAGGCAAGCCAGAATCCTTAGGAATTTACAAAAAATCTTTATGGATAACCATGCCAATCCCAATATCATCGAAGAATCATAACAAGCCATGGATTCTGAAGAAGAAGAGCCTCTAGATGAACCACAAGAGGATCAAGAAGAAGAACTTCTTCTGCCGAATCCGGATGTGCATATGGACGAAGACGATGGCATGATTTGCGTTGGGGAGGTCGTTTTTGATGCTAATGGAAACTTGGTCGAACAACGTGGAAACTTTTTTCTCCGCTATCCAAATTATTCGGTCCATAAATCTCCAATAGTTAATGGTCCTCATTGAGCGTTTTTCGTTTTTTCTTCCTTGATTGCATATTGGTTTGTTAATTTGTATATAAATGTTATCTTAATTAATGTTCTTCTAAAAAAAATCTTTGGTGTATAAAATCTTGAATTCCAATTAACTTAGGATGCTATATTTCACTCATAGATAGTTATTATTCTTATGTCATATGTTTTTTTTTATCTCATTTTCTATTAAGTTCAAAGTTTATAGGTTATTTTTTGTTGATGACAAAAGGGGAGAAGTTATATAAAATAGTATGCTTGGAGTAAGGGGGATTTGTTGGTGTAAGGGGGAGTTATGGTATGATCGAAGTGGTAAGTATATTTTATAAGGTTGTCATCATCAAAAAGGGAGAGATCGTTAGGAACTAGAGATAGTGGTTTTGATGACAACAACCTTTGTAACTTATTTTATTATAACTTATATGCTAATACTATTGTCTAGATACATATGAATGTTATTATGTATGATATATATAAGGCAGGTGCTGATTATTGAAAACTGTATAGTATAAAGATCAAGAATGAAGAAATCAAGTTTGAAGAATCATGGATATCAAGATCTAGATTTTAAGATAAGTGTCTAGTTTTGTCAAAACTTCATAATTGCAAGGAAATCTTCATTTCAAATTTCATTTGCGATGGATTCCATTTCTAACTTCTTAGTGGTTTACAAACCCACGGACAAGTTGCTTACAAACCTACGTTAAGTGGCTTACAAACCCACGAACATCTGGTTTTGTACAAGTTCTCGAGTCTTAATGTGATGAAATATTCTGCAGGAAGATGCTTGCAAAACTACATCAAAATGATTTTCAAAACTGCTATTCAAAATGTTTTAGCTTTAAAAATTATCTTTACAAATGATTTTCAAAAAGATTTTTAGTCTTAAAATATTCTTTATTTTTGTTTTTAAATAAATTCTTGTTTTAAACTTCGTTTGTTTTTAAAACAATCTTTTGATTTTTAAATATTTTTATTATATATATGCACTTGAGATTTAAAATCAGATTTATATATACATTCTAAAAATATATTTTTCTACTCTTCTTTATTTTAAAACATAGGAAAATTAGTTTATTTTACTCTAGAATCATTTCATCTTGTTTTCCTTTCAATACCATTTTCAAAACAAATTTTACATTGTTTTTAACTAAGGGATGTCGACATCATGGGATACCCCATGTCGACATGGTGGCCGTTAAATTCAAAAGTTTCAATTTTCAAAAGAAGTGTCTATTCGTTTAAATCTCTTCATGAATGGTTATGACCATTACTAGTCTATAAATAACATTTACAAACGAATTTTTTAACTCACTATTTTCTTATTTTCTTCACTCCTTTTCCACAAATCCATATTTTAAAATTTCCATATTTTTAAGATCGTGTCGAAATTTTACCGAATTCTCAAGTTAATCAAATTAGAATCTCATTATTGTTTGATTCTCTACCCTCTCTCGAAGATCAAAGTGCTATTCAAAGATATATGATCAATTTGTAATCAAAAGTTTATCGAGTCTCTCTATAAGGTGTGGTTGTGCCTGGAAATCAATAGGGTGATCTTGTATCCTGTAAATCAAGAGAGTTTGCCCCTGAATCGAAGAAAGGAGGGTACCTCAAGGCCTTTAGAAATTGAGGATTGTAATCTTGACATTGGTATAATAAAAATATGTATGAGGTGTTTGCCTTGGTGCAGAATTGGATGTAGGGTAACTCCGAACCAATATAAAATCAAGTGTGTTCTTTCCTTTTACTGCTTTTCATTTACTTTCTACATCTGTATTTGATTCTGTGATTGTTCTGTGCTTAATTTCTGCATTTGTTTATATCATAAATTTTAAATTAGTCCATATAAGCATCAGAATCGATTAAACACTATTCACCCCCCTCTAGTATTAAATTAGCCTTAAGATCCTTTATCCGCACTCCCTTTTAAGAAGGATATCCAAAACCATATGGACCCGTAAGAGGGATCGCATGGCCCAAATCCCAATGAATTGAGATCGGTAATGATCCCTCTTTTGGAGGAATTTGGGGGTACGGTCCCTATAGTAGCTTCCCCATGTTGAAATATGCTAAGCCTTCAAGTTTTATTCTAATTGGAATAGTAGAACTTGAGTTATTACTTAATCTTTACTTCAATATGAATTGCCTCCTGATTTCAGCCTATCCCTATTGAGGGAAGATGACCGATCCCTCTTATTTCATCCTTTCGAGGTGCGATCCCTAGGGTCCCCAACTCTTGTGCATAAAATTTCATAGTATTGGACTTATGGATATTGAGACATTTGTTGTTTTCCATTGCATTTCACTTTCTTCTTAAAACCTGTCGAACCATATGTTGGAGAATGATTATTGCCAATCCCTCCTCTATGTTGAACTATGATCCATACTTCGAACGTTTTGCATTGTATATCTCTCAATTCTATTCAATCACGGCTTCATATTATCATTTGTGCTTAACTTTTGGACCCCACAATCATCGCTTTGGACTTACCGTCCTTGATGATAATTGAGTCTAACTTGTCCAATTAGTCAATATAGTCGGGACAAAATGCTGGATAAAACTTTCCCACAAAGTATGTCTTGTGCTGAACATGACGTGCTTTGAATCGAAGCTAGTGAGAGTCGTCGGAAAGAAATCCGTCTAGTTTTCGGGATATTCGTTATCCTTCCGTCGAATTATTTTCCCAAAGTGTTCTATCTCTCTTTAATCATCATGACACATGGTCGATTTCTAATAGTATTGATTTAGGAATATATTCCATCAGTTGATATTATGTCCGGCTCTACAAGACTAGTAAGCTTTGGCTATCAGATCAGGACTTGGCTTTGAAAGCGTCAAGCTTGAATTCAATTTCTATTTATTGTAAGAATTAAACTTTCAAATTATACACGTGCATGTCCAGGTACATGTTCTTGACGTTGACTCTTGGATGCCTTTGTACGCTCATGGATCATTGCTAATTTTGAGTTAGACGCAAGTTCATTGCATTTTGTATATATGCACTTTACGTAATGTTCATGTCCATGTTTGTATGCTCATATGCTGATGGTTAATAATTTATCTCCACTCTTTTTTATGTAGGGATCGACATTCTTTTAGCCGACTCCCCTTCCTTTTTTATATGTTCATAGGGATCTGCATTCTTCTAGCTTATTTTTTCTTCCTTTCTTCCGACTTCATGAAGAAAACAAGATAGGCCGACCTCTATAGCTCCATATATAAGCAAACACTTTCCATCCCACACTTCACTTCATTTCACTTCCATTTTCCTTTATCCTTTTCAACATCGAACCCTTCTCGTTTTATCATTACAGTTGAACCCTTCCCCTTTTCTTCTTTCCTCATTATAGAAACAAAATCCACTACAATCTAACCTAACTCTATAAATCCGATTCTTCATTCCTTCAACCTCGATCATTTGCAAGCCATTCATCATCACCGTGAACTTATATAGGTTTTCTTTTCTTTCGCCTTTAACTTGTGACAAGAATTAAGTTCGATTATGCTAATTCGTGGGGAGGTGAGATGGATGATGATGATGTAGAGTTCGGTGAAGTAGTAAAGGAGGAAGAAGAGTATAGCGAAGAACGAAGGAAATAATAGGATCGGTCATGATTCGGTAAGTGAAGAGGCATCTATAGTTAATGTTTGAGGATGAAGGGATCGGTGGTTGAGCGTATGGGGAATGAAGTGTGAAAATGTTGAAATAGTGGGATCGGTATTTGAAGTTCAAAGTGGGACCGGTTATGTTTGGTTAGGCATAAGAGTTGGTTGCATTGTTGAGTAGTGGGATAAGCTATTTTGGAGTATGGATGGAACATTTGGTTTTTTGGTGTGTTGTAGATAAAGGGACCAGTAATTTTCTTATCAAGAGGGATCGGTTGTTATAAGGGAGAGGGATCGACACAAATAAGGATCGACATAAATAGGAGTCGATTACTTGTACTTGGCCGATCCTAAGCTTTGAATTGAACTTGAAAACCAATCCATATTCACTTGTTTGAACAATTGGAGCCAGTCCCATCCCAATGAACTTGAACATATGACGATAATCAACAATAGGACTTGCATATCCAATATCAAACTTGAAATTGAACGACCAAACTCCTGGGACTTAGAACATGAATCAAAACTTAGCATATAGACTATAATAATGGACTTCACACTTTGACATACCGATGGTCGATCCCAACTATAACAACCCGTATATTTGGACCATTTAAATTGACAATAATCCTCACATGTCAATTTAAATAATACAAAACACGAATCATTATGGGATTATAAATACATAAATGTAAATGAGAATCAATACAACATCACAGTCACAGAACAGTCACAGAATAATGCAGCGGAAATACATCGTCATAATAGCAGTTCATGAAGCTACTACATATAGCATAACAATGTCTATACAAAAGGTGACTGCAAGGAAATACATAAATGTCCAACAGACACGGACGTCAAAATAGACAGATAAAGATAAATGCTAAGTCTTCAGCATCTTCAACCAACCTTGATCAGCAAACTGGATAGCTTCAGACTGACCCGAGCATATACAAAAAAAAACACTCGAGTCAGGACTCAAAATCTTATGCAGGATAATCAATGCAGGAAATAAAGTTCATAACTCAAAGATGAATAAAACAACATCTCTAAGGATCCGATAAACTATCTATATATACAATAGAATACGGTATGTAGGTAATGTCTAATCAGCAAAAATAGAATATTAAAATAGCGTTAAGGCGTTACCATAATTCCCCTTAACACATTTTATATTCCCAAAAGCATATACAAGACCGTAGTTTCCCCAAAACCAGAAGTCACCAGAGGGCAATCCATATACTCAAGGTACAAATCAAAACGTAGTGGTCGCGAATAGGATAATCAGTATGACAAGGTACATGAGGCAATACCAACTAGGATACTAGTAGTTGCGTGATCCGGACTGATGTTGAGCATAGTAGCTACTATCTCAACACCGCGAAACAACACTCCCAAATCAAAGGGTGCACCCAAATCGAATCCCAAAAGTAATAGATATGGTATCGAAGAAGCGTGTCCGCTAGAGGTGGCGATCCTCAATGGCCCGGCGCGGCTCCTGTTTTAGTCATGTCAGGGGTCATCCAATATCGTTCTCTTTCTTCAGTCAACGCGTTCACCAAACCATCCACTTCATTCTGGATCAACACTTCGTGCATAATAGTTATTAAAGTGGTTTCGGTATCGACAGAGAATATGTCCATATCCGATCCCGGTCTCTTTAATAACTACGAATTTATTACCCGATGGTCGATTAAATTTAACGTTTAAACAAATCAAAGTCCAAAAGTGAAGGTGCAAATTCGACTTCCAAAATTTGACATTTTACGATTCAATTTATTTTAGATAATTTAAACATATTTCCAAATGAAATCCTTCGCTCAAACATTTGAGTTGACAATTTAAAATTTAGTAATCAAGTTTGATTTAAGGTCTAAAAGTCCTTATTATTTTTAGCTCATAATCAATGGATTCAATTTAATGGTAAACTTAGTTAAACACTAACTCAAGTTCAATTCATGTCACTTTATGTTTATATCCACTGTTATCATACATTCGATTAAATCAACTTTATTAACTAAATTTCCCCTTTCAAACTTCATTGGTTTATTTACCGATTCAATTAAATTTCAAATCAAGAAGTTCATTTTCATATACAAAATCCTGATTTGGTAAATTCGTTAATATTTAAAATCCTTTAAATTCAAATTATCCCTAATTTAAATTCATTAAATTAGTAAGTCAAAATTTTCTAAATCTCAATATAACTTATAACAAGTTCAAATTTATTACATTAAAGCCTGAGTTTAAAACTAGAGCTAACAAATCTTTAAATCTTCGAATTATTAAATTCTAAAACTTACTTGCTTCTAATCTTATTTCACTTAAAATTTCAATTCATTTTATCCAATTTGGTAAGTTATTAATCCTTTTCAATTTAAATCCGTTAATTCATTCCAACTTAAATCCCTAAGTTCGTTATTAAATTTCCAAACAAATTGTTAAGTTCATTCCTTAAATTAAAATATATTTCAATTTCGAAAGTGGTTTTGTTGACCAATCGGGTTTCTTATCTTATTTTCTATCCTAGGCCAAATTGTTTAAATGGGGTATTTATCATTTCAACCCAATATTATTCAATATAAAACAAAGCATAGCAAAGGAAACTTGCAGTGTGATAACTGGGATGGTGTCAAAGTAAATAAACAAGCAATATCAATCAAACATGACAATTTAACAATTTATTAAATAATCCCGAAATAACCGTATTAACTTACATTTGTAGTTAATGCAAATTAATACAATTATTCCTAGAATCCGCACTATCATTTCATGCGAATTAAAGATTATTCCATTTTGATGTCACTTGGTGTCTACATACATTCAATAGTTCAAATGAGGTTAACTCTATTCTAGGAGTTGATTTAGTTAACGTTTAAGGGTCAAAATTCAATATATTTAATACATTTAAATTGTTTAACTATCCTACCAAATTCAACTTCATATTACCTATCGCTTATATTAACGACCAAATTACATAGCAAATTTAGTGTCACAACTATTAACCATAAATCAACATTTATCACAATTTTTCACATTTAAACCTTTAAACAATACATGGCGTCAATTTAGAATTTTAAATTCTAACAATATTAAATTTTAACTTATATATACTATTTACAGTTTAATTCAACAATTTTTAACAATCAATGATTCAACATCCAAATTTATAATAACAACAATTTATCACTTAATTATCATTGCATAATAGATTGAGTCATGAATAAAATATTCACCTTGCGTGGTTAGAGAAGATGACGAAGCACTAAGACGAATAGATAAGAGGCACAAACAAGCACGATGCAAAACGACGCAAACTGCAGTTCAACAAATAATTAATCAAAAATTTGTTTACTGCAATATAGATCAATTGAATATGTATAATACCCATACCAAAGCAAAGAGCTAAATAGATTGACAAGTTGAATGGAAGCCTACGTCTCCGAAACAGCAGCTGAAACAACACAGTAAAACACTGTATATGAGCAACCAAAATTCAAAGTTATTTGCTGTTACTTAGTATAACGGTCATATATATATAATTATATATATCAACGCATATCGCTGTGGCCAGGGCGAGACACAGTGGGCTGGTGGTGCGAAGTGTGGATACAGCAGTGGGGCTCGGTGGTTGCTGACTGGGCAGTGGGTGGGTTCGAGGAGGGCTGGTGGGGTTCTGGGCGGGCTGGTGGGGTTCTGCGCGAGGCTGCGGGTCTGGGCGAGGGCTGGTGGGGTTCTGGGCGAGCTGGTGGGGGTTCTGGACGGGCTGGTGGGGTTCTGGGCTAGGGCTGGTGGAGTTCTGGGCGGGCTGGTGTGTTTGGGCGGGCTGGTGGGTCTGGGCGAGGGCTGGTGGGGGTTCTGGGCGAGCTGGTGGGTTCTGGGCGGGCTGGTGGGGGTTCTGGGCGAGGCTGCGGGTCTGGGCGAGGGCTGGTGGGGTTCTGGGCGAGCTGGTGGAGGTTCTGGGCGAGGGCTGGGGGGGTTCTGGGCGAGCTGGTGGGTTCTGGGCGAGGGCTGGTGGGTTCTGGGCGGGCTGGTGGGGGTTCTGGGCGAGGGCTGGTGGGTTCTGGGCGGGCTGGTGGGGTTCTGGTCTAGGGCTGGTGGGCTGGTGCATGGACAGTGGAGGGGAGAGTTTCATTTTCTGGAGTTGGGATGGGTAAGTTTCAAGCTGAAGTAAAGAAGAAAATAAAAATATACATGAGGAAGGAGAAAGAAGAAGTGCAGAGACGTACCAGAGAATTTTGAGCAATTAATGAACTGAGCAATAAAAGAAAGGCAGAGGGCAGATATATACAGAAGTTCAGAGTCTACAGGTCAATGCAATGATGTTCTCTACAAAGTGGTGGCTATTGGGTTTCCAAGACAGCTGAGTAGACATAGGACTCCTAGAACTCTGTACAGTGAAGAAAGTTGGGTACCGGTTTGTGCTGCGTAACGGACCGGTTTGCGCTCCATTAACAATTATAGTTTGCAACACCGAACTCCGATTGACACAAATAAATATACCGTTTTGATCAGCGCGTCGAGACGGACACAATGGTATAAAGATATTGATGGTTCGACACCGTTTGCAAAGTGGTAAATCTTATTGAACCATTTGCACGAGCGAACATTTTGGCTAGCAATTAAAAGCGAAATTTGACGAAACGAAATGCGCCGTCAAGTTCAGAATATTTTTCTTATGCAACATTGAGAAAGTATTTGAATTCGGACGACAGGAATTTTATACATAAGGTTTAAACTGATATGTAAATGCGACGAGCGTAATTTACTTCAATATTTTTCAACGAAATTTGGCGCACGCCTATGTCTATCTAGACGCATTTCAAATGTGAAGTTTGGATGGCAATGGGAATAGTTTGTGAAAATTCGAATTTCTACATAAAATAAGCGATTTTAAAATTTTAAACTGGGTCTGAATTTCAGGATCGTTACATTCTCCCCTACTCAAAACTTTTCGTCCCCGAAAAGGAACAAAGGAGAGAGTGGAAGAACAATAAAAGAGGTACGATAGATATAGAATAGATTATCGAATAAAGTAAAGAATATAGAATGGAATTCACCTTCAACAAACAATTCTGGATTAGAATCTCGGATACTCTCCTCGGTTTCCCAAGTACAATCACGATCATCGGGACTCCATTGGAATTTGACTAGGCTAACAGTCTTCCTTCTAAGCTGCTTCGTATCCCTATCAACGATACGAAGCGGTCTCCTCTCTATAGTCAAATCCGGCTCAATATCAACCTCATCTAACTGAGCAATAGGAATGGTCATGGATGGATCATGCACAACCTTCCGAAGATGTGAAACATGGAATACGTTGTGCACGCCCTCAAATTTCTCCGGCAGCGCAACTTTGTAGGCTAGTGTACCAATCCTCTCAGTGATAGTGAATGGTCCAACAAATCTAGGAGCGAGCTTCCCTCTACGACCAAATCGAATAACATTTTTCAAAGGTGATACTTTAAGAAAGACCTCATCTCCAACCTGGAATTTTAACTCTCTTCTACGCCTATCGGCATAGCTCTTCTGCCTATCCTATGCGGTCTTCATCTTCCTTCTGATCTCATTGACCTTCTCGGATGCTTCCATAATCATATCCGGGCCAAGAACTAATCGGTCACCAGGCTCAATCCAACAAGCTGGCGATTTGCATGGCCGTCCATATAAAGCTTCAAACGGTGCCATATCGATACTCGCCTGATTATAAAGATAATTATATTTCAATTCAAATTTTTACTTATTCAAATTGAAGATTTTGGATTACCTGATAGCTGTTATTATAAGTGAATTCAACCAAATGGAGGTGGTCTTCCCAAGATCCACCGAAATCAATAATGCAAGCTCGGAGTAGATCTTCCAAAATCTGATTTACCCTCTCAGTTTGGCCATCTGTTTGAGGATGATAGGCCGTGCTCAGATTCAGTTTAGTGCCCAAGACGTCCTGAAATGCCTTCCAGAATTTACTAGTGAATAAAGGATCTCTATCGCACACAATACTAGATGGAACTCCATGAAGTCTGACGATCTCTCTCATATAAATCTCGGCCAAACTCGAAGCAGTACGAGTGGTCTTAACAGGAATAAAGTGAGCAGATTTTGTCAACCTATCAACAATCACCCATATACTCTCGTTCCCTTTTCTGGTCCTCGGTAATCCGTCAACGAAGTCCATAGAAATTTGGTCCCATTTCCTACACGGAATCTCTAGGGGTTGAAGTAATCCCGCAGTCTTCAGGTGATCGGCCTTGACTTGTTGGCAAGTGGTGCATCTACTGACATATATGGAAATATCTCTCTTCATCCCACTCCACCAATATAAACGCTTCATATTTCGATACATCTTTGTGACACTAGGATGAAATGAAAGTGATGACTGATGATTCTCTCTAAGCACTTCTTGTCTCAACCCGTCAACATTTGGAACACAAATACGGTTGTCAATCTTCAGAACTCCATTACCATCTATCTGTGCTCCCACTTTACTGTCAGCATTTCCAACTCTACCAAGAACTAACTCCTTCATGCGATAGAGCAAGGTGTCCTCATATTGCTTAGCTTTGATGCGATCCAAAAGAGATGGGGAAATAACCAGCTGAAATAGCATGCCTTCTACAAGATTACAACATGACAATGCTTTGCTACGGCTCAAAGCATCAGCTACAACATTTGCTTTTTCAGGAGAATAATTGATGTCGATATCATATGAAGCGAAGAATTCGAGCCATCGGACTTGTCTCTGGTTCAAATCCTTCTGAGAGAAAATATACCGCAAGGACTTATGATCTGTGAATAATTCAAATTTTGTCCCCAAAAGATGGTGCCTCCATAGTCTCAAAGCAAATACAACTGCAAGAAGCTCTAAATCATGGGTTGTATAGTTTACTTCATGGGTCTTCAACTGACGACCAGCATAAGCAATCACCTTTCCATTTTGCATAAGGACAGCACCTAAACCTTCTCGACATGCATCAGTATAGACAGTTAATCCTTCACTCCCGTCAATTACTGCAAGAACTGGGGCTGAAGTTAACTTACACTTCAACTCATTAAAAGCTGATTCACACTTCTCACTCCAAATAAACTTGACATCCTTCCGAGTTAAAGCAGTAAGTGGGGCAGAAATCCGGGCAAAGTGCTCAATGAATCTGCGATAATAACCGGCTAGGCCCAAGAAGCTACGGATATCAGTAGGAGTTTTAGGAGTCTCCCAATCCTGTAGATAAATTTCAAATTAGAAGGGAATAAGATGAATCGAATAGAATTTATGAATAGAATAGAACTTACATTGATTACGGCGATCTTAGCTGGATCGACCGAAATCCCGTTTTCAGAAACAATATGGCCAAGGAATCGTACTTCGTCTCGCCAGAAGTGGCATTTAGAGAACTTGGCTTTAAGCTGATGATTTCGGAGAGTTCCCAGAACATAAGCAAGATGTGTTTCATGCTCTTTCTCATCTTTGGAAAAGACGAGAATATCATCAATGAAAACCAGAACAAACTTGTTAAGGACATCACAGAAGACTCTATTCATTAAGTCGACGAAATAAGCAGGTGCGTTGGTCAAACCGAACGGCATAACCAACCATTCATAGAATCTGTTCTCGGTACGGAAAGCTGTCTTATGAATACTATCTTCTGCTACTCTGAGTTGGTGGAACCCAGTGGCTAGATCAAGTTGTGAGAAAACTTTAGCTCCATGGAGCTGATCAAATAAATCATTGATGCGGGGCATCGGATAGCGGTTCTTGAGAGTGCGCTTGTTTAATTCTCGGTAATCAACACACATGCGAAGAGATCCATCAGATTTGGTGACAAAGACGACTGCGGCGCCCCATTCAGAACAACTTCTCCTGATCAAACCCTTAGCAAATAGATCATCAATTTGGGCTTTAAGTTCAGCTTTTTCTTTAGGAGCCATCCTTTTATGAGGGAGAACTACGGGAGTAGCTCCGGGAATAAGGTCAATGCGGAAATCGATCTCTCGCTTTGGCGGTAGAGAGTCGACCTCTCCAAATACATCGGGAAATCTCTGAACAATAGGAGTAGTACTAAGGTCATCCGGGTGAGCATCAAGAGAGAATATGAAGCTTCCGGCATATTTCTGAGGTGATTTGCATTCGATGACAAGCGGTAGACCCTTATTATTGACTAGAGAAATAGATCGAGCTTTGCAAGAAATGATAGCATCGAATTTTCTTAACCAATCAGCACAAAATAAGATGTCAAATGCTTCGAAGCCAAGCACATAAAAATCCCAAGTGAATCGATATCTTCCATACAAAAGCACAACCTCTTTACAAATTCTACTGAGGTTGGCAAGTCCTCCAATAGGGTTGGAGACACATAAGGAAGTAGTAGCAAGAGTAGGTTCTAATTTGAGCTTATCACAAAGATCAATAGATATGAAGCTATGAGAAGCACCAGTATCGAATAATACCCGAACAGGTAAATTATGAAATGTAAAAGTACTTCGTAAGGTACCTCGGTCATCCTGAGCAGGTGGTGGAGGTGGTGCAGGAGTGGTGACAGCATATACTCCTGATGGTGTGCCTTTCTTCCTCAATGGGCAATCTCTCTTGAAGTGACCTGGCTGGAGGCAGACATGGCATAAATCATTCCTCATCTGAGAAGGTGGTGGAATAGCAGCTCCGGTGGATGGACAACTATTAGCATAATGGCCCTTCTTATCGCATTTGAAGCAAGTGATCTTAGCAAGGTCGATTGGGCTTTTCTGGGCATATCCTAATCCTGTAGTCTTTTGCCAAGCTTTCTTTTGCTGATCGAAGTTCATCTTCCTCTTTCCGAGCTGGCTGGAAGAGGGCTGAGTAGGAGTGGCCTTAGCAGTAGGTCCCCTAGGCTTTGCCTCATATCTAAGAGCATAGTCGACAAGCTCGGTGAAGGTGCAGTGAGTGTGGCCAGTAAGCAAGTCATAATACTCTGGTCTAGCTCCCATAATGAACTTCTCGTTCTTTAGAAGTGGTGTGTCGATCAATCCCGGGCCAAATTTGGACAGTTCGTTGAATTTCCTCTCGTACTCAGAAATAGTCATACTGCCTTGCTTAAGATCCATAAAAGCTCTATACAGTTGGGTTTTCCCAGCAGAGGGCATCCACTGTGCCGAGAAAGTATCCCTAATCAAAAGATAGACTAGATGAGTAACATTTTAAAGATTGAAAGAAGAAATTAGACTACGAAATCCAAATAAATTTATACCTAAACTGGGCCCAAGTGATGGTGTTCTCCTCGATACGGGAAGTAACCGATTCCCACCAATCTTGCGCGGCATCCTGAAGTTGCCACGCAGCAAGCTGACGCTTCTGAGCATCAGTGATCTCCAATCCAGAAAATATCTTCTCTAAGCCTTTGAGCCATTGCTGGGCTTCGATAATGCCCTCGGATCCAGAAAACTTAGTACCTCCTAGCTGTGTATACTCCTTGCTAAGAGTGGTGAATTTGACTGGAGCTGGGGCGGCAGGTGCAGCCTGGGCAGGACCATGGCCTCTTCCTCCCCTATTGTTTCTTCCGGAGCTCATCCTGAAATATCGAAAGAGATTTAGAACCAAGGATAGAAAAACATACAGCTTGAAGAAAATCTAATGAACGAATCAAAGAAGTTTGAATTTTTAAAGGATCGGGATATTGAATCGATTCTCCTCATTCTAGGGTATTGCTACCCTATCTCTAATGAGTTTATATAATCCCAAACTAAGGTTTTTAGGGAAACCAAAGCTCTGATACCAACTGTAACAACCCGTATATTTGGACCATTTAAATTGACAATAATCCTCACATGTCAATTTAAATAATACAAAACACGAATCATTATGGGATTATAAATACATAAATGTAAATGAGAATCAATACAACATCACAGTCACAGAACAGTCACAGAACAATGCAGCGGAAATACATCGTCATAATAGCAGTTCATGAAGCTACTACATATAGTACAACAATGTCTATACAAAAGGTGACTGCAAGGAAATACATAAATGTCCAACAGACACGGACATCAAAATAGACAGATAAAGATAAATGCTAAGTCTTCAGCATCTTCAACCAACCTTGATCAGCAAACTGGATAGCTTCAGACTGACCCGAGCATATACAAAAAGAAACACTCGAGTCAGGACTCAAAATCTTATGCAGGATAATCAATGCAGGAAATAAAGTTCATAACTCAAAGATGAATAAAACAACATCTCTAAGGATCCGATAAACTATCTATATATACAATAGAATACGGTATGTAGGTAATGTCTAATCAGCAAAAATAGAATATTAAAATAGCGTTAAGGCGTTACCATAATTCCCCTTAACACATTTTATATTCCCAAAAGCATATACAAGACCGTAGTTTCCCCAAAACCGGAAGTCACCAGAGGGCAATCCATATACTCAAGGTACAAATCAAAACGTAGTGGTCGCGAATAGGATAATCAGTATGACAAGGTACATGAGGCAATACCAACTAGGATACTAGTAGTTGCGTGATTCGGACTGATGTTGAGCATAGTAGCTACTATCTCAACACCGCGAAACAACACTCCCAAATCAAAGGGTGCACCCAAATCGAATCACAAAAGTAATAGATATGGTATCGAAGAAGCGTGTCCGCTAGAGGTGGCGATCCTCAATGGCCCGGCGCGGCTCCTGTTTTAGTCATGTCAGGGGTCATCCAATATCGTTCTCTTTCTTCAGTCAACGCGTTCACCAAACCATCCACTTCATTCTGGATCAACACTTCGTGCATAATAGTTATTAAAGTGGTTTCGGTATCGACAGAGAATATGTCCATATCCGATCCCGGTCTCTTTAATAACTACGAATTTATTACCCGATGGTCGATTAAATTTAACGTTTAAACAAATCAAAGTCCAAAAGTGAAGGTGCAAATTCGACTTCCAAAATTTGACATTTTACGATTCAATTTATTTTAGATAATTTAAACATATTTCCAAATGAAATCCTTCGCTCAAACATTTGAGTTGACAATTTAAAATTTAGTAATCAAGTTTGATTTAAGGTCTAAAAGTCGCTTATTATTTTTAGCTCATAATCAATGGATTCAATTTAATGGTAAACTTAGTTAAACACTAACTCAAGTTCAATTCATGTCACTTTATGTTTATATCCACTGTTATCATACATTCGATTAAATCAACTTTATTAACTAAATTTCCCCTTTCAAACTTCATTGGTTTATTTACCGATTCAATTAAATTTCAAATCAAGAAGTTCATTTTCATATACAAAATCCTGATTTGGTAAATTCGTTAATATTTAAAATCCTTTAAATTCAAATTATCCCTAATTTAAATTCATTAAATTAGTAAGTCAAAATTTTCTAAATCTCAATATAACTTATAACAAGTTCAAATTTATTACATTAAAGCCTGAGTTTAAAACTAGAGCTAACAAATCTTTAAATCTTTGAATTATTAAATTCTAAAACTTACTTGCTTCTAATCTTATTTCACTTAAAATTTCAATTCATTTTATCCAATTTGGTAAGTTATTAATCCTTTTCAATTTAAATCCGTTAATTCATTCCAACTTAAATCCCTAAGTTCGTTATTAAATTTCCAAACAAATTGTTAAGTTCATTCCTTAAATTAAAATATATTTCAATTTTGAAAGTGGTTTTGTTGACCAATCGGGTTTCTTATCTTATTTTCTATCCTAGGCCAAATTGTTTAAATGGGGTATTTATCATTTCAACCCAATATTATTCAATATAAAACAAAGCATAGCAAAGGAAACTTGCAGTGTGATAACTGGGATGGTGTCAAAGTAAATAAACAAGCAATATCAATCAAACTTGACAATTTAACAATTTATTAAATAATCCCGAAATAACCGTATTAACTTACATTTGTAGTTAATGCAAATTAATATAATTATTCCTAGAATCCGCACTATCATTTCATGCGAATTAAAGATTATTCCATTTTGATGTCACTTGGTGTCTACATACATTCAATAGTTCAAATGAGGTTAACTCTATTCTAGGCGTCGATTTAGTTAACGTTTAAGGGTCAAAATTCAATATATTTAATACATTTAAATTGTTTAACTATCCTACCAAATTCAACTTCATATTACCTATCGCTTATATTAACGACCAAATTACATAGCAAATTTAGTGTCACAACTATTAACCATAAATCAACATTTATCACAATTTTTCACATTTAAACCTTTAAACAATACATGGCGTCAATTTAGAATTTTAAATTCTAACAATATTAAATTTTAACTTATATATACTATTTACAGTTTAATTCAACAATTTTTAACAATCAATGATTCAACATCCAAATTTATAATAACAACAATTTATCACTTAATTATCATTGCATAATAGATTGAGTCGTGAATAAAATATTCACCTTGCGTGGTTAGAGAAGATGACGAAGCACTAAGACGAATAGATAAGAGGCACAAACAAGCACGATGCAAAACGACGCAAACTGCAGTTCAACAAATAATTAATCAAAAATTTGTTTACTGCAATATAGATCAATTGAATATGTATAATACCCATACCAAAGCAAAGAGCTAAATAGATTGGCAAGTTGAATGGAAGCCTACGTCTCCGAAACAGCAGCTGAAACAACACAGTAAAACACTGTATATGAGAAACCAAAATTCAAAGTTATCTGCTGTTACTTAGTATAACAGTCATATATATATAATTATATATATCAACGCATATCGCTGTGGCCAGGGCGAGACACAGTGGGCTGGTGGTGCGAAGTGTGGATACGACAGTGGGGCTCGGTGGTTGCTGACTGGGCAGTGGGTGGGTTCGGGGAGGGCTGGTGGGGTTCTGGGCGGGCTGGTGGGGTTCTGCGCGAGGCTGTGGGTCTGGGCGAGGGCTGGTGGGGTTCTGGGCGAGCTGGTGGGGTTCTGGGCTAGGGCTGGTGGGGTTCTGGGCGGGCTGGTGTGTCTGGGCGAGGGCTTGTGTGTCTGGGCGAGCGCTGGTGGGGGTTCTGGGCGAGCTGGTGGGTTCTGGGCGGGCTGGTGGGGGTTCTGGGCGAGGCTGCGGGTCTGGGCGAGGGCTGGTGGGGTTCTGGGCGAGCTGGTGGAGGTTCTGGGCGAGGGCTGGTGGGTTCTGGGCGAGGGCTGGTGGGTTCTGGGCGGGCTGGTGGGGTTCTGGGCTAGGGCTGGTGGGCTGGTGCATGGACAGTCGAGGGGGGAGTTTCATTTTCTGGAGTTGGGATGGGTAAGTTTCAAGCTGAAGTAAAGAAGAAAATAAAAATATACATGAGGAAGGAGAAAGAAGAAGTGCAGAGACGTACCAGAGAATTTTGAGCAATTAATGAACTGAGCAATAAAAGAAAGGCAGAGGGCAGATATATACAGAAGTTCAGAGTCTACAGGTCAATGCAATGATGTTCTCTGCAAAGTGGTGGCTATTGGGTTTCCAAGACAGCTGAGTAGACATAGGACTCCTAGAACTCTGTATAGTGAAGAAAGTTGGGTACCGGTTTGTGCTGCGTAACGGACCGGTTTGCGCTCCGTTAACAATTATAGTTTGCAACGCCGAACTCCGATTGACACAAATAAATATACCGTTTTGATCAGCGCGTCGAGACGGACACAACGGTATAAAGATATTAATGGTTCGACACCGTTTGCAAAGTGGTAAATCTTATTGAACCATTTGCACGAGCGAACATTTTGGCTAGCAATTAAAAGCGAAATTTGACGAAACGAAATGCGCCGTCAAGTTCAGAATATTTTTCTTATACAACATTGAGAAAATATTTGAATTTGGACGACAGGAATTTTATACATAAGGTTTAAACTGATATGTAAATGCGACGCGCGTAATTTACTTCAATATTTTTCAACGAAATTTGGCGCACGCCTATGTCTATCTAGACGCATTTCAAATGTGAAGTTTGGATGGCAACGGGAATAGTTTGTGAAAATTCGAATTTCTACATAAAATAAGCGATTTTAAAATTTTAAACTGGGTCTGAATTTCAGGGTCGTTACACCAACGCCCACACAATCGATTAATCTAAATGCCAATTGAGATGGTCACGGTCACTTTAGTCGGAATCCAAAATCTCATCATTTACTTTTTGCTTTTAAGCTTGAATTGTTTACCTCTGCACAACAAAACACTGCACTACACTAGTTTACACTTAGCATGGGGGACAGATAAAATTTTCTAGTCTTGATTATCTATTGAGTTTAGTTGATATGGGCTCCAAACGTTCAGAGCGTTTAGCTGCAATGCCTTCTGGACAACCTTCTTAAATTAGTAATCCCCAAGCGAGTCAAGTTCTGCAACTATATCTGACAGACTTTCCCCTAATTACTAGATTGAGTAATGGAAGGTCTTCGGCATATTGACTGATATTTTCTCTGATCTTCTTGTCCTCATGACGGAAGATATAAGTCCCACCCTCAATGCTGTAGAAGGTGCTATATTTTTAGATAACCCAACAGATTTACAAGTCTCCAGAATTGGTAAGGCTGCTCTTCACAAACTATGCTCTAAACACAGGATTAATTTGGAGATGTTCTGGACCCTTCGGTGAACAATAAGTCTCATTTACACCTGGAGGGGTATATAAAATGCAGTGAATTCATGTGCTGGGTTAGATGCTTGCCTCCCTTTAATTATTTTATCCGGGAGATGCTAAATTACCTTGGAATAACTCCCGTCCATTTACACCTGAACATTTATGTCTTTATTCGTGGCACTTCTTTGCTATTCATGGATGTTCTGTTCCGTCCGCCATCTCCTGAGGACATTCAATTTATTTACAATTTCAGACGATGAACAGGGAGCCTTTCCTACACTTTCCTTGAGCTTTCGCCTAACTGTCAAGTTTTAACTGGTACTTGGAATAAACTCAGCCTCTTTAAACACGAATGGTTCAATGTCCGATATCCGCTTGGTTTCGCGAGGTGATGGTTGGAAGGACGTAGGTGTTGCTTTTAATTTATTCCCGAATTCTTTAGCCCAAATCGTATCCTGGACTAACTAATACTTTGAAAATCTTCTTGTGTTCATCCATGTCCAGAAGGCGATAGTTTCTCAAGGGCAGATTTTGTAATTCGTGCCACCCCAGTTGAAGATATGGACATTAGATCTCTTGTAACTGATGAATGGTCATCCCTCTTTGGGATATTAGAAGAAGGCCACAACATCGGGTTCTAGGAAGCCCTACACCACCAAGAAAGGTAGCAGAACAAGAAGCGGCGCTAACATCCCTATCGTGCCTCTAGTTGAGGGGCTTAGGACGATGCCAAAGAGGGCGAAATTAGAGGTGCCAAAATCAATAAGCTTGGCGATGCTGATGTATGTCCGAGAAATGCCCCCGTGGTCGAACCATCACAAGGTGCAAAATCTCATTTGCAGCAAGGAGAGGAAAAAAGCTTGCATATAATCTCCATAGGAGAAAAACTCCTAAAGAGCCCGGGATTATTATCACTTCAGTTGACGAAGAGTCTTCTTCTCAAAATCTAGAATTTTCGATGGAAGGGTTCTCGAATCTCCCGATCCCTGATGATATCATGAGTAATGACTTCCCCAACATCAGTATTAGGGGGCTCAATTCTCTCATTGGGAGTGGAGACGATGTTCCCCCCACTAGCAAACCGAAAAAAACTCTTACGAGCAAGGCTGCAGTAACTGGTCCATTAGGGGACATCAGGACACTCACAATCATGCACACTTCACTGCGTGAATTCCGTATATCTTTTGTTCGATGGTCACTTATATATTCTTGTTTGGTTTGTAGGCACTATGTCTCAATCCCATGCATCGATCGCTTGAGAGTCACTTCAACTCAGTATGGATGCGGTCGTAGTCCAGAATCGGGTAGGCATAAAGAGAGATGACGGCCGGGAAAGAAGTCGTCGTTTAAGGTAGTCTTTATCATCCAAACATAATTCCTACTCTCAATTGTTAAATTAGGAAGTTCAACCCGATCTTCATCTACATAGTGACCATCGGACTTCTTTTCATGCCCCTCAAGTTACTATGTCACATGAGCAGTACTTTGATTCATCTAGTTCCAGGCAGTCCTGCGATCATTGGTCAAGCAACACCCACTTGTTACTTTTGATCGCACTTTGCCTACTATAGCCCCGAGGCTTCCACAGCAAAGAAATTGGCCGAACTTAAGGTCAATTTTCCAAAAATTTGTTTTAATGGGCTTAAGTCCCTTCTGTCCATTCATACAATTCCAAGAAGTGCGAAAGTGAGTTCCTTCACATCAAGACAATGCGATCTCGGAGTTGAAAGCTAAGCCGACGGCGACAGAAAAGAGTTCCAAATAAACATCTGAGGCAGTTAGTCGTCTAGAAGCTTGAAGCCCAGGAGGAGTTGTAGAGATATTGCAAAGAGGCCATCGAAGCTTAGGGAATAAAAATTAAGCTTGACGAGCAACTCACTCAAATTGAAGTCCTCAAAGAAGAGGCAAGAGAAGCGACTTGCATTGAGATTAGAGAGCAGATCGAGGATAGGTTAGAAGATGCCAAAGAAGCCGGTCAAAATGAAACTAAGGATATGTTCAATCCTTTGATCATGGAATATAATGCTAGTTTTAATTCGTCGCGATCTGAGTTTCTTTGGAGAGGGCTACCTTGAATCGCTCACTAAGGCCTGGGAATACATCATTGAAACAAAGAAGAAAGCCCTCAGTGAAGCTGATTTAAATGAAGAGAAGTTGGTGAGGGAGATTCTTTCCAAGGATGAACTTTAGACCTTGTTATTGTGAGACTTCGATAGTTTGACATTTTAGCACCTTTCGGTAGAGGAAAAAACATTTCTGAGCCTTCGAAGTCTGATCCAAAAGGTCCTCTTGCATTTCAAATGGCTGGAATGTCAAATTCTCTTGGCTTGGGACAGGATCTAAAGTACGATTTGGACAGATCTGGCTATCAATCAAAGGTACTGACTCCTATTCTAGGGGGGCACTCCTATAATAATTAAAAGTTAGCCCAAAGAAAATATGCCGCTTTGTTCTCCATTATTCGAGAGAGTTCATTCCTCATACCCAATAGTCATAGGCTTATTTTCTTGTTTACGCGAATCTGCAGGTTTCTCGGGTCCTAGCCAAACTCTAGGAAGTAGTGCTGTCATGCAGCGACAAACGAAATATATTGAGATTTCGATGGCCATCAACATTCCAGGGTCTGATGCTTAAGTTTCAAAGCATTTGATGATGATAAAGCTAAAGACTCGTCGTTGCAGATGAACCGATCAAGTTGTGATTAGTGGCGCCACCGAACACACTGATGAGCTCAGCTTAAAAGAGCGCATCAAGAGAGAGGAGTTGTTGGAGAAAAAAAGCTAAGGATGAACCCGGTAATGTGGACATCGACGATCCAAATCTCATCCCATTACAAGTCGTTCCACCCGATGGGTCATTTCCCAGAGAACTTCCTCTAATGTCTTAATGCTCTCCCACCAAGGGTAGTCGAGGCTCGAAAAGAGGAGTGGGGAAAGGATCAGGCGGATACACTCCCAAAAAATCCAAAAAGGAGAAAAGGCCGAAGAAATAGCCATCACTTCGGCTTGGTTTGTATATAGATTGTATTGCCGTTTTCTATTTTGTTGGCCATGATTCTGCGAGTTCGGCCCTATTTTTGAATAAACTTGTATCATAATTTTGAAGTTTAGTACGCAAATAAAAGTTCTTTGTTCTCTATCAAACTCTTATGTGAATTTGGTCTAAGTAGTAAAGCTATTACTCTTCCATTCAATGTACTTGTAATTCTTTGCTTGTTCATTCAGATGATAATCCGTTAATTCTATCCCAAAGCCTCAATGTGGTTGTGGCCCTGAGATGTACTAAAGATGGGGCTCGAACCCTAGTGTTACGTTGTCCAGTTCAGCAGTTTGAGTGATTATACTCCTGCCCCCAGTCTTGGGTTAGTGGAGTTAGATATTAGATGATCGAACTCTTTCCTTAACGAGTTTATGCTCTTTCAGTTTGTTTCAGGTCAGAGTTTATGGAATATTGAGTAGTCAAACCACACTTATCTATTTGTTAATACTCATATCCGCACTCTGGGGATAAGAGTTAGTCGGCGGGTGGTCGAATCGCACCTTCTTATGTTTATACTTTAGGCCACAATCTAGGGGCTTAGGGTTACTTCAAAAAATAGTTGGATCGTACTTCCTTAATTGACTGATTTACCCTCAACTTTGGGGTTTAACTTAGCAAGCGATCAGTCGCATCATTATCACTTTTGATTCATGTCTATCCCATCGCCCGGTGGAATTAACTTAATTATTAGATGGTCAAGCCACATCCACTTCTCATTATGTGCTCAATCCATCGCGCTGTGAGCGAAAATCGTCAAATGAATGGTTGAACCATGTTCATCTTGTTTAGTTCAATCATGAACTTCTGTATTTGGCTAGCTCCAAACTTTGAGAACCTTCTTAGACATGTCAACATTGGCTAGTCGGGTATCTTAACTAATATGTAATGCTATAGCAATCACATTTATGAAGGAAAATTCAAATTTTATTTGCCAAATAGAAAGAAATGACATAATTTATCTTATTACATATCCGAGAAAATCAAATGCTAAAGAAAATTCGAAAAATGAATACAGCCGAATTAAAAAGTAATAAACTAAGTGAAACACTGTCATAAATGCTCGCTATTCCATGCCCTTGGGAGTGTGACACCATCACCTGTCGCTAGCTTGAAATTTCCTTCTCCAAGCCTTTGTTCAATGACATACGGTGCTTCCCAAGTAGGATTCATGCATGACGAGATAGAAAAAACCCGTTTCAGGATGATATTGTTGATTTAAAAGTTCTAGGTCGGACTTTAGTGTTGTAGTATCGGGAAACTCGGTGTCGATGTTCAGCTGCCCTCAAATTATTTTTTTTGCGCTTCTCATCTATATAATCTAGAGATTCCAAGAGGAGATCTTTATTCATTATGGGATTATAATAGATCACTCCATGAGAAGGAACATCAAGTTCAATACGAATGATAGCTTTAGAGCCGTAAGCAAGGGTGAGTGGAATATAGCTAATCATGGACTTGTAGGTAGTTCTATAAGCCCATAGCGCTGTTGAGAGTTCTTCCATCCACTTGCCTCTAGCCTTTTCCAAACACTTCTTCAGAATAGACTGTATGATTTTGTTCATATCTTTGACTTGTCCATTTGCTTGAGGGCGAGCAACTGGCTTAAATCTCTTCTCAATATTACGCCGATGGCAAAAGTCTTTGAATTTTGTACTGTCGAATTGAGTGCCATTATCATTTACAATGGTTTGTAGAAGTCCAAAATGACAGATGATGTTCCAAACAATGAAGCAATTACTTTCTTTGCATGATCATGGCTAAGGGTTCCGCTTCGGCCTGTTTGGTGAAGTAACCAACTACGATGAAGGCGTACTTTGCACCACCTTTAGAGATCGGTAAGGAACCAATAATATATATGTCATGTGTGGAAAATGGCTATGGACTGGCCATTTTTTTTATTTTCATAGTCGGGGCTCTTAGAACTTTTGCGTATATCTGGAACTTGTCACATCACCTAGCGTAATCAGCAGTATCTCAGTTGACAGTCGGCCAATAATACCCACAACGGAGCATTTTCTTTACTAAGGTTTGCCCCCTAGTGTGATCTCCATATTCCCCTTCATGAACTTCCATTAGAACTCATTTTATTTCATCATGTGCAATTCACCGAAGCAGAGGGATGGAAAAACCCTTTCTATACATGGCTCCTTCCTAAATGATATATTATGAAGATTTGTGAAGTACTTGTTGTTTTTCATTCCTACATTTGGGAAGAACTCCCTATAGCAAATAGTCCTTAATCGGAGTCGTCCACAACTCCTTCTCAGGCTCCGTCTCTAGTAACCGATCGATTACCATCAAGTTTATGCTTAGAGCGTCTAGTACTTCGATTAGAACTAAGCTCCTCTATTGTGCATCCTCGGTCCTAGCAAGCTTTGCCAATGAGTCAACCTCTTTATTTTGATCTTAAGGAACGTGCGTGATATCGTAGTACTCAATGCCAGTCAATAACACTTGGACTTGGGTAGGGTATGGAGCGAGTCATTGTCCTTTAGCTTGGTAATCTCCCCTTACTTGGTATACAACCAACTATGAGTTGCAAAAGATTTCAAGAGATTTTATCCCTAGTACTTTGGCAAACGTCAATAAAAGCATACTCAGCTTCATTGTTCATTGCAGCTAAATCAAGCTTTAAAGCATAGAAAATTGACCGATCTTTTAGATTTACTTGCACAATTCCGACTCCAGAACATCGATTGTTGGATTCTCCATCCGTATACATCTTCCACCGTATGGTAAAGGTTCCACCACTCTCTGGGAGATTATCCTATATAGTAAATTATGCTATAAAATCTACCAGTGCCTGTCCCTAGATAGCTCTCCAAGAAAGATAAGTGTTTTCAAATTGGTTCAGCTTGATATTTCACTTGACTCACCTCCAGACGTCTCAGGTCATTGTAGGACCTGTCGAATGGCTGGTCGGTATAAACATTGATACATTGAGCCTGAAAATAGGGGTGGACCTTTCCTGAAGCAATCAATAAGCAGTTTGCTAATTTCTCTATCTTTGGATAGTTCCTTTCAGCTCCTATTAATCATTTTCTAACATAGTAGACCGATTTCTAGATCCGATTCTCTTCGCACAGCAGTGCGACACTTATAGCATGTACCGACATGACTAGGTTGACGTGCAAGTCTCTATGATCCACCAGCTTTGAAAGGATTTGAGGCCTCTCTAAATGGTTCGATAAATCTTGGAATGTGTCTTCATAATCCTGCGTTAATTCAAAGTTCCTTTTCCCTCTTCTATTCAAATCAAAGAAAGAAATGCATTTATTGATGGCTTTGGAAATAAACTGACTTAGGGCAGCAACCTTTCCATTTAGGCTCTTTACTTGTTTGATGGTCTTCGACACTTGGAAGTTGCGAATTGCTTGAATCTTTTCGGGATTAGCTTCGATTCAGTGGGCATTGACGATGAAACCCAAGAACTTTCCTCATGCAACGCCAAAAGGACACTTTAGAGGATTGATGTTCATTTTGTAACATTGGAGGATATCGAACATCTCTTCCAAGTCTTTAATGTGGTTGCTTGATCGCTGTGACTTCACGAGCATATCGTCCACGTGTACTTACATCATCTTTCCAATTTGACCTTTAAACATTTTATTGACTAGGCATTGATAGGTCGCTCCAGCATTCTTCAATCTAAATGGCTTTACTACGTAGCAATACGACCCAACATCGGTAATGAAGCTAGTTTTCTCCTGATCGGGAATGTGCATTGGGATTTGGTTATATTCGGAGTATGCATCCATGAAAGATAGAAATTCGTGTCCTGCGGTTGAGTCTACCAGCTGGTCGATCCTTGGAAGAGGAAAACTATCTTTCGGGCATGCCTTTTTCAATTCTGAATAATAAATGCATGTTCGCCACTTTTCATTCGCCTTTTTCATAATTACCGGATTAGAGCCCATTTAGGGTAGAGGGCATCGTGAATAAGCCTATTGCCTTTGAGTTTTTCAACCACTTTAAGGGTAGTAGATCTCCCCTGATCCATGCCACGTGTTTTCTGTTTCACGGAGACATGCCTTGAGCCGATATTTAACGCGTAGCCGACAATGGCAGGCGAGATCCCACACATGTCAGAGTAAGTCCAAGAAAATACGTTAAGATTTGCTTGGAGAAATCCAGCAAGTTCTTTCATCATTAGAGGGATGAGATGTGATTTGATATTTAGGACATGTGATGGGTCGCCGTGGCCAACCATTATGTCAATTATCAGCTCAACCGGTGCAGCCTTGGTCTCTTTGGGCTCCTCCTCTTCACCTATCGGATCTATGTCTTTATAGAACCGACTATAGTGCCCGAGCCAAGGCCCAGGCACTCGTTTTCAATCTTCGATAGTTTGGATACGGATAGACTTATCCACACCCTTACTTTTCTCTTTCCGTTGAGCGTTTCTCAATTCAGCTTTATAACAGGCACGTCTGGTCGCCTAATCGCCATGCACAACTCTAACACTGTTATTAGTTAGGAACTTCAAAGTCAAATGCCATAGAGCAAGAGCTGCTCTGAATTCAGCTAGGGCTGGTCGGCCTAGAAAAGCATTGTATGGAGAGTCAACATCCAAGACAACATATGTTAAGATCCGCACACTCCTACGGTCACCTTCTCCAAACTCCATAGGCAATTCGACATATCCGATAGTTTCGATCGCAGCACCGTCAAAGCCATGAATGCAGGATTTAGACGGTTTCAAGTCTTTGGATTCCATCCTCATCTGATCATAAGATTTTCTGAAAATTATATTAACCGAACTTCCACATCAACTAAAATCATTCATACTAAAGTGGGCCGATCATGGCTGAAATGACCATGGGGTCGATCGTTGGTGCCTCCATCTTACCTGCATCTCTGTTTCTAAACACAATGTCATCTGCCATTGTACGTTGCTATTTTGTTTGAGCACCATCTTCTATATTCAAACAACATCCAAATTCGTATGCTTGATTGCGCTAGCATAGCACTCCATCTCATCCCAACTCTTATCAGCTAGATGCATTACTCAGACTATGATATTGCCAATTAATCTTCCACTAATCCATGCAGGTTCCTCGGCCCAATGTGAAGGTTGTTCTCTATTGGGGTCGGATGTCTTCTGCCCGCCAACCTACGGGACTTTAACAAACTGCTATAACTTTCTTTCTCGAATCGATTTCTCGATAATATCCTAAATTTGCCTACACTTATTCATGTTATGTCCATAACATTCGTGGTACCAACAATATTTTCCAGTTTGTTTCTGCTTCTCCATCGATTCTTTCGGAGGTGGCTTCCTATACAGCTTGTATTGCAGGTAGACAAATACACGTTCTCTAGAGATGCATTTAGTGGTGTGTAGGTATCATACATTGGAATCCTAGGATTTCCTCTTCCAAAATCCCATTTTCGTTCATAATTCCTATCACCGCCTTTCTTTTGCCGATTCGGTATATTTTGGACATTCACGTCAACTTTTCCAGAAATATCACCAGACTACTTTACTATTATGTTACTCTGCACTCCTTCTCTACTTGGTCCTACAACATTATTCTTTCTAGATCATCTAGCTTCCCCTTTCCATAAATACTAATCCGCTTTTGCATAGAAATGCTCCAATGTTGCAAAGTGGTTTGCCAGCTAACCAATCGCCAAAGTCAGATTTTGGATAATCCATCCCATTACCGCCATGAATATTGAATGGTCATTCAGACTACTGACTTCTATGACAGCCATATGAAATCTCTCCAAATAATATTTTAGTGATTCTCCCAGAGACTAGATCAATCTGGATAGAGATATTGCATCTTTGGGGTGAGCTGCATGCATACGAAACTGCTCCATAAATTTTATTGCTAAATCTTTAAATCTAGAGATTGACTGTGGGGGTAATCTCATGAACCATATAATTTCTATGACAGAGAGAGTAATAGGAAAAGATTTACATTTTGTTGCATCATCATCTCGTGCGAAATCCATCTGCCCTTCATATCTCATGAAGTGCTGCATAGGGTAGGTTTTTCCTTCATAGGTAGGCATTGATGACATGCTGAACCTTCTTGGATACTCCGTATGTAAGATATTGTCGGTGAACAGGGTATGGCTTCTCAAGATGCCCTAATCATCATTGGTCAAGCCATGGCTCTCCCTTATTAGCTGTCTAAACATAGCCGACAAGTCTGGTATTTGGATAGTAGGAGCCAAGCAATGGTCGTGCTCCACCTTATGTAAATGGATCGGTCGATATCTACAGGTCGTTCCATGCCTTCTTGGCTCAACATCCTCTCAATGTATATCACGTACATTCCCTTCAGCATCATTCTGAGGAGGCAATTGGTCTGCCTCCATCTGAAATCCAACACCCAAATCAACCACAACAGCTGCAGCTTGGGCTCTAACATGGAATGGTAGGCTCCCTAATTTGGAGGAGGGATCTATGCCTATCCTTTTGGAGGGATCAGCACCAATCGGTCTCGGTAGACCATATTGGTCTTCTTGTTGATGTCTTGAAGTTCCTGCATGATATCCATCAGTTCTGTGATGACTGCGTCTGTGATAATCATCTGATGTACTAGAACTTTCTGATGTAGATTAAGGGGTAGGGTCCCTCCTAGCTTTCCCATGCTATTGCTGACAGAGTTGGTTCTTTAGATCGATGTTGGCTTGAATCTGCTAATTCAAATGCCAGCAACTATCCACTAGCTCTCTCATCAGATTCTAGTATTCAGGTCTTGTGGTGGAATATATTGGATTCTAGGTATCAACTTGATTAGTAGCATTCACATCTATTGGTAGATTGCTCGACCCTTCTTGTTAGATGCTAGCCTTCTCATTTCCTTCTACCTTTTGAGATGTAGATCTAGTATTACTAACCATTGAGATAATTCTCCTTAGGCATCTGCAAATATGAGTAGAACGAACAAGTTTGTTGAGGATAATTCCAGATCTCTTCAGAGGATTTATGCAATCCAGTAGCAATAAAGGGATCCAAACAAGATTGTGAATCAAATTCTCGATGAAAGCATCAAAATGTTTGCACTAAAAATTAGTACAAACACCCAATAGAAGTTAGTAGAGAAATAAATGAAGAATATAAAATGAAAACAAAGGAAAACAGTAAAGAAATAGCAGAAAATCAAAGCAATAACCAACCACAGCGATTTATAGTAGTTCGGCGTTGTTTGCCTACGTACCATTTAAATAGAATGCTTTATTAATCACTTCGTAAACTAAGTACAATAGGGATCATATGAAAATCCTTAGTTACAATAGAGTATAAAACAACTAACAGCATAAAGGTCCTCAAAACGAACAACAAACCCTGTATTTATAGATGAAGATCGAGAAATATCTATGTGAAACTTCGAAAAAAGGATCTACAAAACCATTTGGACCCATAAGAGGATCATATGGCCTAAATCCCAAAGAATAGGGATCTACTGATCCATGTTTTAGAAGAATTTGGAGGTGCAATCCACATATTAGCTTCCCCATGTTGAAGTATGCTTAGCCTCCAAGTTTCATGCCAACTTGATTAGTAAAACTTGAGTTATTGCTCAATGTTTGCTTCATTGTGAATTGCATCTTGATTTTAGCCGATCTCTATATAGGGAAGAGGGCCGGTCCCTCTTATTTCATCCTTTTGAGGTGCAATCACTAGGGTAGGCTCCCTAGGGTCTCCAAATCTTGTTTACAAAATTTCATATGCATTAGATTTATGGACCTTAAGATATTTATTGTTTTCCATTAAATTGCATTTGCTTCCTGAAACATGCCGATCCTTATATTAGAGAATGGTTATTGTCGATCCCTCTTCTATGTTGAATTATGATCCATACTTTAGACATTCTGCATTGCATATCTGTCGATTCTGTTTAATTGTGGTTTTATATTATCATATGTGCTTGACTTATGGACCCCACAATCATCACTCTAGACTTGCCAGCCTTAATGACAGTCCAATCTATCTTGTCCAATCAGGTCAGTATAGTTGAGACAAAGTGCCAGATAACATACGTATACCAATTAGAGTCAACTAATCAACAACAGCTTGGACTGTTATAATAACTTGTCCTCACAATTGCCGATGAATATAAATAACCAACGCAGAGAAAAATAGAATATACATGAATACGACTTGAAGGCATCTAGCTCATCTCCTGCAGCTCTAAGTATCCAAACTGAATCAGTCAATATGCTAGGTCCGACCTTAGCATTATTAGAAAATAACACTCACATCAATCTGGTAAACCAGTGTGAGAAAACACACCTTAAATGGGTTTTAAATGCTTATAAAACCTTCCAAATAAAAGTATCTCGTAAGACCATGCAATATGTAAATACTGAAGTATTTTTTCCTAATGAGAACCCAACCATTTATATTAAAAATCCAGTGGTACTATAATAATGTCCAAGATTGAAAGTATAAATAATCAAGTAGCTGTGATGCTCATGAGTGTACATCATAACAATCTAAGTATAAAATCAAAAACCGCCTAGATGTGTTCACTAATTATGTAGGATTCCACGGAGGTGCGCTCAGTACTTCGAGAATGATCCTCTTGCTCAACAATCAGAGTTATCCTTTCGAAGCAACAATACATCCCTAGTGACGTAGAATAGGAAATACGTAGCTGGCCTAAAAAACTGTCAAGCTGAATGCATCGCTCCATGTATACATAACAATTGTATGTAACTCTAAGAAGGTGATAACCGCACCCTTATAGGCTAATTAAACCCCTAGCCATGCATCCTATCTCTGGTTTTAGTCATTATGCTAGTGAGGCTAGGTCCAACGTTCCACTCATGCACCATTACCTAAACAGATCATGGAATCCCGCATGGATTATCATACCACAACGGAACTCGGTATCACACATGGATTCCCATATCTCAAAATAGATCTCAAAATCATGCATGGATTCCTACAGCCTAATAGGTCTCGGAACCACAAATGGATTCCAACATCCAAACATGGATTCCCATTCCCTAACGGGTCTTGGAACCATATGTAGATTCCAACATCCAAACAAAACTCGAATCTCCTCTACGCATAGGACCCGTATATGGTTTTGAAGTGATTATGGTTTCGAATCATCTCTTACAAGTACACTCCTCCGCTTATAGATGTTGCAAAACCTATCGATCGATTTTCGAAATGCTCAATATCGATTATTTTAAAAATAACCAGGCAATACATAAGAGAAGAGATAACCCCCTAATTGTTTACGTGGACGGATCTCCTCATCATTTGCCCTACAAGAACAAAAAAGCTTATATGTACAGTATAACACCATTGATGGTAACTATACAATATAATCACTGTGTTTCTCCTAGATATTTCCAGAGTTAAAATCTTTCGGTGTTAAGTAGAGAAATATTTTCATACCACCAAAATTAAGATAGATTACAAATTTAGGCGAAGATTGATAATCGATTATTTAACTATCAAATAAACAAACATTCCAAACAGAGATTACATTTCCCATGGAAACCATCAAGCCTCACAAAATAATCTTCCACTAAAAAGAAATCATTTTGTAAATACTTGGAAATCACTTCCATATACTTATCTCAACAGGATAATTATATTACAAAACACTGTATTTTCAATACATAGAGAATATAACCATATGCTTATCTCAATAGTATAAGTATATTCACAAACCGTTCGTTTCAAAACTTGGAAAACCTTTTTCAAATACTTATATAAAATGGTATAAGGCTTGTCACAAAACATTCTGAAAGATTTTCTATTTCTAATCACATTAAAATAATCAAAACCCCTTATGTCATTAAAAAAGAGATATTAATAACCCAGAACACTAATTCTTGCATAAATCTCTTTTATTTAATAAATGCCACCTTTATAAATTTCAAGAATCAGCCTATAAATTTCTTTACAAATCTCCAAAATTTATTTATAAAATACTCTTTATAAATCTCAAAACTCATTTATAACACTTCCCCTTCAAATTGCTATACCATTTATAAACCTCGTTTTTGAATTCATTTATAACCCAACTTCTTCTCGAATTCCAAACCTCTTTCAAATTGATAAACTCTTTTGAATAAATCCTTTGATAAAAAATTTATTATTTAATTAAAAATTGTGTACATTTTTATGCTCACATTTTATCTAGTTAATGAATATGAAAGTTAAATGAAGAGCATTTTTACATGATTTTTTCACAAATTCATGAAAATTCTTTCAATCATCGTTCATTTTGGGCAAAAACGGTTTTTGAGCATATTTTTTTGTTAAGAAAATTACTTGCAAATTTTCTATAATAATTTATTTAGTTTTTCAGATATTTAGTTGAAAAGTTGATAGCTTCATTGGTGCATGCAATTAATTTGAAGATTTGAAAAATAAATTGGTGCAAATAAAAATGATTTGAAGCCTTGGATTATTGATGCAAAAGAAAAAGATTTCAAAGGCAAAAAATGTACAAAGCTCAAAGTGAAAATTCTCTTATCAAAAAAGTTAAAAGACCATAGAAGATTCCTATTTACAACTACAAGCTATATCTCATGAACAAAAGGCTAAAGATTCATTTGTATTTTAGGAAGAAAATATTTTTATTATTTAGGGCTTAAGGCAAAACACCCTATAAATACCGTGTATCCTCATTGTCCCTGGATTATTCATTAAACCTTTTGATTGTAATCTCTTAATTGGAGTTAGAAAATAAATGTAGTCACTTTTCTTCTTCTTCTTTTTCTTTAATGGTTTGTTTCCCTTTTTGTATTTCTTTTTATTCATATTTCGTTATGAGCCAATCTTCTTCAATTTAGGACGTAATGAAGCTCTCCATTAAATTGAAATCAACAAAAAGATGCTTTTACAATTCTCTTGTTTTTTATCTTTCTTTTCTTTAGATTTTTTTCTATCCATGTTTATACATGTGTTTTTGATAGCATATGTTGATTTATCCCAAATAGGTTATGCTAATAATAAACCAAACAGAGAATTATCTATATATACGAACCATGGAATTATTTATAATATTTGGCATAGAATTGAATTTGATGATCTATATTTAATTTACACCTTAATAGATCATGCTTAGATAGATTCTGTATCAGATATATTAATATTTCCTAAATAACTAATAAGTGGATCGATTTGTATGGTTTAAGTTTAATGATTTACACTTCTCTATTTAGGGTTGACATTTCATACTTCAAGTAGATGAATAAATTATTTCCATTTATTAAAAAAGGATTGTACAAATTATCTTTTGTTTTTTGAATAAATTGGAGAGTGGATTTATTCCCCTAAATTATTCCCAATCATAGCAGTTTCCTCTTTTATTATTCTTTTTGCACTTTTAATTTAGAACTTCCATCAACTTTTGGATTTAATTTGATTAAATAAAAAGAAATTATTTGTTTTCGTCGTGGATCCGACACCCACTTGCCTATGTACTGCAATTGTATGTCATGTACTTGCGGTTTATTAAGATAAAATTAGGTGCTTCCTAATTGATAGAAAATCTTCCGATCAAGTATTTGGCACCATTGCCGAGGAAGACAATTTAATTTTTGTTTATTTTTCAGATTAATTTTCTTTTCATTTTGTTTTTATTCTTATTAAAAAAAGTACAACAGATTTAGCCTTAAGATTTGTTACAATTTTTATTCTCATTACGAATAATTGTACAAGTCTATGTAATAATTTTCATTTCTTTCCTATTTTTCTTTTCAACAAAGTTATTTTATTTCTTTCCTTCCATTCACCTTACTTCTAATATTCTTTTATTTCTTTTCATTTACTAATCTACACAAATCTTTCTCCTACCATAATATGTGTAATTTTCTGCAATGTCCCGCCTTTTTGCACGCTTCAAATCGACACACGTGCCAATTCAAAACATACGGAAGGGCGGATCGTTATGGGGTAAATAAGAAAACAGAGAAGAAATAAAATAAAACAGAATCTCATAGCGGAAGGATAAAACATAATAACAAATATACAGTTCATAAAACTATTTACAAAACAATTGATTCTTTTTTTATACAATAAATATCAGAGTTCACATACCAATAAATATCAATGCAGCGGAATTAAATAGTGTCGTGGAATAATAGTAGATGATAGTAATACAAATCTTTGTCTTCGTCCTCCAGAGCTAAACTTCAAATCCTGAAACGCTCGGACTGACCCGAGCGAACTGAAAAGACAAAACACTCGAGTCAGAACTAAAAGATCTTAAGTAAGTTAAATTAACATAAATGAATATGAGTGCAGTAACTCAAGAGATGCTCGGGATTTACATCTCCTAAGGATCCGTTAAACTATTTACTATATAGTATATTTTGCTATTAATATAGTGTCTAATTGTAAAATAAACTTACTTTTAAATAGCGTTAAAGCTTTACATTTTCCACCTTAACACAGTTATATATTCCCATAATCTATACAGTACTGTAATCTCCCCCGTACAGGGCGTCGTCAGAGGGCACTCCATAGGTATGGTACAAAACCAAAACCGTATAAGGCGCGCTGGGGTAGGTGACACGGTACAACTAGGCAATGTCAGGGTAGATATACCAATTGCTATCCGGGATGGTGGTAACGCATAGCCGCAGCTACCGCCCACCTCGAACAAACTCCCCCTAAAATCAAAAGTAAAAGTGGCCACCGAATCAATCCAAAGTCAGAGTATAGTATCGAAGAGGAATATCCGATAAAGGGCGCTAACCCCCTTGGCCCGAGAATCGCTCCTGTTTTAGCCACCTTATGCCAACTCACGGGAGTCGGGTCCACGTATTTGCCTCAATGGAAATGCCGCCACCAACCTACTTCATTCTGGAATCTCCACCATGTACACGGTTGTTAAAGTGGTTTTCGGAGTTGGCAGGGAGTATCACAACTTCCGATCCCGGTCTCTTCAACAACTAAACGTTATTATAACACCGCGGTCATTAAAATAATTATACTATCAAAACCAGAATAAAATTATCCATTTCAAAGCCCATAAATACGATATTATTTCCTTTTTAAAACCCAAATAAATATGATATCATTTTATTTCAAATATATCTCTTTTCCAAAATCATGCCACTTTTAAAATTTATAATACCTCGAAACCAAATATTTAAATTTTAACTTTCAACATAATACTTCGAAATCCATAGTTTTAAAACCATAACTGTAACGACCCGGAATTTTTACGATATTTTAATAAATATTTAATCTAATTTAAATTAAATATAAGCTTGTCAATGTTTTAATTGACGAGATCTTGGATATTTAATAGTTGTATGTTTATAAAAGAAAGTTTTTATTTAAATTTTTTAAAATAGAATGCTTTGGAAACCATTTAAAACAAAATCGGTCTTATTCAATAAAATCAAAACAAAGATTCAATATTTTGTTATTTGATAATTTATATGAAGACAATTTTAGTTTTTTTAAAAATGATAAATTTAAAAGTAAACAAACTTATTGAACATAAACACATAAGTATAAAACAATATAGTTATAAACATACAACACTAGTATAAAACATAATTAGAAATATAAGAATGTAGCTAAAGTAATAAATGTACAAATATAAATTATAACTTAAAATATATATAAATATAAGTATGTGGTAAATCAAGTGTTGAAAATTTAATTAACAAATAGAATAAAACTAATATGTTAACAATAACTTTTTAAGTAAACATATGAGGAAGTTGAAAATTTATGACCTGTATATACAAATAAATAATGCAAAGGAAACAAGTCAAAGCTACACTTGAAAACAAATATAGGCTAAGCAAGAAATGAACAAAGTAACCTATGTACTGTTATACAGTTTGTAGAAATAAGGAAACAAGTTTTACTTAATATAATGAAAACTTAACTAAACCTAAAAAGACAAACCTGGAAAACAATATCTTGTACAAATATAATAAAAACAAAAAGGCTGTGTCTTACAAAACATGCTAGCCGAAATATGATAATATCTTTGTACCATACAAATTGCAACTATCAGTAAACATTAATTTCTTGCTATAATTATTAAGAGCATGAACATTTAATAGCACATCTTCTTGTTTATAAGTACTATAGCCGAAATCTTTTTATGATTTCATACTGCAGAAGATTATCTTAACCAATTAAAAGAGAAAATGACAATTCAAATGGAACTGTCCAGTTATAGCCTACTACATAATAGCTTCTATATATATATATATATCCAATATATCATCAGTTCATTTAAAAACACTAAAACTAAGCCTAAAGCAAACCTGAGACATTATGGCTTTGCCAATAAATACAATTCAAAACAGAAAAACAAAGAAAAAGAAACAGAGAAGGAAAAGAAGAATTCCAGAAAAAAAAAACTTCACCTGCAGTCTTTTCTTCAACATCACCTTCTGTTCAGAGCTAGCTCTGGTGAGTAAACATACTTTCTTTGATTTTAAGTATGACAATAACCTTCTGATGTTTTGGTGTTGTCATATATATATTGAAAATAAATGGAAATATATGGATCTGTATTGATTTATGCATTGGAAGTTTCTGCTCCTGATTTTTGGCAAGTTTTGAGTAAAAGAAGTAAAGGATATTAATACCTATACATTTAAATAAATTTTGAATCTAGAAATGTAAGTAGTACAGATTGTTTAACTGAAATTAAAGCTTGGGATTGAAATTGAAGCATTACAGTAAGGAATAAATACTGTCTATTTTAAGATACAGGTGAAGAAATCAAATGATTAAAACTCAAATGTTTAAATTTGTAAGTTCAGTAATATAACTAGATTTCATACACATAATTGTGATTTTTAACATAAGAATTACAATTTTTACACAAGAGTATTAAGACTAGTTTTGAAATGAAACAAAAATGGGTTTTCGTCAAAATTGGATGATCAAGCTAATTTTAAATTCTGTAAATTGATATGAAGTAAGTGTGTTATCCATTTAACACCAGAAAAATGCTAAAAAACATATTTAATGAAGGGATTGTGAGTTTGAATCAAAAGTAGGGTTTTAGTGCTTCTATTCATGATGCTCTGTAAAAATTGTGTTTCGGCATCATCAGGGAATCGAGTGGGACGCGGTTTTAAGTGGAGTTAGGGGAGATGTGAACGAAGATTTTGGTGGAGTTTCATCACCTTCGGTGATGGAGGGAGATCGCACGAGGGAAATTTTGGGAAGGGGTTGGTGCCGTATGATCGAGTTCCAGGCAATTCTTTGCCTTCGACCGAATCGAGATGATTTGGGCGTTGTTTTCGTTTGAGAGGTCGGTTTGGGGTTTGTGGGGGCTGTCGCGAGGCGCCGGAGGCCAAGCACACCACCGTGCACGATGGCATAAGTGTGTCAGTGTGGTCATAGGTTGCGTTGAATCGCGTAATACTCGAGTAGGAAGGTTTTTGCTTCGGGGTTTCTGGGCTTTTGACGCGAGGGAAGACTCGGGGATGGAAGCCTTTATCTCGAGTTAGTGCGGGCATCTCGTTTTTATGGCCTGTAAATTTAACAGCTTTAAAAAAAAAATATGAAGAAGGTAAGATACATGAAGGAGAAGAAGATAGAGAGTGAGAGAAAGGAAACGCACGGGAGAGTCACGAGGAAAAACTCGAGTTTCCTCGAGTAAAAATTGATGCGGTCTCGGTACCTCCCCCAAATGGCCGTGTATAATGATTTTTGTACAATTGTTTAACTTAGTTAATTAAGTAATTGTTAGTTAGTTAAGTTAGTATTTTAATTAAAGTTTGATTTAGGTAAGTAAGAAAAGATATGTGAGTAATAATATGAAATTAGGATGTTAAGTAATTTGTATTTGAAATCTTAAATTGATAACCTTAAATTTATATTTTTTTTTCTAATTAGAAATAAATTATATGATAAGCAATTTAAATCTTAATAACGTTAGTTAATTACTTGAGGCTAATTAATGGAAATTTATTTAAATGTTTAATAGGAATTATACTTTAATTAAATTGATAATAATTGATTTATTAAAGTAATTTGTGACAATTAAATAATTAATTCGTTTTAATAAGTAAGTTATTAACTTACTAACTGAGTAATTAAGTATTAGTTAATGAATAAAAGTTTAGTAATTAATTAATAAATTAAAAATTTGAATAATTAATAAATTGATTAATTGAGTTACTTAATCAGTAATTAATTTAGTAGGATAAAATAATTTATTCTTAAGCAATCAATTAAGTAAAGTAATTCAAACTGTTTGGAATGCATTTGATAATTCTATTTGATTGACTTTGATATCTGTTGATGATATTTCTGTGATATGTTGTGATGTATTATGGATATCTGTGATAACTGTGTATGATTTATCTGTTATGTTAATTCTTGATATTAAAATTGAACTGTTAAGTTAAATAGACAACTTGGCCCTTAAAATGGCGTTTGGATCCGATGAGACCGGGATCGGAAGAATCAATTTTGATTCTCCGAAAACCACATCGATCCAAATTAAACGATAGGTCGTGACTTATCATTGGTGATCGAGATGGTGCTTTCAGAATGCAAGGGTTATCGTCGTTAACTCTGAGGGTGATTCCAAAATGAGTGTAACGAGATAATGCCTTCGGTTTCGTTCGAACCCGGAACGAACTTATATGGATTGAATGCTTTCAACACATCGTCAGGCGGATGATGAGCATTCTAAGTGATATGTTCTTTAAAGGTAATCGTAGCCTCAAGCCTCATCAACCGGGAATGGCTAAAACAGGGGATGTGCAGCAAGGTTAGGTGGGTCATGCCCAAGCAGGACAAGATATTTCCCCTGTCTAGACGTCCCTTTTTATATTTCGGCTTAGTGGGAGGTTGCTAGCTACAACCGCGGGGTTTATCTTGTTCGGGACTGTTCAGTAAGGAATGGTTCCGGCCTTGTGTTGCAGGGGATGAAGGGAGTAATCTTCGGGATGGTGATCTAGGCCCCGTACTGTGACGGGCGGTACCCCAGTAGCCCTGCCATTGTTGGAAATCCATTTTTCCTACGAGACCCTACGGTTTTGTTTTGTATTACCCACTTTTGTGGCTAGTAGCTGGAATTTAATAGATGTAACAATTTCGGCTATTTTCTATTTACTTGAAAACCCTAGAACTATTATAATATCACTGGATTTCCTATGAAATGTTTTGGTTAGCGTAAGGTAAAAACTTACCCGTATTTATTTGTGGGGAGTCTTACGTGATACCTTTATTTTCAAATTTTTTTTTTCAAAGTTAAACAATTTTAACCCGTTTACTCATACCGGACCCATGTCTGACCCGGAGTTTATTTTTGTTTTTCATAAACTCTCGGGTACCCAATTTTTACGCGTAGTCAAGGGATTCAGGTTAGCTTTGACGAATTCTGGAGGAGCAATGGAGAAGGAGGCTTCAGCGTTGTGGATATATATATAGTTCTGCTGTGTTGGTATCTCTGATTCATATTGTTTGAGTTGTATTAACTAGACAGGTGTTATAATTGTTTAGCATTGATGTATTATCTGTATAACTCTGATATATGTAAAACTTTTAAATATTTAAGTGATATATTATATTTTGTTCCGTTCCGCTGTGAGATTCTGATGTTGTTGTTCTTCCTTCTTCTTTCTTTTCTATTTTCTCATCCCGTTCTTTCTTAATGATGATACGTCTTTCTGGTAGTAGAAGGGCGGGTCGTCACAATAACTTTCAAAACTTAAATGGTTTGGATATTCAACAGTATATAAAATAAAACAGTTGAATTTAAAATTTCTTTAAAGGTAAATAATTTCCACACCTTCACAATTTTTGTTCACTTTAAATTCAGTCTAAACCCATAACTTTTAGATTCACTTTCAGTTTGAATAAAACACTTCGATTTCAATATTTTCAAAACTTCGAGAATTTAATGAATTTCAAAACTAAGGTTGGAAATTTCAAATCAACAATTCATTTTCCTATTTTTAGTTTGAAAGGTTTATATGATAAATCCATAACCATTTAAAATAAACTAAATTTATTAACACTAAAATTTCCTTTCATTTATTTGTACTAGAATTATTCATTAAATCCAGTTATAAATATCATACCTTTAAAACTTCCAATTTTTATAAGTTAACATCACTTATGGAGTTAAATTTCAACTAAGCTCAATTCCAATTAAATTTCCAATTTATATTTCTATCTTAATTTATTTGAATCATTTATAACTCTATTCATATATATATACGAGAACTCAAACTCATACTAAACCGTATATTATAAATTATCAAATGCCATTTTCAACTTATTCATTTTATTTAACAGATTTATACCTAGCTTAAATTCAACGATTTAACTATGTATGTATATATAAAATATATTTATATCATATCCAAATTTAATATTTATTAAACCATATCATATCCAAACCAAATAAAATTAAAATTATTTCAAATTTATTTTTATATATATACTGCGATGCCTGTATAAAATTTTCTATCCTATGGTCAAGTGATACGGATATTTATCATTTCAATCCGCAATTTAAAAATAAAAGTGCGGCTGTATATCATTTCAAACCGCAATCCCGAATGAAATGAAAATGCATGATAACTTGTAGTTTACATAATATAGAACACATCATCCATTCATCCAATATCAATCATCAACCAATTTATTTCAGTCATCATTAATTTATTTCAATCATCGTCAATTTAAACAAACATCAATATATAGCATATGCAATATAACAAGAAATAAATGACAGTTATTAACTAAGAGTTTATATTCAAAATAAATTTAATAACTGTTTAACTAGAGTTTTAATGCAAATAAATAAATTTTAACTATCAAATTTATATGTAATAATAAAATTAATTAACAGTTAAATTAATAAACGCGAATTAACAGAGATAATGAATAAAATATGCCAAACAGTCATAAATTAATTTCTACTCATATATAAAATTAGGTTAACAAACATAAGAAATTTTAGAAGTTGTGAGTGGGTTAAAACACTCACCTTTTGAATTTAAATCGAATTTAAATCCGATTTAAACCCAAAAATTCGACGGTCTCCAAATCTGTCCAAACCAGCGTCAACAGATCCAAAATTTCATTACGATCCTAACAAAAAAATTTCGCGTGAAACGGATAACGTATAAGAAAGTTGTGTCGAAAATTGCGGTTGAAAATAAAATTTTAAAAAAAATATATAAAACAAAACTTACATATATTAGTAGCCACGTCACTAGGGCCCACTCCTTCTCCTCCCTCAGCATGTTCAAACCGAAAGCAAAGGATACAGCTGAAACCCTAACCTACTGTTCATCGCGTTTCACTGGAACCGCCGCCGTCCTCGTCCTGCCGTCGCCGTGCCTTATGGCCCCCGCCACACCGGCCGCCCATGCTTCAATCCCCTCCTATCTCGCGACGACGTCGCCGTATGGCCACGAGAGCCCTTCCAGCCGCCGCTTTATCAAACCCTAGGCAAATTATGTCGCCAAATCCAGCCATCAACATCACCTATTAACCGTACCGATCGACTCCTCTCGGCGATCTCCACCCAATGGTACAATCAATTCGACGATCCATCGACGTTCATCGGAACGTGATGAACTTTCGATACTTGTTCAAAATTTTCTAGACGAACAGAGCTTTATACTGGAAAACGAATCACGGATCTGGGTTACGCTCTTCGAGTGCTTCATTATATATTTTTCTCGAACTTTTGTAAGGACTTGAATTTTTATTTGATTTTGAATTGTACCTGGATCTAGGTATTTGTCTGCCATTGGAAAGGAGGAGTTGAGAAGAAGATGAACGTACAGACAAATGAAAAACAGATGGATGCTAGGGTTTATAACTGGGTTTATATAGGTAGGTTAGAAATAGAGTAGATGGATCCGATAAGCAACGTGCTGAACGATAATTGGCACAAAAAGCCCGTTCTGACCCCAGAACGAAAATTGGTAAACCCATATACCGAAATAGGTATTTTAAAATATTCTGAACGTGATGGAAAAAGTTTCACGTCCAAATTCCATCGCATGAAGAAGTTATGCTGAAATCAATATTTACAAATTAATTTCAAATTGTTTTCAATTAAATCGATTTCAAGGCGTTTCGCGTTCGTACGATCAAACGACAAGTCCGATCGATACGAAGCTTGAAATCCTATAATAATTCGCTGTTACGGATTCGATGAAACTGGTTTCGTCAAAATCCGAGTCCGTGGCCAAAATGGCTATTTTATATTAATTAAATAAATTAAAAATTAGTCAATTAAGTCAAATTTCCCATTCCTCTTTGATAATTGACGATTCTTATTATTCTACATTTTTCAATCATCTATACTAATTTAAACTAAATTTAACTTGTCGAATTAAAATTTTGAAATTCCCAAATTTCATTTATTACACCAAATTATTAATTTAATTAAATTTACTTTCCATTTATTATTGTCAAATAGATGGATTTATCATTTGATTCGTATTTCATTACGTAAATATCTCCAATTTCACCTAAATTTATATTTACATAATATCTGAATATTAAATTTCAAGTATTACTTCAATTAACGTTAAAGTAATAATTATTTATTATTTATTGCAGTTGATTATCAGTTATAATTAAATATACTAAGTAGATGGTTAATCTTAAGTACTTGTTATCATTAACATTTTATTTCCACTTACGAATGAATGCAATTATTACCTATTTCTTCCTTAGTTAATAACCTTCCTATTTCCATTCATTATATCTTATCAAATTATATCCTTTAATTACGATCAACTATTCTAATAAATTGGTACACTTGGTTTCACACCCTTAAATGCATGTTACATAACATTTCCATTATTAACAAAAATCACATTAACCAACCAATGATTTGATTTAGTTTTATCGCAATTTCCCATATTAAATTAACAGGCTAGATAAATAGGTACCCTAAAATATTTGTTACCGTTTATCTTGAATCACACTAATGCGTTATTATTCTCAAACCACAAATTACTACTTAACTAAATTTATGCTTTTACCAATTTACCTTTAAACTTTCGTTACTATAATAAAAATCATTTAAGTAACGTTTATTATTAATAACAACATTATAATCACCTACATTTTAAATGAACTTTATTTACAATAAATTCATTGACCAATTTTATTAGGTAATTTATAATAGTTGCTATCCTTAAATTTTATTTCATAAATTAACCCACTTCATCTAAATCCTTATCTACGAAATACACCAACACTTAATTTCATTAAATACCAATTACCCTAATTATATACTAAGCCTTTTCATTTAGAAATAATTTATCAAATTGAAATGTTCATCCAAGTTTATAGATTATTACTCGCATTAACATAATTCCTTAATTTATCCCAATTTCCGTTTCAGTGTTTTTTATTACAAAATCAATTAAATGCTTTCCTTTCTCGTATTAAATTATACACATGTATAATCCTTTCCACTATTCGTTATTTAGAATCCTATTAAAATTTCAATCTCTTGCAATAACTCATTTATTATACCTTTGCATATAAATAAACAAGGTTCCAAATAAATAGGGTTTATTAAATTCAATCTTTAAAATTTAGTCTATTACAACCAATGTAATACTTCATAGGTTAATTATTATTACACTTACTTCGTTACCAATTATAACAATTGTATTTCTTTATAACTTAATTCTAGAATCTTATAAATATGACAAATCTAATTAACAAAATTTACGGGTCGTTACATTTTCCTTTCTCGTTTTGATTTCTTCTTCTTTTATAAATTTTTGTTTCTTTCTGCTCTTGTTTTCTTTCCATCTTTTTGTTTCCCATGAAATCTTTTATATGATCTTTCTCTTTTTGTTTATTTCTTTCCATATTTTTGTTTCCCCTTTTTTATTTTTTTTCCTCCTCCTCCTTTTTCGTTTTCTCTTTTACTCCTTCCTTCTATTATTTAAAAAATCCTTTACAAGAATTTTTTTCTCTTTAATTTGTCAATTTTTGTTTTATTCTTCTTAAAAAAAGTTGTAAGATGTTCATCGTTACTTTTTTTGGTGTAAACAATTAAAAAGCAGTAACAGTGGAAATTGCTTTGCTCAAAGAATTGCTCAGCTTGCCAAAAATTTCAAATTGCGCTTAAAAATAATTATTGCTTGTAAAATAAAAATGCAAATATTCTGCACGCTCTGGTATTGTCTTGTCATTCCTTGTTTATCCTTGCATTAATACACTAAAATAGGTGCTGAAATTTTACTGCTTTGCAAAAATATTTGATTGCTGATATTTGTTGATTTGTGCATGTTTGTCTGCTTTAAAATCATAAATTCACCTATTGAAATACAATTTGAAAATTTTACAATTGAAAAATTAAATTTTGTGAAATTAATTTTCTCAACGGCTAGATCGTAGATATATATAATTGGAATTTTATAAGAATTTTCGGTGATTTGAAATTTTTATAATTGAACTATTGGCGAAATAAATTGTATACTACCCGTAAAACATTAGTTGTCTCTCCTCATGAACAACTAAGAGACCATTCTCTCCCTTCTAGTCGAGTAATCAACTCACAATCATTGATTTAGTAAATTATAAATTTTTGATTTAGGTGCAACAGAAGTGAAACTGTTTTCTTATTGTTTTCATTCAAAATGAATGGTTTTTCTTACCCATAAGAATTTTACAATAGTTAATTAACATACTGGGAAGGGTGTCGAGGAAGGCCACAATTATGAAAATCAATGTAATTCACATAGTTTCACATCGAATTCTTATGGATATTTTAATAACAGCTATTATACAAACAATTTGAATTTTGCAACACAAAGTTTTCAAAATAATAACCAACCCTTAACTCCTTAAAAGAGTATTGAAATTATTGAACCTTTACTTGAAATTTCTACGCAACAAAATGAATGATAAATAATTTGTGTAATTCATACTATGCAATAATTCAGGTCAAAGATTTCAAAATAATCAAAATTTTAATTCACTTCGAAATTCTAATGATTTTGATTATAACCCATGTCAATATAATTTTGAATCTAAAATGAATTTCAAAATCTAAATGAAAACGTGAACCCCTTTTTAAATGATTTTGGCAATGGGAATAGGTTTAGCTATGATGCGATTGATAATTTTTGTTCTCAACAATTTCAAATTTCAAATTCTAAAATTAATAATAATGAATTTGATTTAGTTTAGAAAATAGGAGAAAATTAAAAAAGTCAGTAAGGGTATACTATCCTCCACCACCCTTAACGAATAGAAACCTTAGCAAGACCCATTTGGGAAAATATTCCAGCCCCTTGAGTTTGGTCAAACATAATCTATTTGAGGTCATGGATATTTATTTCAAATGGTTTGCTCGTTTAATTCTCTATAATCGACTAACATTTTTAACGAACCATCAGACTTAGCTGTAAAATCTATAGTCGATCCCTAACTTGAATGGCACAACCTAATCAATACTCCTCTCAACTAATGGTTGATTTGATCTTCTAAGTCCTGCTCCTCTCTCGGTGCCATTTTACATAGTGCTTGAATAGATGGTCTCGCACCGGGAACTAGCCCAATACAAATTTAACTTTTTAATAGGGACGCACACTGTAAATCGGCTAAAAAATATCAAGGAAATTTTCAACAACTTTTGTCGATCCTAACTCTTCTTGGGATGTTCCAGGGCATACAAGAGAGTATGAAATAATTTTCTAGGCTCATCACAAGGCACCACTGCAAAAATTTCTAGTTTGATTACCAAAGATTTTGTTCTTTTAACACAATCCATATTGGCTTTATTCTCTACTAGCCAATCTATGCCAAGTAAACTATTAAATACCTTGAAATCTAGAACAAACAAGTCGCATGAAAAGTAGTGGTTAAGGTATGAAGCTCGCATATCTTTTCAGACCATACATAGAGTATTTTCGCTTCCTATGGGGTTGACATACAGAGAGGCTTTCTATGAGTTTAGGGGAAATTCGAAATTTTCTAATCAAATAAAGAGAGATGAAAATGTGGGAAGTCCTTGCATTAAACAAAACTCTAACAAAAACTCCATTAATAATTGAACTACTTTCCGAGACTCCCATATCTTTCGCAGCTCCCGAAGTTAAGGGTTCGTCCTTGATTGCATTAACTTTGGACCATTGTCCTTTCTTCAATAGTTGGCAGTCTTTAACAATGTGCCCAAACTGCCGACAATTGTAACAAAGCACCTTTCATCAGAGAGATAGGTCATGCCCATCGACAAACTTTAGAAGTATGGCCCTTCTGTTTGCAGTTAAAACATTTAACATCTTTGGAATGATTTCCTTGATCTCCTCCTGCAGGTTTTCCCTTTCCTTGCTTCTTCCTCCTTTTTGGATTAAACTTCCTTTTATGTGGGTTAATTTACCGCCACTGGGTGTTGCTGCCGCCATTGGCTTTTTCTTCAAAAGCATTTCATACCATAAGGCCATATTAACTAAATCCACAAACGATTCCTTCGCATGAGCCATCATATTTTCATGGAACTCTTCTATGATACCCAATACAAAATCTCATTTTTCTTTAATGATGTATCAATAAGTCCAGAGCTGAAATAAGATAATTCATTAAAATATGACTCTTATTCAGCTATCAATATGTCTTCCTGCTTGAGATCCATGAAATTTATATTTAATCGAGTCCTGCCCGCAGTTGGCATGAATTGGTCATCAAATATTTCTTTGAATCGAGCCCATATAACCTAATTTTCATAAACATTTGCGGTGACAGAATCCCACCATGCAACTACACCCTCTTGCAATTGCCATGATTCCAAGATCCATTTCTGATCATCCAAAATGTCTAAACTTTTGAAAATCTTCTCACATGATCGTAGCTAAGCTTGTACTTCAATAATGGATTCGACTCGCTTAAAAGGTTTTCCTCCTAGGTTTGTGTAGTCCTTGCATAAAGTTACGAAGTTTACTTGAGGCTATATTGGAGCTATTGCTTTAACAACCGTTCCACCCTTTCTAACATTCGGGGTTTTTCCGTTTGTGGTTTTTATGCTGCTATTTCCCCTTCCTCGTCTCCTTCTCGTACACATTCTTATTACCTAAACAAAGTAGGACATCTTTAGAATACATGGACGAGGTTATCTTAAGAAAAAGAGATTAACACCAAACATAACAATGACGATCAGAACAAGACGAAAACAAACTCTCGAAGACCAAACTCATTCTATGGTACAACTGACCTTGTCTCTAATGAATTGATCCCAACCAAGGCTTAAGTGTTTGCTTAACCTATGCTATGTTACCAAGTGTAACGATCTGCCTTTCTTACATCCAAATACAACACTTAATACATCTTCGGTCATATGGCGGTCATCTAAGTTTCTGAAAGAAGGGTTGTAAGGTAAAAAAATAAATGATAAGGAAAACAAATATAGATTTTTCTCACAATGACAGAGTTACATTTACATTATCATAGAATAGTATATATGGTTACTCCAAAATCTTACATTAAAGTTACAATAAGTACTACTCCCAACAAGGACAACTATATCAGCCTGCCTAAATTACTAATACATAATGTACAATCACAACGGTGTAATGACCTATAAAAGTTTAATAATTTCGACCCGTGAAATTTTAATAATTTTGAATAGTTTTATTTACATATTTAATTGAATTTTTCTATTTTTATCCATCTTATTTAAAACTTTGGTGTTTGATTACTTAAAATTTGAATTTTAGAAATTTCTTGAATTGATTATAAATCATTTACCCAAATTGTAATAAATATAAACAATTTCTGTAATTTTGATTTTTGGTTAAAGTTTAACTTTAATTGAAATTTTAAATTTTAACTTCCAAATCCTTTATTTAAACTGTATGTATTTGTACAATATTTGTTCCAATTTTGTTTCTTTTAAATTGGTTATATACTTTTAAATTAAGTAATAAATAATGTGTAAAAAGAAAAAAATTTACGCGTTACTTTTATACGTATATACATTTGTTTTCTTAGCAAAGTAATAAAAAAATCAAATGGATGTAACAAATCAAATTTTAAATTAAGAAATAAATAATGTGTAAATAGCTATTTAATAATATGTTTTATATCCGTTCTTGTTCAAATAATTTGTCGTTATATAAATGATACGCTATCTTCTGAAATATACTTTAGCATATATTTTACTAAATAAATATGAAACAAATAAATTCAAAGTACGTTAATTTGTTATAAATTTTGGGCATACGTTTCGATTTAATTATTGCCTCTCTAATGCGCACACTTTTGATTTCTTACCTTAGCTGTTAAAATCATCAACCATGCATTTTAAAAGGAATGAAAATCTAGCCTTACACTTCACGTGTAAATTATTTCATCTCTTCTACACTTGCCTTTTGCTTATTTGTATTTAATAGGAATGAAATCCTATAATTCCTCTGCCGTTTCAAATCATTTATTTCTCACCTTTCATACACCAAATCAACATGTTAAATACAAAGACCCACGAACACAATTTCATCCGCATCTCATATTGCCTTCATCTTCTCGCACGTGCTTCTTCCTGAAGGTAATGGCCGAAGATTTTTTTTCTTTGTATTTTCTTGTTCTTCTTTCTTGTTTTTTATTTAAAGACCGTTGATAGTAAAATATATATATTACTGTTTAAGTACAAATTCTCCCACAGCTTTCAAAATTACTTCATATGGTTTACCTTTCTTACAGCTGTTTTATTACATTTTTATATATAAAGTATATAGTTATATATTAGCTATTTTACATTTTCTGGGCCGCGTGTTATATATATACATTGGGTTATAACCTTTGATTCCTTTTATATATATATAATTTACAAATGTATTGGTCCCCACACACATGTTTAATGAATACTCATTTTAATATCTAGAGATTTTGATTTTAAAGTGTGTTTTAAATACTAATTTTAATTTATATATATATATATATCTTTTACTTTAATTGTTTAAATTTTTTATATTTTGTTTTGCTGATTTCAGTTATTAAATGTTAATATACATTATATTATACCAGTTATGTTCCGATGTTTATATGTACGTATTCTTATAAAACAGGCAATACAAGTTATTTTGGTTACTAATATGTATTTTTATATTATTATGTTAGTTTATATTTACTGGGTATTACTAGCTATAGCTATATTTACAGTTTGATTGCATAAGTTAAGTATATATATGTGTCCTCTATTGTACAGTTTTAAAGTTTATAAAAATTATAAAGTTGTTTATATACTAGTTTGTTTGTTTTAAAGATTATATTATACTAGTCTCTGTTTTTTTAAAGGTTATGTTATACAATAGTTATATATATTATTTTATATAAACTGATACTTATATGTTGTATAGTATATAAAATTTAATAATGAAAGTTTTGTTAACTGTATGTGATAATATAGGTGAAGCAAATTTTGTGTTACTGTATTGGTATGCTGTTTACAATATAATGAAATATGTTAATATAGATATTTTAATAACTTACATTTTCAATGCATATAATATAGTGTATTTGTTCGTATAACATACAATGTATTAGTTCTGGTAACATACATGTTTAATACTGAATAATTTGACATGGAAGTTAGTTATATATAGCTGCCTATCAGATTATATATATGTGTATCGTTTTAAAATAGAATGTATATATATATGTAGTTTATATAAGATTTTGTGTATGTTATATATATACATGTAATATGTTGTTTATCTTTATAAGTATATATATTCATTTATTTCAAATTTTATTATGTAAATATATGTTGTTTTTATTTAAAAGCAATGATTTTGAAATACATATATATATTTAATTTAATATGTGTTTAAATTAGTATTGATTTGAATTAATAATAATAATGCAATGTACATTTCGTTTCTGTCTCTATCAAGATTGATCCTAATTAGTTCTCACCGATTTTCCCATTTATCAGCTTGTTCGTCGTGCTTGTTTTCTTCATCGAATCGTGTCTATCTAGCGTTGCTTTGGAATTCATAACTCAATTTCATTGTCTATTCTCTCTAGCATCGAAAGGTGAGAAATCACTTACGATTAACGTTCTTTTATTTATTAAATTTGATTTCAATTGGAACGAAAATTGAAATATGTTGCTAAAATTTAACCGTTAATTGTTTAAATAGTTATATATGTGATATGCATTTATATGCAATTGTTCACCTATAGGACATGACACCATATCCTGTTGTTCATATTATATTGTTATTGATGATATATGCTTGTTATTATTATTGTCATATCTGTTATCACTCTACAAGTTCCCTGCTAGTATATAATTCACTATGGGTTGAAATGATACATACCCGAATGAGCTTTAGAATAGGAGAATTTCGTTATCGGTTGAAATGATAGACCCAAGCGATTTTAATTTGAATTGAGTTTGGGATTGCGGGTGGAAATGATATCTACCCGTATATATTTAAATTACGGATTGAAATGATAAATCTCCATGTCACTTGACCATAGGATAGGAATTATATACAGATACCGTTGGCATATATATAAATATTTTAAAAATGATTTCTATGAATTTGAAAGGGTATATATATATATATATATGGTTTTATTTAATATTGGAAATATCTTTGAGTTTTTATATAAAGTAGATTTAATAATAAAATTTAATCTTATAAAGTTTGATTTAATTAATATAATATGTCTATGTATTATATCTTTGAACAGAATTTCAAGGATTTGTACAAGTTGAGGAAGATAAAGTTGAATTAAGTAAATTTGTATCTAATTAAGAATTCTACTTAATTAAATCGATTTGAACTATTGAATTTGAAGTTTAAGATTTGATTTTATAAGTTCATTTTTTTCATTTAAAGTGATTAAATGATATTTCAAGTTTAAACAAATTGGAAGGAATATTTAATCTAAGGGTAAATTAAGGTTATTTAATAATACCTAGTTTATTAAGTGAATATTTCAAGACTAAAAATATGAGATTAAATCGAGATTTGTAGAAAACTGTTAAATTTAACTTTGAAATGCTGAATATTAATGCTTTGAGATATACTGGAAATTAAATGGTAAAATTGTGATCCAGATCTGTATTCGAAATCAATATAATTTGAATTTGTTATTTAGAAAACTAAATTGAACGGAAATTGATAAATTGAGATTGAATTAATTTGAGTGGGAAAGTCGAGTTGATTTTTGAGGAAATTGCAAATACCTTACTTTATAAATTATTTAATATATACATACCATTTTGGGAAATAGATCTATTTGAAATGGAAATGATGTTTTTGATTTTGAAGTATGAATTAATTTGAAATGACCATGGTGTTATATTGTATATTTCTACATTGTAGATAGTTCCATGGATCCTTAGAGGATGGTTATCCCAAACATCCTTTAAGTTAATTATATTTCAGTTGATATTTCACTTGAGTTAGATTTATTGATATAGAATGTTAATCCTAACTCGAGTGTTTTGTGTTTTGCTTTATGCTCGGGTCAAACTGGGTGATACAACATTCGAGACTCACCTTTAGAGTTTGGAGCTTCGTTTGGAGATCCAACTATCGATTTAGTTTTCAGCTTTTCCAGTTGATTGGTTCAGAGAAGTCATCGGTTCGTACTGGAGACTTCACTGTAGTTGAGATATTCCGTTGTATTTTATTTCTAACTCTGATGTTTGTATAGTAGCTTCATGAACTACTATTTATCTATTTATTCTGCTGCGTATTATTGGATTACTCTATATCTGTGATTCTGTGATTGACTTATTTACTGTATATATTCAGTTTTGCCAAATTTAAATTAACAATATGATATTTTGAGCAATTCCTGTCCGACATGTCCGGATGCGAATGGTTGAAAATATCGGGTCGTTATAGTTAGTATCAGAGCTTTGGCTCTAGGCAAACTTTAGCATATACGGTAAATTTATTTACAGAATCACTTTCGTTCGAGTCTATTCTCTTCCTTTTGACTCGATTTCCTTTGATCTTTGGAACTTTCCCTATGGTTCCAAAATTCATTCTTGTCTCTCCCTATTTATATTCTTTTAATTCTGGAGTATCCCATAACTCCACTGAATTATTTGTAAAGGGGGTGAAACTCCTTTACAATTGGCATTAATTCACCAGAGATTTCTATACCCTCGGTTTAGATGCTGCTATCACTTTTTATGACGAATTCTATCTCTAGCGATCAAATGTCGATTTGCCTTAGGATTTCACAACGGTCATATTCCTGAAGTCACGTTGACCTGGTTAAGGTCGCACGTGATTTATATAAGTATACCCATCTTCTTTTTTAAAAATTAATTACCTCATCTTCGATCGGGCCTATCTTCGAATCAGAATTCTATTTGATTAGAGTTTCTCTAATTTGAATCTCTATCTTTATTTTAAAATCCATCCTTGAATCACCCTTTGAAAAATTGGGTATGTTTGTATTTTTTTGAAATTGTTTTATATATCGAAATTATTATTTGATAAATATGATTTTATCCCATACATAAAAGTAAAAATGTTTCGATATGGATTATATACCTTTTAAAAACGTGAATTCGGAGTTTTGAAAGGATTTGGATTTTGAAAATTTTATAAGAAATTTGATTTATATAAAAATGATTTATAACTGAAGGGTAATTTGAAATTCGAGAGATTGAATTCCGGTGTTTGGAATTGGTTTTAAGATCTTTGAAAATATATAATAATACGATTTGAAAGAATTTTCTGAATAAGAAGTGTTTCAAACGACTCAAACAAGTTCCAATGATTTCAAAGAAATTTCAAAGAAGTTTTCAAGAAAATAGAAGTCCAGAACTCACTTGTGTCGCCGGAAAATAATTTCGGTGTTGAGTGCATGCATCATCGACATTGATTTACGAGTTCCAGAGCGAAGGAGAGGCCACTCTAGTAGCTTGCTATGCGAGCGATTTTGTGAAAAAAAATTTAATTCAGATTTTGAAGTATGGTTTGATATTCGAAAGATATATGTGTATATATATATATATATATATATATTTGAAATGATTTAAAGTAAGCCGGTGTTCAGTCCTCAAGTTTCAGATTGTTTGCTATAACCTTATCTATTGGAATTGATTTATTTATTTGTTGCTGATTTCCAGCTCTTGGATTTGAAAATTTGGTTTCTTCGACCATTTTTAAAGGTTCGAGTACTTCGAAATCGAGGTTTAATTTTCAAAGCTAAGTAATCCTAGACAAATATAAATCATTCGATTAGGTAAAAGAGTTGAAACTATTTTGTTAAGTAAATGAATAAGACTATTTTGAATTATACTGATATGGAATTTAGTTTGGATTGTTTTGAATGAAATTTAGTTTTAAATGGTTTGAATGGTAAATTGATCTTTTGAATAGAAATAAATAGTTTAAAGATTTAAAAAGGGAGTGTTTTAAACTGTTTAATCATTTTTGGTATATTTAATTTTGAGAAAATTATTGGTTTTGAAAATAGATTGGAATTCAAACCCAGTATTTATATGATGATTTTGAAAATGAATTTGTTGGACATAACTTAAGTTGATTTGGAAACGAGGATGACTTTTTAATCCTATTAACTTGGAAACTTTGAAATTGAAGATATTTAAATTGGAAGAAATTTGATGAAAGCGTGTATGATTTCGAAACCGAACTGATATTGAAATAAATTGAAATTGAGGACCTTGTTTGACTAAATACTTTATTTGGGAGTTATCGAACTTATATAAAATTGATTTGTATAAGTATGAAGTTGATTTGAAAACTATTGATTTGGAAAGTTACACAATTTAAAAGGTGTAATCTTATATTGTCGAAGTATATATTAGTGTGATTAGATATACTATTGATTTTGGAAAGTATTCGATTAGAAAATGAAAACTTATATATAATGGACTCTATATAAGTATGATATTTGAAATTGATTTGTAAAGGTATTATATGATATACATTTTCAAAGTAAAGATATGGAAAGTGCCTTCTGCTTGATATCCGCTTTGTGGCTACATTGTGGATTCATTCTACCGATATTATTCTCTTTTATTTTGGTTTTTCGTATGTGATACTAGAGTGTCCTAGCATGGCGTAACCCATGGTCATTTTTTTTAGGTAGCGTAATCCGCAAGGCAGAGATTGCTTAAAGGATATGGATGTTTCCTGGGGGATCCAGGCGTAACCATTGTTATGTATCATGTAGTCTACAGTTTGTTGTGGTGGCGAAATCCACAAGGCAGAGATTGCTTAAAGGGTATGGATGTTTCCTGGGGGATCCAGGCGTAACCATTGTTAGGTCCTACGGTCCACAGTTTTGGTTATCATGGCGAAATTCGCAAGGCAGTGATTGCTTAAAGGATATGGATGTTTCATGTGGGATCTAGGTGTAACCGTTGTTATGTATCCTGCGATCCAGGTGATTTATTTGGATTGTACTTTCCATATCGGTTTTGAAGTTTTTCCAGTATTTTCACTGGGTGTTGAAACAATTCTACTAAGTACTTGAAGAATTCTAGCTTTGTGCCTGATCAACGCATGGCCATATTCTGCAAGAACGAGGATAAATTTGTTGAAACATCGAGTTATAAAAGTATTTTCAAAAGGAAAATTTATTTCGATATAAAAGTAATTTATTAAGAAGTATTTCCAACAAAGAAATTTTGTATTAATATTTGAAATTCTTATGATTTGAATTAACTTTTCGTGCCTGATACTATTCTTTTGAATCTACCTTATCTGCTCAGCTTATTTATTCACACATATTCTGTTTTCCCGATCTACCTTCTTTTCCATTTTTGAAATATATCCTTTTTAAATTATTGTTATTTATATACTACATGGTTTAATAGTAAATTATTAGTGTTATTAATATTTCAGAAGTTAGTAATTAAATAAAACATATTTAAAGAAAATAATTATTAATTTATTGATAATATTTGAAAAGTATATTGAGATAAATTAATAAATTTATGAATTATGGATTTAATGTTTCAATAGCTTCTTTGTAAATATAACTAATGATGTAACTAATTGTTTTTGAATAGTTTTCATATATTTATAAAGGTGCCATATAAACATATAAAGGGTATATATAAAGGAAGCAAGAAATTTTACAAATGGGCTTTGAAAAGTTTAAAGGTATTAAAGATAATTGAATTGCAAATGAAGTTTTAAAATGAATATTTCAATTAATTTTTTTATATAATCTCAAATTATTTGTTTAAATCTTGAATTTCAATCTACTTTTATTTCCGGTTGTTCTGTTCACCTACCTTCTTCCTTTTCGGGGACGAAAAGTTTTGAGTAAGGGAGAGTGTAATGACCCGTAAAATTTTAATAATTTCGACCCGTGAAATTTTAATAATTTTTAATAGTTTTATTTACATATTTCATTGAATTTTTCTATTTTTATTCATCTTATTTAAAACTTTGGTGTTTGATTACTTTAAAATTTGAATTTTAGAAATTTCTTGAATTGATTATAAATCATTTGCCCAAATTGTAATAAACATGAACAATTTCTGTAATTTTGATTTTGGGTTAAAATTTGACTTTAATTGAAATTTTAAATTTTAAATTTTAACTTCCAAATCTTTTATTTAAACTGTGTATATTTGTACAACATTTGTTCCAATTTTGTTTCTTTTAAATTGGTTATATACTTTTAAATTAAGTAATAAATAATGTGTAAAAAGAAATAAATTTATACGTTTCTTTTATACGTATATACATCCGTTTCCTTAGTAAAGTAATAAACAAATCAAACGGATGTAACAAATCAAATTTTAAATTAAAAAATAAATAATGTATAAATAGCTATTTAATTGTACGTTTTATTTGGTACGTTTTATATCCGTTCTTGTTTAAATAATTTGGCATTATATAAATGATCGTTATCTTCTAAATATACTTTAGCATATATTTTACTAAATAAATACGAAACAAATAAATTCAAAGTACGTTACTTTTTTTATAAATTTTGGGCGTACGTTTAGATTTAATTATTGCCTCTCTAATGCGCACACTTTTGATTTCTTACCTTAGCTGTTAAAATCATCAGCCGTGCATTTTAAAAGGAATGAAAATCTTGCCTTACAATTTCACGTGTAAATTATTTCATCTCTTTTACACTTGCCTTTTTCTTATTTGCATTTAATAGGAATGAAATCCTATAATTCCTCTACCGTTTCAAATCATTTATTTCTCGCCTTTCATACACCAAATCAACGCTAGCCTATGTTAAATACAAAAACCCACGTACATAATTTCATCCGCATCTCATATTGCCTTCATCTTCTCGCATGTACTTCTTTCTGAAGGTAGTGGTCGAATTTTTTTGTTGTTTTTCTTTGTATTTTCTTGTTCTTCTTTCTTGTTTTTTTAAGTTTAAAGACCGTTGATAGTAAAATATATATATTACTGTTTAAGTACAAATTTTCCCACAGCTTTCAAAATTACTTCAAATGGTTTACCTTTCCTACAGCCCTTTTATTACATTTTTATATATGAAGTATACAGTTATATCTTAGCCGTTTTACATTTTCTGGGTAGCGTGTTATATATATACATTGGGTTATAGTCTTTGATTCCCCTTATTATATATATATAATTTACAAATATATTGGTCCCAATATAGATGTTTAATGAATACTGATTTTAATATCTAGAGATTTTGATTTTAATGTGTGTTTTAAATACTAATTTTAATTTATATATATATCTTTTACTTTAATTGTTTAAAATTTTTATATTTTGTTTTGCTGATTTCGGTTATTAAATGTTAATATACATTATATTATACCCGTTATGTTCTGATGTTTATATGTGTGTATTCTTATAAAGCAGGCAACACAAGTTATTTTGGTTACTAATATGTATTTTTATATTATTATGTTAGTTTATATTATACTGGGTATTAGCTATAGTTTTTATTTATAGTTTGATTGCATAAGTTAAGTATATATATGTGTCCTCTATTGTACAGTTTTAAAGTTTATAAAAATTATAAAGTTGTTTATATACTAGTTTGTTTGTTTTAAAGATTATATTATACTAGTCTCTGTTTTTTTAAAGGTTATGTTATACAATAGTTATATATATTATTTTATATAAACTGATACTTATATGTTGTATAGTATATAAAATTTAATAATGAAAGTTTTGTTAACTGTATGTGATAATATAGGTGAAGCAAATTTTGTGTTACTGTATTGGTATGCTGTTTACAATATAATGAAATATGTTAATATAGATATTTTAATAACTTACATTTTCAATGCATATAATATAGTGTATTTGTTCGTATAACATACAATGTATTAGTTCTGGTAACATACATGTTTAATACTGAATAATTTGACATGGAAGTTAGTTATATATAGCTGCCTATCAGATTATATATATGTGTATCGTTTTAAAATAGAATGTATATATATATATGTAGTTTATATAAGATTTTGTGTATGTTATATATATACATGTAATATGTTGTTTATCTTTATAAGTATATATATTCATTTATTTCAAATTTTATTATGTAAATATATGTTGTTTTTATTTAAAAGCAATGATTTTGAAATACATATATATATTTAATTTAATATGTGTTTAAATTAGTATTGATTTGAATTAATAATAATAATGCAATGTACATTTCGTTTCTGTCTCTATCAAGATTGATCCTGATTAGTTCTCACCGATTTTCCCATTTATCAGCTTGTTCGTCGTGCTTGTTTTCTTCATCGAATCGTGTCTATCTAGCGTTGCTTTGGAATTCATAACTCAATTTCATTGTCTATTCTCTCTAGCATCGAAAGGTGAGAAATCACTTACGATTAACGTTCTTTTATTTATTAAATTTGATTTCAATTGGAACGAAAATTGAAATATGTTGCTAAAATTTAACCGTTAATTGTTTAAATAGTTATATATGTGATATGCATTTATATGCAATTGTTCACCTATAGGACATGACACCATATCCTGTTGTTCATATTATATTGTTATTGATGATATATGCTTGTTATTATTATTGTCATATCTGTTATCACTCTGCAAGTTCCCTGCTAGTATATAATTCACTATGGGTTGAAATGATACATACCCGAATGAGCTTTAGAATAGGAGAATTTCGTTATCGGTTGAAATGATAGACCCAAGCGATTTTAATTTGAATTGAGTTTGGGATTGCGGGTGGAAATGATATCTACCCGTATATATTTAAATTACGGATTGAAATGATAAATCTCCATGTCACTTGACCATAGGATAGGAATTATATACAGATACCGTTGGCATATATATAAATATTTTAAAAATGATTTCTATGAATTTGAAAGGGTGTATATATATATATATATGGTTTTATTTAATATTGGAAATATCTTTGAGTTTTTATATAAAGTAGATTTAATAATAAAATTTAATCTTATAAAGTTTGATTTAATTAATATAATATGTCTATGTATTATATCTTTGAACAAAATTTCAAGGATTTGTACAAGTTGAGGAAGATAAAGTTGAATTAAGTAAATTTGTATCTAATTAAGAATTCTACTTAATTAAATCGATTTGAACTATTGAATTTGAAGTTTAAGATTTGATTTTATAAGTTCATTTTTTTCATTTAAAGTGATTAAATGATATTTCAAGTTTAAACAAATTGGAAGGAATATTTAATCTAAGGGTAAATTAAGGTTATTTAATAATACCTAGTTTATTAAGTGAATATTTCAAGACTAAAAATATGAGATTAAATCGAGATTTGTAGAAAACTGTTAAATTTAACTTTGAAATGCTGAATATTAATGCTTTGAGATATACTGGAAATTAAATGGTAAAATTGTGATCCAGATCTGTATTCGAAATCAATATAATTTGAATTTGTTATTTAGAAAACTAAATTGAACGGAAATTGATAAATTGAGATTGAATTAATTTGAGTGGGAAAGTCGAGTTGATTTTTGAGGAAATTGCAAATACCTTACTTTATAAATTATTTAATATATACATACCATTTTGGGAAATAGATCTATTTGAAATGGAAATGATGTTTTTGATTTTGAAGTATGAATTAATTTGAAATGACCATGGTGTTATATTGTATATTTCTACATTGTAGATAGTTCCATGGATCCTTAGAGGATGGTTATCCCAAACATCCTTTAAGTTAATTATATTTCAGTTGATATTTCACTTGAGTTAGATTTATTGATATAGAATGTTAATCCTAACTCGAGTGTTTTGTGTTTTGCTTTATGCTCGGGTCAAACTGGGTGATACAACATTCGAGACTCACCTTTAGAGTTTGGAGCTTCGTTTGGAGATCCAACTATCGATTTAGTTTTCAGCTTTTCCAGTTGATTGGTTCAGAGAAGTCATCGGTTCGTATTGGAGACTTCACTGTAGTTGAGATATTCCGTTGTATTTTATTTCTAACTCTGACGTTTGTATAGAATAGGAGAATTTCGTTATGGGTTGAAATGATAGACCCAAGAGATTTTCATTTGAATTGAATTTGGGATTGCAGGTGGAAATGATATCTACCCGTATATATTTAAATTACGAATAGAAATGATAAATATCCGTGTCACTTGACCACAGGATATGAAATTATATACAAACACCGTTGGTCTATATATAAATATTTTAAAAATGATTTCTATGATTTTGAAAGAGATTATATATACGGTTTTATTTAATATTGGAAATATCTTTAAGTTTTTATATAAAGTTGATTTAATAATAAACTTTAATCTTATAAAGTTTGATTTAATTAATATAATATGTCTAAGTTTATATGTTTGAACAGATTTTCAAGGATTTGTTTAAGTTGAGGAAGATAAAGTTAAATTAAGTAAATTTGTACTTAATTAAGAATTCTACTTAATTAAATCGATTTGAACTATTGAATTTGAAGTTTAATATTTGATTTTACAAGTTATTTTTTTTGATTTAAAGTGATTAAATGATATTTCAAGTTTAAACAAATCGGAAGGAATATTTAATCTAAGGGTAAATTAAGGTTATTTAATAATACTGAGTTTATTAAGTGAATATTTCAAGACTAAAAATATGAGGTTAAATCGAGATCTATAGAAAACTATAAAATTTTACTTCGAAATGCCGAATATTAAAGCTTTGAGATATACTGGAAATTAAATGTTAAAATTGTGATTCAAATCTGTATTCGAAATCAATATAATTTGAATTTGTTATTTAAAAACTAAATTGAATGGAAATTGATAGATTGAGATTGAATTAATTTGAGTAGGAAAGTCGAGTTGATTTTTGAGGAAATTGCAAATACCTTACTTTATAAATTATTTAATATATACATACCATTTGGGAAATAGATCTATTTGAAATGGAAATGATATTTTTCGTTTTGAAGTATGAACTAATTTGAAATGACCACGATGTTATAGTGTATATTTCTATATTGTAGATAGTTCCATGGATCCTTAGAGGATGGTTATCCCAAACATCCTTTAAGTTAATTATATTTCAGTTGATATTTCACTTGAGTTTAATTTATTGATATAAGAATATTAATCCTGACTCGAGTGTTTTGCGTTTTTCTTTACGCTCGGGTCAGACTGAGTGATACAACATTCGAGACTCACCTTTGGAGTTTGGAGCTTCGTTTGGAGATCCAACTATCGATTCAGTTTTCAGCTTTTCCAGTTGATTGGTTCAGAGAAGTCATCGGTTCGTATTGGAGACTTCATTATACTTGAGATATTCCGTTGTATTTTATTTCTAACTCTGATGTTTGTATAGTAGCTTCATGAACTTCTATTTATTTATTCCGCTGCTTATTATTGGATTACTCTATGTCTGTGATTCTATGATTGATTTATTTACTATATATGTTCAGTTTGCCAAATTTTAAATTAATAATCGGATATTTTGAGCAATTCAAGTCCGACTTGTGCGGATGCGAATGGTTGAAAATATCGGGTCGTTATAAAAATAAAGAATATTACAAGGTGATATTGAATGCTTCGTCTCCATACTGCTTTCCGAAATGATCCAAGGAAATATGACTACTTTGCTACTCATAAAAATTTAAGTACCCAAGAGCTTAAGAGAAAGAAATAAAAACTCTAGGTCAGACATGAGTCTAGTGTGAGTAAAGCATAAGTTTAAATTTATGAAAACCTTCAAATCAAAGGTATCTCGTAAGACCATGCCGCACATAAATGGAGATGAGTTTTTACCTTATGATAACCAAAACATTTCTATATAAAATCTTATGCTTTATCATAATGTCTAGGTTGAAAATAAATATGGAATCATAGCCAAAATTGTTATATTATTAAATTCTAGCATAATAGGTATATAATCAAGTCCAAAGGCTCGTATTGGAAAATGGATTCCAAAAGCCATGGGGTAATGAACTACCTTCCGTACAGTCCACCTTTACGTAAAATGTACCTAGCGTCACACCCTGAACTTGGCCTATCCCTACTTAGATAGAAATTGTATAAACCTGTACTAGGATAGTACCGAATATGATCACCCTTTTTTCCTATCAACAACTATAAAAGGATCCCGAAGCATAAATAATTGGTAGATTTTACTCTAGATTAGGCAAAGATCATACCCTAATAGGCATGATCCTCATAGCCCCGTTACATCTACCCTGCTTTAGCCACATCTGGGTTATGAGGCTTGAGGCTACACATATACCTTTCTTCTTAACAGACAATCTTGGAATGCTAACATTTCCCTCTAAGCATCCATTGCAATGATAGCATTCATCTATACAAGTTGTTTTGGGATTGAAAACATTCGACATTTACTATCATCCATTTTGAAATCACCCTCAGGAAGGATACAACTACATAGCATACTACATAATGATCCATCATGAACGTTTGTATTAGTTTGGAGTGGTTCGAATAAATCATTCTTATCTTAAACATGTGTCTCCAAACTATGCTATAATTTTTGGCTAACTCAGTTTTGGTTCTTTTGGAAGTATACAACCAATATTCGAGTCCTTGCCAAGGAACTCGAATATACACAACATACGTCCTGAGTTAAAATAAGTCAATATTAAATGGTGGACAATTCGCTACTTAGGGTAATTATACAGAGTTTGTATACGGATAATAATATTAATTTAAACATGACCCATTGATAGGAACTAACTCACCCATATTTGTTACGTTTTCGATATTTTGACCTTGTTCTATCCTGCATCTAGAAATAAATTCAAGATCTTATAAATTGTGGATCAGCCTACACATCGAATTTTAATGCTAACTATGGAATGACTTACTTTCCATAATTATGTCACCACATTAGCATTCGTTTTATATTTATTTGAGGTTACTTAAGCGTAATCGACAAAGAAATCCCTTGATTTAAACATTTTTGAAAAGAAAGACAGTCTTAAAAAAACAGAGATGTTTTAAACAAAATGATTTTTAAATATAGAATCCTTATTTATCAATTAAATTAAACCTTTATTAAATTATAATTAAATCTTATTAAGGTCTAATTAACATCTTATTAAATTTTATTAATTAATAATAAAGTAAACCCTTCTAATAAATAATTAATCTTTAGTAAATAAGTAAAAATAATCAAAAATAATCATTTATTAAATAATAATTAAGTTTAATTAATTTACTAATTAAAATTAGCTTAATTGATTAACACTTAAGTATTAATTACCTTTATTAACCAATGATTAAGTAAAATTTACTTAGTTAATTAAATAATCATTTATCAAATAAATAGTTAATTAACTAATAACTACCTTTTTAATTACTTAATATAATTTTTAAAACATTTTCTAAAAAGATTTCTAAGTGAAATCATTTTTAGATTTCGAAAAGAGTTCGTTTTTATGAACTACGCTAATAGCGACCATCGCTAAACGCCATGTAATGTTAAACTTTGTTCAACATTCCAAAACTTTTAAAAACTATTCTTTTATATCTAACCTTACTTTATAACTTTTGATAATGCCCTTTTTGGAGAACAAAACTAAAAATTAAAAACTTTCTTGTTATCCGGGTTTTTAACCCAGCAGAAACCAATAGAAAACAGTACAACCTTATGTAGACAATATAGTTCAAGACTTAACCAGCAAAGCTTGACGATTAAGACAACGACTGGGATCAACGAAGCCAAGAGATCAACATTCTTTTAGTTTAATCAGCAGCTAAATGCAAACAGCTAGTGAATTTCCATCGAAGCGAAACAACTACGATAGAAGACTATGGAAACATCTCCAATTCCAAAATCTAAAAAATCCTAAGTGCTTAGATCATCAGCAACCCATCCTCTCCACAAACCTTCAAACAAACTAGCCAAAGAATACTATGAAAAGAAGCCAAGATCTTGGCTCACAAAACGAGCCAAGTCCATGGGTCACTAGCGACCCATGGCTTTGCCTCGTTTCGCGAGCCAAATTCTCCCTGGGCCATTTCCTACCTACCTACAGTTGATGGTGGTGTGGCCTGGCCCAGAAGCTCTCCGATCCCTAATAAATACCATCATACCTGTAATAATAACCGGATCTTCTCTAGACTGGTTTCTGAAGCTCTTCTAGAACTATTCTTCGCTCTCTACATCCCTTACAACAATCTCCAAAGGAATTCACTATGATTCTTCAATGGATTCCAACTCTGGGGATTCAACTTACTTTAAGATAATCAAACCCTTGTAATCACATATCTCTTGTAATAGCAATTAATCTATAATAAAATTATAAAGTGGGCATAGGCTTCATTAGCAGCCAAACCGCTGTAAAAATTCTCTATTTTCTTTCTTTTACTGTTCTTTTTCTATATCTGTTATCCATGACATTGTTCTGTCAAAATAGGGCTGGTGCTTTCAAACTCAAACTAGGGATTTAGTACATTTTTGGGTTAATATTTTGGTGCTTTCAACGAGAAGGGCCCAACTCAAAATCTAGATCTAGCATTCTACTTTGGACCCCATAGGTCCAAAAGTTAGATCCTTAATCTTTGCTTGAAAAATCCACTGCTTGGAATCAATGGCTCCTAGAAGAAGAAGAACTATCCCTTGAAGGTCTATAGGAACAGTAGTAGCTGGAGAAGAACTTAATCTCCAACAAACCGAAGTGAATGGCGCTAACTTAGGAAATTAGGTGCGTGCCTCCTCCAGTTAGCATGAAGTTGTTACTAGGGATGAGTTAAATAAAATGGTTGATGAGATCAACCAAAAAATGGAGAGTAGCCAAAAGGCTCTAATGGATAAGCTTAATGCTCTCCTAACCCTACATTCGAATCCTACTTCAAGGACTATGCTCGAACCCGCGGTTGCTATGGAACAAGAGAATTCCTCCATTTCTTGTCTACCTAGAGGGAATGGAAAATAAATACAAAAAAGGGTGACAACAGGAATTAACATGGATGGAAATGCAAGTACTCCGCATACCACAATGCAACTTATTCTGAATTTGAGCCAGTGGGCAAAGAACCCCATAGAAGACATGGTTATGGATCTTTCGAACTCAAAGGATGAAGGGCCAGATGACAAATTGGAAGAAGATGCCAATTACACGATCCAGAAATTTCGATTCAGAAAATTCCAGATAGTTAGAAAAAGAAGGAAAAAGAAAGAAGAAGAAACAAAAACAAAACACAAATTCTCACATTCGCAACGGATAAAATATAACATCACATAAAATAATAGTTATACAAAGAAAGCTGTAATTGTTATTTTACATACATTTTGTAGCAGCCCGCAAATCCATACCCCTTGAGTCAACACTATTCTACAATAATCAACTCAAGTTGCACAGAAATACAAACCATTTGGGTTTAAGAAGAAGAGGTAGAAGAGGAGAAAACAAAATCAACATCAGAATCTAACCATCGCAGCGGAATAAACTATAATAGGTAGTAAATAATCTTTACTCAAAATCAAATATATCTGTTTACATATATTACATCATCAGAGTACATCAGTCACAGCTCACATCAATAACATACAATGAATACACAACAACTCAAACAGCGGAATATATATATAATAAGTACGACTATACATATCGTCATCCAGCTCGTCTCCTGAGCTCCACAGCATCATATCCTGTATCCTATAATACTCGGTCTGACCCGAGCAATACAGTTAAATAACACCCGAGTCAGTCTGGATTACCAGCGTGAGAAAATCACACCCAATTGATTATTAAAGTTTCAAAAATCCTTTGAAAATAAAAGAATCTCGTAAGACCACGCCACAAATAAACATGTCGGGTTTTTACCTTACGATAGCTAAAACAATTTTTATAGAAATCCTCTGATATTATAATAGGGTCTATATACAAATACTTATAAAATAGCCGAAATTGTTACATCTATTAAATTCCAGCTACTAGCCACAGACTGGGTAATACAAACAAAACTCGTACAAGGCTCGTAGGGAGAATGGATTTCCAACTAATGACTAGGCACTGGGGTACCACCTGTCATAGTACGGGGCCTAGATCACCGTACCGAGGAATACTCCCTTCATCCCCTGCAACACAAGGCCGGAACCATTCCTTACTGAACAGTCCCTAACAAGATAAATCCCGTGGTTGGCGCGACCAACCACCCACTAAGCCGAAATATATAAAAAAGGACATCTAGACAGGGGAAATATCTTGTCCTGCTTGGGCATGACCCACCTATCCTTGCTACATATCCCCTGATTTTCAGTCATTCCCATTTGATGAGGCTTGAGGCTAAGCGTTACCTTTATAGAACATATCCCTTAGAATGCCCATCGTCCAGCTGACGATGTTTCGCAAGCATTCATCCATACAAGTCCGTCCCGGGTTCGAACGGAACCGAAGGCACTATTCCTACTACATCCATTTTGGAAATATCCTCAGGATTAGTAGCGACTAGCCCTTGCACTTCACTGCTCCATCTTCGAATCCAAAATCGTTTACACGAAACGTACAAACCGGGTCGAAGTGGTTTTCGAGAAATAAATCTCGATCCCGGTCTCTTCGAAACGATTAGCGCATTTGTCCAATATTGATAGTCGGTGATTTAACTATCAATTAATATTCACAAACATCCATCAAACAATAAATAATTTCCTAAATTATTTATTTATCTCAAAATACCTTCACAGGATATATTTCTATTTTCAACCCTTTGAACACAGTTTTCAAACCATCATTCTTTCTTTCCAGTATAAACTTTCCCAAGTATTTTCTATCTCCTCTGAAATCACCAAGAACAAAATAGATTTTTAAAATAATTTAAAACACTTTACTTTGAAAATATATACTTTTAAACATTTAAGTTAAATTACTTCAATACTTTGTAAAAATACATGCTATATGAGTATTTGAAAATAAAGTTACTTAATAGGATATAAAAGTAGATTTTCACTTTTGAAAACAAAATACTAGGTCACTTTTTAGGTAATTACTACTATAATAGATTTAGAAAAAAAAACTTACTATTGAATTTAAATATTAGAAATAATCAATTTTCTAAAACTTGCTTTTTACAACATCTTTAGAACCTTTAAATTTATTTAAGAATTTACTTTAAACATGTACTTGGTTATCCAGAGTAAAATCCTAGCTTCAATCACTTAAATCAATTTCCCAAATTGATTTCCAATTTATTCCCTTTAAATTCAGAATTTATTAATTTCAGATCTCATTTCTTGATTCCAATTTTTAGATTTCTCAATTACTTCTTCATTCCATTAAATAAATTTAAACTTAAATTTTAAAATAATTATTTATTCCTTTAATTGATATAACTTAAGTTTACAATTCATCAATTTCATTTTATTCAAAATTCCATTTCTCTTCATACTCGAAGTTATTTAGTATTATTTTCATATTACTTCTATTTCTTTTCAATTCATTCTTAATTTATTCAAACCTTCTATAATTATTTCGCTTACAAATTTACTTCTTTTTAATTTCTTTCAACAATCCAATTCATATAATTTGGTAATTCATTATACCCAAATATCCAATCAACCATAACATTCAATATACCAATATAACTCATCATAAGATATCAAATAATCACAACAGAGAATATGGAATAATTTAAATAAATGTGAGGGGTCCAGTTGGATCCCTCTAACCTGTTTCTCTGCATCCACAAATGTTAGCATGATATAATATGCCAATTCTAAAATATCATACTAAATCACATCACTCAATTCATCCATCCAAACAATTATTTAAATTTAAACATTTAAATTTAAATCAACTGAGTGAGATTAACACACCTTTGATTTAATTTGCAATTCATCCAATCCGACTTGATTTTCTATGATTTCGGACCTTGTGAGAATAATTATACAATTAATCAGATTATTTAATTGACTAAAATTTTATCCAACTAATCATTTTCTTTCAATAAAAGCCAATCAGCTAATGATTTAGTTTTAACTCTTTACGGTATGATTTATCAATATCCAAGATAATCTACTAATAATTAACCACTGATTAAATTAACCATCAATTTAATTTAAACTAACCATTTGGTTTTTAAAATAATAACTTTAAAACGTATATAGGTATATTTATTTTCTTTTGAAACTACATATATATATACTTATATAGAATTGATAAAAATATAACTTATATAAATTTTTCAACATTAAAAACCCCTTTTATTTGTCAAAATCTTTTATATATATTTATTATATGTTTATTGTTTATCTATTTAAAATCGATATCTTAAACCTTACTGTGAAAAAAAATGACTTTCTATTAACTATACTATCTCAATGTAAATTATTTAAATCAAAATAACTTACTGTAAGTTATATATGTATTTCTTGTTCTAAGAATAACTCTTACAATATAAATTTCTATCCTACATATATATATACATATTTTAAACTAAATTTAGTTACTGTGAATTTAACTAAAACAGAAATTGAAATGTATATATATTTTAAATTGAAAGTAAATGATGACGAATACCTTACTGTATAATTTTATATACATAAAAATTTAAGGTAAATAGGTTGATATACCTGACCAGAACGAACACCCTAGTCGTCGATACGCCACCCACGAAGCCTTTCCACCGTGCCACAAAACCCACTGCCGAGCCACTAAATCGCCAACACCCAAAATTTCCCCCCACCTGGACTTGCGGCCGAGCTCCCAACAGCTCGAACGAGCTCGCAACACCCCACTGCGCCGACGATTAAGCGCCACTGCCCCCCCTTTTTACCTCATGTAGAACGCGATCTCCAGCTCGCCGCCAGGTACCTCGCCCACCCCCTTCATCGCGCTGCACGAGCGCGAGCCAGTAGCTTCATCCCCAAACGAATTCCATGCCGAAATCGAAACGTACGCGAAACCCTAGCCTTAGATTGAACCGTGGCGATGCACGAACTCAAGTGATGGCGGCTTGCAGGTTCGAACGGCAGAAGAGTTGGGGAGAGGAGTCGATAGGGCTAACGAACTCGATTTGGAAATTTGAGGCCACGACCATTATATTTTTTTTATACTCTGATTTCGTTTGTTCTGGAGAGATGAAGCCTGGTAAGGTTGCGTGATTATAAAAAAAAAGCATTCCGACTTGGCTTTCAGAAGAGGCCACGAGTAAAACATATATATTTTTATTTTATTATTTGAGGCTTGCAAAGGAAGGGACGAAGTTATAAATCTTATTCGATTCGATTAGGAAAACCCGGAATAAAACGAAAATTTCGATATAAAATCTTAGCGCGTTAGTAAATCGTATACTCACACACTAACTCCGATCAACACGAAATTTGAAATCCGATAATAATTTAATATTATGGACCCAATGGAACTGGTTTCGTCTAATTCCGAGACTGTGCCTCGGAGGGCTATTTTTAAATTCAATTTAAACGATATAAAATTTCAAAACTGAACAAACCACCGCTAATTTCCATTTTACAACTTCTATTATCCTCTGTACTATTAATATAAATTTTACAAGCCTTCAAATTATTTTTAACAGGCTTAAAATCCTAGATTCAACATTTTACCCAACTTCAAATTATTTAATTCAATAATTCGATTATCAAATAAATAGAGATATTTGAATTCAAGTCAAAATTATTCTATTGAATATTTAAAATTAATTAAATATTCCGATTTAAATTTCTTAAAAATTTCGGGTCGTCACATTCCTCCCCCATTAAAAGAATTTCGTTCCCGAAATTACTAGTTAGGAGGAATGGTCCAATACCCGTTTATTATTATTTCCCTAAACCAAACAGTTTCTAACAATTTAATATCTTACCAACTATCTTTTTATAAAAGACTCACTATTATTCTTATTAACCTTCCAATCTTCTCCATAGTTTCAAACTATATTATTGGTTTAACCATTCAAGTTTCAATTTAAAACCAAATTTTGAATTATTAAAATTTTCTCAAAATTTTTCTAACTCCCTAAATTTTCGAAAAATTTCGCCAGCGTCTCCTTTGCGCGACTAGCTCGGTACAACTACAAAATGGTTCTACGGCCTCCCAAATCCAAAAGAAAACAAAAAGCCAAGTGGCTCAATCCAAATCCAAATCCCAATCAAATTTCATACCAAATTTAAATACATACCTCTTGTTGGGCAATTCAAATTTATCTTCTGAAATCAAAATCAATTCTCTTTTCACTTTATATTACCTGCATATCCGACTAAGCAGTAATATCCAATCACAACACTTCAAAACATTTTATTGACTTCCTTACCAATATCAATATCTATTTATCCAAATATCAACTTAGAATCTATGCGCAATATTAAATTTCCAATTTAGAATTGACCCTTACCTTTCTTAAGTTTAGTATAAGCATTTTATATGTTCCTTTATTTATTTTCACCTTACCGTTTTAGTTTATATCTATCCTATTCAAATTGATACTTTCATTTGCATATGAATTCAATTTATCTTTAACTCTGCATATATAAATTTTATTTGTCATTTATTACTAATTCATGTCATCACTTTAAATTAGTTTCATTTACTAACTTATTTTAGTTTTCAATTTGAATTTGTTTGTCGTTAACAAAATTTTCCAAAAATTTTCAAAATTTTTTCTAACTCCCAAAATTTCTGAAATTTTTTGGCAGAGCCTCCTTTGTACGGAGGAGCTTTTGCAATTTGAAAAAAGAGATAAATATATATACATCGACCCACACGGTCGGAAAAACCCAAAACAGTTCATATTTCCTATTTTAATTGCGTAGGCGTACCTTATTTAGCATTTTAAACAAGCAGCTTATTTATTTAGCAATTAATGCAACCCAAATCCAACCACACGGCTTCCCAGTACCTGTACTTACTCAATTTAAACATGTAAGTGCCAAATATATGCAGTTTAACTATATTTCACTTATTAGCAATAGTTAAAACATATGAATTCTAAAAGCAATTCACACCAAACATTTTTCTGTAAGCAATTTATAAAGTTTCCATGCTGATTCAACTGCTTTCAATTAATTTATAAACCTTTTTTATGCAATTTGAATGGTTTTCAATCCATTCGCACACAACTTCATCAATTCGAATGGTTTAAAACTCAATTGCTTACATTTAATTTATTCTTAAGAAAACTGAACTCATAGTTAATTCAATTGCTTTCAAAATCAATTTATTTCACTCCTATTAATTCATAGAATTTTAATTACCTCCATTTACATCCAATGATATTTATTCTATGCAAATTTGACAAGATCTATGTGAATAAACAAGTATTTATGTTTTATAACCAATTTAAATGGATTTTAACTCAATTTATTCTTAATTCTATTCCATTAGAAAATTTATTCACAATCCATATATTCTCAGTTCCATTGCATTTCAATTTTGTTAACCAAATTAGTTCATTCAAAAAAACATTAAAAACTTAGGTTCCACCTCCCTTACCAATTAAATTTCCTTTTTATTTTAATCCATTCACAATCATTTATTTAGCTCGACACATTCCATTTAAATTTCCATTTACAATCCATTCATTTACATTTCATTCCATATTTGTTTATTCCATACTATTTTATTTAGCTCGAAGATAATCCAAGCTATTTCATTCAATAACCATTTCTCAACTTATTTAAACCACATTTTATTTGATACTTATTTACTTCATCATTTATTTATTCAATATAATTAGTTTATCCACATTCAATTTATTTAAAAATTTTCATTTACTTAAATATTATTTACAACCCACCAAATTTTATTCCGATCCAAATTTATTTTTCTTGGTTTAAATTCCATCCAATATCTTTAAACTTGGTTTTAAGTTGAATTCAATTCAACTTTCCTTCATTCATTTAGCCTAAGTCCATTAACCTCAATTTATTCAAATTTTACACTTAAGCTCATTTTCATTTTACAAGTAAAATTTTCTGTTTTTAATTTAACTTGATTTTGTTCTAATCCAATCCCATTTTAAATCTGCAAATTTCATTTGATTGGTTATTATAAAATTTAACTTTCCAGATTTAACTCATTCAATTTATTACCTGGCTATTTTCCAGGTTATCTTCACTTATTTGGATTTTATTTGCACATTCAAACCATTGCTATTTTAATCCATTTACATTTTTATTTGATACATTCCCAATTATATTTAATTTGTTAACACTTCAAGTTAAATTTTAAATTTATATCTCAGGTTTTGAATCCACTATTCATTTTCAAATTTCCATTCACTTTTAAATTACCGTCCAATTTTATTAACTTACATTGCAATTTCATTCACAAATCAATTAATTAAGTTCAAGGCCACTTTTAATTATATTTCCTTCACTAATGATTCATGTCGAATTCGATTTATAACTTGAGTTTTATTTCCAATCTTCATTAATAGCTTATAATTCAACTTCTATTTAACTACATTGAACTCCATTCACACATTTCATTAACTAATTTATTATCAATTAGTTCTTCCCTTATTTATAATCCAACTCTTGAACTTTAATTCCAAATATCACTGCATTTAGTTTTCCTAGTTCAATTTAGCTTATAATTTAAGCTTTGATTTTCATTTTATTCTCCAATTCATCAATAATATTTATTTTGGAGTTTTGTGTCTCATTTCAAATTTAATAAGTCACAACTTATTATTTACTTAATTCCATTCATCATAAGCTTGAATATATTCTTCTTTTATTTTTAACTCAAGCCTGCTATTTATTTATAGCCCAAGCATATTTTATTTCTATGGATTTTTATTCCTTTACAAGTTATTCTAACTTATTTACTTCAATTCAATCCTTACCCAATTTAATTTCCATTTATTCAGGTAGGAATCTAATTCCATTCTATATCTTAATTGAATTCCTATTCCAATTCAATTTAATTTTAACTCAGATTTATTTAATCCAATTCGATTTCAACTTAATTCGAATACATTGGATATTATTTTCAACTTATTCAATCAATCTCAATCCAATCAAATCTTTATTTCCAAATCCAAGTTAATTCCATTTTTAACTTTTCTTTTAAATTTAAATTCCAACATTCAAAGCTTATTTATCCTTCCTGATTTAAAAGAATATCCTAACTTATAAGCTTATAACCCATCTTACCAGAATTTTTAAAATACTGGCTTTTGATTTCAAAACATTTTGAAATCTCCAACATCTCAAATCACACTTCTCAAAATTTAAACCAATCCTGGTTTTATTCCCAGCAAATTTCCTTATAAATTTTCAAAAACAACTAGCTTTCTGAACAAGTCAATTTGGTAGCAATCCATCACTTAGGAATTCGAAAATGAATACTGATGATGTGGCCGTCATCATCAAAATTATTTTCCAATAATCCAGGTGATTTCAATGCTATATCACTTTCAAAATCCATTTCAAACAAATTTCCTTTCAGAAATACCTCCAAACAATGATGCCATCATTTATCTTTAAAAATACTTGCAAATCCCCGGGATTTAAATTTCCAAATCTTGCTTAAATAAGTTTTAACTATATTTCTTTTGTACAGTTTATGCTTATACAAATTCTCACTTGATTACATTTCAATTTTATAATTACATTTATAATTCATATTTGTACATTTCATTTCATTATGAATTTATTTCCTTCAAACTTTGGTTATTTTTTTCAATTTCTAGTTAAATTTTCATTTAACAATGATAATACTTTAATATTATCATTTCTAACATCCAAGTAACCATATATTAGCTAAATAGCTTACAAAAACTTTCTTTATATCGAAAATATATTTTTGGGAAAATTATTTCATTTACCCATATTTAAAACAATACCGTGTCGATTGCTCTATTCAAATGTTTAGAAACCCCTTCGATACAGTTGCGCAGACTGTGTCGACGAAGGTTCATATGCCACTCAATAAATCAATCAACACAATATTAAAACAATTTATATCCACTAACAAATACGCGCTCATATCAATTAATACGCTCAAACTCATTTTAGAGTACTATAGACTCTATTTTAAATGAGTAATTCCCACCAGAGCCAAGGTTATCTCCAACCTAAGCTCTGATACCAACTGTAACAGCCCGCAAATCCGTACCTCTTGAGTCAACACTATTCTACAACAATCAACTCAAGTTGCACAGAAATACGAACCATTTGGGTTTAAGAAGAAGAGGTAGAAGAGGAGAAAACAAAATCAACATCAGAATCTAACCATCGCAGCGGAATAAACTATAATAGGTAGTAAATAATCTTTACTCAAAATCAAATATATCTGTTTACATATATTACATCATCAGAGTACATCAGTCACAGCTCACATCAATAACATACAATGAATACACAACAACTCAAACAGCGGAATATATATATATATAATAAGTACGACGATACGTATCGTCATCCAGCTCGTCTCCTGAGCTCCACAGCATCATATCCTGTATCCTATAATACTCGGTCTGACCCGAGCATAGTTAAATAACACCCGAGTCAGTCTGGATTACCAGCGTGAGAAAATCACACCCAATTGACTATTAAAGTTTCAAAAATCCTTTGAAAACAAAAGCATCTCGTAAGACCACGCCACAAATAAACATGTCGGGTTTTTACCTTACGATAGCTAAAACAATTTTTATAGAAATCCTCTGATATTATAATAGGGTCTATATACAAATACTTATAAAATAGCCGAAATTGTTACATCTATTAAATTCCAGCTACTAGCCACAGAGTGGGTAATACAAACAAAACTCGTACAAGGCTCGTAGGGAGAATGGATTTCCAACTAATGACTAGGCACTGGGGTACCTTCTATCACAGTACGGGGCCTAGATCACCGTACCGAGGATTACTCCCTTCATCCCCTGCAACACAAGGACGGAACCGTTCCTTACTGAACAGTCCTGAACAAGATAAACCCCGTAGTTGGCGCGACCAACCACCCACTGAGCCGAAATATATAAAAAGGGACATCTAGACAGGGGAAATATCTTGTCCTGCTTGGGCATGACCCACCTAACCTTGCTGCGTATCCCCTGATTTTCAGTCATTCCCATTTGATGAGGCTTGAGGCTAAGCGTTACCTTTATAGAACATATCCCTTAGAATACCCATCGTCCACCTGATGATGTTTCGCAAGCATTCATCAATACAAGTCCGTCCCGGGTTCGAACGGAACCGAAGGCACTATTCCTACTACATCCATTTTGGAAATATCCTCAGGATTAGTAGCGACTAGCCCTTGCACTTCACTGCTCCATCTTCGAATCCAAAATCGTTTACACGAAACGTACAAACCGGATCGAAGTGGTTTTCGAGAAATAAATCTCGACCCCAGTCTCTTCGAAACGATCAGCGCATTTGTCCAATATTGATAGTCGGTGATTTAACTATCAATTAATATTCACAAACATCCATCAAACAATAAATAATTTCCTAAATTATTTATTTATCTCAAAATACCTTCACAGGATATATTTCTATTTTCAACCCTTTGAACACAGTTTTCAAACCATCATTCTTTCTTTCCAGTATAAACTTTCCCAAGTATTTTCTATCTCCTCTGAAATCACCAAGCCCAAAATAGATTTTTAAAATAATTTAAAACACTTTACTTTGAAAATATATACTTTTAAACATTTAAGTTAAATTACTTCAATACTTTGTAAAAATACATGCTATATGAGTATTTGAAAATAAAGTTACTTAATAGGATATAAAAGTAGATTTTCACTTTTGAAAACAAAATACTAGGTCACTTTTTAGGTAATTACTACTATAATAGATTTAGAAAAAAAAAACTTACTATTGAATTTAAATATTAGAAATAATCAATTTTCTAAAACTTGCTTTTTACAACATCTTTAAAACCTTTAAATTTATTTAAGAATTTACTTTAAACATGTACTTGGTTATCCAGAGTAAAATCCTAGCTTCAATCACTTAAATCAATTTCCCAAATTGATTTTCAATTTATTCCCTTTAAATTCAGAATTTATTAATTTCAGATCTCATTTCTTGATTCCAATTTTTAGATTTCTCAATTACTTCTTCATTCCTTTAAATAAATTTAAACTTAAATTTTAAAATAATTATTTATTCCTTTAATTGATATAACTTAAGTTTACAATTCATCAATTTCATTTTATTCAAAATTCCATTTCTCTTCATACTCGAAGTTATTTAGTATTATTTTCATATTACTTCTATTTCTTTTCAATTCATTCTTAATTTATTCAAACCTTCTATAATTATTTCGCTTACAAATTTACTTCTTTTTAATTTCTTTCAACGATCCAATTCATATAATTTGGTAATTCATTATACCCAAATATCCAATCAACCATAACATTCAATATACCAATATAACTCATCATAAGATATCAAATAATCACAACAGAGAATATGGAATAATTTAAATAAATGTGAGGGGTCCAGTTGGATCCCTCCAACCTGTTTCCCTGCATCCACAAATGTTAGCACTATATAATGTGCCAATTCTAAAATATCATACTAAATCACATCACTCAATTCATCCATCCAAACAATTATTTAAATTTAAACATTTAAATTTAAATCAACTGAGTGAGATTAACACACCTTTGATTTAATTTGCAATTCATCCAATCCGACTTGATTTTCCATGATTTCGGACCTTGTGAGAATAATTATACAATTAATCAGATTATTTAATTGACTAAAAATTTATCCAACTAATCATTTTCTTTTCAATAAAAGCCAATCAGCTAATGATTTAGTTTTAACTCTTTACGGTATGATTTATCAATATCCAAGATAATCTACTAATAATTAACCACTGATTAAATTAACCATCAATTTAATTTAAACTAACCATTTGGTTTTTAAAATAATAACTTTAAAACGTATATAGGTATATTTATTTTCTTTTGAAACTACATATATATACATATATACTTATATAGAATTGATAAAAATATAACTTATATAAATTTTTCAACATTAAAAACCCCTTTTATTTGTCAAAATCTTTTATAAATATTTATTATATGTTTATTGTTTATCTATTTAAAATCGATATCTTAAACCTTACTGTGAAAAAAAATGACTTTCTATTAACTATATTATCCCAATGTAAATTATTTAAATCAAAATAACTTACTGTAAGTTATATATGTATTTCTTGTTCTAAGAATAACTCTTACAATATAAATTTCTATCCTACATATATATATATATATATACATATTCTAAACTAAATTTAGTTACTGTGAATTTAACTAAAACAGAAATTGAAATGTATATATATTTTAAATTGAAAGTAAATGATGACGAATACCTTACTGTATAATTTCATATACATAAAAATTTAAGGTAAATAGGTTGATATACCTGACCTGAACGAACACCCTAGTCGTCGATACGCCACCCACGAAGCCTTTCCACCGTGCCACAAAACCCACTGCCGAGCCACTAAATCGCCAACGCCCAAAATTTTCCCCCACCTGGACTTGCGGCCGAGCTCCCAACAGCTCGAACGAGCTCGCAACACCCCACTGCGCCGACGATTAAGCGCCACTCCCCCCCTTTTTACCTCACGCAGAACGCGATCTCCAGCTCGCCGCCAGGTACCTCGCCCACCCCCTTCATCGCGCTGCACGAGCGCGAGCCAGCAGCTTCATCCCCAAACGAATTCCATGCCGAAATCGAAACGTACGCGAAACCCTAGCCTTAGATTGAACCGTGGCGACGCACGAACTCGAGTGATGGCGGCTTGCAGGTTCGAACGGCAGAAGAGTTGGGGAGAGGAGTCGATAGGGCTAACGAACTCGATTTGGAAATTTGAGGCCACGGCCATTATATTTTTTTTATACTCTGATTTCGTTTGTTCTGGAGAGATGAAGCCCGGTAAGGTTGCGTGATTATAAAAAAAACATTCCGACTTGACTTTCAGAAGAAGCCATGAGTAAAACATATATATTTTTATTTTATTATTTGAGCCTTACAAAGGAAGGGACGAAGTTATAAATCTTATTCGATTCGATTAGGAAAACCCGGAATAAAACGAAAATTTCGATATAAAATCTTAGCGCGTTAGTAAATCGTATACTCACACACTAACTCCGATCAACACGAAATTTGAAATCCGATAATAATTTAATATTATGGACCCAATGGAACTGGTTTCGTCTAATTCCGAGACTGTGCCTCGGAGGGCTATTTTTAAATTCAATTTAAACGATATAAAATTTCAAAACTGAACAAACCACCGCTAATTTCCATTTTACAACTTCTATTATCCTATGCACTATCAATATAAATTTTACAAGCCTTCAAATTATTTTTAACAGGCTTAAAATCCTAGATTCAACATTTTACCCAACTTCAAATTATTTAATTCAATAATTCGATTATCAAATAAATAGAGATATTTGAATTCAAGTTAAAATTATTCTATTGAATATTTAAAATTAATTAAATATTCCGATTTAAATTTCTTAAAATTTTTGGGTCGTCACACATTTTATCAGAGTTATAACATTACACAACCACTGGATAGTCAAAATAACTTGTCCCAGATAAATAACAATAATATACTCAGCAAAATACACTCCATCCATTTCTGCCATCCAGCTCGCCTCTTGAGCTGTAGAACATCCTTACCAGAAAATCTGTAATACTCAGTCTGACCCGAGCATTACATTAAAGTAACACTCGGGTCAGGCTGGAAACCAGCATGAGTAAACTCATATAACAAGGAATACAATATCATAAAACTTACATGAAACCCGGGGTAACTCGTATCAATTTTACAAATTCACAGGTTGGTATGGACAACACTTATCACACACATCAATTTCTAAGTACCAAACTTAGATTTAATGGTCCAGTTCACTTAAATCATTTTTCACATACCAAATCTGTACAGAATTATTATAGATTACAAATCGAAGTGGTTACAGGTATTTACTAATACCCGACTCTGGTCTCTTCGAATTCAATACCATCTTAACCCACGTAAATCAAGTGAAACACAATTCAACCTTTAAATTCAAGATGTCATTTTTTATACAACAATTCATCATCGACAGATAACCACACAATCACTATTCAAGACAAACATATCATATCACAAACATTTCATATCAGGAATACCATCCAATCATTCATAAGCATGATTTATTAGTCACCCATTACTAATTAAATCAAATTAATTGCTTTAATCATTTTTAATCTTGCTTTCTTAACAATAATTAATTACAAACCATTAACTAATCATCCCTTAATTATCCTCTCTAATTACATTCAGTAATTAGCCTTTAATTAAGTTACCACATTAATTAATCAACCTTGATTAATCACATTCAATAATTAATTATTCTTAATTACTTACATTAATTAATTAATCCCTTAATTAATTAATAAATCCTTTAATTAATTATGCTAAGTAATAATTTTTAATTAATTCTCTTAAGTAATTACCTCTAATTACTTTCATCAAGTAATTATCAACTGGATTATCCTTAACTAATTTCCTTAATTAATTACAAATCATTCTCTAATTACATTAAACAATTAGCCCTAAATTAATTACATCAATTTATTATTCTTAACCATTTGCTTTAATTACTCTTTTAGTAATTGATTAATGATTCCATAATTACATTCACTTATTATACATTTAATTAATCCCATTCCGGATTAAATATCACTTAATTACTTACTTTAATTAATTATTTAATTAATTACACCCAGTAATCCTTCCTTAATTACTTTATAATGAATTAGTTATTCAACTTAACTTAATTAACATTGATTAATTAAGTTAAGATAAATAAGGTTTAATTTTTAAATAAACCTCTCAACTTTAGTTTATCAAATATTAATAAATCAATTATTATTCAAAACTATTCAAAGATAACTAAATTTAAACTTAACTTGTTAAACTATAAAACTCCGGGAATTTAAAACATTTAGAACTCAGCAACTAAACCTATTTGTTAAAAACTTTGAAAGGGTAAATTTATTTTGGATTTTGTTTTATTTTAAATCCAAATTTCTTTTATTTACAAAAAATCTTGCTTTAAATTAGACAACACACAAAATCCATTTAGCCTAAACTCATCAACAACCCGATCCCAAAAATGCACAGCCTCACGAAAAACCAATTTGACCAAAGCCCAGAACAAAACCCATCGGGACGAGCCCGAAGTCCCCACCAAAACTTCTCCTTCCCAAAGTTCTCCATTACCAGGCAATCACCCAAAACAGCATTGAAGATGATCATCATGAACTGGAGAAATCATCTTTGTTCAACCTCGAAATCCGAGAAAGCCTTTCACACTTCGAACAAGACGCAATCCCAGAACCCCTCAATTCGCTTCGCTCGATCCACCCGGTCAAGAACTTCCCTGTGCACAAATCTATGCACGCCGTGCACGTGAACATCGTCGACGTCCAACTTTTACTGTCGCTGAACATCTTCTCTAGTCACCCACCTCCTTCACAAACCACCTAAGCACCCAGTTTACCATTTACAACCCTATCTCAAAATTCCACCCTTCAACCCAAAATTTGAACAAGCCTCGGCAATTAATCCCCTCGCGCCACCGCTAATGACCACTGGTAACCCCGTCGTTATGCCTAAAGATATGCCAGACCGCTCTCTTCCATTTAGTCCTACCCTAGCTCAACTCGACGCTGCCAAGACGTCGCACCATCCACACAAAAATCGACAACCTAAACCAGCCCCTAAACCCTACAATGGCTTCTCTTTTTCGTTTCGATGGCTTACAAATCGTGCCTTGATTTTTCCCATATAACCTGACCTCCAAACTATCACCTGGCCAAGCCTCAAATCCAAACGTCACTCGCTTCGCCGGAATTTGGTCGAAACCCCATTTGCGTTCAACTTTAAAATGCACACACAAAACTCAACTAAAAATTTTGATTTTGATTTTAAAAATCCTAGTTTTCGAAATAGATTCAGGCTATATGCTTGAAAGCACAAATTATTTCGGTTGAAATTTTGCATGTTTTTAAAATTCACTATAAATCATCAATTTCCAGATAACGACTTAAAAATTTCACTTGAGACTATTTAAAAAAAAAGATTTCATTAATACAAACATATTTCCTTTTGATAATATAACATATAATTGCTTGAGTAAAGGGAAATGGATTTTTTTGTATGGTTATATGGGTCAGTAAATCAAAACGGAGGTTTAAAAATCCAAACTCAGTCATGCATAAGCATATTCACAGCAACTATAAACTGATACACATTCTCACATTCATGCAAACATTCTTCTTATCATATCCTCAAGTATTAAGCACATGCATCAGTTAAAAATAGTTTACTCACTTGTCTCTTAAGAACAGAAAAGCCTATTTTGATTTTTCTTTTGATTTGCTTAATCTGGAAATTTATGATTTTCTGCTCTTTGCTTTGAAGCTGAATCTTTGCTTGATCTGATCCTTGTTTGGTTTGATAATTTGAAAAGATTTCTTGGTTTCTTTAAAACTGGAATACTTTGAATTGTTGCTTTTGATTGAAAACTGAATTTGTTTTGAGAATTTGCTGCAATATTTTGAACTTGAGTTTGTTTGTGGGTTTTCTAGTTTAAAGAAGTTTTACATGGTCTAGTTCTCTTGGTTTTGAAAATGAGCAAATGGGAAAAAGAGATGGAAAAGAGGAGTAAGGATTTTATATAGTGTTAATTAGAATTTATTTAAAATTAAAGAAAATAAACACAAATGAGTGACACATGTTAAAATTCAACAACATTTGTCAATACCATTTTCAACTCCTTACACATGTACATAAAAAGAACTAAGAAGCTAACACTTGTCATTATTTATTTTTATTTGTTTTTGAAATGATTTAAAAGCCTTTATAATTAATTCCCTACATAATTAGTACATTTATTAATTTACAAATGCTTTTCTTAATTTGTATACATAAAACTTTTTAAAAGAAATAAAATAAAAATTCATTAGATTCTAAATAAAATCGCATAAAAATATATTTAATTCATTTTTAAATGTTAATGTAAAACTATTATATTTATTTAATATTAAATAAACACTTCCTAAATTTATATAAATAAATTTCTCTTAAAGAAAATATTATAAAACAAATCTTATTTTAAATAAAAACCTTGTTCATATATTTTATACCCAAAAAATATTTATATTTTTTTTAAAAATAATTATCTTTAACAAATCGAACTTTATATTCGAACTCAAATTCAATTTAAAATCCAAGTTAAAAATCAATTAATATATATATATATATATATATATATATATTGATTTAAAAAAACATATTATTAAATTTATGTTGAAGATAATAAGTTTTGCCCATCTTTAAATAATCATATTAGGAGAATATTAAATAATTATTTACCCATATATGAATATTAATTTTTAGATTTATTTGTTTCATTCTTAACAATCAGTATTTTAATAGTTAAAATTAGTATTTCTATTAACTAACCCAGTTAATTATCAATTAACATATACTCAAAATTCGGGTTATCACACCAATGCATATGACAATGCAAGGAATACCCAAACTTCTCCTATGAGACCAACCGCAAGCCAACGGGACCTTGCAGGAGTGGCTATTCGAAAGACAAGAGAGCCTAGGTCTCAACCTACTCACCAAGACTATTTGCAAAGTCAAACTCTTGGTGCAATGACTGATCGCCATTCTCATACTACCGGGCATCAGAGGCATACATAGCTGACATGGTCAAACGATTGATGGAGGAAGGTAAAGATAGATGAGATAATGAGTGGGGATCAGGACCAAGACGGACTCCCTTTAGTGATGAAATCCTGAACGAGAGATATCTAGAAAAATTCACAATTCCAACTATTCCATCCTATAATGGAACAAAGGACCTGAAGCCTCAATTATATAAATACACTTGGTATATGGACGGAGTGAATGCCTCTGAAGCTGTTTGATGTAGATGCTTCTCTATCTTCCTTGAAGGGGTTACATCAATGTGGTTCACTAGGCTTCCGTCGAGATCAGTTCAGAATCCATACTACGCAGCCCCAAGGTGTTACATCCCTATTCGGATTGTTCCAAGGGTGCAATAAATCACCGAAGTCTGGTGACGAAAGTAAGCAACCCCAACAAAGACATGGTTTTTATGGCATTAGTTCATGCCATTCACTCGAAAATTGAATTTGAAAAGTGTATTAAAATGAAGCAACCTACCACCAAGAAAGATTTCAATCGCAACGAAAGTCAGTAACTAAGGTTGGTGGAAGCACAGGAATTGGAACAGAAGTCTATTAGTGTACAGCTGGAATATGTAAGGCAAATTGAATTAGCAATGTATCAAAATGTGCATACTTCAGGAATTGTTGAAGGAACCACTAGGAAAGACGAGAAGTCACAGAGGAAAGGGTCAAAAATCTAATAAGATGAATGGTAATGGTAGCAATAAAAGCTCAAAGTGTTTAGGCCTGAAGGCTAGAAACCTCTGCGAGACACACCGAAAAACATTTTTCTCGCAATTCAAGGAACCGAGGAATGCAAAAAGCCACCCAAATGGAGGTGAACGAGCAACAGAAGCGCTCAAGGAAGTTATGCCGCTTCCACGAGACATACGACCACATTATGTACGAATGCCGCCACCTAAAGAATCTCATTCAGGAACTGACCCAGATCAATGAATCCAGCTGTAGGTGAAACAGCCACAAACCTCGATCATTCTACAACTCCTCAACACCCAACAAAACGAAGGAATCAAGCTAGAACCAGTGATGAAGGGTCGAATGAATTGACCAAAGGCCTATTATTTGAACAATATCCGGGGGACCAATTCCTGCATAAAGAAGTAGGGGGGAAATGGAGTGATATGCAAGTTCATTGAAGCATGCCCCAAAATCATGTGAAAGTTACCGTGGATCGTGCTATATGGAATTTTATTATATTAGTGCGGAAATAAACAATAGAAATGAACAATAAGTAAAAATAAAACAAACACACCAGAAATTTTTATACTGGCTCGAACTTCCCATTCTACGTCCAATCCCAGACTTCTTTCTGGAATTTTACTAACAACAATCCTCACTTAACCTGGAGGAATAGGTTTATACAACCCTTGAACAGCCGAACAAGTGACCTGAGCAGCGGAACATGATTTTGCCTCTACAGCCGAAGAGGACTTCAACTTATACAGAATGTATGTGACACAATGTGTTCTTAATAACACGAATTTGTCTCTTGATAGTACAAATTTCCTATAATCTTTCTCCTTTATGATATATGTGTAAATGCTCGAAGATTAAGGAAGTAGGAAATAAATGTGAATGAAGTTGAAGGTACAAAATATTAGAATCAAGAATTTCAAGAATAGAATAATAATCAATAGAATTGGTGTATTTAAAACTTGATTCTAATGCATTTATATAGATAGTAAATAGTTGCAATTGTTCATGAAGAGTTATCATCAAGAGTTATGTTTATCTTTGGATTAAAGATCGCACCTCTTCATGAATGGAAATGTCTTTTCAAAAAAATAGCCGTTCTAAATATTAAGACGTCTGAAATTAAAAATTTAGACTTTTGAATTGCAATGAAATCAAAACATAAAGAAAATGGGCAAAAAATTGTTATATTCAGACGTCTGAAATATAACTTTCAGACGTCTGAATATTGTTGTTTACAAGTTTAAACTTCCAGAATCAGATGTCTGGAACGAGGCATTCAAACGTCTGAATGTAACATAAAAAATGAGATTTTCTTTTTGAAACAAATAAATGAAAGGATGATGCAATATATATCATATAGGAGAGATTTTAACATATTTTAACTTCTAGACACAGACTCGATACATACTTAAAGATAAAGCTCATTTGAATCTGATCTTTGATTGATTCCTGTAAAAACAAGTTAGTATATAATATAGTTGTTATAGTCAAAATATCGTAATTATGAGATATCGTAGACACGAAGTTCCAACATTCTCCCCTTTTTTGACGATGACAACTATATAAAATATAAGCATATATAACAGAAAGTAGAGTTATATTAACTCCCCCTTACTAAAAGCTCCCACTCAATATAAACTCCCCCTGTATATCTCCCCCTTTAACATTGACAAAAGAAGAAAAGTTAAAAAACATAAACACGGAGTAAGAAAATCAGAGAAGCATCATAATCATTTCTAGATACAAGGACAAATAGTAGCACTTGCTTAAGTTACATGCCGAAGGAAATAGTAGAAAATGTTTTAAAGTTACAATACCAAACAAAATAGTAGCAAATGTTTTAAAGTTACATACCAAACTAGACAATAGGAATAAACAAGCAGTTCAAAAAGATATGTTATGAAATATTAAAGTGAAAGATTTATACCACCACCATTTTAGAAAGAAGTACTAGGATGATCATCACTTTCTTCATCATCGACATCATCATCATCATTAGTACGTGAGCTAGATGACCACTGAAATGGTGCGGGATTAAAGACCTCGGTAGAAGTGGAAGATGAGCAACCAATACGTTCCCAAATTTTATTTGGGAAGCCACGAATAGAATTAAACTTCTTGTTCGTTTGCTTTTCTAAACTCTCAATCTTGGTATTGAGTTTAGCCTTATTTTGAGAGATTGTAACAAAGGCTTGTTTGGGTGTTGATTTAAGAGAAAGCACTTCTATGTTATCATCATCATGCTCGGGAACTTATGGAGCAATGTGGTGATAAGGTTGATGAGGTTGAGGTATATTTTGATCCCGGTTTGTGATCCACTCTTAAAAAGAAATAAAGTTAAGGTTTTGAGGATGCTTAGGCAAGTTCATCAACCCTAAAGTTTTGGATCCTAACTCTTTTATAGGAGAAAATTATGATTCCGGAAAAGTTACTCCATAATTTCTAAGAATTTTCATTATATATGCACCATAATGAAAAATTTTATAACGACGACGACGATTAACATCCATAAACTCCTCAAGAATAACATGACCCCAATTTATAGATTATTCTGAATATATGGCATACAAAGCTTGGAAGTTTCGTTTGTTGATAACTTCATAACTTTCGGTTCATGGTAAGACATAACGAATCAAGGCTCTATGTAGAATACGGGCTTGTGGCCGGAGATTGACAGATGTAAGCCTAGTGATATCATCAGATGAGAGACTTCATCTCTATGTTCCAAAGAGAGTGAAGCTTCAATTTCATCGAAATCTGTTCCGGATGAAGGACATTGCAAAATAACTCCAAGACGAACTAAGGGAAGATAGATTTTAACACAACATACCCAAGTCCAAATACAGTCTTCTCTATTATGGGGATGATGATGGTCTAAGTTCATATTGGCATAGAATAATTTAACTAAAAGATGATTTATCTTAAAATTGTTTGCAGAAAAAGATAAGAGAGATTCTAACCCACTTGAGCGAGAAATTTGTTGAATCCTATAAGGTTCAAATCCGTCAAATTTGACAAAAGCTCCCGGGAAGAAACCATACCTATCCATTTGAGCAAATCTTTTCTTAGCTTCATCATTCCATATCCACTGATCTATATTTGTTGTAGATGAAGAATTTGGAGCCCTTAGACGTTTTGTTCTTGGAGGCATTGGGGATTGTTGTTTAAATTTTTGAAGATTAAAGGTCTAAAAATGGAGTTTTAAAAGTGGAAAAGGTGCTGGTTCGGATGTAGTGGGAGATGAAGTAGAAGATAGAAGTAATTGAGGTGGTTGGAAAAATTTGAAAAACTCCTTGAATTGTAAATCGTCAGTTGAATTCAGACATCTGGATTTCCAATTTCAGACGTCTGAAATTGTAAAATACGAAACAGAAGAAAATAGTGCAATTTGAGGTACTTTCAGACGTCTGAAATAGAGTGTTCAGACGTCTGAATTTGAGTGAAGAAAATATTCTTCTACAATATTCAGACGTCTGAAACATCTATTTCAAACGTCTGAAATATGTATTTCACACATTGTTCCATAAATTAATGATGAAGACATTGATATATATATATTTGTGATATAGAATAATATTTTTTAAATGATTTACAAAATATAAATATGATTAATTAATAACAAGAAATATATATGAAAGAAAGAAATCATTTATCTGAAATACTCGGAGTCTTGCATTCTTCCGGTTCTATCTTGGTTATCTCTGTGTATGGTCGTATTGGAGACCAATATTGTTGACGTTCCAAAGAATTCGGAGAAACCGGAGAACGTTGTGGACCTGGCTCCCATGGATTTGAAGATGAAGGTTGGACTACATCTTTCTTTGGAGATGTACCACAGAATTTTAATGCCACTTGCTCAATAAAACTAAGTCGTTTGGCGTTAAATTTCTGTTCGTAATACATTTCTCGCTGCAAATCCAACCGTTCTTTCTAGTAATGATGAATCTCGGATATTTTTTCTTTGGTTGACGGAGAACCGAAGAAAGAAACCGTCGGGATTTCTTCTTTTTTGGCGTATAACCAGAATGTTCGCATGAAGGACGAGGTCTATCATGTTCACGTGGTGTTGGAGTTGCCAAAATTTCGATAGAAGATGTAGAATAACTCGATGGAGTATTGTCCGAGTTGGAGTTGGTGTTGTAAATCATTGAGAGAAGGAGGTAAAACATTTTGAAATCCATTACAATAAGAAAACAGAGGCTATTTGGTAATAAAAGATACTAAGTTTGTACGTATAAATAGAAGAGCAAAGGCTTATATTTAGAATTTTTTGTTAAGGAATGAGTGGCTGAAAGTCATAGTTTAATAATACTCATTCGTTAAAATAGGAAGGAGAATAAAAGGCGAAGAATGAAAAGAATATCAACCAAGTAAAAAAAAAAAATAATTATGAAATCTCGTAATAGTTAATAGAAAAACAATATGAAATCAAGACCAGATAATTTGAATATGTCATAATTTTTTTTATAGATTTCTAGGAGAGACAATACCAAGCTCTCGTCTTAGTTTGATAAAAATATTTTCTAAAAGTGGTTTTAAAAATATCAGCCAACTGATTTTCAGAAGAGACAAAATCTAAATTGGTTATTCCTTTTTCGACATTGTCACGAAGAAAATGATGACGTATGTCAATATGTTTTGTTCGTGAATGATTGATAGGATTTTTAGACAAGTTAATAGCACTAGAGTTGTCACAATATATAATTGAATTTGATAAATTTATATTGAAATTTTTAAGTGTTTGTTGCATATAGATTACTCGAGTACAGGGCAAAGCAGCAGAAATATATTCTGCTTCACATGTAGAAAGAGAAACACAGTTTTGTTTCTTACTAAACCAAGATACAAGTGATTTTCCAATAAAATGGCATGTACCACTTGTACTTTTTCGATCTGTTCGAGAGCCACCGAAATCAGCATCACTATATGAAACTAATTCGAATGGACATTCTTTAGGATAGAATAGAGCGAAATCTTTTATGTTTGTAAGATAACGTAATTTACGTTTTATTGCTTTTAAATGTGATTCCTTTGGATTGGCTTGGAGTCTAGCACACAAACAGACACTCATCATTATGTCAGGACAACTTGCAGTTAATTATAGTAATGATCTCATCATACTTCGGTACAATTAAATATAGTAATGTACTCATTGGAGTTGTTTTGGCAGAAGTATTTTCCATTCCGAAACATTTGATTAAATTATTACAATATTTTTCTTGATTAATGAATATGCCATTTTGAAGTTGTTTAATTTGTAAACCAAGAAAATGTGTTAATTCTCCCATGTGAGACATTTCAAATTCCTTGGTCATTATGTTGGAGGAGTCCTGACACAACTTGTCATTTGTAGAACCAAAAATGATATCATCGACATAAATTTGAACTATTAAAATATCCTTTTTCGAATGTTTAATAAAAAGTGTTTGATCAACTTTTCCAATTTGAAATCCTGAGGAAATTAGATAATTCTTTAATCGATCATACCAAGCACGTGGTGCTTGTTTTAAACCGTAAAGAGCTTTCTTAATTTTATAAACATGATTAGGAAATTTCTCGTGAATAAATAAGGGAGGTTGTTCAACAAACACTTTTTATTTTATATAGCTTTTCAGAAAAGAACTTTTAACGTCCATTTGATATAGTTTGAAATTGTGAAAACATGCATAGGCCATTAAGATTCGTATTGCTTCTAGTCTTGCAACCAGAGCAAACGTTTCTTCATAGTCAATACCTTCTTCTTGATTATATCCTTTTGCAACTAACCATGCTTTATTTCTAGTGATGTTACCCTGTTAATCCGCTTTTTTCTTGTAGACCCATTTGGTTCCAATAACAGCTTGATCACTTGGTCTAGGAACTAATTCCCAAACTTCATTGCGTTCAAACAGGTTAGTTCTTCTTGCATTGTAATTATCCAGTAGTCGTCTGTGGAAGCTTCTTTGGAATTCTTTGGTTCGATATTAGAAAGGAATGCTACGTGGCCCATTTGATTTGGGTTGATTTCTAGTTCGTACATTTGAATTAATTTATCCAATAATATTTTGAATAGGGTGATCCCGTAATATTTTTGGTGGAGATCTTAATTCATCATTATTATCGATAATGTTTTCATCTATTTCTAAGTTTGTAGATTCTGTATTTGTAATGTTATCCGGAAAATTTTCATCATCTTCTATACTTGGTTTTTGTAGAAAATTTTCATTGAAAGATACGTGTAATGTTTCTTCAACAATATAAGATCTTTTATTAAATACACGATAAGCTTTGCTACGATCTGAATATCCTAGAAAGATTCCTTCGTCGGATTTCGCATCGAACTTACCAAGCCGATCTTTTGTATTTAATATAAAACATTTTAAACCAAAAACTTTAAAATAAGAAATCTTTGGTTTTCTTCCAGTAAAAAGTTCATAAGAAGTGTTTTTCGTTGGAGGTCGAATGGAAACACGATTCAAAACATAACAAGTAGTTGCAACAGCTTCTGCCCAAAAATGTTTTGGAAGGGTGCTTCCATTTAACAAAGTTCGTGCACAATCTTGTAAAGTTCTGTTTTTACGTTCTACAACTCCATTTTGTTGTGGAGTTCTAGGAAACGAAAATTATGAAAAATACCTTTCTTTTTACAAAAATGATCAAAGACTTCGTTTTCAAATTCTCCTCCATGATCACTTCTTATATTCTTTATCTGTAAACTTTTTAAATTTTGAATTCGTTTGACAAAAATTTTAAAATGCTCAAATGTATCACTTTTGTTTCTCATAAAAATGGTCTAAGTGAATCTAGAAAAATCATCTACAATTACAAACACATATTTGTTACGGTTTAAGGGTTGAACTTGAGTTGGCCCAAATAAATCCATGTGTAGTAATTCAAGTGGTTGTAATGTAGAGATAACTTTCTTAGATTTAAAAGATGATTTGGTTAATTTTCCTAATTGACATGCATCACAAATGTGATTAGTTTTGAAATTCATTTTTGGCAATCCTCTGATTAAATCAGTTTTAGAAAGTTTGTTTATAGCTTTGAAGTTGATATGACATAATCTTTTGTGCCATAGCCAAGGATCATTTTCATTAGCTATTAAGCATATATCTGAATTGTGATTGATTTTCATATTCAGAACATAGATATTTATGTCTTTATTTCCTTCAAATATAAGATTTTGATTTTTATTAAAAATGCTATACTTATCTTCAAGAGATTTTGAAACCTTTGTCACATAACTGGCTGATAGTTAAAAGATTGTGTATTAATTTTTGACTAGTAAAACATTAGAAATAAGAGGTAAATTAGATGTACCGACATTGCCGACATTGCCTTTTCCAATGATATATCCTTTGGAATTGTCTCCAAAAGTGACTGAGCCTCCATTTGAGTAAGTAATGTTTGATAGCATATTCTTGTCTCCAGTTATATGTTTTGAGAAACCGCTGTCGAGTATCCATTTTCCTCTCTTTTTAAGTAGGTCCCGCAAAAAATAATAATAATATTGGTACCCACTTTGTGATAGGGTCCTAAGAGTTAGGTCTTAAGAAACCAAACCCAAGTGGGTTCAGTATCCCCCTTACGAATATAATTTTTATTTTTTTTGAACAGTTTCAAAGAAGTTGTTTATATATTTATTCCTAATCAAACTATTGTTTGTCTTAGGAATCCATATTTTTATGGTTTTAGAATTATTTTTACTTTTTGGATAAGTATTAGAATTAGAAAAATTTCTCCAATTTCCATTTTAGGTGGAGATTTCTTAGTGTATCCTAGTCCCTTCTTATTAGAAGTGGATTGAGAATTTTTAATGATATTGGATACATTTTCTGTACCTTTATTAAAGTTAGAAATATTTCTAGTAATATCATCTAACTTGGTTTTGAGGAAAGTATTATCTAATTCTATCATTTTGATTTTAGTTTTTAGCTCATGATTTTCAGAGACAAGAGAGTCATTCTTTTCTTTCTGAGTTTCAATTTCTTGACTTAATAAAGTAAGTTGAGAGTTATCATTAGAAAAGATATCTTGAAGTTTTCCAAGTTCTTCTTCTAATATTTTCTTTTCATCATTAAGCATATCTCTCTCGAATTCTGCTTTTCTTTGATTTTCTAGAGCCTCTTTATATTTTCTTTTGATGCTTTTTAAGGAATCAAGAAGTTCTGAATTAATTTCAATCATATCATCATAAGTAAGATCATTTACCTCACTATCTGTAGCCATGAAACAGACATTTACTTTTCTTTCTCACTATCACTGCTTCTATCTGAAGAAGAAGAATCCGAGTCGTCCCATGTTACTGAAAATGCTTTTCTTTTAGACTTGTCCTTTCGATTCTTATTGTGATATGTCTTCTTTTGTTCTGGATAGTCTTTTTGCATGTGTCCTTTCTTATGGCAATTAAAGCATTCTAGTATTGATGAAGATGGCTTATTATTGTTGAAGTTTCTTTTTCCGTTGTTTCGATTTCCTTTTCTGTACTTTAAAAACTTTTTAAAGTTTTTAGCAATGAATGCTAAACCTTCTTCATCCGAGTCTGATTCTCCTTTTTCAGCATGGAACGCCATATTCCTCTTCTAGTTTCATGGTAGAAAGATCATTAGCTCCTTTAATAGCTAAGACTTTTCTTTCCCATTCATCCGTTAGTGAGTTAAGGATTTTTGAAATAATATCGAAGTCAGAATACTTTTCTCCAAGTTCTAGTAAAGAGTGATATATATCTTGAAATCTAGAGTACATATCGTTTATAGATTCATCCTGCTTCATTCTAAAATTTTGAAATTGACTTTTGAGCATGGATATTTTTCTTTTTTTAACCTTGTTAGTCCCTTCGTGAGTAACTTTAAGTGTTCTCCATATTTCATAAGCAGTTGTGCACATGCTAACACGGATAAACTCATTTCTATGTAAAGCACAAAATAACATATTCATAGCTTTGGCCTTTGCAGTAGCATCTAGTTTTTGGGTGTTCGACCATGTAGAGTATTCTGTCGTAGGAATGTTATACTCTGTTTGAGTGATATTCCATGATTCAAAACCACTTGCTTGCATATAAATACGCATACGAGTTACCCAATAGCTGTAATTCATGCCATTGAATAGTGAGGTCGTGCAGTAGATTAACCTTCATTAAAACTAGTGTTTGTGACAGTGTTAATAGTGCTGGTGTTTTCCTTCTTAGCAAAATCTTAGATAACTGTGTAACGGTTATAAGATGCCTGGATTTGATACCAAATGAAAGTTATCGTGGATCGTGCTATATGGAATTTTATTATATTAGTGCGGAAATAAACAATAGAAATGTACAGTAAGTAAAAATAAAACAAGCACACCAGGAATTTTTATACTGGTTCGAACTTCCCGTTCTACGTCCAGTCCCGGACTCCTTTCTAAAATTTTACTAACAACAATCCTCACTTAACCCGAAGGAATAGGTTTATACAACCCTTGAACAGCCGAACAAGGGACCTGAGCAGCAGAACAGGATTTTGCCTCAACAGCCGAAGAGGACTTCAACTTATACAGAATGTACGTGACACAATGTGTTCTTAATAACACGAATTTGTCCATTGATAGTACAAATTTCCTATAATCTTTCTCCTTTATGATATATGTGTGAATGCGTGAAGATTGAGGAAGTAGGAAACAAATTTGAATGATGTTGAAGGTACAAAAAATGTTAGAATCAAGAATTTCAAGAATAGAATAATAATCAATAGAATTGGTGTATTTAAAACTTGATTCTAATGTGTTTATATAAATAGTAAATAGTTGCAATTGTTCATGAAGAGTTATCATCAAGAGTTATGTTTATCTGTTGGATTAAAGATTGCACCTCTTCATGAATGGAAACGTCTTTTCAAAAAAATAGCTTTCGTAAATATTCAGATGTCTGAAATTAAAAATTCAGACTTCTGAAATGCAACGAAATCAAAAAAGAAAGAAAATGGGCAAAAAATTGTTATATTCAAACGTCTGAAATATAACTTTCAGACGTATGAATATTGTAGTTTACAATATTTAAACTTCTAGAATCAGACATCTGGAACGAGGCATTCAGACGTCTAAATGTAACATAAAAAATGAAATTTTATTTTTGAAACAAATAAATGAAAGGATAATGCAATATATATCATATCGGAGAGATTTTAACATATTTTAACTTCTAGACACAGACTCGATACATACTTAAAGATGAAGCCAATTTGAATCTGATCTTTGATTGATTCCTGTAAACCTGGTTAGTATATAATATAGTTGCTATAGTCAAAATATCGAAATTACGAGATATCGTAAATACGAAGTTTCAACATCATGTTTGGCTGTGGAAGATAAAACTCTAGTTAAGAAGCAAAGGATCTCGAATGATGATACTGTGTTCCGAAATCGAGACACCAAAGCGGTCGAAGCTCCAACTCTCGATCCGATGGTGATGACGGTAGGAATTAGACCTACTGTTGTTTGCCGGCTGTTGGCTGACAGCGGTAGACCTGTTAACTCTTTAAACGCATTTTCGATCAAATGAGGATTGGTATGAAAGTGTGTCCACACACCAAACAAAGATTCAAGGGTTTATTGGTGAACCCAAATAGCCAGTGGGCACAATTGACCTACCTGTGGAGCTCGAAGAGGGTGAGCGAAGGGTCACCCTCATTCAAACTTTTGTGATAGTGGATGAAGTGTCAGCATACAATGCCTTCTTAGGATGGCCCGTATTAACCGACTTCAGAATAGCACTGGCCTAATGGTGCCTTACAATGAAGTTCCCCATGGAAAATAGAGTCAGAATTGTGAAAGAAGACCAAAGTGCCGCCCGAGAATGCAACATAGCCGAATTGCACGAGTCAACAAGAAAGGAAAAAGGAAAGGATGTGGGGAAAACCCCCTATATCGGCAAATCCTCTGAATAGTAACTGCAAAACCGCTCCTGGCTTGGGACCATAGCCAATTCGACAAGGCTTTGGACCCTAGAAAGAAGAGCTCAGAGGAGGATCGGGCAGCACTTGCTAAATTAATGGTGTCTGTCCTAGTCTGTATGGATGACCCAACAGGTCCTGAAAATTGGGTCGCAACTTGGAAATAAGATGCGGCTAGAACTATCCAAATTCCTTCGTGCCAATTTAGACGTATTTGCTTGGATACACTTTGATATGTGTGGGGTATTACCTAAAATCGCCTACCACGCTCCCTGTATTGACCACAGATTCACACCAGTAAAGCAGAAAAGGCGTAGCTTGGGCCCTTAACGGTCCGAGGAATTGAGAGAGGAACTAGATAAACTGATGGCCAATGACTTTATTTGAGATGCAACCTACGCTGAATAGGTATCGAACCCATTCCTAGTCGAGAAGTCCAGTGGGAAATGGTGAACTTGTATTGATTTCTCAAACCTTTACAAAGCCTGTCTGAAGCATAACTTGCCACTCACTACGATTGATCAACTGGTGGATGGAAAGGTGGGACACAAACTATTCTCATTCATGGATGCATACTCGGGCTATAACCAGATCCTGATGCATGAACCAAACCAAGAGAACACCAGCTTCATCACCGATTTGGGACTGTACTGCTACCATGTAATGCCATTCGGTTTGAAAAATGCAGAGGCAGCATACTAAAGGCAAGCGAATACTATGTTCGAATGCTAGATCTAGAAGACTATGGAAGTTTACATGGATGATATGTTCGTAAAATCCTAAGTAGCTACAAACCATCTTGACAACCTCGCTGAAATGTTCGAAATACTCCGGGAGTATGGATGAAACTTAATCCACTTAAGTGCCACTTCGAAGTGTCGTTTAGGAAATTCTTCATATTCATAGTAATTTCCCGGGGCATTGAAGCGAATCCAAAGCAAATAACGGTGTTATAGGAAGTCCATGCCCCTAAAAATAAGAAGGAACTTCAAAGTTTGAATGGATAAGTCGCAGCACTGAGTCGATTCATCTCAAAAGCTATAGACAAGCGTCTACCATTCTTTGATGCGCTATAGATGGGAAAGAAAAACCTTGAATCGAGTGAAGCTTATCAAACAGCTTTCGAGGAATTTCTACAACATACGGAAATTCCTCCAATCATATCAAAACCAGTCGATGGAGAAGACTTATTCATTTATTTAGCAGTTTCCCCTACGTAGTGAGCGTCGCTCTTGTGTGAGAAGAAGCAAGAATCTAGTGACCCGTGTACTACATTAGCAAATGATTTATCAGAGCTGAGAAGAATTACCCAAAACTAGATAAGTTAGCGTATTGCCTTTTGATCGCATCTCGAAATTACGACCATACTCCTAGGCTCATCCGATTAAAGTATTGAATGACCAGCCCTTGAAGCAAGTTTTATACTTGCCAGAAACTTTCAAACGGTACTTAAGTGGAATATAGAGTTAAGCCAATACAATATCACATACCATATAAGAAAAGCAATCAATGGGAAAGTGTTGATCAATTTCTTTGCTGAATTTACCGTAAGGGACGAGGAGGAGGAAGTTCACTCGGAAACAGGCATGCAATAGAAGCTCTTCGTCAATGGTGCATCAAACAACTTCTGTTCGCGAGAAGGGGCTGTGCTTTAAACCCCAAAGGGGCGAGCCACTAACTATGCTTTGTGCTTGGAATTCTCAGCAATAAATAATGAGGTAGAGTATGTTGCATTGATCGCTGGACTAAAGGTTGTGATGGAGCTCGGAAAAAAATTTATTCACATATATAGCAACTCCCAGCTGGTCGTCTATCAAGTGAAAGGGGAGTACCAAGCGCATGGAGAAAATATCGCCCTGTACCTGTCCATAGTATAAGATATGTTAAGCGATATCAAGCACTACACCATAACTCACATCCCTCGGGAGCGAAACACCATGGCAGATTACTTGGCTAAGCTAGCAAGCTCCAGAGAATCCCAATCATTGGGAATGGTTCCGGTTGAAATGCTAACCAACCCAAGCATAGATAAAATGGATGTAGACTGGATTCTAGAGAAAACCGTTGAGCCAGAGACATGGATGACACCAATAAAGGAATGTCTGCTTGTAGGAACCTTACCAACTGACCGAAATTAAGGGAAGAAGCTCCTTCGAAAGGCACCACGATTCATGATACCGGATGGAATGCTCTATCGAAGGGTTTCTCAGCCCCTCTTCTTAGGTGTTTGAATGATGATGAAGCACGACAAATCCTAATGGAAGTACATGAAGATGAGTACGGAGACCACACTAGAGGGCAGACACTAGCAACAAAAGTCCCTCGATACAGATACTTCTGGCCAATAACAAATCACGATGTCGCAGATCACAGTAGAAGATGTGATCAATGTCAAAGATTCAGCAAAATTAAAAAGGTTCCTTTAACGGAACTGACGCAGATGGTCAACCCATGGCCATTTGCGATATGGTGGATCGATCTGATTGGTGTCCTTCCAATAGCTAACGGAGGAGCCAAATATGCTATGATTGCCATAGATTATTTCACGAAATCTGCTAAAGCGGAGCTGGTGGCCACCATTACCACAAAGAAAGTTATTACTAAAAAAATCATTTGAAGGTTTGGTGTGCCGAAAAAAATCATCACTGACAATCGAACCTAATTCGAAAGTGCTGAGTTCAAAGACTTCTGCAGGCGCTTTCGAATCGAAAAAAGCTTTTCCACAGCGGCTCATCCACAGATAAACAGGTAAGTGGAAGCAGTAAATAAGATCATCAAATCGACCATCAAAAAGCAATTGACAAAAATAAAAGGAAATTAGGTTGATGAACTTTCACTCGCACTATGAGCGTACAGGACAACACATAAAGCGGCAATTGGTCACACTCTTTCGCCTTAGCATATTGTTCAGAGGCAATTATTCCTATTGAATTGGAAGTCCCCTCACACCGAAGGAAAAATTTCAGTGAAGAACAAAACGAGCAGCTCCAACTCGAATCGTAGACATGGTCGATGAAAAAAATAGAAGAAGCGGAGGTTAGAACTGCCGCCCACCAAAAAAGGGTCGCGTGATAGTTCAACTCCAAAGTTCATAGTCAAACCTTTGAAGTTGGAGATCTTGTTCTCATGTGAGTTTACCTTATTCCTGGGGCCTTCAAACTGAAAGGACCATACGTCATTAATCAAAAGCTCAAGGGCGGGAATTTCAAGCTTACAACTATCGATGAGGTCAAAATTCACAGATCTTGGAATAGTAAATCACTTCGCCGCTATTTCATTTAAAACTACTTTATGTATTTTGTATTTTTCAAAAAATAGGTCGTCCCGAAAATGCTCGAGGCGTTGTAAATAGGCAAAGACTCTACCATGCTTTCCTTAATAAAGTTTTCTTCCTTAACCAACCCAACTTTGTTCAAAATAATTTCCCCCCGAGTCGACGGAAGAAAGTTGACTCAAACCTTTGATCGACGAAACTCGATCTTTTCCCCCTGAAAGTCGGTGCAATTTTGGCCGGATCGAGAGGGTCAAAATAATAACTCCTAGTGTTGTCCAAAGATAGGCAACACCGAGGAAAACAAAGATTATGCATCTCATTACCCACGCACTAAAATTATAACTCCTCGTGTTGCCCGAAGATAGGCAACACCGAGGAAAAACAAAGCAACGCATCTCATAAGCCGCACACCAAAATTATAACTCCTCGTGTAGCCCGAGGATAGGCAACACTGAGGAAAAACAAAGTTGTACATTTCATAAGCCGGGCACCAAAATTATAATGCTTTGTGTTGCCCAAAGATAGGCAACATCGAGGAAAACTAAAAGCCGCGCATCTTGTAAGCCGTGCACCAAAATAATAACTCCATGTGTTGCCCGAAGATAGGCAACACCAAGGAAAAAGAAAAGCCGCGCATCTTGTAAGTTTCTTTCCAATATTATAACTCCTTTTGTTGCTCGAAGATAGGCATGCCAAGGAAAAACATAAGCCATGCATCTCATAAGTCGTGTACCAAAATTATAACTCCTCATATTGCCTAAAGATGGGTAACACTGAGTAAAAACAAAAGCCGCACACCAAAATTATAACCCTCATAATGTTCGAAGATAGGCAATACTGGGGAAAAACAAAAGCCATGCATCTCATAAGCCGCTCATCAAAATACCAAATCTTTATGTCGCCCAAGCATAGGCATATCCGAGGAGTGTAAGGAACCGTGCATTTCATAATCAGCTCCAACTACTCCTATAGCCGGGAACAATGAACGCAATTCGAACAAAATTGAAATGCTACAAACCAAATGAAAAGCCTCGACAGTATACACTTAAGTGTTAAAACTGCCTTCAATTAACCTATGCACTTAGCGCATTCGAAATATGCGTATATTGCATATTCGCGAAATATCACAAGAAGCTTGGGTTACGTGCTAAAGGGAAAAAAATAAAAAAGGAGAATCAAGTTGTGGCTTAACCAAATTCTTGTTAAAAATTATTTAAACCCTAAAGTTATCGGTCACTTAAGAATTGTTTGAAGTAAACAACCCTATGAACTAAGGGGCATATACCTATATGGAGACAAACGCGTGAAAACAATAGGTTCACAAGTTCTGTTACTCCAAACAAAAACTAATCCTCAAGTTCTCTCCCAAAGTTTTATATCTACTTTAAAATTCTAAACAAAACTTTCAAAGTTTTAGAGCTTTTAGAAGTCTTATGAATTTCTAAACAAACATTCTATAAGTTCAGTTAATTGCTAAAGTTCTACTAACTTTCAAAGTGCTAATAATCTCTAAGTTCAATTACTTCAATTGAAGGGCTCTGACTATTATCACAGATCTAAAGAAGTATGAAATGAAACAAGCACAATTACATAAAACCTATATGAATAGATAGATAAAAGTACAGTCAAAATTTCAATGTATTACTTATAATTTTCTATACACAGGATAAAAATGTAGGGGCCATACCCATAAAACAATGGCCAACAAAAAGAAAATGCAGACCATATAGTAAGGATGCAAAGTGCGGACTCTGCACTTGAACAGAATGACTCAAAAAGAAACAAAAACAAGTCAGTTTTCTTCAAGCTGTTGGCCAAAACAAAGTCCATTCACACACCACCCGCTCAAGGCTTCTTGCTACCGTTGCCCTTTCCACCTTTGATTCGTAGTTTCTGCTTCTTTGCAGGGGTAATGTCGCTGTCATTAATATCAACAAACACTTCGATGGCGATGTCTCCCTCCAAAACTTTCTCAAAAGGGCCTCCCTTCCCCTTACGCTTTCTCGATTATCGAAAACTCTTTGAAGCCTTGATTGCCTCCACCTTTTCCTTCTTAATGGCAATCAAATTGTGCTTAGGCTTTTGTGGCTGCTCCATCCTCATTTCCTGCTCCTTGGCTTCCGCTGTAGTTATGTCACCTTCCAAAGATGCCGAAGGAGTCATCTAGGCCGTGGAGTGCAACTATTTTCTTGAGTTCTGGCTCCGGTTGCGAACTGCATGCGGATGTGAGAACTAGAGCAAGAACTGATACAACTGCAGAGGATGTAAAAATGGCAGCAGGCATGGGCGCAGAAGTAGCTGGCATGTCAATAGGAAAAGTGGATGGACCTATAAGATCAAAATGGAAATCATTAAATTCCTCTTGCTCTTGTGACGTAAGTAGGAAGTTCCAAAATTTGGGAGACGCATGGAGGTTACCTGCATAGGAGGAACGATCATGAATGGATACCTCATACTCACCACCTTCGCCTTCTTTTGAGGGCTCCACCACATGAGGAATAATATCAAGTACTAAACTCATTGGCTTGTCGTGGAGCTGTTATGATGGTCCACGAGCACCAGATGTTGAAGGATTGCTAAGCACATCGACGGCGGTCGTTAAGGCATCATCGGTGGCCTTATTCTCTCTCTTAACTCGGAGAATTTCCTGGCCCTCAAGTAACACCTTCTTGGTTTCGTCATTAAGATGGTATCTCACAACTCTTGATCTATATAAACGTCACCGCTCTCAGAAAAGCGGGATAAGATTTCCCATCAAACAAGGGAAAGAGTGCGCGGGTACGTCGGACCAAGATAGCTGAGACTCCCTTGATGCAACGAAGAGTTAACATAGAAGTTCAAAAACATCGTGTCCAGCTTCTCCTTCTTCCCGTCGAAGCCACGTTGGAGATCCAAGTCCGCCTTCACCACAACCTTCTCAACTTCAACGGTGGTCTTGTTGACAACAAGCTGCGCAACCTGAGCTTGTAGCTTGGCAATGGTCTTGGCTTGGTCAGAGATAGTTTTATTGCCCCCTCAACAATTTATTCTTGGTCGACTATAGTTTTTATCTGAGCTTCGATGATTGAGTTACAAGCGGCCACATCTTCTTTTAGCTTGGTCTCCTCCGCATGAGCCTTCTTGATCTCATCCCTCCAGACGATCTCAACATTTACATGCACATCCTTTAATTCCATCGCCATATCATCTTTCCTCCTACTTTCATGGAGCGCAACCTCCTTATCTACCTCCAACTGTTTAATCTTCGCATCCTGATCAACCAACACCTTCTCAAAATTTGTCTTTTTGGATTCGAAGGAAATGATCTCCTAATGGTTATTTCTATTCGTATCAGCCTGCTATTTGCAGAGCTTCTCCCATTTCTCGGCCTATTCTAGGTCGTTATGGATAGCTTGGAGATGAAGCACGAAAGAATCCCTGCGAATTGGGTAGAGATCCAGGTCAAACTTGACCCTCTTCAAAAGCCATCCATGAAGATCTGCCTCAAGTTTAAGGGGATTGAAGGAATGGAATAGGCAGGTCTCTATTATGGGCGAGAAGTACTAGGGCCAGCAGCAACAATGGATGGTGATGATGATGTATAAGTTGAAGGCAGAATCGAAGCAGAAGTAGTAAGAATTTCTTGGCACATGGAAGAGTGTTTTGAAGCAAGCTTTGAAGGATGGGGGTGATAATCAAACTTTGACTTCTTAGACGGTTCATCTCTTTCCTCAAGAGATCTTATTTTCTCATACCCTCTTTTATGAGAATGAGCTCGATCTTTCTCTTCAAGGCTACAGGTTCTAGCCTCGAGTTCTTTCCTCTACCTGTACTCTTCTTCCATCTCTCGGACTTGATGGCAGCTAGCGGAGCGCTTGGGGTACCGCTGTGAATCGGTGTAATCTTTGAAGTCGTTGTAAAAGCCTCGTCCCTTATCATACTTGGAACAATGCATACATAAAAGTTTTCAAAAGCATAACATAAGCTAAGAAAATATATGAAGGAGTGGAGAATGGAAATAAGTCTAATCCTAGTGCAACATATTGTGTGTTTCTAGTATAGGCCTAAGACGTCATCATGAACTGGGATGTACGATGTTGTAGGTGGGATTGGATTAGCTTCGGTTGTTATAGGCGTGACCGAGCTAACTACTAGCGTGATATCTCCCAAATAGGAAAGCATCACGTTAAATTTAAATTCTCCTTTCATGAGCGCATCAAAGTCGACAAAAACATCCCTAAAATCTTCGAAGTCCGCCCTGATATCTCTACTTGGAGAATCTTAATGTCTTCCAGTTTCGGATGCATTGCCTTTGCCACTTGCATCAGAAGGAGGTAACCTTAGGAGATCGAGGCTCATTCTTGGAGTCTCGTCATAAGACTCCGAGTCTTTACCCAACGATTCTGACGAGAAGTAATCACCGGCAATGGTTTCGTCACTACTACTTTCAAACTCTTCCTCTTCCCTTTCCAAATCCACCACAGCTTTACCTTCTTTGTATGTGAACTCGTCTTCTGCTTCCTACAGGATTGGAGGCATTCTAAATGATCCATTTAGTCCAGCCGCATCATCATCTTCCTCATAACGGACCTCGCCGAGTGATCCTGTAGACGGGCCATCTCTCTCTTAACCTTCCTCGAAACCGTGGGATAAAGAATTGGACCTTATGTGAACCTTGGATCAGCCAAGAGAGGGAGTTTCAATTTGAACAGCGGATCTACGCAGAGCCAACAGTCTGTATGGACGCAAGTTCTCATTGGTCAGTAGAACATTAACACACCTCTCCTCGACGTCAATAGGCTTTAAAGTATGGCACACTTCATCAAGAGTCACAACTTTATTCGGCCTTGGGATAACTGCAAGAGACGTATAATTAGTTAGAACTCCAGTACAATACCTTGGAGTTCGATAAACGAAAAAGAGAAGCTTACCCCTGTCGTCCGCCAATGGTTGAATCCCTCATGGCATCTAACAAAAAGGTAATATGTCTTGAACCGTGATAAGTTGCTTTACAAGCATAGGGCGATCTTTCGATTTCTTTGGGCCTTTTTTATAAATAAAGAAGGACAGTTATCTATCCTTTTGAATGCCAAAAAGTACTGCAACTCATCAAAACTTGGAGCGCAATTGAACGTCCACATGAAATGGATGTGCAAGCAAGTAATGATGGCGTAGCCATTCAGATTAAGCTAGAATGGGGCAATACTCAAGTTCGAGAGAGTCTCATGTAGAAAATCTTTAAAGGGAGGCATGACTCCGTTCAGACACATATATCGATGACAAGTAGTGTACCTCGAAGGCGGAATATGAGCGAATTCGTCTTTTGCCGGCAAATGCACATCCTTTTCGAGAATTCCATGCTGCATACATATATTGTGAAGAATCTTGGCAGAAACCATCGACGAAGATCTTTCAGATGGATTAAGCAGGACTCGAAAGTTGGGAGGCATGCAGTCCACGATTGGCCCAATAGAAAATAACCGACCGTATTGAGCCTGTGAGGTGGATGATGATTTGGCTTCGGAGAGCGCTGGGCTTCAACTACTTGATTTAAGATGCATGGATGGCTGCTTCATCTATATAACATGTCTTCGAAAATGGTAGGTATATCTATCCTAATTTAACGGCTTCCCCAGCCACACTTGAATTTCGAAGAAACATTAACTTGTAATCAGCACGTTGGATTTCAAGTGCGAACTGGGGCAGGTGTGGTGTGCTATCTATATGGGATATACTCGACACTCGAAACACTATAAACACCATATCCGATAGCTCGCTCGCAGCAGAAGATAAGATGAACTTCTCGTGTTACTTCATTTTCTGCTTTTGTTTCTACTCCTTGTACACTTATCCATTATCGATCGACGATCGATAATGAATCCATTGTCTGAAGCGATGCGGAAAACTCTTCTCCTCACAAAAGCGTCGAATATGCAACTAGTGAACAAGATAGCTTCAAATCCTTTGGAAAAATTGGGTTCGACCGGTTAATGTATGCGACGTGTAGTGACAACCATGAAACTGGACACAAGTCAATTCTGGTCTAATGGACGAAGATAGCAAAACGTGTGAAGCATTGGATGGAAGCCGGATGTCATTCCAAGGAGCAACCAGTGACTCGATTTACTATATTCCTCCATTAAACCACAATCAACTTGAAATTCTCATAATCAATGTTACAAATGGACACTAGTAATCAATTCATTACACAAAGGCAGTAACTAGTGGATCAAATGAGAAAACCCACCTCAAACTAGTTTTTAAGACACTAAAAGAATCAAGAGCCAAATTTAACAAACGTTGAGTGGATCGGTGGCAGCTTAGAGGATCGATGGCGACTTAAAAAGGTAGTGATCTGGTGGTAGGTCGGTTACAAATCAACAACGACCTAGGGGTTTAATTTGAGCAAGGTAATAGGTTGGCTAGGGTTTCATGAAATAGGTGAGTGTTTGAAGGAATAAACGACAAAATGAATTCGAATGAAGTGATGAACTGGGTCGAGTGAATGAATGGGTCGCTTGGAATCTAGTCACTGAAGGTTGTATCGTGTGAGGAGGCAAGATTGGTTCGGGTTGAGTGAAGAAGCTATGGGTCATTTCAAATATATAAATAGGCAAGCAAGCTAAAAAATTCACTGTGTAGTAGGGTCGCATGCGATCCATCATGGATCGCTAGCAACCCGACCTTACCTTGCAAAGTTTAACTCCCTTAAACAATTAGGTCATTAGAGACCCATCCCTTATGGATCACTAGCGACCTATAAAAAAAGAAGAGAGAAAGAGGAGAAGAAATTTCACCAACCCATCTCGAACTCGATCTCTTATAATGGGTCATTATTCTGAGGAATGCCGGGAAACTACAGGCAGAAATGTGATACTTGTGGCAAGTAGTAGCAGTCCGAACCAAAGAAAGATAACCAACAACATTGGGTTAACGTATTCGTAAAGCTCTAATGCAATCACTTGGAGATTAACAAATGGATATTGAAAGCGATAACTTCCAGAGCATGCCTTCTTTGTAATGAGGACGTACTCAGGGGAGAAATTGTTATCTGAGTTTTTAACCCAGTAGAAACCAATAGAAAACAGAACAACCTTGTGTAGATAGGATGGTTCTGGACTTAACCAGAAAAACAAGGCAAGGGATTAGCAAGGGCCAAGACATACAACTAAGATGATGACTGGGATTAAGGAAGCCAAGAGATCAGCATTCTTTTAGTTCAATCAGCGGCTAAATGCAAACAACAACTGAATTTCGTAGCAAAACAACTATGATAGAAGACTATGGAAAAATCTCCAATTCCAAACTCCAGAAAAATCATAAGTACTTAGATCATCAGCAACCCATACCTCTCCACAAACCTTCAAACAAACTAGCCAAAGAATACTTCGAAAAGAATCCAAGACCTTAGCTCGCAAAACAAGCCAATTCTATGGGTCACTAGCGACCCATGGTTTTGCCTCGTTTTACAAGCAAATTCTTCCTAGGTAATTTCCTATTACCTGCAAGCTGATGGTGGAGTGGCTTAGATCAAAAGCTCTCTGATCCATATAAATACCATCCTACCTGCAGTATAAACTGGATCTTCTCCAGGCTGGTTGCTGAAGCTCTACTGGAACTATTCTTCCCTCTCTAACTCCCTCACAACAATCTCCAAAGGAATTCACTATGATTCTCCATTGCATTCCAACTCTGGGGATTCAACTTACTTCAAGATAATCATAGCCTTGTAATTAAATATCTCTTGTAATGGCAGTTAATCTATACTAAAATTATAAAGTAGACATAGGCTTCATTAACAGCCAAACCACTACAAAAATTCTCTGTCTTTTTTCTTTTACTGTTCTTTATTTATATATGTTATCTGTGACATTGCTTTGTTAGAACAAGCTGGTGCTTTCAAACTCAAACTAGTGTTTTGATCCATTTTTAGGTCAACATTTATAAACCCTCTCGACAAAACCATAAGTACACAAGTTTGAAAAGAAAGGGATTCCAATGTCACGTTCAAGCACAGCCTAGTGCTAAATTTCTTAACTTAGAACATCACAAGTAGCAACATCAACACATATATAACATAATCACATATATATGCATGGTCATATCTTACTAATTAACTTCACTTAACTTTCGATTTAAAGTTCAAAAAACACCAAATATAAGCATACTTATAGATAACCAAATAAATAGCATTTCCAAGCATAGTTATGCATAACCAATTCAACAACATAACTACTCAAACAAGCACCATTTTTAACGAACAAATATACATCATTTATAAAGTTAATAATTCGAATAAACGAGTGAGCTTTACTCTTTTAAAGTGGGCTAAATCAAGTTGACTTCTTTTATAACTCGAACATAACCTAGGTTTTTTTCTTTAAGCTTGGAATATTGGAGTCTTTGGTGGATTTTAAATGAAAAGTATTCAGCCTAGGGGTGGAAGTGCTCGGTCTAGAGAAGGTGGAGGTGTATGTGGACTTGATTTGGCAAGCAGAAGATGCAAAAGTGGAAGGAGAGACTTAAAACAAAGAATTAAAAGTTTTAAAAGTGATAAAAGCTTATATTTCAAACTTTAGATTTCATGAAAGCCATTATAGAGCACATGCAAGCTTGGAGGATTTTTGGAAAGTAAATGTAATAATAAAAATGGTAACAAGGGTTAGGAAATTTGTTCATATACAAGTGCACAAATCAAATTACTAAACTAGCCCTTGAGTACATAACCACGCCTAAAATTTTGCCGCCTCACCTTCCATGCTCCATCCCTTATTACTTACGTTTTTCCCATGTCCCCCCTTCGGTTTTCCTAGCCAACATGCATTTATTATCTATGTACTTCATGTTTCTAAAGAGATGACAAATTTTGTCACTTTTATTAACATTTACATTTTGTTTTTAACCATTTACATAAAAAGTGATATCGTATATTATTGTAACGACCCGGAATTTGAGGCAATATCAATTTAATAATCTACAATAATAATTTAGTTGATTTGATAATTTTCTTTATAATTTAATTTAAATTGGTGAAATTAATCTTTTAAAGGAAAACAAATATTTAATCTGATAATTGTGATCAATATCTTTCTAAAAATTTGATATGTTTCAAAGCTAATGAAATTTTATTTTGATAATAATATATATATATATATATTTGTTATATTGCGAAGAGAATATCTTTTGATTTAAATAAAAGATTCAATTTTCAAAATTGTAATATATATACGTATATGTTATAATTTGATATTGTTTTGAAATTTAATTTAAATCTATTGATAATCTATATATGTATGAAATTTTAATTTTTATCTTTGTTTTAACTTTCAAAAGTTAATTTAGATTTATCAAATTATTTTCAATTATAAGAGTTTTTAAAAATATAAGACAATTATTTGTTTTTAAAATATGATAGTTAAAAGGAATTTAAACAATCTTTGTTTTAAAATGTTTAATTTAAAAATGGTTATAAGTGTATAAAAAATATATTTAAAGACATGTTGACATATCCTAATAACTTTTCAATTTATATTGAAAATAAATTAGTTGTAGCACATTTTCTTTTTAAGGCATACATAAGTATTTATTAATTAAGTAGATTTAATAAGTAAGTTATATTACATTTTAAATTTAATAAAATTTATTTAAATACTTATATACATATATAATCATATTATCACATTTTAATAACACATGTAAAGCTATTAAACTAATTAAAATGACAAGTGTAAGTGTTAGTGACAAGTTTTTAACAAGTGTCTTCCTTTAAATTTTATTTTCTTTAAATTTTTTATTATCATAACATAATTCATTTAAACATGAGGGAATTTGTTTCTCTTCTAATTTCCATTCCTTCATTTTCTTCTCAAATTATTTTTCTTTCTTCATGAATTAAAGATCAAAACAGAAATCTTTTTTCAAAATCTGACATTGAAACCAAAAGAAAAAGTAAATCTGGAATTAAAAAATGCAATTCAGCAAACCTGCAACTTCAAGTCTTCTCAGCAAGTTTCAACCTTTAAACAACTGAAGTTTCAACCTTTAGAACATCAATGTGAAGCATGCAAGAATCCAAACTTCATCAGCAAAGAAATCTGTAGGCATGTAGTAGATTTTCACCAGCATAACATTTCAGATTTCAAGAGCCTGGAAAATAAATAAAAGAAATAAAGAATTAAAAACTGCCCTGCAAATTTTATAACCAGGTGAGTAAATAATTTTAAAAACTGTTGTTTTTTTACATGCATGTGACGATCTGAAAACTTTGATTCATATTTCCAGAAAATCCCATTCAGTTTATTATTGAATTTGTATAGATGTATGAACTCTGCTTTCTGTTTAAAACCAGATTTCATTCCAAAAATTCAAAACCTCCAGTAACTTTCTTATTTGATCTTGATGATTTAATAAAAAGTGTAGGATAATGTTTGATGAGAATTAAAATGGTTTCTATAAATTTTAAATTTATTTTCAATGTTTAAATAAGAAATTTATAGTAAAACTTAAATTTTGGCTAAAAGTCAACTTTCTCAATTTTAGATTTGAATTATAAGTTTGGGTTCTTGTTTGAAAATCACGAATTTTAAATGCAAATTGTAATTTTTAGCGTGATAATCAATTTGAAAATTTTGAATGAATGTAATCGGCAATTTGGTAAACTGCCGATGATCCCCTTAATAATTGAAGATGAGTTCTTGGTGGTAGCTAGTTTGGGCATCATTGATCAAGGGAAAAATGCTGGAAATTTTTTTTAATGTGTGAAATTCTCGGGATCGAACGAACTAGGGTTTATTTTGGTTTTTGGTTTCGGCTGATTGTCATGCCTTTTGCGTCGTGGAAGGAGGACCGGGGGTGGTCCCGAGGGTAGAACGTGGGGCTGGGGTTGTGACGAGTTGATATGGATGAGGGCGAGTTCAACGGCGTCGAGTTGATCGTTGGCGATGGAATTTTCGGTTCGAAGCTGCGGCAGATCTTCGAGCAGATAGGTTGAATTTTGATTCGTGTGTAATTGGATCGATCTGGGGTTATTTTAGTGCTCGTATGGGTTCGTATGACCGTTGACGTCGGTCGCGATGACCCACGGTGGCCGTTGGTAGGAGGGCACGTGCACAGTGCACGTTGATGTGTGCACTAGAAACCATTTGGGGAAGATGAGATGATGACCGTGTACAGCTCGCGTTATGCTCGCGTTTTCCTAAGGGGCGACTCGAAGTGAATGTGGATGGGGGATAACTCGAGACAAACTCGGGGATTAGCTGGTGATTGACTTGGGTATTTGGTAGTCACTTGTGTTTTCTGGTTTGTGCAGTGGGTTGGTGTTTGCAATTTTAACCTGTTGATTGAATGAACCAAGTTCAAGTTTTATGAAAGAAAACAATCTTTAAAACTTGTAGTTTTAAAATAGATGTTAATCAAAGTTATAAAAGTATTAATTGAATTTATTTGCGAATTTAAATGGTTTTAAAATGACTACTTTTGTAAGTAATTATCTCAATTTAATTCTGGTTTAAAAAGAAGTGATTTTAATTTAAAGGATTAAATCAAAGTCTTAGGTTAAAAAGTTTAAGTAAGGTTAGTAACTCAAGATTTCAAATTATTTTGAAAATAAATAAGTTTAAATTGGATAATTAAATTATTTTAAAATTTTAAATTTGATTTCTAAATATCTTGTTTTCAAATAAGATTATTATTATGAATTTGAAAACCAAATTGAATAAATTTGTTTTAAGTTATTGAAATTTAATTTAATTTCAAATAATTTAATTATAAAGATAAATAGGGTTAATTTATCTTTATTATTAACTTTAGAATACTTGATTTGAATATGATTTGTAATTAAGTAAAGAACTAATTAAGATAAATGCTTTTTCTTAATCAAATATTTTGAAATATAAGATGTTAATTAATTATTTAATCACTTTTAAATAATTAGTTAATTGATTATTAAATTTTAAATAATCACTTAATTATGGATTAATAAATTGAAATTACTTAATGAAGTAATTAATGGTTAATTTTTTTGAATGTAATTAAGAATGATAATTACTTATGGAAGTAATTAATAGAATTTACTCATGAGACTAATTAATGGAAATGATTAATGGATAACCACTAAATGTTATCAATTAAGGAAATTGATTAATTTATTTGTTTTGAAGTTAATTAATTATTAAGTAATTAATTAATTAAAGGATTATTTAATAATGGAATTAATTACTTGTTAAAGTAATGAATTAAGAAAGCAATCAAAAGTTATTAATGAAGTAATTAGAGATAATTACTTATGTAAGTAATTAAGGATTAATTATTTAATTAATTTTAGTTAATTAATGTGATTAATTAATTAATGAATGAGATTAATTTAATATTAATTAACTAAGGGTAATTAATTAAAATGTAATTAATTAATAAAGTAATTAATTAAGGATTAATTGTTAATTTAAATTGATTAATAATTACTTAATGAAGTAATTAAAGATTGATTATTTAGATTAATTAATCCAGGGTTAATATAATTAATTAAGAATTTAATTAATTAAGATAAGTAATTACAAATTGTTAATTACTGATTATGATTAATGAGTTGATTAATTACAAGTTAATTAGTTAATTAAAGGAGGTTATAAATTAATAAGGATCATTAGTTAATGTAATTAATGATATTAATCAAGGTTGATTAATATAAGTGATTTGATGTAAGTATAATTAATTAATTGAAATTAATTAAGGTTTAATGTAATTGATTAATTATTGGAAGTAAGTGAATCATCATTAATTGTTGTAATTAATGATAGCAATCAAAGGTTAATTACTGAATATGGTTAAGGCTAATTACTTGAATGTAATTAAAGTATAATTAGTCAAGGAAGATTAATTAAGGGAGATCATTGAGAATGATTATTTTATTTATTTGGAATAAATAAATAAAGAAGGATTTAGATTTAATCTAATTGATTAAGAGTTAATCAATTCTGCTTGGTTGATTGATATTGAATGATTGATATTGGGTGTTTGGTTGATACTGGATGTTTTGGATATATCTGATATGTTGTATGCTGCATTTTGAGATGAATGTTTGATATAAATTGTCTATTGTGATAATGTGATTCATCTATCTGTTTATATCATCCTGTATATAAGTTTAACTGTTTAAACCCTTAAGTACAACTAGGACATTAAAATGGCGTTTGGTTTCGGTGAGACCGGGATCGGGTTTCCATATTTGGAATCCGAAAACCACATCGATTCCAATTAAACGTTAGGTCGTGAATCCAAGTGGAGCAAGTGAAGACTCAAGGTGTAAAGGCTATATGTCAGTATAACTCTGTGGGAGATTCCGTAATGAGTTTGACGGAATAGTACTTATAGGTTCGAGATGGTGATTTAGAGTGCAAGGGCTACGGTCGTTGACTCTGAGGGTGATTCCAAAATGAGTGCAACGAGATAGTGCCTTCGGTTTCGTTCGAATCCGGAATGAACTTGTATGGATTGAATGCTTTCAGAACATCGTCAGGTGGGCGATGAGTATTCTAAGATAGATGTGTTCTATAAAGGTAATCGTAGCCTCAAGCCTCATCAACCGGGAATGGCTAAAACAGGGAAGGTGCAACAAGGCTTCGTGGGTAGCTCCCAATGGAGAGCAAGATTTACTCTTGTCTAGAAGTCCCTTTTTATTTCGGCTGTGTGGAGCGGTTGACAACCATCGAGGTTGTCTCGTATGGGACTGTTCAGTAAGGAATGGTCCCGGCCTTGTGTTGCAGGGGAGCGGGTGTACTCCTCGGTACGGTGATCTAGGCCACGTACTGGGACGGGCGGTACCCCAGTATCCTTGCCATTGATGGAAACCCATTCTTCCTACGAGACCCTACGGTTTTGATTGTATTACCACTTTTGTGGCTAGTACCTGGAATTTGATCATGTAACAATTTCGGCTATTTCTTATTTACTTGAAAACCCTAGACACTATTATAATATCACTGGATTTCCTATCAAATGTTTTGGTTAGCGTAAGGTAAAAACTTTCCCATGTTTATGTGTGGGAAGTCTTACGTGATACCTTTACTTTTCAAAGGATTTTCTAAAGTTAAGCAACTTTAAACGTTTACTCACACCAAACCCCTGTCTGACCCGATTGTTTATTTTCTATTTTATTTAACTCTTGGGTACTCATATTATATATATGAGTAGTCAAGTGATTCAAGTTAGCTTGACGAATTCTAAAGGAGATATAGAGCAAGAGGCTTCCACGTGTAGTTATATATTGGTTCCGCTGTGTTCGTTTTGTATCTATTTCTGTTGTACTTGAGTTGTATAGTTAGACAGATGCTTATAACTGTCTAATATGTGTTGAAATAAGTTTTGTACTCTGATGTTATATGGTACTATGTAATATTTTAAGTGATATATTATATTTCATTCGTTCCGCTGTGAGTTCTCTGATGTCGTTGTGTTTCTTCTTTTTCTTTCTTTTCTTCTTCTATCCCTTTCTTTCTTCTAGATGATGCGATTTCCTGGAGATAGGAAGTCGGGTCGTCACATTTGGTATCAGAGCATTAGGTTGAGTGAATACCTAGGCTCTGGAGTGGTGTCTTTCTTGAGAGGGCGTACTTGTAATTTTATATATATAACTACATACATACATACATACATACATACATACATACATACATACATACATACATACATACATACATATATATATATATATCTACCTAATCTATTGGGTTATCTGTTCGGATTTTCCAACATAAGTTTTAAAGGTAGATGGAGTAGTGGTCTGTGTGTGTGTGCGTAACACGACTACCACTGATGGAAGAGGTCCATATGTTGAGGTTGGATATTTTTGTCAAGACTGTAGATCTAGTACCATCTCGAGTGAGATTTGTAGTTTGGAGTAAGGATTTCCCTGAGATCCGAAGAAAATCTTTTTAAAGATTCGGAGTTTATCTTTGAAGTGTAAGTTTGGATTTCGCTCAGGTGAGCGAATTTTTATTGACTTTGGGTCTGTCGGAAGTGTGGAAGTAAGTAATGATATCTTGGTAACTGCGTGATGAGATGCAGTATCCATGGATATTTTCAGAAGGTGTTTTCTCTTGAAGTAGTTTTAGAGGTGGTTGAGGAGCAGTCTTTACCTGCCTCAGGGAAGACTCGTCTGTGTAGAAGTTATCTGGATCTTCAGTATGGAGGTTGGCTGTTCTGGAATATGAGACTAAGGTTTATGAGTTGCTTCGCTTCGGCATGGTCTCATTTATCATCCTTTAAGAAGAGTGAGATGTTGATGCTTGGTTTGGAGCCCGAGTTCTTTTGGGTTGTCTGCCATATCGAAGGTCTTTTGTGTGGGGTATTTGATGGTTTTGGTTTTCGAGGAGCCTTTGGATTAGAAGTCTTTGGTTAGCTGTGGTAGCAGTTCAACTCGAAGTGTACGGTGTACTGACGAGAAGGTCTTTTGGCTTTGCAGTATCATCGAAGTAGTGTGGGGAAATGGCAGTGTGCTCATTTCGCCAATGGTTCGAGAATCGTAGTGGTTCTTCTATCAATAGCCGGGCAGTTGGTGGAAGTTATCTTGAAGAATTAACCTTGTTTGGAAAAGCTTAGAGCTGTTCTAATTGGTAAAGAGAGGACAGTTTTTTTGGAATTCGAATTAGGTTGGATCGCAAAAGTGACTTGCGATTAGTTTGGAAATTTATTTGGGCAATCTTTTGTTTGAGACAGAGAATTCTCATGTGGTAGTAGGAACTACTGAGGTAATTAGAAGTTCATCTGCAACTGGAGTGGAGTTCCATACTGTTTTGGTTCCAGAAGTGATTTTGGTAGCCAGCTCGGTTGTAGGAAGGTTCTTGGAGAAGGTAGAGTTGGAGTAGCAGCTCGGTATATTTTTGGGTTTGATTTGGTCAGTACTAGTTTTTGAGTTTGGATTCTGTAGTATGTGTGACCGAGTCAGATGTGTCACTAAGATTATATGGATTTGATGAACAAAGTTTCTCGGATTTAGTGGATAAGTTTGTACTTGTGTTCATCAATAGTATTCTCATTTATTTCAGAATCCGAGTTGTGCAGCGGAAGCGAGGTAACAGCTGTGCAAGGAAGGAAGCGAGTTCTATTTGCTATTGCTTGAGAAGTTGAGTTTGTGTTCTGGATTTCGACGGATTTTGGAAGAATTTTCTGTTGAATAGGATCCAGAAGCTTGTTTGTTTTGGTCTAGTTGTTTCTGGAAACATCTGCATAAGTTGAGCTGATCGGGAAGAAGATTGGTAGCCCAGGTTTGTCTGTTGAGTTATACAGATATGAGATAAGGAGTTTTGAATTCGAAGTTGGAGACTTCATTGTGGTTAAGGATTTCTCTGGTTAAGAGAGCAGTAATTGAGTAAGAATGGTTGGTTAGTGCTATGGCATTTGAGATTTCTTATCTGTGTTCTGATAAGATAAGATATGTTGTCTATAAGATTGAATTGCCAGTTTGGATAGCTGGAATTCATTGTATATCACATATCTTTGAGTGAGTACGTGTATGATTCATCATTGGTTGTGGAATCTGCAGTTTAGTTGGATTTGGGAGTTGTGTTAGACTTGAGTATAGTCTGATGTTCTGTTCAGATTGATGGATCTAGAGAGAAAGGAGCTCTGGATTTGGTGGTCTAGTTTGTTAGTTTAGTTTTTGTAGAGCAAGTCTCCCGGTGATTTTTACTTGGGAAACTCGAAATAGTATTAGAGTTTTATTCTGACATATGTCAGGAAAATTAGTTAAGTTTGTTTGTGTGATTGATTGTTTTGGTTTTTAGTAACTGATTGATAAGTATGCTTTGCTGATTGGATTAAAATCTTTGCTAGGTTATTAAATTGCCTTTGCTTTTAAATTTCGAGGACGAAATTCTCTTAAGGGGGGATTGTAACGACCCAGAATTTGAGACAATATCAATTAATAATCTACAATAATAATTTAATTGATTTGATAATTTTCTTTATAATTTAATTTAAGTTGGTGAAATTAATCTTTTAAAGGAAAACAAATATTTAATCTGATCATTGTGATCAATATCTTTCAAATAATTTGATATGGATAAGATATATTTTTCAAAGCTAATGAAATTTTATTTTGTTTATAATATATATATTTGAGATATATTGTGAAGAGAATATCTTTTGCTTTAAATAAAAGATTCAATTTTCAAAATTGTAATATATATATATATATATATATATGTTATAAATTGATATTGTTTTGAAATTTAATTTAAATCTATTGATAATCTATATATGTATGAAATTTTAATTTTTATCTTTGCTTTAATTTGCAAAAGTTAATTTAGATTTATCAAATTATTTTCAATTATAAGAAAATTGTTTGTTTTAAAAAATATAAGACAATTGTTTGTTTTTAAAATATGATAGTTAAAAGGAATTTAAACAAGCTTTGTTTTAAAATGTTTAATTTAAAAATGGTTATAGGTGTATAAAAAAATATATTTAAAGACATGTTGACATATCTTAATAACAAATTTTCAATTTATATTGAAAATAGATTAGTTGTAGCACATTTTCATTTTAAGCCATACATAAGTATTTATTAATTAAGTAGCTTTAATAAGTAAGTTATATTACATTTTGAATTTAATAAAATTTATTTAAGTACTTATGTACATATATAATCATATTATCACATTTTAATAACACATGTAAAGCTATTAAACTAATTAAAATGACAAGTGTAAGTGTTAGTGACAAGTGTTTAACAAGTGTCTTCCTTTAAATTTTGTTTTCTTTAAATTTTTTATTATCATAACATAATTCATTTAAACATAAGGGAATTTGTTTCTCTTCTAAATTCCAATCCTTCATTTTCTTCTCAAATTATTTTTCTTTCTTTATGAATTAAAGATCAAAACAAAAATCTTTTTTCAAAATCTGACATTGAAACCAAAAGCAAAAATAAATCTGGAATGAAAAAACGCAATTCAACAAACCTGCAACTTCAAGTCATCTCAGCAAGTTTCAACCTTTAAACAACTGAAGTTTCAACCTTTAGAACATCAATGTGAAGCATGCAAGAATCCAAACTTCATCAGCAATGAAATCTATAGGCATGTAGTAGATTTTCACCAGCATAACATTTCAGATTTCAAGAGCCTGGAAAATAAATAAAAGAAATAAAGAATTAAAAACTGTCCTGCAAATTTTATAACCAGGTGATTAAATAATTTTAAAAACCGTTGTTTTATTTTTTTTATATGCATGTGATGATCTGAAAACTTTGATTCATATTTCCAGAAAACCCCATTCAGTTTATTATTGAATTTGTATAGATGTATGGACTTTGCTTTCTGTTTAAAACCAGATTTCATTCCAAAAATTCAAAACTTCCAGTAACTTTCTTATTTGATCTTGATGATTTAATAAAAGTGTATGATAATGTTTGATGAGAATTATAAAATGATTTCTGTAAATTTTAAATTTATTTTCAATGTTTAAATAAGAAATTTACAGTAAAACTTAAATTTTGCTAAAAATCAACTTGCTTAATTTCAGATTTGAATTATAACATTGGATTCGTGTTTGAAAATCACGAATTTTAAATGCAAATTGTAATTTTTAGTGTGATAATCAATTTGAAAATTTTGAATGAATTTTATCGGCAATTTGGTAAACTACCGACGATCCCTTTAACAATTGAAGATGAGTTCTTGGTGGTTGCTAGTTTGGGCATCATTGATCAAGTGAAAAATGCTATAAAATTTTTTAATGTGTGAAATTCACGGGATCAAACGAACTAGAATTTATTTTGGTTTTTGGTTTTGGCTGATTGTCATGCCTTTTGCGTCGTGGAAGGAGGACCGTGGGTGGTCACGAGGGTAGAACATGGGGCTGGGTTGTGGCGAGTTGGTATGGGTAACGGTGAGTTCAACGGCGTCGAGTTAATCGTTGGCGATGGAATTTTCGGTTCGAAGCTGCTGCAGATCTTCGAGCAGATAGGTTGAATTTTGATTTGTGTGGAATTGGATCGATCTGGGGTTATTTTAGTGCTCGTATGGGTTCGTATGACCGTTGACGTCGGTCGCGATGTCCCACGATGGCCGTTGGCAGGAGGGCACGTGCACAGTGCACGTTGATGTGTGCACTGGAAATCGTTTGGGGAAGATGAGATGATGACCGTGTACAGCTCGCGTTATGCTCGCATTTTCCTGATGAGTGACTCGGAGTGAATGTGGATGGGGGATAACTCGAGACAAACTCGGGGATTAGCTGGTGACTGACTCGGGTATTTGGTGGTCGCTTGTGTCTGCTGGTTTGTGCAGTGGGTTGGTGTTTGCAATTTTAACCTGTCGATTGAATGAATCAAGTTCAAGTTTTATGAAAGAAAACAATCTTTAAAACTTGTAGTTTTAAAATATATGTTAATCAAACTTATAAAAGTATTAATTGAATTTATTTGCGAATTTAAATGGTTTTAAAATGACTACTTTTGTAAGTAATTATCTCAATTTAATTCTGGTTTAAAAAGAAGTGATTTTAATTTAAAGGATTAAATCAAAGTCTTAGGTTAAAAAGTTTAAGTAATGGTTTAGTAACTCAAGATTTCAAATTATTTTGAAAATAAATAATTTTAAATTTGATAATTAAATTATTTTAAAATTTTAATTTTGATTTCTAAATATCTTATTTTCAAATAAGATTATTATTATGAATTTGAAAACCAAATTGAATAAATTTGTTTTAAGTTATTGAAATTTAATTTAATTTCAAATAATTTAATTATAAAGATAAATAGGGTTAATTTATCTTTGTTATTCACTTTAGAATACTTGATTTGAATATGATTTGTAATTAAGTAAAGAATTAATTAAGATAAATTCTTTTTCTTAATTAAATATTTGAAATATAAGATGTTAATTAATTGTTTAATTAATTTTAAATAATTAGTTAATTGATTATTTAATTTTAAATAACCACTTAATTATGGATTAATAAATTGAAATTACTTAATGAAGTAATTAATGGTTAATTTTTTTGAATGTAATTAAGAACGATAATTACTTATGGAAGTAATTAATAGAATTTACTCATGAGAGTAATTAATGGAAATGATTAATGGATGATCACTAAATGTTATCAATTAAGGAAATTGATTAATTTATTTGTTTTGAAGTTAATTAATTATGAAGTAATTAATTAATTAAAGGATTATTTAACAATAGAATTAATTACTTGTTAAAGTAATTAATTAATAAAGCAATCAAAAGTTATTAATGAAGTAATTAGAGATAATTACTTATGTAAGTAATTAAGATTAATTATTTAATTAATTTTATTTAATTAATTAATGTGATTAATTAATTAATGAATGAGATTAATTTAATATTAATTAACTATGGGTAATTAATTAAAATGTAATTAATTAATAAAGTAATTAATTAAGGACTAATTGTTAATTTAAATTGATTAATAATTACTTAATGAAGTAATTAAAGATTGATTATTTAGATTAATTAATCCAGGGTTAATATAATTAATTAAGAATTTAATTAATTAAGATAAGTAATTACGAATTGTTAATTACTGATTATGATTAATGAGATGATTAATTACAAGTTAATTAGTTAATTAAAGGAGATTATAAATTAAAAGGTCATTAATTAATGAAATTAATAATATTAATCAAGGTTGATTAATATAATGATTTGATGTAAGTGTAATTAATTAATTGTAATTAATTAAGGTTTAATGTAATTGATTAATTATTGGAAGTAAGTGAATGATCATTAATTGTTGTAATTAATGATGGTAATCAAAGGTTAATTACTGAACGTGGTTAAGGCTAATTACTTGAATGTAATTAGAGTATAATTAATCAAGGAAGATTAATTAAGGGAGATCATTGAGAATGATTAATTTATTTATATGGAATAAATAAATGAAGAAGAATTTATGGTTAATCCAATTGATTAAGGGTGAATCAATTCTTCTTGGTTGATTGATTGATATTGGGTGTTTGGTTGATACTGGATGTTTTGGATGTATCTGATATGTGATATGCTGCATTTTGAGATGAATGTTTGATATAAATTATCTATTGTGATAATGTGATTCATCTATCTGTTTATATCATCCTGTATATAAGTTTAACTGTTTAAACCCTTAAGTACAACTTGGACATTAAAATGGCGTTTGGTTTCGGTGAGACTGGGATCGGGTTTCCATATTTGGAATCCGAAAACCACATCGATTCCAATTAAGCGTTCGGTCGTGAATCCAAGTGGAGCAAGTGAAGACTCGAGGTGTAAGGGCTATACGTCAGTATAAATCTGTGGGTGATTCCGTAATGAGTTTGACGGAATATTACTTATACGTTCGAGGTGGTGATTTAGAGTGCAAGGGCTATGGTCGTTGACTCTGAGGGTGATTCCAAAATGAGTGCAACGAGAGAGTGCCTTCGATTTCGTTCGAACCCGGAACGAACTTGTGTGGATTGAATGCTTTCAGAACATCGTCAGGTGGGCGATGAGCATTCTAAGATAGATGTGTTCTATAACGGTAATCGCAGCCTCAAGCCTCATCAACCGGGAATGGCTAAAACAGGGGAGGTGCATCAAGGCTTCGTGGGTAGCTCCCACTGGAGAGCAAGATTTACTCCTATCTTGAAGTCCCTTTTTATTTCGGCTGTGTGGGGCGGTTGAATTTCGGACAACCGCCAGGGTTGTCTTGTTCGGGACTGTTCCACCTTGCTTTGTAGCGGAGCGGGCATACTCCTCGGTACGGTGATCTAGGCCACGTACTGTGACGGGAGGTACCCCAATAGCCCTGCCATTGATGGAAACCCATTCTTCCTACGAGATCCTACGGTTTTGATTGTATTACCCACTTTTGTGGCTAGCACCTGGAATTTAATCATGTAACAATTTCGGTTATTTCTTATTTACTTGAAAATCCTAGACACTATTATAATATCACTGGATTTCCTATCAAATGTTTTTTTTTGGCATAAGGTAAAAACTTTTCCATGTTTATGTTTGGGAAGTCTTACTTGATACCATTTCTTTTCAAAGGATTTTCTAAAGTTAAGCAACTTTAAACCGTTTACTCACACCAGACCCCTGTCTGACCCGAGTGTTTATTTTCTGTTTTATTAAACTTTTGGGTACTCATATTATATATATGAGTAGTCAAGTGATTCAGGTTAGCTTGACGAATTTTGAAGGAGATATGGAGCAGGAGGCTTCCACGTGTAGTTATATATTGGTTCCGCTGTGTTTGTTTTGTATCTTTTTTTGTTGTACTTGAGTTGTATAGCTAGACAGATGCTTATAACTATCTAATATGGGTTGAAATAAGTTGTGCACTCTGATGTAATATGATACTATGTAATATTTTAAGTGATATATTATATTTCATTCGTTCCGCTGTGAGTTCTCTGATGTTGTTGTGTTTCTTCTTTTTCTTTCTTTTCTTCTTCTATCCCTTTCTTTCTTCTAGATGATGCGATTTCCTAGAGATAGGAAGTCGGGTCGTCACAATTATAAGTTTCTTAAGTTGACATATATATATATATGTATATATTAAAAATCCTAACTCAATTTAAAGTGTGTATATGTGTTACACAAATGTGCGTAACGTTTTCTGACAAATTTTCAACACCTAAATGTCGAAAATTCAAAAAATGATTTCCGGACCCATTTTCTATTTTTCTTTGAACTTATTATTTTTGAACACAAATTTTAAAAAATATTTCACCATTATTAGTTATTAGTTAAAAAGGATTTTATTTAGTTATAATATCCGTTAGTTAATTATTAAAAATATATTTAAATATCCAAAATTAAAGTGGTAAAATCTTGAGTCATTACACTCGCACTTTTAAAAGAATTTCATCCTGGATTAGTAAACAAAGAGATAACTCATAATAACTCAAATGGTCATATGTTATATATTATGAAATCTATACAAAGGTCATACAGTAATCATCCGTAACACAATAATGCATACTCTACACAACAAGCAATGACTATCCCAACATCAATTCTCGATAAGCTTCCCTCATATGATCCACTATCTCCCAAGTACAATCTCCCTCATATGTTATCTGCTCATAGGGTTTAGTTCTATCTCCAAATCATATTGAACCGACAATTCTACAATCAACGAGGGGTTATAAACAACAAATGGGATACGTGGTGAACATTATGGACCCCTAACAACCTTTCTAGTAATTCAACCTTGTGGGCAAGTGGTCCAATCCTTTCAATAATCTTATAAGGTCCAATATACCCGGGTGTCAACTTCCCAGCCCTTTCGAATTGAACGACTCCTCTAATTAAGGAAATCTTCACAAATACGGAGTCCGCGATTTCAAAGTCTAAATCTCTTCTCCTTTTATCGGCATAACTCCTTTGTTGATCCTTGGCTTCGTTCATTCTTCTCTTTATCACTGCAACCTTTTCAGTAGCTTCCTAGATCATATTTGGTCCAACCGTCCAAGTACTAGCCGATCTCCAGTCTCAATCCAACATGCTTGTGACTTGCACTGACGTCCATATGGAAATTTGTAGGGTGCCATGCCGACGCTTGCCTAATAACTATTATTGTAGGAGAATTATACTAAGTAGAGATGATATTCCCATGATCCTCCAAAATCTAGAATACATGCCCGTAGAAAATCTTCTAGAATCCGGTTGTCCCTTTTTATTTGCCCATCTATTTTAGGGTGACATACCATGCTTAAGCTTAGATTTGTTCCTAACGCTACTTGCAATGTCTTCCAAAACTGACAAGTGAAGATGGGTTCTTGATCACTTACAATACTCACTAGGACTCCATGCAATCAAATAATCTCCCTCATATAAATTTCCACCAATGAAGCTGCAGTTCTTATCGGATTTACTAGAATAAAATGAGCACTCTTCGTTAGCCTATCCACGATAACCCACACACCTTCATTCCCTTTGTAGATCTAGGTAAACCATCGATAAAATCCATTGATATCATCTCCTATTTCCAATTTGGAATTTCCAAGGCTTGAAGTAAACAGCCTTTTTCTGGTGATTTCCTTTTATCTTATGATAGATCAAACATCCATCGAAAATGATTGAGATGTCCCTCTTCATTCTGGGCCACCAAAATACTCGTTTCATATCTTGATGCATCTTATAAACACTTGGATGGATATTCAATTTGGATTGGTGGCATACCAATAAAACCTCTTGTCTAAGGCCATCGATATTAAGGATGCATATCGTCCCCTTAAAACACAGTATGCCTTGATTATCCATCTCAAAACTTGCACATTGACCCTCCTTAACATCCTTGATTATATTCATTAAACGCTCGTCCTCTCTTTGCTGACTAGCAATCCTTTCAAAAGAGTTGGTTTAACTTCCAAGAAAGCCAACACTACATTCCTACTAAGAGCGTCTGCCACAACATTTGCTTTTCTCGGCATATAGAGAACATCAAATTAATAGGCTGACAGGAACTCCAACCATCGCTGCTGCCTTAGGTTCAGATCCTTTTAAGTGAAAATATACTTCAGGGACTTGTAACCCGTGAAGAGCTTGAACTTTTCGCCTATTTAAAGAAATTTACTTACTAGGAGATTACAAGAAACAATAGAGGAACTAAGGATTCTTATCCAGCAAGTAATGCCTCCACATCTTCAACGCTGAGACTACCGCTAATAACTCCAAATCATGCGTTGCATAATTCTTCTCATGAGGGTCTACTTACATAAGCTATAACCTTTTCATGTTTCATCAACACTGCACCCAAGTCAACTCTACATGCGTCCTAAAAACAGTTAACCCTTCTCCTCCCTCAATAATAGCCAAACAGGGGCACTGATCAAATCTCTCTTTGAACTCAAGAAATGCACTCTCACCCTTCGGAGTTCACTCGAATTTAACATTCTTCTTTGTTAGCTTGGTTAGTTGAAAGTCAATCTTGGAGTAATCCTTTATGAACTTCTTATAATAACCTGCTATCCTAAAAAGCTTCTAACTTCTGTAGGAGTTAAGGGTCTTTTGAAATCTTGCACAATAGCTACCTTAGCCTAATCAATCGAGACATCATCACCTAAAACATTATGTCCTACGTATCTCACTTATGATACCCAATAGTGGAACTTAGAAAACTTAGCTTTAAGAATGTTTTCCTTAACATTTCCAACACCACTTCCAAATGGTATTTGTGCTCTTCCTCAGTCTTTGAGTAAATAAGAATGTCGTCGATGAAAACCAACATGAACATATTCAACACATCCCTAAAATCTTGATTCATAAGACCAATGAAAAATGTAGGTGTATTGGTCAGCCCAAAAGGCCTAATCAACCACTCATAAAATAGTCTAGTCCTTTGAAAGCAGTTATGGGTATACTATCCATTGCTACCCTTAACTGATGGAGATCCCAAGCAAGGTCCATTTGGAAAAATACTCTAGCCATGTAAAGTTGGTCAAGTATATCCTCTATTCAAGGTAACAGATAATTATTTTTCATGGTCCACTGTTTAGTTCCATATAATCCATGCACGATCTTAATGAACCATTGAACTTGGCTATAAAGACTACTGCTGATACCCAACTTGAACGGCTCAGCTAAATCAACCATCCACTCAACAAATCATTGGTTTGATCCTTTAACTTCTATTACTTTCATGGGGCCATTTTACAGAAGGGTTGAATAGCATGTCCTTCACCGGGAACTAGATCGGTACAAAATTAAATTTCCCACTGGGGAAGCAAACTGCTAATCGGCTCAAAAATATCAGGGAAACCTTTAATAACTATCGATATCAACTCATTCTAGGATGATTCTAAGGCATACAAGAAACTACGAAATTATTTGCTAAGCTTATCATAAGGCACCACCATTAAATTTCCTAGTTTGGTTACCAAAGATATTGTTCTTCTGACACAATCCACAATGGCTTTACTCTCTGTTAGCCAATATATACCAAGTAAAATATTAGATCCCTTAAAATATAGAATAAACAAATTGCATGAAAAGTAGTGGGTAAGGTATGAAGCTCGCATATCTTTACAAACCATAAATATTTTAGTTGTGCCTCGTGTGGTGTTTGACATTAAGAGAGGGGTTTTCTACGATTTTTGTGGAAATTTGAAATTCTCTAACCAAATCAAGACAAATAAAAATATAAGACGCCCCAGTATCAAACAAAACTCAAACAAAAACCCATTAATAATTAAAATACCTCCAAGACTCCCTCCCTTTCACATCTCCCGAAGTTGAGGATTCGTCCTTGATTACATAAACTTTGGCCTGTTGTCCTTTCATCCATAGTGGGCAGTACTTAATTATGTGCCCCATTTGTTGAAAATTGTAACAAAGTGTCTTCTGTACCATCGGAGAGAAGGTGCCACCTATCGACAAACTTTAGAAGTATGGCCCGTCTGCAGGCAGTTAAAACATTCAATATCTTTGAAACGTTTTCCTTGATCACCTTCTATATGTTTTCCCTTTCCCTGCTTTCTTCTTCCAATTTGAATTAAACTTCCTTTTATGTGAGTTGATTTTACCTCCATTGGATGTTATTACTGCTATTGGCTTTATCTTTAAAATCGCTTCATACCTTATGGTGATATCAACAAAATCCACAAAGGATCCCTTAAAATGAGCCATCATCTTTTCATGGACATCTTCACTCATACCCAATACTAACATTTCATTTTTCTTTAATGGTGTACAATAAGTCCATGGACGAAACGAGATAATTCATTTAACTTTGACTCGTATTTAGCTACGGACATGTCTTCTATTTTTAATGGTATTTCCCCTTCCTCATCCTCTTCTTGTACTCATTTTTATTACGTGAATAAAGTAAGATAACTTCAGAATACATGGATGAAGTTATCTTAGGAAAAAGAGCATAAACCAAACATAAAAATGCTGATCAAAATAAGATGGAAATGCATTCTCAAATACAGAACTCATTCTAGGGTATTACTAACCCTGTCTACAATGAGTAGATCCTAACCAAGGCCTAGGTTCTCTCTCAACTAGAGCCTCGATACCAAATGTAATGATCTGCCTTTCTTACACCCAATGACGACACTTAATACATTCTCGATATTCAAGTGTCGATCATCTAAGGGTCTGAAAGATAGGTCATGGGGTAAAGAAAATAAAAGACAAGGAAAATAAACATAGATTTTTATCACAACGACAGAGTTACATAAACATTATCACAGAATAGTACATATGGTTACTTCAAGATGTTACATCAAAGTTACAACATGTACTGTGCAACAACCCTGTATTTTGTGATTATTTTAATTGTATTTTTTATTTATTTTAAATTTAATTTCCTGATTTAAAACTTTATTTTATTTATAAAATTGAATAATTTTGTTATTTTAAATATAAATTTTGATTTTTAAGTGAATTACAATTCCAAACATGAATAAATAGAATATTTTCCAGAAAAGTGGATTTTGGTCAATATGGTCAAACTTTGACTTTTAAATTTAAAATGTAAATATTTAAATTTTTGAATTTTATCTTTTATTATGAAAATAAATTAAATTTTAAGCATACTACTTTTCTTTTCATTGAAATCTGATTAATATTGTGAAAGTTATGCTTTTTACAATATTGTGTGTAAATTGATTTATTTAACAATATTGTTTATTTTAATTATATAAATAATTTTTTTGTCATATCTTGTTCTAATTTGTATATATATGTGTAATATGTCATGTTATATATATATATATATATATATATTATTTTTAAAACATTTTTAAAGTGTAGTAGTAATTTTTCCAAAACTTGTTATATTTTGTTTTAATTTTCAATACTAGTTTACATATAATAAACTATTTTCTTATATTTTTCTATATTTTTCTAAAATTTATTTATTTATTCATTACATTTTCACTTTACTTTGTATTCAATTTTATTTTATTTACATGGTTTTTATTTTGTTTTATTTGAATAAAGAAAAAGGAAATTTCAAGAGACAAAAACTCTCCATTTGCTCTTGACCTTCCATCTTCACACCATTTCACTTTGGGCCGTCATTTCCATTGTCATAGCCGTGACTCAGTCTGTATGCAATTCATGTGAAACCATCTCTTCTTATCTAACTTTTCACGCAAGGTTTCAGATTTGAAAGGAAGAAGGTAATGGCTTTTATATTTTTTCTACTCTTTCCGCATCTTTTTATTGATTTTCCTTTGTTAATTTCCTTGCCTCTTCCATGCATTTGCTCGACCACACTCCTCCACCACCTCCTCCAACCAACTCCACCCCCATCCTCGGCCACATCACCCTCCTCCCCCTCTATCTTGACAAGGCATTGACTTGTCTTGGATGGTTCCACCATGAAACTCCTCAAACACTTCAACAAATGTCATAGTCGAGCTCTTCATGCACCTAGCCTTCATTTTTCACCTGTTCACCTCCTTAGCTACCACCACCTAGTCCTCCACCACCTCTGGCCCCAAATCCAGACCTCACTTGACCATCCCCTTGCATGGCCGAGCCCATATCTACTCAGGCCGAGCCATGTGGTAGCACCAATATCCATTAATTGCCTTAAACCCTTTGTATTCCTTCATGTTGTAACTTACACCACTCCAACTCCTTCTAGCCGTGCATGCATGGCATATACCTGACCGAAATGCCACTATGGTCGAGCACACATGAGCCATAGGCCGAACATTTGAAGGTTGAGGCATTGGTCCAATCAATTTATTCATGTTGCTTTCGTTTTTGAATTGTTTCTATATGTATTGGTGTTGAAATTATATTTATATTTGTCTTGTTTATGGGTTGTGCACAAGATCACTAGCTTGGTTCTCTTCCCACTCGAGTCAAGTCATGTTATCTTGCCTTTTGAAATTCGTTGTGTGCTTTGTCTTGCTATCTCCAGCTTGAAACAAGTGAGTAATCACACTTGACATATTTACTTATATAAACTGTGAAGCGACACCAAGTGAACATGTAAACTGCTATATCATGTTATATTATGTTATACCTGCCTATGATATGATTTATATGATGATCATCCTATTTATAAACCTGTCATATTATCTGTTACTGCCATATGTTACTATCATTTATATCATTTAATCACACTACAAGTTCACTGTAGAATCGAATCACTATGGGTTGAAATGATACATGCCCGAACACACTTTAGAATAGGAAAAAATCGTTATAGGCTGAAATGATAGGCATGAGTGATTTTTATTTATTTTCATTTGACTTGGGATTGTGGGTTTGAAATGATAGAACCCGGATTTTCTTTGTAAATTATGGATTGAAATGATATATTATCTGTATCACTTTACCTAGGCTAGAAAATTATATAGAGACCCGTGGTTAATATATATTTTTCTAAATTTTTTGAAGTATTTTAAAAATGTATATATTATGATATTTTGATTTAAATTTAATTAAAAATGATTTTTTATAAAATATTAGTGATTTTCTACAAGTTAAATAAGTGAAATAAATCAATGGTAGTGTAGAATTTGAAATATAAGTAAATTTTGTTTATAAATGGAATTTAAGTTAAGTAAGAAAATTTGATAATTTGATTTAAATTTAATTAAAAATGATTTTTATAAAGTATCAATGATTTTTGTACAAATTAAAATTGATATAAATAAATGTTTATTTTGAAATTGAAATATAACTTAAATTTGAAATTTGAAATTTTTTGGTTAAAGGTGAATTTTAAATTTAATAAATAAAATGAAAATAAGTTATAATTTGAAATGGAAATTTTGAACTTAAGTGTTAAATTAAATTTTTAATTATAAAGAATTGAAATTTATATGCTTGAATCTAATAGGTAAATTATTATTAAAATTTGATTTTTGTATAAAAATTTCACTTTATAAAATCATAAATTAAAGGGTATTTAAATGATCATTTTTAAAGTGAGAAAATATGATTTTATAAGTTAAAAATGGTTTAAATTAAATTTTAATTATTTATGAAATTGTGTGGAAAATCTGGAATTTAAATAACAGCACTTCGGAAATGCTATAGTTTCTGAAGTTAACTTAAAATATGAAGGAAATGATATTACAGCACTTTGTAAGTGCTATGGTCGATACAAATGAACCATGGCTAAATTTTAACTAAGTGATATTACATCACTCGGTAAGTGCCGTGGTAATAGAAAGATAACTAAAATCTGAAACTAAATAAAGGGCTAAAGTAGCACTTGATAAGTGTTGCGGTAGGCCAAAATGAACTAAACTATTACAACAGTTTTATTTAAATGCTGACTTTTCTTAATAAACTATTTTAAATGAAGTGAACTATTACAATTGTTTTTTTTAAATGTCGTCTTTGCTGAATTTAACCGTTTTCAATTATAACTTACAGCAGTTTTTCTAAACGCCGCGAAAGGCTGAAATTTTCAATGTTTATAGTTTTAATTAAACAAATGAGCTCAGAATTGTCTAAATTTTTAGGAATTGAATACTTGATTTGTAAATATAATAACTTCACTTTTAAATGGTTTAAATGAATTTTTTTGATATAAATATAAACTATTTGAAAGGTGATTTGAAATGACAATAAATGAATGATATCGTTGAATTAAAAAGGGTATTCAGATTTGAATATTTGGATTTGAATTCAAATATTGATTTGAAAATGAAGTTTTGAAAGATATGATATTTTGATATATGGAAATTGTTTGGAAATGATTTGATTTTTATTTTGATAAAGATTTTGAATTTGGAAACGATACTTTATTTTTAATTATAAACTACGATTTTTGAATTATAACCACGACTATAATAATTATTATTTGTTAAAGAGACCGGGATCGGATATGAACATACTCTCTGTCGTTACCAAAAACCACTTTAACAACAGTGTTCTAACATCCCACAATTTCGCACGCTTTAAATCGACACATGTGTCGATTCAAACCATACGGAAGGGCAGTTTGTTATGGGGTAAATAAGAAATAGCAGAGAAGAAAAAAACAAAATAGAATCTTGCAGCGGAACGATAAAATATAATAATCAAATATACAGTTCATGAAGCTGTTTAGAAAATATTCGATTAAACTTATACAACGTATATCAGGGTAGATATACCAATTACGCTTCCGGGTCAGTGGTAACGCATAGCCGCAGCTAACTCCCACCTCGAGCCATACCCCAAATCAAAGAAATCGAAAGTGGCCACCGAATAAATCCAAAGTTAGAGTAGAATATGGATGGTATGTGTCCTATAAAAGGGGCTACCTTCTTAACCCATCAATCGCTTCTGTTTTAGCCACCTAATGCCAACTCACGGGAGTTGAGTCCACGTATTTACCTTAAAGGCAACGCCGTCACCATCCTACTTCATTCTGCTATCTCCATCGTGTACACGGTTGTTAAAATGGTTTTCGGAGTTGGCAGAGAGTATGACAACTTCCGATCCCAGCGACTTCAACAACCAAACGTTATTATAACACCTCGGTCTTTTCAAAATAGTTTATACTTTAAAACCAGAATAAAATATCCATTTCAAAACCATATAAATACGATATCATTTCTAATTTAAAACCCAAATCAATATGATATCATTTTTATTTCAAATATATCCTTTTTCCAAAAATCATAGTACTTTCAAATATATATATATACCGTAAACCCATAGCTTCGGAACATAATTTTCAATATTTAAAGGGTTAATAATAAATTACTTTATAAAGTAAATTAGGTTTTTATTTCTCAAATCAGTTCCAAATACAGATTTGAATTCCCAAATAAACCATTTAAATTTTCATATATTTCAAAGGTTTAAATATTCCACCATTTCAAAACTATATTTTTAATTCATATATATATATATATATATATATATATATGCCAAATTCACTTCACTATTATTTAGTTTGAAATACTTACTTAATAAATCCAGTATCCTTTAAATAAAACTTTCAAATTCAAAAATTGAATATTCCTCAATTTGTTTAGCCTAGATATATTCACTTAAATCATCTTAAACCCGAATTTAGTTATAACACCATATTCTTTTTAAATCTAAATTTCAATAGGATCTTAATTAAGTAAACTCTCAAATCAATTTCAAAACTATGTTCTCAACTTTGATTTATAAAAATCAATATAAACTCTATATTAGAATCTTATTTAAGTAAACACTAATCCATAATATATTTTAATAAAATCAACTTTATTATTAAACTTACTTCATACTTTAACCAATTTTATACATAGCTTAAAAACAAGAATTTAACTATATATAAAATAACCTTTATCAAATATCCGAAATCAATATCTCATACAACCATATATGTATTTCTTTACAAAACCATAGAAAATCATTTCATTTTTTTTTATATATACCGCGGTATCTGTATAAAATTTTCTATCCTATGGTCAAGTGATACAGATATTTATCATTTCAATCCGCAATATAAAAATAAAATTTACGGTTATATATCATTTCAAACTGCAATCCCGAATGAAATGAAATGCATGATAACTTGTAGTTTATTCAATATAAAATACAGCATCCATTCATCCAATATCAATCATCAACCATTTATTACAATCATCATCCAATTCAAACAATAGTATCAATATAGAACGGATAATAATCATCAGGAATTAACTAGCAGTTTATATTCAATGATAAATTAATAACTGTTTAACTGGCAGTTTATATGCAAAAATAAATAAATAACAATTTAACTGGCAGTTTATATGCAATGAATAAGTAAATGACAATTTAATTAAATAAATGCAATTTAGCTGAGGTGATGATTAAAAATATGCCAAATTGTCATAAATAAATTTCTAATCACATCCAAATTTAATTTAACAAACATAAGAAATTTTAAAAGTTGTGAGTGGGTTAAAAAACTCACCTTTCGAATTTAAATTGAATTTAAATCCAATTTTAACCCAAAGTTTGCACAGTCTCAGAATCCGTCCAAACTAGCATTACAATCTCTGGAATTCAAATACGAACCTATCAGAGAAAACCGCGCGTGAATTTGAGTCCGTATGTGAAAGTTATGAGAGTTAGAACGACTTGAAACGTAAAATTTAAATAAAATAAATAACAAGGAGTCAAACCCATCACCCAGTACGCTTCATCCACGTCATCCTCCCTGTATCACTCAGCAACACTCACGCGCCCTAGGGTTTTCGGCCGCCACGTTTTCTCCAATTTTCACCGCGCCTCCAATCGCCATCGACGCAATCAGATGCTGGCACCACCTCGACCACGCCGAGCCGCCTCCACCAGCCCCACTACGACGCGCGCGCCTGTGATAACCCAGAATTTGAACAACTGTTAGTTTGATAATTAACTGGGTAAATTGATTGAATTATTGATTTTTATTTGGATTAATAAATGGAATTTTGATAATTAAGATATATCTGGGTACTAATATAGGTGAATTTGCACTATTTTAAATAAAGATTAATGAATATTTAGATAAATATTCATTTGACATTCCTTTATAAAGATTTATTTGACAAAATTTATCTTTTCAAAGCTAAAATGAAAATATATATATATATATATATAGAATCAATTTTAAATAAATCTTTGGAAATTTTATTTATATATATGTAAGGTTGAGTTATAAATTTGTAGGGTGAGATTTAATTAAAGATTTTAAAAAGTACCTTTTCTTTTTATGTACTTGGAAATAAAGGTAGTTGGCGTATACGAAGACAAAGAATATGTGTAAATGTAACCTTATGTAGATATAAAATAAGTAATTTATGAAATAATAAGGTTTAAACCATAACTTATAAATAAATATAAAGAAAAAGGGTTTGGCATAAATTACCTATTAGTGACAAGTGTTAAATAAATAAAATAGGTGTTTAACAAATGTAAACAAATTAAACAAGTGGCAAACAACTTCCACTTAAAAAAAAGAGAAGAGAGACCAGGTTTTCATTTTCTACACCTTCCTCATTTTTCTTTTACCAACAATTTTAAACAAAGAATCCAACCTGAAATAAATCAAAGAAAATTCAAAACTATAATCAAAACTCTTTCAAGTTTCCGAAATTTAAGGCAACCCAAGTTTTAAAAAAAAAAGACTCAAAGGCTGTTTCAACATTTTTGTTTACCCGAGCAAAGATTAGTTTCAAAATCTAGAACCTGTAGCAACTCAAGCAAAGTCATCTCAAGTCTACAAGTAAGGTTCAATCAGTAACGAATCAAGTGTCAGCTTATATGCGTCAGGTTCCAGATTTCAATAACAAGACTGTTCTCTTTTCTATGCAACCCATCAGGTGAGAAAACAGAGCCCTAAATCTGTTTCCTTTATTAATTTCTGTTGCATATAGTAGAATGTGAAGCAAATTTGTGATAAATGGTTTGCATGTGGAAAAAATGTGAGTAGCTAAATCTTGTAAATCTGAGAATCTTTATCAAATCTGTAAATAAGTAAAAGATTTTTAAAAATAACCAACCTTTATAGTATTCCATGGAAGTAAAAGTACTTATGCCTGGATATGAATGTAATTGCCTGTACTAGGTGTTTTCATACCCCCTCTGTTCAAAATTTAACAGTGAGTAAATTTCTCTATTAGAAACCTAGATCAGGTTTATCTTGATGCTTATGAATATTTATTGTGAAAATGTTCTAGTAAAAGAAATTTGAATACATGCATGTGCATAAATATGTAATTGTTTGGTGTGTGTTTATGTATATAAATATACATATATGCAGAGCTCTGGTTTATTGTTTTACAGGGTTCAACTAGATTAAAAATTCAATATATCTCTTGCCGATTCTTGTTGGGCTTAGATGTATAAATCAAACTAGATTGTTATGACAAGAGATTTGATTTAAAAATAATTTCAGGCAAAATTTAATGATAGTTTTTAACTAAATGAAGAAATACAGTAAAAGCTTGAATATAACAAAATCTCGTTTTAAAGAAATTATGTATTCAGACATACAATCTGATTTCTTATCCAAAATGAGGATTTTTGACATATATATCTTGATTTTAAAATTTGGAGATGACATAAATTTCTGAGTTGATTGGAATTGGAACTTTATTCAATTTCAAGCGAACACGAGGCAGGGTGGAGTCGGAATTCTCGTCGAAGGGAGCTAGTGGGTCATTGAACGTAGGAAAATAATTGGAGAATTTCTGGAATTTCGTGGTGGCGTAGTGAGTCTAAACTAGGGTTTAGGTTCGAGTAGTGGTTGTTCTCGAGGCAATCATAGAGTCATCGTTAATTAAGTCGTGATCGGTCATGGAGAGTAAGCAAGAGGGGGGTCTTGCGCTTCTATCGATGCGAGCACGTGACATCCGATGATCGGAGCTGGGCGTGACGAGAGGTTTTGTGCCTGGGCTATGTTGTTAATGGTGCTCTGTGATCTTGTTTTTCGATTTAGGTGGCGGGTTGGGGTTCTGGGCAGCTTGGAAGGTCAGGAAGGTCGGCGGCGACTTAGGGATGACGTCGAGGTTGGTCGGCGTTGTTCCGATGCCTTGTACATATGTACGGTGCACAGATGCATGCACGTTGGGTTAGGTGTTTGATCTGGGGGTTTAGGAAGAAGCAGTGACCCGAGTAAATCGCGTAGCACACCAGAGTTTGACTCGAAGTTGGGATGAGTTGTTGTTGCGTGAGTATAGTGATGTTTTCTCTGGAGTTTGCTCGAGTTATCTTGTGTTTTTCCTCGATGCTGATTCGAGTTCTGTTTGTTGAGCTTGAGTTGTTTTACTGTGTGGATTGGTAGAAATGAGTTATTTTACTATGTGGAAGCCTGTTTTAGGAATGAGCTTGGATTTAGGTCAGGTAACCCTATATTTTGATTGAAGAAATTCTCATGTCCTAAAATTTAAACTAAAATTCAAGTTTAAACAAATTTTCTTAGAACCCTTTCTTTACTGAATAATGGTCTATTTAAATGATTGACTAGATAATTGTAATTCATTCTAACTTTGATTTAGTTAAATCTTAAGTTGTTAAGAAAGTAATAATTAAAGTGGATGAAGTATTTCATCATTAAACTTTAGAACTTTTTGTAAAATTGTTGTTAAAATAATTATATAGTAGGTTAATTCGTATATGGTTTGAAAATGATTTAAATGATGGAATTAAACAAAGTATTATTTATTTAATGCATGAAGGATGGTTAATTAATGAAATAGGTTAAGAAATTATTAATTAAATTATACCATTAAGGAAATTAGTAATTACTTTTAGTGATCAAATTTAAGGGATTAATTTATAAATGTGTTTAACTAAATATCTTATTAATTAAAAGATGATTAATTATTTAGAGTTAATCACTTAATAAAATTTAATGATAATTTTTTAATGTAGTAATTACAGGATAATTACTTAATGTCATGATTTAAGATGAGTAATTGAGGGACAATTAAAAAATATTAATAAGAGTAATGAATGGGAAATTCCTAAATGATAATCACTTAATGGAAGTAATTGAGTATTAATTACTTAGTGTAATTAATAAAGTTGAGTAGTTAATTTAAGTTAATTAATTAAGCTTTAATTAAATAAAGGTAATCATTTGATTTTGAATTAAGTATAATTACTTAAAGTAATTAATGAGTGTAATTACTTAGTGAAGTAATTAATGGATGATTACTGGATGAAATTAATATAAAAAGAAATTACTTGATGGGGAGCAATTAAAGGATAATTACTTTATGGAAGAAATTAAGTAATAATTACTTAGTGTAACTAAAGGATTAATATAATTAATCAAGGAGTTAGTTTAATCCATGGAGTAATTAAGAAAAGTTAATTTATGATTTTGATTAATCAAGATTGATTAATATAATTAAGGTAAAGGTTAATTATTAAATGAAATTCAATAATAATTAACTAATGAAAATAATTGAAGGATCATTAACTAATGAAATTTATGGAGTAATCAATCTTGCTTGTTAATGATTGAATGATGATGAGTGCTTTGGACTAGTTAATATCTCTGCTATAGATTGCTTTGTGATATGATACATTGGATGGATGGAGATAATGTGATTATCTATCAATTATGAGTTGGTGTGGAAATAAAAATGTTATCTGGTAAATAAAATTGAAATGTATTTAATTGAATAATTTAGGTTAATGATGACATGGGATTTGAAGAGACCGGAGTCGGATATTAATTAATACCCGAAACCACTTTTGATTCTTTATTGATATGTGAAATCAACAGGCTAGTATGGAATGATTTAAATGAATTTGACGGTTAATCTAAGTTCTGGTACTTAGACATTGATGTGTGATATCAGTGATGTCTATAACACATTGTGAATTTGTAAATTGATACGGGTACCCCGGGTTTATATAAGTTGTATGCTTTTGTCATTCATGTTAGATGGGTTTACTCACGCCGGTTTCCAGCCTGACCCGTGTGTTACTTTGATGTAATGCTCGGGTCAGACCGAGTATTACAGATTTTCAAGCAAGGACGTTCAGGAGCTCAGGAGGCGAGTAGGATGGTAGGGACGTATGGAGAGTTTCTAAAATGATATTGTATATATCTGAGACATGATAAATTGAATCTATCCAATGTTGTATAAAATTGTTGTAACTCTGATATATCGATGTAAATTGATAGATACAGCTTTCTTGGTATAACTATTGTTGATATTATATTTTATCCGCTGCGAATGTGAGATTGTGTGTTTCTTCTCTGTTCCTCTTCTATCTTTTTCTTCTTTTCTCTAACTATCTGGAAATTTCGGGATCGAAATTTTCAGGTCGTTACTTTTGGTATCAGAGCAGAAGGTTAAGCGATGACCTTGGCTCTGATGGGATTACTCATTAAGGATAAGGTAAGTGGTACCCTTGAATTAGTTGAGTGTGTATATATATATATATATATGAGAGAGTGTACTTTTTATTTTCTTATATAAAGATTTTAAATGGTTTTATATAAGATTACATTTGGATATATATAAAGCGATATATCTTTCTAACAAATAGTAAAGGAAATTGGTTATTGATTTAAATTAAGAAGTAATAGAAATACAACCAAACTGAAATTAAATCCTGAATTTGGGAAATGTTGCAGGATAAGGATAATCAATTAATTTATGTAATTAATTAAACTTTGTTTAATGAGATTATTTAATGGATAATAATTGGAAATGATAAATTAAGAGGAAGTTACTTAATGAAGTAACTAGAGGTAAGTAATTTAAAAGACAATTACTTAATGAAGGTAATTAAGAAATAAGTTAATTATCGAATGTGATTAATTAGAATTAATTAATGACGTATTTAATTTAAAGAAATAATAAATAATATTATTTAATGCATTTGAATGAAATGATCCTATTTCGAACAAAGAGTTGTTTGAAAATTTAAAGGAATTTGTTTTAAATTAAAAACCAAAGGTGGTTTAAAATTTTAAAGTGTAACTTGGTATGTAGAAGAAATTAATATGTATATATGAGGAATATACATAATATCAAAGATGGTTTGAAATGAACTCTAAATGTTGAGTTTTAAATTTGGAATGAGATGTGAAAACCCAAAGTGATAAGTTTTTGAACTTAATAAGTGGGAAGATTTTTATGTGAAGTTTAAAATTTGAAAAGGAAGTTCAAATTGGGTAAGGTTGATTGGATTAAGTGAATTGAGTTTAACTTGGGAAAAGGTTAAATAAGTTGGAATGATCAACATAATTTGGGAATTTCAATGTGGAATTGGAATTTATTTTGGGGAGTTAAATGGTTAATCTGAATTGGGAGTTTGTGTGATCTCAAAATGGGTTTGAGATTTAGAAATTGTAAATTGATGGGTGTTTTAAGATGAATTGGATGATATCATCCTATTGTTGTTAAAAATCTATAAGTTGTGAAATGGGATTTGTTTAAATGAATAAGAAATGGAGTATGGTAATCCATTGTTGAGATAAAAGGGAAATTAAACTTTAATTTGAAGCTAAGGGGATGGAATTACCTTGAACTAAAAATTTGAGTAATTGGGTAATAAATTAAATTGTTTAAAAGCTTTTAATAAAGGTTAACTTGGTTTAAAGGGTTAAACCAACCTTAGTGAATTTAACTCGAATTTATATAATTCGAGATGGTTTAAGTTTGAAATTTTAATTAGTTCAAATTGGGTTTGATTTGAATTAATTGAAATGGTGATTAAATATGTATGAGTATAAGATTCAAATAGAAAATTTGAATTGGATTAATTTGTAACGATTTGAAATTGAAGTGGATTCAATTTGAAATTAGTCCAAATTTATTGGAATAATTTGGAATTATAATTAATGTTGAATAAAGTTAAATTTGGAAAGAACTGAGGAATTCAACTTGAATTGGGTTAAATAGATTTCAATGGAAATTGAAGTTATATAAATTGGAATTGAGTCAATTTAAATGGAAGTGGAAATTTAAATTGAATTGATGAGAATGGAGATTGGAAAGTGAACAGTTTTGACTCTGGACTATTTTTAATATTAATTGTTTTAATATAAACCTATTTTTCCAAGCTATTTATTATATATACAACCTTTCTTTTAAAAAGCCAAACTACCATATATTTGTTTTACAATTATTTTTGGGAACTGTTTAACAATTCTCCAACTGTTTTATAAACTAATTATTATCTTACTATTATTTTGCAATTATTTAAAATTTCTATAATTATTTTAACTATTTTATAACTATTTTACAAATTAGTAATTATTTTCCAACTACTTATCCATTTTTAAGATTTTTCAAACTATTTTCTAAATTTAAACTAGGCAGAGTTCAAACTGCTATTGGTTAAATACCCAATCGAGATAAGAATTTAAGGAATAATCCAAATGCGGATTAAGGCAATTGTGAGTAAGTGAATGAAATTCAAAGTAAATGTGAATAGAAATGAAATTGATATTGAAGTTTGTGGATAAGAAATTTGAAATGGTTTTTGAAGTGAAAATATATTTTGTGAAATATATGAGGAAATAAAATAGAAATTGGATATTTCTATGGTTGAAATTTTGTTTATGGAAGTAAGTGATATGGTAAGTGGTTTTGTAAAGAGTAATCAAATTTGAATTTTGAGTAAACAAAGTTAAATACCTTTGTTTTATAAATTGAAACTCCCCTTGATGAATCTATTACCGGAAGGAAAGGATTTTGAAAGTGTTTGAAGTATAAAAGAAGTTTTATTCAGGTTTGAAAGATCCAAAGTTTTAAAAATTATATATATCTGTATGTATATATATATATATATATATAGGATCTTATAAGGATTTTAGAAAAGGTTTTGGGAACCTAAGGTTTTGAAAAGGCTTTTGATTTTTGGGTAAAATCAATATTATATTTGGAAAGCCTAGTTTGAGAATTATCGATTTTGGGATAATCGATTTTGTATAAAGGAGCTTTGAATGAGATCATACTAGGTGTATGATTTAAAGATACTATGTATATAGTATAAAATGTTTTGATGATGGCTCTGGGGAAAAAGGCGCTCCCTTGAAATGGACTTCTCAGGAGTACCACCGAGTGGTGCTGCCTTGAGCCCCAGGGGGGGGGGTTCTAAAGTTGATCCTGTGAGGAGTCCGGACAAAACTAGTTCCTGAGGATTATTGGGTAGCGAAAGTTGAGGGCGTCGATGGCTACAGGGGCATTTGGGTTATGCTGTGACTACAGTGTAACTCGATGTCACTGCGATCTACTGTGGGGGCCATAGCGAAAATCATGTGGAGGATGAGTGTCAACGGTCTACGCTTGATTTTGCCGGGAAGGCAACGCAACATCTGTAGACTGTGATCTTTGGTGAAGTGGGGTGGAGAAGTTTCATTTTTTGGCAGCGAAATTCGAGGGCGCTGATACCTACAGTTATATGGGTTTTTGCTGTGATAGCTACGTAACCCCAGTTGTAGCTGTGGTCTGTTGTGTGGGATCCATGGCGTAATCGAGAGGCCGCGGAGAGCCTGCATGTTACTTGGAGAATCGACCAGGCAACTAGGACATTCGGCATGCAGGGTCGTACTCGGCACAAATGAGCACTCGACACGTTTGAACGTTCGACAGTCAAGGTTGTACTCGGCATTGAAGAACGTACGTCCATCCAGGTTTGCACTCGGCACGAGACCTTCAGCATTTCACTCGGCACTCCCTCCACTCGGCCTGCTCTTCACCCGGCATACCCTTTGTTCGGCACATCCCGTGCTCGGCATACCCTTTGTTCGGCGCATCCTGTGCTCGGCATATCCTTTGCTCGGCATGTCCTGTGTTCGGCCTTCCCTCTACTCGGCGTATCCTTTCACTCGGCATCCACTCATCACTCGGCATCCCAGCATCGTTCGGCCCGCTTCCTCCATTCAACAGAGAGATCCATCGACTTGGAAAGGAGGGCTCGGCATGCCGACCGTTCGGCATGTTCCACTCAGCATGCAGGGCGCGTCCTATCTAGACTGAGCTGTCTAGCCATCTGGCCCACCAGGGAAGTCCAACCCACATTCGTCTATAAATAGAGGGGAAGGGGCACAGAAAAAGGGGATCAGATTTCAGAGAACACATGGGAGACTCTGCCTCATCCAAACCTCATCCAAGACTTCTACTTTTATTTCATAATTGTATTCGAATACTTAAAAGCGGATTGTATCTGTAATCAAGTTTAGAGTGAAGAAATAAAGGATCAACTTCAAAATGGACGTAGGCTACAACGCCGAACCACTATTAATTCTATGTTCTCTTCTCCCGCATTTTAATTTATATTATCTTCTCTATTTTAATTTATCTTCTTCATTAATCTCTCTACGCAAACTCTCTAAGGGTGTTAGTGACCAATTTTGGCACTAACATTTTGGTGCTTTCACTGAGAACCGAATTCTCAGGTTGTGAGGATCTACTTTGTAGCTACTGGATTGCATAAATCCCTCGAAGAAGATCCGTAATTATCCATAAGGCATCTGTTGATTCTACTCAGAGTTACAAGCAACGACTCTACCATGGGAAGACCACGAACAAGATCGACCTCCCAAAATGTTGATGCCCGCGAAACCGCTAGTGTTCAACAACTTGGACCTAACGATCAACAAGCAATTCGAGGCACGGGGCCCTCCAGCCAAAACCAAGCGGAAGCTGTTTTACGAGCAGAATTGAGTGACTTGATAAAAGAGCTTACGGAAAGCAGAAGGCAACTCGCTTAGCAAATGCAAGTTAATGCTGACCTCATGGCCCAACTTGCTCAACAACAGCATCAGAATGCTGGAGGTAGCCCTGTCCCCTACTCCGAAGATGATAGCTCAACTTCAGCTGATGAACCTCCCAGGCGTAGACGCTGCAAGGATGAAGATAACCAAGCAGGTGCCACTGATCGCTCTACTAGAAATCAAGCCCGTGGAGCGGAACCCAACCTTCCTCCTACCATACAAACCCCGGATTTGACAGCTATGGTCACGCAGTTGATGAGAGAGAATCAAGGTTTGACTAATGAAGATTAAGGAATGTCTAAGAGTCATACTCTCTTCACAGATACCATTCTACAGGCTGAATACCCAAGGAAGTTTAACATGCCCACCATACCCGCCCATGAAGGAAAAACTGACCCTAGACAACATGTAATGCGGTACGGATGGATGATGGATTCAGCAAGGGCCAACAACGCAACTAAGTGCAGGTGCTTTCCAATAACTCTGTCCGGAATTTCCACCATGTGGTTCACTCGACTTCCTCCACGGTCAATCTCAAACTTCGACGAATTAGCGAGGAAATTCATAGAACAATTCAGGATACAGGCCATTCGACCCAAGGATGTGATGTCCCTATCAAGCGTGACCCAAGCTCCTGGAGAATCACTGAAAGTATACTTACAGAGATTTCATGTTGCCGCTACTGAAGTGAGCAATCCAAACGACCACGCGATTTTGATGGCAGTAATGCTTGGAGTGGATCCAGACTCTGAATTTGGAGATTGGTTGGCGGGAAAGCCACCAGCTACGTTGGAACGTTTCTATTCGAAAGCCCACCAGTTCATAAGGAGGGAAGAAGCTCGGTGGATAAGGAAGGACAAGGCACCAGGGTCCGTTCAGGAGTCTGTAAAGGGCAACATCGCCATGAAAGCAACCGACGATAACCCTGGAAAGACTCAGGCCAGCGTCCAAAATAAGCCCGGGCAGTCTAAGGGAACTGGAAGTGGAAATCCTGGAAAGAAGAAGGAAACGGGGAGATGGAAGTCAAGGATCCCAACCTACAACGAATACACTCCACTGAATGCGTCTCTTGAAAACATCTACTTATCGACCTGCAACACTTTTCAATACAGAAAACCACGCCCTAAGGAATCAACAGAGGAGCAAAAGCGGACTGGAAAGTATTGCCGCTTTCACGAGTCTTATGGGCACAACACAGACGAATGCAGGCATCTCCATGACGCTATTGAGAAATTGATTAGGCAGAAGAAGCTGCAGGAATTCGTTAAAGATACGCCAGAAGGAAGACAAGAGACTTCAGACCCCGTATGTGGTCCAGCTCTACACCAACCAGAGCAACCTACTCGAACTGTGGGAAGATTGATTATTAACACAATTGCTGGTGGACCTCATCCTGCGGATAAAAATTGGCAGGAAATGGAGCGATATGCTGATTCCTTGAGACATACAGAGCATGAGTGTTGTTCAAATGTGGAGGATGGAACTCCCGCAAAGCAGCAACGCACGATGCACGACGATATTGTATTCAGGAATAGAGACGCGGATAAGGTGGAAGCTCCCACCATCGATCCATTGGTCATATCCGCAACCATCGGACCGGCATTCGTAAGGAGAATCCTAATTGATTGCGGAAATTCCGTTAACATCATCTTCAAGAAAGCGTATGACCAAATGAAGCTGGAGACTAAGGATTTGAAACCATCTAAAGCCCGAATCCATGGCTTTAACGGCGCAGCCACAGACGCAGTAGGATATGTGGAGTTACCAGTTGAACTGGGACAAGGTGAACGCAGGAGAGTGCGAATCCTACCATTCATAGTGCTGGATGTTGATTCACCATACAACATGTTTTTGGGACGACCAGCCCTCGCAGATTTCAGGGCAGTCTTGGCCCCGTGGTGTCTCACACTGAAATTCCCGACAGACAAAGGAGTTGGCGTAGTGCATGGCAACCAAGCAACCGGACGTGCATGTTACGTGGCTGAGCTGAGAGAGGCCCAACGCAGAGAAAAGGGGAAGACTGCGGACATCATCGTCTGCATCCCGAATTCTGATGATTGACAATTAGCGCCCAAGCCCTGGCTCGGGCGACATTCTCGGATCGTTGGAGACATAGATCCGAGAGATGACAAAGGGGAACCCAGGGAACCAGACGCAGCACCGGCCGAACTAACAATTGATATTCCAGTTAGCCACAGCGACCCGACACGAGTTCTTAAAATTGGGTCACAGCTCGATCCCCTAATGGCAGAGAATTTATCTGATTTCCTCCGAGCGAATCTTGATGTCTTCGCCTGGACACACTCTGATATGCGTGGGATTTCCCCTGCAATTGCGAGCCATATGTTGAATATAGACCCGAAACACGTACCTGTGAAGCAAAAAAGGAGAGGCATGGACCCGGAGAGGTCTACAGCTCTCAAAGAGGAGGTGGATAAACTCAAAGCCAATGGGTTTGTCCGCGACGCCCTCTACCCGGAATGGGTGTCCAACCCTGTGTTGGTAAAGAAAGCAAACGAGAAATGGAGAACCTGCGTTGACTATTCTGATTTAAACAAAGCATGCCCGAAGGATAGCTTCCCGCTACCACGAATTGATCAGCTGGTCGATTCGACTGCCGGGCATGAGCTACTATCTTTTATGGATGCATACTCCGGGTACAATCAAATCCCAATGCACATCCCGGACCAAGAACACACCAGCTTCGTCACAAACTTCGGGATGTATTGCTATGTAGTAATGCCTTTTGGGTTGAAGAATGCAGGAGCAACCTATCAACGCCTGGTGAACCGAATGTTCAAGGATCAGATTGGTAGAACAATGGAAGTCTATGTGGATGACATGCTCGTGAAGTCACAACAGTCAAACGACCACATCCGAGACTTGGAAGAAATGTTCGGTGTACTAAGGCATTATGGGATGAAGTTCAATCCTTCAAAGTGTTCATTCGGCGTGGCATCAGGGAAGTTCTTGGGATTCATTGTGAATGCACGAGGAATTGAAACTAACCCGAAGAAGATCTAGGCCATCCGAGATATACAGGCACCTAGAACCATAAAACAGGTACAGAGCTTGAACGGAAAAGTAGCTGCGCTCAGTCGATTCATATCCAGAGCCATGGATAAGTGCGTTCCTTTCTTCGATGTCATAAAGAAAGGAAAGAGAAACTTTGAATTGACGACTGACTGCGAGGAAGCATTCCGAGCCATGGTAAGACACTTGGAAAGTCCTCCAGTGTTGTCAAAACCAGTAGACCACGAGACGTTGTACGTATATTTGGCTGTGTCTCAGCACGCTATCAGTACAGCCCTAGTTCGCGAAGAAGGCAAGGTTCAAAGGCCGGTGTACTATGTTAGTAAACGACTGACGGGGGCAGAAAAGAATTATCCAAATATCGAGAAACTTTCCTATTGCCTGGTGATTGCATCACGCAAGCTTCGTCCCTACTTTCAGGCGCACTCAATCAGTGTTTACACCGACCAACCCTTGCGACAGGTACTCCAACGACCGGAAACTTCCGGTAGGATGCTAAAGTGGAACATCGAGCTAAGCCTGTTTGATATCACCTACCTTCCGTGAAGGACCATCCAAGGGCAAGCATTAGCTGACTTCGTTGCTGAGTTCACCATTCCGGATGAACCGAGTGAAAATCACAAAGTAATCCCTCCTGTCCGATGGAAGATGTTCACTGACGGGGCATCTAACGACCGTTGGTCGGGAGCTGGGATAGTTCTGATAACTCCCGAAAAACGATCGATTTGCTACGCTTTGAAGCTCGAGTTTACAACGACAAATGATGAAGCCGAATACGAAGCACTGATTGCTGGCTTAAGACTTGCCAATGAACTGAGGGTAAAGTCCATCGAAATCTTCTGCGACTCACAGCTGGTGGTATATTAGGTGCGGGGAGACTACCAAGCGAAAGGACAGAGACTGGCTCCTTACCTTGCTCGGGTCCGGGAGCTACTAGTAAACCTAGAATATTATGACATTTCGCATGTCCCGCGCGAACAGAACAGGGAGGCCGACTCATTGGCTAAATTCACGAGTACTAGCGATGCACAGCAGATGGGATTATTCCCTGTCGAGACTCTGCTTGCTCCAAGTATAGACATGATGGAGATAGATCTCGTCTTGGAGACCGAACTCGAAAGGGGATCATGGCTGACCCCGATCAAACAATACTTGCTATACGGGTACTTACCTGAGAAAAGAAGCGAAAGACGCCAAGTCCTTCGTAAGGCTTCGCGTTATGTAATGCAAGACGGGATAATGTATCGGAGGGGATTCTCGACCCCCTTACTCCGGTGCGTGGCCCATGACGAGGTAAAACGGGTGTTGGAAGAAGTCCATGAGGGAGAATGTGGTGATCATACCGGGGGGTAAACTTTGGCGAGGAAAATCCTCCGCTATGGATATTATTGGCCAACTGTAAATCGGGATGCAGCAGACTATGCGAGAAGATGCGACAGATGCCAGATATATGCAAAGATTCTGAGAGCTCCGCCAACGGAACTCACACAAATGGTTAGTCCTTGGCCATTTGCAATGTGGGGAATCGACCTAATTGGATCTCTGCCCATAGCCAAAGGGGGCGCGAAATATGCAATAGTGGCAGTCGATTATTTCACCAAGTGGGCGGAAGCAGGGCCAATAGCCACAATCACCACCAAAAAAGTCATTAATTTCGTTGTACGAAATATCATATGTCGTTTTGGCCTCCCACGGACCATCATAACGGATAACGGAACTCAATTCGAAAGTAAGGAATTCAAAGAGTTCTGTCGGAGGTATGGCATTGAGAAAAGGTTCGCAGCAGTTGCTCACCCGAAGGCGAATGGGCAGGTAGAAGCCGTCAATAAAATCATCAAGTCCATATTGAAGAAGCATTTGGAAAAGGCTAGAGGCAAGTGGGTGGATGAACTCCCAACAGCGCTTTGGGCCTATAGAACTACCCACAAGACCGCGACTGGCCACACACCATTCGCACTGGCGTACGGCACGGAAGTCGTTATACCCGTAGAACTTGAAGTTCCGTCACACCGGGTAACCTATTATGATCCTGCGTCAAACCAGGATCTCCTATTGGAATCATTAGACTTCATTGATGAGAAACGCGAAGAATCTGATTTGAGAGCAGCCTCATACAGACACCGAGTCGCTAAATATTATAATGGAAAAGTCCAGCCAAGAACCTTTAGTGTGGAAGATCTCGTTTTGAAACGAGTCTTTCCAACCCCTTCGCATATGAATCCCGAACGGGAAGGTCCATACGTCATCGAACGAAGGCTTGGAGAAGGAACTTTCAAGCTAACGACCGTCGATGGTGCGACACTCCCCCGAGCATGGAACAACGAGCATTTGCGGCGTTATTACACTTAGTCTATTTCCTTTATGCGGTAGTTGCATTTATTTCTAGTATGCTTTCTTCTTGGCATGTAATAAGATAATCTAGCTTGTTTTCATCAATAAAGGCATGAAGCCATCCTTTCCATGAATGACCAATGTCTCTTCGTATGATATTCCTTTGACACGCAATTAAAAATTATGATATCCTGGCTAGCGTACGAACGCTTATAATAAACGAAAAAAAATCTCCAAGTCCCCGGAGTGCGGACTGGAGTACTCTAAGTCCCCAGAGTGCGGACTCGAGTATAAACGATTAAAAATCTCCAAGTCCCCTGAGTGCGGACTGGAGTACTCTAAGCCCCGGAGTGAGGATTCGAGTATAAACGACTCAAAACCTCCAAGTCCCCGGAGTGCGGACTGGAGTACTCTAAGTCCCCAGAGTGCGGACTCGAGTATAAACGATTCTAAATCTCCAAGTCCCCGGAGCGCGGACTGGAGTACTCTAAGTCCCCAGAGTGCGGACTCGAGTATAAACGATTCTAAATCTCCAAGTCCCCGGAGCGCGGACTGGAGTACTCTAAGTCCCCAGAGTGCGGACTCTAGTATAAACGATTCAAAATCTCCAAGTCCCCGGAGCGCGGACTGGAGTACTCTAAGTCCCCGGAGTGCGGATTCGAGTATAAACGACAAAAAATCTCCAAGTCCCCAGAGTGCGGACTGGAGTACTCTAAGTCCCCGGAGTGCGGATTCGAGTATAAACGACAAAAAATCTCCAAGTCCCCGGAGTGCGGACTGGAGTACTCTAAGTCCCCAGAGTGCGGACTCGAGTATTAATGATTTGAAACCTCCAAATCCCCAGAGCACGGACTGGAGTACTCTAAGTCCCTAGAGTGCGGACTTTAGCATAAACGATTCAAAATCTCCAAGTCCCCGGAGCGCGGACCAGAGTACTCTAAGTCCCCAGAGTGCGGACTCGAGTATAAACGATTTGAAACCTCCAAATCCCCAGAGCACCGACTGGAGTACTCTAAGTCCCCAGAATACGGACTCGAGTATAAATGATCGGAAATCTCCAAGTCCCCAGAGTGCGGACTCGAATACAAATGACTCGAAATATCCAAGTCCCCGGAGCACGGACTGAAGTACTCGAAGTCCGGTGTATATACTTAATTACAAGCAGTTCAGACCTCCGAGTTCCTTGAATAGGAACTATGACGCAAATGACTTGGATATGTAAAGTCCCCAACATACGGGCTATGAAATATTCTAAGTGCTTGAAGCACCAAGTGGAGATTGATCAAATCCAGGGAAGCTCCCAAGCCATGTAAAGACGAACCAAGAAGTCTAAGTTATCCATAACAATTCAGATTTCAATCACAACCATAAAAGAAACTAAATAATAAAAGTCTTTTGAGAAGACAAAAGTGAAGATCAAATTTTATTCACAAAAAGCTTCCCGTTACAAAAACGCTCCGAAGTCCGGAGCCAACAGCCTATTTACACAGTCTACAAAAATTAGTACATGACTTAAACTAGTTCTCGTTGAACGGGGACGACGGTCATTTCTTGTGTTTCTTTGACTTCTTTCCGGATGGTTCCTTCCTAGAGCGCTTACTCTTGGAATCCTTCCATGGGCTGGGAATTGCCAGGAAGAATGACCTTCAATGGTTTGTTCAGAGGATCGTCCAGGTCCACTTCACGCGGCTCGACCTTGACTGAGGTCGTATCTCTTTTCTCTTTCTCGAGCCGTTCCTTCATGCTCAAGCCGGATGTGTGCTCAGAGGCGCCTGTGATTTCTACTTCGAAACTCTCCGAGGAAGAGTCAGATTTGCCTTCATCTAGCCACCCGATTACTTGAGCATCTGGACCAGGATCTCCGCCGACTTGAGTAGCCTCACTCGCCTTTATCTCCACCTCCTTGGCGGCATCGCTCCTCGGAGTGGGCTCGGGGTCAGAACAGCCTGCACAGAAGACACGAAAATAAACAAGTGTTAGAACTCAACAACTTCTGAGGGAACGAGAAAGATCTTTGTGAAGCCCAGAGGTTACTCACCAGATGCCGGTGGGTTCTCAGTCGCCAGGGGTGTGCCGCCCTCCGGGATGGGAGATAAAACATGAATGCCAAGCCCGGGGGCTTCCGTGTCATAACCAACGTGCTGCTCGAAGGGGTCAAGTGTTGACCGACTGGCCGATTGGGTAGGCACGTGAACTGGGGGCACAACGCCGGAAGGGTCCGTAGCCACCTCTTTCCCTTTCCTGTAGGGAGAACCTTTGATGTAGAGGGCTTTAGCCGCCGATAAATCTGAAGGCTCCTTCCCCCTCAGGAATTCTTTTATCAATGCTTCTTCGTTGACCTCATCGACGCCGCTCTCAACCTTCCTGATCTGAATCAGGGTCTCCCATGCCTCGGCCAATGACTCAAGGTAGCCGTCACCCAGAAAAGTTAGATCTCGATGCATGAGAACTCGGGCATTGAACTCAGCGATAAGCGGGTCGAATTCGGTCTTTATCTCCTCCCTGCCTTCTTCCCTGGCCGCCTTGAGGCGAGAGTCGATGTCGACAGTTGCTGCCCTTTTACCTTCCTCACGGGCCTCATTCCTCAATGCCTCGACTTTGGAGAGATCGTCTTCAAGTTTCCCCTTTAGGAGTCGGGTGGAGACAATCTCATCACAATAATGTTGTGCCTCAACCTAGGCAGCCACTTTCTCTTTCCTCTCCTCGAAAAGTTGCCCTTCGAGTTCCTTAACCCGATAACTAAGTGTGTCCCGCTCCTTCTGAACAGAGTCTTTCTCCAAAGCTAATGCCCCACACCGTTGAACCGCTTCATCGAGCTCTTTCTTATGAGTCGATTCAAGGCAGGGAACACCCTCGGCGGTGTCCTGAGCGCTCTGACGAGTAGCTTCAAGCTCGGACTTATAGGCGGCAATTTCTTCATCCTAGGCCTTAATGATATCCCTGTCATGAATAGCTTCAATCTTTAGGCGGTCAATTTCGTGCTGGCGCTCCATAGAGACTTCAGAAAGTTTCTCAGCCAGATGGACGAACGCGTCATGTTGCGCGTAGACGTCATTGGTACAGGCGATAGCATTTTGTTTGACATCTCCGGGAATAGGATGAATCACCGGGAGGAATTTTAACCTATCAAAACAAATCTTCGGAAACTTAGCCTTAAGTTCGTTCAATCTCTCCGACACTGTCGGGTCTGTTACGGGAGCGGAAGGAGGCGGCTTTGAAAGTTCGCCCTTCCTATGAGAATCTCGGGAGTGCCAGGTAGAAGAAGAGTCAGAGTGTTGGTCCCGGGGAGCATCAGAATGCGACCTCTTATGGCCACGTTTGTCTTTGCTTCGCTCCTGATAAGAAGAGGTCTCCTGGCGGTGTTCGGGCTGATAATAAGTTTTCTTCCGGGATGACGAGTCCCGGGCATGATAATCTCGGTCGCTGTCGCGGTCTCTGTCTCTGTCTCTGTCCCGGGCGTAAAGTCGACGAACCGCGAAGGCGGTCGTATCCGTGAGAGCGCCCCATGTCACCTGCAATCAAACAATAGCGAATTAGCGAGAGAGCAGAATGGTGAAAGAAAAGTAGGTGCAAAGTGGAATGCATGTGTCTGTGTGTGTCCTAGTGCTACCCCCCGACGGACCAGTGGCTTTGCTAACGGGAGTTTTTCCCCCTTGGATCGGGGCCGGGACGCCCGCATCACCCCTGATGGGTGAGCGGAACTTAAACAGCTCCGGGTCATCGAAATCATAGTCGAGCAAGTCGTCGGGAATGGAGAGGTTCGATAAGCCTTTCAGAGAACTTCCAACGCGCTGTGAAGAAGCCTCTTTCTCTGGCTGAACAGGCGTAGCTTTGGAAGTCCCACCAACCTTCTCTTTCCTCAACTTGCGCGCCAGCTCCTTTCTCCCCTTCAAAGGGGAAGATGACGTTTCGATATCATGAACTTCAGCTGCAGGACCTAAATCCTCACCTCGCTTTTTAGGTGGCTCGCCTAGAATTTCCCCTTCTTCCGGTGCTTCAAGAGAAGGGCGAACGGATGATTCAGGCAATTTTTTCCCTCTGACGGGCACGGACTTGGGAAGCGATACGCCCTTTGGAAGGCTAACCCGATGGCCAGGGGCTAGCAAGCCGAACTTCGATAGTGACTCATTGGAAATGAGGGCTCGGATATCTCGCTCTTCAGCAGGAAGAGCTCTAATGGCGTCGACAGCATCGAAGTACCCCCGGCCCTCGGGACGGGGGACGAGATCTGAAAAAATAGAACAATGAGTTAGGAGAAGTTCAACCTCAATCGGGAACGGACATCAACTCAGAGAAAGGACTCACTTCCTTCAACCCACTGCCTCGCAAAGCCTTGGGGGCAGCGCACATAAAACCACTCCTGTTTGTACAGGGCGAATTTGCTACTCCACGCGCTAGTGAAAAGTTGGCACTTCCGATGTGGCTCAAGAAACATGTAAGAGGGGCTTTCTCCCCGTTTCTTGGTCATATAGATGTACCTTATATCGCCGGGAATTGGAGGCCTGGAGAAGACGGCCATGAAAAGCATGTACGTGCCATAAATGAAAGCGTGACCATTTGGATGAAGTTGAGACGGGGCGACGTCCAGATACTGCAGCACGTCGCGAAGGAATAGATTGAAAGGTGGCACGCTACCAACCCAGCACATGAACTTGCTACACGCCGTATATCCCACTGGGGGCAGATGTGGGCGGTCATGCCCCGACGGAACGAGCACGTCAGCAAACAGAATGCCATGAATAGAACATATCCGCTTAAGAGCGGCCTCAGTGACTCTCGAAGCCTGTGAGTCAACTGGGTCATCCAGTAAAATCGACGATTCCAAAGTATCGGGAGCCCAGTCATGAGCGGGAGAAACTGACGGGTCAGTTGTGTCGGGGGCCGTTCGCTTAGAAGACGGCCCAGGTTTGTCGGAAAGTGTAGCAGAACTGGATCTTTTGGACATCTTGAATAAATAGCAGACCCAACCAAGCACCTATGTGAACTATACTCGAAAAATGACCGACGTTAGAATTAACAACGCAGATAACCCCCCTCCCCCCCGTGTGGTGTGTGAACTAGTGCAATCAATCATGCATAAGCATTTAATATAACTTCAAGCCTAAAGACATCGCTTCCGAAAACTGTCATCGCTGACCGTCTCCGATAGCCTTCTGAATAACGACTGCAGTAAGACACTAGAGGTAATTATCCGATTATGCCAAGTAAAGACCAGTTATGAAATTGGGCAAGGAGAGTATGTTCGGCATTTGTATATGTCCGGCATTGATGTGTGCTCGGCACTTAATTATGCTCGGCATGCTAACTATGTTCGACATGAAGATAGGTCCGGTATTTATGTATGATTAGCCTGTTAAGTATATTCGGCATTTGCTTGTGTTCGGCATTTAGGTCTGTTCGGCACCTAGTTATGTTCGGCATGATTGTTTGTTCGGCATTCACTTGGGTTCGGCATTAAAGTCTGCTCGGCACTTAGTTTGTTCGGCAGAATAGTTTGTTCGGCACTCAAGTACGTTCGGTATGTTGGTTTTCTCGGCATGGAGGTAGGCTCGACATTTATGTACGCTCGGCATAACAGTTTGTTCGGCTAAAGTAGTGGCTCGGCAGGGCTACAATTCGGCATACGGCCATCATCCGGCCCAGCTTCAGTTCGCACTGAGCCAGTGTCGTTCGGCCAAAACTACGCCGTGCCAAACTAAGATTATGCTGAGTCCAAACACTCGGCATATCCTCCATACCTTCTCCTCCTCCGCCGAACACTCACTAATGATCCTACAAGGCATTCGAATTTGGTTCTCTCTCTCTCTCTACAACTAGACGCTCGACCTTGGAAACATTCCAAATCGAACTTAAGTCCCCACCAACAGCGAATCGATGGGAAATTGCCAGAAGAGGAACTCGGATAAGAAGATACCTAGTACGTGGATCGAACGTAGGAAAGTTATGAGAAACCCTTGAATTCTGATTGCACGAATGGTTTGTGAGATCGGAATTGTAAAAGTAAGAAGTGAGAAAAGAGAAGGAAAGAAGGCGGCTTTTATAGAGAAGAAGAGGAAGATGAAGGGACTCTGACCGGCTCTACCGGTCAAAACGGTTTCACTCGGCTTCCAGTCATTCGGCACTCTTATCGTTCGGCAAGATCGTTCGGCATCCTTGGCATTCGGCTGCAATGCACTAATCCAGTAGTTCAAAGCACACCCTGTTCGAAAACACGGTGTACTTTGGGGGGCAAAATGTTACCTGGAGAATCGACCAGGCAACTAGAACGTTCGGCATGCAGGGTCGTACTTGGCACAAATGAGCACTCGACACGTTTGAACGTTCGGCAGTCAAGGTTGTACTCGGCATTGAAGAACGTACGTCCATCCTGGTTTGCACTCGGCACGAGACCTTCAGCATTTCACTCGGCTCTCCCTCCACTCGGCCTGCTCTTCACTCGGCATACCCTTTGTTCGGCACATCCCGTGCTCGGCATACCCTTTGTTCAGCACATCCTATGCTCGGCATATCCTTTGCTCGGCATGTCCTGTGTTCGGCATTCCCTCTACTCGGCGTATCCTTTCAATCGGCATCCATGCCTCACTCGGCATCCCAGCATCGTTCAGCCTGCTTCCTCCATTCAATAGAGAGATCCATCGACTTGGAAAGGAGGGCTCGGCATGCCGACCGTTCGGCATGTTCCACTCAGCATGCAAGGCGTGTCCTATCTAGACCGAGCTGTCTAGCCATCTGGCCCACCAGGGAAGTCCAACCCACATTCGTCTATAAATAGAGGGGCAGGGGCACAGAAAAGGGGGATCAGATTTCAGAGAACACAGGGGAGACTCTGCCTCATCCAAACCTCATCCAGGACTTCTACTTTTATTTCACAATTATATTCGAATACTTAAAAGCGGATTGTATCTGTAATCAAGTTTAGAGTGAAGAAATAAAGGATCAACTTCAAAGTGGACGTAGGCTACAACGCCGAACCACTATAAATTCTGTGTTCTCGTCTCCCGCATTTTAATTTATATTATCTTCTCTATTTTAATTTATCTTCTTCATTAATCTCTCTACACAAACTCTCTAAGGGTTTTAGTGACCAATTTTGGCACTACCACTGCAGTTACATGGACTTTTGCTGTGATGGCAACGTAACCCTGGAATGTAACTTTGACCATGGATGGGGGTAATTATTTTCAGAGCATTCCCACCAAAAGATATATCCTCTATTTTCAAAAACTGTTTTCTATATTTTTAATAAAATTATTTTTCAAGTATTTTCACTGGGTGTTTAAAATGGGTCTGCTAAGTACTTATAGATTTTCAGTCCTACGCCTGATCAACGTATGACCGAATTTCTGTGAGAACGAGGATGGACTTGTTAAAACATCGAGTTATAAGATGATATTTTTATAAATCTATTTTGGCAATATTATATAGATTCTAATGTATTTTAAAATGTTCAAAAGAAAATTTAATTGATATCAAGTATTTTAATAAATTCTGGCTTCGTTCCTTTTCGAGGACGAAAAGATTCTAAGATGGGAGGAATGTGATAACCCGGAATTTGAACAACTGTTATTTTGATAATTAACTAGGTAAATTGATTGAATTATTGATTTTTATTTGGATTGATAAATGGAATTTTGATAATTAAGATTTATTTGGGTATGTATATAGGTGAATTTGAACTATTTTAAATAATGACTAATGAATATTTAGATAAATATTCATTTGACCTTTCTTTATAAATATTTATTTGACAAAATTTATCTTTTCAGAGCTAAAATGAATATATATATATATATATATATATATAGAATCAATTTTAAATAAATCTTTGGAAATTTTATTTATATATATGTAAGGTTGAGTTATAAATTTATAGGGTGAGATTTAATTAAAGATTTTAGAAAATACCTTTTCTTTTTATGTACTTGGAAATAAAGGTAGTTGGTGTATATGAAGACAAAGAATATGTGTAAATGTAACCTTATGTAGATATAAAATAAGTAATTTATAAAATAATAAGGTTTAAACCATAACTTATAAATAAATTTAAAGAAAAGGGGTTTAGCATAAATTACCTATTAGTGACAAGTGTTAAATAATAAAATAGGTGTTTAACAAACGTAAACAAATTAAACAAGTGGCAAACAATTTCCACTTAAAAAAAGAAGAGAAGAGAGACCAGGTTTTCATTTTCTACACCTTCCTCATTTTTCTTTTACCATCAATTTTAAATAAAGAATCCAACCTGAAATAAATCAAAGAAAATTCAAAATTATAATCAAAATTCTCTCAAGTTTCCGAAATTTAAGGCAACCCAAGTTTAAAAAAAAAAGACTCAAAGGCTGTTTCAACATTTTTTTTTACCTGAGCAAAGATTAGATTCAAAATCTAGAACCTGTAGCAACTCAAGCAAAGTCATCTCAAATCTACAAGTAAGGTTCAATCAGTAACGAATCAAGTGTCAGCTTATATGCATCAGGTTCCAGATTTCAATAACAAGACTGCTCTCTTTTCTATGCAACCCATCAGGTGAGAAAACAGAGCCCTAAATCTGTTTCCTTTATTAATTTCTGTTGCATGCAGTAGATTGTGAAGCAAATTTGTGATAAATGGTTTGCATGTGGAAAAAATGTGAGTAGCTAAATCTTGTAAATCTGAGAATCTTTATCAAATCTGTAAATAAGTAAAAGATTTTTAAAAATAACCAACCTTTATAGTATTCCATGGAAGTAAAAGTACTTATGCCTGGATATGAATGTAATTGCCTGTACTAGGTGTTTTCATACCCCCTCTGTTCAAAATTTAACAGTGAGTAAATTTCTCTATTAGAAACCTAGATCAGGTTTATCTTGATGCTTATGAATATTTATTGTGAAAATGTTCTGGTAAAAGAAATTGGAATACATGCATGTGTATAAATATGTAATTGTTTGGTGTGTGTTTATGTATATAAATATACATATATGCAGAGCTCTTGTTTATTGTTTTACAGGGTTCAACTAGATTAAAAATTCAATATATCTCTTGCCGATTCTTGTTGGGCTTAGATGTATAAATCAAACTAGATTGTTATGACAAGAGATTTGATTTAAAAATAATTTCAGGCAAAATTTAAAGATAGTTTTTAACTAAATTGTAACGACCCGATATTTTCAACCGTTTGCATCCATTATAAGTGCATAGGCAGACACTCATGCCGGAAATTGAATTGCTCAAAATACCGTGTTGTAAATAAATTTTTCGCAAACCTCAGAATATACAGTAAATAAAAATCATAGATCACAGACACAGAGTATATAAAAATGCAGCAGAAGAAAAAGAGATAGTAGTTCATGAAGCTACTATATAAAATATAAGATACATCGGAGTTAAATAAGATACAACAGAAGAGTAACAGGATACATCAGGTACAAATCAGATACATCACTGAACCACTGGATACTGAAACAAAATAGATGGCTGGATCTTCAAGGAAAGCTCCAACGCCGAAGGTGAATCTTGAATGCTAACTCAATCAATCTGAATCGAGCGTAAAGCAAAATACAAAACACTCGAGTCAGGACATAAATACTTATTAACTGTGAATCAACTCAAGTGAACAGTAACAAAATGCATCAGTAACTTAAAGGATGCTTGGGACCGCTCATCCTCTAAGGATCCGTTAAACTATTTACTATGTAGTAATATACGCTATATATGGTAGTGTCTAATCAGTAAAGTATAATCATATAGAAAATAGCGTTAAGGGGATGGTGAACCTTAACGCGGTCGGATCTTTAAAACCAAAATCGTAGTGGGCTCGATATAAGGATATGACACGGCACGCGAGGCAATGCCAGGGTGGATACACCGTTTGCACTCCCGGACCGGTGGTGACGGCAAGCCAGCAGCTTCCGCCCACCTCGAACAATACCCCCGAATCAAAGTGGCGCCACCGAATCGAATCACAACAGTAATAGAATGGTTTCCGATGGAGCATGCTCGATGAAAGGGTGCGACCCTGTGTGTAGCCCGGTATAGCTCCTGTTTTAGTCATATATGCCAACTCACGGGAGTTGGGTCCACGTAATATATACCTCGAGAACGTCGCCACCATCCTACTTCATTCTGGAATCTCCACCGCGTACACAGTTGTTAAAGTGGTTTTCGGTATTGGCCGGCTATAAGACAATATCCGATTCCGGTCTCTTTAACAACCAATCGTTATTATAACCCGTAGTTACAATTTTTTTTAAAACAATATTTATACTTCAAAATAAAATATTATTTCAACCCAAATCTTTATCAAAATAAAGATTAAATCATTCCAGAATATCATATCTTTCAGATCTTCCTTTCAAATCATTTTAATATCAAAATATCATATCTTTCAAAACTCCATTTTCAAACCATTTTAATATCAAAATATCATATCTTCCAAAACCACATTTCAATCATTTAATATATCAAAATATCATATCTTTTCGAAACCACATTTCAATCATTTAATATATCAAAATATCATATCTTTTGGAAACCACATTCATTTCAAATCATTATTCATTTTGTTCAATTTAAAATATCATTTCAATCCATATTTCAAAACAGTATATATTCCAAAAATCATTTTTAATCATTAAAATGAAGTTATTATGTTTAATAATTAAAATATTAAATTTCCAAAAATTTCAACTTCCTAAGTTTATTTATTCACTTAAGTTTATCAAAACCGTGAAAATTCACTTTTCGCATCATTTAGAAAACTTATACGGAAAGTTACATTCAAAACAGTTCAATTTAACAAAAAACAGCATTTTAAAATGTTATAATAGGTTTACTTAAATTCGAATAACTTAGTTAAATTCAAAAATTATGGCACTTACAAAGATTGCTATAATAGCTTTTAATTCAACTTAGCTTTTTAGTTCATTATCATCAACTACAGCGTTTACAAATGCTGTAATATCATTTACATTGTAATTAATAGCATTTCAAAAATGCAGTCAATTAACTTCAAATATTCAATAAAATTTCTCAACCAGCTATATTTTTATTAAAAACATTTTTAACTTATAAAATCATACATTTTCACATTTATAAACATCATTTAATTTTCCTCAAGTTCATGAGTTTATAAAGTTAAATTTCCATTCAAAAATCAAGATTTAATAATAATTCACTTATTAAAATGCAATGTTGAATTTTTAAAATCCATTACATTAAATTTCAACTTAACACTTAAGTTCAAATTCTCAAATATAACTTTGTTTTATTTTTATTTACTTAACTAAAAGTTCACTTTTACGTCAATTTCATAAATTTCCAGTTTTAGTTATATTTCAAAATTTCAACTTACAATATTCATTCATTTCACATTCCAACTTTATTAAAATCATTAATATGATATAAAAATCACTTTAAATTTATTTAAATTCAAATTATCATAAATTTATCATAATTTCATATTCACTTAAATTTCCAATTATAATTAAATCAAATTTTCCAAAATAACTTACGTTCAAAATTTTCTAACTTTTCATTAATTCATTTCACTTACAATTGTTCAGAAAATCAATAATAATTTACAAAAATCCTTTTTTTATTAAATTTAAAATAAAAATATTATAATAATTAAATTTCTAAAATATTTAAAATTTTAGAAAAACATATTTTAACTACGGGCCTGTATATAATTTTCTACGCTAGGTAAAGTGATATGGGTAATATATCATTTCAACCCATAATTTACAAAGAAAATCCGGCTTTTATCATTTCAAACCCGCAATCCCAAGTAAAAATGAAAAATTTAAAACCATTCAGGCCTATCATTTCAGCCCATAACATTTTTTTCTAACAGGGAACTTGCAGTGTGATCATATGCAGAAATAATATAAACAAGGTCAATATAACAATATACAGTCATATATCAGATGTCAGGTGAAAATTAACAGTTTTAACATGGTAATAATATGGTAATAACATGGCATAGCGTATCATATGATCATCATTAACTTGCATAAACATTTTTTTATTACTAAACACTTATCATCAATTCACTTTCATAAGTATAAATGTCAGAGTGAGAAGGACTCACTTTTTCAAGCTGAAGACCAAAACAACAAACACAAGAGCGATTCCAAAAGCACGACAAGCACGATGACAAGACTACGGACATGAGTGGAGAACGAATCCAATCTACAACTCTTGTGTACAACCCAAAACAAACAATCAAAACAACAAAATTCAATACGACTTTAAAATGCAATAACATTGAAATAAAAGGAGATACGACTACGCAGTCTTTTGCTTTGCCTTCTCTATTGTTTGGTATGGCTTTGGGGTCTGATGTGGTTCAGATGTGGTCAAGTTTTGGGTCAGGTTTGGGCTAACATAGCTCGGGTTCAAGGCAAGACAAGGTGGAGTTTGTACATGAGGAGGTGATGTGGTTTTGAAGGCAATTAGGTGGTTTTTGGTCAAAACAAGGGCTCAGCCTTGGGGATTGGGCTCGGCCTGTGATGTGTCATGACTGGATAGAGGTGAGGAGGGGTGTGTTGTGGTCAGGTCTGGAGAGTGGTGGCGGCTATGGTGGTGGTTTGGGTGGCGGTTGAAGTGGATGAGCATGTAGAGGTCAAATAAGCATGGATCTAGGCATCTAGGTTGTAGTTTGAGGGGTTTGACCATCAAAAGGGGTTCGGCCATGGTCAGATCTGATGGGGTAGATGGTGGTGATGGTTGGGAAGAGATGTAGGAGGTGGTGGCCGTGGCTATGGAGGAGAGGCCAAGCAATACACATGAGAAAACAAGGCAAAATATAAGAAAACAATGAAAAAAGAAGAGCAAAAAGAAGAGCAAAAGAGGAGCCATTACCAAACCTTTCTAGCGGTGAAAAATGAAGTGGAGAGGAATGTTTTCACGTGAAAATGAGGTAAGAAATGCACAGCTACAATAAAGAAAGGAACGGTCAAAGTAAATTAAATCTATTAATTGGAAAAGAAACGGAAGAAGAAACGTTAAAACGGTTTTACATTTCTTTGCTTTCAAACCTTTTAAACTTCCTATATATATTCATATACATCTTAAATAACTGAAAACACTTATAAATTTCAGTTAGAATTCGAAAATATAACAGATAAACAAAATATTAATAATTAATTATTAATTAGATATGATTAAAATAAGAAAAATGGCACAGAAAATGAAAACTAGACTTAGAAATTAGAAATAACTTCAATACACTTTGGAAAAATTTTATTAAATTTAAATACATGTAAAATGAATAAAATAAAGTAAAACACAGAAATAAAAGTGAATGTATAAAATAAATCAATAAATTTTAATTATATATAAAATTAAATTAAGAATATGGCTTAAAGTTGCAGACTAGGCTTTAAAAATTAGAAATAATTTCAAATGAACTTTAGAAAATCTTCATGGACTTGTAAAAATATTTATAACAAATAAAATAAAATACATTCACAAAATAATTTTTTTTTTATTAATTAAGTAAAATTTATATGAACAAAATAGCAGAAAATTATAAAACAGCCTTTAAAAATAGGAAATAAATGCAGTAAATTTTGGAAAAATTCTATTATCATTTAAAAATATATAAAAGTCAAAATATACATAATAAAACATATTATTACATATTAAAATAAAATATAACAAAGAAGAAGTAATTTATTCAATTTAAAATAGTCATTGTTAAATAACCCTATATATGCACAATATTGTAAAGGGTATAACTTTCACAATTTACATCCAATTTCAACGAAACGAAAAGTGGTGTTCTTAGAATTTTATGTACTTTCATAATAAAAGAAAAAAATTTAAAATTTTAAACTTTTAAAATTTTAAGTTAAAAGTCACAGTTTGACTATTTTGACCAAAATCAGCATTTCAGGCAAATATTCAACTTACACATGTTTGGAATTATAACTCATAAAAAAAATCAAGATTATATTTAAATAATAAATTTAAACATTTCAAATAAGTAAAAGAAGTTTTTAAATCAAAATCTTACATTAAAAATAATTAAAATATACAATAAAATAATTACAAAATACAGGGTTGTTACATAAATGAAGAAATACAGTAAAAGCTTAAATATAACAAAATCTTGTTTTAAAGAAATTATGTATTCAGACATACAATCTGATTTCTTATCCAAAATGAGGATTTTTGACATATATATCTTGATTTTAAAATTTGGAGATGACGTGAATTTCTGAGTTGATTGGAATTGGAACTTTATTCAATTTCAAGCGAACACGAGGTAGGGTGGAGTCGGAATTCTCGTCGGAGGGAGCTAGTGGGTCACTGAACGTAGGAAAATAATTGGAGAATTTCTGGAATTTCGTGGTGGCGTAGTGAGTCTAAACTAGGGTTTAGGTTTGGGTTCGACTAGTGGTTGTTCTCGAGGCAATCGTAGAGTCATCGTTAATTAAGTCGTGATCGGTCATGGAGAATAAGCAAGAGGGGGGTCTTGCGCTTCTATCGATGCGAGCACGTGACATCCGATGATCGGAGCTGGGCGTGATGAGAGGTTTTGTGTGGGCTATGTTGTTAATGGCGCTTTGTGATCTCGTTTTTCGATTTAGGTGGTGGGTTGGGGTTCTGGGCAGCTTGGAAGGTCTGGAAGGTCAAGAAGGTCGGCGGCGACATAGGGATGACGTCGAGGTTGGTCGGCGTTGTTCCGATGCCTTGTACATATGTATGGTGCACATATGCGTGCACGTTGGGTTAGGTGTTTGATCTGGGGGTTTAGGAAGAAGCAATGACCCGAGTAAATCACGTAGCACACCAGAGTTTGACTCGAAGTTGGCATGAGTTGTTGTTGCGTGAGTATAGTGATGTTTTCTCCGGAGTTTGCTCGAGTTATCTTGTGTTTTTCCTCGATGCTGATTCGAATTTTGTTTGTTGAGCTTGAGTTGTTTTACTATGTGGATTGGTAGAAATGAGTTATTTTACTGTGTGGAAGCCTGTTTTAGGAATGAGCTTGGATTTAGGTCAGGTAACCCTATATTTTGATTGAAGAAATTCTCATGTCCTAAAATTTAAACTAAAATTCAAGTTTAAACAAATTTTCTTAGAACCCTTTCTTTACTGAATAATGGTCTATTTAAATGATTGACTAGATAATTGTAATTCATTCTAACTTTGATTTAGTTAAATCTTAAGTTGTTAAGAAAGTAATAATTTAAAGTGGATGAAGTATTTCATCATTAAACTTTAAAACTTTTTGTAAAATTGTTGTTAAAATAATTATATAGTAGGTTAATTCCTATATGGTTTGAAAATGATTTAAATGATGGAATTAAACAAAGTATTATTTATTTAATGCATGAAGGATGGTTAATTAATGAAATCAGTTAATAAATTATTAATTAAATTATACCATTAAGGAAATTAGTAATTACTTTTAGTGACCAAATTTAAGGGATTAATTTATAAATGTGATTAACTAAATATCTTATTAATTAAAAGATGATTAATTATTTAGAGTTAATCACTTAATAAAATTTAATGATAATTTCTTAATGAAGTAATTACAAGATAATTACTTAATGTCATGATTTAAGACGAGCAATTGAGGGACAATTACCAAATATTAATAAGAGTAATGAATGGGAAATTCCTAAATGATAATCACTTAATGGAAGTGATTGAGTATTAATTACTTAATGTAATTAATAAAGTTGAGTAGTTAATTTAAGTTAATTAATTAAGCTTTAATTAAATAAAGGTAATCATTTGATTTTGAATTAAGTATAATTACTTAAAGTAATTAATGAGTGTAATTACTTAGTGAAGTAATTAATGGATGATTACTGGATGAAATTAATATAAAAAGAAATTACTTGATGGGGAGTAATTAAAGGATAATTACTTTATGGAAGAAATTTAGTAATAATTACTCAGTGTAATTAAAGGATTAATATAATTAATCAAGGAGTTAGTTTAATCCATGGAGTAATTGTAACGACCCAGAATTTTTATTAATTAAAATTTGAATATTTAATTAATTTTAAATATTCATAAGCGAATTTATAAGTCGAATAAATTTTATTTTGAATTATTGTATTTAATTGGATAATTAAATCGATAATTTAATATGTTAAATTATGGAAATAATTGAAAATTGAGTTAAATATGAATGAAAATGATTTATAAAATTTTATTTTATCATGTTGAAGTTAGAATGATATTTTAGAACTTTTAAAATTGAATTAAAAGTTAATTTGTGAAAATTGAATATTTTAATAATTTAATCGACTAGTGAAAATAGCCAATTTTTGAACAGTCTCAGAATTGAACGAAACCAGTTCCATTGGATCCGTAATAGTTAGTTATTACCGGATTTCAATTTTCGTGTCAATCGGGGTTATCGTTTGATCGTGGCAGCTCGAAACGCATCGAATTGTTTTTAATTTAAATTTGGCGAGTGAAAATAGCCATTTTTCAAAAAGTCTCGGATTTCGACGAAACCAGTTTCATCGGATCCGTAATGTGATATTATTGTAAGGTTTCAAATTTCAAGTCAATTGGATTTACCGTTTGTCCGGTACGAATTAAAACGCCTAGAAATCGACTTAAATCGGTTTAATTTAAGTTGAGCATTTACAACCATAACTCGCACATACTTCCGAATTAGCTTTCGAAACCTGTTCCATTGTGTCCGGAACGCGGGGTAAACCTTAGAAACGCTGGTTACGGCGCCTAAATCGGAGTTCGAAATTTCCGAAATGAATAGTGTTTACGCTTGATTTTCTATAAAAGGAGACCCTACCCCTTCATAAATGAAAAATAAAATAAAATACAAAACTCTAGCCGCCTATGCTAATAACCAATGGCCAGAAATGCTCCCATCTTTTTCCCCTTTGATCTCTCAATCCATCAAGTTTTGGCTAAAACATTTAACTACAAAGATGAAGATCACAACGAGAGCTTCGATGTGAACGGTGGAGATCGTGTTTGGTGTCGTGTGGAGTGAGCTACAGGGGGCCATTGGTCATGGCCTACGCACGCATTTCAAGGTGGATAGGGAGGCCGAGCTTCATGTCCTTGGGGCCGAAGTTGGAGGGGATGGAGGCGAGAACAACGGCGCATCTTGATCGAAGTATCGTTGAGAGATGGAGTTGTATAATTTAACCCTAATTCTTGTAATGGGTTTATGTTGTTCGGCCTTGTGCCTGTAGAGGAACGTGAAAGAGGAAGAAAGAAGGGGACGGTGGAGATGAGGGGGTGCTGGATCTTGTGGCTAGGATTTGCTGTTAGGTTATAATATAAAGTTTATGTTGATTTGTTTATATAAATCGTGTACAAACTTCAACAATTCATAACTTTTTCATACGAGGTCGAAAACGCGCGAAACCAGTTGCGTTGGAATCGTATGGACGAGCACTACGCGATGGATTTGGTTTGGAGTCGATCGGAGTCAGTGAGAATTTCGGGTAAAATTAAACGCACGTTTAATTTTATTCGAAATAAATCGCTAAAACGGAATTTAAATCAAGGTGAGAATTTCTCACTCAATCGAATCAGTTTCGATTTTATTTTAAATAGTTAGATTTAAAATATTTGAATGCATGTTTGAATGTTGATGAATATCTATTGATTGTTAAAATAGACATTATACGCCGTTAGTAAGCGGATGTTATTTATTAAAAACATATACCGCGAATATTTCATAAACAGTGAAATTGGTATTATATATAATAGCAATATATATATATATTGGCATATGTATATATTGGAGTTATTGATTCCCCACATTTTTTAGCGGATGAGACCCTATTGCGCCGTTATTAAGCGGATAATATTTAATAAGAACATATACCGCGATAATTTCGTACTGGAGCGAAATTGGTATTGTGCTAATGTTTGTGATGCAGGAAACAGGTTGGAGGGATCCAACTGGATTCCTCAACAGTTTTTATTTGATTTCAGATATATTGATATTTGATGGATTTTTATATTGATATATGATATCGTTGTAGTCGTGATTGACTATTTGGTGTGTAGCATCATTGGACCAAATTTGGAATTTTAAAATGATTTTTAAAGTGATTTTTGAGAATATACTATATTTTGGAATTGATCCATTTTAAATAAATAAACGTTATAATTTTTAATGTTATAAAAATTACGATTTTTGTGAAATACAGTTAAAAAACTGAATTTTGAGAATACGATGCTATTGAGTTTATAAAATAGTTTAATCGTGATATTTTAGAAATAATTGTGAAAAGTTTAAATATAGGATTTATAAAATTTGATTATTTTATAAATCAAAATGATGAAATTATAAAGGAGTTTAAAGACGTTTTTAAAATATTAATATGAATTGATTTATATAAGGGATTTATAAATGGATATTTATAAATTGAGATATTGAAATTATAAAACGAGTTTTTATAAGTGTTTGAATGAAGTGAAAATGAATTTCATTAAAGAATGAAATTTATAAAATTATAAACTGTGAAGTTATAAATAAAATTTATAAATATTAAGATTTATAAATTTGTGAAGTTATTGAAAGAATAGATTTGGTTAAATAAATGAATCTTATAAGTTATAAGATTTATGGTTTCGAAAGTCTTTAGAGGAACGATTTTGTAAAATAATCGTTTTGTAAGTATTTAACTTATAATATGAACTTTTAGTTTATAATTGAGTTATAAACTGGAATAGGTTAATAAAAGAATTTATAAAAAGGAAGTTTTTATAAATAAATGGAAATAGAATTTATAAACGTTGTTTTATAAATTCACAAACGACTTATTTTGATAAGTAAATTGTTATGATTTATTTATGGAGTTATATTCACGTTTTTGACTGTGAATAATACTTTAAAATAAAATGAATAAAAGGATGAAATTGTTAATGAAGTATATTCACGTTTTTGAATAGTGAATAATATGTTAAAGGAAATATTTATAATGTGATATTTTAAATAGAATTAAAACGATCTAACGATGTTTTAAAATGTGTTGAGATTCGAAACCATAGATTTCAACGTTAATTGTTGAAATAGACGTTTTCGAGAAATAGAAGGAAATAATGGACTATAACACTGTTGTTATAGTAAATGATTTCCGAAAGGAAATGTTTTGTATAGTATTGGGATTTATATATCTATTTTAATTTCGAATCCCTATACTAGTGATTTTGGGTTGTCGTAACGATGTTTTACGCAACATTCGTTTTGGCCCAAATAAATATGTTTAAGAGAATGATTTCCTTAAAGAATGAAATATATACTTAATTCGATTTAAGTATATTGAATATTTTCCAAGTGTTGAAAATAAATAAAATTTGTGAATTACTTATTAAATAATTATGGAATTGTTTTCCAATATGAAGTGATATTTAGAATTCATCTTTTTGAAGATAAATTGAAAATGGATAGTTTAAATCGTATATGCATGAATATTTTGGAATATAAATTCATTATGGAATTTATATGTGAAAGTGGAATTGTTTAAAAATAAATATTGATTTATTTTTGAAGTGTTGAAATTATATATCTTGTAAAGATATTTTGGAAAATAAATAATTTGGAAAATTATTTGGAATCTGGTGATGTGTGCATATTCATTGATAGTTCAATAACCGACTATCAATATTTCCCTTTGAATGGGTAATTGATGTGATTTGTTTAAATGTGAATGCTACACTTATTTTTGAATAAGCGCTCACTATTCGGGTTAACCGGGAAAGGACCATGGGGTCGTATAACCCATTCCGAATATGTGATACGTCGTTATAATTGCATTGAAGATCGGTGTTGAAGACCCGGTATTTGCGAGAGCGATAGGATGACCTGTCGATTTACTCTGCACCGAGTTGCTCCGGTATAGAGTTCTCCATATGTGATGGTGAATCCGATCAGGATTGTGAACATCCGAATTGCAAGGACTTCTTTGTAAGTGCCTTCGGTTTTGTTCGATCCCGGAACAGACTTGTATGGATTGTATGTCTGACATTACAAGTTGAAATATAAAGCCGATTTCTTTCAAATATATTTCTATTGGTGGCGGAGAATTTATTCTTTTAGCTTAACACCCTTCTCTGAGACGTACGAGCTCAGAGGTTATATAGTTGAAGTTATCAGCGATGTATTCCCAATTTGGTAATGTGACATGCTGAGTGTTGCTGAAATGATCATTGTGTTGATTATTGTGATAGGATCGTTTATTTGATCGTCTATCTTGGTGATCATCGTGTTGATCATTTGTTGACCCAAAGCATGGCTTTTGTATAAAGTATGTTTTTGTGGACGTGACTTCGTCGAACCTCACACCCCGGAAATGGTCAAAACAGGAAAGATGCGGCAAGGTTATGAGGGGTAGCACCCTTTAGGGTATGTACATTTCCTTCTGGATAGAGGTTGTATCATGGTATGGAGCCCAGATATTTAACCTATGTGGTTACTACGAATTTATTACTTTGTGGTTGTTGGTTTTCGGGATCCCGTGAGAAAGGTCGTTTACGATCGGGGAATGGCGTGCTCGTGTCAGTAGTTACCCAGTTAGGGGTAACCCGGCCTTGTGTTGGCAGAGTTCCGGTTTGGTTCTCGGGGATGTCTTTCCAGAGGCATTCTCATGTGGCAATGTTAAGTTCCTTGGCCTGACCATTTGATGGAAATCCAATTCCCAATACGAAACTTGTACGGTTTTAGTTGTAGAACCTATCATTCACTTATGGTGTCGCAACACTGTTTGGATGGTAGCTATAGTAGGCATAGTTCGAAATGTCTATGTTGGCTAAGATTTATATTCTACTTTCGAAATGAATTTTTCCTACACTATGCACTAATAATAATATCAAATGTTATTTTAAATGCGTATCAAGCATCTTTGACTATCATAAGGAGAAATCTCCTCTGATTCTGCGTTTGCATTGTGTGTGTGTGCGGGAGGCCTTATGGTAGTCTCATTTTTAAAAGCATTGCGAATTGAAATAAAAATATTCCTCTATTTTGATTTTAAAGATAAATAAACTTTTTTGAGTTCTCACACCAGTCACATGACTGACTTGGAGTTTATTGTTTTCCTTCCTAAACTCTGGGTGCCCACCAATTTCCACACGGGCAGTTAAGAGTTAGGTTCATCAGGATATTCTGGATATCCAGGAGTTGCTGGAGGCAAGCTGGAGGGCATAGCGTATTACTAGTTTATATAGTATTTCTTTTTCCGCTGCATTATTGTTGTTGTACACTCTGATGATATGATGAAATGAAATGAAATGTATAAAATGTAATAACTGATATAGTTCTTTGTTTAAAGATTATTCATTTATTATTATATGTTGTTCCGCTGCGAATTGTGAGATTCTGATGTTGTGTTCTGTTCTATGTTCTCTATTCTCTTTTTCTTCTATTTTAAAATCTTCTATTTTCTTTTCCCTATCTAAATCTTCTCTTCTTTTTCTTTTCCTAAATTCTTCTTTTTAAAAACCCTCAGTGTTCGGTTTTCTGTCGTTCGATTCCTCGGCAGTCGATAAAGTGAGTGTCGATGTCGAATTTTCGGAAGACGAAGAATCGTGTCCTGACAATGTGGTATCGGAGCTTATGGTTAAGCGACAACCATGGTTCTGTTGGGTATTACTCATTAGAGATAGAGTCAGCAGTATTCTAGAATGAATTTGAGTGTAATAATAGCTATGAGAGCGTATTTGTTAGTGAATATAAAATTGTTTTATATTGTGATGATTGGTTTGTTGAGTGGTATATAGATTCTGGTTAATACGAGTAATTAACGTTGTTGATAGGGATCTCTAAACACTTTTACAGAACAATTCGACACGATATTGTTTTAAATTGGGTAAATGAAATAATTTTACCTTGATTATATTTTATATATAAAGGAATAATTTTTCAAAATTATTAAAGTATATATAAGTTGATTGTTTAGTTGTTTGAATAATCTAAATAAATGAATAATTGTATAAGGAAATGAATTATAAGAATTGAATTATAATTAAAGTGATTTACAATTGTGAAATAAAACTTATATATGTAAGAAGTGAAACTAATGAATATATTTATAAAAATGAGTTGAAATAAAAACAAATTTAAAGTTGAATGGAATATAACTTAAGTGTTGTTGAATGAAATTGATATTAGTATCAAAGTAAAATAATAAAGTTAAGTGATAAATATGAACTTGAGTTATATGAAATGAAATTCAACTTTAGAAATTGAATTGAATGAATGGATTGAATGTTAATCAATTGAATGTGAATTAAATTGATATGAAATAACGAATATAAGTGTAATTCATTAAAATCTAATGTTATTAGAAAGTTGAATAATTGAATGAAAATCAATTAATTAAACCAATTGATAAGCAAAGAAATTTGGTTGTAAAGAATATACATTGGTTGTTATATGATTGTTAGTCGATTGTATATAATTCATTAAGAGTTAATGAAATTGGAAGCTAAAGTAAGTGAAATTCAATTGGAAGTTAAGTGAATCTTAAATAGATTTGAATTTGATTTGGAAGTGAACCAACTTGAATATAAATTAGTGAATATAAACTAATTGAGAATGAATGTTAGTAAAGAACATCCACTGTATATGAATCAAATGTGATTAAATTGAAAACCAATTCATTGAATATTAATGAGAATATAAATGAATATTTATTGGTTATGGATGTTAGTTGGATGATAGTTGGTTGATGTTTGCATTTGTTGCTTTTGTTTACATTTGCTATGTTAGCATATATAGTTATTATGTTGTTATATGTTGTATATCGATACTATTTCCATACATGCATGATTCTCATGTTGTTTGTTGAGTTTAGTAGGTGCGGATCGCGTTTTCTTCGCATTTGGAGCTCGCTTTCGCGCTATATTAGCCGTATATGCTCGCTAATAAAATATAAGGTACATATATCGAATTACATACCGTACTTTTACAAATTTTTCCCTACGGGATGCCTCATTACTTGATGAGATGTATATTTGTGATATATATATACTGTCATTTTTTTTTCGGATTGAGCCGCGCAAAGGAGACTATGGCAAATTTTTCCGGAAATTTAAGGCGTTAGAAAATTTTTGAGAAAAATTGGAAAATTTTGAAAACTTTAACTTTGATTTTGGAATTGAAAGTTAAACAATAGTAATTGTTTTTGAAAGGATAACTAATTATGATTTGAAAACTTAGTAAGTTATTGTAAGAAGTTTAACTATGAATTTTGGAAAATTAATAGATTCTATAACTTTTCTTACTTAATAATTTCGAGGACGAAATTCTTTTAAGAGGGGAAGATTGTAACGACCCAGAACTTTTATTAATTAAAATTTGAATATTTAATTAATTTTAAATATTAATAAGCGAATTTATAAGTCAAATAAATTTTATTTTGAATTATTGGATTTAATTGGATAATTAAATCGATAATTTAATATGTTAAATTATGGAAATAATTGAAAATTGAGTTAAATATGATTGAAAATGATTTGTAAAATTTTATTTTATCATGTTGAAGTTAGAATGATATATTAGAACTTTTAAAATTGAATTAAAAGTTAATTTGTGAAAATTGAATATTTTAATAATTTAATCGACTAGTGAAAATAGCCAATTTTTGAACAGTCTCAGAATTGAACGAAACTAGTTCCATTGGATCCATAATAGTTAGTTATTACCGGATTTCAATTTTCGTGTCAATCGGGGTTATCGTTTGATCATGGCAGCTCGAAACGCATCGAATTGTTTTTAATTTAAATTTGGCGAGTGAAAATAGCCATTTTTCAAAAAGTCTCGGATTTCGACGAAACCAGTTTCATCGGAATCGTAATGTGATATTATTGTAAGGTTTCAAATTTCAAGTCAATTGGATTTACCGTTTGTCCGGTACGAATTAAAACGCCTAGAAATCGACTTAAATCGGTTTAATTTAAATTGAGCGTTTACAGCCATAACTCGCACATACTTTCGAATTAGCTTTCGAAACCTGTTCCATTGTGTCCGGAACGCGGGGTAAACCTTAGAAACGCTAGTTACGGCGCCTAAATCGGAGTTCGAAATTTCCGAAATGAATAGTGTTTACGCTTGATTTTCTATAAAAGGAGACCCTACCCCTTCATAAATAAAAAATAAAATAAAATACAAAACCCTAGCCGCCTATGCTAATAACCAATGGCCAGAAATGCTCCCATCTTTTTCCCCTTTGATCTCTCAATCCATCAAGTTTTGGCTAAAACATTCAACTACAAAGATGAAGATCACAACGAGAGCTTCGATGTGAAGGGTGGAGATCGTGTTTGGTGTCGTGTGGAGTGAGCTACAGGGGGCCGTTGGTCATGGCCTGCGCACGCATTTCAAGGTGGATAGGGAGGCCGAGCTTCATGTCCTTGGGGCCGAAGTTGGAGGGGATGGAGGCGAGAACAACGGCGCATCTTGATCGAAGTATCGTTGAGAGATGGAGTTGTATAATTTAACCCTAATTCTTGTAATGGGTTTATGTTGTTCGGCCTTGTGCCTGTAGAGGAACATGAAAGAGGAAGAAAGAAGGGGACGGTGGAGATGAGGGGGTGCTGGATCTTGTGGCTAGGATTTGCTGTTAGGTTATAATATAAAGTTTATGTTGATTTGTTTATATAAATCGTGTACAAACTTCAACAATTCATAACTTTTTCATACGAGGTCGAAAACGCGCGAAACCAGTTGCGTTGGAATCGTATGGACGAGCACTACACGATGGAGTTGGTTTGGAGTCGATCGGAGTCAGTGAGAATTTCGGGTAAAATTAAACGCACGTTTAATTTTATTCGAAATAAATCGCTAAAACGGAATTTAAATCAAGGTGAGAATTTCTCACTCAATCGAATCAGTTTTGATTTTATTTTAAATAGTTAGATTTAAAATATTTGAATGCATGTTTGAATGTTGATGAATATCTATTGATTGTTAAAATAGACATTATACGCCGTTAGTAAGCGGATGTTATTTATTAAAAACATATACCGCGAATATTTCATAAACAGTGAAATTGGTATTATATATAATAGCAATATATATATATTGGCATATGTATATATTGGAGTTATTGATTCCCCGCATTTTTTAGCGGATGAGACCCTATTGCGCCGTTATTAAGCGGATAATATTTAATAAGAACATATACCGCGATAATTTCGTACTGGAGCGAAATTGGTATTGTGCTAATGTTTGTGATGCAGGAAACAGGTTGGAGGGATCCAACTGGATTCCTTAACAGTTTTTATTTGATTTCAGATATATTGATATTTGATGGATTTTCATATTGATATATGATATCGTTGTAGTCGTGATTGACTATTTGGTGTGTAGCATCATTGGACCAAATTTGGAATTTTAAAATGATTTTTAAAGTGATTTTTGAGAATATACTATATTTTGGAATTGATCCATTTTAAATAAATAAACGTTATAATTTTTAATGTTATAAAAATTATGATTTTTGTGAAATACAGTTAAAAAACTGAATTTTGAGAATACGATGCTATTGAGTTTATAAAATAGTTTAATCGAGATATTTTAGAAATAATTGTGAAAAGTTTAAATATAGGATTTATAAAATTTGATTATTTTATAAATCAAAATGATGAAATTATAAAGGAGTTTAAAGACGTTTTTAAAATATTAATATGAATTGATTTATATAAGAGATTTATAAATGGATATTTATAAATTGAGATATTGAAATTATAAAACGAGTTTTTATAAGTGTTTGAATGAAGTGAAAATGAATTTCATTAAAGAATGAAATTTATAAAATTATAAACTGTGAAGTTATAAATAAAATTTATAAATAGTAAGATTTATAAATTTGTGAAGTTATTGAAAGAATAGATTTGGTTAAATAAATGAATCTTATAAGTTATAAGATTTATGGTTTCGAAAGTCTTTAGAGGAACGATTTTGTAAAATAATCGTTTTGTAAGTATTTAACTTATAATATGAACTTTTAGTTTATAATTGAGTTATAAACTGGAATAGGTTAATAAAAGAATTTATAAAAAGGAAGTTTTTATAAATAAATAGAAATAGAATTTATAAACGTTGTTTTATAAATTCACAAACGACTTATTTTGATAAGTAAATTGTTATGATTTATTTATGGAGTTATATTCACGTTTTTGACTGTGAATAATACTTTAAAATAAAATGAATAAAAGGATGAAATTGTTAATGAAGTATATTCACGTTTTTGAATAGTGAATAATATGTTAAAGGAAATATTTATAATGTGATATTTTAAATAGAATTAAAACGATCTAACGATGTTTTAAAATGTGTTGAGATTCGAAACCATAGATTTCAACGTTAATTGTTGAAATAGACGTTTTCGAGAAATAGAAGGAAATAATGGACTATAACACTGTTGTTATAGTAAATGATTTCCGAAAGGAAATGTTTTGTATAGTATTGGGATTTATATATCTATTTTAATTTCGAATCCCTATACTAGTGATTTTGGGTTGTCGTAACGATGTTTTACGCAACATTCGTTTTGGCCCAAATAAATATGTTTAAGAGAATGATTTCCTTAAAGAATGAAATATATACTTAATTCGATTTAAGTATATTGAATATTTTCCAAGTGTTGAAAATAAATAAAATTTGTGAATTACTTATTAAATAAGTATGGAATTGTTTTCCAATATGAAGTGATATTTAGAATTCATCTTTTTGAAGATAAATTGAAAATGGATAGTTGAAATCGTATATGCATGAATATTTTGGAATATAAATTCATTATGGAATTTATTTGTGAAAGTGGAATTGTTTAAAAATAAATATTGATTTATTTTTGAAGTGTTGAAATTATATATCTTGTAAAGATATTTTGGAAAATAAATAATTTGGAAAATTATTTGGAATCTGGTGATGTGTGCATATTCATTGATAGTTCAATAACCGACTATCAATATTTCCCTTTGAATGGGTAATTGATGTGATTTGTTTGAATGTGAATGCTACACTTATTTTTGAATAAGCGCTCACTATTCGGGTTAACCGGGAAAGGACCATGGGGTCGTATAACCCATTCCGAATATGTGATACGTCGTTATAATTGCATTGAAGATCGGTGTTGAAGACCCGGTATTTGCGAGAGCGATAGGACGACCTGTCGATTTACTCTGCACCGAGTTGCTCCGGTATAGAGTTCTCCATATGTGATGGTGAATCCGCTCAAGATTGTGAATATCCGGATTGCAAGGACTTCTTTGTAAGTGCCTTCGGTTTTGTTCGATCCCGGAACAGACTTGTATGGATTGTATGTCTGACATTACAAGTTGAGATATAAAGCCGATTTCTTTCAAATATATTTCTGTTGGTGGCGGAGAATTTATTCTTTTAGCTTAACACCCTTCTCTGAGACGTACGAGCTCAGAGGTTATATAGTTGAAGTTATCAGCGATGTATTCCCAATTTGGTAATGTGACATGCTGAGTGTTGCTGAAATGATCATTGTGTTGATTATTGTGATAGGATCGTTTATTTGATCGTCTATCTTGGTGATCATCGTGTTGATCATTTGTTGACCCAAAGCATGGCTTTTGTATAAAGTATGTTTTTGTGGATGTGACTTCGTCGAACCTCACACCCCGGAAATGGTCAAAACAGGAAAGATGCGGCAAGGTTATGAGGGTTAGCACCCTTTAGGGTATGTACATTTCCTTCTGGATAGAGGTTGTATCATGGTATGGAGCCCAGATATTTAACCTATGTGGTTACTACGAATTTATTACTTTGTGGTTGTTGGTTTTCGGGATCCCGTGAGAAAGGTCGTTTACGATCGGGGAATGGCGTGCTCGTGTCAGTAGTTACCCAGTTAGGGGTAACCCGGCCTTGTGTTGGCAGAGTTCCGGTTTGGTTCTCGGGGATGTCTTTCCAGAGGCATTCTCATGTGGCAATGGGAAGTTCCTTGGCCTGACCATTTGTTGGAAATCCAATTCCCAATACGAAACTTGTATGGTTTTAGTTGTAGAACCTATCATTCACTTATGGTGTCGCAACACTGTTTGGATGGTAGCTATAGTAGGCATAGTTCGAAATGTCTATGTTGGCTAAGATTTATATTCTACTTTCGAAATGAATTTTTCCTACACTATGCACTAATAATAATATCAAATGTTATTTTAAATGCGTATCAAGCATCTTTGACTATCATAAGGAGAAATCTCCTCCGATTCTGCGTTTGCATTGTGTGTGTGTGCGGGAGGCCTTATGGTAGTCTCATTATTAAAAGCATTGCGAATTGAAATAAAAATATTCCTCTATTTTGATTTTAAAGATAAATAAACTGTTTTGAGTTCTCACACCAGTCACATGACTGACTTGGATTTTATTGTTTTCCTTCCTAAACTCTGGGTGCCCACCAATTTCCACACGGGCAGTTAAGAGTTAGGTTCATCAGGATATTCTGGATATTCAGGAGTTGCTGGAGGCAAGCTGGAGGGCATAGCGTATTACTAGTTTATATAGTATTTCTTTTTCCGCTGCATTATTGTTGTTGTTGTACACTCTGATGATATGATGAAATGAAATGAAATGTATAAAATGTAATAACTGATATAGTTCTTTGTTTAAAGATTATTCATTTATTATTATATGTTGTTCCGCTGCGAATTGTGAGATTCTGATGTTGTGTTCTGTTCTATGTTCTTTATTCTCTTTTTCTTCTATTTTAAAATCTTCTATTTTCTTTTCCCTATCTAAATCTTCTCTTCTTTTTCTTTTCCTAAATTCTTCTTTTTAAAAACCCTCAGTGTTCGGTTTTCCGTCGTTCGATTCCTCGGCAGTCGATAAAGTGAGTGTCGATGTCGAATTTTCGGAAGACGAAGAATCGTGTCCTGACAGTAATTAAGAAAAGTTAATTTATGATTTTGATTAATCAAGATTGATTAATATAATTAAGGTAAAGGTTAATTATTAATTGAAATTTAATAATAATTAACTAATGAAAATAATTGAAGGATCATTAATTAATGAAATTTATGGAGTAATCAATCTTGCTTGTTAATGATTGAATGATGATGAGTGCTTTGGACTAGTTAATATCTCTGATATAAATTGCTTTGTGATATGATACATTGGATGGATGGAGATAATGTGATTATCTATCAATTATGAGTTGGTGTGGAAATAAAAATGTTATCTGGTAAATAAAATTGAAATGTATTTAATTGAATAATTTAGGTTAATGATGACATGGGATTCGAAGAGACCGGAGTCGGATATTAATTAATACCCGAAACCACTTCGATTCTTTATTGATATGTGAAATCAACAGGCTGGTATGGAATGATTTAAATGAATTTGACGGTTAATCTAAGTTCTGATACTTAGATATTGATGTGTGATATCAGTGATGTCTATAAAACATTGTGAATTTGTAAATTGATACGGGTACCCCGGGTTTATATAAGTTGTATGCTTTTGTCATACATGTTAGATGGGTGTACTCACGCTGGTTTCCAGCCTGACCCGGGTGTTACTTTGATGGAATGCTCGGGTCAGACCGAGTATTACAGATTTTCAGGCAAGGACGTTTTGGAGCTCAGGAGGCGAGCAGGATATTGAGAGCTACAGTTTTCTTAGTATAACTATTGTTGTATCCAATGTTGTATAAAATTGTTGTAACTCTGATATATCGATGTATATTGATAGCTACAGTTTTCTTAGTATAACTATTGTTGATATTATATTTTATCCGCTGCGAATGTGAGATTGTGTGTTTCTTCTCTGTTCCTCTTCTATCTCTTTCTTCTTTTCTCTAACTATCTGGAAATTTCGGGATCGAAATTTTCGGGTCGTTATAGCGCCTCCCCATACGGCCATATGCCGAGCTTTCCATCGCAAGCTTGCACGTCCAAACCCAGTCGAATCACTGATGAAAACCACTAACTAACCGTATGGATTTACAGCACTCGACCTCCTCTACCAACCCATACTCCCCGATCGACCAATAGTTGAAAATCCACCGTTGATCGGGCATGTAGTCTATGAACGGCCAAAAGAAAAGGCCCAATTTCTGGTCAAACCAAAAACCAAATCAAAAATAGAATTACACCATAAGATTACGCACTCCGAAAGCTTCAACATATTTTTTTGAATTTTTCTGAGGAGTTTGGATTTTTGACTTGGATTTTGAATTGGAATTGGATCTGAAATTTTGTTGTCTGCCATTGAGGAGGAGAGATAGCTGAATTGCGTACATACAAATGAAAATTAGGGAGGCTAGGGTTTTTAACGAGGTTTATATAGGTAGGTCAGAAATTAGAATGGATGGATAAGGTTGGATATATGCGCTAACGCCAAAGTGTCCCAAAAAGCCCGTTTCGACTCCGAAACGAAATTGGGTCAATCCATATACCAAAATAGGTGTTTTTAAATATTTTAAATGTGATGGAACAAGTTTCAAGTCGAAACTGCATCGTATGAAGAAGTTATGCTAAAATCAATATATTACAAATTGATCTCAATTGATTTCAATTAAATCGATTTCAGGGTGTTTCACATTCGTACGACAAATGACAAGTCCGATCGCTACGAACTTGAAACCCAATTCACCGATACGGATCCGATGAATCTGGTTTTGTCGAAATCCGAGTCAGTGGCCAAAATGACTATTTTGTATTAATTAAATAAATTAAAAATTAGTCAATTTAATCAAATTTTCAATTTCAATTCGATAATTGACAGTTCTTATCATTTTAAATTTTCCAAATCATTTACACTGATTTAAATAAATTTAAATGTCAAATTAGAGTTGATTAATTCATCAATTCCAACGTTAACCTAACTTTTAATAATTAATTTCCTTAGATTCACAAATTATAAATAAAATCCCTAAAATTCCATTTAGTTAAATAAATAAATTATTATTCCATTCAATCCTGTCAAATAGATGGATTAAATATTGGATTCAAAACTATTACGTAAACTTCTCATATTATCTTTATTTTAAATAACGTATTATTTAACTATTTCAGTTTCATTAAATTGCCATTAAATCCAATTATTGAATTTTCCATTTTACTTAAGTAAATAATTTTTTATTCTCGATCCTTATAACTCACAAATTGTCCAATATGAATAACATTACCATTACTTACAAATATTACCTTAATTAACATTAACGTAATATTAAATTATAATTACGGTAACAAATTTCAAAGTTTTAAATTTACAAGCTACATACGTTGGTAACATACAATAATCGTTACCGTTAACCTTCAGTCACATTAATAGGCTTTTATTGTTTCCAAAAAAAATGTTAACATTTATTTTCATAATGCTAATTTCATTCATTCTATCATTACTACATTTATATCCATCAAAGTAATATTTAATTACCTTTATTCGAAATAACCGTTTATCACCAATATACTCTCTATAATACTTGTATGGTTATTCTCCATAAACAATTACCATCCATCCTATTATTTCACCCATTATTTATAATTAAAAAACTCAATTAAATTTATTTATCTTGATTTCATACCTTTATTACACCATTTATTACTTTACAAAATAAAATAACATTTAAACCCATCAATGTAATACCAAATTTCATTTTAAATCCAATTGATTTCCAAACCAAAGTTTATACGTATTTCAAACAACTTATTATAATTACTCTTAGAACATTGGTTTTATTAGATGACCATTTATTAATATTTAATTTCCTTAATTTAATCCAATGCTTACATTTTGTTTTCATATATGCAATATGTAGCTACGTAACCGTCTTCATTAATTCCATTGATTTGCATTAACTCCATTCCATAAATCTACATCCAATTAATACCTTAAAATAAGTTTACGTTTCTATTAATTTCCATTCACACTTCCGTTAGTTTATATTACAATCATTAAAGTAACGTTTATCAACAACACAAACATTATGAATACTCATCAACTTGCATCATCCTTATTACATTAATTTACGTTTTATCCCATGATAAATTAATGCGCACATTAAATTAATTCATATTTACATCCACTTCCGTATATAAATTTTTGTAACCAAGTTGTAACATTTACATTTTTTTTATTATTTTAATTAATTACCAAATATTCCTATTTCCACTCAATTATAACTTTGCAATCTTAACAAATCCATAAATTGTCAATTGCCTAATATATACATTAATTAGTATTAAATGTTCTCCATAAATTTATTTACTTGGTTTCTTACTTATACGTTTTCATTTCCAAACAATATTATAATTACCTACAGGACATTGATTTTTATTTCATGAATTCATTAAATAATTCACTAAATGCCTTCGTTTTCTTATATTCAATTTATTACCATTTAAGTACGTTCATTATCAACAACACACATTATAATTACTTATCTACAATTATTGCATTGGTTTATTCAACAGTTACTTTTATTTACTCATTTTCTATTTTAAAACCAAATGTAACAATTTTCACTATTCATTATTATATTAATGAATTCCATTCTAGTTAATATTTTTATTAATATTTCACAAATTCAACATTTCTATTGGTTTCTTGTATTAAACTTATAACCAAGTATGACAATTTACATTATTTCAATTTATTGCCATATAAATATTAAATTATTAACATTTAATTACAATTGCTTCATCAAATTCCTACATTCGCTCCAATATAAATTTTAAGACTTTTATTTCTTTCTAAATTAAATTAGAAATCTTATTAAATTAACTCATTTTAAATCATCGAATTTCATAGGTCGTTACACTCTCCCCCACTCAAAACTTTTCGTCCACGAAAAGGAAAAAGAAGGGGAAATATGAATTAAGAAATCAATATTTTACTTAAAATATTTTATATATATATATACACAAATAAATTTTCAAAATTTAATAATTTATATAAAATATCAATTTATTTCTATTAAATCTTTTTATACTTAAATTAATACAGTTTGGAAAACACTTTTTAAAAATATTTTCTAAGTCCAAAATTTACGGAAATTTTTTGGCAGAGTCACCTTTGTACGAGAGGCTCGGGAGAAAATATAATATCAAATATATAACATATATTTTTCAAAATAAAAATATCCCAACACGGGAACACCATATAATAACGCTATAAACCGAAATCCGAAAACGTACCTATTTGTCAGGCTAATAACGCTTATTTATGACACCAAAAGCAGTTGCAATTGCTTCCATAACCTGTATTCCACTTATATAATCTAAAAGAGTTAATAATTATATAGAACGAAATGTTAGAGTTGTTTCAACCATAAATAAACAAATCAATACAACCAACAACCACTTGCAATAAGGCATATAAAAATCAACACAAATCAAACATTCATTCATATCAAACAACAAATAGTTGTTCGGGTTCAAAACTTTAAATGATACGGAATGAAAAAATAAACTACTAAGTGTACCCTTCACTCAACAGTCTTAGGTGAAACTAAACAGATTATTCATTCATCCAAACAATTTTATAGTATCCTTACCCAAACAACCATAGACCAAAACAAACGACAATTCCTAACAACAAATCGAATTTACTTATTATTAATTTCATTTCATACATTAGTTGTTTGATTTATTTTCTATCATATAATGATTTACCTTTTTATTTTCATTAGTTTATTCATAAGCGAAGTACGTTCATTATCAACAACACACATTATAATTACTTATCTACAATTATTGCATTGGTTTATTCAACAGTTACTTTTATTTACTCATTTTCTATTTTAAAACCAAATGTAACAACTTTCACTATTCATTATTATATTAATGAATTCCATTCTAGTTAATATTTTTATTAATACTTCACAAATTCAACATTTCTATTGGTTTCTTATATTAAACTTATAACCAAGTATGACTATTTACATTATTTCGATTTATTGCCATATAAATATTAAATTGTTAACATTTAATTACAATTGCTTCATCTAATTTCTACATTCGCTCCAATATAAATTTTAAGACTTTTATTTCTTTCTAAATTAAATTAGAAATCTTATTAAATTAACTCATTTTAAATCATCGAATTTCACAGGTCGTTACACTCTCCCCCACTCAAAACTTTTCGTCCACGAAAAGGAAAAGGAAGGGGAAATAAGAATTAAGAAATCAATATTTTACTTAAAATATTTGATATATATATACACAAATAAATTTTCAAAATTTAATAATTTATATAAAATATCAATTTATTGCTATTAAATCTTTTTATACTTAAATTAACACAGTTTGGAAAACATTTAAAAAAAAATATTTTCTAAGTCCAAAATTTACGGAAAATTTTGGCAGAGTCTCCTTTATATGAGAGGCTCGGGAGAAAATATAATATCAAATATATAACATATAATTTTCAAAATAAAAATATCCCAACACGGGAACATCATATAATAACGCTGTAAACCGAAAGCCGAAAACGTACCTATTTGTCGGGCAAATAACGCTTATATATGAAACCAAAAGCAGTAGCAATTGCTTCCATAACCTGTATTCCACTTGTATAATCTAAAAGAGTTAATAATTATATAAAACGAAATGTTAGAGTTGTTTCAACCACAAACAAACAAATCAATACAACCAACAACCCCTTGCAATAAGGCATATAAAAATCAACACGAATCAAACATTCAATCATATCAAATAACAAATAGTTGTTCGGGTTCAAAACTTTAAATTATACGGAATGAAAAAATAAACTACTAAGTGTACCCTTCACTCAATAGTCTTAGGTGAAACTAAATAGATTATTCATTCATCCAAACAATTTTAAAGTATCCTTCCCCAAACAACCATAAACCAAAACAAACCACAATTCCTAACAACAAATCAAATTTACTTATTATTAATTTCATTTCATACATTAGTTGTTTGATTTCTTTTCTTTCATATAATGATTTATCTTTTTATTTTCATTTATTTCTCGCAAATTTTCATTTATTTTTATTCGTTTCTAACAAAGTCTCATTATCACTTATTCATCTAATGAAATTTTCTTTTATTTTATTACACTTATTTATTCACTATTTAACACTTACTTAAGTTATTACAATTTATTTATAATACTTACATTTCTATTATATTATATCATAGTACATTTCAATTATAACTTAAGTTTTTAGCCATTTCAACATCAAATTCTTATTTATTAAAGAAATTCATTGAACACCTTCATTCATAAGTTTACTTATACAACTTCCATTATTTTCTTATTAACATTTCAACTTTTTACATCTTTTGGTAAGTTATATATATGTTAAAGAAAGTGCGAATGAAACTTATACAAGTTTTACCTCATCTTTTAATTTAATTTAGTGTTTAATAATATTATTCTTTGTTTCATAGGTTACAATTTCAAATTACCTTTAATTTCATTCATAAGCTAGCACTAAATTCCTTATTTTAATTAAAGACTCCAATTAATAATCGGTTACATTCCATTCACTATAATAACAGAAACTATTAATAAATCGAAAACTCAAGAATTAAATACCAGGTTAAATTTCAATTCATTTTAAAATAATAGATAAATATAAACTTACAATTTATATAGCCAAGTAGATTTAAAACAAATTAAAAATTCACTTTTGTTTATCACAATAAATCTGTAGTAAAATTATTACAGTGGCCTTCCCACTCCAAAACTCGAAAATGAATGTCGATGATGCGTGCACTCGTCACCGAAATTATTTTCCATCAACAGAGAGGGGAGTACAGAACTTAATTCCTTTTCAAAAATTTCTTTGAAATAATTCTTTCAAAACATATGGAAATATTTATATCAAAAAATACTTCTACTAATATTATTATTATATCCCAAAATCATCGGAAAGAAATTTTCAAAAACCCCGGTACTCAAGTTCTAAATTTCCAATCTCATTTTCTTTATTATTTTAAATCTTATTTCAACTATTATTTATACTTTTCATTACCTAACACCCAATATATTGCAACCAAAAATATATATCACTTATAAAATTTTGTTTTATATATATAGAAAATATAATAGGCAAAATTATTTCATTCACCTATATTTAAACCGAATATTATGTCGGACTGTCCTATTAAGTGTTTAGAAATCCCTATTGATGTCATAGCGTCCCATGCACAAACCAGAATTTATAAATACAAAACGGAATAAATTAATACAATATTAAAACCTTTTTATAACACTAACAAATATGCTCTCTCATATATACACTCAGCGACTCACCATAGGGTATTACTACCCTATTAGTAAAGAGTCAAAACCCACAAAGCTAAGGTTTATCGCTAAACCAAAGCTCTGATACCAGATGTAACATCCCGTCATTTCGCACGCTTTAAATCGAAACACGTGTCGATTAAAACCATACGGAAGCACATATTGTTATGGGGTAAATAAGAAAAAGTAGAGAAGAAAAAAAAAACAAAATAGAATCTTGCAGCGGAACGATAAAATATAATAATCATATATACAGTTCATGAAGCTGTTTACAAAATATTCGATTATACTTATACAACATATATCAGAGTTACACATACCAATAACAATGCAGTGGAACAGTATGAATGTAGTGGAATATTATAATAAATAATGGTAATATCTTCGTCTTCGTCCTCCATAATACGATCTTCCAAATCCTGAAATGCTCGGTCTGACCCGAGCGAATTGAAAAACAAAACACTCGAGTCAGAACTAAATGATCTTATGTAAGTTAAATCAATAGGAATAAATATGAGTTTAGTAACTTAAGAGATGCTCGGGATTCACATCTCCCAAGGATCCGTTAAACTATCTACTATGTAGTAATATATGCTATTATAATAATGTCAATAGTAAAGTATAATATACTGAAAATCACGTTAAGGGGTTACCCATATAGCTCTTAACACACTTTTATATTCCCATAGTCTATACAGTACCGTAATCTCCCCCGTACCAGGCGTCGTCAAAGGGCACTCCATTGGTATAGTACAAAACAAAATCGTATAAGGTGCGCTAGGGTAGGTAACACGGCACAACTAGGCAATGCCAGGGTAGATATACCAATTACGCTTCCGGGTCGGTGGTAACGCATAGCCGCAGCTACCGCCCACCTCAAGCCACAACCAATATCAAAGAAATCAAAAGTGGCCACCGAATAAATCCAAAGTCAGAGTAGAATATCGAAGGGATGTGTCCGATAAAATGGGCTACCTTCCTAACCCGTCAATCGCTCTTGTTTTAGCCACCTTATGCCAACTCACGGGAGTTGGGTCCACGTATTTACCTCAAAGGAAAGGCCGCCACCATCCTACTTCATTCTGGAATCTCCACCGTGTACACGGTTGTTAAAGTGGTTTTCGAAGTTGGCAGAGAGTATGACAACTTCCGATCCCGGTCACTTCGACAACCAAACGTTATTATAACACCGCGGTCTTTTCAAAATAGTTTATGCTTTAAAACCAGAATAAAATATCCATTTCAAAACCATATAAATATGATATCATTTCAAATTTAAAACCCAAATCAATATGGTATTGTGACGACCCAGAATTTTGAACATTTGAAATTGAAATGTTTAATTGATTTGTTAAAATGTTTGAATGATATTTTAACTTGGGTTTCAAATGTAACTCTGAATTTGGCAAACAAACTATTGAATTTAATAAAAGAAATTTAGATTAAATTTTTGAATCTTCAATTTTGAGCCTGTTAAAAAAATAATTTGATGGCTTAGAAAATTTATATTGATAATACCGAGGTTAATAGAAGCTTCAGAATTAAATTTGAAACTGTTTTGTTCAGTTTTGAAATTTTATTGTTTAAATCGATATTTAAAAATAGCCGTCCGAGACACAGTCTCGGAATTCGACGATTCTAGTTCCGTTGGATCCGTAATATTGTATTATTATCGAATTTCAATTTTCATAGCATTCGAAGATGTCATTTGGCCATACGATAAGCAAACGCGTTGAAATTTAAATCGAAAATTCAATTTAATATCTGGATCCAAAATGTTATCTTCTTCATACGATCGAATTTGGACCGGAACCTTTTCCATTGTGTTTAGAATAGGGGATTAACATTATAAACGCCTGGTGGCACGTCTCGATAGGAGATCGAGATTTTACATTTCGAAATTTGAACGATTTAGTTTAAATTTGAATTTGAATTTAAAATATATATAGAGTATTTAATATAATATTATTATCACAAGGAAATTACACATTTTATCCCACTTTAAACACTTGGCAAATTACAAGGACACACGTTCATTTTAAATATTGATAAAAAAAAGCAAAAAAGGGGAACTCGGAACCAAAACCCTTTTCGTTCAAAGGAAAAATAAATCGAAGCTTCAAAAAAAAAATCATGGTCGAAGCCTCGCTATAAAAAAAAATCGAAATCACGGCCAAAACTCGCGTCACCTCTGTCAATCGAGTTCCTCCATCCTTCATTTTAAATCGATTCTCGAATCTTCGAACTCGACTAATGGCAGCGGGATCGATTCGAATTGGATTGGGGTTTAAGGAGGCTCGCGCGCACGTGAAGAAGGTATGCGGTGGTGTTGGGATGGTCGTGAGTGTTGGGCAAGACAGTGTGGTCGCGTTGTCTCGCATGTCGTTCGCGAGGTCGGAGAGTTCGAGCGACCTAGGACGGCAACCTAGTATTCGATGTCGCGACTGTTCATGGTGGTTTGGGGATTTGGGCACACGAGCACACGAGGCGTCATTGTTCAGTTGGGGTTCGCACGCGGTGGCGTACGCGACGTGATGGCTTCGAGTGGCGACGAGGTCGGCAATTTAGTGGTAGTTCGAGTTGACGGAGGCGTCGTGGTGGTCGTCGAGTTCATGTCGCGATGGTTTCGATTTAGGCGCGTTGGACTGGAAGCAGTAAGGTATCATGTTTATTTTAATTTAATTTAATTTATACCGTAGATTAGAGTAACAAAAAAAATATACATGCAGAAAAGTTAAAGTAGTAAAATTTGTTAGTTGATTAAATTTAATAAAGGGGAATGAGTTTGAAACAAAATTCTTAGTTAATTAAAATTATAAAAAGCTGATAGATTATTTCAAAGAATAATAGAATAAAATTATCAATCTAGAATTAAGCATTAGTTTAAAACTAAATTATTAGTTGATTGGATTTTTATTAAAAAGTAAATTTATTTACAAATTTATGATTAGTTTAAATAAATTCTAATTTACGTATGAAAATAAGTTACTGTAATAGTTTTTATGTAAACAGTAAAGGGGTTTTATTAAGGTATAAAATAATTTTGTTTTGAACTTGATAAAATATACATGCATGTTCTATTTTAAAGACAATAAAAATATCATTGTTTTAAATCAATATGGAAATTAATTTGTTTGATAAGCTTAATTAAAAATACTTTTAAAGGAAATTTTGTTTTAAATTTAATGTTTGGTTAAACAAGGATTTTAATTAAAAGGAAAGTTAGCTTTAAGTCAAATTGTCAGTTTATTAAAATTATTTAAAAGGAAATAAATTATTCTATTAGCTCGAGTATTAATGAAATCTTATATAATTATTTATACAAGGTCTAAAACTGTGTGTAAATCAAGTTGGAAAGAAATTGGATTGCATGCACAATAAAAGGTGAGATCTTCTCACTCAAAAGGGTTTTGTTTAAATTTCAAATAGTTGATTTAAAATTGCTTGATTGTGTTGATTGTTTGCTTGGATAATAATTGCTTATCTATTTGAAATAGACCTATTGCGCCACATAATAGCGGATAATATTTTATAAATCACATATACCGCGATATTCCACCTCGAAGTGGAATGGGTATTTAATTGTGTGCTAACGTCTATGGATGCAGGGAAATAGTTGGAGGGATCCAACTAGATTCCTCAAATATTTAATTTGTTTTTTATGTTGTGTGTTAATTATTTTTAAATCCGTGTGACTATTTGTGATTGAAACAGTAAAGGCTGTAATTCAGCCGAATATATTTTTAGTATTGTAGAATACAATAAATAAATAGTTAATTGATTTTGAAATTTGGATAGAAAATTTATAATGAATTCACTCGAAGGAATCGGTCGAATTTTAAAGGAAGGAAATTTAAATAGATAAAGTTTTTACCTTTGAAAACTTATCGAATTAACTCCAAAAATATGGGAAATATTTTTATAAAGGAATTTCGAGTAATGTTGTTAAATAGTTGAAGAATTTATTTAAGACACGGATTTTAAATAATTTAAAGAGACAAATAATTTATTTCAAAAGGAAATAAATTTAGAAATTAAATTTGGAATTTAATTGAGGGTTGAAATAAATTTTAGAAATTGATTCGGGAATTAATTTGGAGTTAGAATAAATCTTAGAAATCAATAGGTGTTTTGGAAATAACTTGGAAATCAATTTGAAATTGATTTGATATTGGGAAATTAATTTGAGGGAAATCAAATTGGAATTTGATTTTGTGTTTGTAATAAATATTGGTTTATTTTAAAAAAGTGTAGAAAGATTTTTACAAGTTGGAATGTAAATTTAAAATAAACCAAGAAGATTTATAAATTATTGGAATAGTCCATTTTGTAATGGAAACGAAATTCTTCCCTGGAAAGCCGAGTATATTTTTTTTAAAAATAGCTTTTGAATAAAATTTAAAAGTTTTAGATTTGGTGTTAAAATAATATTGTTGGAGAAATTAGTTTTGGAAATTGTTTTATAGTAAAAATGTATTTAATTATATAAGGGATTATTTTAAAAGATTTAAATTGATATTTGAACTAGAAAATAGTTATTCAAATTATTTATACTCTATCTACTAATTTTATGTTAAAATTAGTTTTTGGACTTAAATTTTGTATGAGATGGTAGTATAATATTTTTCATAACTAATATTTAAAGAAAATATTATAAAATAAATTATTTTAAATGTTTCCAAGTACATTTTCAATAAGTATTTTTATATTATTTTAAAAATATTTGAAATCGGCAGATTTTCAGTGGAAATGAATAAATGTTTGGAAATTGATTTGAATTTGTTTCTAAAGTGTTAAAGTGTGAAATTTTATCTTGCGAAGATATATTGAAAATAATAATAATTGGGGGAAAAATTATTTGAAATCCAGTGACTGTTGTGAATGATGATTGATAGTTAAATAACCGACTATCGATATTGGCTTTAATCGGCATTTGAATTTCGATGCGACTGGGAGTCGAATTCCAAATGGATATTCGAAACCCACATCGATCCTTCGTGATTGTGATGGATCTTTTGTTTAAAAGATCAAAATGAAATTGTTGTAATTTATTTGAATCTGAATGAACACTTATTTTTTTTTTAAAATAAGCGCACGTTATTCGGACTAGCCAGGAGAGGACCTTGTGTCATAAAACCCATTCCGAATAACGATACGACGAAATGTGATTGCATTTGAAGATGGTGTTGAAGACCGGGTATTTTCGAAAGCGAAAGGATACCTGTCGAATGTCTCTGCACCGAGTTGCTCTGGTATAGAGATTTTATCACCCTTTGTGATGGGGATTCCGGACGTGATTAGTGAATATCCGGAGTGCAAGGGCTTCTTTTGAAGTGCCTTCGGTTTCGTTCGATCCCAGAACGGACTTGTATGGATGTGTGTCTGACGTTACACCTTGAGATGTAAAGCTGATTTCTATCAAATGCATTTCTGTTGGTGGCGGAGAATTCATTCTCTTAGCTTAACACCCTTCTCTGAGACGTATGAGCTCAGAGGTTATGTAGTTGATGGTTACTAGCGATACATTCCCAATTTGGTAATGTGGCTTACGAATTGCTGCTGACCATTTTTTAATCAAAGCACGGCTTTTGTGAAAAGCGTAGCTTTGTGGACGAGACTTCGTCGGACCTTACACCCCAGAATGGTCAAAACAGGAAGGATGCGGAAAGGTTTTAGGGGGTAGCGCCCCTTAGGGTGTGTACATTTCCTTCTGGATAGAAGTGGTATCATGGTATGGAGCCCAGATACTTAACTTATATGAATGTCGCAAATATATATTACTTTGTGATTGTTGTTGTTGAGGATCCTCGGATAAAGGTTGTTTACAACCGGAGGATGGCATACTCGTGTAGTAGTTACCTATTTTTGCAGAGGTAATCCGACCTTGTGTTGGCAGAGATCCGGTTAGGTTCTCGGGGCGTCCATCCAGAGGCGTACCCATGTGGCAATGGGAAGTTTCTTGGCCTGACCATTTGTTGGAAATCCAATTCCCAATACGAACCCAGTACGATTTTAGTTGTGGAACCTGCCATCTAATATGGTAGCCATAGTAGGCATACTATAATAGTACGTATGCCGGCTAAGATTAATATTATACTTTCGAAATGTTTTCCCACACTATGCACTAGTAACAATAATATTAAAGGATTTTGCGTATCAAGCATATTTGACTATCAGAAGGAGAAATCTCCCCTAATTCTGCGTTTGCATTGTGTGTGTGGCGGGAGGCCTTATGGTAGTTTCATTTTCTAAAAAGCATTGCAGATTTCTTTTAAAATCTTTTGCTTTCCTTTTATTAAAGAATAACTGTTTTTAAGATCTCACACCAGTCTCATGACTGATCTGGAGTTTATTGTTCCCTTTCTAAACTCTGGGTGCCCATAATTTTTCACACGGGCAGCCTAGAGTTAGATTATCAAGTCATTCTGGAATTCAGGAGTTGCTTGGGAGATCAGGAGTTGAAGCTGGATGGCGAAGCGTATTACTAGTATATGTTATATTTTCTTCTGCTGTTTGTTGTTGTACACTCTGATAATGTAATGTGATGTAATGTGATAAAGATATGATTCTTTGTTTTAAAGATTATTCATTGATATATTATATTTGTTCCGCTGCGAAATGTGAGATTCTATTATTCTTTCTGTTCTTCTTCTATTTTCTTCTTCTTAAACCCTAACGGTTCAGTTTTCCGGCATTCGATTGCGCGGCATTTGATAAAATGGATGCATAAATGTCGAGTTTCGTGAGTCATAAAATCAGGTCGTTATAGGTATCATTTTTATTTCAAATATATCCTTTTTCAAAAATCAAAGTACTTTCAAATACATATAGCTTAAACCCATAGCTTCGAAACATAATTTTCAATACTTATATGGTTTAATAATAAATTACTTTATAAAGTAAACTAGTTTTTTAATTTCTCAAATCAGTCCTAAATACTGATTTGAATTCCTAAATAAACCATTTAAATTTTCATATATTTCAAAGGTTTAAATATTACACCATATCAAAACTAAATTTTTAATTCATATATATATGCCAAATTCACTTTACTATTATTTAGTTTGAAGCACTTACTTAATAAATCCAGTATCCTTTAAATAAAACTTTCAAATTCAAAAATTGAATATTCCTCAATTTATTTAGCCTACATATATTCACTAAATCATCTTAAACCCGAATTTAGTTATAACACCATATTCTTTTTAAATCTAAATTTCAATAGGATCTTAATTAAATAAAATCACAAATCAATTTCAAAACTATCTTCTCAACTTTGATTTGTAAAAATAAATATAAACTCTATATTAGAATCTAATTTAAGTAAACACTAATCCATAATATATTTTAATAAAATCAACTTTATTATTGAACTTACTTCATACTTTAACCAATTTTATACATAGCTTAAAACCAAGAATTTAACTATACATAAAATAATCTTTATCAAATATCCGAAATCAATATCTCATACAACCATATATATATATATATATATATATATGTATATATATATATATTTCTTTACAAAACCATAGAAAATCATTTCAAAATATTTTTGTATATATACCGCGTTGTCTGTATAAAATTTTCTATCCTATAGTCAAGTGATATGGATATTTATCATTTCAATCTGCAATTTAAAATTTTTTTACGGTTATATATCATTGCAAACCGCAATCCCGAATGAAATGAAAATGCTTGATAACTTGCAGTTTATTCAATATAAAATACAGCATCCATTCATTCAATATCAACCATCAACCATTTATCACAATCATCATCTAATTCAAACAATAGTATCAATATAGAACGGATAATAATCATCAGGAATTAACTAGCAGTTTATATTCAATGATAAATTAATAACTTTTTAAATGGCAGTTTACATGCAAAAATAAATAAATAACAATTTAAGTGGTAGTTTATATGCAATGAATAAGTAAATGAAAATTTAATTAAATAAATGCAATTTAGCTGAGATGATGATTAAAAATATGCCAAAGAGTCATAAATAAATTTCTAATCACATCCAAATTTAATTTAACAAACATAAGAAATTTTAGTAGTTGTGAGTGGGTTAAATCACTCACCTTTCAAATTTAAATTGAATTTAAATCCAATTTAAACCCAAAATTTGCATAGTCTCAGAATCCATCCAAACTAGCGTCAAAATCTCCGGAATTCCAATACGAACCTAGCGGAGAAAACCGTCGTGAATTTGAGTCCGTGTGTGAAAGTTATGAGAGTTAGAACGAGTTGAAACGTAAAATTTAAAATAAATAAATAACAAGTAGTCAAAACCATCACCCAGTACGCTTCATCCACCTCATCCACCCTGATCATTCAGCAACACTCACGTGCCTCTTGGGTTTTCGGCCGCCACGTTTTCTCCAATTTTCAGCACGCCTCCAATCGCCGTCGATGCAATCAGATGCTGCCACCACCTCGACCATGCCGAGCTGCCTCCACCAGCCCCACTACGACGCGCGCGCCTCCCCATACGGCCTCAGGCCGAGCTTGCCATCGCAAGCTTCCATGTCCAAATCCAGTCGAATCACTGACGAAAACCACTAACTAACCATATGGATTTACTGCACTCGGCCTCCTCTACCAACCCGTACTCCCCGATCTACCAATAGTTGAAAATCCACCGTTGATCGGGCATTTAGCCTATGAACGGCCAAAACAAAAGGCCTAATTTTTGGTCAAACCATAAACCAAATCGAAAAAAGAATTACACCAGAAGATTACACACTCTGAGAGCTTAAACATATATTTTTTTTGAATTTTTCTGAGGAGTTTGGATTTTTTACTTGGATTTTGAATTGGTATTGGATCTGAAATTTTGTTGTCTGCCATTGAGGAGGAGAGATAGCTAAATTGCGTACATACAAATGAGAACTAAGGAGGCTGGTGTTTATAACGAGGTTTATATAGGTAAGTCAGAAATTAGAATGGATGGATAAGGTTGGATATATGCGCTAACGCCAAAGTGGCTCAAAAAGCCCGTTTCGACTCCGGAATGAAATTGGGTCAATCCATATACCAAAATAGGTGTTTTTAAATATTTTAAACCTGATGGAACCAGCTTCAAGTCCAAATTTCATAGTATGAAGAAGTTATGCTAAAATCAATATTTTTCAAATTGATCTCAATTGATTTCAATTAAATCGATTTTAGGGCGTTTCGCGTTCGTACGATCAAACAGCAACTCCGATCGCTACGAAACTGGAAACCCTACAATAATTCACCGATATGGAACTGATGAAATAGGTTTCGTCGAAATCCGAGTCAGTGGCCAAAATGGCTATTATTATATTAATTAAATAAATTAAAAATTAGTAAATTTAATCAAATTTTCAATTTCAATTCGATAATTGATAATTCTTATCATTTTAAATTTTCCAAATCATTTACACTGATTTAAATAAATTTAAATGTCAAATTAGAGTTGATTAATTCATCAATACCAACGTTAACCTTACTTTTAATAATTATTTCCTTGAATTCACAAATTATAAATAAAATCCCCAAAATTCCATTTAGTTAAATAAATTAATTATTATTCCATTCAATCCTGTCAAATAGATGGACTAAATATTGGATTCAAAACTATTACGTAAACTTCTCATATTATCTTTATTTCAAATAACGTATTATTTAACTATTTCAATTTCATTAAATTGCCATTAAATCCAATTATTGAATTTTCCATTTTACTTAAATAAATAAATTTTTATTCCCGATCCTTATAACTCACAAATTGTCCAATATGAATAACCTTACCATTACATACAAATATTAACTTAATTAACATTAACGTAATATTAAATTATAATTACGGCAACAAATTTCAAAGTTTTAAATTTACAAGCTACATACATAGATAACGTACAATAATCGTCACCGTAAACCTTCAGTCACATTAATAGGCTTTTATTGCCTCCAAAAAAAATGTTAACATTTATTTTCATAATGCTAATTTCATTTACTCTCTACATTTATATCCATTAAAGTAATATTTAATTACCTTTATTCGAAATAACCGTTTATCACGAATATACTCTTTATAATGCTTGTATGGTTATTCTCCACAAACAATTACCGTCCATCCTATTATTTCACCCATTATTTATAATTAAAAATCTCAATTAAATTTATTTATCTTGATTTCATTCCTTTATTACACCATTTATTACTTTGCAAAATAAAATAACATTTAAACTCATCAATGTAATACCAAATTTCATTTTAAATCCAATTAATTTCCGAACCAAAGTTTATACGTATTTCAAACAGCTTATTATAATTACTCCTAGAACATTGGTTTTGTTAGATGACCATTTATTAATATTTAATTTCCTTAATTTAATCAATGCTTACATTTTGTTTTCATATATGCAATATGTAGCTACGTAACCGTCTTCATTAATTCCAATGATTTGCATTAACTCCATTCCATAAATCTATATCCAATTACTATCTTAAAATAAGTTTACATTTCTACTAATTTCCATTCACACTTCCGTTATTTTATATTACAATCATTAAAGTAACGTTTATCAACAACACAAACATTATGAATACTTATCAACTTACATCATCCTTATTACATTAATTTACTTTTATCCCATGATAAATTAATGCGCACGTTAAATTAATTCATATTTACATCCACTTCGGTATATAAATTTTTGTAACCATGTTGTAACATTTACATTTTTTTTCTTATTTTAATTAATTGCCAAACATTCCTATTTACACTCAATTATAACTTTAAAATCTTAACAAATCCATAAATTGTCAATTTCCTAATATATACATTAATTACTATTAAATGTTCTCCGTAAATTAATATATACAGTAATTACTATTAAATGTTCTCCGTAAATTTATTGTCACTTGTGATTGATTTGATGTACATCCTTCGATTTTGATTGGGAGTGTGTTTCGAGGTGGGCGGTAGTGGCTACTATGCGTTACCACCAGCTCGGAAGCGTAATTGGTATATCTACCTTGGCATTGCCTCTTGTGCCATGTTACCTATCATATCGAGCCTTACTGCAGGTTTGTTTTTTTTCCGTAGCCCATGGAGTATTTAGGGTAGTCTCCCGATCTGGAGATACGCTGATATAGGATGGACTACTGGGACTATTATGTGTTGGGGGCTGTTATCCCGCTTTTTGGCAAAGCCGTGATACCAAAAGATCGGTCAAAAACAAAAGGCAGTTCGTCTCAGAGATTGGTTGTACTTCACTTCGCTATGGATATCGATGAATTTTGTCCGAGCCCGGATCAGGCTACAATTGATTAGACATGACAAGCAAGACCATGAAAGCTAGTGTTCCAAATTTCAGGTTAATCGGAGGTCGTATGAACGAGATACGATCGATGCAAGTTAGCCAAAGTATGTCGTTCGAACCCATCAAAAAGTTGAGGAGATGCTCATTTCGAATCCATAGGATTCGTATCCATCGCTGTCTGTCAAGCTTGAATCCATCAGGCTCCATCGAATCGATCACATTCGAATCGATCAGCAGGATATTGATCACTTCGAATCGATTGGTTCGAATCCATCAGATGGGCAACCCCTTAGCACGTTCGTATCCATGCTAGAGCACTGTTTCCTATCCATCGAGTCCAGAGCACTTCAAATCCATCACCATCAGTAGACCCTACTTCGAATCGATCGGCCTCGTGCCCAAGAACTGCTTCGTATCGATCGTCTTCGCATCCATCAGATTCAAATCCATGGGCAATCACTCGTTCGTGTCCACCAAGTCAACTAGCTTGGATGACGTGTCATTCAACGATACAACGAGGCGAAGATCATGGATACGAAGCGGTCGACTCAGAGAAAAAATAGGATCGATGCGAGGAGTGCGTGCCACGTCACCAAAGAACCACGTGACAAGGTCGATTCGAAGGTATCGGTTCGAACTGATGGATTCGAACCAAGTAGCCAACCGAAACATATCAATTCGAATCGATCGTAACTCTCAAACCACGAGGCCAAATGCAATGAAATTTTCACAGTAGCTTCCATACAAGGTAAAGATTGTTCCTGCCAAGTTTTAGCTCGATTGGATCATTTTTTGATGGATTCGAAATCACTTCGTATCGATCTCAGATCGAGTCGAAACTTGGTGGGGTCGGTTGCGTGGGCCCACTTACGTGCCAGAAAAAGAGTCCCTAAGTTTGAGCGAGATTTGGGCCTCCTACGCCTATAAATGGCACCCTGAAGCCTTCAGAAAGGAGGATCTTTGGGATCTCTTGGCCATTCAACGTCCAGACTCTGACGGATTCAATTTCATACTTCATTATCGCTGTTGTAATCAAATTTGAAAGCTATCATCAGTTGTAATCTGCTGTAATCGATTGAAATCATTAAGTGAATCAATAAAGACATAAGCTTCAGAGTGGACGTAGGCAAGATCGCCGAACCACTATAAATCCTGTGTTTGTGATTGTTATTTGTCAATGATTGTGATTGTTATTGCTTAGATCTGAGTTCTATATTGATTGTTGTTGATTTGCGTTCATAAACGGGTGCTTTCACGATATTGGTTGTTTGTGGTCAATTTTGACGCAAATATTTTGGTGCTTTCACTGAGAGAAGCTGATTCAGGATAAGTTGAATTTGAGAATTTAGATATAAGAACCATGACGAGACAAACAAGTAAGAAACAAAGGCCAGAGAGGAGTGAACATCAAGGAAGTTAAGAGGCTTCCTCGAGAGCGAATCAAGCTTCAGTCTTCATCACTTGGGACGAGATGGAGACAATGATGAAGAAACAAGAGGAGTTGATCCAAAGTTTATTTCAACAGATAGGACAACTTGGAGCACAGAATAGAGAAGCAGATGGAGTTCGAAACGGAGCAGGACCATCCGGCGTAGCACCTGAACTAGGGGGCACGCACATGGAGAATGTTGATCCAGTCTCGGAGAGAGAGAGGAGCATCTGTGCAACCTGGGAGTAGCAAAGGAGTGAACACTCAGTCAAGGGGGCAGATCCCCGAGTTCCCTCGTGAACTCGGGGGCCAGGTTGAAAGTGATGGACGAAGATTGCGTCTCGAAGACAATGACAGATTGGCAGAGATGGTTAGAAGAGCTATGAGAGGCGGTTTGGTAAACAAAGATTCGAAGGATGTTAATATGAGTCCTTTTACTCCAGCAATCAGACGAGCTAGGAACCCATCGGATTTTAAGTTACCATCATTGGACATGTATAACGGGAGAACGGACCCCACGGTTCATCTGACGAAGTATATGAGGCATATGGAAGTGCTGGAGGCATAAGAGGAGGTTATGGCCCGGTGCTTTCCATTATACTTGGCGGGTATTGCAGCGTTATGGTTTAGACAACTAGAGAGTGGATCTATCGGAACATGGAATGATTTAACTGAGAGATTTATGAGGCAATTCAGGGTTCACATTACAAGACCCAAGAATGTGATGACTTTGGCAACCCTAAAGCAGAAAACCGGAGAGACTTTAAGGAGTTATCTAACGCGATTCAATGCAGCAGCAGCTTCGGTGGATCAAGCAGATCCATCTATGGTTGTGATGGCAGCTGTGTCCGGAGTAGCTGACGGCACAGAGTTCAAAAATTCATTGACTAAAGATCCACCTGTGGGTCTAGCGGAATTCTACGACGAGGCAGAAAAGTTTTTACGATTAGAGGATACAAATGCAGAAAGAGAAGAAGGAGAGGGAATAGAGGTTTATGTGCTTAAAGACGAAAAGCCTCTCCAAAAGGACTCAGGCAAGGATAAAGGAAAATGAAAGGTTGAGGATAGTGGTAACGGGCCAAAGCGACTGCAGAGAAAGGCACGATTCACCACCTATTCATAGCTGAATGAGAGTCTGGAACGAATTTATCAGGATAGCGAGGAGCAGGTTCCGTATCGTAGACCAATGCGAAGGGATCCAACCACTGACGAAAGAAAATCATATAAGTTTTGTGTATTTCATGAATTAAACGGTCATAACACTAACGACTGTAGGCATCTGAAGGATGAGGTGGAAGGGCACATCAGGAACGGTATGCTCCTTCAGTATGTGAGGAGGCGAACCCCAACAGTGGAGCCAGAACGACCACCGTCAACATCAACTAGGGGTGGCCCTGAACTGGGACACCGTATGATTATCAATTGATTGAAATAACGATGGACAAGTCGTAAGCTTCCTACTAACACGATTAAATCATTTACACATGTATGAGATCGCGAACGATCCCCTGGCATGCTCTGAATGATCATTGACCGTTTCGTAGTGGGAACTTACACTTTGACATTCTTGCTTTGCTTTTGTTTCATTTTGATTTGAACATTTAGAGTTTGTTTGTTTGGACATTTCTATTTTAAAACTCATTAGTTGAATGGATATTTGGTTCGAATAATTCTGAAACGGCTAAGCTACTTACACATGTACGGGGTCGCGAACGTTCCTTAGGCATGCTTCGAGATGGAGATATGCCACCCTGACAAACGATCCAGGGACCCACTCGAACGTGGACCTGGTATCAACAATACCAAGCCCCCCCGGGCACACTTATTCGTCTCCAATAGGCACATAAACGATCCAGGAACTCACCCGAATGTGACCCTGGCATCGATAACACCAAGCCCTCTCGGGAACACTTTCTCGCCTCGAACGGCACCCGACTGCGAACGGCCACAATTCGCCTCGAACGGCACCCGACCACGAACGGCCACAAATTCGCCTCGAACGGCACCCGACCATGAACGGTCACAAATTCACCATGAACGGCTCACGATCGCGAACGGTCACAACCCGCCTCGAACGGCACAACTCGCCCCGAACGGCACAACTCACCTCACCTCAAATGGCTCGATAGCGAACGGTCATCATTTGAGGTCCGCCACTTGACCGCGCACGGTCGCACTTCACCTCAAATGGCTCGATCCCGAACGATCGTCATTTGAAGTTACGCGCTTAACCATAAACGGTCGCACTTCATCTCAAGTATCTCGATCCCGAACAGTCGTTATTTGAGGTCACATAAAACTGTAACTTCCTTTGCAGGACATCAACAGGATATGAACAGCCAGTTCATGGCATTGCAAAACATACCTTCCTACCGCAAGGCATGTTTTGGGGGGCAAATGTTATCCCGCTTTTTGGCAAAACCGTGATACCAAAAGATCGGTCAAAAACAAAAGATAGTTCGTCTCAGAGATTGGTTGTACTTCACTTCGCTATGGATATCGATGAATTTTGTCCGAGCCCGGATCAGGCTACAATTGATTAGACATGACAAGCAAGACCATGAAAGCCAGTGTTCCAAATTTCAGGTTAATCGGAGGTCGTATGAACGAGATATGATCGATGCAAGTTAGCCAAAGTATGTCGTTCGAACCCATCAAAAAGTTGAGGAGACGCTCATTTCGAATCCATAGGATTCGCATCCATCGCTGTCTGTCAAGCTCGAATCCATCAGGCTCCATGTACTTCGAATCGATCACATTCGAATCGATCAGAAGGATATTAATCACTTCGAATCGATCGGTTTGAATCCATAAGATGGGCATCCCCTCAGCACGTTCGTATCCATGCTAGAGCAATGTTTCGTATCCACGAGTCCAGAGAACTTCAAATCCATCACCATCAATAGACCCTACTTCGAATCGATCGGTCTCGTGCCCAAGCACTACTTCGTATCGATCGTCTTTGCATCCATCAGATTCGAATCCATGGGCAATCACTCGTTCGTGTCCACCAAGTCAACTAGCTTGGATGATGTGTCGTTCAACGATACGAACGAGGCGAAGATCATGGATACGAAGCGGTCGACTCAGAGAAAAAATAGGATCGATGCGAGGAGTGCACGCCACGTCACCAAAGAACCACGTGACAAAGTCGATTCGAAGGTATCGGTTCAAACTGATGGATTCGAACCAAGCAGCCAACCGAAACATATCAACTCGAATCGATCGTATCTCTCAAACCACGAGGCCAAATGCAATGAAATTTTCACAGTAGCTTCCATACAAGGTAAAGATTGTTCCTGCCAAGTTTCAGCTCGATTGGATCATTTTTAATGGATTCGAAATCACTTCGTATCGATCTCAGATCGAGTCGAAACTTAGTGGAGTCGGTCGCGTGCGCCCACTCACGTGCCAGAAAAAGTCTCCCTAAGTTTGAGCGAGATCTGGGCCTCCTACGCCTATAAATAGCACCCAGAAGCCTTCAGAAAGGAGGATCTCTGGGATCTCTTGGCCATTCAACGTCCAGACTCTACCGGATTCAATTCCATACTTCATTATCGCTGTTGTAATCAGATTTGAAAGTTATCATCAGTTGTAGTCTGCTGTAATCGATTGAAATCATCAAGTGAATCAATAAAGACTTAAGCTTCAGAGTGGACGTAGGCAAGATCGCCGAACCACTATAAATCATGTGTTTGTGATTGTTATTTGTGAGTGATTGTGATTGTTATTGCTTAGATCTGCGTTCTATATTGATTGTTGCTGACTTGCGTTCATAAATGGGTGCTTTCACGATATTGGGTGTTTGTGGTCAATTTTGACGCAAACAGGGGCTATATGGGTAACCCTTTCAACGCTATTTTAAAGTAAGTTTATTTTACTGTAGACATTATTACAATAGCGCAGTATTACTACATAGTAAATAGTTTAATGGATCCTTAAAGGATGGGCGGTCCCAAGCATCCTTTAAGTTACTTATACTTTATTATAGTTCACTTGAGTTTGTTTACATTATATAAGTATGTATGTCCTGACTCAAGTGTTTTGTCGGGTCATCCTGAGTATTCACAGCTTAGCTTTGGATTTCTCTTTCTGGAGCTAGGAATCGCTGGAGATTCTACCTATCCAGTTATTTATCTATTTCAGTTGTTCTATTTCAACTTGTATTAGTGAACTCCTATGTATTTAGGATTTCTGTTGTATTTGTTTTCAGACTGATATTATGTATTTGTTTTGAAAGCTTGTTATAGTAGCTTCATGAACTACTATGGTATTTTATTTCTGCTAAGAATTATTATGATATTTCTGTGTCTGTGATTGCATTTCATTTGCTCCAAATTTTGTTACAATGCGGTATTTTGAGCAATTCAAGTCTGACTTGTGTGGATGCGAATGGCTGAAAATATCGGGTTGTTACATTTGCTATCAGCGCCTTGATTTTTTTGCAAACCTTAGCCCGCAGAGCAAAAAGTCATTAGAGATAGGGTAGAAATACCCTAGAATGAGTGAAATCAACCTCAGAATCGCTTTCTTTGTGAGAGAATGTATTTTCAAAGTATAAATTGATTTTCAAAATCATTTTTCAAAAGATTTTTCAAAGATTATTTTGAAATAAACTTTTCTTGTTTTAAAGGAAATTTTCAAAACTTCTTTCCTTTCGTATCTACATTGTTAGTGTTTTCTTCTTTAGGATATTCATCCAAGTGAATTTTATCATATTTTATCTTTGTGTCCTCCATATCTTGTCCTAAATTCATTCTTGATTTTTCAGGATGAATCGAGGAAATGCCAGAGGTAGGGGTCATGGTATTGCCCCAGCTCCTCAACCTGTCGCACCTGTTAAGTTCATGTTTCTCTGTAAGGAATTCACTCAACTTGGTGGCACCAAGTATTTCGGTTTGGAGAGCATCATAGAAGCCCAGCAATGGTTGCGTTGTTTAGAGAGGATATTTACTGGTCTTGAGATTACTGATGCCCAGAAGCGTTAGTTAGCAGCATGGCAGTTGCGTGAGGCTGCCCTAGATTGGTGGGAGTCTACTACGGCTAACACCGTCGAGGCTGATCTTCCTTGGGACCAATTTAGGTATCTTCTTGTGTTTCTTTGAATTCTATTTCTCTGTCTCTTTCGTGCCTTTTCTAAGCTTATCTATCACCTTTTTCAGGGATGCTTTCGTTGCTAAGTGGATGCCTGAAGCCGGGAAATCCCAGCTTTATAGGGAGTTCATGGATCTCAAGCAAGGAAGCATGTCTTTTTCTGTGTATGAGAGGAAGTTCAATGAACTTTATAAGTTCGGTCCTAGCCTGATAGACACTCCTCTCAAGAAGAATGAGAAGTTAATTTTTGGTGCTCGTCCCGAGTATTTTGGTCATCTCATTTCTCATGTTTATGGCACTTTCACCCAGCTTATGGATATGGCTATTCATTATGAGAACCCTACTTCTAAGGGTTCTGCTATTGTTGGTGCTCCTCTATCTTAGTCTTCCTCTGTTAACTCTAAGAAGAGAAAGAATAATTCCCAGAGCAGAAGCAGAATTGGCTCAAGAATGTGGGTTTGGGATCTTCATCATATTCTCCTTCTCTGAGGCAACCTGTTGACCTTTCTGCGATCACCTGCTTCAGATGTGATCATAAGGGACACTATGCCAATATTTGCCCTACTTTAGCTGGTGCAGCTGTTCCTCCTCCTTCTCAGTTAGGTAAGCCTTCCGGTATATTTGCTATCACCTCTGCATCTTCTTCAGCTCCTGTTCCTATTGCTCCTAGTGAGGACCAAGGTACTCTTCAGTGCAATCCTTTTCTTTGCTTCTGTACCATTTTGTGTTTCAAATCCAATTGGGGCCCCACAAACCTTAAAAGGGTTGGTAAGAATTTGCAACTTCTCTATTCTAATCATTGCTTTAGTGGTGATCTCCATTTGACTCCTGTAGTCAGGTTCTATCCCGATGTATTTGGTGAAGTCACTGCTTAACCTCCTAAGTGGGAAATTATTTTCGTATTGATCTTATTCCTGGTGCTCTGAAAATGGGTTCTATGAATGGTTAGTCATATCTTTTGGTTTGACTAATGCTCCTGCTTTCTTTGTTGATTTGATGAATCTTGTTTTTCGTGTTGTGCTTAATAAATTTTCTAAATGCCATTTCTGGAAAGATGAAGTCCGATTCCTTGGGAATATTGTTTCTGATAACGGAGTTTCCATTGATCCAGTCATTATCGCTGTGATCAATGAAAATCTTTCTTTCTTTATCTTTTCCTTAGACATTCAATTATTCTATCTTTTCTGTTGTTCTTTTTTCTCCCTATTCTGTTTCAGGATTGAGAAAATTCTAAGACTCCTTATGAGATTTCATAGTTTTCTAAACCTTGCTGGTTATTACCGGAGATTCATTGAGAATTTTGCTCGAATTGCTGCACTTCTCACTACTTAGTTTATCTAGGTTATTGTGGATAGACTGACCAAGTTCTCTCATTTTCATTCCGGTCAAGTCTAACCATTCTGCTTCTAGCTTGACTGAGATCTACATGAGGGAGATTGTTCATCTCCATGGTGTTTTCTCATTATTATTAGTGATCGTGATCCTATCTTTTCCATTCAGTTTAGAAGCTTTTCTGGTATCTTTGGGTACTCATCTGAATCTGAGCACTGCTTACCATCCACGGATCGACGGTCAACAGGAAGAGTGAATCAGATTTCTCGAGGATTTTTTCGTGCTTGTTAAACTTACTTATAACGACCGTTATCAGGTATAATCTCAATCTTCTTGACATCTTGTCTTAATATTACTTCATTCTATTTTTTTCAGTATTTTTCCATACTTCATCCCTTTTCGGGGATGAAAAGTTTTGAGTGGGGGAGAGTGTAACAACCCTGTATTTTGTGATTATTTTAATTGTATATTTTATTTATTTTAAATTGAATTTCCTGATTTAAATTTTATTTTATTTATTAAAATGAATAAATTTATTATTTTAAATATAAATTTTGATTTTTATGTGAATTATAATTCCAAACACGAATAAATAGAATATTTTCCAAAAAAGTGGATTTTGGTCAATATGGTCAAACTTTGACTTTTAAATTTAAAATTTAAATTTTTTAATTTTATCTTTTATTATGAAAATAAATTAAATTTTAAGTATACTACTTTTTGTTTCGTTGGAATCCGATTAATATTGTGAAAGTTATGCTTTTTACAATATTGTGTGTAAATTGATTTATTTAACAATATTGTTTATTTTAATTTATACAAATAATATTTTTTTTGTTATATCTTGTTCTATTGTGTATATATGTGTGATATATCGTGTTATATATATATATATTTTATTTTCAAAACATTTTTAAAGTGTAGTTGTTATTTTTCAAAACTGGTTATATTTTGTTTTCAATTTTCAATACTAGTTTACATATAATAAACTATTTTCTTATATTTTTCTATATTTTTCTAAAATTTATTTATTCATTTCATTTTCACTTTATTTTTTATTCAATTTTATTTTATTTACATGGTTTTTATTTTGTTTTATTAGAATAAAGAAAAAGGAAATTTCAAGAGACAAAAACTCTTCATTTGCTTTTGACCTTCCATCTTCACACCTTTTCACTTTGGGCCATCCTTTCCCTTCTCACAGCCGTGACTTTTCCCGTACACAATTCATGTGAAAACATCTCTTTTTATCTCACTTTTCACGCAAGGTTTCAGATCTGAAAGGAAGAAGGTGATGGCTCTTATATTTTTCTACTCTTTCCTCTTCTTTTTATTGATTTTCCTTTGTAAATTGCCTTGCCTCTTCCATGCATTTTCTCGGTCATACTCCTCCACCACCTCCTTCGACCAACTCCACCACTATCCTCGGCCACATCACCCTCCTCCCCATCTGTCTTGACCAGGCCGTGACTTGTCTTGGATGGTTGCACCACAAAACTTCTCAAACACTTCAACAAATGCCATAGCCGAGCTCTTCATGCACCTGGCCTTCATTTTTCACCTTGTTCACCTCCTTAGCCGCCGCCGCCTGATCCTCCACCACCTCTGGTCGCAACTCCAGACACTACCTAACCTTCCCCTTGCATGGCCGAGCCCATATCAACTCAGGCCGAGCCATGTGGTTGCACCAATATCAACTAATTACCATAAACCCTTTGTATTCCTTCATGTTGTAACTTACTCCACTCCAACTCCTTCTAGCCGTGCATGTATGCCATATACCCGACCATAATGCCACTATGGCTGAGAACACATGAGCCCTAGGCCGAGCATGTGAAGGTTGAGGCATTCGTCCAAACAATTTGTTCATGTTGCTTTCATATTTAAATCGTTTCTATATATATATTGGTGTTGAAATTATATTTATATTTGTCTTGTTTATGGGTTGTGCGCAAGATTACTAGCTTGGTTCTCTTCCCACTCGAGTCAAGAGTCATGTTATCGTGCCTTCTAGAATTCGTTATGTGCTTTGTCTTGCTATCTCCAGCTTGAAACAAGTGAGTAATCACACTTGACATATTTACTTATATAAACTGTGAAGTGACACCAAGTGAATATGTAAACTGCTATATCATGTTATACTATGTTATACCTACCTGTGATATTATTTATATGATGATCACCTTGTTTATAAACCTATCATATTATCTGTTACTGCCATATGTCACTATCATTTATATCATTTATATCTGATTATCACACTACAAGTTCTCTGTAGAATAGAATCACTATGGGTTGAAATGATACATGCCTGAACGGACATTAGAAAAGGGAAAAATCGTTATGGGCTGAAAAGATAGGCCTGAGCGATTTTTATTTATTTTCATTTAACTTGGGATTGCGGGTTTGAAATGATAGAACCCGGATTTTCTTTGTAAATTATGGATTGAAATGATATATTATCTGTATCACTTGACCTAGGCTAAAAAATTATATAAAGACCCGTGGTTAATATATATTTTTCTAAATTTTTTAAAGTATTTTAAAAATGTATATATTATGATATTTTGTAAATTTAATTAAAATGATTTTTTTATAAAATATTAGTGATTTTCTACAAGTTAAATAAGTGAAATAAATCAATGGTAATGTAGAATTTGAAACATAAGTAAATTTTGGAATTTATGATTTTGTCTATAAATGGAATTTAAGTTAAGTAAGAAAATTTGATAATTTGATTTAAATCGAATTAAAAATAATTTTTATAAAGATTTAATGATTTTTGTACAAATTAAAATTGAAATAAAAAAATGTTTATGTTGAAATTGAAATATAACTTAAATTTGAAATTTGATTTTTTTGGTTAAAAGTGAATTTTAAATTTAATAAATAAAATGAAAATAAGTTATAATTTGAAATGGAAATTTTAAACTTAAGTGTTATGCTAAATTTTTAATTATAAAGAATTGAAATTGATATGCTTGAATCTAATAAGTAAATTATTATTAAAATTTGATTTTTGTATGAAAATTTCACTTTATAAAATCATAAATTAATGGGTATTTAAATGATCATTTTTAAAGTGAGAAAATATGATTTTATAAGTTAAAAATGGTTTAAATTAAATTTTAATTATTTGTGAAAGTGTATTGAAAATTTGGAATTTAAATAACAGCACTTTAGAAATGCTATCGTTTCTGAAGTTAACTTAAAACCTGAAGCAAATGATATTACATCACATTGTAAGTGTTGTGGTTGATACAAATGAACTATGGATAAATTTTAACTAAGTGATATTACAGCACTTGGTACTTGCTGCGGTAACAGAAAGATAACTAAAATCTGAAACTAAATAAAGGGCTACAGTAGCACTTGATAAGTGTTGTGGTAGGCTGAAATGAACTAAACTATTATTGCAGTTTTATTTAAATGCTGACTTTTCTGAATAAACTATTTTAAATGAACTGAACTGAACTATTACAGCATTTTTATTTGAATGTTGTCTTTGTTGAATTTAACTATTTTCAATTATAACTTGCAGCAGCTTTTCTAAATGCAATGAAAGGCTGAAATTTTCAATGTTTATGGTTTTAGCTAAACAAATGAGCTCAGAATTGTCTAAATTTTTGGGAATTGTTTGTTTGATTTGTAAATATAATAACTTCACTCTTAAATGATTTAAATGAATTTTTTTGATTTAAATATAAGCTATTTGAAAGGTGATTTGAAATGATAATAAATGAATGATATCTTTGAATTAAAAAGGGTATTTAAATTTGAATTTTTGGATTCGAATTCGAATAATGATTTGAAAATGAAATTTTGAAAGATATGATATTTTGATGTACTAAAATTGTTTGGAAATGATTTGATTTTTATCTTGATAAAGATTTTGAATTTGCAAATGATACTTTACTTATAAGTATAAACTATGATTTTTAAATGATAACCACGGGTTATAATAACATTGGTTGTTAAGGAGACTGGGATCGGATATGGACATACTCTCTATCGATACCGAAAACCACTTTAACAACTTTGTATGCGGTGGAGATTCCAGAACGAAGTAGGATGGTGGCGACGATTCTCTTGAGGTATGAACGTGGGCCCGACTCCCATGAGTTCGCTTAAGGTAGCTAAAACAGGAGCGATCGACGGGCCAAGTGAGGTAGCTCCTCCGATCGGACACATTCCTTTGATACTATACTCTTACTTGTGATTTATTTGATATACATCCTCTGATTTTGATCGGGAGTGTGTTTCGAGGTGGACGGTAGTGGCTTCTATGCGTTACCACCAGCCCAGAAGCGTAATTGTATATCTACCCTGGCATTGCTTCGTGTGCCGTGTCACCTACCATATCGAGCCTTACTACGAGTTTGTTTTTCTCTCGTAGCTCATGGAGTATTTAGGGTAGTCTCCCGATCTGGAGATACGCTGATACTGGATGGACTACTGAGACTATTATGTGTTGGGGGTTATATGGGTAACCCTTTCAACGCTATTTTAAAGTAAGTTTATTTTACTGTAGACATTATTATGGCAGCGTAATATTACTACATACTAAATAGTTTAACGGATCCTTAAAGGATGGACAGTTCCAAGCATCCTTTAAGTTACTTTTACTTTATTACAGTTCACTTGAGTTGGTTTACATTATATAAGTATGCATGTCCTGACTCGAGTGTTTTGTATTTTGCTTTACGCTTGGGTCAGCCTGAGTATTCACAGCTTAGCTTTGGATTTCTCTTTTTGGAGCTAGAAATCGCTAGAGGTTCTACCCATCCAGTTATTTATCTGTTTCAGTTGTTCTGTTTGAGCTTGTATTAATGAACTCTTATGTATTTGGGATTTCTGTTGTAATTGTTTTCAGACTGATATTATGTAATTTTTTTGAGAGTTTGCTATAGTAGCTTCATGAACTACTATGGTATTTTATTTCCGCTGCGAGTTATTATGATATTTCTGTGTTTGTGATTCTGTTATAGCATTTCATTTGCTCCAAATTTTATTACAATACTGTATTTTGAGCAATTCAAGTATGACATGTGCGGATGCAAATGGCTGAAAATATCGGGTTGTTACATACTGTTCCTAATAATAAAAACTAATACATAATGTACAATCCAATGGAAATAATGACTACTACTAGAAGATGATGAAAGCTCCTACTCCATAATGCTTCCCAAAATGATCCCAGGAAACTTGACTACTTGGCTACTCATAAAAATTTGATTACCCAAGAGTTTAAGGGGTTTGAGTAAAACATAAGTTTAACTTTATTCAAGTCAAATGTATCTCGTAAGACCACGCCGCATATGAACGTGGATAGGATCTAACCTTACGATAACCAAAGTATTTCTTTATAAAATCTTTTAATATTATTATAATGTCTAGGTTTATATAAATTTTGAATCATAACCAAAATTATTACATTATTAAATGGCACCATAATAGGTATACAATCAAGTCCAAATGCTCGTAATGGAAAATGTATTCCAACAGTGATAAGGTATGGAAGTACCTTTCGTACAGTACAGCTCTAGATAAAATGTACCTGTAGTTAGACTCTAAACTTGGTTTACCCCTGCTAACATAGAACCGGCCTACCCTTGAACTTGGATAGTACAGAATATGATCACCCTTAGTTGCACTCAACAACCATAAAAGGATCCACAAGCAAATATAAACCGCTGGTATTGCTCTAGATTGGGCGATAATCATACCCTAATGGGTGCAACCCATATGGCCTTGCCGTATCTACCTTATTTTAGCCACCTTCGGGTTGTGAGACTTGGAGCTACGCATTAAACTTTCCTCCTACCAAACCATCTTGGAATATTAACATTGCCCTCTAGGCATCCAATACAATAATTGCTTTCATCCATACAAGTTGTTCCAGGATCAAACAAACATTCAATATTTACTATCTTCCATTTTGAAGTCTCCCTCAGGGAGAATAGTACAACTCCACAGCATAATTCATAAATCCATTATGAACGTTATAAGTTTGGAGTGGTTCGAATAAATCATACTTATCTGAGACCGTTCTCTCCAAACTAAGCGATAATTTCCAACTAACTCAGTTTCGGTTCTTTCGGAAGTATAGAACCATTATTCATGTCCTCACCAGGGAACTCGAATATACACAACATACTTCCTAAGTTAAAATAAGTCAAGTTATAAATAGCGGACAATCCACTACATAGGGTACTTATATAGAAGTCGCATATGGATAATCATATACTTAATTTAAACGTGACCTATTAATAGGAATCAACCTTCCAATATCTATCATATATCGGCCTTATTTAATCACTCGTCTGGAAATAAATTCTAGATCTCACAATTAGAGGAATATCCTACTCATTGGCTTTTAGTGCTAACTATGAGTTGACTTACTTCCCATAAATGTGTCTCTACATTAGCATTTATTTTGTATTTGTTTGAGGTTACTTAAAGGAAGTCAAAAAATAAATCCGGTGATTTAAGCATTTTAGAAAAAGAAAGATAGTCTTAAAACAAACTGATAGTTTTAAAACAAAACGAACTTTAAATTGAAAACCCTTATTTATTAGTCCAACGTTAGATGTTTAAATTAAAAACCCTTATTTATTGCCATCTCTTCTTTGGTTGTTCTCATGTTATTGGTCTAGCGTCGGATGTTGGTTGTGGTCGTTCCTCCTCTAATGAGGGAGACTAGTCCTCTTGTATTAGTCGCTAGGCACCATTGTCTAGCTCATGTGCTTTTTGTTTGATTTGTGATCTAGGCTCTTTTTGCCCGTTTAGCAATTCTATGCCTATGCAGAATATCAGTTTTCCACTTTATATATGCAGTGGCAAGGCCCACTATAAAATCGGCTAGCTTTGCCATAAAAAACCCTTATTTTTTTATTAAATTAAACATTTATCAAATAATAATTAAGTCCTAGTTAACATCTATATTTAATTTAATTAACCAATAATAAATTAACAATAAATTAAACCCATCTAATAAATAATTAATCTTTAACAAATAACTAAAAATAATTAACCCTTAATAATTAATTATACAATGATTGACTTTAATTAGTTAATTAGTTAAAATTGACTTAATTGATTAACGCTTCAGTATGAATTACCTTTATTGAATAACGATTAAGAACTAATTAGTTAATTAATTAACTAAACAATCATTTATTAAATACATAGTTAATCAAATAATAATTACATTTTTAATTACTTATTATAAGTTTTAAAACATTTTTCAAAAATATTTCTAAGTTAAAACATTTTTGGACTTGAAAAAAGTTCATTTTCACGAACTGCGCTTATAGCGACCAACATTATATGACCCGTAATATGAACTAAGTTTAACATTCCAAAAGCTTTTGAAAACATTTTTTATACTTAAACCTTACTTTATAACTTTTAATAAAGCCCTTTTTGGAGAATAAAACTTAAAATTTAAAAATGTATAAACCTTTTCGATAAAACCATAGGTATAAAAGTTTTAAAAGAAATGGATTTCAGTGCCATACAAAATTACAATCTAGTGCTAAATTTCTTAACTAGCACATCACAAGTAGCAACACTAACACATATATAACATAATCACATACATAACCAAGGTTATATCTTAACAATTAACTTCACTTAACTTTCGATTTTAAGTTCACACAACATCACATAGAAGCATACTTATATATAATCAAATCAACATCATTTCCAAACATATTTATGCATAAACAATTCAACATCATAACTATTCAAAAAAGCACCATTTTAACTAACAAGTTTACATTATTTAGATAAAGTTAATAACTTTGAATATAGGAGTGAACTTTACTCACTTAAAGTGGGGTAAATTATGTTAACTTCTTCTATAGCTCGAATACAACCTAGGTTTTTGCTTCTAGCTTGGAAAAGTGGAGTATTTGGTAGCTTTTGGATGAAAAGTATTTGGCCTAGGGGTGGAAGTGCTCGACGTGGAGGTGGTGGAGGTCTATATGGACTTGATTTAGCAAGCAGGAGATGCAAAAATGGAAGGAGAGGCTTAAAAAAAAGTTTAAAAGTTTTAAAAGTGATAAAAGCTAATATTTCAAACTTTAGAATTCATGGAAGCCATTAGATATCTCATGGAAGCTTTGAGGAGTTTTAGAAAGTAGAAATCAAATGATAAAATGGTAGTAAGAGTTAGGAAATTTGTATATGTACAAGTGTATAAATAAAATTACTAAACTAGCCCCTATGTACATAACTCCCCTAAGCTTTTGCTACCTCACCTTGCATGCTCCCTCCCTTATTCCCCATGTTTTCCCCTTGTCCCCTTCATTTTTCCACGCCAACATGCATTTATTATCTAAGTACTTCATATTTCTAAAGAGATGACAACTTATTTCACTTTTATTTGCATTTACATTTTGTTTTTAAACATTTACATAAAAAGTCATATCATATACTATATGTTTGTTAAGTTAGTGTGTATATATATGCATATATTAATATCCTAACTCATTTACTAAAGTGTGAACGTGTTACAAAAATGTGTACTTTTTTTTTGCCAATATTTCGACACTTAAAACTCGAAAGTTTGAAAAATGATTTCCTGGCACATTTTCTATTTTTCTTTGAACTAAATATTTTCATAAACAAAATTTGAAAACTATTTCACATCATTAGTTATTATTTAAAAATATGTTTTATAGAGTTATAAAACCCATTATAAAAATGTCATGACCCGACTTTCCACTCCCAGAAAATCGCATCATGAATTAAGAAAGAAAGGGATAAAAGAAGAAGAAAAGAAAGAAGAGAAAGAAGAAACAACACATCAGAATCTAACAGCGGAACGAATAAATTATATTAATAACATAAGTATTTACATAATATATACAATACCAATCAGAGATACACAGCATATACATCACATATACTAGACAGTTATAAACACCTGTCTAGTATTTGCAACTCAATACAACAACACAGAGAACACACAACGGAAATCTCTATAGCTATATGCAGAAGCCTCCTGCTCCATTGCTCCTCCAGAATTCGTCAAGCCAATCTAAAATCCTAACCTGAATCACCCTTGACTACTCATAAAAATTTGAGTACCCAAGAGTTTATGAAAAACAAAAAATAAACTCCGGGTCAGACATGGGTCTGGTGTGAGTAACAGGTTAAAGTTGCTTAACTTTCAAAAATCCTTTTGAAAAGAAAGGTATCACGTAAGACTTCCCACACATAAACATGGAAAAAATTTTACCTTACGCTAACCAAAACATTTGATAGGAAATCTGATGATATTATAATAGTGTCTAGGGTTTTCAAATAAATAAGAAATAGCCGAAATTGTTACATTTATTAAATTCCAGCTACTAGCAACAAAAGTGGGTAATACAATCAAAACCGTTGGCACTTATTGGATTTTGGATTCCATACAATGGCAAGGCTACTGGGGTACCGCCCGTCACAGTACGTGGCCTAGATCACCGTACAGAGGAGCCACCCTAACTCCCCTGCAACACAAGGCCGGAACCATTCCTTACTGAATAGTTCCGAACAAGACAACCCCGACGGTTGGAGCTGAAAACCGTCCACATAGCTGAAATATAAAGGGACCTCTAGACAGGGATCAATCTTGCTCTCCAGTGGGTGCGACCCACGAAGCCTTGCTGCACCTCCCCTGTTTTAGCCATTCCCGGTTGATGAGGATTGAGGCTACGATTACCTTTATATGACATATCATCTTAGAATGCTCATCATCCGCCTGACGATGTTCTGAAAGCATTCAATCCATACGAGTTCGTTCCGGGTTCGAACGAAACCGAAGGCATTATCTCGTCACACTCGTTTTGGAATCACCCTCAGATTTAACGACAATAACCCTTGCACTCTAAACCACCATCTCGAATCTATGAGTACTATTCCGTCAAACTCATTATGGAATCACCCACAGAGTTATACTGACGTATAGCCCTTACACCTCGAGTCTTCACTTGCTCCACTTGGATTCACGACCTAGCGTTATTTGGAATTGATGTGGTTTTCGGATATCCAAATATGGAAACCCGATCCCGGTCTCATCGAAATCCAAAGCGTGTCTTTTAGGGTCCAAGTTGTTTAAAAGGTTTAAAACAATTTTAATTATAGTATCTATATACACACAGATAGATAATTCATAAATCATAACTGATAATCAACATTATCACATAACAGGTAATCTACATTATCAATATCAAATAGATATTCCATATATCACCGTCACAATAGATAACCTATGTTATCATCACAATCTAGTCAAACATCCATACCACACAATATCATTTATCTCATTACTGAGATCTCAAAGCATCCAAGTCAAACAATGACATCCATTCATACATAAGCAAAGATTTACTTATCACAATATAATTAATTTAAAATGAATTAAATTAACTATCTCTATCTCTAATTAATTTTAAAATGAATTAAATTAATTACCCCAACTTTAATTAATTTAAAATAAATTAAATTAATTACTTCATCTTTAATTAATTTAAAATGAATTAAATTAATTACTTCACCAAATTATAACTTGCTTACCCATCTATTTAATTGATTACAATCAATTAATCATTCAAAATAAATCATCCTAATTAATCACTCTTGATTAATTACTCTTAATTACATTCATGTAATTATCCTTAATTAATTTCACAAATTAATATCCTCAACTAAACGGTAATTAACCATTAATTACTTCAATTAATTAATTAATCATAATTAATTACTTTAATCCTTAATTAATTATATTAATTAATTACCTTTAATTACCTATTATTGATTAATTAATCATAATTAATCAACTTTAATTACATCATTAATTAAATAATTAATGATCCTAAATTATTCCTTAAATTAATTACTCTAACTAACTAACTAACTTAATTACTATATTAAACCAAATTAATTATCCTTAAATTAATTTCCTAATTAATTATTTGATTAATTACTAAATAATTAATCCAAATTATCTCATACTTAAACATCTCCTTAATTACAATCTGTGATAATTAAACAATTACTTAACTGAGTAATTCCCAAATCAATAATTACATAAAGTAATTATTTATAAACCCAAATGTTAAACTAATTAAACTTAATTAATTAAATTAAGCAATCCCATTAAACTAAATTAATTACATTAAGTAATTAATTTCCTAATTACTTTATCAAGTAATTATATCCAAACCATTTATAATTGATTATTATTAAATTAATTAATCTAATTAATTATAAAAATTAACTATATTAATTAATTGTTTAATAATCATGGTTAATGACCTTCATTAACCATTCCTTAATTATTTTATAAAGTAATTAACTTAAATTAATTACCAATTAAATTATCTTTAATCATTCATTAATTAAAGTTAATTATAAAAATAATTAACCCTAATTTAAAACTTAATCACATAATTAATATTCATTTATCATTAATTAAAAATTTAATTAATGATCTTAATTCCAATTTGATTAATCATTAATCAATTATTAATTCCAAATTTAATTAATTTAATTAATTAATCAATCATAATTATCTTATTAATTAAATTCTAAAACATAAATCTAAATTTAAATTTTCAAAATAAAACATAACTTAGTTATGTTTAAAACAATTTGATTCAAAACAAAGTACTTTTTGAACTTACCCTTAAATTTCAATTTAAATTCAAGCTTAAAATAGAATAGTTTTTAAACCTATCAAAGTTTTAAATAATTTAAAACTTATTTAAATTTACAAGTCAAAACAAAAGTTTGACTTAAAAATGAAATCATAAGAATCTTGAAGTTAAATTCATTTCAAAGATTTTTATAACTTAAATTTACTTTTAATTTAAAACTTCAATTTTTTTAACCTTCTTTAAAATCTCAAATTAAAATTTGAAATTTCCAGATTTAAATTAACCTTAAATCTATTCATAAATTTTAAAATCTCATTACTAAGAAGTTTAAACTATTTATCAACTTGATATAGTTAATTAAGATGAATTTAAACTTAAATTTCTGTTTTAAAAACTGGAGTTTGAATTTGAATCGAAAATTTCAAACTTGAATTTTAATTAAACCTATCCTTACCTTTAAACAAAACTATAGATTTAAAATTTAAAAACCCAGATTTTTAAAAGAACACAGTTTTCCCCTGAAACATGAACACTGCAGTGACCCGAGGAAATCCATATCCTACTTCGAGTCAACAGCCTCTCCACTCCGAGTTTCCTATCAACTTGCTTCGAGTAAAACCCCACATCCCCCTGCAACATCCACAACCCTATAGCAAATCATCAGAAAATTTGTCGCCGTGCATATGCACGGCGACCCCCACCTCTGCCAATCACCGTAGATGATCCAACACCCCAGAGAACCCACGAATGACTTACCACAATTACCAGATCGAACAAGTAATCAAAGAATTCGAAATTAACCCCTAACTCAAAACCTGTAAAACAGAAAACAGGTTTTGTCTAAAAACCTGTCAACAGAAATTTTGCGCCACCCCGATCACCTGAGTATCCACCCCTCCGGCCATGAAACAATCCACACATCAGCTACACAATCACCAAGTACCAGAACACTCGATCACCCCTACAACTCACACTGACCCAATCCTTAACCCCTATTCAAAACTAGGGTTTAAACAAGAATTTATAAACTGCAACCAATCTAACTGATTAAATTCACAATCATGATTTTTCTAAGGATCTACAATTCATCCTCAATTGCTCAGAAGAATTCCAAAACATCTCAAGTTACAGATTTCATGAACTTGCCAAATTTTATTTTTAGTTCAACTTTAAACTGTAACTTGAATTAACATCCTAAAATACAAATTGTTAGTTTAAAAATTCATGTTTTTGTAATTAATTTTGTTACCTGATACTACATTACAAGTTAAACATGTTTAAGTTTTGTTAAAAATTCATATGAAGCTTTCTGTGTTACAGAGATATTATCCAGTACATACATTTTTATTTACTAAGTTTAAATTCAAAACCTCAAGCAGCCAAACCCTTTAACATCATAGCTTTTCATTCTATCTATGATAAGCAATCTCCTTAAATTATTCTAAAACCCAAATACTATCTTAAATTAGAACAATTGTAGGAATTCTTTTCATAGGAAGATGATCTGGGTATACTCTGCAGAACCAAAATCAAACATGCATGCACAATCACAATCAACACGCAAACTTAATTTAACACAAGCAACCTAAATTACAGTTTTAAGATTAAATGTTACTCACCTTTATTTGAATGCAGGCCACTGTTTTTTTTTTCCTTTATGCAGAAGACATAAAAAGGCATGCTTGCTTCCTCTGTTGTACATTTGAAAATTTGCAGAAAGCAAACATGTGCAGGCTTGACCCCTATTGTTCTTTATGAATTTTGCAGAAACACCAAAAATGCAGCAGCTAATCCCCCCCCCCAAAGACATGCAGATGCTATCACTACTCCCAGGTTTAAACAGTATGCAGGGAAAAGAAATAGTGCAGGCTCAATTTGATTTTTGAATATGCAGAATTGCTTCAGGCTAAATGCTTTTAAATTTGAGATGAAGGTGGATTTTGATTGTTGAAGAGAAATGGAGTATGCAGGTTCTTCATTTGAGATTTGCAGATGAAGGATGCAGATTTGAAACTTGCAGGGTTTCTGAATTTTTTTTTTATATGAAAATGAATTTTATCTTTGATGAGTTACAGGGATTTGCAAATTTTATCTTTTAATATGCAGGTGAATTTTGAAGAAATACAGAAATAAGATATGCACATGTTGGATTGTTAATATGAAAATGAATTTTGATCTTCATTTGATTAAGGAAATGGAAATGAAATGAAGATGCAAACTTAACTAAATGTATTTCAGATTTTATTAAAAGAAAAGAAAATTTAAACAAAATTCTAACACTTGTCAAATTGTTAGACACTTGTTAAATTTACTCTTTAAAATGCAACACATGTTATCTTTTAAAGATAATTAGTATTTAAATATACAAGTGTATGTTTTATTAGCTTAGTTTTAAATTGTTAGTTTATATTTAACATGTGTATAAATTTACAAGAGAAATAAGAACAATTCATGTTTATAAATAAACATTTACATAAAATAATTAAACAATTCAAAATTTATACTTTTGAATTTAAATTCAAACTAAATTCCAAATCAAATATTCTCAAATCAAGTTACAAATAAAATTTAATTTGAAATAAAAATTACAAATTCTATTCAAACTTATTTATAAAGTCAATACAATTTTAATATTGTTTTACAAAAGTCATTTTACAAGAAATTATATTTTTATAAGTAAAATATCCATTTTATTAAACCATAAAACATTTTATTGAATTTATTCTAAATTTAAACTCAATCTAATTTAATTTGAAACATTTAATATTTTTCTAATAAACTTTAAGATCATATATTTATTTATGAAATAGTTTTAAAAACTCAATACTAATTAATAATCAAAATTTCCAATTTATAATGTATATGTTAGAATTTTAAAACATGATTTAATTATTAAATTAAACCAAAATCATTTATTAAATTTTGAAAAGCTTAAATATTAATTAAAACAAATTTTCTAAATTACTACAACTACAAAAAATGCTTTACTTATTAAAATTAAAACAAATGCCAATCTATTTAAAATATAAACCATAAATTCATATTGTAAATAGAAATCAATTATTATTTCTAAAAGATAAATAACCAATTTAAATATTTATTGAAGAAGATTATTAAATTTATTTGAATAATTATTAACAGATTATCAATATCAATTTAATTTTAACTACAGATTATTAAATTGATATTGTTAAAAATTCCGGGATGTTACAAAAAATATATTTAAATATTCATAATTAAAGTGATTAAATCCTGGGTCGTTACAGTTATCTACCAAACATTGAGAAATAAAAGAATGTGATGCACCAGTATCAAACAGTACTCTAATAGCTATGCTATGAATCAAAAGCGTACCTCCCATCACATACTTCTCTTTTCCTTCACTATTCGTCTCGAGGCAGATGGTTCCAAAGCAAAAACATTTCCTTTCTTAACCTTAACTAGTTCTCTGCACTGATTTTCGTAATGCCCTACCCAGTCACAGTTAAAGCGCTTGATGTTCTTCTTTCCAATGACCTTCTTTCCCTATCTGGCTCGATGCACATGAGCAAAATGTCCTTTTTTGTCACACTTTAAGCAAACAGCATCAACTTTTCCCTTTTGAGCAGTTTCACCCTTCCGAACTCCCTTTTTGTCAAAGAACTTTCTTTTTTGACTTTTACTACCCCGAGCCTCTATAGGCTTGTTATTTGCTAAACAATGCAAGCATCTCTTCATTCCTCAGTGCCATCTACACTACTACATCAGATGGGTCTTTGAGATGCGTCAATGTTGCCCTAGCAAGACCTGGTTTCAATCCCCTAATGAACTTTTCATTCTTTTTAATTACTGTATCCATGGCGGCATGTACATATCTTGAAAGCTCTTTAAATCTGGTTGTGTACTCATGCACTGACATATCACCTTGGTCCAACTCAGCAACATTTCTAAGCAAAGTCGACTTGGCTATTTTAAACATGAATCTTTCCTTAAATCTCCTTCTAAACTTTTCCAAAGTAAAGTTTACCTTTAGTGACCCTATAGTTCCGCTACTCCACTAGTACAACATAGGTTCTTGCAATTGCCTTGATGCCGATCTCCTCTTTTGTTCATCGTTTTGGCCCAATTCAACAAAAATCCTTTCATAATGCAACAACCATTTCTCAACTTCGATGGCATCCTACATTCCAATAAACATCTTTCCTCCGAGTCCTGAATAATCCAGACTCAGCAAGACATTGTTGTTGACAGCCAAAACTTTAGGATTTTCTCCTCCAGCATTACCACCAACTAATCCAGCTACAATTCCATCTTGCATCATATTAACAAAGAACTGGAACATAGCTCCTATGTCTACCAGTGGTATTCTAGCACCTACATTAGCAGCTGTTTGTCGACCCGGATTCCTATACTTGAGTCTGGCATTTCCATTAGTTGTGGCGCTTCCTCCACTGAGATTCACTCTTCTATTTCCTACCTCTATGTCTAACTTTTCTTATATCTACATCCGAACCCTAGTAAGATATGGAAGAACGATCTAAGAGAGAGGGAAGAATAGAGGTAGGATATATACTTATATACAGGAAATACAAGTACATTACTATAGTGTTATCCCATACCCTAATTCTCACTCTTTAATTTATTTGGATTATGTTTTCAAAAGCTCTTTTAAATTTCAATATTCTTTTGGTTTTGCATAAACCTTTGCTCTGGTACCAAGTTATAATGTCCCCTATTATGAGGCCAGAATATAAGCGATATTGATGCTGCAATCATCAATAATGTTATTCTCTGATAATAAAATGAGATTAACTAATAATATCATTAACATCAACGCATAGGAATATGATAATTTTTCAAAACATAGATTTCGTTAATTAATTTCCATATTCATTACATAATCCCAAGTGTTGCCCTGTTTCAGATAAAATATAATTATTACAAAATACTCCAAGTGCAACATTTAAAGATGTCCCTTTGGTTGATTAGATTTTCATCTAGATAGATACAACTTCTACCATTAGATACATTCAAACAAAGTGATAATAGAACAAACATAAATAAACTCCTATATAGTAAACATTTCCTCATGCACTTCTTCGAAAGCTTTATTCGTCAAACCTATAACCTAGAAACCCTACTCTCGAACAACTCAATTCAGTACCTCAAAGTTAAAAGGGGAAAACAAAAAATTTAGGTCAAGTCCGGTATTAATAATAGTATGCTATCTAGATAATAGATATCTATGCCGCTGAGCGGGATGGTTTTTCCCTATAGTAGTATCCTCTAATAATATGTCTATCACAATCATGCTCAAAATGGTTACATTATAATAAGATAACTAAATGCATGCATTCTACATGGGAAAACCTGATTGATCTCTCTCAATTAATTGAATATCTGTCTGTATTTCTTAATTTTTCCAAGGTTACTACAAATTAAATGGTTGACTCGAGGCAACTAGATCTTCAAAAAAAATTCGAGTTATCGTTGGGAGTAAACTAGACTGTCCATCCAAACACAATCATCTAAATGTTTATCTTACTGTCTATCAATCTCATAGTTTTGCTAAGCTCATTATGAACCTAATCGTTTTTCAGGCCAACCAACAAATTATCTAAGTTATATTCCTTTCTGTATGTAACCCTATTTTTTAGTTTACCCTTAACAAAGCCCTGCGTATTGGAACCGTGGACTAATATAAATTATGGGCTAATAGTTGAAATATAGGACACAACCCTACACCAGCCCCATTATCTAGTTCTATTCTCTAATCCTTGAGTCAATTCATTTTATCACAATTTACTTATGGTGATAAGAAAAAAAAATTCACCGGTAAATTTCTGGACTAAATATCCTCTTTATTTCCATGTTTAAAGGGTAATTTTGTTATTAATGATTTAACCTTTAAATTATTCTTAAGACAAGGTAATTATAGCCCTTTATTTTATCCAAAATATTATGCCAAAATGTGTATATGCTTTTATATAATAGCATTGATGTATTTCGAAATCATTAAACATTGTCGTACCTCAATACCTTAGGCTATGAAGCCATATATAACAAAACCATTTGAATTGATAAAATGCGATATTGATATAGCCACGATGGTTTGCCGCACTCCTCTACATTGCTGTTTTGTTAAAGCATCTGATTTAATAAAGCATAAGGCCATAAGGCAAAAATCATTTATGTTGCATAACATAAATATGTAGATTGCATAATATAAGCGGCATAGTCCTTGGTTTGCGTAGTATAAAGCTTTAAAATTTGAAAAATATGGGAATGCCGAAATTGATGACCTTTGGCATCAACATCATAGAGTCATCAATGTCATTTTTGCCGATAAACAAAAAAGGTGACATCATTGCAATTTATATCAATGTCAAAGGCAAGGTTTATATGTGCTATTGCTGCTTAAAGTAATAATACCAAAAAATTATATATGCAGTGTCATGCCCTATAATATCAATGTCAAAAATGCGGCATTACTGGCTCTTTATATAGGAATGAAGATATGTGGCATCATTTTCGTTATAAATATTAATGCCAGTATAAAAAATGCAGTATCATAGTTTTAAGGAGTTAATATTAAAATAAAGTGGCATTGTTTAAAACCATGGTGAAAATTGCAGCATTACTGTAGCCGATATAAAATGGGCAACATTGTTTCCATAATACCTTTATTTTTAAAACAGTACTAGCGCCATTACCATAGCCGGTATAAAATATGTAGCATCGATAGCTGAGGCACAGGTAAACGTCGACGCTGTGGTAATCTCATACTTAACATAAAAACAATTTTAGTTCATTAAAAAAATTCGTATTCACCAACTCCAGTCATTTATCAAATTGCTATTGGATAATAAACTACTTTACCAAATCCTTTTTAGAAAACTGCCATGGATCAGAATTATCATTCCCAAAATATTTTTCAATCCAATAATTTTATATTAATATTTTAATATAACCATTAAGATTTTCTAGCGTATCAAATTCATATAAAATCATAAACATCTATGAAAAATCCTTAAAAATCACAATAAACCAAATTAACATATTCTATAACGTATAAAAAATGGAGACAAAAACATTGTTTAATTATTTTTAACAATTAAAACACGAAATAAATCATTTTTCTCACTTAGAAAATTCATAAAATATTCATACTTTCTTAGAAAATTATGAAATTAAAAATCCAATTCTAAAATATCGTTTCTAACATCATACCTAAATATTAAGTCATTTGGGTGTCATATAACTGGTTTTCACACCTAAACCTCTTAACTGATTTTCATAAATAATCCAATAAATCATTAATAAGCATATAATCATCAATCATTCACATCATGTTATAATAACACACATAAGATTATGGTGTCATCATAAAACCAAAATAAAACAAGCATACATGAGATGGGTAATCATTAAACAAGCAATGAAAAAATATTATATCTTGTCTAGTGGAGAAAAAAGTTATCATGGACAACAATTCGATATGTGTTATAGCTCACACCATGTCCTAATTTAAACCTACATTTTACATTATATTTGAGCAGCAGTATTCTCACTTTTAGTTGTAGGCTCTTGGTCGTGCGATGGTGAGGTTGGTAGATCCTAAAACAAATTGTTAGTATGTTAGTAATGTTGGTTGAACATTTTGTCCATAGGTTGGTTGTCAAAGCATAGATTTCTTTTCCAAAAGCTGAAGCCGATCCACTACATTTTTTCCTCAAATAAGATCTTATTGTTAGTGGATAGATGGGGATAAACAATCAAAAGCACTAACTATCCACAAAGTGGGTAAAATTGTTGTTAGGAATGAATGAGCATTTCATTGGGAGATGTGAAGACATTGAATGCGTTAGGAAATGAATAGTACCATATCTTAGAATAAAATATACATTTTATTTTTATATACTAAGATATGGACAATATTATAGTAACTATGAGACAAAGAGAAACATGAAAGGATATTCATCTTGGTGGGTGGTGCAACACACCACTCCGCACGCGCATGACCAAGCCCGTACACGAACCTGTAGGATCGATTTCACCCTAGAGGGGGGGTGAATAGGGTGATAGTGTAAATTATTAAAAATTAATCGCGGAAGCTTATAAATTAATTTCAATTCAGATCACAGAATAGCAGCACAGATATCGTAGAATATAAATAACGGAAAAAACAGAACAACACAGAATTTACCCAGCTTCGGCAAAACCCTGCCTACGTGCTGCCCCCAAGGTTTCTACTAGAAATTAGATAGTCCCTCGCTTACACACGTAAACTCACTATACCCGCTATTGACTAATCTAACTCTACGCTCAAAACCTTGCCACAACTCAACCACCGAGTTGCGAATTCTCAAGCTACGCCACGTAGCTTGTCCCCTAGTCACACGACTAGAAATTTAAAAGGTTTAAAAAAATGAAAATACAAATTTAAAAACAATGTAAATAAAAATAACCCTAATTCTAAAATAAAAACACTTATTATAAATTTTTAAAAACCCCAAACTAAATTAAGGCCGACCCAATTATTCTTTCTCTATGTTTTTATCGGCCCCGTTCCTTTGTTTGTGATGGCGGCTCTTATTTCTTCGTTCGTTCTTCTACGCAACTGAATTAGGGCTTGCGTCTTCGTTCTTCGATCTGAAAATTAGGGCTCGTGCTCGATGAGATAATGGCGGCTTGTTTTTGTCTGTGCAAATTAGGGCTTTGTTTTCTTCGATCCAAACTAGTGTTATTCGAAGAGCTGACTTTTGTTCAATCGAATATATGATTTCTCGTTGCTTGCTTTTTTCGATCGTTTGCCTCACTGTTTTGCTCACGGCTCTTCGTTGATCGAATTCTTTGCTTGCTTCGGTATGTAATTATATGCTTTTGCTTTACTGATTTTATGCTTGCTTGAATTCGATACATTTGATTGCCGATGATGATATCAATTTATATAGGGTTTGTAACCCTAGATTTGCGTCATATATTCTCTATTTGAATTTGTCAACTGATTTCTCTGGCCGCTTGATTTTGTATTGATGATTGAGATGATTTTGAATTGTCCGAAAATGTATATTTATTGTTACTTGAATCCCACGGCATAGATTTGATATCGTGATGACCACGGCTTGATTTTTAACTTGGTCAATTACCTTTGCTACCTCGATTTTGACTGCGACTTCTGACTTTGAACTGGTCGTTGATCATCTTGACTTGGCTTGACACCTTGATTACCACTTGATGTTGAACTCGGTCTTCACTGATCATGTTTACTCCAGCCATTTGATTTGAACTTGTAAATTCTTGACTTTTTTTAAAAAAAAACTGTTATATGACTTTGCAGTGTAGTCTGCACATATTGATTCCATTCATGTTGCTGGACATTTGTGCATTTGGTCTTTGTTCATTGGACTGGCTGTTGTCTTTGTTGTTGGGTCAGTGATGCACTTGGTTATTCGTCGCTTGCTATCGTAAATGTTGCACTGCATCACCCATGTGTTGATCTTGCTTCTGTATATTGTTGTATTTGGACTTGTTGTACATCTGAGTCACTGTTGCCTTGTTGCTGTGTCATACTCGATGTGTTTGCATTGCTGTATTATGTAGTAATCTAGTTTTACTTGCATTGCCGAGTTATTCTGATGCATCCTTCTGGCTTTAGAGTCTGTTATGTACATTCGAGCCAGTGCATGTGAACTGGTGCATGCTTTGTACTTTGGTGCATTGTCGTGAGTAGTTTGTAGTTGCTTCTGTGCATATATATTGGCCGTTTAATTGATGTTGCAGTCTTCAATCATTGTTGATTCATTGGTCTTTGCTGTGTACATGTTATAAATGATTTGTGCTTAGTTGCATCACTAGTATTTGCATATTTGTTCACCTGCAGTTGCACATTGCTGCTTGTAGCACTTGTGTACCTGCTCGAGTTCATTTGCATTCTGCAGTTTTGTTCCATATATGTATGTTCATTCATTGGTTGGGACTTGCAGTGTTGGCTTAATGGTTTGGGTTTGCATTTTACTTGAGTCACTTCACTACTGCCTTTCTGAACTGTGCACATTGTTGCACTTTGGTTGTTTATCATGTTGCATTCACTCCATTTTGCATTGGTGCATTGCTGTCATATTGGTTCGAATTGCACTTGTCACTGCTGCAGTCGCTATGCAGTTGCTATGCCTTCGGTCATGTTGCCTTGTGTTGAATCCAGTTTCAAAACTCGGGTTTGACCTTGTGCTCGTGTCATAATGTTGAATATACTGCACGTGAGTTGAACCCGGCTTTTCATTTGGGTTTGACCTGTGCTCACCTGTCCCTATAAATCGATCAAGTGTATATATCGGTGTGCACGGCCTTGTGGCATATACAGTAATACACTGTGTATGTCACAAGTTGTTCGTGTATGATGAATTCAAATTTAAATTATGATGAACAACCCAAATAACTGAGGCAAATCATATTTTCAATTTTTTTTTTTTGAATTGCAAAAATATTTCTTTTTCAATTTTACTGCGTTAGTTTATATTTTTGCAGATTTCTCAGATGCTGGATTCAAACTAGAAGGAAGTTGAAGATAAATACGAGTGTGAGTGATATGTAGTGAGGTCAACTGTAAATATGAAATTGTGATATGTTGTAATCAAAGTTGTATATGTATAGTGAGAGCTTGAAATTGTACTATTCAAAGATGTAATAAATATTTGTTTGAATAAAATATTCATTTGAATTCAAATTCTGTGTTATCTATTTTATTCAGTAAATATTTATTTAAGCTGTGAAAAAATAAAATAGTATATTAACAAATACATTTAAATGAATGTATATATGTTTATTATCATCAAACAAAAAATCATATAAGCGCATATTCAACAATCTCCCCCTTTTGATGATAACAAACATATATTTAAGATTTTGAATATGTTAAATGTATTTGATCATTGATATATCCTAATTGCTCCCCCTATTTAGATGCTTCCTCTTTACACAAAGCTCCCCCTACATATGTGCATACAAATAAAAAATATGCAAATGAGTCTAGATGCAAATAGAAAATTATTTGACCTTTGCTTGATTTTATTTGACAAAATCTAAACTTTTCTCTCCCCTTTTTGTTATCAGCAAAAGAATAATAGTAATGGAAAAGTAGAGATATAGTGATCGATATTAATTCAATATTAAAAACTCAATTAAATATACATATTAAATTTCAATAAAAAATCAAACAAATATCATAAATATTTTGTTAGGCGCATATTCCACTTTTAGAATGATGGAAATGTTGTCATCATATAAAACCATATAGTTATGTCTATTTGTGGTATATTTATATCAGGAATTTGAATATCTACTAACCATGCATAGCCGTTAGGACTTTTAAATGAGATTAGTAGTATTCCAATTTTATTTAAAAAAAAAATGAATTCAAGTATCTTCTAACCACGCATAACCGTGAGGACTTTTAAATGGGATTAGAATCAACTTGTTTATTTTAAAAAAAATCAACTTTTGATACGCGTTCCATACATGCATAACCGTGAGGACTTTTAAATGAGCATGGAAGCATATAACAAATTCCAAGTGATTCACCCATGCATAACCGTGAGGACTTTTAAATGAGAGTGAATACTTTGTTATTTATTATTATTATTATTACCCCCTTTTTTTTTAAAAAAAGGTGAAAAATGAAAAACGAACGATTCCTGTTTAAAGTACCACATATCAACAAACTATATAGAATTTTGATGAGTGATGGTCGTTAGAAATATGATAGATATAGAGATGGTCATGGAATTTTTTCCAACAAACAGTTTTATAACTCTTGTTTAAATTTCTAAAGAAATTTATTAATTATACCGTCTCGAGTCATAATATTCGATCAATATTAACACTCATCACTTTTTCAATCACTATTTTCCTTTTCGATAAACATTAGGGAGTCAGATTAGTCAAAATAGTCATTTAAAATCAAATTCAAAAATAATTATGAAATTAATTTTTCAAAAAATGACTAATCTGAAACTATGGTCAAACATGATTTCTCCAGGGGGTTTTAAAAGTTTCTGCTATTTGAAAATTATTTGAAATGAAGAATATGCAGATATTTTCTTTGAAAAACGATGCAGTTACTAAATGTCTCAACAAAAATCACGTTTTACTAGTAATTTTTCTATCAACTAGATTACCAGTGTAATCTGCATCTAAATTTCTCTTTCACTCAAAAATTATCATCAATTGAATTTTATAGACCAAAACATGAAGTGTGCACCAAAAATTTCAAATTCAATTTTAACAACAATTTAAATGACATTCTTTTGAAATTGAATTGAAGCCATATAAATAATCGAAAACATATCATAGTGTCAATCTTTGAAGCCATAGGATGAACAACTATCAACGGTCATTAAAACTTTATTATTATTTCAAAACAATTTCTTGAAGTTTCAAAGATTTCATAATGTTTCAACAATTTCAAAAATTTCTTAAAATCCTTTTTATAATATGAGTAAACTGTAACGACCCAGAATTTTTATTAATTTAAATTTGAATATTTAATTAAATTTTAAATATAAATAAGTGAATTTATAAGTCGAATAAATTTTTATTTGGATTATTGGATTTAATTGGATAACTAAATCGATAGTTTAATATGTTAAATTATGGAAATAATGGAAAATTGAGTTAAATATGATTGAAAATGATTTGTAAAATTTTATTTTATCATATTGGAGTTAGAATGATATTTTAGAACTTTTAAAATCGAATTAAAAGTTAATTTGTGAAAATTGAATATTTTAATATTTAAATCGGCTAGTGAAAATAGCCAATTTTTGAACAGTCTCAGAATTGAACGAAACCAGTTCCATTAGATCCGTAATAGTTAGTTATTACCGGATTTCAATTTTCGTGTCAATCGGAGCTATCGTTTGATCGTGGCAGCTCGAAACGCGTCGAATTATTTTTAATTTTAATTTGGCGAGTTAAAATAGCCATTTTTCAAAAAATCTCGGATTTCGACGAAACCAGTTTCATCGGATCCGTAATGTGATATTATTGTAAGATTTCAAATTTCGTGTCGATTGGATTTACCGTTTGTCCGGTACAAATTAAAACGCCTAGAAAATCGCTTAAATCGGTTTAATTCAAATTGAGCGTTTATAGCCATAACTCGCACAGATGTCCGAATTAGCTTCCGAAACCTGTTCCATTGTGTCCGGAATGCGGGGTAAACCTTAGAAACGCTGGTTACGGCGCGTAAATCGGAGTTGGGGATTTCCGGATGAATAGTGTTCGAATTTTTCCTATAAATACACCCACCCTCTTCATAATTTAGAAAAATAAAATAAAACAAAACCTAATTTCTAACCCTAGCCGCCACCTCCCTGACCAATGGCCAGAAACGTCCCAACTTCCACCTCGATTATCTCCTCATCCATCGACATTTACCAACAACTTTCAACTAACAAATTGAAGAGGACGTCAAGATCTATCATATCAACGGTGGAGATCGCAATTGGAGTTGTATTTTGTGTGTTAAAAGCCTGCGTGCGTGGCCGTTGTCCTCGAGATTCGTGCAACAGGGGGGGCCGAGCCTTGTGCCATTCAGGCCGAGCATGGAGGGGGTCAAGAGCTTCGAATTGCAAGTTGTTGATCGAGTTTTCATCGTGTGTGGTGTCAGCAATATTAAACCCTAGTTCTAAGGGGATGGGTTTGGGTGTGCGGCATGTACGTGAATGAAGGGGAGAGGAAGAAAGCAAGGTGCGGTGGTGATTGCATGATGAAGGATCTAACGGCCTGAAATGGATGTGGGTTTATAAAATTTAATTTAAGTTGTAATTTATATATTAAAACTCGTGTAACTTCAAAAATTCATAACTTTTTCATACAAGGTCGAAAAAATGCAAACTCAGTTGCGTCGGAATCATATGGACGAGCACTACGCGATGGAATTGGTTTGGAGTCGTTTGGAGTTAGTGAGAATTTTGGGTAAAATTAAACGCACGTTTAATTTTATTCGAAATAAATCGCTAAAACGGAATTTAAAATCAAGGTGAGAACTTCTCACTCAATCGAATCAGTTTCGATTTTATTTTAAATAGTTAGATTTAAAATATTTGAATGCATGTTTGAATGATGATTGATATCTATTGATTGTTAAAATAGACATTATGCGCCGTCTATTAAGCGGATGTTATTTATTAAAAACATATACCGCGAATATTTCATAAACAGTGAAATTGGTATTATATATAATAGCAATATATATATATATTGGCATATCTATATATTGGAGTTATTGATTTCCCGCATTTTTTTGTTTAGCGGATGAGACCCTATTGCGCCGTTTATTAAGCGGATAATATTTAATAAGAACATATACCGCGATAATTTCGTACTGGAACGGAATTGGTATTGTGCTAATGTTTGTGGATGCAGGAAACAGGTTGGAGGGATCCAACTGTATTCCTCAACAATATTTATTTGATTTCAGATATTTTGATATTTGATGGATTATCATATCGATATATGATATCGTTGTTGTCGTGATTGACTATTTGCTGTGTAGCATCATTGGACCAAATTTTGGGATTTTAAAATGATTTTTAAAGTGATTTTTGAGAATATTCTATATCTTGGAATTGATCCATTGTAAATAAATAAACGTTATAATTTTTAAAGTTATAAAAATTATGATTTTTAAGAAATATAGCAAAAGGCTGATTTTTGAAAATAAGGAATTAATGGCTTTATAAAATAGTTAAATTGGGATTTCTGAAATAATTGTGAAAAGTTTAAATATAGGATTTATAAAATTCGATTATTTTATAAATCAAAATGATGAAATTACAAAGGAGTTTAAATACGTTTTTAAAATATTAATATGAATTGATTTATATAAGAGATTTATAAATGGATATTTATAAATTGAGATATTGAAATTATAAAACGAGTTTTTATAAGTGTTTGAATGAAGTGAAAATGAATTTCATTAAAGAATGAAATTTATAGAATTATAAACGGTGAAGTTATAAATGAAATTTATAAATAGTAAGAATTATAAATTTGTGAATTATAAATAGTAAGATTTATGGTTTGGAAAGTCTTTAGAGGAACGATTTTGTAAAATAATCGTTTTATAAGTATTTAACTTATAATATGAACTTTTAGTTTATAATTGAGTTATAAACTGGAATAGGTTAATAAAAGAATTTATAAAAAGGAAGTTTTTATAAATAAATAGAAATGGAATTTATAAACGTTGTTTTATAAATTCGCAAATGACTTATTTTGACAAGAAAATTTGTTGAAACCTATAAATGGAGCTATATTCACATTTTTGAATAGTGAATAATCCTTTGAATTAAAATGAATAAAAGGATGAAATTGTTAATGAAGTATATTCACGTTTTAAATAGTGAATAACACGTTAAAGAAATTGTTTTGGATTTGGATGTTTTAAATAGAATTAAAACGATCGAACAATGTTTTAAAATGTGTTGAGATTCGAAACCATAGATTTCAACATTTATTGTTGAAATAGACGTTTTCGAGAAATAAAAGGAGATGATGGACTATAACACTGTTGTTATAGTAAATGATTTCCGAAAGGAAATGTTTTGTATAGTATTGGGATTTATATATCTATTTTAATTTCGAATCCCTATACTAGTGATTTTGGGTTGTCGTAACGATGTTTTACGTAACATTCGTTTTGGCCCAAATAAATATGTTTAAGAGAATGATTTCCTTAAAGAATGAAATATATACTTATTTTTGATTTAAGTATATTGAATATTCTCCAAGTGTTGAAAATAAATAAAATTTGTGAATTACTTATGAATGTATAAGTATGGAAATGTTTTCCAATATAAAGTGAATATTTTGAGAATTTATCTTTTTGAAGATAAATTGAAATAAATAATTGAAATCGAATATCCATAGATATTTTGGATTATAAATTCACTAAGGAATTTATAAAAGAAAGTGGAATTGGTTTAAAAATAAATATTGATTTATTTTTGAAGTATGAAATGATATATCTTGTAAAGATATTTTGGAAAATAAATAATTTGGAAAATTATTTGAAAACTGGTGATGTGTGCATATCCATTGATAGTTCAATAATCGATTATCAATATTTCCCTTTGAATGGGTAATTGATGTGATTTGTTTGAATGTGAATGCTACACTTATTTTTGAATAAGCGCTCACTATACGGGTTAACCGGGAAAGGACCATGGGGTCGTATAACCCATTCCGAATATGTGATACGTCGTTGTGAATTGCATTGAAGATCGGTGTTGAAGACCCGGTATTTGCAAGAGCGATAGGATGACCTGTCGATTGACTCTGCACCGAGTTGCTCCGGTATAGAGTTCTCCATATGTGATGGTAAATCCGATCAGGATTGTGAATATCCGGATTGCAAGGACTTCTTTGTAAGTGCCTTCGGTTTTGTTCGAGCCTGGAACAGACTTGTATGGATTGTGTGTCTGACATTACAAATTGAGATATAAAGCCGATTTCTTTCAAATATATTTCTGTTGGTGGCGAAGAATTTATTCTTTTAGCTTAACACCTTCTCTGAGACGTACGAGCTCAGAGGTTATATAGTTGAAGTTATCAGCGATATATTTCCAATTTGGTAATGTGACATGCTGAGTGTTGCTGTAAATGATCATTGTGTTGATTATTTGTGATAGGATCATTTATTTGATCGTCTATCTTGGTGATCATTGTGTTGATCATTTGTTGACCCAAAGCATGGCTTTTGTATAAAGTATGTTTTTGTGGACGTGACTTCGTCGAACCTCACACCCCGGAAATGGTCAAAACAGGAAAGATGCGGCAAGGTTATGAGGGGTAGCTCCCTTTAGGGTATGTACATTTCCTTCTGGATAGAGGTTGTATCATGGTATGGAGCCCAGATATTTAACCTATGTGGTTACCGCGAATTTATTACTTTGTGGTTGTTGGTTATCGGGATCCCGTGAGAAAGGTCGTTTACGATCGGGGAATGGCGTGCTCGTGTCAGTAGTTACCCAGTTAGGGGTAACCCGGCCTTGTGTTGGCAGAGTTCCGGTTTGGTTCTCGGGGATGTCTTTCCAGAGGCATTCTCATGTGGCAATGGGAAGTTTCTTGGCCTGATCATTCGTTGGAAATCCAAAGAAACAATACGTGACTTGTATGGTTTTAGTTGTAGAACCTGCTTCCTCAGGAAGTAGCTATAGTAGGCATAATATAATGGTACCATGCTGGCTAAGATTTATATTCTACTTTCGAAATCGTTTTATACACTATGCACTAGTAATAATATGAAATGTTCTTTTTAATGCGTATCAAGCATCTTTGACTATCATAAGGAGAAATCTTCTCCAAGTCTGCGTTTGCATTGTGTGTGTGGCAGGAGGTCTTATGGTAGTCTCATTTTTAAAAGCATTGGGAATTGAATTTAAAAATATTCCTCTATTTTAATTTTAAAAATAAATAAACTGTTTTGAGTTCTCACACCAGTCACATGACTGACTTGGAGTTTATTGTTTTCCTTCCTAAACTCTGGGTGCCCACCAATTTCCACACGGGCAGTCAAGAGTTAAGGTTTATCAGGATATTCTGGAGTTGCTGGAGGCAAGCTGGATGGCATGGCGTATTACTAGTATATAGTATTTCTTTTTCCGCTGTTTGATGTTGTATGTTGTTGTACACTCCGATGATATGATGTAATGAAATGTAATGTAATAACTGATATAGTTCTTTGTTTAAAGATTATTCATTTATTATTATATGTTGTTCCGCTGCGAATTGTGAGATTCTGATATTGTTCTGTTGTTGTTTTCTGTTCCGTTCTATTCTCTGTTCTGTTCTATTTTCTCTTTTCTATTCTATTTTCTAATTTTCTGTTTTCTTTTCCCTCCATCTTCTACCTTATCTATTATCTTCTTTTTTTCTCTTCTTTTCTTTCCTTTTCTTTTCTTAAATTCTTTTTAAAACCCATAACTATTCGGTTTTTCGGCAACGAAAAAATTGAAACGTTACATTTGGTATCAGAGCCAGGTTTCGATCCTGGGACCTGTGATTTGGTATCGGAGCTTATGGTTAAGCGACAACCATGGTTCTGTTGGGTATTACTCATTAGAGATAGAGTCAGCAGTACTCTAGAATGAGTTTGAGTGTAATAATAGCTATGAGAGCGTATTTGTTAGTGAATATAAAATTGTTTTATATTGTGATGATTGGTTTGTTGAGTGGTATATAGATTCTGGTTAATACGAGTAATTAACGTTGTTGATAGGGATTTCTAAACACTTGTATAGAACAATTCGACACAGTATTGATTTTTAAAATTGGGTAAATGAAATAATTTTGCCTTGATTATATTGTTATATATAAAGAAATAATTTTTCAAAATTATTAAAGAGTATATAAGTAGATTGTTTAGTTGTTTGAATAATCTAAATTAAAGAATAATTGTATAAGTATAATGAAAATTATAAGAATTAAATTATAATTAATGTGATTTACAATTGTGAAATAAACTTATATATATAAGAAGTGAAACTAAATGGAATATATTTATGAATTTAGTTGTAAATAAAAATGAATTTAAAGTTAAATGGAAAATTTAATTAGAATTGGAAGCTGAATTGATTTATAAATGGGAATTTAAGTTAAGTAAAACCAAGTGATGTTTATAAAATGAAATATAACTTAAGAGATGTTGAATGAAGTTGATATTAGTATCAAAGTAAATTAATAAAGTTAAGTGGTGGATGTGAACTTGAGTTATATAAATGAAATTCAACTTTAGAAATTGAATTGGATTGAATGTAAATCAATTGAATGTGAATAATTGGTATGAAATAATGAATATAAGTGTTAATTCATTAAAATCAAATGTTACTGAAAGTTGAAAGATTGAATGAAAATCAATTTAATTAAACCAATTGAATATAAGCAAAGGAAATTTGGAAATTAATAAACATTGGTTGTTATATGATTGTTAGTTGATTGTATATAATTCATTAAGTGTTAATGAAATTGATTTAATGAAATTGGAAGCTAAAGTAATTGAAATTCAATTGGAAGTTAAGTGAAACTTAAATAGAATTGAATTTGAATTGGAAGTGAACCAACTTGAATATGAATTAGTGAATGCAAACTAATTAAAATTGAATAAGAATGAATGTTGATAAAATCCAATGTTAATAAATCAAATGTGATTAAATTGAAAACCAATTCATTGAATATTAATGAGAATATAAATGAATATTTATTGGTTATGGATGTTAGTTGGATGATAGTTGGTTGATGTTTGCATTTGTTGTTTTGTTTCATTTGCTATGTTGGCATATATAGTAATTATGTTGCTATATGTTGTATATTGATACTATTGTCATATATGCATGATTCTCATGTTGTTTGTTGAGTGATTAGTAGGTGCGGATCGCGTTTGCTTCGCATTTGGAGCTCGCTTTTGCGCTATATTAGCCGTATATGCTAGCTAATAAAATATAAGGTACATATCTCGGATTAAATATCGTATTTTTACATTTTTTTCCCTACGGGATGCCTCATTACTTGATGAGATGTATATTTGTGATATATATACTATCATTTTTTTTTCGGATCGAGCTGCGCAAAGGAGACTATGGCGAATTTTTCCGAAAATTTAAGGCGTTAGAAAAAATTTGAGAAAATTGGAAAATTTTGAAAACTTAAACTTTGATTTTGGAATTGAAAGTTAAACAATAGTAGTTGCTTTTGAAAAGATAACTAAGTATGATTTGAAACTTAGTAAAGTATTGTAAGAAGTTTAACTATGAATTTTCGAAAATTAATAAATTCTATAACTTTTCTTACTAGTTAATTTCGAGGACAAAATTCTTTTAAGTGGGGAAGATTGTAACGACCCAGAATTTTTATTAATTTAAATTTGAATATTTAATTAAATTTTAAATATAAATAAGTGAATTTATAAGTCGAATAAAATTTTATTTGGATTATTGTATTTAATTGGATAATTAAATCGATAATTTAATATGCTAAATTATGGAAATAATGGAAAATTGAGTTAAATATGATTGAAAATGATTTGTAAAATTTTATTTTATCATATTGGAGTTAGAATGATATTTTAGAACTTTTAAAATCGAATTAAAAGTTAATTTGTGAAAATTGAATATTTTAATATTTAAATCGGCTAGTGAAAATAGCCAATTTTTGAACAGTCTCAGAATTGAACGAAACCAGTTCCATTGGATCCGTAATAGTTAGTTATTACCGAATTTCAATTTTCGTGTCAATCGGAGCTATCGTTTGATCGTGGCAGCTCGAAACGCATCGAATTATTTTTAATTTTAATTTGGCGAGTTAAAATAGCCATTTTTCAAAAAGTCTCGGATTTCAACGAAACTAGTTTTATCGGATCCGTAATGTGATATTATTGTAAGGTTTCAAATTTCGTGTCGATTGGATTTACCGTTTGTCCGGTACAAATTAAAACGCCTAGAAAATCGCTTAAATCGGTTTAATTCAAATTGAGCGTTTATAGCCATAACTCGCACAGATGTCCGAATTAGCCTCCGAAACTTGTTCCATTGTGTCCGGAACGCGGGGTAAACCTTAGAAACGCTGGTTACGGCGCGTAAATTGGAGTTTGGGATTTCCGGATGAATAGTGTTCGAATTTTTCCTATAAATACACCCACCCTCTTCATAATTTAGAAAAAAAAATAAAACAACACCTAATTTCTAACCCTAGCCGCCACCTCCCTGACCAATGGCCAGAAACGTCCCAACTTCCACCTCGATTATCTCCTCATCCATCGACATTTACCAACAACTTTCAACTAATAAATTGAAGAGGACGTCAAGATCTATCATATCAACGGTGGAGATCGCAATTGGAGTTGTATTTTGTGTGTTGAAAGCCTGCGTGCGTGGCCGTTGTCCTCGAGATTCGTGCAACAGGGGGGGCCGAGCCTTGTGCCATTCAGGCCGAGCATGGAGGGGGTCAAGAGCTTCGAATTGCAAGTTGTTGATCGAGTTTTCATCGTGTGTGGTGTCAGCAATATTAAACCCTAGTTCTAAGGGGATGGGTTTGGGTGTGCGGCCTGTACGTGAATGAAGGGGAGACGAAGAAAGCAAGGTGCGGTGGTGATTGCATGATGAAGGATCTAACGGCCTGAAATGGATGTGGGTTTATAAAATTTAATTTAAGTTGTAATTTATATATTAAAACTCGTGTAACTTCAAAAATTCATAACCTTTTCATACGAGGTCGAAAAAATGCAAACTCAGTTGCGTTGGAATCGTATGGATGAGCACTACGCGATGGAATTGGTTTGGAGTCGTTTGGAGTTAGTGAGAATTTTGGGTAAAATTAAACGCACGTTTAATTTTATTCGAAATAAATCGCTAAAACGGAATTTAAAATCAAGGTGAGAACTTCTCACTCAATCGAATCAGTTTCGATTTTATTTTAAATAGTTAGATTTAAAATATTTGAATGCATGTTTGAATGATGATTGATATCTATTGATTGTTAAAATAGACATTATGCGCCGTCTATTAAGCGGATGTTATTTATTAAAAACATATACCGCGAATAATTCATAAACAGTGAAATTGGTATTATATATAATAGCAATATATATATATTGGCATATGTATATATTGGAGTTATTGATTTCCCGCATTTTTTTGTTTAGCGGATGAGACCCTATTGCGCCGTTTATTAAGCGGATAATATTTAATAAGAACATATACCGCGATAATTTCGTACTGGAACGGAATTGGTATTGTGCTAATGTTTGTGGATGCAGGAAACAGGTTGGAGGGATCCAACTGGATTCCTCAACAGTATTTATTTGATTTCAGATATTTTGATATTTGATGGATTATCATATCGATATATGATATCGTTGTTGTCGTGATTGACTATTTGGTGTGTAGCATCATTGGACCAAATTTTGGGATTTTAAAATGATTTTTAAAGTGATTTTTGAGAATATATGTAACGACCCATAAAGTTTTGTTAATTTTTAATGGTTTTATTTAGCGTACTTAATTAGATTTTTGAGAAATTTTAAATAATAATATTTTGAAACAAAATTTTTCATTCTAAATCCAAATATAATAAATTTAATACACATGCGTTTCAAACATATATATAAAAAAAAATCAAACTTACATTTATTAAAATCTAACATACATATAAGATAATATAATAAATTATAATATAGTATAGTATAACTGACATGCCTAAATGTATATGTCTTAATAACTAACGCATAAAGTTCCTATACGTATATATCATTATACTAATAAAGAAATCAAACTCCCTGTTAATAAATATTTCATATTTGTAAATAATTTCAAATTCTCACTTTTTACGTGATAAACCTACTAATAAAGAAGAAAAGTACATATTGAATAGTAGTGTGCTCTACTGCATGCACTGACACATTCTATTAAAATAAATTGTTCGAGGTAACGGTACCTTTAATTTTGACTTTATTTCTCCCGTTTCAAAATTTGAACATGATATCCATTCAAGCTATTAATCGCCTTAATTGGCCTAAATCAGTGGGTAGCTATCATTTTTTCCTACCGTTCAAATTATTATTTGCTTTAGTAAATTTTTCAATCTTTGGATAGATTTCCCCATTCCTTGAATTCAGCTTACCTTGCCGTTTCCATTTTCAATGTATTCAATAAATTTATTCGTGACCTTCTTTGACTTTATATTGGCTCATTTATTTTCTTTACTGTTTAATTGCTGTAAATATTCACCAAATCAAAACGTTTGACAGTTACTCTTCATTTCCTTTTATTTTGATTAAATCACGTTGATGAACCAATGGGAAATTTCCGTTTCTTTTACAATTAAAACTTTGAAACGTGCTGGACAAAAATAATAACAAATTGCCCAGCTCAAATCCAGGGAATTTGACCGTTGATATTACCTTATTCTTTCCCCTATTTTATACATATTCGTTTCCTTTTTTTTTATGATTTCGGTTACAGAATAAATTTAAGCTATATATTTTCTTCCTATTGAAGTTTTATTACCTCTCCATCCTCTCTGCTTTTAATATATATGCTTGCCTAAATTCATCTTCATGTTTCTCTCGCCATTGAAAAAAACAAAACAAGACTAGCTGTTTCATCTTTTGCCTTTATAATTTTCCGTTTGCTTACATTTCTCTGTCCATTCTTTTTCCCCTTTATCCTTGCCTATTCAAACTGATGACGTGATGTACAAACATCAAAATTAATTGCTTTAAAATTCTATCTATATCATAGGGTGACTGTTGATAGTGCATTCATTTTGTTTCGTTCAAAATTCCCTTCCGTTTCAAAATTCAAAGTGTGCCATCCAATCAAATTTATTGCTTTAATAATATTTCCTAAATCTATGCTTCTAGGTGTTGTTATGTCATCTCTGTATTTTGGGGTGATAACTTTTTGAACGTTTGATAATAATAATAAATCTTCTTAATATAATAGGCAATGAATTGAGATCTAGGAAATAAATAAATATAAAACTTATAACCTGCCAAATAATAAAATTGCTTTAATTGTATCGTTGATTTTGAAACATATAAAATTCTATACGTTCTTTACGCATTCATTTATTTCCTTTCTAATTTCCTATACGTTTTATTTCAATTATTTATTTCCTCTCTAAATTCCTATACGTTTTATTCCATTCATTTATTTCCTTTCTAATTTCCTGTACGTTTCCATTTCAATCAAATTTATACCCTTCCTATTCATTTTTCTCTCCACAATCAGCCTTTCTTCTCTCCTCTCTATTCTTCTTACCTCTCCACTTATGTCTGCACCCCCACTTTTCACGTGAAACCACTCCTTCCTCCTCCGCCTCCCCTCCTTTTCTTGTATAGCCGGTAGATGATGCAAGTTAGTATTATATATGTACATATTTAACTTGTATCTATATTTTGATTTTTTTTCCGTTTATAATATATGATGCATTCAGTTAGTTGATGAATGTAGTTTGTTTAAAAAGGTTAGATTAGATAAGTTGATACAATTTAGGTCTGCATTTGTATTTTATGTATTCGATTGCATGTTTTATACATTTGTTTACACATATTTTATGTTAAGGATTTCAATTTTAATATTGCAGTAGACTAGGTTACTTTTATATTGGTATACTGATATGAAGGGACAAACCCATATTGATTCTCTGACTAACATTTATTTTAATAAAATAAGTATGTTTATAGCATACATATTTACAGTAATAGGTTACAAGGTATATTATAAGTTACGAATATTGATTTGTAAGCTATATGTATACATAGTATAATAATTCTTTGAGTCTATGTTTAAATGTTTACAAGGTAAGCTATATATATATCTATAAGCATATATTATATTATATAAAGCAAGACTGTTTGATTATACACATGGAATAAAGTACTGTAAGTATATGAAGTTAAAAATCTCTGTTTTTTTCTCTTACGGTCAATGATAAAAGTATATGTATATTTATTAATTTTTATATGTGTATATGATATATTTAAATCTATGTTAGTTTATACGTATATAAGTCGGTTTATATAAATAGGTTTACGTATAGTATATATACATATAAAGCTTTGTCTATGTGTTATATATATTGGTTTTGTCATTTACAGTTGTGTACAGTTGGTAACATTTCAAAACATAACATTATAATTTATGATATTGGTAAAGTAGTACATATTTTTTTTGCATAAGGGTTTGAATTTATACAAAGTGTCTGTATTTATATTATAGAAATTTAGTTATCTTTGGTTCATCGGTCTGTTGTTTAAATAGAGTATATACACTGATGTTTTACAAAGCGTATTAATTTAATTTATGTTTAAATTTATTTTGATTTGGAATAAGTATAATACATATATCCCTCTTATTTAAATATGTTTTAAAGGAAAATTCGTTTTAGGGAATAATTTATAACTTATATTTTCTTTTCCGATTATATCAATACGATTCTGATTCATTTCCATCAAACTCTATCTTTCAGCTTTGCACGTCAAGATCCACTTTCATTCTTACTTTGCTTTGCGATTTTGTTTGGATTTGTTCGATTTTCTAGAGCGTGACCAAAATTCATAGCTTGCTCTGTTGTCGATCTTCTTTAGCCTCGAAAGGTGAGCAATCACTGACGATTAACATTCTTTTATTTATTAAATTTGATTTCAATTGAAACGACAATTGAAATATGCTGCTGTTAGTTGTTTTTACTGTTATGACTGCTATTATCTGTATCTGTTCACCTATGACACCTGACACCATTATCGGTTAATTATTTATGTGATAATAATACAGATTGGTTGATAATTGATTTTTTGATTGATTGTTGTTTAAATTGGATGTTAAATATTATTGTTAAATGATAACTAGTTTGCTAGTTTAAGTTGGGGTAGTATAGTTTACAAATTTAACGGATTATATATGACGGACCTGGATTTATTAAAACCTGACCCCGCCATATGTGAACTTGATTAGTAGATTTGACCCATTAATTGTCGTAGAAATTGATAAATTATACTCTATATATTTGAACGTAGTTTGGATTAATTGTTGTAGCTTTAAACTGAAATTTAAAAAGGAACGACAAGTGAAAAACTGTAATGTAATAATCTTTAATCTACATGAAATGATAGTGTAGATTCTAGAAATAATTATACAAGTAACAATGCGAATTAATACGATTATTTCGGGGTTATTTGATTTATTTATTGAATTGTTATTGATTGTTGTTATTGTTTGTTTATTTACTTTGACACCATCCCTGTCATCACACTGCAAGTTCTCTTTGTTATGTTTGTTTTTGAATTGAAATGGGTTGAAATGATAGACCCAAGCGGTTTCCATTTAATCAAATTTGGGGTTACGGGTTGAAATGCTATCCACCCGTATACGTTTAGTGTACGGATTGAAATAATAATATCCGTAACACTTGACCATATGATAAGAAATATATGGTCTTATTAAATGTAAATTCTTAAATACATATTTAAAGGGTAATGATAAATATAGAGTTAATTATATCTAGTTTAGTCAAGATTTGATTAAATACATAAATTATGATAAATATTTATGTAAATTTTATCTCGAATAGTTTTTGCAATAATATTGAACAATTAAGATTGGGAGATAAATTTTTGGGTTTTTTTTAAATGGTTTTTAGATAAGGATTTATTTATTTAAATCAAATTTGAGATTTATCGAATGAGATATTTCACGGTTAAATAAAATTAAGAAATATTGAGTAAAATGAAATTTAAGGTCACTAAAATGATATTGAATCAAATAAGGGAGGGTTCAAGACGAAATAATAGTGATGTAAAAATTGAGAATCTATATGAAACTGTTAAATTTTAAATTGTTATATTTGAGCTATGAACTATATTGTAATTAAATGGTTTAGAGATTTGGATATGTATTTGGAACCAAGATAGTTAAATTTGTTATTTAGATAATGAATTGAATTGGATATAAATTGAGGATGAACTAAATTGGAAATTTTTAAACTAGATTGGGAAAAATTTAGTTGAAATGTTGAATACTTAAAGTATGGAACATATTGAAATAAAAGGGGTAATTGGGATATTAAATCCAAATTTGGGAATTATAAAATTTAAGTGGTTATTTTAGGAAAATTTAAATTGATAAAATGAGATTTACTATAATTGGAATGGGAAGGTCGGGTTGATGTGAACGATTTGGAATTTGAAAGTGCTTTACTGTATACAGCATATAAATTATACAAATACTATTTTGGGAATATAATCATTTGAAGTGAAATGGATATTTAGGTTTGAAGTATAAATTAAGTGAATGACCACGGTGTAATAGTGTATATTTCTACCCTGTAGATAGTTCTATGGACCCTTAGAGGATGGACATCCCAAACATCCTTTAAGTTATATTGTATTTCAGTTGATATTTCATTTGAGTTGAATTTATTGATATAAGAATGTTAATCCTGACTCGAGTGTTTTGTGTTTTGCTTTACGCTCGGGTCAGACTGAGTAATACAGCATTAGAGACTCACCTTTGGAGATTGGAGCTTCATTTGGAGATCCAACTATCGTTTCAGCTTTCAGTTTTCTAGTTGACTGGTTCAGAGAAGTCATCGGCTCGTACTGAAGACTTTTCTGTATTCAAGAGATTCTGATGTATTTATTTTAAACTCTGATGTATATAGTAGCTTCATGAACTACTATTTTTTCTATTCCGCTGCATCATATTACTCTGTGTCTGTGATCTGTGTTTGATTTATTTACTGTATATTTTAAGTTTGCCAAATTAAATTAACAATTCGGTATTTTGAATTATTCAAGTCGGACATGTACGGTTTTAGTGTCGATTTGAATGGTCCAAATAGCGGGTCGTTACAGTTGGTATCAAAGCTTTGGTTCTAGGCAAACTTAGCATATATGGTAAATTTATTTACAGAATCACTTTCGTTCGAGTTGAATCTCTTCCTTTTAACTCGATTTCCTTTGAATTTTGGAATGTCCCTCGGTTCCAAAATTCATTCTTATCTCTCTCTATTTATATTCTTTTGATTCTGGAGTATCCAATAACTCCCCTAAATGATTGTAAAGGGGGATGAAAACTCCTTTGCAATTGGCATTGATTTACCGAAGATTTCTGTATCCTCGGTTTATGATGCTGCTATATCTATATGCCGAATTCTATCTATGGCAATCAAATGTCGTTTTGCTTTAGAATTCCGCATCAATTATATTCCTGAAGTCACGGTTGACCCGGTTAAGGTCGCTCGAGATTTATAGAGGTATATCCATCTTCTATTTTGTAATTTGATTTTCTCAACTTTGTTGAGTCTATCTTCGTATCAGGATTCTATTGATTAGAGTTCCTCTAATTTAAACCTCCATCTTTGTTTGAAATCCATTCTTAAAATTATCCTTTGAAAATCGGGTATGTTTGCATTTTTGAAATTTTTTTATATATCGAAATTATTATTTTGATAACTATGATTTTATTCTTTATATAAAAGTGAAAATGTTTTCGATAAGGATAAATCAAATAAGAAATGTTATTCTATATAAAAAGGTTTTGAAAGGATTTTGAAATTTTGAAAAATTATAAGAAATTGATTATATAAAAACGATTTATAACTGAAGTGTTAAATTTGAAATTCGAGAATTGAATTCCGGTATTTTGAAATTGGTTTTAAGATTTTGGAAATTATATAAAAATAATACGATTTAAAAGTATTTTTCCGAATAAGAAATGTTTTAAATGAGTTCAAATGAATTCCAATAATTTTGAAGAAATTTCAAAGGAGTTTTCAAGAAAATAGAAGTCCAGAACTCACTTATGTCGCTGGGGAATAATTTCGGTGATGAGTGCACGCATCATCGACATTGATTTTCGAGTTTCAAAGTGGGGGAGAGGCCACTTTAATAGCTTCGCTATGTGAGTGATTTTGGAAAACCGTTTGATTTCAAATTCCGAAGTATAATTTAATATTTGTGAAAGATATATGTATATATTTGAAATAATTTAAAATATACCGGTGTCCGATCCTCGAGTTTTGATTTGACTTAGATTAACCCTGTGTATAAAAAATTGATTTTCAACTTTGGATTTGAAATTTGATTTCACCGACTATTTTGAAGGTTCAAGCACTTCCAAATCAAGGTTTAAAAGTTTAAAAGGCTAAGAAATTTCGAAAGGTATAAAATATTTGATAAAGCGTATAAGTTGAATTTTGTATGTTTAAGTTTGAAACCTTTTGTTAAGTAAATGAATATGACTATTTTGAATTATACTAATATGGAATTTAGTTTTGAAATGTATTGAAAAAATTTTAGTTTTAAAGAATGGTTTCAAAAAAAAAAAAAAGTAAATTGGATATTTCGAGTAGAAATAAATAGTTTAAAGGTTTTAAAGGGATACTTATAAATTTGGAAACCGTTTTTGAGTATAATTGATTTTGAGAAAATATTTGGTTTTGAAATTAAATTGAAATTAAAAAACCAGTATTTATATGGTAATGTTGGAAATAAATTTGTTTGACTTGAATCAGGAAACTGGGATTATTTTATAAACCTGTTATTTGGGAACTTTGAAATTAAGAGATCTAAATTGGAAGAAAATTTGGTAAAATCATATATGATTTTGAAACTGAATTGATATTGAAATGATTTGAAATTGAGAACCTTACATTATTAAGCACTTGATTTGGGAGTGGTCGAACTTATATAAAATGGATTTGTATAAGTATGAAGTTGATTTGAAATCTATTGATTTGAAAGGTACTCAATTTGGAAAGAGAATTTATATAATCGAAGTCTATATAAGTATGATTTGATCTACTATTGATTTAGAAAGTATTCGATTTGGGAAGAATAGAATCCTATATATATGGACTATATATAAGTACAATATTTGAAAGTGATTTGAAAAGGTACTATATAATATATATTTTCCAAGTAAGGATATGGAAAGTGCCTTCTGCTTGATATCCGCTTTGTGGCCACAGCGTGGATTCATTCTATCGATATTATTCTCTCTGATTTTCGGTTTTCCGGATGTAATACTCGAGTATTCCCACCGTGGGTAACCCATGGTTTCTTTTTCTCTCGTGAATGCACAGCGAAATTGCCTGGCTGAGTCTTGCCTAGGGGTACGGATTGTTTCCTGGGGGAACCAGGCGTAACCATTGTGTATCCTGCAATCTGTGTAGGTCGCGAATAGTAGCGCAAGTGCCTGGCTGAGTCTTGCCTGGGGGTACGGATTGTTTCCTGGGGGATCCAGGCGTAACCATTGTGTATCCTGCACCCTACTAGTCATCATGGCGTAACTCGCAGGGCTGTGAAAGCTTACGGATATGGATTGTTTCCTAGGGGAACCAGGCGTAACCATTGTGTATCTGCGAACCATGATCGGACAAAGGTTTTAGGTTTGATTGTTTTGTTTGGATCGTACTTTCCATGTCTGTTGTTTTAAAAGGTTTCTCCAAGTATTTTCACTGGGTGTTGAAACAAGTCTACTTAGTACTTGAAGAATTCTAGCTTTGCGCCTGATCAACGCATGGCCAGAGTCTGCAAGAACGAGGATAAACTTGTTGAAACATCGAGTTATAAAAGTATTTTCAAAAGGAAAATTTATTTCGATATAATAATATTTTATTATAAAAGTATTTTATACAAAAATATTTTCAATAAGAAAATTCTATATTAATTTTGAAGTAAAAAAAAAATAAATCTTATGGTTCTAGATTTATTATTCATGCCCGATACTATTCTTTTGAAGCTATCTTATCTGATCAGCTTATTTACTCACCTATATTCTGTTTCCTGAAACTAACTTCCTTTCCTTTTTGAATATAATCTTTAAAATATTGTTATTTATATACTTCTTAGTTTAATAGAAGGTTTTAAATATTGCAAATATTTTAGAAGTTATTAAGTAAATACAACATATTTAAAGAATGATTCTTAATTTATTGATAATATTTGAAAAGTATTTCGAGATAAATTTACAGACTTATGAATTATAGATTTAATGTTTTCAATAGCTTCTGTGTAAATATAACTAATTATGTAAATAGATTGTTTTCAAATAATTTCATATATTTGTTAAGTGTTACTTAACATATTTAATTCCAATGGGTTTTGAATATACTTTTTTAAGTATTAAAGAAAATTTAATTTCAAATGAAGTTTTCAAATAAATATTTCAAATAAAATGTATATAGTTAAATAAATTGTTAATCCTTGTCTTTCAATCTATTTATCTTTCTAGTCATTTCTATTCTCCTCCCTTCTTCCTTTTCGGGGACGAAAAGTTTTGAGTGGGGGAGAGTGCAACGACCCATAAAGTTTTGTTAATTTGTAATGGTTTTATTTAGCGTACTTAATTAGATTTTTGAGAAATTTTAAATAATAATATTTTGAAACAAAATTTTTCATTCTAAATCCAAATATAATAAATTTAATACACATGCGTTTCAAACATATATATATAAAAAAATCAAACTTACATTTATTAAAATCAAACATACATATAAGATAATATAATAAATTATAATATAGTATAGTATAACTGACATGCCTAAATGTATATGTCTTAATAACTAACGCATAAAGTTCCTATACGTATATATCATTATACTAATAAAGAAATCAAACTCCCTGTTAATAAATATTTCATATTTGTAAATAATTTCAAATTCTCACTTTTTACGTGATAAACCTACTAATAAAGAAGAAAAGTACATATTGAATAGTAGTGTGCTCTACTGCATGCACTGACACATTCTATTAAAATAAATTGTTCGAGGTAACGGTACCTTTAATTTTGACTTTATTTCTCCCGTTTCAAAATTTGAACATGATATCCATTCAAGCTATTAATCGCCTTAATTGGCCTAAATCAGTGGGTAGCTATCATTTTTTCCTACCGTTCAAATTATTATTTGCTTTAGTAAATTTTTCAATCTTTGGATAGATTTCCCCATTCCTTGAATTCAGCTTACCTTGCCGTTTCCATTTTCAATGTATTCAATAAATTTATTCGTGACCTTCTTTGACTTTATATTGGCTCATTTATTTTCTTTACTGTTTAATTGCTGTAAATATTCACCAAATCAAAACGTTTGACAGTTACTCTTCATTTCCTTTTATTTTGATTAAATCACGTTGATGAATCAATGGGCAATTTCCGTTTCTTTTACAATTAAAACTTTGAAACGTGCTGGACAAAAATAATAACAAATTGCCCAGCTCAAATCCAGGGAATTTGACCGTTGATATTACCTTATTCTTTCCCCTATTTTATACATATTCGTTTCCTTTTTTTTTATGATTTCGGTTACAGAATAAATTTAAGCTATATATTTTCTTCCTATTGAAGTTTTATTACCTCTCCATCCTCTCTGCTTTTAATATATATGCTTGCCTAAATTCATCTTCATGTTTCTCTCGCCATTGAAAAAAACAAAACAAGACTAGCTGTTTCATCTTTTGCCTTTATAATTTTCCGTTTGCTTACATTTCTCTGTCCATTCTTTTTCCCCTTTATCCTTGCCTATTCAAACTGATGACGTGATGTACAAACATCAAAATTAATTGCTTTAAAATTCTATCTATATCATAGGGTGACTGTTGATAGTGCATTCATTTTGTTTCGTTCAAAATTCCCTTCCGTTTCAAAATTCAAAGTGTGCCATCCAATCAAATTTATTGCTTTAATAATATTTCCTAAATCTATGCTTCTAGGTGTTGTTATGTCATCTCTGTATTTTGGGGTGATAACTTTTTGAACGTTTGATAATAATAATAAATCTTCTTAATATAATAGGCAATGAATTGAGATCTAGGAAATAAATAAATATAAAACTTATAACCTGCCAAATAATAAAATTGCTTTAATTGTATCGTTGATTTTGAAACATATAAAATTCTATACGTTCTTTACGCATTCATTTATTTCCTTTCTAATTTCCTATACGTTTTATTTCAATTATTTATTTCCTCTCTAAATTCCTATACGTTTTATTCCATTCATTTATTTCCTTTCTAATTTCCTGTACGTTTCCATTTCAATCAAATTTATACCCTTCCTATTCATTTTTCTCTCCACAATCAGCCTTTCTTCTCTCCTCTCTATTCTTCTTACCTCTCCACTTATGTCTGCACCCCCACTTTTCACGTGAAACCACTCCTTCCTCCTCCGCCTCCCCTCCTTTTCTTGTATAGCCGGTAGATGATGCAAGTTAGTATTATATATGTACATATTTAACTTGTATCTATATTTTGATTTTTTTTCCGTTTATAATATATGATGCATTCAGTTAGTTGATGAATGTAGTTTGTTTAAAAAGGTTAGATTAGATAAGTTGATACAATTTAGGTCTGCATTTGTATTTTATGTATTCGATTGCATGTTTTATACATTTGTTTACACATATTTTATGTTAAGGATTTCAATTTTAATATTGCAGTAGACTAGGGTACTTTTATATTGGTATACTGATATGAAGGGACAAACCCATATTGATTCTCTGACTAACATTTATTTTAATAAAATAAGTACGTTTATAGCATACATATTTACAGTAATAGGTTACAAGGTATATTATAAGTTACGAATATTGATTTGTAAGCTATATGTATACATAGTATAATAATTCTTTGAGTCTATGTTTAAATGTTTACAAGGTAAGCTATATATATATCTATAAGCATATATTATATTATATAAAGCAAGACTGTTTGATTATACACATGGAATAAAGTACTGTAAGTATATGAAGTTAAAAATCTCTGTTTTTTTCTCTTACGGTCAATGATAAAAGTATATGTATATTTATTAATTTTTATATGTGTATATGATATATTTAAATCTATGTTAGTTTATACGTATATAAGTCGGTTTATATAAATAGGTTTACGTATAGTATATATACATATAAAGCTTTGTCTATGTGTTATATATATTGGTTTTGTCATTTACAGTTGTGTACAGTTGGTAACATTTCAAAACATAACATGATAATTTATGATATTGGTAAAGTAGTACATATTTTTTTGCATAAGGGTTTGAATTTATACAAAGTGTCTGTATTTATATTATAGAAATTTAGTTATCTTTGGTTCATCGGTCTGTTGTTTAAATAGAGTATATACACTGATGTTTTACAAAGCGTATTAATTTAATTTATGTTTAAATTTATTTTGATTTGGAATAAGTATAATACATATATCCCTCTTATTTAAATATGTTTTAAAGGAAAATTCGTTTTAGGGAATAATTTATAACTTATATTTTCTTTTCCGATTATATCAATACGATTCTGATTCATTTCCATCAAACTCTATCTTTCAGCTTTGCACGTCAAGATCCACTTTCATTCTTACTTTGCTTTGCGATTTTGTTTGGATTTGTTCGATTTTCTAGAGCGTGACCAAAATTCATAGCTTGCTCTGTTGTCGATCTTCTTTAGCCTCGAAAGGTGAGCAATCACTGACGATTAACATTCTTTTATTTATTAAATTTGATTTCAATTGAAACGACAATTGAAATATGCTGCTGTTAGTTGTTTTTACTGTTATGACTGCTATTATCTGTATTTGTTCACCTATGACACCTGACACCATTATCGGTTAATTATTTATGTGATAATAATACAGATTGGTTGATAATTGATTTTTTGATTGATTGTTGTTTAAATTGGATGTTAAATATTATTGTTAAATGATAACTAGTTTGCTAGTTTAAGTTGGGGTAGTATAGTTTACAAATTTAACGGATTATATATGACGGACCTGGATTTATTAAAACCTGACCCCGCCATATGTGAACTTGATTAGTAGATTTGACCCATTAATTGTCGTAGAAATTGATAAATTATACTCTAAATATTTGAACGTAGTTTGGATTAATTGTTGTAGCTTTAAACTGAAATTTAAAAAGGAACGACAAGTGAAAAACTGTAATGTAATAATCTTTAATCTACATGAAATGATAGTGTAGATTCTAGAAATAATTATACAAGTAACAATGCGAATTAATACGATTATTTCGGGGTTATTTGATTTATTTATTGAATTGTTATTGATTGTTGTTATTGTTTGTTTATTTACTTTGACACCATCCCTGTCATCACACTGCAAGTTCCCTTTGTTATGTTTGTTTTTGAATTGAAATGGGTTGAAATGATAGACCCAAGCGGTTTCCATTTAATCAAATTTGGGGTTACGGGTTGAAATGCTATCCACCCGTATACGTTTAGTGTACGGATTGAAATAATAATATCCGTAACACTTGACCATATGATAAGAAATATATGGTCTTATTAAATGTAAATTCTTAAATACATATTTAAAGGGTAATGATAAATATAGAGTTAATTATATCTAGTTTAGTCAAGATTTGATTAAATACATAAATTATGATAAATATTTATGTAAATTTTATCTCGAATAGTTTTTGCAATAATATTGAACAATTAAGATTGGGAGATAAATTTTTGGGTTTTTTTTAAATGGTTTTTAGATAAGGATTTATTTATTTAAATCAAATTTGAGATTTATCGAATGAGATATTTCACGGTTAAATAAAATTAAGAAATATTGAGTAAAATGAAATTTAAGGTCACTAAAATGATATTGAATCAAATAAGGGAGGGTTCAAGACGAAATAATAGTGATGTAAAAATCGAGAATCTATATGAAACTGTTAAATTTTAAATTGTTATATTTGAGCTATGAACTATATTGTAATTAAATGGTTTAGAGATTTGGATACGTATTTGGAACCAAGATAGTTAAATTTGTTATTTAGATAATGAATTGAATTGGATATAAATTGAGGATGAACTAAATTAGAAATTTTTAAACTAGATTGGGAAAAATTTAGTTGAAATGTTGAATACTTAAAGTATGGAACATATTGAAATAAAAGGGGTAATTGGGATATTAAATCCAAATTTGGGAATTATAAAATTTAAGTGGTTATTTTAGGAAAATTGAAATTGATAAAATGAGATTTACTATAATTGGAATGGGAAGGTCGGGTTGATGTGAACGATTTGGAATTTGAAAGTGCTTTACTGTATACAGCATATAAATTATACAAATACTATTTTGGGAATATAATCATTTGAAGTGAAATGGATATTTAGGTTTGAAGTATAAATTAAGTGAATGACCACGGTGTAATAGTGTATATTTCTACCCTGTAGATAGTTCTATGGACCCTTAGAGGATGGACATCCCAAACATCCTTTAAGTTATATTGTATTTCAGTTGATATTTCATTTGAGTTGAATTTATTGATATAAGAATGTTAATCCTGACTCGAGTGTTTTGTGTTTTGCTTTACGCTCGGGTCAGACTGAGTAATACAGCATTAGAGACTCACCTTTGGAGATTGGAGCTTCATTTGGAGATCCAACTATCGTTTCAGCTTTCAGTTTTCTAGTTGACTGGTTCAGAGAAGTCATCGGCTCGTACTGAAGACTTTTCTGTATTCAAGAGATTCTGATGTATTTATTTTAAACTCTGATGTATATAGTAGCTTCATGAACTACTATTTTTTCTATTCCGCTGCATCATATTACTCTGTGTCTGTGATCTGTGTTTGATTTATTTACTGTATATTTTAAGTTTGCCAAATTAAATTAACAATTCGGTATTTTGAATTATTCAAGTCGGACATGTACGGTTTTAGTGTCGATTTGAATGGTCCAAATAGCGGGTCGTTACAATATACTATATTTTGGAATTGATCCATTATAAATAAATAAACGTTATAATTTTTAAAGTTATAAAAATTATGATTTTTAAGAAATATAGCAAAAGGCTGATTTTTGAAAATAAGGAATTAATGGCTTTATAAAATAGTTAAATTGGGATTTCTGAAATAATTGTGAAAAGTTTAAATATAGGATTTATAAAATTTGATTATTTTATAAATCAAAATGATGAAATTACAAAGGAGTTTAAAGACGTTTTTAAAATATTAATATGAATTGATTTATATAAGAGATTTATAAATGGATATTTATAAATTGAGATATTGAAATTATAAAACGAGTTTTTATAAGTGTTTGAATGAAGTGAAAATGAATTTCATTAAAGAATGAAATTTATAGAATTATAAACGGTGAAGTTATAAATGAAATTTATAAATAGTAAGAATTATAAATTTGTGAAGTTATTTGAAGAATAGATTTGGTTAAATAAATGAATCTTATAAGTTATAAGATTTATGGTTTGGAAAGTCTTTAGAGGAACGATTTTGTAAAATAATCGTTTTATAAGTATTTAACTTATAATATGAACTTTTAGTTTATAATTGAGTTATAAACTGGAATAGGTTAATAAAAGAATTTATAAAAAGGAAGTTTTTATAAATAAATAGAAATGGAATTTATAAACGTTGTTTTATAAATTCGCAAATGACTTATTTTGAAAAGAAAATTTGTTGAAACCTATAAATGGAGCTATATTCACATTTTTGAATAGGAATAATCCTTTGAATTAAAATGAATAAAAGGATGAAATTGTTAATGAAGTATATTCACGTTTTAAATAGTGAATAACACGTTAAAGAAATTGTTTTGGATTTGGATGTTTTAAATAGAATTAAAACGATCGAACAATGTTTTAAAATGTGTTGAGATTCGAAACCATAGATTTCAACATTTATTGTTGAAATAGACGTTTTCGAGAAATAAAAGGAGATGATGGACTATAACACTGTTGTTATAGTAAATGATTTCCGAAAGGAAATGTTTTGTATAGTATTGGGATTTATATATCTATTTTAATTTCGAATCCCTATACTAGTGATTTTGGGTTGTCGTAACGATGTTTTACGTAACATTCGTTTTGGCCCAAATAAATATGTTTAAGAGAATGATTTCCTTAAAGAATGAAATATATACTTATTTTTGATTTAAGTATATTGAATATTCTCCAAGTGTTGAAAATAAATAAAATTTGTGAATTACTTATGAATGTATAAGTATGGAAATGTTTTCCAATATAAAGTGAATATTTTGAGAATTTATCTTTTTGAAGATAAATTGAAATGAATAATTGAAATCGAATATCCATAGATATTTTGGATTATAAATTCACTAAGGAATTTATAAAAGAAAGTGGAATTGGTTTAAAAATAAATATTGATTTATTTTTGAAGTATGAAATGATATATCTTGTAAAGATATTTTGGAAAATAAATAATTTGGAAAATTATTTGGAAACTGGTGATGTGTGCATATCCATTGATAGTTCAATAATCGACTATCAATATTTCCCTTTGAATGGGTAATTGATGTGATTTGTTTGAATGTGAATGCTACACTTATTTTTGAATAAGCGCTCACTATTCGGGTTAACCGGGAAAGGACCATGGGGTCGTATAACCCATTCCGAATATGTGATACGTCGTTGTGAATTGCATTGAAGATCGGTGTTGAAGACCCGGTATTTGCAAGAGCGATAGGATGACCTGTCGATTGACTCTGCACCGAGTTGCTCCGGTATAGAGTTCTCCATATGTGATGGTAAATCCGATCAGGATTGTGAATATCCGGATTGCAAGGACTTCTTTGTAAGTGCCTTCGGTTTTGTCCAAGCCCGGAACAGACTTGTATGGATTGTGTGTCTGACATTACAAATTGAGATATAAAGCCGATTTCTTTCAAATATATTTCTGTTGGTGGCGAAGAATTTATTCTTTTAGCTTAACATCCTTCTCTGAGACGTACGAGCTCAGAGCTTATATAGTTGAAGTTATCAGCGATATATTCCCAATTTGGTAATGTGACATGCTGAGTGTTGCTGTAAATGATCATTGTGTTGATTATTTGTGATAGGATCATTTATTTGATCGTCTATCTTGGTGATCATTGTGTTGATCATTTGTTGACCCAAAGCATGGCTTTTGTATAAAGTATGTTTTTGTGGACGTGACTTCGTCGAACCTCACACCCCGAAAATGGTCAAAACAGGAAAGATGCGGCAAGGTTATGAGGGATATCTCCCTTTAGGGTATGTACATTTCCTTCTGGATAGAGGTTGTATCATGGTATGGAGCCCAGATATTTAACCTATGTGGTTACCGCGAATTTATTACTTTATGGTTGTTGGTTATCGGGATCCCGTGAGAAAGGTCGTTTACGATCGGGGAATGGCGTGCTCGTGTCAGTAGTTACCCAGTTAGGGGTAACCCGGCCTTGTGTTGGCAGAGTTCCGGTTTGGTTCTCAGGGATGTCTTTCCAGAGGCATTCTCATGTGGCAATGGGAAGTTCCTTGGCCTGATCATTCGTTGGAAATCCAAAGAAACAATACGTGACTTGTACGGTTTTAGTTGTAGAACCTGCTTCCTCAGGAAGTAGCTATAGTAGGCATAATATAATGGTACCTATGCTGGCTATGATTTATATTCTACTTTCGAAATCGTTTTATACACTATGCACTAGTAATAATATGAAATGTTCTTTTTAATGCGTATCAAGCATCTTTGACTATCATAAGGAGAAATCTTCTCCAAGTCTGCGTTTGCATTGTGTGTGTTGCAGGAGGTCTTATGGTAGTCTCATTTTTAAAAGCATTGCGAATTGAATTTAAAAATATTCCTCTATTTTGATTTTAAAAATAAATAAACTGTTTTGAGTTCTCACACCAGTCACATGACTGACTTGGAGTTTATTGTTTTCCTTCCTAAACTCTGGGTGCCCACCAATTTCCACACGGGCAGTCAAGAGTTAAGGTTTATCAGGATATTCTGGAGTTGCTGGAGGCAAGCTGGATGGCATGGCGTATTACTAGTATATAGTATTTCTTTTTCCGCTGTTTGATGTTGTATGTTGTTGTACACTCCGATGATATGATGTAATGAAATGTAATGTAATAACTGATATAGTTCTTTGTTTAAAGATTATTCATTTATTATTATATGTTGTTCCGCTGCGAATTGTGAGATTCTGATATTGTTCTGTTGTTGTTTTCTGTTCCGTTCTATTCTCTGTTCTGTTCTATTTTCTCCTTTCTATTCTATTTTCTAATTTTCTGTTTTCTTTTCCCTCCATCTTCTACCTTATCTATTATCTTCTTTTTTTCTCTTCTTTTCTTTCCTTTTCTTTTCTTAAATTCTTTTTAAAACCCATAACTATTCGGTTTTTCGGCAACGAAAAAATCGAAACGTTACATAAACAGTAATCAATTGACCGAACAAATTTATATAAATTAGTTCAAAATTGAAAATCTGATTGGTCATCAATTAAGCACAATTCAATGTCATAAATAAGAACAAGTCAAAAAAAATCATATCAATTAAGTCCGAATCAGTCAACCATCATAATTACTCCAAGTAATTCTATTTAAAGATGGTTGGTCAATATTTTGAAAAAGTCATAGAATCAAAATCATCATCTTTTGTTCATCTCAATATTGGCTGATTTTAATTTAGGGTATGGTGCAGATAATCACATTTAATATATCGTTAAAAACAATTTTATGTGTTTTACCTTTACGATAATTTTTCGTTGTTGTCCATTGTGATTCTGTCACCTTTATACTAGGCTAAGGAACCTTGCTTTGTCGCCCGTTGTGTTTCTGGAACAGGCAAAAAATCCAGAGAACACTATTGTTGTTCCTTAGCCTGCCACCATACCTACACGGGAAAAGATTTATGTGACCTATTTGTTTTTATAGGTCCATGGTTGTTAGTGGCAGAATATTTTGAAAAATAATTTTGTGTAGACCCAAAACTATTTATAATTGTTCCCTTTGGCACCCAAATTTGTTTAACTTTGAGAGATTTTATATTTGTGCCTTTTGGAACCCAAATCGGTATAGTTTTCACATGTTTGGGTCTATACCAACAATTATTGTGATTGTGTCCATATTTTCTACAAATCGTGCATATTGAATTTTCTTGATTAATCTTGCTTTCAACAATTTTCGAATTATTATATCCAAGTCCTTGTCTAACCGTATTAACAGTTTGCTTTCCTAATAGCATATTCAACGATTTTTCACTTTTTGAAAATTTATCTAAAGTCGTTGACCATTGTTGGACTTGTGTTTTGAGAGATTCATTTTCGTTTAACAATTGTGTGCACTTTTTAATAGAATTCTCTCTCCTAGTATTTTCATTCTCTTTTAAAATCAGAATTTCATTTTCAAGTGATTTTATATTGATTTCTGATTTTTTTATTTCTCCTACGAATGTTGGACACTTATCACACTTAGGGATTCTACTTTGATAGGTTTTAACTAATTGATCAAGTTGTTTATTGCATTCTATCAAAGTATCCTTTTGAGATTCAAGTTTGGCATATTTTTCCCTAAGTCGTTCAAAACAGCCGTTTACTTCATGAAAATATATAAGCAACTCAGAATGGGTAAGTTTTGATACCTCACTTGGCTCGTCATCGTCACTGTCAGTTGTATCACCTCGAAGACACAATTCTGCCTTTTCGCTTTCACTGCCAGTGCTTTGATCATTCTCATCTATTTCATCCCAAGTGGCTGCAAAACTTTTCTTTTTCTGTTTCTTTCCATGGCTGGATTTAATTTGTGGACAATCGGGCTTGATATGGCCGGGTTTGTTGCAATTATAACAAATAATCTTTTGTTCTTCTGAGTAGTCTAATTCTTTCCCTATTTTGCTTTTCAATTCATGATTTCGAGCTGGATTTCCGTGTTTGCGATTCCACTTTTTGAATTTCTTTATTAGTAGCGCCAATTCTGCTGCTCCATCATCTTCATCGTTATCATCATCACTTTTGGTTGTTCCTTTGAGAGCTATTGATTTCTTTCGAGTGTCACCTCCTTCACGCTCTTCCTTGAATTTCATTTCTAGTTCATAAGTGGTGAGATTTCCGATGAGTTCTTCAACTTTAAGTTGTTTTAAATCTTTTGATTCTTGTATGGCAGTTACTTTTGCTTCAAAGCTTCATGGAAGGACTCTGAGGATTTTCCAGACTATTTCCAACTCTGTGTATGATTTTCCAAGAGCTTTTGATTTGTAAACGATATTGGAAAGTCGTCCATGCATCTCTTTGACATTTTCTTCCTTCGCCATTGTGAAGTTCTCGTATTCGCTGCTTAGCATGGCAAGGCGAGATTCTTTGACTTGAATGTTCCTTCGTGAGTCACTTCTAGTGTGTGCCATATTTCCTGCGCAGTTAGACAATGTGAGACACGATTAAATTCAAATTGATCTAATGAACAGATAATAGAATTCATTGCTTTGGCATTAGTATTCTATAATTTATTTTCTAGTTCTGTCCATTGTTCCTTTGGTTTCTCTATTTCCTGAATATCTACAGTTATAGTTGGAGTTCTATAACCTGTTTCAACAATATCCCAAGCGTCAATGGTTTTCAAAAAAAATTTCATCCTATTTTTCCAAAAAGCATATTCACCATTGAACATTGGTGGTCTAACTACCGACTGACCCTCTGCAAAAGCATTATTAAAAGAAGCCATTTTAAAAATTCAAATTTTTAAAACAAAAACTGATTTTTTAAAAAAAATCGAATTTTTAAAACAGATGTTGACTTCTATTCCTAGCTCTGATACCACTTGTAGGATCGATTTCACCCTAGAGGGGGGGGGAGGGTGAATAGGGTGATAGTGTAAATAATTAAAAATTAATCGCGGAAGCTTATAAATTAATTTCAATTCAGATCACAGAATAGCAGCACAGATATCGCAGAATATAAATAACAGAAAAAACAGAACAACACAGAATTTACCCAGCTTCGGCAAAACCCTGCCTACGTGCTGCCCCCAAGGTTTCTACTAGAAATTAGATAGTCCCTCGCTTACACACGTAAACTCACTATACCCGCTATTGACTAATCTAACTCTACACTCAAAACCTTGCCACAACTCAACCATCGAGTTGCGAATTCTCAAGCTACGCCACGTAGCTTGTCCCCTAGTCACACGACTTGAAATTTAAACGGTTTAAAAAAATGAAAATACAAATTTAAAAACAATGTTAATTAAAGTAACCCTAATTCTAAAATAAAAACGCTTATTATAAATTTTAAAAAACCCCAAACTAAATTAAGGCCGGCCCAATTATTCTTTCTCTATGTTTTTATCGGCCCCGTTCCTTTGTTTGTGATGGCGGCTCTTATTTCCTCGTTCGTTCTTCTACGCAACTGAATTAGGGCTTGCGTCTTCGTTCTTCGATCTAAAAATTAGGGCTCGTGCTCGATGAGATAATGGCGGCTTGTTTTTGTCTGTGCAAATTAGGGCTTTGTTTTCTTCGATCCAAACTAGGGTTATTCGAAGAGCTGACTTTTGTTCAATCGAATATATGATTTCTCGTTGCTTGCTTTCGTCGATCATTTGCCTCACTGTTTTGCTCACGACTCTTCGTTGATCGAATTCTTTGCTTGCTTCGGTATGTAATTATATGCTTTTGCTTTACTGATTTTATGCTTGCTTAAATTCGATACATTTGATTGCCGATGATGATATCAATTTATATAGGGTTTGTAACCCTAGATTTGCGTCATATATTCTCTATTTGAATTTGTCAACTGATTTCTCCGGCCGCTTGATTTTGTAATGATGATTGAGATGATTTTGACTTGTCCAAAAATGTATATTTATTGTTACTTGAATCCCACGGCATAGATTTGATATCGTGATGACCACGGCTTGATTTTTAACGTGGTCAATTACCTTTGCTACCTCGATTTTGACTGCGACTTCTGACTTTGAACTGGCCGTTGATCATCTTGACTTGGCTTGACACCTTGATTACCACTTGATGTTGAACTCGGTCTTCACTGATCATATTTACTCCAGCCATTTGATTTGAACTTGTAAATTTTTGACTTTGTTTTTAAAAAAAAAACTGTTATATGACTTTGCAGTGTAGTCTGCACATATTGATTCCATTCATGTTGCTGGACATTTGTGCATTTGGTCTTTGTTCATTGGACCGGCTGTTGTCTTTGTTGTGCGGTCAGTGATGCACTTGGTTATTTGTCCCTTGCTGTCGTAAATGTTGCACTGCATCACCCCTGTGTTGATCTTGGTTCTGCATATTGTTGTATTTGGACTTGTTGTACATCTGAGTCACTGTTGCCTTGTTGCTGTGTCATACTCGATGTGTTTGCACTGCTGTGTTATGTAGTAATCTAGTTTTACTTGCATTGCCGAGTTATTCTGATGCATCCTTCTGGCTTTAGAGTCTGTTATGTACATTCGAGCCAGTGCATGTGAACTGGTGCATGCTTTGTACTTTGGTGCATTGTCGTGAGTAGTTTGTAGTTGCTTCTGTGCATATATATTGGCCGTTTAATTGATGCTGCAGTCTTCAATCATTGTTGATTCATTGGTCTTTGCTGTGTACATGTTGTAAATGATTTGTGCTTAGTTGCATCACTGGTATTTGCATATTTGTTCACCTGTAGTTGCACATTGCTGCTTGTAGCACTTGTGTACTTGCTCGAGTTCATTTGCATTCTGCAGTTTTGTTCCATATATGTATGTTCATTCATTGGTTGGGACTTGCAGTGTTGGCTTGATGGTTTGGGTTTGCATTTTACTTGAGTCACTTCACTACTGCCTGTCTGAACTGTGCACATTGTTGCACTTTGGTTGTTTATCATGTTGCATTCACTCCATTTTGCATTGGTGCATTGCTGTCATGTTGGTTTGAATTGCACTTGTCACTGCTGCAGTCGCTATGCAGTTGCTATGCCTTCGGTCATGTTGCCTTGTGTTGAATCCAGTTTCAAAACTCGGGTTTGACCTTGTGCTCGTTTCGTAATTTTGAATATACTACACGTGAGTTGAACCCGGCTTTTCATTTGGGTTTGACCTGTGCTCACCTGTCCCTGTAAATCGATCAAGTGTATATATCGGTGTGCACGGCCTTGTGGTATATACAGTAATACACTGTGCATGTCACAAGTTGTTCGTGTATGATGAATTCAAATTTAAATTATGAAGAACAACCCAAATAACTGAGGAAAATCATATTTTCAAATTTTTTTTTTGAATTGCAAAAATGTTTCTTTTTCAATTTTACCGTGTTAGTTTATATTTTTGCAGATTTCTCAGATGCTGGATTCAAACTGGAAGGAAGTTGAAGATAAATACGAGTGTGAGTGATATGTAGTGAGGTCAACTGTAATTATGAAATTGTGTAAATATGAAATTGTGATATGTTGTAATCAAAGTTGTATATGTATAGTGAGAGCTTGAAATTGTACTATTCAAAGATGTAATAAATATTTGTTTGAATAAAATATTCGTTTGAATTCAAATTCTGTGTTATCTATTTTATTCAGCAATAATTTATTTAAGCTGTGAAAAAAATAAAATAGTATATTAACAAATACATTTAAATGAATGTATATATGTTTAATATCATCAAACAAAAAATCATATAAGCGCATATACAACAGAACCCACACTCGAACCCGCACCACCGGTGCGCGCGAATGGGCGTTTATGACATATTAGAGGCAGCACTTTGCAGTTGGCTTGACTTGGATTTTTAGCCCGAATAGTTTTTTATTATCTATTCCAACTCAAATGGTCACACTGCCTTGTAAAGGATTGCAACTTGTCCAACTGTTGCAACCATTCGAACATGCACCTGTTACTGAATAGGAACCTCTCCGTGCCTATATATAGGTAGAACGAAAACAGGAAAATATACTCATTTTTTTTCTACACTTCTTCCTCTCCCACAAAACTCCGTTCTTAGTTAAATGCTCTTGAGTTCGTCGTTGCTCTGTGATTGTTGCACAACATCATAGAGATAGATCCGTTTCATCTTGGAAAACAATTGCTTGATATCTTTAAACGTCATAGAGGGAGCAATATTATTTCTAGGAAACAGAGTGTTTTGGACTTAGATAATCAAATTAGTATTATATCTATTGCATAATCTGTTTATTGCACATTTCCATTCGTAACAGTTATTGCAACATAGTTGTGCAGTTCTGTAGTTGTAACAGTTCTGTAGTTGTTGTAATTTTGAAACATAATCGTAACAGTTTTGCGACATATTTGTAACTGTTCTGTACTTGTAACAGTTCTATAGTTATTGCATTTTTGCAACATAATCATAATAATTTCGCAAAACCTATGTAATGATCTGTTAACAATCTTGAAATAATATTGATTTATTGTTGGCTGTTTCTATAGATGACAATGTGTCATGAAAGTAACACTTCTTAGTCTGCAACTATGGTTCCAACGATGGTACAGTCTCATAGAGAAAGACCGAATATGTTCACAGTAATGGATTTCAAATGCTGGCAGCAAAAGATATTGTTCTATTTGATGGCTTTGGGCCGTACAAAGTTTCTTATATAAGATGCTCCCAAAGTCGAAGAACTGAAACCTGATGCAACAAAATTGAAGCCTTAAATGTCTAGAAGAGTTTTGATTTTATGTGCAAGAACCACATATTAAATGGATTCGACAACATCTATACAATATACTCGAACTTCCAAATAACTCTAGATAGCACTAGAGAAAAGTATAGAACCAAAGATGTAGGCATAGAAAAATTCATAGCAAGAAAATTTTTTGACTTCAAAATGATTGATGCGAAGGACGTTATCAACCAGATTCAAGAGCTACAAGTCAACATCCACGATCTTCACAACGCAGAAATGACTCTAAGCGAATCCTTTCAGGTTGCCACTGCAATGGAAAAGCTTCCCCCATCATGGAAATATTTCAAAAATTACCTTGAGCACATGCGTAAGGAGATGATAATGGAGGAACTTATAGTTCGACCGAGGATTGAGAAAGATAATAGGAAATCGAAGAAGAAGACTTCGTATATCATGATTGCCAAGGTAAATGTAGTATAGTAAGAGAAACCCAACAAAAAGAAACGTGAGCATACTCTTAACAAATCAAAGAAATTTCAGGGTTCGTGCCATAATTATGGAAAGAAAGGGCACAAAACCACCAAATGCCGTGCACACAAGAAAAAGAAATCAGGAGCAAACATGGCTGACATTTCAAAAGGCGTGTCTAATAGACTTTTGTGCAGCAGTGTCCGAATGCAACCTTGTTTGTAACTCGGAGGAATGGTTTGTGGACACAGGAGCCACACAACACATATATGCAAATAAGTGGATGTTTATAACCTACGAAACTGCTACTGAGGACGAACGACTTTTTATAGGTAATTCATCTACATCAAAAGTTGAAGGCAAGGGGAATATTGTACAGAAAATGACTTCTAAAAAGAACTAACTTTGGCAAATATTCTTCATGTTCCAGAGATTCGCAAGAACCTGATTTCCTCATGGCTTCAAACTCGCTTTTGTGTCTGATAATTTTGTGCTGTCAAAGAATAATGTGTATGTAGGAAGAGGATATGTGTGTGATGGTTTATTTAAAGCAAATATAACCACTATTGTACCAAACAATGATATGAATAAGACTGGATCTTCTGCTTATATCGTTGACTCTTCTAACATATGGCATTCTATTTTTGGCCATGTAAATTTTGATACCTTGTGAGAATTGATTAGTCTAAACTTTATACCAAATTGCATAATAGATTCCAACTATGAATGACAAGTTTGTGAAGAAGCAAAATTGACAAGAAACCCGTTACACCATGTTGGATGAGAAACTGACCATCTGGACCTAATGCATACAGATGTATGTAACTTAAAATTTTGTCAAACTAGAGGTGGAGAAAGGTATTTCATTACCTTCATTGATGATTGTACAAGATACAATTATGTGTATCTCCTTAAAAACAAGGATGAGGCATTCGACATGTTTAAACAGCGTAAAGCAGAAGTTGAAAATAAACTCAACAAGAAAATAAAAGTTTTAAGAAGTTATAGAGGGGGAGAATAAGAATTTTCCACTGAGGAATTCTACACCTGGCATGGTATTATACACCAAACTACAGCCTCGTATTCACTTCAATCCAATGGTATAGCCGGAAAAATAAAACTCTTAAAGAAATGATGAAAGCCTTACGAATTAGTTCTAGCTTGCCAGATAAGTTATGTGAAGAAGCTATTCTCTCCGCAAATGATATTTTGAATAAGATACCGCAGAATAAAACATCTAAATCTTCCCCACGAACTTTGGAAAAATAGACCACCATCCTATAAATAATTAAAAGTATGGTGGTGACTTGCGCAAGGAGAGGTCCCTGAACCAAAGAAAGTCAAAATTGGACCAAAAATATTTGATTATGTATTCATTTGATATACACAAAACAGTGCCGCTTATTAGTTTTTGATACAAAAATCCAAAATTGATGATATTCACGTAAATGCTATCATTGAGTCGAGAAACACTAGATTTTTCAAACGTGTATACCCCACAAAAAAGGGATGCTGAAATTATACTCAAAAGAGACCAAGGGAAATTGAAATCTCCAATTCTCTTCAGGATATAGAACAAAATATTGATAATGATCAGGAAAACAGTGCTGATCAACCAGCGGAGGAACCAAGGAGAAGCTAATCAAGGACCTTAAAAACCTTTGTACCACACTTCTACACATTTTTGTTAGAAGATGATCTATTAACATACAAACAAGCTATGTCCAACACCGATGCCCCTTATTGGAAGGAGGCAATTAATAATGAGATCGAATCGATTGTGGCAAACCATACATGGGATTTAGTTGATTTACGTCAAGAATGCAAGATCATAGGTATCAAATGGATATTTAAGAAGAAATTAAAACCGAATGGTTCAATAGACAAGTATAAAGCTCGACATGTGGTTCAAGGATTCAGACAAAAAGAAGACCTAGACTATTTTGACACCTACTCTCTAGTAACTAGAATAACATCAATAGGAATGCTAATAGAAATTCCATCAACACTTAATTTAGGAATACATCAAATCGATGTAAAGACAACATTTTTAAATGGTGAACTAGAAGCAAAAATACACATGAAACAAGCTAAAGGTTTCCTAAAAAACTGGAAATGAAAGAAAGTTTTGTAGATTAAGAAAATAACTGTATGGGCTTAAAAAAGCGCCTAAATTATGGCATGGAAAATTTGATTAAAATATGATAGTAAATGGATTTCATATAAATGAATGTGATAAATGTAACATACAAATATAGGATATGTCATTGTATGTCTATATGTAGATGGTTTACTAATATTTGAAAGCAGTAAGGATTTAATAAAATCTATAAAAGATATGTCCTTCGCTAGATTTGACATGAAAAATCCAGGAATCGCTGATGTGATATTTTGTGTAAAAATACATAAAACCAAGGATATGTGTTGTCCCAATCACACTACATTGGGAAAATGCTTGAAAAGTATAAACAACACAATATAATATCAACCAAATCACCCATAGATTTAAACCAAAATTGGGTAATGATAGGTAATGTACTACACTAGGCAGTATTATGTACGAAATAAGCTACACTAGAACTGATATAGCATATGATGTTAGTAAACTTGGTAGATATACTAGCAATCTATAAAAGAATCACTGGAATTCGAGTACTATGATACCCAAGTTATACACAAAGTCATGACTACATTATGAAAGATAACCATATGTAATGAAAGGGTATTGTGATGCAAACTTGATAACTGGTTCATTAGATACAAAATCCACTAGTGGATATGTATTTACCTTAGCTAGTGGGGCAATATCTTGCAGATCCTCTAAACAAACTTGTAGAGCAAGATCAACCATTAAATCCGAACTTATTACCTTGAGAAAGCCGTAGAAGAAGCATATTGGTTTCGAGGTTTTTTAGAAGGTATTTAGAATTGGGACAAACCTGTACCTCCAATAAGCATACATTGCGACTACCATTAGCTATTGGAAGGGCCAACGGTAAGCTTTACAATGGCAAGTCTGGACATGTTCGTCGTAGATATAAAACTGTTAGACAACTTAACCAATGGGTTTATCATAGTTGATCATGTAACATCAAATGATAATATTACGGATCCACTAACAAAAGAATTACCTAAAGAGAAGGTTAATATCTTATCGATGGGAATGGGTTAAGGCCCATAAACAAAAAAGTTTCTTTAAACGAAAACCCACCTAGCTAACTGGAGATCTCAAGATTTAGGTTTAAATATGATAGTAAACTCAGTATATGTTGTAAGTAAACTCAGTAGATATACTAGCAACCCAGAAAAGAATCACTCGAAAGCTATAATTCGAGTACCAGGATACCTAAGTTATACACAAAGTCATGGACTACATTTGATAGATACCCATATGTCATAGAATGGTATTGTGATGCAAACTGGATAAATGGTCCGTCAGATACAAAATCTACTAGTGAATATGTATATACCTTAGCTAGTGGGGCAATTTCTTGGAGATCCTCTAAACAAACTTGTATCGCAAGATCAATCATTGAATCCAAATTTATTGCCTTAGAAAAAGCTACAGAAGAAGCAGATTGGTTTCGAGGCTTTTTAGAAGGTATTCCGAATTGGCAAAAACCTATACCTTCAATAAGCATACATTACGACAGCCAATCAGTTATTGGAAGGGCCAACAGTAAGCTTGACAACGCCAAGTCTTTACATATTCGTCGTAGATATAAAACTGTTAGACAACTCCTCTCCAATTGGGTTATCACAATTGACTATATAAGATCATATGATAACATTACGGATCCACTAATAAAAGATCTACCTAAAGAGAATGTTAATATCCTCTCGATGGGAACGAGGTTAAGGTCCATGAACAAAAAAGTTTCATTAAACGGAAAATCCACATAGCTAGCTGGAGATCTCAAGATCTAGGGTCAAAGGGACGACTAAGTTTAGATAAACTTGATAGCACTGTAAATATTAAATCCATTCCTATGATAAGTCAGTGCACTACTCGCCCGAGAATAAGATAAGTTTGATACTTTTAATGATGTATATACTTGGTAATATTAAGAACCAAGTGGAGTATTGTGAAATGCCTTTTATAGAATCACCAATGTGAGTGCGAAGACGTGGCTTCAAGGTGAATTGTAAGGCCAAATTCTCCAAGCACTCATGAGACCAAGCTGGTGTTCATGGTAAAATCGAACACAAACCGAGAACCATGGAAGATAAGAAACACTTATTATGCGTTGTCTATTTTAGATTTACACAAAAGGCTTACAATTTAAAGACAACCTTAATCAACTGATTCACCACTAAGTCAAAAGGATAAACACTAGCAATGTTCAAGGCCAATATGCTACTTTAACCGATAGGATAAATGTTTCATACAAATTTAAGAATAAATTAAGCAACTACTCATTCTTGTAGGGGATTATTTGATATGAATGAGCATTTCATTGGAAAATGTGAAGGCATTGAATGCCTTGAGAAATGAATAGTCTCACATCCAATCACTATTTTAGTTCTTAAAAAAAAATCTTTTCACCAACTCCAATCATTATCAAATTGCTATTGGATAATAAACTTCATTCTTAAATCCTTTTTAGAAAACTGTTATAGATCAGAATTATCATTCCCAATATAATTTTCAAACCAATAATTTTATATTAATATTTTGATATAACCATTAAGCTTTTCTAGCCAAACAAATACATATAAAATTATAAACACTTGTGAAAAATCTTCAAAAATCACAATAAATCAAAATTGACATATTTTATAACATATAAAAATATCGTGACCAAAAACATTATTTAATTATTTTTAACAATTAAAACACGAAATAAATCATTTTCTTACCAAGGAAATTCATAAAATATTCACACTTTCTTAGAAAATTATGAAATTAAAAACCCACATCAAAAATAATGTTTCTAACATCATATCTAAATTTTAAGTCATTTGGGTGTCATATGATTAGTTTTTACACCTAAGCCTCTTGACTAATTTTCATAAATAATCCAATAAATCATTAATAAGCATATAATCATCAATCATTCACATCATATTATAATAACACAGATAAGATTTTGGTGTTATCATAAAACCAAAATTAAACAAGCACACTTAAGATGGTAATCGTTATTCAACTTGATTTGATGATGACACTTGAGGTTTGAGTTTAGATTTGGTTTCCCCTAAGCTTTATCTTGATTTTTCTAACATTTTATTCTCTTGAACTACTTAGTAATGATCGGCCTTGAGTTATTTCATGTTTGTATGAATATGAATGTAAACGAGGGAGATGAAAGTCTAAGGTTTATGTTTAGAAAATATGACTTATTCCTATTTTTCCATTCATATTAATTTCTCGTTCTTATCCAAGTTATAACCAATATATTTATCTCATTAATTAAGGGTCGATCCATATTATTCTCAAATCTCATTCTCCTTAATTTCATTCATTATTTTATTTAATTTATCTAGTTCAATATCTAAAATAATGTTAATCAAAATTACGGTTGTTTCATAATGAATTGGTAAAAATAACGAAACTGGTGGCAGCATCCATGTAAAATTAATCTCTGTTGATATGTCAAGCAACATACGAATGGTCTAAAACTCCAAACTAGAATTGCAGATATACACATGTAGAATAATATACGTTGTTAGTTCATTAATACTTGCGGAAGATCTTGCTCTTAAGATTTGTACATAGCAACATCGTACATCAAAAGTAGCAATGGTGGGAAGAAGCATTGAACCCCAAGTGATTTCCATTTGGACAATAAGTGAAAATTCTTATAAGGTGGTACAGTAGAGGAAATAAAGGAAGTGATTATAAGAAGAACAGTGGCTAGGATTCTTAGCCAACATAATTTGCAACTATACCTCGAACCGAGCAGTATTGATATCTACCAATAATGTTTTCTAAAAAGAGGTCCTTTGGGAACACCTTCAGCTTTTAAATGAACATCACACGAAGTCTCTACTTCCAGAATTTCCTTGAATATGTCCTTCACAACCAAAATCCACTGCCGTATAATTCACAACTACGTTGAGCCCGCCTTCACTACTTCAAACATCTTATCCACATGGACCACATCTTGCACTTTTCTCCCCTTATTCTCCTGCACGCCCCCTTCCTAAACACCAATGTTTATCACAAATATATCTGCCTTCATTTCGTCTACCATTTCTTTCATCCCTCTCTTTGTCTTAGCACAACATAGTCTCCATATCTACTTCTTAGTTCTTTGCCAACATAACATGATCCCCAAGCATATTCTCGAGAATTATGCTCCTCACATTCTTTCTATTATCTTCTGCAGGATTCTCCATCCCCACTAACCAACAAAACTAGTCATAGGAGGTGACTCAACTCTCCTACAATCAATATCATGATTGCAGCACTCAATAATGTTCACATAATGGATAGCGTATGCAAATAAATAAATAAAATTCCTAAAGTATTTATTCAATAATGGAGGTTACAGAACATGCAATATATTGTTATTAATATATTTTTCATGTATCTAAAACATCTTATACTTTTTTAGACCATCCAATTAGTAAAACGAGTGCGGTTTGAGTCATATTGCTAGGGGTTTGGGATATATATTACTAGGAGGTGTAAAGTTTTAATGTTAAATTTTGATCTTTTCAGGTTAATTTAGAATATAGGTGGTAGAAGGTAACGTGGTAAATAGTGTAAAGCTTAGTTACAACCAATTGAGGAATAACTGAGTTTGTATATTGAATCAGTGGTCTAAGTAGGTTAGCTGTACGTTTTATTATGAAAGAGTTAAAATTAATAAAATGTAAATGCTATCTGCACTGAAACTGTTAAGCATAGATGTTTGTAAATTCGAAGGAAATGAAAACCGAAAATTGTGACAAACTACTGTACAATTGTTGCTTTTGCTATACGTATGTCTGACAGTTAGCACAAAAGGCAATAAGAGTTTATATATTTGTCTACAAATGCAGAAATTTGAGAGTATCTTAACCGTTTACCAATACCAGCATGATATACATGAACAACTAATGGACGTAGAATGAAAAGCTACTCTTTTGAGTGGTAAAATTATGAATGTAATTTGAAAACTTATATACAAATTTCTGACAATCTGATCCAACAGCAACAAACAAAAGAGTAAACTGCTACAATGAGGTTTACACATGACAGAAGAAGTTGAAAATTGGCAGGTAGATAATGATACAGCATGCTGGGATAGTATCCATGACTAAGCCGGTTAATGGTACAGATTTCGGCTCGAGTCCGGCCCAAACCCACCCTATTTATACGGGTGCGGTTTTTGTCTTTTACTGTCCAAGCCCGGCTCAGGCCCGATCCGGGCGGACATGCTTTTATTAAAACCGACCCGGTTAGGGCACGACCTGACTGTTAGTTTTTTGTCGTGAGTGTGTATGCTATTTATTTACCATTTTATTTGTTTTTTTTTTTTTTTGAAGAGAATTTTATTTGTTTATTTGTAGATGTTTTTCCATACTTTTATTATTAGTTTGAATATATCACCGTTCAATTTATATGTTAACATTGTTTGTATATAAATTTTATCCAAGTTGCAGTTTTAAAATATGTTTTTAACATAAATATTCTGAGTTGGATATATAGTTATTACTCAGTGGATTTAAAAAGCCCGACGGATTGGCCTCGTATATTGGGTTGAAATACCCTGCAAGTTCGGACCGGCCTCGGTTTTTAATTATTGTAATTGTATCCGGGTCCGGATTTTATAATACCCGGACCGAACTTTGCCCATTGAAAAGCTATTCATGACAGACATGTATAAACTGTTGGTTCTGGCAAAGTCTCTATAATTAAGCAATCATTTCCAATTTTCTAACTGAAGTGGCAGTCCAATTGAAGGAACAAGGCTGGGTATAATTTAGCTGTACCTAAAGACAAAGGGCGATCGTGGTGTGTTAGCATTATCTTCTTAATGCAATTTAGTAGTGCTATTAACAAAGATGGCAATTGGGTTTTCTTAATACAGAAAATTTTCCTCAAGGACAATTTTTAGGACTTTTTTGGATGTAGGACATCCTGCTAATAATTTTCGATAAAGGACAAATTATCATATTTTCCTTCCAGCCTACTTTCGTGCGCTGCTGCTACTTCTTCTTCTTCTTCCTTTCGATCAAATATCTCTATCGCGATCCAATATCTCTCTCGCAATCAAAATATCAATCAACCTTGTTCGGTCATTGCAATTATAGGTTCAGTTTCTGAGCATCCTTTTTATTTTTTCTTAGTATCATTTTTTTATTATCAGTAATAAGGTATCAGTTTTGTATACGGTAGATATCAGTTTTGTGAAATGGAAAAATAATGTTCTAAATTGAACATATTTTAACTAATGTTTATTTTTGATTTTTTTGGCAGTGGTGATAACAGTCTTCTTTGTCTGTTTGTGTTGAATAATATCGCTTTTAGCACTCGACTGTCTATCGATTGCTCTTTGTATGATTTGAAAAATCAGATATGTCGATGTTGGTCTCAATTAACTCATCTTCTATTTAGATTTTTTATGTACTTGAGGACAAATCTATTATGGTTGACACTGATTTTGATATTCAGAGTAATTTGTTTTCAGTTATACGAGAACTGTTTTTTTTTGTTTTACTATTAAGGTTAGGGTTCTGAATTGGAATATGTTGATGGTGCTTCTATTCAAGTTCATCTAATGTTTGTGCTTCTTCATCTTCTACTGGATTTGTCTGTTCAAATGTTGTTGTTAATGGTAAAAGTTATTTAAAAGATATGTTGAGGAGAGGATCATCATCCTATTATTTCAAAATAAAGACAATAAGTTATTAATGAAATAAATTATGTTGAAACATAACAATTGGTTGGGTATTAGCTGCAGTGAAATATCTTCAGTCAAATATGTAACGATTTCATGTTTGCAGTAAATATGTATCAGTTTGCAGTAACTAGGTATCAGTTTGTACTAAGTATGTATCAGCTTTCTGTAAGTAGGTATCATTTTATTTTCACGTAGGTACCAGTTTTTTGGAAGTATTTGATTTCAACTAAATGATACTGACTATTATTTTACCAAACGATTTACACTAAATGATACTGATTATTATTTGTTGTAAGTTGATATCAGTTTGTTATAATTATCAACCTTTTCTTTTACCAAATGATTTATAGGTATTATTTTTGCAATACCCATTATGTTATAAAGTTATAATGTTTCTAATTTTACCGAATTGAGCTGTTCTTTTTCTGATTCTTCATCTGCAAAAAGTTTCTCTTCTTCTTTCTGAGATTTTTCTTGTTTAACATTTTTGATAATATTAGAATACAACTAACAGTATAAAATTGTAAGTATTAGTTTTATAATTTTGCAATTTCAGTTATCTCAGTTTCTGTTTATATTTTTCTTTTGAATCATTTTTTTCATTTCTTCTTTTTGTTCGTTCTCTTTTTTGCACATTTTCTTTAACTGTTTTCTCTGCAGCGATTTGTTGCTGCATGTTCTTTGCTTTGTTCTGTGCAAAAATGTTCAATGTTACTATAATAAAACTATACTAACTTTGTTACACTTGATCTTATAGTATCAGTTACCTTCTCTAGTATACTTTCTCTCATTTCTGGTCTGCTTTCAATTACTGTATTTTTTTAATGCTTTCTTTTTTCTCTATTTTGCTTTTCACCTTCTACTGATATAACGACTTGTAAATTCTCGATAATTGAATTTTGTTAATTTAATAAGTTTTGGTGATTTAATTCGGAAAGAAAATAAATATCTGTAATTTAATAATGAAATCATTAAAATAAAGGTAATAAGGTTAATGCAAGTTAATAAATAGTTAATTTAGTGCAATCCCAATTAATGGAAACAATTGTAAGGTTATAATTGATTGTATTTAGTAAATTGGGAAATAAAATTCAAAGTTATATCAATTGATGAAATAATACATAATAAGCTGTAATTTGGAAAAAATCAATATTAGATAATAAATTGTAATAAATGTTGGTTGATAATAAAGTATGAATAGGATAATGATTGATTGAATAATAAGAATGGGAATCAAGATTTATTTATTTATTTGAATTTAAATTACAGTAATTGGGTTTATTGCAACTAATGAAATTAAATATTTAAACATTACGTGAATGGAAATTAAGATGAAATTGGGAACATTAGTGTACTAAGAGGTAATCCAATGTTAGTTATAACCTTATTGTAATAAAAGATGTGAATAACAAGGTTTTAAAAAAATTTAATAAATGGATTTTGGGAATTTTAAATTATAATTTCTGGATTTAATGAAATTGAAATTAAACACTGAAATTGATGAATGAATCAACGTTAAATTGACATCTAAATTTCTTTAAATCATTGTAAATAATTAAGAAATCAAAAATAATGAAATTTGTCAATATCGAATTGAAATTGAAAATTCAATTTAATTAACTAATTATTAATTTATTTAATTAATGAAAAATAGCCATTTTGGCCACTGACTCGGATTTCTACGAAACCAGTTTCATCGGATCCATAACGGTGAATAATATAGAATTTTAAGTTTCATCGTGATCGGGTTTGTCGTTTGATCATACGGACTCGAAACGCCCAGAAATCAATTTAATTGAAATCAATTGAAATCAATTTGAAATAATTTGATTTTAGCATAACTTCTTCATACAATGTGATTTGGACTTGAAACCTGTTTCATTGCATTTAAAATATTTTAAAACATATATTTTGATATAAAATTTGACCCATTTTCGTTTCGGAGGCAGAACGGGATTTTGGGCCGATATCGTTCAATCAAATCTGACCCGTTCTTTCTATTTTCAACTTTGCCTATATATATCTGGTTATAAACCCTAGCAGCCTTTCTATTTCTCATTTTTATATGTTCAATTCCATTTATCCTCCTCATTTCAATGGCAGACAAAAACCTAAATTCCCAATTCAATTCAAATCAAAATTCAACTTCAAAAATTCATTCTCCTCAAAATATATCGAAATATATATTGATCTGAAGCTCTCGACGAGTGCAAGTCAGATCTACAGTCTGTTTCTCGATCTGAGTTTTTGTGTGGCCAGAAATTGAGGTTTAATTCACGGCCATTCATCGCGTCTTGATCATCTTGCACGGATCGCCAGATTGAACTTACCACCGCATGGAGAGGATCACGCGTTGTTCATTAGAGGTGTTCGTTTTGGTTATTAACGGTCGGATTGGGCAGAAAAATTCGAGTAGGGTTTTGTTATTGGTGGCGGTCGATGGCGTTTAGGGTGTCGCGTGGCTTGAGGTCAGCTTGTTAAGGGAAGGTTGCGGGGGTCTCTGGCTTGGCAACCGGCAGCGTGTAGGCGCCAGATTTGGGTGTCATCGCGATGACGTGATGAAGCCGAGCGTTTTTCGAGTGCTGCAGATATGGGTTTGAACAAAGCAGAGAAAGTTGACATGGCATTTTGGTGAGGATGTACGTATTGTTTATGTTAATCCGTTTTATTTTTTTAAATTTTTTAATCTTAGTGTTCTAATGATAAAAACTTTTGCATACGAGGTCTGTTTCATGCGTGTTTTCTCCGCTACGATCGTATTGAAATTCCAGACATTTCGACGCAGGTTTGGATGTGTTCTGAGACTGTTCAAATTTTGGGTTTAAATTGGGTTTAAATTCAATTTAAATTCAAAAGGTGAGTGTTTTAACCCACTCACAACTTCTAAAATTTATTATGTTTGTTAAATTGATTTATGATGTGATTAGAAATTTATTTATGACTGTTTGGCATATTTTTAATCATCATCTCGATTAAATTGAATATTATTGAACTAAATTTTAATTTAATTTATTTTTGCATATAAACTGCTAGTTAAATTGTTATTCAATTTATTTCTGACTATAAACTGCCCGTAAATGCCTGTTATTTATTATCTGTTCTTTATTAATGTTATTGATTGAATTGGATGATGATTGTGATAAATGTTTGGTGATTGATATTGGATGAATGGATGTTGTATTTTATATTGTTATAAACTACAAGTTGTTATAGATTTTATTTCATTCGAGATTGCAGCTTGTGATGATATATGACTGTATTTATATTTTAAATTACAGATTGAAATGATAAATATCCGTATCACTTGACCATATGATAGAAAATTATATACAGACAACGTGGTCTATATATAAAAATATTTTGATATGATTTCTACATTTTTATAAATAAATATATGGGTTATATAAATATTGATTTTGGATGTTATATAAAGGTTATTTTATTATTGAATTTTAGCTATGTATAAATTTGTTTTGAAATATAAAATAAGTTAAATAATAAAGTTGGATTGTTTTTATATAATATGGTTAAGTATCTTTTTAAATTATATTGTGTATAGAGTTTATAACGACTTAAATAAAAATTAAGGTTGGAAGATAAATATGAAATTAATTTGAATTAAATTATTTAAGAATTATACTCGAATAAATTTGATTTGAAATTCAAATAAAATTGAGATTTTAAAGTGTATGATTTTTATAACTTGATTTTGGCTTAGAGTGACTTAAATGAATATCAAGTTGATTTAAATGAATATATCAAGTTAAATAAATTGAAAGAATATCCAGTTATTTGAAGTTTAAAAGTTTTACTTAAATGATATTGGATTTATTAAGTAAACATTTCAAATCTAAACAATAGTAATTGAATTTGATATATATGAAATTATCAAAGAATTAGTTTCGAAAGGGTGGAATATTTAAAGCTTTGAAATGTATGGAAATTGAAATGGTTTATTTGGGGGGTTCAAATTTGTATTTGGAATTGATTTGTGAAATTGAAGAAGCTATTTTATTTATATAAAGTATTTAAATATATAAACCATTTAAGTAGTGGAAGTCATGTTTCAAAGTTTTGAGTTTCAAAGTATTATAATTTGGAAGTGTTATATTTCAAGTTTTTTGATTTCAAAGTGTTGTAACATTGAAAGTGCTATGATTTTGGAAAAAGGATATAACTGGAATAAAAATATTATATTGATTTGGGTTTTATAAAATGATATCATATTGATTTGGTTTTTGAAAGGGAAATGATTATCGTGTTTATATGGTTTTGAAATGGATAGTATATTCTGGTTTTGAAGTATAATTATTTTGAAAGGACCACGGTGTTATAATAACGTATGGTTGTTGAAGAGACGGGGATCGGAAGTTGTCATACTCTCTCTCAACTTCGAAAACCACTTTAACAACCGTGTACGCGGTGGAGATTTCAAAATGACGTAGAATGGCGACGGCGTTTCCTTTGTGGTAATACGTGGACCCGACTCCCGTGAGTTGGCATAAGGTGGCTAAAATAGGAGCGATCGACGGGCTAAGAAGGTAGCACCTTTTATCGGACACACTCCTTCGATGCCATTCTATTGCTTTGTGATTGATTTGGGCCCTTTTGATTTTGGGGGTGTGGCTCGAGGTGGGAGGTAGTAGCTGCTACGCATTACCACCGATCCGGAAGCGTAATTGGTATATCTATCCTAGCATTTCCTAGTTGTGCATGGCACCTACCCTAGCGCGCCTTTTACGATTTTGTTTTGTACCATACGTATGGAGTGCCCTCTGACAACGCCTAGTATGGTGGAGATTACGCTACTGTATAGACTATAGGAATATAAAAGTGTGTTAAGGTGGAAAATGTAAAGCCTTAACGATATTTTCAAGTATATTATACTTTATTTTAGACACTATTATGATAGCATATATTACTACATAGTAGATAGTTTAATGGATCCGTAGTAGGTGTGAATTTCGAACATCTCTTAAGCTACTGCACTCACTTTAGACACTGGATAGGAGATGCCAAATCCCGTAAACATCTCTGACGCCGTTCTACTCATATTATTTATTGTTGATTTAGGTTACATATGATCTTTTAGTTCTGACTCATGTGTTTTGTTTTTTCAATTCGTTCGGGTCAGTTCAAGCATTTCAGGGCTTGAAGACCTTATTTCTAAAGGATGAAGGCGAAGATCGTATTATTACTATTTATTCCACTGCATTCATACTGTTCCACTGCATTATTTAATGTTCTCTGGTATGTGTAACTCTGATATGTGTTGTATAAGTAAAATCAAATGTTTTGTAAAACGGCTTCATGAATTGTTTTTTGATTATTATATTTTGTCATTCCGCTGTGAGATTCTGTTTTGTTTTATTTCTTTCTCTTCTTTTCTTATTCAGCCCAATACAATCCGTTCTTCTATATGGTTTGAGTCTGACGTGTAGTTTATCGTTGGTTTAAAGCGTACAAAAAGGCGGGTCTGTTGCATTTGGCACCAGAGCTTTGGTTTAGCGATAAACCTTAGCTTTGTGGGGTTTGACTGTTTATTTATAGGGTAGTAATACCCTGTGATGAGTCGCTGAGCGTATATATACGAGAGAGCGTATTTGTTAGTGTTATAAAAAGATTTTGATGTTGTGTTAATTTGTTTCATTTTGTATTTATAAATTCTGGTTAGTGCATAGGACGTTGTGACATCAATATGGATTTCTAAACACTTAATAGGACAAACCAACATAATATTTGTTTTGAATATAGGTGAGTGAAATAATTCTGCCTATTATGTTTTCTATATATAAAATAAATTTTTTATAAATGATATATATATTTGGTTGTAATATATTGGTTGTTGGTAGTGAAATTTATAAATATTGGTTGGAAATAAGTTTAAATTAAAAGTAACCGAAGTTGGAAATTTTAGAACTTAAGTTCCGGGATTTTGAAAATTTCTTTCAAAGGATTTTGGAATATAATAATATTGTTTATAAGTATATTCTGATATAGATATTTCAATATAATTTGATAGAATTGCTTAAAAAAAACTTTGGAAAGAAATAAGTTCTGTACTCCCCTCTTTGTCGCTGGAAAATAATTTCGGAGATGAGTGCACGCATCATCGACATTCATTTTCGAGTTTCGAAGTGGGAAGGCCACTATAGTAGTTTTACTACAGATTTATTTTGATAAACAAATGTAAATTTCAAATTGTTGAAAACATAATTGGATATGTGTGTGTGTGTGTGTGTGTGTGTGTGTGTGTATATATTGTAAGTGTATACATTTATCTCCTATTTAAAAATGATTTGAAATTTAACTCTGTATTTAGTTGTTAAGTTTCGTTAATTAATAGTTTCTATTATTGTAGTAAAATGGAATCTAACTAATTAATAATTGGAACCTCTAAATGAAATAAGTTAAACTTGTGTAATTTTCAATTGCATTCTTAAAAACATACATATAACTTACCAAATTATTTTAAAAAAAGTTGAAGTGTTTAATAAGAATATGTAATGGAAAATTGGACAAGAAAAACTTATATAATGAAAGTGTTCAATGAATCACTTTAATAAATAAGAATTTAATGTTGTAGTTGTTATAAACTTGAGTATATCTGAAAGGCTACTAATTAAATATGATATAAAGGTAAGTATTATAAATGAATGAAATGAACACTGAATGAATGAATGGATATATGAAAATTTGCAAGAAATAAATGTAAATAAAAAGGATAAATCATTATATGAATGAAAAGGAAATCAAACAACAAATATTATGAAATGAAATTATTAAGAATGAACTTGATCTATTGTTTGGGATTGTTGTTTGTTTGATTTATGGTTTTTTGGGCAAGGATACCTTAAAATTATTTGGATAAATGAATAATCTATTTCGTTTCATTTAAGACTGTTGAGTAAATGGTGCACTTAGTAGTTTGTTATCCATTCTATATAATTTAAAGTTGTAAACCCGATCAACTATTTGTTTTATTTGCTATGGATATATGGATGGTAGATTTTATTGACTTCATATGATGGTTGTATATTGTGATTGTAAGTGATTATTATTGATTTGTTTGTTGGTGGTTGAAACAACTTTAAATATTTCATTTTATATAATTGTTAACCTTTTAAAGATTATATAAGTGAAATACATGTTATAAAAGCAATTACTACTACTTTTGGTTTCATAAAATAAGCGTTAATTGTCCGACAAATAGGTACGTTTTTAGATTATGATTTTATAGTGCTATTATATGGTTTTTCCCATTGTTGGGATATATTATTTTGAGATATTGTGATGTATATTATTATATTTGATATTATATTTTCTTCCGAGCCTCCCCGTACAAAGGAGACTGTCGAAATTTTCCGTAAATTTTGGACTTAGAAATTTTTTGAAAAATGTTTCCCAAACTTTAATTATTTGAGTATAAAAATAGTTAATGGCTATAAATTGGTATATTTTATTTAAATTGATTAATTTGTAAATTTATTTGTTTATAAAGTTAATATTTTTGAATAAGATGTGTTGTTTACTTATATCTTCCTTTTTCCTTCTTTTTCCTTTTCGGGGATGAAAAGTTTTGAGTGGGGGAGAGTGTAACGACCCGTAAATTTTTGATAATTAAATTTTGTTAAATTAATAAGTTTTGGTGATTTAATTTGAGAAGAAAATAAAAATCTGTAATTTAATAATGAAATCACTAAAATAAAGATAATAACGTTAATGCAAGTTAATAAATAGAAATTTAGTTCTATCCCAATCAATGGAAACAATTATAAGGTTATAATTGATTCTATTTAGTAAATTAGAAAATAAAATTAAAAGTTATATTAATTGACGAAATAATACGTAATAAGCTGTAATTTGGAAAAAATCAATGTTAGATAATAAATTGTAATAAATGTTGGTTGATAATAAAGTATGAATAGGATAATGATTGCTTAAATAATAAGAATGGGAATCAAGATTTATTTATTTAGTTGAATTTAAATTATAGTAATTGGGTTTATTGCAATTAAATGAAATTAAATATTCAAACATTACGTGAATGGAAATTAAGATGAAATTGGGAAACATTAGTGTACTAAGAGGTAATCCAATGTTAGTTATAACCATATTGTAATAAAAGATGGGAATAACAAGGTTTAACAAAATTTAATAAATGAATTTTGGGAATTTTAAATTATAATTTCTGGATTTAATGAAATTGAAATTAAACACTGAAATTGGTGAATGAGTCAACGTTAAATTGACGTCTAAATTTCTTTAAATCATTGTAAATGATTAAGAAATAAAAAACGATGAAATTTGTCAATTATCGAATTGAAATTGAAAATTTGATTTAATTAATTAACTATTAATTTATTTAACTAATGTAAAAATAGCCATTTTGGCCATTGACTCGGATTTCGACGAAACTAGTTTCATCGGATCCGTAGCGGTGAATTATTGTTGGATTTCAAGTTTCGTAGCGATCAGGCTTGTCGTTTGATCGTGCGGACTCGAAACGCCTAGAAATTAATTTAGTTGAAATCAATTTGAAATAATTTGATTTTAGCATATCTTCTTCATACGATGGGATTGGACTTGAAACCTGTTTCATTGTGTTTAAAATATTTAAAAACATCTATTTTGATATAAGATTTGACCCATTTTCGTTTCGGAGGCAGAACGAGCTTTTGGGCCGATATCGTTCAATCAAATCTGACCCGTTCTTTCTATTTTCAACTCTATCTATATATATCCGGTTATAAACCCTAGCAGCCTTTCTATTTCTCATTTCTGTATGTACAATTCCATTTATCATCCTCATTTCAATGGCAGACAAAAACCTGAATTCAAATTAAAATTCAACTTCAAAAATTCAGTCTCCTCAAAATATATCGAATTATATATCGATCTGAAGCTCCCGACGAGCGCAAGTCAGATCTGCAGTCTGTTTCTCGATCTAAGTTTTTGTGTGGCCAGAAATTGAGGTTTAATTCACGGCCATTCATTGCGTCTTGATCATCTTGCACGGATCGCCAAATTGAACTTACCATCGCATGGAGAGGACCACGCGTTGTTCATTAGAGGTGTTCGTTTTGGTTATTAGCAGTCGGATTGGGTAGAAAAATTCGAGTAGGGTTTTGTTATTGGTGGCGGCCGATGGCGTTTGGGGCGTCGCGCCTGGTGGCGTGAGGTCGGCGTGTTAAGGGAAGGTCGCGGGGGTCCCTGGCTTGGCAACCAGCGGCGTGTAGGCGGCGGATTTGGGTGGTAATCATGATGATGTGGTGAGGCCGAGCGTTTTTCGAGCGCTGCGAATATGGGTTCGAACAAAGAAGAGAAGGTTGACGTGGCATTTTGGTGAGGATGTACATATTGTTTATGTTAATCTGTTTTATTTGTTTTAAATTTTTAATCTTAGTGTTCTAATGATAACAACTTTTGCATACGAGGTCCGTTTCATACGTGGTTTTTTCCGCTAGGATCGTATTGAAATTCCGAACATTTTGATGCTAGTTTGGATGAATTCTGACACTGTTCAAATTTTGCGTTTAACTTGGATTTAAATTCAATTTAAATTTAAAAGGTGAGTGTTTTAACCCACTCACAACTTGTAAAATTTCTTATGTTTGTTAAATTGATTTATGATGTGATTAGAAATTTATTTATGAGTGTTTGGCAAATTTTTAATCATCATCTCAGTTAAGTTGAATATTATTGAATTAAATTGTAATTTAATTTATTTTTGCATATAAAATGCCAGTTAAATTATTATTTAATTTATTTTTGAATATAAACTGCCAGTAAATGCCTGTTATTTATTATCTATTCTATGTTGATGTTATTGATAGAATTGGATGATGATTGTGATAAATGTTTGATGATTGATAGTGGATGAATGGATGTTGTATTTTATATTGTTATAAACAGCAAGTTGTTGTAGATTTTATTTCATTTGGAATTGCGGTTTGAAATGATATATGACTATATTTATATTTTAAATTACGGATTGAAATGATAAATATCCATATCACTTGACCACAATATAGAGAATTATATACATACACCGTGGTCTATAAATAAAAATATTTTGATATGATTTCTACGGTTTTGTAAAGAAATATATGGGTTGTATAAATATTGATTTTGGATGTTATATAAAGGTTATTTTAGTATTGATTTTTAGCTATGTATAAATTTGTTTTGAAATATAAAATAAGTTAAATAATAAAGTTGGATTGTTTTTATATAATATAGTTAAGTATCTATTTAAATTATATTGTGTATAGAGTTTATAATGACTTAAATAAAAACTAAGGTTGGAAGATAAATATGAAATTGATTTGAATTAAGTTATTTAAGAATTATACTCAAATAAATTTGATTTGAAATTGAAATAAAATTGAGATTTTAAAGGGCATGATTTTTATAACTTGATTTTGGTTTAGAGTGACTTAAATGAATATCAAGTTGATTTAAATGAATATATCAAGTTAAATAAATTGAAAGAATATTCAGTTATTTGAAGTTTAAAAGTTCTACTTAAATGATATTGGATTTATTAAGTAAACATTTCAAATCTAAACAATAGTAATTGAATGTGATATATATGGAATTATCAAAGAATTAGTTTTGAAAGGGTGGAATATTTAAAGCTTTGAAATGTATGGAAATTGAAATGGTTTATTTGGGGGGTTCAAATCTATATTTGGAATTGATTTGTGAAATTGAAGAAGCTATTTTATTTATATAAAGTATTTAAATATATAAACCATTTAAGTAGTGGATGTTATGTTTCAAAGTTTTGAGTTTCAAAGTATTATAATTTGGAAGTGTTATATTTCAAGTGTTTTGATTTCGGAGTGTTATAACATTGAAAGTGCTATGATTTTGGGAAAAGCATATAATTGGAATAAAAATATTATATTGATTTGGGTTTTATAAAAATGATATCATATTGATTTGGTTTTTGAAAGGGAAATGATTATTGTATTTATATGGTTTTGAGATGGATAGTATATTCTAGTTTTGAAGTATAATTATTTTGAAATGACCGCGGTGTTATAATAACGTTTGGTTGTTGATGAGACTGGGATCAAAAGTAGTCATACTCTCTTCCAACTCCGAAAACCACTTTAACAACCATGTATGCGGTGAAGATTCCAGAATGAAGTAGGATGGTGGCGACGTTCCCTTTGAGGTAAATACGTGGACCAGACTCCCGTGAGTTGACATAAGGTGGTTAAAACAGGAGCGATCGATGGGTTAAGAAGGTAGCACCTTTTATCGGACACACTCCTTCGATACCATTCTATTACTTTGTGATTGATTTAAGCCCTTTTGAATTTGGGGGCGTGGCTCGAGGTGGGCAGTAGTAGCTGCTACGCATTATCACCGGTACGGAAGCGTAATTGGTATATCTACTCTGGCGTTGCCTAGTTGTGCCATGTCATCTACCCTAGTGCCCCTTATATAATTTTGTTTTGTACAATACCTATGCGGTGCCCTCTAACGACGCCCAGTACGGGAGAGATTACGGTACTATATGGACTATGGGAATATAAAAGTGTGTTAAGGTGGAAAATATAAAGACTTAACGCTATTTTCAAGTATATTATACTTTACTTAAGACCCTATTATAATAGCGTATATTACTACAAAGTAGATAGTTTAACAGATCCTTAGGAGGTGTGAATGCCGAACATCTCTTAAGCTACTGCACTCACGTTAGACATTGGATAGGAGATGTCAAATCCCGTAAACATCTCTGAAGCCGTTCCACTCATATTATTTACTGTTGATTTAGCTTACATAAGATCTTTTAGTTCTTACTCAAATTACACAAAGTATTATCCATTTAAAACAAGTAGCGACTTAATATTCGACAGCAGTTTTGAACAAGTTAACTGTATCAAAATGACTTGAAATTTTGCAAGAATGTAGTTCAACATTCCTACTTCAAAATCCAATAGAATCATTCAAATCCGATTTGAAATGAAGAATCTGCGTCGTTTCAAAGTTGGACCAAAACAAGGTTAAATCGCTGAATTCCAGCAGGCTTCAGGTTCAAGTTTCACGGTAGTTTTGAAATAGCAAATAAACCCAGATTGTCAAGAAAATTTGCAGAAATGTAAATCAACACTTCTACCTGTGTAGTTAATGCCCCGCTATTACCCCGCTACAACCCCGCTATATCTCATAGCGGATTTGTACCGCTACGATTTTTCCATATAGCCCCAGAATATAGCCTTTCCGCTTTAATCCCTGCTATTTCCGCTATATCTCGTTATTTCCGCTATATTCTGCTATTCCCGCTATATCTTTTTTAATAAAATGAATTGAAAAAGTGCATTTATACATTATAAAATTATGAAAATAATTTATTTGATTTAATTTAATATATTTTCAGAAATGAAAATACTCTAATATTCTACCAAATTCAATTATGTTATATGACAGTTTTTCGTTTATTTAAAGTACATTCACAAATGTTTTTATTTAAAATTATTTATGTATTATTTATAATTCAACTGAATGATAATTTTTCATTTAATTACCATTTATATATTTGTAAAAATATTAAATACGAGTTTTATATGCTATTTTAGAGCCATCCGCTATATTCCGCTATATCCTCATTGTATCCCCGCCATGACTTTTTGCACCTCCACCACTTTGAATCTACCAAGTGCATTAACTGCACAGAAGTCTCCTACATCATTCTGCAAAAAGAATCATTCAAAATCCAATTTAAAACGAATTAGTTACGCTGCCTCAACCATGGACTCAGGCCATGTTTGCAACAGTTCAAAAAACGGAAATGTACAGGCGTGAAACCATCTTGGGTTCAACTTTCAGGCATGAAAAAGAGGATCATGTAGCATTGGATTGAGCTCAAAATTGGTGTGCATGTAGTACAAAACATTATCCGTAAAAAAATAGAAGAATCCAGCGATTTGGATAAAGTATTAGAAAGTTATGATGTCTCAACGTCGAACCCAGACAGTGTTTTCACTGCAAAACTCAGGGTAAAAACATGGTCCAGGTCAAGGTTTGGCAGCATATTTATATAAGCTATTAATGTCGAAATGAACTATAATTTGGTATGCATATAGTAGAAAACTCCATATTCCAAACAAAAAAGAATCATGCAATTCGAATAAGAAATGAAAGAGTTATGCGGTCTCAAACATGGACTCAGGCCATGTTTGTAGCAACTCAAAAAACAAAACGTGCACAAAATTTGAAGGCTGTGCATTGATTTTGCAACGACGGTTTGAACACACAAATGGAAATATTTTTCAACCGAATTTTGTAGAAACAAAATTCAACATATAAGCTTGACTTGGAAAAAGATCCGACAGCATTTCGTTGCCTGAAATGAAAGTTTTGGATAGCCAAAGTTGGCACTACAGGCCAGAAACGAAAATAGAGGACAGTGAATAAACTTTTACATAGGCAGCAAATTCAAGCAATTTCTCAAGCAATTTAGCTAGTATTTGTGAGATATTGTTCTCAACTTGCTGACTTGTTGCAAAAACTCAGATTTTGCCGCAAATTTGAAGCTTTCAGCTTGATTGAAGCTTCTAAGAACCTATAGAAAAAATTATAGTACATGCAAATAAAAAATTAGTGTAAATAAGAAACATCTTTCTCAAAATTGGGATTTGATGAAATTATATGGTTTAGATACTGATTACCTTTCGATTTCACTCTAGTTTGCAAAAGATTTCAGTTTGTTAAATTGATTTGGAGAAATGCGCTTGAAATGGAAATTTTGAGAAGTGGGTTACTGGCTTATTTTCTTTCAGGAAGAAGAAGAGGTGGAAAAAAGAACGTACAACTCCTCTTTTCTCATATCAGGTAAGTACTAATGGGCGTTGGACTTAAAATTAAAAGAAAACCATTTAGCCAAAAGAATAAATTCACCTAAATCAAATGTACACACATATTACACTATATTATGTAATAAAATGCATTTTCTTCCAATTTTTATACAAGAAAATATGTTAACTTACATACTTATAAAATAAAACATTTTCCACTATATAAAAAGATAAATTTATATTTTTAAAATATTTTTATTATTAAAATCCTTTATTTAACAATAATAAACAATTTTCACCAAATAAATGTATAAGTCTACATTTTTAACTTATAGAATTCAAAAAAAATATTTTTTTGCTTAGAAAAATATAACTAACCATTCTGAACTCAAATTTATAATTAAAACTCATTTTTACACTAAATTCCACCTTTTTATTTAAATAATCAACCTTTAAAAATAAAATACTTCCTTTTAAAATTATTAAAAGAAGTAATTGTAATAATTAATAAATTATTGCATTTTCTTTAAATAAAAATCACTTTCCATTCATTATTAACCCAAACAAATAAAATAAAGTTTCCAAACTTTATATTCACATTTTAGTTTCAAAATTCATTGATTATTCCAAATAAACAATTTAATTTCACCAAATTTAATTTAATTCACAACATTAAATTATAATTATCATTATAATTCAATATTGAAAGGTAATCTTTAAACCAGGGTTGTTATAACAACAATCACTAGATTTTAAATAATTTTCCCCCCAATTATTTATTTCAAAATATCTTTGCAAGATATATTTTCAACACTTCAACACTTTGAAAACAAATTTGAAATCACTTTCCTCACGCGGAATAAATTTCCCACTATTTATTTATTTCCACTGAAAATTTGCCGAGTCCGAATACTTTAAAATAATTTAGATCACTTATCCAAAAACATACTTGGAAAACATTTAAAAAAAAACTATTTCAAAACATTTATTTTAAAGAATTAGTTATGAAATATTGCACCAATACCTCATATAAACTCAACTCCAAACTAATTTTAAAAATAAAATCATTAGAAAGAGTATAACTGTTTAAATAAACATTTTCTAAATCAAACATCAATTTATTCTTTAAAATAATCACTTCTATAATTAATTAAATAAATCTTTACTTTAAATATTTAAAAATATTTATGAAAATAATTTCTCCAAAAATATTCTTTTTAAAACCAACCTTAAAACTTTTAATTTATAATTGAAAGCTACTTTGAAAGCATACTCGGCTTACCAGGGAAAATACACTTTTCATTTCAAAAATGGTCCATTTAAATCAATTAATAAATCCTTCTTGATTTATTTCAAATTACATTCCAAATTTGTAAATTTCTTTTCCACACTTTTAAAAGTAAACCAATATTTATTTTTAAAACAAATTTCCCTTTCCTTTATAAATTCTCATTGTGAATTTAAATTTCCAAATATCCACTAATATACGATTTTCAAATCAATTTCCAAATATTCACTTTCAAACACCAAATCAAATTCCAAATTGATTTCCAAATTTATTTCCAAATTTATTTTCAAAAGACAAAATCAATTTCCAAATTGATTTCTAAATTTATTTCACACACCAAATCAATTTTCAAATAGATTTCCAAATTTATTTCAAACACCAAATCAATTGTTGAATTGATTTATAAATTTATTATCTTTTAAAAAAAATTTCTTTATTTCTTCCAAACTATTTAAAATCTGAATTTTAAATAAATTCTCCAACTTTTAAATAATATTACTCGAAATCCATTTATTAAAAATATTTCCCCATATTTTGGAATTAATTCGATAGGATTTTAAAAATCAGCCTTTACCCTTCTGAAATCCCTTCTTTTAAATTCATTCAATTTTCTAAAATTAATTTACTTAAAAGTTTCTACTTTAATTTCCAAAAATCCAATCATATATATTTCTAGTATCTCGCGATACCAAAAATATGTTCGGCTTAACCATGGCCTTCAAATAAATTCCATTCATCAATATAATTATTCATACCAACATAATCATTCACAGATTATCACATCACAACATATACAAATAAATTCAACAATGTGAGAAATCTAGTTGGATCTCTCCAACCTGTTACCCTACATCCACAGATGTTAGCATAACAATTAAATACTAATTCTACTTCGAGGTGGAATATCACGGTATATGGGATTATACAATATCATCCGCTATTATGCGGCGCATAGGGTTTCATCCGCTATATAATGTAGGAAATCAATCACTCCAAATACACACACACACACAATTATATATACTATCACAACGAGACAATCAATCAATAACTGAAATTCTAATTTTTCAATCGAGTGAGAAGATCTCACCTTTGACTACGCATGCAACCCATTTCCATTCCCGACTTGTTTTCTTCACAGTTTTAGACCTTGTACAAATATTTACACAATTTATTAATATTCAAAATATTCGAATAGTCAATTTCCTTTTAATAGATTTAATTAGTTAACATTTTAAATTTGAACTAATCTATTGGTAGATTTCCTATGAGATAATTTATCTTTAGTAACTAAAATAAATTTGATAAGTAAATTAATCAGCTTAGCACACATGCACATCTTAGTGCAAAAATTCTTTCTGTATATATATAATTTTTTTTTCTATTTATAAACATATCCAGTATGTTTAAATTAACAGCAAAATTTTATACCTTACTACCGATCGAAATTCCAGCTTTGCCTTCATCGATCGAAACCATGGCTAGACCAGACTCACGAATGCTACCGACGACGCGCAACTTCGAAGCTATGCCTCCTTAACCTAACCTTGAGTGTATCCTTGCCCATCGCTCACCTGCCGCGTCGCCATCTCCTTGCCTTGTACTGCTTGAACTTCGTCGACCTCCTCGCCACAAGTTCGCCACAAGTAGCTGCAGCCTGGAAACAATTATCGCGACAAGGTCACAAACTCCACCTCCCCTGAACTCGATTTCACTCACGCGCTCAAGCACGACAAACCCACCACGGCGGCCTCGACTTCGAATTGGAAACTCAAATCGCAACTCAATCGACGAAGCCTACGTTCGATTCACGTGCGCTAGAGCCTTTTTTACATTTGAATCTGCCGACGCGATTATAAATGCTTCAAGCTGCTCGAATTTTGACTCACAAATGAAGAGAGCGAGCGACCATTTTTCTTTTTCATTTTGTAGATTTAAATTTTGAATTGAAAAGGAGAAAGGTCTCGGCTCTTTTTTTATTTTTGTGACGACCCGGAATTTTTGAGCATTTGAAATTGGAATATTTAATTGATTTTAAATATTTAAAAGTTAATTTTTAACTTGAATTCAAATATCTCTATTTATTAGGTAATTTAATTTTTAAGTTAAATAATTGGGAGTTGGGTAGAATGTTGAATCTGGAGTTTTAAGCTTGCCAAAAATAATTTGATGGCTTGTAAAATTTATATTGATAGTGTTGAGGATAATAAAAGTTTTAAAATTGAATTTAACACTGATTTGTTCAGTTTTGAAAGTTTATCGTTTAAATTGAATTTAAAAATAGCCTTCCGAGGCACAGTCTTGGAATTTGACGAAACCAGTTCCATTGGATCCGTAATATTTTATTTTTATCGGATTTCAAATTTCGTAGTAATCGGAGTTGTTGCGTGAGCGTAAGATATATATATAAACGCGCTGAAATTTATATCGAAAATTTAATATAATAACCGAGTCTAAAAAGCTATCTTCTCCAAACGATCAAATTAGGACTTGAAACCTTTTCCGTTGCGTTCGAAATAGGGGTATAACATTATAGACTACTAGCGACATGCCTCGATAGGAGTTTGAGATTTCAAGTTGTGAATTCGGAACGATTTAAAATCTAAATAAATATATATTCCTTGATTGACATATATACTCACATCCGCATACAAAACATCATCTCGTTCCCTGAAAACACGCAAGCCAATTTTTACACGCAAGGCATCTTCCTTCGTTTTAAAAAAGAAATCACGATTTCCTTCATTCTATCAGCAGAGGATACCACAAAGAAAATGGCAACAACTTCTTTCCTTACCCATTTATTTTACACCCGTTCTTCCTCTACCTTTTCTTTTGTTCCCAGTTTCATTCGTTCGAAAATCCATGGCCGCGTTTGCTCCTTTTTTTTGCTTCATGCCTAAATTAATTCGCAAGTCCAAATTGTTCATCAATAAAAAAAATAAACCGTTCGAAGAAGAATCGCGGCTATGTTGTTCTCCTCTTCTTTGCCGACCAAATCAAGCTCGAAGGGGATCGAATCGAGAGTAGCCACGATGGAAGACGACAGGCAGTGGTATTGGGTGGTTCGAAGTTGAGGACGAATCTCAAATTCTATCGATGTCGACTTGGTCCTTGCGATGGTGAGTAGGGTTCGACAACGTCAACGCTAGGGTTCTGGAAGGCATGGTTGTTCGACCTGCTGCGATGCTGCGGGCTCAACAGAGAGCGAGGGATAAGGGAAGAAGAAGGCTTACTGGTGGAAGATGTCCCTGTCGCAAATAGCCCGCGTGTGAGGATGCAGGGGAAAGCACAGCAATGATGAGTAGTTGGCTCGAGTGTTGAGCGGCGTTCGCAGGTGAGGCATTCACATTGTTATTTCATTTTCTGTTATTTACTGTGATATTATATGGAAAGTATTTATTTTAGATTATTTCATTATGCAGATTATACAGAAAAAGAAATATAACAATAAGGTTTATATAATAATTATTTTTCAATTTACAGGCTTTATTCAGTAGATATTTATGTATACAGTAAGTTATAAATGCAGATTTTTATGTATAAATAGAAAATTTATTTATATAGATAAAACTAAAAAGAAACTATTATACATATGCCTATTTTAGTTTACTAATTATTTTAAATAATAAAAACAAATTTAACTAGCCTATTAGTTATCTTAGTGACTAAAATATCTTTAAAAAGGAAATTCAGTTTTAAATTTAATTGTTAGTCAAATAAATTTATTAAAAAGAGATTGGTTTAAAATAAAATCATTGGATAAATAAAAAAAATTACCAAACGGAAATTTGTTAGTCGATTTATTTCGAATATTAATGAATTTTATAAATATTTATTCAAGGTCAATAATCATGATGAAAATAAGTCGAGATGGAAGTGGATTGCTAACAAAATCAAAGGTGAGTTAGTCTTACTCATCTGGTTTGATGTAAATTTAAATGTCTAAATTTAAATAATTGATTGAATGGTTGAATTGATTTGATGTGCTATATTATAGTATATAATATATCTTAGAATGATTGATTTCCCGCATTTTATAGCGGATGAGACACTGTGCGCCACATAATAGCGGATTATATTATATATAAAACCCATATACCATGATATTCCACTGCGAAGTGGAATTGGTATTTTATATTGTGCTAACGTCTATGGATGCAGGGAAACAGGTTGGAGGGATCCAACTGGATTTCTCAACATTTATTTGAATTATTTAATATTCTCTATTGTGATTATTTGATATTCTATGATGAATTATATTGGAATATTGAATGATATGGTTTGCTTGAATATATTTCGGTACACTAGGTTATCAAAATATATAAATTAGATTTTTGGAAAGACAATAAAAGAGTGGAGTTTGAAGTAAAATAATTATAGCGCATTTGAATAAATTAAGAATGAATTAAAAAGGAATGGAAGTGATATTAAAATACTAACTAATAAATAATTTGGAGTATGGAAAAAAGAAAAAAAAGAATTTTGAATAAAACAGAAATTAATGAATTGTAAACTTAAGTGATATCATTTAAAGGGATAAAGAATTATTTTAAAATTCAAAGTTTAAAATTTATTTAAAGGGATAAAGAAGTAATTTGGGAAATCTAAAATTGGTATTTTCAGTTAAAAGTATTTTAAATCATAATTAAGGAATAAAATATGAAATTAATGGATTTTGGAATAAATGTAGTAAATTGGAAATCAATTTGGGAATTGATTTAAGTGTGTAAAACCGGGATTTAAAGGAGAATTTGGCTATGGAATTTATAAACTTGGTTTTTTAAAGTAAAGTAATATATTAGTGGATATTTGGAAAAAAAATTCACGATGGGAATTCATTAAAGGAATGGGAACATTTGTTTAAAATAAATAGTGATTCATTTTTAAAGAATGTGAAGAGAAGTATATTTCCCTGAATAGCCAAGTACGTTTTCAAAGTAAATTTTTAAATATAAGATAAAAGTTTTGATTTGTTTTAAAAATCATGTTTTAGAAAATTTGTTATTGCTAAATGTTAAATTCTAAAGTAAGTATTTTTCAAATCTATTATCGTAGTAATTATTTAAAGGTGACTTAGTATTTTGTTCAAAGGAAAACATCTAGTTTTATATTTTATAAGGTAACCTTATTTTAATTATTTCTAAAGTATTATTTTTAATAAAGTATTAAAGTAGTTTTTCTAAATTTAAATGTTAAAGCATATTTTACAATAAAGTGTTTTTAAATTATTTTAAAAATCTAAAGTTTTGCTCTTGGTGATTTCAGTGGAAATAGAAAATATTTGGGAAATTTATTCCGTAAAAGGAAGATAGCATGAAACTATTTTCAAAAAGGTTTGAAAAGTGGAAATATATCATGCGAAGATAGTTTTGATATAAATAAATAATTTGGGAAATTATCTATTTTTTGATGGATGTTTGTGAATGTTAATTGATAGTTAAATAACCGACTATCAATATTGGCCAATGCGCGGATCTTTCGAAGAGACCAGGATCGAGATTAATTTATCGAAAACCACTTCGATCCGGTTTGTACGTTTTCATGGAAAAATGAGTTCGGAGTCGAAGATGGAGCAATAAAGTGCAAGGGCTAGTCGCTACTAATCCTGAGGATAATTCCAAATAGACGTAGTAGGAGTGTTGCCTTCGGTTCCGTTCGAACCAGGGACGGACTTGTGTGGATGAATGCTTTCAGAACATCGTCAGGTGGACGATGAGCATTCTAAGTGAAACATTCTAAAAGGTAACGCTTAGCCTCAAGCCTCATCAACCGGGAATGACTGAAAATCAGGGGTTATGCAGCAAGGCTAGGTGGGTAGCACCCACTTCAGGGTAAGGTTATCCCTGTCTAGATGTCCCTTTTATTTCGGCTTAGTGGTGCGTTTGCTGATCACAACCGTGGGATGATCTTACTCGGGATTATCTAGTAAGGGATAGTCCCGGTCTTGTGTTGCGGGGGGTCGGAAGTGATTCTCGGTATACTGATCTAGACCAGATACCGTGACAGGTGGTACCCCAGTGCCTAGTCATTAGTTGGAAATCCATTCTCCCTACGTGCCTTTTTCGAGTTTTGTTTGTATTACCCACGACCGTGGCTAGTAGCTGGAATTTAATGAATGTAACAATTTCAGCTATTTTAGTAAGTATTTGTATATAGACCCTATTATAATATCAGAGGATTTTGATAAATAGTGTTTTAGCTATCGTAAGGTAAAAACCCGACATGTTTATTTGTGGCGTGGTCTTATGAGATGCTTTTGTTTTCAGAAGAATTTTTGAAACTTTAATAATCAATTCGAGTGTGATTTCTCACGTTGGTATTCCAGACTGACTCGGGTGCTATTTAACTGTAATGCTCGGGTCAGACCGAGTATTATAGGATATAGGATATGATGCTGTGGAGCTCAGGAGACGAGCTGGATGGCGATACGTACTTCCGTACTTGATTATTGTTACGCTGTGTATCAAGTTGTATGTTATTGATGTGGAACTCTGATGATGTACTCTGATGATGTATGTATAAACAGATATAGTATTTGTTTTTGTGTAAAGATCCGTTACTATCTATTATGTTTTATTCCGCTGCGATGGTTAGATTCTGATGTTGTTTTTATACTTTCTTCTTCTACCTCTTCTTCTTTAACCCAAATGGTTCTTATTTCCGTTCATCTTGAGTTGATTGATGTAAAATAGGGTTGACTTAAGGGGTACGGATTTCCGGGTCATTACATTTGGTATCAGAGCTTAGGTTGGTGATAACCTTGGCTCTGGTGGGAATTACTCATAGAATAGAGTCCGTAGTACTCTAGAATGCGTTTGAGTGTATTAATAGATATGAGCGCGTATTTGTTAGTGAATATAAAATTGTTTTTATATTGTGTTGATTTATCGGTAGAGTGTTTATGAATTCTGGACGATGTGTGGGACGCCATGTTATAGATAGGGATTTCTAAACTCTTAAACAAGATAAACCGACACAGTATTGTTTTAAATAGGGTAAGTGAAATAATTTTACCCAAAATTATTTTTCTATGTATAAGAAAAGATTTTTTTGTAATCGTTGTAGTTATATATGGATGCTTAGTTGTTAGAAAGTGATAATATTAAATTATTATCATTATTGTATGAGAATTGAATAAGAAATTGAAATAATAACCAAAGATGAAGGCATAAATTAATAAATAAATGTGATTTGTAAATGTAAACTATAAATGCGAATTATAGTATGATTAATAATTAAAAATAAGATAAAATCCCAAAGTATGTCTGAATATGAATTTAAAGGATTTAGAATTTGAAATCTGGAAATTTAAATTCCTTTGAATTTGAAAATGATTCTCAAAAAGTTGGGGAAAATAATATATATTTGACAAATATTTTTGAATCGAATTTGAAAATCTAGAGAGATTTGGAATTTAAAAATATTTGAAGGGATTTTAGAAAGATAAAAATTGAACTCTTTTTGGTCACTGGAAAATAATTCCGATGATGATCGCGACATCATCGGTGTTTATTTTCGAGTTTCCGAGAGGAGGATTGCTACCTGGATGTTTTGGATTAGTGTTTGTTTGTGATATTTGGTTTGATTTTGAAAATGCAAAGGAATAGTTTGGTTTAGATATATATGTTTCCAAAATTGAATTTTGAATATTTTAGTAATGAGTTTAAGCGTGCAAGCAAAAGGAAATTGAAAATGAATGTCGAACTTAAGTTTGAATGGAAAAATTAGTCAAGTTGGACTAAATAAAAGCAAGTTTTGAGATTAAAATTAGTAAGTAACTGATTGATTTATATGGTATGCAAATGAAATGAAATTGAATATTGGATGATGTTTGGTTTAAAATTGTGTAAAATAAAGTGCAGAATTAGTTCAAATGGACTAAAAATAATTAACATTTGGAAATTAAATTTATTAGTTGAAAATGAATTTATGAATGAATATTACTAGGTGAGTAACTTATAAAAATTTAAAAAGGAAAATCAAATCAAAGATTTAAATGGAACTTGGTTGAATAAAATAAACTTAAGTTATTGGGTGGAATAGTTTGAAGAAAATAAATAACTTAAGTGAATTGTGAGATGGTTATTTAATATATTGGTTGTCGAGTTTAAATGGTTATAATGCTTAAGTAATTATTTCCTCACATTAATATTGTCGAATTGCATAAGAAAATGGGTCGTTCGATGTAAACCGGATTAGATAAAATATTATGGGTTATTAGAAGTGAAATAGGATGATTTTGAAATCAATTGGAATGAATATGAGTTTGTTTTGCTTAGAATGAACTAAATATAAGCAAGTAAGTTGTAAATCACTTAAACTGAATGGAATGGTTTGAGAGTTGGTTGTAAGCAATTGTATTAAGAGTCGAAACCTTACATATGTGCTTATGAAATTATATAACGTGCATTATATGTGAAATTTATATGTTAGCTATTGAAAGTAAGTGAAATGTTAATAAATTGCATATATTTAGTACTTATATGTTTAAATTGAGTACGTACAGGTATCTGAAGGCCGTTTGGCAGGATTTGATCGCGCTAAATGCTAAATTAATAAGCCGCTTGCTTAAAAATGCTAAATAAAGGTACGCCTACGCAATAAAAATAGGAAATATGAACTGTTTTTGTTTTTGCGACCGTGTGGGTCGATGTATATATATTTATATCTTTTGTCAAATTGCAAAAGCTCCTCCGTACAAAGGAGACTCTGCCAAAATTTTTGAAATTTTTTGGAATTTTTTTGTTAACGACAAAACGATTTCAAATTGAAAATTGAAATAAATTAGTGAATGAAAATAATTTAAAATAACGATATGAATTAGTATAAATGAAGATAAAATTCAATATTCAGAGTTGAAGATAAATTGAATTCATATGGAATTGGAAATCCAGTTTAAAAATAAGTGGATATGAAAAGGCTAAATGGTGAAGTAATAAATAAAGAAGCATATAAAATACTTATAGTAAACTTAAGAAATGAATGGTGAAATTCTTAAGTAAATTTGGTATTGAAAATAAAAATTATATAAATTTTATTCTAGGTGAATAATTGAATGAAGATTAAAACTGAAAGTTGTGAAATGAGATAATTGTGGATAGTGAATAAATATCAAAATAATGTGAGTAAAAGAAAACTGATATAGTTGATAATCAATGGATATAAACACGTAGGATGTACGTATATTATTTTATTCGCATAGCAATTTTATCCAGATTCGAGCACAGAATTTCGAGATAGTTATATCGATCCGAGTTAGGATTTTTCACTCGATTTTCGATGGTGAACCCTGGATATGGATTTTGATTGATTTTGGAAATTCTCAATCATAGTTATGACTATGGAAGGAGAACGACGGTTTCTGATCAAGAAACCATATCTGAGTCCGCACTAGGAAGTTGGGTGGACGATACTAGTTCGGAAGTGAAATTGTGTGATGGAGTAAGCGATCAGATTCGGTATTACGTACGAATGATATAGGTACATCGTACGGGCTCAAATGGAATGAATATTGGAAATTTTGTAAGGAAGTCAATAAAATGTTTATGAATGTTGTGATTGGATATTATTGCTAAATAGGCTACGCAGGTATTATAAAGGGAAAGGAAAATGGGTTTTGATTTCAGAAGATAAATTTGAATAGCTCGACAAAAAGGTACGTGTTTAAATTTCTGTATAAATTTGATAGGATTTTTGATCCAGCCATTTTTCTTTTTATTTTATTTTGGAATTTGGGAGCACGTAGAGGCATTTTGTAGTTGTACCGAGCTAGCCGCCCAAAGGAGACGCTGGTAAAAAATTTCGAAAATTTAGGGAGTTAGAAAAATTTTGAGAAAATTTTGATAATTCAAAATTTGGTTTTAAATTAAAATTTGAAATGATTGAGTAAGTAATATTGTTTGGAGGATTGGAGGAATTTAGGGAATTAATAAGAGTGCAGTGTCTTTAATGACAGGATAGTTGGTAGGATGTTGAATTGTTTGTTTTTGAGAAAAAGTAAACTGGTATTGGACCTTTCTTCTTAACAAGTAATTTCGGGGACGAAATTCTTTTAAGGGGGGAGGAATGTGACGACCCGGAATTTTTGAGCATTTGAAATTGGAATATTTAATTGATTTTAAATATTTAAAAGTTAACTTTTAACTTGAATTCAAATATCACTATTTATTGGGTTAATTTTTAAATTAAATAATTGAGAGTTGGGTAGAATGTTGAATCTGGAGTTTTAAGCTTGTCAAAAATAATTTAAAGGCTTGTAAAATTTATATTGATAGTGTTGAGGATAATAAAAGTTTTAAAATTGAATTTAACACTGATTTGTTCAGTTTTGAAATTTTATCGTTTAAATTGAATTTAAAAATAGCCTTCCAAGGCACAGTCACGGAATTCGACAAAACCAGTTCCATTGGATCCGTATTATTTTATTTTTATCGATTTCAAATTTCATAGTGATCAGAGTTGTTGTGTGAGCGTACGATATATAAACGCGCTGAAATTTATATCGAAAATTTAATATAATAACCGAGTCTAAAAAGCTATCTCCTCCATACGATCAAATTAGGACTTGAAATCTTTTCCATTGCGTTCGAAATAGGGGTATAACATTATAGACTACTAGCGACACGCCTCGGTAGGAGTTCGTGATTTCAAGTTGCAAGTTCGAAACGATTTAAAATCTAAATAAATATATATTCCTTGATTGACATATATACTCACATCAGCATACAAAACATCATCTTGTTCCCTGAAAACACGCAAGCCAACTTTTACACGCAAGCCATCTTCCTTCGTTTTAAAAAAAATTCATGATTTCCTTCATTCTATCAACAGAGGAAACTACAAAGAAAATGGAAACAACTTCTTCCCTTACCCATTTATTTTACACCCGTTCTTCCTCTACCTTTTCTTTTGTTCCTGGTTTCATTCGTTCAAAAATCCATGGCCGCGTTCGCTCCTCTTTTTTATTGTTTGCCTCATGCCCAAATTAATTTGCAAGTCCAAATTGTTCATCAATAAAAAAATAAACTGTTCGAAGAAGAATCGCGGCTATGTTGTTCTCCTCTTCTTTGCCGACCAAATCAAGCTTGAAGGGGATCGAATCGTGAGTCGCCACGATGGAAGACGAAAAACAGTGGGACTGGATGGTTCGAAGTTGAGGACGAATCTCAAATTTTATCGATGTCGACTTGGTCCTCACGATGGTGAGGAGGGTTCGGCAACATCAGCGCTAGGGTTCTGGAAGGCATGGTTGTTCGACCTGCTGCGACGCTGCGGGATCAACAGAGAGCGAGGGATAAGTGAAGAAGAAGGCTCGCTGGTGGAAGATGTCGCTGTTGCAAACAGCTCGCATGTGAGGATGGAGGGGAGAGCACAACAATGATGAGGAATTGGCTCGAGTGTTGAGCGGCGTTCGCAGGTGAAGCATTCACGTTGTTATTTTATTTTCATTTATTTACAGCGATATTATATGGAAATAGATTATTTCATTATGTAGATTATACAGAAAAAGAAATATAACAATAAGGTTTATATATTAACTATTTTTCAATTTACAGGTTTAATTCAGTAGATATTTATGTATACAGTACGTTATATATGTAGATTTTTATGTATAAATAGAAAATTTAATTATATAGATAAAACTAAAAAGAAACTATTATACATATGCCTATTTTAATTTACTAATTATTATAAATAATAAAAAAATTAACTAGCCTATTAATTATCTTAGTGATAAAAGATCTTTAAATAGGAAATTCAGTTTTAAATTTAATTGTTAGTCAAATAAATTTATTAAAAAGAGATTGGTTTAAAATAAAATCATTGGATAAATAAAAAATTACCAAACGGAAATTTGTTATTCGATTTATTTCGAATATTAATGAATTTTATAAATATTTATTCAAGGTCAATAATCATGAAGAAAATAAGTCGAGATGGAAGTGGATTGCTAATAGAATCAAAGGTGAGTTAATCTCACTCATCTGGTTTGATATAAATTTAAATGATTAAATTTAAATAATTGGTTGAATGGTTGAATTGATTTGATGTGTTATATTATAGTATATAATATATCTTGAAATGATTGATTTTCTACATTTTATAGCGGATGAGACCCTATGCGCCGCATACTAGCGGATGATATTATATATAAAACCCATATACCGCGATATTCCACCGCTAAATGGAATTGGTGTTTTATATTGTGCTAACGTCTGTGGATGCAGGGAAACAGGTTGGAGGGATCCAACTAGATTCCTAAACGTTTATTTAAATTATTTAGTATTCTCTATTGTGATTATTTGATATTCTATGATGAATTATATTGGAATATTGAATGCTATGGTTTGGTTGAATATTTTTCGGTACACTGGGTTATTGAAATATATAAATTGGATTTTTGGACAGATAATAAAAGAGTGGAGTTTTAAGTAAAATAATTATAGAGAATTTGAAAAAATTAAGAATGAATTAAAAAGGAATGGAAGTGATATTACAATACTAACTAATAAATAATTTAGAGTATGGAAAAAAGAAAAAAAGAATTTTGAATAAAACAGAAATTAATGAATTGTAAACTTAAGAATTATTTTAAAATTCAAAGTTTAAAATTTATCTAAAGAAATAAAGAAGTAATTTGGGAAATCTAAAGTTGGTATTTTCAGTTAAAAGTATTTTAAATCATAATTAAGGAATAAAATCTGAAATTAATGAATTTTGGAATAAATAGAGTAAATTGGAAATCAAGTTGGGAATTGATTTAAGTGTGTAAAAAGGAATTTTAAAGGAGAATTTGGCTATGAAATTTATAAACTGGGTTTTTTATATAATTGGATATTTAGAAAAAATAAACTCACGATGGGAATTTATAAAAGGAATGTGAACATTTGTTTAGAATAAATAGTGATTCATTTTTAAAGAATGTGAAGAGAAGTGCATTTCCCTAAATAGCCAAGTACGTTTTTAAAGTAAATTTTTAAATATAAGATAAAAGTTTTGATTTGTTTTAAAAAGCATGTTTTAGAAAATTTGTTATTGCTAAACGTTTAAATTCTAAACTAAGTACTTTTCAAATCTATTATCGTAGTAATTATTTAAAGGTTACTTAGTATTTTGTTCAAAGGAAAACATCTCGTTTTATATTTTATAGAGTAACCTTATTTTAATTATTTCTAAAGTATTATTTTTAATAAAGTATTAAAGTAGTTTTTCTAAATTTAAATGTTAAAGCATATTTTACAATAAAGTGGTTTTAAATTATTTAAAAATCTAAAGTTTTGTGCTTGGTGATTTCAGTGGAAATAGAAAATATTTGGGAAATTTATTCTGTAAAAGGAAGATAGTTTGAAACTGTTTTAAAAAAGGTTTGAAAAGTGGAAATATGTCCTGCGAAGATAGTATGAGATAAATAAATAATTTGGGAAATTATCTATTTTGTGATGGATGTTTGTGAATGTTAATTGATAGTTAAATAACCGACAATCAATATTGGCCAATGCGCGGATCGTTTCGAAGAGACCGGGATTGGGATTAATTTCTCGAAAACCACTTCGATCCCGTTTGTATATTTTCGTGGACAAACGAGTTCGGAGTCGAAGATGGAGCAATGAAGTGCAAGGGCTAGTCGCTACTAATCCTGAGGATAATTCCAAATGGATGTAGTAGGAGTAGTGCTTTCGGTTCCGTTCGAACCCCGGACGGACTTGTATGGATGAATGCTTTCAGAACATTGTCAGGTGGACGATGAGCATTCTAAGTGAAACGTTCTAAAAGGTAACGCTTAGCCTCAAGCCCCATCAACCGGGAATGACTGAAAATCAGGGGTTATGCAGCAAGGCTAGGTAGGTAGCACCCACTTCAGGGTGAGGTCATCCCTGTCTAAATGTCCCTTTTATTTCGGCGTAGTGGTGCGGTTGCTGATCACAACCGTGGGGTGATCTTACTCGGGATTATCCAGTAAGGGATAGTCCCGGTCTTGTGTTGCAGGGGGTCGGGAGTGATCCTCGGTATACCGATCTAGACCAGGTACCGTGACAGGTGGTACCCCAGTGCCTAGTCATTAGTTGGAAATCCATTCTCCCTACGTGCCTTTTACGAGTTTTGTTTGTATTACCGACGACTGTGGCTAGTAGCTGGAATTTGATGAATGTAACAATTTCGGCTATTTTAATAAGAATTTGTATACAGACCCTATTATAATATCAGAGGATTTTGATAAATAGTGTTTTAGCTATCGTAAGGTAAAAACCCGACATGTTTATTTTTGGTGTGGTCTTACGATATGCTTTTGTTTTCAGAAGAATTTGTGAAACTTTAATAATCAATTTGAGTGTGATTTCTCATGCTGGTATTCCAGACTGACTCGGGTGTTATTTAACTATAATGCTCGGGTCAGACCGAGTATTATAGGATATAAGATATGATGCTGTGGAGCTCAGGAGACGAGCTGGATGGAGATACGTACTTCCGTGCTTGATTATTGTTACGCTGTGTATCCAGTTGTATGTTATTGATGTGGAACTCTGATGATGTACTCTGATGATGTATGTATAAACAGATATAGTATTTGTTTTTGTGTAAAGATCTGTTATTATCTATTATATTTTATTCCGCTGCGATGGTTAGATTCTGATGTTGTTTTTTCTACTTTCTTTTTCTACCTCTTCTTCTTTAACCCAAATGGTTCGTATTTTCATTCATCATGAGTTGATTGATGTAGAATAGGGTTGATTCAAGGGGTACGGATTTGCGATTCGTTACAATTTTTTTATTTTATTTAGGAGAGACACGTGTTATAGGAAAGATGCCAAGTGTTTAAAGAACGAAGAAACGTGTTATAGTTTGTCTTTTAAAAACATCATTTAATTGAAAAACGTGTGTATATATATATATTGATTTAAATTTAAATCGTTAAAATTACGCAACCCACAATCGCAAACTGCTATCGAGGCATGCCGCTAGGCGTTCGTAAGGTTATACCCCTATTCCGAACACAATGGAAAAGGTGTCGAGGCCTAATTCGATCATATGCAGAAGATATCTTTTTGGGCCCAGCTATTATATTGAATTTCCAATTTAATTTCAGCGTGTTTACTTATCGTACGGCCACACGACAACTTCGAATGCTACGAAAATAAAATCCGATAATAATACACTTACTACGGATCCAATGGAACTAGTTTCGTCGAATTCCGAGGCTGTGCCACGGAAGGCTATTTTTAAATATCAATTTAAATGTCATATTTCCAAAACAGAACAAATCATTTTCAATTTCAATTCTGAAGCTTCCATTATCTTCAATATTATCAATATAAATTTTTCTAAGCCTTTAAAACATTTTTAATAAGCTTAAAAATCAAGATTCAATATTTAACCCAACTTTCAACAATTAAATTCAATAATTTTAATTACCAAACAAACAGTGATATTTGAAATTCAAGTTGAGTTAACTTCTAAACATTAAAATTCAATCATATACTTCAATTTCAAATGTCAAAGTTTCGGATCGTCACAATTAGTTAAATAATTAATTGAAATGGTTTGTAATTACTTAATGTTAATTAAGCCGGGTTAGGTAATTAATTCATAAGTAATAAATTTATTTTGAGTCAATTAAATTAATTATAATCATTTGATTAATTAATCTTGCTCATGGATGATTGGATTATATCGAATACCTTGAATTGGCTGATATCTCTGATATGTAATATTCTGTGATATGAATTGCTTTGGATTGAGTTGTGATATCTGTGATATATTGCTGTGTGAATGTGAACTTCTAAATTGAATTAAAATTGTGTACATAAACAATTTGGCCGTTAAAATGGCATTCGAATTTTGATGCGACATGGGGTCGGATTCCAAATGGTTATCCGAAAACCACATCGAATCTTAAAGGTGGATCTTTTGTTAAAATATTAAAAATGGAAATTTGTTGTGAATGTATCCACATGTTTTTAAAATAAGCGCTCATTATTCGATAAAGCCGAGAGAGGACATTAAGTCATAAAACCAATTCTGAATAATGATACGACGTAATGGGATTGCATTCGCAGACGGTGGTTGAAGACCGCGTATTTTCGAGAATGAAAGGATTGCCTGTCAATTGTCTCTGCACTGGGTTGCTCCGGTATAGAGATTTTCCTATGTGATGTGGTGTCCGGTCGGGATTGGGGATATCTAGATTTCCAAGGACTTTTCCTTAATTAGAAAAAGTGCCTTCGGTTCCATTCAGACCCAGGATGGACTTGTATTGATGTATGTCTGACATTACACTTTGAGATGTAAAGTTGGTTTCTATCAAATACATTTCTGTTTGGTGGTGGAGAATTTATTCCCTTAGGTTAACAACCTTCTCTGAGACGTACGAGCTCAGAGGTTATGTAGTTGATGGTTATTAGTGATATATTCTCAATTTGGTTATGTGGCATGCGAAGTGCTGATCATTGGTTGATCAAGCATGGATTTTGTGAAAATCATAGCTTTGTGGGACGAGAATTCATTGAACCTTATACCTCGGAAATGGTCGAAATGGGAAAAGATACAGCAAGGTTTTGGAGGTTGCGCCCCTCAAGGCATGTGCATTTCCTTCTGGATAAAAAGTGGTATTCTATTATGGAGACCAGATTTTTGCTTATGTGGTTGTTGGTGTTGAGGGCCCTCGATAAAGGTCGGTTACGACCGGGGGATGGCATACTCGTGACAGTTAGTTACCTAGTTACATAGGTAACCCGGCCTTGTGTTGGCAGAGATCCAGTTAGGCTCTCGAGGCGTACCTTCAGAGGCGTACCATTCGGATAAAGGAAGTTCCTTAGACTTGGCCATTTGTTGGAAGTCCAATCACTAAATATGATCCCTGTACGATTTATTTATAGAACCTTCCATTTAACATGGTAGCTATAGTGGCATACTATAATGGTATGCATGCTGGCTAAGATTAATATTATACTTTCGAATGTTTTTCGCACTATGCACTAATAATAATATCAAAAGGATTTTTACGTATCAAGCATGTTTGACTACTATAAGGAGAAACCTTCCCCATGTATGCGATTGCATTGACTGTATGCTGGGAAAACTTATGGTAGTTTCATTTTCAAAAAGCATGAATGGATTTCTTTTTATTTCTTTTATATAAACAACTGTTTCATGTTTGCTCACACCAGTCCCATGACCAACTCGGAGTTTATTGTTCCCTTTTCTAAACTCTGGGTGCCCATGATTTTCCACACGATCAGCGTGGAGTCTGGATATCATTAGGTTCTAGAGCTAGCTTGGATAGTAGATATGGATTTGGAAGTCTTTGAAGCCGTTGGGTTTTGAGCTTTTTGGTTTGGATCTTTGAAGTTTTTTATTGAAGATGTTGTATGTTGGATTCTTGCTCTCCCTCTCTTTCTTTTGGAAGATCCTATTGAAGTTGATATTTCGCTGTTGTGTTGTTTCCGCTGTATTCTGTTGTATATATATAGTGCTTTGATGTTTGCGGTCATTTGTTGTACTCAATGTTGTATCCATGTTGTATATCAATGAAATCATTTTTGTTCCCACTGTGTTGTTATCATCTAATGTGTTATAAGCTCCAGCGATACGGACTCTAACGTTTGAATCTCTGGCATTTGAATACAGGTGATGTATTGAATGGTTATTTTCGAATGTCAGATTATGGGTCGCCACATTTGGTATCAGAGCTAAAGGTGGAGTAAGAACTTTAGCTTTAGAGTATAACTCATTAGGTGACTCATTAGAGATAGGATTCGAAATTCCCTAGAATGAGTATATTCCCTAAGATATCTCGTCCGTAGGCCTAAATCAATTTTCTTACTATACATTGATAGTGAAAATGAGTGCAAGAAGAGGACAAGGTAGGGGAAGGGTGAGTACCACTGAAAATGGTCAAAATCTTGCAACAACAGTAATGGAAGAAGCAGCTCTTCCCATCCAACCCCAGCCAAATATGGCAGTTATATCGGAGCTTATCAAGACTTGGAGGAAAACCATTCACAGGAAAGGAGACTATTATATAAGCGTAAGCTTGGATTCGATATTGTGAGAGGATTTTTAAAGGATTGAAATTGGAGACCTTTACTTTGATGGCTTCCTTGCAGCTCCAAGAAGAAGCTTTGGTATGGTAGGAGGCCCTATGAATCTTTGTTTACATTGTAGATAGGTTCCTATTTCGTATTCTCATCATCAGTTTCATATCAGTTTTTTTGTTCTTGACTTTAATAAATTGGAGATTTTACTTGGAATGAATTGATTAACAAAATATGAAGCTAAATTAGATTGTATCAATAGAATTGTTTCGGTCAAAACCAAATTTGGGAATTTTGTTGTGATTTCTGGTGGGAAACCAAGTCGATTATAAATATTTCCCCATGCCCGTCCAGTTGTGCATGCAAGTGGTAGGATGGCGCCAAGGGAAAGAGTAGAGCTAGTTAAGAAAACCTAAGATTTACCCGTGAAAGGATTTACGCAACCCAGTCGCTCCAGTTTTGGTTCAGCTGTGGTATTCGTAGCTAAGTCCGATGGATCTTTGAGATTGTGCATAGATTATCATGATGTTAATAAATTAACTCTTAAGAATTGATTTCCCTTGCCCTGAATCGATGACTTGTTCGATCAATTGCATGGTGCTCGATTCTTTTCCAAGATAGACCTAGCCCAAGGATTCCATCAGCTGAGAATTGCGGAAGATAGTATTAATTTGACTGCTTTAGGGGTCTCGGTACATTCTACGAATAGTTAGTTATGCCCTTCGGACTAACCAATGCCCCTGCATATTTCGTTGACCTGATGACTCGAGTATTTCTAGAAGTATTGAATAAATTCGTTCTCATATTTATTGATGATATTCTGATCTATTCCAAAACTAAAGAAGAGCATGCCGAACACTTAAAGATAGTTTTGGAAATATTGAGAGGAATATTCTTTTGCCAAGTTTTCTAAATGTCATTTTTCGGTAAAAGAAGTTAGATTTCTAGGACATATTGTTACAGAAGAGGGAATTTCTATAGACCCTGGTAAGGTTTCCGCTATTCTGGATTGGAAGCAACCAACAACTCCTAAGAAAGTCAAAAATTTTATGGGATTAGCCGGATACTACCGAAAGTTTGTCCAAGATTTCTCTAAGTTGGCCAGTCCTTTAACTAAGCTAACTATGAAGAATGCCAAATTTATTTGGACTCTAAAGTGCGAGGAAACGTTCCAGGAATTAAAGAAAAGGTTGACCACTGCTCCCATTCTTGCTATTATTGATGGGAATAAAGGTTTACCTGTTTACATGGATGCGTGCGGTGAAGGCGCAGATGCTATTCTAATGCAGGAGGGTAGAGTGATTGCCTACGCGAGTAGACAATTGCGACCATATGAGAAGAACTACACGACCCACGATCTTGAGCTTTTGGCAGTTATCTTTGCTTTGAATATATGGCGTAATTATCTTCTGGGTGAAAAATTTGAATTATTCGCCGACCATAAATCTTTGACGTACCTCTTTACCCAGAAGGATTTGAATCTGAGGCAGCAATGTTGGTTGGAATTCCTAGCGTCATATGGCCTGGATATTCAGTATACACCTGGCAAAGCCAACGTGGTAGCTGATGCTTTGAGTAGAAGACACGTTGTTCTTGCTTATCCTGTTGTCACCCCCACTCTTCTTGAGAAGATCGCTAGTAAGCAAAATGAAGATAAGTTTCTCTGAGAAATTTATAGAAGAATACGTCGATGCGAAGATTCCAGCTTTGAAGTCGACGATAGTAGAATTATAAGGTTGAAAGGGAGGATTTGTGTTCCAGACATTCCAGATCTCAAATGAGAAGTATTGGATGAATGTCGCAAATCCAAGTTTAGTATCCATCCAGGAGTTAATTAAATGTATCGAGATATTAAGAGGACTTTCTGGTGGAAAACAATGAAGAGAGATATATCCATTTATGTTAGTCGTTGCGCAATGTGCCAACAAATAAAGAGTGATCAAATGAAGATGGCGAGTTTACTCCAACCACTGGAAGTGCCTAAATGGAAATGGGACCAAGTTTCTATGGATTTTATAGATGGTTTGCCACGAACTCAGAAGGGTAATGAGGCGATTTGGGTTATTGTGGATCGTCTGACCAAGACTGCCCACTTTATCCCAGTTAAATCCACCCGAATGTCAACAACTTTGGTAGAGTTATTTGTGAAGGAGATTGTTAGACTACATGGAATACCAAATAGTATAGTGAGTGATCGTGACCTGATCTTCGCCAACAGATTTTGGGAGGCATTTCAAGATGCACTAGGAACTAAGTTGAACTTCAGTACTCCTTACCTCCCGCAGTCTGATGGGCAAATGAGAGAATAAATCGAATCTTGGAAGATCTTTTGCGTGCTTATATTCTTGATTTCGGAGGTTCATGGGAGGACCATTTGCATTTGGTTGAGTTTTCGTATAATAATAGTTATCGGGCCAGTATTAGAATGGCTCATTTTGAAGAATTATATGGTCGTCATTGCAGATCACCTGCATGTTGTATTGAGTCGGGTGATAGGCTTGTTCTTGGTCCGAGCATGATAAGGGAAGCAACTGAGAAGGTTGATTTCATTCGGAAGAAATTGAAAACTACCCAGAGTCGACAGAAAAGTTTTGCCGACCTCAGGAGAAGAACTTTAGAGTTCCAGGTTGGAGATTCAGTTTTCCTAAAGGTTTCTCCAATGCGTAGAGTTTTGAGATTTGGAAAGTCGGATAAGCTGGCATCGTGATATATAGGTCCTTTTCCTCTCCTTGAGAGGATTGGTCCTTTGTCTTATCGAGTATAGTTACCTAATTGGTTAGCTGGTGTACATAATGTGTTCAATGTTTCGCACCTTCGGAAGTATGTGCATGACCCAAATCATATCATTGAGGAAGCCGCTCAACATGATTTGGAAATCACATCCAACCTGGCAGTGAAAAGAGAACCATTGAAAATTATTAATCGAGATGAAAAGCAGTTAAGGAATAAAGTGGTGAAATTAGTAAACGTATAATGTAGTGGAGGTCCGAATGATTGTACTTGGGAAACATAGGAAAGCATGCAGAAGTCCTATCCCAAATGTAGAATAGATGTTTCGGCTTGATCTGGTAAGCCATTTCTCTATCTTTTCATGTGTTCATATGTTCTTTGTTTGTCTCCCTATCTGTCAAATTTCGAGGACGAAATTTTCTTAAGGGGGAATATGTAACTATCCTATTTTAAGCCAAATATAAATTAATAATTAATATAAATTTTTGATTTAATGTGAATTAATTTAATTTTTTTCCAAAAACAAATAAAATTTGTGCTTGCTTTTATATATATATATAAGTAGATTGTAAATAGAATTTGAATTTGGAATTCAAATATAAATATCTTAGAAAAAATAAATTGGATTTAAAAATAATATATATGTGATTTTTTGTTAGTGTATAATTTAGTTTGAAAACATTTTCTTTTATGGTTATATAAATATTAAATAAGGAAATGTATTTAGTAAAGATATAAAATTATATTAAAACATATATATATATATATATAAACTAAATATAATATAGTATATAAATTATATAAAAACATTATTAACATAAAAATTACAAGTGTTAAAAGTATAACATGAAAAAATACAAGTGTTAAAATTATAGTATAAAACTTAACAAGTGTTAGCCTATTGATAACATGCAAATACAAGTGTCAAATTTTCTATTTTTATTTTATTTTAAAAATAATAAATTCAAGGTTATATATACTTTATCTCCTACTCTTATCATTTTCTTTAATAATTTCATAAACAAAAAGAAACCTCTAAGCTTAAAACCAGTAAAACAAATCAAACAAAACAAACCAAATCAAAGATTCAAGTTCAAAATCAAAGCATTCCAGTTTAAAAAAAAATCAAGTTGAAGATCATTTCAAAACAGTTTCAGATCAAAACAAACATCATCTCAACATAAAGCAAGAAACAAGTTTTTCCAGTTTTCAAAATCAAAAGCAAATTCCCAGACTACTCTTCTTTCAAAATATACAGGTGAGTAAACCACCTTTTTAAAATCTTAAAACTGTTATATCTTGTTTGTATGAGATAATACTTGAAAGTATGTTTGTATAGATGAAAAGAAAATGACTGCATATATATATATATATATGTATGTATATATGTATGTATGTATGTATGTATGTATAAAATGGGTGTGCATGTTTGTGTTCTTCTATTCCAGGATTACAGGGTTTAAACCTATTCAAAATTCAAAATCTCTCCACCTATTCCCTTTTAGGCTTCAATATTTAAACAAGATATGTTTGAATTAACATGATTTAAATTTTAAAATTATTTTTAATATAATTAATTAAATTATTTCCTGGAAATTAGGAAATACGGTAAAACTTAAAAGCATGTCAAAATTCAAGTGTCTTAATTTCTTTATTCGTTTATATAATATGATTTGCTTTCGAAAACTTTTATTTTTAAAAGAAAAATCATGATTTTTAGTTTAGCAAATCGTGAGAACTGGTGAGTTGAATAGGAAAAGAGTTTTTGGCGATTTCTGGTGATCGACGAGGTAAGGGAGGTCGTGGTCATGGTTGCAGGAAGCCTGAGTGATGGGCATTCATGGAAAAATGCTCGTTGGATTTAAAGGTCACCGTGGTGGTCGAACGACGTGGGTTTAAGGTTTTAGACCCAATTTTGGTCGACTGGGTTTAAATGGAAATTGCGGCGTCGACGATGTATCGGAAACAACTGGACGAGGGGGAATCGATGCGTGGATGATCAGCGAAGATTTGATCGGAGTCGCAAGGTTTCTGGTGACCTATGGCGGCGTGTCGAGAAGGAGTTGGATAATCAAGTTTTGTTCCATTTGAAGCCATGATGCTCGATTTCGAGTTCGTTGTCGTTTCATGGATCTGGGTGGTCGGAAACTTAAAGGAGATGGTCGTCGTCGTGCTTGAGGTGGTCTTGATGGTCGGACCTACTCCGGTCACCTGTGCACGTGCACATGGTGTCAGGTTTTGGTGATTGTTGTGTTAGTTCGAGAAGAAGGTGTATGCTCGAAGTCGTTATCGGGGAGATGACGTTGGAGCTCGGATGTGTTCTCGGGTGTATTCGCGTAGGTTAAATGTTTAACTGGTTTTTAAAATTTTAAAATAAAACAAATTAAAAAAGAAAGCAGGAGGGATTTACTCGGGGATGAACTCTGGGAAACTTGCACTTGTCTCGGGGGAGCACTCGGGTTTGTCTCGGGTCAGTTTTAAATATTAACTAAGTTTTTAAAATTTTAAACAAGGCAAGTTTAAATCGATTTCTTAATTAGTTCTTTTATATAATAATTACTTTATCTAAGTTTGAAATTAGATAGGGGTTCTAAAATAAATTATTTTAAATTAATTAAGTTTAAAATGTTTAAAATGTGTATATATATATAACACCATTATTTTAAAGTTTATTTTAAATAAACTTAATCATGTAATTAAGGAGTTAATTAAGAAGATAAAAATGTTTTTTATGGTTAACTAACTTAAAGGTGTAAGTTAATTGGTTAATGATAATTAATTGCAAGGTTTATTAATAAGATTTAAATGATAATTAAAATAATGGTTTATCTTTTAAATTAATTTAGACCTTAAGTAATTAAAGATTAATTAATTAATAAAAGTAATTAAAGGATAATTACTTAAAGAATGATTACTTAATATAAGTAATTAATGAATAATTAAAGCTAACTAATTAATAATTAAGTTTAATTAATTAATAAATAACGTTAATTAATTAATAAATAACGTTAATTAATAATAATTAAGGGATAATTAATTGATGATCAAAGTATAATTAATTGATAATTAAGGATTAATTAATTAATAATTAAGGATAATTAATCATTAATTAAAGGATAATTAATTAATGAAAGTAATTATGTGACCAATTTATTAAATAGTTAATTAAAATGGTTTGTAATTGCTTAATGTTATTCAAGCCGGGTTAGGTAATTAATTCATAAGTAATTAATTTATATTAAGTCAATTCAATTAATTATAATCATGTGATTAATTAATCTTGCTCATGGATGATTGGATTATGTCAAATATCTTGAATTGGCTGGTATCTCTGATATGTAATATTCTGTGATATGAATTGCTTTGGATTGAGTTGTGATATCTGTGATATATTGCTGTGTGAATGTGAACTTTTGAATTGAATTGAAATTGTGTACATAAACAATTTGGCCGTTAAAACGACATTTGAATTTCGATGCGGCCGGGGTCGGATTCCAAATGGTTATCCGATAACCACATCGAATCTTAAAGGTGAATCTTTTGTTAAAAGTTTAAAAATGGAAATTTATTGTGAATGTATCCACATGTTTTTAAAATAAGCTATTATTATTGGGTTAAGCCGGGAGAGGACATTAAGTCATAAAACCCATTCCGAATACTGATGCGACGTAATGGGATTGCATTCGAAGAAGGTGGTTGAAGACCAGGTATTTTCGAGAACGAAAGGATTGCCTGTTGAATGTCTCTGCACTGAGTTGCTCCGGTATATAGATTTCTCTATGTGATGGGGAGTCGGGTCGGGACTGAGGATATCCGGATTTGGGAGGACTTTTTCCTTAATTGGACAAAGTGCCTTCGGCTCCATTCAGACCCAGGATTGACTTGTATGGATGTATGTCTGACATTACATTTTGAGACGTAAAGCTGGTTTCTATCAACTACATTTCTGTTTGGTGGCGGAGAATTTATTCTCTTATCTTAACACCCTTCTCTGAGACGTACGAGCTCAGAGGTTATGTGGTTGATGGTTATTAGTGATATTTTGCCAATTTGGTAATGTGGCATGCTAAGTGCTGATCATTGGTTGATCGAAGCATGGCTTTTGTGAAATGAATAGCTTTATGGGACGAGACTTCATCGAACCTCACACCTTGGAAATGGTCGAAACAGTAAAAGAAGCAGCAAGGTTATAGGGGTCGCGCCCCTTAGGGTATGTGCATTTTCTTCTAGATAAAAATTGGTATTTTGGTATGGAGCCCAGTCATTTTTCTTATGTGGTTATTGGTGTTGAGGGCCCTCGATAAAGGTTGGTTACGACTGAGGGATGGCATACTCGTGACAGTTAGTTACCTAGTTACAGAGGTAACCCGGTCTTGTGTTGACAGAGATCCGGTTAGGTTCTCGAGGCGTCCCTCCATAGGCGTACCCATTCTGATAAAGAAAGTTTCTTTGCCTTGGCCATTTGTTGAAATCCAATCACTCAATATGACTGTGACGACCCGTCTTTAATCCACGGAAAGACGTATCATCGATAAGAAAAGAAAGATATAGAAATAGAAAAGACAGAAAGAAAAAAACAACAACATCATAATCTCACCGCGAAAACGGAACAAAATATAATATTACACATATCCATTACGTAGTTTCACATATCAGAGTACACAAAATAATATAACTTCATTACATCAGATATTTATAAGAGTATGCAAAACCATACAACCCAAAATACAACGTCAAAATATCACTACAGCGGATAAAGATAGATAGGTACGTCTGGGCTCCAGCTCCAGCTTACAAAACATTTGACCAATCCAATCTGATCACTTGGCTACTCATAAAAATTTAAGTACTCAAGAGTTTATGAAAAAAGAAAAATAAACTTTGGGTCAGACACGGGTCTGGTGTGAATAAACAGGTTAAAGTTGTTTAACTTTAAAATCATTTGAAAACAAAAGGTATCACGTAAGACGTCCCACACATAAACATGGGTAAGTTTTTACCTTACGTTAACCAAAACATTTGATAGGAAATCCAGTGATATTATAATAGGGTCTAAGGTTTTCAAGTAAATAGAAAATAGCCGAAATTGTTACATGATTAAATTTCAGCTACTAGCCACAAAAGTGGTTAATACAATCAAAACCGTAAGGGCTCGTAGGAAGAACAAGTTTCCATCAATGGCAGGGCTACTGGGGTACCACCCGTCACAGTACGGAGCCTAGATCACCATACCGAGGATCACTCCCGATCCCCTACAACACAAGGTCGGAACCATCCCTTACTGGATAGTCCCGAACAAGACAACCCCGCAGTTGTGGCCAACAACTGCCCACACAGCTGAAATAATAAGGGACTTCTAGACAGGGGAAAATCTCATCCTACTTGGGCATGACCCACTTAACCTTGCTGCACCTCCCCTATTTTAGCCATTCCCGGTTGATGAGGCTTGAGGCTACGATTACCTTTATAGAACATATCTCTTAGAATGCTCATCGTCCACCTGATGATGTGCTAAAAGCATTCAATACATACAAGTTCATTCCGGGTTCGAACGAAACCGAAGGCATTATTTCGTTACACTCATTTTGGAATCACCCTCAGAGTTAACGACAATAACCCTTGCACTTTGAAACTCCATCTCGATCTTCACTTTGAGATGTCACGACCTAACGTTTAACCTGGACCGATGTTGTTTACGGAAAATCAAACTTGATTCCTGATCCCGGTCTCTTCGAAATCCAAACGTGTCTTAAAGGTAAAGTTGTTTAAAGATTTAAACATTGAATTCACACAGCATTATCCACAGATAATAACAAACATCTATCACAGATATATACAATATCTCATCATAGAATATCTCAAACTATCATCCAACATATATCAACCAAATCCAGATATTCAATTCAAAACAATCATCCGTAAGCAAGCATATCTCTAATTCATAATATAATTAATTTTATTAATTCAAATTAAATTAATTACTTAAGAATTAATCACTTTACCTTGCTTAACCAATCATTAATTAATTAACCACAATCATTTAATTAATTAATCACTTCTTAATTAACCTCATTATCAATTAATTAATCCTTAATTAATTATCCTATAACTATTAATTAATAGCTCTATTTATTTATTAATAAAACTTGATTAAAAATTAATCATTCCTTAATTAATTACTAACTAATCCGTAATTTATAATGAATTTATCTTAATTAATTGCTTAATTGATTACAAATTATAAATTAATTTATCTTAATTACTTAATTAATTATAATTAATTAACCTTAATCATTTAATTAATTAATTCTTATTCATTAAATTATTAACTATTAATTATAAATTAATTAATGTTTAATTACTTAATTAGTTAATCCTAATTATTTAATTAATTAATTCTTAATCATTAATTAATTAATCACTAATCACTTAATCAATTAATTACTAATCATTTATTAATTAATTTTTTATTATTTAATTAATTATCTATTAATTATAATTAAATAAATCCTTAATTATTTCATTAAATTAATTCTTAATTATCAATTAATTAATCCATAATTAATTAATTAGACCTTTATAAATTAATCAATCTAAACTTATTAATTAATTTAACTTTAATTTCTTTATTAATTAAAGTAATCTTAAATTATAAAACTTATCTAACCTTTAAATAAAACAATTTCATTAATTACTTAAAAATATTAAAACATTTCAACTTAATCATTATATATATATATATATATATTTTAAAGAAAGCATAAACATTTCAATTTAAGTTAACAAAGTATAAACTTTCTTAAATCATATAGTTTTAATTCATTTATCATGTAGTAGTTTAAAACAATTTAGTTTTAATTTTAAAATTAGTTTGGGAACTTTTTTAAACAATAACTAATCTTCGGGTTTAACCCGTAACTGTCTCGAGTACTGACTCGAGATCTTCATCTTCTCTTTTTTTTTAGTTTAGTTTTAAACTTCACACAATACTCGAAGAGGAACACTTCACTAACTCGAGTACAAACTCGAGCTTTAACTAATCCCACCCGAGCAACATCTCGAATCGCATACGAACTCAACAATTCCGGCACGACAACGCCACTGTGCAGGTGCACAAGCCACCAACGGCGTCGATACCTACGGGACTCGCTCTACACGTCGGCGATCAAACACTCATTCATTTCCGACCCTCAGACCCAAATCGCAAAGCTCGAAACAAGATCGAGTATCACCATCGAACCTGGACTCTTAACTTCACCAGAAAATATCCCATCACGGCTATCCTGACCACCAGAAACACTACGCCACTCCCTATGACTTCGTTCATGTCTCCAATGTATCCTCCTTAAATTAGGCCAAGCTCGATGCACTCTCGAATTCACCGCGACAATTTCTATGAACCCAGACTGAACTAGGGTTAAAACAACGAAATCACTAATTTCCGACTCCACGATGAACAAACTCCTCCTCCACTATTTTCTCAACTACGACGTTCACCATTACAGCTCCTTCCCAAACCTCGACCACTCGATACCACCCATCACCAGATTTCGACCAAACTCCCATTTTTGATCAACCCAGAAATACTTCACCATAACTCAACTAAAATTCGAATTTTTAGTTTTAAAAATCAAGTTTTCAATAGAGGATTCATATTATATAGATAAGTTTACAAATTAAGGCATTTGAGTCTTCACAAAAATTATTGTTCCTCTGTATTTTTATCTTTTCCATAAAATATTTTTATTTTTAAAACTTAAAAATATTTTCAAATTTTGGTTTAAACTTAAACAAACATATTTTGTTTAAGAATCATAGTCTAACAAAGATCAAACCAAAAGAAAATGAATTTTCTTTCTCCAATTTGTACTCTGCACATTTTTTTTTTAAAAACAGAGATACATTTTGATATTTCTTTCACATGCAAGTAGATTATAAACAAATATACTTAGTAAAACAACATGCAAACATATTTTTCATCAAGCTTCTAGTCATGCAACCAGATTTTAGTTAAAACAAGTTAGAGTTTACTCACCTGAAACTTATTTTAAGCAGTGACCAAAATTTTTGCAAAATCTGGAAAAGATTGTTCTACAGATCTTCACAAACTGGAAATTCAGATTTGAATTGCAGAGGAAATGCTTTGAAACTCAGGTGTTCTTGTTTGCTTCTTAACTTGAATTCAAATCATAGCTTAAGATTTGAAACTGTGGAGAGAGCTTTTAATTTCTTTTTACTGGAATTTTTTTTACAGGCTTTTTTATTTTGCTTGTAGATTTGGAAGTTTGAAATAAACTTGAATTTTAGCTTTAATTTTTGATTGAAAGAGTGGAGATTGATGAAATTCAGAATTGTAAATGAAGGATTCATTTATTTCTTGCTTTTAGAAAATGAGATGGGAAAATTTAAATGAAGAAGATAAAGCAAACTTTTATAGATTAAATTTTTGTTTTATTAAAATTAAAGAAAATAATATATAAATGTGACACTTGTCACTAAACATGTTTATTTTCTTAACACATGTTATAAAAGGGATCCACAAATTAACATATGTAATTCTCATGCAAAAATAGATTTTAAATGTTTTTATAATTAATTTTCTGATTTTTAAATACATTTTTAATTTATATAAATCAATTCTCTCTAAAAATAAATAAATATAAAACAAATTTTATATTCTAAATAAAATCATAAAAATACACTTTAAAATCAAAGTATGATTTAAGATATAAATAACTATATTTAGAATTTCAATTTAAATACCCAAATTCAAATTAAATTTCAAACTCAATTTAAAAATCAAATTTGATATGTATACAATTTTAACAAATCCATTTCCATTTGCTTATAATAATTCTATTTTAAAATCAGTATATTTACAACCTATTTATTATTATTGTTTAAAATAACAATTTTATCAATTTTAATTAACATATTAAAGAGATTATCACATTTAAATTTGGTTTGAAATTCCAAAATATCACATTCCTCCCCCCTTAAAAGAATTTCGTCCCCGAAATTTAAACAAAAGATAATCCAAAATTTTCATTTTATTTCAACAATTCATGCATACATATCATCCATACATAAGCAACCAACAAACAAAACATCTAAACAACAATACATCCAATGCAAATATCACTAGCTATCCGGACACATATCCGGATAAGCCTTCCTAAAACTATCCAGAGTCTCCCAGGTACAATCTCTGGGATCCTCACTCCACTGGACTTTAACAAGCTTCACTATCTTGCTTCTGAGTTGCCTCTCGTCTTGATCGATAATCTGAACAGGATGTCTGACAAGTGATAAGTCCGGCTCAACTTCTAAGTCTTCCTACACAACAGGCTCCACAATAAGAGATGGATCGTGCACGTATTTCCTTATATGAGATACGTGAAAAACATTGTGAATTCCAGCCTTCCGGACTGGCAATTCAATCCTGTATGCTACGGCACCAATCCTCTCGAGCACTCGGAATGGACCAATATATCTCCTGGCGAGTTTCCCTGTCTTCCCAAATCTTACTGCTCCTTTAATCGGGGAAACTTTGACAAAGACAAAATCACCAATCTCGAACTCCAATTGTCTTCGTCTTTTATCTGCATATTTCTTTTGACGATCCTGAGCAGCTCTCATCCTTTTTTTGATAAGCTCAAGTTTAGCAGATGCTTCACGGATTAGATCTGGTCCAAGCATAAGACGGTCTTTCGACTCTATCCAACAGGTTGGGGATCTACACGGTCTTCCATATAGAGCTTCATAAGGAGCCATCTTAATACTTGCTTGGTAACTGTTATTATAAGAGAATTCCATTAGATGTAGATGGTCTTCCCACGATCCACCAAAATCCAATACATAGGCCCTCAGCATATCTTCTAGAATTCGATTAAGCCTCTCCGTCTGTCCATCTGTCTGGGGATGATATGCTGTACTTAATCTCAAACTTGTTCCCATAGCTAATTGCAAAGCCTCCTAGAATTTGCTAGTGAAGATAGGATCTCGATCACTTACTATACTAACTGGAACACCATGCAATCTGACTATCTCTCTCAAGAAAATTTCTGCCAGAGAAACTGCAGTACGGGTTGCCTTAACTGGTATAAAATGGGCGCTTTTGGTTAGACGATCCACAATTACCCATATTCCTTCATTTTCCTTCTTGGTTCTAGGCAATCCGTCGATGAAATCCATCGAAATCATCTCCCACTTCCACATCGGGATTTCCAAAGGTTGCAACAAACCGGCTGACTTCTGCTGATCTCCTTTAACTTGCTGGCAGATAGCACAACTATTAACGAATCTAGCAATATCTTTCTTCATGCCTGGCCACCCGAAAATCCTTCTCATATCCTTATACATTTTTGAGATTCATGGATGAATGTTTAATCTGGAGCGATGACTTTCAGATAAGACCTCCTGGTTCTATTCCATGAAATTCGGAACGCAGATCCTGCCGTTGATCCTTAGTGTCCCTTGGTCATCAATCTTAAAGCTGGAACACTGACCCTTCTTAACTCTCATGATGATTCCTCTTAATCTACTATCAGATTCTTGCTTGCAATCCTTTCCAGAAGAGATGGAACCACTTCCAAAAGAGATAGAACTGCATTCCTGCTAAGAGCATCTGCCACAATGTTCGCCTTTCCCAGGGTATACGGAATATCTAAATCATATGATGCCAAAAACTCGACCCATCGCTGCTGTCTCAGATTAAGATCCTTTTGAGAGAAAAGATATTTCAACGGTTTGTGATCGGTAAATAACTCGAACTTCTCTCCCAAAAAATAGTGCCTCCAGATCTTTAAAGCAAAAATAATGGCCAACAACTCTAGATCGTGCGTAGCGTAGTTCCTTTCATGTGGCTTCAATTGCCGACTTGCATACGCAATTACCCTACCATTTTGCATTAGAACTGCTCCCAATCCAACAATACAGGCATCTGTATAAACCTCAAACTTACTCTTCCCATCAAGAATAGCCAACACAGGAGCACTTGTCAACTTTGCCTTCAGATTCGGAAAAGCCTCCTTACATTCAGGTGTCCGCTTGAATTTAACTCCCTTCCTTGTTAGCTTAGTTCGGTGCGAAGAGATCTTGGAATAATCCTTAATAAACTTCCTGTAGTTGTGATGACCCGGAAATTTGGGCAATATTTATTTAATAATTTCATTAATAATTATTTTAAAATGTGAAATGTTAATTTAATAACCTTATTCAAATAGAAATTATCTTTTAAAGATTTATAATTATTTAGTTTGTCAAATGATTTCTTTTCAAAATTTATAATAATGATAATTTTATTTGAGAATTTTATTCTTTTCAAGAGTTAAAAATATTTAAATGATAAAATTTCCTTTCTAAGCTTATTTAAAGAATATTTTATTTATAATGTATATATGTATATATATTGTAAATAGAGGATTTGATTTTAATTTTGATTTAAATTTAATAAGGATATTTTCAAATTTATATATATGTATGTGAATAAATTGTAAATTGGTTAATTTGATTTAAATTAGTATTGAAACCTTTCAAAAGTTAATTTAAAAATCTATCTTATATTTTCAAAAGAAATTAAAGTAAAATATTTATTTTTCTTAAAAATATAATAGTTTAAATTGTATTTTTATAATAAAAAGTTTATTTGTTTTATTTTAAAAATTGTTTTCTTTTGAAATAAACTTAGTTCATTTATATTAGAGTATAGTATTTTGTTTTGAAAACTTTGGAATAAAATGTAATTCAACACCTTTTTCTTTTTTTAAATTTTCTCTTTTGGAAATTTAGTTTAAAAAAAATATTATTTTAAAACTATTCAAATAAGCATTGAGATAGGTAATTTTATAAAGGAAGTTTATTTCTAAACATGTAAGGGTAAATTTAGATAGAACATTTAAAACATGTTAAATAAATTAGAAATTGTTTTAGAATAAATTTAAATACCTTTATAAATTAAGAAATTTCTTTTAATATTGAAATGAACTCGTGTTAAGCATTTAACTAATAAGAGAAGACACTTGTAATCACATTACAAACTTAAGTAACAAGTGGCAATGTTAATATATTTTGAAATTAATTTTTGTAGATAAGAAAACTTAGAAACTTATTATTGTTCAAAACATTTTTCTTCAAAAGAAAATCTGAAAATCAGATTATAAGAAAAATTTAAAATCCATTTCTGCAAATCAAAAACAATTCATGTTTAAAAATCTACAAACAAATACAATTTAAAAGTCTGCAAACCAGATCTGCAAATTCAATTCTGAAATTCTGAAATCAATTTGAAGATCAACTTCAACTTCAAACTCAAGCAAATGAAGATGGAATTCAGCTGCATGCAATTGAGGCCAGGATTATCTTCACCAAAATGCAGTTTTTAGTTCAGCAGTTCAACTACCAAAAGCAGATTCAAATTCAGGTTCCAGGAAGATATGAGTTTGCATCTGGGTTGTTCTCTGCCTCTTCTATCAATAGGTGAGTGAACTTCTATTTTAAAAAAAAATTCTTTTAAAAAAAAATCAAAGCTAAACAAATTTATAGAACTCAATTTCTAATTGAAATTGTTTTTTTTAAAAAAAAATCAAACTGCTGTAGATAAAAAAAAGCTCTGTCTTCTTTTAAGTGAGTAACCTCACCATGCAAAAAAAAAGAGCTTGAGTTATCTGTTGCATGTGTATTGATAGAAATAATCAGGTTGGTATGATTGTTTTGTGATGATATTCCGTGCATATATATAAATACACATATGAATGTTGCCAGATACCTATTTCTGTTTTTAAAAACTAAGAATCTTTAAATAAAACCCATTTCCACTTGATTGATTCTCTGTTAGGATTTGTTTTGTGAACAAAATGTGTTTGTCTAGTATAGATTTAGATTTATAAATTATAATTTAGTTGAATTAACATCTATTGCCTCTGAAAAACCATAATATCAGTCATCATTGAAAATAAAATCTGTTGCCTCTATTACAAAAATAACAGTATTTGTTTCAAATCAGAAGTATCAAACCTCTGGAATTATTAAAACAAGTTTATAACTAGAATGCATGTTAGAAATCATGAATTTTAAAAAAGAAATCACAATTTTTAGTTAACCGTTGAGTATGCATTTCTGAGTTGAACTAAATTGGGGTTTTTGGGTTTATATGGTGATCTAGTGGATTTTGGAGGCTGTAATTCTTCTTGGAGGTGGAGTGCTGATGGGTGAGTGAAGGAAAATTAGGAGGTTGATGGCCAGAGGTGGGTGGCGACGGCAATGGCTATTTCGAGGTTTCTAACCCTATTTTTTGAGTGGTTGAAGTTTTAGTTGCATCTCGTGTTCTCTATTGCATCGAGTGATGCAAGACTCTGGGATTGGACAGAGGAGATGTTGATAAAGAGATGGCCGGGGTTGTAGGTGGCCAGATGATCAGAGGTGGGTTTGCGAGACGATGACAGGGTTGGGAAATGGTGAAGTGTTTCCAGGTTGCAATTGGATTACTCGAATTGTGATTCGAGCTGCAGTGAGTACTTTTATGGTCGCAATCATATAGGATGGTTGTCGGCGACTTGGTGAAGAGTGGGATGGCGGCTGGAAGTTGCCGGAGTGCCGGTGCATATGCACCGTGCACATAATAGTTTCTGATGAACTATTTGGGGATGGTGCAGTTTTATGTCTCGAAGTTCCACTCGAGTATTCATGTTTTTGTCTCGAAGGAGATTAGGGTTTAACTCGAAGTAATGTTGGGTGGTCTCGGGTTGGTGTTAGCTTCAGGTTTTATAACCTGCCTGTTTGCAGTTTTTTCTAAAATTTGAATGAAATTTAAAATTAAGGCAGGGATTTAAATAGGAATTTAAATTCCAAGTTTTAGATGAATTGAATTCAAAGGAACTTTTGAATTCAAAGTTTTTAAATTTGAATTTTTTTAATTTAAGTAAGATTTAAATTAAGTTTTTTTAAATCAAGTCTAAATATAGTTCTAGTTTACTATGAATTTAAATCTTGGATTTGAAATAGTTTTGTAAATTTTAAAATGTTGAACATAATGTTTTAAGGTAGATTTTAAAAATAAGTTTGTTTTCAAATATATGTTTTAAATTTGGCAAAATTCTTTTCTTTAATATTGAATAAAAGATATGAAGTGTTTAACTTAAATTTGAAAAGTTAATTAATCAATTTATTTTTAAAGCTTGATTTCTTTAAATAAATTAAGTAATTTAGTTTTGAATTTTTCCTATATAAGTATCTTATATAAGTAATGATGGTTTTTCATTTTTATTTAAGGTTTATAATTATTTAAAATCTGGATTAATGTTTAAATAGTTAAACGTTTTAAATCTAAAATTTTAAAATGGAATTTGAATTTAAATTTAGAAATGTATAGTTTTAAATACCTTTGAAAGTTAATAAAGTTATTAATAAGGAGAATGAATTATCTTAGAAATATCTAAGATAATAAAAGAATTTAACTAAGGAATTTACTTATTTATTTGATTTTTAATAATGGTTTAGATCAATTTTTAGTTAGAGATGATTAAGGATTAATCTAGGATAATTTTTCTTAAGTAAGTAAATAAAGAAATGTTCTTAATTAATAAAAAAATAATTATCTAAGGATAATTAAGTAATTAATTAATATGACTAATTTTGATAATTAGTTGGACAAATTAATTGAAGATAATCAATTGTAATTGTTAAGAATAATTACTTAATAAAAGTAATTAAGGGATTAATTACTTATTGTAATTAATTATGATAATGTGATTTGTTTAAGTTAATTAATTTAGTTTAATTAATTTAAGATAATCATTTGATGATTTAATAAGAGTAATTACTTAATGTAATTAATGGAGCATGATTACTTAGAGAAGTAATAATTGATAATTACTGGAATGTAATTAGTGAAGATGATTTTTAATGAAGTAATTTGGGTAATTACTTTTGTAATTAATCAAGGGATTAATTAATGAAGATAATTAATTATGGAATAATTAATTTGTTATGAGTAATTAAGGGTAGTTAATTACTGATTTGATATTAATCAAGGGTGATTAATAAATGTATTTTAAAATTTTGGATTAATTACTAAATATAATTAATTTTGAATAAAGTAATTAATTTAGATATAAATTAGAGATCATTAATTAATATAATTAATGATGTAATTAAGGATTGTTTAATTAAGTAATAATTAATTGATTAAGTGATTAATTAATATAATTAATTAAGGATAAATGTAATTAATTATAGTTAATTAATAAATGAAGTAATTAAATGTTAATTACTAATGATTAAGGTTAATTAATTTGTGAAATTAATTAGTAAAAGATTAATTACTTATTGTAATTAGAGAATGATTTATCAAAGGTGTTTAATCAAGTTGAATACTTAGTGAATGATTAATAAACTAGGTTAATTAATTTATGAATATATAAGCAGGATTTATGGATGTGATAATTAATTTAATTAATTTTAAATTAATTAGAGATAGAATTAATTAATTTAATTCATTTTAAATTAATTATAGATGGTGGTTAATAAATCATTGTTTATGGATGATATTGATATTTCATTGGATGGTTGTGATCTCAGTAACGAGATGAGTAGTATCTATATAATATAGATGCTTAGTTAAGGTATGATAATATAGATTATCTGTTTGTGATGATTATCTATTTGTGATGATGATACAGATTATCTGTTTATGATGAGAATGTGATTATCTATTGTGATATGTGAATTATCTATCTGTATGTAAATAGATAATGATGAATTGAATTAATTATTCAAACTAAATTCACTTGGACATTAAAATGGCGTTTGGTTTCGATGAGACCGAGATCTGGTTTCCAAATTTGGAATTCCGAAAACCACATCGATCCAAATTAAACGTTAGGTCGTGAATATCAAGTGAAGAGTGAAGACTCGAGGTGTAAGGACTATTCGTCAGTATAACTCTGAGGGTGATTCCGTGATGAGTTTGACGGAATGGTAATTTTAGGTTCGAGATGGTGATTCAGAGTGCAAGGGTTATCGTCATTAACTCTGAGGGTGATTCCAAAATGAGTGTAACGAGATAATGCCTTAGGTTTCGTTCGAACCCCGAACAAACTTGTATGGATTGAATGCTTTCAGAACATCGTCAGGTGGACGATGAGCATTCTAAGATTGATGTGTCCTATAAAGGTAATCGTAGCCTCAAGCCTCATCAACCGGGAATGGCTAAAACAGGGGAGGTGCAGTAAGGCTAAGTGGGTCATGCCCAAGTAGGACGAGATTTACCCCTGTCTAGAGGTCCCTTTATATTTCGATTGTCTGGAAGTTGGCGACGGCCAATCTACGGGGTGGTCTTGTTCGGGACTGTCCAGTAAGGGATAGTTTCGGCTTTGTGTTGCAGGGGAGCGGGCGTACTCCTCGGTACGGTGATCTAGGCCACGTACTATGACGGGCGGTACCCCAGTAGCCCTGCCATTGATGGAAACCCATTCTTCCTACGAGGCTCTACGGTTTTGTTTGTATTATCCACTTTTGTGGCTAGTAGCTAGAATTTAATGAATGTAACAATTTCGGCTATTTCTTATTTACTTGAAAACCCTAGACACTATTATAATATCACTGGATTTCCTATCAAATGTTTTAGTTAGCGTAAGGTAAAAACATTTCCATGTTTATGTGTGGGAAGTCTTACGTGATACCTTTTGTTTCCAAAAGATTTTCTAATGTTAAGCAACTTTTAAACCGTTTACTCACACCAGACCCATGTCTGACCCGATTTTTTATTTTCTGTTTTATTAAACTCTTGGGTACTCATATTATGTATGAGTAGTCAAGTGATTCAGGATTGCTTTGACGAGTTCTGGAGAAGATATGGAGCAGGAGGCTTCAACGTGTAGATACATATAGTGGTTCCGCTGTGTTTGAGTTGTATCTGTTTTCTCTGATATACTTGAATTGTAATTGCTAGACAGATGTTTATAACTGTCTAGTTTGTGTTGTATTACATGTATAACTCTGGTGTATATGATACTATGTAATGTTTTATGTGATATAATATAATTTATTCGTTCCGCTATGAGATTCTGATGTTGTCTGTTTCTTTCTTTTCTTTCTTTTCTCTTTTCTATCCCTTTCTTTCTTCTTAATGATGCGTCTTTCTTTGGAATGAAAGGTGGGTCGTTACATTGTGGTACCAGAGCACTAGGTTGAGCGAATACATATGCTCTGGAGTGGTGTCCTTCTTGAGAGAGCATGTTTGTAATTTTGAATATATTTATATATATTTGTTTATTTCTACCTATTTGATTGGGTTACCTGTTCAGGATTTCCAATATAAGTTGTAGAGGTAGATAGGCTAGTGGTGTGTGTAACACAACTACCAATGGTTGGAGTCCAAGTGTTTGAGGTTGGAAGTGATCTGCTAGGGCAGTATTGAACATCTTGAGTAGTTTTGCAGTTTGGTGTGAAGGATTTCACCGATCTCTGAAGGAAATCTCTTCAAGGTTCGGAGTTTATCTTTGCAATGTAAGCTTGGTTGCACTCGTGCAAGTGGATTTTCTTGAGTTTGGATCAGTTGGAAGTGCTGAAGCCGGCAATGGTATCTTGGAAACCGTAGGAAGGAGTTCTGTCTGTATTTGAGTTTGGGACTCAGATTGGCAGAGTGTTTTGTGCTTGGTTTGAAGTCGAGTTTCCTGAGAGATATCTGTCTTCTGAAGGCTCTATTGGGGAAGTGGCTGGTGTAGCTTTGTGGTTCGATGAGCTTTTGGATAAGAAAGTCTTTGGCAACAGTAGCAGCAGTGAGGATCGTTTCTTCATTGATCCAGAAGTCTCCGTGATTCTTTTGTCAGTAGGCCAGGCAGATGGTGAAGCTTGTCCATTTCTTCTAGAAGCCCAGCTGGGTGTGAAGTTTGTGGTTGGAGGTAGACCACTAGTTTCTTCTTTGGATTAGAAGGCTTTAGCTGTTTTGATTGTTGAAGAGGGAACAATTTCTTGGAATCTGAACTGAGTAGAATCGCAAAAGTGACTTGCGATGGTTCGGAAGTTCTCTGAGTGATCTTTGTTTGGATTGAAGCATCTCTAAAGGATGTTTGAGTTATCGAAGTAGTGTGATTTTTCCAAATATCTTCGAAGGAGTCAAGATTTGTATCCGCATCGAGAGATTGAGTTCTGTTTCGACTTGGTTCTTGGAGCATTATCGGTAGTTCAGCTTTGTAGGAGGGCTCTTTGAGAAAGTGATCTGTTTAAGCTGGCAGGATTAATCGGACCTAGTTTTCCGGTTGAATTTTTGCTGTGCTATTGTGATCGAATCAGATAGGTCACTGAGATTTTATGCAATTTGATGAACAATGTTTCCGGAATGGATTGATCAAGTTTGTACTTGTGTTCATCAACAACATTCTCAAACCAGAGTTGTGCAGCGGAAGCATGGTGGCATCTGTTCCAGAATAGAAGCAACACCCGATTCATTGGGAATTTGAGTTTTGTCTTGGATCAGAAGATTTCTACAGGAAATTTATTTTGGATCTGGAGGCTTGGTTGTCTTGTGCATCTGTTTTGTTTTCAGAATAGGAGTAGTATGTTTGAAGTCTACTGATGTTTGTGTAGTAGAGTTTGTGTGGTAGTTCTTGATGGATATTGAGAGAACCATTTTGTTGAGTAGGATCTGGAGGTTGTTTATTTCTTGTCCAGATTTGTTCTGTGAAGCATTTGCGAAGATTTGATTGATCTAGAAGGTTGAAGGCAGTTCAGGATCGACAGGAGAGATTTGTGGATGAGTATTGGATCTTTCATTATTCTCTTAAGGGTTAAGTGTTTGGTCTACAGGATTGAATTGCCAGTTCGGATGACTGAAATTTGTTATGTATTTCACGTGTCTCTGAGGGAGTACGTGTATGGTTTATCACTGGTTTTAGAATCGGTAGTTCTGGTAGATTTGGAAGTTGATTAGGACTTGTCTGTGGTCCAGTATCCTGTTTAGATTTGTAGATCTAGTTACATAGGAGCTCTAGATCTGAGTGGTGTAGCCAGTTTAGATTCTGTAGGGCGAGTGTCCCGGTGTTTATACCTGAGAAACTCTAGGGAATCCTATTTAGAATTTTGTCTGGATAATTAGAATTGTTTGTTTGAATTAGTTGCTATGATTGCTAGTATTTGGTTGATAGCATATGTTTGCTATTTTAAAATTTAAAATATGTATGGATTATTAAATTATCTTCGCGTTTAAATTTCGGGGACGAAATTCTTTTAAGGGGGGAGGAATGTGATGTCCTGGAAATTTGGGCAATATTTATTTAATAATTTCATTAATAATTATTTTAAAATGTGAAATATTAATTTAATAACCTAATTCAAACAGAAATGGTCTTTTGAAGATTTATAATTATTTAGTTTGTCAAATGATTTCTTTTCAAAATTTATAACAATGATAATTTTATTTGAGAATTTTATTCTTTTCAAAAGTTAAAAATATTTAAATGATAAAATTTCATTTCTAAGCTTATTTAAAGAATATTTTATTTATAATGTATATATGTATATAGATTGTAAATAGAGGATTTGATTTTAATTTTAATTTAAATTTAATAAGGATATTTTCAAATTTATATATATTTGTGTGCATAAATTATAAATTGGTTAATTTGATTTAAATTAGTATTGAAACCTTTCAAAAGTTAATTTAAAAATCAATCTTATATTTTCAAAAGAAATTAAATTAAAATATTTATTGTGTTTAAAAATATAATAGTTTAAATTGTATTTTTATAATAAAAAGTTTATTTTGTTTTATTTTAAAAATTGTTTTCTTTTGAAATAAACTTAGTTCATTTATATTAGAGTATAGTATTTTGGTTTGAAAACTTTCGAATAAAATGTAGTTCAACACTCTTTTTCTTTATTTAAATTTTCTCTTTTGAAAATTTAGTTTAAAAAAAATATTATTTTAAAAATATTCAAAAAAACATTGAGATAGGTAACTTTATAAAGGAAGTTTATTTGTAAACATGTAAGGCTAAATATAGATAAAACATTTAAAACATGTTAAATAAATTAGAAATTGTTTTAGAATAAATTTAAATACCTTTATAAATTAAGTAATTTCTTTTAATATTGAAATGAACACGTGTTAAGCTTTTAACTAATAAGAGATGACACTTGTGACGACCCGGTATTTTAGCAGTATTATTTTAATAGATATCTAATCTAATTTAAATAAAAAGTAAAATTATCATTTTAAAATGAATATGACCTTTGAAATAATTGCCATTTATTTGTAGGGATTTGTATTTTTGAAGGAAAATTGATTTGAAAATTTAAAATAAAACAATTTTATCCATATTAGATATAAATATAAATTATAAGATGTAACTAGAAATATAAAAAAATACAAATACAATTTGTATAGTCAAAACAATAACTATGTTAACTTTTACCCAAACATATGAGATAAGTTAGCCTAAACAACAACCTGTGAAATATATTTATACAACACAAATCTTCAACAAATATTATATCAAGCTAATGTAAAATTAAATATGCAAAGAGACAAAGAAACAAATTAAATGTATTATCATATGTGTTGCCATAACTTACATATGGAGAATATAAAAAAAAAATAAGATAAATGTTCACACATATGTACCATACAAAGAAGACAGCTTCATTTATATATACAAAATATCATGGTATAAAGATAGGTAAATATCAGAAACCATAATTTTGTAAACATATATGGAAACATGTTCATTAAATGTTAGCACACATTTGTCATTTCAAATTTTCAAAGAAATCTTCTCAGTACAAATAAAGGTCTAGCTGAAATGTAAAGATCATTCCAAAATTTTAGTAATTAAAACACAAAATCTAATATGATCAAAACAAGTAGAGTTTGTACCGGTTATAACCTATACAGTTCAAACCCATTCCCATGCATACATCATCTTATTCTAGTTCATTTCTTAACTTAGCTGACCTGAAAAGACAAAAATAATAAAATAAAATAAATATCAGCAAACCATAATTATGTGTAAGCCGAGATGAGGACATATGCACAACAATTTGTCAATTCGAAATTGCAGGAAATCTATCAGCCTCCATATATAAAAAAAATATCTTGTTTGAACATAACAAGCTGATGCTTGTACCAGAAGCATATATTACTGGTTAAAAACTATTTCTATATATAAATTATACATCATACTATTTTAGTTGGATTCTAAAATTTAGTAAATTTAGGAACCAAACCTGAGAGAAAGGAAGATAAACATCCTTCTTTACAAACTAAGCTTCATTTATTAAGGCAGAGAAGATTTTCAGAAATTCAAGGCAGATTCAACTGCAGAGTTTCAAAACATCAGAGTATTCTCTTTTCAACAAAAATCTTTAAGGTGAGTAAACTATTCTAAGGTCTAACTTCCCTTATATTATGTTGAGTATAGTGAAAGGGAGAGTATTTGATTTTATAAATTGTCTATGCCTGTATATATGTGGTAAAAAAAAAATGTAGAAATTCTTTTGCTCTGTTCTTCTTTGGAAAGGTTCAAACTTGAAAGAAATATTCAAGTACTCTAAACGTAAACAGTATTAGCTTGTGTTGTTTGAATGAAATAGATGTATAATTGGGTATATTAACCTTTAAAAATAATTTCATAAACAAAATAATAGGTAATGGCCTGAAAGGAAGTTAAATAGTAAAAGGAAATTCTTTTTGTAAAACATCAATTAGTTAAGTTTGTGTTTATACCTATACGAATGAGTTAGTCATGGGAAAATAGGATTTTTAGTGGTTATGATGTGATTTTTAGATAAGGGATGTAGTGGAAAGGGAAGTTGATTGAAAGTTGGGGTTTTTTGTCGACTGCTGGTGATCGCGAGATCCTGAAGCTTCGGGGTTGTGACCAGAGTAGGATCGAAGGTGGGAGGTCATGAGAAAAATAATGCTGGAATTTTTTGATGATCGTGGTTGTTGGTCGATTAGATTTTAGGGTTTAGGCGTTCTTTGTTTGGCCTTGGGTTTCAGGAAGATTAGCGAAGCAGGGATGTGATTGAAGGCTGCGCGCATGGAGGAAACGAGGCGGGAGGAGCAGGCGAGTCTTCCGATGCAATTTAAGGGCATATGGCGGTGAGGACGGTCGGAGTTTGGCGAAAGACAAGTATCTGTTTGTTTCTAGCATTGGTCAAAAATTTGTTTTTTTCAAACAAGACTGTTCGTGGAGACCTGGGTCGTTGAAAGGAATGGGGTGATCGGTCGAGGTTTGCTGGGATGACCGGCGGCGTTGCAGAGCAACTGGGTTGAGCGTGCACGGATACGTGTTCGTGTACGTGTATTTTCGTTCCAGGTAGGTGATGGGGAAAGACAAGGGACGAAAAGAATGATGAGGATGGAAGGAAGAAGACAGGCCGAACTAACGAAAGTAGTGGAAAATTTGGGCCAGAGGAAGTTTGGGGCGAAGTATTTAATGGATAAACGTATTTAAAGTTTGGAGAAATTAAGTTTATCAATTTCTTAACTATTACCTTTAAATAATAACAGGCCATTTAAATGTTTGGATAATTTAAGGAGTGTAAATTATTTTAACTTTAAGTTGTTCAAGTAAATTCCTTGTTGAATTAAAAACTTAATTTAAAATGAAATTAAGTGTAAATTAAAAAGTTTTAAATTTATGTGTTAATGGTATCTAAGAAAATAAATAAAGATAAATGGGTGATCTTAAAGTAAGTTAAGGCCTATGGTGATTAAAGATTGATTAAATGGATTAAAGGATTTATTCATTATTGATTAATGATAAATTAATTAAAATTTAAGGGAGATTAATTAAGTGGAGATTTATTACCTAGTAATTAGAGATTTATTTACTTAAATAAATGATTACTCAATGAAAGTAATTAAAGAATTAATTTGTTAAAGGTTAGTTAATTTAATTAAATATTGAAATAATTAATTAATGATTAAGGATAACTAATCAGTGGGATTATTACTTGGTGGAAGTAATTAAAGGTAAAATTACTCAAGTGAAGTAATTAAGGATTAATTACTTAATTTAATAAGGGTTAATTATTTATTTTAATTTAAGGATAATTAATGAAGGGTAATTAACTAATAAACATGACTTAAAGGTGATTGATTTAATTCAATTATGGCTAGTTAGATTTATCCGAGATGTTGTGATTGATTTATCTTGCTTATGTATGATTAAATGATGATTAAATTCCTTAAATGGATTGATACCCCTGATATAAAATGGTTCATGATAATGTGGTTATATGTCAATAATGAATTGTTGAGTAAAAAGGGTGACATCTTTATTTAAAGTTGAATTACATTTCACTTGAATAATTTGTGTTATGATGAACTGAATTCGAAGAGACTGGAGTCGGGTATTAGTTAATACCCGAAACTACTTGGAATTTTTGTAAATTAATTTGTGAAATCAATAGGCATGAATGAAATGTTTTAAGTGAATTGGATTATTTTATCTAAGTTTGGTACTTTGAAAGTGATATGTGAGATAAGTGTGGTCTATAGCAAATTGTGAATTGGATAAATCAACATATGTTACCCGGGTTTTATATAAGTTGTTTGCTTTGATATTCCATGTTAATTGGGTTTACTCACGCTGGTTTCCAGCCTGACCCGGGTGTTACTTTGATGTAATGCTCGGGTCAGACCGAGTATTACAGATTTTCAGATAGGTACGTTCTGGAGCTCAGGAGGCGAGCTGGATGGCAGTAGCGTATAGAGTATTTCCGCTGTAATATATTATTGTGTATCTGAGACATGATTTGTATATGTCCAGTATCTGTATATATGTGTAACTATGATGTATATTAGATGTAATTAACTGATATAATCTTCTTTTGTAAAGTGTTATTTATTATTATATTTTATCCACTGTGAATGTGAGATGTTGGTGTTTTCTGTTATTCTTCTTCTTCTATCTCTTTCTTCTTTTTCATAAGTATCTGGAATTTTGGGGTTCGAAAATTTCGGGTCGTTACAGTTGGTATCAGAGCTGAAAGGTTAAGCGAGAACCTTGGCTCTGGTGGGAATTTCTCATTAAATAGAGTCCGTAGTACTCTAAAATGAGTTGAGTGTATATATATATGTGAGAGCGTACTTGTTATTTGCTTATAAAGATTTTTAATGATTTTATATAAAAATATTTTGATATATATAGCAACATTTCTTTCTAATAAATATTAAGGTGATTGGTTGTTAAATTATTGAAATTAAATTAAGAAGTAATATAAAATACAACCAAATTAAAAGTGAAATTAATTAAAAATGAAATTCTAGAATTCGAACTCAAAAATTAAATTGATTAAGAACTTTAAGTGAACAAAGTTAATTTGGTTTAAAAAGTTAAACAAACCTCTGAGAATTGAACTCGAATTTATGTAATTCGAGATGGTTTAAAATTGAGATTGGAATTGAATTAGTTCAAATTGAATTTGATTTGAATTAATTGAATATATGATTGAAGATGTAAAAGTTTACAAATTTAAATGGAAAACTTGAATTGGATTAAATTGAAATGATTAAAATTGAAGTGGATTCAATTGAATGGATTAATTCCAAAGTTATTCTGAATTACTTTGGAATTGTAATTAAAGTTGAATAAGTAAGATGAAATTCCAGAGTAATGTTTAAATATGAATTGGATGATTGGGAATTTGGAATTTTTGGGAAAATTTAAACTTCTTTTGGATTTGAAGGTGATTTCCAAAGGTTTGGGAGAAATAATAGTATTATTTCAAAAATATTTTTGTGTTGAATTTGAAATCTGGGTGATTTGAATTTAAAAATATTTGGAAATGTTTTTAAAGAGATAAAAGCATTGAAGTCTTTCGGTCACTGGAAAATAACGTCGGTGATGACTACAGCATCATCGATGTTCATTTTCGAGTTTCTAGAAGAGAAATTGCTACCAAATTGTTTTAAATTGAAATTGTTTGTGAACTGGGTTTGGTTTTGAAATTCAAAGTGATAACTGAATTCTAAGGTGATATTGAAATTTTGAAAATTTGTTTAAACTCTAGAATCTTGATTAAATGTTTATGGAATAAATAAAAATATATTGGCTAAATAAAAGTACAATTCCAAGTTAAAAGAAAAATTTGAATGTAATTGATTATAAATAGGAGTTGTAAAATTTAAATTATAATTAAAGTTGTACAAGTTTAAAATCCAAATGGGAAATTTTGTATTGGATTAACTTGGAAAGGGTATTGAACTTGAAGAGAGTTCAATTAGTATTAGTCCAGATTATCTGAATAATTTGGAATTGTAATTAAAGTGGAATTGGTTTAACATCAAATGGAATTTGATTTGAAGTTGGAAGGAAATTGAGAATCAATTCAATTTGAATTGGGAATGAATCAAGTCCAATGGAAATTGGAGTAAATTAAATTGGGATTGGGTTAATTTAAATGGAGTGGAAATTTAAATTGACTTGTTGGGGAAGTGAACAGTTTTGACTCTAGACCACTTTCAATGTAAATTGTTTTAATATAAATAGTTTTAAACCTATATTCTTATCTATTTACTATACTACTTTCTTTAAAAATAAACTAAACTATTTTATACTGGTTTTTGCCACTACTTTTGGACTCTTTAACTATTTTACAACTGTTTATAAACTAATTACTTATTTTCAACTAAGTTACGAATTAATTTCTTTTTGACAACTATTTTGCAATTATTTAAGATTTCTATAACTATTTAACTATTTTCCAACTATTTTACAATTAGTCAACTATTCTACAACTATTTTGCAAACTATTGATTATTTTTCAGCTACTTATCTATTTTCAAAATTTTCAAGCTATTTCCTAAATATAAACTGGTCGGAGTTCAAACTGTTATTGATTAAATACCCGACTGGGATAAGAATTGAGGTAATAATCCAAATGGGGATTAAGGCAAATGTGAATAAATGAATGGAAATTTAAGTGAATGTGAATAGAAAGGAAATTGATATTGGAAAGAATAATCAAATGTGAATATTTGATTTTGGGTAAACAAAGTTATATCTTTATTATATATTCTTCCCTTATCGAATCTATTGTTGGAAGAAAAAGGATTTTGGAAGTGTTTGAAGTATAGAAGGAATTTTATATGAATTTAAAGTGATCCAAGGTTTTAAAAATTATATATATTTGTGTATATATATATATATAAAGGATCTTATGAGGATTTTGGAAAAGGTTTTGGGAACCTTTGGATTTGGAAAGGCTTTTGATTTTTGGGTAAAATCAATATTGAATTTGGAAAGGCAAGCTTGAGAAATATCGATTTTGGAATAATCGATTTTGTGTAAAGGAGCTTTGATGAAATTCATACTAGGTGTATGATTTGAAAGATACTATATGTGTATAGTATAAAGTGTTTTGATGATAGCTCTGGGGAAAAAGGCGCTCCCTTGGAATGGACTTCTCAGGAGTGCAACTGGGTGGCGCTTCCTTGAGCCCGGGGGGGAGGGGGGGTGTTCTAAAGTTGATCCTGTGAGGAGTCCGGACAAAACTAGTTCCTGAGGATTATGAGTAGTGTACCATAGCGAAAATCGTGTGTGCCACCGAGAGCCAACAGTCTGCGTTTGATTTTATATCGGTAGACTGCGACACTATGGTATACCACATAGCGAAAGCCGTGTGTGCCGCTGAGAGCCAACAGTGTGCGTTTGAGTTTATCTCGGTAGACTGCGACCTGTGTAGAAGTGGAGAAGTTTCATTTCGTCAGCGAAAATCAGAGGCCGCTGAGAGCCTGCAGTTACATGGACTTTTGCTGTGATGGCAACGTAACCCTGGATGTAACTGTGATCTGTTGTGTGGCTTTCATGGCGTAATCGTGAGGCCGCAGAGAGCCTACAGTTACATGGACTTTTGTTGTGACTGCAACGTAACCCAGGTATGTAACTGCGATCATGGAATGGGGGTGATGATTTTCATAGCATTGTCACCAAAGAAATTTCCTCTATTTTCAAAAAACTGTTTTCGAAATTTTCAATAAAAAAATTTGTTTTTCAAGTATTTTCACTGGATGTTGAAAATGAGTCTGCAACGTACTTATAGATTGTCAGTCCTACGCCTGATCAACGTATGACTGAATTTCTATGAGAATAAGGATGGATTGGTTGAGACATCGAATTATAAGAAATATTTTTATAAAAAGCTATTTTAATTGTATTATCTGGATTTAAAGGGCATTCCTAAATTTTAAAATAAAGGGGAAAATTTAAATGAAGCAATTCAATAAAATCGAATATTGATTTAAAAGATGGAAGTAAGCTAATTAGCTAAATAGTTATTTGATAAAGCATGTTAATAAAATTTAACTCAGTTAAATAAAATGGATTGTAAATTAATAATGGAGTTTGGAAATAAATTCGAATTGTGAATAGAACTCGACTTGGGTTTGATAATGGATTAAATAAGAAGTGATGTTGTGGTAAAAAAAATAGAAAAAAATAGTGTTGGACTTAAATAGCGATGGTTTAAAATTACAAATAAAATTCAAGTGTGTTGAATGAAATGGAAGTGAATTATAATAAAATGGTTTGAGTTGTAAACAAAAACCCAGGTGAGTAGAGATAAATTGAGAATGGCTTTGTATTAATAAAATAAATGTGAAATGGAATTAAGTAGATGAATTAAAATTCTTAAATGGGGTAATTGAATTAAATAATAAATGGATGAAGTCTGATTGGATAAAAGTTTAATCAAAGTTTTAATTGAAATTGGATTATCAGACTGAACTTAAGTTCGGTGACATATTGGTTTGAAGTATAGATGAGTTAAGTGTGTGCTTGGATATTATTTTGATAAATTGAGAAGGTGAATTTAAAATTGAAATAGATGGGCTAACTGAATTAAATGGAATTTGGTTTGATGAGAATCAAATCGAAGTAAACTTAAGTTTGATGTTGGAATAAGTTAAAGTAAATTAACTTATGTTTAAAATTTATGGAAGCTTGGCTTCGAATAAGGATAAGCCCATTAAATAAAAGCTTGGGTTAAATTAATTTGGGAATGGTTAGTAGTACACAAGCATGGAATGTGTCGAGCTAAATAAAATGATTGTGAATAAATTAAAATGTACTTGAATTAAATAAAATTGATTTGGAATCAATTTTAATTGCTTATAAAACTTAAGTAAGTATTTATTCACATGGATATTTTCAAATTGCGTAGAAATGAGTGTCGTTGTCGTAAACGAGATTTAATTAAATTCTATGAATTAGTAGAAGCAAATATAATTGATTTTTGAATCAATTGATATGAATGCGAGTTTGTTTTGCTAAAAAATAAATTTAGCTGATTTTAAGCATTTTAATGAATCTGGCTTCATTCCTTTTCGAGGACGAAAAGATTCAAAGGTGGGAGGAATGTGACGACCCGGTATTTTAGCAGTATTATTTTAATAGATATCTAATCTAATTTAAATAAAAAGTAAAATTATCATTTTAAAATGAATATGACCTTTGAAATAATTGCCATTTATTTGTAGGGATTTGTATTTTTGAAGGAAAATTGATTTGAAAATTTAAAATAAAACAATTTTATCCATATTAGATATAAATATAAATTATAAGATGTAACTAGAAATATAAAAAAATACAAATACAATTTGTATAGTCAAAACAATAACTATGTTAACTTTTACCCAAACATATGAGATAAGTTAGCCTAAACAACAACCTGTGAAATATATTTATACAACACAAATCTTCAACAAAGATTATATCAAGCTAATGTAAAATTAAATATGCAAAGAGACAAAGAAACAAATTAAATGTATTATCATATGTGTTGCCATAACTTACATATGGAGAATATAAAAAAAAATAATACAAATGTTCACACATATGTACCATACAAAGAAGACAGCTTCATTTACATATACAAAATATCATGGTATAAAGATAGGTAAATATCAGAAACCATAATTTTGTAAACATATATGGAAACATGTTCATTAAATGTTAGCACACATTTGTCATTTCAAATTTTCAAAGAAATCTTCTCAGTACAAATAAAGGTCTAGCTGAAATGTAAAGATCATTCCAAAATTTTAGTAATTAAAACACAAAATCTAATATGATCAAAACAAGTAGAGTTTGTACCGGTTATAACCTATACAGTTCAAACCCATTCCCATGCATACATCATCTTATTCTAGTTCATTTCTTAACTTAGCTGACCTGAAAAGACAAAAATAATAAAATAAAATAAATATCAGCAAACCATAATTATGTGTAAGCCGAGATGAGGACATATGCACAACAATTTGTCAATTCGAAATTGCAGGAAATCTATCAGCCTCCATATATAAAAAAAAAATCTTGTTTGAACATAACAAGCTGATGCTTGTACCAGAAGCATATATTACTGGTTAAAAACTATTTCTATATATAAATTATACATCATACTATTTTAGTTGGATTCTAAAATTTAGTAAATTTAAGAACCAAATTTGAGAGAAAGGAAGATAAACATCCTTCTTTACAAACTAAGCTTCATTTATTAAGGCAGAGAAGATTTTCAGAAATTCAAGGCAGATTCAACTGCAGAGTTTCAAAACATCAGAGTATTCTCTTTTCAACAAAAATCTTTAAGGTGAGTAAACTATTCTAAGGTCTAACTTCCCTTATATTATGTTGAGTATAGTGAAAGGGAGAGTATTTGATTTTACAAATTGTCTATGCCTGTATGTATGTGGTAAAAAAAAATGTAGAAATTCTTTTGCTCTGTTCTTCTTTGGACAGGTTCAAACTTGAAAGAAATATTCAAGTACTCTAAATGTAAACAGTATTAGCTTGTGTTGTTTGAATGAAATAGATGTATAATTGGGTATATTAACCTTTAAAAATAATTTCATAAACAAAATAATAGGTAATGGCCTGAAAGGAAGTTATACAGTAAAAGGAAATTCTTTTTATAAAACATCAATTAGTTAAGTTTGTGTTTATACCTATACGAATGAGTTAGTCATGGGAAAATAGGATTTTTAGTGGTTATGATATGATTTTTAGATAAGGGATGTAGTGGAAAAGGAAGTTGATTGAAAGTTGGGGTTTTTTGTCGACTGCTGGTGATCGCGAGATCCTGAAGCTTCGGGATTGTGACCAGAGTAGGATCGAAGGTGGGAGATCACGAGAAAAATAATGCTAGAATTTTTTGATGATCGTGCTTGATGGTCGATTAGATTTTAGGGTTTAGGCGTTTTTTGTTTGGCCTTGGGTTTCGGGAAGATTAGCGAAGCAGGGATGTGATTGAAGGCTGCGCGCATGGAGGAAACGAGGCGGGAGGAGCAGGCGAGTCTTCCGATGCAATTTAAGGGCATATGGCGGTGAGGACGGTCGGAGTTTGGCGAACGACAAGTATCTGTTCGTTTCTAGCAATGGTCAAAAATTTGTTTTTTTCAAACAAGACTATTCGTGGAGACCTGGGTCGTTGAAATGAATGGGGTGATCGGTCGAGGTTTGCTGGGATGACCGGCGGCGTTGCAGAGCAACTGGGTTGAGCGTGCACAGATATGTGTTCGTGTACGTGTATTTTCGTTCCAGGCAGGTGATGGGGAAAGACAAGGGACGAAAAGAATGATGAGGATGGAAGGAAGAAGACGGGCCGAACTAACGAAAGTAGTGGAAAATTTGGGCCAGAGGAAGTTTGGGCCGAAGTATTTAATGGGTAAACGTGTTTAAAGTTTGGAGAAATTAAGTTTATCAATTTCTTAACTATTACCTTTAAATAATAACAGGCCATTTAAATGTTTGGATAATTTAAGGAGTGTAAATTATTTTAACTTTAAGTTGTTCAAGTAAATTCCTTGTTGAATTAAAAACTTAATTTAAAATGAAATTAAGTGTAAATTAAAATGTTTTAAATTTATGTGTTAATGGTATCTAAGAAATAAATAAAGATAAATGGGTGATCTTAAAGTAAGTTAAGGCCTATGGTGATTAAAGATTGATTAAATAGATTAAAGGATTTATTCATTATTGATTAATGATAAATTAATTAAAATTTAAGGGAGATTAATTAAGTGGAGATTTATTACCTAGTAATTAGAGATTTATTTATTTAAATAAATGATTAATCAATGAAAGTAATTAAAGAATTAATTTGTTAAAGGTTAGTTAGTTAATTAAATATTGAATTAATTAATTAATGATTAAGGATAACTAATCAGTGGGATTATTACTTGGTGGAAGTAATTAAAGGTAAAATTACTCAAGTGAAGTAATTAAGGATTAATTACTTAATTTAATAAGGGTTAATTATTTATTTTAATTTAAGGATAATTAATGAAGGGTAATTAACTAATAAACATGACTTAAAGGTGATTGATTTTATTCAATTATGGCTAGTTAGATTTATCCAAGATGTTGTGATTGATTTATCTTGCTTATGTATGATTAAATGATGATTAAATTCCTTAAATGGATTGATACCCCTGATATAAAATGGTTCATGATAATGTGGTTATATGTCAATAATGAATTGTTGAGTAAAAAGGGTGACATCTTTATTTAAAGTTGAATTACATTTCACTTGAATAATTTGTGTTATGATGAACTGAATTCGAAGAGACTGGAGTCGGGTATTAGTTAATACCCGAAACTACTTGGAATTTTTGTAAATTAATTTGTGAAATCAATAGGCATGAATGAAATGTTTTAAGTGAATTGGAATATTTTATCTAAGTTTGGTACTTTGAAAGTGATATGTGAGATAAGTGTGGTCTATAGCAAATTGTGAATTGGATAAATCGACATATGTTACCCGGGTTTTATATAAGTTGTTTGCTTTGGTATTCCATGTTAATTGGGTTTACTCACGCTGGTTTCCAGCCTGACCCGAGTGTTACTTTGATGTAATGCTCGGGTCAGACCGAGTATTACAGATTTTCAGGTAGGTACGTTTTGGAGCTCAGGAGGCGAGCTGGATGGCAGTAGCGTATAGAGTATTTCCGCTGTAATATATTATTGTGTATCTGAGACATGATTTGTATATGTCCAGTATCTGTATATATGTGTAACTCTGATGTATATTAGATGTAATTAACCGATATAATCTTCTTTTGTAAAGTGTTATTTATTATTATATTTTATCCGCTGCGAATGTGAGATGTTGGTGTTTTCTGTTCTTCTTCTTCTATCTCTTTCTTCTTTTTCATAACTATCTGGAATTTTTGGGTTCGAAAATTTCAGATCGTTACAACACTTGTTATCACATTACAAACTTAAGTAACAAGTGGAAATGTTAATATATTTTGAAATTAATTTTTGTAGATAAGGAAACTTAGAAACTTATTATTGTTCAAAACATTTTTCTTCAAAAGAAAATCTGAAAATCAGATTATACGCGAAATTCAAAATCCATTTCTACAAATCAAAAACAATTCATGTTTAAAAATCTACAAACAAATACAATTTAAAAGTCTGCAAACCAGATCTGCAAATTCAATTCTCAAAATCTGAAATCAATTTGAAGACCAACTTCAACTTCAAACTCAAGCAAATGAAGATGGAGTTCAGCTGCATGCAATTGAGGCCAGGATTATCTTCACCAAATTGCAGTTTTTAGTTCAGCAGTTCAACAACCAAAAGCAGATTCAAATTCAGGTTCCAGGAAGATATGAGTTTGCATCTGGGTTGTTCTCTGCCTCTTCTATCAATAGGTGAGTGAACTTCTATTTTTAAAAATAATTCTTTTAAAAAAAAATCAAAGCTAAACAAATTTGTAGAACTCAATTTCTAATTCAAACTATTTTTTTTAAAAAAAAAATCAAACCGCTGTAGATAAAAAAAAATGCTCTGTCTTCTTTTAAGTGAGTAACCTCACCATGCAAAAAAAAAGAGCTTGAGTTATCTGTTGCATGTGTATTGATAGAAATAATCAGGTTTGTATGATTGTTTTGTGATGATATTCTGTGTATATATATAAATACACATATGAATGTTGCCAGATACCTGTTTCTATTTGTTTAGTATAGATTTAGATTTATAAATTATAATTTAGTTGAATTAAAATCTGTTACTTCTGAAAAACCATAATATCAGTCATCATTGAAAATAAAATCTGTTGCCTCTATTACAAAAATAACAGTATTTGTTTCAAATAAGAAGTATCAAACCTCTGGAATTATTAAAACAAGTTTATAACTGGAATGCAAGTTAGAAATCATGAATTTTAAAACAGAAATCACAATTTTTAGTTAACCGTTGAGTGTTCATTTCTGAGTTGAACCAAATTGGGGTTTTTGGGTTTATATGGTGATCTAGTGGATTTTGGAGGCTGTAATTCTTCTTGGAGGTGGAGTGCTGATGGGTGAGTGGAGGAAAATTGTGAGGTTGATGGCCAGAGGTGGGTGGCGACGGCAATGGCTATTTCCAGGTTTCTAACCCTAGTTTTTGAGTGGTTGAAGTTTTGGTTGCATCTCGTGTTCTCTGTTGCATCTAGTGATGCAAGACTCTGGGATTGGGCAGAGGAGATGTTGGTGAAGAGATGGCCGGGGTTGTAGGTGGCCAGATGATCGGAGGTGGGTTTGCGAGACGATGACAAGGTTAGGAAATGGTGAAGTGTTTCCAGGTTGCAATTGGATTACTCGAATTGTGATTCGAGCTGCAGTGAGTACTTTGATGGTCGTAATCATATAGGATGGTGGTCGGCGACTTGGTGAAGAGTTGGATGGCGGCTGGAAGTTTCCGAAGCGCTGGTGCATATGCACCGTGCACATAATAGTTTCTGATGAACTATTTGGGGATGCTGCAGTTTTATGTCTCGAAGTTCCACTCGGGTATTCATGTTTTTGTCTCGAAGGAGATTAGGGTTTAACTCGAAGTAATGTTGGGTGGTCTCGGGTTGGTGTTAGCTTCAGGTTTTATAACCGTCTGTTTGCAGTTTTTTTTTAAAATTTGAATGAAATTTAAAATTAAGGCAGGGATTTGAACAGGAATTTAAATTCCAAGTTTTAGATGAATTTAATTCAAAGGAACTTTTGAATTCAAAGTTTTTAAATATGAAAATTTTAAATTTAAGTAAGATTTAAATTAAGTTTTTTAAAATCAAGTCTAAATATAGTTCTACTTTACTATGAATTTAAATCTTGGATTTGAAACAGTTTTGTAAATTTTAAAATGTTGAACATAATGTTTTAAGGTAGATTTTAAAAATAAGTTTGTTTTCAAATATATGTTTTAAATTTGACAAAATTCTTTTCTTTAATATTGAATAAAAGATATGAAGTGTTTAACTTTAATTTGAAAAGTTAATTAATCAATTTATTTTTAAAGCTTGATTTCTTTACATAAATTAAGTAATTTAGTTTTGAATTTTTCTTATATAAGTATCTTATATAAGTAATGATGGTTTTTCATTTTTATTTAAGGTTTATAATTATTTAAAATTTGGATTAGTGTTTAAATAGTTAAACATTTTAAATCTTAAATTTTAAAATGGAATTTGAATTTAAATTTAGAAATGTATTGTTTTATATACATTTGAAAGTTAATAAAGTTATTAATAAGAAGAATGAATTATCTCAGAAATATCTAAGATAATGAACAGGAATTTACTTATTTATTTGATTTTAAATAATGGTTTAGATTAATTTTTAATTAGAGATGATTTAGGATTAATCTAAGATAATTTTTCTTAAGTAAGTAAATAAAGAAATGTTGTTAATTAATAAAAAAATAATTATCTAAGGATAATTAAGTAATTAATTAATGTGATTAATTTTGATAATTACTTGGATTAATTAATTGAAGATAATCAATTGTAATTTGTTAAGAATAATTACTGTTGATACGCTAAGATTTTGATCAATGACAATGTGTTTCAACAAAAAGGAAGAGATATGTGCCAAGCTAAAGAAAGAACGATGAAGACCAAGGATAAACATAAGTATGATTTTTATATAGGTCTTAGTTTAGATTTATTGTTAAAATCTACCCTCAAGAGGCTTGCACAAACACCAGAACACATTTTTATAAATTTCATTTTTTAATAAACTTTCACTGTGCACAATTTAGTAGTTCAGTCGACTGAACAGGGATGACCAGTCGACTGAACCTATCACACATATATAAACACGTACAGTTTCAGAGTGAAACACCCTGCTCAGTCGACTGAATTTGTTCTTGAAAATTTTAGTTCATATTTTCAGTTGACTGAATTCCCTGTTCAGTCAACTGAATTTGAACCTGCAAATTTTCTCTGAATGGACACCTTCTTCCTCCCAAGAGTTGCAACCATTCTCCAATGGAAATGGAAGCATCTCTTGTCTGCACCCTTAGCCAACAGATGCACCTCTTCTACAAGTATAAATACATGATTCTAACATCTTCAATTCACCAATTCTCTTATGCTTTAATCTCACTATTTTCTTAAACATATAACATATTATCTAGAAATTTTCAAAGCAATCACCAATCTATTGCTTGAATCACTCTTTTGTTTTTAACATTCTTTTGATTCATAGAAATTCACATTTCCTAAATCTTCACAAACACATTGCATACTCTCGAGGATAAGATTATAGGAATATTGTACTACATTAGACTCATCAGTGTTGAGAAGAACACAACAAGTTGAACATTGTTTTTAGTAATTGAGTTGAAGTCCTCTTTAGTAGTTGAGGCAAGAAATCCCGTTCGGTTGTTCGGGTAAGTTGTAAACCTATTTCTCCGGGTTAAGTGAGGGTTTTAGTTAGTGGAATTCCTAAGTGAAGCTTAGGGACTGGACGTAGGACTAGAGGTCTGAACCAATATAAAATCCTGGTGTCTACCTTTCTTTTACTTACTTTATCAACCTAGACAATTTCGTTATTCCATATTACACGATCCTACCGCATAGCCTCTTTCAAAGCTTATACACCCGTATCTATATATACGAAAATTAAATATACACTATATAATTTAAACACAAAATATATATGAACTAACATGTAAATACTTAAAAAAAGTCAATATTTTTATTTGTGCAAATTTATGTGAACTGACAACATACTATATCTTAAACCAAAATGTAATAATTTAAAGCCTCATACCAAAATGCGCTACAGTATGCAAAAAATGTATATATATACACAAAATATAATCAAAGAAGCAAATCTCACCGTGACAAGGCATTGGCTATGGCAACAACAGGGGTGGCTCGGCTACATGCTTCCTGAATTCGACCACCATGCATTGAGGCAGGGCAGCAGGAGTTTTGCACAGAGGGAGGACTTGCATGCATGGAAAGCACGGTTGCATGCATGGGTGAACTGCTGTAGGTGAGTCAGAGGCGGAGGGAGGTTGCTCTGGTGGGTGACTTGCGAGTGGGAGCAGTGGACGAGAGCAGGGGAAAGACGGTGGCCGATTTCATGATGAGTAGGTGCAGTAAGGATTGATGGCCGAGCAACACAAGGAAGAAAGGAAAATGAGAAAAGAAAAGAGAAAAGAAAAAAAAGGAAGAATGAAAGTGCAAACTTGCTGGAATAATATAGTCATATGAAAAATAAAAATGAGAAGGGGAGGTGAAATCAGAAGTCTGGCAACAAAAGAAAATATGCACACTTGAAAAAAAGTGCAGGGAAGCCAAGAGTTTTCCTTCTTCTTGAATGTGTAATTTATAAATGAACGGAACAGTGAAAAAAAAGTAGAAATAAAAGGCCAATAGATAGGAATGAACAATCATCTTAGATTAAGCTAAAAACTTATAATAATTTATTACCGTGGCTGCTGTTCAAATTTGAAAGCAAGGAAATCAAAAGGTCATAATTTCGGTACCGATACGAAGAACAGTTTATCTTTTCCGTCGTGTATCGGACATCAAAATACAGAAATAAATATACATCAGAGATCAGCACGAGGAGACGATCAAAACAGCATAGAGATGTCTATGGTACGATTGAGTTATAAAAATTCAAATTTTCTACCAGTTGAAAATGCAACAAAATGCAGAAAAATAAGATTGCGGAGCTAAAGAAGTCGGAATGTGGAAAAACGAAAAATGATGTCTCAGTCAGAAGATGATTTAGAATTTTTCTATGTAAAAATATTCAGGTTTGAAAAATATTTTATTATCAACAATTATTAACTGACTTGAATTTAATAAAATTTCACAATGAAATAAACTTTCATAAAATCAGATGAAAATTTCCCATCTTCTATATTTAAATATACGTATTCCAAATATAAAATTTTAATTTCAAATTTTATTACCAAAAATTACTCCAAAATTCAATTAAATGCGTTAATAAAACCATTAAAAAAATTACGTGTCGTTACACTCTCCCCCACTCAAAACTTTTCGTCCCCGAAAAGGAAGGAGGCAGGAGAATATAAAAAACCAGAAAGAAAGATAGATTGAAAGATAAGGACGAACAATTAATTTAAAACAATATAAATTTTATTTGAAATATTTATTTGAAAACTTCATTCGCAATCACTTTTCTTTAATACTTCCATATTTTTCAAAAACCCATTTGTAAAATTCTTGTTTCCTTTAAAATACCATTTAGATGTTTAAATAACACCTTTGTAAATATATGAAAATTATTTGAAAACAATTATTTATATCATTACTTATTTTTTTTACAAGGAAGCTATCGACAACATTAAATCCATAATTCATAAATTTATTAATTTATCTCAAGATACTTTCGACGTTATTAATAAATCAATAACCACTCTCTTTTAAACATTTTGTATTTACTTAATAACTTCTAAAATATTTACAATATTTAAAATCTCTATTAAACCAAGTAGTATATAAATAAACAATATTTTAAAGATTATATTCAAAAATGAAAGGAAGGTAGATTCAGGAAACAGAATATAGGTGAACAAATAAAGCTGAGGAGATAAGGCAGATTCAAAAGAATAGTATCGGGCACGAATTGTTAATTTCAAACCATAAGAGTTTTGTAACAACCCGATATTTTTAACCATTCGCATCCGCACATGTCGGACTTAAATTGCTCAAAATACCGCGTTGTAAATAAATTTGGAGCAAATGAATTACAATCATAGAATCACAGACACAGAAATATCAGAATAACTCACAGCGGAAATAAAAATACCATAGTAGTTCATGAAGCTACTATAACAAACTCTCAAAACATAATACATAATATTAGTCTGAAACATATACAATAGAAATCTCAAATACATAGAAGTTTATAAATACCAGTGCTGAAATAGAACAACGAAAACTGAAAGGAAATAGATAACTAGACAAGCAGAATCTCCAGCGATTCCTAGCTCCAAAAAAGAAATCCAAAGCTAAGCTGTAAATACTCAAGCTGACCCGAGCGTAAAGTAAAACACAAAACACTCGAGTCAGGACAATATATACTTATATAATGTAAACCAACTCAAGTGAACTGTAGTAGAAATGCACAATAACTTAAAGGATGCTTGGGATCGCCCATCCTTTAAGAATCGGTTAAACTATAAATTAAATACATCCCGTGGTTAAAATTTCAAAATGGTATTTTATACTTCAAAATAAAATATCATTTCAAAATTCAATATCATTCAAAATCTATTTCATAATATCAAAATATAATATCTTCCAAACCACATTCATTTTTTTTAATTTAAATACCATTACAAAACACATTTCAAAATAGTTTATATTTTGAAACAAATTACTTCCTTTTAAATCATAAAATGAAGTTATTATATTTAATAATTAACTTATTAAATTTTCAAAATTTTAAATCTTTTCAAAGTTTATTCAGTCCCTAAAATTTATCAAACAGTGAAAATTCACCTTTTCGCAGCATTTAGACAATGCTACGGAAAGTTACTTTTAAAACAATTCAATTTAACAAAAGACAGCATTTAAATGCTATAATAGGGTTACTTTAGTTCAAATAAAAACTTACTTAAATTCATCAATGATAGCCCTTACTTAAATTTATCCATTTAGGTCATTGCTATCAACTACAGCATTTACAAATGCCGTAATATCATTTACATTAGAAAATAATAGCATTTCAAAATTGCAATTAATTAAATTCCAAATATTTAATATAATTTCACAAACAATTAAATTTTTATTTAATTCATTTTTAACTTATAATTATACATTTTCACTATTAAAACAATCATTTAAATACCCTTATATTCATGATTTTATAAGTTCAATTTCCATTCAAAATCAAATTTAATAATAATTTACTTATTAAAATTCCAACATTAAATTTTAAATTCATTAAATTAAATTTAACTTAACACTTAAGTTTAAATTTTCAAATATAACTCAATTTCATTTTTATTTACTTAACTTAAAATTCACCTTTAAGCCAAATTCACAAATTTCCAATTTTAGTTATATTTCAAAATTTCAACTTAAATATTCATTCATTTCACATTTAACTTTATAAAAAAAATCATTAATATATTATAAAATCATTTTAAATTCTTTTAAATTCAAAATATCATAAATTTATCATATTTCCATATTTAATTTTTCCATTTATCACCAAATTATAATTTCCAGAATAACTTACATTTCAGATTTTCTAATTTTACCATTTATTTATTTCACTTATAAATTTTAGAAAATCAATAATGCTTTAAAAAAATCTTTTTTTATCAAGTTTACATCAAAATATTATAATATTTACATTTCTAAAATATTTTAAAATTTTAGAAAAACATATTTTAACAACGGGTCTGTAATTTCATTTTCTAGCCTAGGTAAAGTGATACGGGTATATATCATTTCAACCCGTAATTTACAAAGAGAACCCGGGTTTGATCTTTTCAAACCTGCAATCCCAAGTAAATGAAAATAATTGAAAATCATTTAGGCCTATCATTTCAGCCCATAATGATTTTCTCTTATTCTAAAGTCTGTTCGGGTATGTATCATTTCAACCCATAGTGATTCTAATATAAAGAGAACTTGCAGTGTGATAAACTGATAAAAATAACAGAACAACATAATATAACAGTAACAGATGTTATAACAGGTATATAAGCATGGGTGAATATCATATAATCATAATATAGCAGGTGTAACATGATAATGCATTTTACAGATTCAAAAGGGGTCAATTTACTAGTTATATATGTACATATTGTCTGGTGAGAATAACTCACTGTTTTGAGCTGGAGACACAGCAACAAATGCACGAATGAGATCCAAACAAGCACGATAACACGACACAAAGATGAGTGGAAGAGCCAAAGATTGATTCTCCTTGGATACATGAGACAAAACAAATAAATATAACATAAGTTTTCAACCCAAATTCAATTAAACAAAGCTAGAAATGAATACACAAAACATCACCGAAGTGTTTGCACTTGCTTTCTACCACCTATGCTTCAACTCCAGATCTGAAATGAAACGGCTAAAGGCATGGTTTGGATCTGGTTTGGGTTCTTAAAGGTCGGCCTAGCATGGCAAAATGATGGAGCAAAGATATATGAGCATGAACTAACACTACAAGGCAAATATCACGGATTCCTATGCACTAGAGGGCTCGGCCAAGGCCAAGGAGGGCATGGCCAGGTCTGTAGTGGGCTGGAGGATGATGTGGCAGTGGGCTCAGGTTAGGAATTTATTGGTGGTGGTGGTGTATGGTCGGCCAAAGTGATGGAGGTGGTGATGGAAGCAAGGTAGCCAGGCTATGTTGGATATAGGTGGAGTTTGCTTCATATTTTGGTGGATCATCAACACGGATGGCCTTGGCTCTGGAATGGCAGTGGAGAGGAGGGTATGGTGGCTGGAATAGGTGGTGGTGGAGGCGGCCAAGGCGCTGGAGATGGAGGGGCCGAACTGCATAAGAGATTGCAAGTGCAAAAATCAAGTAAATCAAGTAAATCGAGTAGAAAATGTAGAAAGAAATGAAAGTTTTTATCAAAATTTCTTCTTGGAGATGATCGAAACTTTCTATAGGGTTTGAGGGAAATTTTTCACATGAGAAACAATGGAAGAGTCGGCTGAAACAAAGAGATATGGTCAGCAAATGATTAATGCAAGTGTTATTGAATTTGAAAAGACAAAAGGAGGTGAAAAGACAATGGTATGTTAAAGGTCAAAACTCTTCATATTTCTCTAATTTCTTTTGCAAATTTTAATAAATGAAAAATTAATTATAATTACAGATAAAAACACGAAAATATAGTAAATAAATAAATAAATATTAATTATATATAATATAATTAATAAAAACAGCAAAAATTGCAAACTAGTCATGAAAATATGAAAATGAATGCAATGAAGTTTGGAAAATTTTTATGTACTTGAAAAATATTTATAAATAAAGATAAGAACACAAAATAAAAATGAAATCACAAAATACATAAATAAATATTAATTTAATACAATTTAATGAAGAAAATAGCAGAAAAATGGAAACTAGGCTTTAAAAATAGAAAAAAATGCAATAGACTTTGGGAAAAATTAAACACCACTTTAATAAAATTTAAAAGACAAAATATATATAACATGACATATTGACACATTTTAAAATAAAATATGACAATAAAAATATAGTTTATGTTATTTAAAATAAACAGAATTGCTAAATAAAGCAGATTACACTCAATATTGGAATATACATAACTTTCACAATTTAAATCTGTTTTCAACGAAACGAAAAGCAGTATTCAAGTTATTAAGTCTATTTTCATAATAAAAAAATTAATAATCTAAATATTTAAATTTTAAATTTAAAAATCAAAGTTTGACTCAAATTTACCGAAATCAACATTTCAGGAAAATATTCAATTTATACCATTTTGGAATTATAAATCACATAATAATCAAAGTTTATATTTAAAAATGAAAAGTTTGAAATGGAACCAGTTAAAAAATTTAAAAATGAAATAGAGTCAAAATTAAAATATACGTAAAAATCTAGGGTTGTTACACTCTCCCCCACTCAAATCTTTTCGTCCTCGAAATGGAAGGAAGTGGAGAAACAACTAGAAAGAGAAATAGGTTGGAAGACATTCGAAAGAAGGTGAGGAGAAAGTAGCTAGGAGGGAAAGCAGGTTGAAAGACAAGGATGAACCATTATTTAAACCATTATACATTTCAATTAAAATTTCATAATATTTTAAACATTTTATAATATGATGAATAGTCATTTGATTCAAATCTGATGGTTCAAAGTAAACAATTTTTAAACATTTTAAAATCTTTAGAAGGGAAAATAACTGGTCAAAATATTCTTTATATAGTACTTTATCAAGATACTTTTATCAAAATACTTTTATAAATCGATGTCTTAACAAGTTTACTTTCGTTCCTGCAGACTCTGGCTATGCGTTGATCAGGCGCAAAGCTAGAATTCTCTAGGTACTTGGTAGACTTGTTTCAACACCTAGTGAAAATAATGAAAACACTTTTAAAAACAGATATGGAAAGTACAATCTAAACAAATCAACCAAACCGAAACAGTTGTCTAACCATGGATCACAGATACACAATGGTTACGCCTGGATCCCCCAGGAAACAATCCTTATCCGTAAGCTTTCTCAGCCCTGCGAGTTACGCCATGATGACGAGTAGAATGCAGGATACACAATGGTTACGCCTGGATCCCCCATGAAACAATCTGTACCCCCAGGCCAGCTCAGCCAGGCATTTGCGCTACTAAAGCGACCTACATAGAGTGCAGGATACACAATGGTTACACCTGGATCCCCAGGAAACAATCCGTACCCCTAAGCCAGCTCAGCCAGGCAGTTGCGCTATGCAGTCGCGATCATAAGACCATGGAGATCACCATGGAATTCGATGGACACTCGAGTATCATATCCGGAAAACCCAAATCAAAGAGAGAGAATAATGTCGATAGAATGAATCCACAATGTGGCCACAAAACGGATATCAAGCAGAAGGCACTTTCCATATCTTTACTTCGAAAATATGTATCATATAGTACCTTTCAAAACCACTTTCAAATATCATACTTATATAAAGTCCATTTTATATAAGATTTAATTTCAAATCAAATACTTTTTAAAATACTAGTATATCAAATCACACTTATATAGATTTCGATTATATAAAATTTCACTTTTCAAAATTGGGTACCCTTTCAAATCAACAGTTCCAATTCAACAGTTTACTTATACAAATCATTTTTATATAAGTTCGATAGCTCCCAAATCAAGTATTTAATAAAACAAGGTTCTAAATTTCAAACCATTTCGATATCAATTAAATTTTAAAATCATATATGATGTCACCAAATTATTTCTTTCAAGTTATATATATTCAGTTTCAAACTTTCTTAAAACAATAGGTTTAGAAAATACTCCTGGTTTCCAAATCAACAATATTTTTGGTCAAACACATTCATTTCCATTTTAAACCTATATTCACTTCAAAATCATAATACTTTCAAAGTTATAAATCTTTCGAAACCAAAATACTTGAAATCATTCTACTTTGAAAACCATACATTTGAAATCATAAAACATTCCCTTAATTCTTTTCATTTCAAAATTTATTCAATTAAACTTAAATCTAAAATTTCTAATTCTAATTCAATTCAAACCATCAATTCAATTCAGTTTATTTTTCCAACAAAACTATTTCAAATATTATCAATTTTCAAATGTAGACTTGATTCACAAAAATAAACTGTTCAGTCTTAACTATATTCAAGGCTTAAATATACCATATTTCAAAACTAAATTTTATAATTTCATATATCTCAAATTTTTACTTCATCATTACTTAGCTTTGAAAATTTCATTTCATAAATCCATTATTTTTAGATAAACTCAAATTACAGGTAAACCAAATGTCCTTTCATACTAATATAAGCTTCAGTTATTGATTTATCAAAATCAATGGTTTTCAAAATCATTTTATACTTACATAAAGTTTATCTTATATAAGGATCAAAATTTTCAAAAAAATAAATTTCGCTGCATGAAAAGCCATATGGGATTGAACATCCTTGCTTACTAAAAGATTTTTAATTAAGAATAGTTTTGTATATAAAATAGTTTTTATGAAAAATAGAATAAAACAGTTAGTTTAAGAAAAAAGAAAAATAGTTTTGAAAAATGGTTTTAAATTCGATAGTGGTTTTTGATAAAAGAAAAATTCCAATTAAATTACGAAGATATCCAACCCAACAACTTTCAATTTCAGCGTCAAGTATACCAATGATATTAGGATATAAGATGTACATATGTCATCATTTCGCAACATTACATTCGATCGCTCGCTCAATCACACAAGTTCGCTTTTAAACTAGTATTGTCCATTCGACTTCCCTAATGCGGACTTCGATATGGTTTCTCGACTAGAAGCCATCAGTCTCCTTGCATACCCATATACTATGACAGAGAACTCTAGAATCAAGCCCAAAATCCATATCAAATATTCGCCATTAAGACTCAAATGAAAAATCCTAACATGAAATGGTGTAATTCACCTCGAACTTGTGTACTCAAACTTGGATCAAATTAATTATGCGAATAAAACAGCATACGTACAACTTATATATCTATTCCAACTTGTTAAATAAATAGTTTCATAAAGATGTTACTAAGTTAAAACATTTAAAACTAAATTTGTCTCAAACATTTGAAGACTAATTTTTATCCAAAACATTTCAAAACTAAATTTCATATTAGTATAATTCAAAATAGTCTTATTTATTTACTTAACAAAATAGTTTCAACTTATAAAAATCATATTATTTCATACTTGAAACATACAAAATAAACTTATATTCTTTATCAAATACCTTATACCTTTCAAAATTTCTTAGCTTTGAAAAGTTAACCTTGATTTGGAAGTGCTCGAACCTTCAAAATAGTTGAAGAAATCATATTTTCCAATCCAAGAGTTGGAAATCAACACTAATTCAGTGAATCAATTTCAAAAGTTAGGTTTCAAAATCTGAAACTCGAGGATTGAACACCGGCTTACTTTAAATCCTTTCAAATATATATATACATATCTATCTTTCGAATATCAAACCATACTTTGAAATCTGAAATCAAAATTGGTTTCACAAAATCATTCGCATAGCAAAGCTACTAGAGTGGCCTCTCCCTTACTCAGAAACTCGAAAATCAATGTCGATGATGCATGCATTCATCACCGAAATTATTTTCCAGCGACATAAGTTAGTTCTGGACTTCAATTAACTTTGAAGAACTTCTTTGAAATTCCTTCGAAATCATTGAAATTCATTTGAATACATTTGAAACATTTCTTAAAAATAATAATATTTAAATCATATTATTATTATCTATTTTCCAAAATCTTAAAACCAGTTTCAAAACACCGTAATTCGATTCCTCGAAATTCAAATTCAAAATCCTTCGGTTATAAATCATTTTTGTATAAATCAAGTTCTTATAAATTTCAAAATTTCAAATCCTTTCAAAGCTTCCAATTTTCATTTTAAAAGGTATATAATCCTTATCGGAAACATTTCACTTTTTATATACAAAATATGGTCATCCTTAATAATTTCGATGTATGCACAATTCCAAAATACAACCAAACACAAATTTCCAAAGGATGATTCAAGGAAGGATTTCAAACAAACAAAGATTCAAAATTAGAGGAGCTCTAATCAAATAGAATTCTAGTTCGAAGATAAACTCAAACGAAGATGATATAATTTAATTATCGAACAGAAGATGGATAAGCCTATATAAAAAAAATCGCTGGCAACCTTAACCGGTCAACCGTGACTTCCGGAATATAACCAATTTGGAAATCTGAGGTAAATCGACATTCGACCGCCAAATTTAGGATCCAGATAGAGCAGGAGATAGATAGCATTGACATCCGAGGATACAGAAATCTCCGGTGAATCAATGCCAATTATAAAGGAATTTCACCCCTTTACAAATCATTCAAAGATTTACGGAATCACCGCTCTTTAGAGAGGTCATTCCAAAGTGGGGTTACGGAATGCCCAAAATCAAAAGGGTAAAAATAGGGAATACAAGACTAGATTTCAGAACAAGTGGGAGCATTCCACATTTCAAGGAATCCTAATCGATAAGAATCCTAACCAAGAGATTTCTAAAAAGGTGGATTTAGAAGGGATGAAGTTTAGAAAATCTTGGTTTCAAAATAAGAAAATTTTTATACCAAAAATAATCTTTGAAAATACTTTAAAATCATTTGGAAATCATTTTATACTTCGAAAATATGTTCTCTCACAAAGAAAGGATTATGAGATTGATTTCACTCATTCTAGGGTATTTCTACCATATCTCTAATGAGTTTTTGCTCCGTAGGCTAAGGTTTGCCTAAAACCAAAGCTCTGATACCAACTGTAACAACCCGATATTTTTAGCCATTCGCATCCACACATGTCGGACTTGAATTGCTCAAAATACCGCGTTGTAAATAAATTTGGAGCAAATGAATTACAATCACAGAATCACAGACACAGAAATATCAGAATAACTCGCAGCGGAAATAAAAATACCATAGTAGTTCATGAAGCTACTATAACAAACTCTCAAAACATAATACATAATATTAGTCTAAAACATATACAATAGAAATCTCAAATACATAGAAGTTTATAAATACCAGAGCTGATATAGAACAACGAAAGCTGAAAGGAAATAGATAACTAGACAAGCAGAATCTCCAGCGATTCCTAGCTCCAGAAAAGAAATCCAAAGCTAAGCTGTAAATACTCAGGCTGACCCGAGCGTAAAGTAAAACACAAAACACTCGAGTCAGGACAATATATACTTATATAATGTAAACCAACTAAAGTGAACTGTAGTAGAAATGCACAATAACTTAAAGGATGCTTGGGATCGCCCATCCTTTAAGAATCAGTTAAACTATAAATTAAATACATCCCGTGGTTAAAATTTCAAAATGGTATTTTATACTTCAAAATAAAATATCATTTCAAAATTCAATATCATTCAAAATCCATTTCATAATATCAAAATATAATATCTTCCAAACCACATTCATTTTTTTTTAAATTTAAATAGCATTACAAAACACATTTCAAAATAGTTTATATTATGAAACAAATAACTTCCTTTTAAATCATAAAATGAAGTTAATATATTTAATAATTAACTTATTAAATTCCAAAATTTTAAATCTTTTCAAAGTTCATTCATTCCCTAAAATTTATCAAACAGTGAAAATTCACCTTTTCGCAGCATTTAGACAATGCTACGGAAAGTTACTTTTAAAACAATTCAATTTAACAAAAGACAGCATTTAAATGATATAATAGGGTTACTTTAGTTCAAATAAAACCTTACTTAAATTCGTCAATGATAGCCCTTACCTAAATTTATCCATTTAGTTCATTTCTATCAACTACAACATTTACAAATGCCGTAATATCATTTACATTAGAAAATAATAGCATTTCAAAATTGCTATTAATTAAATTCTAAATATTCAATATAATTTCACAAACAATTAAATTTTTATTTAATTCATTTTTAACTTATAATTATACATTTTCACTTTTAAAACAATTATTTAAATACCCTTATATTCATGATTTTATAAGTTCAATTTCCATTCAAAATCAAATTTAATAATAATTTACTTATTAAAATTCCAACATTAAATTTTAAATTCATTAAATTAAATTTAACTTAACACTTAAGTTTAAATTTTCAAATATAACTCAATTTCATATTTATTTACTTAACTTAAAATTCACCTTTAAGCCAAATTCACAAATTTCCAATTTTAATTATATTTCAAAATTTCAACTTAAATATTCATTCATTTCACATTTAACTTTATAAGAAAAATCATTAATATATTATAAAATCATTTTAAATTCTTTTAAATTCAAAATATCATAAATTTACCATATTTTCTTATTTAATTTAAATTCCATTTATCACCAAATTATAATTTCCAAAATAACTTACATTTCAGATTTTCTAATTTTACCATTTATTTATTTCACTTATAAAATTTTGGAAAATCAATAATGCTTTACAAAAATCATTTTTTATCAAGTTTACATCAAAATATTATAATATTTACATTTCTAAAATATTTTAAAATTTTAGAAAAACATATTTTAACAGCGGGTCTGTATTTCATTTTCTAGCCTAGATAAAGTGATACGGGTATATATCATTTCAACCCGTAATTTACAAAGAAAAACCGGGTTTGATCTTTTCAAACCCGCAATCCCAAGTAAATGAAAATAATTGAAAATCATTTAGGCCTATCATTTCAGCCCATAATGATTTTCTCCTATTCTAAAGTTCGTTCGGGCATGTATCATTTTAACCCATAGTGATTCTTATCTAAAAGGAACTTGCAGTGTGATAAACTGATAAAAATAACAGAACAACATAATATAACAATAACAGATGTTATAACAGGTGTATAAGCATGGGTGAATATCATATAATCATAATATAGCAGGTGTAACATGATAATGCATTTTACAGATTCAAAAGCGGTCAATTTACTAGTTATATATGTACATATTGTCTGGTGAAAATAACTCACTGTTTTGAGCTGGAGACACAAAGACGAATGCACAAATGAGATTCAAACAAGCACGATAACACGACACAAAGATGAGTGGAAGATTAATTCTCCTTGGATACATGAGACAAAACAAATAAATATAACATAAGTTTTCAACCCAAATTCAATTAAACAAAGCTAGAAATGAATACACAAAACATCACCGAAGTGTTTGCACTTGCTTTCTACCAGCTATGCTTCAACTCCAGATCTGAAATGTAACGGCTAAAGGCATGGTTTGGATCTAGTTTGGGTTCTTAAAGGTCGGCCTAGCATGGAAAAATGGTGGAGCAAAGATATATGAGCATGAACTAACACTACAAGGCAAATATCATGGATTCCTATGCACTGGAGGGCTCGGCCAAGGCCTAGGAGGGCACGGCCAGGGCTGTAGTGGGCTGGAGGATGATGTAGCAGTGGGCTCAGGTCAGGAATTTGCTGGTGGTGGTGGTGTATGGTCGGCCAAAGTGATGGAGGAGGAGATGGAAGCAAGGTAGCCAGGCTATGTTGGATATATGTGGAGTTTGCTTCATATTTTGGTGGATCATCAACACGGATGGCCTCGGCTCTGGAATGGCAGTGGAGAGGAGGGTATGGTGGCTGGAATAGGTGGTGGTGGAGGCGGCCAAGGCGCTGGAGATGGAGGGGCCGGACTGCATAAGAGATTGCAAGTGCAAAAATCAAGTAAATCAAGTAGAAAATGTAAAAGGAAATGAAAGTTTTTATCAAAATTTCTTCTTGGAGTTGGCCAAAACTTTCTTTAGGGTTTGAGGGAAAATTTTCACATGAGAAACAATGGAAGAGTCGGCTGAAACAAAGAGATATGGTCAGCAAATGATTAATGCAAGTGTTATTGAATTTGAAAAGACAAAAGGAGGTGAAAAGACAATGGTATGTTAAAGGTCAAAACTCTTCATATTTATCTAATTTCTTTTGCAAATTTAAATAAATGAAAAAGTACTTATAATTACAGATAAAAACACGAAAATATAGTAAATAAACAAAAATAAATAATAATTATATATAATTTAATTAATAAAAACAGCAAAAATTGCAAACTAGTCATGAAAATATGAAAATAAATGCAATGAAGTTTGGAAAATTTTTATGTGCTTGAAAAATATTTATAAATAAAGATAAGAACACAAAATAAAAATGAATTCACAAAATACATAAATAAATATTAATTTAATACAATTTAATGAAGAAAATAGCAGAAAAATGGAAACTAGCCTTTAAAAATAGAAAAAAATGCAATAGACTTTGGGAAAAATTAAACACCATTTTAATAAAATTTAAAAGACAAAATATATATAACATGACATATTGACACATTTTAAAATAAAATATGACAATAAAAATATAGTTTATATTATTTAAAATAAACAGAATTGCTAAATAAAGCAGATTACACTCAATATTGGAATATACATAACTTTCACAATTTAAATCTGTTTTCAACGAAATGAAAAGCAGTATTCAAGTTATTAAGTCTATTTTCATAATAAAAAAAAATTAAGACTTTAAATATTTAAATTTGAAATTCAAAAATCAAAGTTTGACCCAATTTACCGAAATCAACATTTTAGGAAAATATTCAATTTATACCATTTTGGAATTATAAATCACATAATAATCAAAGTTTATATTTAAAATGAGAAGTTTGAAATGGAACCAGTTAAAAAATTCAAAAATGAAATAGAGTCAAAATTAAAATATACATAAAAATCTAAGGTTGTTACAAGTTTCAATTTCAAATATTAATACAAAATTTCTTTGTTGAAAAATACTTTTGTAATAAAATACCTTTATATCGAAACAAAATTTTCTTTCGAAAATACTTTTATAACTCAATGTTTCAACAAGTTTATCCTCGTTCTTGCAGACTCTGTCCATGCGTTGATCAAGCTCAAAGCTAGAATTCTCCAAGTGCATAGTAGATCTGTTTCAACACCGAGTGAAAATACTTAAAAAACCTTCAAAACCGATATGGAAAGTACAATCCAAAAAAAAAAATCACCTGGATCGAAGATACACAATGGTTACGCCTGGATCCCCCAGGAAACATCCGTACCTTTAAGCATTCACTGCCTTGCGAATTTCACCATGATATCCAAAACTGTGGACCGTAGGATACATAACAATGGCTACGCTTGGATCCCCAAGGAAATATCCATACCCTTTAAGCAATATTTTCCTTGCAGATTACACCACGACAACAAAACCGGTGGACCGCAGGATACATAACAATGGTTACGCCTGGATCCCCCAGGAAACATCCATATCCTTGAAGCAATCTCTGCCTTGCGGATTACGCTACCCAAAAAAAACTACCATGGGTTACGCCACGGTAGGACACTCGAGTATCACATCCGGAAAACCAAAGTGAAAGTGAATAATATCGCTAGAATAAATCCACAATGAGGCCACAAAGCGGATATCAAGCAGAAGGAACTTTCCATATCTTTACTTCGAAAATATATATCATACAGTACCTTTTCAAATCAATTTCAAATATCATGCTTATGTAAAGTCCATTATATATAAGATTCCATTTACAAATCAAATACTTTCCAAAATCAATAGTATATAAAATCACACTTATATAGACTTCCATTATATAAGATTCCACTTTTCAAATTGAATACCGTTCCAAATCGATAATTTTCAAATCAGCTTCATACTTACACAAATCAATTTTATATAAGTTCGATAGCTCCCAAATCAAGTATTTAGTAAAATATGGTTCTCAATTTCAATTCATTTCAATATCAGTTCAGTTTCAAAATCATATACGATTTCACCAAATTATTTCTTCCAAATTTAATATCTTCAGTTTCAAAGTTTCTAAAATAATAGGTTTTGGAAGAAATCCTAGTTTCCAAATCAACATAATTTATGTCAAGCAAATTCATTTTCAAAATCATCATATAAATATTGGGTTTTAAATTCCAATCTATCTTCAAAACCAAATATTTTCCTCGAAATCAATTATACCCAAAAGGATTTCAAAGTTTATAACCATCTCTTTAAAACCTTTATATTATTTATTTCTATTCGAGAGATCCAATTTACCCTTTGAAAATCATTATTCTACATATATATATAGTTTTATAAAAGATGTTCCAATGTCAAAACCTTTAGGACTAATTTTATTCGAAACATTTCGAAACAAAATTTCAAGTTAGTATAATTCAAAATAGTCTTATTCATTTACTTAACAACACATTTTCAAACTCATTTACTTTATTGAATGATTTATACTATTTGAAATTTCTTAGCTTTGAAAATTTAAACCTCGATTCGGAAGTGTTCGAACATTCAAAATAGTCGAAGAATTCAAATTTTTAAATCTAAGAGTTGGAAATCATCAAACAATCAATCAATTTCAATATAGGGTCAAATCTGAAACTCGAGGACTGAACACCGGGCTCACTTCAAATCATTTCAAATATATATACATATATCTTTCAAAAATATCAAATTATACCTCATAATTTGAAATCAAAATTGGTTTCGCAAAATCACTCGCATAGCAAAGCTACTAAAGTGGCCTCACTCCCATTCTGAAACTCGAAAATCAATGTCGATGATGCGTGTAATCATCATTGAAATTATTTTCTAGTGACACAAGTGAGTTCTGGACTTCTATTTTCTTGAAAACTTCTTTTAAGTTTCTTTGAAATCATTGGAATTCATTTTGGACTAATTTGAAACATTTCTTATTTGGAAAATACTTTTAAATCGTATTATTATTATATATTTTCCAAATTCTTAAAACCACTTTCAAAATACCGGAATTCAATTCTCGAATTTCAAATTTAACCCTTCAATTATAAATCATTTTTATATAAATCAATTTCTTATATAATTTTCAAAATTTCAAAATCTTTCGAAACTTCAAATTCTCGTTTTTAAATCGTATATAATCCTTATCGAAAACAATTTCACTTTTATATATAAGATATAATCATACTTATCAAAAATAATAATTTCGATATATAAAAAAATTTCTAAAATACAAACAAAGGATGATTCAAGAATGGATTCCAAAACAAAGATAGAGTTTCAAATTAGAGGGACTCTAACCAAATAGAATTCTTCTTCGAAGATAGGCTCGAATCAAATAGAAGATGGATATACTTACATAAATCGCGGGCGACCTTAAATGGTCAACCGTGATTTCAAAATATGATCGGTGCAGCATTCTGAGGCAAATCGACATTCGATCGCCAGAGATAGAATTCAGCATAACAAGAGATAGTAGCATCTAAACCGAGGGATACATAAATCTTCGATGAATCAATGCCAATTGTAAAGCAGTTTCACCCCCTTTACAAATCATTCAGTGGAGTTATTGGATACTCCAGGATCAAAAGAATATAAATAGAGAGAGATAAGAATGAATTTTGGAACCATAGGGAACGTTCCACAGTTCAAAGGAAATCGATCAAAAGGAAGAGATTCAACTCGAACGAAAGTGATTCTACAAATAAATTTACCATATATTCTAAGTTTTGCCTAGAGCCAAAGCTCTGATACCAACTGTAACGACCTGTTGTTTTCAACCATTCGCGTCCGCACATACCGGACTTGAATTGCTCAAAATATCAGAATGTTAATTTAAATTTGGCAAAACTTAGAATATACAATAATTAAATCAATCGCAGAATCACAGACACAGAGTACAAAGTAATATAATGCAGCAGAATATACAAATAGTAGTTCATGAAGCTACCATATAACCATCAGGGTTAGAAATAAATTACAACATAATATCTCAAATACAGACTGATGACATCTCTGAACAAATCAACTAGAAAAGCTGAAAGCTGAATCGATAGTTGGATCTTCAAATGAAGTGCCAACCTCCAAGGGTGAGTCTCAGATGCTGTATCACTCAGTCTGACCCGAGCGTAAAGCAAGAAACAAAACACTCAAGTCAGGATTAACATTCTTATATCAACAAATCCAATTCAAGTGAAATATCAACTGAAATACTAATAACTTAAAGAATGTTTGGGATAACCATCCTCTAAGGATCCATGAGACAACGTCATTAAAACACCATGGTCCTTTCAAAATAATTTATACTTCAACCGAAATATCATTTCCATTAAATATATATATATATATATATATATATATATATATAATTTCTCAATTTCACAAATTGATTCCAATCAACTCGTGTTCCGAATTCAAATTCAATTCAATATAGATTTATCCATTTTTATTCAATTCAATTTCTATGTAACAAATCAAAATGATATTGATTTCAAATACAGATCTGGATCACAAATAAATCATTTAAATTCCAATATATTTCAAAGCATTATATTCAAAAATTTCAAAATTCAACCTAACGGTTTCATATTGATCTTAATTTAACCTCATTATTATGTAGTCCTGAATATTCACTTAGTAAATTCAGCATTATTTAAATAACCTTAAATTACATTTAACTAAATATTCCCTTCGATTTATTTAACTTGAAATGTTTATTTAATCACTTTAAATCAATATCAAGTTGTAAAATCAAATCTAGAAATTCAAATTCAATAGTTCAAATCGATTTAATTTAGTAACATTCTTAATTAAATACAATTTCAATTAATTCAACTTTATCTTCCTTAACTTATACAAATCCTTGAAAATCTATTTGAAAATATAAGACATAGACATATTATATTAATTAAATCAAACTTTGTTACATTATAGATTATTATTAAGTCTACCTAGTACTAAAACTTATTCCTATATAAAGTATTTCCAATATTAAATAAACTATATATATTCCCTTTCAAAACAATAGAGACCAATTTAAAATATTTATATATAGACCAACGGTGTCTGTATATAACTTTCTATCCCATTGTCAAGTGGACAGATATTTATCATTTCAATCCCTAATTTACATACATACATACATACATACATACATATATATATATATATATATATATATATATATATATATATGGGTAGATATCATTTCGACCCGCAATCTCAAATTCAATTCAATGAAAATCGCTTGGGTCTATCATTTCAACCCATCACGATTCTCTCCTATTCTAAAGTCCATTCGGGTATGTATCATTTCAGCCCATAGTGAATTCTTTACTAACAAGGAACTTGCAGAGTGATAACAGATATGATAATAATATAACAGATAATAATATAACATGCATATATAATCAGTAATTAAACAAAATATAAATAATAGGATAGGGTGTCATATCCCACAGGTGAATAGATACAGATAATAACCTATCTAACAATAATTAAATAATTAACAGTTCAAATTAACAGCATATTTCAATAGTCGTTTCAATTGAAATCGAATTTAATAAATATAAGAACGTAAACCGTGAGTGATTGCTCACCTTTCGAGGCAAGAGAGAATAGACAATGAAACAAGTTACGGATCCAAACCAAAGCTAGATTGGCATGAATTTGATGATAAAGCTGATCATATAAATCGATGAAACAATTTGACTCAGTTTGATAGAGATGGATTTTTTATATTAAATCATTATTTTAACTAAGCACATATATCAAAATCAGCTTATATTTAAAAGATATGTATTATATATATATATATATATATATTTCTTTTCAAATCAATAACTTAACTTCAATCAAAATAAAACCCAATAAAACCCAAACATACATGAAAACAAAAATCCACTCATATACTATATATATATATATATATATCAGCAAAATCCATATACATCAATAAACAATACACAATATCATTTTAAAACAATGTATATATATACTTTAAAATCGAATCAGAACTTGTATAAACCTTTATAACTTCATATACCCATAATATAGAAACTGTATAAACTAAAATCGATGGCTTGATATGTATATATGCTCAACTACATAATGAATATATAATACCTCACCGATATATTTCTACTCATAAGAATCAAAATACTGATACATATTATATTCAAAAAAAAAAACGTTTGAAAGGCCTAATAAATACAAACATATATAGCACGCGTATAAGTATAATATTATAAACTTTAAAACAAAAAAAATGTAGATAATATATACATATATATACGTATAAACTAAACAACTTTCTAAACAACTTTATAATATAACATAAGCAAAGCAAAATATACTCACCTTTATAAATATATACATACCACAAATATACGAAATCTGCAAACACTATAGAACAAGCTTATACACCCATATCTATATATACGAAAATTGCATATACACTATATAATTTAAACGCAAAATATATATGAACTAACATGTAAATACTTAAAAAAAAGTCAATAATTTTATTTGCGCAAATTTATGTGAACTGACAATATACTATATCTTAAACCAAAATGTAATAATTTAAAGCCTCCTACCAAAATAAACTACAACATGCAAAAAAAAGTATATATATACACAAAATATAGTCAGAGAAGCAATTCTCACCGTGACAAGGCAGTGGCTAAGGCAACAACAGGGGTGGCTCGGCCACATGCTGCCTGAATTCGGCCACCATGCCTTAAGGCAGGGCAGCAGGAGTTTTGCACAGAGGGAGGACTTGCGTGCATGGAAAGCACGGTTGCGTGTAAGGGTGAACTGCTGTAGGCAAGTCAGAAGCGGAGGGAGGCTGCTCTGGTGGGTGACTTGCGAGTGGGAGTAGTGGACGAGGGCAGGGGAAAGATGGTGGCCGATTTCATGATGAGGAGGTGCAGCAAGGATTGATGGCCGAGCAACACATGGAAGAAAGGAAAATGAGAAAAGAAAAGAGAAAAGAAAAAAAAGGAAGAATGAAAGTGTAAACTTACTGGAAAAATATAGTCAGACGAAAAATAAAAATGAGAAAGGGAGGTTAAATGAGAAGTCTGGCAACAAAAGAAAATATGCACGCATGAAAAAAAGTGCAGGGAAGCCAAGAGTTTTCTTTCTTCTTGAATGTGTAATTTATAAACGAACGGAACAGTGAAAAAAAAGTAGAAATAAAAGGCCAATAGATAGAAATGAACGGTCATCTTAGATTAAGCTGAAAAATTTATAATAATTTATTACCGTGGCTACCGTTTAAATTTGAAAGCAAGGAAATCAAAAGGTCACAATTTCGGTACCTATACGACGAACTGTTTATCATTTCCATTGCGTACTGGACCTCAAAATACAGAAATAAATATACCACAGAGATCAGCACGACGAGCGATCAAAATGACACAGAGATATCAACGGTACGATTGAATTATAAAAATTTGAATTTTCTACTAGCTGAAAATGCAACAAAATGCAGAAAAATAAGATCGACGGAGCTAAAGAAGTCCGAATTTGGAAAAACGAAAAAAGACGTCTCAGTTAGAAGATGATTTAGAATTTTTCTATGTAAAAATATTCAGGTTTGGAAAATATTTTATTATCAGCAATTATTAACTGACTTGAATTTAATAGAATATCACGATGAAATAAACTTTCATAAAATCAGATGAAAATTTACCATCCTTTATATTTAGATATACATATTCCAAATATAAAATTTTAATTTCAAATTTTATTATTAAAAATTTCTCTAAAATTCAATTAAATACGTTAATAAAACGATTAAAATTTTACGGATCGTTAAACAAGGAAAATGATCAAGTTTATAAAAGTAAATTTAATGGAAGTTTCAAAGTATGTATCGATGGTTCAAGGTTTCAATGTAAAAGTTAAGTGATTTAAAATTTGTTTTGTTTTTAAAGTAATTATATCTTGGATTAATTTTGCAAATTAATTTCTAAGTAATTTCAAAATATAATTTAATGAGGTAATTAAGATGTGATTAACTAAGGGTATTTAATTTAAATAATCAAGACTTCTAAAAGATTTTCTTGTATAAGTTAAATTGTTCGAAGCAATTAAATTAATGATAATAAGTGGTTAATTAAGGGAAATGGTTTATCTTAATTAATTAATCATTGTTTTTAACAAAAGTAATTTGTATAATTACTTAATTAACTAAGATGATTAATTAGAGTAATTTAATTAAGATAAGTAATTGGTTAAATAATTAAGGATAGATAATTACTTATTTAATTAAGGTTAATTAATTTAAGTAATTAAGAGTTAATTAATTAATGAAAGTAATTAGAGAATAATTACTTAATGGAAGTAATTAAGGGAGAAATTACTTGGTGTGATTAATTTAATTAATTAATGTAATTAATTCTAAGTTAATTAATTATTTTCATTAATTAAGGATAATCACTTATGAATTGATTATGTATAATTACTTAATGTGATTATTAAGGTATAATTACTTAATGGAAGTAATTAATGGATAAATTACTGGATGTAATTAATTAAAGAAAAATTACTTAATGAAGGAAATTAAGTGGTAGTAATTAAGGGTTAATTACTTAGTACAATTAATTAAGGAATTTATCAATTAAGAAGTTACTTAATTAATGAAAGTAATTAAAGGATAATTAATTATGGAATGTGATTAATTAAGGTTAATTAATTAATGTAATTAATTAAAGATTTATTATTAAATATAATAAATTAGAAGAATAATTAATTAATTAATGTAATTGATTAAAGATAATTAATCAATGGAAGTGATTATTGTATAATTTATTAATGTAGTTAATTAAGGGTTAATTACTTAAAGTAATTAATGGATAATTAATCAAGGATGATAAATTAAGATGATGATTAATTAATTGGTTTGTAATTAATTAATGATGGATTAAGCAGGATTAGGAGATTAATTTTTAAGTAATTAATTTGGATTAAGTTAATTAAATTGATTATAATATGGGTTAATAAATCTTTCTTGTGGATAATTGATTGTGTAGAATGTCTGAATTGATTAATGTCTATAGTTTGATAATCTATGATGCGATACTGGATATATCCTTGATAAAAGTGTGATACTTATCTGTGATAAATGCTGTGTGAATTCAACTATTTAATTGAATTAAATTGGTTTTAACTTAAAAAAACTTGGCCTTAAATGACGGCGTTTTGGATTTCGATGAGACCGGGATCGGATTACCGAATTGGATATCTGAAAACCACATCGATCCAAATTAAGCGATTGGTCATGACATCTCAAATGAAGATCAAGATTCTAAGGAAGGGCTATTGTCGTTAACTTTGAGGGTGATTCCAAAATGAGTTACCGGAGACAGTGCCTTCAATCGAGGTGAATATTCAGAGCGCAAGGGCTATTGTCGTTAACTCTGAGGGTGATTCCAAAACGAGTGTAGCAAGATAGTGCCTTCGGCTTTGTTCGAACCCGAAACGAACTTGTATGGATTGAATGATTTCAGAACATCGTCATTGGAACACGATGAGCATTCTAAGATATGTGATCTAAAAGGTAATCGTAGCCTCAGGCCTCATCAACCGGGAATGGTTAAAACAGGGTAGGTGCAGCAAGGCTAAGTGGGTAGCACCTAAATAGGATGAGATTTTCCTCTGTCTAGAGGTCCTCTTTTATTCGGCTGTGTGGCTAGTTGGGCATGCCAACTGCGAGGTTGTATTATTCGGACTATCCCGTAAGGGGGTAGCTTCGGCTTTGAGTTGTAGGGGATCGGGAGGGATCGTCGGTAGCCCTACCATTATACGGAATCCAATCTCTAATAAGTGTCATACGTATTGATTATGCCCAACTATGTTGGAACGTGAGATGTAAGCATTCCAACTATTTCTGTATTTTACTTTAAAACCCTAGACCCATTTATAATATCAATGGATTTCCTATCAACTGTTTTGGTTATCGTAAGGTAAAAAAATTTCTGTGTTTATGTGCAGGAAGTCTTACGAGATACCTTTATTTCAAAGGTTTTTCAAAGTTAAACAGCTTTAATCCATTTACCCAACCAGGCCCATGTCTGACCCAGAGTTTATTTTCTATTTTATTAAACTCTTGGGCACCCAAATTTTTATGAGTAGCCAAGGGAGTCAGGTTAGCTTTGACAAGTTCTGGAGGAGATATGGAGCAGGAGGCTTCAGCGTTTATAGACATATGGTGGTTCTGTTGTGTTGTATCTCTGTGATGAAGTCTATATTGTAATTGAATTGTAATGACTAGGCACGTCTTTATATATGTCTAGTTTGTGATGTTTAAGATATATAACTCTGATGTATATGATACTCTGTAATATCTTATGTGATATAATATAGTTTAGTCGTTCAGCTGTGAGATTCTGATGTTGTTTAGTTTTTAGTTCTATATCTTTTCTCTTTTTTATCCCATTCTTTCTTATTAATGATGTGTCTTTCCGTAGAGTGAAAGGCGTGTCGTAACATTTGGATACTTTATAATTAATTCCAAAATAAAGTTGATAACTGAGTATGCAGAAAAAGCTAGTACATTCGTCCCGCTTATGAAATCTGGAAAGATAAAACAAGGTGTTTAACTTAGTTAAGGGATGGAGCAACCAGTGCCCTAAACTTACCTGGCCTATGTTTTCTTTCCTTAGGTGAGGGATGGAATAGATCGAAAGGAAATCCCGAATGCTCTAAAATAAAATTTTGGCATTAAATTTCCAAAATAAAAGAATATTTATCCAAAATTTAAGCACTCTCCAAAATGAGTAAATAACGACTTGAATTGCATAGAGATAATCTTCTTATACTTGGTATTTGTAACGCCCCACCCGGAGACCCATCTTAGTAAAGAGAACTAATGAGTAATTCTGTCTACTAAAGCATAGAATAGGGCTGGTTAAGGGCCACCATCTGTAACTTTGTCTTAAACAACTACTGAATACGTTGATAAATGCAATATGATTTTTCTTTTCTATCTCAATGGATCGACATGCACAGTAAATGTTTATTCCAAAACTATAGGTGGCTAACGGATCTATCAGAACAAAATACAATAACTAAATGTAAAGCACATCACAGAATAGTAATCAACATCGTATATATACATATACACTGATACATGTTTAGTACAATACAATATGAATTCAAAGGCGGTACTTGACCACACCATATACAATGAATCAAATACATTAGAGTATGCGGAAGAACAGAAATTGCTCAAGAGAAAGGAGAGCTGATATCCAACACCAACTTCAAGCAAAGTCCAAAAGAAGATACCTGTTGAAACAACTCGGTCTGACCCAAGTATAAATACACGGGTCAGTCTAGCTACACAAATCAGTCAATATCGGTAATATGAAGTAGAATTGACATGAAGATACTTCTTCTCGAAAGAGAAGAATGAATCGATAAACTCATAAGCTCAACACTTAAGTAACAAATGCTACTTAAGTGAACAAATACCTTGAAGGAGGTAACTCAAACTCAATACTCAAATCAAACACAAGTGCCTCATATTATCAGCGACATCCCAAAATATCTACATGGTTTCCATGAACCATATCTCCTTAAAAGGAGAAACATCAATACAAACTCTTGCCAAAATGGCAAACATAAAACTTTCTCAAATAGGATGATCCAAAACGCAATTATAGATGAATCTCCAAATTCAATTATACCTTATCTCATCGGTATAATGTATATAAATCTCAACCTCAACTCGCCAAATGAAAAAACCGAGAATATCCTATAAAATCCTGAAATTATTCAAACTCATAACTCAAGGAACTCGATAAGTGTTCAAAACATCATAATTGAAATCACAATATATATAACATCTCATATAGCACTAGGCTATCGATGTAATAAAACAACTTAAAAAGGTGAAATCACAATAAAACAGAAAACTCAGAAAATCCGGATTGGCCAAATCCCCGATTGTAATGCCGAAACAATGCTGCACGTGTTAAACTCAAACGGCTGAAGCCTTAGACAAGATCGCTAACACCTCCTAAAGCAGTTCATCCTCATGACTATGTCGCTAACACCCCTCCAAGCTGTTTTTTCAGCCCTATCAAGGTAGCTAACACCTCCCAAAGCAGTTCGTCCTCATGACAAGGTCGCTAACGCCTCTTAGAGCAGTTCTGTTAGGTAAACATCGTGAATGTGTAACAAACTCACAGATAGGAACCCGAAAAGTGTTAACGTGTGTCCCATACCATCCATTCGCACTTAGCGGTTTACTGCCGTTAGTTGATGCCACTCTAGAAACATCACAAAACTCAGAAAATTATATCTCGCCTAGTCCCATTGGCGAGTGACAAAGAGATGCCATACTTATCTCATCTCATCGACAAGTATTAAATGGCATCGTAACTTGTCTTATCTCATCGACAAGTGAAAACATCATGATGGTTCGTCACAAACCATTAATTTCAAAAAATGAAATCATAAACTCAAGACTTGCCTTATATCATTGGCAAGTAAACAAAACATCATGATGGTTCTCATCAACCATACTCCTGCATAGGATATTTCAAACCAATAATACTTGTCAAATATTGGCCATCTTAAATTATTCCAATAAATAGAAATTTTAAAACTCAAAATACTCTATAAAATGGAAAAACATCTCGGAATTAATAATCTCAAATAGCTTCGACCGTACAAGTCCGAAATTAACCGAAATAGTAAACGCACATGTCCTACACCACATGTTTTACTAAATCGATTAATTCTCTCTCATACGTTCGAATAGTATACAAGTGTGTATTTTATATATAAAATAATTTATTTGAGAAAACAAGATTTTAAAACCATTTTCCAAAATTAATTTTGAAGACGATATTTAAAAATTCCCTTATTATAGAGAATAAATAGATTTTACCGCTTAAAATAATTTGAAAATATTACGTATTAATTATTTTAAATGCCAACTTATTTTAAAAATAATTTCAAAATTGTTTGGAAAAATCTATGCTCGAAATCAAAGAAATCACTCAAAACCGTCATTCGAATTCAATTCAAATTCAAATCAAATTTGAATTTCAAATTCATTAAAACTTTGCAAGCCTATGATATTCATCGTGACCCTCAAAAAATTTCAAAAATATCGCAAAAACATCAAGTATAAGTTAAAATCCGGACGGAAAAAGCACATAAAAACACTTGGCTAAAATAATACCCAGGCCTGAAATCTTCTCTGGGTTCAAATTTTGGATATAAAAAAAGTGGTCGAACGAGCACTGTTAAATTAAAAATTAATCCACACATAATAGAAAACTTCATCTTTCAAACAAAAAAAGAATCGATGAATTCCGACAGGAAATGAAAAAGTTACATTGTCTCAAACATGCACTCAGGCCATGTTTGCAACAGTTTAAAAACAAAAAATGCACAGGCCTGAAAACCCTCTGGGGTTCAACTTTTAGGCATGAAATAGAGAAGCTAATTTAATCATACTATTCTGAAGATTGTTAACCCTATAATAGAAAACTTTATCATTCAAACAAAAAAAGAATCATTCACTTTGGATAAATTATGAGAAAGTTACGAGGTCTCAAAGTTGGAGCTAGGCAGTGTTTTCACTATAAAATCTGGGCAAAAATATGCTCTGAGTCAAAGTTCGGCAACATGTTTCTATAAGTTATATTGGTCTAAATGACATAAAATTCAACTTGCAAAAAGAACAACAACAACTGTTTAAACTGCACTAAGATTCATTCAATTAAGACAAAGCATGAAAAAGATATGATGTCCCAAATTTGGACCCAGGGAGTGTTTTCATTGTAAAATCTGGGCAAAAACATGCTCCGAGTCAAAGTTCAGCAACATGTTTCTATAAGCTATATCGATCAAAATGTTGCAAAATTTTACATGAATAATGAACAACAACAACGGTTTAAACTACACCAAGATTCATTCAATTTAGACAAAGAATGAAAAAGATATGATGTTCCAAAGTTGGACTCTGGCCGTGTTTTCACTGTAAAATCTGGGCAAAAACATTCTCCGAGTCAAAGTTCGGCAACATGTTTCTATAAGCTATATAGGTCAAACTGACCTGAAATTTAGTATGAACAAAATATAACACTCATACTTTAATCTGGAGAAATAATCACACAATATTAATAAGGTTTGTGAAAGTTATGATGTCTCAAAGTTGAACCCAGATAGTGATTTAACTGTGAAAATCTAGAGCAAGACATGCTCTGCGTGCAACTTTGACCACTGGTTTCAAACACTTTCAAATTGAACTAAGCCGTGAAATTAGACATGAAACTAGAAAAAAACTCAATCTATCATCTGGAAAAGGTTACATCAAATTCCGGCAAGAAATCAAAGAGATATAGGCTTGCAAATTTGGACCTAAACAAGATTTGCACAGAGATGGCTGAAACGCATTTTTCAGTTTACAGAGAACAGAATTATCAACCAAAACCCAATTAAACCCAAATTAAATCACATGCATGCTAGAAGATTGAGTCGCACAACTCACCTTTGATTTAGACCAACGAATTACAGCAAGATTGGGAAGAATTGTTGAAGGTTTGAGCTTGGTTTACCTCAAAGAAGCTACTATAACCTACATATTTCTTTACAGTAACATGTAAAGCCTCAATAAGAAGATTTCTCCGAATCGAAGAAAACCTGAAATAGATTTGGTTTCTGATCATTGATTACCTGTTAGGATGATGCATGCAACAATTTATAAGCTTCAAATTTGAATTTTGATCGAGTTTGTGGAATTAGAGAAGAAAGTTTCAATTTGACCTTCTTTGTCAATTTACAGTAAAGAAGAAGAAAGGTTTTGAGGAAGAATACATACAATTCCTTTTTCTCCCTTTCCAGATAACATTTAGTACTAGGAAATGGGCTAACCAACCGAACTAAGCCCAAGTGTAACTTAATTATGATAATAAGGCTTAATTGCACCATTTCAAGCACTTTTTGACATATCTTCAGCCCATGTTGGTCTATACACATAAAAATTAACATCAAACCACCTACTTTGTCTTCATGAAAAATTTAAACAACATATTTGAAACATATTAAAACCTTTTTACCCTTATATTCAACCAAAATTTACATTTTTTTTAACCGCCGTACATTTTTACACAACTTTTTGTAAAAAACACACATTTTAAATTCTAAAATTGTGCAAACTCCATTATTTGACACAAATAGTTTGTACAATCATAACAAAAATTATTTTTGGCACATAAATATTGATTTCTCATCAATATTTTCATGTTTCTACTATATTTTAACTCAAAATATTTAAAAACACGAGATTTAAAACCAATTTCATTGAACAAACACATGTATATTACAATTTGTTCCAATATGCACAATATAAATCCTGCTAATCATTATTTAATCAAAATTTGAACATTATAATAAAATTCCCAACTTTATTTTACATATTAAAGCTTATTTACTTTAGTTTTTTTCCACCTACTCAATTTATTTCTCAATTTTCATTTATCACAATTTAACCTCAAAACATTATTTTAACTCATACATACAAACTATATTGTGTTCAGTTTATACAACTCAAACACACATGTCTAAATATTCTAAAATATTTTAAACATCATTTTAATGCAACAGATATTAAAGTTTTATATTATTATGAAACACACATTTTACATCTTTAATACAAATCCCGTTGTAATTAACATTATAAATTACACAAAAATAACATTTTTGTGTAATAAAATTTTATAACCCATTCCAAATATAATTTTACACCTAAATTATATTTCTAAACTCAATTCCATCATTATTTTAAATATATCTCATCTCAATATTAATTACGTCTTTTAAAAATAATTAAAAGAAGTAAATAGCAATAATTAACAAAATTATCGCATTAACTCTAAATAAAACACATTTTCCTCATTTTATTATCTCAAATCATCTTAATAAAGTTTCCAAAACTCTATTTTCTTATCTTTATTCTCAAATATATTGTTTATTCATAATATACAATTTCAGTTCCTCATTATTATTAATTTACACTATTAAATTATAACCGCTATTATAATTTAATTTTCTCATGTAATCGCTAAAACCAGGGTTGTTACAGACTCCCCTCCGTACAAAAATTGCGTTCCCGCAATTTTCTAGAAATAGAGTTGTAAAGAACATAAGAATTGAATCAACAAAGGTGATAAACAAGCTCGAAACTCAAACCATTCATACTCTCAACATTGAATGGTAGAGAAAATAAGGAAAAACGCCCTTGGTTAATCCAATGGTCCATCATATGCTAATATATTGATTAGCAAGCCATCGAATTTTCCAAGAAACTCGAAAGAATTTCGAAGAAATCCTATCTTCGAATCAATACTCAATAAAAAGTTCAACAAATAATCTATCAAATAAGATAGATTTCTCAAAACTCTACGAATAGAGTCGGGATCAAATTCATTCAAACCCGAACTCTAAGCAATAAAAATGATCACCAAAATAATTTTCCGCATAATAATGCGGAAAGAATATCCTCACAACAAGGATAGACTCAATAGACAATATAGGTAAATCACACAAAATGGCTTCTCACGAGGCCACCAAACTCGAACGACCGTGAAAATGCACATCGTTATCAATAGCATAAGAATAGAGTGAACTCAAGAACAAAGATATAAGCTCGAATTATCTTTTAATCCAAGATATTTAGAATTTCAAAACTCAACATCTTTTAAATTTTTAAATCTTAATTTTCAACATTTGAAAATTTCCCAAACTCTTTACTATATTACTTAGTAAGTAATTTAAAACTCAAAGTTAAAATTCAAATTTCTTCTCTTACTACAAAATTAATTTCCAAAGAATTTTGTAAATCCATAATAATATCCCTCAAAATAAATTAAGGATTTAAATTCTCTTATTATACTCTTCCCTTAAAACATCCAATATATATAATATAAATTCTAAAATCTCAAAATATACTTCCAATAAAGCACAGCTCAAAAATAATATCATTTATATTCTCATCTTTATAATTCAAAAATAAATAAATGGCATTGCCTCGCCATTGAGTCTCTAATAAATAAATATATCTATTGGCTGCAGAGTTGACCAAACGATCAAAACTGCCTGGCCATTCTATTACTCATCTCTAAAATCAATGGCTGCAATTACCATTCAAAAAATAAATTTAATATTTAATTTCAAATATTATTTTCAAAATCTCAATTCTTAAAACACAAATCATCGTGTATGATTGCCTCATCATAGCATTTCGGAGATTTCTATCGATAACGTTGGTCAGGCGTATCGACCAGAGCTCTTAACTACTCGATGGATAACCCAACACTCTCAAATTATTTCTATGAAAGAATACTACTCATATAAATATATTCTCAAAACATTCTTTGATTTTTTAAAATATCTTAAAACTCTAATTTCTCTTTTTAAAACTCATATATATATATTTATATATATAGCTTCAAAAACTCGAACCAAAGAACAATAAGAGAATGCATCAAGATATTCCTAGAATACATGATTCACAAAATCAACGGAAGGAGATGGAGTGTTCGTCAACTCTTACAAGACGATGAGCCACTCTCAGAAATCATCAAGACAAAAGATAAGAAAGATATTCTTCTCGAAGGAGAAGAAGCACATAAACAACAAATCATTACTTCAAACAAAGTAACGCCACAAAGGATAACACCGCTTGATTATCCGAAAAGGATAACTCAAAGAAACTGAATGATAAACTCAATCAAACTCGAACAATCTAAAAACTCACCTCATTCCATAGTGGATGTCCTCGTTGAAGGATAGCCGAAGGCTAAAAGACAGGAATAAGGCTAATTCAACACTCGATTGCCCGATTGGATATCAAACCACAACGAGCTCATCAAAACTCAACAATGTCACCTTGATTGGAATTCGAGTTATATCATCGACATCTCGATACTCAATAGTGAATTCAGAAACTTTGGAATCATCATTAATGTTTCAAAGTGATAGGAATAATAAACCAATCAAAACAGGAAACTTAAATATACAATAGGACCCTATAAAACAAAGGATTGGACTTAATATCAAATAAGTCAATCCATCTCAAATCAAATGCACCTCAAGATTGTGAGTAACAAACAAATACTCACAAAAGCAACATCAAATAGAAATCTTAGAATGCTCACAACGAGCCAATCGTTGTGGTTCCCCTCAATACAATTCACAACTCTCAAAGGAACACAATAAGAATACTCTAAGGAATCAATAAGCTTCATCGATACAAACTAAATCGCATCGACAAAAGTAAGAATAGAATAATCCCAAATAAAATTATTCATAAGATAAGATAACACCAAACTCAATTATGGAATACTACGGAATACAATATATATATTCCTAGACATATTTCATCTCAACATATCCCAATACACAAAAAAGAATCAAAGCACGATTCGAAAACAAGCTCGAATAAAGGACAATGATTCACTATTATTATACTTCGATGTATCGTGATATACATACTGTTCTATGTTTATTCTACTTTGTTCTGACCACAGCTCTGATACGATGTTGTAACGCCCCACCCCGAGACCCACCTTAGTAAAGAGAATTAATGAGTAATTTCGTCTATTAAAGCGGAGAACAGGGCTGGTTAAGGGCCACCATCTGTAACTTTGTCTTAAATAACTACTGAATACGTCGATAAATGCAATATGATTTTTCTTTTCTATCTCAATGGATTGACATACACAGTAAATGTTTAATCCAAAACTATAGGTGGATAACGGATCTATCAAAACAAAATACAATAACTAAATGTAAAGCACATCACAGAACAGTAATCAACATCATATATATACATATACACTGATACATGTTTAGTACAATACAATATGAATACAATAAAGGTGGTACTTGACCACACCATATACAATGAATCAAATATATTAGAGTATGCGGAAGAACAGAAATTGTTCTAGAGAAAGGAGAGCTGATATCCAGCACCAACTTCAGGATAAGTCTAAAAGATGGTACCCGAAACAACTCAGTCTGTCCTGAGTATAAATTCACGGGTCAGTCTAGTTACACAAATCAGTCAATATCGTTAATATGAAGCAGAATAGACATGAAGATACATCTTCTCGAAAGAGAAGAATGAATCGATAAACTCATAAGCTCAACACTTTAGTAACAAACGCTACATAGGTGAACAAATACCTTGAAGGAGGTAACTCAAACTCAATACTCAAATTAAACACAAGTGCCTCATATCATCGGCGACATCCCAAAATGTCTACATGGTTTCCGTGAAACATATCTCCTTAAAAGGAGAAACATCAATACAAACTCTCGCCAAAATGGAAAACATAAAACTTTCTCTAATAGGATGATCCACAACGCAATTATAGATGAATCTCCAAATTCAATTATACCTTATCTCATCGGTATAAATGTATATAAATCTCAATCTCAACTCGCCAAATGGAAAAACCCAAAATATCCTATAAAATCCTGAAATTATCCAAACTCATAACTCAAGGAACTCGACAAGTGTTCAAAACATCATAATTGAAATCACCATATATATATCATCTCATATAGCACTAGGATATCGATGTAATAAAACATCTTAAAAAGGTGAAATCACAATAAAAAAGAAAACTCAGAAAATCCGGATTGGCCAAATCCCCGATTGTAATGCCGAAACAATGCTGCACATGCTAAACTCAGATGGCCGAAGCCTTAGACAAGGTTGCTAACACCTCCCAAAGCAGTTCATCCTCATGACAAGGTCGCTAACAGCACTCCAAGCTATTTTGTCAGCCTTAACAAGGCCGCTAACACCTCCCAAAGCAGTTCGTCCTTATGACAAGGTCGCTAACGCCTCTCGGAGCAGTTTTGTTAGGTAAAAATCGTGAACGTGTCACAAACTCACAAATAGGAACCCGAAAAGTGTTAACGTGTGTCCCATACCACCCATTCGCACTTAGTGGTTTACTAGCCATTAGTCGATGCCACACTATAAACATGACAAAACTCAGAAATTATATCTCGCCTAGTCCCATTGGCGAGGGACGAAGAAAAACCATACTTATCTCATCTCATCGACAAGTATTAAATGGCATCGTAACTTGTCTCATCTCATTGACAAGTGATAACATCGTAATGGTTCCTCACAAACCATAAATCTCAAAATATGAAATCATAAACTCAAGACTTGCCTTATATCATTGGCAAGTAAACAAAACATCGTGATGGTTCTCATCGACCATACTCCAGCATAGGATATTTCAAACCAATAATACTTGCCAAATATTGGCCATCTTAAATGATTCCAATAAATAGAAATTTTAAAACTCAAAATACACCATAAAATGGCAAAACATCTCAGAATTACTAATCTCAAATAGCTTCGATCGTACAAGTCTGAAATTAACCAAAATAGTAAACGCACATGTCCCATACCATGTGTTTTAGTAAATCGTTTAATTCTCTTTCTCATACGTTCGACGTGTATAAAAGTGTGTATTTTATATATAAAATAATTTATTTGAGAAAACAAGCTTTTAAGACCATTCTTCAAAATTAATTTTGAAGACGATATTTGAAAATTCCCTTATTATAGAGAATAAATAGATTTTACAGCATAAAATAATTTAAAAATATTACATATTAATTATTTTAAATGGCAACTTATTTTAAAAATTATTTCAAAATTGTTTGGAAAAATCTGTGCTCAAAATCAAAGAAATCGCTCAAAACCGTCATTCGAATTCAATTCAAATTCAAATCAAATTTGAATTTGAAATTCATTAAAACTTTGCAAGCCTATTGATATTCACCATAGCCCTCAAAACGTTACAAAAATATCGCAAAAACATCAGGTATAAGTTAAAAATCAGACGGAAAAAGCACATAAAAACACTTGGCCAAAATAATACCCAAGTCTGAAATCTTCTTTGGATTCAAATTTCGGATATAAAAAAGGTGGTCGAACAAGCATTGATTGAACTAAAAATTAGTCCGCACAAACTTAAAAACTTCATATTTCAAACAAAAAAGGAATCAATGAATTCCGACTGGAAATGAAAAAGTTACACTGTCTCAAACATGCACTCAGGCCATGTTTGCAACAGTTTAAAAACCAAAAATGCACAGGCTTGAAAACCCTCTGGGGTTCAACTTTCATGCATGAAACAGAGAAGCTAATTTAATCAGATTAATATGAAGATTGTTAATACTATAATAGAAAATTTCAGCTTTCAAATTTGGATAAATTATAAGAAAGTTGCGATGTCTCAAAGTTGGACCCAGACAGTGTTTTTACTATAAAATCTGGGCAAAAACATGCTCAGAGTCAATGTTCGGAAGCATGTTTCTATATGCTATATTGGTTTAAATGACCTAAAATTTAACATTCATAAAGAACAACAACAACACTTTAAACTGCACCAAGATTCATTCAGTTTAGACAAAGGATGAAAAAGATATGATGTCCCAAATTTGGACCCAGGCAGTGTTTTCACTGTAAAATCTGGGCAAAAACATGCTCCGAGTCAAAGTTCGGCAACATGTTTCTATAAGCTATGTTTATCTAAATGATCAAAAATTTAACATGCATAAAGAACAACAACAATTTAAAATGCACCAAGAGTCATTCAATTTAGACAAAGCATGAAAAAGATATGATGTCCCAAAGTTGTACCCAGGTAGTGTTTTCACTATAAAATCTGGGCAAAAACATGCTCCAAGTCAAAGTTCGGCAACAAGTTACTATAAGCCTCATAGGTCAAAATGACCTGAAATTAGGTATGAACAAAATAAAATACTCATACTTTAAGTTGGAGGAAGAATCACACAATTAAAACGAAGTATGTGAAAGTTATGATGTCTCAAAGTTGAACCCAGGCAGTGACTTAACTGTGAAATTCTGGAGCAAAACATGCTCTACGTGCAACTTTGAGCACTGGGTTTAAACACTTTCAGATCAATTAAGCCATGAAATTCGACATGCAACTAGAATAAAACTCAATCTATCATCTGGAAAAGGTTACATCAAATTACGGCAAGAAATCAAAGAGATACAGGCTTGCAAATTTGGACCTAGACAAGATTTGCACAGAGGTGGCTGAAACACATTTTTCCGTTTACAGAGAATATAATTATCAACAAAAACCCAATTAAACCCAAATTAAATCACATGCATGCTAGAATATTGAGTCTCACAACTCACCTTTTATTTAGAACAATGAATTACAGCAAGATTGGGAAGAATTGTTGAAGATTTGAGCTTGGTTTACCTCAAAGAAGCTTCTATAACCTACATTTATTTGCAGCAACATTTAAAGCCTCAATAAGAAGATTTCTCCGAATCGAAGAAAACCTGAAATAGACTTGGTTTCTGATCATTGATTAACTGTTAGGATGATGCAGGCAACAATTTACAAGCTTCAAATTTGAATTTTGATTGAGTTTGTGGAATTAGAGAAGAAAGTTTCAATTTGACATTCTCTGTCAATTTACAGTAAAGAGGAAGAAAGGTTTTGAGGAAGAATACGTACAATTACTTTTTTTCCCATTCCAGATAACATTTAGTACTAGGAAATGGGCTAACCACCCCCACTAAGCCCAATTGTAACTTAATTATGATAATAAGGCTTAATCGCACTATTTCAAGCACTTTTTAACATATCTTTAGCCCATGTTAGTCTATACACACAAAAATTAACATCAAACCACCTAGTTTATCTTTATGAAAAATTTAAACAACATATTTGAAACATATTAAAACCTTTTTAGCCTTATATTCAACCAAAATTTACATTTTTTTAATCGCCATGTATTTTTACACAACTTTTTGTAAAAAACACACATTTTAAATTATAAAATTGTGCAAACTCCACTATTTAACACAAATAGTTTGTACAATCATAATAAAAATTATTTTTGGCACATAAATATTGATTTCTCATCAATATTTTCATGTTCTGCTATATTTTAACTCAAAATATTTAAAAACACGAGATTTAATACCAAATTCATTGAACAAACACATGTATATTACAATTTGTTCCAATATGCACAATATAAATCTTGCTAATCATTATTTAATCAAAATTTGAACATTATAAAAAAATTCTCAACTTTATTTTACATATTAAAGCTTAATTACTTTAGTTTTTTTCCACCTACTCGATTTATTTCTCAATTTTCATTTATCACAATTTAACCTCAAAACATCATTTTAACACATACATGCAAACTATATTGTGTTCAGTTTATACAACTCAAACACACATGTCTAAATATTCTAAAATATTTTAAACATCATTTTAATGCAACATATATTAAAGTTTCATATTATTATGAAACACACATTTTACATCTTTAATACAATTCCCATTGTAATTAACATTATAAATTACATAAAAATAATATTTTTGTGTAATATAATTTTATAACCCATTCCAAACATAATTTTACACCTAAATTATATTTCTAAACTCTATTCCACCCTTATTTTAAATATATCTCATCTCAAAATTTATTACTTCTTCTAAAAATCATTGAAAGAAGCAAATAGCAATAATTAACAAAATTATTGCATTAACTCTAAATAAAACACATTTTCCTCATTTTATTATCTCAAACTATCTTAATAAAGTTTCCAAAACTCTATTTTCTCATTTTTATTCCCAAATATATTGTTTGTTCACAATATACAATTTAAATTCCTTACTTATTATTAATTTACACCATTAAATTATAACTGTCGTTATAATTTAATATTCTCAGGCAATCGCTAAAACCAGGGTTATTACAGTATTAAAATCTAAGGAGGGAATACGTTCCTATTCGTGGAATTTAAAAGGTGATTTCACCGTTATTCCGCCCATATCACTAGTTGAATACCGAAATTGATGTTGAGTAAAATTAGAATGAATTTTATGATCTTATTTACTCAGTAATGTTTGCTAACATTGATTTTAGGGTGTACCATAAACGATGTCTTAAATAACATTGTTTTTGACCCACCTAAAAGTTAGGGAATTTGGACCGACCATTAAATGAGGGAAATTGAAATATTATCCAAAGAAAAAGAATGAATTGCCAAGAATTACTCCAAGACAAAATAAAGAGATTTCGAAATCATCTGAAAACCCCTTCGAACTAATTTTCGAAATAAAACATGTTGAAGACGAAGATTGTTGAAGACAAAGATATTCATGACGTAGGATTACTTGCCATTAGTCCCTGGAGGTGAATTTACCATATTTTAAGTGGCAATAACACTCTGTTATGAAAATCTTCAATTTGCTAGAATATGATTTGAAGTTAAGAAAGAAATCTTTTATTAAGATTTAATAAATGATTTGGGAATATTTTCCCTAAGGTAAAAGTTATAGCTTGGATATATGAAATCTTTGATTAAGATTTAATGTATGATTTGGAAAAGTTTTCCTAAGCAAAAGAGAAAATGATTTGAAATTATTACAGGATTTAAGAAAGGTTTAAATAAATCAAATCATTTAATAAATAAGGCTTAATGATTCCATATATTCTCGAAAAGAAAATGGAATAAATCGAAAAGAATATATATCTAAGAAAGATATTTTATAAAAGATGAAGTAATTGATTGATGATTGATATCCACATATGAACTTAACATCTTTTAAATCGATAATTGGATTTCGATGGAACCGGGGTCAGATTTTGATGATTCCTATCCGAAAACCACTTCGAACCAATATATATATATATATATATATATATATATATATATATATATATATATATATATATATGAAAGTGAAGACATGATAAAGTTGATGATTATTGAAGACTGTGGATCTTCACGGCATGAGGACTCCTTGTTGACATGCTCTGGGTAGCTCCCATTATAGAGTTATTTATAGAAGTGGTCTTATCGTTGTGGAGATTTTTCGGATTGCAAGGATTATTCCCTACTAGTGATAGTACGAAAGTACCTTCGGTTTGTCCTATTCCTGGACAGCTTGTATGGATGTTTGTCGGACATTGCATTTCTAAAGTTTACGTACATTGGTTTTTACAAACGTACATCAATGGTGGCAGAGAAGACAACTTCTCTTAGCTTAACACCCTTCTTGAGACGTACGAGCTCAAGGGTTGTATTTTTGTGGAAGGAAATTAGAAGTCAACGGAAATGGCAATGTGCCATTCAAAGAAGATGTGTTATGTGAAAAAGTAATCGTTTACCTTAGGCCTCATCACTCAAAAATGACAGAAATAGGGTAGAAGCAGTTAGGCTAAGTGGGTCGCTCCTAAATAGGAGATGTCATCATCCTTCTAGATTTACTCTACACATGTCTAAGTTTGTGGTGAATGTATGAATCAGGTACCCATTAAATGTCGTTAACGACTGAGGTGATGACATTTTCGGTACTATCCATCTTGAGGAGTAGGCCGATCTTGTGTTGGTTTAGGCATTTAGTATTTGGACCCTAGGTGCATCCCTCTGGTGTACTGGCGGAAGGTAGCCCCTCACCTTTTCATTTATATGGAATCCATTCTCTAATAAGTGCCTTCGGACTTGAGTGTAGAACCTAGTATGTTGGAATTTAGTATTGTAACAATTTCGGCTAAGACTAATAAGTTTATTTGTAAATATTTTCAAAGAATGTCATTAGAAATAATATCAAATGTTTTGATATAAAAATGTTTTAGTTATCATAAGGTAAAAACCAGTTTGTGTTTATGTGTGGGCGTGGTCTTATGAGATACTTTTTCTTTTTAAAGGATTTTATTCAAAGGTTGATATATGACACTGTCATTTATATTTTGAGTTTCTCACACTAGTTTATCAAGCTTGATCCAAGTATTTTCAATACTCGGGTCAGATCCGAGTAGTTTTAGGTTTAGTGAAGATGGTTGGAGTTTCCAGAGGTGAGCTGGAGATATTCATCTATGTATGGATGTATTCTATTATCTGCTTTGCTTAGTTGTTTGTTATTTGTTAGCAATTGTAAGGCCAGATGTTTATAACTGTTGTAACAACCCGCATATTTATCAATTTTATATTTAAATATTTTATCGTTAGTCGGATTTTAGTCCGAAAAGCTACTTTGTGCAAACAGTCGAATTAGGACTCGAGACCACCTCCATTGAGTTCAAAATGCCGTTTGCGACCTTTTTAAGTATAAGCTTCGATATGTTTGGAGAAAGTTGATTTTTGCTACCTTTTCCCGCTTAGGGCTTTGGTTGGGCTGAGCCAATTAACCACTTAACTTAGTTCCAACACTCTCCTCTTCATTCACTTCATTTCTAATTCCTAACCCTTCAAGCTTTAGCAATAATGGAGGTGGAGAGTGGAAATTAAAACTCCAAGCCCTAGTTCTATAACAAAATCCAAGTTCTTGCACCAAAATCTAAGAGAACCCATTGGTAAGCTTCCTCTTCTTCTTCTCCAACTTATTCTCTTACCAATTTCAGAAAAATTTCCTAAACCTAATTTAGGGAATGTTTCTCTTCTAAGCTTAGATTCAAGCTTGTTGAGTTGGAATTGAAGAGTGCTTGTTCTTGCCATTGCTTCATAACATCTTCTTCATTAATTTGGGTTCAAAAGTGAGATTTTTATCTCACATCTATGACTATAAGTATCTTGGGTTGTTAGGTATGAATTCCTAACAATTATTCATGTGCAATTGCATTTGATTTGGATTAGATTTGTAAATATTCCAATTTTTGGTGTTTGAAGCCAATTCTCTAAAAAAAAATCATAACTTTGATGTTTGATCATGCTTTAAGAGGTGTTTCGGAGAGCCTATAAGACCGGGTTGTCACTAGGCATAAATCCTTAGTCGTCGTTGCTCGTCCGATCGCTCCCGATACGTTTTGGCCACTTTGGCCTAGGCAAATTGTTGCCTAGACCAGGTGACCAGACGTCTGGTGACCAAGTCCAGACGTCTGGTTTGGACCTGGAAAGTAAATATGTATGCACGCATATTATAAAAAAAAAGCCAGAGACTATTTTCAGACGTCTGAACCATCAAACCAGACGTCTGGATAGGTCTCAGACGTCTGACTTGAGGTTTCAGACGTCTGAGTGTTCTCTGGGTTATTTCCAGAGAACAAATCCAGACGTCTGGATTCCAAATCAGACGTCTGGAAATGTGCAGTTTTGCCTATTTTGGCTATTTTTGAGTAAATTTCCAACTTTAATCGATTCGTGTTGTTTCCTATTTGTTGTTATCATCTATTATGACTTTGATGACCTTTTCTTTGGGAATTTTAGATAAATCCACTTTGATGGATTTGATATCGATTTCTTTGGATTTTTTTTTACGTCTTCGAATGTGAATTTTTATGATTGATTGTTTCTACAATCAATTCTATGATTTGTCACTTAAAAATATAAAGGTTTCAATACTAGTAGTAAATATCAAAACTCTTTCAACAAAATGATTTCAACTCTATTTTCAATAACAAAGCTCGTTTCTTAAAACCGTTTTCCAATCTATCAGTATATACAAATCTTTACCTCACTCGTTTGAGAAATCTAATTAAACGACTTAGTAAAACAAGTGGTATGAAACGCTTGCTTTTACTTTGTTGGTTAATTCTTGGACTTGTTCGATTGAATCTCTTGTGACAATTTTCTAGTGAAGATCTACAATTTGTTCGCAAATATTTAAGTTAAGCTAGTGGTTATGGGACATGATGCTAAACTCATATATTTACTAGCTTATTGTAATTGACACTTCTTGATGATCAATGATGATCATTTTATGGTTTAGACTAGAAATGTGCGATGTCTCTTTGTCTATGTGGAGGACCGTACCTCATTAAATTGAGCTTTGTCTCATTTCTTCGTGGGCTAGCGACCCATGTATTTTCTAATGTGTTTCGATCCATTGGATGTACCGTTTGTACTGCATCGATGTTTTGGCTTTTGGATTCATTGGATGTACCGTTTGTACTACATCGATGTCTTGGCCATCCTTTTATTGTGATATCTGGATTTCGTGTGATGATTTCTGAAATTTGTGTTTCACCAACTTTTACGATTGGCATGGATATATATATGTCATTTATTGTGGCTTGGTGAATGAAATCAGGAGTATGGCATTCCTTTTTATCTTGAGTAGGTTATTGTGATATTGATTAATCTCTGGTTGATTTTCAATTACTTATTTATCACAGCTTGGCATTGTGATTATTATATGTTTATGTCATATCTCCTATTCTATATCATTTCTTCTGATATTTATAGCTAGACTGATCCGTTTATTGTTTTCTTCTTAAATAATACTCGGGTCAGACCGAGATGTTACAGGTGCTTCTGCTTGACTTCTCATCTTGGATCATTACTCTGACTTTTGGTTAACTACTTAGATTAGTAGTTTTTTGTTGTATACATTTGAGATATAGACTCCATAATGTATAGTTATTCTTTTGTGTAGTTCATGTAACTATTCTTTTGTGTTATTGTGGATCTTTTTAGACCACTACTCTGATATACACTTTCATGTGTAATATTCATATCTATTTCCGCCTTTGTGATATGAATTGTCTGTGACTGATTTGTGTTATGTTTATTTCTATATTTGTTTCCGAAGACCTTTATAGCCACTGTGTAGTAGCTTTGAGTTTGTGTCGGTATGTAGGATTTCCTCTTGAGATGAAAAGATATATTTTTATCCGGTATATCGGTACTTGCACAAAGCAATTATACAGATGGTCGCTCCTCAACAGCCTTATTCTCCGTGCTAGTTGACAGCATTCACAGTAATGTTCTTGGCTAGCGTGGGTATAGAGGTGGGGCGTCACAGCTTGGTATCGGAGCCAAACTTCGGAACAATGTAGAATAATTTAACAAGGATCATCGTCCTAAGTCCATCTTAGGAGTCGTGCTTTAGTATTTTATTCGGGTCTTCGTACCGTCCTATCCTATTTTCTTTTATGATTCCTTGTTTTATCTATCAAGATTGCTTGATGCTTATCTTGAGAATAACTTTTTCTTCTTCTTTATTTCTTTTTTAAAGAAGAGAAATGGTTAGACCAGGTCGCCCCAGCGCCGATCAATCTAGTGCTACTCCTCAGGATGGAGTATTCATGTCTGCTCAACAACTTTTGGATCTTGTAAAGAATCAAGAGTTTATCTATGCTTTGAGTAAGAACCCCGAAATGGTTCTACCTTTGAAACTTGAAGTTTCTTTCAATCAGCTTGTGGATGTTACTCTTCTTCATAGAGAGGTTGGTAAAGGAAGTGTTTGTGATATTGGGATTTCTAAGAAGAGGCATATTAAGTTCAAGAGCCTTAATCCCAATAAGAGAGTGAAGCAAACTACTTTTGTAGCAAAGACTCCAATCCCTAATCGTGGAGGATGCTACAATTGTAATTCTAAGGAACACTATGCGAATATGTGTCCAAAACCCCATTCTTGTCGCTATTGCAAGAAACTGGGTTATCTTTTATCTGCATGTCCCAAACTTTTGAATAAGGACATGAGAAAGCTAAATATTGAGCAAGCCCCTTGCAACTCTTCTCTTGGTCAAGGTATTTTTCACTCAATCCTTGATGGCATTGTTTTATTTCGTGATCTTCTTATTCGAGTTCTTTTTGATATGGGTTTCATCTCATTATTTTTATATCAAAAGAACTTGTCGATTCTTTTTGTTTGAATATTTTGGGCTTGTTGACTTCATTGAGAATTGCGAATCCGGATGGTAGATCCGCAACACTCAATTTTCTTTTGTTTAGATGTCGAGATTGTTTTATGTGACTTTTCTTTCCGAGCCAATATTTACTTTGGCTTCGGAATTGACTTTTTCTATAAGGATTGGCTTAAATTGTGAAGCCCATATCCTATTTTTCCGAGTGGATTATTCATCTTCGACATTTTCAATCTGTTAAGCAGATTTCTATTTTTCCTTTGTGATTTTGATTCCAATTTGATGGCATCATTTTATTCCTTAAAACCCGCATGATAAGGAAAGTATTATTTCTCTCAATAATATCGTTTGAAAAATTTTCTGGTATTTTTGAGCTTGTCTTAGGATCATCACCTAAGCAATATCTTTTGTGTGGTGCGAAGGTCTTTTCAGTTTGACTTTATCACCGGTTTTCGTTTGCTACGAGTTGCGGAAGTTAGCATTCCACTTATAGCATTCCGCACTCGTTATGATTCTTATGAATGACTTATTATGTCATTCAATTTGTCCAGCTTATTTCATCCATTTTATAAATTGAATATTCTATGAATATTTCGATGAGACCATTCTTGAGTTTATTGATTTCGGATGAAAATAGTAATTTAAAATTTTGCAAATCTTTTTCATAAGATTTATTTATAAGTAAAACTGGATTTTGTTCTTGAAACGAACAAAGAATATTCTTAAAACTTTTTAAGAGATTTATTTATCCTATAAAAGATGATTTTGTGATTGTATTGCCCGTTGAGTGCTTTAAGAATTTTGGTCGATGCGCTTGATCAACGTTATCGATAGGAATTTCCTAAACGCTTTGATGTGACAATCAGACACGATATATTAACTTGTAAAATGTAAATTCTTCTAGAAATATTTTTACATCGAAATAATTTTGATTTTTGAAAGTTTTAGCTTTTCAGGAAAGAGGATTATTTAAAAGAACCCTTCCTTTCGATACTCTTATTCTTGTGATTCCTGAAGGGGAACCAGGACTTTGCTATTTGTATCGATACTAGTCGTATTGGTTTGGAATGCCATTCTCTTGCAAAGGAGAACGTGCTATCCCTTGTGCTTCTAAATCATTATAGCTTCTCGAGACTAGATACCCACTTATGATCTAGTGCTCTCGGCTAATGTTTTTGCTTATGGAATTTGGCATCATCATATTTGGATGAGAAATTTGTTCTCTACCTCGATCATAAATCTTTGGAATATTTATGTTCTCTTAAGGAACTGCCTGTTGACACGAGTTCCTAGCATCTTATGATCTTGATATTCTTTTTATTCCTGAAGGGGAAATCATGTTGCCAATGCATTTAGTCGTAAGCAACAAGGGGTTGTTTCTTTGTTGATGACTAAATGAAATTATCCTTTTATCAAGTTCATCGGGCGTTTTGATGTACTTCGTTTTATTGAGTTTCATCTCATTGCTTTTATGAACTTGCGTCCGATGTTCTTTTATTGTGTTCGGTTCATTGGACGTACCGTTTTTGTACTATGTCGGTGTTCCGAAATCATTCGGGCTTCGGTTCATTGGACGTACCGTTTTTGTACTGCGTCGGTGTTTCGAATTATTTGAGTTTGATTCATTGGATGTACCGTTTGTAGTACATCAATGTCTTTTCTTTATTGATTCATCGGATGTACCGTTTGTACTACATCGATGTCTTTGCTTTTGATTCATCGGATGTAACGTTTGTACTACATCGATGTCTTTGCTTTTGATTCATCCGATGTACCGTTTTTACTACACCGATGTCTTTGCTTTTGATTCATCGGATGTACCGTTTGTACTACATCGATGTCTTTGCTTTTGATTCATCGGATGTACCGTTTGTACTACATCGATGTCTTTTCTTTTGATTCATCGGATGTACCGTTTGTACTACGTCGATGTCTTTGCTTTTGATTCATCGGATGTACCGTTTGTACTTCGTCGATGTCTTTGCTTTTGATTCATCGGATGTACCGTTTGTACTACGTCGATGTCTTTGCTTTTGATTCATCGGATGTACCGTTTGTACTACGTCGATGTCTTTGCTTTTGATTCATCGGATGTACCGTTTGTACTACATCGATGTCTTTGCTTTTGATTCTTCGGATGCACCGTTTGTACTACATCGATGTCTTTGCTTTTGATTCATCGGATGTACCGTTTGTACTACATCGATCTGTTTGCTTTTGATTCATCGGATGTACCGTTTGTACTACGTCGATGTCTTTGCTTTTGATTCATCGGATGTACCGTTTGTACTACATCGATGTCTTTGCTTTTGATTAATCGGATGTACCGTTTGTACTACATCGATGTCTTTGTTATTTGATTCATTGGATGTACCGTTTGTACTACATCAGTGTCTTTGATTCATTGGATGTACCGTTTGTACTACATCAATGTCTTTTCTTTTTGGATACATTGGATGTACCGTTTGTACTACATCAATGTCTTTGATTCATTGGATGTACCGTTTGTACTACATCAATGTCTTTGCTGTTTCATTGGATGTACCGTTTGTACTACATCAATGTCTTTGCTGTTTGATTCATTGGATGTACCGTTCGCACTACATCAATGACTTGGCTTTTTGGTTCACTGGACGTACCGTCTTTGTACTACGTCGGTGTTCCAAATTATTCGAGTTTCTAGTATCTCGAGCGTACCATGATTGTACTACGTCGTTGCACCGGCTCAACTTTCTGCTATTCTTGGCGTTTCCCACGTCTTTTACCTACGGAAATGCCTTAGGGATTCCGGTTTTCATTCTTGAGCCCGGTGATATTGTGGAGATTGAAGTTTCACCAAATTTGACTTTTGAGCACCATTCTATTCGCATCATTGCTTCGGAGGTTGAGCGCCTTCGATATAAAGATATTCTTTTTGATAGAGGTTCAATGATTCTCAAATCCTAAGGATTGCTCATGTGAAATATTGAGAATTCATCGAACGAAAACTTTCGGATTTACTCCTTCGTGCTCTTTATGGTGAACTTCTTGATTCAAATTTTCTTTTGTGTTAATATGCTTCTATGGTTGTTACTTCTTATACTTCCTTCTTAATTATTGCGAGGACGCAATTTCTTTAAGGAGGGGAGTCTGTAACAACCCGCATATTTATCGATTTTATATTTAAATATTTTATCGTTAGTCGGATTTTAGTCCAAAAAGCTACTTTGTGCAAACAGTCGAATTAGGACTCAAGACCACCTCCATTGAGTTCAAAATGCCGTTTGCGACCTTTTTGAGTATAAGCTTCGATATGTTTGGAGAAAGTTGATTTTTGCTACTTTTTCCCGCTTAGGGATTTGGTTGGGCTGAGCCAATTAACCACTTAACTCAGTTCCAACACTCTCCTCTTCATTCACTTCATTTCTAATTCCTAACCCTTCAAGCTTTAGCAATAATGGAGGTGGAGAGTGGAAATTAAAACTCCAAGCCCTAGTTCCATAGCAAAATCCAAGTTCTTGTTCCAAAATCTAAGAGAACTCATTGGTAAGCTTCCTCTTCTTCTTCTCCAACTTATTCTCTTACCAATTTCAGAAAAATTTCCTAAACCTAATTTAGGGAATGTTTCTCTTCTAAGCTTAGATTCAAGCTTGTTGAGTTGGAACTGAAGAGTGCTTGTTCTTGCCATTGCTTCATAGCATCTTCTTCATTAATTTGGGTTCAAAAGTGAGATTTTTATCTCACATCTATGACTATAAGTATCTTTGGTTGTTAGGTATGAATTCCTAACAATTATTCATGTGCAATTGCATTTGATTTGGATTAGATTTGTAAATATTCCAATTTTTGGTGTTTGAAGCCAATTCTCTAAAAAAAATAACTTTGATGTTTGATCATGCTTTAAGAGGTGTTTCGGAGAGCCTATAAGACCGGGTTGTCGCTAGGCATAAATCCTTAGTCGTCGTTGCTCGTCCGATCGCTCCCGATACGTTTTGGCCACTTTGGCCTAAGCAAATTGTTGCCTAGACCAGGTGACCAGACGTCTGGTGACCAAGTCCAGACGTCTGGTTTGGACTTGGAAAGTAAATATGTATGCACGCATATTATAAAAAAAAAGCCAGAGACTATTTTCAGACATCTGAACCATCAAACCAGACGTCTGGATAGGTCTCGGACGTCTGACTTGAGGTTTCAGACGTCTGAGTGTTCTCTGGGTTATTTCCAGAGAACAAATCCAGACGTCTGGATTCCAAATCAGACGTTTGGAAATGTGCAGTTTTGCCTATTTTGGCTATTTTTGAGTAAATTTCCAACTTTAATCGATTCGTGTTGTTTCCTATTTGTTGTTATCATCTATTATGACTTTGGTGACCTTTTCTTTGGGAATTTTAGATATATCCACTTTGATGGATTTGATATCGATTTCTTTGGATTTTATTCACCTCTTCGAATGTGAATTTTTATGATTGATTGTTTCTACAATCAATTCTATGATTTGTCACTTAAAAATATAAAGGTTTCAATACTAGTAGTAAATATCAAAACTCTTTCAACAAAATGATTTCAACTCTATTTTCAATAACAAAGCTCGTTTCTTAAAACCGTGTTCCAATCTATTAGTATATACAAACCTTTAACTCACTCGTATGAGAAATCTAATTAAACGACTTAGTAAAACAAGTGGTATGAAACGCTTGCGCTTACTTCGTTGGTTAATTCTTGGACTTGTTCGATTGAATCTCTTGTGACAATTTTCTAGTGGAGATCTACAATTTTTTCGCAAATATTTAAGTTAATCTAGTGGTTAGAAGACATGATGCTAAACTCATATATTTACTAGCTTATTGTAATTGACACTTCTTGATGATCAATGATGATCATTTTATGGTTTAGACTAGCAATGTGCGATGTCTCTTTGCCTATGTGGAGGACCGTACCTCATTAAATTGAGCTTCGTCTCATTTCTTCGTGGGCTAGCGACCCATGTATTTTCTAATGTGTTTCGATCCATTGGATGTACCGTTTGTACTACATCGATGTTTTGGCTTTTGGATTCATTGGATGTACCGTTTGTACTACATCAATGTCTTGGCCATCCTTTTATTGTGATATCTGGATTTCGTGTGATGATTTCTGGAATTTGTGTTTCACCAACTTTTACGATTGGCATGGATATATATATGTCATTTATTGTGGCTTGGTGAATGAAATCAGGAGTATGACATTCCTTTTTATCTTGAGTAGGTTATTGTGATATTGATTAATCTCTGGTTGATTTTCAATTACTTATTTATCGCAGCTTGGCATTGTGATTATTATATGTTTATGTCATATCTCCTATTCTATATCATTTCTTCTGATATTTATAGCTAGACCGATCCGTTTATTATTTTCTTCTTAAATAATACACGGGTCAGACCGAGATGTTACAGGTGCTTCTTCTTGACTTCTCATCCTGGATCATTACTCTGACTTTTGGTTAACTACTTAGATTAGTAGTTTTTTGTTGTATACATTTGAGATATATACTCCATAATGTATACTTATTCTTTTGTGTAGTTCATGTAACTATTCTTTTGTGATATTGTGGATCTTTTTAGACCACTACTCTGATATACACTTTCATGTGTAATATTCATATCTGTTTCCGCCTTTGTGATATGAATTGTCCGTGACTAATTTGTGTTATGTTTATTTCTATATTTGTTTCCGAAGACCTTTATAGCCACTATGTAGTAGCTTTGAGTTTGGGTCGGTATGTCGGATTTCCTCTTGAGATGAAAAGTTATATTTTTATCTGGTATATCGGTACTCGCACAAAGCAATTATACAGATGGTCGCTCCTCAACAGCCTTATTCTCCATGCTAGTTGACAGCATTCACAGTAATGTTCTTGGCTAGCGTGGGTATAGAGGTGGGGCGTCACAGCTGTCCAACTAGATTTAGGTTAGACTCTGATATATGTATTTCAAAAGTTTTCTGCTATAAAGATATCATTCAATGTGATATATTATTCCATTCATGTGAGATTCTGTTCTGTCTTTATTTTCTTTTTCACCCCTTAAATATCTGTTTGTTCGTGCAACTTGAGTTGGATATGTGTGGTTTATTGTCGACTTAAAGGATACAGAAATTTAGGCCTTCATAATTTGGATGTAGGAATGGGTCAGGTATGATTCTTATAATTTTGTTCCTTACTATATTGACATGTATAGTATTTTGAGATCTTTTATCGTTCACACCAGACTGTTGTCTAACTCGAGGTTTTATGCTTTGCTTCATAGTATATCGACTACTCTTAAATAAGTAGACTAGATAGCATGTTTAGGTGGTACGCAGTTGCTGCATAGAGGATGAGTTGAAGATGGTGCTTTCTCATGTTATGTATGAACTTACTCTGGCTTAATCTATTGTGCAAAGATTATGGAGCCTAGACAGTGTTCGTTTATTTTTCTTAGAGCCAGTTTATCTTTAAGTATATCATCCGTTGTATAAACCCTATAACTGTATTATATAACTTTATGAAGCTGTGTTCTTTGAAATTTTGGTTCATCTGGTCAATAATGTCTTGCATATTTTTATTCAGGATGTCTGTTATTATATATTATTCAATATTCTGTGAGATATGCGATATATTTTGTGATTATTTCTCTTCTTTTCACCATTGAAAATCATCCTACATCGGTTGGGCACCACAGCGGCACACTCTTTAGTTATATTGGGTATTGATGGTGTAGGGCGGCCATCACACTTTGTGTATATGTTCTCCATATTTCATATGCAGACTAACCTACAAAATCTTTATTGCATTCATTTTTATCTAGTGAATATAGCAGTATATTCCTAACTTTTGAGTTACTAAGTGATTATGCCTTTTCCTCATTTTTCCACTGAGTATATCAATCTCGTTTTTCCCTATACTTACTTTGGGAAATATTCCAAATTTCAAAGCCATTGGATTGTAAATAAATTTTCATTCCACATGACCAGTATTCATAATTACTACCATTAAAAGTAGGGTTATAGCAATTAATTGGCCTTCTAAAGAAGTGTTAAAATGTGTGTATCTATTGTTAATAGTCATTTAAACTTTCAAAAATCAAATTAAGAATTTTTGAAAACCATTTTCTCCGATACCAAATATGGATGCAGTGATGATAGGTGTGATAAAGTAATCTATACTACATTGGAATGGATCTTAAGGCTATTTTACACTAAGGGTGAATAGTGTATTTACTTTATCATATATAATTCAAACATGAGTAATATTATAATCATAGAAAGAGAAGAGAGTAGTAAGTAAATGCAGCAAACGTAAAGGTAAAGAAGATAATGGGAATTTTATATCGGTTTGGATTTCCAATCCTATGTCTTGTCCTGAACCCGGTACATAATTTAACTTATCATGTCTTGATTTTAAATATAGTGGCAAGAACACCCTTTACACCTCTTGACTTTGACAAAAGTAGCAAGAAAACCTACTAGAATTTGACTAGGGTAACCAGCACACTATTTGGAATTTGACTTTGGTAACTAGAGTGACTATCTATCATTAACTCGAGACTAGGACAACTCCTTTAAAATCTTGTCTTAAGTTTCACTCCGTGGTTGAAACCAACCATTTACAAGTAGTAGTTGTGGACTATAAGAAATCGAATTTTTCAATCACAATTCTAAAAAGTTTGTTGGTATAGTTTCATTTAAACCTTCAGCGGTGGAATATCATAGCTTTTGAGTAAAATAGTGTGAAGATTAGAGAGTTTACGATGTAGAACAGAAGTGAATCTTTCCCGATCTTTTGTATTAATTTACAGAAAGATAGTTAATGTAGAAATCGGCAGCACTTCATTGAACATTTAAAGTGAAAGAGAGAGAAGAGGGAAATAAAAATTTTAGAATTATTGTTAAAATTCAAAACCAGAGGCCTTTAACAATGGCTTGAGAATTGAATCAATTTAGGATAGAGTGTAACATCCCGTATTTAGAGGCCAAAAGTTAAGCGCTACAGATGCTCTCTTTCAACCTTAGAGTGTACTAGGATATCATCTATTAAAACCAATATGAACCTTTCCAAGTGCTCTCGTAAAACCCGGATCATCAAATCCACAAAGAAAGCTTGGCGCATTCGTCGGTCTGAGTGGCATGACTAACCATTCGTACGACCTATACTTGGTTCTGAATGCCGTCAAAGGTATACTATCCTCTACTACTATGAGCTGATGGAAACCTGTTGCTAAATCCAACTATGAGAATACCTTAGCTCCACTCAACTGGTCGAACAAATCATCAATCTTGGACAATGGATATCGATTCTTTATCGTCCCATCATTCAACTTACCATAATCGATACATAGCCTTAAAGATCCATCCGACTTCTTAGCAAACACTACAGCCGCTCCCTAAGGCGAACAACTTGGCCTGGTAAAACTCTTGCCTTCTAAATACCACCACCTTCACCTTCAACTCCCTCATATCTGAAAGGGTCGTCCTTCTTGGTGGTCTACTCATTGCTTCTGCCCCTAGAACCAATTTTTTTGAAACTCAATGGCTCGTTTCGGTGGCAATCCAACTGTAGCTCTGTGATGACCCAGAATTTTGGGCAATATCAATTTAACAATCTATATTAATAATTAAATTGATTTGATAATTGTATTTTATAATTTTAATTTAATTTGGCAAAGTTTATTCTTTTCAAAAGCAAATAATTATTTAATTGGTAAATTTTATCTTTTTAAAGCTAATAAATTATTTTCTATTTATAATGTATATATATATATATATTTGTATATATTGTTAACAGAAATCTTTGTTTTAATTTAATAAATAAAATCATGTTTTCAAATTCTAATATATTTTGGTAATTTGGAAATTATGATTAAATATAATATAAAATTTGCAAAGATTATTTAAAAATTCAACCATATGATTTTAAAATACTTAAGGTAAATATTATTTGTTTAAATCATATTTATCTTAAGTTTAAATTTAAATGAAATTAACAAAAAGATTTTTTTTTATTTTTAAATATTGCTTGATAAATATGATACATTAATTCATTTAAGTAAGATAAGTAATTTATAAATAATGTGATAACTTCTTGTATAAATTATTTAAATTTGACAAAATTGTTATTTTTAAATAATATTAATAATGTATTGCTCTTATATATAAATATAAGTATGCTTTAATAATAATAAAATTGTTAATTTAAATTGAATGTGTTGTTATATATGTATATATATAAGTTGATTTTAAATTGTACTTTAAAGTTTAATTTGAATTTGAATTTGGATTTAAATTGAAGTTCAAAAGATATATATTTGAAAATATTTTGGATTTAAAAAAAATATGTAAGATTTTATTTATGTATAATTTGTTTTATTGTATTTCCTTTAAAGAAATTCATATATATGTATTTAGATAAGCATTTATAAAATTGTAAATTAATACAAAGCTTTATTCTTAACATTTAAAATAAATAAAAACAACATTAATGAAAAGTGTGTATATATAAAGGCTTAATATAACAAGTGTAAATTAATAAACAACTTTATATGACAAATGTTAAGGGTTTTTACAAGTGTCCTTATTTATTTTCATTTTCTTTTATTTTTATTAAATCACAAATTTACTTATATAAACATAGGCTTTTCTTCTTTTCATTTCTTTCTATTCTCTTTTCAAGACCAAGAGAAACTCAAACCATCTCTCAAAAAGCAAATCTAAAAATTAATACAATCTTCAGATCAGAAACCTATTCAAATCAATCATCTATAATCCATACCTCCACAAATCAGAAATGTATCAATTCAACAACATGTAATCAAAATTTTCAAATCAAAATTCAAACGCCTGCCTTTTTTGAAACCTGAGATGAAGATCAAAATAGCCTGTTACACTTTCTTTAATCTGTGAATCATTTTCAATATCAAAATCAAGCCTGCAATCCATTTTCAATACGTGGAACAAAGGCTGCATCATTCTTTAACCTAGAATTTATCCAAAGCAATTCAAGTTCCAGTAGCAATCCAGTTTTCAATTTCAAAAAGCAGAAGCTTCCTTCCACTGTTTAACTGTGAGTATATTTTTAATTTAAAAAAAGACTAAAAATTTGACACTTGAACTTGATGCATGAATGAAATCTTGAAGTAAAATAGTTTTAAATGATTTGCATGTACGCTTAGATTTGAATGTATGTGTATGCATTTATTTGATAGGTCTGATTATCATCTCTGTTGTATTTCAATATTTATTCATCAATAAAAGAATTAATATCTTCCCAAACTTTCAGAATTTGGTTATGATTTATGAAAGAAATATGATTATAATAGTGATATGCTAATTTTAAAAATAGTTTCAAGGTTTTATGTTTAGAAATTATTTCAAAAATAAAAAGGATACAGTGATGATCTGAACATAGCTTAAAATCAATCATTTTAATTTAATGATTCGAATCCATAGACAGATTTGTAATGGCATAAGAGGAATTTAGTAAGCAGAATCATAAATTTTAGTTTGGTGATCTCTGAGATAATCGAAGTTGGAGGATTTTGGGGTTTTTGCCAATTTTTGGCGATCGGCATGGTGAACATCATCGGGGTCGTCGTCGAAGTTGACTGGAGGTCTGACGACTACGGGAAAAATGAGATTATATTTTATTTTAGGCCATGGTGGCCGGAATGAGGTGACCTAGGGTTTAATTTTCAGTTTGGGGCATCATTGACTCGCGGTGTCGTGGGTTGTTTGGGAGGCACCGGAGGCGTTCGAGAGAGGTAGGTCAGTTGCGTAGGCTTGTGACGCTACTTGGATCAGAGGGAAGTGGACTTCGGTAGGCGAGGTCGTCGTCGGTGAGTGGTTCTAGCCAGTGAAGTTGATTTCAGTTTTCGATTGAAAGACTCAATTTCGAGTCGCGATGGAATCATGATATCTGGGTGGTCGTCGTAGTTGTCATGGTCGTTGTTGACTTGTCGGAGGCCAGAAGCATGATCGAAGGAGGATGGTGCATCGGTACACGTGCACATGTGCACCTATTTGTTTGGTGATGTTAGTTTTGGGGAAGGAGGATGCTTTGCTCGGGTTGTGTTTGCAGTTTTCTCGTGCTCATCTCGAAGTAGAAGATGCAAGAGTAGCCTTGTGTTTTGCCAGTATTTTTCGTAGTCTGCTCGGGCTTGATTTTTGATTGTAACTGGTTTTCAAAATTTAAAAAAAGAGAGAAATCAAATTCTGATTTCAAAAAGAAAAACAAGTAAATTAATTAAATTTCCATAGAAAGTTAGTCTAGTTTAAAAGTATGTTTAAATGAAATATGTTTTCGAAAGATTTAATATATTTAAAGTTGTTATTTTTAAAAAGTAATTATAAACTAGATTAATTTTGTAATTGAACACAAAGGTGTTTTTCAAATAAATGTACTAGACCAAAGTTTTAAAGAAGAAGAATTTAAACAATTTTTTTAAGTAAGGATGTTTAAAAATTTAAAGGTGATTTAAAGTAAATATAAAGGGATGTTTAAACCAAGTTTTCAAAGATAAATGTTTAACAAAATTTTATGTTTTTAAAATAGGTTCTAAAAGATATGGTAAATAAGTTTTCAAGAATGTCTATTTATCAAATTTATTTAGGCAAATTTGAAAGGTTTCCAAAGATTTTAAATGTTAAAATTAAATGTTTAAATTGTTTTGTTTTAAAGAAGTTATATGCTTTCAATTATATAATTGATTACAAAGGTGTTTTTCTAATAAAGTATAATGATGTAATTAAGTATTTAAATTAAGATAAAAGAATTTATCTTAAATTAATTAAGGTTGTAAGTTAATTAATTAAGGTTAATTAATTTGTAATTAAGAATCATTAATTAGATAAGTGAAGATTATTAATTAATGATTAGAGATTAATAAATCAAGTAATTAAAGATTAATTAAGTTTCAGTTAAGTAACTAATTTAATAAGTAATTAAAAATTAATTAATATGTGATTAATAATTAGTTAATTCGCAATTAATAATGGTTAATTAAGGTATTGTTAATAGTTAATGTAAAGATCATTAGCTAAGGATTATGAAATGATTAATTTATATAATTAATTTAAGATGAATAATTAGATTAATTAATTAAGAATAATCATTTGTGGGATTTTTTAAGTATAATTACTTAATGAAAGTAATAAAAGGGATTAATTACTCAATGTAATTAATTAAATTAATATGATTAGTTTAAGTTAATTAATTAGTTTAATTTATTTAAGATAATCACTTGATGATTGTGATAAAGTGTTGATTCAGAGTTTAAGTTAATTAATTAGTTTAATTAAATTAATATGTGTTGATTGTGATATTGGGTGCTTTGGTTTAATTGTGATGATATGGATTATCTATTTGTGATAATGTGAATTAACTATCTGTGTTAATATAGATAATGAATTGAATCGAATTGTTTAACTTTAAAACTACATGGCTATAAAAGACGACGTTTTGGATTTCGATGAGACCGGGATCGAATTTTCAGATTTGGATATCCGAAAACCACATCGATCCAAATTAAATGATAGGTCATGAATCTCAAGTGAAGATGAAGATTCAGAGTGCAAGGGTTATTGTCGTTAACTCTGAGGGTGGTTCCAAAATGAGTGTAACGAGATAATGCCTTCGGCTAAGTGAGTCGCCCTCAAGTAGGACAAGATTTTCCCCTGTCTAGAAGTCCCTTTTTATTCGGCTGTGTGGGGCAATTGATTCGTGACAACTGTCAGGATTGTCTTGTTCGAAACTATCCAGTAAGGGATGGTTCCAGCCTTGTGTTGCAGAGGATTTAGGGTGGATCTTCGGTACGGTGATTTAGACCACGTACTGTGACGGTCGGTACCCCAGTAGCCCTGCCATTATATGGAATCCAATCTCCAATAAGTTCCGTACATATTGATTGTGCCCAACTATGTTGGAACATGATATGTAAGCATTCTAGCTATTTCTGTGCTTTACTTGAAAACCCTAGACCCTATTATAATATCACTGGATTTCCTATTAAATGTTTTGGTTAGCGTAAGGTAAAAACTTAACCATGTTTATGTATGGGGAGTTACATGATGCCTTTTGTTTTCAAAGGATTTTCAAAGTTAAGCAACTTTAACCTGTTTACTCACACCAGACCCATGTCTGACCCTAGTGTTTATTTTCTGTTTTATTAAACTCTTGGGTACTCAAATTTTTACGAGTAGCCAAGAGATTCAGGTTAGCTTTGACGAACTCTAGAGGAGGTATGGCTAGGAGGCTTCAGCGTTTGTAGATATATAGGTGGTTCCGCTGAGTTGATCTCTAAGTCCTTTGTTTTGAGTTGTATTTTGAGTTGTAATAACTGAACATGTGTTTATAACTGTCTAGTACGCATTGTCTAAACTGTGTAACTCTGATAGATGTTGTATACTATGTATTACTTATGTGATTAATATAATTTATTCGTTCCGCTATTGAGATTCTGATGTTGTTTCATTCTTTCTTTCCTTTCTTTCTCTTCTCTATCCCTTTCTTTCTTAATCATGATGCGTCTTTCTAGTAGATGAAAGATGGGTCATGACAGTTGGTATCGGAGCGCTAGGTTGAGTGAATACCTAGGCTTTTGAGTGATTTCTTCTTGAGAGGGCGTATTTGTAATTATATATATATATATATATTGATTTCTACCTATTTGTTGGATTACCTGTTCGGGTTTTCCAATTTGAGTTATAGAGATAGGAAGGGTAGTGGTGTGTGTAACACAACTACCAATGGTAGAGGTTCGAGTGATTGAGGTTGGAAGTGTATCTACCGAGACTGTAGACCGAGTACCGTCTTGAATAAGCTTTGAAGTGGTGCAAGGATTTCACCAATCTTTGAAAGAAGCCTTTTTGAGGTTCAGAGTCCATCATTGAAGTGCAAGTGTGGATCCGTCGAAAGAGCAAAAGCGTGTGATGGTATCTTGGCAAGTTCGAGAAGGAGCAGTTGTGTGTTGAGACACAGTGACTATGGATGTTTCCGTAGATGTTTCTTTTGGAGCAATTTTAAGGAAGTGTGTCTAAATCGGTGATGAGACTAGGTTCAGCAGGGTGTTTGTGTCTGGGTTGAGGCCTAAGTTTCTTGGAGAGATGTCAGCCTATCTCTTGGCTCTGTGTGGGATTGGATGATATGGATTTAAGGGTCGAAGAGCTTTAGATAAGATGTCTTTGGCATCTGTGGCAGCGGTGCAGCTCGAAGAGTTCTGTGTGCCAATAGGAAGGTCTCTTGGCTAAGCAGTTTTCTAAAGGTGGAGTTCAGAAGCAGCAGAGTGGATCCATTTCTTCGATGGATTGGTTAGATAAGCATAAGCTGTTCTGATTGGTAAAGACAGAACAATATCTTTGGAAATTAGGTTGGATTGATTGCAAAAGTGACTTGCGATAGTTGAGTGTTCTCTTGAATAATCTTTTGCATAGGAGCAAGACATCTCTTGGGAATAGAGCAGTTATTGGAATTGTCAGATATTTTTCCAGATGTCTTCGTAGAAGTCAGAGGTTTTCCTTAGCATCTAGAGATTGAGTTTTCGTATCGACTATGATTCCAGGAGTGGTACCGGTGGTTCAGTTAAGTAGAAGGATGGTTTCTAGAGAGAGGGTTTGGTGAAGCAGCTCAAGATTTAGTGGAACTTCTGAGTTTTCTCTTCATGGATCTGATAAACCATATTTCCAGGATGTGTCATCAAGTTTGTGCTCATGTTCATCATCGACATTCTCATCTGCTCCAGATTAGAGTTGTGCAGCGGAAGCAAGGTAGCAACTATTCTAGAGTAGAAGCAACTAGAAGTTGCAGTGTTTTGGATTAGAGGGTTTCTACAGGTAGTTTTTCAGGATATGAAGGCGCGATTGGCAAGTGTTCCTGTTTTGTCCTTTTCGGATAGGAGAAGTTAGCAGTATATTGATTTTTGCGTAGTAGAGTTTGTGTTCTTGAGTCTGGTTGATCTTGAGAGGATCATTCTGTTGGATTGTTTTTGGTCCAGCTTGTTTCTAGAGGCATCAGTGAAGGTTGAACTGATCGGAAGAATGAGGCAGCCTAGGATCGTCAAAAGAGTTTTGTGGATAAGAGACGGAGGAATTTTGATGTTGAAGATGAAGATTTGATTTTGGATAAGTTTTCTCCGGTCAAAGGAGCTATAAGATTTTAAGACTAGGACAATAGCTTCGAGGTATATTGGATCTTTTTGTGATTTGATAAGGATAAGTGTTTGATTTTCAAGGTTGAATTGCCAGTTTGGAAGACTGGGATCCAGTTGTTTCACATATCTTTGAGGGAGTATGTGTATGATCCATATCTGGTTTTGGAATATGCAGTTTAGGAGGATTTGGTAGTTGAGCAGGACTTGACTGTGGTCTGATATCCTGTTCATTGTTGTAGATCTAGATGAGTAGGAGCTCTGTAGCTTAGCAGTGTAGGTTGTTTGGACTTAGTAAAGCGAGTATTCCAGTGTTTAAACCTAGGAAACGCGAGATAGGGCTTGGAAATCTATCCTGATTTGTGTTAAGATCATTAGATTTGTTTGATTGAGTGAAATGGTTGCCATGGTTGTTAGCATATGGTAGATAATATATGCTTGTGGTTTAAAAGTAAAATTGTTGATGGATTATTAAATTATCTTTGCTTTTAAATTTCGAGGACGAAATTCTTTTAAGGGAGGGAATGTGATGACCCGGAATTTTAGGCAATATCAATCTAATAATCTGTATTAATAATTAAATTGATTTGATAATTGTCTTTTATAATTTTAATTTAATTTGGCAAAGTTTATTCTTTTAAAAAGCAAATAATTATTTAATTGGTAAATTTTATCTTTTTAAAGCTAATAAAATGTTTTATATTTATAATGTGTGTGTGTGTGTGTCTATATATATATATTTGTATATATTGTAAATAGAAATCTTTGGTTTGAATTTAATAAATAAAATCATGTTTTCAAATTCTAATATATTTTGGTAATTTGGAAATTATGATTAAATATAATATAAAACTTTGCAAAGATTATTTAAAAAGTCAACCATATGATTTTAAAATACTTAAGGTAAATATTATTTGCTTAAATTATATTTAGCTTAAGTTTAAATTCAAATGAAATTAACAAAATGATTTGTTTTATTTTTAAATATTGCGTGATAAATATGATATATTAAATCATTTAAGTAAGATAAGTAATTTATAAATAATGTGATAACTTCTTGCGTAAATTATTTAAATTTGACAAAATTATTATTTTTAAATAATATTAATAATGTATTGTTCTTATATATAAATATAAATAGGTTTTAATAAAAATAGAATTACTATTTCAAATTGAATGTGTTGTTATATATGTATATATATAAGTTGATTTTAAATTGGATTTTTAAAGTTTAATTTTAATTTGGATTTAAAATTGAAATTCAAAAGGTAGATATTTTAAAATATTTTGGATTTAAAAAAATGTGTAATATTTTATTTATATATAATTTGTTTTATTGTATCTCCTTTAAAGAAATTCATATATATGTATTCAGATAAGAATTTATAAAATTGTAAATTAATACGAAGCTTTATTCTTAACATTTAAAATAAATAAAAACAACTAAAATGACAAGTGTATATATATAAAGGCTTAATATAACAAGTGTAAATTAATAAACAATTCAATATGACAAATGTTAAGGGTTTTTACAAGTGTCTTTTTTTATTTTCATTTTCTTTTATTTTTATTAAATCACAAATTTACTTATATAAACATATGCTTTTCTTCTCTTCATTTCTTTCTATTCTCTTTTCAAAACCAAGAGAAATTAAAACCATTTCCCAAAAAGAAAATCTGAAAATCAATACAATCTTCAGATCAGAAACCTATTCAAATCAATCATCTGTAATCCATACCTCCACAAACCAGAAATCTATCAATTCAACAACCTGTAATCCAAATTTGCAAATCAAAATTCAAAAGCCTGCATTTTTTTAAACCTAAGATGAAGATCAAAATAGCCTGTTACACTTTCTTTAATCTGTGAATCATTTTCAATATCAAAATCAAGCCTGCAATCCTTTTTCAATACCTGGAACAAAGCCTGCATTATTCTTCCACCTGGAATTTATCAAAAGCAATTCAAGTTCCAATAGCAATTAAGTTTTCAATTTAAAAAAGCGGCAGCTTCCTTCCTCTGTATAACTGTGAGTAAATTTTTAATTTAAAAACAAATTAAAAATCTAAGACTTAAACTTGATGCATGAATGAAATCTTGAAGTAAAATAGTTTGAAATGATTTGCATGTATGCTTAGATTTGAATGTATGTGTATGCATTTATTTGATATGTCTGATCATCTCCGTTGTATTTCAGTATTTATTCTTCAATAAAAGAATTAATATCTTCCCAAACTTTCAAAATTTTGTTATGATTTATAAAAGAAATATGATTATAATAGTGTTATACTAATTTTAAAAATAGTTTCATGGTTTTACGTTTAGAAATTATTTTAAAAATAAAAAGGATACAGTGATGATCAGAATATAGCTCAAAACCAATCATTTTAATTTTATGATCGAATCCATAAATAGATTTGTAATGGCATAAGATGAATTTACGAAGCAGAATCATAATTTTTAGTTTGGTGATCTCTGAGATAATCAAAGTTGGAGGATTTTGGGGTTTTTGCTAGTTTCTAGAGATCGACGTGGTGAACGTCATCAGGGTCGTGGTCGAAGTTGACTGGAGGTCTGACGACCATGAGAAAAATGAGGTTGTATTTTATTTTAAGTGGCGGTGGCCAAAATGAGGTGATCTAGGGTTCGATTTTCAATTTGGAGCAGCATTGATTCATTGTGTCGTGGGTTGTCTGGGAGGCACCAGAGGCATTTGAGAGAGGTAGGTCAGTTGCGTAGGCTTGTGACGCTGTTTGGATTGGAGGGGAGTGGACTCCGGTGGGTAAGGTCGTCGTCGGTGAGTTGTTTTAGCCCGTGAAGTTGATTTCTGTTTTCGATCGTAAGACTCGATTTCGAGTCCGTTGGAATCATGATATCTTGGTGGTCGTGGTAGTTGTCGTGGTCGTTGTCGACTTGTTGGAGGCCAAAAGGATGGCCAGAGGAGGATGGTGCATCGGTACACATGCACATGTGCACCTATTTGTCTGGTGATGTTAGTTTTGGGGAAGGTGGATGGTTTGCTCGAGTTGTGTTCGTAGTTTTCTTGTGCTCTTCTCGAAGTAGAAGACGCAAGAGTAGCCTTATGTTTTACCTGTATTTTTCATAGTCTACTCGGGTTTGATTTTTGATTGTACCTAGTTTTCAAATTTTAAAAAAGAAAGAGAAATTAAGTCTAATTTTAGAAAGAAAAACAAGTAAATTAATTAAATATCCATAGAAAGTTAGTCTAGTTTAAAAGTATGTTTAAATGAAATATGTTTTCAAAAGATTTAAAATATTTAAAGTTGTTATTTTTAAAAAGTAATTATAAACTAGATTAATTTTGTAATTGAATACAAAGGTATTTTTCAAATAAATGTACTAGATCAAAGTTTTAAAGAAGAATTTAAACAAGTTTTTTTTAGTAAGGACATTCAAAAATTTAAAGATGATTTAAAGTAAATATAAAGGGATGTTTAGACCAACTTTTCAAAGATAAGTGTTTAACAAAATTTTATATTTTTAAAATAGGTTCTAAAAGATATGGTAAATAATTTTTCAAGAATGTCTATTTATCAAATTTATTTAGACAAGTTTGAAAGGTTTCCAAAGATTTTAAATGTTAAAATTAAATGTTTAAATTGTTTGTTTTAAAGAAGTTATACACATTCAATTATATAATTGATTACAACGGTGTTTTTCTATAATGATGTAATTAAGTATTTATATTAAGATAAAAGAATTAATCTTAAATTAATTAAGGTTGTAAGTTAATTAATCATGGTTAATTAATTTGTAATTAAGAATCATTAATTAGATAAGTGAAGATTATTAATTAATAATTAGAGATTAATGGATCGAGTAATTAAAGATTAATTAAGTTTCAGTTAAGCAATTAATTTATTAAGTAATTAGAAATTAATTAATTTATGATTAATAATTCATTAATTTGTAATTAATAATGGTCAATTAAAGTATTGTTAATAGTTAATGTAAAGATCATTAACTAGGGATTATGAAATGACTAATTAATTTAATTAATTTAAGATGATTAATTAAATTAATTAATTAAGAATCATCATTTGTGGGATTGTTTAAGTATAATTACTTATTGAAAGTAATTAAATGGATTAATTACTCAATGTAATTAATTAAATTAATATGATTAGTTTAAGTTAATTAATTAGTTTAATTAATTTAGGTTAATCACTTGAAGATTTGTTAAGTATGATTACTTAGTGTTATTTATAAAGTATAATTACTTAGTGAAGTAATTGATGGGTAATTACTGAATGTAATTAAGTGAAGAATAGAAGCAGTTTTGGGTTTAATTACTTTGTGTAATTAATAAGAAGAATAATTACTTAGTGAAAGTAATTAAGAATTAATTACTTAGTGTAATTAATTTAAGAATTTATTAATAGACTTTATTTAGAAGTTAATTAAGTAAGTAATTAAGGGTAGTTAATTATTAAATTTGATTAATCAAGATTGATTAATGAATAAAGATAAATTAAAGATTAATTATTAAATATGATTAATAATTAATTAAGACGTAATTAAGGGATCACTAATTAATATAATTATTGAAGTAATTAAGGATTGATTAATCAAGGATAATTGATCGATGAAGTGATTATAGAATAATTAATTAATGTAATTAATTAAGGATTAATGTAATTAATTATAATAATTAATTAATAAAGTAATTAAAGGTTAATTACTGTAAATGATTAAGGATAATTAATTAAAGGTTAGTTACTTAATGTAATTACAGTATAATTAATCAAGGATGATTAATTAAGAGAATACTTAGAGGATGATTAATTAATTGATTTGTAATTAATTAATGGTTAAGTAAGCAAGATTTATGTGATGAACGTAATTAATTTAATTTATTTTAAATTAATTAGAGATGAAGTAATTAATTTAATTCACTGTAAATTAATTATAGATGGTGTGATTAATAGATCTTTGCTTATGAATGCCTGAATGTAATTGAATGCCTTAAATTGCTTATCTCCGATACAGGATATGTGTTGATTATGATATTGGCTTCTTTGATTGAATTGTGATGATATGGATTATCTATTTGTGATAATGTGAATTATCTATCTGTGTGAATATAGATAATGAATTGAATCGAATTGTTTAACTTTAAAGCAACTTGGCTTTAAAAGATGTCCTTTTGGATTTCGATGAGACCGGGATCGGGTTTCCAGATTTGGATATCCGAAAACCACATCGATCCAAATTAAACGATAGGTCATGAATCTCAAGTGAATATGAAGATTCAGAGTGCAAGGGTTATTGTCGTTAACTCTGAGGGTGATTCCAAAATGAATGTAACGAGATAATGCCTTCGGTTTCGTTCGAACCCGAAACGAACTTGTATGGATTGAATGCTTTCAGCACATCGTCAGGTGGATGATGTGCATTCTAAGATAGATGTGTTCTATAAACGTAATCGTAGCCTCAAGCCTCATCAACAGGAATGGCTAAAATAGTGGAGGTGCAACAAGGATAAGTGAGTCACCCTAAAGTAGGACAAGATATTCCCATGTCTAGACGTCTCTTTTTATTCGGCTGTGTTGGGCAGTTGATTCGCGACAACTGCCGGGGTTGTCTTGTTCGGAACTATTCAGTAAGGGATGGTTCCGATCTTGTGTTGCAGGAGATTTAGGGTGGATCCTCGATACGGTGATGTAGGCCACGTACTGTGACAGGAGGTACCCCAGTAGCCCTGCCATTGTATGGAATCCAGTCTCCAATAAGTGCCGTACGTATTGATTGTGTCCAACTATGTTGGAACGTGAGATGTAAGCATTCCAGCTATTTCTGTATTTTACTTGAAAACCCTAGACCCTATTATAATATCATTGGATTTCCTATCAAACGTTTTGGTTGGTGTAAGGTAAAAACTTACCCATGTTTATGTGTGGGGAGTCTTACGTGATACCTTTTGTTTTCAAAGGATTTTCAAATTAAGCAACTTTAACCCGTTTACTCACCCTAGACCCATATCTGACCAAATGTTTATTTTCTGTTTTATTAAACTCTTGGGTATTCAAATTTTTATGAGTAGCCAAGGGATATAGGCTAGCTTTGACAAACTCTAGAGGAGGTATGGAGCAAGTGGCTTCAGCATTTGTAGATATATAGGTGGTTCCGCTGTGTTGATCTCTAAGTCGTTTTTTGAGTTGTATTTTCAGTTGTAATAACTAGACAGGTAATTGTCTAGTATGTGTTGTATAAGCCGTGTAAGTCTGATAGATGTTGTATACTATGTAATACTTATGTGATTAATATAATTTATTCGTTCCGCTGTTGAGATTCTAATGTTGTTTCATTCTTTCTTTCCTTTCTTTCTCTTCTCTATCCCATTCTTTCTTAATCATGATGCGTCTTTTTGGTAGATGAATGATGGGTCGTGACAGGCTCGAACACATCTGCGAATTCTCTTACCATGAAAACACGACTCAACTCATCTTTCAACTCTATAGCACCCAACAAAGCATACGTCTCACGTAAGAACCTTCTATGGTATAAACTATACAGTCACTACAATCTAGGTGTCTAAGCGATATTTTTCTATCTTCGCAAAATATCCTAGCATCATAGTCACTTAACCAGTCCATCCCGAGAATAATCCTGAACCCCCTAAAATCAAGCATATGCAAACTACAAACAAAAGTATGACCTAAATGGTCAAACTCTAACTGGTCACATCTCATCCCTAGAGTTGCATACCTTCCTATTGGATTCGCAACCTATAAGGAAGTAACTAAATAAGTGGGTTCTAGGTTAAGCTTATTTATCAAACATCTAGATATAAAAAAATGCAATGCATCAGTATCAAATAGGACGCTAACAGACATACCATGAATCTGAAGCATACCACCCTAAACTACTTTTCCCTTCTCCTGAGTTGTTGGCATTGAAGCAGCAGGTCCAATGCAACATTTTTCCCTTTCTATACTTAATGGGCTTCTTGCACCGACTCTTAAATTGGCCTATCTAGTCACAGTTGTAGCACCTGACATTCTTTGTGACGACCCGCAAATTTTTAACATTCGAAGTGTAATATTTAATTGATTTTAAATATTTGGAAATTAGTTTAACTTGAATTTCGAATATAAATATGAATTTGGCAATTAAATTATTGAATTTAATTTTGTAATGATGGGTAAAAATTTGAATTTTCAATTTTTAGCTTGTTAAAAATAATTTGATGGCTTGGAAGATTTATGTAGATAATACGGAAGATAATGGAAACTTCAGAATTGGATTTGGAAATGTTTTGTTCGGTTTTGAAATTATATCGTTTAAATCAATATTTAAAAATAGCCTTCCGAGGCACAGTCTCGGAATTCGACGAAACCAGTTCCATTGGATCTGTAATATTGTATTATTATCGGATTTCAAATTTTGTAGAAATCGGAGTTTTCGTTTAACCCTGGCAGCTCAAAACACATAGAAACTATTTTAATCGATTTATTTAAAATTGATCGTTTACTTTCGTAACTTGCGTATATGATCGAATAAGCCTCCGAAACACGTTTCGTTGTGTTTGGAATGCGGATAAAACCTTATAAATGTTTGGCGGCATACCTCAATAGGGGTTCGGAATTTTGAGATATGTTAAATGAGATATTTTGGAATTAAATAATATTATAGATTCCTAAGTTAAAGCCCTACCTTACGTAACACACCATTTCATCCCACTTATAGTCGCGTATCCTTTCCCTTTATCTCCTTGAATAAGAAAGAAAAAAATCGAGCAGTTCAAGATCAAGTTCAAATCAAATAAAACAATGGCCGAAGCTTATTATTTTCTTTCAGAATCGAAAATCTGATTATTCGTTCGAATCCATGGCCGATAGTTCCCTCTTCCCCTTCAAATTTAATTCCACTTATCGAAATCAAAATCAACGAAAATGAAATCAAAACTTAAAGCCCAAAATCGAGCAAGGGAGGAAGAAATTCATCTCGAGTTGTTCGTCCTATGCGACGCATGCATGGCGTCGAGTCATGGCGGCGAGGCGCGCTCGATTTTGGGGTTTTGGGCGGCATCTTCGTGAGCAGGGGGCGTAGTCGTTCGAACCCTAGTTTAATGAGCATCTCAACTCCGGGTTGAGAGCGTGCGCAATTGAAGGGTCGCGATGCTTTTCGCTGTAGCTCGGTGGCGCTATGAGGGTGATGCACTTATGCGTGTCTGGTGTCGAGCGAGCAGCAGCCTGAGGTGTTCGATCATTCATTTTTGTTCCAGATGTTGTAGGCCGAGCAGGTATATTAAAGGTTAGCTCAATTTAAATGATGATTTAATTAAGTTAATAATAGGTATTTTTAATTTAATTCCAAGAATTGCCAAAGACAATGAGGTTTGAATTTTGAGTTTAATATTTATCTGTTTAAAAATTTGAAAGAATATATAAATTGCAGTAAGGTGATTTGGGTTATATGTCGACTTAATTTAGGAAATTTGTTCAGATCTATTTTTAATTGGAATCAATAACAGAAAAAATAGGGATCTACAGTTCCGATGTAATTTAATGTTAGTGAGAGTTTAAATTTAAATTTTTTTTTATTGTGTGAATTATCAGAAATTTACAGGAAAATAATTATTTTTATTTTAAAATTATATGCAAGGAGATTAACTCAATCAATTATCTTTGTAACTTAAAATTTTATTATGGAAAAAATGGCTTTAAATAGAATAATTTGGCTAATTTAATTTATCTAATAGAAAATTAATTATTAGATTAGTTCAAAATTAAAAGTGTTAATTAGATTAATCAATTGAAAAGAAAATTGATTTTTTTCGATTTATTTCAAATATTAATGAATTGTATAAATGTTTATACAAGGTTTGCAAATATGAAGGAAACAAAGTGAATGGAAATTGATTGCAAATAAAATGTGTGATTTTCTCACTCAATTAAAATCTCCAGTTAATTTTTAATAGTTAGATTTAAAATTGATTGACTGTGTGCTTGGAAGATTGATTTATAATAATTATTCACTGGATGATATTATATATATAGTAGTATATAGTATATATTGTGTAACGACCCATGGAATTCGGTAATTCAATTTCTTAATTTAAGAAGATTTTGGTAACTTGATGTTGAAGGAAATAAAAATTTAGCGAATTATTAATGGAAATAATAACTGGGATAAGATTGGTAAGTAAATTTTTAATAACTTGATTGTAACAGAAGTTAATTGTTAATAACTTGGATGTAATTCCAGTAAGTGAAACATTGTAAATATTGATTATATTCTTATTGTAAATAAAGAATGTTCCAAAATGAAATGATTAAATGGATTTAAAATCTTAATTAATGTGCTCATTAATTCATAATGGGATATAAAAGGTAAATTAATAATGTAAAATGCTGACTTACCAATAAAATAATGCATAATGAATGGAAATGGAATGAATTAGTGTACGAACTAATGGTAGCACTTGTTGTGAGCTAATAAGTAAATTAAAACGTAACAAGTGCTATTTAGGTTAATAATTAATAGGATGAATGAAATGTCAATTAATGAATTTATTAAAATTGTAAAGTTATAATAACATATGGTAATTGGTTGGGAAGAATAAAGATAATTAAATGTATTTTATTGATAATTAATGTTATAATGGGAAGTGTGAATGTAAATTAAAAAAGAAACGTAAAATTTATTTACAAGGCAGTAATTGGATGTAAATTAAGGAAATACGTTATTGCAAGTTAATAATTAATGAACCTGAATGAAAATTCCAATTTAATATAATAATTCAAATGGTATAACTGGGTTATAGGATGATGTAAGTTAATAAGTAATTAATTCAATGCAATCCAAATTGAGTAAAATGACTGTTTAGGTTATAATTGATTGTAAATAGAAATATTTGGTAATAAATTGAATATGAGAAAATAAAGGCAATTAGTGAATTAATTAATGAATTCATAAAAATAAATAGTAATGAAATAAAATCAATGCCCTGTAGGTGATTATAATATTGTTCGAAATTGAGAACTTATAAAGTATGAAACCAAGTAAATAATTAATGGAGAATATAAATAATAATTAATGTACATATTTGGCAAATACAATAGAATTGGAATTAAATGTTATGCAATTGAAATAAAGATGAAATTAGAAATGGAATAAAATTAGCGTTATATATGGAATTTTAATCTGGATTGATAAGTAACGAACATATAAGATCAATTAAAAAGCAAGAAGGTGGAAATTAATATAAGTTGCTTGTTATTTAATGTGTTAAATAAACTTTGGTAATCAATTGTAATAAAATCTAAATTTAACGTTTGTTAATATAAATGAAAGTAATAATCGAAAATAATGTTAATTTTGTTTATAAAATGACAGTTGGTTGAATAAAAGGAATGCAAAATAAAGTTGTCAAAATATTGGAATCTAATGTATGATAATATATTTAAATATTACGTTAATTGAAATTTAGATGGATTACGAGAAAATATTAAGGCAATGATTTGTAAATACAATGTTAATTTTATCCGTTTGATAATAATGAATTGAATAATAGAATGGAAGTGAATTTAATAGATTTATGGAAATTAAATTTATAAAGTTGAATATAATGAAATTGAAAATGTAACACTACAATAGATAGATTAATCAACGATAAATTTGACATTTAAATTTGTTTAGATCATTATAAATTATTAAGAAGTTAAAAATGTTGAAATTTGTCAATTATCGAAATAAAATTGAAAAGTGATTTAATTATTTAATTATTAATTTATTTAATTAATGTAAAAATAGCCATTTTGGCCACTTTAATTAATGCTAAAATAGTGATCGGACTTGTCGTTTGATCGTACGGACTCGAAACGCCTTGAAATTTATGAAATTGAAATCAATTGAAATCAATTTGAAAAATAATGATTTTAGCATAACTTCTTCATACGATGGAATTTGAACGTGAAACTTGTTCCATCCCATTTAAAATTAAAACATCTATTTTGACATTTGGGTTGACCCAATTTCGTTCCGGATTCGAAACGGGGTTTTTGGGCCACTTTGTCGTTAGCACGTATATCTAATCGATCCGATCCATTCTATTTCAACCCTATCTATAAATACCCGATTATAAACCCTAGCCTACTCCTACTTCTATTTCCCATTTGTTTGTACGTACAATTCCATCAGCTCCTCCTCTTTCCAATGGCCGCAAACCCTAGATCCAATTGTAATTCAAAAATCAGTGAAATTTCAGACTTCTCAAAAAAATTCAGAAAAATTATATATCGAAGTTCTCGAAGAGTGCATCTCAGATCCATGATTCATTTTTCATTTTGGTTCATCGTCTGATCAGTGAAAATCAAAGAAGTTTCGACCGCTCATCGCACGACGACGAACTTCGTCTGATCGGGAAATCCTTTTTGTGTTTTGTAGAGTAGACTGAGGGGATTGCATCGGCATGGTTTGTTTAACGTTTCGACGACTTGATTGTAACGATCCCAGATTTTGATTGTGTTTAAATTAATAATTAATTTAATTTTGAATGGAAAGTTGTGAAATTAATTGGTAATTAATATAAGATTCTGATTTAATTGAAAATTAACCTGGTTATTTGAAAATATATATGTATATAAAATAATTTTGCAAACGATGTTTAAAGTTAAATTCTATGTTTTATAATATAAAATATGTGTGATTATTTTATCAGAGTATAATTAAGTTTTAAAAACAATTTCTTTTAAAAGTTAAAATATCTATATATATATATGAATGCAAAATGTAAATTAAATAGGAAAGTTAAAATAAATATTTGAGTTAGAAATAAATATTCAAATTGGAAATAGTAATAGATTTATACAAGATAAATTATGAAATACAAAGTAAACACATTAGTTAAAATTTTAACAACATATTAAAAATAGAAATTTGTTTATATTATAATAAGAAGACAAAGCAAAAGGAAAGAAATAAAATATAAATTTGTACACTTGCAAAAGAAGATACTAATACATTTATTTATTCAAGTATGAACAATATGTGAATATAAGTATGAAGACATAAAGGACTTAGACAATTAATGTTAGCCACCAAAGTGATATCACAGCCACTTTTTTAAAACAAAATAAAGATATGTATTAGCTTATAAACAAGACAAACATAATAAATGCAACCTGTAAAGAAGTTTAGCATGCAAGGAAAGTAAGGAAATAATAAAACCAAAATATCTTCATACAAAAGATCAAAGGAGATAATGTATGTAAACTAAAAAAAAGAGATATATGTACTAATTCATATCACCTCAGCATATACAATATCATTTCAGCCGAAATGCGAAAAGCAGCTTAGCCACCAAATGAAGGAAAAAAATCTTGTACCAGTTGTACAAACAGAAAAAAAAATTTATCCCTGGCATATGTGGTACATACAAATAATTACCCTGTACAAAAGAAAACAACTATACTAGTTAACACCTATATCACCTATACAAACATTGCCTTCTTCTATATATGCATATGTATTTCCTTATCTCAGTTTCGTTAATTCAAACTGAGTGACTTCTGAAGTAAACCTCATTTCCAAACTAAACAAAATTCAATTTAAATATCAACAAACAACAATACAACTCAAACAAAACCATAGAAGCAAAGAGGGATTCAGCAAGCAGTATCAAGGCCTGTTCAACAAACAAGCTCTGTTCTCTTCCCTGAAATTAGTGAGTAACATTCTTTTTAAAACTTAAAAATATGAATCTGTTGGATATTTACCTGTGAATATGTATGTTTGAATATATATACAATTCTCTGTGTATATTAGGTGTGCAGGCTGCTGCTTATAAATGTCTCTGTTCTGAATCCATAAACCTAAAATTTTTGATTAAAAAAAATCTTTCCCTCTCAACCTACTTACTGTTTGGACTTATGGTTCGAACAAAAACTATTTGTTATAGCATATACTCAAGATCTAAAATTTATTTAAGTTTAAATAACTTGATAATATCCCTGGAAATCAAGATATCCGAGTAAAGCATCAAATAAGTAAAAATTCAAACTTTGCAAATTACGAATCCAGGTATGTAACTTGAATTTGTAACCTATACATGATTTCTAAAGGAAAAATCATAATTTTTAGATGGGACATCAGAGAGAAGTTCGGGATTGTTTGAATTATGCATTTTTGATCACCGTGGGTGATCTCGTTGATCGGAGAGGTCGAGCTTCCTCCTGGAGGTGGAGGAGTGATCAGAGGGTCTGAGAAAAAGTCAGATGGATGATCAATATACAGTGGCGACTGCAGTTAATCGATGAAGTGGGTAACCCTAGTTTTAGGCAAGGCCAAGTTTAGGGGTTGCGTGGGGTGCTCTGATGCATCGAATTCATCGGAACTCTGGTAATTTAAAGCTTGGACGTTGGCAATCGTGTGGCTGGAGTTGGAGGGTTTCTGGTGGATGTGGTTGCAAAGGCGCGGCATTGCTAGGTTGAAGTGTGATGTTCCAATTGCTTTTCCAGGTTTCGACTTCGAACTCGATTTCGATTTCGAGTGAACGACGAAGTTCAGGTGGTTGGAAATGGGTCTGGGGGTGATCGTCGACGTGCTCGACGTCATGGTGTTGCCTGGAATTGGCCGGCGGTGTTGTACACGTGCACGAGCACGGTGCTTGGATCTGGAGTTCTTTTGTTTGGGTGTTTCAGGTTGTGTTCGCATATTTTTCTCGTGTTGGTCTTCGAGTGGTTACTCGAAGACGATAGGTGTTGGTCTCGAAGCAGAAACAGGGGAGGCTCGGGTAGAAATATTTGTACAGGATTCAAACGTGTACCTGTTGAAAGTAAAAAAATTAAATTTTAAATTATAATCAAAGTTTAAACCGAGTCTATAAATAAAAGCTTAAAATATAAATTCAAGTATTTGAATCTTAATTTGGGAAATAAGTTTTTTTATAAAAAAAAATTGTTTTAATAACTTAAAAGTGCTTAAGTATTTAAGTGGATTTAGAAGAATTTAATTTAAATGGATTTGAAATTTGTAAAGGAAAGTTTAAAACAAGTTAAATCAAAAACTTAAACCCGGACTTAAATCCAAATCTGAATTCCAGATTTTCAAATAAAATAAGTTTTACAAATTTAAATGTTTAAATAAGTTTAATGTTATAGCATACTTTAAATATGTGGATTTAAAAGAAAACTTGATTTAAACACTTTTTAATTTCTTTTATAACAAAGTATTATTTTAACATGAGAATTTAAAAAGTTTAATTATTAGTTTTAAACATTATGAAAGATAAATTGGTATTCATTTTAAAGCTTGAAATTTAAAATGAAATTTTAAAGGTAAATTTGAAATGAATGTTTTCAAACATATCCGCGAGTGATAAATGAAATCATTAATGAGAAGTGATTAGAGAATAGTTGATAAATGGAAGTGACTAATGGATAATTACTTAATAAAAGTAATTAAGAGATAATTACTTAATGTGTTTAATTAAGGAAGAGTTAATCGATGTAAGTCTTTAAGGATAATTATTTAATGAAAGTGATTAAAAGGTTGATTACTTAATGTAATTAAAAAGATGATGTCATTAAAGTAATTAAATGATAAATTACTTAAAGATTAATTAAGATTAATTAAGATTAATCAAAGGTTAATAAAGAAAATTAATTTAATGATAAAGATTAATTGATAATTAATGATTAATTGTTATGAGATGATTACTTTATGATAAGTAATTAAAGATTTAATTTCTTAAGATAATAAATTAAGGGGTTAATTAATTATGTAATTGGTTCAAAGGTTAATTTAATTAATATGATTAATTAAGAATAATTTAATTAATTAAGGTGATTGATTAATTAATTTATGTCAAATGATTTATAATTAACAAATCAGGATTGGATAATAAATTCATAAGTAATTAAACTAATTGGAAATTAACTTGAATTAATTACGATTAAACAATTACTTAATCCTGCTTATAAATGATTATTGAATGGTTGACCTTACTTATGAATGATTGTATTGTATGACATGCCTTGAATTGATTGTCCTATCTGATCTGTGATATTTTGTTCTGTGAATTGAGCTGTGTGTAATTTATTCATTCATTTGTGATACATTTGTATATTATCTGTGATCTGTGAATGAACGATAAGCGTTATAGTTTATACCGCTTATTAACTATATTTCTGTGCTTTGATCTGTGATGATGTTATTGCACTATTGTGTTAAACCCCTGGACCACACCATACACACAAAAATATGGATTTCACGAGGAAATCGATTAAGTCATAGATTTTTGGAATGATTTCTAAATAGACAATTTGAATTCAATGGTTTTGAAATGGAATCGGATTAAATGCGAAAAACTTTTGAAATGAAATTTCAATGATAAAATTTGTCTTTGAATAACTTGATAAAGTTTTGAAATTTAAATAATTTGAAATAAATTTTAATTCTATATTTGAAACTGGATTCTATGATTTGAAACTAGGGATTAAAGATGTTAACCTAGTTATATATGGGTTGAACCATATTACATGTATTGATTTGGAAATTTGAATTCAAATTCAAGAGCTTTAACTCGGGCAAATATAATTGGATTCTTCTGAAACGAAAACTATTTGTTTTCAAATAATAAAAGCTTTCATATAAGAAATAAACTTCCAAATTGTGTTTCAAGTCTAAAACGAAAATGGTTTCCCAAGTTATGAAAAAAACTTTGGAAACAGTTTGAAAGCTATAAGTTAAATCTTTAATTTAAAGATTTGATGAGTGAATCCAATTGAAATGGAAATTGTTTGGAAATCCGTAAATGGATCTTTGTGAAACCGTGCGAACTTTGTGAAATAAATCTTTTGTTTAAAGATTTAAAATGGTAATTTGTTTAACCATTCAAAAGAAAAGTTTTGGATTTTATCAGTTGTGACTTAACTGAAATCCCATATCCATATATTTTTAAATATTGCGCTCATTATTCGGTTTAGCCGGGAGAGGACCTTGTGTCATATAACCCATTCCGAATAATGATACGTCGTTATGGATTGCATTGAAGACTGGTGGTGAAGACCGGGTATTTGTGTGAACGATAGGATAACCTATCGATTGACTCTGCACTGAGTTGCTCCGGTGTAGAATTTTCCCTAAGTGATGGGAAGTCCGATCGGGATTGTGAATACCCGGATTTGCAAGGGCTTCTTCGGAAGTGCCTTCGGTTCTGTTCGAACCCGGGACAGACTTGTATGGTTGTATGTCTGACACTACACTTTGAGATATAAATCAGATTTCTTTCAAATACATATCTGTTGGTGGCGGAGAATTTATTCTCTTAGCTTAACACCCTTCTTTGAGACGTACGAGCTCAGAGGTTACGTAGTTGAAGATTATAAGCGATATTCCCAATTTGGTAATGTGGCATGCTAAGTGCTGCTGTGTATTGATGATCATTTGTTGATCATTTGTGATCAAAGCATGGCTTTTGTATAAAGCGTAGCTTTGTGGACGAGACTGGATCAGGACCTCACAACTCGGAAATGGTCAAAACAGGAAAGATCGGCAAGGTTATGAGGGTCGCGCCCTTTATGTTGTGTCATTCCCTTCTGGTAAAGTGTGGTATCACAGTATGGAGTCATGATATTTACCTATGTGGTGGGCTTCAATCTCATTTCTGTGTGGTTGTTGCTTTGTGGTTTAGAGGCGCCTCGGATAAAGGTCCCAAAGGACCGGTGGTGGCATGCTCGTGAAGTAGTTACCTAGTTACAGAGGTAACCCAACCTTGTGTTAGCAGAGATCTGGTTAGGTTCTCGGGACATCCCGCCAGAGGCGATCCCATGGACAGTGGGAAGTTCCTTAGCCCAACCATTTGTTGGAAAATCCAAACAAAACAATACGAGCCTTTTACGATTGCAATTGTATAACCTGCCTCCTCAGGAGGTAGCTATAGCGGGCATAATATAATGGTACCTATGCTGGCTAAGATTAATACTATACTTTCAAATTTTTTTCCACTATGCACTAATAATAATATAAAAGAAGGATTCTGCATAGCAAGCATGTTTGACTATCATAAGGAGAAATCTCCCCCATGTGTGCGATTGCACTGTGTTTGTGCCAGGAGGCCTTATGGTAGTTTCATTTTCCAAAAAGCATTGCGAATTTATTTTAAATTCTTTTGTTGTTGTTTAAAAGACCAAATTTTTTTTGTCACTCATACCAGTCCCATGATTGACTCAGATTTTATTGTTCCTATCCTAAACTCTGGGTGCCCACAATTTTCCCACACGGGCAGCCTAGAGATGGATTTTTCAGATAGATAGGTTTAGTAGATTATCTAGAGTTGGTCTAGTCTTTAGATATGGACGAGGGTTGCTTATCTTGCGAAACGTGATGTTGGTTCGAGCTAGCTTTGGATTGGAGCATTGGATTTGGGGATGCAATCTATTGAAGTTATTCTTTCCGCTGCTGGTGTTATTTATTTTCTTTCGGCTGCTATTTCTTGTATCTCTGATAGTATTGATATCTATTGTATCATTCTGTTGTATCATATTATATCAGATGTTGTATCTATTATTATATCAATTTTATATATATTGATATTTATTTCTTCCGCTGTGTTGTACTTAATGGTGTTACATGCTCCGGCGCACCAGATTCGACATTTGGATCTGCGGCATTTGAATATGAGTGTTGTATTCAGTCCCGATTTTCGAAGGTCGAGTCAGGATCGTCACATCTGGTATCAGAGCTGAGGGTTAAAACTGTAGCTCAAGAGTACAACACGTTAAGTAACTCATTAGAGATAGGGTGAAGTATACCCTAGAATGAGTGTATCCTTAAGATATCCGTTCAAATGCCTCGGTAAATTCTCTTACTATCCACTGATAGTGAGTATGAGTGCGAGAAGAGGACAAGATAGGAGACAGGGGAGCACCAATACAAATGGTCAATACCCTGTAATAGTGGAAACAATTTCTTGTCAATTTCCTTGGATTCGTCTTCCCAATACTTTTGATTTGCTTCGTGGCAGCTGCAAGGAGAAGCTTCGGTATGAAGGTGACCCTACGAATCGTTGTAGAAAATCCTTATCTTTATCAATTTCTTATCAGTTTTTCGATTTAAACTATAATGAATTGGAAATTTGAAACTGAAAAATTTAAATAGAAATTGAAATTTTAAATTGAATAAATTGATTAATGGAATATAGAGTTAAATTTGAATTGAATCGATAAAACGATTTTGTTTAAAGCCAAATTTGAAATTCTATTGTATTTTCTTGGGTAGACCGAAGTCCGAAGAGGGACAAGTGGGTATATACTTTGGGGTGTTCCGACTTGTATTTGGAATCCATATCTTGTGTTTGAAAAATTGTAGAAGATTGAATCCACCTACCAATCTCTTTTGTTTAGCGTCTCTTTTCGATTCTTCGATGGTTCCTGGTAGATCCAAAAGAAGAGTTGATATATTTGCATGGGACATAAACTCCAAATAGGCTAGAATTGTTTAGATGAATTGGTTGTATTGGTTTCTATGGTTGATAGGTATACTTTAGTTTCTAAACTAAAAGTTTTGAAATTGTATCCATACATCTATCTGTTTTTGGGTCTCGATGTATTCTATGAACGGTTAGTTATTCCTTCAAACTAACCAGTGCCTTGCATATTTTGTAGATCTGATGACCCGAGTATCCTTTGTACTACTGAATGAGTTTGTTCTCATATCTATTGTCGATATTCTGATTTGGTGGGCCAAATACAAAATTGATATCCAGTTTGACCTGGAAAACTATTTCTATGTCTTTGTGTATCTATCTATGTTATTTTCGTGCCTGCAAATTTCGGGGATGAAATTTCTTTAAGGGGGAATCTGTAATGATCCCAGATTTTGATTGTGTTTAAATTAATAATTAATTTATTTTTTAATGGAAAATTGTGAAATAAATTGGTAATTAATACAAGATTCTAAATTAATTGATAATTAACATGGATATTTGAAAATAGATATGTATATAAAATAATTTTTCAAATGATGTTTAAAGTTAAATTCTATGTTTTATAATATAAAATATGTGTGATTATTTTATCAGAGTATAATTAAGTTTTAAAAACAATTTCTTTTAAAAGTTTATATATATATATATATATAAATGCAAAATGTAAATTAAATAGGAAAGTTAAAATAAATATTTGAGTTAGAAATAAATATTCAAATTGGAAATAGTAATAGATTTATATAAGATAAAATATGAAATACAAAGTAAACACAATAGTTAAAATTTTAACAACATATTAAAAATAGAAATTTGTTTATATTATAATAAGAAGACAAAGCAAAAGGAAAGAAAGAAAATATAAATATGTACACTTGCAAAAGAAGACACTAATACATTTATTTATTCAAGTATGAACAATATGTGAATATAAGTATAAAGACATAAAGGACTTAGACAATTAATGTTAGCCACCAAAGTGATATCACAGCCACCATTTTAAAACAAAAGAAAGATATGTATTAGCTTATAAAACAAGATAAACATAATAAATGCAGCCTGTAAAGAAGTTTAGTATGCAAGGAAAGTAAGGAAATAATAAAACCAAAATATCTTCATACAAAAGATCAAAGGAGAAAATGTATGTAAACTGAAAAAAAAAGACATATGTACTAATTCATATCGCCTCAGCATAAACAATATCATTTCAGCCGAAATGAGAAAAGCAGCTTAGCCACCAAATGAAGGAAAAAAATCTTGTACCAGTTGTACAAACAGAAAAAAAATATTATCCCTGGCGTATGTGGTACATACAAATAATTACCCTGTACAAAAGAAAACAACTATACTAGTTAACACCTATATCACCTATACAAACATTGCCTTCTTCTATATATGCATATGTATTTCCTTATCTCAGTTTCGTTAATTCAAACTGAGTGACTTCTGAAGTAGACCTCATTTCCAAACTAAAAAAAATTCAATTTAAACATCAACAAACAACAATACAACTCAAACAAAACCATAGAAGCAAAGAGGGATTCAGCAAGCAGTATCAAGGCCTGTTTCAACAAACAAGCTCTGTTCTCTTCCCTGAAATTAGTGAGTAACATTCTTTTTAAAACTTAAAATTATGAATCTGTTGGATATTTACCTGTGAATATGTATGTTTGAATATATATACAATTCTCTCTGTATATTAGGTGTGCAGGCTGCTGCTTATAAATGTCTCTATTCTGAATCCATAAACCCAAAATTTTTGATTAAAAAAAAAATCTTTCCCTCTCAACCAACTTACTGTTTGGACTTATGATTCAAACAAAAACTATTTGTTATAGCATATACTCAAGATCGAAAATTTATTTCAGTTTAAATAACTTGATAATATCCCTGGAAATCAAGATATCTGAATAAAGCATCAAATAAGTAAAAATTCAAATTTTGCAAATTACGAATCCAGGTATGTAACTTGAATTCGTATCCTATAACATGATTTTTAAAGCAAAAATCATAATTTTTAGATGGGAAATCAGAGAGCAGTTTGGGTTTGTTTGAATTATGCATTTTTGATCACCGTGGGTGATCTCGTTGATCGGAGAGGTCGAGCTTCCTCCTGGAGGTGGAGGAGTGATCAGAGGGTCTGGGAAATATGTCAGGTGGATGATCAATGTACGGTGGCGACTGCGGTTAATCGATGAAGTGGGTAACCCTAGTTTTAAGCATGGCCAAATTTAGGGGTCGCGTGGGCTTCTCCGATGCATCGAGTTCATCGGAACTCTGGTAATTTAAAGCTTGGACGTTGGCAATCGTGTGGCCGGAGTTTGAGGCTTTCTGGTGGACGAGGTTGCGAAGGCGCGGCGTTGCCAGGTTGATGGGTGATGTTCCAGTTGCTTTTCCAGGTTTCGACTTCGAACTCGATTTCGATTTCGAGTGAACGACGAAGTTCAGGTGGTTGGAAATGGGTCTAGGGTTATCGTCGACGTGCTGGACGTCGTGGTGTTGCCTGGAGTTGGTCGGTGGTGTTGTACACGTGTACGAGCATGGTGCTTGGATATGGAGTTGTTTTGTTTGGGTGTTTTAGGTTGTGTTCGCGTATTTTTCTCGCGTTGGTCTTCGAGCGGTTACTCGAAGACGATAGGTGTTGGTCTCGAAGCAGAAACAGGGGAGGCTCGAGTAGAAATATTTGTACATAATTCAAACCTGTACCCGTTGAAAGTGAAAAAATTAAATTTTAAATTATAATCAAAGTTTAAACCGAGTCTATAAATAAAAGCTTAAAATATAAATTCAAGTAGTTGAATCTTAGTTTGGGAAATAAGTTTTTTTATAAAAAAATTGTTTTAATAACTTAAAAATGCTTAAGTATTTAAGTGGATTTAGAAGAATTGAATTTAAATGGATTTGAAATTTGTAAAGGAAAGTTTAAAACAAGTTAAATCAAAAACTTAAACTCGGACTTAAATCCAAATCTGAATTCCAGATTTTCAAATAAAATAAGTTTTATAAATTTAAACGTTTAAATAAGTTTAATGTTAAAGCATACTTTAAATATGTGGATTTAAAAGAAAACTTGATTTAAAATCTTTTCAATTTCTTTTATGACAAATTATTATTTTAACATGAGAATTTAAAAAGTTTAATAATTAGTTTTAAACTTTATTAAAGATAAATTGGTATTCATTTTAAAGCTTGAAATTTAAAATAAAATTTTAAAGGTAAATTTGAAATGAATGTTTTCAAACATATTTGCGAGTGATAAATGAAATCATTAATGAGAAGTGATTAGAGAATAGTTGATAAATGGAAGTGACTAATGGATAATTACTTAATAAAAGTAATTAAGAGATAATTACTTAATGTGTTTAATTAAGGAATAGTTAATCGATGCAAGTATTTAAGGATAATTATTTAATAAAAGTGATTAAAAGGTTGATTACTTAATGTAATTAAAAAGATGATGTCATTAAAGTAATTAATAGATAAATTACTTAAAGATTAATTAAGATTAATCAAAGGTTAATTAAAGAAAATTAATTTAATGATAAAATTAATTGATAATTATTGATTAATTGTTATGAGATGATTACTTTATGATATGTAATTAAAGATTTAATTTCTTAAGATAATAAATTAAGGAGTTAATTAATTATGTAATTGGTTCAAAGGTTAATTTAATTAATATGATTAATTAAGAATAATTTAATTAATTTAGGTGATTGATTAATTAATTTATATCAAGTGATTTATAATTAACAAATCAGGACTGGATAATAAATTCATAAGTAATTAAACTAATTGGAATTTAATTTGAATTAATTAGGATTAAACAATTAATTAATCCTGCTTATAAATGATTATTGAATGCTTGACCTTACTTATGAATGATTGTATTGTATGAGATGCCTTGAATTGATTGTCCAATCTGACCTGTGATATTTTGTTCTGTGAATTGAGCTGTGTGTAATTTATTCATTCGTTTGTGATACATTTGTATTATCTGTGATCTGTGAATGAATGATAAGCGTTATAGTTTATACCGCTTATCACCTATATTTTTGTGCTTTGATCTGTGACGATGATGTTATTGCACTATTGTGTTAAACTCCTGGACCATACCATACACACACAAATATGGATTTCACGAGGAAATCGATTAAGTCACAGATTTTTGGAATGATTTCTAAATAGACAATTTAAATTCAATGGTTTGGAAATGGAATCGAATTAATGTGAAAAACTTTTGAAATGAAATTTCAAAGATAAAATTTATCTTCGAATAACTTGATAAAGTTTTGAAATTTAAATAATTTGAAATAAATTGAATTCAATATTTGAAACTGGATTCTATGATTTGATACTAGGGGTTAAAGATGTTAACCTAGTTATATATGGGTTGAACCATTTTACATGTATTGATTTGGAAATTTGAATTTAAATTCAAGAGCTTTAACTTGGGCAAATATAATTGGATTCTTTTGAAACGAAAACTATTTGTTTTCAAATAATAAAAGCTTCATATAAGAAATGAACTTCCAAATTGTGTTTCAAGTCAAAAATGAAAATGGTTTCCCAAGTTATGAATAAATCTTTGGTGTGACGCCCCACCTCTATACCCACGCTAGCCAAGAACATTACGGTGAATGCTGTCGACTAGCATGGAGAATAAGGCTGTTGAGGAGCGACCATCCGTGTAATTTCTTTGCACGAGCACCGATATGTCAGATAATATAACATGCATTCTATTTCAAGAGGAAATCCGACATACCAACACAAACTCAAAGCTACTACACGGTGGCTATATAAATCCTTCGGAAACAAATATAGAAATAAACATAACACAAATCAGTCACAGACAATTCATATCACAAAGGCGGAATAAGATATGAATACTACACATAAAAGTGTACATCAGAGTAGTGGTCTGAAAAGATCCACAATAATACAAAGGAATATATACAAGTGCTAGACAAAAGAATAAGTATACATCAAGGAGTCTAAATCTCAAATGTATACAACAAAAACTACTAATCTAAGTAGTTAGCCAAAAGTCAGAGGGATCAATCCCAAGAGAGAAGTCAAGCCGACGCATCTGTAACATCTCGGTCTGACCCAAGTATTATTTAATAAGAAAATAATAAATGGATCAGTCTAGCTATAAATATCAGATGAAGTGATATATAATAAGAGATATGACATAAACATATAATAATCACAATGCCAAGCTGTGATAAAATAGTAATTGAAAATCAACAAGAGATTAATCAATATCACAATAATCTACTCAAGATAAAAAGGAATGTCATACTCCTAATTTCATTCACCAAGCCGCCATATATGACACATATATCAATGCCCATCGTAAAAGTTGGTGAAACATAAATTCCAGAATTCAACACACGAGATCCAGAAATCACAAGGAAAGGATCAACGACGTCGTACAGCGGGACATCCGATGAACCAAATCACAATCAAAGGGAACAACGACGTCGTACAGCGGGACGTCTGATGAACCAAAGCACAAAGACATAGCACGATGCTAGTCAAAAACCTAAAATGATCGTCATGATCAAAGAGAAGTGTCAATTACAATAAGCTAGTAAATATATGAGCTTAGCTTCATGTCGCATAACCACTAGCTTAACTTAAATATTTACGAACAAATTGTAGATCTCCACTAGAAAATTGTCACAAGAGGTTCAATCGAACAAGTCCAAGAATTAACCGACGAAGTAAACGCAAGCGTTTCATACCACTCGTTTTACTAAGTCGTTTAATTAGATTTCTCATACGAGTGAGGTAAAGGTTTATATATACTAATAGATTGGAAAACGGTTTTATAAACGAATTTGGTATTAAAATAGTATTGAAATTGTTTGAGGAAAGAGTTTTGATATTTACTACTAGTATAGAAAACCTTTATATTTTTAAAGTGACAAAGCACAAGGGGGATTGTAGAAACAATCAATCACAAAGATCACATTCGAAGATGTGAATAAAATCCAATGAAATCGATAAAGGATCCATCGAAGTGGATATATCTAAAATTCCCAAAGAAAATAAGTCATCAAAGATGATAATAAATGATGACAATAAATAGGATCATCACGAATCGATTTAAATTGAAAATTCAATCCAAAAAGGCAAATTGGACTCAAACAGCAGGTTCAGTCGACTGAACAGAGAATTTCAGTCGACTGACCCTGTACATGGAAATTTTTCAGGTTCAGGAAACATTCTGTTTCCAGTTTCAGTCGACTAAATCATGCCTGGAAACTCTCGGGTTTCAGGTTCAGTCGACTGAACAGAGATTTTCAGTCGACTGAATCATGCCTGGGCTGTTTTTCAACCTTATTCAAATGAAGAGCAAACTCTTCCAAATTGCAACCGGACGGACATTGGCTCTAAGGGTTTATGCCAATCGGCAACCCGGCCCTATATGCTCCTCGATGCATCACCAAAAGCATGATCAAACATCCATAAAAGGATTTTACACAAATTTGACTTAAAAACCCAAAAATTGGAATATTCACAAAACCAATCCAAATCAAGAGCAAATGCACATGAAGAAGTGTTAGGAATTCATACCCAACAACCAAAGATAATTATAGTCATAGATGTGAGATAAAAATCTCACCTTTGCACTAAAATTTATGAAGATGAAGCTTGAAAGCAAAGGGGAATCAACCACTCTTCAAATCCAACTCTAGAAGCTTGAATCTAAGCTAAAAAGAAGAACATTTCCTAAGTTAGGTTTAGGAAATTTCTGAAATTCAAAGAGAGAATGAGTTGGAGAAGAAGAAGAGGAAGCTTACCAATGGGTTCTCATGAACTTTGGAGCAAGGAGATGGATTTGCAAAGCAAGCTAGGGCTTAGGAATTTCTATTTCCCATTCTCTTCCTCCATTTTTGCTTGAGCTTGAGTGTTAGGAAAATAGAAGAGAAGTGAATGAAGAGGAGAGTGTTGGAACTGAGTTAAGTGACTAATTGGCTCAGCCCAACCAAAGCCCTAAGCGGGAAGAAGTAGCAAAAATCAACTTTCTCCAAACATATCGAAGCTTATACTCAAAAAGGTCGCAAACGGCATTTTGAACTCAATGGAGGTGGTCTCGAGTCCTAATTCGACCGTATGAAAAAAGTAGGTTTTCGGACTAAAATCCGACGAACGATAAAATATTTAAATAAAATATTTAAATATAAAAATCGATAAATATGCGGGTTGTTACATTTGGAAACAGTTTGAAAGCTATAAGTTAAATCTTTAATTTATAGATTTAATGAGTGAATCCAATTGAAATGGAAATTGTTTGGAAATCCTTAAATAGATCTTTGTGAAACTGTGTGAACTTTGTGAAATAAATCTATTGTTTAAAGATATAAAATGGTAATTTGTTTAACCATTCAAAAGAAAAGTTTTGGATTTTATCAGTTGTGACTTAACTGGAATCCCATATCCATATATTTTTAAATATTGCGCTCATTATTCGGTTTAGCCGGGAGAGGACCTTGTGTCATATAGCCCATTCTGAATAATGATCATCGTTATGGATTGCATTGAAGACTGGTGGTGAAGATCGGGTATTTGTGTGAACGATAGGATAACCTATCGATTGACTCTACACTGAGTTTCTCCGGTATAGAGTTTTCCCAAAGTGATGGGAAGTCCAATCGGGATTGTGAATACCCAGATTTGTAAGGGCTTCTTCGGATGTGCCTTCGGTTCTATTCGAACCCGGGACAGACTTGTGTGGTTGTATGCCTGACACTACTCTTTGAGATATAAAGTAGATTTCTTTCAAATAAATATCTGTTGGTGGAGGAGAATTTATTCTCTTCGCTTAACACCTTTCTTTGAGATGTACGAGCTCAGAGGTTATGTAGTTGATGGTTATAAGCGATATATTCCCAATTTGGTAATGTGGCATGCTAAGTGCTGCTGTGTGTTGATGATCATTTGTTGATCATTTTTGATCAAAGCATGGCTTTTGTATAAAGCGTAGCTTTGTGGACGAGACTGCATTAGGACCTCACAACCCGGAAATGGTCAAAACAGGAAAGATCGGCAAGGTTATGAGGGTCGCGCCCTTTAGGGTGTGTCATTCCCTTCTGGTAAAGGGTGGTATCACGGTATGGAGCCTAGATATTTACCTATGTGGTGGGCTTCAATCTAATTTCTGTGTGGTTGTTGCTTTGTGGTTTAGAGGCGCCTCGGATAAAGGTCCCAAAGGATCGGGGGGTGGCATGCTCGTGAAGCAATTACCTAGTTACAGAGGTAACCCAGCCTTGTGTTGGCAGAGATCTGGTTAGGTTCTCGGGACGTCCCGCCAGAGGCGATCCCATGGACAGTGGGAAGTTCCTTAGCCCGAACATTTGTTGGAAAATCCAAACAAAACAATACGAGCCTTTTACGATTGCAATTGTATAACCTGCCTCCTCAGGAGGTAGCTATAGCGGGCATAATATGATGGTACCTATCCTGCCGAAGATTAATATTATACTTTCGAAATTTTTTCCACTATGCACTAATAATAATATAAAAGAAGGATTTTGCGTAGTAAGCATGTTTGACTATCATAAGGAGAAATCTCCCCCATGTGTGCGATTGCATTGTGTTTGTGCCGGGAGGCCTTATGGTAGTTTCATTTTTCAAAAAGCATTGCGAATTTATTTTAAATTCTTTTGTTTTTGTTTAAAAGACCAAATTGTTTTTGTTACTCACACCAGTCCCATGACTGACTTGGAGTTTATTGTTCCTATCCTAAACTCTGGGTACCCACAATTTTCCCACACGAGCAGTCTAGAGTTGGGTTTTTCAGATAGACAGGTTTAGTAGATTATCTAGAGTTGGTCCAGTCTTTGGATATGGACGAGACTTGCTTATCTTGTGAAACATGATGTTGGTTCGAGCTAGCTTTGGATTGGAGCATTGGATTTGGGGATGCAATCTATTGAAGTTATTCTTTCCGCTGCTGGTGTTATTTATTTTCTTTCCGCTGCTATTTCTTGTATTTCTGATAGTATTGATATCTATTGTATCATTCTGTTGTATCATATTATATCAGATGTTGTATCGTTATTGTATCAATGTCATATATATTTATATATACTTCTTCCGCTGCGTTGTACTTAATGGTGTTACAAGCTCCAGCGCACCAGATTTGGCGTTTGGATCTGCGACATTTGAATATGAGTGTCGTATTCGATGCTGATTTTCAAAGTCGGCTCAGGACGTTACATTGATGGTCGGCAGAAATTCACTTAGTTCATCAATTTTCGAGCGGCAGCCGGTGGTCTCTGGCGATCGCGCCGGTATAGAGGAGGGTGCCGAGGTCGAGCAAACGCATGGGGGACGTTCCAGGCGATGCAGCGTTGGGAGGCGATGGGTTATGGTGGTCAACGGCTAGTCAAAGGCAGGTCTGTGTTGTTTCGTGTTCGAACAGGAATGGATTTGCTGTGCATGCGCGTGAAGGTTTCCAGGAGATGGATGACGTGGCAAGAAGGGTAAAAGTGTTCTCTTATTTTTATTTTTTTAATTGAAATTCAAACACACTAATCGCTATATCTTTCGCATACGAAAACCAATTCACGCGTGGTTTTTTTTGTTAGGATCGTATTGAAATTTCGAACATTGCGGCGCAGGTTTGGACGAATTCTGAGACTGTCAAATTTTTGGGTTTAAATTCAATTTGAATTCAAAAGGTGAGTGTTTTAACCCACTCACAACTTCTAAAATTTCTTATGTTTGGTAAATTAACTTATGTTGTGATTATGCATTTATTTGTTGTTGTTTCTTATATTTTTAATCATCATCTCAGTTAATTGCATTTATTGAAATTAAATCGTTATTTAATTTATTATTGAATATAAGCGGTCAGTAATTACCCGTTATTTATTATATGCTCTATATTGATGTTATTACTAAATTGGATGATGATTGTAATAATTGGTTGATGATTGATATTGGATGAATGGATGTTGTATTTTATATTGTTTTAAACGCAAATTGTTATGCACTTTATTTCATTCCGGATTGCATTTTGAAATGATATAACCATATTTTATTTTAAATTATGGATTGAATGATAAATATTTGTATCACTTGACCATAGCATAGAAAATTTTATACAGACACCTTGGCCTATATATATAGAAATATTTTGAAATGATTTCTATTGTTTTGTAAAGAAATATATAATTTTGTGAGATATTGATTTGGATATTTTTAAATGTTATTCTACATATAGTTAAATTCTTCATTTTAAGCCATGTATAAAATTGTTTAAAGTATAAAATAAGTTTGATAATAAGGTTGATTTTATTTAAATAAAAAATGGATAAGTATTTACTAAAATTATATTTTATTATAGAGTTTATATTGATTTTTATAAATCAATGTTGGGAAGATAGTTTAAAATTGATTTAAGATTTATTTAACTAAGAATTATATTTAATAACAATCCATTTGTAACTTATTGGAATTGAGATTTTAAAAGAATATGGTTCATAACTTAAATTCGGGTTTAAGGTGATTTAAGCGAATAAATTGAGGAATATTCAGTTATTGAAATTTGAAGTTTTATTAAAAGGATATTGGATTTATTAAGCAAATGGTTCAAACTAAATAATAGTAGAGTGAATTTGGTGTGTGCATGCGTGTGTGTATATATATATATGAATTATAAAAATTAGTTTTGAAATATTAAAGATGTAAGCTTTGAAATATATGAAATTTGAAATGGTTTATTTGAGGATTTAAATGTGAATTTGGAATTGATTTGTGAAATTAAAAAGCTAATTTATTATATCAAATAATTTAATATTAAACCATTTAAGTATTAGAAGTTATGTTTCAAAGCTATGGGTTTCAACGTATATAGATTTTAAAGTGCTATGATTTTTGGAAAAAGGATATATTTTGAAATAAAAATGATGTCATATTGATTTGGGTTTTAAAATAGAAATGATATCGTATTTATATGGTTTTGAAATGGATATTATATTCTGCTTTTAAAGTATAAATTATTTTGAAATAACCGCGGTGTTATAATAACGTTTGGTTGTTAAAGAGACCGGGATCGAAAGTTGTCATACTCTCTGCCAACTCGAAAACCACTTTAACCACCGTGTTCGCGGTGGAGATTCCAGAACGAAGTAGGATGGCGGTGGCGTTTCCTTTGAGGTAAATACGTGGACCCGACTCCCGTGAGTTGGCATAAGGTGGCTAAAACAGGAGCGATTGACGGGCTAATGAGGTATCTCCTTTAAGCCGAAAAATTCCTTCGATATTATACTTTGACTTTTGTATTTATTCGGTGGCCACTTTTGATTTTCTTTTTCGGGGGTGTGGCTCGAGGTGGACGGTAGCTGCGCGCTACGCGTTACCACCAGCCCGAAAGCGTAATTGGTATATCTACCCTGGCATTGCCTAGTCGTGCCGTGTCACCTACCCTAGCGCGCCTTGTAGGAGTTTGGTTTTCTCCCATAGCCCGTGTGGTATCCTCTGGTGGCTTCCCGATCTGGAGGGACTATGATATTGGATGGACTACTGGGACTATTACGTGTTAAGGGCTATATGGGTAACCCCTTAATTCTATGAAAAAAGTAAGTTTATTTTACTATCAGACACTATTATAATAGCGAAATATTACTACATAGTAATTAGTTTGACGGATCCTTAAGAGATGTGAATCCCGAGCATCTTTTGAGTCACTGCACTCACGTTAGACAATGGATAGGAGATGTCAAATCACGTAAACATCTCTAACACCGTTACACTCATATTTATTTCTGTTGATTTAACTCACATAAGATCTTTAGTTCTGACTCGAGTGTTTTGTCTTTTTAATTCGCTCGGGTCAGTCCGAGCATTTCAGAATTTGAAGATTTTTATTCTAGAGGACGAAGACGAAGAATTGTTATTACTATTATCAATTATAGCATTCCACCACATTCATACTATTTCCGCTGCATTAATTATTATTCTCTGGTATGGGTAACTCTGATATGTATTATATAAGTGAATCAAATGGTTTTGTAAAACAGCTTCATGAACTGTATATTTGATTATTATATTTTATCGTTCCGCTGCAAGATTCTGTTTTGTTTATTTCTTCCTTCTTTTTCTTATTTACCCCATAACAATCCCTCCTTTTGTATGGTTTAAGTCTGACATGTGTGGTTTATCGTCGATTTTAAGCGTGCAAAAAGGCGGGGCGTTACATCTGGTATTAGAGTTTTGGTTTAGCGACAAACCTTAGCATTGTGGGGTCTGACTCTTTATTAATAGGGTAGTAATACCCTATGGGAGTCACTGAGTGTATATATGAGAGAGCAAATTTGTTAGTGTTATAAAAAGGTTTTAATATTGTTATAATCTGTTCCATTTTGTATTTATAAATTCTGGTTGGTGCATGGGACACTATGACATCAATAGGGATTTCTAAATACTTAATAGGACAGACCGACATAATATTTGGTTTTAATATAGGTGAATGAAATAATTTTGCCTATTATATTTTCTATATATAAAATAAATTTTTATAAAGGTTATATTTGGTTGTAATATAGTGGTTGTTAGGTAGTGAAATCCATAAACACAGGTTGGAAATAAGACTGAAAATAAAATAAATGAAATTGGAAATTTAAAACTTAAGTTCTGGGCTTTTGAAAATTTCGTTTTAATTACTTTGAAATATAAAAATAATATTACTTAGAAGTATTTTCTGATATAAATATTTCAATATAATTTGGAAGAATTGTTTTGAAGAAATTTTGAAAAGAAACAAGTTATGCACTCCCCTCTCGGTCGCTGGAAAATAATTTCGGTGATGAGTGCACGCTTCATCGACATTCATCTTCGAGTTTCTAAGTGGAAAGGCCACTGTAGTAGTTTTACTACAGATTCATTTTTGATAAACAAATATAAATCTTAAATTGTTTTAAACATAATTGGATTTATAAACTGGAAATATATACATTTATCTATTATTTTAAAATGATTTGAAAAATTAAACCCGGTATTTAAATTCTTAAGTTTCCGTTAATTAATAGTTTCAATTATTGTAGTGGAATGGAATGTAACTAATTAATAATTGGAACCTTTAATTAAAATAAGAAATAAATGCTAAGTTATAAATAAAATTTAAAGAAAGTCAAAATTGTAATTTATAAAACAAAGATGTAATTATTGAACACTAAATTAAATTAAAAGATGAGGTAAAACTTGTATAAGTTTCATTTGCATTTTCTTTAACCTATATATAACTTACCAAAAGATGTAAAAAGTTGAAATGTTAATAAGAAAAATAATGGAAGTGGTACAAATAAACTTGTGAATGAAAGTGTTCAATGAATTACTTTAATAAATAAGAATTTGACGTTGAAATAGTTACAAACTTAAGTTATAACTGAAATGTACTATAATGAAATATGGTAGAAAGTAAGTGTGACGCCCCACCTCTATACCCACGCTAGCCAAGAACACCACGGTGTAATGCTGTCGACTAGCACGGAGAATAAGGCTATTGAGGAGAGACCATCCGTGTAATTGCTTTGCGCGAGCATCGATATGTCAGATAGTATAACATGCATTTTCTTTTCAAGAGGAAATCCGACACACCGACACAAACTCAAAGCTACTACACAGTGGCTATAAAGGTCTTCGGAAACAAATATAGAAATAAACATAACATAAATCAGTCACAGACAATTCATATCACAAAGGCGGAAATAGATATGAATATTACACATGAAAGTGTACATCAGAGTAGTGGTCAAAAGGATCCACAATAATACAAAAGAATAGCAACACGTGCTATACAAAAGAATACAACTATGAGTCTATATCTCAAGTGTATACAACAAAATAACTACTAATCTAGAGTATTTCGCCAAAAGTCAGAAGATGGTTCCAGATAGGAAGCCATGAGGAAGCACCTGTAAAATCTCAGTCTGACCCGAGTATTATTTAAGAAGAAAATAATAAACGGATCAGTCTAGCTAAAAATATCAGATGAAGTGATATATAATAAGAGATATGACATAAACATATAATAATCACAATGCCAAGCTGTGATAAATAAGTAATTGAAAATCAACAAGAGATTAATCAATATCACAACAATATACTCAAGATAAAAAGGAATGTCATACTCCTGATTTCATTCACCAAGCCACAATAAGTGACATATATATATCTATGCCAATCGTAAAAGTTGGTGAAACACAAATTACAGAAATCAACACACGAAATCCAGAAATCACAAAGAAGTATGTGTGAGTTGAATCACACAAGTGGTGTCTAGGATAACCGAAAAAGTATGTGTGAATGGAATCACACAAGTGGTGTCTAGCCTAACCAAATAGCAAAAAGTATGTGTGAATGGAATCACACAAGTGGTGTCTAGCCTAACCAAGCAGCAAAAAGCATGTGTGAATGGAATCACACAAGTGGTGTCTAGCCTAACCAAGCAGCAAAAAGTATGTGTGAATGGAATCACACAAGTGGTGTCTAGGCTAACCGAAAAGGTATGTGTGAATGGAATCACACAAGTGGTGTCTAGCCTATCCAAGCAGCAAAAAGCATGTGTGAATGGAATCACACAAGTGGTGTCTAGGCTAACCGAAAAAGTATGTGTGAATGGAATCACACAAGTGGTGTCTAGCCTAACCAAGCAGCAAAAAGACATCGCACATTGCTAGTCTAAACCATAAAGATGATCGTCATGATCAACGGGAAGTGTCAATTACAATAAGCTAGTAAATATATGAGCTTAGCTTCATGTCCCATAACCACTAGCTTAACTTAAATATTTACGAACAAATTGTAGATCTCCACTAGAAAATTGTCACAAGAGATTCAATCGAACAAGTCCAAGAATTAACCGACGAAGTAAACGCAAGCGTTTCATACCACTTGTTTTACTAAGTCGTTTTATTAGATTTCTCATACGAGTGAGGTAAAGGTTTGTATATACTAATAGATTGGAAATCGGTTTGAGAAAACGAGCTTTGTAATAAAATAGTGTTGAAATCATTTGAAGAAAGAGTTTTGATATTTACTACTAGTATAGAAAACCTTTATATTTTTAAAGTGACAAATCACAAAGAAGATTGTAGGAACAATCAATCACAAAGATTCACATTCGAAAACGTGAATAAAATCCAATGAAATCGATATAAAATCCATCAAAGTGGATATATCTAAAATTCCCAAAGAAAAGGTCATCAAAGTCGATAATTAATGACGACAACAAAAGGGAGACAACACGAATCGATTAAAGTTGGATATTCAAACGAATTAGCAAGATAGGCAAATCTGGCAAAAATCATCAGGTCGGTCGACCGGACTCCCTGAGTCGGACGATCGAGCCAAAGGTTGGAAACCTCTCGGGACAGCAGGTCGGTCGACCGAATCCTGTACTCGGTCGGCCGAACCTTAAAACAGAAAGTGCTTATGCACTTGGAAGAAGGTCGGTCGACCGGACCAGGGGGGTCGGTCGGCCGAACCTGTTTCCAGCCTCATCCAAGCCTATTACAAATGAGGTTCAATCTTGACCAAATTGCATTCGCACGAGCAACGGCGATAAGAGTTTATGTCAATCGACTACCCGGCCCTAAATGCTCCTCGATGCATCACCAAAAACATGTTCAAACATCAAAGTTAGGATTTTTAATGAATTGAACTCAAAACACTAAAAATTGGAATATACACAAATTCAATCCAATCCAAAAGCAAATGCACACGAATAAGTGTTAGGAATTCATACCTAACATTCGAAGAGAATTATAAGCATAGATGTGAGATTAAAAATCTCACCTTTGAACTAAAATTTATGAAGATGAAGCTTGAAAGCAAAGGGGAATCAACCACTCTTCAAATCCAACTCTAGAAGCTTGAATCTAAGCTTAAAAGAGAAACATTTCCTAAATTAGGTTTAGGAATTTTCTGAAATTGAATGGAGAAAGAGTTGGAGAAGATGAAGAGGAAGCTTACCAATGGGTTCTCATGAACTTTGGAGCAAGGAGATGGATTTGCAAAGGAAGCTAGGGCTTGGAGTTTTAATTCTTTTTCTCTTCCACCATTGTTGAAAGCTTGAAGAGTTAGGAATTAGAAATGAAGTAATGAAGAGTTGGAGTGGGTTGGGACTGAGTTAGTAAGTGGGTTCAGTCCAAACCAAAGCCCAAAGCAAAAAGTAGCAAAATTCAAATTTCTCCAAACATATCGAAGCTTATACTCAAAAAGGTCGCAAACGGCATTTTGAACTCAATGGGGGTGGTCTCGAGTCCTAATTCGACCGTATGCAAAAAGTAGCTTTTCGGACTAAAATCCGACTAACGATAAAATATTTAAATAAAATATTTAAATATAAAATCGATAAATATGCGGATTGTTACAGACTCCCCTCCTTAAAGAAATTGCGTCCTCGCAATACTTAAGAGGAAAATAAGAAGTAACAACCATGGAAGCATATCAACACAAAAGAAAATTTGAAATAGGAAGTTCACCATAAAGTGCACGAAAGAGTTAGCAAGAAGTCTGGTGAAACTTCAATTTCCACAATATTACCGGGCTCAAGAATGAAAACCGGAATCCCTAAGGCATTCCCATAGATAAAAGACGTGGGGAACGTCAAGAATAGCAGAAAATCGAGCCGGTGCAACGGCGTAGTACAAAAACGGTACGCCCGAGAGACTAAAAACTCGAATAATTTGGAACGCCGACGTAGTAAAAAAAACGGTACGTCCAATGAACCGATAAACCGGAACATCGATGTAGTATAATGGTACATCCATTGATCCAGATAAGACGGAACATCGATGTAGTATAATAACAGTACATCCGATGAACCGAACACCATGAAAGGACATCGGACGCTAGTTCATAAAAGGAATGAGATAAAACTCAATAAGACGAAGTACATCAAAACGTTCGATGAACTTGATAAAGAGATAATTCCCTTCAGACATCATCAAAGAATCAACCACTTGTTGCCTACGACAAAGTGCATTGGCAACACGATTTCCCTTCCGGGAATAAAAGGAATATCAAGATCATAAGATGCCAGGAACTCGAGTCAACATGAAGTTCCTTAAGAGAACATAGATATTCCAAAGATTTATGATCGAGGTAGAGAACAAATTTCTCCCCCAAAGATGATGATGTCAAACTCTAAAAGCAAAAACAATAGCCGCGAGCATTAGATCATGAGTGGCATACCTAGTCTCGATAAGCTATAATGATTTAGAAGCACAAGTGATAGCATGTTCTCCTTTGCAAGAGAACGGCATACAAACCAATACGACTAGTATCAGTACAAATAGCAAAGTCTTGGTTCCCCTTCAGGAATCACAAGAATAAGAGTATCGAAAAGAAAGAATTTCTTTTAAATAATCTTCTTTCCTGAAAAGTTAAAACTTTCAAAATTATATTTTTATTTTTATGTAATAATCTTTCTACAAAAATTTTACATTTTTACAAGTCAATATATCGTGTCTGATTGTCTCATCAAAGCGTTTAGGAAATTCCTATCGTAACGTTGATCAAGCGCATCGACCAAAATTCTTAAAGCACTCAACGGGCAATACAATCACAAAATCATCTTTTATATGATAAAAATATCTCTTAAAAAGTTTTAAGAATATTCTTTGTTCGTTTTAAGAACAAAAGTCCGGTTATACCTCTAAATAAATCTTATGAAAAAGATTTTGCAAAATTTTAAATTTGCTATTTTCATCCAAAATCAATAAATAAAAGAATGGAGTCATCGAGATATTCATAGAATATTCGATCTATAAAATGGATGAAATAAGCTGGACAAACCGAATGACAAAATAATTCATTCATAGAATCATAACGAGTGCGGAATGCGGTAAGTGGAATGCTAACTTCCGCAACTCGTAGCAATGAAAACCGGTGGTAAGGTCAAACTGAAAAGACCTTAGTACCACAAAAAGATTACTTAGGTGATAAATCCTAAGACAAGCTCAAAAATACCGGAAAATTTCACAAACTATTTAGATGAGAGAAATAAAACTTTCCTCATCATGAGGGTTTAAGGAATAAAATGATGCCATCAAGTTGGAATCAAAATCATAAAGGAAAAATAGAAATCTGCTTAACAGATTGAAAATGTCGAAGAGGAAAAGTCCACACGAGAAAATAGGATATGGGCTTCACAACGATTAAGCCAATCCTTACAAAAAATAAATTCCGAAGCCTAAGTAAAAATATCGGCTCGGAAAGAAAAACCACATAAAATAGTTTCGACATCAATAGAAAGCAAATTGAGTGTTGCGGATCTACCATCCGGATTCACAATCCTAAAAGAAGTCATCAAGCACAAAATATTTTCAAAGAAAAGAATCGACAAGTTCTTTAGATATAAAATAGTGAGATGAAACCCATATCAAAAAGAACTCGAATAAGAAGATCACAAAAGAAATGTAGTCAAGGATTAAATGAGAAATACCTTGGCCACGAGATGTGTTGCCAAGGGCTTGAGCCACATTCAACTTTTCCTCCTTCTTGCCTTCACGTTTGAGGCATTGATGGATGAAATGATCTGGGCTCTTACAATAGCGACACGATTTGGGCTTTGAGCACTTATTAGCAAAATGATCCCCAGATCCACAGTTGAAGCATCTCGCACTACTAGGAGAAGGAGCCTTTGCAGCAGGCGTTGCTTGCTTACCCTTTTTGTTGGGATAAGGGCCTTGGAATTCGTTGGGTCTCTTTTTGTTGTTGAAGTTGGGTTTGGCACGCACAACTTCATTATCGCTTTCTCTATCGGCCTCTTCAAGACGAAGAGCGATATCAATAAGCTGATCAAATGAAACTTCAAGTTTCAGGAGTAGTGGCTTCTTAAGATTTTTATTTAAGCCATAAACAAATCTCTGATTCTTCTTCAATGGGGTGTTGATGTATTCAACCCCGTATTTGGACAGAGATTCGAAAGATGCGACATAGTCTGTCACAGAAGATTCACCTTGAACAAGGTCAATAAAACGCCGGGCCAAAGTTACTTTTTCAACCTCCGGCACAAATTTCAATTCGAATCTTCCCCGGAATTGCTCCCAAGTAAGATCCGCCTCAACGATTTCAGAAATTAAAAGCTCATACCAATCTAACGCTCTTTCTTGGAGCATGCTAGAAGCCACCTGGACTCGATGAAGGTCAATAAGGTTCATGCGAGAAAAGATGCGATCGCATGATTTGAGCCAAGCTTGAATTTCTATAACACTCTCGGATCCCTTGAATGGCCTTCCACCCAAATCGGTGTAGTCTCTGCACAAGCGTGCAAAACCGGATCTAGGATGAGTAGGCTGTGGATTGGGACCAGCTGCTTGAGCGTTCTTAACAAGATCTAAAAGCTGCTGGGCAGACATGAATACTCCATCCTGGGGAGTAGCACTAGATTGACTAGCGCTGGGACGACCCTGTCTAACCATTTCTCTTCTTTAAGAAAGAAAGAAGGAGAAAAGTTATTCTCAAAATAAATATCAAGCAATCTTGATAGATAAAACAAGGAATCATAAAAAGAAAGTAGGATAGAACAGTACGAAGACCCGAATAAAATCCTAAAGCACAACTCCTAAGAAAGACTTAGGACATGATCCTTGCTAAATTATTCTATATTCTTCCGAAGTTTGGCTCCGATACCAAGCTGTGACGCCCCACCTCTATACCCACGCTAGCCAAGAACACTACGGTGTAATGCTGTCGACTAGCACGGAGAATAAGGCTGTTGAGGAGCGACCATCCGTGTAATTGCTTTGCGCGAGCATCGATATGTCAGATAGTATAACATGCATTTTCTTTTCAAGAGGAAATCCGACACACCGACACAAACTCAAAGCTACTACACAGTGGCTATAAAGGTCTTCGGAAACAAATATAGAAATAAACATAACATAAATCAGTCACAGACAATTCATATCACAAAGGCGGAAATAGATATGAATATTACACATGAAAGTGTACATCAGAGTAGTGGTCAAAAGGATCCACAATAATACAAAAGAATAGAAACACGTGTTATACAAAAGAATACAACTATGAGTCTATATCTCAAGTGTATATAACAAAATAACTACTAATCTAGAGTAGTTAGCCAAAAGTCAGAAGATGGTTCCAGATAGGAAGCCATGAGGAAGCACCTGTAAAATCTCAGTCTGACCCGAGTATTATTTAAGAAGAAAATAATAAACGGATCAGTCTAGCTAAAAATATCAGACGAAGTGATATATAATAAGAGATATGACATAAACATATAATAATCACAATGCCAAGCTGTGATAAATAAGTAATTGAAAATCAACAAGAGATTAATCAATATCACAACAATCTACTCAAGATAAAAAGGAATGTCATACTCCTGATTTCATTCACCAAGCCACAATAAGTGACATATATATATATATATATATATATATATATATATATATATATATATATTTATGCTAATCGTAAAAGTTGGTGAAACACAAATTCCAGAAATCAACACACGAAATCCAGAAATCACAAAGAAGTATGTGTGAGTAGAATCACACAAGTGGTGTCTAGGCTAACCGAAAAAGTATGTGTGAATGGAATCACACAATTGGTGTCTAGCCTAACCAAGCAGCAAAAAGTATGTGTGAATGGAATCACACAAGTGGTGTCTAGGCTAACCGAAAAAGTATGTGTGAATGGAATCACACAAGTGGTGTCTAGCCTAATCAAGCAGCAAAAAGTATGTGTGAATGGAATCACACAAGTGGTGTCTAGGCTAACCGAAAAAGTATGTGTGGATGGAATCACACAAGTGGTGTCTAGCCTAACCAAGCAGTAAAAAGTATGTGTGAATGGAATCACACAAGTGGTGTCTAGGCTAACCGAAAAAGTATGTGTGAATGGAATCACACAAGTGGTGTCTAGGCTAACCGAAAAAGTATGTGTGAATGGAATCACACAAGTGGTGTCTAGCCTAACCAAGCAGCAAAAAGACATCGCACATTGCTAGTCTAAACCATAAAGATGATCGTCCTGATCAACGGGAAGTGTCAATTACAATAAGCTAGTAAATATATGAGCTTAGCTTCATGTCCCATAACCACTAGCTTAACTTAAATATTTACGAACAAATTGTAGATCTCCACTAGAAAATTGTCACAAGAGATTCAATCGAACAAGTCCAAGAATTAACCGACGAAGTAAACGCAAGCGTTTCATACCACTTGTTTTACTAAGTTGTTTAATTAGATTTCTCATACGAGTGGGTAAAGGTTTGCATATACTAATAGATTGGAAATCGGTTTGAGAAAACGAGCTTTGTAATAAAATAGTGTTGAAATCATTTGAAGAAAGAGTTTTGATATTTACTACTAGTATAGAAAACCTTTATATTTTTAAAGTGACAAATCACGAAGAAGATTGTAGGAACAATCAATCACAAAGATTCACATTCGAAAACGTGAATAAAATCCAATGAAATCGATATAAAATCCATCAAAGTGGATATATCTAAAATTCCCAAAGAAAAGGTCATCAAAGTCGATAATAAATGACGACAACAAAAGGGAGACAACACGAATCGATTAAAGTTGGATATTCAAACGAATTAGCAAGATAGGCAAATCTGGCAAAAATCATCAGGTCGGTCGACCGGACTCCCTGAGTCGGTCGACCGAGCAAAAGGTTGGAAACCTCTCGGGACAGCAGGTCGGTCGACCGAACCCTGTACTCGGTCGGCCGAACCTTAAAACAGAAAGTGCTTATGCACTTGGAAGAAGGTCGGTCGACCGGACCAGGGGGGTCGGTCAGCCGAGCCTGTTTCCAGCCTCATCCAAGCCTTTTACAAATGTGGTTCAATCTTGACCAAATTGCATTCGCACGAGCAACGGCGCTAAGGGTTTATGTCAATCGACTACCCGGCCCTAAATGCTCCTCGATGCATCACCAAAAACATGTTCAAACATCAAAGTTAGGATTTTTAATGAATTGAACTCAAAACACTAAAAATTGGAATATACACAAATACAATCCAATCCAAAAGCAAATGCACACGAATAAGTGTTAGGAATTCATACCTAACATTCGAAGAGAATTATAAGCATAGATGTGAGATTAAAAATCTCACCTTTGAACTAAAATTTATGAAGATGAAGCTTGAAAGCAAAGGGGAATCAACCACTCTTCAAATCCAACTCTAGAAGCTTGAATCTAAGCTTAAAAGAGAAACATTTCCTAAATTAGGTTTAGGAATTTTCTGAAATTGAATGGAGAAAGAGTTGGAGAAGATGAAGAGGAAGCTTACCAATGGGTTCTCATGAACTTTGGAGCAAGGAGATGGATTTGCAAAGGAAGCTAGGGCTTGGAGTTTTAATTCTTTTTCTCTTCCACCATTGTTGAAAGCTTGAAGAGTTAGGAATTAGAATTGAAGTAATGAAGAGTTGGAGTGGGTTGGGACTGAGTTAGTAAGTGGGTTCAGCCCAAACCAAAGCCCAAAGCAAAAAGTAGCAAAATTCAACTTTCTCCAAACATATAGATGCTTATACTCAAAAAGGTCGCAAACGGCATTTTGAACTCAATGGGGGTGGTCTCGAGTCCTAATTCGACCGTATGCAAAAAGTAGCTTTTCGGACTAAAATCCGACTAACGATAAAATATTTAAATAAAATATTTAAATATAAAATCGATAAATATGCGGGTTGTTACAGTAAGTATTGTAAGTAAGCAATTAGAAACTTAAATAAATGAATATAAATGCTAAGCCATTGAATAGAACATGAATTCCATTAATAGATGAAAGGAAGTTAGCAATTAATGAAAGAAAAAATGAAGGTGAGTATTAATTGAATGAAAAGGAAATCAAACTATAAATGTATGAAAAGAAATGATTAAGAATGAATTTAATCTTTTTTCTGAATTGGTTGGTTGTTGTTTTGGTTTATGGTTGTTTGGGCGAGGATACTTTGAATTTGTTTGGATGTATGAATAATCTATTTAGTTTCATCAAAGACTGTTGAGTAAAATGTGCACTTGATAGGTTATTTTTCATTCTGTACAATTTGAAGTTTTAAACCCAAACAACTACTTGCTTTGTTTGATATAATGATTGATTTGTATTAATTCTATGTGATGGTTGCATGCCTGGTTGCAAACGATTGTTAGTTGTATTGATTTGTTGTTTGTGGTTGAAACGACTTTAAATATTTCATTTTATATAATTGTTAACCCTTTTGGATTATATAAGTGAAATATAGGTTATGGAAGCAATTGCTAATGCTTTTGGTTTCATAAGTAAGCGTTATTTGCCCAACGAATAGGTACTTTTTCAGATTATGGTTTTATAGCGCTATTATATTATTTTGGAAAATATATGTTTTGTATTGTATATTTGATATTAGGTTTTCTTCCGAGCCTCTCCGTATAAAGGAGACTCTGCCAAAATTTTCCCTAAATTTTCGGACCTAGAAATTTTCGAAAGGTGTTTGCCAAACTTTATTAATTTAAGTATAAAAAGATCTAACGGTTATAGATTGGTATATTTTATTTAAATTAATTTATTTTGTAAATTTATCTGTTTATAAATTTAATATTTTAAATAAGATATATTGATTTCTTAATTCTTCTTTTCCCTTCTTTTTCCTTTCGAGAACGAAATGTTTTGAGTGGGGGAGAGTGTAACGACCCGTAGAATTCGGTAATTAAACTTCTTAATTTAAGAAGATTTTGGTAACTTAATGTTGAAGGAAATAAAAATTTAGTGAATTATTAATGGAAATAATAACTGGGATAAGATTGGTAAGTAAATTTTTAATAACTTGAATGTAACAGTATAAATGTAAGTTAATTGTTAATAACTTGGATGTAATTCCAATAAGTGAAACAATGTAAATATTGATTATATTCTTATTGTGAATAAAGAATGTTCCAAAATGAAATGATTAAATGGATTTAAAATCTTAATTAATGTGCGCATTAATTCATAATGCGATATAAAAGGTAAATTAATAATGTAAAATGCTGATTTACCAATAAAATAATGCATAATGAATGGAAATGGAATGAATTAGTGTACGAACTAATTGTAGCACTTGCTGTGAGCTAATAAGTAAATTAAAACGTAACAAGTGCTATTTAGGTTAATAATTAATAGGTTGAATGAAATGTCAATTAATGAATTTATTAAAATTGTAACGTTATAATAACATATGGTAATTGGTTGGGAAGAATAAAGATAACTAAATGTACTTTATTGATAATTAATATTATAATGGAAAGTGTGAATGTAAATTAAAAAGGAAACATAAAATTTATTTATAAGGCAGTAATTGGATGTAAATTAAGGAAATACGTTATTGCAAGTTAATAATTAATGAACGTGAATGAAAATTCCAATTTAATATAATAATTCAAATGGTATAACTGGGTTATAGGATGATGTAAGGTAATAAGTAATTAATTCAATGAAATCCAAATTGAGTAAAACGACTGTATAGGTTAAAATTGATTGTAAATAGAAATATTTGGTAATAAATTGAATATAAAAAAACAAAGGCAATTGATGAATTAATTAATGAATTCATAAAAATAAATAGTAATGAAATAAAATCAATGTCCTGTAGGTGATTACAATATTGTTTGGAATTGAGAACTTATAAAGTATGAAACCAAGTAAATAATTAATGGAGAATATAAATAATAATTAATGTACATATTTGGAAAATACAATAGAATTGGAATTAAATGTTATGCAATCGAAACAAAGATGAAATTAGAAATGGAATAAAATTATCGTTATATGTGGAATTTTAATCTGGATTGATAAGTAACGAACATATAAGAGCAATTAAAAAGCAAGAAGCTGGAAATTAATATAAGTTGCTTGTTTATTTAATATGTTAAATAAACTTTGGTAATCAATTGTAATAAAATCTAAATTTAACGTTTGTTAATATAAATGAAAGTAATAATCGAAAATAATGTTAATTTTGTTTATAAAATGATAGTTGGTTGAATAAAAGGAATTCAAAATAAAGTTGTCAGAATATTGAAATCTAATGTATGATAATAGGATGATTGCAATTAAATGAAATTAACTATTTAAATATTACATTAATTGAAATTTAGATGGATTATGAGAAAATATTATGGTACTGATTTGTAAATCCAATGTTAATTTTATCCGTTTGATAATAATGAATTGAATAATAGAATGGAAGTGAATTTAATAGATTTTTGGAAATTTAATTTATAAATTTGAATATAATGAAATTGAAAATTTAACATTGCAATTGATAGATTAATCAACGATAAATTTGACATTTGAATTTGTTTAAATCGTTGTAAATTATTAAGAAGTTAAAAATGTTGAAATTTGTCAATTATCGAAATAAAATTGAAAATTGAAAAGTGATTTAATTATTAATTTATTTAATTAATGTAAAAATAGCCATTTTGTAACGACCCAGAATTTCTGCGAATTAAAATTTGTATATTTAATTGATTTTAAATATTAATAAGTGAAATTTTGTGACGACCCGAAATTTTTAAGCAACTTAAATAGGAATATTTAATCGATTTTAATATTTAAAAGTTTAATTTTTAACTTGAATTTAAATATCACAAATTATTTGATGATTAAATTATTAAATTAAATAAATTAGAAGCTGGGTAAAATGTTGAACCTGGAAGCTTAAGCCGGTTAAAAATAATTTGGAGACTTGTAAAATTTATATTGATAAAACTGAAGATAGTAAAAGTGTTAAAATTGAATTTGGAAGTGCGTTGTTAGGTTTTAACAATATATGGTTTAAAATTGATTTTAAAAATAGCCTTCCGAGGCATAGTCTCGGAATTAGACGAAACATGTTCCATTGGATCCGTAATATTGAATTATTAGCGGATTTCAAATTTCGTAGTAATTGGAGTTGTCGTGTGAGCATACGGCATATAAACGCGCCGAAAATTTTATATTGAAAATTCAAATGGATTTCGTTCTTTTCAAATGAAAAATAAATAAATAAACACGCTAATCCTCGTTCAGTTTCTAGAATGTGAATTTTCTCCTTTATCTTCCTTCGAACGACAGCAAGTATAAAAAAAAAAAAATTTGTCTTCTTCAACACGCCTCCTTTCTCATTTCTATAAGCCGAGTTTTCATCTCTTTTTCTTTACTATCTTCAGTCAAACAAATCATGGCCGAGCGTTTAAAAAAAATCGCTGGCTAATTTCGTTTCATCCTCCATCTTATCTCTTTAGCAGTTCACATCAGATTACCCTCACCCTTCATTTTTAATCGCGACTTGATTTTTTCCTTCTTTCATCCTTTCAGTTGAACGAAGACGAGATGAGCTTCGCTTCGTATAAAAAAAAAAAACCAAGCCTCTTCCCCGATTAACCATCTCAGCGCTTCTATGCTATCGTTTTCTGGGATCGATCTTCAAGCTTCTTGTTTGTGTAGAAATCGAACTCGAATTCATTTCTAGTAATTGGGGCTTAGGGTTTGCGGTACCTTTGTTCTCGAATTGGGTACGTCAAAGGCGAGTGTGGGTTGGCTTGTGGTGTTGCGCAGCGTACGTGGAGTTTTGGGCATGACGAGTTGCCTGGAGGAAGAAAGCAGTGCTGTGGATAAGGGGTGTGGGTTCGATTTGAAGAGTGGTCGAAGCCGTGGGCAGTTGCGATGTTCCACTGAAGGAAAAGGGACGCTCGGCAGTATCAGTGAGGTATTTGCAGGTTATCTTCCTTCTTTTTCAATTTAAAGCGTACGTATAAATATTTGTACTAAAGAAAAAAAAAGATTTGCAGTAAGATAACGATTTCCTATTACTAAATTAAATTGAATAAGCAATGATTATATATGTGCAGAGAAAGAAAATATGATACACAACACATCATTTACAGTAAGGAAATAAAAAAATAATAATTAGATCTTTAATTTTAAATATAGATTATAGACCTACTATTTAATTTTTAAAATAAGGATTATAATTATTTACTTGTTCAATCAACTTGTTCAATTACCTTAGTTACTAAAAATAATTGAAAAAGGTAATTAGTTCAAATAAACTCATTAGTTAAGTTAAATTGTGGTTTGAATTTAAATCATTAGTTAGGTTAAAAATAAAGCTATTTGCTAATTAAAATTCAAAACGGAGATTAATTGCTTCGATGAGTTCAACTATTAATAAAATCATCTAATATTTATTCAAGGTCCAAAGTCGAGGAAACCCAGGCAGTATCAAAGTGGATTGCAAATAATAGCAAAGGTGAGTTAATCTCACTCAGTTTAAATTTAAATTTAAATGATTAAATTTAAATAATTGTTTGAATGGTTGAAATTGGTTGATTGATGTGCTATAGAATGATATATTCTGAAATTAGTAAATAATGCTGTGCTAACATTTGTGGATGCAGGGAAACAGGTTGGAGGAATCCAACTGGATTCCTCAAATTTATTAGATTATTTAATATTCTGTGTGATGAATATTTGATATCCTGTGATTGTTTTATGGATAACTGGAATATTGGATAGTATGGTTGGATGGAATAACTCAGTTTAAAGAGTTACCAAAATCTATGGAATTGGATTTTTGAAAGGTAATAAAAGAGTAAAATTTTAAGTAAATAATTCTAGTAAATTGGAATAAATTGAATAATGAAGTGAAAATAAAATAAAATAGAGTGATTTATAAACTCTAACAAAATATGGAATATGAGGAAATTGAATTAACAAAGGAATAATAAATTCTGGAACTTAAGTGAATAAAAGTCATTATTTTAAATGTAAGGATTAAATTTAAAGGTAAAGAAAGGAAATTGAGGAATCTGAATTTGGTATTTTTCAGTTTAAAGATTTTAAAACATAAATTGGAAATTAAATCTAAAGTTTAATAAATTTTGAAATAAATGAAGTAAGAGAATTTATTTCATGGAAAAGTAAATGGAAATCAATTGTAAAATTGATTTAGGTGTTGAAATTTAAATTTAAAGTGAAGAGAGATTTTGGGACTTTATAACTGGGTTATAAAGTGAAATAAAATGTCGGTGGATATTTTATAAATTCAAGGTAGGAATTTATTAAAGGAATGGGTATTTGTTTAAAAATAAATGGTGATTTATTTTTAAGAAATGGGAAACAGAAGAGGATTTCCCTGGATAGCCAAGTATGGTTTTCAAAAATATTTAAAGTTTTTAAGATCGTTTTAAAAAGCAGGTTTTGGAAAGTTTATTATTTCTAGATCTAATTTTTTAAAGCAAGTATAATTTTCTAAATCTATTATTGAAATAACTATATAAAGTAACTTGGTATTGAGTTTAAAAGAGGAAATTTAGTTTATATTTTATAAATTGTCTTATACAAAATATTTTGTTAGTATATTTATTTTAATAAAATATTTAAGTTATAATTTTAAAAGTTATAAGTATATTTAAAAAAAAAATGTTTTTAAATTATTCTAAACTTAAGTGTTTGTACTTGGCGTTCCAATGGAAATAATAATTGGGAATGTACCCTGGGAAGGGAAAACGGGTTTTGAAACTATTTTCAAAAGGGGTTGAATATCTCGGGAAGATATTTTGAGATTAATAAATAATTTGGGAAATTATTTATTGGTTGATGGATGTTTGTGAATATTAATTGATAGTTAAATAACCGACTATTAATATTGGTCAAATGCGCTGATCATTTCGAAGAGACCGGGATCGAGATTTATTTCTCGAAAACCACTTCGATCCGGTTTATACGTTTTCGTGGAAAAACGAGTTTGGATGCGAAGATGGAGCAGTGAAGTGCGGGTCGTTACACTTGGTATCAGAGCTTAGGTTGACGACAACCTAGGCTTTGGTGGGAATTACTCAAGTAGAGTCCGTAGTACTCTATAATGAGTTTGAGCGTATAAATAGATATGAGCGCGTATTTGTTAGTGAATATAAAATTGTTTTATATTGTGTTGGTTGGTTTATTGAGTAGTTTATGGATTCTGGTCAATACGAGTAATTAACGTTATTGATAGGGATCTCTAAATGCTTGAGTAGAACAATTCGACACAGTATTGTTTTAAAATAGGGTAAATGAAATAATTTTACCCAAATTATTTTTATATAAAAGATATAAATTTTGGTAAAGTAATCTAGCATTTGAATGTTTGGTTGTTAAGGAATGATAATAGTAAACTATTATCATTTAAGTATAAAATTGAAAAAACTTATAACCAAAGTTGAAAAATAAATTTATATAACAAAATGAAATTTGAAATATAGATTATAAATGTAATTTTTAAATTTGAAATAACTTCATATATAAATAAGATTATAATTTTGAATTAGAATTCCAGAGAATGAAAATAAATTAAGATGAAGACTCCAGAGTAAGTTTGGAATTTTGGGGGAAAAGTTTAAATTCCTTTGGATTTGGAAATGGTTTTCAAAAGTTTTGAAGAAATAATAGTGGTATTATTTCGGGAATATTTTTGAATTGAAATTGAATCTGGTGAGATTGGAAATTAAGAATATTTGAAATGTTTTAAAGAGATAAAAGCATCGAACTCTTTCGGTCGCTGGAAAATAACGTCGGTGATGACTGCAGCATCATCGATGTTTATTTTCGAGTTTCTAAAAGAGAAATTGCTGCCAAATTGTTTTAAAATGGAATTGGTTGTGAACTGGATTTGGTCTTGAAATTCAGAGGACAATTGAATTTACCAAAGGATTTTGGATATAGTTGATTTCAAAGTTGATTTTGGAATTTTAGGAATTGTTTAAAAACTCTGGAATCTTATATAAAAATGTTTGTGGAATAATAAAATATATTGAATAAATAAAAAAATGTATATTCCCAAGATAAAAGTAAGAATGTGAATGAGATTGATTGTGGATAGATGGAAGTGTGAATATAAATGAAATGTGACCTATAAAATTTAGAAATGAGATGAATAAGCCAAAATAAAATAGTTTTGAATTTGGAAAGTGAATGAAAATCCAAAACTTAACTTATAAAATAAATAGGTTGAACTCCAGTAAAATAGATAAAGAAATTTTGAAATAAAAATCAAATATTGATTTAATGTATGTTGAATATCAAATTTTGTGGTGACAAATGTTGAGTTTGTAAATGAATTATGGGATGAATATTCGATGTAAATAATATGGAATGTTCCAAGATTAATTAATGGAATATGGAAATGGAACTCGAATTGTTTAAATAAAAATTTGAGTTGCGGATAAATGATAAAATTTGAAAGAGATGTTGAGTTATTAATAGAAATTCAACTTGAAATTGTAAGTGAATTAAATTTGAATTGAAGTTGAATGGAATTGAATTAATATAAAAATGATTTGTATTGCCAATAAAAATCCAAGTAGGGATAAATTGGAAATGGCCTCATTATAAAATGAAAGGAATTCCGAAATAAATTATTGAATGTGAATTAGAATTCATATTGATTCAATGAAATATACTAATTTAATTTAAGCGAATGGAGCTAACAATGAAATTGGAAATGAGCTCGAGTAACATATAAATTCAACTTAGACCAACGATGAATTAAAAATAATTGGGAGTGTCGTCAAACAAAATGAAATTGGGTTATAACAGTGATGGTTGGAATTTGTGAATCAATTCCAAGTAGGTTGAAATAGAATGGAAAAGACCTTGTTATAAATAAAATCAAAATTCTATGAATGAATAGAAATTGACTAAAAATTGATTTTTGAAATCGGTTGAATTATAAATGGTTTATAATAAAACCTGTTTGGTAAGTGAAATGAAATTAGTAATTAAGTTGAGTAACTCAAGTTATATTAACAAGAGCTTGGCTTCGAATAAAATGGGAATTCATTGAATAAAATCTTATGAGTTGATAGAAGTGAAATAAAATTTATTTTGAATCACTTGGAATAAAAATAAACTCATTTGGATTCAAATGAATTGGAAGTAGGCAATGAAGTGTAAATCATTTAATTGGAATGTAAAATGAATTAAATGAAATGGTATTGGAATGGATTGGAAGCATTCAAAATAAATGTCGAAATGTTTCACATGTGCTTGTGGAAGTATATGATATGCATCGTTTATGAAACCCATGTTTTAATTATTTATATTTAAGTGAAATGCTACAAATTTGTGTAATTGTCACTTACATATTTATATTGAGTAAGTACAGGTTCAGGGAAGCCATTTGACTGGATTTAATTGCGCAATTTGCTAAAATAAATCGCCGCTTGCTTTAAAATGCTAAAATAAGGTACGCCTACGCAATACAAATAGGAAATATGAACTGTTTTTCTGTTTTCCGACCGTGTGGGTCGATGTATATTGATTTCCGGCGTGAGGCCGATGTATATATGTTTTTGTGCATCCTGCGATATCGCAGAAGTCCCTCCGTACAAAGGAGACTCTGCCAAAATTTTCCGTAAATTTTGGGAGTTAGAAAATTTTTGGAAATTTTCACTAAAGGTAAATGATTTAATTTGTTAAGCAAATAAAATTGAAATTGGATAATGGAGTCTATTTGAAATGTGAATGTAAAGTAAGTGCAATTGAAGGAACTAAAGAAAGTGATGTTGAAAATAAACGGTTAATTGAAATTTAAATTAATTAGTAAGTGCAACTAATACAATATTAAAAGTGGAAACAAAAATTTAAACTTAAATGAAATTGTAAAGACAAAGAGAATGGTAATGGAAATAAACTTCAATAGTAAAATGAAGATTTATATAAGAATTATATACAATATTCAAATTTAACTTAAGGAATGGAAAATGAAATTCTTAAGTAAATTTGGTATTGGGAAAAATTATTCCAAGTGAATAATTGAATGGAAATTAACTGAAGGTTAAAGTGATAGCTAGGAATGTGAATAAAAAGAGAATTGGTGTAGCTAAAAATAAATTGGGCTAATTACGTAAGGTGTACGTATATTATTTATTCGCATAGCTATATTGATCCAGAATTCGAGCACAGAATTTCGAGATAGTTATATCGATCCGAGTTAGGATTTTTCACTCGATTTTCGACGGCGAAACTGGACATGGATTGTTGATTGATTCTGGAAATTCTCTATCATAGTTATGACTATGCAAGGAGAATGACGGTTTCTGATCAAGAAACCAGATCTGAGTCCGCACTAGGAAGTCGGGTGGACGATACTAGTTCGGAAGTGAAATTGTGTGATCGAGTGAACGATCGGATTTGGTAATTGCATACGAATAATATGTGTGCATCGTATGGGCTTAAATAAAGCAAATATTGAAATTTATGTAAAAGAAATGCAAAATGATTTTGAATGTTGTGGATGGACATTATTGTTATAACAGGATATACAGGTGTTTTGAAAGCATAAGGAAATTGATGTTTGATTTCAGAAGATAAAATTTAAAATGGCCCGACAAAAAGGTATGTATTTGAATTTCTATATGAGATTTTGATTGGGTTTTTGTCGAGCCACTTGGCTTTTGTTTTCTTTTTGGATTTGGGAGGCCGTAGAGCCATTTTTGTAGTAGTACCGAGCTAGCCGCGCAAAGGAGACGCTGGCGAAATTTTTCGAAAATTTAGAGAGTTAGAAAAATTTTGAGAAAATTTTGATAATTTAAAATTTGAATTCAAATTTAAGATTTGAATTGATAAGTAAGTATGTAATATGGTTTAAGGGTATGGGTAAGTTTAAAAGGCTAGGATAGAGTTAGAGTGTCTTCGATAAAAAGATTTGTTTGCTAAGTTGTTAAAAATTGTTTGGTTTGAGGAAATAGTTAATGGGTTATGGATCAGTCTTCCAACTAGTAATTTCGGGGACGAAATTCTTTTAAGGGGGAAGGAATGTGACGACCCGAAATTTTTAAGCAACTTAAATAGGAATATTTAATCGATTTTAATATTTAAAAGTTTAATTTTTAACTTGAATTTAAATATCACAAATTATTTGATGATTAAATTATTAAATTAAATAAATTAGAAGCTGGGTAAAATGTTGAACCTGGAAGCTTAAGCCGGTTAAAAATAATTTGGAGACTTGTAAAATTTATATTGATAAAACTGAAGATAGTAAAAGTGTTAAAATTGAATTTGGAAGTGCGTTGTTAGGTTTTAACAATATATGGTTTAAAATTGATTTTAAAAATAGCCCTCCGAGGCATAGTCTCGGAATTAGACGAAACATGTTCCATTGGATCCGTAATATTGAATTATTAGCGGATTTCAAATTTCGTAGTAATTGGAGTTGTCGTGTGAGCATACGGCATATAAACGCGCCGAAAATTTTATATTGAAAATTCAAATGGATTTCGTTCTTTTCAAATGAAAAATAAATAAATAAACACGCTAATCCTCGTTCAGTTTCTAGAATGTGAATTTTCTCCTTTATCTTCCTTCGAACGACAGCAAGTATAAAAAAAAAAAAAATTTGTCTTCTTCAACACGCCTCCTTTCTCATTTCTATAAGCCGAGTTTTCATCTCTTTTTCTTTACTATCTTCAGTCAAACAAATCTTGGCCGAGCGTTTAAAAAAAATCGCTGGCTAATTTCGTTTCATCCTCCATCTTATCTCTTTAGCAGTTCACATCAGACTACCCTCACCCTTCATTTTTAATCGCGACTTGATTTTTTCCTTCTTTCATCCTTTCAGTTGAACGAAGACGAGATGAGCTTCGCTTCGTATAAAAAAAAAAAACCAAGCCTCTTCCCCAATTAACCATCTCAGCGCTTCCATGCTATCGTTTTCTGGGATCGATCTTCAAGCTTCTTGTTTGTGTAGAAATCGTACTCGAATTCATTTCTAGTAATTGGGGCTTAGGGTTTGCGGTACCTTTGTTCTCGAATTGGGTACGTCAAAGGCGAGTGTGGGTTGGCTTGTGGTGTTGCGCAGCGTACGTGGAGTTTTGGGCATGACGAGTTGCCTGGACGAAGAAAGCAGTGCTGTGGATAAGGGGTGTGGGTTCGATTTGAAGAGGGGTCGAAGCCGTGGGCAGTTGTGATGTTCCACTGAAGGGAAAGGGACGCTCGGCAGTATCAGTGAGGTATTTGCAGGTTATCTTCCTTCTTTTTCAATTTAAAGCGTATGTATAAATATTTGTACTAAAGAAAAAAAATAGATTTGCAGTAAGATAACGATTTCCTATTACTAAATTAAATTGAATAAGCAATGATTATATATGTGCAGAGAAAGAAAATATGATACACAACACATCATTTACAGTAAGGAAATAAAAAAAATTAGATCTTTAATTTTAAATATAGATTATAAACCTACTATTTAATTTTTAAAATATGGATTATAATTATTTACTTGTTCAATTACCTTAGTTACTAAAAATAATTGAAAAAGGTAATTAGTTCAAATAAACTCATTAGTTAAGTTAAATTGTGGTTTGAATTTAAATCATTAGTTAGGTTAAAAATAAAGCTATTTGCTAATTAAAATTCAAAACGAAGATTAATTGCTTCGATGAGTTCAACTATTAATAAAATCATCTAATATTTATTCAAGGTCCAAAGTCGAGGAAACCCAGGCAGTATCAAAGTGGATTGCAAATAATAGCAAAGGTGAGTTAATCTCACTCAGTTTAAATTTAAATTTAAATGATTAAATTTAAATAATTGTTTGAATGGTTGAAATTGGTTGATTGATGTGCTATAGAATGATATATTCTGAAATTAGTAAATAATGCTGTGCTAACATTTGTGGATGCAGGGAAACAGGTTGGAGGAATCCAACTGGATTCCTCAAATTTATTAGATTATTTAATATTCTGTGTGATGAATATTTGATATCCTGTGATTGTTTTATGGATAACTGGAATATTGGATAGTATGGTTGGATGGAATAACTCAGTTTAAAGAGTTACCAAAATCTATGGAACTGGATTTTTGAAAGGTAATAAAAGAGTAAAATTTTAAGTAAATAATTCTAGTAAATTGGAATAAATTGAATAATGAAGTGAGAATAAAATAAAATAGAGTGATTTATAAACTCTAACAAAATATGGAATATGAGGAAATTGAATTAACAAAGGAATAATAAATTCTGGAACTTAAGTGAATAAAAGTCATTATTTTAAATGTAAGGATTAAATTTAAAGGTAAAGAAAGGAAATTGAGGAATCTGAATTTGGTATTTTTCAGTTTAAAGATTTTAAAACATAAATTGGAAATTAAATCTAAAGTTTAATAAATTTTGAAATAAATGAAGTAAGAGAATTTATTTCATGGAAAAGTAAATGGAAATCAATTGTAAAATTGATTTAGGTGTTGAAATTTAAATTTAAAGTGAAGAGAGATTTTGGGACTTTATAACTGGGTTATAAAGTGAAATAAAATGTCGGTGGATATTTTATAAATTCAAGGTAGGAATTTATTAAAGGTATGGGTATTTGTTTAAAAATAAATGGTGATTTATTTTTAAGAAATGGGAAACAGAAGAGGATTTCCCTGGATAGCCAAGTATGGTTTTCAAAAATATTTGAAGTTTTTAAGATCGTTTTAAAAAGCAGGTTTTGGAAAGTTTATTATTTCTAGATCTAAATTTTTAAAGCAAGTATAATTTTCTAAATCTATTATTGAAATAACTATATAAAGTAACTTGGTATTGAGTTTAAAAGAGGAAATTTAGTTTATATTTTATAAATTGTCTTATACAAAATATTTTGTTAGTATATTTATTTTAATAAAATATTTAAGTTATAATTTTAAAAGTTATAAGTATATTTAAAAAAAAGATGTTTTTAAATTATTTTAAACTTAAGTGTTTGTACTTGGCGTTCCAATGGAAATAATAATTAGGAATGTACCCTGGGAAGGGAAAACGGGTTTTGAAACTATTTTCAAAAGGGGTTGAAATTGGAAATATATATCTCGGGAAGATATTTTGAGATTAATAAATAATTTGTGAAATTATTTATTGGTTGATGGATGTTTGTGAATATTAATTGATAGTTAAATAACCGACTATCAATATTGGCCAAATGCGCTGATCGTTTCGAAGAGACCGGGATCGAGATTTATTTCTCGAAAACCACTTCGATCCGGTTTATACGTTTTCGTGGAAAAACGAGTTTGAATGCGAAGATGGAGCAGTGAAGTGCGGGTCGTTACAAATTTATAAGTCGAATAAATTTTATTTCGAATAATTGGATTTAATTTGATAATTAAATCGATAATTTAATATTTGAAATTGCGTAAATAATTGGAAATTGGGTTTAATGTGTATAAAATGATTTATAAAGTTATATTAAATCATATTGGAGTTAGAACAATGTTTGTGAACTTTTAAAACCGAATTTAAAGTTAATTTGTGAAAATTGAATATTTTAATATTTAATGGACGAGTTAAAATAGCCATTTTTAAAATAGTCTCGGATTTCGACGATACAAGTTTCATCGGATCCGTAGTGTTATATTATTGCGTGGTTTCAAATTTCGTGTCAATCAGATTTACGGTTTGTCCGGGGCAAGCGAAAACGCATAGAAATTAGTTTAAATCGATTTAATTTAAAATCGATCGTTTATTGCCGTAACTCGCACAGATGATCGAATTAGCTTCCGAAACATATTACATTGTGTCCGGAACATGGGGTAAACCCTAGAAACGCAAGTCACCGCGCGAGATTTGGAGTTCGGAAAATTCGGGATGAATAGTAATTTGGAAATTTTCTATAAAAGGACGACTTATTCACAAATTTGCAAACAACTCACACCGTAAACCTAAATAGCCGCCGGCAAGAAAATTAATGGCCGAAATCTTTTGGACTTCTCCTCCTCTTTCCTTCAAATCCACCAATTATTTCACGAAACTTCCAACATGGAAGTTGTAGAGGGTGGTGAGATCTTGCGATCCAATGGTGATGATTGGAAACAAAGCATCGTGGAGCCCTAAAATTGCCCCCGTTCGTGCTCGTTTTATGCACGTTTTTCGAGATGATGACATGGCCGAGCTTCATACTATGGCGGGCGAAGTTAGGCGTGGTGACGAGCTACGAAGAGATGGTGCTTGATCAGGTTGAAAGTTAGCGATGGGGTGCGTTCGAAACCCTAGGCGGCGGCTCAATGGGTTAGACGTGCGCGTTTTCACTGGAGGGAAGTAGAAAGGGGCCAAACGGCCTTGATCTTGTGAATTATGATGGACGGCTGAGATGATTTAGGGTTAGAAAATAAATAAAAAATGTAAATTGATTTTTATTTAAATTTGTATAAACTTTAAATTGCCGTAACTTTTTCATACGAGGTCGAAAACGCACGAAACGAATTGCGTTGGGTTCGTATTGATGAGCACTACGTGATGGAGCTAGATTGGAGTCGTTTGGAGCTAGTGATAATTTCGGGTAAAATTAAACGCGTTTTTAATTTTATTCGAAATAAAACGCCGAAACTGAATTGAAAGCGAGGTGAGAACTTCTCACTCAATCGAATAGTTTCGATTTAAATTTTAAATAGTTAGATTTAAAATTGTTGATTGTATGCCTGGATGATAAATTATTATCTGTTATTGATTGAAATAGGCATTATACACCGTATATTAAGCTGATGTTATTTATTAAAAACATATACCGCGATAATTCCAACTTGTATGGAATTGGTATTATATATGTACTTGGAGTTGATTTTCCCACATTATATAGCGGATGAGACCTTATTGTGCCGCATAATAGAGGATAATATTTTATAAATCCCATATACCGCGATATTCCGTATTGGAACGGAATTGGTATTGTGCTAACATCTGTGGATGCAGTGAAACAGGTTGGAGGGATCCAACTGGATTCCTGAACTGCATTGATTTATTTACAGATATTGTGATATTTGTTGATTATCGTATTGATATATGATGTTTTGATTGTCGTGATTGTTTATTTGGTGTTGTTGCATCATTGGGCATATTTTGAAGTTTTAAAAGTATTAAAGTGATGATTTTCAAAATTTAAAAGGATTTTTAAAGTGATTTTTGAAAATATACGTTTTATTAAATTTTGGAATTGATTTATTTTAAATAAATAAACGTTATAAATTTTAATGTTATAAAAAAGTATGATTTTTGTAAAATATAATCGAAATGTGATTTTTGAAATATGGAGTTAATAAATTTTATAAAATAGTTTAAATTGGGATTTTTGAATTTTTATAAACGATATATATAAAAGATTTATAATATTGATATTTATAAATTAAAAATATTAGAATTATAAAACGAGTTTTATTAAGTATTAAAATGAAGTATAAATGGATTTCATAAGTGAATGAAAATTATAGATTTATAAATTGTGAAGTTATAAAATGAATAGATTTTGTAAAATAAAAGATTTATAAGTAGTTAACTTATAAATCGGATTTTGGCAATTTAATTGAGATTTTCGAATAAGTATAAATGGTTTATAGATGAGATTTATGGAATATATATTTTATAAATCGAAATAATGGAATTATAAAAGGAGTTCTGTTAATGCTGAAAATGAGGTTATAAATGAAATTTTATAAGTAGTAAGATTTTTAAATTTTGTAAATTGAAATCTTTATAAAATATAAGTGGGAATTTATAAACATTGTTTTATAAATCCAAAACCGACTTATTTTGATAAGTCAATTATTTTAGATTTTTAAAGGAGATATATTCACGATTTTGGACGGTGGATAATCCTTTAAACAAAATGTGTAGAAAAATGTTGAATTTGGTTAACGAAGAATATTCACGATTTTGGGACAATGAATAATATATTTAAGTGTTTTGGGAAGTGATGTTTTAAATAGAATTAAAACGATTTAAAGATGTTTTAAAATGCATTGAGTATCAAATACATAGATTTCAACATTCATTGTTGAAATAGATGTTTTCGACAAATAAGGAAAAGATGGACTATAATACTGTTGTTATAGTAAATGATTTCCGAAAGGAAAAGTTTTGTATAGTATTCGGATTTATATATCTATCTAAATTTCGAATCCCTATACTAGTGATTTTGGGTTGTCGTAATGATGTTTTACGCAACATTCGTTTTGGCCCGAATAAATGTGTTTAAGAGGATTTTTCCTTAAAGAATGAAACATATACTTAATTTCGATTTGAGTATATTGAGTATTTTCCAAGTGTTGAAGATAAATGAATTTGTGAATTACTTATTATTAAATAAGTATGGAAATGTTTTCCAATATGAAGTGAATATTTTGAGATTTTGTCTTTCAAAGATAAATTGAAAATGAATATTAGAAATCGAGTTGGAAATCGTATATTCATAGATATTTTGGAATTGTAAATTCACTATGGAATTTATAAAAGAAAGGGAAATTTGTTTAAAATAATCATTGATTTATTTTTGAAGTGTGGAAATAAATTTACGGATTTGGAATGTAAATATAAAGTAAATCGGTAAGGATTTATTTAATTGGTTTAAATGAACCATTTTGAAATGAAAATGAATAAAGATTTGTGAATATATCCCGTGTAGGGAAACAATTTGAAATTTGTTTGCAAAAATTGTAAAGTTGAAAAGTGATTTTAAATTTGTTTTCAATTGGTTGAAGTGTGGAAATTATATATCTTGTAAAGATATTTTTGGAAAATAAATAATTTGGAAAATTATTTGGAATTTGATGATGTTGTGCATGTCTATTGATAGTTAAATAACCGACTATCAATATTTACCTTTAAATAGGTATTTGTTGTGGACGAGGCTTCGTCGGACCTCACACCTCGGAAATGGTCAAAACAAGAAGGATGCGACAAGGTTATTAGGGGATAGCGCCCCTTTAGTTTATGTCATTCCTTCTGGATAGAGGTGGTATCATGGTATGAAGTCCAGATACTTAACCTATGTTGTTGCTGCAAATTTATTACTTTGTGGTTGTTGGAATCAAGGATCCTCGGATATAGATCGGTTACGATCGGGGAATGACATATTCGTGTCAGTAGATACCCAGTTTGAAGGGTAACTCGGCCTTGTGTTGGCAGAGATCTAACCGTTACGTTAGGTTCTCGGGTCGTCTTTCCAGAGGCGTACCCATGTGGCAATGGGAAGTTCTTTGGCCTGACAATTTGTTGGAAATCCAAAGAAACAATACGATCTTGTACGGTTTTAGTTGTAGAACCTATCATTCACTTATGGTGGCACCCCACTGTTTGGATGGTAGCTATAGTAGGCATAAGTGCGAAATGCCTATGCTGGCTAAGATTTATATCTTTACTTTCAAAATGTTTCTACACTATGCACTAGTAATAATATCAAATGTTTCTTTTTAATGCGTATCAAGCATCTTTGACTATCATAAGGAGAAATCTCCTCCGATTTTGCGTTTGCATTGTGTGTGTGTGCGGGAGGCCTTGCGGTAGTCTCATTTTCCAAAAAGCATTGCGAATCTATTTTAAAATATTTCTTTGTTTGTTTTAAAGATAAATAACTGTTTTAAGTTCTCACACCAGTCTCATGACTGACCTGGAGTTTATTGTTTTCCTTCTTAAACTCTGGGTGCCCACCAATTTCTACACGGGCAGTCTAGAGTCAAGTTTATCAGGATATTCTGGAATTCAGGAGTTGTTGGAGGCAAGCTGGATGGCATGGCGTATTCACTAGTATATAGTATTTCTTTTCCGCTGTTTGTTGCTGTTTGTTGTTGTAAACTCTGATGATGTAATGTAATGTAATGTAATGTGATGTAATGTAATAACTGATATAGTTCTTTGTTTAAAGATTATTCATTTATCTATTATATGTTGTTTCGCTATGATTGAGAGATTCTGATATTGTTCTGTTGTTTCTTTCTGTTCTGTTCTATCTTTCTCTCTTTTCTTCTATCTTTTTCTTCTTCTTTAACCATAACGGTACGGTTTTCCGGCCTTCGATTGCTCGGCAGTTGATACAGTGGACGTATTGATGTCGACCTTCGTGGACGGAAAATCGCATTCGTTACACATTTTGGCCACTGACTCGGATTTCGATGAAACCAGTTTCATCAGATCCGTAACGGTGAATTAATGTAGGATTTCAAGTTTCGTAGCGATCGGACTTGTCGTTTGATCGCACGGACTCGAAACGCCTTGAAATTTATGAAATTGAAATCAATTTGAAAAATATTGATTTTAGCATAAATTCTTTGTGACGATCGCCCATGACTCCCGCACTAAAACAGGGAAATGGTGCGCTGAAAGGTATGCCAGGCAGCCATGGACGATAGTCAGGGTAAGATAAAACAGAAAACTCTATCGTACAGCTCACAGCGCATGGATAAAATACAATAGAGAAATATAAATATAGTGAAGCTCCATAGAACAGAATATCATCATATAAGCATCATAGAAGTTTGATACAAACATCTAAACAATCCATACATCAAGCCTCACTACATGACACTCAAAACATATACAAGCAGCGGAACATCCAGTACATATAGTAAGGAAACAATATGCAAAAGCCTTCAGCTCGTCTTCGTCATCAACAACGTTGGCTACTATGAACAGCACCTGTCACCTGCTACCTAGTCTGCCCATCCCAACATGGATGAACAGCCCAAGGTAATAAGAGTTAAACATAAAACCTTGAGTCAGACAAAAGTCTTAATGAGCAGTAAATCAACTATCAAACATACCAAAAGAGCATAAAGGGTACAAAGGAATAGGAACCCAACCATTCCACTCCATCTCTTTCTACAGTGATAGCGTCCAGACACACTAAGCAGAAACAAACATAGCAAAGCAGACAATTAAAGTAAAGCAATTATCACTCGAGTCAAGGTCGATGTTTTCCAAGTACAAACCCCCAAGGCCTAAACCAAGATCAGATAAGCACCCACAAAACATCGCTCTTGAGACCGAGTGACGATACAACCAAACATCCATGACTCTGGCTATCACTGTTATCATTGCCTCGAAACCACCGTTAATTGAATGACCGGCACACTCTTTCAGTCGTAAATCAAGGGCTAATGGTTACCCCGGTTCTAGACAAACTCTGCACGTCATCGTGACCCGTGCCTAGGACTTACCTACTTTGCCCAGAGTACTCGACCACCTGCCTGTAGTCTTTTGGGCATCCTGACCACCTACCTGTAGTCGTTTTGGGCGCCCCATGTACTCTTGTTTTGAGTTTACTAGAACCTTCAGCAACGATGAAATCCAAGCCTCCTAGTCATCCTCCTCGACGACTATTCTCATACTAGCCCAAGCTACCTCTCGAGCAAACCATTATCAACCAACTCGAACCATCCCTCGAGTTATCAACATACTTGGGATGATCCCGTCTGGATTAAACCAAGGCTGTCTCACATCAAACTTTGCTACATCGCATCATATCAAAGTCCATCGTCATCGAATCTATCCATATGAGCCTCACCATCCGCTTCATATGTCACAAGCAGCTTTCACTATTCAAGAGCCTTTCCACTTAGCTTTTGAATCATCCTCGACCAACTTGTCCAAATCAACTATTAGCTAATTTGCAACAATCTATCAAATCAAACATTAATCCAAGTAATCAATCATTCAAACAAGATCTAAATAAACAATTACAACAATAATGGCTATTTCGTAAATAAAGAGTCCAAATCTAACATGCATTCTAACAAGCATGAATTATGAACAATATTTCTACAACTTGATGAATGAACTTGCATAAGTGAACATGTAGTAAAATAGATGTTAAATCATCATGAACATTAGATCTACATGCAGACTTGAGAAAAATGCACGAAATCACTCTCTTTAACACATAAACAAACCACCGATCCAATATACTCCTTTGGGTCCGTGTGAGAGATAACCACCACTCACCAAAACACCTAAACACCTCAAAAGATAACAACTTCAGATCTGGACAGCGAAGAACTAAGCTTGATCCGGCAAAATCTCGCTTCAATCGAAGAAATCTCTCTTTGAAGAATGTAGATCTTTAACTTTGGATCTTGGATCTTCAATCTTGGATGGATGTAAGCACTAGATTAGAGTGGAGAAAAGAAGTGAAGAAATGTCGTAATCGGGCTCTCAAAATGGCAGCACTTCGTCACTTCAAAATCCGGTGCCAAAAAGTGAAGATAGACCGTGTATTTATAGGCTCGCTCTTAGGTCGCTCGCCTTTAGGTCGTCCACGACCTACCAATGTCCACGACCTACGACCTAAAGATCCCCCATCGACCAAAGGACCTATCGGTTCAAACCTATGCACGACCTAAAACATACACGACCTAACCCCTTAAGCCTTCATGCGGCCTACTACAGGAACGACCTAACGAAACAAGCTAATGCTCGACTTAACAACCCTCGCGACCTACGACTCATCAGGGAAAACGACTTAGCGTCCTACGACTTAACCACTTTACGACTTAACGACCTAAGTCTTAACACGTTAATCACTAGGTCGTAAACTCCACTAACTCGCTACAACTACTAGCTCTTCCCAGTCCCTAAGTCGTTCAACCGATCTATCTACTAACCAACGACCTAAGCCATTACGCGACCTAACATAAATCGCTTACGACTTAAGCCTTAACACCTACACGCGACCTAACTCTCTTAGGTCGTTAACTATATTTTAGGTCGTCCAAACTCTTAAGTCGTCTATTCCTTAGGTCGGTCAATCCCCTAAGTCGCTGGCTTCCCTAACTCGTTAGCTACCTTAAGTCGCTCACCACCATGTTGTTAACTCGTTCTAACACTAACACGCTAACTCGTCCAAACTTATAGGTCACTCCATTCCTTAACTCGTCCACGACCTATCCCTTAACTTGCTTAAAATACTTAGGTCGTTATTCCTATAAGTCGCTCCACCCAACCTAACTTCCATACGACCCAAGCTACCCACGACTTAAGCACCACACGAGTTAACTTTTACACGACTTAAACTCTGGACGAAATACTTAATACGAATGACCTAATTACCATTATTTTACGATTTATCGACTCGTAAAATACGGGTCGTTACATTCTCTCCCCCTTAGGAATTTCGCCCCCGAAATTCCAAACAAACAAGAGCAATCATAACTATTCTGCATGCCTGCCATCCATAGCAATCAACAAACCATGCATCCAATTACTAGCCTAGCACGCAGAATTCTAATATTAGAACAAGTTACAAATTCATGAGATGTCACGACACCTTAGGGCCATACCTCGAAGAGTTCAGGATGAGCTGCTTTCATCCTCTCTTCCTCCTCCCATGTACAGTCGTTAACATCATCACTATATTGTATCTTGAGCAACGTAATCGTCTTCCTCCTAAGTTGTTTCGTGTCGGTTTCAACAACACGAAGCGGCTTACGAGGTCTCGTAACAACTGGGTCAACCTCTAAATCTTCATAGCTATCAGTAGAAACCACCGTATTCGAGTCGTGCACATACTTCCATAGATACGATACATGAAAAACGTTGTGCACGCCCGACATCTTCTCTGGTAATTCCAACTTATAAGCGAGCTTTCCAATTCGCTTGATGATCGGGAATGGTCCAACAAATCTCAGAGTCAATTTCCCTTTCTTCCCGAATCGAATAACATTCTTCAGTGGAGAAATTTTCACAAAAACCATATCTCCTACGTCGAATTCCAAATCTTTTCGACGCTTATCGGCATAAATTTTCTGACGATCTTGGGCTGCCTTCATTCGTTGGCGAATTATCTCTATGCAATCCGAAGTCTATCGAATCATCTCTGGCCCAAGTATCAGCTTTTCTCCAGTTTCCAACCAACATGGCGGAGAGTTACACGGTTTTCCATACAATGCTTCATATGGTGCCATACCAATACTTGACTGGTAACTGTTGTTATACGCAAATTCCACCAAATGAAGATGATCTTCCCATGATCCTCCGAAATCCAAAACACATGCTCTCAGGAGATCTTCCAAAACTCGGTTGACTCTCTCGGTCTGACCATCTGTTTGGGGGTGATAAGCTGTACTCAAACACAACTCGGTTCCCAAAACTTCCTGGAAGCTCTTCCAAAATCCACTGGTGAACGATGGGTCTCGATCGCTCACTATACTCTTCGGAATACCATGAAATCGAACTATCCACTTAACATACAACTCAGCCAATTTCGATGCAGTCCTAGTTGATCGAACAGGAATGAATCTTGCACTCTTAGTCAAACGATCTACGATGACCCAAATCCCTTCATTCCCCATTCTTGTTCTAGGTAATCCATCGATAAAATCCATCGATATCTGCTCCCACTTCCATGTAGGAACTTCTAGTTGCTGAAGTAATCCACTGGGTTTCTTCTGTTCGGCTTTCACCATCTGGCAGTTCATGCACTTGGAAATAAAATTTCCAACATCCTTCTTCATACCTTCCCAGTAATAGGTTCTCTTCATATCCCGATACATCTTATTTCCACCTAGATGAATTGTCAACTTCGAGTGATGACTTTCCCTCAGAACTTCATCTCTCAATCCATCTATATCGGGAACAACTAGTCGTCCTTGTTTTCGAAGCCAACCCTCTCGATCGACTTCGAATCCTTTATCCTTCTCTGGGTCTGATCCAGATTCCAAATCTCGGGTAATCTTGACAAGCTTATCGTCTCGCTTTTGGCTCTCGCCAATTCTTTCCACTAGAGTAGGTCTTATCGATAAGTTTGCCAACATTTCAGGTTCCAATTCACATCTAGGCCTGAAGTCAAATCCAGCCAAATATTCAAGGCTCTTCCATTCTAAAAACATGGCTCCCAATCCTGCATGTCTTCGACTTAACGCATCTGCCACTGCGTTACCTTTTCCCTGAGTATATGCTATACCAAAATCATATGATGCCAAAATCTCTAGCCATCGTTGCTGCCGAAGATTCAAATCTTTTTGGTAGAAAAGATACTTCAACGACTTATGATCTGTAAACAACTCGAATCGAACTCCCAATCGATAATGTCTCCACATCTTCAGAGCAAAAACTATCGCCGCTAACTCCAAATCATGAGTCGGATAATTCCTTTAATGCGGCTTCAGTTGTCGACTTGCATATGCAACAACTTTATCCTTTTGCATCAGCACTGCTCCAAGTCCAGTACCACATGCATTGGTGTAAACCACCATCTCGTCATTCCCACTTGGAATAGACAAAACAGGAGCACTTGTCAGTTGCTCTTTTAGGATTACGAAAGCTTGCTCACACTTATCATCCCATCTGAACACTTGGTTCTTTTTCGTCAATCCTGTTAACGGTGCAGCTATCTTGGAAAAGTCTTTGATAAACCGCCGATAGTATCCTGCTAATCCAAGAAAACTTCTCACATCAGATGCATTCTCAGGTCTAACCCAATCCTGGATTGCTGCCACCTTGGCGGGATCAACCGCTATTCCATTTCCAGAGATAACATGGCCTAAGAACCTCACTTCGCTCTTCCAGAAGTGACACTTCGAAAACTTAGCCCTCAGCTGATGTTTTCGCAAGATTTCCAAAACAATCTGCAAGTGCGTCTTGTGCTCTTCTTCAGTTCTGGAATAAATCAAAATATCATCCATGAACACATGTACGAACTTGTTCAATTGATCCCTGAACACTCTATTCATAAGATCCACAAAATATGCTGGTGCATTAGTCAATCCAAACGGCATTACCATCCACTCATAGAAACCAGATGGTGTCCTGAAAGCAGTCTTCGGCACACTATCCTTTGCCACTCTTAACTGGTGAAATCCCGTTGCCAAATCCATCTGAGAAAACACCCTAGCTTCGTGAAGCTGATCAAACAAGTCATCTATTCTTGGCAATGGATACTTGTTCTTCTTAGTCACTTTATTCAGCTCACGATAATCCACACACAACCTCAACGATCCATCCGCTTTGGTTGCGAACACAACTGGTGCACCCCATTCGGACACGGTACGCCGAATGAATCCTTTCCGTAAAAGGTCATCAACTTGCACCTTCAACTCTTGCTGCTCCCTAGGCGCCATTCGCCTAAGAGGCATCACAACAGGTCTGGCTCCTTCAACTAGATCGATACGAAACTCGATCTCTCTATGCGGCGGTAACCCTTTGACCTCGTCAAAGACATCCCCAAATCCATTCACAATAGGCACCGATGACAGTCCATCCCGTGGAACAACCAGCGAATACATGAAGCTCATGAAGACGCCTTCTTCATGCTTACATCGTATCACAACCTTTTACCCCTCCACATTCTCGACTGTCACCTCCAGCCTCTTACAATCAAGCCATGCCGCGTACTTTCTAAGCCAGTCCATACCCAAAAAAATTCCAAACCCCGCAAAGTTCAGAACAAAACAATCACAAACAAAAGAGCAATCATGACTTGATACAACCAGACCACGCATATCATACACAAACATGACGAACCCCCAACTGGATTAGTCACAACCAATGGCCTATCAACAATATCCGGTTCCAAACCCAACCGGCCTACAAGATCATTACAAACAAATGAATGCGACGGCCCAGTATCAAACAATACTCTAACTGAAACACCACATATGGAAAAAGTACCTTGAACCACTACATTCTTACCCTTCTCTTCAGCAGTAGGAGCTTTTGAAGACGACGGCACAGCTCCCAAAGCATAAGCTTGTACAATCTGCCTATCTTTCCTTGGTTCTGGGCAATCCTTCTTGATGTGTCCCAGCTTATCGCAGTTATAGCACTTTCCCGGCACCTTGGGATTCTTACAATCTTTGGAGAGATGGCCCTTCTGCTGGCAGTTGTAGCAGGTCACTTCACTCCTCGGCTTCTTCTGGCCATTCTTACCCCTTTGCTGTTGCTGCTTCCTCTTCTTGTTCCCACCTTGCTGTGGTTTGGACTCCTCCTTAGTCACAGCAACAACAGATCCTTCTTTAGGAAACAAACTCTCATGCCTGAGAGCCTTCTCCACAAGTTTCTCAAACGGATCGTCCAAATGATCCACCAACTGCCTCCCAAGGTAACTATCCAAGCCTGTCACAAACTTCTCATTCTTCTGATATGAAGACTCAATATACGATCTAGCATACTTGGACAAAGCTTCAAACTCAGAAACATACTCAAGAACTGATCTCCCTCCTTGCTTGAGCTCCACAACCTTCTTGAACAAAACAGACTTCTGAGCTGTAGAAATGAACTTAGCTTCAAATCTAGCTTGGAATTGCTCCCAAGTGATCTCTTCCTCTGGAGTATCTATAGTGATAGAGTTCCACCAATCCGAAGCTCTCCCTTTAAGCTGTCTTGATGCAAGCTTCCTCTTAGTTGCATCCTCAATTCCCAAATCACCAAAAATCCTTTTACAAGCATCTATCCATCTCTGAACTTCAATGGTTGATTCTGTTCCCAAGAAAACCTTTCCTCCAAGAGAAGTATAGTCTTTGCACAACTTAGCAAAATCCACTGGTCTTAGAGCTTGAACTTGAACTCCAACATCTACTGATGACCCCGAGACTGGTATCCTTCTCATGATCGAAGTCATCATGGCCTCAAACATAGTAGCATAATCAGCAGCCCCTTCAGCAGCATGGACTTCCCTAGCAGCTGGTCTCCCTTTTCGACTCATCCTTAATATCTATAAAAAGGAATGATTAGAACACCTTGAGAAACAACTACATAAGGAGTTCAAATCCTTCTAAGCTACTATATTATATATAGTAATCATCCATCAAAATACAATTACGTCTCTCATACGTAGTTACGTCAGCGAGCGTTAACTAAAATCGATTAACCTAGCCCTGATACCAAATGTGACGACCGCCCATGACTTCCGCACTAAAACAGGGAAATGGTGCGCTGAAAGATGTGCCAGGCAGTCATGGACAATAGTCAGGGTAAGATAAAACAGAAAACTCTATCGTACAACTCACAGCGCATGGATAAAATACAATAGATAAATATAAATATAGTGAAGCTCCATAGAACAGAATATCATCATATAAGCATCATAGAAGTTTGATACAAACATCTAAACAATCCATACATCAAGCCTCACTACATAACACTCAAAACATATACAAGCAGCGGAACATCCAGTACATATAGTAAGGAAACAATATGCAAAAGCCTCCAGCTCGTCTTCGTCATCAACAGCGTTGGCTACTATGAACAGCACCTGTCACCTGCTACCTAGTCTGCCCATCCCAACATGGATGAACAGCCCAAGGTAATAAGAGTTAAACATAAAACCTTGAGTCAGACAAAAGTCTTAATGAGCAGTAAATCAACTATCAAACATACCAAAAGAGCATAAAGGGTGCAAAGGAATAGGAACCCAACCATTCCACTCCACCTCTTTCTACAGTGATAGCCTCCAGACACACTAAGAAAAAACAAACATAGCAAAGCAGACAATTAAAGTAAAGCAATTATCACTCGAGTCAAGGTCGATGTTTTCCAAGTACAAACCCCCAAGGCCTAAACCAAGATCAGATAAGCACCCACAAAACATCGCTCTTGAGACCGAGTGACGATACAACCAAACATCCATGGCTCTGGCTATCACTGTTATCATTGCCTCGAAACCACCTTTAATTGAATGACCGGCACATTCTTTCAGTCGTAAGTCAAGGGCTAATGGTAACCCCGGTTCTAGACAAACTCCGCACGTCATCGTGACCCGTGCGTAGGACTTACCTACTTTGCCCAGAGTACTCGACCACCTGCCTGTAGTCTTTTGGGTGTCCCGACCACCTACCTGTAGTCGTTTTGGGCGCCCCATGTACTCTTGTTTTGAGTTTACTAGAACCTTCAGCAACGATGAAATCCAAGCCTCCTATTCATCCTCCTCGACGACTATTCTCATACTAGCCCAAGCTACCTCTCGAGCAAACCATTATCAACCAACTCGAACCATCCCTCGAGTTATCAACATACTTGGGATGATCCCGTCTGGATTAAACCAAGGCTGTCTCACATCAAACTTTGCTTCATCGCATCATAGCAAAGTCCATCGTCATCGAATCTATCCATATGATCCTCACCATCCGCTTCATATGTCACAAGCAGCTTTCACTATTCAAGAGCCTTTCCACTTAGCTTTCGAATCATCCTCGACCAACTTGTCCAAATCAACTATTAGATAATTTGCAACAATCTATCAAATCAAACATTAATCCAAGTAATCAATCATTCAAACAAGATCTAAATAAACAATTACAACAATAATGGCAATTTCGTAAATAAAGAGTCCAAATCTAACATGCATTCTAAGAAGCATGAATTATGAACAATATCTCCACAACTTGATGAATGAACTTGCATAAGTGAACATGTAGTATAATAGATGTCAAATCATCATGAACATTAGATCTACATGCAGACTTGAGAAAAATGCACGAAATCACTCTCTTTAACACATAAACAAACCACCGATCCAATATACTCCTTTGGGTCCGTGTGAGAGATAACCACCACTCACCAAAACACCTAAACACCTCAAAAGATAACAACTTCAGATCTGGATAGTGAAGAACTAAGCTTGATCCGGCAAAATCTCGCTTCAATCGAAGAAATCTCTCTTTGAAGAATGTAGATCTTTAACTTTGGATCATGGATCTTCAACCTTGATCCTCAATCTTGGATGGATGTAAGCACTAGATTAGAGTGGAGAAAAGAAGTGAAGAAATGTCGTAGTCGATCTCTCAAAATGGCAGCACTTCGTCACTTCAAAATCCGATGCCAAAAAGTGAAGATAGACCGTGTATTTATAGGCTCGCTCTTAGGTCGCTCGCCTTTAGGTCGTCCACGACCTACCAATGTCCACGACCTACGACCTAAAGATCCCCCATCGACCTAAGGACCTATCGGTTCAAACCTATGCACGACCTAAAAAATACACGACCTAACCCCTTAAGCCTTCATGCGGCCTACTACAGGAACGACCTAACGAAACAAGCTAATGCTCGACTTAACAACCCTCGCGACCTACGACTCATCAGGGAAAACGACTTAGCGTCCTACGACTTAACCACTTTACGACTTAACGACCTAAATCTTAACACGTTAATCACTAGGTCGTAAACTCCACTAACTCGCTACAACTACTAGCTCTTCCCAGTCCCTAAGTCGTTCAACCGATCTATCTACTAACCAGCGACCTAAGCCATTACGCGACCTAACATAAATCGCTTACGACTTAAGCCTTAACACCTACACGCGACCTAACTCTCTTAGGTCGTTAACTATATTTTAGGTCGTCCAAATTCTTAAGTCATCTATTCCTTAGGTCGGTCAATCCCCTAAGTCGCTGGCTTCCCTAACTCGTTATCTACCTTAAGTCGCTCACCACCATGTTGTTAACTCGTTCTAACACTAACACGCTAACTCGTCCAAACTTATAGGTCACTCCATTCCTTAACTCGTCCACGACCTATCCCTTAACTTGCTTAAAATACTTAGGTCGTTATTCCTATAAGTCGCTCCACCCAACCTAACTTCCATACGACCCAAGCTACCCACGACTTAAGCACCACACGAGTTAACTTTTACACGACTTAAACTCTGGACGAAATACTTAATACGAACGACCTAATTACAATTATTTTACGATTTATCGACTCGTAAAATACGGGTCGTTACATTCTTCATACGATGGAATTTGAATGTGAAACTTGTTCCATCGCGTTTAAAATATTTTAAAACATCTATTTTGATATATCGGTTGAACCAATTTCGTTCCGGAATCGAAACGGGCTTTTTGGGCCACTTTGTCGTTAGCACGTATATCCAATCGATCCGATCCATTCTATTTCAACACTATCTATAAATATCCAGTTATAAACCCTGGCCTACTCCTACTGTATTTCCCATTTGTTTGCACGTACAATTCCTTCAGCTCCTCCTCTTTCCAATGGCTGCAAACCCTAGATCCAATTGCAATTCAAAAATTAATGAAATTTCAAACTCGTCAAAAAAATTCAAAAAATTTATATATCGATGTTCTCGAGGAGCGCATCTCAGGTCCATGATTTCTTTTTCGTTTTGGTTCATCGTCTGATCAGTAAAAATCGAAGAAGTTTCAGCTGTTCATTGCTCGACGACGAACTTCGCCTGATCGGGAAATCCTTTCTGGGTTTTGTAGAGTGGACTGAGGGGATAGCATCGGCATGGTTTGTTTATCGTTTCGATGCTTGATGGTCGGCAAAAATTCACTTATTAATCAATTTTTGAGCGGCGGCCGATGGTCTCTAGCAATCGCGCCGGTATAGAGGAGGGTGTTGAGGTCGAGCAAACGCATGGAGGACGTTCCAGGCGATGCGGCGTTGAGAGGAGATGGTTATGGTGGTCAACGGCTAGTCAAAGGCGGGTCTGTGTTGTTTTGTGTTCGAATGGGAATGGATTTGATGTGCGTGTGCACGAAGGTTTCCAGGAGATGGATGACGTGGCAAGAAGGGTAAAAGTGTTCTCTTTTTTTAATTTTTTTAACTGAAATTCAAACACGCTAATCGCTATATCTTTCACATACGAAAACCAATTCACGCGTGGTTTTTTTTGTTAGGACCGTATTGAAATTTCAAATGTTTTGGCGCTGGTTTGGATGAATTCCAAGGCTGTCAAATTTTTGGGTTTAAATTGGACTTAAATTCAATTTAAATTCAAAAGGTGAGTGTTTTAACCCACTCACAACTTCTATAATTTCTTATGTTTGGTAAATTAACTTATGTTGTGATTATGCATTTATTTATGGCTATTTCGTATATTTTTATTCATCATCTTAGTTAATTGCATTTATTGAAGTTAAATCGTTATTTAATTTATTATTGAATATAAACGGTCAGTAATTGCCCATTATTTATTATATGCTCTATATTGATGTTATTACTAAATTGGATGATGATTGTAATAAATAGTTGACGATTGATATTGGATGAATGGATGTTGCATTTTATATTGTTTTACACTGCAAATTGTTATGCACTTTATTTCATTCGGGATTGCGGTTTGAAATGATATAATCGTATTTTATTTTAAATTACGGATTGAAATGATAAATATCCATATCACTTGACCATAGGATTGAAAATTTTATACAGACACCGTGGTTTATATATATAGAAATATTTTGAAATGATTTCTATGGTTTTGTAAAGAAATATATAATTTTATGAGATATTGATTTGGCTATTTTTAAATGTTATTTTATATATAGTTAAATTCTTCATTTTAAGCTATGTATAAAATTATTTAAAGTATAAAATAAGGTTAATAATAAGGTTGATTTTATTTAAATAAAATATGGTTAAGTATTTACTAAAATTATATTTTATTATAGGGTTTATATTGATTTTTATAAATCAAGGTTGGGAAGGTAGTCTGAAATTGATTTGAGATTTGTTTAATTAACAATTATATTTAATAACAATCCATTTGGAACTTATTGGAATTGAGATTTTAAAAGAATATGGTTTATAACTTAAATTCGGGTTTAAGGTGATTTAAGCGAATAAATTGAGGAATATTCAGTTATTGAAATTTGATGTTTTATTAAAAGGATATTAGATTTATTAAGCAAATGTTTCAAACTAAATAATAGTAGAGTGAATTTGGTGTGTGTGTTTGTGTATATATATATACATATATATGAATTATAAAAATTAGTTTTGAAATACTGAAGATGTAAGCTTTGAAATATATGAAAATTGAAATGGTTTATTTGAGGATTTAAATGTGAATTTGGAATTGATTTGTGAAATTAAAAATCTAATTTATTATATCAAATAATTTAATATTAAACCATTTAAGTATTAGAAGTTATGTTTCAAAGCTATGTGTTTCAAGGTATATAGATTTGAAAGTGCTATGATTTTTGGAAAAAAGATATATTTTTGCAATAAAAATGACATCATATTGATTTGGGTTTTAAAATGGAAATGATATTGTATTTATATGGTTTTGAAATGGATATTATATTCTGGTTTTAAAGTATAAATTATTTTGAAATAACCACGGTGTTATAATAATGTTTGGTTGTTAAAGAGACCGGAATCGGAAGTTGTCATACTCTCTGCCAACTCCAAAAACCACTTTAACAACCGTGTACGTGGTGGAGATTCCAGAATGAAGTACGATTGAGGCGGCGTTTCCTTTGAGGTAAATATGTGGACCCGACTCCCGTGAGTTGGCATATGGTGGCTAAAACAGAAGCGATTGTGTAACGACGCGGAATTTTGGGCAATATAAATTTAATAATCTGTGTTAATAATTTAACTGGTTTGATAATTTTATTTATAATTTTAATTTAAAATTTGTGAATTTGATCTTTTAAAGGTTAATAAATATTTAATCTGTTCATAGTAGTCAATATCTTTCTGACAATTTAAATTTGATAAGAACTAATTAAATTTTTTATTCTGTTTATAATATATACATTGATATATATTGTGAATAGAAGAGTTTTTGTTTTTAATTAAAGATTAATTTTCAAATTGTAACATATATGTATGTATATGTTAGAGCTTGATATTGTTTTGAAAACTTAATTTTAATCTATTAATAATTTGAATATGTTTGGGATTATAATTTAAAGCTTGGTTTAAAATTTAATAGTTTTCAAAAGTTGATTTAAAAGCTTAATTCAATTTGTCTTCAAAATATATGATAATTGTTATTTATTTTAAAAGTGATAATTTAAATAAGTTTTAAAAGCTTTGTTTTTTGCTTAAATTTAAAATAGTTACAAATGCACATGTATAATTGTTTTAGATTTCTTTTTAGAATACAAAGAAATTATTTATATTAGTTTTGAATCATTTTCTTTTAAAGGTAAACTTATATATATATACATATGTAAGTATTTGCTAAATTAAATATAAAGTATAATTATCTTTGTAATAAGGTTTTAAATACAATTATGCAAGGATTTAACACTTGTAAGAAAAATTTACAAATTGATGACAAATGTTATTCTTAAGCCAACATGTGGTAACAATTCATTTTAAAATTTTGATAACCTATTAAAAAGAAAACTTGTTTTTTTTCAAAACATTTTTATCTCTTTGATTCATTTCTTTCTCAAACTAATGGCAACCAGAAAAATTTCAAAACCTGAACTATTTCTCAAATCTAAAGCTTAAAACCAAAAAGCAAAATCAAATTACTGCAATTCAAAACCTGCAACCAAAAGTAAATCAATCTGTAATTCCAATCTGCAATCAACCCTCAAGTTCAAATCTTCAAACAACCTGTTATTCAATTCAATTTGCAACCAAAATGAGTTCAACCTGCAAGTTTAAAATAACAAATTAAAGGCATGCATTCAGTGTTCATAAGCCTGGAAGTACTAACCTGCTCTGTTATAAAATCTGTCCTGCAAATTTACCGAGTAGAGTAAATCTTATTTTAAAAACAGGTTTTGATTTAATCTTTGTTTGAATGTTGCATGCTAAAGTATTTGATTTAGATGATGCATGTTTGTTTTCCTGCATGTAAGTTAATAAAAAAAAATAAAAAAATACAGTGAATGCCTGCATCTGAACCCTGTGATATACAGGTTTGTTTTATTTTAAAAATAATAATCAATAACTTGATTTTGAGTACGATTTGAACTGTGATTTGTAAACGAAAGTTGTTTGTGATCAAGTGATTGATCGTCTAAAATAGTTATAGAATTTTAAAATGAATGATTTGCTCAAAAATTTCAAAATACAGTGGAAAACCAAGTATGGGCAAAAATTTATAGTTTCAATTTCTAGTTTTGAACTTATAAACGAATTATAATTGGGAAGTTAGGATTTTTATATTTGGTATCACAATTTTTAATTGAGTAATTAAATCGAAATTCGAGTTTGAACATTTTGGAAACTTTTATGAACTGTAGATTATTCACGCAATAATTTGAGTTGTAATTCTGGAAGAAGCTTCCGTGTGAGTTAGTGATTTAGGGAAAAATATTCGAAATTTTTTCCAATGCTTAATTTGTTCGTAATCGAACAAAATAGGGTTTTAGAGTTAAGTGGGTTCGGTCAAACTGTAATGGGTTTTGCGACAAAGGTAATGATTTGAGTGGGTTCATTTTTAGTGGGAATGAAGTTTGAGTCACGACGCTTTGATGGTGAGGACGGCAGGGTTGGTCGGCGTCAAGGAGCATGGCCGTGGAGGAGAGATTTGGGGTCGATGTTGTTTCTGCAGTTGGTTCGAATGGACATTTTTCAATTCGCATGTTGATCGTTGGATCTGGGTTCACCTGAGTGGTCGCGAGAGCGTTTGGGACCAATGGGGATGGTCACGACGTTCATATGAGGACGGCGACGGTGGGGCATATGCATGCGTGTACAAAGTGTACACTGGAAGTGGGGTAATTGGAGAAGATGGGTTTGTCTCGGGCAGGGGATCGTGTAAGCTTCGGGTTTGACTCGAAGGGGGTGGATTTGGATTTGCTTCGGGGTTAACTCGCGTTGGAGGGTGGTTTGCTTTGGGTTTTCTTAGGGTGTTGTCTGATAATAGTTTTATAAGGGAATAAAATGGAAACTTTAAACTTGTTGTTTAAAAATTTGATGTTAATCAAATTTATAAAGTATAAATTGAAATTATATAATTTATTTCAATTTAATTTTTTTTAAAGGGATTTCATATTGAAAGTAATTTATTTACATTTTGGATTTCAATTTAAAAAGGGTATTTTGAATTTAAATATTAAATCAAAAAGTTAAGTTTAAAATGTTAAGTAATGATTCAATCTGAAGATATCAAATTTATATTTGAAATAAATAAGATTAATTTAAATGTTTAAAAGAATTGAAAATTTTGAAATTTGTCTCTAAAATTTCTATTTTTAAATAAGATTATCATTATGATTTTGAAAACCCAATAGGATAACTGGTTTAAGATGTTAAAATTTAATTTAATTCATTACAAGATAAATAAGGTTAATTTATCTTTAATTTGAATATTAAATTTGATTATTAATAAGAAAGTTTAATTAAGATTAATGTTCTCTTAATTTGATTAAGGATTTTGAAATTATAAGAAATTAATTGATTGTTTAATTAATTTTAAATAATTAGTTAATTATTGATTTAATTTTATACAATCACTTAATTATGGATTAATTAAGTATAATTACTTACTAAAGCAATTAATGGTTAATTGTGAATGTAATTAAGGAAGTTAATTACTTATGGAAGTAATTAATTACTCATGGAGTAATTAGTTGAAGTGATTATTAGTTAATTACTTAATGATATCAATTTAAGAATTGATTAGTATAATTTTTTAAAAGATAATTAATTATGAAATAATTAATTAAAGAATTAAGAATTATTTAATGATGAGATTAATTATTTGTTAAGCAATTAATTAAGAGATTAATTAAGATTTATTAATGAAGTAATTAGAGATAATTACTTGTTAAGTAATTAAGAGTTAATTACTTAATCATTTTAGTTAATTAATTAATGAGGTTATTTAATTAATGAATGAGTTTAAATTAAGTTTAATTACTAAATGTAATTAATTAAATTGTAATTAATTAATAAAGTAATTAATTAAGAATTTATTATTTAATCTAATTGTTTAATAATGACTTAATGAAGTAATTAAGGATTTATTAATTGAATTAATTAATCAAGGATTAAAATAATTTAATTAGAAGTTAACTAATTTAGTTAAGTAATTACAGATTGTTAATTACTAATTATGATTTATTAGTTGATTAATTATACGTTAATTATTTAATTAAAATTAATAAATAAGGATCAATAATTAATATTAATCAAGGTTGATTAATAAAAGTAATTAATTTAAGTGTGATTAATTAATTGTAATTAATTAAGAATTAATGTAATTAATTATAGTTAATTAATTAATGAATGATCATTAATTATTGTAATTAATGATAGTAATTAAAGGTTAATTACTGAATATGGTTAAAGATAATTACTTGAATGTAATTAAATTAATCAATGAAGATTAATTAAGGAAAATCATTAGAGATGATTAATTTATTTTATTTGGAATATTAATTAATGTAAAAGGATTATGGTAATCCAATTGATTAGGTGATAATCAATTCTGTTTTGGATGTTTGATTTATATGGATTGATTGATTAATATTAGTTAATTGATTGATATTGGATGATCAATATTTGGAGATTGATGATTGGTTGATACTGGATGATTGATATTTGTTTGATATTGGATGATTTGGATATATCTATTATATGATATGCTGTTTTGTGTAGATAAATATTGATATGAATTATCTCTTGTGATAATATGATTTATCTATTTATATCATCCTGAATTTAAGTTAAATTGTTTAAAAACCCTTAAGTATAACTTGGACATTAAAATGGCGTTTGGTTTCGGTGAGACCGGGATCGGATTTCCATATTTGGAATCCGAAAACCACATCGATTCCAATTAAACGTTAGGACGTGTATCCAAGTGGAGCAGGTGAAGACTCGAGGTGTAAGGGCTATACGTCAGTATAACTCAGTGGGTGATTCCGTAATGAGTTTGACGGAATAGTGCTTATAAATTTGAGATGGCGAATCAGAGTGCAAGGGCTATGGTAGTTGACTCTGAGGGTGATTCCAATAATGAGTGCAACGAGATAGTGCCTTCGGTTTCGTTCGAACCCAGAACGAACTTGTATGGATTGAAAGCTTTCAGAATATCGTCAGGTGGACGATGAGCATTCTAAGATATTGTGTTCTATAAAGGTAATCGTAACCTCAAGCCTGATCAACCGGGAATGGCTAAAACAGGGGAGGTGCAGCAAGGCTTCGTGGGTAGCCCCCACTTGAGAGCGAGATTTACCCCTGTCTAGAGGTCCCTTTCTATTTTTGGCTTAGTGTGTGGTTGGTCGCGCCAACTACGGGGTGGTCTTGTTCGGGACTGTCCAGTAAGGGATGGTTCCGGCCTTGTGTTGCAGGCGAGTGGGAGTACTCCTCGGTACGGTGATCTAGGCCACGTATTGTGACGAGCGGTACCCCAGTAGCCCTGCCATTGATGGAATCCAAAATCCAATAAGTGCCTGTACGGTTTTGATTGTGCCCAACTATGTTGGAACGTGAGATGTAAGCATTCCAGCTATTTCTGTATTTTATTTTGAAAACTCTAGACACTATTATAATATCACTGGATTTCCTATCAAATGTTTTGGTTAGCGTAAGGTAAAAACTTTTCCATGTTTATGTGTGGGAAGTCTTACGTGATACCTTTTCTTTCAAAAGTTTTCTTAAGTTAAGCAATTTAAACCCGTTTACTCACACCAGACCCCTGTTTGACCTAAGTGTTTATTTTCTATTTTATTAAACTCTTGGGTACTCATATTACGTATGAGTAGTCAAGTGGATCAGGTTAGCTTGACGAATTCTGGAGGAGATATGGAGCAGGAGGCTTCGACGTGTAGATATATATTGGTTCCGATGTGTTTGATTAGTACCTGTTTCTGTTGTACTTGAATTGTATAGTTAGACAGAAGTTTATAACTGTCTATTATCTGTTGTTTTAAGTTATGTACTCTGATGTAATGAGATACTATGTAATATTTTATGAGATATATTATATTTATTCGTTCCGCTGTGAGTTCTCTGATGTTGTTTGTGTTCTTCTTTCTCTTTCTTTTCTTCTTCTATCCCTTTCTTTCTTCAAGATGTCGCGATTTTCTAGGAGTAGAAAGTCGGGTCATCTCAGTTGGTATCAGAGCATTAGGCTGAGTGAATACCTAGGCTCTGAAGTATGTCTTTCTTTAGGGAGCGTTAGGTTGAGCGAATACCTAAGCTCTGTAGTGGTGTCTTTCTTGAGAGAGCGTATTTGTAATTTTTAATATATATATATATATATATATATATATCTACCTAATAGGTTGGGTTATCTGTTCGGATTTTCCAACATAAGTTTTAGAGGTAGATGGATAGAGTAGTGGTATGTGTGTGTGTGTAACACGATTACCACTAATGGAAGAGGTTCCATATGTTTGAGGTTGGAAGTATTTGTCAAGACTGTAGACCTAATACCGTCTCGAATAAGATTTGTAGTTTGGAGTAAGGATTTCTCTGATATCCGAAGGAAATCTTTTGATGATTCGAAGTTTATCTTTCGAGTGTAAGTTGGATTTCGCTCGGGTAAGCGAATTATTCTTGAGTTTGGATTTGTCGAAAGTGCAGAAAAAGTGATGGTATCTTGATAACTGCATGATGAAATGCAGTATTCTTGGATATTCTCCGAAGGTGTTTTCTCTTGAAGCAGTTTTAGAAGTAGTTGAGAAGCAGTCTTTATCAGCCGCAGAGAAGATTCGTCTGTGTAGGAGTTGTTTGGATCTTTAGCATGGAGGTTGGCTGTTTTGGAATATGAGACTAGGGTCTATAAGTTATTTGCTTTGACATGGTCTCATTTGTTATTCCCTAAGGTAAGCGAGTTGTGGATGCTTGGTTTGGAGCCGAGTTTCTTTTGGAATGTCTGCCATCTCGGAGGTCCGTTGTGTGGTTTGTTGATGGTTTTGGTTTTGGAGGAGCCTTTGGATTTGAAGTCTTGGTTAACTGTGGTAGCAGTGCAACTCGAAGTGTTCGGTGTGCTATCAAGGAGATCTTTTAGCTTCGCAGTATCATCAAGGGAGAGCTTGGAAGAAGCAACAGTGTGGCTTGTTTCTCCGATAGTTCAGAAATCTTTGTGGTTCTCTTTCAGCAGTCCGGGCTGAAGGTGGTGATGTTTCCTTGAAAGATTAACCTGGTTTGGAAAAGCTTTAAAGCTGTTCAAATTGGTAAAGAGAGGACAGTTTCTTTTGGAATCCGAACTAGGTAGGATCGCAAAAGTGACTTGCGATTAGTTTGGGAATTTTTCTGAGCAATCTTTTGTTTGAGACTGAGGATTCTCATGAGAGAGTAGGAGCTACTGATATAATCTAGAGTTTTTCAGCATCTGGAGTTGAGTTCCATAATGTTTTGGTTCCAGTAGCAATGCTGGTAGTTAGCCTGGAAGTTGGATGGTTTTTGGAGAAAGCAGAGTTGGTGTAGCAACTCAGATATTTTTGGAATTGGAATTGGACTGATCTAACTTTTGGAATAGGATTCTGTTTTAAGGATGTATGACTGAGTAAGATGAGCCACTCAGATTTTTATGGATTTGATGAACAAAATTTTCCGGATATTGTGGATAAGTTTGTACTCGTGTTCATCAACAGTATCTCCGTCTATTTTAGAATCAGAGTTGTGCAGCGGAAGCAAGGTAGCAGCTGTGCAAGTAAGGAAGTAAGTTCTGTTTGCTATTGTTTGAGTAGTAGAGCTTGAGTTCTGGATTTCGACGGATTTTGGAAGACTTTTCCGTTGAATGAGATCTAGGAACTGTTTGCTTTGGTCTAGTTGTTTCTGGAAGTATCAGCATATGTGGAGCCGATCGAAAGACATTAGCAGCCTTGGATTGTCTGTTAAGTTGCAGATATGAGATAAGGAGTTTGGTATTCGAAGTTGAAGACTTCAGTGTGGTTAAATTTCTCTGGTTAAGAGAACATTAATTGGATAAGATTGGTTGGTTAGTGCTGGGGCATTTTAGGATTTCTTATCTGTGTTTTGATAGGATGAGATTGAATTGCCAGTTTGGATAGCTAGAATTCATTTTGTAACACGTGTCTTTGAGGGAGTACGTGTATGATTCATCTATTGATTGTTGAATCTGTAGTTCAGTGGGAGTTGGATGTTGAGCTGGATTTGAGAGTAATCTGATGTTCTGTTCAGATTTTGGATCTAGAGATGAGTGAAGCTTTGGATTTTTGGTTGTGTAGTTAGTTAGTTGAGCTTTTGGTAGAGCGAGTCTCCCGATGATTTGTACTTGGGGAAACTCGAGATAGTATTATGGATTTATTCTGCTTTGTGTCAGAATAATTAGTTAGGTTTATTTGTTTGCTATGGTTGATAGTTACTGGTTGATAGGAATGTTTGCTAATTTAAATAAAAATCTGTACTGGATTATTAAATTACCTTTGCTTTTAAATTTCGGGGACGAAATTCTTTTAAGGGGGGAGGATTGTAACGACCCAGAATTTTGGGCAATATAAATTTAATAATCTGTGTTAATAATTTAACTGGTTTGATAATTTTCTTTATAATTTTAATTTAAAATTTGTGAATTTGATCTTTTAAAGGTTAATAAATATTTAATCTGTTAATAGTAGTCAATATCTTTCTGACAATTTAAATTTGATAAGAACTAATTAAATTTTTATTCTGTTTATAATATATAAATTGATATATATTGTGAATAGAAGAGTTTTTGTTTTTAAAAAAAGATTAATTTTCAAATTGTAAAATATATGTATGTATATGTTAGAGCTTGATATTGTTTTGAAAACTTAATTTTAATCTATTAATAATTTGAATATGTTTGGGATTATAATGTAAAGCTTGGTTTAAAATTTAATAGTTTTCAAAAGTTGATTTAAAAGCTTAATTCAATTTGTCATCAAAATATAAGATAATTGTTATTTATTTTAAAAGTGATAATTTAAATAAGTTTTAAAAGCTTTGTTTTGTTCCTTTAAAATTGCTTAGATTTAAAATAGTTACAAATGCACATGTATAATTGTTTTAGATTTTTTTTAGAATACAAAGAAATTATTTATATTAGTTTTGAATCATTTTCTTTTAAAGGTAAACTTATATATATATATATATACATATGTAAGTATTCGCTAAATTAAATATAAAGTATAATTATCTTTGTAATAAGGTTTTAAATACAATTATGCAAGGATTTAACACTTGTAAGAAAAATTTACAAATTGATGACAAAAGTTATTCTTAAGCCAACATGTGGCAACAATTCATTTTCAAATTTTGATAATCTATTAAAAAGAAAACTTGTTTTTTTTCAAAACATTTTTGTCTCTTTGATTCATTTCTTTCTCAAACTAATGGCAACCAGAAAAATTTCAAAACCCGAACTATTTCTCAAATCTAAAGTTTAAAACCAAAAAGCAAAATCAAATTACTGCAATGCAAAACCTGCAACCAAAAGTAAATCAATCTGTAATTCCAATCTGCAATCAACCCTCAAGTTCAAATCTGCAAACAACCTGCTATTCAATTCAATCTGCAACCAAAATGAGTTCAACCTGCAAGTTTAAAATAATAAATTAAAGGCATGCATTCAGCGTTCATAAGCCTGGAAGTACTAACCTGCTCTGTTATAAAATCTGTCCTGCAAATTTACTGAGGTGAGTAAATCTTATTTTAAAAACAGGTTTTGATTTAATCTTTGTTTGAATGTTGCATGCTAAAGTATTTGATTTAGATGATGCATGTTTGTTTTCCTGCATGTAAGTTTATAAAAAATAATAATACAGTGAATGCTTGCATTTGAACCCTGTGATATACAGGTTTGTTTTATTTTAAAATAAATAAATCAATAACTTGATTTTGAATACGATTTGAACTGTCATTTGTAAACGAATGTTGTTTGTGATCAAGTGATTGATCATCTAAAAATAGTTATAGAATTTTAAAATGAATGATTTGCTCAAAAATTTCAAAATACAGTGGAAAACCAAGTATGGGAAATTTTTTATAGTTTCAATTTCTAGTTTTGAACTTATAAACGAATTATAATTGGGAAGTTAGGATTTTTAAATTTGGTATCACAATTTTTAATTGAGTAATTAAATCGAAATTCGAGTTTGAACATTTTGGAAACTTTTATGAACTGCAGATTATTCACGCAATAATTTGAGTTGTAATTCTGGAAGAAGCTTGCGTGTGAGTTAGTGATTTAGGGAAAAATATTCGAAATTTTTTCCAATGCTTAATTTGTTCGTAATCGAACAAAATAGGGTTTTAGAGTTAATTGGGTTCGGTCAAACTATAATGGGTTTTGCGACATAGGTAATGATTCGAGTGGGTTCATTTTTGGTGGGAATGAAGTTTGAGTCACGACGCTTTGATGGTGAGGACGGCAGGGTTGGTCGGCGTCGAGGAGCATGGCCGTGGAGGAGAGATTTGGGGTCGATGTTGTTTCTGCAGTTGGTTCGAATGGACATTTTTTGTGACGCCCCACCTCTATACCCACGCTAGCCAAGAACACTCCGGAGTAGTGCTGTCAACTAGCACGGAGAATAAGGCTGTTGAGGAGCGACCATCCATGTAATTGCTTATCACACGGTGGCTATAAATAATCTTCGGAAACAAATATAGAAATAATCATATCACAAATCAGTCACAGATATCCATATCACAAAGGCGGAAGAAGATATGAATATATAACTAACACATGAAAGTGTACATCAGAGTAGTGGTCATTAAGATCCACGATAATACAAAAGAATAGCAACACGTGCTATACAAAAGAATACAACTATGAGTCTATATCTCAAGTGTATACAACAAAAACTGCTAATCTAAACAGTTAGCCAAAAGTCAGAGTGATGAATCCCTGGGAAGAAGTCAAGCAGAAGCACCTGTAACATCTCGGTCTGACCCGAGTATTATTTAAGAAAATAATAAACGGATCAGTCTAGCTATAAATATCAGATGACATGATATAACATAAAAGATATGGCATAAACATAAACATCCATAACGACATACCACTATAAGTATGTAAATAATGATCAACAGAAGATCAATCAATAAGAGATAATCAATATCACAAGAATCTTCTCAAAGATTCGAAGAGGGCATCATACCCTAAACTTGTACTCATAACAAGTCAATGACATAAATTCCAGAAATCAACACGAGAAATCCAGAAATCATAAAAAGGGAAAGAGGCCTATCACATGACGGTCCGAAGACCATGGGGAGCAACCCCGCATGTGTGAATGGAATCACACAGATTGAGGTCAAGACTAACCAAAAAGCAGAAAGGTATGTGTGAATGGAATCACACAAGTGGTGTCTAGTCTAACCTTGCAATGAAAGAGACATCGCGCAATTGCTAGTCTAATTCATAAAGCGATCATCAAGATCAACGAGAAGTGTCAATTACACTAAGCTAGTAAATATAGAAGTTTAGCTTCATGTCCCATAGCCACTTGCTTAACTTAAATATTTACGAACAAACTGTAAATCTTCACTAATAAAATTGTCACAAGAGGTTCAATCGAACAAGTCCAAGAATTAACCGACGAAGTGAACGCAAGCATTTCGAACCACTTGTTTTACTAAGTCGTTTAATTAGATTTCTCATCCGAGTGAGGTAAAGGCTTGTATATACTAATAGATTGGAAAACGGTTTAAGAAAAGAGCTTTGTTATTAAAAATAGAGTTGAAATTGTTTGTTAAAAGAGTTTTGATATTTACTACTAGTATTGAAACCTTTATATTATAAAGTGACAAAACACAGAAGCAATTGTAGAAACAATCAGTCACAAAAATCGCATACGGAGATGTGAATAAAATCCAAGGAAATCAGCTCAATGTTTTTCAGATAAGATCCCCTACGGAGGGGGGGTCCGGGGGGGGGGGGGGGGTGGCATCCCCCCAAGGTGGGGGTGCGGGGGCAACACCACCGCTTACGGGGTTCGACCTGCAACCTAAAGCAAAATGAGGTCTAACGACCTAAGGGTTCACGCGACCTAACACAATGGCTGAGCGACCTAACTAAGTGCGCGACCTGGTGGGTAAGGAGGTCGAGCGACCTAATGTTCTTTGCGACCTAACGAGGTAGAGGGGACACGCGACCTAAAGGTACGCGACCTAAGAAAGTTCGCGAGCTAAGGATGAGCGACCTAACAAGGTTCACGACCTAACGGAGACGAGGTCATGCGACCTAAAAGTGAAACGACCTAAGGGCGAAAACAAGGTCACGCGACCTAACAGGAAACAAGGTCAAGCGACCTAAGGGGTTACGCGACCTAACGTAACACGGGTCAAACGACCTAAGGCATCATAGGACGAATGACCTAATTTCTTAAGGAACAGGCGACCTAAAGAGGTTCGCGACCTAATAGGGTTCGCGACCTAAAGGTGCACGACCTAAGGTCTTTCGACCTAGGGGTATATAGGTAACACGACCTAAAGATGTCGCGACCTAATAATAGAAAGCATGGCCGAACGACCTATCGAAGTAGAAAGGCATGCGACCTAACGGTCAAAAGGCCAGCGACCTACGACCTAAAAGTCATACGACTTACGACCTAAAAGCCATACGACCTACGACCTAAAAGCCATACGACCTACGACCTAAAAGCCATACGACCTAACGTGAAACGACCGAACTCCGAAGTGAAGATTCAAGGCAGTGCGACTTAGCGCGATAACACGCGAATGACCTAAGGGTTAGGTCGCGAGCGACCTAAGTACTAGGTCGTGAACGACCTAACTCCGAACACGCGAAAAATGGTCAGAACGATCTAGGAGCTATCTCGTACGCGACCTACGACCTAAGACCCACACGACCTAACTCCGAACGACCTAAAAATGGCCAGAACGACCTAAATGTAGAAATTTCGCCAAAACGCCAAAAATCGGAGTTTTTCGCCAATCCAATCCAAACCAAAAGCAAATATTCATGCTAAAGTGATAGGGAATCATTCCCAACAACCCAATATAGTTATAGACTAGATTTGTGAGATAAAAATCTCACCTTTGCACCAAATATCAATGAAAATGAAGTTTTAAGCAAGCAAGAATCAATCCTTCTTCTATCTAAGCACAAGAAGCTTGAATCCACTTCTTCTTGAATTTGGAGTAGAAAGATGGATTGCAATTGAATTTGAGTTTTGGAATTTTAATTTCCCATTCCCTCCACCATTAATGCCAAAGCTTGATTAGTTAGGAAATTTATGAAGAGTGAGGAGAAGAGGGTTGGAACTTGGGCTTAATAGGCTAAACTAACCCAAAGTCCAAAGCGGGAAAAGTTAGTGAAATTTCACTAACTCCAAACCTATCGATGTTTATACTTAAAAAGTTGTAAGCGATATTTCGAACTCAATGGAAGTGGTCTCGAGTCCTAATTTGACCGTTTGCAAAAAGTAGCTTTTCGGACCAAAATCCGATTAACGAGTTACTATTTAAATAAAATATTTAAATACAAACTCGATAAATATGCGGGTTGTTACATTTTTCGATTCGCGTGTTGATCGTAGGATCTGGGTTCACCTGAGTGGTCGCGAGAGGGTTTGGGACCGATGGGGATGGTCGCGACGTTCACCTGAGGACGGCGACGGTGGGGAATATGCATGCGTGTACATAGTGTACACTGGAAGTGGGGTAATTGGAGAAGATGGAGTTGTCTCGGGTAGGGGATCGTGTAAGCTTCGGGTTTGACTCGAAGGGGGTAGATTTGGGTTTGCTTCGGGTTAACTCGGGTTGGAGGGTTAATTACTTAATCATTTTAGTTAATTAATTAATGAGGTTATTTAATTAATGAATGAGTTTAAGTTAAGTTTAGTTACAAAATGTAATTAATTAAATTGTAATTAATTAATAAAGTAATTAATTAAGAATTTATTATTTAATCTAATTGTTTAATAATGACTTAATGAAGTAATTAAGGATTAATTAATTGAATTAATTAATCAAGGATTAAAATAATTAAATTAGAAGTTAACTAATTTAGTCAAGTAATTACACATTGTTAATTACTAATTATGATTTATTAGTTGATTAATTATAAGTTAATTATTTAATTAAAATTAATTAATAAGGATCAATAGTTAATATTAATCAAGGTTGATTAATAAAAGTAATTAATTTAAGTGTGATCAATTAATTGTAATTAATTAAGAATTAATGTAATTAATTATAGTTAATTAATTAATGAATGATCATTAATTATTGTAATTAATGATAGTAATTGAAGGTTAATTACTGAATATGGTTAAAGATAATTACTTGAATGTAATTAAATTAATCAAGGAAGATTAATTAAGGAAAATCATTAGAGATGGTTAATTTATTCTATGTGGAATATTAATTAATGTAGAAGGATTATGGTAATCCAATTGATTAGGTGATAATCAATTCTATTTTGGATGTTTGATTTATATGGATTGATTGATTAATATTGGTTAATTGATTGATATTGGATGATCAATATTTGGAGATTGATGATTGGTTGATACTGGATGATTGATATTTGTTTTGATATTGGATGATTTGGATATATCTGTTATATGATATGCTGTTTTGTGTAGATAAATATTGATATGAATTATCTCTTGTGATAATATGATTTATCTATTTATATCATCCTGAATTTAAGTTAAATTGTCTAAAAACCCTTAAGTACAACTTGGACATTAAAATGGCGTTTGGTTTCGGTGAGACCGGGACCGGATTTCCATATTTGGAATCCGAAAACCACATAGATTCCAATTAAACGTTAGGACGTGTATTCAAGTGGAGAAAGTGAAGACTCGAGGTGTAAGGGCTATACGTCAGTATAACTCTGTGGGTGATTCCATAATGAGTTTGACGGAATAGTGCTTATAAATTCGAGATGGCGAATCAGAGTGCAAAGGCTATGGTCGTCGACTCTGAGGGTGATTCCAATAATGAGTGCAACGAGATAGTGCCTTCGGTTTTTTTCGAACCCGGAACGAACTTGTATGGATTGATGCTTTCAGAACATCGTCAGGTGGACGATGAGCATTCTAAGATATTGTGTTCTATAAAGGTAATCGTAACCTCAAGCCTCATCAACCAGGAATGGCTAAAACAGGGGAGGTGCAGCAAGGCTTCGTGGGTAGCCCCCACTTGAGAGGGAGATTTACCCCTGTCTAGAGGTCCCTTTCCATTTTCGGCTTAGTGTGTGGTTGGTCGCGCCAACTACGGGGTGGTCTTGTTCGGGACTGTCCAGTAAGGGATGGTTCCGGCCTTGTGTTGCTGGGGAGTGGGAGTACTCCTCGGTACGGTGATCTAGGCCACGTACTGTGACGGGCGTACCCCAGTAGCCCTGCCATTAATGGAATCCAAAATCCAATAAGTGCCTGTACGGTTTTGATTGTGCCCAACTATGTTGGAACGTGAGATGTAAGCATTCCAGCTATTTCTGTATTTTATTTTGAAAACCCTAGACACTATTATAATATCACTGGATTTCCTATCAAATGTTTTGGTTAGCGTAAGGTAAAAACTTTTCCATGTTTATGTGTAGGAAGTCTTACGTGATACCTTTTCTTTCACTTAAGCAATTTAAACCCGTTTACTCACACCAGACCCCTGTCTGACTCGAGTGTTTATTTTCTGTTTTATTAAACTCTTGGGTACTCATATTACGTATGAGTAGGTAAGTGGATCAGGTTAACTTGACGAATTCTGGAGGAGATATGGAGCAGGAGGCTTCGACGTGTAGATATATATTGGTTCCGCTGTGTTTGATTAATACTTGTTTCTGTTGTACTTGAATTGTATAGTTAGACAGAAGTTTATAACTGTCTATTATCTATTGTTTTAAGTTATGTACTCTGATGTAATGAGATACTATGTAATATTTTATGAGATATATTATATTTATTCGTTCCGCTGTGAGTTCTCTGATGTTGTTTGTGTTCTTCTTTCTCTTTCTTTTCTTCTTCTATCCCTTTCTTTCTTCAAGATGTCGTGATTTTCTGGGAGTAGAAAGTCGGGTCGTCTCAAATTGACGGGCTAATGAGGTAGCTCTTTTGATCGGACACATCCCTTCGATATTATATTTTGACTTTTGGATTTATTCGGTGGCCACTTTTGATTTTCTTTTTTGAGGGTGTGGCTCGAGGTGGGCGGTAGTTACGCGCTACGTGTTACCAGTGGCCCGGAAGCGTAATTGGTATATCTACCCTGGCATTGCCTAGTTGTGCCGTGTCACCTACCCTAGCGCGCCTTTTACGAGTTTGGTTTTCTCCCGTAGCCCGTGTGGTATCCTCTAGTGGCTTTCCGATCAAGGGGGATTATGATATTGGATGGACTACTGGGACTATTACGTGTTAAGGGCTATATGGGTAACCCCTTAATGTTATGAAAAAAGTAAGTTTATTTTAATATTAGACACTATTATAATAGCGAAATATTACAACATAGTAAATAGTTTGACGGATCCTTAGGAGATGTGAAACCCGAGCATCTCTTGAGTTACTGCACTCACGTTAGACACTGGATAGGAGATGTCAAACCTAAACATCTTTGATGCCGTTACACTCATATTTATACATAAGATCTTTTAGTTTTGACTTGAGTGTTTTGTCTTTTCAATTCGCTAGGGTCAGTCCGAGCATTTCAGGATTCGAAGATTTTTATTCTGGAGGACGAAGATGAAGAATTATTATTACTATTATCAATTATAGTATTCCACCACATTCATATTGTTTTTACTACATTAATTATTATTCTCTGGTAAGGGTAACCCTAATATGTATTATATAAGTAAATCAAAAGTTTTTGTAAAACAGCTTCATGAACTGTATATTTGATTATTATATTTTATCGTTCCGCTGCAAGATTCTGTTTTGTTTATTTCTTCCTTCTTTTTCTTATTTACCCCATAAAAATCTGCCTTTCTGTATGGTTTAAGTCTAACGTGTGTGGTTTATCGTCGATTTTAAGCATGCAAAAAGGCGAGGCGATACATATCGGGTGATTGATTTCCCGCATTATATAGCGGATGAGACCCTATTGCGCCGCATAATAGTGGATGATATTATATAAATCCCATACACCGCAATATTCCACCTCGAAGTGGAATTGGTATTTAATTGTTATGCTAACGTATGTGGATGCAGGGAAAACCGGTTGGAGGGATCCAACTGGATTCCTCAAATAATTGAATTTGTTTCAATATTGTATATTGATTATTTATAATCTGTGTGTGACTATTTGTGATTGAAACTGTTGAAGGCTAAAATTTGGTCGAATATATTTTTGATATCGTAGGATATCAGAAATAAATAAAAATTTGATTTTTGAAATTTAGTAGAAAATTTAAGGTAAATTAATTTTAGAAAACTGAGTAAATTTTAAAAACGGAATTTGTTTCAAAAGATAATAAATTTGGTGTTGAAATAAATTTAGAAATTACTTTTGGAAATCTATTTGAAAATCATATATCAATGGATATTTAGAAGTTTAAATTCACAATGGGAATTCATTAAAGAAAGGGAAATTTGTTTTAAAAATAAATATTGTTTATTCTTAAAAGTGTGAAAGGAATTTACAGATTTGGAGCGTAAATTTAAAGTAAATCCAGAAAGATTTATAAATTGATTTGAATGAACTATTTTAGAATGGGAGGTGTACTTCCCCTGGAAAGCCGAGTATGTTTTCAATATAGTCTATAAAAATAAAATTGAAGTTGTGAAGATGGTTTTAAGGAAAGATTATTTTGGAGAAAATATTTACTTAAGTTATTTTGAAAATCTTTAAAGTAAATATTTATTTTAATTTACTATAGAAGTGATTATTTAAAGTTTCAATTGATATTTGTTTTAGAAAATGGATATTTAAATAGTTATATCCTATCTATTAATTTATTTTAAAATTAGTTTGGACTTGACTCTTATATGATATTTTAATATAATATCTTCACAACTAATGTTTTAGATAAAGTGTTTTAAAATAATTTTAATTCTAAATATTCCAAGTATATAAGTTTGGATAGGTAATTTAGATTATTTTAAAGCATTTGATCTCGGCAGATTTTTAGTGGAAATAAATAAATATTTGGAAATGTATTCCGTGTAAGGAAAAGTAATTTGAAATTTGTTTTCAAAGTATTGAAATGTCAAAAGTAATTTGAAATTTGTTTTCAAATGGTTGAAGTGTGAAATATGTCTTGCAAAGATATTTTGAAAATAAATAATTGGAAAAAATTTATTTAAATCTTGGTGATTGTTTTGAATATTTATTGATAGTTAAATAACCGACTATTAATATTTTCCTTCAAACGACATTTGAATTTTGATGCGACCGGGGGTCGGATTCCAAGTGGATATCCGAAAACCACGTCGAACCTTTGTGATTTTTGATGAATCTTTTATTTAGAAGATCGAAGTTGAAAATTGTTGTGATTTGTTTGAAATCTGAATGGACACTTATTTTCAAAAATAAGCGCTCATTATTCGGATTAGCCGGGAGAGGACCTTGTGTCATAAAACCCATTCCGAATAATGATACGATGAAATGGGATTACATATGAAGATGGTGTTGAAGATCGGGTATTTTTGTAGCGACCCGACTTTCTATCACCATAAAATCACATCACTAATTAAGAAAGAAAGAGATAGAAGAAGAAAAGAAAGAGAAGAAAGAACAACAACACATCAGAATCTCACAGCGGTACGATTTGAATATAATATAGAACATATACATATTATCATATACATCAGAGTACACAACTACACATCTCAATTTAGACAGTTATAACATTTCTACCTAATATACAATACAAGAACAACTATACAGAATAATACACAACGGAAACACTATCTATATATCTACACGCTGAAGCCTCCTACTCCATAGCTCCTCCAGAATTCGTTAAGGATACCAGAATCACTTGACTACTCATACATAATATGAGTACCCAAGAGTTTAATAAAACAGAAAATAAACACTTGGGTCAGACAGGGGTCTGGTGTGAGTAAACGGTTTAAGATTTCTTAACTTTAGAAAATCCTTTGAAAAGAAAAGGTATCACGTAAGACTTCCCACACATAAACATGAAGAAGTTTTAACCTTACACTAACCAAAACATTTGATAGAAAATCCAGTGATATTATAATAGTGTCTAGGGTTTTCAAGTAAATATGAAATAGCCGAAATTGTTACATTTATTAAATTCCAGCTACTAGCCACAAAAGTGGGTATTACAATCAAAATCGTAGGGTCTCGTAGGAAGAATGGGTTTCCGTCAATGGCAGGTTACTGGGGTACCGCCCGTCACAGTACGTGGCCTAGCTCACCGTACTGAGGAGCCACGCTAACTCCCCTGCAACACAAGGCCGAGACCATTCCTTACTGAATAGTCCTGAACTAGACCATCCCGCAGTTGGCTGCAGACCAACTGTCCACAAAGCCGAAATAAAAGGGACATCTAGACAGGGATGTATCTCGCTCTCCAGTGGGAGCTACCGACGAAGCCTTGCTGCACCTCCCCTGTTTTAGCCATTCCCGGTTGATGAGGCTTGAGGCTGCGATTACCTTTATAGGATACATCTATCTTAGAATGCTCATCGTCCATCTAACGATATTCTGAAAGCATTCAATCCATACAAGTTCGTTCCGGGTTCGAACGAAACCAAAGGCACTATCTCGTTGCACTCATTTTGGAATCACCCTTAGCGTCAACGAGCATAGCCCTTTCACTTTGAATCACCATCTCGAACCTATAAGTACTATTCCATCAACTCATCACGGAATCACCCCCAGAGTTATACTGACATATAGTTCTTACACCTCGAATCTTCACTTGCTCCACTTGGATTCACGACCTAATGTTTATTTTGGATCGGTGTGGTTTTCGGATATCCAAATATGGAAACCCGGTCCCGGTCTCACCGAATCCAAATGCTTAATGTCCAAGTTGTACTTAAGCGATTTAACAATAGATATTCAGAAATATCACTTAACATAAATGGATGATTCACATTACACAGATAGATAATTCACTATTATCACATTCATCCATATATATCACAAGCAGCATATGTATCACATCTAAGACATATCACATTTACATCATCACATATCAACCAATGACATATAATATCAACCAATATCATTATCTCATCCAATGATACTTATCAATCAATCAATAATCACCCATACACAAGGTTGATCCCACTTAATTAATTTAATTCATCCTTAATTAAATTGATCCTTACTTAATCACTTGGATTATCATCAATCCATCTTACTATTCATTAATTAATTACAAATTAATTAATTAACATCACTTATCTATCCAATTTAAATTAATCATCCCTGATTAATTATTACTTAATTTCTTTAAGTAATTTATTCCTTAAATACAATATTAATTAATCATCTTGATTAACTACTTCTTAATTATCCAAGTAATTATCTCTTAATTACTCTTTTCAAAATCAATCATACCTGATTAATTATCCTTTAAATTATTCTGATAATTATTCCTTAATTATCCTTTAATTAACCACACCTGATTAATCACTTTTAATTAATCACACTTGATTAATTAGCTTTAACTAAACCTACTTAATTAATTACTTTTGATTAATCACATTTAATTAATTACTTTTAATTAATCATCTTTAATTAATTACCTTTTAATTAATCACCTTTGATTAATTACTTTTTAATTATTAATTAACAATTAATTAATTATACCATTAATTAATTATTACTTCATTAATTAAATTTCTCTTTAATTAATTACTTTAACGAGTAATTTATTTTTTGAATAAGGGTTCAAACTTTCTATTAGAAACCAAGAAAACAAAAGAATGTACAATGTCCAACAGGAAAACAAAGCCTTATACAAACATTACATGCCTAATATATTTTAATTCAATAAAAGGGCCCAAATACTGTTTTAATTGGATTGTCTAACTAATACACCCGAAACCCAGTAGAATATTCAAGACATCTCGGAAGGTAGAAAAGGCAAGACGTCACTTGTCTCCTACTTAATTTACTCCTCTCGAACAAAAATAAATAAAAGAATCGTTAATGGCGGTGAGGAAGAAAAAAGACGTAGCTCTAGTCGGCTTCGTCTACTATACCAAATCTAGACAACTATAACGAGTAATTAATTACTTAATTAATTACTCTTAATCCTTTATTAATTAACCATTAATCAAATAATTTAAACCTTTAATTAATTTTATTAATAAATTATTTAATTAATAACTCAAGTGATTAATCCTTAATCACATTCACTAAATTACTTTTATAAAGTAATTATCTTTTACTTAATTACCTCCAGAAATCAATCACTTAATTACTTCACCAAGTAATTATACTTAATTAACTCCAAAGTGATTATCACCAATTACTTACTTAATTAATTACTTAACTTAATCATTTAAATTTAATTAAAAGATTCTTAACTTTTATATTATAAAAATTATTAATTAAGAAAACATCATTTTAATTAAATCATTTATATTAACCAACAACACTTGATTATTAATAATAATAATTGAATTATCTCAATTATTTCCACAATTATTTATCAATAAATAAATCAAAATTCTAATTTACATAAGTTAAATCTTTATTATAATTGATTATCAAATTCTTAATCATTGAACTTTATTTAAATAAAATATAACATTTTAGAAATCAATTTATAATTAAACACATTTTAAATTGAACTTTTAAACCTTTAAAACCTTTCCCAGGTTATTTAATCAAATTTAATACAAACTTTATTTCAAAATCCACTTATTTTATTTAAAACCTTCATATTTTAAAATATATAAACTTTTTTAAAACTTTAACTTGAAACAAATTTTTTTTTTTTTAAATGAACTTGTTTAACTTTTGGTTTTAAAACTTGAATTTTCTACAATACTCATATTCTCCTTGTTCAAAGCTTTTTAAACATAACAGTTAAATACTAAAACCCATCTCAAACTAAACCCGAGCTATCCACTACATAAACCCGAGCAAAACCCACGTTTACCCCGAGTCTCCCAGATCTCCACTTCGCTTCGAGCCATAACCTCAAACTCCCGATGCCTGCTTCGAGCTCCAACCCATCTTCTTCCCCAACCCATCACTGAAGCACAGATCTGTGCACATTAACGTGCAAATCGCCATTGGTCGACGGCGATCTCCTCTCCGGCCTCCACCAAGTCACAAACGACCTCGACAACAACACGCAAGTCCCAACAAACCCAATTCAATCAAGCTCCGAAATATGACTGTCGAACCCAATAATTCGAGACACCATCACCAGTAAATCCAACATCCACGGCTACACACACCTCGAGAAGTCCCACCATCACTTCCGAAGCTTCATCGCAACCCCCCAACCCCACAGCGACAATCGCGATCGCCTCAGGTTGCGTTACGACGCCGCAAAACTCAAAAGAACCTCGTCGACAGAAAAAGGTACGTAAACCCTAACTTGAACAATTCTGGCCAACATAATCACAAATAAAATCCAAGAGTATTTTTCTGATGAACTACATCATCCCCTCGAGCCTCATGCACAACCCCGACCACTAGTTCGCCACCGTTCACCTCATATTTGCTATTTTACCCAAAATAGAAAATCCCAGAATTCTCTTCAATTTCTAATCTAAAAATCATGATACTAACATTAAAAATCATGATTTCCTATATTAAATCCAATTATGAAATCAAAATCTAAATTTGAAATCATAAATTTTTGACCCAAATTAAATTTTACTGTAAATTCAAAGATTTATGTAATAATTTTTAGACGATGGCCTACTTGATTTCAAACAACTTCAATTTACAATTCATAGTCTAATTCGAATTTAAAATCATGTTATTGAATTTATTGTAAAACTGTAACCTTTCATTTTACAGAGTATAAGTATTTTTAAAAAAACTTACAAAGAGTCCATTTTTTTTTCAAACTTAAATCTAATTTGAATTAAATACTTCAGATAACAACATGATATGATCACAACAATAATAAGTTGAATCCAGGGTTAAACTATTTTTAAAAATTCCATTTACTCACCTTAAACAAGGAGCAGAGAACAGAAAGTGTTTTTCAAATTTGATTCACTGCATTCTTCTTGAATTGACTTGCACGTTGATGTTCTAGCATTGCTTGATGATTTATAACTTTGCATGATGATGAATTAGTTCTTTTGCCTGCTGTACTTTCCAGATTTGCATATTTGCATTTGATTTGAACTGTATGATGTTGAAAACAATTTGCATCCTGAATTTTCCCCAGCTTTACTTCTTTGTTTTCTGACTTCATGATTCCAGATCATCTTCCTTCTTTTTTTTCAGATCTTACAGTTTAACGTCTTCCTGATTTTCCTGTTCTTTGATTTGCATTTGTATTACATTTTTCTGATCTTGGGTTTGAATTACATTTTTGTTGAAAGAAGAAAGTAAGTTTGCTGAAGATTAATTTCTTCTTTAAATTTTACACTTACATTTTTAAATTTTATTTTATTAAGAGATGACATTTGTCATTTTAATGTTTTAAGAATCTTACACATATGTATATGATTTACATTTGTCTTTACACACCATATAATGTTTACAAGTGTTATTATGTATTTACAAGTTTTATTTTCAAATGTTTTATTAATGTTTTTAAATGTTAATTCCTTTTTAATTATTTATTTAAGCTATATACATGTTTTTATGTAATATTAGATAATTATAAAAATGTTTTTATCTTATAAAAATAATCTTTAGACGTTAATAAATATTTCAAAAGCAAATTCATATAGGCATTTATAAATAACTTATATTTTAATCAATTTAATTCTAACATTTGTTTATAAATTGAGAAACTTAGTTTAACTCTTTATATAAAAATTCTTAAAACAATTTTATCTTATGATAAAAATTAAAATAAAAGAATATCCAAAATAATTGAAAACGAACTTCAAATTTTATTCTTATTTCAATCAAAAGCTAAAATATATGTTTATAAAATAAGAAATTAACTTTATTATTAAATTTTAAAATTTTCAAACATCATTTCATAAATCAAATTAACATTTCAAATTACAAAACTATATATTTATTAAAGTTTGAAAATACTTATTAAGCTCAAATTAATAAAATTCCTATTTCAAATATATATATATATACAAATTTCAAATAGAAAAATATTTTAACATAATATTTGATAATTACTGTATTAAATTTTGAAACACAAACCAAATCATAATATATACATTCATATATATTACAATTTGAATATAAAGTTTTTATTATAATAAAAACTTCCTGTTTACAAGATATATCCATACCTATATATTATAAATAAAAAATATTTTTGATTAGCTTCAAAAAAATAAATCTTACCAAAATTAAATTGTTAAAATAAATATTTCCAAATTAAAATATTATAAATTTTCAAAAGAATTAAATTCACCAATTTATACTGTTAAGAAAATTGTTGATAGATATTAACATAATATTATTATTAGCCTTTAAAATAATTTTAACTTGTCAATTTATAATGTAAAATGATCAAATCAATTTAATTATTACCAAAGATTATTAAATTGATATTGCTCAAAATTCCGGGTCGTCACAATTTTCGAAAACGAAAGAATTACCTGTCGAATGTCTCTGCACCGAGTTGCTCCGGTATAGAGATTTTATCACCCTTTGGTGATGGGGATTTCGGATGTGATTTGTGAATATCCGGATTTGCAAGGGCTTCTTTGAAGTGCCTTAGGTTCCGTTTGATCTCGGAATGGACTTGTATGGATGTGTGTCTGATGTTACACTTTGAGATGTAAAGCTGGTTTCTATCAAATACATTTCTGTTGGTGGCGGAGAATTTATTCTCTTAGCTTAACACCCTTCTCTGAGACATACAAGATCAGAGGTTATGTAGTTGATGGATATTAGTGATATATTCCCAATTTGGTAATGTGACGTACGAAGTGCTATTGATCATTTGTTGATCAAAGCATGACTTTGTGAAAAGTGTAGCTTTGTGGACGAGACTTCGTCGGACCTCACACTCTAGAAATGGTCAAAACATGAAAGATGCGGCAAGGTTATGAGGGTCGCACCCTTTAGGGTATGTCATTTCCTTCTGGAAAAGGGTAGTATCAAGGTATGGAGCCGAGATATTTTACCTATGTTGTTGCTGCAAATTTATTATACTTTGTGGTTGTTGCTTTGTGGTTGAGGATCCTCGGATAAAGGTCCTAAAGGACCAGGGGATGGCATACTCGTGTAGTAGTTACCTAGTTATAGAGTTAACCCGGCCTTGTGTTGGCAGAGAGCTGGTTAAGTTCTCGGGATATCCCTCCAGAGGCGTACCCATGTGGCAGTAGGAAGTTCCTTAGCCTGACCATTTGTTGGAAACCCAATTCCCAATACAAACCAGTACGATTTTAGTTGTATAACCTGCCATTTAATTATGGTGGCGCCCCACTGTTTAGATGGTAGCTATAGTAGGCATACAATAATGGTTGTATGCTGGCTAAGATTAATATTATACTTTCGAAATGTTTTCTACACTATGCACTTGTAATAATATTAAAGAATTTTGCGTATTAAGCATGTTTGACTATCATAAGGAGAAATCTCCTCAAATTCTGCGTTTGCATTGTGTGTGGGGCGGGAGGCCTTATGGTAGTTTCATTTTCAAAAGCATAGCGGATTTCTTTTTATTTTCTTTGTGAAAATAACTATTTTTAAGATCTCACACCGGTCCCATGACTGACCTAGAGTTTATTGTTCCCTTTCTAAACTCTGGGTGCCCATAATTTTCCACACGGGCAGCCTAGAGTCAGGTTATCATTATTCGGGAGCAAAGTCAAGAAGTTGCTGTGGAATCAGGATTGGAGATGGATGGCAAGGCGTATCACTTATATATGTAATATTTCTTTCCGTTGTTTGTTGTGGTACACTCTGATAATGTAATGTGATGTAATGTAATAACTGATATAGTGATTCTGTTTAATGATATTTATTTATCTATTATGTTTGTTCCACTGCGAAATGTGAGATTCTGTTTATTGTTTCCTCTTCTTCTTCTGCCTCTTTCTTCTTTAACCCTAAAGACTCGTACGTTTTGTTCCTCTTTTGGCTAAACTGTTGTGGAATTTTGGCAGCTCAAAGGGGTACGGATTTGCGGGCCTTTACAAGTGGTATCAGAGCATTTGGTTAAGCGAAAACCCTGGCTCGGTTGGGTGTTACTCATTAGAGACAGAGTCAGTAGTACTCTAGAATGAGTTTGAGTGTATTAATATATATGAGCGTGTATTTGTTAGTGAATATAAAACTGTTTTATATTGTGTTGATTGGTTAGTTGAGTGGTGTATGGATTCTGGTCAATACGATTAATTAACGTTATCGATAGGGATCTTTGAACACTTGTACAGAACAATTCGACACGATATTGTTTTAAAATAGGGTAAATGAAATAAATTTATCCAAACTATTTTGCTGTATAAAAGAAATAAATTCTGTGAATTATTATAGTATATGGTTGCTTGGTTGTTAGGAAGTGATAATATTAAACTATTATCATTGATTATTGAATAAGAATTGAAATCATAACAAAGAGTTAAGAAAATAAAATCCATATACAAATGAGAATTGTAAATTGTAAATGTGATTTATAATTTGAAACAGAATTCCAGAGAAATATTTGAAAATATTTTTGAAAGGATTGAAATTGGAAATTTTTGGAGATTTGGAAAAGTTTAAATTCTTTTGAGTTTGAAAATATTTCAAAGGTTTGGAAAAATGATTTGAAGGGATGAAAAGCACTAAATTCTTTTCGGTCACTGGAAAATAACATCTTTGATGACTGCAGCATCATTGATGTTCATTTTCGGGTTTTCAAAAGAGAAATTGCTGCCAAATTATTTTAAATGGAAGTTTTTTGGAAAATTTGGGTTTGGTTTTGAAATTCGAAGGATAATTTGAATTTTTTTCAATAATGGTTTTGGAAAAGGTGGAAAAACTCTGGAATTTTATTAAAAATAGCTATGGAATAATAAGTTTGAAAACTTAAAAAATTCAGATTAAACCGAAATTAACTTGAGGTAATTTGGATAAAGGTGAATTTGAGAAGTCTTATAGACTAAATTATTGGAATAAAATTTTTAAGGTGAAAAATAAATTGTGAATGAATAAATAAATTTGCAATTGCAAGCAAATGAAAGTGAAATTGAATATTAAAATTTATTTCGAATTTGTAAGTAAATAGAACTGGAATTGGAATTGAATTTGGTTTATAATAAACAAAGTGAAACATTGAAATAAAATTAGTAAATAAAACTAATTAAAGGAATGACGAAATTGAATATGATTTGAAATGAATCGAAATTCAATAATTGTAAACGAAAGTAAATATATTAACAGAGGTGGAATTTTTATGCAATTGGAATAATATAGGTTTGTTTAAAATTAAAAATGAATTGAATGTAAGCAAGTGGGTTGTAAACCCTCAAATTGAATGAAAATGGTATATGAATTAATTTAGAATAGTTGAATTAGTATTAAAACTATATAAATTGCTTACGGAAAGTGTTTAGTGTGCATTGCTTTTAGAATTCATGTGTTTAACTATTGCAAATAAGTGAAATGTTGTTAAACTTCATATATATGACACTAACATGTTTTAGTTGAGTAAGTACAGGTTCAGGGAAGTTGTTGGGCTGGATTTGATTGCGCAAAATGCTAATTAAATAAGCCACTTGCTTAAAAATGCTAAATAAAATACGCATATGCAATAAAAATAGGTAATATGAACTGTTTTTGTTTTTTTTCGACCAGATGGGTCGATATATATATATTTATATCATTTGTCAAATTGCAAAAGCTCCTCCGTACAAAGGGGACTCTGCCAAAATTTTCCGAAAAATTTGGGATATAGAAAGAAAAAAATTGGGAAAAAAATTTGTTAGCGACAAACGATTTCAAATTGAAAATTGAAGTAAATTAGTGAATGAAACTAATTTTAAATAACAATATGAATCAATTATAATTGAAAGATAAAATTCAATATTCGGAGTTGAAGATAAATTGAATTCATGTGGTGATGGGAAAACTAATTGAATAGAAGTAGATATGAAAACTTCTGTAAGGAAGTGTATAAAATGATTTTAAAGGCTATGAATGGATATTATTGCAAAGTATGATATACAGGTGTGTTAAAGACAATGAATAAATTGGATTTGATTTTCGAAGATAAAATTGAATTGCTCGACAAAAAGGTACGTATTTAAATATCTATATGAAATTTGGTGATTTTCTTATCCAGCCGCCTGTCCTTTTGTTTTCTTTTTTAATCTGAGGGCCTGCGGTGCCATTTTGTAGTCGTACCGAGCTAGCCGTGCAAAGAAGACGCCGGCGAAATTTTTCGAAAATTTAGTGAGTTAGAAAATATTTTGAGAAATTTTGGGAATTTGAAATTTGAATTTATATTTAATTTTGAATTGTTAAAGAAAAAAATGTTGTTTGAAACCTACAGAAAACTTTGGAATGTTAGTTAAAGTAATAATGAATGTTTGATAAAAAGATTTGTTTTGGGCAAGTTGATAAAACTGTTTAGTTTTGGAAAGATAGCAAATGAGATAAGGATCATTCTTCTTAATTAGTGATTTCAGGACGAAATTCTTTTAAGGGGGAAGGATGTGACGACCCGGAAATTTTTAACATTTGAAGTGTAATATTTAATTGATTTTAAAATATTTGGAAGTTAGTTTAACTTGATTTTAAATATTTGAATTATTGAATTTAATTTATTAATGATGGGTAAAAATTTGAATTTTCAATTTTTAGTTTGTTAAAAATAATTTGATGGCTTGGAAAATTTATATAGATAATACTGAACATAATGGAAGCTTCAGAATTGGATTTGCAAATGTTTTGTTCAGTTTTGAAATTATATCGTTTAAATCGATAATTAAAAATAGCCTTCCGAAGCACAGTCTCGGAATTCGACAAAACTAGTTCCATTGGATCTGTAATATTGTATTATTATCGGATTTCAATTATTGTAGAAATCGGAGTTTTCGTTTAACCCTGGCAGCTCAAAATGCATATAAACTATTTTAATCGATTTAATTTAAAATTGACCGTTTACTTTCGTAACTTGCGTATATGATCGAATTAGCCTCTGAAACACATTTCGTTGTGTTCGGAATGCGGATAAAACCTTATAAACGCCTGACGGCATACCTCAATAGGGGTTCGGAATTTTGAGATATGTTAAACGAGATATTTTGGAATTAAATAATATTATAAATTCCTAACTCAAAGCCCTACCTTACGTAACACGCCATTCCATCCCAATTATAGCCACGTGTCCTTTCCCCTTATCTCCTTGAATACGAAAGAAAAAAATCGAGCAGTTCAGGATCAAGTTCAAATCAAATAAAACAATGGCCGAAGCTTATTATTTTCTTTCAGAATCGAAAATCTGATCATTCGTTCGAATCCATGGCCGATAGTTCCCTCTTCCCCTTCAAATTTAATTCCACCCATTCGAAATCAAAATCAACGAAAATGAAATCAAAACTTAAAGCCCAAAATCGAGCAAGGGGGGATAGAAATTCATCTCGAGTTGCTCGTCCTGTACGAAGCTTGCGTGGCGTCGAGTCATGATGGCGAGGCGAGCTCGGTTTTAGGGTTTTGGGCGGCATCTTCGTGAGTAGGCGACGAGGTCGTTCGAACCCTAGTTCGACGAGCATCTCGACTCCAGGTTGAGAGCGCGTGCAAGGGAAGGATCGCGATGCTTTTCGCTGTAACTGGGTGGCGCTTTGAGGGTGTGCAGTTATGCGTGTCTGTTGTCGAGCGAGCAGCACCTTGAGGTGTTCGATCATTCGTGTTTGTTCCAGATGTGGTAGGTCGAGGAGGCATATTAAAGGTTAACTCAATTTAAATGATGATTTAATTAAGTTAATAATAGGTATTTTTAATTTAATTCCAAGAATTGCCAGAAACAGTGAGGTTTGAATTTTGAGTTTAATATTTATATATTTAAAATTTTGAAAGAATATATAAATTGCAGTAAGGTGATTTGGGTTATATGTCGATTTAATTTAGGAAATTTGTTCAAAACTATTTTTAATTGGAATCAATAACAGAAAAAAATAGGGATCTACAGTTCCGATGTAATTTAATGTTAATGAGAGTTTAAATTTAAATTTGTGTTTATTGTGTGAATTATCAGAAATTTACGAGAAAATAAATTTTTTTATTTTAAAATAATATGCAAGGAGATTAACTCAATCAATTATCTTTGTAACTTAAAATTTTATTATGGAAAAAATGGGTTTAAATAGAATAATTTGGCTAATTTAATTTATCTAATAGAAAATTAATTATTAGATTAGTTCAAAATTAAAAGTGTTAATTAATTTAATCTATTGAAAATAAAATTGATTTTTTTTCGATTTATTTCGAATATTAATAGATTGTATAAATGTTTATACAAGGTTTGCAAATATGAAGGAAACAAACTGGAATGGAAATGAATTGCAAATAAATGGTGAGATCTTCTCACTCAATTAAAATATCTAGTTAATTTTAAATAGTTAGATTTAAAATTGATTGACTGTGTGCTTGGATGATTAATTTATAATAATTATTCACCGGATGATATTATATATATATATAGTAGTATATAGTATATATTGGGTGATTGATTTCCCGCATTATATAGTGGATGAGACCCTATTGCGCCGCAAAATAGCGGATGATATTATATAAATCCCATATACCGGGATATTCCACCCCGAAGTGGAATTGGTATTTAATTGTTGTGATAACGTATGTGGATGCAAGGAAAACGGATTGGAGGGATCCAACTGGATTCCTTAAATAATTGAATTTGTTTCAATATTGTATGTTGATTATTTGTAATCTGTGTGTGATTATTTGTGATTGAAACTGTTGAAGGCTAAAATTTGGCCGAATATATTTTTGATATCGTAGGATATCAAAAACAAATAAAAATTTGATTTTTGAAATTTACTAGAAAATTTATAGTAAATTAATTTTAGAAAATTGAAAAAATTTTAAAGAAGGAATTTGTTTCAAAAGATAATAAATTTGGTGTTGAAATAAATTTAAAAATCAATTTTGGAAATCGATTTGAAAATCATATATCAATGGATATTTAGAAGTTCAAATTCACAATGGGAATTCATAAAAGAAAGGGAAATTTGTTTTAAAAATAAATATTGTTTATTCTTAAAAGTGCGAAAGGAATTTATGGATTTGGAACGTAAATTTAAAGTAAATCCAGAAAGATTTATAAATTGATTTGAATGAACCATTTTAGAATGGGAGGTGTACTTTCCTTGGAAACAGATTATGTTTTCAATATAGTCTATAAAAATAAAGTTGAAGTTGTGAAGATGGTTTTAAGGAAAGATTATTTTGGAGAATATATTTACTTAAGTTATTTTGAAAATCTTTAAAGTAAAGATTTATTTTAATTTACTATAGAAGTGATTATTTAAAGTTTCAATTGATATTTGTTTTAGAGAATGGATATTTAAATAATTATATCCTATCTATTAATTTATTTTAAAATTAGTTTGGACTTGAATCTTATATGAGATTTTAATATAATATCTTCACAGCTAATGTTTTAGATAAAGTGTTTTAAAATAGTTTTTATTCTAAATATTCCAAGTATATAAGTTTGGATAAGCAATTTAAATTATTTTAAAGCATTTGATCTCGGCAAATTTTTAGTGGAAATAAATAAATATTTGGAAATGTATTCCGCGTAAGGAAAAGTAATTTGAAATTTGTTTTCAAAGTATTGAAATGTGAAAATTAATTTGAAATTTGTTTTTAAATGGTTGAAGTGTGAAATATATCTTGCAAAGATATTTTGAAAATAAATAATTGGAAAAAATTTATTTAAATCTTGGTGATTGTTGTGAATATTTATTGATAGTTAAATAACCGAGTATCAATATTTTCCTTTAAATGACATTTGAATTTCGATGCGACCGGGGGTCGGATTCATAGTGGATATCCGAAATCCACATCAAACCTTTGTGATTTGTGATGAATCTTTTATTTAAAAGATCGAAGTGGAAAATTGTTGGGATTTGTTTGAAATCTGAATGGACGCTTATTTTTAAAAATAAGCGCTCATAATTCGGATTAGCCGGGAGAGGACCTTGTGTCATAAAACCCATTTCGAATAATGATACGATGAAATGGGATTACATATGAAGATGGTGTTGAAGACTGGGTATTTTCGAAAACGAAAGGATTACTTGTCGGATGTCTCTGCACCGTGTTGCTCCGGTATAGAGATTTTATCACCCTTTTGTGATAGGGATTCCGAACGTGATTTGTGAATATCCGGATTTGCAAGGGCTTCTTTGAAGTGCCTTCGGTTCCGTTCGATCCCGAAACGGACTTGCATGGATGTGTGTCTGACGTTACACTATGAGATGTAAAGCTGGTTTCTATCAAATACATTTCTTTTGGTGGCGGAGAATTTATTCTCTTAGCTTAACACCCTTCTCTGAGACGTACGAGCTCATAGGTTATGTAGTTGATGGATATTAGTGATATATTCCCAATATGGTAATGTGACATACGAAGTGCTGCTGATCATTTTTGATCAAAGCATGACTTTGTGAAAAGTGTAGCTTTATGGACTAGACTTCGTCGGACCTCACCCCGAAAATGGTCAAAACGGGAAAGATGCGGCAAGGTTATGAGGGTCGTGCCCTTTAGGGTATGTCATTTCCTTCTGGAAAAGGGTAGTATCATGGTATGGAGCCCAGATATTTTACTTATGTTGTTGCCGCAAATTTATTATACTTTGTGGTTGTTGCTTTGTGGTTGAGGATCCTCGGATAGAGGTCCCAAAGGACTGGGGGATGGCATACTCGTGTAGTAGTTACCTAGTTACAGAGGTATCCCGGCTTTGTTGTAATGACACGTAAGTTTTAGCCGTTTATTTATCTAATTAATTAAATTTTATGAAATTTTAAAAAATAAAATTTTGAAATAAAATTTAATATTTGAAATGCGTCTAATTAAACATAGCAACTTGTAAATTTTCATCCAAAAATTGTAGGATCGATTTCACCCTAGAGAGGGGGTGAATAGGGTGATGGTATAAATTAAAAAATTAATCGCGGAAGCTTATAAAATAATTTCAACACAGACCATAGAACAATAGCCACACAGATAATAGCAGAATAATAAATGCAGAAATAGAACGACACAGAATTTACCCATCTTCGGCAGAACCCAGCCTACGTGCTGCCCCCAAGGTTTCTACTAGAAATTAGATAGTCTCTCGCTTACACACGTAAACTCGCAACACCCGCTATTGACTAAATCTAACTCTACGCTCAAAACCCTACCACAACTCAGCCACTGAGTTGCGAATTCTCAAGCTACGTGTAATGATCCCGAATTTTAATTTATTTTAAATTGATAATTAAATAAAATTTTAAATAAAATTGTGAAATTAATTGATAAATTGGTTTGAGTTTCCCCAAATTCCAGTTAAATATGTATTAAATCATTTAAATTGAGTTTTAAGTAAATGGTTTAAAGATAATTTGAATTTATAATATAAATAGGAAAATAAATAAACATCTTAAAATTTTAGTTATGTAAAATATAAAATAATTCAAACGATATGTTTGTTTTTGAACTTCCTTTATACTATAAAGTAACAAGACAAATGAAAAGAAAGAAATCAATTAGACAAATTCAAACAATATATAAAATAAACTATGTAAAATATAAAAAGAATGCACTAGCTAAACTTAAACAATACAGTAACTATAGAGAGTCGTTTGAATTACAAAAACAATATAACAAAAGAAATGAAATAGAGGCCAGGCATAACCACACAAGTAAAAGTAAACATCTTTATACATTTAGTTTTGAAAACAATCTGGAAAAAGATAAAATAAAAATAGTACTTGTACAAATACATAAGTATGTTGCTGCAAGCTATACAAGCAAGACAAAGAAGATAATGCAAGGAAAAATAATAATAATGAACAAAAGTATGCAAGATAATAAAAGACTTCAGCTTGCAAAGGAAGTCAATGTTTTATGTAACATAACATACACTATCATCTCAGCCTAAACAAAGTAAAGATAAAGAAAAGTAAAACAAAAATATTCATGAAGCTTGCAAAAGAAGTTATACAAATAAATATATCAAAGTGTGAAACAAGACAACAAAGATTTATAAATATCTATTAGCTTGCAAAGCAAGACAAAGCTGCAGCCACCACTGCATAATAAATGCAGCCACCATCCAATCTGAAGTAATCAACAAGTATGGCATATAGAGTACTTAGCAAATTAATGCAAAGTGTATCTTCAGCCACCAAGAAAAATATAAGTATGTGCATTTGTAAAATAAAGAAACATAAAGTACCTTGACATTAAATGCTAGTAAAAACTTTTAGTCAATTCGAATTGTATAAAAATATTTTCAGTCACCAAAGAGCTTAGAAAATCTGCATAATTTATGAGACGAGGAGGAAAATATCCCTGTCCTGTTTTGTACAACCCAAAAAAATAAAAATAAAAATCAACCTGTATAAAGAAATATATACATCACCAGTAATCTCATTTTTCCATATATCAACTTCTCACTTCATTTCAGCTCGCTCATTTAAACCAAGAAAATCTGAAGCATAAACCCTCTTCAATTTAAACAAAAATTCACTTTAAACAACAATACAACTTCATTTAAATCAGAGTTCAAGGGGGTTTTCAGCTTGTATTTTCAAAACTGTTTCAATATGAAGCTCTGTTCTTCTTCTTTTGGGAAAACAAGGTGAGTAACATTGTTTTTTTTAGGCTTAAATATATAGTTGTGTTGCATGTTCAACTCTAAAACAAGTATGTCGTGAATATATTTTAAACTCTATGTGTATATCTGTGAATGTTTTGATGTGTGGGCACTGCTATGATCTGGATGCTTCTCTGATTTTAGTTTCCAGGTTCTAAATCAGTTCATAAATCAATTGCTCTTGATCAAATATTTATTGGAACTTAAGTCTAAAACAAAATATGTTTGTTATATCATAGATTTTAGATTAAAAATTTGTTTAAGTTAAAATAGTTTGTATTGCCTCTGGAAATAAGAAAAAAATTGTGCAAACTTAAATAAGTTAAAATTTAATTATCATGAATTATGAATTCAGATATATGAAACAAACATGTGAACAAAAATATGATTTTTAACGCTAAAAATCGTAATTTATAGTTTGGGATTGAAGGTGAAGTTCTATCTTTAACAGAGAATGGTTATGTGAGGATTTCTGGTGATCTTCTTGATCATGGAGGTCGGGGTTTCCTCTGGTTGTAGTGGAGTGATAAGAGACTTTGGCAAAAATGCCAGGGAGTCGATCGAAGCACGGTGGAGGTGGTGGTTGTCATTTTTTGTCTGGAACCCTAGTTTTGGTGACGTATAATGTTTTGGATCGTGCGCCTTCTCTAGTTGATCGAGTGCGGCGAGTTTTGGGGTGATGGAAGAGGAGACGTCGACGAAGCCATGGCCGAAGTCTCAGGCCCTACGGTGGTCGGGTTGTGGCGAACGTCGTCGTTCCATGTTTTGGAGTTGGTGAAGTTGTTTTGCTCCAGTTCGACCAAATGTCTCGTTTTTGATTTCGAGGTTATCTCGATGACCTGGGTGATTGTACCGATTAAGGGGGACGTAGTCGAGATGCTGATGATCAGAGAGGTGATCGGAGAAGCCCAGATATGTGTGCACGATGCACATGGTTACGCTAGTATCAGTGATAAAAGAGAAGAAGAAGAAAGAAAGGGGAAAGAAAGATTAAGGAAAAAGGGAGGAAGGGGAAGCTCGAGTTTGAACACGTGAAAAAGCATATTTGGCTCGAAGCAACCTGGGTTCGAATTTATGAAAGGGGAACTCGAAGCAGGCTGTTTTTTTCTCGGGGGAGCTTCACGTGTTGCTCGAAGTAGATAAGGGGGTGGCTCGGGTTGAAGTTGTTCAGGTTTAAACCTGTAACAGTTTTTAACAGATTTAAATTTTAGCTTTTAAATTTAAAATCAAAGTCAAACTGAGTCTAAATAAAATTTTAAGTATAATTCAAGTTAGGTTTGTACAATTAGATTTTTATTTAAAGTAATGAATTTTAACGGTTAATCAAACTTATAATTATTCAGAAATGTAATCAAATAAATGTTAATAAATGTCATCAACTAGATTATCTTATAATTAATTAAGTTAATAATAATCTTTGTAATAGTTTAAATGAAATTACTTAATGGGAAGTAATTAAGGAATTAATGGCTTATTGTAATTAATTGAGTAATTTGATTAATTTGAATTAATTTAGTTTAATTAATTTGGATTTAATCACTTGATATTTGGAAGTATAATTTCCTGGAGAAGTAATTGATGGATAATTATTGGAGGAAATTGATTGGATGATGTTTGTTAATAAAAGTAATTGGAGTATAATTACTTGAAATTAATCGAGAGGCAACTAAGGATTTTTAATTAAATATAAATTAATGTTTAAAAGTTGATTAATCAAGTGGTTGAGCAATAATTAATTCAAGAATAATGTGATAAATCAATTAAGGTAATAAATTTGAGATTTGTTTATATAGTTAAAGGTTAGTTAACTAATGAAAATGATTAAAGATAAATTAATTAGTCAAAAGGAGATAAGTTAAAGATTAGTTAATAAATATGATAAATTAAGTATAATTTAATTAATTAAGGTAGTTGATCAATTAATTTATATCAAATGAATTTGAAAATTAACTCATCAGGATTGGATAACCCATTCATAAGTTATTAATTAAATTGGAAATAAATTGAATTAATTAGGATTAAACCATTAATTAATCCTACTTCCAAATGATTATTGAATGGTTGACCTTACTTATGAATGACTGTATAGTATAAAATGCCTTGAATTGATTGTCCTAACTGATTGTGATATTTTGTACTGTGGATTGAGCTGTGTATGATTCAATTTTTTTTTTACATTTGTATATTATATGTGAATCTGTGAATGAGCGATAAGCGTTATGTTTATATCGCTTACTGACTATATTTCTATGTTTTAATCTATGATGATTGAATGATGTTGCACTATTGTGTTAAAACCCTGGACCACACTTATACACACACAAATATGGATTTCACGAGGAAATTGATTAAGTAACAGTTTTTGAAATGATTTATAAAAATTGAATATTTGAATTCAAATGTTTTGGAAATAGATTGAGTTTAAAGTGAAAAGCTTTTGAAATGGAATTTCAAAGATGAAATTTATTTTGAATAACTTGATAAAGTTTGAAGTTTAAATAATTTGATTTAAACTTAAATACAACATTTGAAATTGAATCCTATGATTTGGAAAACTATGGCATGGAAAGGTTATTCAACTTATAAATAAGTTTATATAGGTTAAACTATTTTAAAGGTATTGATTTGGAAATTTGAATTCAAATTCAAAGGCTTTAACTCATGTAAATAAAATAGGATTCTTTTGAACTGAAAATATTTGTTTTCAAAAAATAAAAGCTTTCATACAGGAAGTGAACTTCCAAATTGTGTTAAAAGGGATTTTTAGTTAAAAAATGAAAATGATTTTCCAAGTTATGGAAACGGTTTGGAAGCTATTAGTTGAATCTTTAATTTAAAGATTTAAAACGAGCTAATCCAATTGAAATGGGAATTGATTTGGAATCCATAAATGAGTCTTGGTGAAGCTGGGTGAACTTAGTGAAATAAATCTTTTGTTTAAAAGATTTGAAATGGTAATTTTTTTAACCATTTGAAGGAAAGTTTTGAATTATTAAGTTGTGACTTAATTGAAATCTCATATCCATATGTTTTTAAATATTGCTCTCACTATTCGGTTTAGCCGGGAGAGGACCTTTGTGTCATATAACCCATTCCGAATAGTGATACGATGTATATGGATAGTATTGAAGACCGGTGGTGAAGACCGGGTATTTGCGAGAACGATAGGATGACCTATCGTTTGTCTCTGCACTGAGTCGCGCCGGTATAGAGATTTCCTAAGTGATGGGAAATCCGATCGGGATTGTGAATACCCGGATTTGCAAGGGCTTCTTTGGAAGTGCCTTCGGTTCTGTTCGAACCCGGAACAGACTTGTATGGTTGTATGTCTGACACTACACTTTGAGATATAAAGTAGATTTCTTTCAAATACATATCTTTTGGTGGCGGAGAATTTATTCTCTTAGCTTAACACCCTTCACTGAGACGTACGAGCTCAGAGGTTATGTAGTTGAAGGTTATCAGGGATATACTCCCAATTTGGTAGTGTGGCATGCTGAGTGCTGCTGTGTGTAGGTGATCATTTGTTGATCATTTGTGATCAGAGCATGGCTTTTGTATAAAGCGTAGCTTTGTGGACGAGACTGCATCAGGACCTCATACCCTGGAAATGGTCAAAACAGGAAAGATGCGGCAAGGTTATAAGGGTCGCGCCCTTTAGGGTGAGTCATTCCCTTCTGGTAAAGGGTGATATTAGGTATGGAGCCCTGATATTTAACCTATGTGGTTGCTCCAATCTCATTTACTGTGTGGTTGTTGCTTAGAGGTACCTCGGATAAAGGTCCCATAGGACCGGGGAATGGCTTGCTCGAGTAGTAGTTACCTAGTTACAGAGGTAACCCGGCCTTGTGTTGGAAGAGATCCGGATAGGTTCTCGGGACGTCCCGCCAGAGGCGATCCCATGTGGCAGTAGGAAGTTCCTTAGCCTGACCATTTGTTGGAAATCCAATCAAAACAATACGCACCTTGTATGGTTTTAGTTGTATTACCTGCCATGGAATGTGGTGGTAACCTGCTATTGAACATGGGTAGCTATAGTAGGCATAAGTGCGGAATGCCTATGCTGGCTAAGATTTATATTCTACTTTCGAAATGTTTTCTGCACTGTGCACTTATAATAATAATATCCAAGAAATTTTCTACGTATTAAGCATGTTTGACTATCATAAGAAGAAATCTCCACCAATTCTGCGTTTGCATTATGTGTGTGGCGGGAGGTCTTATGGTAGTTTCATTTTCTAAAAAGCATATCGGGTTTCCTTTTATAAATCTTGTTTTATTTAAAAGATAAACTATTTTTGTTATTCACACCAGTCCCATGACTGGCCCGGAGTTTTTTGTACCTTTCCTAAACTCTGGGTGCTCACTATTTTCCACACGAGCAGCCTAGAGTTGGGTTTTTCAGATAGTTAGGTTTGGTGGATTATCTGGAGTCAGTTCAGTCTTTGGACATGACTGACCTTGTTTAGCTTGGTGCATCGTTATTGAGAGTTCGAGCTATTTCTGGATTGGTTCTTGGAGATGGAGCTGCAGTTTTGGAGTTCTTTCTTGAAGACTATCTTGAGTTATTTGTTCCGCTGCTAGGGTTATCTATTTTTCCTTTCCGCTGCTATTATATTGTATCATATCTCTGATGTATGTTGGGCGGATTTTCACCCAGAAGATCTCAAGACCAAGAAGCCGCAGTTTCACCCGGGCTCGCGAGCAACCTCTACTTTGTTATCCCGTTTTTTGGTCAAAACTGGAATATCAATGTCGAGCGCGTCTCCACCACGATCAAGCTAAGAAGAAGCAACCAGCAAGCGTATGTAAGCCCAGAGTTCCACTCAAGATCCGAATACAAAGCCCTTTCAACAATACAAGCATAAGTCCACTCGGCAAAGCAATGCAAGGAAGCATTCAGCCAGCAACCAACCTAACACACACAAGCTCATTCGGCATGGCAAGCATTGGGTTTCATTCGGCTTTCCAGTTCATTCGGCTTTCCAAACCTCTGTTCATTCGGCACTCCAAACTCAAGCCCATCCGGCATTCCCCCACTGATGAACCAGCCAAGACCGAACCAACCTTCCACTGCCGGATGAGAACCAACACCGGTCCAAACTCCATCTCCATGCTACCACCGGACCACTTCCACGACCGAACCAACACACCATCACCGGTCCAAAACACACCATCACCGGTCCAAAACCCACTACCACCGAACCAACCATGACCGGACCAAACTCCAACTTCTCCAAACACGGCCGGACCAAGCTCCGCCGAACCAGAATGCTACCAGGCCAGATTGCTTCAGCCCGGGCCCACCAGCATCTATATACTTCCAAGACCCCTGCCCCCTACCTCACTCTATAAATAGAGGGGCAGGGGTACAACAATGGCAGACAAGTTTGAGAGCTCAAGCAAGGAAGGAACTTTCAAACTACTTTCATACACTTGTATACAACGCATTGTACTTGTAACCTGAAAGAAAGAAGATAATAACATATAAAGTGGACGTAGGCACATTCTGGCCGAACCACTATAAATCTGCGTGTCTTTTACATTTCAGCCCTTACTTTTCTCATATTTACATACTCATCTAAAATCATTGAAAATCACATATAATCAACTAAATAATACGACTTGGAGGTGTTTGTCCATTTTTTGTGCAAACATTTTTGGTGCTTTCATTGAGAGCTGAACTCAAACTTCATCTTCTCCCACTCAACCTTTTTCCTAACGACATCACTCGTTGCTTAGAAATCATGCCTTCCAAACAGAGAAGGGATGTTAACAAAGGAAAGAACATCGCAACTAGCAGCCTTCCAGATCCAGCAATCACAGATCAGCCCACTTCAACAGCAGTACCAGATGAAAATCAGGAAAATCCAACTGGTCCCGCAACGGAACAACCAATCACTAGGGCAGATCTGGACAGGGTTGTGGCTGAAGTAACTAACCGCTTCACATCCCAACAAGAAACTTTGGTGGACCAACTCATGACACGCTTAAGGGACGCTGAAGAGTCCAACCGCAACACTGAATCATGGGGTGAATCCCAATCCGGAGGATCCCGGAGGCAACAAAGGTCTTCACTCTTCGAACAAGCTATCAACAGGAAAAACGATGATAGGGGCCGCGCCCGGACTCAGCCCGAATTCCGACTCGAGGAAGCCCTTGGAACCGAACCTAGCGGGGGAGGCACCAGGCGAGGGTCGGATGTAGCTGAGCCAGTCATGCCACCTAATCATAGAAACCCCGCTGAACGGAGCCGAGCTAGAACCCAGCCCGAAGTTGACCCCATGGATGTGCTCGAAACAGGACCCCACAGGGGAAGATCAAGGCAGGGGGCAACTGTAGCTGGTCCTAGCGTGCATCCAAGCAGCCAAAGACAACCACTGGATAATGCTAGAGGTGATAGACTGTACCATCCCTACAGGTCATCTGGGCGAAATAGATCCCGCAGGGAAGAACCGAGCTCATTTTTGTCCGCTCCAAGTTCTGACGAGCGGATGGCACGATTATTCAGAGAATGTGTCCAACGGGAGCAAAGGGACCGGGGAATAGGCGCTAGGGTCACCAGTCCCTTTACCCGAAATATCGAAACTGCCATCACTCCCCGGGAATGGAAAATGCCAACCATGGAACCTTACAAAGGAACTTCCGACCCCATCGTACACCTGCAGAGATACACCCAGCATATGCTCATGAGTGGAGCAACAGAAGGAGTATTATGTAAATGCTTTCCGCTATTCCTATCAGATCTAGCTACCTCCTGGTTCTGCCATCTACCCCAAGGATCCATCAACTCATGGGAGATGTTAAAAGAAAGGTTTATTAGCCAGTTCCGCATCCATGTGGAACAACCCAGGGATGCTTATTCTCTATCCAATGTCAAACAGAAAACCGGAGAGACGCTACAACAATATCTAACACGGTTCAACGCCGCAGCGGCAGCAGTTCAAGATGCCGATGAAAAACTCACTCTAATGGCCCTCTGTAGTGGTGTGCATCCAGACACCAAGTTTGCCAGAAGATTAACTAAGGAAAAACCAGTTACCTTGCCTGATTTCTTCCATGAAGCTGGAAAGTATATGAGACTTGAAGACGCTGCTACGGAGAGGCAGCCAGGGCAACAAGGCAAGATAATTCAGGACAAGGTTCCCACTGCAGCTAAGGACGCTCGAAGAAATGAATCTAGAGACAATGCTGGGGGCAGAAAGGGTGAGAAGCGCCAATATCGACCAGGGCCAAGATTTGACTCCTACACTCCTTTGAATGAAACAATCGAAAACATCTACCTAGCCACTCAGGGCGAACTCGGATACAAGCGCCCCCCGCACAAGAAAGAATCAGATAACGCACTCAAGTCCGGAAAGTTCTGTCGCTTCCACGAATCCCACGGACATGACACCAATGAATGCCACCATCTTCGGGACTTGATCGAAGAACACATTAGAAGAAGAAGACTGGAACGTTATGTGAAAAGTCAGAACAGGACTCCAACTCCTGCCAATGAGAACTCAAAGCAACCCCTCCCAGAAGTAGGCGGAGGGAGTCGCAACAATCACAACACCAGTGGCTCTAGTCAAGAGAAGATAGTAGTCCTTACCATCTCAGGAGGACCACACATTGCCGACAGAAGTTGGGCAGAGATGGAAAGGTACGGCAAGTCGCTTAGAAATGCCGAAGGATATGTTAACTCCATTACGGAGGAACGCCACCCGAAACGAAAAGAAAACGACGACATCATATTCAGTAGGCGTGATTTGGAAGGAAGACAGTACCCACATATGGATCCTATGGTCATCTCTGCCTGGTTCGGTCCAGCTAAAGTTTTTCGGATTCTAATAGACACAGGAAGCTCCGTTAATATCCTGTTCAAACATGCTTTCGACAAAATGAAGTTATCAATGAAGGATGTATCCCCCTGTGACAAACCACTGCACGGTTTCACTGGAGATGCAAAAATGCCCCTCGGGCAACTTGACCTCTTCGTCGAAATAGGAAGTCATCCCCGCTCCGTTGTGCGAAAACAAACGTTCGTACTAATAGAAAACCACTCGGCTTACAACGCTTTCTTGGGAAGACCAGCCTTGTCTGACTTTCAGATTGTATTAGCCCCCTGGTGCCTGAAAATGAAATTCCCGACAGACAACGGAATAGGAGAAGTAGAAGGAGATCAAGACGCTGCCCGAGACTGCTATGTAACTGAGCTTCGCAACAACCGCAGAAAGAATAAAGGAAAAGATGCAGAGACTACTCTCTGCATGAAAAGCTTGGAGGCATAGCAACTAAAGAAAGCCCCTCCTCTTCGATACACAAGCGATCCCTTCAATGAACTAGACCCCAGGGATAAAGAGGAGGAGGCTACCGCCGAGCCTGCAGAGGCTATGGAATTCGTATCGGTAGATAAGCATGATTCAAGTAGACTATTAAAAATCGGATCTCAGCTGAAAACGGAATTGAAGGATCGACTCATTGACTTTCTCCGCCACAACTTAGATGTATTTGCGTGGACCCATGCCGATATGACAGGAATCTCCCCAGACGTAGCATGCCACATGTTGAACATCGATCCCACCAAGGTACCAGTAAAGCAGAAAAAGAGGAGCATGGGGGCAGAGCGATCAGCAGCCCTTGATGAGGAAGTAAAAAATCTACTTGCTAATGACTTCATACGGGAAGCCATCTACCCAGAATGGATCGCTAACCCAGTGCTAGTAAAAAAGGCCAATGGAAAGTGGCGAACATGTATTGACTTCTCCAATCTGAATGACGCTTGCCCGAAAGACTGCTTCCCACTTCCCCGAATTGACCAACTCGTGGACAGCACAGCTGGGCACGAACTCCTATCTTTTATGGATGCATACTCCGGATATAACCAGATCCCCATGCACGCTCCCGATCAGGACCACACTAGCTTCATCACCGACCGCGGATTATATTGTTACAAAGTCATGCCTTTTGGACTCAAAAATGCTGGAGCTACCTATCAACGCCTCGTCAACAAAATGTTCGCAGAACTGATAGGACGTACTATGGAAGTATATGTGGATGACATGTTGGTGAAGTCCAGGAAAGCCAACGACCATGTAAGCCATCTGGACGATATGTTTCGGGTACTTCGCCGATATGGAATGAAGCTGAATCCTCTAAAGTGCTCCTTCGGAGTATCATCGGGAAAATTCTTAGGATTCATCGTCCACGCCAGAGGAATCGAAGCAAACCCTGAACAAATCCGAGCTTTAAAAGAAATAAGGATACCTTCCACTCGAAAAGAAATGCAGAGCCTAAACGGAAAGGTGGCCGCCCTAAGCAGATTCATTTCCAAGGCAACTGACAAGTGTGTCCCTTTCTTCGAAGCACTCAAGAAAGACAAAGGGAGGTTCGAGTGGACCGACGAATGCTTAAAAGCCTTCCTCAACCTAATCGAACACCTTCAGAGACCACCAGTACTCTCAACTCCAAATGAAGGTGAAGTGTTATACCTATACCTCGCTGTATCATCTCATGCTCTAAGCGCCGCCTTGGTAAGAGAAGAAGACCGCACACAACGTCCGGTTTACTTTGTAAGCAAGAGATTTACGGGGGCAGAAGCCAGATATCCTAAACTTGAGAAGTTAGCATATTGTTTATTGATCGCGTCACGGAAACTGCGACACTACTTCCAGTCTCACTCCATCAGGGTTCTAACCGATCAACCACTAAGACAAGTGCTCCATCGTCCTGACACTTCTGGGCGACTCCTCAAATGGTGCATCGAACTAAGTCAGTATGATATCACCTACCATCCCCGCACCGCTATCAAAGGACAAGCCATGGCTGATTTCATTGCCGAATTCACTACCAACGAAGGCAAGGAACAATCCGAAGTAGCAAAAAACATCAAGTGGAACCTCTTTGTAGACGGAGCATCGAACGAACAAGGCTCGGGGGCAGGTATTGTGATCGTCACCCCCAGGGGAAGAAAGTTGTACTATGCATTAAGATTGGAGTTCACGGCCACTAACAACGATGCTGAATATGAAGCAGTAATAGCGGGATTGGAGCTGGCCCTAGAAATTGGGATCAATTCCTTATGTATTCATAGTGATTCTCAGCTTATCGTAAACCAGGTACTAGGAGAATTCCAGACTCGAGGAGAACGGCTCACAGCATACCTAAAGAAAACCAGACTGCTGCTCGATCGATTGGACCATTATCTAATCAAACACATTCCTCGAGAAGAAAACCAAGAGGCAGATGAACTTGCAAAGCAAGCTAGTATGAAGGACAGCACCATTCCCGGAGCACTAGTAATCTCAAGGCAGCTAGCCCCAAGTTTCGAACAAGTAAATCTGATAACTGCAATCGAAGAAGGAACCTGGATGACTCCTATCCGGAAATATTTGCAAGATGGCATACTACCCGACAGGCGTGACGAAGCCAAGAAGATCTTGAGAAAAGTTCCCCACTACACAATACAAGAAGGCATCCTCTACCGGCGTGGCTTCTCTAGCCCCTTATTAAGATGCGTCGCCGGAAGGGAAGCCAAGGAGATATTAACAAACATCCATCAGGGAGGATGCGGAGATCACACTGGAGGACAGACTTTGGCAAGAAAGATACTCCGATATGGATATTACTGGCCCACACTAAACAAAGATACCCTAGACTTCGTTAAGAAATGCGACAGATGTCAGAAGTTCGCCAAGATCCCTCGACTGCCCACAAACGAAATTACTCAAATGACCAGCCCTTGGCCCTTTGCTGTATGGGGAATTGACTTAATTGGCGAACTGCCAACGGGCCGAGGCGGAGCCAAATATGCTATAGTGGCAGTCGATTATTTCACCAAATGGGTGGAAGCGGAACCTTTAAATAAAATATCTTCAGCAAAAATTATTAACTTCTTGATCAAAAACATTCTGTGCAGGTATGGAGTCCCCCTCAAGATCGTATCAGACAACGGACTCCAATTTGACAGCGAAGAATTTGCCGACTGGTGCCAAGAGCATGGAATTCATAAAAGCTTCTCATCAGTAGCTTACCCTCAGGCAAACGGACAAGTTGAAGCTGTCAACAAAATTCTCAAAACCCTAATCAAGAAGAAACTTGAAAAGTCAAAAGGCGCTTGGGTGGACGAACTTCCTACGGCACTATGGGCATACCGCACATCTTTCAGAACATCAACGGGACATACTCCTTTCTCTTTGGCATATGGATCGGAGGCAATGCTCCCAGTTGAGACTATTGTGCCTTCCCACCGTAGGATCCACTACAACCCAGAAGAAAACGAAGAACTCCTCCTCATGTCTTTGGAACTGATTGAGGAAAGGAGAAACGATGCAGCACTCAAAGCAGCAGCTCACAAACAAAAAGTGGCAGCACTATACAATTCCAAAGTCAAGCATCGCAGCTTACAAGAAGGAGATCTTGTCCTCAGGCGAATCTTTCCGCGCCCCGGGGCACTGGACCCCATCTGGGACGGACCATATGTAATTCACAAAGATCTCCACAACGGAGCTTACATTTTGTCAACAGTGGACGGAGAGGTGTTCCAGAGGGCATGGAACATCCGACACCTCCGTCGATACTTTTCTTAACTTGTACTGCCCATATGAAGTGAATTAACAAAGAGAACCAGTGGACGTAGGCATTTTCGTGCCGAACCACTTTAAAAAATCTTGTCTCTTTTTAACTTGTTCCTTTATGTCGTGGCTACTTGTTAAGTTTTATCCCTTTCTGTTGAACAAAATCCTATGGCATCTCCACTCAAGACGCACCGCGGCCTCATCTAGACTAGGCCTAACAGGTACGCCACGATTCTATGCACTCGCCAATGAGACTCTTTTGCTCCAGCATCCCTCTGCTGCGGGTTAACTCATTGCGCGCCTGCCCTCAAAGCCAACTGTAATGAGCCGATTATAAGTCATCATAAAGGCCGACTATAGCCGATGGCAGCTCATTACGGCGTTCGGCTCGTCGGTAACCGTGAACCTACTTTAAGCCCCAACATAAGGTGTGGCCAGCCAGGGGTAGTTCACGGCCAACGGCACCCACGCTAGCCGGCCACGGTAAATCGAATAATACCCACGATTACGGACCATAACGGTTCGGGTAGTTACCGTGCGCGATCTCGGCTCCGATGTGTCTTAAGTGCGGCTGTGGTAAAAAAGAAAACTCCCCGCGGAGGCGTAAGATGGGTGACAAATGTCTCCAAGACCCACAGCTAGGGAAAGTGACTACAAAACCCGTTTGCCACGAACTTAAGCACATCGACGGCCTTCCGTGACTGGAAGTTTTACTTTTACTATATTTCCATTTCATTTAAATATTTTTCTCCTATCCTGTATAACAAACTCTAAAGTACAGGAAACCAAATAGGAAGCATTCACTCATGAGGCTCTAAGCCTGCGTGCTGGGTAGCAGGGCGCTCTGCTATACCCGTGAACAGTTACACAAGACACTCAAAGCTACCGCCTGCGAATAAAACATAAAGGGCGGTACTCTCTTCTCTTGTACATAAATGCGTAACTATAACTTATTCATACACTGACATTGCAAAACGTGAAATTATATTTCAAGCAAAAACTTAACATCAAACACAAGTGGAATCACAGGCATATACATAATTATACTTCTCACACAGCACATAAAGATAGCAACAACATTTAAACATGACAAAATCAGCTTATATTATAAGATCACACGAAGTTATTCTTTGCAAATAATTTTATTACAGTTGCATATCAAAGACTAACATGAACAGTGATAAAAAAGAAACAAAAAGATGGCAGATGCATCCACACTCCATCACCAACTCCCCCAGCCTACTTAGCCGCAGGATCGGAGCCCCCAGCATGTGGATCTGAAGTCCCACCTGTCCAGATCAGAAGAGGAATTCATTAAACGAACGATCAAGTTATGAAAACACGAAAAGAAAAGAAAGGGAAAAGAATAACTCACCAGCATCCGCCGCTTGATCCTCATCATCCAACTGCACGCCCGCTTCCTCTGCAGCGAGTAGCCGCATCCCCTCCTTCACCGCCGCTTGCTCCTCCTTTGAGAACTGAGCAGTAACCGCACTCAAGTTGAAAGCCTCTCCGCCTTCCTTACCCGCATTCACCCTGGCCTCCTCTAAAGCCTGGAGATACACCTTGGCCATGACCCGAGGGTAATCGTCCATCCAAGACAAGCCGCCCTCCTTCCAAGTGTGGAAGTACATATCCTGCAACATCTCATCCATCATCCCCTCGTTTTCCTCAAACTCCCTCACCCGGGCCTCGGAAGCTTGCAACTTGGTGATGGCGACGTCCCTCTCTGATTGGTATCTCAAGCAGTCAGCCTGGAGTGACCTCCTCATTTCCTCTTCCTTCAACTTGAGGGACCTCCTCATCTCCTCCATCTCCTCCTTCAACTCGGCCTGAGCCATCTCCGCAGCCTCGAGCCTCCCTGACAACTCCTCTACCCGCTCGAGATCCGCATTTCGAACCTCATCCACCGTTGTAATAGCCATGTTAATCCGCTCCCTGCAGGTGACCTCCATTTTCCGTAACTCCGCCCTACTTGCCTTCTCCATGGTCTCTTTCAGACGCTGGGAAGCTTCCTCATGCTGGGAGATCTGGATGGCTTGGTCGGCAAGCTGCTTGGCCTGATCGGCAACCTTTAGCCTTAACCGAATGTTAGCACTCCCAATCTCCTCCCCGGCCTTGACCAATCGAGCATGATGCTCCATTAACTTCTTAGTCTCTTCGGCCACCCGATCAATATTAGCCTTGGCCTCGTCCCCCATGGTGACTACCCGTGTAGTAAGTAAATCAAGATCTAAAGATTTGGCCTCGTCCAGCACTCTTACCATGGGGTTGCGGGGAAGTAGGTGCTCGCCCGTGGTCTCATCGAATGAAATGTCCCGAAAACTTGGGTCTAAATCAGGATGGCCGGCAAAAGGGTCACGAGGCACGGGGCGAGGCACATCGGGACGCCTTATATGAATGACAGTAGAACTCTTGGAAGGAGGAGGAGGGGGGCAGGGCTCCGTGCTCTCCTCCGTAGTATCACGAGGAGGCTGAGTAGGGGGAGACAGAGTAGGAAGCTGCGAAGCAGAAGAAGACTCAAATAAGGAACGGCTCCGCTTCCTTTTCTGAATGCCCTCTTCGATGACCCCAAGAAGAGGGCGGTACTTGACTACGTCCCCAGTGCGATCAGTAGAAGGTTTCGCGGAAGCTCTCCTCGACTTAAATTGTTCAAGGCGGTGTCGAACATCCGACGTTTTACCCGCCTGGCCTGCCCCTGGAATAAAGAACAAATGTTACGAACATACAATAATCCGCAATTCAAAAAATGTGCTAAGTTAAAAAGAAAGAAAAGTGAGGAGACACATCTGTTATACAAACCCGGCGGAGGAGTGGGATACTGCAATGAGTCCTGGATCTCATTCCAGGACGGAAGTGAACCGTAAAAAATTTCTAAGTCCCTATCGAAAATGGAATCGGCAGAAGACAAAAGTTCACCTTGCATCGCCGGGGTCACCCTAGCTGAGGAACCCTTAGAGGATGGGTCAGTGCTAACCACAGCTTTGCCGGTTTCCTCTGCCTTCTCCGTTTCCTTCTCTGTTTCCGACTCCCCCTCTGACTCCCCGAAGGCCCGACGGAGAGCCTCATCCAGTTCGAGGTCCTGCTCAGAGGTTAGAGCAGCAACACCGCTACCACCCTGACCATCGCCATCTCCTCCACCCTCCGACCCTTCTCCAACTTCACCTCCTTCCTCCTCTTCTACACCTTCCTCCTCCGGGACATCCGGGCAAGTACTTGGAGAAGGGCCATCGGACTCCTTGAGCTTCTTACCTCCTACGACTGGACGTTGTGCAAAGGGCTTCCTCTTGCCACCCTTCGCTGTCACCCCACCTTTAGGCTGGGCAGCCTTCTCTTCTGCCGTGTCCCTCTGTTTGACTACGGACTGATGTGGGAGGATCAAATTATACGACAAGAGCCTGGCATTCCTAATCAGATAAGCAGCCGATCTGTCTCTCCCGGAAATAGCTTCAATTTCTGCTGCCATCCGAACCAAGCGATCATCTTCCACAACCGCAAAACCACCTGTCGCTAGCAAGAAATAAAAGCGCATAAGAGAGTGAATTACAGCCAAGACAGGAATTATGAGTAGAGTTTTTACTTACATCCGGAGGTAAATCGGCGAATAGAGACGGAGTCATCCCTGACAAAGAACCATTCCTTCTTGAACATGCTATACTTCGAGTATAAATCCAAAACAGGCTTGAAGGAAACGGCTGACTCCAAGCTAATATATGGGGACCCCTTCCTGTACCCCCTCAGATTGTACAGATATCGTATTTCCCGGTTGGAGGGGGCGCGCCCATATCTCTTCTGGAAGATAGCATATAAGCATACCAGAATGGCATAAGAGTTGGGCTGAAGCTGGAATGGAGCCACCTTCAGATAAGTGACGAAGCTTAGTATCCAGGCGTTGATTGGAGGAATAGCCCCGCACATGCAATGGTACCGGCTATAAGCGAAGTACCCCTCAGGGGGATCATATGGCATGACCCCTTCCCCCGGTAACAACATAAGAGCCCTGTCTATCCCAAAGGAACGGGATATAACGTCAAGTTGCTCCTCCTTTAAGGAGCTTGGGAAGCAGTCAGGGGGAGAGTTCAAAAGTTCCTGTGGACCACATCCGTCCACTAGAGACTTCGGAATAGGTCGGTGTTGCCCGGATCCTGATTGGACTGGGGGCGAGGAAGAAGAAGGCTCTCCTGTGCCTCTAGACTTCTTTCTGTCTGATCGTGTTTCCGCTTTGCGAGACATTTTCTGCAGCACAAGAAAAACCTAATATTAGAACAAGGAAAATAGAAAAGTAAACAAACAAGTGCGTGCAAGTGTGGAATTTCATTCGCAAGCTGAAGTCTTCCAGATCACAAGTTCATTCGGCTTCCAAGTTCATTCGGTTTCCAAGTTCATTCGGTTTCCAAGTTCATTCGGTTTCCATGTTCATTCGGCTTCCAAGTTCATTCGGTTTCCAAGTTCATTCGGTTTCCAAGTTCATTCGGTTTCAACCCCATTCGGTTTTCATCTCATTCGGCTCCAAGGCAGTAGTCCCATTCGGTGAAGCAAGGACATACGTGTGTATTCGGTAATAAGTATATACCTGGTTCGGTATAAGGTTGGTTCGGCAAACACTTGATTCGGCAATGGAGTGATTCGGCTCTACTCGTTCGGTAAAGAAAAACAAGGGGGGTACGGCCTCTATATATAGGCAAACTCACAACCACCGAACCAGATGTCTCGCCCAACCGGACCAATGATACCGGACCACCAGAAGCCGGATGAGAATAGCCGGACCAACCAAGAACCGAATGGAACCCTCTATCTACCGTCCAAGACCAGGAACTGGGGGCACGCAGGGCGCTTCACTCAGATAAGTGCCGAACTCTAAGAGCTTACTAATAAAATAAAAAATATGATAACAATGGATAAGTCGTGAATCTCTCACTAACATGGATTAATCATTTACACGTGCACGCGACCACGAACGGTCCATAGGCACGCTCTGAATGGCTATTAACCCTATCGTCATGAGAATTTATACTTTGACATCCCTTTTTAAGCTCATCAGTCAAATGGATATTTGATAATTATGAAATGGCTAAGCTACTTACACATGTACGGGGTCGAGAACAACCCCTAGGCATGCTCTGAGCTAGCGATAAACCACCTTGACAAACGATCCAGGGAACCACTCTAACGTGAACCTGGCATCGATAACCCCCTCGGGGTACACTAACTCGCCTCGAACGGCGCAATTCACTTGATCACAAATATTTCGACCCCGAACGGTCGTTATTTGAAACCACACTAAAACTATAAATCTCTTTGCAGGACATCCACAAGATATAAACATCCAGCCCATGACATTACAAGACGAGTCTTCCCACCAACGAGAAACAAAGCGCGACACGTGCAAGCACGTGCCCCACTTTGGGGGGCAAATGTTGGGCGGATTTTCACCCAGAAGATCTCAAGACCAAGAAGCCGCAGTTTCACCCGGGCTCGCGAGCAACCTCTACTTTGTTATCCCGTTTTTTGGTCAAAACTGGAATATCAATGTCGAGCGCGTCTCCACCACGATCAAGCTAAGAAGAAGCAACCAGCAAGCGTATGTAAGCCCAGAGTTCCACTCAAGATCCGAATACAAAGCCCTTTCAACAATACAAGCATAAGTCCACTCGGCAAAGCAATGCAAGGAAGCATTCAGCCAGCAACCAACCTAACACACACAAGCTCATTCGGCATGGCAAGCATTGGGTTTCATTCGGCTTTCCAGTTCATTCGGCTTTCCAAACCTCTGTTCATTCGGCACTCCAAACTCAAGCCCATCCGGCATTCCCCCACTGATGAACCAGCCAAGACCGAACCAACCTTCCACTGCCGGATGAGAACCAACACCGGTCCAAACTCCATCTCCATGCTACCACCGGACCACTTCCACGACCGAACCAACACACCATCACCGGTCCAAAACACACCATCACCGGTCCAAAACCCACTACCACCGAACCAACCATGACCGGACCAAACTCCAACTTCTCCAAACACGGCCGGACCAAGCTCCGCCGAACCAGAATGCTACCAGGCCAGATTGCTTCAGCCCGGGCCCACCAGCATCTATATACTTCCAAGACCCCTGCCCCCTACCTCACTCTATAAATAGAGGGGCAGGGGTACAACAATGGCAGACAAGTTTGAGAGCTCAAGCAAGGAAGGAACTTTCAAACTACTTTCATACACTTGTATACAACGCATTGTACTTGTAACCTGAAAGAAAGAAGATAATAACATATAAAGTGGACGTAGGCACATTCTGGCCGAACCACTATAAATCTGCGTGTCTTTTACATTTCAGCCCTTACTTTTCTCATATTTACATACTCATCTAAAATCATTGAAAATCACATATAATCAACTAAATAATACGACTTGGAGGTGTTTGTCCATTTTTTGTGCAAACAATGTATATCGATATCTATTGTATCATCTGTTGTATCAGGATGTTGTATCAGATGTTGTATATTGATATTCATTATTTCTTCCGCTGTGTTGTTTACTTAATTGTGTTATAAGCTCCAGCGAATCGAATTTGAACGGTCGAATCTGCGACATTCGAGTACGATGTAAAGTATGGATGTTGATTTTCGAACGGGCAAAAAATCGCATTCGTTACACTACGCCACGTAGCTTGTCCTCTAGTCACACGACTAGAAATTTAAACGGTTTAAAGAGAAAATACGAATTAAAACAATTTAAAAATTAAATAACCCTAAATTTAAAAATAAAAGCCCTTTTAAAATTAAAATAGGCCGGCCCTATTCTCTTTTCTTTAACCCGTCAGCTCGTTCCTTTTTCCTGTGGCTTGTGAAAATATGGCGGCCTCTGTTGTATCTTCGTTCGTTCCTTTTTGGCGAAATTAGGGCTTTGTGCAAATTGAAGCGCCGCACGTCACCGTTTGATAGTAGGCTTTGATGCTCTTTGATTTGCTTACGGCTCTTCAATTTGGATCGAGTTCGTCTCATTGCTTCGGTATGTAATTTTATGCTTTGGTACTTTTTTGTATTCATACTTGAACTCGATACTTAAATTTGCCGATGATGATTTCAATTTATAGGGTTCGATCCCCTTATTTTCTGTTCGTCTAAATATATTTGAATCTGTCATTATTGTTTGATCGGCTGTTTGATTATGCTTGGATGCTTGGGATTTTCTCTGACTTGTTCATAATCGTATATTTCTGATGCTTGATACCCACGGCTTTGAATTGCGTCTTTGAATTGCCGTGCTCATCACGGTGTTGATTTTTGACTTCGTCAATACTTCATACGCACTTGAATTTTTATCACTACGTTGATTTTCTTTGACCATGTTGATTTCATTCTTTATTTTCATTGACTTCGGCCATGTTTTGATATCGTGCTGTGATCTATCACCTTGGCCACACTGTATTGTTTCGATGCTATCTGCCCAGGTTATTAATATAAGCATTTGTATGTTGTCACTGTACCACTGCAATGTGTTCTCTGCATTCATTGTAGTGCAATCTTGGTTTCAGTAGATTTTTATGCATTTCATCACTTCAGTATTGTATTGTTTGCATTCACTTGTAGTCGACACCATTTGTAGATGTTCTCTGGTTTGATGTTGATGCTGAAGCTTGTTGGTTCGATTCCAGTATGCTTTTTCACTGTCCTGTACATGTTGTTTCATTATATTTGAACTTGCATCACTGCACTAGTTTTCTTCAAATTTCTGGCCTCACTATTGCATTCTTTGATGATTCATTGGTGCACTTGTACTTGGTCATTGTAGTATGTTACTGAAGTCTTGTGCTTTGTGTCTTGATGCTCGGCCTATTGGTCATTTGTGTCATAATTTGTATTCTCTGATTCATTGTTGAATATGTTGGCTGCTGTGTTGATCTTGCTTGCATTGTCACTTGGTCGACACTTGCAGTTTGGTCTTGCATTTGATGTTGTTTATATCTTCATGTTCATGTATGTCTTCCCATTCACTGTTGCCTGGTTTTGGTCTTCAATGCATTCCTGTAGCTCGCATTCATGTACTTGCTGTGCATATATGAGTTTGATACTGTTGGTCGACTATCTCCTTGAGTTGCTGTGCTTCATGTTGTATTCATCCCTGTAGTTTAACCTGTTGCACTCTTTGATGATGGTTTGAGGCTGTGTCATGTTTGAACATAGCATTCATGTGTACTTTTTGATTTGCGCCAGAGTTGAATCCAGTTTTAAAACTCGGGTTTGACCTTGTGCTGAGAGTTGTGACTTTTATGTTATTGCACGTGAGTTGGACCCGGCTTTTCATTTAGGTTTGACCTATGCTCACCGGTCCCTGTAAATCGATCTAGTGTATATCGATGTGCACGGCCTTATGGCATGTACAGTGATACACTGTGCATGTCACATTGTTCGTGTGTGATGAATTCAAATGTACATGATGACGAACAACTCAAATAACTGAGGAAAATTATATTTTCAAAAATAATATTTCATTTTATATTGCAAAAATGTTTCTTTTTCAATTTTACTGCATTAGTGAATATTTTTGCAGATTTCTCAGATGCTGGATTCAAAAACTAGAAAGAAGTTGAAGATAAAAATACGAGTGTGAGTGATATGTAGTGAGGTCAACTGTAAATGTAAAATAGTGATGTAATTTAATTTGTATCAAAGTTGTATAGTGAATAGTGAGAGCTTGAATTTGTACTATTCAAAATTGTAATAAATATTTGTTTGAATAAAATTTCTGTTTGAATTCAAAATCTGTGTTATTTATTTTATTCAGCAAATATTTATTTAATCTGTGAAAATAAATAGTATATTAACAAATACATTTAAACGAATGTATATATGTTTATTATCATCAAACAAAAATCATATAAGCACATATTCAAAATCTCCCCCTTTTGATGATAACAAACATATATTTAAGATTTTGAATATATTAAATGTATTTGATCATTGATGTGCTCTAATTGCTCCCCCTATTTAAATGCTTCCTCTCTACACAAAGCTCCCCCTACATATATGCATACAAATAAAAATATGCAAATGAGCCTAGATGCAAATAGAAAATTATTTGACCTTTGCTTGATTTTATTTGACAAAATCTTAACTTTTCTCTCCCCCTTTTGTTATCAGCAAAAGAATAATAGTGTTCAAGAAAATAGAGATAAAGTGATCGATATTAATTCAACATTAAAACTCAATTGAATATAAATATTAAATTTCAATAAAAAATCAAACAAAAATCATAAATATTTTGTTAGGTGCATATTCCACTTTTAGAATGATGGAAATGATGTCATCATATAAAACAATACAGTTGTGTCTATTTGTGGTATATTTATATCAGGAATTTAATATCTACTAACCATACATAACCGTTAGGACTTTTAAATGAGATTAGTAGTATTCCAATTTTATTTTAAAAAAAATGAGTTCAAGTATCTTCTAACCATGCATAACCGTGAGGACTTTTAAATGGGATTAGAATCAACTTGTTTATTTTAAAAATCAACTTTTGATATGCATTCCATACATGCATAACCGTGAGGACTTTTAAATGAGCATGGAAGCACATAACAAATTCCAAGTAATTCACCCATGCATAACCGTGAGGACTTTTAAATGAGAGTGAATACTTTGGTATTTATAATTATTATTATTATTACCTTTTTTTTTTAAAAATGTGAAAATGAAAAACGAACGATTCCTGTTTAAAGTACCACATATCGACAAACTTTATAGAATTTTGATGAGTGATGGTCGTTAGAAATATGATAGATATAGAGATGGTCATGGAATTTTTACCAACAAAAAGTTTTATAACTCTTGTTTAAATTTCTAAAGAAATTTTCTAATTATACTTTCTCGAGTTATAATATATGATCAATATTAACAATCATCACTTTTTCAGTCACTATTTTTCTTTTTGATAATCATTCGGGAGTCAGATTAGTCAATATAGTCATTTAAAATCAAATTCAAAAATAATTATGAAACCAAATTTTTCAAAATGACTAATCTGAAAATATGGTCAAAAATGATTTTCTCGAAGGGGTTTTATAAGAAAATTTTCTGCTATTTGAAAATTATTTGAAATGAAAAATATGCAGATATTTTCTTTCAAAAAAAACGATGCAGTTACTAAATGTCTCAAAAATCACGTTCAACTAGTAATTTTTCTATCAACTAGTTACCAGTGTAATCTTCATCTGAATTTCTCTTTCACTCAAAATCATCGTTAATTGAATTTGATTGACCAAACCATGAAGTGTGCACCAAAAATTTCAAAATCAATTTTAACAGCCTTTTAAATGACATGAAGCCGTGTAAATAATCAAAAAACCATGAATATAGAGTCAGCCGTTTTATAACCAAATGTATTATCATCCAACAAAACACTATTTTTAATCCAAAATGATATATATGAAGTAATTCAAAGAATCTAGAGATTATTATAGTTTTTTTGGCATAAGAATATAATTGGCCAACAATTTTGAATAAGTCGGAATCAAAATCATCATTTTTTCATCATCCTATTATTGGCTGATTTAATTCAAAGTACGGTGCAGATTATCACATTTAATATATCGTTCAAAACATACCATTACCTGTTTTACCTTTACGATATTTTTTTCGTTGTTGTTTATTGTGATTCTGTCACCTTTGAACTAGGCTAAGGGACTTTTCTTTGTCGTCCGTTGTGTTTCTGGAACAACCAAAAAATCCAGAGAACACTATTGTTGTTCCTTAGCCCGCCACCACATCTACACGGGAAAAGATTTATGTGACCTATTTGTTTTTATAGGTCCATGGTTGTTAGTGGCAGAATAATTAGAAGAATAATTTTGTGAAGACCCAAAACTATTTATAATTGTTCCCTTCGACACCCAAATTTGTTTAACTTTGAGAGATTTTATATTTGTGCCTTTTGGAACCCAAATCGGTATAGTTTTCACATGTTTGGGTCTATAACAACAATTATTGTGATTGTGTCCATATTTTCTACAAATTGTGCACATAGAATTAACTTGATTAATATTGCTTTCAACAATTTTCGAACTATTATATCCAAGTCCTTGTCTAACCGAATTAACCGTTTGCTTTCCTAATAGCATATTCAACGATTTTTCACTTTTGGAAAATTTATCTAAAGTAGTAGACAGTTGTTGGACTTGTGATTTGAGAGACTCATTTTCGTTTAACAATTGTGTGCACTTTTTAATAGAATTCTCTCTCCTAGTATTTTCATTCTCCTTTAAAATCAGAATTTCATTTTCAAGTGATTTTATATTGATTTCTGATTTTTTAATTTCCTCTTCGAATGTTGGACACTTATCACACTTAGGGATTCTACGTTGATAGTTCTTAACTAATTGATCAAGTTGTTCATTGCATTCTATCAAAGTATCCTTTTGAGATTCAAGTTTGGCATATTTTTCCCTAAGTCGTTCAAAACAGCCATTTACTTCGTGAAAATAAATAAGTAATTCAGAGTGAGTAAGTTTTGATACCTCGCTTGGCTCGTCATCGTCGCTATCAGTTATATTTCCTTGAAGGCACATACCTGCTTTCTCACTCTCACTGCTAGTACTTTTATCATTCTCATCCATTTCATCCCAAGTGGCTGCAAAACTTTTCTTTTTCTGTTTCTTTCCAAAGTCGCGTCGATTTCGAGGACAATTAGGCTTGATGTGTTTGGGTTGGTTGCACTTATGACAGATGATCTTCTGTTCTTCTGAGTAGTCAAGTGCTTTGCCTATTCTGCTTTTCAATTCATGATTTCGAGCTGGATTTCCGTATTTGCGATTCCACCTTTTGAATTTCTTTATTAGTAGTTCCAGCTCTACTGCTCCATCATTATCATCGTTATCATCATCACTTTCGGTTGTTCCTTTGAGCGCTATTGATTTCTTTCGAGTATCTCCTCCTTTACGCTCTTCCTTGAATTTCATTTCTAGCTCATAAGTGGTGAGATTTCCGATGAGTTCTTCGACTTTCATTTGTTTCAAATCTTTTGATTCTTGAATGGCAGTCACTTTTGCTTCAAATTTTCATGGAAGGACTCTAAGGATTTTTCGGACTATCTCCAACTCTGTGTATGATTTTCCAAGAGCTTTTGATTTGTAAACGATATTGGAAAGTCGTCCATGCATCTCTTTGACATTTTATTCCTTCGCCATTGTGAAGTTCTCGTATTCGCTGCTTAGCATGGCAAGGCGAGATTCTTTGACTTGAGATGTTCCTTCGTGAGTCACTTCTAGTGTGTGCCATATTTCATGTGCAGTTAGATAATGTGAGACACGATTAAATTCAAATTGATCCAATGAACAGATAATAGAATTCATAGCTCTAGCATTAGCATTTTGTAATCTATTTTCTAGTTCTGTCCATTGATCTTTTGGTTTCTCTATTTCCTGATTATCTACAGTTATAGTTGGTGTTCTATAACCTGTCTCAACAATATTCCAAGCGTCAATGGTTTTCAGAAAAATTTCCATTCTATTTTTCCAGTAAGCATATTCACCATTAAACATTGGTGGTCTAACTATAGATTGACCCTCTGCAAAAGCATTATTAAAAGAAGCCATTTTAAAAATTCAAATTTTTAAAACAAAAACTGATTTTTTGAAAAAAAAACGAATTTTTAAAAAACAAATGATGACTTCTATTTCTAGCTTCGATACCACTTGTAGGATCGATTTCACCCTAGAGGGGGGGTGAATAGGGTGATGGTATAAATTATAGAAATTAATCGTGGAAGCTTATAAAATAAATTCAACACAGACCACAGAACAATAGCAGCACAGATAATAGCAGAATAATAAATGCAGAAATAGAACGACACAGAATTTACCCAGCTTCGGCAAAACCCTGCCTACGTGCTGCCCCAAGGTTTCTACTAGAAATTAGATAGTCCCTCGCTTACACACGTAAACTCGCGACACCCACTATTGACTAAATCTAACTCTACGCTCAAAACCCTGCCACAACTCAACCACTGAGTTGCGAATTCTCAAGCTACGCTACGTAGCTTGTCCCCTAGTCACACGACTAGAAATTTAAACGGTTTAAAAAGAAAATACGAATTAAAACAATTTAAAAATTAAATAACCCTAAATTTAAAAATAAAAGCCCTTTTAAAATTAAAATAGGCCGGCCCTATTCTCTTTTCTTTAACCCGTCAGCTCGTTCCTTTTTCCTGTGGCTTGTGAAAATATGGCAGCCTCTGTTGTATCTTCGTTCGTTCCTTTTTGGCAAAATTAGGGCTTTGTGCAAATTGAAGCGTCGCACGTCACCGTTTGATAGTAGGCTTTGATGCTCTTTGATTTACTCACGGCTCTTCAATTTGGATCGAGTTCGTCTCCTTGCTTCGGTATGTAATTTTATGCTTTGGTACTTTTTTGTATTCGTACTTGAACTCGATACTTAAATTTGCCGATGATGATTTCAATTTATAGGGTTCGATCCCCTTATTTTCCGTTCGTCTAAATATATTTGAATCCGTCATTATTGTTTGATCGGCCGTTTGATTATGCTTGGATGCTTGGGATTTTCTCCGACTTGTTCATAATCGTATATTTCTGATGCTTGATACCCACGGCTTTGAATTGCGGCTTTGAATTGCCGTGCTCATCACGGTGTTGATTTTTGACTTCATCAATACTTCATACGTACTTGTATTTTTATCACTGCGTTGATTTTCTTTGACATGTTGATTTCATTCTTTATTTTCTTTGACTTCGGCCATGTTTTGATATCGTGCTGTGATCTATCACCTTGGCCACACTGCATTGTTTCGATGCTATCTGCCCAGGTTATTCATATAAGCATTTGTATGTTGTCACTGCACCACTGCAATGTGTTCTCTGCATTCACTGTAGTGCAATCTTGGTTTCAGTAGATTATGCATTTCATCACTTCAGTATTGTATTGTTTGCATTCACTTGTAGTCGGCACCATTTATAGATGTTCTCTGGTTTGATGTTGATGCTGAAGCTTGTTGGTTCGATTCCAGTATGCTTTTTCACTGTCCTGTACATGCTGTTTCATTATATTTAAACTTGCATCACTGCACTAGTTTTCTTCAATTTTCTGGCCTCACTGTTGCATTCTTTGATGATTCATTGGTGCACTTGTACTTGGTCATTATAGTATGTTACTGAAGTCTTGTGCTTTGTGTCTTGATGCTCGGCCTATTGTGCATTTGTGTCATAATTTGTATTCTCTGATTCATTGTTGAATATGTTGGTTGTTGTGTTGATCTTGCTTGCATTGTCACTCGGTCGACACTTGCAATTTGGTCTTGCATTTGATGTTGTTTATATCTTCATGTTCATGTATGTCTTCCCATTCACTGTTGCCTGGTTTTGGTCTTCAATGCATTCCTGTAGCTCGCATTCATGTACTTGCTGTGCATATATGAGTTTGATACTGTTGGTCGACTATCTCCTTGAGTTGCTGTGCTTCATGTTGTATTCATCCCTGCAGTATAACCTGTTGCACTCTTTGATGATGGTTTGAGGCTGTGTCATGTTTGAACATAGCATTCATGTGTACTTTTTGATTTACGCCTGAGTTGAATCCAGTTTTAAAACTCGGGTTTGACCTTGTGCTGAGAGTTGTGACTTTTATGTTATTGCACGTGAGTTGAACCCGGCTTTTCATTTAGGTTTGACCTGTGCTCACCTGTCCTTGTAAATCGATCATGTGTATATCGATGTGCACGGCCTTCTGGCATGTACAGTGATACACTGTGCATGTCACATTGTTCGTGTGTGATGAATTCAAATGTACATGATGACGAACAACCCAAATAAATGAGGCAAATTATATTTTCAAAAATCATATTTCATTTTATATTGCAAAAATGTTTCTTTTTCAATTTTACTGCGTTAGTGAATATTTTTGCAGATTGCTCAGATGTTGGATTCAAAAACTGGAAAGAAGTTGAAGATAAAAATACGAGTGTGAGTGATATGTAGTGAGGTCAACTGTAAATGTAAAATAGTGATGTAATTGAATTTGTATCAAAGTTGTATAGTGAATAATGAGAGCTTGAATTTGTACTATTCAAAATTGTAATAAATATTTGTTTGAATAAAATTTTGGTTTGAATTCAAAATCTGTGTTATTTATTTTATTCAGAAAATATTTATTTAATCTGTGAAAATAAATAGTATATTAACAAATACATTTAAACAAATGTATATATGTTTGTTATCATCAAACAAAAATCATATAAGCGCTTATTCAACAAAAATATGAAATTTTATTTCGTGTGTAAAATTTATTTCAATTTAATCAGTTAAAAATCGATGAAAATAAAATGTTTTCGAAACCTGAATATTTTTACATAGAAAAATTCTAAATCATCTTCTGAGCAAGTCGTCATTTTTTGTTTTTTCAAATTCGGACTTCGTTAGCTCCGTCAATCTTAATTTTCTGCATTTTTGTTACATTTTCCGCCAGTGGAAAATTCGAATTTTTATAATTCAATCGTATCACTGATATCCATATGCCGTTTTGATCGTTTCGTCGTGATGATCTCTATAGTATATTCAATTCTGTGTTTTGAAGTCCGATACGCGGTGAATCGGTGTAATGGTTCATCGTACCGGTACCGTATTGTGCCATTCTTCCTTTTCTTTCCAATTGACAGCTGAGAAATCCAACAGCTTTTGCTTTAAATATTTTACCTTGAATTCATGCGTGCGTTTTCCTTTTCCTTTTGGGAAGTGTATTCTTTTCAGTTCTTCATATTCTTTGGTTCACCTTTCATTGAAACGTGTAATGCACAAATAGAATGTTATTGGAAATAAAGCTGCTTATATTTTCATGCGCTGGTTCATTTCAAAATTATGAGTCTCCATCCTCCTTTTCCTTTTTATTTTGGATCTAAGTCCTACAAAAGAGAAATTTTTTGCATGGACTGTTAAAGGTAGCTGCTCGTATTCTTTTGTTCCATGCCGTTCCTCCACCTTATTCGCCTTCGCCCCTCGCTCTGCCATAACGCAAGCACACATTCCAGCCGACTCCATCTTTTCCATTCCTCTACCCTCTCCTCTGTTCAAAGAAACATAACCATTCCATAATTTTCTTCCACCACAAAACTGGAGCTCGATCGCCATGTCACCTTCGCTATCATAAACTTCGGCCAGAACCCGCGTTTCCTCTCCTCGGCACCACAACCCGGTATAGAGGTTTTATCACAACTTCGGCCAGAACACACGGTATCGAATGTCTCTGCACCGTGTTGCTCTGGTATAGAGATTTTATCACCCTTTTGTGATAGGGATTCCGGACGTGATTTGTGAATATCCGGATTTGCAAGGGCTTCTTTGAAGTGCCTTCGGTTCCGTTCGATCCCGAAACGGACTTGTATGGATGTGTGTCTAACGTTACACTATGAGATGTAAGGCTGGTTTCTATCAAATACATTTCTTTTGGTGGCGGAGAATTTATTCTCTTAGCTTAACACCCTTCTCTGAGACGTACGAGCTTAGAGGTTATGTAGTTGATGGATATTAGTGATATATTCCAAATTTGGTAATGTGACATACGAAGTGCTGCTGATCATTTGTTGATCAATGCATGACTTTGTGAAAAGTGTAGCTTTGTGGACTAGACTTCGTCAGACCACACACCGAAAATGGTCAAAACAGGAAAGATGCGGCAAGGTTATGAGGGTTGTGCCCTTTAGGGTATGTCATTTCCTTCTGGAAAAGGGTAGTATCATGGTATGGAGCCCAAATATTTTACTTATGTTGTTGCCGCAAATTTATTATACTTTGTGGTTGTTGCTTTTTGGTTGAGGATCCTCGGATAGAGGACCCAAAGGACTGGGGGATGGCATACTCGTGTAGTAGTTACCTAGTTACAGAGGTATCCCGGCTTGTTGTAATGACACGTAAGTTTTAGCCGTTTATTTATTTAATTAATTAAATTTTATGAAATTTTAAACAATAAAATTTTGAAATAAAATTTAATATTTGAAACGCGTCTAATTAAACATAGCAACTTGCAAATTTTCATCCAAAAATATGAAAGTTTATTTCGTGTGTAAAATTTATTTTAATTTAATCAGCTAAAAATCGATGAAAATAAAATGTTTTCGAAACCTGAATAATTCTACATAGAAAATTCTAAATCATCTTCTGAGCAAGGCGTCATTTTTCGTTTTTTCAAATTTGGACTTTTTTAGCTCCGTCAATCTTAATTTTCTGCATTTTTGTTACATTTTCCACCAGTGGAAAATTTGAATTTTTATAATTCAATCGTATCAGTGATATCCATATGCCGTTTTGATCGTTTCATCATGATGATCTCTATGGTATATTCAATTCTGTGCTTTGAAGCCCGATATGCGGTGAATCGGTGTAATGGTTCATCGTACCGGTACCGTATTGTGCCATTCTTCCTTTTCTTTCCAATTGACAGCTGAGAAATCCAACAGCTTTTGCTTTAAATATTTTACCTTGAATTCATGTGTGTGTTTTCCTTTTCCTTTTAGGAAGTGTATTCTTTTCAGTTCTTCATATTCTTTGGTTCACCTTTCATTGAAACGTGTAATGCACACATAGAATGTTATTGGAAATAAAGCTGCTTATATTTTCATGCGCTGGTTCATTTCAAAATTAGGAGTCACCATCCTCCTTTTCCTTTTTATTTTGGATCTAAATCCTACAAAAGAGATTTTTTTTGCATGGACTGTTAAAGGTAGCTGCTTGTGTTCTTTTGTTCCATGCCGTTCCTCCACCTTATTTGCCTTCGCCCCTCGTCTGCCATAACGCAAGCACACATTCTAGCTGACTCCATCTTTTCCATTCCATTACCCTCTCCTCTGTTCAAAGAAACATAACCATGCCGTAATTTTGTTCCACCACAAAACCGGAGCTCGATTGCCATGTCACGTTCACTATCCTAAACTTCGGCCATAACCCACGTTTCCCCTCCTCGGCACCACAACCCGATATAGAGATTTTATCACAACTTCGGCCAGAACCCACGGTGTCGAATGTCTTTTCACCGTGTTGCTCCGGTATAGAGATTTTATCACCCTTTTGTGATAGGGATTCCGGACGTGATTTGTGAATATCCGGATTTGCAAGGGCTTCTTTGAAGTGTCTTCGGTTCCGTTCGATCCCGAAACGGACTTGTATGGATGTGTGTCTGACGTTACACTATGAGATGTAAAGCTGGTTTCTATCAAATACATTTCTTCTGGTGGCGGAGAATTTATTCTCTTAGCTTAACTTCCTTCTCTGAGACGTACGAGCTCAGAGGTTATGTAGTTGATGGATATTAGTGATATATTCCCAATTTGGTAATGTGACATACGAAGTGCTGCTGATCATTTGTTGATCAAAGCATGACTTTGTGAAAAGTGTAGCTTTGTAGACTAGACTTCGTCGGACCTCACCCCAAAAATGGTCAAAACAGGAAAGATGCGGCAAGGTTATGAGGGTCGTGCCCTTTAGGGTATGTCATTTCCTTCTGGAAAAGGGTAGTATCATGGTATGGAGCCCAGATATTTTACTTATGTTGTTGCCGCAAATTTATCATACTTTGTGGTTGTTGCTTTGTGGTTGAGAATCCTCGGATAGAGGTCCCAAAGGACTGGGGGATGGCATACTCGTGTAGTAGTTACCTAGTTACAGAGGTATCCCGGCTTTGTTGTAATGACACGTAAGTTTTAGCCGTTTATTTATTTAATTACTTAAATTTTATGAAATTTTAAACAATAAAATTTTGAAGTAAAATTTAATATTTGAAATGCGTCTAATTAAACATAGCAACTTGTAAATTTTCATCCAAAAATATGAAAGTTTATTTCGTGTGTAAAATTTATTTCAATTTAATCAGCTAAAAATTGATGAAAATAAAATGTTTTCGAAACCTGAATATTTTTACAAAGAAAAATTATAAATCAACTTCTGAGCAAGGTGACATTTTTCGTTTTTTCAAATTCGGACTTCGTTAGCTCCGTCAATCTTAATTTTCTGCATTTTTGTTACATTTTCCGCCAGTGGAAAATTCGAATTTTTATAATTCAATCGTATCACTGATATCCATATGCCGTTTTGATCGTTTCGTCGTGATGATCTCTACGATATATTCAATTCTGTGTTTTGAAGTCCGATATGCGGTGAATCGGTGTAATGGTTCATCGTAACGGTACCGTATTGTGACATTCTTCCTTTTCTTTCCAATTGACAGCTGAGAAATCCAACAGCTTTTGCTTTAAATATTTTACCTTGAATTCATGTGTGCGTTTTCCTTTTCCTTTTGGGAAGTGTATTCTTTTCAGTTCTTCATATTCTTCGGTTCACCTTTCATTGAAACGTGTAATGCACAAATAGAATGTTATTGGAAATAAAGCTGCTTATATTTTCATGCGCTGGTTCATTTCAAAATTATGAGTCACCATCCTCCTTTTCGTTTTTATTTTGGATCTAAGTCCTACAAAAGAGAAATTTTTTGCATGGACTGTTAAAGGTAGCTGCTCGTATTCTTTTGTTCCATGCCGTTCCTCCACCTTATTCGCCTTCACCCCTCGCTCTGCCATAACGCAAGCGCACATTCTAGCCGACTCCAACTTTTCCATTTCACTACCCTCTCCTCTGTTCAAAGAAACATAACCATGCCGTAATTTTCTTCCACCACAAAACCGGAGCTCGATCGCCATGTCACCTTCACTATCCTAAACTTCGGCCAGAACCCGCGTTTCCTCTCCTCGGCACCACAACCCGGTATAGAGGTTTTATCACAACTTCGGCCAGAACCCACGGTGTCGAATGTCTCTGCACCGTGTTGCTCCGGTATAGAGATTTTATCACCATTTTGTGATAGGGATTCCGGACGTGATTTGTGAATATCCGGATTTGCAAGGGCTTCTTTAAAGTGCCTTCGGTTCCGTTCGATCCCGAAACGGACTTGTATGGATGTGTGTCTGACGTTCCACTATGAGATGTAAGGCTGGTTTCTATCAAATACATTTCTTTTGGTGGCGGAGAATTTATTCTCCTAGCTTAAAACACTTCTCTGAGACGTACGAGCTCAGAGGTTATGTAGTTGATGGATATTAGTGATATTTTCCAAATTTGGTAATGTGACATACGAAGTGCCGCTGATCATTTGTTGATCAAAGCATGACTTTGTGAAAAGTGTAGCTTTGTGGACTAGACTTCGTCGGACCACACCCCGAAAATGGTCAAAACAAGAAAGATGCGGCAAGGTTATGAGGGTCGTGCCCTTTAGGGTATGTCATTTCCTTCTGGAAAAGGGTAGTATCATGGTATGGAGCCCAAATATTTTACTTATGTTGTTGCCGCAAATTTATTATACTTTGTGGTTGTTGCTTTTTGGTTGAGGATCCTCGGATAGAGGTCCAAAGGACTGGGGGATGGCATACTCGTGTAGTAGTTACCTAGTTACAGAGGTATCCCGGCTTTGTTGTAATGACACGTAAGTTTTAGCCGTTTATTTATTTAATTAATTAAATTTTATGAAATTTTAAACAATAAAATTTTGAAATAAAATTTAATATTTGAAATGCGTCTAATTAAACATAGCAACCTGTAAATTTTCATCCAAAAATATGAAAGTTTATTTCGTGTGTAAAATTTATTTCAATTTAATCAGTTAAAAATCGATGAAAATAAAATGTTTTCGAAATCTGAATATTTCTACATAGAAAATTCTTAATCATCTTCTGAGCAAGGTGTCATTTTTCATTTTTTCAAATTCGGACTTCTTTAGCTCCGTCAATCTTAATTTTCTGCATTTTTGTTACATTTTCCGCCAGTGGAAAATTCGTATTTTTATAATTCAATCGTATCAGTGATATCCATATGCCGTTTTGATCGTTTCGTCGTGATGATCTCTATGGTATATTCAATTCTGTGCTTTGAAGTCCGATACGCGGTGAATCGGTGTAATGGTTGATCGTACCGGTACCGTATTGTGCCATTCTTCCTTTTCTTTCCAATTGACAGCTGAGAAATCCAACAGCTTTTGCTTCAAATATTTTACCTTGAATTCATGTGTGTGTTTTCCTTTTCCTTTTGGGAAGTGTATTCTTTTCAGTTCTTCATATTCTTTGGTTCACCTTTCATTGAAACGTGTAATGCACACATAGAATGTTATTGGAAATAAAGCTGCTTATATTTTCATGCGCTGGTTCATTTCAAAATTATGAGTCGCCATCCTCCTTTTCCTTTTTATTTCGCATCTAAGTCCTACAAAAGAGAATTTTTTTGCATGGACTGTTAAAGGTAGCTGCTCGTATTCTTTTGTTCCATGCCGTTCCTCCACCTTATTTGCCTTCGCCCCTCGCTGTGCCATAACGTAAGAGCACATTCTAGCCGACTCCATCTTTTCCATTCCATTACCCTCTCCTCTGTTCAAAGAAACATAACCATGCCGTAATTTTCTTCCACCACAAAACCGAAGCTCGATCGCCATGTCACCTTCACTATCCTAAACTTCGGCCATAACCCACGTTTCCCCTCCTCGGCACCACAACCCGGTATAGAGATTTTATCACAACTTCGGTCAGAACCCACGGTGTCGAATGTCTTTGCAACGTGTTGCTCCGGTATAGAGATTTTATCACCCTTTTGTGATAGGGATTCCGGACGTGATTTGTGAATATCCGGATTTGCACGGGCTTCTTTGAAGTGCCTTCGGTTCCGTTCGATCCCGAAACGGACTTGTATGGATGTGTGTCTGACGTTACACTATGAGATGTAAAGCTGGTTTCTATCAAATACATTTTTTTTGGTGGCAGAGAATTTATTCTCTTAGCTTAACACCCTTCTCTGAGACGTACGAGCTCAGAGGTTATGTAGTTGATGGACATTAGTGATATATTCCCAATTTGGTAATGTGACATACGAAGTGCTGCTGATCATTTGTTGATCAAAGCATGACTTTGTGAAAAGTGTAGCTTTGTGGACTAGACTTCGTCGGACCTCACCCCAAAAATGGTCAAAACAGGAAAGATGCGGCAAGGTTATGTGGGTCGTGCCCTTTAGGGTATGTCATTTCCTTCTGGAAAAGGGTAGTATCATGGTATGGAGCCCAGATAATTTACTTATGTTGTTGCCGCAAATTTATTATACTTTATGGTTGTTGCTTTGTGGTTGAGGATCCTCGGATAGAGGTCCCAAAGGACTGGGGGATGGCATACTCGTGTAGTAGTTACCTAGTTACAGAGGTATCCCAGCTTTATTGTAATGACACGTAAGTTTTAGCCATTTATTTTTTTAATTAATTAAATTTTATGAAATTTTAAAAAATAAAATTTTGAAATAAAATTTAATATTTGAAATGCGTCTAATAAAATTTTGAATATTTTTACATAGAAAAATTCTAAATCATCTTCTGAGCAAGACGTCATTTTTCGTTTTTCCAAATTCGGAATTCTTTAGCTCCGTCGATCTTAATTTTCTGCGTTTTTGCTGCATTTTCCGCTAGTGGAAAATTTGAATTTTTATAATTCAATCGTATCACTGATATCCATAAGTCGTTTTGATCGTTTCTTCGTGATGATCTCTACGGTATATTCAATTCTATGTTTTGAAGTCCGATACGCGGTGAATCGGCGTAACGATTCGTCGTACCTGTGCCTTATTGTGCCATTTTTCCTTTTCTTTCCAATTGGTAGCTGAGAAATCCAATAGCTTTTGCTTTAAATATTTTACCTTGAATTCATGTGTGCGCTTTCCATTTCCTTTTGGGAAGTGTATTCTTTTCGGTTCTTCATATTCTTTAGTTCACCTTTCATTGAAACGTGTAATGCACAAATAGAATGATATTGGAAATAAAGCTGCTTATATTTTCATGCGCTGGTTCCTTTCAAAATTATGAGTCTCCATCCTCCTTTTCCGTTTTATTTGGGATCTGAACCCTACACAACAGAATTTTTTTTTTGCATGGAATTGTTAAAGGTAGTTGCTCGTATTCTTTTGTTCCATGTCGTTCCTCCACCTTATTCACCTTCTCCCCTCCCTCTGCCATAATGCAAGCACACATTCTAGCCGACTCCATCTCTTCCATTTCCATTACCCTCTCCTCTGTTCAAAGAAACATAACCATGCCGTAACTTTCTTCCACGACAAAACCGGAGCTCGATCGCCACGTCACCTTCACTGTCCCAAACTTCGGCCAAAACCCACGTTTCCCCACCTCGGCACCACAACCCGAGTCTGCTCTTCCTCAATCACTGTTTGATCACCAAACTCGAGCAGCCACATCCTTCGCCACCATGAACCGTTCTTCCCTCTCTTTCCCCGCTAGCCGAACCATTTCCCCTCCGTTGCTTTGCCTCTGCCAACCACCTGAAGGCCTGCTAACCCCTGAACTCGCAAGAATACATATCTGGGGTAAGTGGTATATAAGTGTGTATAATGTTTTGCACGTATGAATGTATGTATAAAATTGTGTATAGGTATATGCAGTATAAAGTTATCATTGTTATATCTTTTAAAGTATCGATAAGTTAGTTCTAAAATTTTAATTATATGTTATAAAGGATATATATTGTTTATTTGGGTCTGGGACATTTTGGATGGAGTATGTAGTATAAAGATCTGTATATATATGGTATAACGTATGTGTTTACATGTACCAATAATATACTATATAATATGCAAGTTCTATTTATTGTTATACATACACGTCAGAGCAATGTTTCGGTTGCTGTAGCCATATTTTCACTCATATATGTATTTCGATTTAAAGGTATATTGGGTTTTAGTACTATTGTTTTTCATTGTGTGTATATATAGTTTACATATAATTTAGTCTATAAATATAACTAGTTACCGGTATTTATGTTTAAAACTAATTTAATTATAAGATACATGAGTATAAACCGGTCAGTACGTATGTTATTGGAACAATTACATATAAAATTTGGGTTGCATTCGTCTGTTATAAAATATTAGTATATACTATCTGGTAGCCATATTTCGATTTATATGAAGTTTGATTTTATAAAAATAAATTTATATAGAAGCACCATATATATATAGGAAAGTCAGTATTGTTGTTTATATTGGGTTATACAGTAATGTATTATGTTATCTTTTCGAATGTAAGTTGTTATAATATGAAAGTATTATATAAACAAACTTATAGATTTTGGTGTGCTTGTAAATATATATATCGCTTATCACGTTTAAATATAGATTTTATTTTGATTGGAGTTGTGTTAATTTGTATGTTGATTTTGGAAATTTAATTATATATGAAATGTTTTGATTCTCATCGATTCCCCTTTATCATCTTCGTTCGTTGACTTCGTGCCCTTCTTATTTCTCTTTGGTATTCGTGTTTGGATCCACAATCCGCTTCCATTCTCGTTCATCTCTCTAGCCTCGAAAGGTAAGCAATCACTCACGATTAATGTTCTTTTATTTATTAAATTTGATTTCAATTGAAACGACAATTGAAATATGCTGATGTTCAAAAATAAACCGTTCCAACTTGATTTCAGATTCATTTTAATTTCTTATCTTTTCCAAAATCCAATGGTTACACATTTCTAGTTCAATTCCTACATTTTCATTTCAATTTAGAAATTGACTTTTCATTAACAAAATTTTCAAATAAATTTCTAACTCCCAAAATTTACGGAATTTTTTTTTCAAAAATAAACCGTTCCAACTTGATTTTTTCAAAAATAAACCGTTCCAACTTGATTTCATATTCATTTTAATTTCTTAACTTTTCCAAAATCCGATGGCTACACTTTTCTAGTTCATTTCCAACATTTTCATTTCAATTTAGAAATTGACTTTTCGTTAAGAAAAATTTTCCACAAATTTTCAAAAAAAATTCTAACTCCCAAAGTTTACGGAAAATTTTGGCAGAGTCTCCCTTGCACGGAGGAGCTTTTGCAATATCACAATAGATATAAATATATATACATCGACCCACACGGTTGAAAAAACAAAAAAACAGTTCATATTTCCTATTTTTATTGCGTAGGCGTACCTTTTTAGCATTTTTAAGCAAAGCAGTTATTTATTAGCATTTTAGCATGACCAAATCCAGCAAACTACAGCCCCGGTACCTGTACTTACTCAATTTAAACATGTAAGTGACATATGTAGGAATTTCATTTAGATTTCACTAATTTTCAATAGAAAACACATAGTTTTCATAAGCAATGCAATCAAAATAATTCCCATAAGCATTTAATAAGGTTTCGATACAAATTTTAGTTGCTTACAACCAATTCACATTAGTTCACTTTCAATTCAAATTAGATTACATAGCTTTCCATTTATAATTCAATTTCATTAAAACTTAATGAATTATATACAATCAATTAACAATCATATAACAACAAATCATAACCAACATAACCAAATTATTAAATTAACATTCAATTTGGTTTAACACTTTTAATTTCCAATTGGTTTAATATCTAATTGACTTTTCATTCAATTATTCAAAAAAAATTGCAACTTCATTAGCTTCTAATGAATTAACACTTACATTCATTATTCTATATCAATTCTTTTACATTCGATTGATTAATATTCAATTTATTAGTTCAATTCAATTGCTAATTCATTTAACTACAAAAGTTGAAGTTCATTACATAACTCAAGTTCATATTCATCACTTGACTTTATTAATTTACTTCGATACCAAAATCAACTTCATTCAACATTACTTAAGTTATATTCCATTTCAAACATCATTTGTTTAACTTAACTTAAATTTTCCTTTATAAATCCAATTCAGATTCCAATTCTATTTAACTTTTACCAAAGTCAAATTTCATCACTTATTCAAATTCATATCTCGTTTTGCTTAACAGAATTGTTTAACCATTTTATCATTTGGTTTCACTTACATTTTCACATTTAATAAGTTATACAACTTATATATCTAAACTTCCAAGTCATATTAAATAATCACCTATCTAATCCAATTCAATTTATTTAACTTTCCTTTGGTTAAATTTCACATCATATATTTACTATGCTAACCCAAATTCTTTAACTTTACCAAAGCTAAATTTATTATCTCATATTATAAGTTCAAAACTCGTTTCTCTTATATTCAACGATTACAACATGGATTTAATTTCAAATTTGTTTATCACAACCAAACTTCAATTTTCAATTTACTATGGTAGCAAATCCATCACACAGAAACTTGAAAATGATACTGATGATGTTGCAGTCATCACCCTTATTATTTCCCAGTAACAGTAGTGAATTCAGTGCTTAAAATTCTTTCAAAAAATTTCCTTTTATTTATTACTCACATTTATAAGTCTTTTTCTTATATAATTTCACTATTCCACTTCACTTACATAAGATTATTCCAAATTGATTTATCTTTCTTCACATCTTTAACTTTTGGAAGAACAACTTTCAAAATAACCGGGATTCAAAACTTTCAAATTCATAGTCCAATTCATTTTTATTTACAACTCATATTTATAAATATATTCATATAGTTTCACTTCTTATATATATATATAAGATTATTTCACAATTGTAAATCAGATTAATTATAATTCCATACTTAATAATTCATTTGCTTATACAATTATTCTTTTACAATTGTTGTTTTTATTTAGATTATTCAAACATCTTTTAATTAACTTATATATATTCTTACATTTTCAACAACCAAACAATCAATTTATATACACTTTAATAATTTCTGAAAAATTATTTCCTTTATATGAAAAAAATAATCGAGGTAAAATTATTTCATTTACCCAATTTAAAATGATACTATGTCGACTTGCCTCGTTTAAGTGTTTAGAAATCCCTATCGAAAATATGGCGTCCCACATACCGACCAGAATTCACAAACAGCTCAACGGATAAGCAAAAATAATATAAACCATTTAATATTCACTAACAAATACGCGCTCGTATCTACGATTACACTCACACTCATTCTAGAGTACTACTGACTCTATCTCTAATGAGTAATTCCCAACAGAACCAGGGTTGTTGCTTAACCAAATGCTCTGATACCAAAATCTCACGTTTCGAGATTTTCGACTTTCGAAAATCGACATTAATACGTCCACTGGATCAACTGCCGAGCAATCGAAGGCCCAAAAATCGAATTGTTAGGGTTAAAGAAGAAGAGGTAGAAGAAGAAAGAAAGAAGAAGCAACAGAACAATATCATAATCTCATAATCGCAGCGGACCAACATATAATAGATAAATGAATAATCTTTAAATCAAAAGAACTGTACATTTTATACATTACATCATCAGAGTCAATATACAACACAACAGAAGAATGGACAATTATATAAACCTATCCTCACAACTGAGTACACAGTGGAAAAGATAATATCATATACAAGTGATACGTCTCGCCATCCAGCTCGCCTCCTGCTCCATAGCACCTCCTGAATTCCAGAACATCCTGATAACCTGACTCTAGGATGCCCGTATGGAAAATGATGGGAACCCAGAGTTTAGGAAGGGAACAATAAACTCCAGGTCAGTCATGAGACTGGTGTGAGAACTTAAAACAGTATATCTTTAAAATCAAACAAAGAAATATTTTAAAATAGATCCGCAATGCTTTTAGAAAATGTAACTACCATAAGGCCTCCCGCCACACACACAATGCAAACGCAGAATTGGAGGAGATTTATCCTTATGATAGTCAAACATGCTTGATACGCAAATTTCTTTGATATTATTACTATAAGTGCAAAGTGCAGGAAAACATTTCGAAAGTACAATATTAATCTTAGCCAGCATATGTACCATTATAGAATGCCTACTATAGCTAACATATTAGATGGCGGGTTCTACAACTAAAACCGTACAAGGCTCGTATTGTTTCTTTGAATTTCCAACAAATGGTCAGGCCAAGGAACTTCCCATTGCCACATGGGTATGCCTCTGGAAGGACGCCCTGAGAACCAAACCGGACCTGTGCTGATGCAGCGCACCATGTTCACAAGTCGCATGCCATAAGTCGGTCGCGACCTATTGAATTAGCGAGTCAACCAGGGGACGAATGCTTAGCCTTAAGTCAACCGCGGCCTATCGAGTCATGCCACAACGAGCTGCACCGTGCAACACATCTTGAGTCGACCTAGCAAGTTAAGTCACAAGTTCTAATGCCGTTGATTCCTTATGTCGTTCATTTGTTAGGTCGCTTGTATAGTCGTTCCAGTTAAGTCGCTCCATTGCTTATGATGCTCCTGAAGTTAAGTCGCTCACCTTGTGCTATCTCCTAAGTCGCATGAAGTTAGGTTGCATGATGGGAATTTCCTTAAGTTGTTGTTCTTTTAAGTCGCTCAACTGTGCTATCTTCTTAGGTCGCTCCAGTGTTATGTCGCTCAAGATTCTTAAAGCCGTGCTATGTCGTTAAGTCGCATATGGTGTTATGTCGAATATGTTGTAATTCGTTAAGTCGTGATGTTGTAATGTTCTTATATTGTATGTTGTTATGTCGTTAGGTTGCGTGGTGTTTTTAGGTCGTAGGTCGTAAGTCGTTACTACTGTAACTTGCATTGTTGTAACTCGTGTATTGTTTGTGTTGCGTCGCATGTGTTAAGTCGCTTGTATGTGGGTTGTAAACTCCAATAAATAGGGGTGTGTTGGCATTGTAAAAGGGATGGATTTGGAATAAATTTTGTTGAGAGCTTTGTGCCTCTTTAAAAATTGGAAGTTGAGTGTGAGCTCCTTTCTCCATCTTCGGTTATTCGAGTGCGCTCGAATCAACGAATGTGAAGCCGATTCACGGAATCTCGTGCGCGAGATCAACGTCGAAGAATCTTAGATCTTCTAACATGACATCGTGCGCGATCAACGTGTTGAAGATAGCTAGAATCCGGTATCTCGAGAGATCAACGGATTTGGGCATTTCGTATCATCAATTCACCAATTTATCTTTGTATCGTTCCATAATTTTGCTTCATTTGTTATTATCCGCAGCGTCAGTTTGGTATCAAAGCCTAATCAGTTCCTAGGCCGAGTTGAAGTTGATTCAGATCCGAAGTTAAAGTCAGAGCTAGTTGGAGCCATGCCACACTTTTGTAAGTCAAAGCCGAGAGCTAGAAGAACTAAGAAGATCAAGGCCGAAGTTAAACCAAGTTAAAGCCAGAAACGAGCTTGTTCAGTTTGTGCGAGATTTGTTCAAGTCGTGAGCTAGGTGTTTGTACGAAGATTTTGCATCGTTGAAAGTTGTGCTAGTTGAAGTGTGTGTTTGGATTTGTTGAAGATTCGACAATCCCTCCAAGAAGAGTTAATCGTCATCATAATGTTGCAGATGTGTATCGAAGAGAAGATGCTGAACAAATGGAGCAATGAATTAGTGATAATTTCAATGAGAAGTTTGATGAGGGAATTGGTAGATTGGAAAGGCTCATGATGGATATAAATCAAACTCGACAAAGAGCATCGCCAGGTTCAAATCAAGGTGGACATAGAATTTCGGCATCAAATTCCGAGAGGAGAAGAATGTCACCACTATCGGAACGAGGAAGAAGAGAACTATCAGTTTCGGGAGAAAGGGACGTGCGTGGTAGCAGAAATGTTGATGGTTAGACTCGACATCGACATACGTCAGATTTGGAGGAATCCAGTGATGGTGATAGTAGCTTTTGTCGAAACCATGGCCAAGGACGAAGTCAAAATAGAGATTTCGAAGATGATCGTCGATGGGAGTCGGGGATGAAAATAGAGATTCCAGAATTCAAAGGGGGAATGATGGCGGAAGAATTTCTGGATTGGTTATCAAATGTTGAAGAAATTTTTGACTTTAAGGAAGTACCCGAGCATCGTAGAGTTAAGTTGGTTTCTACACGATTGAGGGGAAGAGCTATAGCATGGTGGCAACAAACTAAACTTACACAGGAAAGAATGGGAAAGTCAAAGATTATTTCATGGGAAAAGTTGAAGAAGTTGATGAAGGCTACTTTCTTTCCTTATAATTATCAGTCTCTTATGTATCAGCGCTTAGATAATTTGAGACAAGGGACAAAGTCGGTAAATGATTATGCAGATGAGTTTTATCAACTGATTGCTAGAAACGATATCATGGAAACGGAGGAACAGTTGACATCTAGATTTGTTGGAGGATTGAGAATGCAAATTCAGGATATGTAAATATGTTTGATCCAAGATCCGTTGCTGAAGCACTCCAGAAGGCTCTAGCTTGGGAGAAGCAAGGTAGAAGAGGAGGTGGTGCGCTTACAAGTTCAATCAATCAGGTGAAAGGGGCTAGTAGCAATACTAATGTTTCCAAGGCTGTTAGTAAACCGGTTGTCAATGAAGTTGCTAAGACCAAGGTCAACAATTTCAAGTGTTATAACTGTCAGGAGTTTGGTCATAAGAGCAATGAATGCCCGAGGCCTAAGAGGCGAGCGATGGTTGCTGAGCTTGAGGATGAGGATACAGAAATAGAATGTTCCAATTCACCACAAGTTGAGGAGGAAGAAGAATTACTGACGGGGGACGAAGGATATTCTTTAATGACAAGGAGATCTTGCTTGACGCCGAAGCAGGTAGAGGAGACTAGCTGGTTGAGGAGTAATATTTTTCAGTCGACGTGCACTATTTTGGGAAAGGTTTGTAAGTTTGTTATCGATGCAGGAAGTTGTGATAACATCATCTCTATAGAAGCTGTAAAGAAGTTAGCGTTAAAGACAGAGAAGCATCCCAAACCCTACAAATTGGCTTGGCTGAGGAAAGGTGGGGAAGTGAAGGTTAGTCGAAGAGCTTGTGTAACTTTTTCCATCGGAAAGAAGTATAAGGATGAAATTTGGTGTGACGTGGTGGATATGGATGTATGTCATTTGTTGTTGGGAAGACCGTGGCAATTTGATAGAGCTGTGCAACACGATGGTAGGACTAACTGCTATAGTTTCATGTTCAATGGCACTAGAATCACTTTAGTTCCTAAAATCCGACAACAAAGTCAAAGCAAGTTGGAGGAAATCGAGGAACTAAAGACTCTGTTATCTTTGAAGGAGTTTGTCAAAGAAGTAGATGATGGGCCTGAAGTATTTCTGTTGATTGGACGTGAAAGTAGTGAAACGGTTGAAATCCCTGAGGAAGTTAAGCCAGTGTTGAAGGAATTTGAAGATGTATTTCCTGAAGAACTACCAAAAGAATTACCACCGTTGAGAGACATACAACACCAGATTGATCTTGTTCCGGGAGCTGTGTTACCACATAGACCACATTATAGAATGAGTCCAAAGGAGCACGAAGAGTTGAGAAGGCAGGTGGAAGATTTACTTAAACAAGGGCGCGTACAAGAAAGTTTAAGTCCTTTTGCAGTACCAGCCTTGTTAGTGCCAAAGAAGGATGGAACTTGGAGAAGGCGTACAGATAGTCGAGCACTAAACAAGTTTACAGTGAGGTACAGATTTCCGATGCCAAGATTGGACGACTTGTTAGATCAGTTGAGTGGAGCTACTATCTTTTCAAAGATTGATCTGAAGAGTGGGTATCATCAGATTCGAATTCGACCAGGGGATGAATGAAAGACAGCCTTCAGGACACGGAGGGGGGGGGTATATAAATGGTTGGTCATCCCATTTGGTCTTTCAAATGCACCTAGTACTTTTATGCGAGTAATGAATCAGATCTTTCAACCATTTATTGGAAAGTTCATGGTGGTATACTTTGATGATATATTGATATACAGTGGAAGCACAGAAGAACATCTACAACATTTACGGGAAGTGTTGATGATACTTCGTTAGGAGCAATTTTACGCGGCAACAAAGAAGTGCATGTTCATGACATACAGCATTTTGTTCTTGGGGTATGTGTTGTCCAAGGAAGGTATCCAAGTGGATCAAGGAAAAGCTGAAGCAATCAAGATTGGCCACAACCCAGGACTGTAACTAAAGTGAGAAGTTTCCATGGTTTTGCATCATTCTACCGAAGGTTTATTCCACATTTCAGTAGCGTGATGGCACCAGTGACAGATTGTATGAAAGGAAAGCAGTTTGTGTGGATTGAAGAGGCTGATTCTGCTTTCCAACAGATCAAGACACTTTTGACTACAACACCGATTCTTAGATACCCGGACTTTCAGTTACTCTTTGAGCTGAATATTGATGCATCTAAAGTTGGAATTGGTGGAGTGTTAAGTTAAAAGGGTCGTCCAATTGCTTATTTTAGCGAGAAACTTTCTGGAGCCAAGACAAGATACAGTACGTATGACTTGGAGTTCTATGCTATTGTCCAAGCCATAAAGCATTGGAGACACTACTTTTTTTATAAAGAGTTTGTGTTGTATACTGACCATGAAGCATTGAAACATTTGCAGGGACAGGATAAGATCGTAGCCAGACATGCTTCATGGATCGCATACTTGCAACAGTTTACATTTGTTGTAAAGCATAAGTTGGGAGTTACAAATCGTGTGGCAAACGTATTGAGTAGAAGAAATCATTTGTTGACTACGATGAGAGTTAAAGTGACGGGGTTTGATGTATTTCCATAATTATTTGTTGAGGATCCTTACTTTGCTAAGATTGTAGATGAAGTCGAGAAAGGGAAGACGGATGAGTATGTGTTGGTAGATGGTTTTCTATTCAAAGGAAATCGGTTGTGTATACCATAGTGCAGTTTGCGAATGTAAATTGTGAAGGAATTGCATGAAGAAGGTCATGTGGGAAGAGATCGTACCTTGTAGTTGATTTCTCAATCATATTTTTGGCCTTCCATGAGGAAAGAAGTTGAAAGATTTGTGCAGAGATGTCACATATGTCAAGTTTCCAAAGGGACAGCTACGGATGCAGGATTGTATATGCCATTGCCCATGCCTACTAGACCATGGGTTGATGTTAGCATGGCTTTTGTTTTGGGTTTTCCAAGAACTCAACGAGCGAATGATTCTATATATGTTGTGGTGGATAGATTTTCGAAGATGGCACATTTCATAGCTTGTAAAAAGACCGCCGATGCAGTCCGTGTTGCTCAGTTGTTCTTTAAAGAGGTTTATCGACTATATGGGCTACCTGAGACCATTGTTTCTGACCGGGATACTCGATTTCTAAGTCATTTTTGGTTGATTCTATGGAAGATGGTTGGGACTAGGCTGAATTTTAGTAGCGCATATAATCCACAAACGGATGGGCAAACTGTGACGACCCGCCTTTCTCAACTCCAGAAAGACGTTTCATCATTAAGAAAGAAAGAGATAGAAATAGAAAACATAGAGAAAAAGAATAACAACATCAGAATCTCACAGCGGAATGGAACAAAATATAATACATCACATAACTATTACATAGTTATACATACATCAGAGTCACATAACATCATATACATGAGATAGTCATACATACATATTTGTCACTACATATCCAAAATACATCACATACACAATCTAACGCAGCGGACAATATATATATATATACACACATATACGCCTGGACTCCTGCTCCAAGCTCCTCCAGATAGCAACACTTCTAGATACCTATCACTTGGCTACTCGTAAAAATTTGAGTACCCAAGAGTTTATGAAAACACAAAATATAAACTCCGGGTCAGACATGGGTCTGGCATGAGTAAACAGGTTAAAGTTGCTTAACTTTGGAAATCTTTTTGAAAATAAAGGTATCACGTAAGATTCCCCACAAATAAATACGGGTAAGTTTTTACCTTACGCTAACCAAAACATTTGATAGGAAATTCTGTGATATTATAATAGTGTCTAGGGTTTTCAAGTAAAATACAGAAATAGCTGAAATGCTTACATCTCACATTTCAACATAGTTGGGCACAATCAAATCGTACGGCGCTTATTGGAAATTGGATCCCATACAATGGCAGGGCTACTGGGGTACCGCCCGTCACAGTACGGGGCCTAGATCACCGTACCGAGGATTACTCCCTTCATCCCCTGCAACACAAGGCCGGAACCATTCCTTACTGAACAGTCCCGAACAAGATAACCCCGCAATTGTGGCCAACAACTGCCCACTAAGCCGGAATAAAAAGGGACATCTAGACAGGGGAATATCTTGTCCTGCTTGGGCATGACCCACCTAACCTTGCTGCATCTCCCCTGTTTTAGCCATTCCCGGTTGATGAGGCTTGAGGCTACGATTACCTTTAAAGAACATATCACTTAGAATGCTCATCGTCCGCCTGACGATGTGTTGAAAGCATTCAATCCATACAAGTTCGTTCCGGGTTCGAACGAAACCGAAGGCATTATCTCGTTACACTCATTTTGGAATCACCCTCAGAGTTAACGACGATAACCCTTGCATTCTGAAAACACCATCTCGATCACCATTTGATAAGTCACGACCTATCGTTTAATTTGGATCGATGTGGTTTTCGGAGAATCAACATTGATTCTTCCGATCCCGGTCTCATCGGATCCAAACGCCATTTTAAGGGCCAAGTTGTCTATTTAACTTAACAGTTTAATTCAATATTAAGAATTAACATAGCAGATATAACAGATAAATCATATACAGTTATCACAGATATCCATAACATATATCAACATATCACAGAATAATCATCAACAGATATCAAAGTCAATCAACATAATTTTCAATGCATACCAAACGGTTTGGTTTTACTTTACTAAATTGTTTGCTTAAGAATAAATTATTTTATTCTGTTTAATTAATTACTGATTTATTAACCTATTAATGATCAATCAATTAATTAGTTAATCATTAATCATTAATTTATCCATTATCTGATTACTTATTAAATTAATTATTTAAACTAATTAACTTTTATTCATTAACTATTACTCAGTTACTCAATTAATTAGTTTATTCCTAATTGTTAATTAATAATTTACTCATTAAAATGAATTAATTATTTAATTATCACAAATTAATTTAATTACCAATTTAATTAAGGTGTAATATCTTTAATTAATCTCGTATGTTAACTTCCATTCACTAATTAACTTTTTAATGATAAGCTTACGTTCTTAAGATTTTAATGGATTTAACTTAGGATTAAATTTTTATTTCAAACTCAACTTAAAGTTATTAATTTAAAATTCAAGTATAAATTTTAATCAACATCCAACAACTTATTAACAAGCTTTTTCCTTTATATATTTACTTAAATCAAGCTTTTTTTAAAACACTAGCTTAAATTTAATTAACAAATATTTAATTAACTCAGCTATAACCTGTACAAAATCACTACTAATTCATTTGAAGGCACCGAGACGCAATCGTACCATACTCGAGAAAACACCCGAGATTCCCCGCGTCCAACCCGTATAACTCTCCCCTTCCCTTTCTTCTTCTCTCCGGTTCTTCTCTTCTTCTTCTTTTTTTTTTTTTTTTACAGTTAAGTTTGAATTAAGTACAACACTCACGTGATCATACCCAGGCAAACCCGAAGACAGACTCGAAGCAAACACCCAAAAACACAGCACGCAACAACACCTTGAACATCGACCATCACCTCGCCACCGTGCACATGCACGGTGGCTCGCCTCCCCTGCGGCGACCCACGTCCATCCCCACAAACCACACAACACCCCTAGAATCGAGATTAAAACCCAGATTTCGGTTTCAAGAAGAAAATCAAAATATGACCTGCAGTTCGAACAAGGCAACCAAACCCCCACGCGCAAATCAATCACGCGGCCACCTCACATCACCGTAGGCGTTGAATCTCTACCACTACGTCGCTCATAACCTTCCCTAACTCCACCAAAAGTCGCGATCAACTCGATCGACTTGTGATGCCGGAAATAATTAATTTACAGAGCATTGAAAAAAAAAGCCATAAACCCTACTTTCAATTCAAACACAAAATCTATGAATTCGAAAATTGTTTTTACAATTTTCCTGACATTTAGAAGTATCAATTAAGCTCCCTCCTAAATTTCAATTTCTAAAATTATTTGAATCATCACATATTCCCAAATAAGCAATTTTAACTCACTTTGAAATCACCCTTATTCTTCTTACTTAAAAATCATTATTTTTATGTTAAAAATCATAATTAAGTCCATGAAAACTAAATATGATATTGGATTTACAAATTTAAGCATTTAAATTTCAACTTTGATTTCTTTTACCTGTAGTTTAAAGATACAGTATTAACAACATACTGTTTACACTTCCCAACATGTTTACAGGCTTTTATTTAAGCTAAACAAATTTGAATTAGCTCAATACCAAGTTCAAACAGTGATATGTATAAGTATTATAAATTTCTTGGCTTAACTTGTTCAAATTTCAAGATTCCTGTAGAACACTACATAAGTTACAGTTAACAGAAATTCTCAAGTTTAAATAGTTTAGCAGATAACAAGGCACAAATCTTTGCAAGATAATATACAAATTTTCAGATTGGAAAAAACAATATAAGTTTACTCACCAACCAAAAACTGTTGAACAGAAAGTATGATGAAGGAACTAAAGTTGATCTACCCTGAACTCTTCCTTTGCTTTTGCTGTTAAATTAAATTTTGTTTTCAAAGCCAAAACATATGTTTCTCAGGTTTGTTTCTTAAATTTTTGTAGACAACAATAACATGATGCATATAAAAAAAAAGACTTTGAACAACAGCTGTAGGTTAAATGGTACAAGTTTTCACTTGTTTGACCAAGTTTGAATACACTGCTAAATGAAATTATCACAGGGATCGGCTGTAGTACTTGCTTGAACAAAACTTTGTGCTAATAAATGCTTATGTTATTAATTTTGACAGCAATTAATTAATTGTTACTCACAGTTGAGATTTTGGTATATAGATATTTATGTTATTTGCTTTGTGTTGTACAAGACAGTATCATTATCTCGGCCAAACCTGTTTAGTAAGCTACAGATTTTTTTTGTTTTATATTATATTTGAAGTGAGACTTGTTTTATATTTAAGTTCACTCTGTTTTCCTGAAGCACAAAGTTGCACACAGCATCTTGTTTTATTAACTTGAAGTAAAACTCTGTTTTTCCTTATTTGCTTACAACTAATAAATGCTTAAGCTTCATTTCTCAAGTAAAAAAAAAAGTTTCAGTTTCCTGTTTGTTTGTACAAGCTACAGATCTTCCATTATTCATTGGAAGTAAAACTTTGTGTTCTTATACCCATAAATTGTACCAAAGCACATATATATTTATTATTGGGTTACCTTGATTTTTAGTTTATTATTATTATTATCTTTTTCTTGGATGCAACACTTAATTGCTGTACAACTTATATGTGTATTAAGCAATGTATAAAGATTCTTATAATTGACTTTGTTTTATACTAGTGTTAAATGTTTATATCTATATTGTTTTACACTTCCATATTTATGTTAAATATTTCCATGTTTATTTATTTTAAAAACTAATTATTTTAAAAAACTAAAATTGTATTCATATGTATGTTATCAAATATCAGATAATGAAACTTTAATTTAATTTCTATTGAATAGGTCAGATTTTGTTTTTAAATAGTTTTGAAGTATTAAATTTTAAATTTTCAAATCAAACTTTCTTTTATAAAACATACATAACTGTTAAACATCCAAAATTTCATCAATTTAAACATTGACAAGTTTATATTTAATTTAAATTAGATTAAATATTCATTAAAATGTGCTGTCAAAATTTCGGGTCATTACATTCCTTCCCCCTTAAAAGAATTTCGTCCCCGAAATTAAAACAACAGTTAAATCAAAAGCTTTTATATTCACAATCCAAACATACAATAGCAAACAAACAAACAATCTACTCTAACTAACATCACTAGTTATCCGAACATAAATCCGGATATGCATTCTTAACACTATCGAGAGTTTCCCAGGTACAGTCTCTGGGATCCTCACTCCATTGCACCTTGACGAGTTTCACCACTTTGTTCCTGAGTTGCTTCTCGTCTCTGTCCACAATCTGAACTGGATTTCTGACTACAGTTAAATTTGGCTCCACTTCCAAATCTTCTTGAATTACCGGTTCTACAACCAGTGACGGATCATGAACAAATTTCCTCAAATGCGATACATGAAACACATTGTGAATCCCAGACATCCGCTCTGGTAATTCAATCCTATAGGCTACAGCTCCAATTCTTTCCAATACTCGGAATGGTCCAATGTATCTCGGAGCAAGTTTTCCCGTCTTTCCGAATCTTATAGCACCTTTAATTGGGGAAACTTTAACAAAAACCAAGTCTCGGATCTCAAATTCCAATGGCCTTCGTCTTCTATCCGCATACTTCTTCTGACGATCTTGAGCAGCTTTCATCCTTTTCTTGATAAGCTCAACCTTCGCACAAGCTTCACGAATAAGATCGGGTCCAAGCACAATACGATCCTTCGATTCAATCCAACAAGATGGAGATCTACACGGCCTTCCGTATAAAGCTTCATACGGAGCCATCTTAATACTCGCTTGATAACTGTTATTATAAGAAAATTCCACCAGGTGAAGATGGTCTTCCCAAGATCCCCCAAAATCTAAAACACAAGCCCGTAGCATATCCTCAAGAATACGATTCAGCCTCTCTGTCTGTCCGTCCGTTTGAGGATGATAGGCTGTACTCAATCTCAAATCTGTTCCCATTGCTGATTGCAGAGCTTCCCAAAATTTGCTAGTAAAAATAGGATCACGGTCACTTACTATGCTGACTGGAACACCATGCAATCGAACTATCTCCTTCAAGAAAATTTCCGCCAAAGAAACTGCAGTACGGGTTGCCTTTACTGGTATAAAATGGGCACTCTTAGTTAAACGATCTACAATAACCCATATACCATCATTCCCTTTTCTGGTTCTAGACAAACCATCGATAAAATCCATCGAGATCATTTCCCATTTCCAATTCGGGATTTCCAGAGATTGCAATAATCCGGCAGATTTCTGTTGATCACCTTTAACCGGTTGGCAGATGGCACAACTGTTCACAAAAGTAGCTACATCCTTCTTCATATTCGGCCACCAGAAAACTCTCTTCATATCTTTATACATCTTCGAAATTCCAGGATGAATATTCAATTTAGAACGATGGCACTCAGCTAGGACTTCTTGCCTCAGTCCATCAATATTAGGCACACATAAACGACCTTTAATCCATAGAGTACCTTGATCATCCACCTTGAAATCTGAATATCGCCCGTCCTTAGCTCCAAGAATTATTTCCTCAAAAGATTTATCTTCCATTTGCTTACTAATGATCCTTCCTTGGAGAGATGGAACAACTTCCAAAAGAGATAGAACTGCATTCCTACTGAGAGCATCAGCTACAACATTCGCTTTCCCCGGAGTGTACAGAATATCCAAATCATAGGAAGCAAGAAATTCAACCCACCGCTGCTGTCTCAGATTCAGATCTTTTTGAGAGAATAAATATTTCAACGGTATGTGATCCGTGAACAATTCAAACTTCTCTCCTAAAAGATAATGTCTCCAAATCTTTAGAGCAAAAACAATGGCAAGCAATTCAAGATCATGCGTAGCATAGTTCTTTTCATAAGGCTTCAACTGCCGACTAGCATACGCAATAACTCGTCCGTTCTGCATCAGAACTGCTCCCAAACCCACAATACAAGCATCAGCGTAAACTTCGAATTTGCTTTTCCCATCCGGGATAGCAAGTACTGGTGCACTAGTAAGTCTTATCTTCAATTCCTGAAAAGCTTCTTCACACTGAGGCGTCCATTTGAATTTCGCCCCCTTCCTGGTCAGCTTAGTCAGATGTGAAGAAATCTTGGAATAATCCCTGATAAATTTCCTGTAGTAGCCCGCCAATCCTAAGAAACTGCGAACTTCCGTCGGTGTCTCTGGCTGTTTCCACTCCAGAATAGTTTCAACTTTTGTTGGGTCTACCGAAATGCCTTCACCAGAAACAATGTGCCCTAAAATTTTTACTTCCGATTTCCAGAAGTGACACTTCGAAAACTTCGCCTTCAGCACATTCTTCCTCAGAGTCTCTAACACAATCCTCAAATGTTCCCTGTGCTCTTCTTCGGATTTGGAATAGACCAAGATATCATCAATGAATACCAGCACAAACTTATTCAACACATCTCTAAAGACTCGGTTCATAAGATCAACGAAATAGGCAGGAGCGTTGGTTAATCCGAACGGCATAACCAACCACTCATAGAAACAATTCGGTCCCCTAAATGCAGTCAAGGGAATACTGTCTTCTGCTACCCTCAACTGATGGAAACCCGAAGCTAGATCCAATTGAGAAAAGATAGATGCACCATGCAACTGGTCAAAAAGACCATCAATGCGAGGAAGAGGATATTTGTTACGGATAGTCACTTTATTCAGTTCTCTATAATCCACACAGAACCTCAGTGATCCATCCGATTTAGTCACAAATACTGCTGCCGAACCCCAACAAGAAAAACTAGGTCTGATCAATCCCTTCTCTAAAAGATCTTGAGTCTGCTTAATCAACTCTTCTCTTTCCCTAGGAGCCATTCTCCTACTGGGTTGAATTACTGGCACAGCTCTTGGAATCAAATCAATACGGAACTCTATCTCTCGATGTGGTGGCAGACACTTAACTTCTTCAAAAACATCAGCAAAATCTCGAACCACATCGATATCTTCAACTCTCTCTTCAGGATTCTCAATTCCATGCAAAAGACTGCTCAAGTGAATTCCAGAATCATCACACGACACTCTGGCAATTCTACCCAGATCAGTTTCCAACGAAACTGTTCTCTCATCACAATTCAAAACGGCTTTATACATATCCAGCCAATCCATACCCAAAATAAGATCAAATCCCTTAAAATTCAACATATACGGGTCACAAGAAAAGCTGTGGGATAGATAAGAGATCTTCAAGTCCTTACAGATAGTATCCAATTTAGTCACCCCTCCTATAGGATTAGATACCAAGATAGAACTATCTACAGAACTAGGAGTAAGAGAAAGCTTTCCAACAGAGTCCAAAGAAATAAAACTCAAGGAAGCACCCGAATCAAACAAAACTCTAATATATTTTCCATTTAAAAGTAAAGTACCTTCTAAAACTCCTTTGCCCTTCGAAGATGCAGATGGTCCGGCTTCCAAAGCAAAAACTTTATTCTGAGGTGCTTTCTGCAGAAGTGGACAGTTCTTTATCATGTGCCCTGGCTGATGACAATTAAAGCACAATGATTTCTGAACCATAGCTGATCCTGGGCCATTCTGTTGCTGTTGATGCTGCTGTTGGAATCCCTTCCTAGGACACTTATTTGCCAAATGCCCTTCCTGCTGACAAATGTAATACTTGCGAGGCCCGTTGTTATTCCTAGGTTTCTTCTTATTCGGCTTCCTCCACCTAGGATCGAACTTCCGCTTATTCGGATTAGTGGAATTCCCACCAGAAACTGCAGCTGGAGTCCCCGGTTTCTTACTCATCAAACTTTCATACCTTAACGCCATATCAATCAAATCAACAAAAGATCCCTTCAGAAGCACCGTCAACTTTCCATGGAATTCAGGCCTCAACCCTTGCACAAATTTCTCATTCTTTTTCAGAGGGGTATCGATGAGTCCTTGACCATAACAAGAGAGCTCGTTGAATCTGGTTTCATATTCCGAAATAGACATACTACCCTGCTTCAAATTCAGAAAATCCTGATACAATTGGGTTTTCCCTGCCGTCGGCACATACTTCTCTTCAAACAACTCCTTGAATCTGTCCCAAGAGATGTCATCCTCAGAAATATTAGCAATAGTTGAATTCCACCATGCTGCTGCACCACCTTGCAGTTGCCATGATGCCATATGCCTCTTACGCTCATCAGACAATCTCATACTCTTGAAAATGCGCTCACAAGAGCGTAACCATTCCTGAACATCAATTATTGACTCCGAACCTCTGCATGGTTGACCTCCAAGATGTTTGAAATCCTTGCATAAGGCTGCAAAGCTAACTTGAGATGGTACTGGATTGACAGCCTCACTAACATTTTGACTCCGTCCATTATCTGTAAAAGTACTGGCCCTAACTCTGCCTCTTCTTCCTGAACTCATGTCGGTCACCTGAACAGGTAACTCAACAAATTTAGATAGAGATATATATAATCATATGAAAATACAAATACGCACTCTCAAGATAAATATAACACAAGAGCCTAGGTACTCGCTCAACCTAGCGCTCTGATACCAACTGTGACGACCCGCCTTTCTTAACTCCAGAAAGACGTTTCATCATTAAGAAAGAAAGAGATAGAAATAGAAAAGATAGAGAAAAAGAATAACAACATCAGAATCTCACAGCGGAATGGAACAAAATATAATACATCACATAACTATTACATAGTTATACATACATCAGAGTCACATAACATCATATACATGAGATAGTCATACATACATATCTGTCACTACATATCCAAAATACATCACATACACAATCTAACGCAGCGGACAATATATATATATATATATATATATACATATATATATATATATATATATATATATATACACACACATATACGCCTGGACTCCTGCTCCAAGCTCCTCCAGATAGCAACACTTCTAGATACCTATCACTTGGCTACTCGTAAAAATTTGAGTACCCAAGAGTTTATGAAAACACAAAATATAAACTCCGGGTCAGACATGGGTCTGGCATGAGTAAACAGGTTAAAGTTGCTTAACTTTGGAAATCTTTTTGAAAATAAAGGTATCACGTAAGATTCCCCACAAATAAATACGGGTAAGTTTTTACCTTACGCTAACCAAAACATTTGATAGGAAATTCTGTGATATTATAATAGTGTCTAGGGTTTTCAAGTAAAATACAGAAATAGCTGAAATGCTTACATCTCACATTTCAACATAGTTGGGCACAATCAAATCGTACGGCGCTTATTGTAAATTGGATCCCATACAATGGCAGGGCTACTGGGGTACCGCCCGTCACAGTACGGGGCCTAGATCACCGTACCGAGGATTACTCCCTTCATCTCCTGCAACACAAGGCCGGAACCATTCCTTACTGAACAGTCCCGAACAAGATAACCCCGCAGTTGTGGCCAACAACTGCCCACTAAGCCGGAATAAAAAGGGACATCTAGACAGGGGAATATCTTGTCCTGCTTGGGCATGACCCACCTAACCTTGCTGCATCTCCCCTGTTTTAGCCATTCCCGGTTGATGAGGCTTGAGGCTACGATTACCTTTAAAGAACATATCACTTAGAATGCTCATCGTCCGCCTGACGATGTGTTGAAAGCATTCAATCCATACAAGTTCGTTCCGGGTTCGAACGAAACCGAAGGCATTATCTCATTACACTCATTTTGGAATCACCCTCAGAGTTAACGACGATAACCCTTGCATTCTGAAAACACCATCTCGATCACCATTTGATAAGTCACGACCTATCGTTTAATTTGGATCGATGTGGTTTTCGGAGAATCAACATTGATTCTTCCGATCCCGGTCTCATCGGATCCAAACGCCATTTTAAGGGCCAAGTTGTCTATTTAACTTAACAGTTTAATTCAATATTAAGAATTAACATAGCAGATATAACAGATAAATCATATACAGTTATCACAGATATCCATAACATATATCAACATATCACAGAATAATCATCAACAGATATCAAAGTCAATCAACATAATTTTCAATGCATACCAAACGGTTTGGTTTTACTTTACTAAATTGTTTGCTTAAGAATAAATTATTTTATTTTGTTTAATTAATTACTGATTTATTAACCTCTTAATGATCAATCAATTAATTAGTTAATCATTAATCATTAATTTATCCATTATCTGATTACTTATTAAATTAATTATTTAAACTAATTAACTTTTATTCATTAACTATTACTCAGTTACTCAATTAATTAGTTTATTCCTAATTGTTAATTAATAATTTACTCATTAAAATGAATTAATTATTTAATTATCACAAATTAATTTAATTACCAATTTAATTAAGGTGTAATATCTTTAATTAATCTCGTATGTTAACTTCCATTCACTAATTAACTTTTTAATGATAAGCTTACGTTCTTAAGATTTTAATGGATTTAACTTAGGATTAAATTTTTATTTCAAATTCAACTTAAAGTTATTAATTTCAAATTCAAGTATAAATTTTAATCAACATTCCAACAACTTATTAACAAGCTTTTTCCTTTATATATTTACTTAAATAAGCTTTAATTAAAACACTAGCTTAAATTTAATTAACAAATATTTAATTAACTCAGCTATAACCTGTACAAAATCACTACTAATTCATTTGAAGGCACCGAGACGCAATCGTACCATACTCGAGAAAACACCCGAGATTCCCCGCGTCCAACCCATATAACTCTCCCCTTCCCTTTCTTCTTCTCTCCAGTTCTTCTCTTCTTCTTCTTTTTTGTTTTTTTTTACAGTTAAGTTTGAATTAAGTACAACACTCACGTGATCATACCCAGGCAAACCCGAAGACAGACTCGAAGCAAACACCCAAAAACACAGCACGCAACAACACCTTGAACATCGACCATCACCTCGCCACCGTGCACATGCACGGTGGCTCGCCTCCCCTGCGGCGACCGACGTCCATCCCCACAAACCACACAACACCCCTAGAATCGAGATTAAAACCCAGATTTCGGTTTCAAGAAGAAAATCAAAATATGACCTGCAGTTCGAACAAGGCAACCAAACCCCCACGCGCAAATCAATCACGCGGCCACCTCACATCACCGTAGGCGTTGAATCTCTACCACTACGTCGCTCATAACCTTCCCTAACTCCACCAAAAGTCGCGATCAACTCGATCGACTTGTGATGCCAGAAATAATTAATTTACAGAGCATTGAAAAAAAAGCCATAAACCCTACTTTCAATTCAAACACAAAATCTATGAATTTGAAAATTATTTTTACAATTTTCCTGACATTTACAAGTATCAATTAAGCTCCCTCCTAAATTTCAATTTCTAAAATTATTTGAATCATCACATATTCCCAAATAAGCAATTTTAACTCACTTTGAAATCACCCTTATTCTTCTTACTTAAAAATCATTATTTTTATGTTAAAAATCATAATTATGTTCATGAAAACTAAATATGATATTGGATTTAGAAATTTAAACATTTAAATTTCAACTTTGATTTCTTTTACCTGTAGTTTAAAGATACAGTATTAACAACATACTGTTTACACTTCCCAACATGTTTACAGGCTTTTATTTAAGCTAAACAAATTTGAATTAGCTCAATACCAAGTTCAAACAGTGATATGTATAAGTATTATAAATTTCTTGGCTTAACTTGTTCAAATTTCAAGATTCCTGTAGAACACTACATAAGTTACAGTTAACAGAAATTCTCAAGTTTAAATAGTTTAGCAGATAACAAGGCACAAATCTTTGCAAGATAATATACAAATTTTTAGATTGGAAAAAACAATATAAGTTTACTCACCAACCAAAAACTGTTGAACAGAAAGTATGATGAAGGAACTAAAGTTGATCTACCCTGAACTCTTCCTTTGCTTTTGCTGTTAAATTAAATTTTGTTTTCAAAGCCAAAACATATGTTTCTCAGGTTTGTTTCTTAAATTTTTGTAGACAACACAATAACATGATGCATATAAATAAAAAGACTTTGAACAACAGCTGTAGGTTAAATGGTACAAGTTTTCACTTGTTTGACCAAGTTTGAATACACTGCTAAATGAAATTATCACAGGGATCGGCTGTAGTACTTGCTTGAACAAAAATTTGTGCTAATAAATGCTTATGTTATTAATTTTGACAGCAATTAATTAATTGTTACCGACAGTTGAGATTTTGGTATATAGATATTTATGTTATTTGCTTTGTGTTGTACAAGACAGTATCATTATCTCGGCCAAACCTGTTTAGTAAGCTACAGATTTTTTTTGTTTTATATTATATTTGAAGTGAGACTTGTTTTATATTTAAGTTCACTCTGTTTTCCTGAAGCACAAAGTTGCACACAGCATCTTGTTTTATTAACTTGAAGTAAAACTCTGTTTTTCCTTATTTGCTTACAACTAATAAATGCTTAAGCTTCATTTCTCAAGTAAAAAAAAAAGTTTCAGTTTCCTGTTTGTTTGTACAAGCTACAGATCTTCCATTATTCATTGGAAGTAAAACTTTGTGTTCTTATACCCATAAATTGTACCAAAGCACATATATATTTATTACTGGGTTACCTTGATTTTTAGTTTATTATTATTATTATCTTTTTCCTGGATGCAACACTTAATTGCTGTACAACTTATATGTGTATTAAGCAATGTATAAAGATTCTTATAATTGACTTTGTTTTATACTAGTGTTAAATGTTTATATCTATATTGTTTTACACTTCCATATTTATGTCAAATATTTCCATGTTTATTTATTTTAAAAACTAATTATTTTAAAAAACTAAAATTGTATTCATATGTATGTTATCAAATATCAAATAATGAAACTTTAATTTAATTTCTATTGAATAGGTCAGATTTTGTTTTTAAATAGTTTTGAAGTATTAAATTTTAAATTTTCAAATCAAACTTTCTTTTATAAAACATACATAACTGTTAAACATCCAAAATTTCATCAATTTAAACATTGACAAGTTTATATTTAATTTAAATTAGATTAAATATTCATTAAAATGTGCTGTCAAAATTTCGGGTCATTACACAAACGGAAGTGGTGAACAGATCTTTGGGAAACTTGTTAAGATGTCTTGTGAAGGATAATTTGAAGAGTTGGGATGTGGACTTGTGTCAGGCAGAATTCGCACATAATCATACCATTAATCGAAGTACTGGATTCAGTCCATTTCAAGTAGTATATTCAGCAATTCTGAAGGGACCGTTGGATTTGTCGACAGTTCCACTTCAGAAAGGGGTTGTTAAACGAGCTTGTGATTTCGTGAATGGGTTGCAGAAGTGTCACAGGATTGTTCATGAACGATTTCTTAAGTCAAATGAGAAGTATAAGCAACCGGCAGATAAGAAGCGAAGGAGTGTGGACTTCAAAGAGGGTGATTTTGTATATGAAGTATTGACTAAGGATCGTTTTCCTATTGGTACTTATAACAAGCTGGCTGCTAGGAATATTGGACCTTTGGAAATCGTGAAGAAGATTAATGAGAATGCTTATCGGTTAATATTACCGGATCATATTCATACTGTTGACGTTTTCAACGTCAAACATTTGATTACATATCATGAGTACAAGCTTGTCGAGGAAGAGGAAAGTGTGAATTCAGGGTCGAATTCTTTCCAACCTGGGGCGGATGATGCAGCGCACCATGTTCGCAAGTCGCATGCCATAAATCGGCCGCGACCTATTGAATTAGCGAGTCAACCAGGGGACGAACGCTTAGACTTAAGTCGGCCGCGACCTATCGAGTCATGCCACAACGAGCTATGCCGCGCAACACATCTTGAGTCGCCTGAGCGACCTAACGAGTTAACCAATCAACCTAAGCGACCTAGCAGGTTAAGTCACAAGTTCTAATGTCGTTGATTCCTTATGTCGCTCATCTGTTAGGTCGCTTGTATATGTTAAGTCGTTCCAGTTAAGTCGCTCCATTGCTTATGACGCTCCTGAAGTTAAGTCGCTCACCTTATGCTATCTCCTAAGTCGTATGAAGTTAGGTCGCGTGATGGATATTTCCTTAAGTCGCTATTCTTTTAAGTCGCTCAACTGTGCTATCTGCTTAGGTCGCTTCAGTGTTATTGTGACGCCCTACCTCTATACCCACGCTAGCCAAGGACACTACGGTGTAATGCCATCAACTAGCGTGGAGAATAAGGCTGTTGAGGAGCGACCATCCGTGTAATTGCTTTGTGCGAGCACCGATATGTCAGATAGTATAACATGCAAATTCCGACATACCGATACAAACTCAAAGATACTACCCAGTGGCTATATATATTCTTCGGAAACAAACATAGAAATAAACATAACACAAATCAGTCACAGATATCCATATCACAAAGGCGGAAAAAGATATGAATATAACACATGAAAGTGTACATCAGAGTAGTGGTCAAACAAGATCCACAATATCACAAAAGAACAGCTACAACTGCTAGACAAAAGAATAAGTATACATCAATGAGTCTATATCTAAAATGTATACAACAAAAACTACTAATCTAAGTAGTTAGCCAAAAATCAGGATGATAATCCCAGATGTAAAGTCAAGCAGAAGTACCTGTAACATCTCGGTCTGACCCGAGTATTAATTAATAAGAAAATAATAAACGGATTAGTCTAGCTATAAATATCAGATAAAATGATATAGAATAAGAGATATGACATAAACATATGATAACCAAAAAGTCATACTGTGATAAGTATGTAATTGAAAATCAACAAGAGATTAATAAATATCACAAGAATCTTCTCAAAGATCAAAAAGAATGTCATACTCTTTATTTTTATTCACCAAACCATAAATATTTACAATTATATCAATGTCAATCACAAAAGTTAATGACACACAAATTCACCAATGCACAGATATTGATAAAACTTATCAATGGAAATCACTAAAATTGGTGAAACACGAATTCTAGAAATCATCAATGGAAATCCAGAAATCACAAAACGGGGGAGGCCTATCACAAAACGGGAGCATGAAAACTCACCAACACGTGTATCACAAAATGGAATGCTGTTCCATGGTTGCTAACCATTAATTTTGTGCCGAAGCTCCACAAAACGGCCCGAAGACCATGGGTCGCTACCCCACCAAATTGAGCCGAAGCTCTACATAAACGGGGTTTAGTCTCCCTCGTAGACAAAGAGACATCGCACATTTGCTAGTCTAAATCACAAAAACGATCATCAACGATCATCAAGAAGTGTCAATTACAGTAAGCTAGTAAATATATAAGCTTAGCTTCATGTCCCATAACCACTAGCTTAACTTAAATATTTACGAACAAATTGTAGATCTCCACTCGAAAATTGTCAAAAGAGGTTCAATCGAACAAGTCCAAGAATTAACCGGCGAAGTAAACGCAAGCGTTTCATACCATTTGTTTTACAAGGCCATTTAATTAGATTTCTCGTACGAGTGAGATAAAGTGACAAATCACAAAAATGATTGTAGAAATAATAAATCACAAAAATCCACATTCGAAGACGTGAATAAAATTCCAAAGAATTCGAATCCAAATCCATCAAAGTGAAAATACCCTTGCGACTTAACAGCCACTACTTAAGACTTAACATAAGTCAACACAAGAAATCAGCGGCTCAAGAAATAGCACACGGCTTAAAGCAGGGGCGACTTAAAGGGTGGCGCGACCTAACTACATGCGACCCAAGGAACGGCGCGACATAACCGGCCTAGTGACTTAAGAGTAGGTGCGACCTAGCCGAGCGACCTAAGGGGTGAAGTAGGCCAAGCGACTTAAGTGTGGAATGGCCTATCCCATGGAGTGACCTATCCTGACGCGACCTAACATGGTTGCGAGGTAGGAGGTGCGACTTACATGATTGAGCGACCTATGGGGCGGAACGGCCTAATGGCCGAGCGCGCGACCTAGGGAGTTAAGACCTATGGTAGGCCGACTCAATAGCAAGGAGAGCGACCTATAGGTTGCGACCTAAAGGGTTAGCGGCATAACATGGCCGAGTGACATAAGGGGCCACGACCTAAGGGATATGGTTTCACATATGGCCGAGCGACTTAAGTGGGGACGACCTAAGAGATGAGAGTAAGCCGAGCGACCTAAGGATGAAACGACCTAAGAGGTAAAAGAAGGCCGTGTGACTTAATGGGCGTGCGACCTAACGACCTAAGGGGTACAGAAGGCCGAGCGATCTAACGACCTATGGGTTGCGACCTATGGCAGGCCGACCTAACTGTAGGCCGAGAATCATCCATGTGCAGGCCGAGCGACCTAGGGGTTTGAAGTGCAAAAACTCTCTCAATTTGCAACCGATCGAGCACGAACGCTAAGGGATTACGCCCATCGGCTACCCGGTCCTATTGGCTTCTCGATGCATCACCAAAAACGTGTTCCAACATCAAAGATTGGATTTTTAAAGATTTGAACCCAAAACACTAAAAATTGGGATTTTCACCAATTCAATCCAAACCAAAAGCAAATGCACATGAATAAGTGTTAGGAATTCATACCCAACAATCAAAGATAGTTATAGACAAAGATGTGAGATAAAAATCTCACCTTTACACAAAATCAATGAAGAAGAAGCTTGAAAGCAAAGGAAGAATCAATGTCTTCTCTTTGAATTTGGAGTTAGATGTTGGATTTGCAAATGAACTTGGGCTTGGAGTTTTAATTTCCCATTCCTTCCTCCATTTTTGATGAAGCTTGAGTGTTAGGAAATGAAAGTGAAGTTATGAAGGGAAGGGGTTTGAGCTAGAATTAATAGTTTAGGCTAATGGGCTAAACCAAACGCAAAGCCCAAAGTGAAAAAAGTGGCAAAATTCCACTAACTCCAAACATATCAAAGTTTATACTCAAAAAGATCGCAAATGGCATTCTGGACCCAATGGAAGTGGTCCTGAGTTCTAATTCGACCGTATGCAAAAAGTAACTTTTTGGACTAAAATCCGACTAACGATAAAATATTAAAATAAAATATTAAAATACTCAATCGTAAAATATGCGGGTTGTTACAGACTCCCCTCCTTAAAGAAATTGCGTCCTCGCAATATTTAAGAAGAACATATAAGGTAACAACCATGAAAGCATATCAACACACAAAAGAAATTTGAAATAAGAAATTCACCATAGAGCACAGGAAAGTAAGTCCGGATGCATTCGCTCGATAAACTCTGTAGATTCCCAAGAGCAATCTTTAGGATTTGAGGACCATTGAACTTTAACAAGCGGAACATCTTTATTTCGAAGGCGTTTGACCTCCGAAGCAATAATACGAATAGGATGTTGCTCATAAGTTAAATTAGGTGAAACTTCAATTTCTTCCAAAACCCCCGGGCTCAAGAATAGAATCGGAATCTCGAAGGCATTTCCGTAATTGAGGAACGTTAAACACGTCATGAATAGTAGAAAACCGAGCCGGTAATAAAAGGCGATAAGCCACGGAACCAATACGTTCGATGATAGGAAATGGACCAATATATCGAGGCGCTAATTTTCCCGATCGACTGAAACGTACAACACCCTTCATAGGTGAAACACGAATAAACACAAGATCTCCCACAGAAAATTCTAATTTTTGTCTCCGGTTATCGGCATAGGATTTTTGTCTACATTGGGCTTCTTTCATCCTATGACGAATAAGGTCAATCTTCTCTGTGGAATCACGAATAAAATCAGGACCTAAAACCAGTTTCTCACTGGCCTCAAGCCAACAAGAAGGAGATCGGCATGACCTTCCATAGAGTGCCTCGAAAGGTGCCATACCAATACTAGATTGGAAGCTATTATTGTAGGAAAACTCAACAAGAGAAATATGATCTTCCCAACTTCCACCAAAATTAAGAACACATGCACGAAGAAGATCTTCAAGAGTTTGATTCACACGCTCGGTTTGTCCATCGGACTGGGGATGATAAGCGGTGCTAAAGTTAAGCTTTGTTCCCAAAGCCTTTTGAAGACTCTTTCAAAATCCACTAGTAAACAATGGATCACGATCACTAACAATAGAAGTAGGAACTCCATGCAATTTAACATAAGAAGTTTGGCCAAAAGAGGTACGGTTCGATTAGACCGAACGGGAACGAAATGGGCAGATTTAGTAAGTCTATCAACTATCACCCATAAGCTGTCATGACCTGAATGAGAACGGGGAAGGCCGTCTATAAAATCCATGGAAATTTGGTCCCACTTCCAAATTGGAATCTCTAAAGGTTGGAATAACCCACCGGGCCTTTAATGTTCGGCCTTGATAAGTTGGCAAGTCATGCAACACTTAACAAAGTTAGCAATATCAGATTTCATTCCCTTCCAATAATAAAGTCGTTTCATATCTGCGTACATTTTACTACTACCTGGATGAATGGTAAATTTAGAACGATGTGAATCTTCTAAAATATCTTTACGAAGATCACTAATATTAGGCACGATAAGTCTACCAAATTTTCGAATACCGCCAAGAGAATCAATATCAAAGTCTTTCAAACCTTCAATATCAGTTTTATCCCTAAAATTTTGGCCAAGAAGAGCCAATTCGGGATCTAGCTTTTGAGATTCAAGGATGCGGTCTAAAAGAAAAGGATGAGCCTCAAGACCACATAAACCAAAAGATGAACATAAATCAGAAACACTATCTCGAATCTGACAAGTGGATGGAATTCCGAGATCATTCCATTCGGATATCATCATAGAAACCACCGCTTGTTGCCTACGACTAAGTGCATCGGCAACACGATTTCCCTTTCCAGGGGTATAAAGGATATCAAGATCATAAGCTGCAAGAAATTCGAGCCAACGTTATTGACGCAAATTAAGTTCCTTTTGGGAAAATAGATACTTCAAAGATTTATGATCGGTATGGAGAACAAATTTCTCTCCCAAAAGATAATGACGCCAAATACGAAGGGCGAACACAATAGCCGCGAGATCTAAATCATGAGTGGCATATCTAGTCTCGGCAGGCTTCAATTGCCTAGAAGCATAAGCAATAACGCGTTCTCTTTGCATAAGAACGACACCCAAACCAACGCGACTAACATCGGTATAAACAATAAAATCTTGATTCCCCTCGGGAATAACAAGAATAGGAGCATCGAAAAGGAGTTCTTTTAATTTCTGAAAAGAAGCTTCACATTTGTCCGACCAAATGTATTTAACACCTTTCTTTGTTAAGCTTGTAAGAGGCACGGAAATTTTTGAAAAGTCTTTTATAAAACGACGGTAATAACCCGCCAATCCAAGGAAGCTACAGATCTCCGTCACACTCTCCGGTCTCTTCCAATTTTGAATCGCTTCAATCTTTAAAGGATCCATGGAAATTCCGGATTCGGAAATAATATGACCGAGAAACTTTACACGAGATTGCCAAAAGTGGCATTTAGAAAATTTTGCTTTTAATTAATTGCTCCTAAGAGTTTCCAACACAATCCGAAGATGCTTTTCATGCTCCTCCTCGGTTTTTGAATAGACAAGAATATCATCAATGAAGATGAGAACAAACCGATCGAGGAATTCTTTGAAAACTCTATTCATAAGGTCAACGAAATAAGCCGGAGCATTCGTTAAACCAAATGGCATAACAAGCCATTAATAAGATCCATAACGAGTACGACACGATGTCAAAGGAATGCTATCCTCAGCAATACGAAGCTGGTGAAAACCGATAGCTAGGTCTAATTGTGAAAAGACCCTAGCACCACTAAGTTGATCGAATAGATCATCAATCCGAGGTAAAGGATAGTTATTCCTGATAGTAAGATCATTAAGCTTGCGGTAGTCAACGCAAAGCCTAAGTGTACCATCGGATTTCTTCACAAAAATAGCCGAAGCTCCCTTAGGCGAGGAACAAGAGCGAATAAATTTCTTCATCTCTAATTCGGATAATTGTTTGCGCATCTCCTCGTTTTCTTTATTGGACATACGATAAGGAGGACGAGTAATAGGTTGAGCTCCAGGGATGAGATTAATTCTGAACTCAATTGCTCGCTTAGGTGGTAATCCTAAAATGGGCTCAAATATGTCGGAAAATTCACGAACAACGTGAATAAGGGAAATGATATCTTCCTCATCATCATTATCGTCATCATGAGGATTTAAAGAATATAAAGATGCAACCAAGCTGGAATCCGAATCTTTAAGGTCAATAGAAATCTGCTTAACAGATTGAGGATGTCGAAGATGAATAGTCCGCTCAGGACATAGGATTTGAGCTTCATAACAGTTAAGCCAATCCATTCCCAAAATCATTCCAAAGCCTAAGTAGCGCATAACATGCAAATCGGCTCGGAAAGAAAAATCACTCAAAATAATCTCGACATCTTTACACAATAAACTGATTGTTGTGGATCCACCAACCGGATTCGCAATTCTCAAAGAAGTCATTAAACACAAAACTTCCAAAGAAAAAGTATCAACAAGTTCTTTTGAAATAAAAGAATGGGACGCACCCGTATCAAAAAGAACTCGAATAGGATGACCATGAAATAAAATAATGCCATCAAGGATAGAATGAGAAATACCTTTACCACGAGATTTGTTGCCAGGGGCTTGAGCAACATTAAGCTTTCCCTCCTTCTTGCCTTGCAGTTTGGGACAAGAAGATAAATAATGATCCGGGCTTTTGCAATAGCGACAAGCACGAGGCTTTGAACACTTGTTCGCATAATGGTCTCTAGAACCACAATTGTAGCATTGCCCACCACTTGAGGTAGAAGTCATGGTTGTCGTAGGGGCTTGCTTCCCTTTCTTATTGTTGGGATAAGGACCTTTGAACTTATTAGGCATTTTCTTGTTGTTGAAGTTTGGTTTGGCACTGATAACTTCAACATCACTCTCCCTATCTGCCTCTTCAAGTCGAAGAGCGATATCAATGAGTGATCAAAAGAAACTTCTAATTTTAGAAGTAATGGCTTCTTGAGATTTTTGTTCAAGCCATAGACAAATCTTTGGTTCTTTTTTAATGGGGTGTTTATGTACTCGACCCCTATTTAGAAAGTGACTCGAATGATGCGACATAGTCTGTCACAGAGGATTCACCTTGAACAAGGTCAATGAAACGGCAAGCCAAAGTCACCTTCTCAGCTTCTGGCACAAATTTTAATTCGAAGCGTTCCCGGAATTTCTCCCAAGTAAGATCCTCTTCATTTATTTCAGAAATCAGAAGCTCATGCCAATCTAATGCTCTTTCTCGGAGCATACTAGAGGCCACCTGAACACGGTGAAGATCAATAAGATTCATGCGAGAAAAGATTCGATCGCACGTTCTCAGCCAAGCCTGGACTTCAATAATGGTTTCAGAACCTTTGAATGGCTTCCCAACCAAATTGGTATAATCGTTGCACAAATGTGGAAATCCAGACTTAGGGTGAGAAGACTCCAGATTAGATCCGGCTGCTTGAGCATTCCTTACTAGATCAAGAGGCTGTTGGGGAGACATAAATACTCCATCTTGAGGAGTAGCACTAGATTGACCAGCACTGGGACGGCCAGGTCTAATTATTTCTCTTCCTTTTGAAAGAAAGAAAGAAAGAAGAAGGATATGGTTATTCACCAAATTAATATCAAGCAATCTTGATAGATAAACAAGGAATCATAAAGAAAATAGGATGAATCGGTAAAAAGACTCGAATAATATCCTAAGGCACGACTCCTAAGATGGACTTAGGACGATGATCCTTGCTAGATTATTCTACATTGTTCCAAAGTTTGGCTCTGATACCAAGCTATGACGCCCCACCTCTATACCCACGCTAGCCAAGGAAACTACGGTGTAATGTCGTCAACTAGCGCGGAGAATAAGGCTGTTGAGGAGCGACCATCTGTGTAATTGCTTTATGCGAGCACCGATATGTCAGATAGTATAACATGGAAATTCCGACATACCGATAAAAACTCAAAGCTACTACCCAGTGGCTATATATATTCCTCGGAAACAAACATAGAAATAAACATAATACAAATCAGTCATAGATATCCATATCACAAAGGCGGAAAAAGATATGAATATAACACATGAAAGTGTACATCAGTGTAGTGGTCAAACAAGATCCACAATATCACAAAAGAATAGCTACAAGTGCTAGACAAAAGAATAAGTATACATCAATGAGTCTATATTTCAAATGTATACAACAAAAACTACTAATCTAAGTAGTTAGCCAAAAGTCACGATGATAATCCCAGATGTGAAGTCAAGCAGAAGCACCTGTAACATCTCGGTCTGACCCGAGTATTATTTAATAAGAACTAGCTATAAATATCAGATAAAATGATATAGAATAAGAGATATGACATAAACATATGATAACCAAAAAGCCATACTGTGATAAGTATGTAATTGAAAATCAACAAGAGATTAATCAATATCACAAGAATCTTCTCAAAGATAAAAAAGAATGTCATACTCTTTAGTTTTATTCACCAAACCATAAATATTGACAATTATATCAATGTCAATCACAAAAGTTAATGACACACAAATTCACCAATGCACGGATATTGATAAAACTTATTGTAACGATCTTAAATTTTGAACAATTTAATTTGTAAATATTTAATTTATTTTAAATATTTAAATGATAATTTGACTTAAATTTCAAATTATCAGAATGAGTTGGTGATTAAATTTTTAAATTTAATCTATTTAAAAGTTGAATAGAAATTTGAATTTTGACTTTGAAGTTGAAATTTAATATTTAACTTATATTTTAAATTTGAATTTGATGATTTAGAAAAAAATAATTGAATTTGAAATAAGAATGAAAATATAATATAAAAATATATAAAATAAATATATATATATATATATATATATATATATATATATATAATAAAATAAATAAAGAATATACTAGATAAAATTTTTAACAACATAATTTTAACAAAATAAAAACAAAGCAAACAATTAACAAAAAAACTAATTAAATTTAAATGAAAAAAAAATAAAATAAAATAAAATAAAAAAATAAAATAAAAAGAAGTAAACATTACCTTACCTACCTCAGCTGTTAACACGCCGTGTTCCATGCCTTTTATCACGCCACAACCACGATCTCTTCCCCTTAAAAATACGCGAACCCTCCCACCATCATTTCAGATTTCATACGATAGGAAAAAAAAAAGGAAAAGAAAATTAATGGCGGCCGTGAAATCATTTCGTCTCCCTTCAGCAAATTAGGGCTTTATGATTTGGGGCTTCAATTCGTCATCGATTCTTGCTTCGGCTTCAAATCTCTCGCGTACTCTTCACATCGTTTGTAAAGGTGAGTTTTTACTCACGGTTGATTTTAATTCAAGTGCTTAAATTTGTTGACTTGAATGCTTGGTTGCATACTATGGATTTGGGGTTTATTCGTTGTCATCTGCTCGGTTAATTTGCATGCTATATTTGAAATTTGATTTTAAACTGTTAAGAACAGATGCTGTAGATATTGTTTTTTTTTTAAATTGATAAGAACAAATGCTATTATTTATTCTAAACTGTTGAGCACAGATGCTACTGGAAATGTTGATTTAAATTGATAATAACAGATGTTATATTTAAAACTGTTAATTTGCTGTCACTTGCTTGAATTTTTACTGATGAAAAACAGATCCTATTTACTGCCTCTTGCTCGATTGCTTGAATTAAAACTAATAAGAACAGATGCTATTAGTTTTGTTTTTAAAAACTGTTAAGCACAGGCGCTATGATATTGGTTTTGTTTTAAGTTGATAAAACAGATACTAGAATTTTGTTTTAAAACTAATTAGAACAAAATACTATTGGATAATTTGTTTTGTTTTTTTTTTATAAGAACAGAAACTATGTGAACATTTGTTTTTTTTTTAACTGATAAGAACAAATGCTAATTGGTTTTGTTTTTAAAATTGATAAGAACAGATGCTTAAAGTAAAGTTTTGGGGTTTGTTTGAAAGTGTGTTGTTTTGGCTTGTGGGTTGATTGTTGTGCTTGAACCTCTGCATGTATGCCATGGCTTCGAATTTAATAGATAGTGTGCTTGTGTTCCTTTTGTCTGGGGATGTATTGCTTTTCCAGTTTCTCTGAGTTATGATTTACAGTGTTCATATACCAAACTCAAACCTTTTTCTATTTGTAAATTTGATTTTAAATTGTTTCAGAAAAAAAAAAAAATTGCATTTAGCTCTGTGGGTAAATCAAACTTTCTAAAGCCTAAATTTGGTGGTATAATTCAATGCATGTGATGAATCATTATAGGAAGTTAGTAAATAAAGTTAGCATGAGTACATAGAGGTGAATGTTTGAATATAAGCATGATCTGCCTGTACATAGCTTTGAATATGAACATATATAAGCCTCTGTTTATATTCACAGGCTCAAAACTTACTAAGGAAAAGATTCATATGCCGTGATATTTGAGTTGATGTTTGAAATATGTGTTAGTTGAAGGCTATGTTAGTATGTTTGCATGAATTTGCATTGTGCATCTGTTTTGGGCTTGCCTGTTTAGTTGAGTTGCAGGCTTTGACTTCTGATACCCTGACCATTTCATACTTGTATATTTGCAATGCTGGGCTTGAATCTATTCTCGGCCTTCATGTGCCCTTGATTTTTTTCCAAACTACCACACCGTTGACGTGGGCCAGAAAGTATTTTCAGGAAAGAATAAGGCCTTGTTTGGTTTGCGGTTTTCAGGCCTGCATTTTAACATATAAAATGGAATATCACTTATTCTTATTTTCTGCATTTTGGGAAACATAAAGATCTCTCCCCTTTACTATTTTCCCCTTTTGTTGTAATGGCTATGATTTTTCCACTTTCTGCTCCTCTTCCATGCTTTTTAAAATACATACTGAAAATGCAGAAACACAAAACTTGAAGTCCAAACAAAAAAAAAAGTCTGTGCTAGCATGCACGAAGTAATTTTATGTTTCTACAGGCAAATCATATTTGCCTCATTTTATAGACTTAACAAATAACTGAAAGATGTAACACAATTTTAGTCAGAAACAACAGTTGCAGGAGCGCTGCTGCATTGCCATATTAATTTTTATATGTTCATCTCCAATGATTTCATTTTGGGATTTAAGTGGCACATTCCATCTGCTAATATTTGATACACTTGCCACTGTCTTGTATCCCCTGTTTCACCTGCACTTGTGCTTGGTCACAATTGACTGTTGTTACATTTGTGTGCATGTTGTCTGTGCCTTCATTCGTGTTGGCTCATTTGGTGCTGTGTCACTGTGATGGTTTCATTTACTCAGTGAGAAATTTAAGGTGCATGTGTGTTTGCTGCCTAGTTTTGTGGTACTGCTTATAGTTTGGTGGCATGATCATTTTTGATTTGCATTCGAGTTGTGGTACATTGCGTAGTGCATTGTCTAGTTTGTTGAAGTCGTGCTTGCACACTTACTCTTGTTGGCCACGCACGCGTGTTGGCGAGGCAGTGCACATGTGTGCAAAGTACACGTGTGTACTGCAGCCACACAAGATTGACAGATTTTTTAAAGTTAAAGTTGTTAATATGAAAATCCATAATAGATTTTGAATTGATTCATGTGATACATTTATTCAGTTCATTGCAAATTTATTTACTTGAGTTAAGATTAATCCTGACTCGAGTGTTTTTTGTGTTTTGCAATTAACGCTCGGGTCAGACCGAGTATTTTTACAGCTTGAAGATTTTCAGGCCGCGAAGTTAGAGAGAGGGGGATTAAAGCACTCTACTAAAGTTTTCAGTAAAATTTTTCTTTGTACTCTAAAAAGATATATTCCGCTGTATAAAAATTTAATGCATTGTGCAAACTCTGATATATGTATGTAAGAAAAGTTCAATTATGAATAATATTATGATTATTCTGTGATTCTGTGGCTGATTCTGTTTAAACTTTATAAACTGACTAACAATTCGTCATTTTGAACGTTTCTAGTTGGTTTAATTACCGACTAGAGGCGGTCAGAGCGGCGGGTCGTTACAAAAGTGGTATCGCTGGCTAAGATTTATATTCTACTTTCGAAAGTATTTGTTCTACACTATGCACTAATAATAATATCAAATGTTATTTTAATGCGTATCAAGCATCTTTGACTATCATAAGGAGAAATCTCCTCCGATTCTGCGTTTGCATTGTGTGTGTGTGCGGGAGGCCTTATGGTAGTCTCATTTTTAAAAGCATTGCGAATTGACTTTAAAAATATTCCTCTATTTTTGATTTTTAAAGTTAAATAAACTGTTTTGAGTTCTCACACCCGTCACATGACTGACTCGGAGTTTATTGTTTTCCTTCCTAAACTCTGGGTTTAATTTTCTAAACTGTTAAAATTTAACAACTGAATGTTGAAATCTATGTATTCGATAGTTAATGCATTTTAAAACATCTTTAAAACTATTAACTTTTTCTACTTCACTTAATTCATAGTTTGAATTCCTCATACTTTTCACAATATTGGTTTTAAACCGATTTCAAACTTTTCAATATTAAGTTTTTCACTTAATTTAATTTTCCGCACGTTTAAATTCAAATTCATCACTGAATTTATTTAAACCTATAATGGATTATCATGTTGACAACTTCAAATTTGAAATTAAATTCTATTTGAACTTTTCATTTACTTTCTATTTCAAAAATAGTCAACTAGTTCTTTAGTAAATTGTTCATCAATTTAGCTCCATTAAATTCATATTTCCATATTAACCATTTTAGACAATAGTCTAAACTTAAAATATAAACTTCACATCGAAATTAGTTTGATTCATACAGTTAAATCAATAATTAAATTTCATTCCATAATATCACTTCCCTAAAACATATCTGTTTTATTCAATAATATATTCACTGTCAAAAATCGTGAATATGCTTTGTCAACCAATTTCATCATTTCTACAACTTATTTTTATTTTTAAAGGATTACCCACTGTCCAAAATCGTGGATATATCTCCTTTAATAAGTTACAACAATTTTCTTATCAAGTTCAATTGGTTTCGAATTCATAAACAATCTTCATAAATTCCTTTTCTATTTATAAAACTTCAATTTATAAATCTTTTTATTTCACAATTATTACTCGAAATATTCAAGTTATTCGATTTAAACCAATTTAAACCAATTCACTAATTTATTAGTTCACTTAACTCATATTTCATTTTTCATAATCTCAATAATTCGATAATGAGTTTCTGAACGATCGAAACTCAAATCTAACGAGACCTCACCGAATATAAACTATCGCAAACTCACATTTAGAGAGGGGAATTTCAAAATAATTTTAATTTTCCAAAATACTTTTTTTTTTAAAGAAAACAATTTCATACTTCTTTTAAATTTGAAAAGCACTTTCTTTATAGTGGTTCTAGTAACTATTCATATTAAACATCATAAACTGAGCTTTGAATAAACCAAAGCTCTGATACCACTTTTGTAACGACCCGCCGCTCTGACCGCCTCTAGTCGGTAATTAAACCAACTCGAAACGTTCAAAATGACGGATTGTTGTTCAGTTTATAAAATTTAAACAGAATCAGCCACAGAATCACAGAATAATCATAATATTCTTCATAAATGAATTTTTCTTACATACATATATCAGAGTTTTTACAATGCATAAATTTTTTTTATACAGCGGAATATATCTTTTATTTAAATACAAGAAAAATTTTACTGAAAACTTTAGTAGAGTGCTTTAATCCCCCTCTCTCTAACTTCGCGGCCTGAAAATCTTCAAGCTGTAAAAATACTCGGTCTGACCCGAGCGTTAATTGCAAAACACAAAAACACTCGAGTCAGGATTAATCTTAACTCAAGTAAATAAATTTGCAATGAACTGAATAAAATGGATCACATGAATCAATTCAAAATCTATTATGGATTTTCATATTAACAACTTTAATTTTTTTAAAATCTGTCAACCCCGTGTGGCTGCAGTACACACGTGTACTCATACCCATGTGCACTGCCTCGCCAACCCACGTGCACGAGTCAGACAAATCACTGCAAGTATACAAGCATAACTCCAAAACAGACAAGGCAAGGCACTATGCAGTGCACAACAAATCCAAACAGCCCCAAATACAAAATCACTGCACATAACCAAAACAAGGACCACAAGAGCAGGCTGCAACCATGGAAGCAGAAGACCACAAATAAAGTGATTCAAAGTGGGCAACTCAGAAATATACCCAAGTGCAGACAGTAATATGCACTATGTAACATATGTACACAAAAGTAAGCAAGTGCAGTGAAACAACTCAGTGATCAACACAGTAGCACAAAGGCAAACCCGAGGCAACACAGAGGCAAACTCGAGGCAACACAGAGGCAACAGAGAGAACACTGGGTTTACATAATTAACAGTGTCATGAAGCATCAAATATTAGCAGATGGAATGTGCCACTCAAATCCCAAAATGAATCATTGGAGATGGACATATATAAAAAATTAATATGGCAAGGCAGCAGCACTTCTGCAACTGTTGGTTCTTAACTAAAATTGTGTGACATCTTTCAGTTATTTGTTAAGTCTATAAAATGAGGCAACAATGATTTGCCTGTAGAAACATAAAATTACTTCATGCATGCTAGCACATACCCTTTTGGTTTGGACTTCAAGTTTTGTATTTTTGCATTTTCAGTATGTATTTTAAAAAAACATGGAAGAGAAGCAGAAAGTGGAAAAATCATAGCCATTACAACAAAAGGGAAAATAGTAAAAGGGGAGAGATCTTTATGTTTTCCAAAATGCAGAAATAAGAATAAGTGATATTCAATTTTTAAATGACAGCACTGTAACTAAAAAAAAAACTCAAATGCATGGAGCATGGCAGCAAGTACAAGGTACAGGCCGCAGTTTTTTTTTTTTTTTTTAAATAACATAGTGCAAACAGCACTGTCGAAGACTATCAAAGGAAGTGGCTCAGAAATGCCAAAGCCATGAAAACATAAACAACAACAAGTGCAAGACCCACTGCACAAATGACACAGCAGAAGTAATCAAGGATATCTGCAAAATTTGATACAACAAATCAAACTGCAGTCATCATAAAGGCACAAAGGCACAAAGGTCATACTCAAACCAAAAGAAAACTCAGTGACAATCAAATGCAATGTAACAATGTCTTGCATACATATGAATCAATTTCATATGTACAACAACATCTAAACAATGCAACCTGAACCCGCAACTCAAAAATGCAAGTCGAAGCTGCAAAACAAATCCAACTACAAGTAGACACTGCATAAACATGTATACATAACATGTATGACAGCAAAAACTCAAACCAGGCCTATAAAATGACCAGAGCAGGTTTCATTAAAAAAAAATCATAGTTCAGTGAAACTCAAATGCAAAATAATTAAATGGTCTAATGGTTACCAGGCATGGGACAAACATGCCAGTTTAAATTCATAATGCAATTGTTTGCAAACAGTTTCCAAGCAAGATATTCAGTAGCATCTGTACTTATCAATTTAATAAAAATTAACTTCAATAGTATTTGTCCTCATTAGTTTTAAAACAAAATTATAGTGTCTGTTTTATCAACTTAAAACAAAACCAATAGCATAGCACCTGTGCTTAACAGTTTTTTTTAAAAAACAAAACTAATAGCATCTGTTCTTATTAGTTTTAATTCAAGCAATCGAGCAAGAGGCAGTAAATAGCATCTGTTTTTCATCAGTGAAAATTCAAGCAAGTGACAGCAAATTAACAGTTTTAAATATAACATCTGTTATTATCAATTTAAATCAACATTTCCAGTAGCATCTGTTCTTAACAGTTTAAAATAAATAATAGCATTTGTTCTAAAAAAAAAAAACAAGTTTTGGGTAAAATCTGTTCTCAACAGTTTAAAATCGAATTATCAGAGCAACAATGGTAAATAACCCCAACAACCATACATGCAACTTAACCGAGCAAATAGAAGCAAAATAACACTAATTCATAGCATGCAAATCAAGCACGTATCTGTTCTTATCAGTTACAGTTCAAGAAATCGAGCAATTGATAACCAAAAACCCCCCAAAACAGTAGCATGCCACCCAAAATTCAATGCAAACAAATCTAAATACTTGCATTAAGATAATCGTGAGCCAAAAGACTCACCTTTTAAACGAATCGAAATGGAGCGCACGCGAGTCGAAGCAAAATTGAAGCCGAAGCAAGAATCGATGACGAATTGAAGCCCCAAATCCATAAAGCCCTAATTTGCTGAAGGGAGACGAAATGATTTCACGGCCGCCATTAATTTTCTTTTCCTTTTTTTTTTTTTCCTATCGTATGAAATCTGAAATGATGGTGGGAGGGTTCGCGTATTTTTAAGGGGAAGAGATCGTGGTTGTGGCGTGATAAAAGGCATGGAACACGGCGTGTTAACAGCTGAGGTAGGTAAGGTAATGTTTACTTCTTTTTATTTTATTTTATTTTATTTTATTTTTTTTTCATTTAAATTTAATTAGTTTTTTTGTTAATTGTTTGCTTTGTTTTTATTTTGTTAAAATTATGAAAACACTTGTGGCTGCTGGGATTCGAGCCCAGGTCTCCACGGCCACAACGTGGAATTCTCACCACTAAACTATCGAATACATAGATTTAAATCGATAATGAATTGGATTGTGAATATGAATTAGGTTTGAGATAACCTTAAATTTTCAAATCGATTGAGAGGAAAATTTTAAACGTGATGGGAAATTTGGAATCCTCTATTTGTTGTGAATGTGAAATGAGTTTTCGTAACTTATATATGTGAATATAATCGAAAACTAATCAGTTTAGAAAGTCATTATTATGAAAATCCTGTGTAGGTTTACATAGATATGATATGTACGAAATGTGAATGAAGTACTATATGTATATGACATATGTTTTCTAAAAAAACTGAGGATATGGAAATGTACCTTCCAATTTATTATGTGTGAAGGTGATTGGAACTCGGTGGAGTGTCCAGTGTAAATCGTAGCTACGTAGAATTCCCTTAGTGGAATGTCCAATGGGACTGATTTGATATCCCATTGTGTTGGGATTATGTGATTGATGCTGGCGTAATTCGAGGGGTGTGATACCTACAGTTACAAGCGATTCCACTGAGATAGTGGCGCAACCGCCGAGTAAACTGCGATCTGGGAACCGAAGCGTAATTCGAGGGGCGTGATGCCTAAGGCTACGAGCGATTCTACTGAGATAGTAGCGTAACCGCCGTGTGGACCGCGATCTAAGGCGACAACCATGGCGAAATTCAGGAGTGATGAGAAATCTAAGTTACAAGCGATTCTACTGAGATAGTAGCGGAACCGCCGGGTGACTATGATCCATGGGGGAACGGACTTTCCATATCCATTTTTAAAAGAATTTTTAAAAGAATTTTTTAAAAAAAGTATTTTCACTGGGAGTTGAAGCAAGTATGTTTAGTACTTGGAGATTTTTAGTCTTGCGTCTGATCAGCGTATGCCTAAAGTCTGTGAGAACGACGATGGACTTGTTAAACTTTGAGTTATCAAGTATTTTCAAAATTTTGAATAGAAAATCAATAATCTGAAATTAGAATTACATAATTCTAACTTAATGAATTAAGGAAGAAGATCATTTTGAATATCTTGAAAGTCCACAGTTTTGGATAAGATATATTATGCAAATATTTAGCATGAAAGATTTCAAGTTTAAAAATCTGAGTTTTGTAAATCAAAAAAAGTTTAGTAAAAGACTTTTGTGTCTTGATTATTGAAATCGATAAACAAAACTAGTAAAATGAAATAAATGGAATGAATCCTATATTTATTTATGAGTTTGAAACTGAGTGAAATTATGTAGGATATAAATATCGGTGAGATTTTAGCAATCGTTTTCCTAACTTATAATTTCGGGACGAAATTCTTTTAAGTAGGGGAGACTGTAACGATCTTAAATTTTGAACAATTTAATTTGTAAATATTTAATTTATTTTAAATATTTAAATGATAATTTGACTTAAATTTCAAATTATCAGAATGAGTTGGTGATTAAATTTTTAAATTTAATCTATTTAAAAGTTGAATAGAAATTTGAATTTTGACTTTGAAGTTGAAATTTAATATTTAACTTATATTTTAAATTTGAATTTGATGATTTAGAAAAAAATAATTGAATTTGAAATAAGAATGAAAATATAATATAAAAATATATAAAATAAATATATATATATATATATATATATATATATATATATATAATAAAATAAATAAAGAATATACTAGATAAAATTTTTAACAACATAATTTTAACAAAATAAAAACAAAGCAAACAATTAACAAAAAAACTAATTAAATTTAAATGAAAAAAAAATAAAATAAAATAAAATAAAAAAATAAAATAAAAAGAAGTAAACATTACCTTACCTACCTCAGCTGTTAACACGCCGTGTTCCATGCCTTTTATCACGCCACAACCACGATCTCTTCCCCTTAAAAATACGCGAACCCTCCCACCATCATTTCAGATTTCATACGATAGGAAAAAAAAAAGGAAAAGAAAATTAATGGCGGCCGTGAAATCATTTCGTCTCCCTTCAGCAAATTAGGGCTTTATGATTTGGGGCTTCAATTCGTCATCGATTCTTGCTTCGGCTTCAAATCTCTCGCGTACTCTTCACATCGTTTGTAAAGGTGAGTTTTTACTCACGGTTGATTTTAATTCAAGTGCTTAAATTTGTTGACTTGAATGCTTGGTTGCATACTATGGATTTGGGGTTTATTCGTTGTCATCTGCTCGGTTAATTTGCATGCTATATTTGAAATTTGATTTTAAACTGTTAAGAACAGATGCTGTAGATATTGTTTTTTTTTTAAATTGATAAGAACAAATGCTATTATTTATTCTAAACTGTTGAGCACAGATGCTACTGGAAATGTTGATTTAAATTGATAATAACAGATGTTATATTTAAAACTGTTAATTTGCTGTCACTTGCTTGAATTTTTACTGATGAAAAACAGATCCTATTTACTGCCTCTTGCTCGATTGCTTGAATTAAAACTAATAAGAACAGATGCTATTAGTTTTGTTTTTAAAAACTGTTAAGCACAGGCGCTATGATATTGGTTTTGTTTTAAGTTGATAAAACAGATACTAGAATTTTGTTTTAAAACTAATTAGAACAAAATACTATTGGATAATTTGTTTTGTTTTTTTTTTATAAGAACAGAAACTATGTGAACATTTGTTTTTTTTTTAACTGATAAGAACAAATGCTAATTGGTTTTGTTTTTAAAATTGATAAGAACAGATGCTTAAAGTAAAGTTTTGGGGTTTGTTTGAAAGTGTGTTGTTTTGGCTTGTGGGTTGATTGTTGTGCTTGAACCTCTGCATGTATGCCATGGCTTCGAATTTAATAGATAGTGTGCTTGTGTTCCTTTTGTCTGGGGATGTATTGCTTTTCCAGTTTCTCTGAGTTATGATTTACAGTGTTCATATACCAAACTCAAACCTTTTTCTATTTGTAAATTTGATTTTAAATTGTTTCAGAAAAAAAAAAAAATTGCATTTAGCTCTGTGGGTAAATCAAACTTTCTAAAGCCTAAATTTGGTGGTATAATTCAATGCATGTGATGAATCATTATAGGAAGTTAGTAAATAAAGTTAGCATGAGTACATAGAGGTGAATGTTTGAATATAAGCATGATCTGCCTGTACATAGCTTTGAATATGAACATATATAAGCCTCTGTTTATATTCACAGGCTCAAAACTTACTAAGGAAAAGATTCATATGCCGTGATATTTGAGTTGATGTTTGAAATATGTGTTAGTTGAAGGCTATGTTAGTATGTTTGCATGAATTTGCATTGTGCATCTGTTTTGGGCTTGCCTGTTTAGTTGAGTTGCAGGCTTTGACTTCTGATACCCTGACCATTTCATACTTGTATATTTGCAATGCTGGGCTTGAATCTATTCTCGGCCTTCATGTGCCCTTGATTTTTTTCCAAACTACCACACCGTTGACGTGGGCCAGAAAGTATTTTCAGGAAAGAATAAGGCCTTGTTTGGTTTGCGGTTTTCAGGCCTGCATTTTAACATATAAAATGGAATATCACTTATTCTTATTTTCTGCATTTTGGGAAACATAAAGATCTCTCCCCTTTACTATTTTCCCCTTTTGTTGTAATGGCTATGATTTTTCCACTTTCTGCTCCTCTTCCATGCTTTTTAAAATACATACTGAAAATGCAGAAACACAAAACTTGAAGTCCAAACAAAAAAAAAAGTCTGTGCTAGCATGCACGAAGTAATTTTATGTTTCTACAGGCAAATCATATTTGCCTCATTTTATAGACTTAACAAATAACTGAAAGATGTAACACAATTTTAGTCAGAAACAACAGTTGCAGGAGCGCTGCTGCATTGCCATATTAATTTTTATATGTTCATCTCCAATGATTTCATTTTGGGATTTAAGTGGCACATTCCATCTGCTAATATTTGATACACTTGCCACTGTCTTGTATCCCCTGTTTCACCTGCACTTGTGCTTGGTCACAATTGACTGTTGTTACATTTGTGTGCATGTTGTCTGTGCCTTCATTCGTGTTGGCTCATTTGGTGCTGTGTCACTGTGATGGTTTCATTTACTCAGTGAGAAATTTAAGGTGCATGTGTGTTTGCTGCCTAGTTTTGTGGTACTGCTTATAGTTTGGTGGCATGATCATTTTTGATTTGCATTCGAGTTGTGGTACATTGCGTAGTGCATTGTCTAGTTTGTTGAAGTCGTGCTTGCACACTTACTCTTGTTGGCCACGCACGCGTGTTGGCGAGGCAGTGCACATGTGTGCAAAGTACACGTGTGTACTGCAGCCACACAAGATTGACAGATTTTTTAAAGTTAAAGTTGTTAATATGAAAATCCATAATAGATTTTGAATTGATTCATGTGATACATTTATTCAGTTCATTGCAAATTTATTTACTTGAGTTAAGATTAATCCTGACTCGAGTGTTTTTTGTGTTTTGCAATTAACGCTCGGGTCAGACCGAGTATTTTTACAGCTTGAAGATTTTCAGGCCGCGAAGTTAGAGAGAGGGGGATTAAAGCACTCTACTAAAGTTTTCAGTAAAATTTTTCTTTGTACTCTAAAAAGATATATTCCGCTGTATAAAAATTTAATGCATTGTGCAAACTCTGATATATGTATGTAAGAAAAGTTCAATTATGAATAATATTATGATTATTCTGTGATTCTGTGGCTGATTCTGTTTAAACTTTATAAACTGACTAACAATTCGTCATTTTGAACGTTTCTAGTTGGTTTAATTACCGACTAGAGGCGGTCAGAGCGGCGGGTCGTTACACTTATCAATGGAAATCACTAAAATTGGTGAAACACAAACTCTAGAAATCATCAATGGAAATCCAGAAATCACAAAACGGGGGAGGCGTATCACAAAACGGGAGCATGAAAACTCACCAACACGTGTATCATAAAATGGAACGCTGTTCCATGGTTGCTAACCATTAATTTTGAGCCGAAGCTCCACAAAACGGCCCGAAGACCATGGGTCGCTACCCCACCAAATTGAGCCGAAGCTCCACAGAAACGGGGTTTAGTCTCCCTCGTAGACAAAGAGACATCGCACATTTGCTAGTCTAAATCACAAAAATGATCATCAACGATCATCAAGAAGTGTCAACTACAGTAAGCTAGTAAATATATAAGCTTAGCTTCATGTCCCATAACCACTAGCTTAACTTAAATATTTACGAACAAATTGAAGATCTCCACTCGAAAATTGTCACAAGAGGTTCAATCGAACAAGTCCAAGAATTAACCGACGAAGTAAACGCAAGCGTTTCGTACCATTTGTTTTACTAGGCCATTTAATTAGATTTCTCGTACGAGTGAGATAAAGTGACAAATCACAAAAATGATTATAGAAACAATAAATCACAAAAATTCACATTCGAAGACGTGAATAAAATTCAAAAGAATTCGATTCCAAATCCATCAAAGTGGAAATACCCTTGCGAATTAACAGCCACGACTTACGACTTAACATAAGTCAACAAAAGAAATCAGCGGCTCAAGAAATAGCACACGGCTTAAAGCAGGGGCGACTTAAATGGTGGCGCGACCTAACTACATGCGACCCAAGGAACGGCGCAACATAACCGGTCGAGCGACTTAAGAGCAGGTGCGACCTTGCCGAGCGACCTAAGGGATGAAGTAGGCCGAGCGACTTAAGTGTGGAATGGCCTATCCCATGGCGCGACCTATCCTAACGCGACCTAACATGGTTGCGAGATAGCAGGTGCGACTTACATGGTTGAGCGACCTATGGGGTGGAACTGCCTAATGGCCGAGCGCGCGACCTAGGGAGTTACGACCTAAGGTAGGCCGACTCAACAGCAAGGCGAGCGACCTATAGGTAGCGACCTAAAAGGTTAGCGGCATAACATGGCCAAGCGACCTAAGGGGCCACGACCTAAGGGATACGATTTCAGATATGGCCGAGCGACTTAAGTGGGGACGACCTAAGAGATGAGAGTAAGCCGATCGACCTAAGGATGAAACGACCTAAGAGATAAAAGAAGGCCGTGCGACCTAATGGGAGTGCGGCCTAAGGGGTACGGAAGGCCGAGCGACCTAACGACCTATGGGTTGCGACCTATGGCAGGCCGACCTAACTGCAGGCCGAGAATCATCCATGTGCAGGCCGAGCGACCTAGGGGTTTGAAGTGTAAAAACTCTCTCAATTAGCAACCGATCGAGCACGAATGCTAGGAGATTACGCCCATCGGCTACCTGGTCCTATTGGCTCCTCGATGCATCACCAAAAACGTGTTCCAACATCAAAGATTGGATTTTTAAAGATTTGAACCCAAAACACTAAAAATTGGGATTTTCACCAATTCAATCCAAACCAAAAGCAAATGCACATGAATAAGTGTTAGGAATTCATACCCAACAATCAAAGATAGTTATAGATAAAGATATGAGATAAAAATCTCACCTTTACACAAAATCAATAAAGAAGAAGCTTGAAAGCAAAGGAAGAATCAATGGCTTCTCTTTGAATTTGGAGTTAGATGTTGGATTTGCAAATGAACTAGGGCTTGGAGTTTTAATTTCTCATTCCTTCCTCCATTTTTGATGAATCTTGAGTGTTTGGAAATGAAAGTGAAGTTATGAAGGGAAGGGGGTTGAGCTAGAATTAATAGTTTAGGCTAATGGGCTAAACCAAACCCAAAGCCCAAAGTGAAAATGTGGAAAATTTCCACTTACTCCAAACATATCAAAGTTTATATTCAAAAGATCGCAAACGGCGTTTTGGACCCAATGGTAGTGGTCCCGAGTCCTAATTCGACCGTATGCAAAAAGTAACTTTTCGGACTAAAATCCGACTAACGATAAAATATTAAAATCAAATATTTAAATATTCAATCGTAAAATATGCGGGTTGTTACAGTTATGTCGCTCAAAATTCTTGAAGCCGTGCTATGTCGTTAAGTCGCATATGGTGTTATGTCGAATATGTTGTAATTCGTTAAGTCGTGATGTTGTAACATTCTTATTTTGTATGTTGTTATGTCGTTAGGTCGCATGGTGTTCTTAGGTCGTAGGTCGTAAGTCATTACTGCTATAACTTGCATTATTGTAACTCGCGTATTGTTTGTGTTGTGTCGCATGTGTTAAGTCGCTTGTATGTGGGTTGTAAAGTCCTATAAATAGGGGTGTGTTGGCATTGTAAAAGGGATGGATTTGGAATAAATTTTGTTGAGACCTTTGTGCCTCTTTAAAAATTGGAAGTTGAGTGTGAGCTCCTTTCTCCATCTTCGGTTATTCGAGTGCGCTCAAATCAACGAATTTGAAGCCGATTCACGGAATCTCGTACGCGAGATCAATGTCGAAGAATTATAGATCTTCTAACGCGGCATCGTGCGCGATCAACGTGTTGAAGATAGCTAGAATCCGGTATCTCGAGAGATCAACAGATTTGGGCATTTGGTATTATCAATTCACCAATTTATCTTTGTATCGTTCCATCGTTTAGATTCATTTGTTATTATCCGCTGTGTCATCTGCCAACACAAGGCCGGGTTACCTCTGCAAAAGTAGGTAACTACCGACACGAGTATGCCATCCCCTGGTCGTAAACAACCTTTATGCGAGGATCCTCAACCAACAACAATCACAAAGTCATGTATATTTGTGATATCCACATAAGTTAAGTATCTGGGCTCCATACCATGATACCGCTTCTATCCAGAAGGAAATGCACATACCCTAAGGGGAACTACTCCCTATAACCTTGTTGCATCTTTCCTGTTTTGACCATTACCGGGTTGTGAGGTCCGACGAAGTCTCGTCCACAAAGCTACGCTTTTCACAAAAGCTATGCTTTGATCAACAATGATCAGCAGCACTTCGTATGCCACATTACCAGCTTGGGAATGCATCACTAGTAACCATCAACTACATAACCTCTGAGCTCGTACGTCTCAGAGAAGGGTGTTAAGCCAAAAGAATAAATTCTCCGCCACCAATAGAAATGTATTTGATAGAAACTAGCTTTACATCTCAAATTGTAACGTCAGACACACATCTATACAAGTCCGTTCCGGGATCGAACGGAACCAAAGGCACTTCCAAAGAAGCCCTTGCGATCGGGATATTCACTAATCACGTCCGGACTTCCCATCACAAAGGGTGATAAAATCTCTATATCGGAGATCAGCCGATGCAAAGACATTCGACGGTAATCCTTCCGTTTTCGAAAATATATGGTCTTTAACACCGGTCTTCAAATGCTATCCATTACGACTTATCACTATTCGGAATGGGATTTATGACCCAAAGGTCAGGCTAAACCGAATAACGAGCGCTCATTTTAAAATAAGTGTAGCATTCAAATTCAAGAAAATCACAATAAATACCAATTTAAAGTTAAATATTGATAGTCGGTTATTTAACTATCAATAGATATGCACAACATCACCAGATTCCACATAATTTCACAAATTATTTATTTTCCAAAAATATCTTTACAAGATATATTTTTCCACACTTCAACCATTTGAAAACAAATTTCAAATCACTTTTCACCTTTACAACTTTTGAAAACAAATTTCAAATCATTTTTCCTTACGCGGAAACACTTCCAAATATTTATTCATTTTCACTAGAAATCTGCCGAGTTCCAATACTTTAAAATAATTTACAACAATTATCCAAAATATAACGGGAAAACACTTTGAAATAAAACTATTTTTCTTTAAACACTTTACTTAAAATATTAGTTATAAAAATATTATACCAATATTACATATAACTTAAGTCCAAACTAATTTTCAAAATAAAAATTAGTAGATAGAGTATAACTATTTAAGTAACTATTTTCTAAAACAATTATTGATTAAATCTTAGAAATAATCATTTCTATATCAACTTAATAAATCTTTACTTAAAGGATTTAAAACAATTTAAGAAGTTAATTTCTCCAAAGTATCCTTTTCAAAACCAATTCTAGAATTATATATATATATATATATATATATATATATATATGTATGTATGTATGTATGTATGTACGTACGTATGTATGTATGTATGTATGTATGTATGTATGTATGTATTTTTCAAAGCTATTCAGAAATTTTATTCGGCTTTCCAGGGAGAATACACTTTCATTTCAAAATAGTTCATTTAAACCAATTAAATAAATCCTTACCGAATTATTTTAAATTTACGCTCGAAATCCGTAAATTTATTTCTACGCTTTAAAAATAAATCAATGTTTTATTTTTAAAAAAAAATCCCTTTCCTTTATAAATTCCATGGTGAATTTAAATTTCCATATATCTACTGATATACGATTTTCAAATCGATTTCAAATATTCACTTTCAACAACAATTCAATTTTACAATTGATTTCAAAAACAACCAAATCAAATTTCATATTGATTTTCCAAGAAATTAAGCACCAAGTGAATTTTATTCAAATCTCAAATTGAAATCAATTTCTACTAAACCCCAAATCAATTTTCAAATTGATTCCAAATTCATTTTAAAACACCAAATAAATTTCCAAATGGATTTTTAAAATACTTTAAATTCAATCGCCAAAAATCAACTCCCAAATGGGTTTCAAATTTTATTTCCTTTTTAAAAATAAATTCATTTTAAAGAAAACCAATTCTTTTATTTTTTTCAAACTCTTTAAAATCCGTATTTTGAACAAATTCTTCAACTTTTAAATAATATAACCTGAAATCCATTTATTAAAGCTTTTCCTATATTTTGAAATTTTATTCAATAAGATTAAAAATAAAACTTTATTATTTCAAAATTCCTTCTTTAAAAATTATCCAATCCTCAAAAAATAAATTTTTAATATAAACTTCCAACCTGAATTTTCAAAAATCAAATTTTTATTTATTTCCGGTATCTAACGATACTAGAATTATATTCGGCTAAATTTTGGCCTTCAACGATTTCAATCACAAAGTTAATCACAAAGAGATTATAAATAATCAACACACAACATTGAAACAAATTCAATTATTTGAGAAATCCAGTTGGATCCCTCCAACCTGTTTCCCTGCATCCACAGATGTTAGCACAACACCAATCCCATTTCAAGACGAGATATCGCAGTACATGGGTTTATATAAAATATCATCTGCTATTACGAAGCGCAATAGGGTCTCATCCGCTATATAATGCGGGAAATCAACTCCAAGTACATATATAATACCAATTCCACTTCAAGGTGGAATATCGAGGTATATGTGTTTAATAAAATAACCTCCCCTTAATATATGGCGTATAAGGTCTATTTCAAAACAACAAATAGCAATTTATCATCCAAGCATACAATTAACACAATCAAGCAATTTTAAATCTAACTATTTAAAATTCAAATCGAAAAAATTCGATTGAGTGAGAAGTTCTCACCTTGCTTCCAATAACAGTTGCAGTGTTTTATTCCGAATAGAATTAAATGTGCGTTTTATTTTATCCAAAATTCACACTAGCTCCAATCAACTCCAATCCAACTCTATCGCGTAGTGTTCGTCCATACGATTCCAACGCAATTCGTTTCGTCATTTATCGCGTACTTTTCGTCCATACAATTTTATTTTCAATTTCTTACCCTTCAAATCATCTGGGCCGTAGATTTTCGTTCATCATATCAAGGCCATGAATATCATCTTCTTCTCCCATCAGTAAACCACGCAAACGAAACACATTATGGCCGCCCCCACTTCGAATTTTCACGACTCCATCTCTCAACTAGACGTCGATCAGGAACCACCATCGTGAAGCTCATCACGAGTGCTACCCACAGCTACAACATCAGGGAGCTCGGCCCTCTATGATTCTCGGAATACGTGAAAGAATGCACACGTTCAAACCCCAATAGCCACCGATCCACCACGTGAAACTCCATCGCAGCCGTTGATTTTAAAGAGCATGACGAGCTCTTCAATTTGTTAGTTGAGCATTTCGTTAATTGTTTACGGATCGAAAGAAAAATGAGGAGGAAGGAGGTGAATTTCTGGTCGTGTAAATGGAGGTGGCGGCTAGGGCCTGAAACCCTAATTGCTTTGCAAAAGTGAAAATTTGATGTCCTTATATAGAAAATATCGAAAACACTATTCATCCGAGATTTTCCGAACTCCAAACGAAGCGTGTCAGCTGACATTTCTAGGGTTTAACCCGCGTTCCGGACACAATGGAATAGGTATTGATAGCCAATTCGATCGTATGTGTGAGTTACGGAGATAACGATCAAATTTAAATTAAATCGGTTAAACTAATTTCTATGCGTTTTGGCTTGCTCCGGACAAACCGTAAGTCCGATTGACACGTAATTTGAAATCTTACAATAATATAACATTACGGATCCAATGAAACTAGTTTCGTCGAAATCCGAGACTGTTTGAAAAATAGCTATTTTTACTCGTCAATTAAATATTAAAATATTCAATTTCTACAATTTTACTTTTAATTCAATTTTAAAAGTTCGATAACATCATTCTAACTCCAGTATGATTTAATACAACTTTACAAATCAAACATTAAACCCAATTTCCAATTATTTCTGTAATTTCAAATAATAAATTATCGATTTAGTTATCCAATTAAATCTAGATATTCGAAATAAAATTTATTCGACTTACAAATTTTACTTGTTAATATTTAAAATCAATTAAATATACGAATTTCAAATGACAGAAATTCTGGGTCATTACAAACTTCCCCCTTAAAAGAATTTCGTCCTCGAAATTGCCAAGTAAGAAAAAGCTACAGAATCCATTAACTTTTTTTACAAAAATAAACCGTTCCAACTTAATTTCAGATTCATTTTAATTTCTTAGCTTTTCCAAAATCCGATGGTTACACTTTTCTTGTTCAATTCCTACATTTTCATTTCAATTTAGAAATTTACTTTTCGTTAACAGAAGTTTTCCAAAAATTTTCAAAATTTTTTCTAACTCCCAAAATTTATGGAAAATTTTGGCAGAGTCTCCCTTGTACGGAGAAGCATTTGCAATATTACAATAGATATAAATATATATACATCGACCCACACGGTCGAAAAATAGAAAAACAGTTCATATTTCCTATTTTTATTGCGTAGGCGTACCTTTTTAGCATTTTTAAGCAAAGCAGTTATTTATTAGCATTTTAGCCTGACCAAATCCAGCCAACTACTGCCCCGGTACCTGTACTTACTCAATTTAAACTTGTAAGTGACATATATAGGAAATTCATTTAGATTTCACTAATTTTCAATAGAAAACACATAGTTTTCAAAAGCAATGCAATCAAAATAATTCCCATAAGCATTTTATAAGGTTTCGATACAAATTTTAATTGCTTACAACCAATACACATAGTTCACTTTCAATTCAAATTCAATTAAATAGCTTTCCATTTATCAATTCAACCTAGTTAACACTTAATGAATTATATACAATCAACTAACAATCATATAATAACCAAATCATAACCAACATAACCAAATTATTAAATTTAAATTCAGTTTGGTTTAACACTTTTAATTTCCAATTGGTTTAATATCTAATTGACTTTTCTTTCAATTATTCAATTTTTTTTTCAACTTCATTAGCTTCTAATGAATTAACACTTACATTCATTATTCTATATCAATTCTTTTACATTCGATTGATTAATATTCAATTCATTAGTTCAATTCAATTGCTAATTCATTTAACCACAAAAGTTGAAGTTCATTACATAACTCAAGTTCATATTCATCACTTCACTTTATTAATTTACTTCTATACCAAAATCAACTTCATTCAACATTACATAAGTTATATTCCATTTCAAACATCATTTGTTTAACTTAACTTAAATTCCCCTTATAAATCCAATTCAGATTCCAATTCTATTTAACTTTTACCAAAGTCAAATTTCATCACTTATTCAAATTCATAATCTCGTTTTTCTTAACAGAATTGTTTAACCATTTTATCATTTGGTTTCACTTACATTTTCAAATTTAATAAGTTATACAACTTATATATTTAAACTTCCAAGTCATATTAAATAATCACCTATCTAATCCAATTCAATTTATTTAACTCTCCTTTGGTTAAATTTCACATCATATATTTACTATGCTAACCCAAATTCTTTAACTTCACCAAAGCTAAATTTATTATCTCATATTATAAGTTCAAAACTCGTTTCACTTATATTCAATAATTACAACTTGGATTTAATTTCAAATATGTTTGTCACAACCAAACTTCAATTTTCAATTTACTATGGTAGCAAATCCATCACACAGAAACTTGAAAATGATACTAATGATGCTGCAGTCATCACCCTTATTACTTCCCAGTAACAGTAGTGAATTCAGTGCTTAAAATTCTTTCAAAAAAATTTCCTTTTACTTATAACTCACATTTATAAGTCTTTTTCTTATATAATTTCACTATTCCACTTCACTTACATAAGATTATTCCAAATTGATTTATCTTACTTAATAACATCTTTAACTTTTGGAAGAACAACTTTCAAAATAACCGGGATTTAAAACTTTCAAATTCATAGTCCAATTCATTTTTATTTACAACTCATATTTATAAATATATTCATATAGTTTCACTTCTTATATATATAAGATTATTTCACAATTGTAAATCAAATTAATTATAATTCCATACTTCATAATTCATTTGCTTATACAATTATTCTTTTACAATTGTTGTTTTTATTTAAATTATTCAAACATCTTTTAATTAACTTATATATATTCTTACATTTTCAACAACCAAACAAACAATTTATATACATTTTAACAATTTTTGAAAAATTATTTCCTTTATATGTAAAATATAATCGAGGTAAAATTATTTTATTTACCCAATTTAAAATGATACTATGTCGACTTGCCTCGTTTAAGTGTTTAGAAATCCCTATCGATGATATAGCGTCCCACATACCGACCAGAATTCACAAACAGCTCAACGGATAAGAAAAAACAATATAAAACATTTTTATATTCACTAACAAATACGCGCTCGTATCTATGATTACACTCACACTCATTCTAGAGTACTACGGACTCTATCTCTAATGAGTAATTCCCAACAGAGCCAGGGTTGTCGCTTAACCAAATGCTCTGATACCAAAATGTCATGTTTCGAGATTTTCGACTTTTGAAAATCGACATTAATACGTCCACTGGATCAAGTGCCGAGCAATCGAAGGCCAGAAAACCGAATTGTTAAGGTTAAAGAAGAAGAGGTAGAAGAAGAAAGAAAGAAGAAGCAACAGAACAATATCAGAATCTCACAATCGCAGCGGAACAACATATAATAGATAAATGAATAATATTTAAATCAAAAGAACTATGCATTTTATGCATTACATCATCAGAGTCAATATACAACACAATACAAGAATGGGCAGTTATATAAACCTGTCCTCACAACTGAATACAAAGCGGAAAATAAAATATCATATACAAGTGATACGTCTTGCCACCCAGCTCGCCTCCTGCTCCACCGCACCTCCTGAATTCCTGAACATCCTGATAACCTGACTCTAGCCTGCCCGTGTGGAAAATGATGGGTACCCAGAGTTTAGGAAGGGAACAATAAACTCCAGGTCAGTCATGAGACTGGTGTGAGAACTTAAAACAGTATATCTTTAAAAACAAACAAAGAAATATTTTAAAATAGATCCGCAATGCTTTTAGAAAATGTAACTACCATAAGGCCTCCCGCCACACACACAATGCAAACGCAGAATTGGAGGAGATTTCTCCTTATGATAGTCAAACATGCTTGATATGCAAATTTCATTGATATTATTACTATTAGTGCAAAGTGCAGGAAAACATTTCGAAAGTGCAATATTAATCTTAGCCAGCATAGGTACCATTATAGTATGCCTACTATAGCTACCATATTAGATGGCAGGTTCTACAACTAAAACCGTACAAGGCTCGTATTGTTTCTTTGGATTTCCAACAAATGGTCAGGCCAAAGAACTTCCCATTTCCACATGGGTACGCCTCTGGAAGGACGCCCAAGAACCTAACCGGATCTCTGCCAATACAAGGTCGGGTTACCTCTACAAAAGTAGGTAACTACTGACACGAGTATGCCATCCCCCGGTCGTAAACAACCTTTATCCGAGGATCTTCAACCAACAACAATCACAAAGTCATATATATTTGCGATATCCATATAATTTAAGTATCTGGGCTCCATACCATGATACCACTTCTATCCAGAAGGAAATGCACATACCCTAAGGGGCACTACTCCCTATAACCTTGCTGCATCTTTCCTGTTTTGACCATTACCGGGTCGTGAGATCCGACGAAGTCTCGTCCACAAAGCTACGCTTTTCACTAAAGTTATGATTTGATCAACAATGATCAGCAGCACTTCGTATGCCACATTACCAACTTGGGAATGTATCACTAGTAAACATCAACTACATAATCTCTGAGCTCGTGCATCTCAGAGAAGCGTGTTAAGCTAAAAGAATAAATTCTCCACCACCAACAGAAATGTATTTGATAGAAACTAGCTTTACATCTCAAATTGTAACGTCAGACACACATCCATACAAGTCCGTTCCAGGATCTAACGGAACCGTAGGCACTTCCAAAGAAGCCCTTGCAATCCGGATATTCACTAATCATGTCCGGACTTCCCATCCCAAAGGGTGATAAAATCTCTATACCGGAGATCAGCCGACGCAGAGACATTCGACGGTAATCCTTCCGTTTTCGAAAATATCCGGTCTTCAACACCGATCTTCAAATGCTATCCATTACGACGTATCACTATTCGGAATGGGATTTATGACCCAAAGGTCCTCTCCCGGGAAAACCGAATAACAAACGCTTATTTTAAAATAAATGTAGCATTCAAATTCAGGCAAATCAGAAAAAATACCCATTTAAAGTTAAATATTGATAGTCGGTTATTTAACTATCAATAGATATGCACAACATCACCGGATTCCAAATAATTTCCCAAATTATTTATTTTCCAAAAATATCTTTTCAAGATATATTTTTCCACACTTCAACCATTTGAAAACAAATTTCAAATCACTTTTCACCTTTACAACTTTTGAAAACAAATTTCAAATCATTTTTCCTTACGCGGAAACACTTTCAAATATTTATTCATTTTCACTGGAAATCTGCCGAGTTCAAATACTTTAAAATAATTTACAACACTTATCAAAAATATAACGGGAAAACACTTTGAAATAAAACTATTTTTCTTTAAACACTTTACTTAAAATATTAGTTATAAAAATATTATACCAATATTACATATAACTTAAGTCCAAACTAATTTTCAAAATAAAAATTAGTAGATAGAGTATAACTATTTAAATAACTATTTTCTAAAACAATTATTGTTTAAATCTTAGAAATAATCATTTCTATATCAACTTAATAAATCTTTACTTAAAGGATTTAAAATAATTTAAGAAGTTAATTTCTCTAAAGTATCCTTTTCAAAACAAGTTCTAGAATTATATATATATATATATATATATCTGTGTGTGTGTGTGTGTGTGTATTTTTCAAAGCTATTCAAAAATTTTATTCGGCTTTCTAGGGAGAACACACTTTCATTTCAAAATAGTTCATTTAAACCAATTAAATAAATCCTTATTGGTTTACTTTAAATTTACGTTCCAAATCTGTAAATTTATTTCTACACTTTAAAAATAAATTAACATTTTATTTTTAAACAAATTTCCCTTTCCTTTATAAATTCCATGGTGAATTTAAATTTCAACATATCCACTGATATATGATTTTCAAATCGATTTCAAATATTCACTTTCAACAACAATTCAATTTTACAATTGATTTGAAAAACAACCAAATCAAATTCCATATTGATTTTCCAAGAAATTAAACACCAAGTGAATTTCATTCAAATCTCAAATTGAAATCAATTTCTACTAAACCTCAAATCAATTTTCAAATTGATTCCAAATTCATTTTAAAACACCTAATAAATTTCCAAATGGATTTTCAAAATACTTTAAATTCAATCGCCAAAAATCAATTCCCAATGGGTTTCAAATTTTATTTCCTTTTTAGGAATAAATTCCTTTTAAAGAAAACCAATTCTTTCATTTTTTTCAAACTCTTTAAAATCTGTATATTGAATAAATTCTTCAACTTTTAAATAATATTACCTGAAATCCATTTATTAAAGCTTTTCCCATATTTTGAAATTTTATTCAATAAGATTAAAAATAAAACTTTATTCTTTTAGAATTCCTTCTTTAAAATTTATCCAATCCTCAAAAAAATAAATTTTTAATATAAACTTCCAAACTGAATTTTCAAAAATCAAATTTTTATTTATTTTCGGTATCTAACGATCCCAAAATTATATTCTGCTAAATTTTAGCCTTCAACGATTTCAATCACAATGATAATCACACATAGATTATAAATAATCAACATACAACATTGAAACAAATTCAATTATTTGAGGAATCCAGTTGGATCCCTCCAACCTATTTCCCTGCATCCACAGATGTTAGCAAAATAGCAATCCCGTTTCAAGACAGGATATCGCGGTACATGGATTTATATAAAATACCATCCGCTATTATGTGGCGCAATAGGGTCTCATCCACTATATAATGCGGGAAATCAACTCCAAGTACATATATAATACCAATTCCACTTCAAGGTGGAATATCGCGGTATATGTGTTTAATAAAATAACATCCTCTTAATATGCGGCGTATAGGGTCTATTTCAATACAACAAATAGCAATTTATCATCAAGCATACAACTAACACAATAAAGCAATTTTAATTCTAACTATTTAAAATTTAAATTGAAACAAATTCGATTGAGTGAGAAGTTCTCACCTTGCTTCCAATAACAGTTGCAGTGTTTTATTCCGATTAAAATTAAACGCGCGTTTAATTTTACCCAAAATTCACACTAGCTCCAATCAACTCCAATCCAACTCCTTCGTGTAGTGTTCGTCCATATGATTCCAACGCAATTCCTTTCGTCATTTTTTGACCTCGTATGAACAAGTTACAGCTTTTTAAAGTTTACACAAATTAGTATACAATTTATTTCCAATTTTATTTTCAAATTTTTACCCTTCAATTCATCTGGGCCGTAGATTTTCGTTCATCAGATCAAGGCCGTGAATGTCATCTTCTTCTCCCATCAGTAAAACACGCAAACGAAACCCATTATGGCCGCCCCCCACTTCGAATTTTGACGACTCCATCTCTCGACTAGATGTCGATCAAGAACCACCATCGTGAAGCTCATCATGAGTGCTACCCACGGCTACAACATCAGTGAGGTCGGCCCCCTATGCTTCTCGGAATACGTGAAAGAATGCACATGTTCAAACCCTAATAGCCACCGAACCACCACGCGAAACTCCATCGCAGCCGTTGATTTTAAAGAGCATGACGAGATCTTCAATTTGTTAGTTGAGCATTTTGGCTAATTGTTTACGGATTGAAAGAAAAATGAGGAGGAAGGAGGTGAATTTCTGGTCATGTAAATCGAGGTGGCGGCTAGGGCCTGAAACCCTAATTGCTTTGCAAAAGTGAAAATTTGATGTCCTTATATATAAAATATCGAAAACACTATTCATCCGAGATTTTCCAAACTCCAAACGAAGCATGCCGGCTGACGTTTCTAGGGTTTAACCTATGTTACGGACACAATGGAATAGGTATCGAGAGCCAATCCGATAGAATGTGTGAGTTACGGAGATAAACGATCAAATTTAAATTAAATCGGTTAAACTAATTTCTATGCGTTTTGGCTTGCACCGGACAAACCGTAAATCCGATTGACACGTAATTTGAAATCTTACAATAATATAACATTACGGATCCAATGAAACTGGTTTCGTCGAAATCCGAGACTGTTTAAAAAATGGCTATTTTTACTCGTTAATTAAATATTAAAATATTCAATTTCTACAATTTAACTTTTAATTCAATTTTAAAAGTTCTACAACATCATTATAACCCCAATATGATTTAATACAACTTTACAAATCAATTTTAATCACATTAAACCCAATTTCCAATTATTTCTGTAATTTCAAATATTAAATTATCGATTTAACTATCCAATTAAATCTAGATATTTGAAATAAAATTTATTCGACTTACAAATTTTACTTGTTAATATTTAAAATCAATTAAATATACGAATTTCAAATGACAGAAATTCTGGGTCGTTACACGACGTGTGATCTAGAATGAAGTGGTTGGAATGATGTACGTGATGACTGAAGAAAGAGAACGATAATGGATAGCCTTGACACTTGTGTCAAATTGGAAATGACTAAAACAGGAGTCGTGCCGGGCCAAATAGGGTTAGCCACTTTGAGCGAACACACTTCTTCGTAAACTACTCATTACTTGTTATTAATTGGTGCACACACAAAATTTGGGAGTGTTGTTTCGCGGTGTTGCGATCGTTGCGGCGATGCGTTTTCACCAGTCCGGATCAGGCAAACGGTAGTTTCACTACCTTGGGTATTGCCTCATGTGCCTTGTCATACTTGAATCCCTATATACGCGACCACTATGAATTTGTTTTGTGTTATAACTATGGAGTACTCCCTGATTCCCACTAGTTTACGGTGGAGTTTACAGTGCTGCATAGACTATGACATTTATATAAAATGTGTTAAGGGGGATAATGGCAATGCCTTAACACCATTTTGATATTTTATATTACTGATAGACTTTATCTATTTAGCGTATATTACTACATAGTAGATAGTTTAACGGATCCTTAGAGGATGGTATTCCAAGATCCTTTGAGTTACTTGTATTTCAGTTGTTATTTCAATTGAGTTGGATTTATTGATATAAGAATGTTAATCCTGACTCGAGTGTTTTGTGTTTTTCTTTACGCTCAGACTGAGTGGTTCAACTTCTGAGACTCACCTTTGGAGTTGGAGCTTCACTTGGAGATCCAGCTATCTATCCAGCATTCAGATATTCAGTTGATTCCAGTGATGTATTCTGATAGTGTATTTTACTATTGTATTCAAGACATTTATTGTACCTTATTTAACTGTGATATGTAGCTTCATGGACTACTATCTTTTGTTTCCGCTGCATATTATTACTCTGTGTCTGTGATTCTGTGATTATTTTTTTACTGCATATGTTCAGTTTTGCCAAATTTAAATTAACAATTCGGTATTTTGAATTATTCAAGTCCGACATGTGAGGATGCGAATAGTCCAAAATAGCGGGTCGTTACACTTTTGTTGGCAGAGAGCTGGTTAAGTTATCGGGACGTCCCTCCAGAGGCGTATCCATGTGGCAGTAGGAAGTTCCTTAGCCTGACCATTTGTTGGAAACCCAATTCCCAATACGAACCCAGTACGGTTTTAGTTGTATAACCTGCCATTTACTTATGGTGGCGCCGCACTGTTTAGATGGTAGCTATAGTGGGCATACAATAATGGTTGTATGCTGGCTAAGATTAATATTATATTTTCGAAATGTTTTCTACACTATGCACTAGTAATAATATCAAAGAATTTTGCGTATTAAGCATGTTTGACTATCTTAAGGAGAAATCTCCTTCAATTCTGCGTTTGCATTGTGTGTGTGGCGAGAGGCCTTATGGTAGTTTCATTTTCCAAAAGCATAGCGGATTTTGTTTTATTTTCTTTATGGAAATAACTGTTTTTTAGATATCACACCAATCCCATGACTGACATGGAGTTTATTGTTCCCTTTCTAAACTCTAGGTGCCCATAGTTTTCCACACGGGCAGCTTAGAGTCAGGTTATCATTATTCGGGAGCAATGCCAAGAAGTTTCTGTGCAATCAGGAGTTGGAGCTAGATGGCGAGGCGTTTCACTTATATATGTAATATTTCTTTCCACTGTTTGTTGTGGTACACTCTGATAATGTAATGTGATGTAATGTAATAACTGATATAGTGATTCTGCTTAAAGATATTTATTTATCTATTATATTTGTTCCGCTGCAAAATGTGAGATTCTGTTTATTGTTTCCTCTTCTTCATCTACCTCTTTCTTCTTTAACCCTAAAGACTCGTACGTTTGTTCCTCTTTTGGCTGAATTGTTGTGGAATTTTGCCAGCTCAAAGGAGTACGGATTCGCGGGCCTTTACATCTTCCTCCTAGACACTTCCTTAGCCTTCCCAACACAATATTCATTTGGCAAAGTGCCCCTTCTTGTCGCACTTTAAACGGATAAAATCTCAGAATTCTCTTTCTTAGCTGCTCCACCCTTCTGAGCTCCTTTCTTATAAAAGAACTTCCTCTTCTAACCCTGCCCAACCAGGACTTCGTTAGCCTTGCTCTCCTCTATAGAACCAATCAACTCCTCATGCTTAAGGCTATCTCCAATACAAAATAAGAAGGATCTTTAATATGAGGTAATGTAGCCCTAGCTAACTCAGGCTTCAACCCCCTGATAAACTTCTCATTCCTCTTCATGACCGTATCCACTGAAGCATACCCATATCGGGCCAACTTGTCAAACTTCCTAGCATACTCCAGAACTGACATCCCCCCTACTCTAATTGAATAAACTTTTTGATCAGAGCCGACTATTCCATGCAGACATAAATCTCTCTAGAAACCTTCCCTTTAAATCTTCCAAAGTCATAGCCTCCTTATCTACCGCTACAGTCACACTATTCCACCAGAACAAAGCAACTCCCTGAAGTTGTCTAGATGCCAGCCTCGACTTCTGCTCATTATTGAGCCCCAAATATGCAAAAATTCTTTCGCGGTGCAACAACCAATTCCCTACCTCAATGGAATCAATGTCTTAACAAACGGCTTCCCTCTAAGCATAATGTAGGTCCCAGTCAACTTAACATAGTCGCTGACAACTGGAGCTCCCGGAACTCCTCCCACTACTCTAGTAGCAACACCTGCTTGCACTATATTTATGAAGAACTGAGACATAGCTTCTGTTAACACCTCTCTTTTGGCGACTTAGCGACCCAACGACCTAAAGGACTCAGCAACCTAAAGGAATCAACGACCTAAAGAAGGCGTGCGACCTAATGACCTAAAGGAATAGGCAACTTAACGACCTACAGCAGGGCACGACCTAGAGACTTAAAGAAAAATGTGGCTCAACCGGGTTAACGACCTAACGAGTTAAAAGGGATGCAACCTAACGACCTAACGAGTTAGAAGGGAAGCGACCTAACGACCTAGCGAGCTCCAGGGTAAATCCGCATGCACTGCCTCTTCCATTAGGTCGCTTGCGACCTAAGCTAGCCGAGATAACTCCTGCATTACACATATTAAGTCATTCAAAGCGTATATCTCGTCAAGGATGGCTCCACTTAGTCGCTAATGACTCATGCTGCCTCAGGATAACTCTTATGTCGCAACTTCTTATGTCGAAGCTCCTTAGGTCGCTCACGACCTAGGACCATCCCGACCTAAATCCAACCTCTCCTATAAATACTTCACCTGCTCCACACTTGAGGGGGGATTTTTCCTAAAAAGCCGACACTCTGCCACTTTGAAATTCAAGCAACTCATTCTCCAAGTCCTACAACATCATAACAACTTCAGAGATCAATTCGAGAATGGATCAAACTTCTTCACCAACTCGATTCTACTTTGGAAACTCAAGTCTTTGAAGTTTGTTGTACTTGAAGTCTAGTTGTAACAAAGTGTACTAAAAGATCATAATAAAAGATATAAAGTGGACGTAGGCTTGACTTAGAGCCGAAGCACTATAAAAATTGTCTTCTCTTTACTATTTTCTGCTATTCTTTGCTTACTTTTAGTTCTCGTACTAACGGGTGGTGCTTTCACTATATTATAACTCACTCCGGGGTGTTAGCATATATTTTTTGCGTTAACATTTTTGGTGCTTTCAGTGAGAGTTGAACTCAGGCGTTCTCTCGTCATTGCTCCACAAAGATTTGTTGAAAGACTCTCTCTAAGAATCAGAAGTCTATCCGAGATTATGGCTCTTGGAAGAAAAGGTAGATCTGCTAGATCCGGAAGTGCTTATGACAACACCGCTACTTCTCCCGCATCAAATCAAGCGGCTCCTAGTGTTGGAGTCACAAGGGCGGAGTTGGATGCTGTAGTGTCTGGGTTGTATCAACAGATGGAAGCCCAGAACACTTTGATGTTGGACAGGTTAAATGCTTTGCTTGGAGTTAACCGTCAACCAGAAAACAATAAAGAAACCTTTGCCGAAGATGTTCATGATTCCCAAGGAAAAAGTACTCCTCAAAGGGCAGCTGGCACCGCCGAAGGGGCACCTCCCCAATTCGGAGGTTCAAGGCCGTAGCCAACTCTTCATGAACGTTTGTCCAGGCAAACTTCCGAAAAAGTAGCTGACGTCTGTCCCGTGGGGCCTCTAAATGATGAGGAGTACCTCTCAGGAATGATCCGACAAATTATGAAAGAGAGCATGTAAAGGAAGGAAGATGAAAGTGATTGGGTGTTTTCTCCAAGCAAGACTCCTTTTACTGAAAGGATCCTGAAGGCTGAATTTCCAAAGAAGTTTGTTCCCCTACTATTCCAGCTTATCGGGGGACAAGCGATCCTATCAATTCTTATACAAGTATGACTGGCATATGACTTTGGCCAGGGCAACATATGAGATCAAGTGTAGATACTTTCCTATATACTTGGAGGGAGTGGCCCTGCTTTGGTTCACAAAGTTGCCAGTTCGATCCATAGATCGGTTCTCCGACCTGACTCGGAAGTTCAAAGATCAGTTCAGGTTATATGCTTCAAAGGCCAAGGACATAATGTCACTTTCCAGCCTTGAACAAAGCCCCGGAGAGTCTATCAGATCTTTCTTGAACAGCTTTAATATAGCCTTGGCCGAAGTTGACAATGCAGAGCCTCGGATGATTCTCACTTACTTGATGCGAGCTATTGACAAATCAAGTGAATTCGGAAAATGGCTAAAGATGAAAGAGCCAAATTCACTTGAAAAGTTCTACAAAAAGGCCGATGAATTTATGCGCCTAGAAAGCCTTTCTATGCCAGCAAAAGTAGTTGTGACTGGGGTTGAGAATAACATTGTTGCTTCTAACAAGAAAGAATCTGGTGGTCAGAAGTGGGAGAATGACGGTGGAGAAAAGCAGAAAAATGTGAAGAAAGCTCGCCACTTTAGTCCTTCAGATTTTACTCCCTTAACTGATATTCCGAAAAATATCTTTTTCGCAACTAAGGATACTGTTGAATATCCCAAGCCACCTAAGATAAAGCCTGGGAAAAATGTTGCGCATAATGGGAGATTCTGTCGGTTCCACAATCAACCTGGCCATGACACTAATGAATGTCGCCATTTAAAGAATTTGATTGAAGAGCTGCTGAGACAGAATAAATTGCAACAATATGTGAAGAGGAACAGAAGTGACCCGAGCTCATCTACTCAGGGGAAACAAATTCCTGCTCATCAATCCGGCTCAGGTGAGAGGACTACAACGCATGAATCTGAGAGTCCTGTTATTAATGTTATCGCAGGGGGTCCTCACCTAGCGGGCCGAAGCTGGGGTGAGAAGGAAAGATATGCTCATGCTTTAAAGATATGCCCCGGTGGAAGAAAGTGTTTTTGTCTTGGAAGATGCTGCACCTCTAAAACAACAAAGAACTTCCAACGATGACATCATATTCCAGGCTAGAGACTTTGTTGGTGTGGAGGCTCCCACCATGGATCCTTTGGTAATATCTGCAGGCATCGGACCAGCCATTGTAAGAAGGGTGCTTGTTGACTGTGGTGCCTCTTGCAATGTCCTCTTCAAAAAGACTTTTGATCAGATGAAAATTCCCATGGCTGATGTCCAAGCTTCTTCACAGAAGATTGTTGGGTTCACTGGAGAACCAAAACAGCCTGTTGGGACTATTGACTTGTTTGTAGAGCTCGGAGAATGGGAAAAGAAGGTGGTCCGAAAGCAAACTTTCGTGATTGTTGATGAATTCTCTGCATACAATGCCTACTTGGGTCGACCAGCTCTTGCCGCATTCAAGGCCGTTCTCGCCCCATGGTGCCTGACTATGAAGTTCCACACTGATAATGGCGTCGGTGTTGTGAAGGAGGACCAAATTGCCAGGCGAGAATGTTATATTGTAGAGTTACGGGAGGCAAAGAAGAGAGAAATGGGTAAGGGTGTGGCATCTCCGCTCCACATCAAAGAGCCTACCTTGTAGCGATTACAGGGTGGACCCTGTACTGGTGAACATAGTGGTGCACGAAAAGAGATTAATCCCAGAAAAACCAGTGCAGGGGAGAATAGAGTGGTGCCGGTAGAAGTGACGGTGCCAATACCTGTTGACCTGAAATATCCAAACAAGGTGCTGAATGTGGGTTCACAACTTGGTGTGACGGTTCAAAATATGTTGATATCATTTTTGAAAGCAAACCTGGATGTATTCGCTTGGAGTTATGCTGACATGTGTGGAATATCTCCAGAAATCGCAGTGCATGCTTTGAATATTGATCCGAAATTCACACCCGTAAAGCAGAAAAGAAGAACCCAGGGTCCTGAAAGGTCGGCAGCATTAAAAGAAGAAGTAGATCGAATAATGGAAAATGGCTTCATCAGAGAATCCACTTATCCGAATTGGTTTTCTAATCCGGTGTTGTTAAAAAAGCAAATGGAAAGTGGAGGGTATGCATCGACTTTTCAGACTTAAATAAGGCATGTCTCAAAGACTGTTTCCCGTTACCCAGGATTGATCAGTTGGTGGATGGAGGGTGGATGGAACAGCCGGGCATGAATTATTGTCTTTTATGAATGCTTACTCAGGATATAATCAAATCATGATGCATGAACCAGATCAGGAGGACACGAGCTTAATCACTGATGTTGGTCTTTACTGCTATAAAGTCATGCCCTTCGGACTGAAGAACGCATGGCAAAACTATCAAAGACTTGTCAATGCCATGTTCAAGCCCCAGATTGGCAAGACTATGGAAGTATATGTTGATGATATGTTGGTGAAATCAAAGAAGGCAGTGGACCACATGGATCATTTGGCAGAAATGTTCGCGATCCTCCGAAAGTATGGAATGAAGCTAAATCCTCTGAAATGTTCATTCGGGGTAGAGTCCGGAAAATTATTGGGTTTCATTGTGAGTGCTAGGGGCAACGAAGCTAATCCTGTTTAGATTACTTCCTTAAGAGAAGTCAAAGCCCCTAGGACAAAGAAGGAATTGCGAAGCCTCAACGGGAAAGTCGCTGCTTTGAGTCGGTTTATTTCCAAAGCCACTGATAAATGCATTCCCTTCTTTGATGCTCTGAAAAAAGGAAAGAAGAACTTTGAACGGACTCCTGAATGTCAGAAAGCTTTTGATGAATTGATTCGTCACATGGAAACGCCTCCAGTACTTTCTAAGCCCAGCAATGGTGAAGATCTTTTCATATATTTAGCAGTTTCGTCTCATGCTCTCAGTGCAGCGTTGGTACGAGAAGACGCAAAAGTTCAGCGCCCGGTTTATTACATCAACAAAAGATTCACTGGGGCAGAGATGAATTATTCAAAGCTGGAAAAGCTCGCCTTTTGTCTGTTGATTGCATCCAGAAAATTGAGACCATATTTCCAAGCTAATCCTATTAAAGTCCTCACTGATCAACCTCTAAAGCAAGTCCTATTTCGCCCTGAAACTTCGGGTCGTCTTTTGAAGTGGAATATTGAACTCAACCAATATGATATCACCTACCATCCCCAAAGAGCAATCAATGGACAAGCTTTAGCGGACTTCATTGCAGAATACACAAATAAAGGTGACAGTGAAGAAGAGGTGACTAATGGCATCCCGATCCGATGGAAATTATATGTTGATGGTGCAAGAAATGACTATTGTTCCGGAGCTGGGGTTGTGCTTGAAACCCCCGAAGGGCGGTCATTGTGCTATGCTTTGAGATTAGAATTTCCTTCGACAAATAATGAAGCAAAATATAAAGCTCTTATTACCGGCCTGAAGATTGCTAAAGAATTGAACATCAAAGTATTGCAGATCTTCAGTGATTCCCAACTTATTGTATGCCAAGTCAAGAAAGAGTTTCAAACCAAAGGAGGAAATCTGCCTGCTTACTTTTCAAAGACCTGAGAGCTTTTCGATGAGTTTGACCATTATACAATAAGCCATATACCTCGGGAAGAGAACATGAAGGAAGATTCTCTCGTAAAATATTCAAGCTCTGGCGAAGATCAATTATTGGGATTTGTCCCTGTGGAAGTCTTGTCAGCCCCAAGTACTGATGAGATGGATATTGACTGGATTATGACTGTATCTCAAGAGCAAGAGTCATGGATGACCCCGATCAAGGAATATCTACTCAACAGCTCCCTGCCAGAAAACTCGAAAGAGCGCTAGAAGCTGTTAAGAAAGGCCTCGAGATATGTACTTCAAGACGGCCGGTTGTACAGATGAGGATTCTCGATGTCGTTACTCCGATGTGTAACCAAGGAAAAATCTAAGACAATTTTAGCTGAAGTGCACGGAGGAGAGTGTGGGGATCATTCAGGTGGTCAAACTCTAGCAAAGAAAATTCTCCGCTATGGGTATTTTTGGCCAGATATTAATCGAGATGCTGCTAGCTATTCCCGAAAGTTTGACAGATGCCAGAGATTTGCAAAAATCCCAAGAGCACCTTCCACAGAGCTAACACAGATGGTCAGTCCATGTCCATTCGCCATTTAGGGAATAGATCTCATTGGGCCTCTGCCAACTGCCAAGTCCCGGATCAAATATGCTATTGTTGTTGTTGATTATTTCACTAAATGGGCTGAATCTGAACCATTGGTTACTATTACCTCTAAAAAGATGATAAACTTTGTGACTGAGAATATCATTTGCAAGTATGGTGTGCCTCAAAAGATAATCACAGACAATGAAACCCAATTCGAAAGCGAGGAATTTCAGGACTTTTGTAGGCGATTCAAGATCTAAAAAAGCTTCTCAGTAGTGGCTCACCCGTAGGCAAACGGGCAAGTGGAAGCAGTGAACAAAATTATCAAATCAACCATCAAAAAACAGCTGGAAAAAGCAAAAGGTGGCTATTCGATAAGCTGCCACTAGCACTATGGGCGTACAGAACTACCCACAAGGCTGGGACTGGGCACACTCCATTCTTATTAGCATATGGATCAGAGGCCATGATTCCAGTGGAAATAGAGGTCCCCTCACACAGGAGAATTCATTTCAACCAAGATGAAAATGAAAAGCTGCAACTTGAAGCACTTGACTTGCTTGATGAAAGAAGGAAAGAGGCTGAGCTTAGAGTTGTAGCCCATCAGCAAAGGATAGCCAGGCACTTCAATTCCAAAGTTCGCCAACGCAGATTTGAAATTGGGGATCTAGTCTTGAAAAGGGTCATGACAGCAACAGGAGTGTTTGGGCCAAACTGGGAAGGGCCGTACATCGTAGGCCAAAAATTCTTGATGGCACTTTCAAGCTCACAACTGTTGAAGGAGATCCAATTCCGAGAGCCTGGAACATCAATCACTTGCGTCCATATTTTACTTAGTAGCTATGCTTAAATTTGTAAAATGATTATGGATGTATCATTCTTGTATTGTAAACCATTGGAAAATCAGTGCAAATCAATGATAAGAACTATAAAGTGGATGTAGGCCCAATTTTTGGCCGAACCACTATAAATCTTGTGTTCTTTATTACTATAAAATGCATGTCTCATTTCGATGTACACATATCTTAAACATATTGCTAAAATGTCGATTTAATAATGCAGGCTATCAAAGCAAACCTTACCTATTCAACACATAACAAGGCTCAGCGATTCCTACAAATCACTCAACAATCAAATGTCAAGCCACAAAAATTCCGGATTCAATTCCTACATAAGAAGTGCTTCTCACAAACAGTTGGTGATTCCACCGAAGGGGCACCTTCCCAACGTGAAGGTTCCAGGCCCTTGCTAACTGATTGCAATCGTTTGTGCAAACGGACATCCGGTCAAGTAGGTTGCGTCTGCCCCGCGGATTCACTTAACAATAAAATGCACTTCTCCGAAGAAGAAAAAACAACTTGCAAAGGAAGGGAACACGTGCTTGGAAACGATAACGAGGAATCGCTGAGAGGTAGATGGTGGAAAGACATGGGCAAGCAGACAAAGAACAGCAAAATGGAATCTTGTGCCTCAACCAAAAAGGTTGGTGGAACCACCGAAGGGACACCTTCCCAAAGTGAAGGTTCCAAGCCCTTGCTAGTTAATTGCGATCGTTTGTGCAAACAAACATCCAGTTAGGTAGCTTGCGTCTGCTCCGTGGATCCACTTAACTGTGAGATGCAACCTTCCAAGCGAACAACAAAGCCCTCTTCGGAGGCACACTTCTCCTTTCAACGAGGAGTGCCAAAGCCCTCTACGGAGGCAAAAGCCCTCTTCGGAGGCACAATTCACCAAGTTGAAGTGCCAAATCCCTCTTCGGAGGCACACTTCACCAAGCTGAAGTGCAAAAGCCCTCTTCGGAGCCACGCTTCCCCGCGTAAAGGGAAAAAAGAAAGCCCTCTTTGGAGGCATGCTTCCCCGCGTAAAGGGAAAAAAGAAAGCCCTCTTCGGAGGCATGCTTCCCCGCGTAAAGGGAAAAAAGAAAGCCCTCTCCAGAGGCACAAACAAAAAAGCCCTCGCCAGAGGTACAAACAAAAAAGTCCTCTCCAAAGGCACAAACAAAAAAGCCCTCGCCAGAGGCACAAACAAAAAGCCCTCTTCAGAGGCACAAACAAATCAAAGCCTTCTTTGGAAGCCCGCTTCACCGAGTTGGAGAATCCACTTCTCAAAAATAAAAAGTGACCACCTCCGAAAGTTGAAGTGTAAAAACTCTTTCTAAAAAAAAGGAAAAGAGAGAAGACTTCTCCAATACAAAGCACACTCTACTAAAGCAGAATAATACTTCCTCAAAATGAAAAATTGTTCTCCAAAGTAAGAGTACAAGTCTCCTCAAAATGGAGAAGATTGCAATGATCCGTGATATGGGGGCAATATAATATAGCTGCATTAATAAAAGCAACGCTTAAGCAATATACCACGAGCTCACTGCAATATCACACAAAGAAAATAAAGAAACTTGTGTGAAAATAAGGAATAAATGCATTCACAAATATAGTCAAAAGATTGTACAAGTAACAAGAATCATTTTATTCCATACTATAAAAAATCTGTATACATGTGCAGGTTTCAAAAAGCGGGGGCCGGTACCCGCACAATCTTCGGTCAATACAAGTCTTCGAATAAAAGCAAAAAAAAAAGCAAAACAAGGAGGATGAATCCAGGCCCATTACTTCTTCTTCCCGCCGCCTTTGGAGCCCTCGCCTGGCCTAATGGTTAACTTCTTGAGTCGGCCTGAACGAGTGGAGGAAGAAGGAGAGAGAGGTACAATTGGGTCTTCTTCCGCTTTCTCATCACCAGCAGAACTGCCCTTCTTCTTCTTTGAAATTCCACGCTTTCCCCTCTTCTTTGAAGAAGATTCGCTGCCCAGAGCCATAAGATCAATCAGTTTTGTGTCATCAGCGGTGAATTCCTCCAGGGTCCTCTCACCCTCCTCAAGCTCTTCAGCTTTCTGCTCTTGTGAAGCGGCCGAGTCATCCAAGCCTTGAAGAGCTTCTATCTGTTCTTCTTGTGGCCCCGGTTGAGAAGCAAGAGATGGAGTAACTTGAAGAGATGGAGGAGCAACAGCTGGAAGAGGCGAAGCTTGTGCAATACTTATTGTTTTCCCTACAGAAGAAGAAAAGTTAACATCAGTATTTCTCGCAAAGAGAGGAGATAGTGGCACGTCAAGGTTTAAGCAATAATCAAGAAGTTCATCAAGCTCATGTGAAGCAAACAAGTAGTCCACTTGAGTTAGATCAGTGTTGAAGTTACCTGGAGAAGTCGGCTTTATCACATCAATTTCAAAATCGTGGGATTCGATGTCTTCTTGGGCCTCAACATGAGCAGTTGTAATTTCGGTCTCGGCTTTGGCAGGAGGCGGAGAGTAAGAACTAGAGCCAATAATGTCGACGTCAACCAAAGCCGGAGGACGAGTCGGGTCGGTCAAAGGTGCCTTCCCTAAATTCTCTCCTTCCACTGCTTCGGCTCGTTCTTTGGCGAGTTGTTCTTTCCCTCTGGCAAGGGCGGCTTGACCTTCATCGTCCAAAAAATGAGCCTCGAGACCCTCCTTAGCGTAGCCGGCACCTTTAAGCATTTCAACCGCTGCCTCCCACACTTCAGCTAGGGTACTTTCATACTTAGGGCCCAAAAATGACAGACTACCATGCCCCATGACGCTGTGAATGTAAAACTCGAATAAAGTGGAACTGACGTTGGCCTTAGTCTCCTCATGAGATTGTTCAGCTGTTGCTTTTCCAGCAATGGCCTCGTCACGCTCCTTTTCAACTTTAGAGAGCTGAGCTTTTAACATTTCAATCTCCAAGTCTTGGGAGCTAGTCTTTTCCTGCAGCTGAGCAACATCATTGCGGTAGTTTTCGACGATTCTTTGATGCGCCTCAAGTTTAGCCTCAGCATCTCGTTGACTAGCATAGGCATCTCTTACTTGCTTTTGAAGAACCTCTTCCTTTTGAGTATAAGAAGTGGAAGAGGAGGCAAGATCATCTTTAAGTTTCTTGACATCAGCCTCAAGTTTCTCATTATATGCGGTGATGTTCTTCATCTCCGTATCATGCTGATCAAGAACTTTTTTCCATTCAGATTTATCGCTTTCCATGGTTAGCATAGCCTCGAGATTTAAGCGATTCACCCTCTGAAGCTCATCAACTATTTTTTTCCAGCCATACATTCTTTCCATATCAAGCTTGACGGCGTCAAGATTTCTTAGCATGGCCTGCTTATCAATGGGAACCAAGTCCAAATCAAAGCATACTCCTTTCAAACACCAATGTGGAAATCGGCTATGGAGTGCAGGCATAGGTCTCTCAACTTGATAAAGAGGCCTATTAATGATTGATTGAATGTCAGCTCTTTGAAGGGCAAGAGAGCTAGAGGAAATGTCTATAGAGGTAGGAGCAGCGGGCACTTTGGAAACTTCAGATGAAGACTTTTCGCTTAGCTTGGCTCGCTCGCTTGGATCCTCGGCTATATGACTCTTCCCTTCGTCATCATGAGACTTTCTTTTATGGGAATCATCGTCATGTCGGTCATCTCTCCTTCCATAGCGCCCCTCATGAGCCTGCCTCTCGCGAGCTTTCCTAGCTGCTCTTTCCTCATCGGTCTCCCTAAGGGGAGGAAGATAACGCCTGGGATCGTAAGAATCGCGCCTCCCACAGCATTGAAAGTCATCATAATACGAGCCGCTGCGTCCCATGGGAGAACCTGAAAATGAAGAAGAGACGAAGTTTAGAAATCTTAGAAATAAAGAAGTTAAGTGCACATAATTGCCAAAAATCCTAAGTGTGTGTAGCGTGTGAACTATGCGCGTCAAGCTACAAACCACTCTTCGGCTTAGGAGTCAACTCTTGGGTTGATGAAATTCACTGCAAAATAGATGTCGCTTCGATTGTTGGAGAGACAAGTTTAGAGGTGATGGTGTCATCTTTAAAAAGCTCTTGGGAAGTCACCATAAGGTCGCTCAGTCCCCCAAAGACATCATCACCATCGTGCCCAACGGAACTCTCTTTCCCAACTCCCTCATCGGTTTCTCCAATAGCCTTCCCGGAATGTTGAGGAAATTCTTCTTCTTCAACAACTGGAGGAAGTTTAGATTTGCCAGATAATCCCTCACCGCCAACGGAACTGGAGCTCTTCACTAATGATGCCTCTATAATAGGTTCCTCCGGTGTGGATTCCTTTACGGAGGCTGCGGCATCTGACGCTTCTACCTGAGAACTGGGGGCATCACGGGGTTGAGTAGACCGAGAAGAATGCAAAAGTTCGAATTGGTGCAAAAAGTCGTCCTTCAGGAGAAATTTAACACTTCTCTCTTCAGCAGCCACAGCACTCAATCTATCAAAAGTTGGTTTATGGCTAGGGCCTTTAGAGGGAGGAGGAAGTGCTGCAAAGGCAAAGAATGAAGTTAGCACTCGACGATTCAAATTTTGAAAGGCTCAGAAATGAAGTAAACAGAGATAGGTAGTCTTACTTCCTACTCTCCAGATGCCATAGAATCCCTGGAGGCAACGGATAAAGAAAAATTGGCTTAAGAACTCGTGAGCGCTCTCGGGCAGATCTGTAATCAACTTGCAGTTCCTTGCACTCCTTACAAGAGTAATCGAAGGGTGATCTTTGTTCTTCCCGAATGAGAAAAAATAGCATATCTCTTCGAAGCTTGGGCGGCGGTTAAGCGTCCTCCTGGATATTACGCACAACCCCATCAAGATGGCATAGCCATTAGGGTGCAACTGGAATGGAGAGATAGTAAGTCGAAGGAGAAGTGTTCTGAGAAAATCATTGAAAGGAGGAATAGCTCCATTTAAACACATCTAACGATTGACTACAACAAAGCCAGGAGGCAGTCTATCGGCAGTGTCATTTACCCCGGGAAGCAGAGCATCCGTTTCAGCAATGCCGAATTGAATGCATAGTTGGCTGAAAGCCCGTTCACTCAATGAAGTTGAAACTCTTTCAAGAGGATTTTCTAGAGGGTCAGCTATTGGGAAAACTTCATCGGGTCGCTCTGCTATCTCTTCTTGCATTTGTTGAGAAGTCATTTTACACAAGGAACTAGATATTCAAATATGAAGGTGCACATTTCCTAAATGTGTGAAGTGTTGTGCAAAAGTAATAAAATAACAAGCAAATATAACTGGAATTAAATTAATTGGCATTTGTCGATTATAATGTTTCAGGGCTTGTTATTTTAAGTCCAAGTACAGTGTTGATGCAAACAGATCAGCTTTAGTTGATTAATTTAGCTTTGCTTTAATACTTCACTTGAACTGGTTAATTCATGGCATTTTGTTCACATAATTCCTTTAAGTTGATTATTCTTTATCGACTAATCTATCATTCGATGTGGGCAGTCAATGGCAGTATATTCGCCCTAGTTTTCTGCAAATGTTGTATTTAACAGGTTGTTAGCTTAAAAGTTAATATAATCTATGAAAAAGTGCAACAAGTTCAAGCAGTTCATTCTGGCAGTTCAAGTTGGAAGTTCAATCAAGTTCTGTCAAATTCTACAAGTATTCAAGTCCTATTCATTCCTTAAGTTGCAGGAACAATTTAAGTTAGCTCGGGACTCTTCAAGTCGTCCAGATCATGCCCAAACGACTTAACATAGGTCGGGCTTCCTTAAGTGGCTCTGCTTTAAGCCATATGCTATTCTGGCAAGTTAAGTCGCAAGCAAGATTAGTCGCAAGCAAGTTAAGTCGCAAGTCAGTTAGGTCGTGCGATTCACATTCAAACCAATAAGCCTTAGGTCGTTCGAAGCTCCTAGGCCGGTCACTTCCTCACTCTCCTCAACCCGCTAGCTCCTCTTCATGTAACAACTGCCTAAGTTACAAACTCGCTAACCCATTAATTTGTGACCCGATAACCCATTATCCTCTCCACAATAGAATCCATCATCTTTCCACACCACCAAATCACCAAAAACCGGTTCAAATCACCTCAAATCCATCATGGATCCAATGCACTTCTGTGTTCTCGCGGATAACAGCGACAACACGTCCAATGATGACCAAATATCGATTGTAATATGATTCGTGGTGAAATGCAGCACGTAAAATTGAATTAGGGTTGGAAAAAAGGGGGATACGCGATTCGACAGTGATCGTGGTTGGATAATAATCGGATTCACTTACATAGTGTGATGGAGAAGATGATCAACGGCCGGTTAGCTTAAGTTTGTCTTTGAGAGCTCAGAGAATTCTTCAATGGCGGTTCAGGGTGTTAGAGCAAGTGAAGAGAAGAAGGATCAACATAAGCGACTTATATACAGGGGCAATGGAACACGAATCGGCACGAACGACCTAGCTATCTCATAAATCGCTCACGACCTAGCGACCTAAAGTACAGGCCGGTTCGACATGGCACACGAGTTAGTAAGGCCCTTGAGTCGCCCATGACTTAGCAAGGTTAAATCGAAGCACACGACCTATCCCCTAGGCGTGTACTTCGAGGGGCAAGTGTTAACACCTCTTTTTTGGCGACTTAGCGACCCAACGACCTAAAGGACTCAACGACCTAAAGGAATCAATGACCTAAAGAAGGCGTGCGACCTAACGAACTAAAGGCATAGGCAACTTAACGACCTACAACAGGGCACGACCTAGCGACTTAAAGCAAAATGCGGCTCAATCGGGTTAACGACCTAACGAGTTAAAAGGGATGCGACCTAACGACCTAACGAGTTAGAAGGGAAGCGACCTAACGACCTAGCGAACTACAGGGTAAAGCCGCATGCACTGCCTCTTCCATTAGGTCGCTTGCGACCTAAGCTAGCTGAGATAACTCCTGCATTACACATATTAAGTCGTTCAAAGTGTATATCTCGTCAAGGATGACTCCACTAAGTCGCTAGCGACTCGTGCTGCCTCGGGATAACTCTTATGTCGCAACTTCTTATGTCGAAGCTCCTTAGGTCGCTCACGACCTAGGACCAGCCCGACCTAAACCCAACCTCTCCTATAAATACTTCACCTGCTCCACACTTGAGGGGGGATTTTTCCTGAAAAGCCGACACTCTGCCACTTTGAAATTTAAGCAACTCATTCTCCAAGTCCTACAACATCATAACAACTTCAGAGATCAATTCGAGAATGGATCAAACTTCTTCACTGACTCGATTCTACTTTGGAAACTCAAGTCTTTGAAGTTTGTTGTACTTGAAGTCTAGTTGTAACAGAGTGTACTCAAAGATCATAATAAAAGATATAAAGTGGACGTAGGCTTGACTTTGAGCCGAACCACTATAAAAATTGTCTTCTCTTTACTGTTTTCTACTATTCTTTGCTTACTTTTAGTTCCCGTACCAACGGGTGGTGCTTTTGCTATATCATAACTCACACTGGGGTGTTAGCATATATTTTTTGTGTTAATAGCTTCCATTCCAATTTGCAAGACTCCAGCACCCACATTCTCTGCTTGTGCCTAACCTTGACCTCTTCTTACATTACGCCCAACATTTCCGTCAGTGCCTTCCCTTCCTAGGTTAACTCTTCCTCTTCTTCCTTCCATATCAGTATTCAAACCTCATGTGATATATAAAATAACCTAACAAAGATAGGAGACTAGAGATAAAATGCATACTTATATATGGCAAATACAATACATTACTATAGCGTTATCCCAAACCCCAACCTTACTCTACTTCTTTAGGATTTTGTTTTAAAAAGCATTTTTAGTTAAAGTTTTTCATAAACCTATGCTCTGATACTAAGTTATAACATCCTGTATCTAGAGGCCAAAAGCTAAGCGCTATAGATAGTGTAGTCATCTACAGTATTAACTTCTGGTGATAAAAATACGGCTATGTTAAAGGTATCCATAATATCAAAAGCACTTGAATATGAACAAAATCACAGATTTCCAAAACAAACATTTTTACTGATTACTTTTAAAAATAATATCATATCCAAGTTATAAACTCCCAAAACGTTTTTCCAGGCATTGATCAATTATAATTTACAATAATAGACTAAGAGCGATATATGACGATGTCACCTTGGATGATCAAAGAAATATAGTCATATCTGACATAATACAAAGCAAAATAAAACATAATAATCTACTATCCTAATTAGTTATCCGTCGGCCACCTACTCGTCTTTGGAAGCTTTATTCGGCAAAAGACTAAAACCTGATAACCTAAACCCTCAGCCTACTCGAATCAGCTCTGAACACCCAAGAGTTTAAAGGGAAATAAAAACTTTGAGACAGACATAATGTCGCATGTGAATAATTCTATTACATCTTGGTTTAATGATATTAAGTGAAATCACGCCGTTTAGCGGAACGGTTTTCCCCTCACTAATATCCTTTGCAAAACATATATATTTTGCAATTTCCTTCCTGCAACCAAACTGGTTAATCAAACTGATTATATCAAAATAGCAATATCCTTTATGCTAATAAATGGACTATCTATCCGTTAAACTGGTAAAACGTGAGCTATTTTCCCACAACATAATAGCAAGGTTCATTATGCTAACAAAAGGACTATCAGTTCGAAAAACAATAGCAAGGTCCGTTATGCTAAAATGGACTACTGTCCACAAAATTGGGCTGACTGCCGCTAACTAGACTAACTATCTGAATTAAAATGGACTAACCGTCCGAAATCTAGGCTAACTGCTTGCAAAATGGACTAATTGTTCAAAATATTTCTTGGGGATAACTACCCTTTAAATTTTCCTTGAAAACCTTTCCAAAATGATTTAGTCCTTCAAATCATGTATAGATACAAGGAAAATATATCTTTAGCTTTAATCTAAGCCATTTTGCCATGATATACATACTTTACTCAAAATAACGTCGATGAGTTTAATAAGGATTAACTATACCCCCAAAACAAGTCAAAACACTTTTTTAACTTTAAATACATAGGCTACATTGCCTATTTAATACCTTCGAAACCTATGTTTAAAACCTTTAAACACCCTTTCGAAACCCTTAAAGGTAACCCTTTTGAAACCATTGAAAGCAATTGTTTTGAAACCAATAAAAGTCCTTCCCTCGAAATTTTTGAAACATTAGATACCCTCCTTTAAAACCTTTTAAACCTTGCCTTTCAAGAACATAGGAAATACCTTCCTTTTCAACTCTGTCGAAACCCTGGGGAATCACACCTTTTCGAAACCATTCAGTAAAACCTTTTAAAGGCTTCAGAACTCAATCCTTTCGAAATCACTTTGGATTCAATTTAAAACATGTGGAAACCTTTCGAAACCATTCAAAGTTAATTCCTTCAAAACCTTTGAAAACGTCTCAGTCGAAACCATTTGGATTTTTCCTTCAAGTAGAGCAAAAGGATCAGAAACCCATAAAAGTCGAAAGCATCTGCTTCAAAATCATTTAAAACTATCTCTTTCAAAGCCATTTTAAGTTTTACTCGTTGCGACCCATAAATTTTAATAGTTTTTATAACGTAATTAACTGAAATTTTGCTTGAAATTTAGTTATAAAATTTAACAATGAAAATTTGATATTTGAGATGCGTCTATTAAAATATATCAAATGCAAATTTTCGTTGGAAAATAGAAAAGTTAATTCTATTATGTAATTTTCAATTTCAATTTAATATCACTTAATGTGATGACCCGGAATTTTTTAGCATTTGAAATCAGAATATTTAAATGATTTTAAATATTTAAAAGTTAATTTTCAACTTGAATTGAAATATTACTATTATTTAGCAATTAAGTTATTGGATTTAATAAACTGAAATTGGGTCAAATGTTGAATCTAGAATTTTAAGCCTGTTAAAAATAATTTGAAGGCTTGTAAAATTTATATTGATGGTGTTGAGGATAATAAAAAATTTAAATTGAATTAAACACTGATTTTTTCAGTTTTGAAATTTTATCGTTTAAATTGATATTTAAAAATAGCCTTCCGAGGCATAGTCTCGGATTTTGATGAAACCAGTTCCATTGGATCCGTAATATTGTATTATTATCGGATTTCAATTTTCGTAGTGTTTGCAGCGACCGTTTGGTCGTACGATAAGTAAATGCGTTGAAAATTAAATTGAAATTTAACATAATAACTGGGTTCAAAAAGCTATCTTCTCCATGCGATTGAATTTGGGCTTGGAACCTTTTCTATTGCGTTCGGAATAGGGGTATAATGTTATAAACGCCTAGCGGCACGCGTCGATGGGAATTCGTGATTTTAGGCTACGTAAGTCGAGACAATTTGTATTCATATTTGAATTTAAAGTAATATATATATTCTGGTCAACCAGCTGAAATAATTTCACATCATCATTTTTCTTTCACCTCAAAAGCACTATAGTTTTTTTATTCAAGCACATTAATGTCTCCTCTTGTCTCCCCTCGAATTCGTTTTAATATCTCACGCAATCCTCTCCTCTTCATTTCACCTTAAATAAAAATTGAAATCATTCAAAAAAAATGTCTTCGTTCAAATCAAATCGCCCTTTCAAGATCCAGCATTTCGAACGAGCTAGCCCTCTCCTTCTATCTATTCGAATCGCTTATCCTTGTATAAAAAAAAGCTTGCGATTCGTCTGTAGTAAATAGAGAAGTCGAATTCCTTCCAGTCGAGTTCAAAGCCGTAGCCCTGCATTTGCTCAATTGATCAATCAAGATCAGATGGTCAAGCACGCGCGTTCGATCTGGAGGAGGTGAAAATGCGGAGCGATGCTTGGGGTTTCGTTGTGGCGTAAAGAGGGTAGCGGCAGGCTGTGGTGATGGCAACAGGAAGGAGGTAGTCCAGTAGTTGATCGTGAGCGGCGAGGAGGCGAGTCGCGACTTGTCAGTAAAAAGAATCGAGTGAGGCGGTGGTGCTGATGCTCTCGAACTAGCCATCGAGGTTTTGGGGGTTCGTGCAAACACTGGTACGTGCGTGCTTATGGGTGCGAGCAATTCGTGTCTTTGGGACATCGCGATTGGGAATGAGGTATAAATTGTTAAATGAATAAAGTTTAATTTAAATTCAGATTTGCAAGTATAATAACAGTAAACAGAAATATATATATATATATATATATATATATGTATGTATATATATATATAATATTTTATATTTACAGTAGAATATAAAAATATATAAAAATATTTTAGCTTACTGTTTAAAAAAAAATTAAACTAGGCTAGTTAATGATCATATAAAATTATTAAATAAAATTTATCAAAGGATACTTTATTTTTGGATTACCTCGAATATTGACAAACCATATCAATGTTTATTCAAGGTCAAAAAACGGAAAAAATTGGTTAAATTTAAATAATTGGTTGAATGGTTGAATTGATGTGCTATATTATAGTATATAATACATCTTGGAATGATTGATTTCCCGTATTATATAGCGGATGAGACCCTATGCGTTGCATTACCGCGGATGATATTATACTAAAACCCATATACCGCGATATTCCACCTCGAAGTGGAATTGGTATTTTATATTGTGCTAACGTCTGTAGATAAAGAAGGAATTTATTTCAAAATGGATTAAATTGGAAATCAATTTGGAAATTGATTCAAGTGTTTGAAATAGGAAATTTAAAGGAGAATGTGACTATGGAATTTTTAAACTGGGTTTATAAAAGCAAAGTAATATATCAGTGGATATTTGAAGAATAACTTCATGATGGGAATTTATTAAAAAATAGAAAATCTGTTTAAAAATAAATAGTAATTTATTTTCGAAGAGAAGTATATTTCCCTAGATAGCCAAGTACGGTTTCAAAGTAAATTTTATATATAAGTTAAAGGCTTTAATGTTGTTTTAAAAGGCATGTTTTTGAAAATTTATTAATTCTAAATGTTCAAATTCTTAAGTAAATATTTTTCAAATCTATTATCGTAGTAATTATTTAAAGGTGACTTGGTATTTTGTTTTAAAGAAGAAAATTTAGTTTTATATTGTATAAAGCAACCTCATTTTCAAATATTCCTATAGTATATATTTTTAATAAAGTATTGAAGTAGATTTATTTTAAATATTCTTAAATTATATATATTTTAAATAAGTATTAAAATAATTTTGAATTTAAATGTTTTATAGGATAATTTATAATAAAGTGTTTTATATTAATTTAAAAATCTAAAGTTTTGTGCTTGGTGATTTCATTGGAAATAGAAAATATTTGGGAAATTTATTCTGTAAAAGGAAGGTAGTTTGAAACTGTTTTCAAAAAGGGGTTTGAAAAGTGGAGATGTATCTTGCAAAGATATTTTGAGATAAATAAATAATTTGAAAACTTATTTATTGTGTGATGGATGTTTGTGAATGTTAATTGATAGTTAAATAACCAACTATCAACATTGGCCAATGCGCTAATCGTTTCGAAGAGATTGCGATCGGGATTAATTTCTCGAAAACCACTTCGATCCAATTTGTACGTTTTCGTGGAAAAACGAGTTTGGATTCGAAGTTGGAGCAGTGAAGTGCAAGGGCTACTCGCTGCTAATCCTGAGGATGTTTCCAAAATGGATGTAGTAGGAATAGTGCCTTCGATTCCGTTCGAGCCCGGGACGGACTTGTATGGATGAATGCTTTCAGAACATCGTCATGTGGGCGATGAGAATTCTAAGGGATATGTTCTAAAAGGTAACGCTTAGCCTCAAGCCTCATCAACCGGGAATGACTGAAAATTAGGGGTTATGCAGCAAGGCTTGGTGGGAAGCACCCATTTCTGGGTGAGGTCATCCCTGTCTAGATGTCCCTTTTATTTCGGCTTAGTAGTGCGGTTGTTGATCCCAACCACTGGATGATCTTACTCGGGATTATCCAGTAAGGGATAGTCCGGGTCTTGTGTTGCAGGCAGTCGGGAGTGATCCTCGGTACTGTGATCTAGGCCACGTACCGTGACAGGTGGTACCCCAGTGCCTAGTCATTAGTTGGAAATCCATTCTCCCTACGCGTCTTTTACGAGTTTTGTTTGTATTACCCACTTTGTTGCTAGTAGCTAGAATTTAATCATGTAACAATTTCGGCTATTTTAATAAGTATTTGTATATCTATTATAATATCAGAGGATTTTAATAAAAAGTGTTTTAGCTATCGTAAGGTAAAAACCTGGCATGTTTATTTATGGCGTGGTCTTACGAGATGCTTTTGTTTTCAAAAGGATTTTTGAAACTTTAATAATCAATTTGAGTGTGATTTCTCACGCTGGTATTCCAGACTGACTCGGGTGTTATTTAACTGTAATGCTCGGGTCAGACCGAGTATTATAGAACATAGGATATAACGCTGTGGAGCTCAGGAGACGAGCTGGAATGGCGATACGTACTTTCATATTTTATTATTATTCCTTTGTGTATCCAGTTGTATGTTATTGATTTGGAACTCCGATGATGTACTCTGATGAAGTATGTATAAACAGATATAGTATTTGTTTTTGTGTGAAGATCTGTTATTATCTATTATATTTTATTCCGCTGCGATTGTTAGATTCTGATGTTGTTTTTCTACTTTCTTCTTCTACCTCTTCTTCATTAACCCTAATGGTTCGTATTTCTGTTCACCTTGAGTTGATTGATGAGAATAGTGTTGACTCAAGGGGTACGGATTTGTGGGTCGTTACAGTTGGCATTAGAGCCAAGGTTGGTGATAACCTTGGCTCTGGTGGGAATTACTCATAGAATAGAGTCCATAGTACTCTAGAATGAGTTTGAGAGTATTAATAGATATGAGCGCGTATTTGTTAGTGAATATAAAATTGTTTTATACTGTATTGACTTATCTGTTGAGTGTCTATGGATTCTGATCGATGGGTGGGACGCCATGTTATCGATAGGGATTTTTAAACTCTTAAACAAGATAAACCGACACAGTATTGTATTAAATAGGGTAAATGAAATAACTTTACCCAAAATTATTTTTTATATAAAAGAAATGATTTTTCGTAAATTGTTATGGTTATATATGGATGCTTGGTTGTTAGAAAGTGATAATATTAAATTATTATCATTGTATGAGACCTGAATAAGAAATTGAAGATAATAACCAAAGTTTAAGGAATAAATTAATAAATAAATGGGATTTGTTAATGTGATTTATATTTGAATAAGATATTGAAACCATAATTAAAAACTAAGAAATAAATTCATATACAAATGAGATTTGTCAATGTGAACTATAAATGTGAATTGTAGTGTGATTAATAATCAAAATAGGATAAAATTATGAAGTAATGGTTGAATATAAATTTAAAGGATTTGGAATTTGAAAATTTGAAAAGTTGAATTCCTTTGAATTTGAAAATGATTCTCAAAGGATTGGGAAAAATAGTATATATTTGAGAAATATATTTGAATCGGATTTGGAATCTAGAGAGATTTGGAATTTAAAAATATTTGAAGGGATTTTAGGAAGATAAAAGCATTGAACTCTTTACGGTCACTGGAAAATAATTCTGATGATGATCACGACATCATCGGTGTTCATTTTCGAGTTTTCAAAAGGGGGATTGCTACCTGGATGTTTTGGATTAATGTTTATTTGTGAAATTTGGTTTGATTTCGAAAATGCAAAAGAATAGTTTGATTTTTATATACATGTTTTCAAAATTTAGTTTTGAAATTTTAGTAATAAGTTTAAACGTGTAAGCAAAAAGGGAATTGGAACTGAATGTTGAACTTAAGTTTGAATGGAAAAAAAATTAGTCAAGTTGGGCTAAATAAAACAAAGTTCTAAGATTAAAATTAGTAAGTAACTGATTGATTGATATGGTATGCAAATGAAATGAAATTGAATATTGGATGATGTGTGATTTAGTATTGTGTAAAATAAAGTATAGAATTAGTTCAAATGGACTAAAAATAATTAATTTTTGGAAATATAAATTTTGGTTGAAAATAAATTTGTGAATGAATAAATGAATTTAAAATTGTAAGTAAATGAACTGGAATTGGATATTGGAAGGAGTAAGCCAAAATAAAAATGTATTTGGTATTTTGGAAAGTGAAATAGAAATCTAAACTCGAATTATAAATTAGATTGAATTATTTTTGAGGATAAAAATCAAAGATTGAATTGTAAATTGGAAGTGAGCCAACTGGATAATAAATTATGAAATCTGGAAATGGAACACTAGTTGGATAAATAAGAGTTGAAATTAGAGTTAATGATGGATTTGTAAATGAAACCCGAGTTATAAATAGAAATTCAACTTGGAATTGTAAGTGAATTAAACATGAATTAAATATGGCCTTGGATATTATTTTAACGAATTGAGAATGGCTAATTGAATTAAATGAGTCGTGAATGAATTGAATTTGGAAATTTAAATTTGAAACGAACAAAACAAAAGAATTAAACAAATGAATTTGTAGATTGGAATGAGATTTGATAAGTTAAAGTGAAAAAGAAAATTTATTCGCAAATGAAATGAGTTAAAGTTTTGAAGTTGGAATAAATTAAAGTTGTAACAACCCGTAAATTTAACTGGTTTTAATAACGTTATTAATTGAAATTTTGTAGAATTTTAAACGATAAAATTTTGAAATATAAATTTGATATTTGAAATGCGTCTAGTTAAACATAGCAACTGGTAAATTTGCGTCCGAAAATATGAAGTTTATTTTCGTGCGTAAATTTCTTTCAATTTAATCAGTTAAGAATCGATGAAAATAAAACGTTTTCGAAACCCAAATATTTTTACATAGAAAAAATCTAAACCGTCTTCTGAGCAAGACGTCATTTTTCGTTTTTTCAAATTCGGACTTCTTTAGCTCCGTCGATCTTATTTTCTGCGTTTTTCTTGCATTTTCCGCTAGTTGAAAATTCAAAATTTTATAATTCAATCGAACCATTGATATCTGTATACCATTTTGATCGTCTTGTCGTGCTGAACTCTACGGTATATTCAATTCTGTGTTTTGCAATCCGGTACGTAGCGGAATCCACGTAGACAGTAACCGTATCGGTAACCAGTTTTGTGCATATTGGTTTTCTGGTGACCCTTCGTATATCCACCGGTTAATCAATAGACATTGACCTCTTTTATAAAATTTAATTCGTGACCTTTCTTTTCCAAACTAAATCAACTTTCTCAACTTTACACCAATTTACTTTCATTTCTCCATTTTTTTCGTGCTGTACATTCATTTGCATTTGCTTGTAACCACAAATCTCCTCTGCCTCGTCACTCCTCTGAGCTAACCCATCAACTCATTTGCCTTAAGCCAGCTATGCATTTTGTCACCTGCTACCATCTTCCACAATGAAAAAGAAAAGAAAAAGATACACGCGCCTGTGAACCGCCGCCCCTCTTTGTGCTTCGCCTCAGAGCTCCAGTGCCGCTCCACTGGCCCACGAACGCAACTACCTGGAACGCGGTCGACATTTTGCCGCTACCCTCTTCATTCATGCAACCTCACCCTTTTTGGTTCGCCGCACTCCCTCTCCTTCCACCGAAATCCACTCGTTTCAAAGCCTCAACTTCGCCAGCGTCGGCCTTGTGCCTCCTCCCCGCTTGGCCAGCCTACATCCGGTCAACATTTCCGCCCACCCATGACAACACAGACCACCGCTTGTGTATGTTTCTTTGTTCATCACCATCATGCATTGCTTCTCTGTATATTAAGGTATGCATGCGCGTGTTATATAATAGCTTGTATATATATTGCGTTAGCTGTTATATGGTGTATACGTCAGTATATGTTTCAAAATATGTGTGTAGATGATAAATGGTAAGTTGAGTTTGCTGAATGTATATTATGTTGAATATAGTTTCAATTCTATTTGACTGTTTACAAATGATATAAGATACATATGTTCATATATACCATAATTGATGAGATGTACTTTCTTTTATAACTGTATTATATTACTAGTTATATTTATATATATAATATAAGTTAAATATATGTATGCGTACATCCTGGGTATACCATAAGTTCAAATCTGTTAGCTGAGTGTGTTGGTTTTATATTTATATTTTCGCATATGTTTGGTTTTAAAATTTATGTGTTTAAACTTATATATATGAATGTATATATGTACACTGCATATTGGTCTGCATCTATTTGTTGCATATATAAATTTTATTCAAGATAGATCTGTATATTTGCAAAGCTTTTATAAACTATATTAACATATTGTATATATAATAGGTTAAAATTTATTTAAGCCATGTTATAGTTGAAACAGTTTAATAATAATGTTAGTTTATTCTTGTTTCAAGAAAAGTTTATACGCATGTTCAAAAAAAATATAGTAATAATAATATGTATATGCTGTTGGGAAGTACGTACAAATATAATATGCTGCATATGTTAATACTATAATTTGCATGTACAAGTTTATGTTGCATGTATATTTTACAAACTCATCAAGTTTTATATGTATATTACTATATATAATCTGTTAGTATATAAATTATTGGTATACGTATATATAAATAATATGTTCATTTATTTAGAGTATAATATAAGTTACATATTAGTATAGTTTTCTATGTCAGTTATCAATATACATTAGTAATGTATATTATACGTTATATATATAATTCATAATTTTATACTTTGGGTTAGTATATGTATAGGCTGTTAGTATGTATAGCATGTGTCTACATGTTAGTTTTATACATAATAGCTAAGGGTGTTGATTTTGAAATGAAAACAGATATTAAATGTAAGCTATATATTTGTTTATGATTTCATATATTATGTATGTATGTTGATTTTGATATATGCATTTAAAATTTGAATAATGGATTTTGGGGATACATATTTATTAATTTAACATGTGTTGAAATTTGGATATGATTTTGTAAAAATATATAATTTTATATGTTATATCCATATCAATTTACTTATATATCCAATCTTTACGATCCAGTTTTGACTTGATTTCTTCAAATTTCTATTTGTCAGCTTTGATCGTCGAATCGTGTCCCTCTAGCTTTGCTTTGGAACTCGTGCTTGGATCCGTAACCCATTCCATTTTCTATTCTCTCTAGCCTCGAAAGGTGAGCAATCACTCACGATTAATGTTTTTTATTTATTAAATTTGATTTCAATTGAAACGACAATTGAAATATGCCGCTGTAGTTATTTACACTGTTATATATGCTTTTACCTGTATCAGTTCACCTGTGACATCTGACACTATAATCTGTTATTTATGAAATGATAATCCAGTTTGGTTGATAAATGATTGATTGTTTGTTGTTGACGTTGGACGTTAAGTTGTTGGTGTAGTAAGTGACAAATAATTTGAAATTGAAATTGACGTAGGATAGTTAGATTTGACACATGTTAAATCTGATTAGATGACATTTGCATAATATGACCCTTTAAATGTTTAAATTAATTGCCACGTAGAAAAATAGTTAATTACCCTTGAACCATTTGAATTTGTGTTGTATTAATTGATGAAGTATGAGATTGAATAATTGATGTCGAGTGTAGAATTGCATAGAATAATAAGTGTAATAATCTTTAATCTACATGAAATGATAATGTAAATTCTAGAAATAATTATATTAATTTTCACAAACAATAATGTGAATTAATACGATTATTTTGGGATTAATTGAATTGATTATTGGATTGTTATTGATCGTTGTTATTGCATGTTTATTTACTTTGACACCATCCCAGTTTTCACACTGCAAGTTCCCTTTGTTATGCTTTGATTTGTGAATTGAAATGGAATCGGGTTGAAATGATAAATACCCAAACAAAACTTGACTTGGGATAGAGAATTAAATAAACCCAATTGGTTAAAAATTTGATTTAAAAATGAAATAATGATTTTATTTGAATAAAGAATAAGGTTTGAAATGAAGTTGGAATTTGAATTGTAGTGAAACTTAAATGTTAATATTTAATAATCTGAAACAAAATATTAATAAAGTAATTGATGAAAGAACGTTGTTTAATTTCTAAAAATGATTTAATTAAGTTTTGAAATTATTTAATAATTAAGTTTGAAATTATTTAATAATTAAGTTTTGAAATTATTTAACAATTAAGTTTGGAATTATTTAATAATTAAGGTTGGAACTATTTAAAAATTAGGTTTTGGAATTCATTTGATAATTAAATTTTGAAATTACTAATTTAGTTTGAAATTATTTAATAATTAAATAGAATTTAATTATTTGAGAATTAAATGAAAATTTGAATTCTTGATTAAGAAAAATTGAACTATTGATTAAGTGAATTTGAACTTCGTTAATAAATGAAATTGGGTTTCTTTATTAATTAGGTTTTGGAAAATTTAAGTAAATAAGTGAAATTGAGCTTCTTGAATATATGAAATTTAGTTTCTTTATTAATTGAGTTTTGAAATTTGTAACTAAGTAAATAAATAAGTGAAATTGAATTTCTTTAACAATAAATAAAATGTGATTTATTGGAATAAATATAAGACTGGTAAGTTAAAGAACTTGATTGACAAATCTAATTAAATTCAATTTGAAGTTTTGATATAATAAAGTTGAACTTAAGTAATTGATTTAATGAATTGGAAATTAAATAGAAATTATTGAATGATAAATTTGCTTAACGAATATTGAATGAAATCAATCAATGAATTTTTAAATTGATTTGAATGTTGAATTCAATTGATTTAAATGATTACGGAATGAAACTTATATACAAACTTGAATCAATATTTGAATTGTTCAAATAAAAATTGGTACTGAATTATAAGATTTTGAAATAGTAATTTAGAAGTTTTGAAACATAAATTCTGGAAATTGATATCGAAAGACAAATGAAATGGTGGTTTATGGATTTTAATTGAAATTGAATTTGATTTGTTTTTGAAATTTATTAAACGACTAATCGGTTTAATAATTACGAAAGTTATTAAAGAGACCGGAATCGGTTATGGACATACTCTCTGTCTAAACCGAAAACCACTTTAATGACTATACGCGGAGTGTGATCCAGAATGAAGTGGTTGGAATGATGTACGTGATGACTGAAGAAAGAGAACGATAATGGATAGCCTTGACACTTGTGTCAAATTGAAAATGACTAAAACAGGAGCCGTGTCGGGCCAAATGGAGTTAGCTACCTCGAGCGAACACACTTCTTCGAAAACTACTCATTACTTGTTATTGATTGGTGCATCCTTGGAATTTTGAGAGTGTTGTTTCGCGGTGTTGCAATCGCTGCGGCGATGGGTTTTCACCAGTCCGGATCAGGCAAACGGTCGTCTCACTAACTTGGGTATTGCCTCATGTGCCTTGTCATACATGTATCCCTATATATGCGACCACTACGATTTTTTTGTGTGTTATACCTATAGGGTACTCCCTGATATCCCACTGGTTTACGGTGGAGTTTACAGTGCTGTACAGACTACAACGCTATATAAAATGTGTTAAGGGGGATAATGGTAATGACTTAACACTATTTTGATATTTTATATTACAGATAGACATTATCTATTTAGCGTATATTACTACATAGTAAATAGTTTAACGGATCCTTAGAGGACGGTTATTCCAACGTCCTTTGAGTTACTTGTATTTCAGTTGTTATTTCACTTGAGTTGGATTTATTGATATAAGAATATTAATCCTGACTCGAGTGTTTTCTGTTTTGCTTTACGCTAGGGCCAAACTGAGTGTACCAGTATTCGAGAATCACCTTTGAAGTTGGAGCTTCGCGGTGATCCAGCCATCTATCCAACTTTCAGATATTCAGTTGATTCCAGTGATGTATTCTGATTTTTGTATCTAACTACTGTGTTCGAGACTTCTATTGTAACTTATTTAACTCTGTTATATATATATATAGTAGCTTCATGAACTACTATCTTTTGTTTCCGCCGCATTTATTACTCTATGTCTGTGATCTGTGATTAGTTATTTACCGTATATGTTCGGTTTTGCCAAATTTAAATTAACAATTCGGTATTTTGAATTATTCAAGTCCAACCTGTGCGGATGCGAATAGTCCAAAATAGCGGGTCGTTACAGTTGGTATCAGAGCTTTGGTAGCTGTAGGCAAAACTTAGTATATATGGTAAATTTATTTACAGAATCACTCTCATTCGAGTTTGAATCTCTTCCTTTTGACTTGATTCCTTTGAATTTTGGAACATTCCCTGCGGTTCCAAAATCCATTCGTGTCCCTCACTATTCAATTTTTTTAATTCCGGAGTATCCCATAACTCCACTTCGAATGACCCATATAATGAATCGGCGGTCTCGCCATACTTCGAATGATTTATAAAGGGGTGAAACTCCTTTACAATAGTCATCGATTTACCAGAGATTTCTATATCCTCGGTTTACCATGCTATCTATCTCCTACTATGTCTGAATTCTATTTCTTGAGATCAAATGTTGATTTGCCTTGAAATTCTGCATTGATCTAATTCTTGAAGTCACGGTAGACCCGGTTAAGGTTGCCCGTGAATTAAATAAGCTTATCCATCTCCCAATTCTGTTATTGAATTATCTTGTCTTTTCTTTCGAACTTATCTTTGAATCAGAATTCTCTTTGATTTGAGTCCATCAAATCTGAATCTTTATATTCTTTCTTTGAAATCGATTATTGTATCGTCGAGCGAGGAAATGTATTTGCAAATTAATATTTAAATTGTTTTAATATATATTGTGTTGTTTGAGTTGTTGACGTTGATTTGGGTTTTCAATCGATTCGTCTGATCAACGCTATCGATAGGATTTCCAAAACACTTGAGCAGAGCAAACTAACACAATATTTTTTCAAACTTAGTAAATAAAATGATTTTGAATGATTATATATAAGTATAAATTTTTCTGAAATTAAAATTTAATGAATCTGTTGTCCGAAATGTTAAAATTTAATTTTCATTTATTATTTATAAATCATTGACTATTTCATATTATACGAATTTATAAAATTTGTTTACAAATTGATTTGGAAATTGTAATGAATTTAAATCAAGAAACTGAGAATTTAAATTTCCGGTGATTTCAAACTTTGATTTGAAAGTTTTAAAGTATATAGTATTTAAAATATCTTTCAAATAGAAATCATTTCAAAGAATTTAAAACGTTTATATCAGTGCTCTCCTATTTTGTCGTTGGAAAATAATTTCGGTGATGGCGGCCGCATCATCGACATTCATTTTCGAGTTTTCGAAGTGGAGAGACGATTCTGTAGCTTTACTACGGTTTGTTCTGAAAATAAATTGATTTTAAATTCTTAAAATATGATTTGATTTGTAATATATATATATATATATATATATATATATTGATATATGATTTTAATCTGATTCGATACATTATATATATTTATTTATTTATCTCTATATAAATTTGAAGTTACTCGAAAATTTAATTCTTAAATGTATGATAAAGGATAATCTCAAATATAAAATGAACCAAAATTCTTAATAAATATGTAAGCTTGAAATAATTGAATTAAAAATTTTACTTGGATAATACTCAATTGCATTATAATAACTTACCTAAATTTCAAAAGTAAATTATGTAATTGAATATTATACAATATATAATGATATCAAAAGAATTTTTAAATAAAATTTGAGTAGTTATAATAAGTGTAAATATACTAAATGTATGTAATAAGATATATTTAGTGAAGTAATTTAATAATAATTTGAAATAAAAAGGGGTTAAATTTGTCGAATAAAGTATGATTATAATAAATGACTATTCAAATTTGTGATCTTCGAAATTGTTAATTTAAGAAAATGGGATAATATATAATATAAATTGTCTTTGTAAATAAAATGTGAGTGCGTATAATAAATGTTATTCACTTAAATTTAAATTATAAAATGTTTATGGAGATAAATAGAATAATAAGCAAAATAAATTATAGGTATGATTAATAGAAGAAAAATTTGTTCTGAAAGTTAATAAATTGAATTAAATCAACTTAAGGGAGTATCTTGAATTAATTGAATTTAAATTGAATTTCATTTAAAGAAACCTTTTGTACCTAACATTAATAAATGTGAAATCAAATCAATTTAATGAAAATCTTGAATTTAAAAACAAATTGTTGAACATAAATTTATTTAAATTGAAATTTATATGGTTTAAATTAATTTTTTATTATGTAATTCAAGTCTATTTTCTTTTGGTTGTTTCTATTCTCCTACTTCCTTCCTTTTCGGGGACGAAAAGTTTTGAGTGGGGTAGAGTGTAACAACCCGTAAATTTAACTGGTTTTAATAACGTTATTAATTGAAATTTTGTGGAATTTTAAACGATAATATTTTGAAGTACAAATTTGATATTTGAAATGCGTCTAGTTGAACATAACAACTGGTAAATTTGCGTCCAAAAATATAAAGTTTATTTTCGTGCGTAAACTTCATTCAATTTAATCAGTTAAGAATCGATGAAAATAAAACGTTTCCGAAACCCAAATATTTTTACGTATAAAAATTCTAAATCGTCTTCTGAGCAAGGCGTCATTTTTCATTTTTTCGAATTCGGACTTCTTTAGCTCCGTCGATTTTATTTTTCTGCGTTTCTCTTGCATTTTCCGCTAGTAGAAAATTCGAAATTTTATAATTCAATCGAACCACTGATTTTTGTATACCATTTTGATCGTCTTGTCGTGTTGATCTCTATGGTATATTCAATTCTGTGTTTTGCAATCCGGTATGTAGCGGAATCCGCGTAGACAGTAACCATACCGGTAACCAGTTTTGTGCCTATTGGTTTTCTGGTGACCCTTCGTATATCCACCGGTTAATCTAATAGACATTGACCTCTTTTATAAAATTTAATTCGTGACCTTTCTTTTCCAAACTATTTCAACTTTCTAAACTTTACACCAATTTACAGTCATTTCTCCAATTTTTTTCGTGCTGTACATTCATTTGCATTTGCTTGTAACCACAAATCTCCTCTGCCTCGTCACTCCTCTGAGCTAACCCATCAACTCATTTTCCTTAAGCCAGCAATCCATTTTGTCACCTGCTACCATCTTCCACAATGAAAAAAAAGAAAAAGAAACACGCGTCTGTGAACCGCCGCCCCTCTTCTTGCTTTGCCTCCGAGCTCCAGTGCTGCTCCACTAGCCCACGCACGCAACCACTTGGAACGCGGTCAACATTTTGCTGCTACCCTCTTCATTCATGCAACCTAACCCTTTCTGGTTCGCCGCACTCCCCCTCCTTCCACCGAAATCCACTCGTCTCAAAGCCTCAACTTCGCCAGCGTCGGCCTTGTACCTCCTTCCCGCTTGGCTAGCCTACACCCAGTCAACATTTCCGCCCACCCATGACAAAATAGCCCACCGCTTGTGTATGTTTCTTTGTTCATCACCATCATGCATTGCTTCTCTGTATATTAAGGTATGCATGCGTGTGTTATATAATAGTTTGTATATATATATATATATATATATATATATTGTGTTAGCTGTTATATGGTGTATACGTCAGTATATGTTTCAAAATATGTGTGTAGGTGATAAATGATAAGTTGAGTTTGCTAAATGTATTTTATGTTGAATATAGTTTCAATTCTATTTGACTATTTACAAATGATATAATACACATATATTCATATATACCATAATTGATGAGATGTACTTTCTTTTATAACTGTATTATATTACTAGTTATATTTATATATATAATATAAGTTAAATATATATGCATACATCCTGGGTATACCATAAGTTCAAATCTGTTAGCTGAGTGTGTTGGTTTTATATTTATATTTTCGCATATGTTTGGTTTTAAAATTTATGTGTTTAAACTTATATATATATATAAATGTATATATGTACACTACATACTGGTCTGCATGTGCATATATAAATTTTATTCAAGATAGATCTGTATATTTGCAAAGCCTTTATAAACTATATTAACATATTGTATATATAATAGGTTAACATTTATTTAAGCCATGTTATAGTTGAAATAGTTTAATAATAATGTTAGTTTATTCTTGTTTCAAGAAAAGTTTATACGTATGTTCAAAATAATAATAATAATAATAATAATAATAATAATAATAATATGTATATGCTGTTGGGAAGTACGTACAAATATAATATGTTGCATTTGTTAATACTATAGTTTGCATGTACAAGTTTATGTTGCATGTATAGTTTACAAACTCATAAAGTTTTATATGTATATTACTTTATGTAATCCGTTCGTATATAAATTATAGGTATATGTATATATAAATAATATGTTCATTTATTAATATAAGTTACATATTAGTGTAGTTTTATATGTCAGTTTTTTTTGTCAGTTATCAATATACATTAGTAATGTATATTATACGTTATATATAATCCATAATTTCATACTTTGGGTTAGTATAGGTATAGGCTGTTAGTATTTATAGCATGTGTCTACATGTTAGTTTTATACATAATAGCTAAGGGTGTTGATTTTGAAATGAATACAGGTAGTAAATGTAAGCTATATATTTGTTTATGATTTCATATATTATGTATGTATGTTGATTTTGATATATGCATTTAAAATTTAAACAATGGATTTTGGGGATACATATTTATTAATTTAACATGTGTTGAAATTTGGATATGATTTTGTAAAAATATATAATTTTATATGTTATATCCATATCAATTTACTTATATATCCAATCCCTACGATCCAGTTCTGACTTGATTTCGTCAAATTTCTATTTATCAGCTTTGATCGTCGAATCATGTCCCTCTAGCTTTGCTTTGGAACTCGTGCTTGGATCTGTAACCCATTCCATTTTCTATTCTCTCTAGCCTCGAAGGTGAGCAATCACTCACGATTAATGTTCTTTTATTTATTAAATTTGATTTCAATTAAAACAACAATTGAAATATGCTGCTGTAGTTATTTACACTGTTATATATGCTTTTACCTGTATCAGTTCACCTATGACATCTGACATTATAATCTGTTATTTATGAAATGATAATACAGTTTGGTTGATAAATGATTGATTGTTTGTTGTTGACGTTGGATGTTAAATTGTTGGTGTAGTAAGTGACAAATAATTTGAAATTGAAATTGACGTAGGATAGTTAGATTTGACACATGTTAAATCTGATTAGATGACATTCGCATAATATAACCCTTTAAAAGTTTAAATTAATTGGCACGTAGAAAAATAGTTAATTACCCTTGAACCATTTGACTTTGTTTTGTATTAATTGATGAAGTATGAGATTGAATAATTGATGTCGAGTGTAGAATTGCATAGAATAATAAGTGTAATAATCTTTAATCTACGTTAAATGATAATGTAGATTCTAGAAATAATTATATTAATTTGCACAAACAACAATGTGAATTAATACGATTATTTCGGGATTAATTGAATTTATTATTGGATTGTTATGAATTGTTGTTATTGCTTGTTTATTTACTTTGACACCATCCCAGTTTTCACACTACAAGTTCCCTTTGTTATGCTTTGATTTGTAAATTGAAATGGAATCGGGTTGAAATGATAAATACCCAAATAAAACTTGACTTAGGATAGAGAACTAAATAAACCCAATTGATCAAAAATTTGATTTAAAAATGAAATAATGATTTTATTTGAATAAAGAATAAGGTTTGAAATGAAGTTGGAATTTGAATTCTAGTGAAATTTAAATGTTCATATTTAATAATCTCAAACAAAATATTAATAAAGTAATTGATGAAAGAACGTTGTTTAGTTTCTAAAAATGATTTAATTAAGTTTTGAAATTATTTAATAATTAAGTTTGAAATTATTTAATAATTAAGTTATGAAATTATTTAATAATTAAGTTTGGATTTATTTAATAATTGAGGTTGGAACTATTGAAAAATTAGGTTTTGGAATTCATTTAATGATTAAAATTTTAAATTATTAATTTAGTTTGAAATTATTTAATAGTTAAATAGAATTTAATTATTTGAGAATTAAATGAAAATTTGAATTCTTGGTTAAGAAAAATTGAACTATTGAATGAGTGAATTTGAACTTCGTTAATAAATGAAATTGGTTTTCTTTATTAATTAAGTTTTGGAAAATTTAAGTGAATAAGTGAAATTGAACTTCTTGAATATGTGAAATTTAGTTTCTTTATTAATTGAGTTTTGAAATTCGTAACTAAGTAAATAAATAAGTGAAATTGAATTTCTTTAACAAGAAATAAAATGTGATTTATTGGAATAAATATAAGACTGGTAAGTTAAAGAACTTGATTGACAAATATAATTTAATTCAATTTGAAGTTTTGATATAATAAAGTTGAACTTAAGTAATTGATTTAATGAATTGAAAATTAAATAGAAATTGTTGAATGACAAATTTACTTAACGAATGTTGAATGAAATCGATCAATGAATTTTTAAATTGATTTGAATGTTGAATTAAATTGATTTAAATGATTACAGAATGAAACTTATATACGAACTTGAATCAATATTTGAATTGTTTAAATAAAAACTGGAATTGAATTATAAGATTTTGAAATCGTAATTTGGAAGTTTTGAAACATAAATTCTGGAAATTGATATCGAAAGACAAATGAAATGATGGTTTACGAAATTTAATTGAAATTGAATTTGATTTGGTTTTAAAATTTATTAAACGACCAATCGTTTAATAATTACGAAAGTTATTAAAGAGACTGGAATCGGTTATGGACATACTCTCTGTCTAAACCGAAAACCACTTTAATAACTATACGCGGAGTGTGATCCAGAATGAAGAGGTTGAAATGATGTACGTGATGATTGAAGAAAGAGAACGATAATGGGTAGCCTTGACACTTGTGTCAAATTGGAAATGACTAAAACAGGAGCCGTTCCGGGCCAAATGGGGTTAGCTACCTCGAGCGAACACACTTCTTCGAAAACTACTCATTACTTGTTATTGATTGGTGCACCCTCGGAATTTTAGGAGTGTTGTTTCGCGGTGTTGTGATCGTTGCGGCGATGCGTTTTCACCAGTCCGGATCAGGCAAACGGTAGTTTCACTACCTTGGTTATTGCCTCATGTGCCTTGTCATACTTGTATCCCTATATACGCGACCACTACGAATTTGTTTTGTGTTATACCTATGGAGTACTCCCTGATATCCCACTAGTTTACGGTGGAGTTTACAATGCTGTATAGACTATAACGCCTATATAAAATGCGTTAAGGGGGATAATGGTAATGCCTTAACACTATTTTGATATTTTATATTACTGATAGACATTATCTATTTAGCGTATATTACTACATATTAGATAGTTTAACGTATCCTTAGAGGACGGTTATTCCAACGTCCTTTGAGCTACTTGTATTTTAGTTGTTATTTCACTTGAGTTGGATTTATTGATATAAGAATGTTAATCCTGACTCGAGTGTTTTGTGTTTTGCTTTACGCTCGGGTCAGACTGAGTGTACTAGTATTCGAGACTCACCTTTGAAGTTGGAGCTTCGCTTGGATCCAGCCATCTATCCAACTTTCAGATATTCAGTTGATTCCAATGATGTATTCTGATTCTTGTATCTGACTATTGTGTTCGAGACTTCTGTTGTAAATTATTTAACTCTGTTATATATAGTAGCTTCATGAACTACTATCTTTTGTTTCTGCTGCATTTATTACTCTGTGTCTATGATCTGTGATTAGTTATTTACTGTATATGTTCAGTTTTGCCAATTTTAAATTAATAATTCGGTATTTTGAATTATTCAAGTCCGACCTGTGCGGATGCGAATAGTCCAAAATAGTGGGTCGTTACAGAAGTAAGCTACCTTAGGTTAAAAATAATTAGAAGCTCAACTTCGAGTAAGGATGAAAGTTCATTAAATAAAAGTTTGGGTTAAATTAATTCGGGAAGTGGTTATTAATATAAGAATCGAATGTCGTCAAGCTCAATGGAATGGTTTTAAAATATAGGGTTGGTGAATAAATTAAAATGGGATGGAATTTAATATAAAATGAGTTGGAATCAATTTAGAATGGTTATGGGCTTAAGTAATTATTTATTCACATGAATATAGTCGAATTCTGTAGACATAAATGTAGTTTGATGAAAACGAGATTAAATAAAATTCTATGAATTGATAGTAGTGAAATAAAATTGATTTTGAAATCAATTGAATTGAATATAGGTTTGTTTTTCTTAAAAATTGAATTGAATGTAAGCATGTGAGTTGTTAACCATTCGGATTAAGTAAAACGATATGTGACTGGTTATAAGCAATTAAATTAATGTTAGAACATTGAAAGTGCTTATGAAAAGTATTTAGTGTGCATTACTTTTAGTATTCATGAATTGTAGTTGTCTTAAAGAGTGAAATGTTAATAAATTGCATATATTTAGCACTTACATGTTTGAATGAAGTAAGTACGGGTACCGAAAAGCCGTTTGGCTGGATTTGATCGCGCAAAACGCTAAATAATAAGCCGCTTGCTTAAAAATGCTAGATAAAAGTACGCCTACGTAATAAAAATAGGAAATATGAACTGTTTTTGGTTTTCCAACCATGTGGGTCGATGTATATATATCTATATCTCTTGTCAAATTGCAAAAGCTCCTCCGTACAAAGGAGACTCTGCCAAAATTTTCCAAAAATTTTGGGAGTTAGAAAATTTTTGAAAAAAAAATTTGGAAAATTTTTGTTAGCGACAAAACGATCTCAAATTGGAATTAAAATAAAGACTTTTGGAAATGGAAATTGAAACTAATTTAAAATAATACTATGAATCAGTTATAAATGGTAGATAAAATTCAATATTCAGATTTGAAGATAAATTGAATTCATATGGAAATGGGAAAATCAATTTGAATAAAAATAAAGATAAACTAAGTGGTGAAGTGAAAATAAATATAAGAAGCGTATAAAATACTTATACTGAAGTAAAGAAGAAATGGTAAGATTCTTAAGTAATATGGGTGTCGGGAAAATATATTGAATAAGCATTGGAGTGAAGGTTTAATAAAATGTTTAATAAAATGTTTTTGAATGCTATGATTGGGTATTATTGCTAAATAGGATATGTAGGTATTATAAAGGGAAAGGAAAATTGGTTTTGATTTTAGAAGATAAATTTGAATTTCTCGACAAAAAGATATGTGTTTAAATTTCTGTATTAAATTTGATTGGGTTTTTGATCTAGCCACTTGGCTTTTTGTTTTCATTTGGAATTTGGGAGCCCGTAGAGGAATTTTGTAGTTGTACCGAGCTAGCCGCGCAAAGGAGACGCTGGCGAAATTTTTCAAAAATTTAGGGACTTAGAAAAATTTTGAGAAATTTTGAAAATTTAAAACTTTGTTTTGAATTATACTTTGAACGATTGAATAAGTAAAGTCGTTTGGGAACTATGGTAAAGTTTGGAAAGCTAGAAAAAAAAAGTTAGCGTGTCTTTAATAAAAGGATTATTTTGAGAATTGTTTGGAATTTTTTGGTTTTGGGAAAAAGTAAACGGGTATTGGACCATTCTTCCTAACTAGTAATTTCAGGGACGAAATTCTTTTAAGGAGGAGGTATGTGACGACACGGAATTTTTGAGCATTTGAAATCGGAATATTTAATTGATTTTAACTATTTAAAAGTTAATTTTCAACATGAATTCAAATATTACTATTATTTAGCAATTAAGTTATTGGATTTAATAAACTGAAATTGGGTCAAATGTTGAATCTGGAATTTTAAGCCTGTTAAAAATAATTTGAAGGCTTTTAAAATTTATATTGATAGTGTTGAGGATAATAAAAATTTTAAAATTGAATTTAACACTGATTTGTTCATTTTTGAAATTTTATCGTTTAAATTAATACTTAAAAATAGCCTTCCGGAGCACAGTCTCGGATTTTGACGAAACCAGTTCCATTATATCCGTAATATTGTATTATTATCAGATTTCAATTTTCGTAGTGTTTGAAGTGACCGTTTGGTCGTACGATAAGTAAACGTGTTGAAAATTAAATTGAAATTTAACATAATAACTGGGTTCAAAAAGCTATCTTCTCCATACGATCGAATTTGGACTCGGAACCTTTTCTATTGCATTCGGAATGGGGGTATAACGTTACAAACGCCTAGCGGCACACCTCGATAGGAGTTCTTGATTTTAGGCTACGTAAGTCGAGACAATTTGTATTCAAATTTGAATTTAAAGTAATATATATTTATATTTTGGTCAACCAGCTGAAATAATTTCACATCATCATTTTTCTTTCAGCTCAAATGCACCGTAGTTTGTTTATTCAAGCACGTTAATGTCTCCTCTTGTCTCCCCTCGATTTCGTTTTAATATCTCACGTAATCCTCTCCTCTTCATTTCACCTTAAATCAAAATTGAAATCATTCAAAAAAAATGTCTTCGTTCAAATCAAATCGCCCTTTCAAGATCCATCATTTCGAATGAGCTCGCCCTCTCCTTCTATCTATTCGAATCTCTTGTCCTTGTATAAAAAAAGCTTGCGATTCGTCTGTAGTAAATAGTGAAGTCGAATTCCATCCAGTCGAGTTCAAAGCCGTAGCCCTGCATTTGCTCGACTAATCAATCGAGATCCGATGGTCAAGCACGCGCGTTCGATCTTGAGGAGATGAAGATGCGGCGCGATGCTTGGGGGTTCATTATGGCGTAAAGAGGGTAGCGGCAGGCTGTGGTAATGGCAACAGGAAGGAGGTAGTCCAGTAGTTGATCATGAGCGGCGAGGCGAGTCGCGACTCGTCAGTAAAAAGAATCAAGTGGGACGGTGGTGCTGATGCTCTCGAACTAGCAATCGAGGTTTTGGGGGTTCGTGCAAACACTGGTACGTGCGTGCTTATGGGTGCGAGCAATTCGTGTCTTTAGGACGTCGCGATTGGGAAAGAGGTATAAATTGTTAATTGAATAAAGTTTAATTTAAATTCAGATTTGCAAGTATAATAACAGTAAACAAAAAATATATATATATATATATATATATAATATTTTATATTTACAGTAGAATATAAAAATATATACAAATATTTTAGCTTACCGTTTAAAAAAATGTAAACTATCTAGGTTAGTTAATGATCATATAAAGTTAGTAACTAAAATTTATCAAGGGATACTTTATTTTTGGATTACCTCGAATATTGATAAACCATATCAATGTTTATTCAAGGTCAAAAATCGGGAAAAAGGAAAAAAAAACAAGGAAATATTGGAATGGATTGCAAATAAAAGCAAAGGTGAGTTAATCTCACTCATCTAGGTTTAATTTAAATTTAAATGGTTAAATTCAAATAATTGGTTGAATGGTTGAATTGATTTGATGTGCTATATTATAGTATATAATACATCTTGGAATGATTGATTTCCCGCATTATATAGCGGATGAGACCCTATGCGTCGCATAATAGCGGATGATATTATATTAAAACCCATATACCGCGATATTCCACCTCAAAGTGGAATTGGTATTTTATATTGTGCTAACGTCTGTGGATGCAGGGAAACAGGTTGGTGGGATCCAACTGGATTCCTCAACATTTATTTAAATTATTTAATATTCTCTATTATGATTATTTAGATCTTCTGTGATGAATTATATTGGAATATTGAATGTTATAGTTTGCTTGAACATTTCGGTACACTAAGTTATCAAATTATATAGAATTGGATTTTTGAAAAGAAAATAAAGAGTGCATTTTTAAGTAAAATAATTATAGAAAATTTGAACAAATTTAAGAATGAATTGGAAAAGAAATAAAGTGATTTTAAAATTCTAATAACTAATTTCGAGTATGGAAAAAGGGATTTTAAATAAACAGAGAAATAATGAATTTTAAACCTTAAGTGACATTATTTAAAGGAATAAAGAATCTATTTCACAAATACAAGTTTTAAATTTATTGAAATAGATAAAGATGGAATTTATTTCAAAATAGAGTAAATTGGAAATCAATTTGGAAATTGATTCAAGTGTTTGAAATCGGAAATTTAAAGGGGAATGCGACTATGGAATTTATAAACTGGGTTTATAAAAGCAAAGTAATATATCAGTGGATATTTGAAGAATAACTTCACGATGGGAATTTATTAAAGAAACAGAAAATCAATTTAAAAATAATAGTAATTTATTTTCGAAGAGAAGTATATTTCCCTGGATACCCAAGTACGGTTTCAAAGTAAATTTTATATATAAGTTAAAGGCCTTAATGTTGTTTTAAAAGGCATGTTTTTGAAAATTTATTAGTTCTAAATATTCAAATTCTTAAGTAAATATTTTTCAAATCTATTATCGTAGTAATTATTTAAAGATGACTTGGTATTTTGTTTTAAAGAAGAAAATTTAGTTTTATATTGTATAAAGCAACCTCATTTTCAAATATATTCCTATAGTATATATTTTTAATAAAGTATTGAAGTAGTTTAATTTTAAATATTCTTAAATTATATATATTTTAAATAAGTATTAAAATAATTTTGAATTTAAATGTTTTATAGGATAATTTATAATAAAGTGTTTTATATTAATTTAAAAATCTAAAGTTTTGTGCTTGGTGATTTCATTGGAAATAGAAAATATTTGGGAAATTTATTCTGTAAAAGGAAGGTAGTTTGAAACTGTTTTCAAAAAGGGGTTTGAAAAGTGGAGATGTATCTTGCAAAGATATTTTGAGATAAATAAATAATTTGGAAAATTATTTATTGTGTGATGGATGTTTGTGAATGTTAATTGATAGTTAAATAACCAACTATCAACATTGGCCAATCCGCTAATCGTTTCGAAGAGATTGCGATCGGGATTAATTTCTCAAAAACCACTTCGATCCAATTTGTACGTTTTCGTGGAAAAACGAGTTTGGATTCGAAGTTGGAGAAGTGAAGTGCAAGGGCTAGTCCCTGCTAATCCTGAGGATGTTTCCAAAATGGATGTAGTAGGAATAGTGCCTTCGGTTCCGTTCGATCCCGGGACGGACTTGTATGGATGAATGCTTTCAGAACATCGTCATGTGGGCGATGAGAATTCTAAGGGATATGTTCTAAAAGGTAACGCTTAGCCTCAAGCCTCATCAACCGGGAATTACTGAAAATTATGGGTTATGCAGCAAGGCTTGGTGGGAAGCACCCACTTCTGGGTGAGGTCATCCCTGTCTAGATGTCCCATTTATTTCAGCTTAGTAGTGCGGTTGCTGATCCCAACCACTAGATGATCTTACTCGGGATTATCCAGTAAAGGATAGTCCGGGTCCTGTGTTGCAGGCAGTCGGGAGTGATCCTCGGTACTGTGATCTAGGCCACGTACCGTGACAGGTGGTACCCCAGTGCCTAGTCATTAGTTGGAAATCCATTCTCCCTACGCGTCATTTACGAGTTTTGTTTTTATTACCCACTTTGTGGCTAGTAGCTGGAATTTAATCATGTTACAATTTCGGCTATTTTAATAAGTATTTGTATATAGACCCTATTATAATATCAGAGGATTCTAATAAAAAGTGTTTTAGCTATCGTAAGGTAAAAACCCGGCATGTTTATTTGTGGTGTGGTCTTACGAGGTGCTTTTGTTTTCAAAAGGATTTTTGAAACTTTAATAATCAATTTGAGTGTGATTTCTCATGCTGGTATTCCAGACTGACTTGGGTGTTATTTAACTGTAATGCTCGGGTCAGACCGAGCATTATAGAATACAGGATATGATGCTGTGGAGCTCAGGAGACGAGCTGGAAGGGCGATACGTACTTTCGTATTTGATTATTATTCTGCTGTGCATCCAGTTGTATGTTATTGATGTGGAACTCTGATGATGTACTCTGATGATGTATGTATAAACAGATATAGTATTTGTTTTTGTGTAAAGATCTGTTATTATCTATTATATTTTATTCCGCTGCGATGGTTAGATTCTGATGTTGTTTTTCTACTTTCTTCTTCAACTTCTTCTTCTTTAACCCTAATGGTTCGTATTTCTATTCACCTTGAGTTGATTGATGAGATAGTGTTGACTCAAGGGGTACGGATTTGTGGGTCGTTACAGTTAATTTGATTGAAACAAAATATTTTCGAAACCCGAATATTTTTATATAATAAAAATGTACACCATTTTCTGAGAAAAATATCATATTTCGTTTTGTCAAATTCGGACTACTCTAAGCCTGTTTATTTTATTTTCGATAAATTTACAGGAGTTTAGCAACGAACTACCGACTTTTGATAGGATGGTCGTATCGCTGATATCTGTGTACCATTCTGTTCGTCTCATTGTGTTGATCTCCACAGCACATCTGTTTGTGCATTTCGGCATCCGGTGCACGATGAAATTTGTTGAAACAGGGCAGCCGTATCGGTGCCCATTTCTAGAGTCTTTTGATTTCCCTGGTCCTTTCATTTATCCAACGTATAATACCAACAGCCAATGGGTACTAGCTTGTAATAATTTTTGAAATCCAACTTCTAGCTTTTGCTTTTCCCATTGTTTCAAATTTATATTTTGTTCATCATTACACTTTCAGTCGCCCCTTCTTTCACATTTTTTTTCCTTACGATTTGTACTTCAAAAAAATATGAATGTAATATTTATGGTTGCATTCTTTATCTGGAAGCAAGCACGTCTTTCCCAAATTTGCAACTTTGCTTGTAGCACCATGCCTATCATCTCAACGGCCACCAAACTCCACGTAAACCATCGTACTCCGCCACATCTCCAACTGCTTCCCTCTTTAAACCCACGTCATTTACTTTTCCCCTCACTTTCAACTCCATGCCACAACCACGAACACAAATGCTCACCCTTCTTCCCACTGATATTCTCCAAACACAGCCCGCCATTTGACACCTAGCCTATGTCCCACGTAAGCCACTTACCTCCCTAACTTCCACCTGCTCCTCCACCTCGCATGAACCCAGCACCTTTTTACCGACTCTGCCAGTCACCCACCACCAGCCACACCTGACCCGAAGCCACCCAAACACCTCCGACCTTCCTCCAAGCTTTGACACCATACACCTCCTATTCTTAAATATATATATATATATATATATATATATATATTATTCTGCTTTTTGGCAAAGCCATGATACCAAAGGAATGGTCGAAAACGAGAGACAATTCGCCTCAGAGATTGGTCGCATTCCACTTCACTATGGATATCGATGAATTTTGTCCGAGCCCGGATCAGGCTACAATTGATAGGACATGGCTAGCAAGTCCACGAGAGCCAACGTTTCAAGTTTCAAGTCAATCCAAGTTCGTCTGCTCAAGATATGATGGATTCAGTATGAGAGAAATAACTCTTGTTCGGTTCGAATCCATTGATTCGACTCCACCTACTTCGAATCCATCACTTAGGAATACTTCGAATCCATGAAGTTCGTATCCATCCTCATGTATCAGCTCGACACCATCTAGTTCGACTCCATGCTACTTCGTGTCCATTACGTTCGCACCGGTCAGAAAGGAATTAGCCTTGCGACTACCTAGTTCGAATCCACCCTCGTATGCCTTAGTTCGAATCCATCAGGTATATATTGCTTCGAATCCACCCTCGTATGCCTTAGTTCGAATCCATCAGGTATATATTGCTTCGAATCCGTGAGAAGTGGTTTTGTTTCGAATCCATCAAGCAAGCAAGCAGTTCGACTCCATCCAATTGTCCATGCTTCGACTCCATCAACCACGCATTGGTTCGAATCCGTCCACAAAGCCATGGTTCGAACCAATCAGAACACACCTTGCTTCGACTCCATCGAGCAAGCTTTAAGGTCGTATCCATTCCATTATGCCTTGGTTCGAATCCATCCTTGTATGCCCTAGCTCGAATCCATCGGGGGAAAGTTTCCTCGAATCCATGCAAGTGAAGAAGCCCCGGCTCCATTCAAAAACTCGTCTTCGAATCCCCCAATTGAGGCAACCTCGAATCGATCAAATGCTTTGATCGGTTCGAACAAGTACCAGTTCCATCGATTCGAAGGAAGCGTGCCTTCGAATCCAACTCTTCGAATCCATCAAATAAACGCGGCTAAAACCAAGGGTATGACCCAGAAAACTCGAAGAAAAAGGAGGATTGACCCGAAGCATACGCACCACGTCATCACTTTCACATGCAGAAGCATGGATTCAACCCTATGGATTCGAACCACATCGATTCGAACGGGTCCCTAGGGGCGAAAAACTCAAACTTGAATCGATCATAACTCGAGATCTACAAGTTCAAATGCTATGAAATTTTCATAGGAGCTTGCGTATACATAGAAGAATGTCCACGCCAAGTTTCATCACGATTGGACACTTTCTTGATCGATTCGAACCAAGGATCGAATCGATCCCAATGTGGGCACGGATCTCCAGAATTCGGCCGTATGGGCCCCCTCACGTGCCAGAAGTGGTCCCCCCGAATTTTAGGCGAAATATCAGCCTTCGGCAGCTATAAATAGAGCCTCAGGTCATTCAGAAAAGGGGATCGAAATTCTGAAGCACCAAGACTCTACCGGATTCAATTCTACACCTTATCATCGTTGTTGCGTTCGAGTTACAGAGCTATAGTCCATTGTAACTTGCTGTAACCAACTGTAATCATCAAGAGAATATTAATAAAGATAGAAAACTTCAAAGTGGACATAGGCAAGATCGCCGAACCACTATAAATCCTGTGTCGTTTACTTGTTTTCTGCTGTTTCTGTTGAGTGTTGATCATTTTTGTTATCTACAAATTTGTAATTTGTGACTTGTGACTGCGAACGGGTGCTTTCACGACTATTGGGTGTTTGTGGCCAATTTTGGCGCCAAACATTTTGGTTCTTTCACTGAGAACAGCTGATTCAGGATAATTTGAATTTGAAGGCTTAAAGATTTAGATCTAAGAACCATGACGAGACAAACAAGTAAGAAACAAAGGCCAGAGAGAAGTGAACACCAAGGAAGTCAAGAGGCTTCTTCAGGAGCAAATCAAGCATCGATCTTCATCACTAGGGTCGAGATGGAGACAATGATGAAGAAACAGGAGGAGCTGATCCAAAGTTTGTTTCGACAGATAGGGCAACTTGGAGCGCAGAATAGAGAAGCCAATGGAGTTCAAAACAGAGCAGGACCATCCGGCGTAGCACCTGAACTAGGGGACGCGCACATGGAGAATGTTGATCCAATCCCTGAGAGAGAGAGATGCATCTACCCAAGCAAGAAGTAGCAGAGGAGTGAACGCTCAGTCAAGAGGGCAAATCCCAGAATTCCCTCGTTGACTCGGGGGGCAGGTTGAAAGTAATGAACGAAGATTGCATCTCGGTGACAACGATAGATTGGCGGAGATGGTTAGAAGAGCTATGAGAGGCGGTTTGGTAAACAAAGATTTGGAGGATGTTAATAGGAGTCCTTTTACTCTAGCAATCAGACGAGCTAGGAACCCACCGAATTTCAAGTTACTATCATTGGACATGTATGACGGGAGAACAGACCCCCACGGTTCATCTAACGAAGTATATGAGGCATATGGAAGTGCTGGGGGCATCATAGGAGGTTATGGCCCGGTGCTTTCCATTGTACTTGGCGGATATTGCAGCATTGTTGTTTAGACAATTGGAGAATGGATCCATCAGAACGTGGAATGGTTTAATTGAGAGATTTATGAGGCAATTCAGGGTTCACATTACAAGACCCAAGAATGTTATGACTTTGGCAACCCTAAAGCAGAAAGCCGGAGAGACCTTGAGGAGTTATCTAGCGCGCTTCAATGCAGCAGCAGCTTCAGTGGATCGAGCAGATCCATCTATGGTGGTGATGGCAGCTGTGTACGGAGTAGCTGACGGCACAGAGTTCAAAAATTCATTGACTAAGGATCCACCCGTGGATCTAGAGAAATTCTACGACGAGGCAGAAAAGTTTTTACGATTAGAGGATGCGAATGCAGAAAGAGAAGAAGGAGAGGGAATAGAAGTTTATGTGCTTAAAGACAAAAAGCCTTTCGAAAAGGACTCGGGCAAGGATAAAGGAAAACGAAAGGATGAGGATTATAATGACAGGTCAAAGCGACAACGGTGGGAGCCGCGATTCACCACTTACGCCGAGCTGAATGAGAGTCTGGAGCGAATTTATCAGGATACCAAAGAGCAGGTTCCGTATCGTAGACCGATGCGAAGGGATCAACTTCTGACGAAAGAAGATCAGATAAGTTTTGTGTATTTCATGAATTAAATGGTCATAACACTAATGATTGTAGGCATCTGAAAGACGAGGTGGAAGGGCATATCAGGAACGATATGCTCCTTCAGTATGTGAGGAGACGAGCCATAGCGGTAGAGCCAGAGCTGCCATCGTCTACATCAGCCAGGGGTGGCCCTAAACCGGGACACCGTTTGATCATCAATTGATTGAAATAACGATGGACAAGTCGTAAGCTTCCCACTAACGCAATTAAACCATTTACACATGCACGAGATCGCGAACGATCCCCAGGCATGCTCTGAATGATCATTGACCGTTTCGTAGTGGGAACTTACACTTTGGCATCCTTACTTTGCTTTTGTTTCATTTTTGATTTGGACATTTGAACTTGGTTTATTTGATCATTTCTGTTTTAAAATTCATCTGTCGAATAGATATTTGATCCTGATAATTCTGAAATGGCTAAGCTACTTACATATGTACGGGGTCGCGAATGGTCCTTAGGCATGCTCTGAGATGGCGATAAACCGCCCTGACAAACGATCCAGGGACCCACGCGAACGTGAGCCTGGTATCGATAATACCAAGCCCTCCCGGGCACACTTTCTCGCCGACTTCGAACAGTCACAACTCGCCACGAACGGCACCCGACCTCGAACGGTCACAAAAACGCCTCGAACGGCACACGATCGTGAACGGTCACAACTCGCCTCGAACATGCACGACTCGCCCCGAACGGCACAACTCATCTCATCTCAAATGGCTCGATCGCGAACGGTCGTCATTTGAGGTCCGCCACTTGACCGCGCACGGTCGCACTTCACCTCGAATGGCTCGATCCCAAACGATCGCCATTTGAAGTCAGGCGCTTAACCATGAACGGCCGCACTTCATCTCAAATATCTTGATCCCGAACGGTCGTTATTTGAGGTCACATAAAACTATAACTTCCTTTGCAGGACATCAACAGGATATGAACGTCCAGCTCATGGCATTACAAAACACGCCTTCCTACGGCAAGGCATGTTTTGTGGAGCAGATGTTATCCCGCTTTTTGGAAAAGCCGTGATACCAAAGGAATGGTCGAAAATGAGAGACAGTTCGCCTAAGAGATTGGTCGCATTCCACTTCACTATGGATATCGATGAATTTTGTCCGAGCCCGGATCAGGCTACAATTGATAGGACATGGCTAGCAAGTCCACGAGAGCCAACGTTTCAAGTTTCAAGTCAATCCGAGTTCGTATGCTCAAGATATGATGGATTCAGTATGAGAGAAATAGCCCTTGTTCGGTTCGAATCCATTGATTCGACTCCACCTACTTCGAATCCATCACTTAGGAATACTTCGAATCCATGAAGTTCGTATCCATCCTCATGTCTCAGCTCGACTCCATCTAGTTCGACTCCATGCTACTTCGTGTCCATTACGTTCGCACCGGTCAGAAAGGAATTAGCCTCACGACTACCTAGTTCGAATCCACCCTCGTATGCCTTAGTTCGAATCCATCGGGTATATATTGCTTCAAATCCGTGAGAAGTGGTTTTGTTTCGAATCCATCAAGCAAGCAAGCAGTTCGACTCCATCCAAGTGGCCATGCTTCGACTCCATCAACCATGCATTGGTTCGAATCTGTCCACAAAGCCATGGTTCGAACCCATCAGAACACACCTTGCTTCGACTCCATCGAGCAAGCTTTAAGGTCGTATGTATTCCATTATGCCTTTGTTTGAATCCATCCTTGTATGCCCTAGCTCGAATCCATCGGCGGAAAGTTTCCTTGAATCCATGCAAGTAAAGAAGCCCCGGCTCCATTCAAAAACTCGTCTTCGAATCCCCCAATTGAGGCAACCTCGAATTGATCAAATGCTTTAATCGGTTCGAACAAGTACCAGTTCCATCGATTCGAAGGGAGCGTGCCTTCGAATCCAACTCTTCGAATCCATCAAATAAACGCGGCTAAAACAAAGGGTATGACCCAGAAAACTCAGAGAAAAAGGAGGATTGACCCGAAGCATACGCACCACGTCATCACTTTCACATGCAGAAGCGTGGATTCGACCCTATGGATTCGAACCATATCGATTCGAACGGGTCCCTAGGGGCGAAAAACTCCAACTTGAATCGATCATAACTCAAGATCTACAAGTCCAAATGCTATGAAATTTTCACAGAAGCTTGCGTATACATAGATGAAAGTCCAAGCCAAGTTTCATCACGATTGGATACTTTCTTGATCGATTCGAACCAAGGGTCGAATCGATCCCAATGTGGGCCCGGATCTCCAAAATTCGGCCGTATAGCCCCCTCACGTGCCAGAAGTGGTCCCCGTAGATTTTAGACGTAATATCAGCCTTCTACAACTATAAATAGAGCCTCAGGTCATTCAGAAAAGGGGATCGGAATTCTGAAGCGCCAAGACTCTACCGGATTCAATTCTATACCTTATCATCGTTGTTGCATTCGAGTTTCAGAGCTATAGTCCATTGTAACTTGCTGTAACCAACTGTAATCATCAAGAGAATATCAATAAAGATAGAAAACTTCAAAGTGGACATAGGCAAGATCGCCGAACCACTATAAATCCTGTGTCGTTTACTTGTTTTCTGCTATTTCTGTTAAGTGTTGATCATTTTTATTATCTACAAATTTGTAATTTGTGACTTGTGACTGCGAACGGGTGCTTTCACGACTATTGGGTGTTTGTGGCCAATTTTGACGCCAAACAATATATATATAATATGTGAAGTTCATATATAAGAGTAGCCTATGCATTTTATATTTTACCTCTAGCTGCTTTATATAAGAAAAATGTTAACGTCCTCCCCTCCTTCAGATAATTCGAATAGCATCACCACTTCACACAATCCTCCAACCTGCATGCACCAAGTCTGGATGAGAGCATCCTACATATTCGCATGCGCACGTGTACATATATAAGTTTTGAAGGTAAGATATTTGTTATTAATATTGATTTTGTATTGTATATATATAAAAATATATAAAGTTGTTATGTTTTGTAAGTTATACTAGTTGTATATCACTGTTGTTTATAATACATAAGTTATATCGGTTATATAAAGTGAAATTTTTTGACTAGTGAAAATTTGGTGTTGTTTATATATATAGTAAAGCAAAATCTTATATATTTTGTAAGTTGTTGTATTCAAGGAGGGAAAGAATAAATATATCTATATATATTACAGGTTTGAAGTATTTATTTTGATTTATATAAAGATCTTAAAACGGAGAGTATATGAAGCATAAGTTACATTAGTATGATCTGTTGGTCATATAATTGTATAAATTATATATATTTTATTTGTTTATTTCATATAAATTTATATAAGTTATACAATCTACTTGTTTATTCATATAAGTCTACGTATAAAATTGTCTGTATATATATAAGAGTCAGGATGTTATATATACTGATTTTTATTTATTGATTTTTTTTACAATTTACGGATATATTGCTTTTAATATAGGTGTTCTAATAAATACTAATTTTCAAAGTATAATATAGAGGTTTATTTTAAATATATGTTTTAAATTTGATTTTTGGGGAAAATAATAGTATAATAATAATATAATATACATTTCATTTCAGTTTATATATCTTCGTTCAAAGTAGCTTTGATTCGTTTCCATCAATTCAAATTTCTAGCTTCATCGCTCTCCAGATCTGCATTTGAGTGGCGTGTCCATATCCGGGTGCGTGACCGTATCACCATCTTGTTCTTGTTACCTCTTTAGCCTTGAAAGGTGAGCAATCACTCACGATTAACATTCTTATAATTAGTAAATTTGATTTCACTTTAAATGACAATCAAAATAAAGTGTTATATTTAAATTACTAGTTATTTAATTGTTAAATATGAGATGCCATTATCTACAATTGTTCACCTGTGATATATGTGACGCCCCACCTCTATACCCACGCTAGCCAAGAACACTCCGGAGTAGTGCTGTCAACTAGCACGGAGAATAAGGCTGTTGAGGAGCGACCATCCATGTAATTGCTTATCACACGGTGGCTATAAATAATCTTCCGAAACAAACATAGAAATAATCATATCACAAATCAGTCACAGATATCCATATCACAAAGGCGGAAGAAGATATGAATATATAACTAACACATGAAAGTGTACATCAGAGTAGTGGTCATTAAGATCCACGATAATACAAAAGAATAGCAACACGTGCTATACAAAAGAATACAACTATGAGTCTATATCTCAAGTGTATACAACAAAAACTGCTAATCTAAACAGTTAGCCAAAAGTCAGAGTGATGAATCCCTAGGAAGAAGCCAAGCAGAAGCACCTGTAACATCTCGGTCTGACCCGAGTATTATTTAAGAAAATAATAAACGGATCAGTCTAGCTATAAATATCAGATGACATGATATAACATAAAAGATATGGCATAAACATAAACATCCATAACGACATACCACTATAAGTATGTAAATAATGATCAACAGAAGATCAATCAATAAGAGATAATCAATATCACAAGAATCTTCTCAAAGATTCGAAGAAGGCATCATACCCTAAACTTGTACTCATAACAAGTCAATGACATAAATTCCAGAAATCAACACGAGAAATCCAGAAATCATAAAAAGGGAAAGAGGCCTATCACATGACGGTCCGAAGACCATGGGGAGCTACCCCGCATGTGTGAATGGAATCACACAGATTGAGGTCAAGACTAACCAAAAAGCAGAAAGGTATGTGTGAATGGAATCACACAAGTGGTGTCTAGTCTAACCTTGCAATGAAAGAGACATCGCGCAATTGCTAGTCTAATTCATAAAGCGATCATCAAGATCAACGAGAAGTGTCAATTACACTAAGTTAGTAAATATAAAAGTTTAGCTTCATGTCCCATAACCACTTGTTTTAACTCAAATATTTACGAACAAACTGTAGATCTTCACTAGAAAATTGTCACAAGAGGTTCAATCGAACAAGTCCAAGAATTAACCGACGAAGTGAACGCAAGCGTTTCATACCACTTGTTTTACTAAGTCGTTTAATTAGATTTCTCATCCGAGTGAGGTAAAGGCTTGTATATACTAATAGATTGGAAAACGGTTTAAGAAAAGAGCTTTGTTATTAAAAATAGAGTTGAAATTGTTTGTTAAAAGAGTTTTGATATTTACTACTAGTATTGAAACCTTTATATTATAAAGTGACAAAACACAGAAGCAATTGTAGAAACAATCAGTCACAAAAATCGCATACGGAGATGTGAATAAAATCCAAGGAAATCAGCTCAATGTTTTTCAGATAAGATCCCCTACGGAGGGGGGGTCCGGGGGGGGTGGCAACCCCCCCTGGTGGGGGTGCGGAGGCAACGCCACCGCTTACGGGGTTCGACCTGCCCGGTCAGGTCGCGGGGGTCCAGGGGGCAGCGCCCTCGGCGGGGTGCAGGGAAGCGCCCCGACCAAAACGGTACGACCTAGTGAAGACAAAATGAGGTCTAACGACCTAAGGGGAATAGGGTCGAGCGACCTAAGGGTTGCGACCTAGGAGTCCAAGGGGTCAAGCGACCTATCGGGATAAGGTCCAACGACCTACGAGTCAAAGGTCCAACGACCTATACGGTTATAATGTCATGTGACCTATCGGTTTATAAGATCATGCGACCTAACGAGCTATAGCCAAACGACCTCGTAATGGTAGTAGGGTTGAGCGACCTAAAGGTTTAACCGGTCAAGCGACCTAAGGAAGGTAAGGTCTAACGACCTAACGGTCTAAAGGCCATGCGACCTAGAGGAAAACAAGGTCAAGCGACCTAAAACGTCGCGACCTAACGATCAAAAACGTCGCGACCTAGCGACCTAAAAATGGAAGGCAAGGCCTAGCGACCTAACGAAGAGGGGGTGAGCGACCTATGGTCATAAACGAGGTCGAGCGACCTATAGAGGCATAGGATGCAGCGACCTAAAACATCGCGACCTAGCGACCTAAGGGGATAAGGGCCGAGCGACCAAACATTCGAACGACCTACGACCTAAGGGGATAAGGGCCGAGCGACCTAACATTTGAACGACCTACAACCTAAGGAGCTTGCGACCTAAAGCCCAACGACCCACGACCTAATTCCGAAGCACCGAGCGACCTAACGTTATAGGCCATTTTAGGTCGGAAACAAGCTATTCGAAGGCCGAGACTTTTCCACGCGAACGACCTAAGGGTTAGGTCGCGAACGACCTAAGGGTTAGGTCGCGAACGACCTAACTCCGAACACACAAAAATGGCCAGAACGACCTAAGTGCAGAAAATTCAACAAAACGCTAAAAATTGGAGTTTTTCGCCAATCCAATCCAAACCAAATGCAAATGTGCATGCAAAAGTGATAGGGAATCATTCCCAACAGTCCAATGTAGTTATTGTAGGATCGATTTCACCCTAGAGGGGGGGTGAATAGGGTGATAGTGTTAATTATAAAAATTAATCGCGGAAGCTTATAAAATAATTTCAACACGGATCACAGAATATTACCAGCACAGAAATAAATAACAGAATAATAAAATGCAGAACAGAACAACACAGAATTTACCCAGCTTCGGCAAAACCCTGCCTACGTGCTGCCCCCAAGGTTTCTACTAGAAATTAGAAAGTCCCTCGCTTACACACGTAAACTCGCTATACCCGCTATCGACTATTCTAACTCTACGCTCAAAACCTTGACCACAACTCAACTACCGAGTTGCAAATTCCCAAACTACACACCGTAGTTTGCACCCTAGTCACACGACTAGAAAATTAAAACCGTTTAAAAAAGAAAATGCAAATTAAAAACAAAATAAAATAAAATAACCCTATTTAAACAATTAAAAAACCCTTTGTATAACAAAGAAAGAAAAACCAGGCCGGCCCAATATTTATTCCTTTTATTTTCTTCGGCCCTATTTCTTTTGTGATAATGTCGGCTATCTCTGTTTCTTCCTTCGTTCCTCCTGATTGCAAAATTAGGGCTTTTGTTTCTCTGATCCAAATTCAGGGTTATTGAAGCGCCGCTTCAGGTTGGTCGAATCGAAACTAATGATTTTTAGTTGCTTGCCTTTTCGATTCGTTGTTGCTTTGAATTGTGGACGGCTACTTCGAGTTCGGCTGAGTGATATGGTATGTGATTTCCTTTTTATTTGTTCTTCTTTGTTGTACTCGAACTCTCTGCAATGCCGATGATGATTATTGGGTTTTATATAGGATTCGAAATCCTATTTTTGCGTACGTCTGATGTTTTCCAAAATTGTGCTTTGGCCATACGATTTTGTTTGGATGATTGTGATAAATTTTTGGCTAATTCAAATGCGTATATATCACTGCTCCGATCATTTCTCTGTTGACTTGTTCAATTGTGACTTCGGCTTTGAATTTGACGCGTTCGAAGAAGTTTGATTCATTTACCTTCGGCCTTGACTTGACTTTGCACACTGACCTATACATATTGTTGCTTGATTCTGGTCTCTAATTTTATCTTGTTCGATATTGCTTTTGGTCAGTATGGTTGTTGATTTTGTGGCCGTTCTTTATATCAAAACTGCTACTTGATATTATAATTGACATTCTTTCATGTTCGACCTGATGCTGCACTTGGTTGTATTCTTCTCTGTCCACTGTGATTTCACTGATGCATGGTTATTTTGTTCATAGCTACTTCATTTGAGACTGTGAATTGCATTCGTATCCTTGCTTTAGATGCTTGAGTACATGCTGTTTAGTCTTCATGTATGTGCATTTGCTAGTTCGAGCTTGCACTTGTATTGTAGCTGTTTCATATTGATTGTACACTTGAAGTTCTGATGGCTTTAAGTCTCTGTTTGATCATTGAAGTGTGCTCGAGTCTGCACTTTGTTATGCAACAGCTTGGTCATGCTTTTGTTTCTTTGCTGCCTCTATTATGTATGCATTTGCATACTGCTTGTTGTTTGAATATTTTTGGATGTCATCTTCATGATTATTGTATATGTTCTCTGATACATGTTTATGTTGTGGGCTTCGTGTAACTTCGACACTTTCATCTTGAGCTTGTGTAATTTGAACCTTGCTGTGCATTGCATTGATGATTTTGGCCTTGACCACTTTGATACTGTAACCATTTTGCAACAGTTTGGGCTTGCCTTCTGGTTTATATTATTGTTGCAGTCCTATGCCTTGTGTCACTGGTTCTTGATCATCTTGTAACCTTTAGTGCAGTTCCAATTCATGTTGCCTTAGTCTTGTCTCTTGGATATTGAACAGTATCATATTGGTTTCTTTGTTGCTGTTTGATTGTGTGATACTGTACATGCATGTGGTCTTGGTAGTGCTTGCTGTCCACTGCAGTTTGTGTAGTTTATGTTCATGTTGCCTCGTTGTTGGAGCTTTATACTGTGGTAACTTGAGTTGAACCTGTGTGGGTTTGACTTTGTACTTGATTTGTTAGCTGTGCATTTTGTTTTGCACACACGAGTAGGCGAGGCAGTCCACACAGTGTACTGCAGCCACTATTGTCCCTAATAAAATACTGATATGCACAGATACAAAAATATGATGACGAACAACCCAAATAACTGAGGCAAACAATGTTTTCAAAATCATCTTTTATTTCGAATTGCAAAAATATTTTATTTTCAATTTTACTGCGTTAGTGAATATTTTTGCAGATTTCTCAGATGTTGGATTCAAATTGGAATGCAGTTGAAGATAAATATGAGTGTGAGTGATATGTAGTGAGGTTGTGATGTAAATGTGAAATGTCGTGTATTGTAATCAAAGTTGTATAGTTATAGTGAGAGCTTGAGATTGTACTATCAAAATTGTAATAAATATTTGTTTGAATAAAATATTCATTTGAATTCAAAAACTGTGTTATTTATTTTTATTCAGCAAATATTTATTTATTCTGTGAAGATTAAAATAGTATGTTAACAAATACATTTAAACGAATGTATATATGTTTATTATCATCAAACAAAAATCATATAAACGCATATTCAACAATCTCCCCCTTTTGATGATAACAAACATATATTTAAGATTTTGAATATTTAAATGTATTTGATAATTTCATTTGCTCCCCCTATTTGAATGCTTCCTTTCTATATGATACTCCCCCTACATATATGACTCCCCCTACATATATGCATACAAATAAAATGTGCAAATGAGTCTATATGCATATTGAAAACTTCTTTGACCTTTTCTCTCCCTTTTTACAAAATCTTAACTTTTCTCTCCCCCTTTTGTTATCAGCAAAAGAATAATAGTAATAGAAAAAGTAGAGTTATAGTGATCGATATTAATTCAACATTAAAACTCAATTGAATATAAAAATTAAATTTCGATAAAAACCAAACAAAAATCATAAATCCTTTAATTGACGCATATTCCACTTTAGAATGGTATGAATGATTTCATCAAATAAAACCATATAGTTGTGTCTATTTGTGGTATATTTATTTCAGGAAATTTGAATATCTACTAACCATGCATAACCGTTAGGACTTTTAAATGAGATTAGTAGTATTCATAATTTTTATTTTTATTTTTTGAAAAATGAATTCAAGTATCTTCTAACCACGCATAACCGTGAGGACTTTTAAATGGGATTAGAATCAACTTGTCTATTTAACCAATTAATTTTGATATGCGTTCCATACATGCATAACCGTAAGGACTTTTAAATGAGCATGGAAGCACATAATCAAAAATCCAAGTAATTCACCCATGCATAACCGCGAGGACTTTTAAATGAGAGTGAAAACTTTGGATATTTATTTTTTTATTGCTAAAGATATAAAAAATTGAAGCACAAATGATTTCCCGTTTAAAATACCACATATTGGCATACTATATAGAATTTTGATGAGTGATGGTCGTTAGAAATATGTTAGATATAGAGATGGTCATGGAATTTTTACCAATAAAAAGTTTTATAACTCTTGTCTAAATTTCTAAAGAAATTTACTAATTATATTGTCTCGAGTCATAATATATGATTAATATCAACACTCATCTTATTTTCAATCACTATTCATCTTTTCGATAATTATTAGGGGGTCAGATTAGTTAATATAGTTATTTAAAAATCGATCTCAAAAATAGTTATAAAACCTAATGTTCTTAAATAACTAATCTGATACAAGGTCAAAAAAATGATTTTCTAGATGAGTTTTTTTTTTTTTAAGAAAATTTTCTGCCATTTAAAAATTATTTCAAATAAAAAGCATGCAGACATTTTCTTTGAAAAACGATGCAGCAAATGAATGTGTCAAAAATTAATCACGTTCCACTTAGTAATTTTTCTATCAACTATATTACCAGAGTAATCTGCATCTGAATTTCAATTTCACTCAATACTCACTCGTTGAATGTCAAAGACCAGATTATGAAATTTCAACAAATTATCTCAGAATTATTTCCAACAAATTTCAAATGAAATTCTCTTGGTTTTGAGTTTGAAATCGTGTTAACAATCGAACAAATATCATCGTGTTAGTTTTAGAAGCCGAGAATAAACAGTTATTTTCATGAGTAATTCAACAATCATTTCAAAACAGTTTCTTGAAGTTTCAACAATTTCATAAAGTTTCTTAAAATCCTTTTCACAATAATTAAATAGAATTCATTAGGATTTTAAGATGAAGCCATGTAAATAAAAAGAACCGTGAATATAGATTTAGCCAATATTATAACAAAAATATTATTATCCAATCAAAACACTATCTTTATCCCAAACTTATATATCAAGTAATTCTAGAGAAATTTATAGTGTTTTTGGCATAAGAAAATAATTGGCTAACAGTTTTGAATAAAGTCAGAATCAAAATCATTATCATATCATCATCATATCATCATCGCATAATTGGCTGATTTGATTCAGAATATGGTGCAGATTATCACATTTAATATATCGTTTAAATAAATATACCTTTACCTGTCTTTACCTTTACGATATTTCCCGTCGTTATCCATTGTGATTCTGTCACCATTATACTAGGCTAAGGAACTTTGCTTTGTCGCCCCTTGTGTTTCTGGAACAGCCAAAATCCAGAGAACACCGTTGTTGTTCCTTAGCCTGCCACCACACCTACACGGGAGAAGTTTTATGTGACCTATTTGTTTTTATAGGTCCATGGTTGTTAGTGGCAGAAAATTTCGAAAAACAATTTTGTGAAGACCCAAAACTATTTATAATCGTTCCCTTCGGCACCCAAATTTGTTTCACTTTGAGAGATTTTATATTTGTGCCTTTTGGAACCCAAATCGGTATAGTTTTCACATGTTTGGGTCTATACCAACAATTATTGTGACTGTGTCCAAATTTTCTACAAATTTTGCACATAGAATTAACTTGATTAATCTTGTTTTCAACAGTTTTCGAATTATTATATCCAAGTCCTTGTCTAACCGTATTACCAGTTTGCTTCCCTAATAGCATATTCAACGATTTTTCACTTTTTGAAAATTTATCCAAAGTCGTTGACAAATGTTGGACTTGTGTTTTGAGAGATTCATTTTCGTTCAACAATTGAGTGCACTTTTTGATAGAATTTTCTCTCCTAGTATTTTCATTTTCTTTTAAAATCAGAATTTCATTTTCAAGAGATTTCATATTGATTTCTGACTTTTTAATTTCTTCTTCGAATGTTGGACACTTATCACACTTAGGGATCCTACTTTGATAGGTTTTAACTAATTGGTCAAGTTGTTCATTACATTCTATCAAAGTATCCTTTTGAGATTCAAGTTTGGCGTATTTTTCCCTAAGTCGTTCATAACAGCCGTTTATTTCATGAAAATATATAAGCAACTCAGAATGGGTAAGTTTTGATACCTCACTTGGCTCGTCATCGTCACTGTCAGTTGTATCACCTTGAAGACACAATTCTGCTTTTTCGCTTTCACTGCCAGTGCTTTGATTATTCTCGTCTATTTCATCCCAAGTGGCTGCAAAACTTTTCTTTTTCTGTTTCTTTCCATGGCTGAGTTTAATTTGTGGACAATCGGGCTTGATATGGCCGGGTTTGTTGCATTTGTAACAGATGATCTTCTGTTCTTCTGAGTGGTCAAATGCTTTGCATATTCTGCTTTTCAATTCCTGATTTCGAGCTGGATTTCCGTGTTTACGATGCCATTTTTTGAATTTCTTTATTAACAACTCTAGTTCTTCTGCACCATCATCATCGTCATCGTCATCACTTTTAGTTGTTCCTTTGAGAGCTATCGATTTCTTTCGAGTATCTCCTTCTTCACGCTCTTCTTTGAATTTCATCTCTAGCTCATATGTGGTGAGATTTCCGATGAGTTCTTCAACTTTGAGTTGTTTTAAATCTTTCGATTCTTGTATGGCAGTTACTTTTGCTTCAAAGTTTCGTGGAAGGACTCTGAGTATTTTTCGGACTATTTCCAATTCGGTATATGTTTTTCCGAGAGCTTTTGATTTGTATACGATATTGGAGAGTCGTCCGTACATCTCTTTGACATTTTCTTCCTTCGCCATTTTGAAGTTCTCGTATTCGCTGCTTAGCATTGCAAGGCGAGATTCTTTAACTTGAGATGTTCCTTCGTGAGTCACTTCGAGCGTGTGCCATATTTCCTGCGCAGTTAGACAATGTGAGACACGATTAAATTCAAATTGATCTAATGAACAGATAATAGAATTCATAGCTCTAGCATTAGTATTTTGTAATCTATTTTCTAGTTCTGTCCATTGATCCTTTGGTTTCTCTATTTCCTGATTATCTACAGTTATAGTTGGTATTCTATAACCTGTCTCAACAATATTCCAAGCGTCAATGGTTTTCAGAAAAATTTGCATTCTATTTTTCCAATAAGCATATTCACCATTGAACATTGGTGGTCTAACTATGGATTGACCTTCTGCAAAAGCATTATTAAAAGAAGCCATTTTAAAAATTCAAATTTTTAAAAACAAAAACTGATTTTTAAAAAAAATCGAATTTTTAAAACAGATGTTGACTTCTAAACCTGTCCTAGCTCTGATACCACTTGTAGGATCGATTTCACCCTAGAGGGGGGGTGAATAGGGTGATAGTGTTAATTATAAAAATTAATCGCGGAAGCTTATAAAATAATTTCAACACGGATCACAGAATATTACCAGCACAGAAATAAATAACAGAATAATAAAATGCAGAACAGAACAACACAGAATTTACCCAGCTTCGGCAAAACCCTGCCTACGTGCTGCCCCCTAGGTTTCTACTAGAAATTAGAAAGTCCCTCGCTTACACACGTAAACTCGCTATACCCGCTATCGACTATTCTAACTCTACGCTCAAAACCTTGACCACAACTCAACTACCGAGTTGCAAATTCCCAAACTACACACCGTAGTTTGCACCCTAGTCACACGACTAGAAAATTAAAACCGTTTAAAAAAGAAAATGCAAATTAAAAACAAAATAAAATAAAATAACCCTATTTAAACAATTAAAAAACCCTTTGTATAACAAAGAAAGAAAAACCAGGCCGGCCCAATATTTATTCCTTTTATTTTCTTCGGCCCTAATTCTTTTGTGATAATGTCGGCTATCTCTGTTTCTTCCTTCGTTCCTCCTGATTGCAAAATTAGGGCTTTTGTTTCTCTGATCCAAATTCAGGGTTATTGAAGCGCCGCTTCAGGTTGGTCGAATCGAAACTAATGATTTTTAGTTGCTTGCCTTTTCGATTCGTTGTTGCTTTGAATTGTGGACGGCTACTTCGAGTTCGGCTGAGTGATATGGTATGTGATTTCCTTTTTATTTGTTCTTCTTTGTTGTACTCGAACTCTCTGCAATGCCGATGATGATTATTGGGTTTTATATAGGATTCGAAATCCTATTTTTGCGTACGTCTGATGTTTTCCAAAATTGTGCTTTGGCCATACGATTTTGTTTGGATGATTGTGATAAATTTTTGGCTAATTCAAATGCGTATATATCACTGCTCCGATCATTTCTCTGTTGACTTGTTCAATTGTGACTTCGGCTTTGAATTTGACGCGTTCGAAGAAGTTTGATTCATTTACCTTCGGCCTTGACTTGACTTTGCACACTGACCTATACATATTGTTGCTTGATTCTGGTCTCTAATTTTATCTTGTTCGATATTGCTTTTGGTCAGTATGGTTGTTGATTTTGTGGCCGTTCTTTATATCAAAACTGCTACTTGATATTATAATTGACATTCTTTCATGTTCGACCTGATGCTGCACTTGGTTGTATTCTTCTCTGTCCACTGTGATTTCACTGATGCATGGTTATTTTGTTCATAGCTACTTCATTTGAGACTGTGAATTGCATTCGTATCCTTGCTTTAGATGCTTGAGTACATGCTGTTTAGTCTTCATGTATGTGCATTTGCTAGTTCGAGCTTGCACTTGTATTGTAGCTGTTTCATATTGATTGTACACTTGAAGTTCTGATGGCTTTAAGTCTCTGTTTGATCATTGAAGTGTGCTCGAGTCTGCACTTTGTTATGCAACAGCTTGGTCATGCTTTTGTTTCTTTGCTGCCTCTATTATGTATGCATTTGCATACTGCTTGTTGTTTGAATATTTTTGGATGTCATCTTCATGATTATTGTATATGTTCTCTGATACATGTTTATGTTGTGGGCTTCGTGTAACTTCGACACTTTCATCTTGAGCTTGTGTAATTTGAACCTTGCTGTGCATTGCATTGATGATTTTGGCCTTGACCACTTTGATACTGTAACCATTTTGCAACAGTTTGGGCTTGCCTTCTGGTTTATATTATTGTTGCAGTCCTATGCCTTGTGTCACTGGTTCTTGATCATCTTGTAACCTTTAGTGCAGTTCCAATTCATGTTGCCTTAGTCTTGTCTCTTGGATATTGAACAGTATCATATTGGTTTCTTTGTTGCTGTTTGATTGTGTGATACTGTACATGCATGTGGTCTTGGTAGTGCTTGCTGTCCACTGCAGTTTGTGTAGTTTATGTTCATGTTGCCTCGTTGTTGGAGCTTTATACTGTGGTAACTTGAGTTGAACCTGTGTGGGTTTGACTTTGTACTTGATTTGTTAGCTGTGCATTTTGTTTTGCACACACGAGTAGGCGAGGCAGTCCACACAGTGTACTGCAGCCACTATTGTCCCTAATAAAATACTGATATGCACAGATACAAAAATATGATGACGAACAACCCAAATAACTGAGGCAAACAATGTTTTCAAAATCATCTTTTATTTCGAATTGCAAAAATATTTTATTTTCAATTTTACTGCGTTAGTGAATATTTTTGCAGATTTCTCAGATGTTGGATTCAAATTGGAATGCAGTTGAAGATAAATATGAGTGTGAGTGATATGTAGTGAGGTTGTGATGTAAATGTGAAATGTCGTGTATTGTAATCAAAGTTGTATAGTTATAGTGAGAGCTTGAGATTGTACTATCAAAATTGTAATAAATATTTGTTTGAATAAAATATTCATTTGAATTCAAAAACTGTGTTATTTATTTTTATTCAGCAAATATTTATTTATTCTGTGAAGATTAAAATAGTATGTTAACAAATACATTTAAACGAATGTATATATGTTTATTATCATCAAACAAAAATCATATAAACGCATATTCAACAGTTATAGACTAGATTTGTGAGATAAAAATCTCACCTTTGCACTAAAGTTTATGAAGATGAAGCTTGAAAGCAAGGAGAAGCAATCCAAAGCTTGAATCCAATATCTTCTACTTGAATTTGGAGTTGAATGTTGGATTTGCAATTGAATTTGAGCTTGGAGTTTTAATTTCCCATTCTCTTCACCATTAATGCCAAAGCTTGAGTTAGTTAGAAAATTTATGAAGAGTGAGGAGAAGAGGGTTGGAACTTGGGTTTAATAGGCTAAACTAACCTAAAGTCCAAAGCGGGAAAAGTTAGTGAAATTGCTATAACTCCAAACCTATCGATGTTTATACTTAAAAAATTGTAAACGACATTTCGAACTCAATGGAAGTGGTCTCGAGTCCTAATTTGACCGTTTGCAAAAAGGAGCTTTTCGGACCAAAACCCGATTAACGAGTTAATATTTAAATAAAATATTTAAATACAAACTCGATAAATATGCGGGTTGTTACAATATATGACACCATGTCATGTTGTGTATATTTTATTTTATTTATCACTGATGATATATGGCTGTTGATTGATATAATATATTATTATCATATTTTTTCTCACTCTACAAGTTCATTGTTGGTTTAGAATCCCCTATGGGTTGAAATGATACATACCCGAACGATATTCTAGAAAAAGGAAAAAGAGTTATGGGTTGAAATGATAAACCCATGCGATTTTCATTGATTTTGAATTTTGGGATTGCGGGTTGAAATGATATATACCTGTAAATATTTAATTTGCGGTTTGAAAAGATATACGGACAGTGTAGGTCTATATTTTAAAAATGTTTCCAAAGTTTTAAAGGAAATATATGGTTTTTAATAAATATTGATTTTTAAAATATAATATATAAATGTTATCTTGATATATGTCTAAATTTTAGATTTTAAAATTATGTGTTTTGGAAAATCTAAATTTATGAGCTAGTTTTGAAAATAAAAATTTTAAGATTTTACTAATAATTTTACTATTTTGAATTATATATAAATAGATTTAATGTAAAATAAATTTAGTAATAAGATTTAATTTAATAAAATTTAATTTAATAAGTATACAATATGTTTAAGTATTTATTTAAATCTATATTAATATTTTAAAAATAGATTTATTTTATAACTCTAATAATAAAGGTTGGAAAGATAAATTAATGTTGACTTGGAATTTAAATTGATTAATAATTGAATTTAAACAAGAATTGATTTGAACTTATTGATTTTGAGATTTTGAAGGATATGGTTTATAACTTGTTTTATAAAAAATGATCAAATGAATATTCTCAATTTTAGGTAAAAGTGAGACTGGATATTTAATATTGATTTATAATTATAAATTGAGATTTTATTTGATTGTTATTAAAATGATTAAGTGAACATTTTCCAATTGGAATAAAATTAAAGTTAAATGTTGAAATCTAAATGAGACTTGTTGAAATTTTTGAATATTTAAACTTTGAATCTTATTGGAATTGAAGGGATAGTTCAAACCCAGATTTGAATCGATATAAATGAAATGGTTTATTGAGAATTTTAATTGAATCTTTGACCTTTAAATTAAATGGTTTATTAAGAATTTGAATTGAATCCTTTACCTTTAAATTAAAATGTTTAAACTGGAATTGATTAAAATTGATTTTTAGAATTTAAGTTGATTTGAATCAATATGCGAAACTGGAGGAAACAAATTTTATTATGTAAAGTATTTTTGATATATATAAATGATTTTAATCTATAACTATTTTAATATATAATACTTTCAATATCTAAACTATTTAAGTTGGAAAGTGTTATGATTTCAAAAGTGTTATGATTTCAAAAGTGTTATGATTTCGAAAGTATTATGATTTCGAAAGTGTTATAATAAATTAGAAAGAGTTACGATTCTAGAAAAGAATATTATTTAAAGTGAATAATGATATCGAATTGATATGGTTTCGAATTGAATATGATAATTTGCTATGTACTATGAACTATTTAAAATGAAATGACCACGGTGTGAAATAAGCGTTTGGTTTTAACGAGACCAGGATCGGATATTGTCATACTCTCTGCTAATACCTAAAACCACTTTAACAACTGTCTACGTGATGGAGATTCCAGAACGAAGTAGGATGGTTTGGCGATGATTCTGTATGGTATTTACGTAGCCCTGACTCGCATGAGTCAGCTTGATGTGGCTAAAAGAGGAGCTATACCGGGCCAAGTGAGATCGCACCTCCGATCGGGCATATTTCTTTGACACCATTCTATTGCTTTTGTGATTTGATTGGGTACACCTTTGATTTGGGAGTGTGTCACGAGGCAGGTGGTAGTAGCTGCTATGCATTATCACCAGTCCAATGGTATATCTACCCTGGCATTGCCTCGCGTGCCTTGTCACATGCCCTATTGTGCCTTCTACGAGTTTGGTTTGTACCATACCTATGGAGTGTCCTTTGGTAAACCTCGTGGAGGAGCTTACGGTACTGTAAAGACTATGGAAATATATAAAATGTGTTAAGGGAGATATTGGTAAAGCCTTAATGCTATTTTAATAGTTTTCTTTATTATAGACATATTATAATACCGAATATTACTACATAGTAGATAGTTCCACAGATCCTTAGAGGATGGAAAACACAAACATCCTTTAAGTTACTTGTATTTTAGTTGACATTTCACTTGAGATGAATTTATTAATATAAGAATGTTAATCCTAAATCGAGTGTTTTGTGTTTTTCTTTATATTAGGGTCAGACCGAGTGACACAACATTTGAGACTCGCCTTTGGAGTTTGGAGTTTTGCTTGAAGATCTATCTGATATCTAGTCAGCTTTCAGTTATTTCCAGTTATTATGTTCAGTCTTGTCAGTTACTTTTAAATTTGAGACTACTCTATATTTGATATTTCTGTTGTATTCTGTTTCAAACTCTATTGTTTATATAGTAGCTTCATGAACTACTATTTATCTTTTCCACTGCTTATTATTATAATACACTGTGTCTGTGGTTCCGTGATTGATTTATTTACTCTACATGCTAAGTTTTTCCAAATATAAAATTAACAATCTGTTGTTTTGAGCAATTCAAGTCTGACATGTGCGGATGCGAATGGTTCGAAATAGCGGGTCGTTACATACTTCAATCATAGAATAAAGGTCCTAAAAACATTTAAGTCGGAAGCATGTATTTCAAAACCATTTCCTAAGTAATGAAGTGATGGTGTCGAAACCAACCCTTCGAAAGCATTGGAAAGGTGGGCAGAATTTCTAAAACAACACAGCCCCTTCGAAACCTACTGGTTTGAAAGGTAAAAATGTCGTAGCTAGGTGTTCTGACTTAATTGAAAGCATTCATTTAAAACAAAGATGTAACCCAATCGAAACCATTTCCTTTCAAACCATTTAACCTAGTAGAAACCCAATCAAGTTGAAAATCTTAGTCGAAAGTAAGCAAGCACATTTTTCTTTAAAACCAAAGCAAAGTTTCAATCCTTTCGAAGCCCCATGGTTTCAACCCTATACCTTTCGACTACATCCAATTCACTACGTACCAATTTCCTGATACCATATGCATTGGTTTCAACTGTGTCGAAGGAGTTAGTATAGAGGTGGAACCGGGCGCTGAAGTAGACGAAATAGTGAAAAACCTATTTATTTGTACTTTTAAACTATTTTTTTGAACCTAACCTGCCTTATTTGTCTAAATCTGATTGGTTTCCATATTACTTTTTCAAAAAAAAATAACGTTTTCTAGAATTTACAAATTCAAATTATTTACAAAAAAACCCTTCTCCAATTTAAAATACATAAAACATTTAAGTCCCATACTTAAATAATTTTATATGCCTATTAAAACTCTCACGAAAAATCTTGAAAAAATCCAAAAAATCACTTTATATATGTTTTTTAACATATAAAAATTTCAGATGCAGACAATTAATTATTTACCTGTAAATAATTTATAACCCAAAACACAATTTTCTTTACTAGAAAATTCATATTAATTCCATGAAAATTCAGAAAAATCTGAAAGTTGAAACCCATCATCGAAATATTATTTATGATCCTCATGAAAATTAGCAAGGAATTTGGATGTCATTTAATGGGATTTTCATCCTAAAACATATCATAAATTCATTATGAAAAACAATAATTTATCAACAAGTATATATATTCATTCCATCATTCAAAAACACGGCAAATCATTGCAAAATATGTGAAATTCATCTTAAAACTAAAACTACAATAAAAAATGAGATGTAAACATTATTCACCTTAGCCTTTGCGATTAAAGAGATTGAGATATGAATAGATTTGATTTGCTTAAGCTTCTTCCTAGCTTATCTTCTTTCTTTTTCCCTTTTCCTTATTAATGGTGTCCAATCTTAGCTTTGAAATTTTTTGAGAATGAGAAATGACCATGTATGGAGGGTACATAGTCATAGTTTATGGGATATAGGAATGACTTTCCCACTTTACCCATTCCTCTTATTCATTTTTAATCTTCCTTTAATTCTTTAATTAAATGGCACGGCTACCCCTTTAATAAAATCAAATCTCGATCCCTTAATCAATATATTATTTTATTTTATTTAGCTAATTAAATATTCTAAATAATTTTTTCAAAAATCTGGGGTGTTACATAGAGCCAAAAGTTGCTTCTTTTGATAATTTTAAAAAAACACTTAATGGTTTATATGATGATATACATATTTTTGATATGTCGACCTATACAAATTAATTTGCATATTTTCAGAAATATTTTGAACATGTCTTAAAATATATTTCTTTATAAAATCTCTTTTAAAATTTATTTTATAACTAAATTAAATATTATTCTTTTATCAAAATATTTTGAGTGAAAAAATAATTTTCGAAGTGAAGATAATCAGAGATAAGATACTACTTAGGTCTTTAACATTTAATATAATATTTTATAAAATATTGACATAAATGTCTTGAGCTCTTCGGGCTTTTGTTCTTGAATTCTTTATAATTCGTGAGTCTTCAAATATATCTTGATCAACTCTTTATTTACACCAATCAATTCTTAAAGATTTTATTCAACCATCACTTGTATAAATCTATTAAATATTGCTCATATCCTGCACAATATACTATATAACTTGAAAAAACATTAGTAGCTATATTTATAAGAATGTAGTCATCAAAATCAATATGTTGGATATTAGTAATCATCTCCGTTTTGATGATGACAACCATTAAATATTCTATAATAAAATATAATAGTGTTTAGTTAAAAAGTCCCCTTGAATATATGAGATACAACTCCCTTTTCTTTTTTCTTATTATATTTTATACAACTTCCTCACTTAAAGTACCAATATTATGGATCTTACAATATTTTACAGAGAAGAAATAGAACGAGCGAAACCATAAAAAAAGTAGGATGAAGAAATAAGACAAATGAAATTTTGCAGCTTAAAGCTCCCTTCTATTCATTGATAATTAAAGAAATTACATAAATCATAGTAATACATCTGTCCTTTAGGCTAACAAATTGTAACATAAGGCTAAATAACCGGTTGGTAATAAAAAGGAATTGGATTCTTTACTATGCATTATCTCCATATACTACTGAAATAGCTGAAATAAATGTAAATTCATGTTGCACAACACATAACATTTGGATGTTGCAGCTGCACTCTCTATCCATATACTGTATCCTAAACCGACTATCGTCATTGAAGATTCCACCAAATCTCACAATGATCCGAACATCACTTTTTGACTACGACACTGAGTTTAACTTAAGCCATATAAGGGTGCTTCATGTAAGCTAGAAGAATGTATCATCAAAGCGAAATCATCAATGACTTTTTATTTAATAGGCGTGCCACTAATTTCTTCATCGTCATTGGCTACTACACCGAGTTTAAATCATACCAATTATATTCAAAATGTTTTGATGGAAATAAAATTTCAAATATACTCGTAATCAAGATAGTTTAAATCCAAAATGTCAAAAATACCAAGAATGTACAAGGTTCAAGTCATCTTTTCTCGGATGCAAATGATATAATATTCAAGAACATATACAATAGTAATTTTCCAATGCTCAATATGCAAAAAATAAAGATCATCTCCTTTGTTTTAGTTCAAAGATCAAAGATAAGATCAATATGCAAATTTCTATTTTTAAATGTCCTTATTTTCAAAAGTTCAAGCTATCTTCTTCTTTATCGACCATTAAAGGAGGTCTCATGCTCTCTAGGTAATCAAAAATGTCAACTAATGATTTGTTATAAAAAGGAGAAAAAAGAGAGGAGCACTTCCATACGTGTGGGTAGGTCTCTATTTATAGAGGTTGAATAGTGGTATAGCTTGCTTTGATTGGTTGATCGAAGCTGACATGAATCAATGACTTGGCAAACTTAATGTCTTGATGGCACCATATGTCTTCATCTCAGTTTATAGTAGTTCATGCTGATCACTATTATAACATCCCATAGAAAATTTAATAAGAAACTAATTAATAATAAGGCTAAAAATGAGAATTTCACAAACGTCGAAATTTGGCCATGGAAGTTACACCAGTGTGTTTGTGGTTATTTTTCATCAACTTTTAACATAAATTTTTTTGATCAGAGCTTAAACGAAAAATTTATTAACATTTGAACATTTTGAATTTAAAATAATTCAAATGATTTCAAATTTAAATACTAATAAACATAACGTTTGAAATTTAAAAGGTAATAAATATTGAACGTTAAGGAAGATATAATAATTGAGGAAGGTTAAAATTGAACGTCAACAAATAAACGCAAGAAATAAATTTTGACCATAGAAGAAGGCTGGTCGACTACCTTTACCGGTCAGTATACAACTAGCAGTTGATCTCCTATGGAGGAGCGGTTGACCGCTACCTATACGGTGCCTAAGGTTTGGTTAGGCCAAGAACAACCCAAATTTATTATACTAAGATGACTTAAATCCTATGGTTCAAGCGCATCTTGACTACTACAAATAAAAAGCTATCCTCCTCACTTTTATTCACAAGAAAACTGCAATGCTAGGGGAACGTTGTCGGTTCTCTTCCTCAATTCTTCTTTAGATTCAAGTTTCAACTTTTAGGGAAGAAATAAATCAGAATCAAGGTAGCAAGTTTTACTTATATATATACACACACATGTTTTTCTATTTCTATTCTTCCTTAACCTCTAAAATCTAAATCTATTCAAAATACAATTGAATTGATACATATTCCAAAAAGAAGGAAACTAGAGGAGGAATTATGTGAAGGCTTAAAACCGAATCGAAAGGAAACTAATGGACAATCTCTTAGTGGAAATCTTAGTTTTTCACATTTCAGTCATTTGGTAGTAAAAGTTTGGATTTGTTTTACACCTTGGAAAATTTTGTATATGAAAACATTAAATTCGAACCTCCGAAATTCCCCCTAAAATAGGTCAATTCTTGGATAGTTGAAATCTCAATTGTGTTATGATAACATAGTAGAAATTAATTTATTGTTTGCAATTTAAATAATTTATGTCCTATTCGACTTCCACTTTTAATTTCTATTGTTGAGATAAAGGGTTCAAAAAGAATATTATTAGGAAATGTTGTGCAAAGTATGAGTTCTCCTGATTGATTATAGTTTGCACCAATAATTTTCGTAATTTAGACAAATATGAATCCTTTTTTTTGCTCCAAGTTTCTCTATGTAAAAGTAGAATAGAATACAAAAGGGTTAATTATAATGTTTTGTTTCCTTGAAATAGAGGCATCGATTTCATTATATTAAGGTAAAATAAGTTTGGTGTTTTGATTCCATTTTTGAGTACACGTACAAAAGTCTGTTTTATCTAGCTAAGGATATTAGCTATTTTGTAAATTATTGTATGGAACCGAGTCTTGTATGAGAACTTTTGACATTTTAACAATTAGCATACGAAGCAAAATTCATGGAATAAGAATATTTCAGCGCATGCTTAGCAATATTTAGTTAGCCTAAAATTTTACATATGTATAAATATACTAATAGTATATAAACACTGTAGGAAGGAAGTTAACGATAATTATGGAAATTAAACCATAATTAAAGGCGAAATAATGAGTTTTCCTTATATGGCCTTAATGCTTAAATGCGGGTGTGGTATTATATATGGTGGTATATTCGAAGAGCGGAATTATGATAAGTTGTATGGTCATGCAGTCACTCAAAAGCACACAGAAGTCTGCCCAGCTAATTTGGCAACCAATCGTGTGACTTTGGAACTGATGTGAGACACCACCTATAATAAGTACCTGCGGTGGACACGAGGCTAGTCTCAATTCTTCCGGATAAGTTTGCCTATCTACTTTGGCTAACAGCACTTATGCATAGTCAAATTTATGTGAGAGGCTACAGTTTTGGTATACGGGTTATAAGATGAACATTCCAGCATGAGCATACTTCTAGTTTGGAGATATTAAGTGGCAGTTGTAGGATTTGCCTCCTTTACGCTCAAGAAGTATTAAATGTTAAGGATTATCATTTATGTGCGGTAGTGGAAAATCACTAGAGGAGGTCCGTTTTGGGATTGAAGTATTAAGTTGCTATTGTAGGATCCGCCTCTTTTCAATAAAAGAAGTATTAAGTGGCCTTATGGAATTTCTTACGATGTTAGTTTAGGAGTACCAAAGAGGTGTCTGCCTTAGGCTTGGGTATTAAATGACGAGGATCTGCCTAAGGCATAGGTACATGTAACGACCCGTAAATTTCGATAATTAAATTGGTTAATTTGATAAGATTTTTGTAATTAAATTTATAAAGAAATAAAAAATTTGTAATTTAAAATGGAACGAATGTTATAAATGAAGTGTAGCAATGGCAATTAAAATTTGTTTTTGACAATTGGAGTGAAATCCCAATAAAGAAAGAGTGTAAATTGTTGCACATGGTTATAAAATTTGAAAGTAAGTTAATAAAAGTAAGTATTGAATTAACCAATGAAATAATATATTGATTAATAGTAATTGGATGTAAATTAAGGTAATAATGTTAATGCAAGTTGATAAATAACTAATTTAGTGCAATCCCAATTAATTGAAACCAATTGCAATAAATGAAATTAAATATTACGTTAGTGTGAATTAAGGTAATATTTGGTAATAATGTATTTTTAATGGTTTATGAATGAACCAATAATTGAAATTAAAGGTAGTGATGTTATTTTAATTTGACTTAAACAAGTTGAATTAAATCCCAATAAAGGAAGTAATGCAAATGTTATATTTGGCAAAATTTCAATATAAGTGGAAAATATAGTTAATACATAATAAAGAAGGAAAGTTGAGCATATTGAAGTAATATAATGTAAAACCAACATTAACTATGTAATTTGTAATTAGTGGATGGGATATAAAGATTGAAATCAAATAAAAAAATTATTGAAATTTAAATTTTAATAATTGGATTAATTGAAATTAAATGAAATTTAATATTTAAATATTACGAAAATAGAAATTAAGATGAAATTGGAAAATATTAAGTTCCAAGATTTTGAACAATGTTTGTTATATCCTTATTGTAATAAAAGACTCGAATAACAAGGTTTAAAAATTTAATAAACGGATTTTGGGGTTTTATTTTATAATTTCAGAATTTAATGAAATTGAAAAATAACACTGGGATTGATGAGCTAATCAACTTTAATTTGACATCTAAATTTGTTTAAGTTATTGTAAATAACTAAGAAATCTAAAATCATAGAAATTGGGATTTATTAACTTTGAATTGAAGATTTGATTTAATTAATTTATTATTAATTTATTTAATTAACTGAAATTAGTCATTTTGACGACTGTCTCGGATTTCGATGAAATCGGTTTCATCGGATCTATAATGGTGAATTATTGTTGGATTTCAAGTTTCATAACGATCGAACTTGTCATTTGATCGCACGGACTCGAAACGCACAGAAATCAATTTAATTGAAATCAACTGAAATCAATTTGAAATAACTAGATTTTGGCATAACTTCTTCATACGATGGAATTTGGATCTGAAACCTATTCCATTGATTTTAAAATATTTTAAAACATCTTGATATATGGGTTGATCCATTTACATTCCAGAGCCGAAACGGGCTTTTCGGGTCATTGTCGTTTAATTTTTCCAAACCAATCAAGCCCATTTGCTTCTATTTGGTTCCGCCTATACATATATCGTTATAAACCCTAGCAGCCCTTCTATTTCTCATTTCCGTACGTATAGAAATTTTTGTTGCTCCTCTTTCTCAATGGCAGACTGTAACAACCCGCATATTTATCGATTATATATTTAAATATTTTGTTTAAATATTTTATCGTCATTCGGATATTTGTCCGAAAAGCTACTTTTTGCAAACGGTCGAATTAGGACTCAAGACCGCTTCCATTTAGTTCGAAATGTTGTTTACAATCTTTTTAAGTATAAACATTGATAGGTTTGGAGTTAGTGAAATTTCACTAACTTTTCCCGCTTTGGAGTTTGGGTTAGTCTAGCCATTATAACTCAAACCCACTGCTCTCCTTCTCCTCACTCTTCATAAATTCCTACCAAACACAAATTTTAACATTAATGGTGAGTGGAAAGGGAAATTAGAAACTCCAAGCCTAGGTTTCAACTCCAACTCCATCATTCAACTCCAAATTCAAGGAAAAGCATTGGGTTCAAGCTTGTAGTTGCTTCTCCATTCACCTTCAAGCTTTACCTTCATAATTTGGTGAAAATGTGAGATTTTTATCTCACAATTCTAGCCTATAACTATATTGGACTGTTGGGAATGATTCCCTATCATTTTTGCATGCATATTAGCATTTGGTTTGGATTGGATTAGCGAAAAACTCCAATTTTTAGCGTTTTGGTGAATTTTCTGCACTTAGGTCGTTCTGGCCATTTTTCTGTGTTCGGAGTTAGGTCGCTCGCGACTTAACCCTTAGGTCGCTCGCGTGTTATCGCGCTAGGTCGCACTGCCTTGAATTAACATCTTCGGTGTTAGGTCGTATGGACCTTAGGTCGTAGGTCGTATGGACCTTAGGTCGTAGGTCGTTCTGGCCATTTCTAACATCTTCGGAGTTAGGTCGTATAGACCTTAGGTCGTAGGTCGTATGGACCTTAGGTCGTAGGTCGTATGGACCTTAGGTCGTAGGTCGCTCGGTCTATTTAACTCGACCTGTTTTATGCTAACCCCTTAGCTCGACCTATCTTAGGTCGTTAGGTCGCGAACCCTGTTAGGTCGCGTGACCCAATACACTTAGGTCGTTTGACCTTATATTCTTTTAGGCCTTTACCTCGTTAGGTCGTAGGTCGCTCGACCCTTATTACCTTGTTAGGTCGCGAGTCCCTTAAGTCGCTCGCCTCTTCTAACCCGCGAGTTCCTTATGTCGTTCTTCTTCCTTAGGTCGCTCACCTGGTTGAGTCGCACCTTACCTTAGCTCGGCCATGTTAGGTCGCGAGTTTCCCTTAGGTCGCGTACCCCCTTAAGTCGCTCGACCACTAGGTCGCGAACACCTTTAGATCGCTCGATCCTATCCTCCCTTAGGTCTTCACTAGGTCGTACCGTTTTGGACGGGGCGCTGCCCCGCACCCCGCCGGGGGCGCTGCCCCCTGGATCCCACGACCTGACAGGGCAGGTCGAACCCCGTAGCAGGGGCATTGCCCCCACACCCCCACCTTGGGGGGTTGCCACCCCCCCGGACCCCCCTCCGTAGGGGATCTTATCTGAAAAACATTCAACAGAACTTGCTTTGTTGAGTGCTGAGTTGACAATTTTTCGAGACAAACTATCTTTGGCTTCTCGATCGATTTTATGGATTTTTGAATATCTATTTCGATGGATTCTTTATCGGTTTCTTTGGTTTTATTCACGTCTTCGAATGTGAATTTTTATGATTGATTGTTTCTACAATCACTTCTATGATTTGTCACTTTAAAATATAAAGGTTTTCTATACTAGTAGTAAATATCAAAACTCTTTCAACAAAATGATTTCAACTCTATTTTCAATAACAAAGCTCTTTTCTTAAACCGTTTTCCAATCTACTAGTATATACAAACCTTTACCTCACTCGGATGAGAAATCTAATTAAACGGCTTAGTAAAACAAGTGGTATGAAACGCTTGCGTTCACTTCGTCGGTTAATTCTTGGACTTGTTCGATTGAACCTCTTGTGACAATTTTCTAGTGAAGATCTACAGTTTGTTCGTAAATATTTGAGTTAAAACAAGTGGTTATGGGACATGAAGCTAAACTTTTATATTTACTAACTTAGTGTAATTGATACTTCTTGATGATCATGATGATCATTTTTGTGTTTTAGACTAGCAACTGTTCGATGTCTCTTCGTCTGCGAGGGAGACTAGACCCCGCTCTTGTGATGTTTCACCACCGCATTTGTGTGATGTTTCGCTATCACATATGTGGGGTAGCGCCCCACGGTCTTCGGGCCATTCGTGTGTCAAAATTAATGGCTTGCAACCATGAGATAGCGTCTCGCTTTGTGTTACACGTGTAGGTGAGTTTTCATGCTCCCATTTTGTGAGTTTTCATGCTCCTATATTGTGATTTCTGGATTTCTTGTGTAGTCTTCTGGAATTTGTGCTTCACCTATTTTCATGACTTTCATTGTTATGATTTTCCAGCTTTTATGTTTAGGTTAATTTGGATCTTTTAGAAGATTCTTTTGATATTGTTTGATCTCTTGATGATCTTCATTTACATGCTCATCATAGTATGTCTTTATGGTTACTATATGTTCTTGCCATATCTATTGTTTATATCATGTTATCTGATATTTATAGCTAGACTGATCCGCTTATTATTTTCTTATAAATAATACTCGGGTCAGACCGAGATGTTACAGGTGCTTCTGCTTGACTTCTCCCCCATGGATTTACTACTCTGACTTTTGGCTGACCATTTAGATTAGCAGTTTTTGTCGTTTACACTTGAGATATAGACTCATAGTTGTATTCTTTTGTATAGCACGTGTTGCTATTCTTTTGTATTATTGTGGATCTTTTTGACCACTACTATGATGTACACTTTCATGTGTTAGTTATATATTCATATCTTCTTCCGCCTTTGTGATATGGATGTCTGTGACTGATTTGTGTTATGCTTATTTCTATGTTTATTTCCGAAGATTTTTTTTATAGCCACCGTGTGATAAGAAATCACATGGATGGTCGCTCCTCAATAGCCTTTTTCTCCGTGCTAATTGACAGCACTACACCGTAGTGTTCTTGGCTAGCGTGGGTATAGAGGTGGGGCGTCACACAGACAAACCCTAAATTCCCAATTGCAAATTTCAAAATCAAATTCAAATCAAAATTTCAAACTCCCCAAACTATATCGAAATATATATGGATTTGAAGCTCTCGACGAGCGCAAGTCAAATATATGATTCGTTTTTCAATTTGAGTTTCGATGTTGTCGAAAATCGATGAAATAATCGCGGTCGTTCATCGCGCGGCGGTCATCCTTGTCTGATTGTCAAATTGATTTAGGGTATTGTAGAGTGGACCGAGGAAGGTGCATCGGCGAGATTCATTCATCGAATCGATGGTCTGATCGACTGTGAAAAATCAGTTAGGGTTTAAATTCAATCGGCGGCCGGTGGCACTGTGGGCTATCGTGCGTAGGGTGTTGGGGTCGCCTGGGGACGCGCGTGCTCGTGGTGGTTTCAGACCTTGATGGAGCGGCCAGTAGTGGCGGCTGCGATCGCAAATAGGATGGTGGCGGCTACGAACGTATACTGCTAGGGTTTGTTTAACTGGATCTGCGCATATGGGAGAAGGAGGACACGTGGCCGTTCAGGTGGCAAAGGTTTGTTTTGTTTTATTTTTATTTTATTTAAATTTTAATTTCAATTGTTATAACTATCGTATCTTTTACATACGAACTCGGTTTTACACGTGGTTTGATCCTTTGGGATCGTATCAGGATTTCGAATAGTTTGACGTTGGTTTGGACGAATTCTAAGACTGCTTGAATTTTGGGTTTAAATTGGATTTAAATACAATTTAAGTTCAAAAGATGAGTGTTTTAACCCACTCACAACTTCTAAAATTTCTTATGTTTGTTAAATTGATTTATGATGTGATTAGAAATTTATTTATGACTGTTTGGCATATTTTGAATCACCATCTCAGTTTATTTGAATTTATTGGATAAAATAGCTATTTAATTTATTATTGAATATAAACTGCCAGTAAATACTTGTTATTTATTACCTGTTCTATATTGATGTTATTGATTGAATTAGATGATGATTGTGATAAATGTTTGATGATTGATATTGGATGAATGGATGTTGTATTTTATATTGCTATAAGATGCAAGTTGCTATGGATTTTATTTCATTCGGGATTGTGGTTTGAAATGATATGTAACCGTATTTATATTTTAAATTGCGGATTGAAATGATAAATATCTGTATCACTTGACCATAGGATAGAAAATTTTATACAGACATCGTGGTCTATATATAAAAATATTTTGAACTGATTTTTATGGTTTTGGAAAAATATATGGTTTTATATAAATATTGATTTCCGATATTATATAATGTTATTTTATTCTTGACTTTTAAGTTATGTATAAATTTGTTTAATACAGATTAAGCTTAATAATAAGTTTGATTCTTATTGGAGATAATATGATTAAGTATTTAAATTATATTTTAATATAGAGGTTATAATGATTTAAATAAATTAAGGTTGGAAGATAAATTGAAAATTTATTTGAATTTGAATTCATTTAAGAGTTAAACTCAAATAAGTTTGATGTGAAATTTATTAAATTGGAAATTCTAAAAGGTATGATTTTATGCCTTGATTTTGGGTTAAGGTGAATTAAATGCATATTTCAAGTATAAATAAATTGAAGGAAATATTTAGTTATTTGTAATTTGGGATTTATTTAAATGATAATGGATTTATTAAGTAAATGTTTCGAAACTAAAAAATAGAAAATTTAATTTGATATATATGGAATTATCAAACTTAGTTTTGAAATTGTTGAATACTTAAAGTCTGAAATATACTAAATTTGAATGGTTTATTTTGTGGAATATAATTTGGAATGGTTTATTTGCAAACTGAATTGAATTGGAATTTATGATTTAGATTTGGTTAAATCTAAAATTTTGGAATTTGAGTTGTTTTGGGATTGAGTTATGTAATTGAAGAAGCTATTTAATATATAAAATATTTTATTATTTAAACCATTTAAGTGGTGGAAGTTATGTTTCAAAATTACGAGTTACAAAATATTATGATTTGAAAGTGTTATAATTTCAAATGTTGGGTTTTGAAGTGTATAACTTTGAAAGTGATATAATTTTGGAAAAGGAGATATTTGAAATAAAATTGATATCGTATTGATTTAGTTTGAAAGGGAAATGATATCATATGTATATAGTTTTGAAATGGCAATGATATTTTGGTTTAAAGTATAAATTATTTTGAAATGACCACGGTGTTATAATAATGGTTGGTGGTTAAAGAGACCGGGATTAGATATGAGCATACTCTCTGTCGAAACCGAAAACCACTTTGACAACCGTGTACACGGTGGAGATTCCAGAATGAAGCAGGATGGTGGCGGCATTCCTTTGAGGTATATACGTGGACCCTACTCCCGTGAGTTGGCATAAGGTGGCTAAAACAGGAGCGCTTATGGGCCAGTGAGGTAGCCCCTCTTATCGGACACACTCCTTCGATACCATTCTATTACTTTGTGATTGATTGGGGCCCTTTGATTTTTTTGGGGTGCGGCGCGAGGTGGGCTGTAGCTGTGCGCTATGCATCACCATCAGTTCGGATGCGTAATTGGTATATCTACCCAGGCATTGCCTCGTTGTGCCGTGTCGCCTACCCTAGCGCGCCTTGTATGAGTTTGGTTGTAACGACCCAGAAATTCCGATTCCGAAATTTCCAGATAGTTTGAAAAAAGAAGAAAAGAGATAGAAGAAGAACAGAAAAGAAACACACAAACTCACATTCGCAGCGGATAAAATATAATATCAACAATAATAATTATAACAAAGAAAACCGGATCTATCAATTTTACATCGATATATCATAGTTACAACAATTTTATACAACATTGGACAAACACAATTTAACATGTCTCAGATATGTACAATATCATAGTGGAAACTCTCCATACGTCCCTGCTATCCAGCTCGCCTTCTGAGCTCCAGAACGTCCTTACCTGAAAATCTGTAATACTCGGTCTGACCCGAGCATTACATCAAAGTAACACCCGGGTCAGGCTGGAAACCAGCGTGAGTAAACCAATCCAACATGGAATACAAAAGCATACAACTTATATGAACCCAGGGTAACTTATGTCAATTTACAAGTTCACAAGTCGTTAAAGACATTACTCATATCACACATCAATTTCTAAGTGTCAAAAACTTAGATTAAATGGTCCAATACACTTAAATCATTCCAAACCAGCACATTGACTTCCACATCCAAATTTATAAAGAATCGAAGTGGCTTCGGGTATTAACTAAATACCCGACTCCGGTCTCTTCGAACCCAATGTCATCTAAACCCAAGTTATCCAATTCAATACAATTCAACTTTAATTGTCGGATAATACCTTTACACAGCAATTCATAATAGATTGATAATCACATTATCATCATCCATTCAACATAATCATACCACAAACAATTCATATCAGAGATATCTCCCAATTCAAAACATCCATCATCATTCAATCACTAATAAGAAAGATTGATCATTCCAATTAATTAAATTAATTAATGATCCCCTAATTACCTTCATTAGTGTGATTAAACTAATTACTTAAGATTTAATCTCCTAATCCTTCTTAACAATCATTAAGTAATTACAACACTTAATTAATTAATCACTTCTTGACTATCCTTATAAATTAATCAATTAACCTTTAAGCATAGATTAATTACTCTTAAATTAATAATCCTTATTTATTAATTGATCTCCTTCAAAACAGAGTAATCAACCCTTAATTACTTTATAATCAATTAATTAACTTTTAATTAACTGATTAATTATCCATTAATTATTAATTAATAAACTTAATTATTACTCAATATCTCCCAATTACAAATTAATCAATCCATAATAAATCTTATAATTAATTAATTAATCATTAACTAACTAATTATCTCATAATTATTACTTAATAAACTTAATTATTAATTAACAAAACTTAATTACAAATTAATTAACCCTTAACTATTAATTAACCAATCCTTAATTAATATTGATTAATTCTTAATTATTTTTGATTAACCCTTAATCAACTTTGATTAATCCTTAATTATAATTAATTAACCTTTAATTAATTAAATAATAACCCTTGATTAATTATTAATTAAACCAATTAATTACTCTTGATTAATTACATAATTAATCCTTTATAATTAAAAATCAAATTGATTAATTATACTTAAATTCCACAATTAACTTAGTTTATCTAATGGTATAAAACCTTTAATCTGCTTAAGTTAAGACATTATATCATTAATACCTTATTAACATTAACACTTAAAAACATTTTAACCTTATAATTTATCTTTACGTAATTACATCATTAATTAAGTTTTAAAATAAATAATTATTCACTTGAAAATTTTAAAGTTATCAAAGCTTAACTTCCTAAAAACTTAAAACATTATCAAGTAAGGGTTTCAAAACTAATTCAAGTTGTATTTTAAAACTTACCTTTCCAAAAATATTAATTTACATTTAAACTAATGTTTTTAAAAAAATCACTTTAAAATTTCATTTAACAAAATTTAATTTAAACATCTTTAAAAAACTTAATAACCAATTGTTTAAGAAATAGTTATTATATATAAAGTAAGTTTATATAGAAGTTTAAACTATATTTAACTTCAAATTACAAAAAAAAATTGATTTTAAAACATTCTAAAAACTGTTTTAAACAGTTGCTTCGGGTTTTACCCGAAGGTCACTCGGGCCTAACCCGAGTTAAAACACATTCTGCCCAATTTAAACTTAAACTTAAAATTTGAAGTTTATAAACCTGTAGCTTATAACCACCTAAATCTACTCGAGCTCAAACCCGAGTCCAATGCTCAAAACATCGGGCAAATCACGAGACAAACCCACATTTCCCTATTCCTTCTTCTTCCCTACTCCACAACTTTATTCAAACTTCTATTCTACTTGAATTTCAAATCTATCGTTTAACAAACTTACATCACACGAAAACAAACTCGGGTAGTATAATAAAATCTTCGAATCCGTCTTCGAGTTTGACCCAGCACCTCAATATACAGGAAACAATCAGAACATACACACACGCGAGATGGTGCACATGCACCATCGCCGACCACGTTCTGACGCCTCCGGCCCATCCTCAACAAGTCACCCATCACCACGGCAATCCGTTACAGCCATCAACTCGATACACCAAAGCCCAAATCAAAATCGAACCTTTCAGCTGAAACTCAAAACCAATCCCAACTGAAAACTGCCTCGGCAAGGTGATTCTGGCCACCGGAACCATCAAGACCTCTCCATTGTCTTCATTCACGACCCCAGTGTCTATTGCTCAAACGCCGAGCAGCTCGACGCACCAAAGAAACCACATCAACAAATTTTCAACCCTCGAAATATCTAGGGTTTAAAACCCAATTGCCTATCACCGACGCTACCGCGATCGTGTACACTTTACCCCATTTTTCCCAACTCCCATAATCGCCTATCCACCTCCAGCCAAAGCCTCGTCCCCAAAAACTACATCAATCACCGGAGTTTACTCGAAAACTAAAAACTGGACATTCCCAAAATGCTAACTCAATACCCAACTAAAATTCATAATTTTAGTTTTAAAAATCGAGTTTGCTTGTGTTGATTTAAGCTGCATGCTTGAATTTATAAAACAAATTGTTCAATTTTAACAGCTTTTGTTAAAATCTTAGTGTGTTTGCATAGTTTCAGAATATTTGCAAAACTAAAAATACTTAAACATTTTTTTTAAAATTGAATTATTATTTGACAAACTTATATTGTTTTAAATTCTATGTCTAACAGCAATTGGGTAAGAAGTTTGAAAAATTTTCTTGGAAATGTTTTAAACTCTGTATATTTCTTTGCACAGATCAAATACAATCACAAACATCCAGAGATTCATACTTATCTGCATATGTATAACACAAATCCAATCCATAATCACACGCATAGATTTAGATCTATTTTAAGCTTTTATAAACAGGGTTACTCATAAGCATGAGAATTCAAATAGGATTAAGCATCAAAAAGTTTAGAAGATTACTCACTGGAAAACATAACAGAGAAGACTGAGATGATCATGTTGAGTTGATCTTGCACGATATTTAAATTTGAACTCCTCTGGTTAGTTTGCAGGTTGGTTGAATCCTTGCTGCTTCCAGATTAAACAAAAATGCAGGTTGTTGTTTGAACAGAGATTTTTTTTCTTTTGATTTGCATGTTTGATAAATTTTAGAAAATGATTTTGCACGTTTGAAGATATGCAGATTTGAAGATGAGTTACGGGGTTTCTTTTTTTTTAAGGTGATTGCAGATTTTTTCTTTCTTTCTGAGCTACTAGTATTTGTGTTTACAGATCTTTGTTTTGTTTCAGAACAAAAGAAAAATGATAATAGATAAAATTTAATGATATGTAACCTTGTTTATTTTCTTTGAATTATTATTATTAAAGAAACAAGCTAATGACACTTGTCACTATATGTATTATAAGTGCTACAAATGTTAATTTCATGCATCATAATACTTACAAATGTTTTAATGTTGTTTTTATATTATGTTTGGTTTTTTTTTTATACTTTGTTTCCTATTAGTAATAAAGATAAAAGAGAGATGAGAAATAGTGGAGATGTCTTTTATTTATATTAAATTTTTTTTTTAAGTATGAAACTTGTAATTGTACCACAAAATCAAGCTAACACTTGTAATCCTTTATGCATTTTGTATTTAAAACCCCGTCTAACTATCTATTCTCCATGTTAAAATGTTACAAATTATATTTATGTTTTTATCCTTATATATATTATCACATACATTCCATATAAATTAGGAAATTTAGAAAAGGAGAACATCAACTCCTTATTAAATCTCGTTTAAATTTTACTTGTTAAGCTTACATTTGTAAAACTATATACACTTAATTTACAAGTGTAATTTCCTAGAATTAATGAATTTTTAAAGGATTTTATAAAATTTGTATATATATTATTAATTACCATGCCCAGAAATCCGGGTTATTACATTGGTTTTCTCCCGTAGCCCGTGGAGTATCCTATGGTGGCTTGCCGATCAGGAGGGACCATGATACTGGATGTACTACTTGGACTATTACGTGTTAAGGGCTATATGGGTAACCCTTTAATGTTATTTAAAAGTACGTTTATTTTACTAATAGACATTTTTATAATAGCATATATTACTACATAGTAGATAGTTTAACGGATCCTTAGGAGATGTAAATCCTGAACATCTCTTAAGTTACTGCACTCACATTAGACACTGGATAGGAGATGTGAAACCCAGTAAAACATCTCTGACGCCGTTCCACTCATATTTTACCGGTGATTTAAATTACATAAGATCTTTTAGTTCCTACTCAAGTGTTTTGTCTTTTCAGTTTTCTCGGGTTAGCCTGAGCATTTAAGGATTTGAAGACCTCATTGTTGTAGGACGAAGACGAAGATTGTATTATTATTATTTATCATATTTCACTGCATCATGTATTCCGCTGCATTATTTATTATTCTCTTGTATGTGTAACTATGATCTATGCTGTATAAGTATAATCAAATGTTTTATAAAACATTTTCATGAACTATTATTTGATTATTATATTTTGTCATTCCTCTGTGAGATTCTGTTATGTTTTATTTCTTTCTCTGCTTTTCTTATTCACCCCAAAAACAATCCGCTCTTTGTATGGTTTGAGTCTGACGTATGTGGTTTATCGTCGATTTAAAACGTACAAAAAGGCGGGCCGTTACATTTGGTATCAGAGCTTTGGTTTAGTGATAAACCTTAGCTTTGTGGGGTCTAACTCTTTATTAATAGGGTAGTAATATCCTATGAAGGGTCGCTGAGTGTGTATATATAAGAGAGCGTATTTGTTAGTGTTATAATAGTTTTTGATATTGTGTTAATTTGTTTTGTTTATTTATAAATTCTGGTTAGTGCATAGGAAGCTACGACATCAATAGGGATTTCTAAACACTTAACAGGACAAACCGGCACAATATTTGTTTTGAATATAGGTGAATGAAATAATTTTTCCTATTATATTTTCTATATATAAAATAAATTTTTAACAAATGATATATATTTAGTTGTAATATATTGGTTGTTAGGTAGTGTAATTTATAAATATTAGTTTAAGGTAAGATTTGAAAAGTAAAATAAATAAGAATAAATTGCAAATTTTAGAACTTAAGTTCCGGTGTTTTGAAACATTATTTCAATTGATTTTGGGATATAATAATATTATTAGAAGTATTTTCCGATATAAATATTTCAATATGATTTGAAAGAATTGCTTTAAAGAAATTCTAAAAAAGAAATAAGTTTTGTACTTCCCTCTCTGTCGTTGGAAAATAATTTCGGGGATGAGTGAACGCATCATCAACATTCATTTTCGAGTTTCTAAGCAGGAAGACCACTATTGTAGTTTTACTGCAGATTTATTTTGATAAAAAAAATATAAATTTTAAATGGTTTTAAATAGAATCAGATATACAAATTGTAAGTTTATACATTTATCTCTTATTTTAAAATGATTTGTGTAACGACCCGGAATTTTCGATCCCAAAAATTCCAGATAGTTAGAGAAAAGAAGAAAAAAGAAAGAAGAAGAAAATAGAAACAATTCACAGAAACCTCACATTCGCAGCGGATCAAAATATAATATCACATAAATAATAGTTATACAAAGGAAAACTGTACTTATCAAATTACACTTTTATATATATCAAAGTTACAACATATTTACAAACACAGGACAGATAAATCAATCTGTTTCAGATGCTAAAATATATCACAGAAGTAACTCTCCATATGTTCCTGCTCTCCAGCTCGCCTCCTGAGCTCCAGAATGTCCTTACCTAAAAATCTGTAATACTCGGTCTGACCCGAGCATTACATCAAAGTAACACCCGGGTCAGGCTGGAAACCGGCGTGAGTAAACTCATCTAACAAGGAATACAAAACATACAGCTTATATAGCCCTGGTAACTTGCATCAATATCCAATTTCACAAGCTGTCACAGTCGTTACTTATTTCTCACATCAATTCCAAAGTACAAAAAATTCATTAAATAGTCCAATTTGCTTAGATCATCCCATTCCAGCTTATTGATTTCATATATAAATTAAATATGAATCGAAGTGGTTCCGGGTATTCTCTAATACCCGATTCCGGTCTCTTCGAATTCAATTTCATCTAAATTCAAGTTAATACTACTCAACTTTAATTATCGTATATCCCTTTTACATAGCAATTCATAATCATATTATTACCGTACATTCAACAAGCATATTACACATCAATTCTTATTAGAGATTTCAACCAACTCAAAGTATTCATCATCATTCAATCATTAATAAGCAAGATTGATCTTTTCCATTATATTAATTAATGTCCACTAATTATTAGTTAATTATTCTTTATTAAATAATTAACCTTTAACTTAGTTACATTCATTAATCAACCTTGATAAATCACAATCAGTAATTAACTTTCCTTAATTACTTCATCAATTAAACCAAATCCTCGATCAATTGTTAATTAATCCTTTAATTACACTGAGTAATTAACACTTAATTACCTCCACTAAGTAATTTCTATTTAATTACTCCCCCCAACAAGTAATCTTCTTCTATTTACATCCAAGAATTTCCAACTAATTACTTCACTAAGTGATTACACCTTATTAATCACCATAAGTAATTATACTTAACCGACATCAAATGATTACCTTTAATTAATTAAAATTTAATCAATTTACTAAAATTAACTACATCCACTTAATTAATTACTTTGAGTAATTAATTCCTTAATTAATTACCCTGATTAATTACTCTACAATTATTAATTAATCAACCTTTCCTCAATCAAATACATAAATTAACTAACCTATTAATTAATAAATCCTTTAATTAATCAATCCTTATTTAATTACACTAAGTAATTAATCCTTAATTACTTCCATTAAGTAATTATACTTAAACAATTCCATAAATGCATATCTTAAATTAATCAATATAATTAATTAATAAAAATTAATTATGTTAATTTATTGTCTAATAATCCCTAATTAAAGATCTTCATTAACTATTAACAAAAAAATTTATTTGCCTCTCAATGTAATTAAACTTAAATTAATCATCTTTTGATATCAAATTAATTAGATTTTAATAACGAATTAATCTATCCCTAATTACTAAATTATTAAATACTTAATTGTAATTTAATCAATCTTAAATCACTTGATTAATTAATTTCTAATCATTAATTAATATCCTTTCTCAAATTTAAGCATAAACCCCCTTTTTAAAAAAAATATAAACAACATTTATCATCTAATAGTTTAAACCAAAATTCTTTAAATTTAAAACTAGCTTTCAAAGCTTTTTAATCCATTCACAATAACTTCGGTTTTAACCCGTTCTTTACCCGAGTGCCAACTCGGTTCCTTCTTCTTCTCCCAAAATTTTAAAAATTAGTTTTAAAAATTAGAACTGGAAACAAATAAAACATCAAGAACATGACCGGTTCAACGCGAGACTTCTTCCCAGATACCCGAGTGAATTCTCGAGTCCACATCTCATCACAACCACTCTGATACATGATCACTGGTGCACCTGCACAAGTGGTCGCGACGACGTCGCTCACTGCCGACACCATCCACAAATCGACGATCGCCTCAACAATGCCTTCCGATCACCCAAACATTCCTACATGCCTAATATCGAAATCGAGGCAAACCACACACTTCCAGGAACCTCAACCTCACCTGAAATCGCCTCGCTCTCTTATCACTGACCACCAGAGGTAGTAGATCTCTGACCCCAGCCTTGCCACACCCCCATGCCCCCAACACCCTTGGTCCGAAATCACTCGATGCATCTGAGATGACACAGCCATCTCATTTCTGACCTTAACCCAAAATAGGGTTTAAAACCTATTCCGATCCATCGCTGTTGCCACGGTGGCTCATCATCGCATCTGACATTTTTGCCGAACCTGCCGTACTCTATTCTACCTCCCATGAAGTCCCCGACCACCCCGTGCACAGAAATCACCGAAAATAGCCCAAACCCACATCTCTGATAAAAACCAAATTACTAACCAATTCCAATCTAAAAATTGTGATACAACTCTTAAAATTCATGAATCCAGATGACGAGTAAGATTGTATCAATAAAACATGAAATTATGACACTTGGTTTTTAACAGATCTTAACTTTTTAACTGTAATTTCTTGATTTACAGTGATAAAAAAACTTGTTTTACTTAAATAAAATTTTTAGATCTTAATTCATGTTCAAACAAATCTATTTTGCATGAAAACAAAAGGCTATCATAGATCAGTTAAAGAGAGGTTTGAATTTATCTATTTGTTCTAAAATTCAGTAACCTGGAATAAAATAAATCAAGCATTATTAGACATGCACCCATTTATATTAGCATATTTTAAACATGCAGGCTAAAATTTCATCCATGCAACCAATTTGCCCCAGCACCTAACTAAACACATTCATCTTCATCAACAAATTAAACAAGAGTTATATTGTTTACTCACCTTAAAAAAATGTACAGAGCTTTGTTTCAGAAGACAGAGAAGCTTGAAAACTGGGTTGAATCTTGAAGACTTTACTGCTTTAATTTGGAAACTGAAAAAGCTTGAATTGCTGAACTGATTTTAAGGTTTGATTTACTTGAAACTGAAATACAGATTTCTGAAATAGCTTCACTTGTTGATAAACTATACTTTAGGTTTGCCTTGCTTGGTATTTTGGAAGATGATTACATGGTTTTAGTTTGAACTTGAGAAATGTTTATTGTGTTTTGATTTTTTATTTTCTTGTTTCTTTGATAATGAAAGTAAAAGTGTAAAGGAGAAGGGATTAGGAAATTACATCTTTGATTTATCTTTTATTTTAATTTTTATAAAGACTCTTGTTTATTTTACTTACAAATGTCATTTGCATGTAATATTTGATTTTACACTTATTAAAATGCAAAGTGAATTTGTTTACATTTGTAATTATAATGTACCTAATAGGTTTATGTATTTTTATATAATATCCTTTATTAAATTTTATTCTTATTCATGTCTTAGGTATTTTGTTAATTACTTAATCTATGTAATACCTTTTTTACATGCATGTTTTAAATCCTTATATGTTTACAAACTACCTTTACTTAAATTTATTTAATTTTTATACTTAACCCCTTTCATTTAATTAATTTATGAATCATTTTTTTCCAGATGTTTATATATAAAGAAAATGTATTATGTTTACAAATGTGTATTTAATCTTTTATCCAATTTTATTCAAATTTGGACTATTATGTATTTAAACTTAAATATATTTATTAATTTACTATAAGATTCATCATATTGATTTAATTATTATAGTTTCAAATCCACTCTTATATATATTAAGATATGTATTTATCCAAATAAAATTAGTTAATTATCCAATTAACAGATGTCCAGAATCCGGGTTATTACAATTTGAAATTAAACCCTGTATTTAGTTCTTAAGTTTGTGTTAATTAATAGTTTTAACTAGTGTAGTGAAATGGAATTTAGCTAATAGTTGAAAATTCTAAACGAAATTACAAGCATTGAACATTAAATTAATTTAAAGAAATGAGATAAATTTGTAAAAATTTCAATTGCATTCTCTAAAAAAAGCATATATATAACTTACCAAAGATTTAAAAGTTGAAATGTCTAATAAGAAAATGTAATGGAAATTATACAAGCAAAACTTAGAGTAATGAAAGTATTCAATGAAGTCCTTTAATAAATAAGAATTGAGGATATATTATTATAAAATTATGTTACAATTGAAATGTTACTGTAAGTAAATATAATAGAAGGTAAGTATTATAAATAAATGATTATAAACTTAAGTAAATGAATTGAAATGCCAAGAAATATAATGGAACACAAATACTATGGATAAATGAATGAAAATAAATGAAATTGATAAATGAATGAATGTAATGCAATAAAAAGAAAATTTATACGATATGAATAAATAAAAATGAATTTATGTAAGTATAAGTGCGAATAAGTGAAATAAATACTGAATCAATGGATGGAAATGAAAATTTGCAAGAAATGAATGTAAATTAAAAGATAAATCATTATATGAATGAAAAGAAAATCAAACAAAAAATATATGAAATGAAATTAATAAGAATGAACTTGATCTATTGTTTGGAATTGTTATTGATTTGGTCTATGGTTGTTTGGGCAAGGATACTTAAAAATTGTTTGGATGAATGAATAATCTATTTAGTTTCATCTAAGACTGTTGAGTAAATGGTGCACTCGGTAGTTATTTTTTCATTCTGTACAATTTAATGTTTTTGAACCCGAACAACTATTTGTTTTATTTGATATGAATGGATAATTGATTTGTGTCGATTTTATATGATGATTGTATATTGGTTGCAAGTAATTGTTATTTATATTGATTGTTTGTTAGTGGTTGAAACAACTTTAAATGTTTCATTTTATATAATTATTAACTCCTTTTGGATTATATAAGTGAAATAAAGTTTATGGAGCAATTGCAACTACTTTTGGTTTCATAATTAAGCGCTAATTGCCCGACAAATAGGTGCGTTATCGGATTTCGGTTTTCTAGCGATATTATATTATTATTTTCCATTGCTGGGATATAATATTTTGAGATGTTGTGATAGATATTGTTATATTTGATATTATATTTTCTTCCGAGCCTCTTCATATAAAGGAAACTCTGCCGAAATTTTCCACGAATTTTGGACTTAGAAAATTTTTGAAAATGTTTTCCAAACTTTTGTTAATATTGAAAACAAAAGATTTAATTGTTTATAAATTTATATATTTTGTTTAAATTATTTTATTTTTTAAATTTGATGCTTATGAATTTAATATTTTAAATAAGATATGTTGGTTAATTAATTCTTTCTTTCCCTTCTTTTTCCTTTTCGGGGACGAAAAGTTTTACGTGGGGGAGAGTGTAACGACCCGTAAATTTCGATAATTAAATTGGTTAATTTGATAAGATTTTTGTAAATAAATTTAGAAAGAAATAAATAACTTTATAATTTAAAATGGAGCGAATGTTAGAAATGAAGTGTAGCTATGGTAACTAAAATTTATTTTTGACAATTAGATTGAAATCCCAATAAAGAAAGAGTGTAAATTGTTGCACTTGGTTATAAAATTGAAAATAAGTAAATAAAAGTAAGTATTGAATTAACCAATGAAATAATATAGTGACTAATAGTAATTGGATGTAAATTAAGGTAATAATGTAAATGCAAGTTGATAAATAACTAATTTAGTACAATCCCAATTAATTGAAACCAATTGCAATAAATGAAATTAAATATTACGTTAGTGAGAATTAAGGTAATATTTGGTAATAATGTATTGTTAATGGTTTATGAATGAAACATTAATTAAAATTAAAGGTAGTGATGTTAATATAAGTTTACGATAAACAAGTTGAATGAAATCCTCATAAAGGAAGTAATGCAAATGCTAAATTTGGCAAAATTTCAATAAGTGGAAAATACAGTTAATACACAATAAAGAAGGAAAGTTGAGTATATTGAAGTAATGTAATGTAAAACTAACATTAACTATGTTATTTGAAATTAGTGGATGGGATATAAAGATTGAAATCAAATAAAAATGATTTATTGGAATTTAAATTTTAATAATTGGATTAATTGAAATTAAATGAAATTTAATATTTAAATATTACGAAAATAGAAATTAAGATGAAATTGGGAAATATTAAGTACCAAGATTTAGAGAAATGTTAGTTATACCCTTATTGTAATAAAAGACTCGAATAACAAGGTTTAAAAATTTAATAAACGGATTTTAGAGTTTTATTTTATAATTTCAGAATTTAATGAAATTGAAAAATAACACAAGGATTGATGAGTTAATCAATTTTTATTTAACATCTAAATTTGTTTAAGTTATTGTAAATAATTAAGAAATCTAAAATGATAGAAATTGGGATTTATTAATTTTGAATTGAAGATTTGATTTAATTAATTTAATATTAATTTATTTAATTAACTGAAATATAGTCATTTTGACCACTGACTTGGATTTTTATAAAACCAGTTTCATCAGATTCATAACGATGAATTATTGTAGGATTTCAAGTTTTGTAATGATCAGACCTGTCGTTCGATCGTACGGACTCGAAACGCATAGAAACCAATTTAATTGAAATCAATTTGAAATAACTTGATTTTAGCACAACTTCTTCGTACGATGGAAATTGGAACTGAAATCTATTCCATTGATTTTAAAATATTATAAAACATCTATTTTGATATATGGGTTGATCCATTTTCGTTCCGGAGTCGAAACGGGCTTTTCGGGTCATTATCGTTCGATCTTTCCAAACCAATCAAGCCCATTTGCTTCTATTTTGTTATGCCTATATATATATATATATATATATATATATATATTGTTATAAACCCTAGCAGCCCTTCTATTTCTTATTTCTGTACGTACAGAAATTTCTGTTGCTCCTCTTTCTCAATGGCAGACAAACCCTAAATTCCCAATTTCAAATTTCAAAATCAAATTCAAATCAAAATTTCAAACTCCTCAAAATATGTCGAATTATATATGGATTTGAAGCTCTCGACGAGCGCAAGTCAAATATATGATTCGTTTTTTAGTTTGAGTTTTGACGTAGCCGAAAATCAACGAAATAATCATGGAAGTTCATCGCGCGACGATCATCCTTCTCTGATCGTCAAATTAATTTAGGGGTATGGTAGAGTGGACCGAGGGGGTGCATCGACGAGATTCATTCATTGAATCGATGGTCTGATCGACGGTGAAAATACAGTTAGGGTTTAAATTCAATCGGCGGCCGGTGGCATTGTGGGCGATCGCGTGTAAGGGGTTGGGGTCGCTTAGGGATGCGCGTGCTCATGGTGGCTTCAGACCTTGATGGAGCGGCCAGTAGTGGCGGCGGCGATCGCGAATAGGATGGTGGCGGCTACGAGCGTATACTGCAAGGGTTTATTTAACTTGATCTACGTGTCTAGGAGAAGGAGGACACGTGGTCGTTCGCGTGGTAAGGGTTTTTTTATTTTATTTAAATTTTAATTTCAATTGTTCTAACTATCGTATCTTTTACATACGAACTCGGTTTTACGCGCGGTTTGATCCGCTGGAATCGTATCAGGATTTCGAACAATTTGACGCGAGTTTGGATGAATTTTGATACTTCTTGAATTTTGAGTTTAAATTGGATTTAAATTCAAAAGGTCAGTTTTTTAACCCACTCACAACTTCTAAAATTTCTTATGTTTGTTAAATTTATTTATGACTGTTTGGCATATTTGAATCTCCATCTCATTGTATTTGAATTTATAGGATAAAATTGTTATTTAATTTATTATTGAATATAAACTGCCTGTAAATACCTGTTATTTATTATCTGTTCTATATTGATGTTATTGATTGAATTGGATGATGATTGTGATAAATGTTTGATGATTGATATTGTATGAATGGATGTTGTATTTTATATTGTTATAAACTACTAGTTGTTATGGATTTTATTTCATTCGGGGTTGCGGTTTAAAATGATATATTATAGTATTTATATTTTAAATTATGGATTGAAATGATAAATATCCGTATCACTTGACCATAGGATGGAAAATTTTATACAGACACCGTGGTTTATATATAAAAATATTTTGAACTTATTTCTATAGTTTTGGAAAAATGTATGGTTTTATATAAATATTGATTTCCGATATTATATAATGTTATTTTATTCTTGATTTTTAAGCTACGTATAAATTTGTTTTAATATAAAATAAGCTTAATAATGAGTTTGATTCTTATTGGAGATAATATGGTTAAGTATTTAAATTATATTTTAATATAGAAGTTATAATGATTTAAATAAATAAAGGTTGGAAGATAAATTGGAAATTTATTTGAATTTGAATTCATTTAAGAGTTAAACTCAAATAAGTTTGATGTGAAATTTATTAAATTGGAAATTCTAAAATGTATGATTTTATACCTTGATTTTGGGTTAAGGTGAATTAAATGAATATTTCAAGTATAAAAAATTGAAGGAAATATTTAGTTATTTGTAATTTGGGATTTATTTAAATGATAATGGATTTATTAAGTAAATGTTTCGAAACTAAATAATAGAAAATTTAATTTGATATATATGGAATTATCAAACTTAGTTTTGAAATTGTTGGATGCTTAAAGTTTGGAATATACTGAATTTGAATGGTTTATTTTGTGGACCAAATCTATCTTGAAATCGATATAATTTGGAATGGTTTATTTGGAAACTGAATTGAATTGGAATTTATGATTTGAGATTTGGTTAAATCTAAAATTTTGGAATTCGAGTTGTTTTGGAATTGAGTTGTGAAATTGAAGAAGCTATTTATTATATAAAATATTTTATTATTTAAACAATTTAAGTGGTGGAAGTTATGTTTCAAAGTTACGAGTTTCAAAGTATTATGATTTGAATGTGTTAAAGTTTCAAATGTTGATTTTCGAAGTGTATAACTTTGAAAGTGCTATGATTTTGGAAAAGAAGATATTTGAAATAAAAATGATATCGTATTGATTTAGTTTGAAATGAAAATGATATCATATTTATAAGGTTTTAAAATGGCAATGATATTTCAGTTTAAAGTATAAATTTTTTTGAAATGACTGTGGTGTTATAATAATGGTTGGTTGTTAAAGAGACCAGAATTGGATATGGGCATACTCTCTATCGATACCAAAAACCACTTTAACAACCGTGTACGCGGTATAGATTCCAGAATGAACTAGGATGATGGTGGCGTTCCTTTGAGTTATATACGTGTATCCGACTCCCATGAGTTGGCATAAGGTGACTAAAACAGGAGTGCTTACGGGCCAGTGAGGTAGACCCTTTTATCGGACACACTCCTTCAATACCATTATATTACTTTGTGATTGATTGGAGCCCTTTGATTTTTTAGGGGTGTGGCTCAAGGTGGGCATAGCTACGTGTTATGCGTTCACCATCAGTCCGGATTCGTAATGGGTATATCTACACTGACATTGCCTCGTTGTGCCGTGTTGCCTACCCTAGCGCGCCATGTACGAGTTTAGTTTTCTCCCGTAGCCCGTGGAGTATCCTCTGATGGTTTGCCGATCAGGAGGGACCATGATACTGGATGGACTACTGGGACTATTACGTGTTAAGGAATATATGGGTAACCCCTTAACGCTATTTAAAAGTAAGTTTATTTACTAATAGACATTATTATAATAGCATATATTACTACATAGTAGATAGTTTAACGGATTCTTAGGAGAAGTAAATCCCAAACATCTCTTAAGTTACTACAGTCACGTTAGACACTGGATAGGAGATATCAAACCCTGTAAACATCTCTGACGCCGTTCTACTCATACTTATATTTTACCGTTGATTTAACTTACATAAGATCTTTTAGTTCTGACTCGAGTGTTTTTTCTTTTCAATTCGATCGGGTCAGCCTGAGCATTTCAAGATTTGAAGACCTTATTGCTAGAGGACGAAGACGAAGATTGTATTATTATTATTTGTCATATTTCACTGCATCATGTATCCCGCTGCATTATTTATTATTCTCTTGTATGTGTAACTCTGATCTATGCTGTATAAGTATAATCAAATGTTTTGTAAAACAGCTTCATAAACTGTTATTTGATTATTATATTTTGTCATTCCACTTTGAGATTCTGTTTTGTTTTATTTCTTTCTCTACTTTTCTTATTCACCCCAATAACAATCTGCTTTTTGTATGGTTTGAGTCTGATATGTGTGGTTTATCTTCGATTTAAAATGTGCAAAAAGACGGACCGTCACATTACATAGTCAAAGTTTGCCTAATTCCCATTAAAGTGGTATAATGTAGCTTAGGTTCTTTCTCTCGTATAGTTAGGGCATGATTGACGAAGATGGGTCGTTAGACCTCGTAGTTATGTTGCACCCATGTTAGAGTTATAAATTGGAATAGAAAGGGTTGTTCGACTATATTTAATGGTACGTTATAGAGATGAACTAGAAGAGCCTTTGGTTACCGGTTGGAGATATACTTAGTAGGTTAAAGTATAAAATCCAATAAGACATATTATTTATCTAAATGATACATATTATGGCACGACTTGAGATTTTCACTCACCAAATATTGTTTGTCTGACCCCCTCCTCATTACAACCTGCAAATAAGGGAAGAACGATGTTGATGAAGAAGATGAAGGAGGCGGTGAAGAATTATGGCAGTTTAGTTATTAACTATGTTTTGATGTATTTAGGTGTACCCAAATTTCAGACACGTCGATGTTTTATTTTTGAGATATTGTATTATGAATATTTTGGGATGTAGTATTTTTAAAATTTATTTTTTGCCATATGGCTACTTATTTTTGTTATTTTATTTTATTCCTTCCATTGTGAGATTTTGAAAGCATAGATAGATAGCTATGTATACTGTTCATTGTATAATTTTACCAACCAATAGCCAACTTTGGATTAGACCTAAGGTTTGATGTGCTTTTATTTAGTCGAAAATTAGGCCCGTTCCGAAGAGGATTGTTACACTATCTTAGCCATGGTATCAACAAAAGAGTTATGGTTGTATAGGAGTGCTTTGATGTTTTACTATATAGTATTCCCTTCACATTAGTATTACTTCATCATATGAGTTGTTGCTAGAATTTCACCATTATGTTGTAACACCCCATAAATTGAACAAAAATTAATTAAAAAGGAATCAATAAATAATTATGAAAGCTCAAAAATTGAATTTTCATCAACATTGGAATTTGGCTACAAAACTTGCGCCTTTGTGTTCGGTGGTCATTTTCTGATCAATTTTCATACATAAAGTTTTACAACTGGAATACAAACAAAAAAGTCATTAACGCTTGAAGATTTCGTATCGAAAATAATTATATATGCAATCAGGGAAATAAATATTGTTAGTTAAAGTTAATTTAACATTAACCAACATTTAGTCGCTATGTAATATCAACATTAAAATAGATTGAATAAAATAAGTTGTAGAAAGAAAAAAATCAACAAAAATCAACAACTAACATATACAACAACCAGTCGACCCCCTCGTTAACATAGCGATTGACCATTGGTGAGCTGGTGGCATGTATTGAACCTAGACAGAGCAGTCCGAATTTAATATAATAAAATCTAACATTTGGGATGAATTCGAACCTCTATAAATACATACCTAGACCCTCACTTTTCTTCTCATATTTTCTAAAACAACAACGAAGCTCTGTCATATTCTTTCCTCCGCAAAATCTAAAAATTGTACAAAGTATATGTGTATATATATATATATATAATTGGACAATAATAGAAAACTATAGGAAAGAAGAATATGGTCGAATCGCCAAAGCCAAAGGTAAATTGTATCTAAATCAAAATAAAAATCTATAGTTATGAAGTAAGGCTAGATAACCTCTTGATGAGTCTTTAAGATGAATTTGAATATTGCTAAATAGTTGAAATATAGTTATTAGGCATCAACAAGAGGTTACTTGGGGTACGCTGGCAATTCGGCCTGCACTGATGGTGGTTACCCAACGCGGTGCAGAGTTATGGATATTAAGGCGAAATGCATCACAGTCCATGGAGGGACCGTGGTACTTATACACACGCACGTATGTAGTTACTGTATACCCCGAGTATGTTGGATGTATCATACATGAACATGAAATTGAAGTGACTAAACCTAAATAATAGTAATAAGAAGTAATGGAAAACAATCGATACAAACTAGTGTTATGAATAATGTATGTACTTTATCAGTTGTTATCCCATTTTTTGGTCAAAACCGGAATATCAACAAATTGGCAAGGAATTATGGATATCAGGACTGGAGATAAGGCTACGATGGATATCGTCAAAATTTTGTTGAACTCCGATCAGGACGAAATTGATTGAAAATGATGATAAGGACTATGAAAGGCTATGTTTCAAATTTCAGGTTAATCGGAGTTCGTATGAAGGAAATATGATGGATTCAAGGTAGGAATAGTACGTAGTTCGAATCCATCAAAAAGGGGATAAAGTGACGCTCGGTTCGAACCGATCAGGTTCGAACCCATCAGGATTCGAACCCATGAGGTTCGCATCGATGACGCTTCGAATCGATGGGAACTAGATGGGTTCGAAAGGAGTAGCTTCAATGCAATGGACATGGATTCGAACGGTGGACATGGACTCGAAGATGGTGGATTCGAACGATAGGTATGGATTCGAAGATCATGGATTCGAAGATGAAGATGGACTCGAAGAAGGTAATGGATTCGAAGTATACATGGATTCGAAGATGAAGATGGACTCGAAGAAGGAGATGGATTCGAAGTGGACATGGATTCGAAGAAGGAGATGGATTCGAAGAGGGCATGGGTTCGAAGGGTATGGATTCGAAGGAATCAGCCCTATGGGTTCGAAGGGGATGGTTTCGAAATAGATGGTTTCGAAGCATGGGTTCGAACCATTCAGGACGCACGGATTCTTGAACTTGGATCGATCATATCTTCCAAACCGTTGATCCAAATGCAATGAAATTTTTACAGGAGCTTACATACATGTTGAAGAATGTTCACACCAAATTTCAGCTCAATTGGATGGATTCTTGATCGATTCGAACGTCAATTCGAATCGATCCCAAACTGGGCACGGATTCCGAGAACACAGGCCTGTGGGCCCCCCTCACGTGCCAAGCAGCCTCCCCAGGTTTTAGGCGGGATTTCAGCCTTCCACGCCTATAAATAGAGCCCCTGGTCATTCAGAAAAGGGGTCAGAAGATTTGGAGAGAAGAGGCATGCCCGGATGCTGCTAGAATCATTCCATAGCTTCATTACCGCTATTTTCTTCAGATTTGGTCATTACTACTGTTGAAATCGCTTGTAACCTTGAAGGATAGTTAATAAAAAGAAAAAAAAATTTGGAGTGGATGCAGGCCGGAGATAGCCGAACCACTATAAAACCTGTGTTTCTGTTCTTTACTTTTGGATTGTTGTCTATTATTTGCTAAGATTTGTTATTTGTGTTTGAATATCACTAATTTATATTCATACACTGGTGCTTTCACGGTATTGGGTGTTTGTGACCAATTTTGGCGCAAACATTTTGGTGCTTTCACTGAGAAGGCAACTAGCACCCGCTACATCGGATTTGAAGAGTTTGAGGAATTTGGATTTGGAAGACAATGACTAGGCAGAATAGCAGAAGGCTAAGGGCTGAGAGAAGCCAACAAGGAGGAAGTCAACAAGCATCCTCCGGAGGTGAGGAAGGACAGGCTTCGGTCTACATAACTCGGGATGAAATGGAAGCTATGGCCAATTCTTTACAGGAGAGATTGTTGAAAAGTCAACAGGAAATGATGCAAACCTTCTTGGAACAAATGAGAGCTGCAGGGATGCAGAACTTAGGAACAGCTACAGCAACTGCGGATGTAGGACAAGGAGCTAGGGTTGTGGAACCCAATGAAGGACAGGATACGGAGCCAGAAGGCAATCAACAAGGGCTTGGGGGCAGGCCCACAGAATTCAATGCAGGAGAACCTTTGGGAGGAATTCAACAAGCTAGAGCTAACGTTGCTGCTAGTGAGCCACACGAGGAATGTGTACCAGAGTTCCCTCGGGGGCATGGGGGGCAACCCCTACCAGACAATATAGGATTAGTAGAAATGATCAGGAAGACTGTGCGAGGTGGTTTGACAAACGGAGATTTGGAAGGAGTGAATAGAAGTCCATTCGCTCGGGAGATAAGGATGGCTCAGAATCCACCTAAGTTCAAGCTACCTAGCGTGGAGGTATATGATGGTAAGACGGATCCAACAGATCACTTAATGAGGTACACCAGACACATGGAGGTGCTGGGGGCATCAGAGGAAGTGATGGCCCGATGTTTCCCTTTGTATTTGAAGGACTTAGCTGCAATGTGGTTTAGGCAGCTGGAAGAAGGATCTATCAGGACTTGGAAGGAATTAGTGGAAAAGTTTCTGGGACAGTTTCGGGTTCACGTCAAGAGGCCGAAGAACGTGATGACTTTAACATCGGTGAAGCAAAGGATGGACGAATCGCTTAGAGCTTTTCTAACTCGATTCAGTGCGGCAGTCGCTTCGGTGGATCGGCTTGATCCATCAATGGTTTTAATGGCAGCAGTATCAGGAGTCAAGGAGAATTCGGATTTCAAGGTATCTCTGATACGAGATCCCCCGGAAAATCTCGACGAATTCTTTCATGAGGCAGAAAGGTTCCTTCGGCAAGAAGATGCAAGTACGGATTTAAAGTTGAAGAAGGCTAATGCAATCGAGGTGGGAGCGGTATCCAAAAATGGTTTGGATAAGGATAAAAGAAAAAGGAAGTTAGATGACGACTCTGGAAACGCTAGGAAGCGATGGAAGGATCCAAAGTTTTCCACATACACAGGATTGAACGAGACGCTGGAGCGGATATACCTGGAAACTCGGAATCGCCTTCCCTACCGAAGGCCGGCTAGGAGGGAACCAACAGAGCGGGAAAGGACATCAGGAAGGCACTGTCTCTTCCATGATCTGGATGGACATGATACCAACAGCTGCAGGCACCTAAAGGATATAATCGAGGAGCATGTAAGGAATGGACAGTTACAACAATACGTTGGAACTCGGGATGCAACGGTGGAGCAGGAGCAACCACCGACCACCTCACGCCATGATGATGGGAGGCCCAGGGATGATCGTCGATTGATCATCCATTGACCAGGATAATATGGAATAAGTAGAAAGCTACTAGCAAACGGTAAAGTCATTTACACATGTACGGGGACGGAGATAGCCCCTAGGCATGCTCTGAATGATGATAAACCAGGATGCTATGGTTTGTGAAATTTATTTCTTGCTTTTAGATTGGACATTGCTTTTCTTTTTTGGATTTGGTTTTGGAGCTTGGATTGAGCTCCTGGTTTTTCTTGCTTTTTTATTTGGATTTTCCTTTGGATGATTGTTTTTGGTTTTGGATGCTGGTTTGGATTTCTGGTTTTCTGGTTTGGATTTGAATTTTGGATTTGGATTTGGATTTTGGATTTGGATTTCGGATTTGAATTTCGGATTTGGATTTTGGAATAAATTTTGGTTGGACTTTTATCTGGTTTTTGATAAATGGTCGTCGGGTATGGATTATGCCTGGCAAGGGATGAGTCACTTTACCCAAACAAGGAAGATTGACTCATTCAGGTCGTCAAGTATGGACAATGCTTGGCAAGGGTCAGGAGTGACCAGGATTCGGCCTAGGACTTAGGCCTTCTATTATCATTTATTATTTTCAGGTCGTCGAGTATGGACTATGCTCGGCAAGGGTCCGGAGAGATCAGGATTCGGCTTAGGACTTAAGCCATGGCATTTTACAGCACCCAGGGACACTGGGCCAAGGTCGTCAAGTATGGACAATGCTTGGCAAGGGTCAGGAGTGACCAGGATTCGGCCTAGGACTTAGGCCTTCTATTATCATTTATTATTTTCAGGTCGTCGAGTATGGACTATGCTCGGCAAGGGTCCGGAGAGATCAGGATTCGGCTTAGGACTTAAGCCATGGCATTTTACAGCACCCAGGGACACTGGGCCAAGGTCGTCAAGTATGGACTGCGCTTGGCAAGAACCCGGAGAGGTTGGCTCAACGTCCAGGGACACTGGACCAAGGTCGTCAAATATAGATTGCGCTTGGCAAGAGCCCGGAGAGGTTAACTCAACGTCCAGGGACACTGGACCATAGTCGTCGGATGTGGATCACGCTTGGCAGGAACCCAGAGAGGTTATGGATTTGGATATCGACCCGGAGAGGTCCTGGCTCCGGTTATTGGCTATTGGATAAGGATGGATTGGAACTTGGTTGTCGAGTTCGAATGGATACGGAATTGGCTAAGGCTTTGGCTATTGGATATGGAATTGGACATCGACTCGAAGCAGTCAAGGACGATATACTCTGGCAATATGGCTTTGGACTTCGGGTATTGGATTCGTAATTATTCAAAACACGCCTTGTTATCACAAGGCATATTTTGGGGGGCAAAATGTTATCCCATTTTTTGGTCAAAACTGGAATATCAATAAATTGGCAAGGAATTATGGATATCAGGACTGGAGATGAGGCTACGATGGATATCGTCAAAATTTTGTTGAACTCCGATCAGGACGAAATTGATTGGAAATGATGATAAGGACTATGAAAGGCTATGTTTCAAATTTCAGGTTAATCGGAGTTCGTATGAAGGAAATATAATGGATTCAAGGTAGGAATAGTACGTAGTTCGAATCCATCAAAAAGGGGATAAAGTGACGCTCGGTTCGAACCGATCAGGTTCGAACCCATCAGGATTCGAACCCATGAGGTTCGCATCGATGACGCTTCGAATCGATGGGAACTAGATGGGTTCGAAAGGAGTAGCTTCAATGCAATGGACATGGATTCGAACGGTGGACATGGACTCGAAGATGGTGGATTCGAACGATAGGTATGGATTCGAAGATCATGGATTCGAAGATGAAGATGGACTCGAAGAAGGTAATGGATTCGAAGTATACATGGATTCGAAGATGAAGATGGACTCGAAGAAGGAGATGGATTCGAAGTGGACATGGATTCGAAGAAGGAGATGGATTCGAAGAGGGCATGGGTTCGAAGGGTATGGATTCGAAGGAATCAGCCCTATGGGTTCGAAGGGGATGGTTTCGAAATAGATGGTTTCGAAGCATGGGTTCGAACCATTCAGGACGCACGGATTCTTGAACTTGGATCGATCATATCTTCCAAACCGTTGATCCAAATGCAATGAAATTTTTACAGGAGCTTACATACATGTTGAAGAATGTTCACACCAAATTTCAGCTCAATTGGATGGATTCTTGATCGATTCGAACGTCAATTCGAATCGATCCCAAACTGGGCACGGATTCCGAGAACACGGGCCTGTGGGCCCCCCTCACGTGCCAAGCAGCCTCCCCAGGTTTTAGGCGGGATTTCAGCCTTCCACGCCTATAAATAGAGCCCCTGGTCATTCAGAAAAGCGGTCGGAAGATTTGGAGAGAAGAGGCATGCCCGGATGCTGCTAGAATCATTCCATAGCTTCATTACCGCTATTTTCTTCAGATTTGGTCATTACTACTGTTGAAATCGCTTGTAACCTTGAAGGATAGTTAATAAAAAGAAAAAAAAATTTGGAGTGGATGTAGGCCGGAGATAGCCGAACCATTATAAAACCTGTGTTTCTGTTCTTTACTTTTGGATTGTTGTCTATTATTTGCTAAGATTTGTTATTTGTGTTTGAATATCACTAATTTATATTCATACACTGGTGCTTTCACGGTATTGGGTGTTTGTGACCAATTTTGGCGCAAACATCAGTCACTAGAATGTTGTTTTGATCACTTTCTCATTTCAAACAATATGATAGATTTAGAAGGACATATACCGGCATAATGCAGGAAAAATGGAAGGCAAGATTTCCTTATGCATGTTTGGCGCTGGCAAGGATACTAGATACTAGAAGTATCAGCCTTGGCCAATGTACGTATATGTTTTATTATGTTTACTTATTTCGCTATGAGTTCTTATCGATAGCCTTTGATATAATTTTGTTTATTACAGAATACCAACACCAATAATTCATACTCTAGTGGACTTGGATTTTGAATTTTATGAAAATTGGAACCTACTGAGGTGTCAGTTGTTACATATGTAATGACTTGTAATTTTCTCTAACTGTGATGGCTCTACCTGTGATGGCTCATAACCCCCACGTACGATAGCTTATAGCGTCAATCTGCAATGGTTTATTGCATCAACTTACGATAGCACTACTTCTCAATATGCGACGTCTTATTTTCAATATTCATTTGTGTTAACCGTCGATGGTTTGAATCAACTCACGATGGCTTTAATCAACGCAATGGTACAAGAGTCACTGCATGATGGCTTCATAATATTGTTCCACGATAACTTCAAGAACCGCTACATGATAGCTTCCTTGTGTCATCCATGTGATGGTTTTCTCATATCATTTCATGAGGACTTAAGATTCTTCCCACGATGTTTTTAATGTTTCATTTTACAATGGTTTCATGAATCATGTCACGAAAGCTTTATAATTTCAACACACATGATTTTGTTATATCATCAGTATGATAGGCCTATCACGTTATTAGTACTTCACGATTACCATAATACTTCATTTAACGATGGCTCCATAATACCACCTCACGATGGCTTTGACCGTCATCACATGATAACTTCCGAAGTCATATCACTTTTATATTTCATATTCAAAATTACCGTGTGACAGCTTGGGTAGCTCCGAGAGTCATATCACGACGGCTTCTATTTTTCAGTTTCAAAGTCATTACACGGTGGCTTTACTAAGTCAACGCATGATGGCTCTTAAGTGTCTTCAATTTTTTATTAAGTCAACAAAGAATTTTGGGTGTAACAGGTAAAACCTGGGCAAGGTAAAATACAAAATGAATTTTTGCATTCAAATAACCATTTTATCATATACCTTAGCCGAAAATAAACGGCTAATATGCTATTACACACACATCACAGCACTATCCGTGGTTATAAATTTTTATACGTAGAACTTATTACACAAACAACTCCAGATTTTCAATTTATCTTTATGATATCTGGAATATGGACTGGATATTTTCTGATACAATCTGACCAGGCGCCTTCTTCAGCTATTTCTACATCTTTCATACATGTCCAAACTGCACTATTACACTTAAAGCCACTTCCCAAACCTAATTGCCAAACTTTCTGTCCCTTCTTCATCCGCCCTTTCGCCTCTAGATAACCAAGCTCATACCTGTACGTACAACAATACACTTGTAAAAAGTGTGAAATTCTCAACTGCAGAATGACCTAACAAATCAATAGAACATACTAATTGACCTCAAACTGTCCTTAGGACCACACCTATCTATATTAAAATCTATCACCATGCAATTATTAATTATTGTAATTTCAACTTGCGGTTATTCTAGCCCTAGAAAACTGTTTACCAGAAAATTTTCAATGAATATTTGATATAATAATCCTATTTTGTATTATTTTCATATCGGACAACACAGGCTAAGATGTGTTAAGTTTATCTTCCTCCTGCCTATTATCATGTACCACGATAATCTCAACCATTCATTCAGTGTCGTCCGCATTTGGCTAAGATCATCCTGTCTACTCTAGCTAGAATTAAAAGATTTATTGTGTTTGTTTGTTTGTTTAATTGGCATGTTATAACAGGAAAAATACCAGATGGAACTGCTAGACGTATTTCCAAATCGGTAGAGAGTCATTCGAGATGCCTCCACCTGCTTCTCTGACAAATTCAAATTCTCCTGGACTGCTTCAATCACTGCTCTTCCTCCAGCATGAATACATATATGATCAAACGCCTGACCAAACTTTGGCACATATACATTCTTCCATTTAGCTATTACGGACCAAACATAAAGCAGTTGCTCCCAGTAAGGAAGCACAAGCGGACCCAACCTACGCAGGTTATCACGAAGCGCAATACCCGAAAGTGGCATGACTTCTTTTGAAAGAGCGATTCCGAGCCTTCCTTCATCGTCCTCCTTTTGGTACAGGCAACCATAGGCCTGATCATTTGCACCTATGTGGGTTCGGATGACATGGAGGAGTTTGTACTTTGCAATAGGGATGTCACAGCCACGGTTGGAGAGGATAATGGAGGCTGCGCCTATGCGAAAGAGGCAGTTTGGAATCAGCATCGAGCGTTCTTCCCCCAGGTACCTAGCAATATTTCAGGTATGCATTTTACTGGATCAGTTCACTTGTATTTTTTGTTTTGTGTACGTGTGCATATATGCACATGCATATGCCTGTTCAAAAAAAAAAAATAGTTACCAGCTAGGACATGTGACGATCTCTGTGGAGACAATAAGAGCAACAGAGTCTGGATGTCCGTAAAGCAAATCACGGGCAAGACCAACCGATATAGGGCCACAGCTACATCCCATTCCCGACAAATTAAAGCTTCGAATATTGCTGCTAAGCTTATAGCGGTTCACGACCTTTGCTGTAAGTGATGGCATTGGAAAAAAGCTATTGCAGTTGATTATAAGCACACCTACATCCTTCACGTCTATTCTTGTTTTTCGTAAAGCTTCATCGATTGATGTAAATATTACTTGCTCCGCTTCTTCGTGGGATCCGTTTAGGGTCTGTGATGGTGGTAAGCAGTGTGCGGAAGGTGGCAACGCTGTTTCCTCACTCATACCGGCTCTTTCTAATATACGTCCAATAAAATTAGCCCTTTCTTCACTGATAAGTAAATGTGCGTGTTCCATGAACGTCGAGTAGGGGACTCGATACATGAAAGGCGGTTTAAAGCATGCAAAATCCAGGAGGTACACAGTCTTTGTTCCTCGTCGCGATGTTCTTGCTTTGAGGTAATAGGAAGCAGGGAGAAGGATAAATACTATCAATGTGACAATTACCATGTCCATTTTGGGAGGGAACTGGTGTATATTAGTTTCTTATTGGTTATAATCAACTGACTTCATGTCGGAGCGTAATTTATATGAAAACATTACAGCCGTTGCAAGTAGGATGTGGGTACTGGGTAGTAATTGTGGTTAATCAGAAGTTAGCGGTTGGGGGTTTGCTTATAATTTATGTCGACCCCTCATTAAACTTTGATTTGATCTAATTATTGAGATAATAGGAAATTTGCTAAATAGTTTTCTCATTTTCATTATTTTAATTATTTTGCAAATGTTATTAAGTTCCCAAATTCGTCTGGATTTGTTCAAATAAAAAAAATAATAGTTTGATTGTATCTGCTTATACAATGAGCATCATGTTTTCTAAGGTTTTTAGGTTCAGGAAAAAAGTTGGGGAAAAATTTAGTTTCAGAGACAAAAACTTTTCTTTTTAGACTGAAAGACACATTTTAGTGTAAATCACAGAATGATAGTTGAAACTATCATTTTCTATTCACGTTAAAAAGTGTCATTCAAACTAAAAAACAAACATGTTGTTTCTGAGACTAAGGTTTTTCCCAACTTTTTCCTTATGCGTATGGTCCTGTGTTTCCTATTTTTTTTTCTGACGGTAAACAATGAGATTTTCAAATTTGATAAGCCTATTCATGGTTGGTTAATTGTTTAGAAAATAAACTTTTCTAGTTTATAAGCAATGAAGTGAATGGTTTATCTACACCATTACTAACAATGAACTTGTTTAGTTCATCATTCTCTCTCACTTTTACACCGAATCAAATATCTCCACACGTAGAAGCTCAAAATCATCCACACGACAAATTTTACAAAATCTAATTTTATAAAAAATCGGAGGGAGAATTAAAAAGGCGAAGGCTTCATCGCTTTAATTAAAAATCCAATTTCTTCGCTGTTTTATTTCTCCCACATATTAGTCATGGAATAAAACTGTGAAGTTTTTTCCGTTTTAAATTAAAATGACAAAGACTTTTCCGTTTTATATTTAAAATGACAATCTCTTCGCCTTTTCACTCACCAATCCCTAGTTCAGTCCACGAGCCTCGAAATAAATAAAAACTACCATGAATAACTGAACAAGTCATATCTAATTACGTGGTAGCTAGTTCACTTTGCATTTTCAACGGAACAAGTCAATTCTGATTTTTCTCTTACGTTGTTGGTGTTTCATGCCCAATTTTTTTTAAATAACAAACCGCTTAAGATATGTATTAAAAGTTTTATTTTATTTTTATTACGATCATTTTTTTTGAGAGTTTTCTCTTTCATATTCAACAGTACATAAATGTGCTTACATAAAGTTAGGTATAGAAATGCAAAATTTAACTAAAGCACTTAAATGTGCTTACATACGTTTTTCTACTTCTATAACCATAGGCTTCTTTAATTTCGTCTTTGAGCATGCCCTCATCAGCAAGAAACATTTTCACACAGTCTCCCATCAATTCAAAGATAGAAATAATTTTCTTTGAGGGGACTTCTACTGCTCCTTGCCCCTGCATTGATGCGCCCTTGACAAAGACGATGAGGTAACGAGTTTAAAGGAAGCAAATGGTAATTTTAAGTCTTGTCACATTGAATAAAAGGAGAAACCCGTCGATCATGTGACCGTGTGAAACGTAGCTCTTTCGTTAACTCTCTCGTTAACCCTTGATGATGTGATATGTTATTACAATTTTATATTTACAACTCCATCGTTGACTCATTATCTAAACATGTAGATCATTTAAATCTACAGCTCAGCTACCCGTAGTCAAATTTATTAATGCTATATGAATTCCTCGTTCCTCAACTTCTGTGTCCACATGTCCCTAGACGATCTTCTGCTTTTGTTATTTGTAAAAATAATAATTGATGAAGTCCATATTAAGAATTAATGGTGTAGATCTCATGAGGATATGGAACACACAAATATAAGAACAGAGGAATTGATGCTAATTAATTCAGTATCAGAAAGACTTTAAAATTTTCGTATATTTTAATATTAATCTATATTATTTGGAATTTGATCCAAAATACATAAATACTAGACTACGGAATTCTAGAAAAAGAAATGGATTAAGAAACTTAAAAGAGATCAAAGATTGATGTCCATCGATCATAAAGTAGATTTTGGGTCCAATTTGCTTGTACTATGATTCTACATGCTACTTTGAGGAAAAATACAACTTTTGATGATAAGGGTCGAGTGGGTACCAATTGATCCAAATTAACATTTTGGCCCTGAATACCCAAAGCATTAATACTTAAGCTAAAATGAAGAAAAGTGAAAAGATTCGGTGAAAGATATCGATCGATACTGAATTATCCTATCTAAGTTTTTGGAAAAATTCAACTCGTTCTTTATTGTAATTTCTCAGATATGATTGTTTGAATGATTTTCAAAGGAGATCCGGTGATTCTGATTCATGGACTCATATATAAATAGCTATCTTCAACATAAGAAAAAGGAGAATTAATTAAATTCTACGTGGAGAGACCACTGAATTTGAAATCAAGCAATCTTAGATTTGAAATTGCCTTATAATTCAGTTATAACAACTGCAATCAATCAATAAAAACATCAAAGAGGATATTGGCCATGTAATTCGATGAATCACAATAAAGATCTAGGGTTTCTCTTTCCTTTCTAATAGTTTTTTTAATTTTTAATTTTCGTTTGTCATTCGATTGGGGGACGTGACCAACTTTTTGATCAATATTTTTGTGCTTTCGCTGATAAAATAGGAAGACCAGGAAAAATATTTGTAAATGCCACTAGGATTTGAAGAAATTTTCTAACCAGATCCAATGGAAATGACTCAAAAGAGAGTTGCAAGTAAACAAACTCTGGTCGCAGAAGAATCAAAGAGTTCAGATCATGGAATAGATCGAGTAAACCAGGAAGGAACTTCAGAGTAACCAGAAGTTGTAATGAAACAAGAGCTATGTTGGTCGAATTGTTCATAACACCCATACCCAAATATCGAAGGGCTAGCTTCGATCGGTAGATTTAATCACAAGGGCTTCGATAGGCTATTTATCGAAACTTAAGATAGAGGCTGGAAACTAATTTGGACTTTAAGAGTTAGTGCCAGGAGGAATAATAATCAATGTAGATTGAGAGTAAGTTAAGTATGCAAAGCCGAAAGTAAAGTATAAGAAAGCAGTAAAGAGACACCGATGTTTATAATGGTTTGGTTTGAGTCCCAACATCCACTTTGTTCTTTCTTTCTTTAGAGTACTATATCGAAGCCAAAATGCTGTTACAATTTTGAGTTGGCTAAGTTTTCATTAATAAGTTTTACAAGAAGTATAATATATGAAGGTATGGTTTATTCTTAGCATTTGAATTATGTAACTGCCAAAATATCCTTTCAACATTGGGATCATTGCCTATTTATAAAAATTTCGGTTAGACACAAATTGATGATGTTGATTACACTATTGAGATAGTGTGTTGGATTATTGACTGTCGGTAAAGATCGAGCCTGCTTTAGATATAACACATTGATTGGTGACATGTACTTTGTGGATGCCTTCTGTTTAGCTATATCTAGGGGGTATACGTGTAAGGTTGATAATTCTTTCCTTTACTTCATTATTATGCATTGCTCAAGGTTAGTTCTATCTTTCCCAAGGAATCACCCCTTTGGGGTATTATTCCTTTTGGCTTTTTCCTGTACTCATAAATAACTAAATAAAACATTATATTATTTGACCATCTGGTTTAATATCCCAGTTTTGGGTTTTAAGGATGTAGTCTGAGTTACTTTAGTATTTGAAGTCTTAGATTGTTTGTTATGTTATCCTTCACTTTAATACTTACGGTTATAGGCTTCATTATTTTATTAAGAATATGTAAGGTTTCGGTGTAGTACCTAGATCACCGTTTTGGTTGTATATCTTTCTTTTCGGAATGAGATAACTATAGGCCCTTCAATCTTAGGTATTTATTAAAAATAGCTTTGGAAAAATATAGTATAACACACGTCCTCCCTAAAAAAATTTTTTACCGAAGGTAAAGTGGTTTTTGAACTCTTAGTTTAGCTATTTTCCAAAAGCTATCTATAACAACTCGTTATTTTTGAACCCCGTAACTACACGACGAAGTCTCGAAACAGCAACTCTTTGGATGATGATACATATTGGTATATAAAGAGCACATTAAAAAACTATACTGACTGTTAAATTTCAGATTCTTACAATGGACGATCATAAAATATCATACTACATAATATTTCTATTTACATAGATAATATCACTATATTAGTTTATAAAAACTAAACCCAATCAACTCCATAAATTGTCACATCATGTCTTCAAGATACAGATTATATTTCCATATTTGTATATAATATTTACAATATGTACCAATGCATGCATCCAGGTCCATCTCATCCAGATTCCATTGTTTAGACAATTATGAATCGTAGTCAAATCTTAGAGTAGCATTAAAGCATCTTATACCATTATCAAAGCAATATATCATGATCGGAGATGACTCACCTAGTAAAATCTTGTCAAAAAAATATGAATTGCCCATTGTTTGAAATTTCTAGATAATCAATCTCTACAATAGCCTCTAATCTTTACTCTAGAAGATAGAGAATCTTGTTATGATTCCAATGAAATTTGTCTCGTCAATTTTCGTTGAGAAATGATGGTTTGATGTTAAGATGAAGAGAGGATGAAGAAGAAGGGTTCGATAGTTTTTCCAAAAACAAGAAAGAAATGAAAATTCCAGTTTACATATTTTTAAAATAGGATTTAGGAGGAAAAAAAGAAATGGTAATTAGTTTTGAATTTGAAGTAAAACCCGGCTCAATTTAGCCCAACCTAGCCTACTGTCGTACATGATTCCAACCCACTTTATTAATTTAATGACATCTCACTCATATGACGTCCGATTTAAAAAATAACTTCACCATCTCCACTGGAAAAGAGACCTACAAAATGATGCAACTCCCGTCAACTAATTCAATTGTGTGTAAAAATTACTATTTATCCCCCCAATTGGAATTTACCAAAATACAATCCAATTAAATTTCAAATTCATTTATTATATTTATTATTGATATTAATTTAATATATACAATTTTAGGGTATTAAATTGTCCTCTTTTAAAAGAATTTCATCTCCGAAATTCCAAAGAAATGAGAAATGTAGCATTCACTCTTTCGTTTACACACCCGTAGCATCCATACACGTGCACAATCAGTTGAACAAAGCAACAAACTAGAGTAGAGCCATTCTAAACATATATATTGACTTAGTTAAAGCATTAGCATTCCAAACAAGACATATAATGAATATGATCATGGTACTTTTGAAAATGTAGCATAATAGAATGAATGCGATTACTACAACCTATATGAATGCAAGAGTATGACATAATAGTCACGATGCATAACAACCGTAGTATAGAAAGTGGCAGTTCTATATGAATACAACTTTAGTAACATAAATGGTAGTACATAACATAACATCGAATAAATATAACATACAAGTCCCAAAATTCAATCTAAGCAACCAAAACCTAATTCTAACAAATCACACTAACAAAGGAACATACTGATAAAGGGTTTAGGATGAGAAGCTTATATTTTCTCCTCATGCTCTTATGTACTCGTCGGTAGATCGTCTCCCAATTGCACCTTCACTGGCTTGATCATATTATTCCCCAGGCATTAAATTCCATGCTCCACTATCTGTGTAGGTCCTTTAGACGAAGTCGCTTCAACTTCTACTTCCACATTCTCCAACTGACTAGGCTTCACCATTGTGGTTGAGTCATGTACACATTTTCACAAAGGTGATACGTAGGATACATCATGAAATCTAACAATTTTCTCTCATAGCTCCACCCTATAAGCCAATCCTCCAATATGCTCAAACACCATAAACTGTCCAGTAAAGCGCAGTGCTAACTTTTGTGGTGCTAACTTTTGTCAGCTTCCTGTAGCAACTCGAAAATTTGAACACTTCGTCTTCATCGAAATGTTTTATAATATAATTAAGTGTTATAAATATGATTTATAACCTTGTTAGGCATCATTTAATTAATATATAATGATAAGAAACTTGTTTTTTAAGTTTGTGCATAAAAATATATTCTTCGAAGAAAAATCGATAATTTGATCGAAATTCGATTTATCGGCAAACAACTTTTCGATCGATATAAGTTAATCGAACTCTTGTGCACCTGATTAATGATCAAATGAAAAAATTAGCAAATAATTGACAATCTCTCCCCTTCATAAAGCTTGAAATGCTATTGAAGCTTCTAAAAGATAAGAGATATTATCATGAGAGGGTTATAATGACAATTAGCACAAAGGCAAAGTGACTTAAAGGAGAAGTGATGAGAGGTGAAGCTTCCATGGCATGGTGGGGGAAGTGAGTGAGATCTTAGGCAACACCATTCCTAAGCCTATATAAGGAGGGGCTGTTAGATCAAAAAATGTATAACACTTTAGAAAAATGTTGGACCAAAAAAGGTATAACACTTCAATTGATTCTTGTGATAAGTTAGTTCTTGACTTAAGCACATGTAAGGTTATAATCAAGCAGGGGTTGATCATGCTTGATCAAATCGACTCGGTCTTGATATGTTCGATGACATGATCAAGGCTCTTAACAATGATTCAAGTTCTATCTCATCATTTAGGATTGATCTCGAGATAGAATCGTTAATTGATGGATGACAGTTGGCCCTTGAGGAAGGGTATATGAAGTATCATTTTATCTCCTTGAGTCATTATGTTTGAATTCCTCTTGGGCAGTTAGGATTGTCATGCATATGGACCTACATTAGTCATTGAACAATGTTGTCCATATGGCTAACGTTATGTCATATTTTCAATAGACATAGATGATAAGTCACATAGTCATATTAAAGTGCATTATGTATAACAACGAGTTATGCATTCATTTTTTTGTTCATGGTCCATAGTCCATATAAATATACGTTTAGAAGTTCATCATAGTCTAAGGCACTTCAAATATATTCATGCCAAATTGGTCATGACAATTTCGTATTATAAAAGTCTAAGTCAATAATGTTCGTTAAGGTCATAATCGAAGTCAATATGCAATTTTAAATCCATGTTCATTCAATTTGAATATGATTATAGTTAAATAGATTTATCCCCTATTTTATTTAGAGTTAAAAATCTTTGATCTGAAAAGAGAGAGAAATGAAAATTCCATCTCCAAAATAGTACCCCCAGGGTCTTATTTATAGAGGTAGGGGGCCCCTCACTCTACATCTCAGGTCTTCGACAGGTAAACTTTGGTGGCATACGACTTCGGCTGCAGTACCCTATTTCGATGTCTTTAATGTTGTTGACTATCAGCGCTAATGTAAGAAGGTATCATCGAAGCTTTGTAGTCTGCGTCCCTACCTTTATGCTATGTGAAGGTTTTCATGTTGGTTGGTGACGTTATCAACGAAATGCATTAAGCAATGTGATTCCTTATGAATGGCGAAGTGCATCAATTATTGAAGAGTAGTGTGTTGGTGAGCCTGCTTTGGTCATGGCAATCGAATATGGTGCTTTTTATGTCTTCGATGTGCTATACAATAGTAATGTGCAATGTGATTATCGACAAAGTGTGACGCAACCTCATTTGGCATAAATACTTTAAAGTGCATATAGGATGAGATGCCACTGTGGTATTAGTAGTTCTATGATTACCAGAGAGGTACTTCTTTGATATCAATTTATCACTAATATTTAACACCTTTGGAGTCATTTGAGTATGGCACCGGTAATGAGTGATGTGATATTCCATCGAAGAAGGATCATGTCGAAGTGGTGAGGTGCGGTGCAGTACATCATTGAAGATGCACGTTCCCAACTTTGAAGAGATATATTGTTGACATAGTGACGAAGTGTGAAGAGATACCCTTTAAGAGATATGTTGTTTGCAATATGTGGTTTTATTATTCAATATAGAACTTAGTAGCTTCAATCTTTTTATAATATCACCGTTTGTAACATCGTTCCAGATATTGGAATTATATGGATAGCATTTAGCCTCTTCTGCTATAAGAGAAGATTTTTACTCTTTAGGGTAAAAACAATAATTCTTTTGTATTCTTCAATCTTTAACAAGACCCCATGACTGTCTTCATTTTCTTGTAAAGCATGAAGCAAATGACATTTTTTGACTAGTAATTGTCCTTCTAGATTTGATTGGACTTTTGATTTAGTACCTACTGTTCAAATTGTTTGTGCGAATTTTAGTTTACAAATTGATCATAAGAGTTAATAAAAATAAACTTTCATGTATGGACGTGAGAAATTATCCGATCAAGTTATGAGTGCAAACAGAAGAAACTCATACTGGCAATAAGAGGCCAAAAACATGGAAATCAATATCAAAAAATCCAAATAAGAAATTAATATCTTAGAGTTGATAGTAGAGGATCCTAAATCCATGGAAATAACAATAGAAGTCCATAATTCCATGTTTAATGTAACGACCCGTAAATTTCGACAACTAAATTTGTTAATTAAATAGGATTTTGTGATTTAATTTTTGTTGAAATAAAAAAGGTGATAAATTAGTATTGTAATGAACGCTAAATTAAATATATAGCAAGGGTAATTAAAACTTATTTAGTAGTAAATTGAATAAAATTTCAATTTATGAAATAACATAAGTATTATATCTGGATATAATTGATTATGAAGAGTATAGGGTAGGCATAAGAACACATTGTTACAGTAATTGATTGTAAACTTAGGAAACGGGTTAATACAAGTTAATAATTAATGACTTGAATGAAATTCTAATTCAATAAAATAATTTAAATGATATGATTTGATTTTAAATGGAATATGAGAAAAAAATGTAAGTATTGAATTAATATATGTTATTTATTTTGGGTATTGAATAAAATTGGTAATCCAATTGTAATTAATGATAATAATTTGATATTAGCTAATAAATTAAATTTCAATGCAATACCCATTAATGAATGGAATGAAATGGAATTTATATAAATGTATACTAGGTTATAAATCAAATAGAAGGAAACAAATGTAAATACTGAATTGATTTATGAATAAATATACATTGAATAGTAATTGAATAGTTAATGGTAATTGTATAAAATCAATATAAGATAATGAATTGCAATGATTGTGGGTTGATATTATGGTGTGAATGGGAAAATGATTGTTATGGTAAATGAATGGAATTCAAATTTGTTAGAAAAGGTAAATGGGTACTTGGTAATAAATTTAAACGGACTTAAATATTTAATTTATTTAATTAAAATATATAATAAATAATACGCAGAAAAATTGAAAATTGACATAATCGATGATATGTAAGAAATTTTATTTTAGTCAATTGTTAATAAGTTATGAATGGGAGTAGATATGGCTTATTGTGATAACTATTAATTGCTTACCTATGTATATAATTTAGTAAATTAGATCTAAATCCATTTCAATAAAACGTAATTTATCACTACGTTGATATAAATTTAGTTGATTTCTGGAAATATTAGAGGATTGGATTTTACAATGTAAAATTTACCCATAAGATAATGATTGATTGAGTTTAAAGGAATGGAAAGAATTTTTTTTAAGTTAATTGAAGTATTAAAAAACATTCAATAATTGAATTTATGGCAATAAATGAAATTTAACACTAAATTATTACGTTAATAGAAAGTTAAATGGAATGTAAGAATATTATAGTAATCGTTTGCAAATTCAATGTAAACTTTTATCCGGTTCAGAATAGTGAATTGAGTGGAATGAAAGGTGAATCTAATAGAATTTTGGAAATTTAATTTATAATTTTGAATTTAATGAAATTGAGGATTTTTATTGAAATTTATAAATTAATCTCCTCTAAATTGACAATTAAATTTGTTTAAATCATTATAAATGATTAAGAAGTTAAAAGTGTTGAAATTTGTCAATTATCGAAATAAAACTGAAAATTTGATTTAATTAATTAATTATAAATTTATTTAATTAATAGGAAAATAGCCATTTTGGCCACTTACTCGGATTTCGGCGAAACAAGTTTCATCGGACCCGTAACAGTGAGTTATTGTATGATTTCAAGTTTTGTATCGATCGGACTTTTCGTTTGATCGTATGGGCTTGAAACGCCTTGAAATCAATTTAATTGAAATCAATTTGAAATTTATTGATTTCAGCATCACTTCTTTATACGATGGAATTTGGACGTGAAACCTGTTTCACTGCGTTTAAAATATTTTAAAACACCTATTTTGATATATGGGTTTACCCAATTTCGCTCCGGAGTCGAAACGGGCTTTTCGGGCCATATATCGTTTAGCGCGTACATCTATCTTATCTGATCCATCCTATTCCAACTTTGTCTATAAATATATCGCTATAAACCCTAATTTCTCCCATTTTCATTTGGCTGTACGTATATCTCAAACTCTCTCCTCCTCAATGGCAGACAACATAATTTCAGATCCAATCCCAAATCAAATCCAAAGCCTAAAATTTCAAAGTCCTCAGAAAAATTCCATAAAAATATATGTTGAAGCTCTCAACGAACGTAATTCAATGGTGAAATTCGTTTTTCTATTCGAATCACCGACTGTTAAGAAATTGATCGTTTATTCTCGGCCTTCCATCGCGACGAAATCAAATTCATCTGATCGATGAATCAAAGGTACAGTCTTGTAGAGAGTGAGGAGGGGAGTTCATTGGAGCTATTGGTTTCGTGGTTCAACGGCTGGATCATCGTATTTAATTCGATTAGGTTAAATTATAGTGGCAGCGGCTGGACCTTTTTCACGGCGTTGACGTGCCGAAGGGGGTCGAGGCTATGTGGAGGGAGGTCACGGTCGGATTTGGGAGATATCGACAAACGATGGAGGTGCGACAGTGAGGTGTGGTGGCAGCCCAGTGGGATTCGAGCAAAGACCATGCATTAGGGTTAGTTGGATGTGACTTCGGCCTTCTGCCTGGGGATGTTGAGTGACGTGGAAAGTTTGGTAGGGGTGAGTATTTTTGTTTTAATTTAAATTAAAATTTTCCAATCGAAATTATCGCCATAACTTTTTCGTACGAACTCCGTTTCACGCGCGATTTATTTTGTTAGGATCGTAATAAGATTCCAAATCCGTTGACGCTGGTTTGGACATATTTGGAGACTGTGCAAATTTTGGGTTTAAATCGAATTGAAATTCGATTTAAATTCAAAAAGTGAGTGTTTTAACCCACTCACAACTTCTAAGATTTCTTATGTTGGTTAAATTGATTTATGATGTGTTTAAAATTTCATTTATAGCTGTTTGGCATATGTTTCATCATTTTCTCAGTGAAATTGCATTCATTTAATTAACGCGTTATTTAATTCAATATTGAATTTAAAACTGCTAGTTTATTCGTTAATTTATTTATTCATTGCATTTAAAACTGCCAGTTAAAATTTTAGTTAAATTTATTACTGCATATAACCTCCTAGTTAAATTTATTTATTATTGCATATAAACTACAGTTAAACAGTTATTTAATTCATTATTGAAAATTAACTATCAGTAATTAATTTTTATTTATTGTTGTGATTGTTTGAAATTGGATGATGATTGTGATAAATGGATGTATGATTTGATGGATGAATGGATAGATTATTTATATTAAATGCAACTTATTATGTATCTCATTTCATTCGGGATTGCGGTTTGAAATGATATATAACCGTAATTTTTATTTTTAAATTGCGGATTGAAATGATAAATATCTGTATCACTTAACCATATGATAGAAAATTTTATACGGGCACCGCGGTCTATATATAGAAATATTTTAAAAATGATTTCTATGGTTTGGATAGGATATGGTTAAATAAATATTAAATTTTATTATTATATGAATGTTATATATACATATATAGTCAAATTTTGAATTTAAGCTATGGATAAATTTGTTAAATAAAATAAATAAGGGGAATAATGGAGTTTGATTATTTTATATTAGAGGGTTAAGTACATGTTAAGATATTGAATATATATATAAAGTTTTAAATAATATAAATCAATTAAGATTGGTAGTTAAATTGAAAATTTATTAGGAAATTGAGCTTAATTAATAATTTAACTTCATAAGTTGTTGTAGAATTTATTAACTTGAAATTTTAAAAAGGTATGATTTTTATAACTTAAATTTTTATTCAAGATGAATTAAATGAATATTTCTAGTGTAAATGAATTGAAGGACATATTTAGTTATAAGTAATTTGAGTTTTATTTAAATGATTTTGGATTCATTATGCAAATATTTCAAACTAAATAATAGGACAATAAATTGTTGAATAGAATTTCCAACCTTAGTTTTGAAATTGTTAAATACTTAAAGTTGAATATATTGAAATCGAAGTGTTTACTTGAAACTGAAAGTGAATCTAAATTTATGGGGTTTAGACCTAAAATTTTAAGTGAATAAAGTTGTGAAGTCGCAGAAATTATTTTATAAAGAAATTTTAAATTCAACTATTTTATTCTATATACTGTTGAATATCCAAACCATTCAAGTTTTAGAAGTTATGGTTTTAAAGCTATGTATTTCGAAGTAGTACGTTTTGGAAGTTATAATTCAAAGGTTTGGTTTCCAAGTATTATAAATTTTAAAGCAGTATGATTTTAGAAAAGAAATATATTTGAAATAAAAATGATATTATTGATTTGGGTTTTATAAAAATAATAAAAAATGAGTTGTTTTGGAAATGGAAATGATATCGTATTTATGGGTTTTGAAATGGATAATTTTATTCTGGTTTGAAAGTATAAACTATTTTTAAAAGACCGCGGTGTTATAATAACGTTTGGTTGTTGAAGAGACCGGGATCAGAAGTTGTCATACTCTCTGCCAACTCCCAAAACCACTTTAACAATCATGTACGTGGTGGAGATTCCAGAATGAAGTAGGTTGGTGGCGGCGTTTCCTGTAACGTAAATACGTGGATCCAACTCCCATGAGTTGGCATAAGGTGGCTAAAACAGGAGCGATCGACGGGTTAATGAGGTAGCACCTCTGATCGGACACTTCCCTTCGATACTATACTCTGATTTTGGATTGATTCGGTGGCCACCTTCACTTTTGATTTCTTTGATTTGGGGGAGTTTGTCTGAGGTGGGCGGTAGTAGCAGCTACGCGTTACCACGACCCCGAAAGCGTATTTGGTATATTTACCCTGGCATTGCCTAGTTGTGCTGTGTCACCTACCCTATCGCGCATTGTACGAGTTTGGTTTTCTCCCGTAACCCGTGTGGTATCCTCTGGTGGCTTCCTTATCAGGAGGGACTATGATATTGGATGGACTACTGGGACTATTATTGTGTTAAGGGGGAGATTGGGTAACTCCTTAACGCTATTTAAAAGTAAGTTTATTTTACAATTAGGCACTATTGTAATAGCGAAGTATACTACATAGTAAATAGTTTAACAAATCCTTAAGAGATGTGAATCCCGAGCATATTTTAAGTTAATGCACTCATATTTATCTCTGTTGATTTAATCTACATAAGATCCTTTAGTTCTGACTCGAGTGCTTTGTCTTTTCAATTCGCTCGGGTCAGTCCGAGCGTTTCAGGATTTGAAGATTTGCTCCGGAGGACGAAGACGAAGATTTGTATTATTATTATTTATATTATTGCACTACACTCATATTGTTCCGCTGCATTATTATTGGTATGTGTAACTCTGATATGTATTACATAAATATAATCAAATGTTTTCGTACGAACTCCATTTCGTACGAACTCCGTTTCATGAGCGATTTTTTTTATTAGGATCGTAATAAGATTCCGGATCTGTTGACGCTGGTTTGGACATATTTGGAGACTGTGCAAATTTTGGGTTTAAATCGGATTGAAATTCGATTTAAATTCAAAAGGTGAGTGTTTTAACCTACTCACAACTTCTAAGATTTCTTATGTTGGTTAAATTGATTTATGATGTGTTTAAAATTTTATTTATAGCTGTTTGGCATATATTTCATCATTTTCTCAGTTAAATTGCATTCATTTAATTAACGCGATACTTAATTCATTATTGAATTTAAAACTGCCAGTTTATTCGTTAATTTATTTATTCATTGCATTTAAAACTGCCAGTGAAAATTTTAGTTAAATTTATTACTGCATATAACCCGCTAGTTAAATTTATTTATTATTGCATATAAACTACAGTTAAACAGTTATTTAATTCATTATTGAAAATTAACTGTCAGTAATTAATTATTATTTATTGTTGTGATTGTTTGAAATTGGATGATGATTGTGATAAATGGATGTATGATTTGATGGTTGAATGGATTGATTATTTATATTAACTGCAAGTTATTATGTATCTCATTTCATTCGGGATTGCGGTTTGAAATGATATATAACCGTAATTTTTATTTTTAAATTGCGGATTGAAATGATAAATATCCGTATCACTTGACCATAGGATAGAAAATTTTATACGGGCACCGCGGTCTATATATAGAAATATTTTAAAAATGATTTCTATGGTTTGGATAGGATACGGTTAAATAAATATTAAATTTTGTTATTATATAAATGCTATATATACATATATGGTCAAATTTTGAATTTAAGCTATGGATAAATTTGTTAAATAAAATAAATAAGGGGAATAATGGAGTTTGATTATTTTAAATTATAGGGTTAAGTACATGTTAAGATATTGAATATATATATAAAGTTTAAATAAAATAAATCAATTAAGATTGGTAGTTAAATTGAAAATTTATTAGGAAATTGAGCTTAATTAAGAATTTAACTTCATAAGTTGTTGTAGAATTTATTAACTTGAAATTTTAAAAAGATATGATTTTTATAACTTAAAATTTTTATTCAAGATGAATTAAATGAATATTTCTAGTGTAAATGAATTGAAGGACATATTTAGTTATAAGTAATTTGAGTTTTATTTAAATGATTTTGGATTCATTATGCAAATATTTCAAACTAAATAATAGGACAATAAATTGTTGAATAGAATTTCCAACCTTAGTTTTGAAATTGTTAAATACTCAAAGTTGAATATATTGAAATCGAAGTGTTTACTTGAAACTGAAAGTGAATCTAAATTTATGGGGTTTAGACCTAAAATTTTAAATGAATAAAGTTGTGAAGTCGCGGAAATTATTTTATAAAGAAATTTTAAATTCAACTATTTTATTCTATATACCGTTGAATATCCAAACCGTTCAAGTTTTAGAAGTTATGGTTTTAAAGCTATGTATTTTGAAGTAGTATGTTTTGGAAGTTATAATTCAAAGGTTTGGTTTCGAGGTATTATAAATTTTAAAGCAGTATGATTTTAGAAAAGAAATATATTTGAAATAAAAATGATATTATTGATTTGGGTTTTATAAAAATAATAAAAAATGAATTGTTTTAGAAATGGAAATGATATCGTATTTATGGATTTTGAAATGGATAATTTTATTCTGGTTTGAAAGTATAAACTATTTTTAAAAGACCGCAGTGTTATAATAACATTTGGTTGTTGAAGAGACCAGGATCGAAAGTTGTCATACTCTCTGCCAACTCCGAAAACCACTTTAACAACCGTGTACGCGGTGGAGATTCCAGAATGAATTAGGTTGGTGGCGGCGTTTCCTGTAATGTAAATACGTGGACCCAACTCCCATGAGTTGGCATAAGGTGGCTAAAACAGGAGCGATCGACGGGTTAATGAGGTAGCACCTCTGATCGAACACTTCCCTTCGATACTATACTCTGATTTTGGATTGATTCCGTGGCCACCTTCACTTTTGATTTCTTTGATTTGGGGGAGTTTGTCCGAGGTAGGCGGTAGTAGCAGCTACGCGTTAGCACCGACCCAGAAGCGTAATTGGTATATCTACCCTGGCATTGCCTAGTTGTTCCGTGTCACCTACCCTATCGCACATTGTACGAGTTTGGTTTTCTCCCGTAGCCCGTGTGGTATGCTCTGGTGGCTTCCCGATCAGGAGGGACTATGATATTGGATGGACAACTGAGACTATTATTGTGTTAAGGGGGAGATTGGGTAACTCCTTAACGCTATTTAAAAGTAAGTTTATTTTACAATTAGACACTATTATAATAGCGAAGTATACTACATAGTAAATAGTTTAACGGATCCTTAAGAGATGTGAATCCCGAGCATCTTTTAAGTTACTGCACTCATATTTATCTTTGTTGATTTAATTTACATAAGATCTTTTAGTTCTGACTCGAGTGTTTTGTCTTTTCAATTCGCTCGGGTCAGTCCGAGCGTTTCAGGATTTGAAGATTTGCTCCGAAGTACGAAGACGAAGATTTGTATTATTATTATTTATATTATTTCACTACACTCATACTGTTCCGCTGCATTATTATTGGTATGTGTAACTCTGATATGTATTACACAAATATAATCAAATGTTTTGTAAACAACTTTATAAACTGTATATTTGATTATTATATTTTATCCTTCCGCTGTGAGATTCTGTTTTGTATTTTTATTTCTTTCTTGTTTTTCTGATTTACCCCATAACAATCCGCCCTTCCGTATGGTTTGAATTGGCACGTGTGTCGATTTAAAGCGTGCGAAAAGGCGGGATGTTACATTTAATGATGATGGTAGATGTCCATAGATCCATATTTGATAATAATATAAGATCATAAATCTTTATCTGTTAATTATAATAGAAGATAAGATGTTTTCATCCAGCGATAACATCAGTAGTTATGAAGTCCATTTCTAGAAGTAATAGATAACAAGGCTAGTAATCCATATTTGACAATAATGGAAGAGGACCAGACATTCTTTTCGAGTAATAATAGGAGAAGACCAGACATTCTTATTGTTATCCATAAGATATGTAAAGACCTAGAATTTCTATTAATTTAAAATTGTACATTTAATTAATTTTAAATATTAATAAGCGAAATTTACAAGTCGAACAATTTATTTTTCGAATATCTGGATTTAATTGGATAATTAAATCGATAATTTAATAGCTGAAATTACAGAAATAATTAGGAATTGGGTTAAATATGATTGAAAATGATTTGTAAAATTTTATTATATCATATTGGAGTTAGAATGATGTTATAGAACTTTTAAAATCGAATTTAAAGTTAATTTGTGAAAATTGAATATTTTAATATTTAATTGACGATTTAAAATAGCCAATTTTCAAACAGTCTCGGATTTGGACGAAACTAGTTTCATCGGATCCGTAATGTGATATTATTGTATGGTTTCAAATTTCGTGTCAATTGGATTTACGGTTTGTCCGGGACAAGCCAAAACGCATAGAAAATTCGTTTAACCGGTTTAATTTAAAATCGATCGTTTATTGCCGTAACTCGCACAGATGATCGAATTAGCTTCTGAAACATGTTCCATTGTGTCCGGAACGCGGGGTAAACCTTAGAAACGTCAGCCGGCACGCTTCGTTTGGAGTTCGAAAATTTTTGGGGTGAATAGTGTTTGCAAATTTTCTATAAAAGGCCCTCCATTTTCACAAATTGCAACACAACTCTGAAAAAACCCTAGCCGCCGCTTCATATAGTTTCAATGGCCAGAATCTTCCGACCTTTCTTCCTCAATATCTCCCGATCTGTTCACAATTAGGCTTCGGCATCTAAACGAAAAACTTAGAGCTCGAGAAGATCTTGAAATCCATACGGAGATGATGGATTTTGGAGCGACGAAGTGGAAGATATTGACCCGCGTTCGTGCTCGGCTTGCACGAATTCCGAGACCACATGGGGGTCCGAGCTCGACATGGTGGCGGCTGAAGGTGGCTTGCGTGGAGGGCTTCGCGATGGCATCACTTGATTGTGTTCTCGTTAAGCGGGGTGGAGGCGATTTGAAACCCTAATGGAGGCTACATGGGTTCAAAACTCACGGCATTTATTGGAGCAAGAACGCGTGAGAGAAGAAAGTGGAGGAGGCGACCCAGATCTGTTGTGGGTGAAATCAACGGCCCAGAAAAGTTGGGTATAAAATATTAAAATAAAAATGTAAATTAAGTTATATTATAATTGTACAAACTTTAAAATAGCATAACTTTTTCATACGGGGTCGGAATCCGACGAAACGAATTGCATTGGCTCCGTTTTGTCGAGCACTACGCAATGGAGCTAGTTTGGAGTCGTTTGGAGCTAGTTTGAATTTCGGGTAAAATTAAACGCGTGTTTAATTTTATTCGAAATAAAACGCAAAAACTGAATTGAGAGCGAGGTAAGAACTTTTCACTCAATCGAATAGTTTCGATTTAAATTTTAAATAGTTAGATTTAAAATTGATGATTGTATACTTGGATGGTAAATTATTATCTATTGATTGTTAAAATAGACATTATACGCCGTATATTAAACGGATGTTATTTATTAAAAACATATACCGCGATAATTCCAACTTGTTTGGACTTGGTATTATTTATGTACTTGGAATTGATTTTCCCGCATTATATAGCGGATGAGACCCTATTGCGCCACATAATAGCGGATAATATTTTATAAATCCCATATACCGCGATATTCCGTATTGGAACGGAATTGGTATTGTGCTAATGTCTGTGGATGCAGGGAAACAGGTTGGAGGGATCCAACTGGATTCCTCACCAGTATTTATTTGATTACAGATATTGTGATGTTTGTTGATTATCATATCGATATATGATATTTGGATGTCGTGATTGACTATTTGGTGATGTTGCATCATCGGATCCATTTTTAAAGATTTTTAAAAATAATGATTTTTATTTTAAAAAGGATTTTTAAGTGATTTTGAAAGTATACGTTTTATTAAATTTTGAATTGTTAAAATAAATAGACATTATAATTTTATTGTTATAAAAGTTATATTTTTGGAAAATAGTACTTAAGTATGATTTTGGAGTTATATAAGTTTTAAATAACGTTTTGTAAATTATTAAAAGGATTGGTTTATTTAAATTGAGATTTTTGAATTATTATAAACAGTTTATATAAAAGATTTCTAAGATTAATATTTATAAATTAAAAATATAGGAATTATAAAACGAGTTTTTATAAGCGTTAAAATGAATTATAAATGAATTTATAAGTGAATAAGATTTATAATTTGTGAAGTTTTAAAAGAACGATTTTGTGAATAAATGGATTATAAGTTCTTAACTTATAATATGGACTTCTGGTATATAATTGAGTTATATAAATTGAATTGGATAATAAAGGAGATTTATAAATCGAAGTTTTATAAATAGAAATGTGATTTATAAACATTGTTTGTAAATTCGAAATCAATTAAATTTGATAAATCAAACATAAAAGTTATTAAAGGAGATATATTCACTATTTTGGACAGCGAATTATTCTTAAAGTTAAATGTTGTAATAATAAGAGTTTGGTTGGGAATTTTATCCACGATTTTGGATAGTGAATAATGTTTTAATAAATGTGTTGAAACATTGGATTGGGTAAATAAAGTATATTCACGATTTTGGACAGTGAATATATTATTAAAGAAAATGGACATGTTTTTGAAGAAATGATATTTTAAAATGAAGTTAAACGATTTAAAGATGTTTTGAAATGTATTAACTGTCGAAACCATAGATTTCAACATTCATTGTTGAAATAGACGTTTTCGAGAAATAAGGAAATAGTGGACTATAACACTGTTGTTATAGTAAATGATTTCCGAAAGGAAATGTTTTTGTATAGTATTGGGATTTATATATCTATCTAAATTTCAAACCCCTATACTAGTGATTTTGGGTCGTAGTAACGATGTTTTATGCGACATTCGTTTTGACCCAAATAAATGTGTTAGAAAGAATGTTTTCCTTAAAGAATGAAATATATACTTAATTTCGATTTAAGTATATTAAATATTTTCCAAGTGTTGAAAATAAATGGATTTGTGAATTACTTATTATTAAATAAGTATGGAAATGTTTTTCCAATATGAAAAAAAACGTTTTGAGAATTTATCCTGGTAAAGATAAATTGAAAGTGAATATTTGAAATCGATTGAAAATCGTATATCAGTAGATATTTTGAAATATACATTCGCTATGGAATATCTGGATTGCAAGGGCTTCTTTGGAAGTGCCTTCGGTTCTGTTCGGGCCCGGAACAGACTTGTTTGGATTATATGTCTGACATTACAAATTGAGATATAAAGCTGATTTCTTTCAAATACATATCTGGTGGCGGAGAATTTATTCTCTTAGCTTAACACCCTTCTCTGAGACGTACGAGCTCAGAGGTTATGTAGTTGAAGGTTATTAGTGATATACTCCCAATTTGGTAGTGTGATATGCTAAAAGCTGTTGAGTATTTGATGATCAAAGCACAGCTTTTGTATAAAGCATGGCTTTGTGGACGAGACTTCGTCGGACCTCACACCTCGGAAATGGTCAAAACAGGAAGGATGCAGCAAGGTTATTAGGGGGTAGCGCCCCTTTAGTGTATGTCATTCCTTCTGGATAGAGGTGGTATCGTGGTATGGAGCCCAGATACTTAACCTATGTTGTTGCTGCTAATTTATTTCTTTGTGGTTGTTGGAATCGAGGATCCTCGGATATAGATCGGTTACGATCGGGGAATGACATATTCGTGTCAGTAGTTACCTAGTTTGAAAGGTAACCCGACCTTGTGTTGGCAGAGATCCGGTTAGGTTCTCGGGTCCTCTTTCCAGAGGCGTACCCATGTGGCAATGGGAAGTTCCTTGGCCTGACCATTTATTGGAAATCCAAAGAAACAATACGATCTTGTACGGTTTTAGTTGTATAACCTGCCATGAAATGTGGCGGTAACCTGCTATTGAACATGGTAGCTATAGTAGGCATACGATAATGGTCGTATGTTGGCTAAGATTTATATCTTTACTTTCGAAATGTTTTTCCTACACTATGCCCTAGTAATAATATCAAAATTTTCTTTTAATGCGTATCAAGCATCTTTGACTATCATAAGTAGAAATCTCCTCCGATTCTGCGTTTGCATTGTGTGTGTATGCGGGAGGCCTTATGGTAGTCTCATTTTCTAAAAAGCATTGCGAATCTATTTTAAAATTATCCTGTTCTTTTTTTTAAAAATAAACTGTTTTTAGTTCTCACACCAGTCACACGACTGACTCGGAGTTTATTGTTTTCCTTCCTAAACTTTGGGTGCCCACCAATTTCCACACGGGCAGTCAAGAGTCAGGTTTATCAGGATATTCTGGAATTCAGGAGTTGCTGGAGGCTAGCTGGATGGCATGGCGTATTCACTAGTATATAGTATTTTTTTTTCCGCTGTTTGTTGTTGTTGTTGTACACTCTGATAATGTAATGTAATATGATGTAATGTAATAACTGATATAGTTCTTTGTTTAAAGATTATTCATTTATCTATTATATGTTGTTCCGCTGCGATTGTGAGATTCTGATATTGTTTCTGTTGCTTCTTTTTCTTTCTTCTTCTATCTTTTTCTTCTTCTAAAACCCTAAGAATTCGGTTTTCCGGCCTTCGATTGCTCGGCAGTTGATACAGTGGATGTATCGATGTCGATTTTCGGAAGTCAAAGATTCGGGTACTTACAAGATATTCTCAAGAATGAAAGTATGAAAGAAGAAGCAAGCGCATTAATGAAGACCAGAGAGCACCAGGATGGTCCATCTAAACATGAGATAAAGCCTTCGACAAGGAGATGGAAGCGCCAACAGTACCTTTCGAAGAGGCCGAGAGGACGTTTCGACAGAGTAAAAAGAGAGCTTTCAATGAGGCCGAAGGCTGTCTTTTGAAGGCAATAAGCAGCATAATTTGTACACATGCATTAAACGATTTGAAACGATTGGTTTTGTCTTCATCTACATACATCAGGAGAGCATTCAATGCAAGCAACCCTTTCGAAAGCATGTGGTACCCTTTTGAATTGGTTAAAGCCACCCTTATCTACAAAGGAAAGGCTAAACAGCCAAAGAATAAGGTTCTACGCTAGCCAAGGAGGATGCTTTCGAAGGGAACACATTACAACAAAGTTTTAGAGGTGTTTCGACTCATTCGAAACCCTAAGTGAGTATTTTTTGACAGCATAGAGAGCCAACACCATTCCAACTTGCACAATGCACTATCATTTAAGTAAAAGTGCACATATGCACATTTCGATGGAGTCGAAAGGAGATCAAGCTAATACCTTACGACAAAGTCGAAAGGAGATCAAGTGGATGCCTTACGAACGAAGTCGAAAGGAAGCAAGTTGAAAGGAAGCCCAGCCTTCAGCATCAACGGAAGATTAACCATAACCCTTTCGACCAGGTCGAAAGCCATAATTCAGGAAACACTCATGAAAGTAAGAAGGTTGACCTTTAGACCCTATAGATACCTTAAGGACAAACAGTGCAAACCCGCACCTATAAATAAGACCCTAGGGATCAGTTTATAGGGATCCGATTTCTTTCACTTCTCACTTATATTGAAATAGAGTCTGTAAACTCTAATTTCCAAATCAAATTAGGGATTTGATCAATTAGTACAATTGAGTTCAATAAAAAGTGAACTTGTTATAATTTTGATTTCATAGAAACTCTAAATCTCTTATTCTAAATGAATATGTCAACCAACTGCCGAGTTAATTGAAAAGACCGCCTTCGATTAGGTCAAAACCCCAAGAACTCATATTTCTTGGAAGCTTTTGCTTATGTCTACAAGATAGAAAGTGTTACCCCTTCCAAAAGAGTCAAAATCCTACCTGCTCTGTTATCTCCAGAAATCATTAAGTTCACAACCTAAATTACTTTGACTGTGTCGAAGATGGTTTCAACTAGGTCATTATCCAACCAATTCGAAAGGATTTTCTATAGAAGAGCTAGACTTTCGTCTGCATTGAAAGGTGTCAATGATGCGTCTTTGACCATCTTTATCAGCATGAAACGTGTTTGTAACATTGATTCATTTGAAAGGAGGTTTCGAAAGCATCACTCATACTCCAAATTTTAATTTGAGGTGTTGACAAGTTTTCTTTTCAACATTTTTGGTGCTAGAAGAAGGGCCTGAACCTCTGCTCCCCGATAACTTTAATCGTAGATTAATTGTATAGTGCCCTTTATCTAAAAGAAGAAGATGTTAAGAGCAAGGCATAGTAATAAAGGAGCTGCTTCATAATTAACTTTGAAAGACAACATAGTCCCAAACTCTAACCTAGGGAATGCAGAAGTTGGACAACCTTCAACCCTAAAAAAATTGGAAAACAATGAGATCAAAGCCAAGAATCAACAATCACAAATGATAACATTACATGAATTTCTTGAAAAAGCTCCGTGTCGAGAATCATTAAGGATTATGGAAGTAAAAGATGAAGCGTAACCTCCAAACGAGGTAGAGGATCAGTAGTTAAACCGAGAAAGTCAAGCAAAAAGGTCCCCAGAGCAATCAAATAGCCTAATCCAAGGAAACAACATAGGTTGCCATAGAAATGAAATCTACCAAGAAAATGTCCTACGCTAAATAATGATGGGTACGCTTAGGGAAAAAGGAACTTCTAACCTAGAGGAATATGTTACCTTGCAAAAGACTCCTTTTTTTAGAAGAAATAATGGTAGTTAGTCTCCGTCCTCACATCCAAATTCCTTCACTGAAATATAATGGGATTACTGATCCAAATGATCATCTTGTAGCATTTGAAAACTGGATGAACTTATACAATGCTCCAGAGGCAGTTAGCTATAAGATCTTTCCTGTTACTTTCAAGAAGCAGCTATCAAATGGTACAGGGGTTACCGAATGGAAACTTTCAACTCTTGGGAAAATTTTACTTGTGACTTCATGACTCAACTTTCTATATTCAAAGATACAACTATGACTTTAGCTTGTTGGCAACAATCAGATAAAACCAGAAGAATTGCTTGGCGAATACTTAAATAGATTCAGCTCAGAAGCATTAAAAACAGAAAGTACAACCGACAGAGAAAAACTATTGGCGGTTCAATCAGGGTTAATCGAACAAACCTCATTCTGGAAATACCTCTATGTTAATGGATGCAAAGATCTACAACATGTCTTTCTCTGTGCATAAAAGTTTATTCCAATGGACGAAAAGCATCATGCTATGAAGGAATTCCATCGAGAATGTAAAGAAGAGAAATTCGACTTTAGGCGTCTCGACAAGAGACCGAGGGAGAGTGAAAAACCAAAAGGGGAGTCAAGGAAAAATTTCCAAATCAAATTATGTATTCCTAAACAAACCCCTATCCTACAGACTCACCGTGATGAAGGAAAATGAAAATTTTACTACTCCTTATAAGGTCTTGAGCACTCCAGAGCCAAATAAAGGAGGAAGTTACTGCGATTACCATAAAGCAAATGGACATGAAACTGAAAAATACCTTATCTTAGCAGAAAAGATTTAGGGCATGATTAAGTTAGGGTTCTTGCAAGAGTTCATTAAAGAAACTTTAAAGACATCATATTCAAGCTAAGAGGAAGGCATCCTAGTGCCATCTAAATGCATATCCCTATCAAATCATGAAGTCTCGTAGCATTAGTTCAACTACGAACTCTCACTCTTTTCATACCTTTTTACCTCAATTTGTATCCTGATTTGAACATAGATTTGCGTTGTTCATTGGCCATGTACTGATTAAAATTCAAGTGTCATTACGAGTAAAACAAAACCAATCCATAGCACATAACATACTCCTGGAGCATAACGAACTTATAAGTACATGAAAAAGACAGCACAGATGCCTGACACCAGATGACTATCAATATTACAATCAATGTTATGCAAAGGTTTGCTTCCATGAGAAATCAGATCGCTACTAATCCTACATCAATTTAAGAGAAAGTCTATACATACTATATCTATTTTTGGAAAATTGTTTTAAAAAGAAATTTCTCAAACATATCTTCATAAGAAAATTGTTTTTAATTACCCCACAGCCTGGGGAAAACAAATATCTATTTATTTTTAAAATTGATTTGTGCAATCCATCATATAGCATTAACAAATGCATACAAAGGATTTCGAACCAAGTAGTCTTAATATTTCAAATTTTTCCAAAACCATAGGCAAAGAAAAGCCTATTCATACTTTAAAAAAAAAAATTAAAGCCATCAAAAGTTTATTAAAACTCAGATTAGAGAATTCTATTCTCGAATAAAAGACTATTGGTTCATGAATCATGACCTCTTGAACTTCTATTTGAGATTCATGTCTCTATTATGAGAACAGCAAGAATGTTCTTGCACAAGGCAACATTGAGAAATAAAATTTCTTTTATCGGAAGGATTCATGTAACCAAACTCTTTTTTAAAAGATAATCCCTCAATATACTAGAAGGGTTCAATTATAAAATTCTTTCTCTTAAAAGCGACCTTATTTTAATTGTCTAAAAATGATTTTTATATACAAGTATTTGAGCCTACAACATCATTAGTTGCAGCTCCTAGATGGAGGGACATAAGCCTACGATGCTATTCCATAACACCTCCTAGAGGGAGAGACATAAGGCTACGATGATATTCCGTAGCACCTCTTAAAGGAAGAGACAAAATCCTACGATAATTTTCATAGCATCTCCTAGAGGGAGAATCAAAACCCCTAACGTTCAACTCACCTCCTTGGTGGTGGGTTAGGACAAGCATCCATCAGCAACCTTCTAGAGGAAGGTCGACTCAACATACTCTACGTCCCGTAGAAAAAGAAAACCAGAAGAGGCGCCAAACAGATGAAGAAAGACAAAGATGTTACAACTCAAAACAAAATTAAAAACACAAGAGAATAAGGGTTAAAGAAAGAAGTCTAACTACTATCTAAGACAAAGACAAAATCCAAGACTAATCTTTACCAGTAAGTTTTGGAAAGCATTATAGTCAGCTTTGGGATCAAAGCTAAACATTAGCAATGCATATCAACCCCCAGACCGGTGGACAAACAAAAAGAGTAAATCGGGTGTTGGAGTATCTTCTAAGAACTTGCATCTTAGATTTTGGAGGTTCGTGGGATTGCTACCTTCATCTGACAGAATTCTCTTATAATAATAGTTACAGGCTATTATCAACGTGGCCCCATACAAAGCTTTATATGGCTGTCCGTGTAGATCCCCAGCATGTTGGATCGAGACCGGAGAGTGGTTAGAACATGGCCTTGACATGATAGAGAAGCTTCGAAAAAGGTTGAGATGATCAGGAAAAAGATGAGAGAAGCCTAGATAATGCAAAAGAGTTATGCGGACAGAAGGAGTTGAAATTAGGAATTCTCAATGGGAGATTATGAAATACTGAATGTATCCCAATGAGAGGAGTGGTGAAATTTGAGTGAACTGGAAAATTGGCCCCTCGATATATTGGACCTTTTCCCATTCTCGACAAATTGGCCCATTGGCTTACCATGTGGAATCACCCAAAAGATTGTCGAGTGTACACAATGTCTTTCACGTATCCCACTTAATAATATGTGCATGATCCAGAGTAATTTATTGAAACAACCCCCAAGAAGATTTAGAAGTCTAACCTAATTTGGCAGTTATTAGACAACCTATGAAAATCATGGATCATGATGGGAAGCGATTAAGGAGGAGAATTATAAGACTAGTCAAAGTCCAATGAAGTGGAGATGCAGCAGACTGCACATAGTAGATAGAAGAGAGAATGCGTAAAGCCTATCATGATTTTAGAATGTATACGTTGTTGTATGTTGTATAGTCTACTCACCGACCTATGGTGATGTCACTTGCTATATCTTATAAATATGTATCACTTCTTTATATATATATATGTTTGTTTCCTAGTTATCTTCTTCTTATCCTAAATTTCGAGGATGAAATTCTTTTAAGGAGGGAATCCTGTAAGGAACCACAAATATATCACTTTAATAAATTTATTTATTTGAATTAATTTGAGATTAAATGATTTAATAATTATTATAATGATTTTTGTAACTCATTTTAGATAGTTATAGAGTAACAATTTACCATTAATTTTATGAATATATGCACTTGAATTAAAATCGTTAGAAACTTTCATTTCGCTTTGTTGATATAATAACAATTTTGTAATAATTATTAATATTAATTTATATGGTATTATAAATGAAACATGATCATTTTAATTAGTTGAAAATGATAATAAATTTATTTTTTATTTTTTATTACAAATATACGCATATAAACTAAAAATGAAAATATGACTGGAAATCAAAATCATCATTCGTAACGATACAATGCATAGAAGTTGTATAACATTGTGGAGATACATATGCATATATACATGTGCATATATGAAGATATATTCTCATGTACATGATCATTTATATATTCACGCATATACATACAAATATAAAACATATATGTATAAAATATCCAAAATATTTCTCTTTTCCTTACTACCTAAGCTAACCAAAAGTCCACCATAGTACATGCATCATTTCATGCACATGGGGGGTCGGTTACCTTTGGCTAAACTAATGGGAGGTAAGGGGAGTAGGTGGTGATTCAACTGATGATGCATTATATAAAATATTCAAGATATTTTCCTCCACTACCATCCCTATAAATACCTTACACTTTCCTCTTCATTTTCATTCATCTTCCTCTTCATTTCCTAAGTTCTCTCTCCATGCTTTCATGGCTTCCATTCTAAAGGAAATGATGCCAAAATATTTCTCAAAAAGAATTTGAATTTACAATATATACTTATATACACTTAAGCACCCCAAAACGATTCTAAAACTCCATATTTTCTCTCTGCATTCACGGCATGCACCTCCACTTTTGAAGGCCAAGCCTTCCTATTCCTATACCCTAGGTTGTGAACTTCTGAAGCCATTCCAAGCCTAGGCCAAGCCACCTAGAAGCTTAAGTCCAAAGGATCATGAGCTTTCAAATCCAAATAGCGGAGCTATAACAGATTATTAGTTAATCATTTAAACCCGAGGTGAAAAACTCCTAAACTATAGTGTTATATGCTACTGAATGTTATATATGTTTGATTATGATTGCTGATGATTGTTGTTTATATGACTGTTGAATATATATGCATGTCACGGAAATACATTAATAAGCACAAAGGAAATCACCTTTCTTTATTTAATGAATTGGTGTATATTGAATGTTAAACCTATTTAAAATTGTTTAAAAATGAGTTTGAAATGTTTTATAAACATATGAAAGTGTTTTGATGAAGTTTGAAAGGTAATTGAAAATTTAGTCAAAAATAAGTGAGTCGCGTAATGGTAGCTCGCAATTTCGCACCATAAAAGTCAAACGAGTATATAAAATGGAATATAGCTCCGAATTCTTCGAGATAAGAATTTTTCGAGCTATTATATCCATTATTTTCAAACAAAGAAAGAAAATCAAGATATTGGTAAGTAGATTTTGAAATATGAGTGAAAGAATTTTTTGAAAATATCATGGTTTTGAAGTACGAAATCCATAAATGGGTTTTTTTTTGAAAATGATATTTTTAAGAAAAATATGAAATAAATTATAAAAATATTTTAAAAGTGATTTTATTTATTAAAATGAATTTCCAAATGATAAAAAGTCGTCTTGGTCATTATAGCTTAAAAAGCACTTCCCACGACACTTTTCTACAGCACTTTTCTATAACTTTTGAAATATAGTTTTAAACGCAAGTGTTCTTTTTCTAATATTTTGTAAATATTTACAAATGATTAAAAAGTATTTTAAAGATTGATTTAAAGGATTTATGGAATGGTTGTATGTTAAATGATTTGGGGTCGATCAAATAACTTAACCGCTTTATGGATGTCAAAGAGATTGTGTCTAGGCTTGAGTTTGGAAAACCAGTTTCTCGCACTCCCTAGCTCTTCAGACTAGCCCGATGGATGGGATAGTAAATTTGGTTTACTTGGATAAATATTTTCCTAAGTGAAAAATGAAATGATTTATAATTATTCCAATATTTAAAAAGGGTTTAAATAATCAAAGGTTTGATAAGACAGGTTTAATGATTCCGTATATGCTGAAAAAACGTTTTAAAGTTATAGATCACTAAAAGATATTTCTCATAAGAGAAATGAATTAATCAAATATTATTCACCTATCTACTTGACCTCCTTTATCGATGGTTGGTTCAAAGAAACCAGGGTCGGATTTGGATGATTCCTATCTGAAGGCCACTTCGAAGCAATTTACATATTCCAAATAAAGACAAAGATATGATTTGGAAGATGTAATGTAGAGGTCTTGTCACTAACCCTCGGGGGAAATTTTCTATATCATATTATGTGGCAGTAGCTCTTCATTCAATATCTTCGGTGCAAGGACTTCTCGCTACTCATCCTATAGGTAATTTCTAATAGGATGTGATAGGAGAGTGCCTCCAGTTTGCCCTGTTCCTTAGCAACTTATATGGATGAATATCTAACATTACATTTCTAGTTACATAAATTGGTCTATATGAATGTATCATATGTTTAGTGGCGGAGATGGCAACTTCTCTTAGCTTGACACCATTTTCTTAGATGTATGTGCTCAAGAGTTATGCATTTGTAGAAATCAATTGTGCGACTATGGGATGGTAATGTGGCATTCAAAGTGGAATGTGCTATGTGAATTGTAATCACTACCTTAGGTCTTATCACCCGGTAATGGCTAAAATAGTGTACGCTGCAAGGCTATATGGTTCGCAACCATTAGGGTATGGTCATCACCTTTCTAAATTACTCTCTATATGCCGAGTATGTGGTGTATGCTATAGGATCCCGGAATGATAGATTATGACCGAGATGATGTCATATTCGGTTTGTATCCAAGCCATGCATGAGTGCCAACTAGGGACAGACCAGACTTGCTTGATGCAGAGGATTGTTTGTGTATCCTCGGTACATTTCTCTAGAGATGTACTATATGGAAGGTAGTTCCTTACCTTCCATTATATGGAAATCCATTCTCCAAACGAGCCTTGTAAGAGTTTGGTTTGTAGATCCAAAATTTAATAAAGGTGACAATTTCAACTAAGATTAATCAGTTACTTGCAAACGTTTTCAAAGGAATGTCATTAAAAGCAATATCAAATGATTTTTCATATCAATTTTTTTAGCTATCATAAGGTAAAATCCTTCCGTATTTATGCATGGTCATGGTCTTATGAGATACCTTTTCTTTTCCAAACATGTATTTTCATTTTTCACACCGGTCCCATAACTGATCCAGAGTTTATTTTTCTTTCTTCTTAGACTCTAGGTGCCCTACCACTAGGTAGCCTAGTAGTTAGCTAATTAGGAGCATTTTGGATTATTTTGGAACATGAAGCACGAAGCACAAAGCATGAAGCAATTCGGATCTTTTTGTTCTTACCACCACTTTAATGTTTGTATTATGTGTATGTATCTACTAGCACCTATAGGGAAATGCCTTTATAGATATCCTAGCTGGGTTAGTACTTATCATGACTCTGATATCTCCCTTTGAGAGTGGTTATATGTACTACTTAAATGATTACCACTTGTTAAATACGATGAGAGATTCTATTATTGTTCTATTTTCTATCTTTATTTTCTTTTAACCCATGATATTCTGCCTCTTGGGCGCTTCAATTTGCGGCACGTGAATACTGAAAGTGTATTAGTGTCGATTTCTAAAGGTCGAGGAGGTAGGTGATCACAATTACTTTATGTGTATATATCAACAATTGTAAGGACAGACTGTTATAACTTTTAAGGCTGGTGATAGTACTTAGATGAGTAACTTAAATATGCTATATTTATTAGAGTAATAACGTGTACTATCTTTTGATATTATATGTTATCATTCTACTATGAGATTTTGATGCTTTTGTTCTTCTCTTTCTTGTTCCTTTTCTTTTCTTGTTTTTCTTTTACCCTAATGATTGGTCTTTCCGGCCTTTGGGTGCTTGACACATGAATACCATGGATGTATTACTGTCGATATTTGGGGGTCAAAAGGGTGGTCGTTATATCGTGGTATCAAAGCTGAAGGTTAAACGAGAACCTTGGTTTTGTTAGGTATAACTCATTAAGAGATAGGGTAATGGAATGCCTTATTATGAGTTGAGAGTATTATATATAAGAGAATGCATTTTTGATATTGTTATATAAAATGTTTTATATTGTGTTGACTGGTTCGTTTAGTGGTTTATGGATTCTGGTCAATATGAGTTGCCAACGTTGTTGATAGGGATCTCTAAACACTTGAACAAGACAAAGCGACATAATATTATGTTGAAGTTGGTAAATAAAATAATTTTACCTTGGATTATATTTTTTATATAAAAAAAATTTAAAAAAAAATTGATATAGCTATGTACAATGCATTTGTTTATGAGGAAATGAACATATTTAATTATTATCATTCATTATTTGATTAGTTTTGCTTAGCTAGTTTATAAGCATTGAACATTGTTTGTTCATTTTTGAATTGTGCTCGACCAGTTTATGAGCAGTTTTACCTTTTCACCTCATGGGTTAGGTAGATAGTAACTGTGGGAACATTGAAACGAACACCTTGTGAATTAAGTTTCATAATTTGACTATAAGGCGTTCGAAGATAATGTTGGGTAACAATTTAATTTTATAATTTTTTTTATTGTAATCTAAACAAACATATACATTTGTGAAATGATTTTGATAAGAAAGTGAATGATATAAGTATGGTTTATAAAAATGTGGTTTATACATAAAAAGGATTTAAAACTGGGGATTTGGAACTTAAATCTCGACGTTTTTAAAATTGTTTTTCCTAGGGTTTTGAGAAAATAACAATTGTACTGTTTGAAAGTACTTATAAATAGAAATAACTAAAAAATGAATTTTGAAGTCGATATAAAATACCAAACTCACTTCTAACACTAGAAAATAATTTTGGTGATGATTAAAGCATCATCCACATTTATTTTCAAGTTTCAAAGTATGGGATGCTACTATAGTAGTTTTGTACAATTTGTTTTTGTAAAATATATTTTGATTTAAATCCCGAAAGCATGATTTGATATACAAAGGTTATATATATATGCTATTTCAAAATGATTTGAAATGAAACCCGTTGTTTAGTTCTTAAGTTTTCTTGTTATGTTATTTTATGGATACACGTATCCTATTCATTATGGTAGTTTAGTTATGCATTTTTTGATAGTTTGTTGTTTAGTAGTTTTCATTTTTTGAGATAAAACAAAATTTTTTGGCAATTTTAGACAGTCGAAAACTTCCAAATTGACATAGAAATTGAAGCTATGTGTCTTTATAAAGAATAAGTTTATGAAACTCTTAAAATAGAGAAGATAGTAAGTTAAAATAATTTCAAATTTGGATAACATCCATGCTAAGTAAAATGAATATGAGATAGTGTATATACTCTTAGGATATGGTTGAGAGTTATGCATATATAAACTTAAGTTGTGGAACGTTTTATAATAAAGATATGACTATAACATGTTGAAAAAAATCTTAAGCACTATTTTATGAAATGGTTCACAAATGATTTTAGCAATGATAAGAAATATTATATGTAAATATAAATGTGAATTAAAAACAAATTGGTGTAGTTAAGAAACCAATATAATAAAGTACACAAGTTGTATGTAGATCATTTTATTCCCATGATAGTTCTTGATCTAGGATTTGAGTACATGATTTCAAGGTATTTTACACCAGTCCGGACAAGGATTTTTCACAAGATTATTGACGACAAACACTTGAGATAGATTATTGATACAATTCTAAAGTTTTCTATCGTAGTATATGGCTATGTAAGGAAAGAGGAGGTTTCTAACAAAGGAACTTGATCATGGTATAGGGCTACGAGAGGTCAAGTGATGCATCCTAGTTTAGAAGTGAAATCTATGTGATTGAGAAAGTGATTGAAATTGATACAACATATGGGCTTTAGTACATTTGAAAACTATGTCTTATAGGATTATAGAGAGTTTGGAAAAATGAATCTTCAATTTTTTTAAGCTAGCATAGATAATCGACTAAATATTAACAAAAGTCTATGAGCAAAAGGTACGCTTAGTAGTTTATCTCCTTGTGCGATGAGAAGGTTTTGGACCTAGGCAAACCGTAAGCAATATTGCTATTGATTATAATACTATTAAGTATCAGTGTATGGTTTTTTTATGGTTGCGTGTGTTGAAATTTTAAGGATGAAATATTCTAAGGTAGAGAATGTAATGACTCGGAATTTCAAACACTCATTATTTAAATATCAAAATTATTTAACTATTTTCATTTTGGATTTAATGTGAATAAATATTATTTTACCCTTATTTTCCCCTTCGAATTAATAACTGATGATAGGAAATTCATTATTGGAATATTTTTTACAAAAATAAACGGTTCAAAGAAATATCGATAATGTGACGGAAAATCATTTTATGGTTAAACAACTTCTTATTCAATAAAAATTGTTTGAACTCTTTTTAACTTGTATAGTACAAATGAACACATTTACAACATTTTAAATCACCTTTGTTCTTAATAAAAAGATTAATTAAAGTAAGAGGAATTAAGGGGACAAAAGGATCCTTATTTCAAGGCATGGTTTAAGGCATGGATGATGGAGGATATCCAGGCTTGTTTCATGGAAAGGTAGTTGTGTGGAAGGAGACATTTGGCTAACCATATGAGTGATTTTTTGGTTATTTTTCCACATTGTCTAACTCTATATAGACATCCCCTTAGCCCTCTCTTGTGGTTGCTGATTCACTGAGGAAAAACCATGTCTTCTTCTTTTATTCTCCTCTCTAACTTCTTGAAATGATATCAAAACAACTATATCTCTCTTCAAACTTTTTCTAAAGTTACACAAAAACACTACTATACATAATAGCAATTTAACAATGGAATATTTGGAGCAAAAGCCCTTGAACCAGGTCAAGACCGAGAGCAATTTAGGGGAGGGGAGGGATGGCTAGGCATGTATGAGGAAAGAAGGTGTGAGGTTTTGGTGGTTGCTTGGTTGAGGGTGGAAGTATTCTTACTTTAGGTTGGCTTTTGCTTGTGTTTGGAATGATTATGGGTGAGTTTTCTCACCATTAAAATTATATATATATATATATTGCTTGTGTTGTTGTTTAAATAATTGTATTTCTATTTGAATTTATATTGCTTGATCTGTTGATTCTTGCTTTGGAAAGCAATGATATATGTAAATATTGTGTTGGACTTGTTATGACTTGTTGCATAGCGTTGAGAAAAGCAAATAAGGAATAATAGGGGATGAATTTGACTTCAACTTGAAAGGAAAGTTTTCATATAGCGATAGTCGCTATAGCAGCACTTTGATGTTGTGTATTTTGTTCTTGTTTGAATATTATGTTTCATATATATATATATATATATATATATATGTTGTATATATGTTTTTCTATGCTCCTTTGTGATGTGTTTCAGAATTGATATTCGTGTATGCTTTTCTGAATGAATGGTGTTCGAATTTGAAATGAAAAATGAAATTGTTTGTATAGCGATAGCCACAATAAATGCACTTTGAATCCCCACTCTTCTATATTAATTTTTAAACTCTATTTCTGGATGATTTTTTAATTTGTTTCATACACTTATAGTAGTATAAAAGATTGCAATGACCTGTAATTTAGTTAACTTAAATATGATTATTTAATAATTTTTGAAAGATTAAATAATGGATTTATAAATCAAATAAAATTTTGACAAAATGTCTCGAGTGCCTTTTTTTACAGATGTAAAATGTTAGTTCAAAGATGATTCAAGTTATAAGATGGTTAGGGGTACTGATTTAATGAAGAATAAGAAGAAATATTGAACTTTTCTACTCTTTGACTGGACCAAACCTTTTAAACTTATTTTTTCCTAAAAAAGTAAATGAAAATGATTGCTTCTTAGGAATTAAGAAATGAATTTTCCATATAAAACAAAATAGTACAATCACCCTCCGAATAAAAAATAGTATAATGACCAGCCTCATAAAACAATAGTATAAAATAGAATAGTATAATTGCTTGCCCAATAAAACAATAGTATCAAACAAAATAGCATAATGATTCTCATATTCCATGTGGATGTTGCTATTAGACCAAATATGCTCGAATCAGGTTATGTCATATAGGTGGTTTCTGTTAGACCAAAACCTAGTTGAATTTGGTTGAGCTCTAGGAGGTTAGGTAACTACTAAAGTACCCTTCTCTTCGCCTACAAATACCTAAATCCATATCTCATTTTAATTCATTCACAAATGAAAGAAAGAAACCAAATATCATCTTCATCTTCCAAGCAATCGAGGTTTCCGTTTTCCTTACCAATTCCAAAATAGTTAAAGTTTAGGTGGTAACATAACTTTCTTTATGAATATAACTTATTCTATGAGTATAGTCAATTTATTTTAGTTATTTTACGGTGAGTTAATTGTTCTCATATTTAAAGAGATATTGATTCAAGTTAATTTAGTTGATAATAATACTCTAACTTGAATGACTTCATTTCTAACGGATGAAAAACACTTGTTTGAAATCGAAGACTACAAATAAGTTTATGGAGTTGGTTTTCTGATTTGTTTTAAAAAGACTTTGTTTTAAACAAGAGATTTCTTTGTCTATGCAATTAAGCAGCATAAAAATATGATAAGTAGTGCTAAAATTTTGACACATTTATGGAAACTAAGTCTTCTTATGTTTAGCACTAAAAGCCGATGAGTAAATTTCCTTTATCTATGAGATGTAGAATTGGAGTATTTTAACTAAGACAAGGCTTTGGTATGCACTAATGCTTTAACTTTCTTGGCTTCAAGTCTAGACGAGGGATGGAAAATTCGAAATGTCATAAACGTGATAAATATATAAGGGTTAATCTCGATAAATAGGTCATGATTAATTAAGTATATGGAAGGTACTTCATCTTATAATTGACACTAAATTTTGAGATATGGAAGCCTGTTTCTATCTATGAGAGTTAAGAATGTTGTCGAGTCAAGGTCTTAGAGGTAATAATACCACAACTTATTCGACTTCATTGTTAATCGAAGGATAGCACGGTCATGAAATCGAAAAGTGGTGGTAACTATATGATACCCGATTTTCCATATGCAAACTATAGACTTACACCAGATAGTGGTTTGTCCACTACCAACAACTTGACGTATTTTGACTTAGGAAGTATATGAAAGATTCGCGATTTCATACAACTTAAGATTTCATTGGGATAACTCATTCTAGTGAAACGTCTCTACATTTAAGGGGTATATGGGGGATTCCTTCAGGACTCTGATATGGTCCCCTTACTTTTAAAAGAGTCGGGATTGAGTCAACCAAAAACTTTTGATTCTTGGTTCGAAGAGACCGGGATCAGATAAACATGAGTTATCAAAAAACCACTTCAAACTGGCATATGCTTTCGAATTGAAGACATCAAAGATAATGGAATCAATGATAGATTTTTTCAAAGTGCAAGGGTTACTTACTACTAATCCTGAGAGCGATTCCAAAAAGAATGTAGTAGAAGTAGTTTCTTTAAATTTTTTCAGTCCTAGAACAAACTTGTATGGATGAACACTTGCATTGCATTGTTGTCCGAAAGGTAGTGTTAGCATTCCAAGTGGGGTTTGCTAAAAAGCTAAATCGTTTCCTCAAGCCTCACACCCGAGAATGATTAAAATAGTTGAGATGTGGTAAGGCTATGTGGTTCACTACCATTAGGATAAAATAATCCCCGATCCTGATCGATATTTCTTTAGATGTACGCTTCAGGGTTCAATACGGTTTTTGATTGCAACCGAGGGATGATTATATTCGATACTATCCAGGAAGGGTAGGCCAGTTCTGTGTTGGCAACGATTGCAAGGTTTGTATCCCTGGTACATCTCTCTAGAGATGTACCGTGATAGGCGGTACCCCGGTAGAGTTGTCATTGTTGGAATCCATTTTCCACTATATGCTTAATGGACTTAGTTGTATAACAAATATGCTGGACTATGGGATGCAAGCGTTTTATCTATGTTATATATTTATTTAAAACCCTAAACACTAATAATAATATCTCTGATTTTAAGTACAAATGTTTTAAGCGTGGTCTTATGAGATACCTTTATTTTTCCTAAAAACATATATCTTAATTTTACTCCTACCAGACACATGTCTGACCTAAAGTTTTCTTTCTTTCCCTTAAACTCCTGGGTACTTTACTTTTGAGCAGTTGAGTAGTTTAGGCTCTTACGGATGCATTGTAGAGGAGCATGTAGTAGGCAGCTTCGCCGTTATCTTGTTATCTATTTTTTTCCACTGTTTGTATATAGTCATATAATAGTATTATGGGGGCAGGTAGTTATAACTTTCCTTGGCTGAATTTAGTACATGTTGTAACTTTGATGTTTAATTTTGGGGGTGATTGTATGTACAACTGATGTTCTACTACACATACTTCCATCCATTATAAGATTTTATGTTTCTTTCTTCTAGCTTTTCTTCTTCTTTTACCCTAACGGTCTGTCTTCCGAATGACTAAATGATGTGCACATGAATACCATGGATGTACTAAGTGTCATCTTTAGGTGTAAGAAGGAGAATTGTTACAAGTGGTATTGGTGCTTAGGTTAAACGAACACCTAGGCCTTGGTTGGGCTCAATTCATTAGAGATAGGGTTAGTAATACCCTAGAACGAGTTTAGTCTATGCAATTGCGCATTTGTAATTTTTATATGAAAATACACATACACACACAACTATACATATATATATATATACACACATACATACACATACGTATATACATACATACATACATACATATATATATATATATATATGTTAGTGTTATTTTGATCAACATTTACATGATTGATTTAATACCCTTTTTCCCTAAGTTAATCTTATCTATGTATTGTAAAAGTTAATATATTATATATAGGTAGTAGAAAATGAGTACAAGAGGAAGATGAAGAAGGCGAACTGGCAGTACTACGACTACCAATGGTCGAAATCCAAATGATGGTAGAGTAGGAGTGTAGATGAAATGATTCCAGTGCAACCCTAATTAACTTTGCACCCCTATGCAAAGACTATACCAATTTGGGCAGAAAGCCGTTCAAAGGTACTAACCCTATTATTGAAGTTCAAGCTTACTTTTGTTCTTATGAGAATATCTTTAAAGGTCTTGGTATTTCTGATGAGCAAAAGTGCTTTCTGGCATCTTGGCAATTATAGGAAGGTGTTTTAGCATTGTGGGATTTGTTATCTGTATAATTTCTAAAGGATACAGTCAAAGGAATTTATGTCAAAACTAAGGAATAATTTCATAGTTAGCGATGTCGAAGGTTTAATAATCTTGAAGGAAAATGATTTCAAAGCTTAAAGTCATGTCAAAGTTAAAACCTTAGGTTAAAACTAAGAGCTTTAAGCCAAAATTAGGGGATTCATGTCGAAGAGCTGGAAGCAAAGAAGAGGTGCATAGTAGTTTGAAGATACCATGTCTTATCAAGACAAAAGAATAGCGAATTTTTGCATGTCTTATGCCAATGACATAGTAGTCGGCATCTAATATTAATTAATGTTATACCTCATCAAAGCCTTACCTAGTCAATTTCGCATTTGGTCAATGTTGCATCTCTTTGATGTTGCCTCCTCTCTGATGCCACCTCTATCTCATGCTGCCATTCCCTAATGTTGTCTCTCGAGCAATATCACACCGACTCCATGCCACATGTCATTCATGCTTTGCTGACTCCATGTCGCATGACATTCATGCTGGACTGACTCCATGCCGCATGTCATTTATGTCGTGCTTTACCAATGCTGCATACCATCAAAATAATAATAAACAAAAGCATGTTGTAAGTTTTCAAAAGAATTAGTACCAATGATTATCGATGAGAGGATGCCGAATTTTACCAAGACAAAAGCATATCAAAGGGTTATGATGAGATTACCATATCAAAAGTCGCCTACATAATAATTGTCGTCATATGTTTATTATTCCTCTATTTCATGAATATTGCATATTATTGACGTCGCACAACATCAGTATCATTGAATTGTTAAAGGCTATGCAAAGAAAGATGATTAAAATCATTTACAAGAGCAAATGGAAGAGGATTTAGTGTATTTTCCTTCATAATTCTTCAAAGGAATTAAAGACCAAGATTGCAATCCATGTCCCATATTGCCATTGTAACCAAGCCTACCTCCTTCCAAACACTATAAATAAAGATGCACACCTTCATGGAAAGGGGCCCTTAACTTCTTTCCCAGTCTTATCACTTTTTCCAATTAGGATCTTCACCAAATTCTTTTCATTAAGAGCTCAATAACAATTCTAATGGCAAAAAGGCTAATGTAATGGAAGATGATATATGATATTTGAAAACAATGGCTTCAACAATTTGAAAATTGCATAGTTGTACATTTTGTAACATGCTCGTAATTGAATAAAGGGACATGACTAATGCATATTGCCTATTGTTACTTTGACTTGCCTATTTTACTTTTTGGACTTATGAACTATCTTTTAAACGATCCTGTGAAATATCATAAAATTAACGGGTATTATTGTATTTTCTTTGGACATGCCTCCTTGAACATACATCTTGCATGTTAAAACAAATTTTGGTTTAACATTTTGGCACTAGAAAGAGGGTTTGAAACTCCGCATGTTCGAAAATGATCAAAATAACCTAGAAGGGAGTTTGAATTTTATACTTTGAAATGATTTCATATTTAAATTCAAAATTCAAAAACTAACATATTAACGATTGGACATTTTCATACGTATGGATAGCAACGAAATAGATCTGGTGACAAGCAAACACTATTATTGCTATATCCTTACAACATCACTTCTTTATCACTTATTGAAACCTTCACCAACTCATTATATTTACTAATTTAACAACGTATCCTTATCATTTTTCCCTAATCAACATCTACCTATTCAACCTCTAACATGATATCTATTCGACATCAATTCTTCCTACAATTATAGTACCAATCTCTATTCGACGTCAGAATATCAAACATTGAATTCATCCGAAGCTCATAAGCGATACGACATCAATCTCACCAATTTGAGGTGATGAATCAATCAAATGACTTTAGATCCATATAGAATTGAGTTTTTGGATCCAAATGACATAAGTTTATAGATCCAGATAATATTGAATTTGCAGAATCAAAATGATGTTGGATTTCTAGATCTAAATGATGATGATTTTTAAAATTCCAGAGGGTCTCGTATTTATAGACGGAATCGGTGATGTAATATCAGAAGATAACGACGATGAGATGCAATGTTGATATATGCAATAATTGGTGAATGTTGAAGTGTGCGACATTGATACTGGAATTATTGGTGAATGCCAAAGTGTGCGGCATTGATACTAGAATTATTGATGAATGCCAAAGTATGTGACATTTTATTAGCGAACGCCGAATTGTGCAATATTGATGCTGAAATTATTGATTATTGCTGAAGTGTGCAACATCGTTACTGGAATTATTGATAAATGCCAAAGTGTACATGTGACATTGACACTAAAGTTATCAATCCCGCAAGTAAGTGATACCGCGGGGTAGCTAGTATTGCTGGGTATCTAACCGAAGATTATTGATACTATAAGTAAGATATGCCACAAATCTATATGGAAGTTTAGATCCACATCGAAGCTTAAAGCTTCATATCATAGATTAGGCCTTCGTGTAAAAGTACAAGTTAATTTCGAAGCCCATCTTTATGTCGTAAATCATCAGATTCATTCCAAAACAGAGGAGTCCGAATCTAGGTCATACAACCAAGGTGAATAGTTTCATTTTAGAGTTGCCAAATATCAAAATTTAGCAAATTCAAAATTAAAATTTTTAAAAATTTGCAGATAGAAGAATTCCAAAGTTGAAAGTCTTAAAAACATTCAAATTTTTGAATGTGAAATTTTTAGATGCGTATGTGTTTAGAATTTATATAGTTTTGTATGTATAAGATTTCTATCGCATATACATGAAATTTCAAAAAGAAAAGTTGTATATTTTGAATTTCAAAACATAAGATATTTTATTTATGTATCAAGTTTTAGCAAAATTGAACAGTTTCTGCCAATGGGTCTTCAAATATATTTGGTTCTTAAATATAAAGTTTCTTATACATGCAAGATTCAAATATGCATCGTTTTGAGTATAAAAGCTGTAATGACCCGCAAACCCGTACCCTTTAAGTCGATACTATTCTCCATCAATCAACTCATGATGAACGGAAATACGAACCATTTGGGTTAAAGAAGAAGTGGTAGAAGAAGAAGAAAATAGAAAACAACATCAGAATCTAACCATCGCATCGGAATAAAATATAATAGATAATCAATGATCTTTTCACAAAAGAAAACTATATCTGTTTATACATATATCATCAGAATACATCATCAGAGTTAAAAAACATCAATAACATACAACTGGACAATCATATAAACCTGTCCTCAAAACTGAATACACAGCGGAATAAAAATCAAGTAAGGAAGTACGTATCGCCATCCATCTCGTCTCCTGAGCTCTATAGCATCATATCCTATATTCTATAATACTCAGTCTGACCCGAGCATTATTGTGAAATAACACCCGTTTCAGTCTGGAATACCAGCGTGAGAAAACCACACTCAATTGTATTATTAAAGTTTCAAAATCCTTTGAAAACAAAAGTGTCTCGTAGGACCATGCCACAAATAAACATGTCGGGTTTTTACCTTACGATAGCCAAAACACTTTTTATCAAAATTCTCTGATATTATAATAGTGTCTATAGATAGTAAAATAGAATCTAGCTGAAATGCTTGCATCTCACGTTTCAGCAATAGTTGGGCACAATCAAAACTGTACGGGCGCGTAGGGAGAGTGGATTTCCAGCTAATGACTAGGCACTGGGGTACCACCTGTCACAGTACCTGGTCTAGATCAGCATAACGAGGATCACTCCCGACCCCCTGCAACACAAGATCGGGACTACCCCTTACTGCATAATCTCGAGTAAGATCACCCCACGGTGGTGATCAGCAACCGCACCACTAAGTCGAATAAAAAGGGACATCTAGAGAGGGATGCCCTTACCCTAATGGGTGCTACCCACCTAGCCTTGCTTCATAACCCCTGATTTTCAATCATTCCCGGTTGATGAGGCTTGAGGCTAAGCGTTACCTTTTAGAAGGTTTCACTTAGAATGCTCATCGCCCACCTGACGATGTTCTGAATGCATTCATCCATACAAGTCCGTCCCGAGTTCGAACGGAACCGAAGGCACTACTCCTACTACATCCATTTTGGAATCACCTCAAGATTAGTAGCGACTAGCCCTTGCACTTCATTGCTCCATCTTCGACTCTGAACTCTTGTTTTCCACGCGAAAACGTACAAACCAGATCGAAGTGGTTTTCAGAAAATAAATCCTGATCCTGGTCTCTTCGAAACGATCAGCGCATTGTCCAATATTGATAGTCGGTTATTTAACTATCATTTAACATTCACAAACAACCATCAAACTATAAATAATTTCCTAAATTATTTATTATCCTCAAAATATCTTCGCAAGATATATTTCCATTTTCAAACCTTTTTGAAAACAATTTCCAAACCTTTTTCCTTTTACAGAATAAATTTCCTAAATATTTTCTAGTTCCACTGAAATCACCAAGTTCAAACACTTTAGATTTTAAAATAATTTAAAACACTTTATTATAAAATATACTTTAAACATTTAAATTAAGAACTACTTCAATACTTTATTAAAAATATATACTATAGGAATATTTGAAAATGAGGTTACTTTATAAAATATTAAACTAGATTTTCTTTTTTTAAAATAAAATACCAAGTCACCTTTAAAATAATTTCTACGATAATAGATTTGAAAAATATTTACCTTAGAATTTAAACATTTAGAAATAATAAATTTTCTAAAGCATGCTTTTCAAAACAACATTAAAACTTTTAATTTATATTCAAGAATTTACTTTGAAACGTACTTGGCTATCCAGGGAAAAATACTTCTCTTCACATCCTTTAAAATAAACCACTATTTATTTTTAAACTTATTTTCTCATTCCTTTAATAAATTCCCATCGTGAATTTATTCCTTCAAATATCTACTGATATATTGCTTCACTTTTATAAACCCAGTTTATATATTTCAAAGTCACATTGTCCTTTAAATTTCCAATTTCAAACACTTAAATCAATTTCCAAATTGATTTCCAATTTACTCCATTTTGAAATAAACTTCTTTGCTTACTCAATTCATTTCAAAATCCATTAATTTCAGACTTTATTCCTTATTTATGAATTAAAATCTTTTAACTGAAACACCAATTTCAGATTTTTCCCAAATTCCTTCTTTAGTTTTTTTTCCAATAATTTAAATCTTGAATTTAAATAAATGCTTTATTCTTTAAAATAATAACACTTAAGTTTAAAATTCATTATCTTCCTGTTTATTCAAAATTCCCTTTTCATACGTGGAATTTATTTATTAGAATTTTAAAATCACTATTATTCTTATCCAGTTCATTCTTAAATTTATTTAAATTCTTTATAATTATTTCACTTAAAAATTCTCTTCTTTTATTTTCTTTCCATAAATCCAATTCTATATATTTTGATAACTCAGTGTACCGAAATATATTCAAATAAACCATAACATTCAATATTCCAATTATCAATAATATTCATCATAGAATATCAAATATTCATAACACAGAATATTAAACGATTTAAATAAATTTGAGGAATCCAATTGGATCCCTCCAACCCGTGTCCCTGGATCCACAGATGTTAGCATAATATAAAATACCAATTCCACTTCGAGGTGGAATAACGCGGTATATAGGATTAAATATAATATCATCCGCTATTATGCGGCGCATAGGGTCTCATCCGCTATATAATGCGGAAAATCAATCAGTCCAATATATTATATACTACTATATATAATATAGCATATCAAAACAATTCAATCATTCACTCAATTATTTAAATTTAACTATTTAAATTTAAATAACCCAGATGAGTGAGATTAACTCACCTTTGATTTTTGTTTGCATACCACTTCAATCCTGACTATTTTCTTCACGATATTTGGACCTTGTATAAACATTAGGTGATTATTAATACTTGAATTAACCGAACAATTAATTTCCCTTAAATAAATTTAATTAACCCAAAATTTTACTTAAACCAAATTTTCTTTTAATAAATAAATTTTAAGTTCCAAAAATAAATTAAATAAGTTAATCTCCCAAATATTATTTAAAATAAACTAGTAAACAAAAATGTGTAGATGTATATTTATTTTATTTTACTTTCTTTATAACCACATATATTTAAAAACTTAAATTATATCGATTCAAAAGTCTATTTTTATATAAAACTTTTCAATTAATTGAAATTCCTATATATTTCTTTCAAAATCCTTTCTATATAAAATCTTTTTTGTATTTGAATATATAAATTGGAAAAATTGCACTCATCTTATTGTAATTATTATTTTTCTTCTTTCTATAAATAAATAAACTAATAACGCTTAGAATTAAATCCCAAATTACCTATATAAATTTTTTTCTTTAATTAACTAATTCCAGATTTATTTAAAAAAAATTAAATTTTAGGTTAGTCTATACCTTCTCTCGATACCTATCGCTTTCTAGGAATGAACTCGTGCATCCACGAACATCGAACCCTCAAACAACAGCCAATTGCTCGACCTTGCTGCTAGAAACTAGACCAGACTACAACCAACCCATCATGTCCTGACTTCGATCGCCACCAAAATTCGAATGCCGCCTCCGCCTTCACCTGGTCGCGGTCGAACTCACCAAAACATCAAGTCGCGACACCTTCATCCGAGCTCAACCCATAACACAATCGCGGCTCCATGGCTAACCACCACCCCGACGCCACTCCTTACTTCTCCTCAAATCGAAACCCTACTCTAATCTCCACTTCGATAGCGCTCGGCCTATCATCGAGCTCATTTTTTGAGCTTGCGCTCGAAACCCCTAAAATCCCCCACACGCGCAACCCTAGGTGAGCCAATGAAAACCCCAAATCGCGAGCTTTTTTTTTACGAATTGATTCTGGCTTCTGAATTTGAAGGGAAAGAGGGATTAATTGAAGAGTCGGCCATTTCTCGAATGGAATGATGGCTCGGCATTCTCTTCATTTTATTTTCGATTTGATTTCTGAGTTGAAGAGGAAGAACGAGGCTTTTTTTTCTTTCTGATGGAAAGGAATGGAATTATATGTAAGATACGAGATATTATGAGGGAGGGGGAACACGATTTGAAATAAAGGTGACTTGATGTGGACAGGTGGACTGTATTGTTATCCCATTTTTTGGTCAAAGCTGGAATATCAACAAATTGGCAAGGAATGATGGATATCAAGATTGGAAGTCGATTGGAAGCAAGGCTGCAATCGATGTCGTTAAAATTTGGCCGAGCTTCGATCAATGCATAACCGATTGGAGATGATGATGAGGACTAGGGAAGGCTACATTTCAAATTTCAGTTCAATCAGAGGTCGTATGCATAAGATATGGAGGGATTAAGATGCGTAAGACACGGTTCGTATCGATGCATTTCGCATCGATCATCATATGGTGGTTTGAATCGATACATTTCGTATCGATCATCAAGTAAGGATTTCGAATCGGTACCGTTCATTTCGATCGGCACAGGTTCGACTCGATGAAGTTCGCATCGATTAGGTTCTGGTTCGACTCGATGACATTCGTATCGGTCAGGATGGAAAGAGATGGTTCACACATGCCCGACAGTTCGTATCCATGGAGCAGCGTCTCATTCGAATCGATCAGGTTTTGGTTCGGCTCGATGGCATTCGTATCGATCAGGTGGGAAGGCCAGAAGGATTTCGATTCGATAGCAGTAGACCCAGGTTGGTAAGCAAGCATGCAGTGATCTTATCGTATCGATGCATTTCACATCGATCGGTTGTTGGCATTTCGAGTCGATACCGTTCCTATCGATCAGAGACAGAGCACAGTGGTGAACTTCGAATCGATATCGTTCGTATCGATCAGCATGGACTCGACTCAATGGTTTCATATCCATCAGGTAAAGCCTTGTTCGTATCCATCAGGTAAAGCCTTGTTCGTATCCATTAAGTAAGGTCTCGCTCGTATCCATCCCAAGGATGAGATTCGTGTCCATTTTCATGACCACTTCGTATCGATCCCCCAATGCTTATTTCGTATCGATCATCGCATATGGAAGCGGTACGAAATGTACTCCTGGAGGCGATACGAAGGAAGACACGAATTGTTGGGTGCGAACGTACGATGTTATGAATATGAACAAGCATAAAATGCGGATGCGAACAAAGGAGATCCACGAATCAAGGGGATAAGCATTCAAAGTGGCGAAGGACATCCACGTCTCCAGGAAAGAAGCGTTCAACTCGGCGCACTAGATGGATCGGTCCAGGAAGCTCGTGCCACGTCATAAGCAAGCGCGTGCTTCTGATCGAGTCGAACAGGATGGATTCGAACCAGTGTATACGAACGCAACAGCACTCACGAAAATGCAATTCCTGTCGATCATATCTCCCAAACGCTGACCCAAATGCAACGAAATTTTCACAGCAGCTTGCATACAAGATAAAGAACAATCCTGCCAAGTTTCATCTCGATTGGATCATTTTTTGATGCATACGAAATGGATTCGTATCGATCGCAGATCGAGTCGAAACTTGGTGGGGTCGGTCGCATGGGCCCACTCACATGCCAGAGGAAGACTCTCGAAGTTTGAGCGTGATATCATCCTCCAACGCCTATAAATAGCCTCCTGAAGCCTACAGAAAGGGGATCTTTTGGCCATTTAACGCCCAGACTCTGTCGGATTCATTTCTACACTTCAATACAACTATTGTACTCGAAATTCTTCATTGCTACTACTGTAATCATCTATAACCGGCAAGGATAATCAATAAAATATTTAACTTTGAAGTGGACGTAGGCCGGAGATAGCCGAACCACTATAAACCTTGTGTCTCTGTTCATTATTTATGAATTGTTGTTTGTTGTTTACTTAGATCTGTGATTGATATTGCTGATTTATATTCATACTTTGGTGCTTTCACGGTATTCGGGTTTGTGACCAATTTTGGTGCAAACACTTTGGTGCTTTCACTGAGAAGGACTAGCACCCGCTACATCAGATTGAAGTTTGGATTTGAAAAGAGCGAAGAGTTTAGATTTGAAAGACAACGACTCGTCAGACAAGCAGGAGACAAAGAGCTGAGAGAAGCCAACAGGAAGGATGTCAAGAAGCGTCCTATGGAGCTGGAGAAGGACAGGCTTCCATTTACATAACCAGGGATGAAATGGAAGCTATGGCAAATTCATTGCAAGAGAGATTGTTGAAAAGTTAGCAGGATATGATGCAAACCTTCTTTGAACAAATGAGAGCTGTAGGAACCCAGAACCTTGGAACAACTACGGCGGCTACAAGTGCAGGACAAGGAACTAGGGTCGCGGAACCCGATGGAGGACAGAATGCAGAACTAGATGACGATCAACAAAGGCTTGGGGGCAGACCCGCAGGATCTGATACTGGAAGGCCTATGGATGGAGCTCAACAGGTTAGAGTGAGTGCTAACATCAATGAACCGCATGAAGAATATGTACCGGAGTTTCCTCGGGGGGATGGGGGGAAATCTTTGACAAGCAATGCTGGATTAGTTGAGATTATCAGGAGAACTATGCGCGGAGGTTTGACCAATAAAGATTTGGAAGGAGTGAACAGGAGTCCGTTTACTCAGGAAATCAGGGTAGCTCAGAATCCACCCAAGTTCAAGCTACCTAGTATGGAAGCATACGATAGCAAGACTGACCCGACCGATCACTTGATGAGATACACTAGACACATGGAAGTGCTGGGGGCATCGGAGGAAGTGATGGCCCGATGTTTCCCTTTATACTTGACGGACTTAGTTACAATGTGGTTTAGCCAGTTGGAGGAAGGATCTATCAGGACTTGGAGGGAAATGGTGGATAGGTTTTTGGGGCTGTTTCGGGTTCATATCAAGAGACCAAAGAACATAATGACATTAACTTCGGTAAAGAAAAGGACGAATGAATCGCTTAGAGCTTTTCTAACTCGTTTCAATGCGGTAGTTACTTCGGTGGATCGGCCGGATCCATCGATGGTTTTGATGGCGGCGGTATCAGGAGTCAGAGAGGACTCGGATTTTAAGGTATCTTTAATACGAGACCCACCACTGGATCTTGGGGAATTCTTCCACGAAGCCGAAAGATTCCTTCGGCAAGAAGACACACATATGGATTTAAAGTTAAAGAGGGTGAATGCGACTGAGTGTGGAGGACCATCCAACGGAGGCTCGGATAAGGATAAAGGAAAGAGGAAGCTAGATGACGATCCAGGAAAAGCCAGAAAGCGCTGGAAGGATCCAAAGTTTTCCATATACACAGGATTAAACGAGACACTGGAGCGGATATAGATGGAAACTCGAAATCGGTTTCCTTACCGGAGGCCGGCCAGGAGAGAGCCTTCTGAGCGGGAGAGGGCATCAGGGAGGCATTTCCTCTTTCATGATTTGGATGGGCACGACACCAACAGTTGCAGGAACCTAAAGGATATAATCGAGGAGCATGTAAGGAATGGGCAGTTGTGACAATATGTCGAAACTCGAAATACAGCGGTGGAGCAGGAGCAGCCACCGCTTACCTCACACCATGATGATGTGAGGCCCAGGAATGATGGTTGATTGATTATCAATTGACCGAGATAGTATGAAATAAGTAACAAACTATTGGCAAGCAACCAAGTCATTTACACATGTATGGGGATGGAGATAGCCCCTAGGCATGCTCTAAATGATGATAAACCACGATGCTATGGTTTGTGAAATTTGCCTTTTTCTTTCGGATTGGACATTGATTTTTCTGGTTTGGTTTTGGAGTTTGGATTGAACTCCTAGTTTTGCTTGCTTTCTGATTTGGATTTTTGCTTGGACGATTGTTTTCTGTTTTGGATGTTGGTTTGGACTTCTGATTTTCTGGTTTGATTTGGATTTCGGATTGGATTTTGATTGGATTTTTATCTGGTTTTTGGTAAATGGTCGTCAGGTATGGATTATACCTGGCAAGGGGTAAGTCTCTTTGTCCGCATGTGGCGAATTGGCTTATTCAGGTCGTTGAGTACATACTATGCTCAACAAGGGTCCGGAGAGACCAGGATTCGGCCTAGGACTTAGGCCACATATTATCGATTATTGTTTCGGGTCGTTGAGTATGGACTATGCTCAACAAGGGTCCAGAGAGACCAGGATTCGGCTTAGGACTTAAAGCCATGGCATTGTACAACATCCAGGGACACTGGACCGCGGTCGTCAAGTGTGGATTGCGCTTGGCAAGAACCCGGAGAGGTTAGCACAACGTCCAGGGACACTGGACCATGGTCATCAAATGCGGATTGCATTTGGCAAGAACCCGAAGAGGTTAGCACAACGTCCAGGGACACTGGACCACGGTCGTCAAGTGTGGATTACGCTCAGCAAGAACCCGGTGATGTTAGCTCAACCTTCAGGGACACTGGACCACGGTCGTCAGGTGTGGATCGCGCTTGGCGCGAGCCCGGAGAGGTTATGGATTTGGATATCGACCTGGAGAGGTCCTGGATTCGATTATTGGCTATTGGATAAGGATGGATTAGGACTACGTTGTCGAGTTCGGATGGATACGAAATTGGCTAAGGCATTGGTTATTGGATTTGGAATTGGGCATCGACTCAGAGCAGTCGAGGATGATGTACTCTAATGATATTGCTATGGACTTCAGATATCAGATTCGAAACTATTCAAAACATGCCTTCTTATCACAAGGCATGTTTGAGGGGCAAATGTTATCCCACTTTTTTGTCAAAGCTGGAATATCAACAAATTGGCATGGAATGATGGACATCAGGATTGGAAGTCGATTGGAAGCAAGGCTGCAATCGATGTCGTTAAAATTTGGCCGAGCTCCGATCAGGGCATAACCGATTGGAGATGATGATGAGGACTAAGGAAGGATACATTTCAAATTTCAGGTCGATCGGAGGCCGTATGCATAAGATATGGAGGGATTAAGGTGCACAAGACACGGTTCGTATCGATGCATTTCGCATCGATCATCATATGGTGGTTCGAATCAATACATTTTGTATCGATCATCAAGTAAGGATTTCGAATCGGTACCATTCATATCGATCGGCACAGGTTCGACTCGGTGAAGTTAGCATCGATTAGGTTCTGGTTCGACTCGATGACATTCGTATCGGTCAGTGTAACGACCCGCAAATCCATACCCCTTGAGTCAACACTATTCTACCTAAATCAACTCAAATTGTACAGAAATACAAACCATTTGGGTTAAGAAGATGAGGTAGAAGAAGAAAATAGAAAACAACAACAGAATCTAACCATCGCGGCGGAATAAAATATAATAGATAATAAATGATCTTTACTAAAATAAAATATATCTGTTTATATATTACATCATCAGAATACATCAATCACGGCTCAACATCAATATCATACAATGAATACACAACACTCAAGATACACAACAACTCAAACGTAGCGGAATAATGTATATATACAAATACGGGAGTACGTATCGCCATCCTACTCGTCTCCTGAGCTCCACAGCATCATATCCTTTATTTTATAATACTCGGTCTGACCCGAGCATTACAGCTAAATAATACCCGTGTCAGTCTAGATTACCAGCGTGAGAAAATCACACCCAATTGATTATTAAAGTTTCAAAAATCCTTTGAAAACAAAAGCATCTCGTAAGACCACGCCACAAATAAACATGTCGGGTTTTTACCTTACGATAGCTAAAACACTTTTTATAGAAATCCTCTGATATTATAATAGGGTCTATGTACAAATACTTATAAAACAGCCGAAATTGTTACATCTATTAAATTCCAGCTACTAGCCACAAAAGTGGGTAATACAAACAAAACTCGTACAAGGCTCGTAGGGAGAATGGATTTCCAACCAATGACTAGTCACTGGGGTACCACCTGTCACAGTACGGGGCCTAGATCACCGTACCAAGGAGTACGCCCGCTCCCCTGCATCACAAGGCCGGAACCATCCCTTACTGGACAGTCCCGAGTGAGATCACCCCGCGGTTGGGATCAGCAACCGCACCACTAAGCCGAAATAAAAAGGGACATCTAGACTGGAATGATCTCACCCTACTTGGGTGCTACCCACCTAGCCTTGCTGCATAACCCCTGATTTTCAGTCATTCCCATTTGATGAGGCTTGAGGCTAAGCGTTATCTTTTTAGAATATATCCCTTAGAATGCCCATCGTCCACCTGACGATGTTTCGCAAGCATTCATCCATACAAGTCCGTCCCGGGTTCGAACGGAACCGAAGGCACTATTCCTACTACATCCATTTTGGAAATATCCTCAGGATTAGTAGCGACTAGCCCTTGCACTTCACTGCTCCATCTTCGAATCCAAAATCGTTTACACGAAACGTACAAACCAGATCGAAGTGGTTTTCGAGAAATAAATCTCGATCCCGGTCTCTTTGAAACGATCAACGTATTTGTCCAATATTGATAGTCGGTTATTTAACTATCAATTATATTCACAAAACAACCATCAACCAATAAATAATTTTCCAAATTATCTATTAATCTCCAAAAATATCTTCACAAGATATATTTCTATTTTCAATCCTTTGAAAACAGTTTTCAAAACCATCATTCTTCTCAGAATCAACTTTCCCAAATATTTTATATCTCCTCTGAAATCACCAAGCACACAAAAATAGATTTTGAAATAATTTAAAACACTTTACTTTGAAAATATACTTTAAACATTTAAGTTAAATTACTTCAATAATTTGTTAAAAATACATACTATAGGAATATTTGAAAATAAGGTTACTTAATAAAACATAAAACCAGATTTAAACTTTTTAAAACAAATACTAAATCACTATGTAAATAATTATTGCTATAATATATTAAAAGGAAATACTTGCTTTAGAAATTAAATATTAGAAATAATAAATTTTACAAAACATACTTCTCAAAACAACTTTAAACTTTCAATTTATATTTAAAAATTTACTCTGAAAGCGTACTCGGTTATTCAGAGAGAGATTTCCAATCTCAATCACTTAAATCAATTTTCCAAATTGATTCCCAATTTATTCCATTTGAAATAAATTTCTTCACTTAACAGTTCATTTCAAAATTCATTAATTATGGACTTTATTATTATTTTCAGTCTGATTTTTAACTCCTTTAGCTGAAATATACAAATCTCAGGTTATTCCCAATTTCTTCTTTATTCTTCTTAAATAATTTAAATCCTCAATTTAAAATAAATGTTTTGTTCTTTTAAACAATAACATTGAGATTTAAGTTTCATGAACTCTCTGTTTATTTAAATATTCCTTCCTTAACTCAAGATTTATTTATTAAAATTTTAAAGTTACTTTATTTCCTTTCCAGTTCATTTATAACTTTATTCAACTTTTCTATAATTATTTTACTTACAATTTTACTTCTTTTGTTTCCATTCCCAAACTCAAATTATATATTTGGGTAATTCATTATTTCCCGATTATAACAATCGAGCCATAGCATTCAATATTTCCACATAATTCATTACAGAATATCAAATATTCAGAACAAAGAATATTAAATAATTAAATAAAGTTGAGGGGTCCAGTTGGATCCCTCCAACCTGTTTTCCCTGCATCCACAGACATTAGCATCACATAATATGCCAAGTTCAAATTATACTATACTACATCACATCAATCAATTCAACCACAATCAATTATTTAAATTTAAACTGAGTGAGATTAACTCACCTTTGCTTTTCGTTTTGCAAACCATCCCATCTCACCTTGTTTTCCTCGATTTTCAGACCTTGTAAAATCATTAGTTGTTTTATTAATATTTGATCAATCAAACTAATTACTTTCCATTTGATAATTTAAATTTAAATAACAATAATTTATCTACATGAAAATTTTATTCATCTAAAAAAATAAATTTTAAATTAACTTTATATAACTACTTCAATGTCTAAACTCCTAGATACTTTTTAATATAAGCTTAACCCAACCACCTTATTTTATAAAGTCATTTTCTATAAATTTTAAAAATATAATTTCAAATTAAATTAACCAAGTATAGCAAGACTTTGTAAAATCAACCCATAATTTATTAACTTTTGAATCTGATCCTTTTTATAAACTCCTTTAGTATCGAAAATAATCAAAGTACACAAATCATTCACCAAATCTAACATTTTAAAATAACTCGTACACTAAAATGTGTATAAGTATATCATAAATATGTCTATCTTAAACATTTCCATCTTCAAAAATCGTATCTCCACATACATATATTTCTGTTAGAATTAAATCGTAAACCAAAAGCAGATATACTCTTTACAATATTCTCCGTTTTGAAACAGTTTATGATATAAATATATTCATATATATTATTATATATATATTTCTCTTCTTTTCCTTTTTTTTATAAAAACAACTAACAGGTTACGGAAAATTGAGTTGAAGAAAATCCTCACCTGATGATGCCGACTATCACCAAGCTCGTTCGCAACCTCTACATCATCGACCCTACTCCTCATCATGCGAGGCTCTCGCCGCTGCCTCTGGCTCGAGCTCGAGCTCGAATCGAGTTACGCGATGCCTTATCCCTCATAGCCGATGAAATCGCCTCCAACCTTCGAGCTTCCTCTACGTCGTTACTCTGTCCATCGGCCCCCAATAGCCACGTGATTCGCTCGCCGCAGCCCCAACCCTAGTCTTGCAATTTCCCCCAAAATCGAATGAAATTCGATTGCTCGAATTGATACGAGTTGAACGCGAGATGCCCTGGCTTCGAAAATCATTAGGCCGAAGAACAGAAGCGTGATTCTTTTTTTTCTCGATTTCTCTGTTTTAAAGATGAAGGCTTCGGCCTTATAAATTTATCTATTTATTTATTTAGGTACCAATTCGATCTTGTTAGGGGATTCGAAATTTATAAAAAAAGAAAACAAGGCTTCGGCTGAAAGACTACATCACTGTTTGGCTTGGCTTCCTTCAGAAGGAAGACGGGAAAGATACTTTTTATTATTATATTTATTTTATTTTATTTTTCTTCTAACGATTTTAAAAGAGAACGGGGCACGATTTTAAGATAAGGGTAGTGGTGTACACAAAAACTTGACTAACTAAATTAAATTAAATTAGACTATTATCAATTAAATTTTCAACGCGTTTATATATCGTACACTCACACACTAACCCCGATCAATATGAAATTTAAAATCCGGTAATAATACAATATTACGGACCCAGTGGAACTGGTTTCGTCAAATTCCGAGACTGTGTCCCGGGAGACTATTTTTTAAATTTAATTTAAGCGACATAAATTTTAAAACTGAACAAACCACTATTAATTTCAATTTTACAACTTCTATTATCCTCAGTACTATTTATATAAATTTTGGTATTCGTAATTCAAGTTAAAATTATCTATTGAATATCTAAAATCAATTAAATATTCTGATTTTAAATTCTCGAAAATTCCGGGTCGTCACATTCAGGATGGAAAGAAATGGTTCACGCATGCCCGGCAGTTCGTATCCATGGAGCAGCTTCTCATTCGAATCGATCAGGTTTTGGTTCGGCTCGATGGCGTTCGTAACGATCAGGTGGGAAGGCCAGAAGGATTTCGACTCGATAGCAGTAGACCCAGGTTGGTAAGAAAGCATGCAGTGATCTTTTTGTATCGATGCATTTCGCATCGATCGGTTGTTGGCATTTCGAGTCGATACCGTTCGTATCGATCAGAGACAGAGCACAGTGGTGAACTTCGAATCGATATCCCTCGTATCGATCAGCATGGACTCGACTCAATGGTTTCGCATCCATCAGGTAAAGCCTTGTTCGCATCCATCAGGTATAGTCGTGTTCGTATCCATTAAGTAAGGTCTCGCTCATATCCATCCCAAGGATGAGATTCGTGTCCATTTTCATGACCACTTCGTATAGATCCCCCCATGCTCATTTCGTATCGATCAGTGCATATGGAAGCGGTACGAAATGTACTCCTGGAGTCAATACGAAGGAAGACACGAATTGATGGGTGCGAACGTACGATGTTAAGAATATGAACAAGCATTCAAAGCAAACAAAGGAGATCCACGAATCAATGGGGTAAGCATTCAAAGCGGCGAAGGACATCCACGTCTCCAGGAAAGAAGCGTTCAACTCGGCGCATAAGATGGATCAGTCCAGGAAGCTCGCGCCACGTCATAAGCAAGCGTGTGCTTCTGATCGAGTCGAAGAGGATGGATTCGAAGCAGTGGATACGAACGCACCGACACTCACGAAAATGCAATTCGTGTCGATCATATCTCCCAAACCGCTGATCCAAATGCAATGAAATTTTCACAGCAGCTTGCATACAAGGTAAAGAACAATCCTGCCAAGTTTCATCTCATTGGAACATTTTTTGATGGATACGAAACAGATTCGTATCTATTGCAGATCGAGTCGAAACTTGGTAGGGTCGGTCGCGTGGGCCCACTAACATGCCAGAAGAAGTCTCCTGAAGTTTGAGCTCGATATCATCCTCCAACGCCTATAAATAGCTTCCTGAAGCCTACAGAAAAGGGGATCTTTTGGCCATTTAACGCCCAGACTCTGTCGGATTCATTTCTACACTTCAATACAACTATTGTACTCGAAATTCTTCATTGCAACTGCTGTAATCATCTGTAACCGGCAAGGATAATCAATAAAAGATATAACTTTGAAGTGGACGTAGGCCGGAGATAGCCGAACCACTATAAACCTTGTGTCTCTGTTCATTATTTCTGAATTGTTGTTTGCTGTTTACTTAGATCTGTGATTGATATTGCTGATTTATATTCATACTTTGGTTCTTTCACGGTATTCGGGGTTTGTGACCAATTTTGGTGCAAACAAGTATTTCTGAAATGAGGTGAAAAAGTTTTGATGTGAATAGATTTTGACTGGTTAAATATATGTTTAAATTTAAATTTTAAATTTAAACCATCCTGAATTCGCAGCTAAAAATCTTGACCTCCTATCAAGGCATGCCGCTAGGCGTTTATAATGTTAAACCCCTGTTTTGAATGTAATGGAAAAGGTTTCGAGCCCTAATTCGCTCGTACGGAGAAGATAGCTTTTTGAACCAAGATATTAAATCAAATCTCGATTTAATTTTCAGCACGTTTACTTATCGTACAGCCAAACGATCATTCCAAACACTGTGAAAATTGAATCCGATAATAATACAATATTACGGATCCAATGGAATTGGTTTCGTCGAAATCCGAGACTATGCCTCGGAAGGCTATTTTTAAATATTGATTTAAACGTTAAAATTTCAAATTTAATAAAACACTTACAAATTCAATTTTTAACACTTTTACTATCTTCAGTACTATCAATATAAATTTTACAAGCCTCTAAAATATTTTAACAAGCTTAAAACTGAAGATTCAATATTTCACCCAACTTCCAATTATTAATTTCAATAAATTTAATTTCCAAATAATGGTGATATTTTAATTCGAGTTAAAAATTAACTTTTAAATATTTAAAATCGATTAAATATTTCGATTTCAAACATCCAAAAATTCTGGGTTGTCACATTCCTCCCCCCTTAAAAGAATTTCGTCCCCGAAATTGCTGGTTAGGAAGTGTAACGACCCTGGATTTTGGCCCTATTGTTTTAATAAATAGTTAATCTGATTAAACTAAATGTGAATTGATCATTTTAAAATGAATAAATCATTTAGAAATAATTGCCATTTGTTTATATAAATTTGTATTTTGAAAGGAAATTGGGTTCTGGAAATTTAAAATAAAATCACTTGATAATATTTACAGTAAAATCTTTCTTATAAAATTGAATTAAAATGCTCCATCTTATTATCATTTGGTAAACATAAATATATAAATGCAATATATAGAAAATAATGTTCAAAATAACATCTAATCCTATCAATATAAAATACAAATATAAGTCAAACATATGAATGTAATTTAAAGAGTGATATTTAAAATACAAAATAGAAATAAAGATATACAGATAATAACATTTGAAATGAAAGCAAATTCTATCAACATAAACAATATGTCAAACACATGAATATAACTTAATTATTGATAAAATACAAATAGAAATAAATATAAGTAAACCACATTGAATATAATATTGATAGTTAAAATATCAAGTATAAACATAAATAAGTAAGCATGAATACCATATAAATATTGATTGTCAAAATATAAAATACAAATATAAATAAAACAAAATGTTACACACAATATCTTCACATATAAAACACAAACATATGCTGTATATTGAGAAAACTAGAAATTAACAAGACCAATATTTATATCTAGATTATCATCATATGCAAGACCAAAGTAAGGTAAAACCAGACAAATATGTACATGTGAAGATAACAAAACAAACATTTTTATACAAGTATCTTCTTTTACAAGCTATATGTTTGCCTGTCATATGTAGGTCTTCATACAAAATATCTTCATACAGCCAAACATAATAATTTTTTTGTAAACATATTAAGAAGCCTAAGCATTTATTGCCATCAGCTCAGCCAAATTTTTGTCTATTCAAAATATTTATGAAAATATGGTCAAACAGAACAAAAGGAAGAAAACAACAGAGCTAGATAACACCTTCCCTTACAATCCACTCTCTTCTATATATATGTGTATACATCTTGTTAATTTGTTCGTCAGTAAAAATGTGGAGTAAGCCAAAGAAACAAACATCTTCAAGTTTCAAAGCAAGCAAAACTCAAGTTTGAAATCAAAAAAATAAATATACAGGCAGTTTCAAAGCTTCAGGTGTTCATAACATCAAGTGTTCTTTGTTCAGAGAATTTGCAGGTGAGTAAACTTAATTCTTGAAGCTTTAAGTTTAAATTAAATAGTTCATGATTCAATGATTATATGATATGGTATATACTTTATCTTGTATACATTTCTGAGTTGCTCTATGCTCTCTGTTGTGTTACAGTTTGCATATTTTTCTTTCAAACTCCAATATTTTTCATCTAATCATAGTAATTTTAGAATTCCAAAATATACAAGTTTATTAAACCCTAAACTAAGATTTCTAACCTGTTTTAAGCATGCGGCAAGAATAGTAACCCTGAAGCCATGTTTACATGAAATCAAATAATAATTTGGTAAATTCAATTTATGTACAAAGTTAATTCATGTTCATAATTTGAAATAATACTGAAATTCATTATTTTTAAAACAAAAACGAAGATTTTAAACTAAGTATTTCAAGAGCAGTTTGAAATTTGATAAGGTTTGCATTTATTTCAATTCCTGACATTCGAATCATTAATAAATAATAGAAAAAATTTCTGAAGCATGTTTAAACATCTGTGATGCTGGGAAAATTGTTGAAATATTTTTCAAATACATGAATGGGTCGAACGAGATTGATTTAGGGTTTTACTTCAAGTTCTTGCACTTGTCAGTGATGTGTCGAGTTCGTCTTCATCCTGTGATCGAATGGCACACGATTTTGGGGGTTGATGGTTTAACGTGTCATCGTCGTGTGGACGAAGGTTTGGGTGCCACAGGTGGCTGGGGCGGGGGTGGCGAGGCGTTTTGCCGAGGGTGTTCGTTTCAGTTTTTCGAGCAAGAAGGCAAATTTTCGAGTTTGAATTTTTGTAGGCGATTCGACCTTGGATTTCGAGTTCTTGGATGATTCGTGACTTGCCTGAGAGGTTGGGAGTCGCCAGAGATGAATCGCGCTGCCTTACACGCGTACGACAGCAGTGGTGTATCAGCGATATTGATGGGAGCACAGTCGTGAGTCGTTCTCGAGAATATTGGATGATTGCTTTAGGGTATCGAGTCGAATGCGTTAGTATGTTTTCTGTTGTTTTTAATTTATATCACAGTTAAACTAACTTACTGGAAAATTTAAAAAAAAAAGAAGAGGAAGAAGAAGAGTTTCTTATAGGGAATTGGCTCGGGAATGTTGATGAAGGACTCGAAGTACCACTCGACTAAGCACAGGGGAAGCCTCGGGTTATTATTTTCAAACTGCAATATTAAGATAAAAATGAAGTTAAGCAATTTTGTGTTTTATCAGGATTTAAACATTGTAAATTTAACAAATGTTTGACAAATTGAGTTGAAACTTTAATACAAGTTTAATTGTTTAGTTAATGTATACAATGCTTAAACTCTTAACTAATATTTTAGCTAAGTAATTAATTTAAGTTAAGTATAAAATTAATTAATATTAAGTTGTGTAGTTAATAATAAATTGATTTTCAAAATTAAAGAAGATTCTTTTAAATGTTGATTAAGATGAATAGTAATTAATTAATTATTTAGAAGTTTAAGAATAATTACATTATAATTGTAATTAGAGTTTGAATTAATTAATGTTTAAGTGATTAATAAATTTATAATTAACTACTTAAAGTTAATTAATTAATGATTAGTAGTTAAGTAATTAAATTATTTAAGTACGAATTAATAATTAATTAATTAAGTAATTAATGGTTAATCAATGGATAATTAAGATTTATTAATTAATATTTAAAGTTATTAACTAATGATTAAGGGCAAGTAATTGAGCAATTAAGGCTTAATAATTAATTAAGAAATGATTTAATAAATTAAATAATTTGAAATGGAATAGTTAATTAAATGATTAACTAAACAGGATTAAGAGATTAATTCTTAAGTAATTGATTAAATTAAATTAATTACAATAAGAATTAAAGATGCTTGCTTATGGATTGTGTATGTGGGATATCTGATTTGTGATATTTATTTGATGATATCCTGTGATGTTCTGTGATATGCTGTGATATATCTATGATGATTGTGTGATATAGCTATGATAAATGCTATGTGAATTCAAGTGATGAATTAAACTGTTTAAGTTAATTAGACAACTTGGCCTTTAAAATGGCGTTTGGATTGCGATGAGACCAGGATCGGGTGTCATTTATGATTATCCGAAAACCACATCGATCCAAATTAAACGTTAGGTCATGAATTCTCAAGTGAAGTTCGAGACGGTGTTTTCATAATGCAAGGGTTATCGTCGTTGACTTTGAGGGTGATTCCAAAATGTGTGTAAGGAGATAATGCCATCGGTTTCGTTCGAACCCGGAATGAACTCGTATGGACTGATTGCTTTCAGCACATCATCAGGCGGACGATGAGCATTCTAAGAGATATGTTCTGTAAAGGTAATCGCAGCCTCAGGCCTCATCAATCGGGAATGGAAAAAACAGGGGAGGTGCAGCAAGGTTAGGTGGGTGATGCCCAAGCAGCACGAGATATACCCTGTCTAGATGTCCCTTTTTATTTCGGCTGTGTAGGCGGTTGATTGCAACAACTGTCGGGGTTATCTGGTTCGGGACTGTTCAGTAAGGAATGGTTCCGGCCTTGTGTTGCAGGGGAGTTAGGGTGGCTCCTCGGTACGGTGATCTAGGCAACGTACTGTGACGGGCGGTACGCCAGTAGCCCTGCCATTGATGGAAACCCATTTTCCCTACAAGACTCTACGGTTTTGATTTGTATTACCTACTTTTATGGCTAGTAGCTGGAATTTAATAGATGTAACAATTTCGGCTATTTTCTATCTACTTGAAAACCCTAGACACTATTATAATATCACTGGATTTTCTATAAAATGTTTTGGTTAGCGTAAGGTAAAAACTTACCCATATTTACTTGTGGGGAGTCTTACGTGATACCTTTATTTTCAAATGTTTTTTCAAAGTCAAACAACTTTAAACCATTTACAAATACCAGACCAATGTCTGACCCAGAGTTTTTATTTTGTTTTTCATAAACTCTTGGGTACTCAAATTTTTATGAGTAGCCAAGTCATAGGTTATGGACTCTGATTTCTGGAGGAGCTTGGAGCAGGAGCCCAGATGTGTGCGTATATATATATATATATATATATATATATATATATATATAGTTCGGCTGTGTAGTTGATGTATGCTGTATCTCTGATGTATGTAGTGACAGATATATGTATATGACTGTCATGTATATGATTGTATAACTCTGATATATATAAACTATGTAATAGTTATGTGATATATATTATACTTTGTTCCGTTCCGCTGTGAGAATCTGATGTTGTTTTTCTTTCTTTCTATTCTTTTCTATTTCTATCCCTTTCTTTCTTAAATGATGATATGTCTTTCTGGTGGAAGAAGGGCGGGTTGTCACAGTTGGTATCAGAGCGCTAGGCTGAGCGAATGCCTAGGCTCTTGAGTGGTTTCTTTCTTGAGAGAGCGTACTTCTAATTTTTATATATAATATATTTCTACCTATTTGTTGGGTTACCTGTTCGGGTTTTCCAATATAAGTTATAAAGGTAGATCGGGTAGTGGTGTGTGTAACACGACTACCAATGGTTGGAATTTTGAATGTTGAGGTTGGAAGTGTATTTGTCGAGACTGTAGACTTATTACCGTATCGAGTAAACTTTGGATGGTGTAAGGATTTCATTGATCTCTGAAGGAAACTTGTTAAGGTTCGGCGTTTATCCTTGAAGTGTAAGATTGGTTGAGCTAGAGTTGGATCTGTCGGTTGGACGGAAGCAAGTCATGATATCTTGATACCTCAGGATGGAGTAGCTGTGTGATGAGACACAGTGACTACGGATGTCTCCGAAAATATTTCTTTGGAACAGGTTAAGGAAGCATGTTTGCTTCGGTGTTGTGGCTAAGTTTAGTAGGGTGTTTCTGTTTGATTCGAGGTCCGGGTTGCTCGAAGAGCTTTGGATAGGAAGTTTTTGGCATCTGAGTCAGCAGTGCAGCTCGAAGTGTTCTGTGTGCCATCGAGAAGGTTTTATGGTTAGCAGGTTTTCTTGAGGTAATTCCAGAAGTAGCAAAGTGGATCCATTTCTTCGATGGATTGGCCCGAACAGTATAAAGCTGTTCTGAATTGTGATGAGAGAATAGTTTCGTTGGAAACTGATTTGGGTAGGATTGCCAGAGTGTAGTGTGATAATTCTGGAATTCACTTGAGTAGTCTTTTACATGGAGTTAAGACTTCTCAAGAGAAGGTTGAGATATCGATGTGGTCCAAGATTTTCCCTGATGTATTCGAGGTAGTCAAGTGTTTGCCTTCCCATTGAGAGATAGAGTTTCGTATTGATTTGATTCCAGGAGCAGTGCCGGTGATTCAGCCTAGTAGGAGAATGGCTCCTAGAGAGAGAGAAGAGTTAGTTAAGCAGACTCAGGATCTTTTGGAGAAGGGATTGATTAAGCCCAGTTTTTCTAGTTGGGGTTCTATAGCAGTGTTTGTCACTAAATCGGATGGATCGTTAGGGCTCTGTGTGGATTTTTGAAATTGAATAAGTTTGTTCTGGTATTCATAGATGATATTTTGGTCTATTCCAAGTCTGAAGAAGAGCATAAGCAGTATTTGAGAATAGTGTTGGAGACACTGAGGAGACATGTTTTGAAGGCGAAGTTCTCTGAGTGTCATTTTTGGAAATCGAAAGTCATTTTTTTTCGGGCACATTGTTTCTGGTGAAGATATCTCTGTAGATCCAGCGAAGGTAGAAACTATTCTAAAATGGAAGTAACCAAAGTCACCGACGGAAGTTCTCATTTTTCTGGGATTAGCTGGCTACTACAGGAGGTTTATTATGGATTATTCCAAGATTTCTTCACATCTGACTAAGTTGACAAGAAAAGGAGAAAATTCAAGGCTTAAACAGATGCTTGTATTATTGGTTTGGGAGCAGTGTTGATGCAGAATGGAAGAGTAATTGCATATGCGAGTCGACAATTGAAGCCGCATGAGAGAATTACGCTACGCACGATCTTGAGTTGTAGCCATTGTTTTTGCTTTGAGGATCTGGGGACACTATCTGTTGGGAGAGAAGTTTGAGTTATTCACGGATTACAAACCATTGAAATATCTTTTCTCTTAAAAGGATATTAATCTGAGGCAGCAGCGTTGGGTCGAATTTCTGGCATCATATGATTTAGATATTCTGTATACCCTAAGAAAGGCAAATGTCGTAGCTGATGCTTTTAGCAGGGATGCACTTTTGTCTCTTTTGGAAGTTGTTCCATCTCTCTAGAATAGAATCATTAGTAAGCAAATGGAGGATAGATCTTATGAGGAACTAATTCTTGGAACTAAGGATGGTCGATATTCGAATTTCAAGGTGGATGATTAAGGTATTTTGAGGATTAATGGTCGTTTGTGTGTGTCTAATCTGGATGGATTAAGGCAAGAAATCTTAGCTGAGTGTCATCGCTCCAGACTGAATATTTACTAAGGAATCTCTAAGGTATATATATGGATATGAGAAGAATTTTCTGGTGGCCGAGCATGAAGAGGGATGTAGGTGTTTTCGTTAATAGTTGTGCTGTCTGTCAACAAGTTAAAGGAGATCAACGGAAGTCAGCGGTTTGTTGCAGCCTTTGGAAATCCCAGAGTGGAAATGGGAGATGATTTCGATCAACAGTTTTCCTATAAACAAGAAAGGAAACGATAGATAATGGGTTATTGAGGATCGTTTAACTAAGAGTGCCCATTTTATACCTGTCAAGGCAACTCGTACTGCAGTTTCTCTAGCGGAGATTTCCTTGAGGGAGATCGTCATATTACAAGGTGTTTCTGTTAGCATAGTAAGTGATCGTGATCCTATCTTTACCAACAAATTCTGAAAGGGTCTACAATCAGCTATGGGAACGAGTTTGAGATTGAGTACAGTCTATCATCCTCAGATAGATGGACAGACGGAGAGACTGAATCGTATTCTAGAGGATATGCTACGAGCCTGAATTTGGATTTTGGTGGAGTTTGGGAAGACCATCTTCATTTGGTAGAATTCTCGTATAATAACAGTTAACAAGCAAGTATTAGGATGACTCCTTGTGAAGCTCTGCATGGAAGACCGTGTAGATCCCCATCATGTTGGATAGAGTCGGAAGATCGTATTGAGCTTGGATCAGATTTGATTCGTGAAGCTTCTGCTAAGGTTGAGCTTATCGAGGAAGGATGAGAGCAGCTCAGGACCGTCAGAAGTAGTACGCAGATAAGAGAAGGAGACTATTGGAATTTGAGATTGATGATTTTGTTTTGACAAAGTTTCCCCAATTGAAGGAGCTATTAGTTTCGGAAGGACGGTAAAACTTGCCCAAGATATATAGGACCATTTCGGGTATTGGAAAGAGTTGGTGCTGTAGCTTTTAAGTTAAATTGCCAGAACGGATGTTTGGAATTCATGATGTATTCCATATATCCCATCTAAGGAAATTTGTTCATGATACATTATCAGTTGTAGAACCAGTAGTTCTGGAAAATTTGGAGGTCGAGCCAAATGTGATTGTGGTCTGGAATCCAATTCGGATTGTTGATCAAGACGAGAGATAACTCAGGAGTAAGGTAGGGAAGCTCGTCGAAGTGCAGTGGAGCGAGGATCCCAGAGATTACACCGAGGAAACTCTGGATAGTTTTAGGAAAGCCTATCCGGATTTGTGTCCGGATAGCTAGTGATGTTTGTTAGGATAGACTGTTTGGTTGTTTGCTAATATAGGATGATATGTATGTTTGAATGGTTGGTATAACAACTTTTGAATTATCTTTGTTTTTAATTTCGGGGACAAAATTCTTTTAAGGGGAAGGAATGTAACGACCCTGGATTTTGGCCCTATTGTTTTAATAAATAGTTAATCTGATTAAATTAAATATGAATAGATCATTTTAAAATGAGTATCTTTTAGAAATAATTGCCATTTGTTTATATAAATTTGTATTTTGAAAGGGAAATTAGGTTCTGGAAATTTAAAATAAAATCACTTAATAATATTTACAATAAAATCTTTCTTATAAAATAGAATTAAAATGCTTCATCTTATTATCATTTGGTAAACATAAATATATAAATGCAATATATAGAAAATAATGTTCAAAATAACATCTAATCCTATCAATATAAAATACAAATATAAGTCAAACATATGAATGCAATTTAAAGAATGATAGTTAAAATACAAAATAGAAATAAAGATACATAGATAATAACATTTGAAATGAAATCAAATTCTATCAACATAAAATGAAAATATGTCAAACACATGAATATAACTTAATTATTGATAAAGTACAAATAGAAATAAATATAAGCAAAACATATTGAATATAATATTGATAGTTAAAATATTAAATATAAAAATAAATAAGTAAGCATGAATTCCATATAAATATTGATTGTCAAAATATAAAATACAAATAGAAATAAAAAAAATGTTACACACAATATCTCCACATATAAAACACAAACATATGCTGTATATTGAGAAAACTAGAAGTTAACAAGACCAATATTTATATCCAGATTATCTTCATATGCAAGACCAAAGTAAGGTAAAACCAAACAAATATGTACATGTGAAGATAACAAAACAAACATTTTTATACAAGCATCTTCTTTTACAAGCTATATGTTTACCTGCATTATGTAGGTCTTCATACAAAATATCTTCATGCGGCCAAACATAATAATTTTTTTTTAAACATATTAAGAAGCCTAAGAATTTATTGCCATCAGCTCAGCCAACGTTTTGTCTATTCAAAATATTTATGAAAATCTGGTCAAACAGAAGAAAAGGAAGAAAACAACAGAACTAGATAACACCTTCCCGTACAATCCACTCTCTTCTATATATATATATATATATATATATATATATATATATGTGTATACATCTTGTTAATTTGTTCGTCAGTAACAATCTAGAGTAAACCAAAGAAATAAACATCTTCATGTTTCAAAGCAAGCAAAGCTCAAGTTTAAAATCAAAAAAAAAATATACAGGTAGTTTCAAAGCTTCAGGTGTTCATAACATCAAGGGTTCTTTGTTCAGAGAATTTGCAGGTGAGTAAACTTAATTCTTGAAGTTTTAAGTTTAAATTAAATAGTTCATGATTCAATGATTATATGGTATGGTATATACTTTATCTTGTATACATTTCTGTGTTGCTCTGTGCTCTCTGTTGTGTTACAGTTTGCACATTTTTCTTTCAAACTCCAATATTTTTCATCTAATCATGGTAATTTTAGAATTCCAAAATATACAAGTTGATTAAACCCTAAACTAAGATTTCTAACACTGTTTTAAGCATGTGGCAAGAATAGTAACCCTGAAACCATGTTTATAGGAAATCAAATAATAATTTGATAAATTCAATTGATGTAAAAAGTTAATTCACATTCATAATTTAAATAATACTAAAATTCATTATTTTTAAAGCAAAAACGAAGATTTTAAACTAAGTATTTCAAGAGCAGTTTGAAATTTGATAAGGTTTGCATTTTTTTTCAATTCCTGACATTCGAATCATTAATAAATATTAAAATTTGTTCTGAAGCATGTTTGAACATCTGTGATGCAGGGAAAATTGTTGAAATATTTTTCAAATACATGAATGGGCTGAACGAGATTGATTTAGGGTTTTACTTTAAGTTCTTGCACTTGTCAGTGATGTGTCGAGTTGTCTTCATCCTGTGATCGAGTGGCACGAGATTTTGGGGGTTGATGGTTTAACGTGTCGTCATCGTGTGGGTGAAGGTTTGGGTGCCGCAGGTGGCTGGAGCGGGGGTGGCGAGGCGTTTTGCCGAGGGTGTTCGTTTCAGTTTTTCGAGCAAGAAGGCAAATTTTCAAGTTCGAATTTTTGTAGGCGATTCCACCTTGGATTTCGAGTTCTTAGATGATTCGTGACTTGCCTCAGAGGTTGGGAGTCGCCCGAGATGAATCGCGCCACCGTACACGTGTACGGCAGCGGTGGTGTATCGGCGATATTGAGGGGAGCACGGTCGCGAGTCATTCTCATGAAAATTGGACGATTGCTTCGGGGTATCGAGTCGAATGCGTTAGTATGTTTTCTGTTGTTTTTAATTTATATCTCAGTTAAACTAACTTACTGGAAAATTCGAAAAAAAGAGAAGAGGAAGAAGAAGAGTTGCGTACAGGGAAGTGGCTTGGGAATGTTGATGAAGGACTCGAAGTACCACTCGACTAATCACGAGGGAGCCATGGGTTATTATTTTCAAACTGCAGTATTAAGATAAAAATGAAGTTAAGCAATTTTGTGTTTTATCAGGATTTAAACATTGTAAATTTAATAAATGTTTGACAAATTGAGTTGAAACTTTGATACAAGTTTAATTGTTTAGTTAATGTATGCAATGCTTAAACTCTTAACTAATATTTTAGCTAAGTAATCAATTTAAGTTAAGTATAAAATTAATTAATATTAAGTAGTGTAGTTAATAATAAATTGATTTTCAAAATTAAGGAAGATTCTTTTAAATGTTGATTAAGATGAATAGTAATTAATTATTTAGAAGTTTAATGTGACGACCCGGAATTTTTGAGCATTTAAAATCGGGATATTTAATCGATTTTAGAGATTTAAACGTTAATTTTAACTTTAATTCAAATCTCATTATTTATTTGATAATCTGACTATTGAATTAAATAATTTGAAATCGAGTAAAATGTTGAATCTGGAGTTTTAAGCCTATTAAAAATAATTTGAAGGCTTGAAAAATTTATATTTATAATACTGAGAATAATAGAAGTTGTAAAATTGAAATTAACAGTTGTTTGTTCAGTTTTGAACTTTATATAGTTTAAATTGAATTTAAAAATAGCCTTCCAAGGCGCAGTCTTGGAATTCGACGAAACCAGTTCTATTGCATCCGTAATATGGAATTATTATCGGATTTAAAATTTCGTATTGATCGGAGTTAGTGTGTGAGTGTACGATATATAACCGCGATGAAAATTTAATTGATAATTATCGATTCCAATTTGAATTTAAAATAAGTGAACACTGTACGTGATTAGTCAAATTCAATTTACATTTCAACCTTCCCAGTTCTTTCCTTGCCACGCTATCTTGCCTTCCTTTGGAAGCAATTCGACCCCTTAAAGATTCATCTCTATCAAACAAATCAGCTGAATCCCTAAAAAAAAATAAAAAAAAATAAATTAAGAAATGGTGGCCGAGCAAATCTGTTGATAGCACGCGCGTCTCCCTCCTCCTATATTTCTCTTCCCCCAAATCATTCGATTGCAGTTAATTAAAAAAAAATACACGGAACAAAAAGGGGGAACTCGCGGGCTCGAACACGTGAAGGCATCGCGTCGTCATCATCGAACTAGGAGGGGGGAAACTCGTGCTCGGCGGCAGGCCGATGGGAGCTTCAGGCGAGCAACTCGCGTTTGGGGTTCGTGTGGTACTTGGAGTTTGATTTGGGAACCGTGGAACTCGAGAGCGAGCACAGGGGTGCGACTGGGAAGGTCGTGGGGAGGCACGGCAGGCGAGCGTCGATTGATACTCAGTATGCCTTCGATGATGACGACAACGAGCCACAGGGGTTGGCGCCAAGAGTGGCCGTGGGCAGTCGGCAGAGCTTGTGAGGTGGCAGTCCTATTAGCGGCGGCTAGGGCGGGGTTTTGGGTCGTAGGTAGCACGCGTTCGATTTTGCATAGCAAGGTATTTATTATTTTGTTCAATTTAAAATTTATAACACCTATATTTATAAGTACTGAAAAGGAGATATATATAAGTATAAATATATATTTAAATATACATGCATATTTTATATCATATATATATATATATATATATATATATATATATATATATATATATATATATAAACTGACAGTAAAATACAGAGATTATATAGATGACATTTGGTTAATTGTATAGCGACTTTGTATATTGAAGTTTATGTAACAATAGAATTTTAAATCTATGAGTAGATAAATAGTCTCAAAGGAAATGAATAAAACTACGAGTTTAAAATTTAATTATTAGTGAATTAACATTGTTAATGGTAATACATTGTTTTGATTAATTTAAATATCAACAAATCTTTAATTGTTTATTCAAGGTGAAATCCGAAAAGTGAACAAGCTGGATTGGAATGGATGCTAATAACATAAAAGGTGAGTGAATCTCACTCAGCTGATTTTTAAATTTAAATTTAAATGATTAAATTTAAATAGTTGATTGTATGGTTGAATTGATGGATGGGATATAGCATAGTATAATTTGAAATTGGCATATTATGTGATGCTAACGTCTGTGGATGCAGGTAAAACAGGTTGGAGGGATCCAACTGGACCCCTCAACTTTTATTTAAATTATTCTATATATTCTCTATTCTGATTGTTTCATATTCTATAATGAATTATGTGGAAGTATTGAATGCTATGGATTGGTTGATATAATTGGGTATAATGAATTACCGAAATTATAAATTTGATTTTGGAAATGAAAATAAAAGAAGTGAAATTGCAAGTAAAATAATTATAGAATAAATTTAAGAATAACTTGAAAAAGAAATAAAGTGACTTTAAAATTCTAATAAATGAATCTTGAGAATGGAAAGAAAAATTTGAATAAACAGAAAGTTAATGAATTTTAAAATGCAGTATTATTAATTAAAAAGAACAAATATTTATTTAGAATTAAGATTTGGATTATTGAAAGAGTAAAGAAGGAATAATAATGATAACAATAATAAAGTCCATAACTACTGAATTTGGAAATGAACTGATAAGTAAAAGAATTTATTTCAAATGAATAAATTGGAAATCAATTTGGGAAATTGATTTAAGCGAGTGAGATTTGAAATTCTCCTTGGATAACCAAGTACGTTTCAAAGTAAATTTTTAAATATAAGTTAAAGGGTTTTAAAATTGTTTTAAAGGTATGTTTTGAAAATTTATTATTTCTAATATTTAAATTCTAAAGTAAGTATTTTCTCTTAATCTATGATAGTAGTAATTATTTAAAGAATGACTTAATATTATGTTTTTAAAAGTATAAATCTAGTTTTATATTTATTAAGTAACCTTATTTTCAAATATTCATATAGTATGGTATCTTTAATAAAATTATTGATGTAGTTTTAACTTAAATGTTTTAAAGTATATTTCAAAGTAAAGTGATTTAAATTATTTTAAAAATCTAGTTTTTGTGCTTGGTGATTTCAGAGGAGATAGAAAATATTGGAGGAAGTTTATTCTGGGAAGAAAGTTGGTTTTGAAACTGTTTTCAAAAGGTTGAAAATAGAAATATATCTTGTATAGGTATTTTGAGGTTAATAAATAATTTTGGAAAATTATTCATTGTTTGATGGATGTTTGTGGATAAGAAATTGATAGTTAAATAACCGACTATCAATATTGGAAAAATGCGTTGATCGTTTCGAAGAGACCGGGATCGAGATTAATTTCTCGAATACCACTTCGATCCGGTTTGTACGTTTCGTGTAAACGGTTTTGGATTCGAAGATGGAGCAGTGAAATGCAAGGGCTAGTCGCTACTAATCCTGAGGATATTTCCAAAATGGATGTAGTAGGAATAGTGCCTTCGGTTCCGTTCGAACCCGGGACGGACTTGTATGGATGAATGCTTGCGAAACATCGTCAGGTGGACGATGGACATTCTAAGGGGTATGTTCTATAAAAGGTAACGCTTAGCCTCAAGCCTCATCAAATGGGAATGACTGAAAATCAGGGGCTATGCAGCAAGGCTAGGTGGGTAGCACCAAAGCAGGGTGAGGTCATTCCAGTCTAGATGTCCCTTTTTATTTTCGGCTTAGTGGGCGGTTGCTGATCCCAACCGCGGGGTGATCTCACTCGGGACTGTCCAGTAAGGGATGGTTCCGGCCTTATGTTGCAGGGGAGCGGGCGTACTCCTCGGTACGGTGATCTAGGCCCCGTACCGTGACAGGTGGTACCCTAGTGCCTAGTCATTAGTTGGAAATCCATTCCCCCTACGAGCCTTGTACGAGTTCTGTTTGTATTACCCACTTTTGTGGCTAGTAGCTGGAATTTAATAGATGTAACAATTTCGGCTATTTTATAAGTATTTGTATATAGACCCTATTATAATATCAGAGGATTTCTATGAAAATTGTTTTAGCTATCGTAAGGTAAAAACCCGACATGTTTATTTGTGGCGTGGTCTTACGAGATGCTTTTGTTTTCAAAGGATTTTTGAAACTTTAATAATCAATTGGGTGTGATTTTCTCACGCTGGTATTCCAGACTGACTCGGGTATTATTTAACTGTAATGCTCGGGTCAGACCGAGTATTATAGGATACAGGATGATGCTATGGAGCTCAGGAGACGAGCTGGATTGACGATACGGACATTCGTACTTGTATATATATATATATATATATATATATATATATATATATATATATATTCCGCTGTTGAGTTGTTGTGTATCCATTGTATGTTATTAATGTGAGCTGTGACTGATATACTATGATGATGTAATATATGTAAACTGATATATTTGATTTTGAGTAAAACTTATTTATTATCTATTATATTTTATTCCGCTGCGATGGTTAGATTCTGATTTTGATTTTGTTTTCTCTTCTTCCACCTCTTCTTCTTAAACCCAAATGGTTCGTATTTCCGTGCAACTTGAGTTGATTGTTGTAGAATAGTGTTGACTCAAGGGGTACGGATTTGCGGGCTGTTACACTTGGTATCAGAGCATAGGTTGGTGATAACCATGGCTCTGGTGGGAATTACTCATAAAATAGAGTCTATAGTACTCTAGAATGAGTTTGAGCATATTAATAAATATGTGTGCGTATTTGTTAGTGAATATAAATTGTTTTAAAATTGTGTTGATCGGTTTATTGTGTGGCATATGAACCTTCGTCGGCATAGTCCGGACAACTGTATCGAAAGGGTTTCTAAACACTTGAATAGAACATTCGACACGGTGTTGTTTTAAATATGGGTGAATGAAATAATTTTACCCAAAAATATATTTCTGATATAAAGAAAGTTTTTGGTAACCTATATAACTATTATATGGTTGCTTGGATGTTAGAAATGATAATATTAAAGTATTATCATTGTTAAGTGAAAATTTAATTAGAAATTGAAATATAATAAAAAAAATTAAGGGATAAATTCATTATAGAATGAAATTTATAAATATGAATTATAAATGTAATTTATGAATTGAAATACAATTAATTGGGAATTTGTATAAGCATAAATTATAAAAATGCATTTTAGTTAAAATTTGAATTAAAATAGAATTTGAAAACTTTAAAGCCCCGGAGATTTTGGAAGTAGTTTGGAGGTAAATAGTATTATTATTGTTTTGGAGATATTTCTGAATGGAAATCTGTTTAAATGGATTTTGAAAGTGAAATAGCATTGAAATCATTTGGATTATTGGAAAATAATTCTGATGATGACGGCCGCATCATCAGTATTCATTTTCGAATTTCTAAGTGACGGATTGCTACCAAATTGATTTGTTCAGAAAAGCTAGTTGTTTTTGAAAATTTCAAAGGAAATTTGTAGGGGATAAAAACCAGGATTGGTTTAAATTTTTGAGAAGTGTGATTTTGGAATGCTGGGGATTTCAAAATAATTTGGAACCAAAGCCGGGTGTTTAAAAATCCTGATGAGATAGTTGTAAACTTATAAATTGAGATGATTTTTAAATCAGGAAGGGAATATAAGCTTTGGATGTTGAGAATTTAAATTTAAAAAAGGAAAAGTTAAAAATGGAATTTAACTTGGATTGGAAAATAAAAATTTAACTGAATTGAAATTAATTAATTAATTAGGCTGAAAAATAATATTCCGTTGTATTCGAATTTAGTTGCAATCGGATTGAATTAAATAAAACTGAGTTAAGATAGAATTGAATTGGAATAAGAATTCAATTGAACCATGAATGGAATTATATTCTTACTTAAATAAATGAAAAATAATTTGAATAAGGATTGGGATTGCAATAAATAAATTAGAATAATTTGTAAGAGAATTAAAGATCCATAGAAATAAAATGTGCTTGGGCTATAAATAAATAGAAGGCTTGAGTTAAAAATAAAGTATGAATATATTCAAGCCTATAATGGATGGAATTGTGTAAATAATAAGTTGTGGCTTATAAATTTTGAAAGTGGGATAGAAAATCCAAAATAAACATTGTTTGATGTTTTGGATAATGAAAAGAAAATCCAAACTTGAATTATTAACTAAATTGGACCAAGAAAAATTAAATAAAGTGATATTGGGGTTAAAGATCAAGTATTGAACTATAAATAGGAGAGAACTAATTTGTTAATAAATTGGTTAATGAAATGTTATATAAAATTGAATTGTGAGTTTATGATGAAGTTCGGAAATAAAACTCGAGTTATAAATTGAATTCGACTTAAAATGGTTGGTGAAGAAAATGTAATTGAACTGTGAATTCATAAAATTAGGTGGTAATTTGAAAATGGATAGTGAATGGTGGATTCAGAACTTGAGTTATTACTTTAAATTTAATGTGAAATGTTAACAAATTAAATATAATTGGAAAGGTATCGAATAAAAATGAAATTAGATTAAAAGAATAATGGTTTGTATTGGGAATAAAATCCAAATATGTAGAAATAAATTGTAATGACCTCGTAATAAATCGAATGAGCTGAATCTAAAAAGTTAAAATGTATAATAACTGATTAAATAAATTTTAGTTTGAAATGAGATAGGATTGAAATAGAATCAAGTTAAATTGAAAAGAGAACTTTGTTTGCAAGATGAGAATGAGCTTAAGTATAAAATTGAATAAATTGAAGGAAATTGACTTAAGCTAAATGAATGAAGGAGAGTTGAATTGAATTCAACTTAAACAAAGTTTAATAATATTGGATTGGTTTTAAATCAAGTGAAAATAAATTTGAATCGAAATAAAATTCGGTGAGTTGCCGATAATATTTATTGGAATGAAAATGCTTAAATAAATAATTGTAAACCATTTAAAATTATTAAGGAATTGAAATAACTTAAGACAATAAGGAAAATAGAATGTTTTGAGTTTATTAGAATGGTTTAAGTGAATGTGGATAAACTCATTATATTGAATAAATAAATGATGGAATAAATACGTATCAAATGAAATGTGGTTTAAGTAAGTTGAGAAATGGTTATTGTATGAAATAGCTTGGATTGTCTTTGAGCTAAATAAAATAGTTTGGAATAAACAAATATGGAATGAAATGTAAATAAATGGATTGTAAATGAAATTTAAATGGAGTGTGTCAAGCTAAATAAACGGTTGTGAATGGATTAAAATAAAAGGGAAATTTAATTGGCAATTAAGATGAACGTAAGTTGTAAATGGTTTGAACGAACTAGTTTGGTTAATAAAATGAAATGGAAGTGAATGGATTCAAATCTAAAATGCAATGAAAATGAGAATATATGGGTTGTGAATAAATTGAAAATGGAATAGGATTAAGTATAAATTGAATTGAAATCAATTGAAATTGGTTATAAACATAAATACTTATTTATTCACATAAATCTCGTCAAATTGCATGGAATAAATTGTCGTTGGTTGTAAATGGAAGTAATTAAAATTCTATGTGTTGATAATGGTAACATAAATTGATTTTGAGAGCAATTGAATTAAATATGAGTTCAGATTTTCTTAATAATAAATTAAATGTAAGCAATTGAGTTTTAAACCATTTGAATTGGTGAAGTTGTATGCGAATGGATTGAAAACCATTCAGATTGAATGTAAATGGTTATAAATTAAATTCGAACAGTGGAATTAATATGAAAATTGTATAAGTTGCTTATGAAAAAAATGTTTGGTGTGAATTTCTTTTAGAATTCATATCTTTTAACTATTGTAAATAAGTGAAATGTAGTTAAACTTCATTTATATTGTACTTACATGTTTAAATTGAGTAAGTACAGGTACCTAGAAGCCGTGTGGCTGGATTTGGTTGTGCTATTTGCTAAAAATAATAAGCCGCTTGCTTAAAATGCTAAATAAGGTACGCCTACGTAATAAAAATAGGAAATATGAACTGTTTTTGATTTTTTCGACCGTGTGGGTCGATGTATATATATTTATCTCTTTTGTCAAATTGCAAAAGCTCCTCCGTACAAAGTGGACTCTGCCAAAAATTTTCAGAAATTTTGGGAGTTAGAAAATTTTTGAAATTTTTGGAAATTTTTGTTAACGACAAACAAATTCAAATTGATAACTCAAACAAGTTAGTAAATGGAACTAATTAAAGTAATGACATGAATTAGTAATAAATAACAAATAAAATTTATATATGCAGAGTTAAAGGTAAATTGAATTCATATGGAATGTGAAAACTAAATTGAATAGAAATAGATATGAACTTAAATGGTGAAGTGAAAATAAATAAAGGAGCATATAAAAAAATGCTTATGCTAAACTTAAGAAAGAAATGGTGGATTCTTGATTGGAAACTGATATTATAAATTTATTCTTAAGTTAATATCTGAATGAATAAATACTGACATTTTGTAAGAAAGTTGATATGATGATTTGGGAATATTGTGATTGGATATTAGTACTAAGCAGGATATGCAGGTATTATAAAGGGAAAAGAGATTTGATTTTGATTTCAGAAAGATAAATATGAATTGCTCGATAAAAGGTATGTATTTTAATTTTGGTGTGAAATTGATTGGGTTTTTGTATTGAGCCACTTGGTCTTTTGTTTTCTTTTGGATTTGGGAGGCCGTAGAGCCATTTTGTAGTAGTATCGAGCTAGCCGCGCAAAGGAGACGCTGGCGAAATTTTTTGGGAATTTAGGGAGTTAGAAAAATTTTGAGAAAATTTTGATAATTCAAAATTTGATTTTTAATTGAAACTCGAATGATTAAACAAATAGTATAGTTTGAAACTATTGGAGAGTTGAGAAGTTAATAAGAATGATAATGGGTCTTTTATAAAAAGATAATTGGTAAAGATGTTGAATTGTTAGAAACTGTTTGGTTTTTAGGAAAAAGTAAACGGGTATTGGACCATTCTTCCTAACTAGTAATTTCGGGGACGAAATTCTTTTAAGGGGGGAGGAATGTGACGACCCGGAATTTTTGAGCATTTAAAATCGGGATATTTAATCGATTTTAGAGATTTAAAAGTTAATTTTAACTTTAATTCAAATCTCATTATTTATTTGATAATCTAACTATTGAATTAAATAATTTGAAATTGAGTAAAATGTTAAATCTGGAGTTTTAAGCCTATTAAAAATAATTTGAAGGCTTGAAAAATTTATATTGATAATACTGAGAATAATAGAAGTTGTAAAATTGAAATTAACAGTTGTTTGTTCAGTTTTGAACTTTATATAGTTTAAATTGAATTTAAAAATAGCCTTCCGAGGCGCAGTCATGGAATTCGACGAAACCAGTTCTATTGGATCCGTAATATGGAATTATTATCGGATTTCAAAATTCGTATTGATCGAAGTTAGTGTGTGAGTGTACGATATATAAACGCGATGAAAATTTAATTGATAATTATCGATTCCAATTTGAATTTAAAATAAGTGAACACTGTACGTGATTAGTCAAATTCAATTTACATTTCAACCTTACCAATTATTTCCTTGCCACGCTATCTTGCCTTCCTTTGGAAGCAATTCGACCCCTTAAAGATTCATCTCTATCAAACAAATCAGCTGAATCCCTAAAAATAAAAATTAAATTAAATTAAGAAATGGTGGCCAAGCAAATCTGTTGATAGCACGCGCGTCTCCCTCCTCCTATATTTCTCTTCCCCCAAATCATTCGATTGCAGTTAATTAAAAAATAATAATACGCGGAACAAAAAGGGGGGACTCGCGGGCTCGAACACGCGAAGGCATCGCGTCATCATCATCGAACTAGGAGGGGGGAAACTCGTGCACGGCGGCAGGCCGATGGGAGCTTCAAGCGAGCAACTCGCGTTTAGGGTTCGCGAGGTACTTGGAGTTTGATTTGGGAACCGTGGAACTCGAGAGCGAGCACAGGGGTGCGACTGGGAAGGTCGTGGGGAGGCACGACAGGCGAGCGTCGATTGATACTCAGTATGCCTTCGATGGTGACGACAACGGGCCAAAGGGGTTGGCGCCAAGAGTGGCCATGGGCAGTCGGCAGAGCTTGTGAGGTGGCAGTCCTATTAGCGGCGGCTAGGGCGGGGTTTTTGGTCGTAGGTAGCACGCGTTCGATTTTGCACAGCAAGGTATTTAATATTTTGTTCAATTTAAAATTTATAACACCTATATTTATAAGTACTGAAAAGGAGATATATATAAGTATAAATATATATTTAAATATACATGCATATTTTATATCAGATATATATATATATATATATATAAACTGACAGTAAAATACAGAGATTATATAGATGACATTTGGTGAATTGTATAGGGACTTTGTATATTGAAGTTTATGTAACAATAGAATTTTAAATCTATGAGTAGATAAATAGTCTCAAAGGAAATGAATAAACTACGAGTTTAAAATTTAATTATTAGTGAATTATTAGGAAAGGAAATGGTAATACATTGTTTTGATTAATTTAAATATCAACAAAATCTTGAATTGTTTATTCAAGGTGAAATACGAAAAGAGAACAAGCTGGATTGGAATGGATGCTAATAACATAAAAGGTGAGTTAATCTCACTCAGCTGATTTTTAAATTTAAATTTAAATGATTAAATTTAAATAGTTGATTGTATGGTTGAATTGATGAATGGGATATAGTATAATATAATTTGAAATTGGCATATTATGTGATGCTAACGTCTGTGGATGCAGGGAAAATAGGTTGGAGGGATCCAACTGGACCCCTCAACTTTTATTTAAATTATTCTATATATTCTCTGTTCTGATTGTTTGATATTCTATAATGAATTATGTGGAAGTATTGAATGCTATGGCTTGGTTGATATAATTGGGTATAATGAATTACCGAAATTATAAATTTGATTTTGGAAATGAAAATAAAAGAAGTGAAATATCAAGTAAAATAATTATAGAATAAATTTAAGAATAACTTGGAAAAGAAATAAAGTGACTTTAAAATTCCAATAAATGAATCTTGAGAATGGAAAGAAAAATTTGAATAAACAGAAAGTTAATGAATTTTAAAATGCAGTATTATTAATTAAAAAGAACAAATATTTATTTATATTTTAAGATTTGGATTATTGAAAGAGTAAAGAAGGAATAATAATGATAATAATAATAAAGTCCATAACTACTGAATTTGGAAATGAACTGATAAGTAGAAGAATTTATTTCAAATGAATAAATTGGAAATCAATTTGGGAAATTGATTTAAGTGAGTGAGATTTGAAATTCTCCTTGGATAACCAAGTACGTTTCAAAGTAAATTTTTAAATATAAGTTAAAGGGTTTTAAAATTGTTTTAAAGGTATGATTTGAAAATTTATTATTTCTAATATTTAAATTCTAAAGTAAGTTTTTTCTCTTAATCTATCATAGTAATATATTTAAAGAATGACTTAATATTATGTTTTTAAAAGTATAAATCTAGTTTTATATTTATTAAGTAACCTTATTTTCAAATATTCATATAGTATGGTATCTTTAATAAAATTATTGATGTAGTTTTAACTTAAATGTTTTAAAGTATGTTTAAAAGTAAAGTGATTTAAATTATTTTAAAAATCTAGTTTTTGTGCTTGGTGATTTCAGAGGAGATAGAAAATATTGGAGGAAGTTTATTCTGGGAAGAAAGTTGGTTTTGAAACTTTTTCAAAAGGTTGAAAATAGAAATATATCTTGTACAGATATTTTGAGGTTAATAAATAATTTTGAAAAATTATTCATTGTTTGATGGAAGTTTGTGGATAAGAAATTGATTGTTAAATAACCGACTATCAATATTGGACAAATGCGTTGATCGTTTCGAAGAGACCGAGATCGAGATTAATTTCTTGAAAACCACTTCGATCCGGTTTGTAAGTTTCGTGTAAACGATTTTGGATTCGAAGATGGAGCAGTGAAGTGCAAGGGCTAGTCGCTACTAATCCTGAGGATATTTCCAAAATGGATGTAGTAGGAATAGTGCCTTCGGTTCCCTTCGAACCCGGGACGGACTTGTATGGATGAATGCTTGCGAAACATCATCAGGTGGACGATGGGCATTCTAAGGGGTATGTTCTATAAAAGGTAACGCTTAGCCTCAAGCCTCATCAAATGGGAATGACTGAAAATCAGGGGATATGCAGCAAGGCTAGGTGGGTAGCACCCAAGCAGGGTGAGGTCATTCCAGTCTAGATGTCCCTTTTTATTTTCGGCTTAGTGGGCGGATGCTAATCCCAACCGCGGGGTGATCTCACTCGAGACTGTCCGGTAAGGGATGGTTCCAGCCTTGTGTTGCAGGGGAGCGGGCGTACTCCTCGGTACGGTGATCTAGGCCCCGTACTGTGACAGTTGGTACCCCAGTGCCTAGTCATTAGTTGGAAATCCATTCCCCCTACGAGCCTTGTACGAGTTTTGTTTGTATTACCCACTTTTGTGGCTAGTAGTTGGAATTTAATAGATGTAACAATTTCGGCTATTTTATAAGTATTTGTATATAGACCCTATTATAATATCAGAGGATTTCTATAAAAATTGTTTTTGCTATCGTAAGGTAAAAACCCGACATGTTTATTTGTGGTGTGGTCTTACGAGATGCTTTTGTTTTCAAAGGATTTTTGAAACTTTAATAATCAATTAGGTGTGATTTTCTCACGCTGGTATTCCAGACTGACTCGGGTATTATTTAACTGTAATGCTCGGGTCAGACCGAGTATTATTGGATACATGATGATGCTATGGAGCTCAGGAGACGAGCTGGATTGACGATACGGACATTCGTACTTGTATATATATATATATATATATATATATATATATATATGGATACACAACAACTCAACAGCGGAATATATATATATTCCGTCGTTGAGTTGTTGTGTATCCATTGTATGTTATTGATGTGAGCTGTGACTGATATACTCTGATGATGTAATATATGTAAACTGCTATATTTGATTTTGAGTAAAGCTTATTTATTATCTATTATATTTTATTCCACCGCGATGGTCAGATTCTGATGTTGATTTTGTTTTCTCTTCTTCTACCTCTTCTTCTTAAACCCAAATGGTTCGTATTTCCGTGCAACTTGAGTTGATTGTTGTAGAATAGTGTTGACTCAAGGGGTACGGATTTGCGGGCTGTTACATTTAAGAATAATTACATTATAATTATAATTAGAGTTTGAATTAATCAATGTTTAAGTGATTAATAAATTTATAATTAACTACTTAAAGTTAATTAATTAATGATTAGTAGTCAAGTAATTAAGTAATTTAAGTACGAATTATTAATTAATTAATTAAGTAATTAATGGTTAAACAGTGGATAATCAAGATTTATTAATTAATAATTAAAGTCATTAACTAATGCTAAGGGCAAGTAATTGAGCAATTAAGGCTTAATAATTAATTAAGAAATGATTTAATAAATTAAATAATTTGAAATGGAATAGTTAATTAAATGATTAACTAAACAGGATTAAGAGATTAATTCTCAAGTAATTGATTTAAATTAAATTAATTACAATAAGAATCAAAGATGCTTGCTTATGGATTGTGTATGTGGGATATCTGATTTGTGATATTTATTTGATGATATCCTGTTATGTTCTGTGATATGCTGTGATATATCTATGACGATTGTGTGATTTAGCTATGATAAATGCTATGTGAATTCAAGTGATGAATTAAACTATTTAAGTTAATTAGACAACTTGGCCTTTAAAATGGCGGTTGGATTTCGATGAGACCGGGATCGGGTGTCATTTATGAATATCCGAAAACCACATCGAACCAAATTAAACGTTAGGTCATGAATTCTCAAGTGAAGATCGAGATGGTGTTTTCAGAATGCAAGGGTTATCATCGTTGACTCTGAGGGTGATTCCAAAATGAGTGTAACGAGATAATGCCTTTGGTTTCGTTCGAACCCGAAACGAACTCATATGGATTGAATGCTTTCAGCACATCGTCAGGCGGGCGACGAGCTTTCTAAGAGATATGTTCTGTAAAGTTAATCGCAGCCTCAGGCCTCATCAACCGGGAATGGCTAAAAAAGGGGAGGTGCAGCAAGGTTAGGTGGGTCATGCCCAAGCAGGACGAGATATACCCCTGTCTAGATGTCCCTTTTTATTTCGGCTGTGTGGGCGATTGATTGCAACAACTGTCGGGGTTATCTTCTTCGGGACTGTTCAGTAAGGACTGGTTCCGGCCTTGTGTTGCAGGGGAGTTATGGTGGCTCCTCGGTACGGTGATCTAGGCCGCGTACTGTGACGGGCGGTACCCCAGTAGCCCTGCCATTAATGGAAGCTCATTTCCCTACGAGACTCTACGGTTTTGATTTGTATTACCCACTTTTGTGGCTAGTAGCTGGAATTTAATAGATGTAACAATTTCAGCTATTTTCTATTTACTTGAAAACCCTAGACACTATTATAATATCACTGGATTTCCTATAAAATGTTTTGGTTAGCGTAAGGTAAAAACTTACCCGTATTTATTTGTGGGGAGTCTTATGTGACACCTTTATTTTCAAATGTTTTTTCAAAGTTAAACAACTTTAAATGGTTTACTCATACCAGACCCATGTCTGACCCAGAGTTTATATTTTGTTTTTCATAAACTCTTGGGTACTCAAATTTTTATGAGTAGCCAAGTGATAGGTTATGGACTCTGATTTCTAGAGGAGCTTGGAGCAGGAGCCCAGACGTGTGTGTATATATATATATATATCTATCTAGTTCCACTGTGTAGTTGATGTATGCTGTATCTGTGATGTATGTAGTGACATATATGTGTATATGACTGTCATGTATATGATTGTATAACTCTGATATATGTAAACTATGTAATAGTTATGTGATATATATTATATTTTGTTCCGTTCCGCTGTGAGAATCTGATGTTGTTGTTCTTTCTTTTTATTCTTTTCTATTTCTATCCCTTTCTTTCTTAAATGATGATACATCTTTCTGGTAGAAGAAGGGCGGGTTGTCACAGTTGGTATCAGAGCGCTAGGTTGAGCAAATACCTAGGCTCTTGAGTGGTTTCTTTCTTAAGAGAGCGTACTTGTAATTTTTATATATAACTATATATATTTCTACCTATTTGTTGGGCTACCTGTTCGGGTTTTCCAATATAAGTTATAAAGGTAGATACGGTAGTGGTGTGTGTAACACGACTACCAATGGTTGGAATTTTGAATGTTGAGGTTGGAAGTGTATCTGTCGAGACTGTATACTTATTACCGTCTCGAGTAAACTTTGGATGGTGTAAGGATTTCATTGATCTCTGAAGGAAACCTATTAAGGTTCGGCATTCATCCTTGAAGTGTAAGATTGGTTGAGCTAGAGTTGGATCTGTCGGTTGGATGGAAGCAAGTCATGATATCTTGATACCTCAGGATGTAGTAGCTATGTGATGAGACACAGTGACTATGGATGTCTTCGAAAATGTTTCTTTGGAACAAGTTAAGGAAGCATATTTGCTTCGATGTTGTGGCTAAGTTTAGTAGGGTGTTTCTGTTTGATTCGAGGTCCGGGTTGCTCGAAGAGCTTTGGATAGGAAGTTTTTGGCATCTGAGTCAGCAGTGCAGCTCGAAGTGTTCTGCTTGCCGTCGAGAAGGTTTTATGGTTAGCAAGTTTTCTTAAGGGTAATTCCAAAAGTAGCAGAGTGGATCCATTTCTTCGATGGATTGGCCCGAACAGTATAAAGCTGTTATGAATTGTGATGAGAGAACAGTTTCTTTGGAAACTGATTTGGGTAGGATTGCCAGAGTGTAGTGTGATAATTTTGGAATTCACTTGAGACATGGAGTTAAGACTTCTCAAGAGAAGGTTGAGATATTGATGTGGTCCACGATTTTCCCTGATGTATTCGAGGAAGTCAAGTGTTTGCCTCCCCATTGAGAGATAGAGTTTCGTATTGATTTGATTCCAGGAGCAGTGCCGGTGATTCAGCCTAATAGGAGAATGTTTCCTAGAGAGAGAGAAGAGTTAGTTAAGCAGACCCAGGATTTTTTGGAGAAGGGATTGATTAAGCCCAGTTTTCCTTGTTGGGGTTCTGTGGCGGTGTTTGTCACTAAATCGGATGGATCGCTAGGGTTCTGTGTGGATTTTTGAGAATTGAATAAGTTTGTTCTGGTATTCATAGATGATATTTTGGTCTATTCCAAGTCTGAAGAAGAGCATAAGCAGTATTTGAGAATAGTGTTGGAGACACTGAGGAGACATGTTTTGAATGCGAAGTTCTCTGAGTTTCATTTTTGGAAATCGGAAGTTATATCTTTAGGGCACATTGTTTCTGGTGAAGATAACTCTGTAGATCCAGCGAAGGTAGAAACTATTCTGAAATAGATGTAACCAAAGTCACCGACGAAAGTTCGCATTTTTCTGGGATTAGTGGGCTACTACAGGAAGTTTATTAAGGATTATTCCAAGATTTCTTCACGTCTGACTAAGTTGACAAGGAAAAGAGAAAATTTAAGGCTTATACAGATGCTTGTATAGTTGGTTTGGGAGCAGTTTTGATGCAGAATGGAAGAGTAATTGCGTATCCGAGTCGGCAATTAAAGCCGCTTGAGAGAATTACGCTACGCACGATCTTGAGTTGTAGCCATTGTTTTTGCTTTGAAGATCTGGAGACACTATCTGTTGGGAGAGAAGTTTGAGTTATTCACGGATCACAAACCATTGAAATATCTTTTCTCTCAAAAGAATATTAATCTAAGGCAGCAACGTTGGGTCGAATTTCTGGCATCATATGATTTGGATATTCTATATACCCCAGGAAAGGCAAATGTCGTAGCTGATGCTTTTAGCAGGGATGCAGTTTTGTCTCTTTTGGATGTTGTTCCATCTCTCCAGAATAGAATCATTAGTAAGCAAATGGAGGATAGATCTTTTGAGGAACTAATTCTTGGAACTAAGGATGGTTGATATTCGGATTTCAAGGTGGATGTTTAAGGTATTTTGAGGATTAATGGTCGTTTGTGTGTGTCTAATCTTGATGGATTAAGGTAAGAAGTCTTAGCTGAGTGTCACCGCTCCAGACTGAATATTTAACCAGGAATCTCTAAGATATATATATGGATATGAGAATAATTTTCTGGTGGCCGAGCATGAAGAGGGATATAGTTGTTTTCGTTAATAGTTGTACTGTCTGTCAGCAAGTTAAAGGAGATCAACAGAAGTCAGCGGTTTGTTGCAGCCTTTGGAAATCCCGTAGTGGAAATGGGAGATGATTTCGATCGACAGTTTGCCTTGAACCAAGAAAGGAAACGATGGATTATGGGTTATTGAGGATCGTTTAACTAAGAGTGCCCATTCTATACCCGTTAAGGCAACTCGTACTGCAGTTTCTCTGGCGGAGATTTCCTGAGGGAGATAGTCAGATTACAAGGTGTTTCTTTTAGCATAGTAAGTGATCGTGGTCCTATCTTTACCAACAAATCCTAAAAGGGTCTGCAATCAGCTATGGGAACGAGCTTGAGATTGAGTACAGTCTATCATCCTCAGATAGGTGGACAGACGGAGAGACTGAATCATATTCTAGAGTATATGCTGCGTGCTTGAGTTTTGGATTTTGGTGGAGTTTGGGAAGACCATCTTAATTTGGTAGAATTCTCCTATAATTACAGTTACCAAGCAAGTATTAGGATGACTCCTTATGAAGCTCTGCATGGAAGACCGTGTAGATCCCCATCCTGTTGGATAGAGTCGGAAGATCGTCTTATGCTTGGATCAGATTTGATTCGTGAAGCTTCTGCTAAGATTGAGCTTATCAAGGAAGGATGAGAGCTGCTCAGGACCGTCAAAAGTAGTACGTAGATAAGAGAAGGAGACTATTGGAATTTGAGATTGGTGATTTTGTTTTGTCAAAGTTTCCCCAATTGAAGGAGCTATTAGTTTCGAAAAGACGGGGAAACTTGCCCGAGATATATAGGACCATTTCGGGTATTGGAAAGAGTTGGTGCTGTAGCTTATAAGTTAAATTGCCAGAAAGGATGTCTGGAATTCATGATGTATTCCATATATCCCATCTAAGGAAATTTGTTCATGATCCATTATCAGTTGTATAACTAGTAGTTCTGGAAAATTTGGAGGTCGAGCCAAATGTGATTGTGGTCTGGAATCCAGTTCGGATTGTTGATCAAGACGAGAGATAACTCAGGAGTAAGGTAGTGAAGCTCGTCAAAGTGCAGTGGAGCGAGGATCCTAGAGATTGCACCTGGGAAACTTTGGATAGTTTTAGGAAAACCTATCCGGATTTGTGTCTGGATAGCCAGTGATGTTTGTTAGGATAGACTATTTGGTTGTTTGCTAATATAGGATGATATGTATGTTTGAATGGTTGGTAAAACAACTTTTGAATTATCTTTGTTTTAAATTCCGGGGACGAAATTCTTTTAAGGGGGGAGGAATGTAACGACCCTGGATTTTGGCCCTATTGTTTTAATAAATAATTAATCTGATTAAATTAAATGTGAATTGATCATTTTAAAATGAATAAATCTTTTAGAAATAATTGCCATTTGTTTATTTAAATTTGTATTTTGAAAGGGAAATCTGGTTCTGGAAATTTAAAATAAAATCACTTAATAATATTTACAATAAAATCTTTCTTATAAAATTGAATTAAAATGCTCCAACTTATTATCATTTGGTAAACATAAATATATAAATGCAATATATAGAAAATAATGTTCAAAATAACATCTAATCCTATCAATATAAAATATAAATATAAGTCAAACGTATGAATGTAATTTAAAGAGTGATAGCTAAAATACAAAATAAAAATAAAGATATATAGATAATAACGTTTGAAATGAAATCAAATTCTATCAACATAAAAAAAATATGTCAATCACATGAATATAACTTAATTATTGATAAAATACAAATAGAAATAAATATAAGTAAACCATATTGAGCATAATGTTGATAGTTAAAATATTAAATATAAAAATAAATAAGTAAGCATGAATACCATATAAATATTGATTGTCAAAATATAAAATACAAATAGAAATAAAACAAAATGTTACACACAATATCTTCACATATAAAACACAAACATTTGATGTATATTGAGAAAACTAGAAGTTAACAAGACCAATATTTATATCCAGATTATCTTCATATGCAAGACCAAAGTAAGGTAAAACCGGAAAAATATGTACATGTTAAGATAACAAAACAAACATTTTTATACAAGTATCTTCTTTTACAAGCTATATGTTTACCAGCCATATGTAGGTCTTCATACAAAATATCTTCATACGGCCAAGCATAATAATTTTTTTGTAAACATATTAAGAAGCCTAATGATTTATTGCCATCAGCTCAGCCAACTTTTTTTCTATTCAAAATATTTATGAAATTCTGGTTAAACAGAACAAGAGGAAGAAAACAACAGAACTAGATAACACCTTCCCTTACAATCCACTCTCTTCTATATATATTTGTATACATCTGGTTAATTTTTTCGTCAGTAACAATCTGGAGTAAACAAAAGAAATAAACATCTTCATGTTTCAAAGCAAGCAAAGCTCAAGTTTAAAATCAAAAAAAGAAATATACAGGCAGTTTCAAAGCTTCAGGTGTTCATGACATCAAGTGTTCTTTGTTCAGAGAATTTGCAGGTGAGTAAACTTAACTCTTGAAGCTTTAATTTTAAATTAAATAGTTCATGATTCAATGATTATATGATATGGTATATACTTGTATACATTTCTGTGTTGCTCTGTGCTCTCTGTTGTGTTACAGTTTGCATATTTTTCTTTCAGACTCCAATATTTTTCATCTAATCATGGTAATCTTAGAATTCCAAAATATACAAGTTGATTAAACCCTAAACTAAGATTTCTAACACTGTTTTAAGCATGTGGCAAGAATAGTAACCCTGAAACCATGTTTACAGGAAATCAAATAATAATTTGATAAATTCAATTGATGTAAAAAGTTAATGCATGTTCATAATTTGAAATAATACTGAAATTCATGATTTTTAAAACAAAAACGAAGATTTTATGCTAAGTTGAAATTTGATAAGGTTTGCATTTTTTTTCAATTCCTGACATTCGAATCATTAATAAATATTAAAATTTGTTCTGAAGCATGTTTGAACATCTGTAATGCTGGGAAAATTGTTGAAATAATTTTCAAATACATGAATGGGTCGAACGAGATTGATTTCGGGTTTTATTTCAAGTTCTTGCACTTGTCAATGATGTGTCGAGTTCGTCTTCATCCTGTGATTGAGTGGCACAAGATGTTGGGGGTTGATGGTTTATCGTGTCGTCGTCGTGTGGGCAAAGGTTTGGGTGCCGCAGGTGGCTGGAGCGAGGGTGGCGAGGCGTTTTGCCAAGGGTGTTCGTTTCAGTTTTTCGAGCAAGAAGGCAAATTTTCGAGTTCAAATTTTTGTAGGCGATTCGACCTTGGATTTCGAGTTTTTGGATGATTCGTGACTTGCCTCAGAGGTGGGAGTCGCCAGAGATGAATCGCGCCACCATACACGTGTACGGCAGTGGTGGTGTATCAGCGATATTGAGGGGAGCACGGTCGCGTGTCGTTCTCGAGAGAATTGGTTGATTGCTTCGGGGTATCGAGTCGAATGCGTTAGTATGTTTTCTGTTGTTTTTAATTTATATCTCAGTTAAACTAACTTACTGGAAAATTTAAAAAAAAATGAAGAGGAAGAAGAAGTGTTGCGTACAAGGAAGTGGCTCGGGAATATTGATGAAGGACTCGAAGTACCACTCGAGTAAACACAGGGGTAGCCTCGAGTTATTATTTTCAAACTGCAGTATTAAGATAAAAATGAAGTTAAGCAATTTTGTGTTTTATCAGGATTTAAACATTGTAAATTTAATAAATGTTTGACAAATTGAGTTGAAACTTTAATACAAGTTTAATTATTTAGTTAATGTATACAATGCTTAAATTCTTAACTAATATTTTAGCTAAGTAATTAATTTAAGTTAAGTATAAAATTAATTAATATTAAGTTGTGTAGTTAATAATAAATTGATTTTCAAAGTTAAAGAAGATTCTTTTAAATGTTGATTAAGATGAATGGTAATTAATAAATTATTTAGAAGTAATTAAGAATAATTACATTATAATTGTAATTACAGTTTGAATTAATCAATGTTTAAGTGATTCATAAATATATAATAACTAATTAAAGTTAATTAATTAATGATTAGTAGTTAAGTAATTAAGTAATTTAAGTACAAATTAATAATTAATTAATTAAGTAATTAATGGTTAATCAATGGATAGTTAAGATTTATTAATTAATAATTAAAGTTATTAACTAATGATTAAGGGCAAGTAATTGAGCAATTAAGGCTTAATAATTAATTAAGAAATGATTTAATAAATTAAATAATTTGAAATGGAATAGTTAATTAAATGATTAACTAAACAGGATTAAGAGATTAATTCTCAAGTAATTGATTTAAATTAAATTAATTACAATAAGAATCAAAGATGCTTGCTTATGGATTGTGTATGTGGGATATCTGATTTGTGATATTTATTTGATGATATCCTGTTATGTTCTGTGATATGCTGTGATATATCTATGACGATTGTGTGATTTAGCTATGATAAAGGATACGTGAATTCAAGTGATGAATTAAACCGTTTAAGTTAATTAGACAACTTGGCCTTTAAAATGGCATTTGGATTTCGATGAGACCGGGATCGGGTGTCATTTATGATTATCCGAAAACCACATCGAACCAAATTAAACGTTAGGTCATGAATTCTCAAGTGAAGATCGAGATGGTGTTTTCAGAATGCAAGGGTTATCGTCGTTGACTCTAAGGGTGATTCCAAAATGAGTGTAACGAGATAATGCCTTCGGTTTCATTCGAACCTGGAACGAACTCGTATGGATTGAATGCTTTCAGCACATCATCAGGCGGACGATGAGCCTTCTAAGAGATATGTTCTGTAAAGGTAATCGCAGCCACATTCCTCATCAACCACGAATGGCTAAAACATGGGAGGTGCAGCAAGGTTAGGCGGGTCATGATGAATCAGGACGAGATATACCCCTATCTAGATGTCCCTTTTTATTTCGGCTGTGTAGGTGGTTGATTGCAACAATTGCTGGGGTTTTCTTGTTCGGAACTTTCAGTAAGGAATGGTTCCGGGCTTGTGTTGCAGGGGAGTTAGGGTGGCTCCTCGGTACGGTGATCTAGGCCACATACTGTGAAGGGCGGTACCCCAGTAGCCCTGCCATTGATGGAAACCTATTTTCCCTACGAGACTCTACGGTTTTGATTTGTATTACCCATTTTTGTGGCTAGTAGCTGGAATTTAATAGATGTAACAATTTCGGCTATTTTCTATTTACTTGAAAACCCTAGACACTATTATAATATCACTGGATTTCCTATAAAATGTTTTGGTTTGCGTAAGGTAAAAACTTACCCATATTTATTTGTGGAGAGTCTTACGTGATAACTTTATTTTCAAATGTTTTTCAACGTTAAACGAATTTAAACCGTTTACTCATACCAAACCCATGTCTAACCCGGAGTTTATATTTTTTTTTCCATAAACTCTTGGGTACTCAAATTTTTACGAGTAGCCAAGTGATAGTTTATGGACTCTGATTTCTGGAGGAGCTTGGAGCAGGAGCCGAGACGTATATATATCTATCTAGTTCCCCTGTGTAGTTGATGTATGCTGTATCTCTGATGTATGTAGTGACAGATATGTGTATATGACTATCATGTATATGATTGTATAACTCTGATATATGTAAACTATGTAATAGTTATGTGATATATATATATTATATTTTGTTCCGTTCCGCTGTGAGAATCTGATGTTGTTGTTCTTTCTTTCTATTCTTTTCTATTTCTATCCCTTTCTTTCTTAAATGATGATACGTCTTTCTGGTAGAAGAAAGGCGGGTTATCACAGGAAGAATGGTCCAATACCCTTTACTTTTCCCCAAAAACAACAATTCAACATCCTACCAACTATCCCTTTATAAAAGACCCATTATCATTCTTACTAACTTCCCAAACTCTTCCATAGTTTTCAAACAATACTATTTACTTAAACCATTCAAATTGTAAATCCAAATTCAAATTTAAATTAAAAATCAAATTTTGAATTGTCATAATTTTCTCCAAATTTTTGTAACTCCCTAAATTTTTGAAAAATTTCGCCAGCGTCTCCTTTGCGCGGCTAGCTCGGTACAACTACGAAATGCCTCTACGGGCTCCTAAATTCCAAAAGAAAACAAAAAGCCAAGTGGCTAGATCAAAAACCCAATCAGATTTCATACAGAAATTTAAACATACCTTTTTGTCGAGCAATTCAAATTTATCTTCTAAAATAAAAACCAATTTTACTTTCCCTTTATAATACCTGCAAATCCTACTTAGCAATAATATCCAATCATAGATTTTAAAATAATTTTATACATTTCCTTACAGAAGTTTTCGTATCTAATTATATTCAAATTAGTTTTTTCCATTTTCATATGAATTCAATTTATCTTCAACTCTGAATATTGAATTTTTATCTTCCACTTATAACTGATTCATATCATTATTTTAAATTAGTTTTATCCACTAATTTATTTCAATTTCCAATTTGAAATCGTTTTGTTGCAAACAAAAATTTTTCCAAAAATTTTTCAAAAAAATTTCTAACTCCCAAAATTTTAGGAAAATTTTGGCAGAGTCTCCTTTGCACGGAGGAGCTTTTGCAATTTGACAAGGGATATAAATATATATACATCGACCCAGCCGGTCGGAAAAACAAAAACAGTTCATATTTTCTATTTTCATTGGTAGGCACACCTTTATTTAGCATTTTTAAGCAAGCGGCTTATTTAATTAGCATTTTGTGCTACCAAATCCAGCCCAACGGCTTCGCTGAACCCGTACTTACTCCACTAAAACATGTAAGTGCTAAATATATGCAATTTACTAGCGTTCCACTTATTTTAATATAGCTAACATATAAATTTCACATATAATACATGTTATATAATTTCCATAAGCACATACAAGGTTCCGACACTTACTACAATTGCTTACAACCAATTCTCAAACCATTCCATTCAGTTTAAGTGATTTACAACTTACTCGCTTATATTTAATTCATTCTAAGTAAAACAAACTCATATTCATTTCAATGATTTAAAAACTATCCTATTTCACTTCTAATAATTCATAGGATTTTATCTAATCTCGTTTACATCGAACGACCCATTTTCTTATGAAATTCGACAATATTCATGTGAATAAATAATTGCTTAAACTTATAACCATTTTAAATTGATTCCAACTCAATTTATATTTAATTCATTCACAACCATTTAATTTAGCTCGACACATTCCATTTCAATTTTATTCCTTTTCAACTTTATTCACGATCCATTTATTTATTCAATACAATTAGTTAACTCACTCAATCCATTATGAATTTTAATTTTCGTACTCAATTCATCCCGAATTTATTTTATTAATAACAAGGCCATTTCTAATTTATTTCTACTTCTTGGATTTTATTTGCAATACAAACCATTACCACTTTAATCCAATTCCATTTTATTTATTTTTTACAACGTCGTCACTTATTTTAAATTAGTTACATTTACTAATTTATTTTAAATCTCAAATAAAAGTTTATTTCCAAAACCTTACTTAACACAATATAAATTAATTATGCTTCCAATATTCATTTGCCTACCTATTTAAATTAATTAGCTTACTTACCAATTTTATTTTAGCATTTTCGCTTCCTTTATAGCTATCGGAGTTTATTTATTCCAATTCAATGCTTACTTTTTTTATAATTATTTATTTTCATTCCATTAAATATTATCTATAACTCCCTGAATTTTATTTTAATTCAATTTTATTTTCACTTGATTTAAATCCAACCCAATATCATTTAACTTAGTTTAAGTTGACTTCAATTAACCACTCCTTCATCTATTTAGCTTAAGTTAATTCTAATTCAATTAAAATTTATTTCTTTCAAATCTCCATCAATTAAATTTTCACACAATTAAATTTCTCCAGATTAGATTTATTTAACCTTTTCACTTTAAATTCTAATTCCAACGTTCACATCTCCTATTTTCCTTCCTTATTTAAAAATCATCTCAATTTATAAGTTTATAACTTATCTCATCTGGATTTTCGATTCAAATAAGGATTCAGGATTTTAAACACCCGGCTTTTGGTTTTCAAATCATTTTGAAATCTCCATTATCTCAAAATCACTCTTCTCAAAATTCTCAACCAATCCTGATTTTTATTCCCAATCAATTTCCTTTGAAATTTCAAAAACAAACTAGTTCTTTTGAACAAATCAATTTGGCAGCAATCTGTCACTTAGAAACTCGAAAATGAATACTGATGATGTTGCGCAGTCATCACTAGGATTATTTTCCAGCGACTGAAGTGAGCTCAATGCTATATTCCTTTTCAAAATTTATTTGAAACAATTTCCTTTCAGAAATACTTCCAAAATAACAATGCTATTATTTATCTTCAAAACACTTTGAAAAACACTTCCAAAATCTCCGGGATTTAAATTTCCTAAATTTAATTTGAATCCAACATTTATACAATTTATGCTCATACAATTTTTCTATTTCATTATACAAGTCATTCTAATTTTATAATCTTATTTGTTTAAAATATTATCATCCAAAAATCCAAGTTATATAACAATTTAAGAAAATATTTACTTTATTTCAAAATATATTTTTGGGTTAAATTATTCATTTACCCGCTTTCGAAAACAGTATTGTGTCGAATTGTTCTATTCATGTGTTTAGAAACCCCTTCAATACAGTTGTCCAGACTGTGTCGACGAAGGTTCATATGCCACTCAATAAATCAATCAACACAGTATAAACCTTTTTATATCCACTAACAAATACACGCTCATAACTATTAATACGCTTAAACTCATTCTAGAGCACTACGAACTCTAATTGAGTAATTCGTAACAGAGCCAAGGTTCTCACTTAACCTGGCTCTGATACCAACTGTAATGACCCGCAAACCCATACCCCTTGAGTCGACACTATTCTCCATCAATCAACTCAAGATGAACAGAAATACGAACCATTTGGGTTAAAGAAGAAGTGGTAGAAGAAGAAGAAAATAGAGAACAACATTAGAATCTAACCATCGCAGCGGAATAAAATATAATAGATAATCAACGATCTTTACACAAAAGAAACAATATCTGTTTATGCATACATTATAAGAGTTCAACAACATCTATAACATACAAACTGGACAGTCATATAAACCTGTCCTCAAAACTGAATACATAGCGGAATAAAAATCAAGTACGGAAGTATGTATCGCCATCCAGCTCGTCTCCTGAGCTCCACATCATCATCCTGTATTCTATAATGCTCGGTATGAACCAAGCATTATAGTGAAATAACACCCGAGTCAGCCTGGAATACCAGCGTGAGAAAACCACACTCAATTGGATTATTAAAGTTTCAAAATCCTCTGGAAACAAAAGCATCTCATAAGGCCACGCCACAAAAAAACATGTCGGGTTTTTACCTTACGATAGCCGAAACACTTTTTATCAAAATTCTCTGATATTATAATAGTGTCTATAGAAAGTAAAATAGAATCTAGCTGAAATGCTTGCATCTCACGTTTCAGCAATAGTTGGGCACAATCAAAACCGTACGGGCCCGTAGAGAGAATGGATTTCCAACTAATGACTAGGCACTGGGGTACCACCTGTCATGGTGCCTGGTCTAGATCAGCATAACGAGGATCACTCCCGACCCCCTACAACACAAGATCGGGACTACTCCTTACTGCATAATCCCGAGTAAGATCACCCCACGGTTGGGATCGGCAACCACACCACTAAGTCGAATAAAAAGGGACATCTAGACAGGGATGACCTTACCCTATTGGGTGCTACCCACGTAGCCTTGCTGATAACCCCTGATTTTCAGTCATTCTCGGTTGATGAGGCTTGAGGCTAAGCGTTACCTTTTAGAACGTTTGACTTAGAATTCTCATCGCCCTCTTGACGATGTTCTGAAAGCATTCATCCATGCAAGTCCGTCCCGGGTTCGAATGGAATCGAAGGCACTACTCCTACTACATCCATTTTGGAATGACCTTGGGATTAGTAGCGACTAGCCCTTGCACTTCACTGCTCCATCTTCGAATCTGAACTCTTGTTTTCCACACGAAAACGTACAAACGGGATCGAAGTGGTTTTTAGGAAATAAATCCCGATCCCAGTCTCTTCGAAACGATCAGCGCATTGTCCAATATTGATAGTCGATATTTAACTATCAATTAACATTCACAAACAACCATCAAACAATAAATAATTACCCAAATTATTTATTATCCTCAAAATATCTTCGCAAGATATATTTCCATTTTCAAACCTTTTTGAAAACAGTTTCCAAATCATTTTCCTTTTACAAAGTAAATTTCTCAAATATTTTCTATTTCCACTGAAATCACCAAGTACAAACACTTTAGATTTTAAAACAATTTAAAACACTTTATTATAAAATATACTTTAAACATTTAAATTAAGAACCACTTCAATACTTTATTAAAGATATATACTATAGGAATAATTGAAAATGAGGTTACTTTATAAAATATTAAACTAGAATTTCACTTTCTAAAACAAAATACCAAGTGACCTTTAAAATAACTTCTACGATAATAGATTTGAAAAATATTTACCTTAGAATTTAAATATTTAGAAATAATCAATTTTCTAAAACATGCTTTTCAAAACAACATTAAAACTTTTAGCTTATATTCAAGAATTTACTTTGAAATGTACTTGGCTATCCAGGGGAAAAATACTTCTCTTTACATCCTTTAAAAATAAATCACTATTTATTTTTGAACAAATTTTCTCATTCCGTTAATAAATTCCCATCGTGAATTTATTCCTTCAAATATCTACCGATATATTGCTTCACTTTTATAAACCCAGTTTATAAATTTCAAAGTCGCATTCTCATTTAAATTTCCAATTTCAAACACATAAATCAATTTCCAAATTGATTTCCAATTTACTCCATTTTGAAATAAACTTCTTTTCTTACTCAATTCATTTTAAAATCCACTAATTTCAGACTTTATTCCTTAATTATGATTTAAAATCTTTTAACTGAACACCAATTATAGTTTTTTCACAAATTCCTTCTTTAACTTTTTTTTCTTCAATAATTTAAATCTTAAATTTAAAATAAATGCTTTATTCTTTAAAATAATAACACTTAAGTTTAAAATTCATTATCTTCCTATTTATTCAAAATTCCCTTTTCATACACGGAATTTATTTATTAGAATTTTAAAATCACCATTATTCTTATCCAGTTTATTCTTAAATTTATTTAAATTCTCTATAATTATTTCACTTACGAATTCTCTTCTTTTATTTTCTTTTCAAAAATCCAATTCTATATATTTTGATAACTCAGTGTACCGAAATATATTCAAATAAACCATAGCATTCAATATTCTAATTATCAATAATATTCATTATAGAATATCAAATATTCACAACACAGAATATTAAACGATCTAATTAAATTTGAGGAATCCAGTTGGATCCCTCCAACCTGTTTCCCTGCATCCGCAGATGTTAGCACAATATAAAATACCAATTCCACTTCGAGGTGGAATATCGCGGTATATGGGATTAAATATAATATCATCCGCTATTATGCGGCGCATAGGATCTCATCCGCTATATAATGCGGGAAATCAATCACTCCAATATATTATATACTACTATATATAACATAGAATATCAAAACAATTCAATCATTCAATCAATTATTTAAATTTAACTATTTAAATTTAAATACCCGGATGAGTGAGATTAACTCACCTTTGATTTTTTGTTTGCAATCCACTTCAATCCTGACTATTTTCTTCACGATATTTGGACCTTGTATAAACATTAGGTGATTATTAATACTTGAATTAACTGAACAATTAATTTCCCTTAAATAAATTAATTAATCCAAAAATTTATTTAAAACAAATTTTCTTTTAATAAATAAATTTTAAGTTTAAAAGATAAATTAAATAAGTTAACCTCCCAAATATTATTTAAAATAAACTAGTAAATAAAAGTGTGTAAATGTATATTTATTTTATTTTACTTTCTTTAAAACTACATATATTTAAAAACTTAAATTATATCGATTCAAAAGTTTAATTTTACATAAAACTTTTTAATTAATTAAAATTCCTATACATTTATTTCAAAATCCTTTCTATATAAAATCTTTTCTGTATTTGAGTATATATAAATTGGAAAAATTGCACTTATCTTACTGTAATTATTATTTTTCTTCGATCTATAAATAAATAAACTAATAACACTTAGAATTAAATCCGAAATTACCTATATATAATTTTTTTTAATTAACTAATTCCAGATTTATTTGAAAAAAATAAATTTTAGGTTAGTCTGTACCTTCTCTCGATACCTATCGCTTTCTCGGAATGAACTCGTGCATCCACGAACATCGAACCCTCAATAAACAGCCAATTGCTCGACCTTGCTACTAGAAACTAGACCAGACTCCAACCAACTCCTCACGTCTTGACTTCGATCGCCACCTAAATTCGAACGCCGCCTCCGCCTTCACCAGGTCGCGGTCGAACTCACCTAAACATCAAGTCGCGACGACTTCATCCGAGCTTAACCCATAACACAATCGTGGCTCCATGGCTAACCACCACCCCGACGCCACTCCTTACTTCTCCTCAAATCGAAACCCTACTCCAATCTCCACTTCGATCGCGCTCGGCCTATCATCGAGCTCGTGTTTTGAGCTTGCGCTCGAAACCCCTAAAACTCCCCACACACGCAACCTTAGCCGAGCCAATGAAAAACCCAAATCGCGTGCTTCTTTTTTTTAACGAATTGATTCTGGTTTCTGAATTTGAAGGGAAAGAGGGATTAACTGAAGAGTCGGCCATTTCTCGAATGGAATGAAGGCTTGGCATTCTCTTCATTTTTTTTCGATTTGATTTCTGAGTTGAAGAGGAAGAACGAGGCTTGTTTTTCTTTCTGATGAAAAGGAATGGAATTGTATGTAAGATACGGGATATTATGAGGTAGAGTGAACATGATTTGAAATAAATGTGACTTGATGTGGACAGGTGAACAATATTTCTGAAATGAGGTGAAAAAGTTTTGATGTGAATAGTTTTTGACTGGTTAAATATATGTTTAAATTTAAATTTAAACCATCCCGAATTCATAGCTAAAAATCTTGACCTCCTATCGAGGCATACCGCTAGGCGTTTACAATGTTAAACCCCTATTTCAAATGCAATGGAAAAGGTTTCGAGCCCTAATTCGATCGTATGGAGAAGATAGCTTTTTGAACCCAGATATTATATTAAATCTCGATTTAATTTTCAATGCGTTTACTTATTGTACGACCAAATGATCATTACAAACACTACGAAAATTGAAATCCGATAATAATACAATTTTACGGATCCAATGGAACTAGTTTCGTCGAAATCCAAGACTGTGCTTCAGAAGGCTATTTTTAAATATTGATTTAAACGATAAAATTTCAAACTTAATAAAACACTTCCAAATTCAATTTTTAACACTTTTACTATCTTCAGTACTATCAATATAAATTTTACAAGCTTTTAAAATATTTTAACAAGCTTAAAACTGAAGATTCAATATTTCACCTAACTTCCAATTATTAAATTCAATAAATTTAATTTCAAATAATGGTGATATTTGAATTTGAGTTAAAAATTAAATTTTAAATATTTAAAATCAATTAAATATTCCGATTTCAAACATCCTAAAATTCTGAGTCGTCACAAAAGCTTTCATATATATATATATATATATTCGTGTGTGTATGATTTGGTATATATATATCAAATATATCAAGTTCGAACATTCATGTCAGTCTCTTTTGGGTAGATTTCAAATATAATAATTTTTAGTATATATATTGATTCTAAAAGTTAATATATATGAATTTTGAATATGACTAGATATGGTTTAAAATATATGATCCTTATTTATTAGGAGAAGTTTACTTATATTTAGTTTTGAATTTATCAACAGTCCTTGAATACACATATGGGTTCTAATTATATCAATATCATATATAAACATTTGATTTTAAAGGCAAAAAAACTTTAAACGCGTAATGTTTATACATATATAGATATAACATTGATCTTGGATATGTGTGTAAGCTTTAGATGGAAACTTCAAGTTTAGCAGATTTGTAAATGTACTAATTTTGAGTGCATATGTCTTTGAATTGATGATGGTTTCATCTATTTTGATTTCGTAAATAAAGGTTTTGAGAGAATGTTAGTTTTCAATGAAATATATGATTACATATGATGCTAATTTTTGATTATAAAATTTCCAATGTCTTAAGGTTTGTAAAAATACATTTTTCATACATATATATTGGCAAGTTTTAGAGGAAGGTGGTTTCTTACATGTGCGTAGCTTCAAATAGGCATAATTTTGTATGTATCAAAGTTTGAACATGCTGTATTTATATGGCTTCATATAAATATATGTATATATGTATATGTGTGTATACATATATATATATATATGTATCTATGTATATATGTATTAATATATATATATATATATATCTGTGTGTGTGTGTGTGTGTATATATATGTATATGGTCCTGAATATGCATATGATTTTAGATATATAGTCTTAAAAGCGTAAAGTTTAAAATATATGTATAATAATAAATATTTTGCTTTCAATATTTGTTGGTTTTCAAAATATGTAGAGTTTATTGCATCAATGTTAAATAAATAAATAGACTTTCAAAAAGTGTATTTGGATTCAGTTATGTATTATGTTTAATTAAAGTGTGTAGGATCTAGATTAACCATAGAGGGGGGGGGGGGTGAATAGGGTTATAGCAAATTTTCTCGATATAAACACAGAAATAAGCTGCGAAAATAAATATGCTGAAAAGTAAATCACACACAAAATTTACCCAGCTTCGGCAACCCCTGCCTACTGCTGCATTCCCAGATTTCTACTAGAATTAAACAGTATCACGCTTACAAACACTCTACTAGACTCGCAGACCCTTTTGCTCCCGCTCACAAACACTCGAATAGACTCGCAAACATTTGCTCCCGCGCACAAACACTCTACTAGACTCGCACACCCTGCTCCCGCCTATAGAGTTTCGTTTACTCGAAACTCTGCTCCCGCCTATAGAGCTTTGATTACTCGCAAACACTGCTCCCACCTATAGAGCTTTGCAAACTCGCACACCCTGCTCACTGAAATAATTCTAACTAGACAATCTGACACTACCTAAACCCTAGGTGGTGATTTACAACTCCTTTGACTCGAAAAGAAAAACAAAACAACTTCAAAAAATAAAACCAGGAGCAAAAATAAAGTATAAACTTAGACTCCACTATTTTGCTCAAAATAAAAAACTAAAAAACCCTTTTTATAAAATTAAAGCCTAATAAAACTAAACCCCCTTTTAACAAATAAGGCCGGCTCTTTTAATCCTTTCCACCCGATCCACTTCTCTTGCTTTTGACTCGTGAAGAAAAATGGAGGCCTCTGTTTGTTTTGTTCGTTCAGAAATTAGGGCTCGCGATCCAAATTGGGGCTTTCGGCTCTTGCTTATGCTCGATTTCTGATGATCGATTGTTGACTTTGAGATTGCGTTGCTCGGCTTGCTCGTTGATCGAATTCCTTTCTTGCTCGGTATGTAATGCTTTTGCTTTTACTAATTTTGTGCTTTCTGGAATTCGATAATGACGCCGATGATGTGAATTTGATTATATAGGGTTTTGTAACCCTAGATTTGCGTCGTATATTCTCTATTTGAATTTGTCAACTGATTTCTCTGGCCTTTGAATTTCGTGTGGATGATTGAGATTTCACTAACTTGTTCATAATCGTATGTTTCTGATTTACTTGCTACTCACGGCTTTGAAATTGCCTTGCTCATCACGGTCATGATTTTGCTGTTCGAATTGGCATTGACTGTTTCAACTTGACACACACTTGATTTCTGATTTGTGAATTATTCGACACCTTGTTCATCACTGCACTGACATTTTCTATGACCAGTTTATTTTCTTTGGTCATACTGTTGAAATTGATCTTCACCGTGAATGTTGACTTTACATTTTCTTTGTTGTGACTGGACGTGAACTTGTAGTCTTTTGTTTGTGTGCTCGAGTCTGCATTGTTGCATTTCACTGGACTGATCTGTAGCTCTGTTCATCACGACTTGATTTGTTCAACTTGAAATTAATTTGTAACGTGAATTTCTGAACGTTGATTATTTTCGGCTGGTACTTGGTGTATCATCTATATTAGCATTTGCTGTGTTCACATGTTTCTGGTGTATTCATTGGTCTGTTTGTATTTGCAGTTTGACTTAGACTTCACTTGCACTTGCTCTATGCCTTGTCTGGTTCATTGTTTCATTTTGTACTGTGTCATTTCATGGAGTAGTCATCTTGACACTGTTGTACACTTGTTGTCTCTTAAGCTTGGTTTAGAGTTGTGTTTTCATGAGTCACTTGTTCATATTAACTGCCCTGTTTCATATGAGTAGTAGAACTAGTTGTCTTGAGAATGTTTCATTAAGCTTGATCAGTTTCATCTTGATATTTCTTTAACTGCCGCTGTTACATTCATTAGCATTGGCCTCTCTCTCTGGTCATGTCTATCTCTAGTTTACTATCTGCATTCACTACAGTTTGTACATGCATTTGCCACTGTTCCATTCTGGTTCTTCATGCATGTTCTCTTTTCATTGCTTTGTATCATTCTTTTGTATGCCTGCAGACCATGTTGCATGCATGTTCATTCCAATGAGTTTTGTTTTGTGATATCCATGTTGCAACTGTTTTGGTCGAGACTTGTTGTTTGTTGGCACTGGACCTGATCTGCATACATGATTGTTGCAGTCCATTTTGCTGTTGGTCTTCGTTGCATTCATGTCATGTTGCCTTGTGTTGAATCTAGTTTTAAAACTCGGATTTGACCTTGTGCTCGTGTTGTGATTTTCAATGTTATTGCACGTGAGTTGAACCCGGTTTTTCATTTGGGTTTGATCTGTGCTCACCTGTCCCTGTAAATCAATCAACTGTATATATCGGCGTGCACGGCCTTGTGGCATATACAGTAATACACTGTGTATGTCACAAATTGTTCGTGTATGATGAATTCAAATTTAAATTATGACGAACAACCCAAATAACCGAGGCAAATCATATTTTCAAAAATTATCTTTTATTTTTTAATTGCAAAAATATTTCTTTTTCAATTTTACTGCGTTAGTTTATATTTTTGCAGATTGCTCAGATGCTGGATTCAAACTGGAAAGAAGTTGAAGATAGATACGAGTGTGAGTGATATGTAGTGAGGAGAACTGTAAATATGAAATGTGATGTAATTGTAATCAAAGTTGTATAGTTATAGTGAGATCTTGAAATTGTACTATTCAAAAATGTAATAAATATTTATTTGAATAAAATATCTGTTTGAATTCAAATTCTGTGTAATTTATTTTATTCAACAAATATTTATTTAAACTGTGAAAAACAAAATAGTACATTACCAAATACATTTAAATGAATGTATGTATGTTTATTATCATCAAACAAAAATCATATAAGCGCAAAGCGCATATTCAACAATCTCTCCCTTTTGATGATAACAAACATATATTTAAGATTTTGAATGTATTAAATGTATTTGATCGTTCAATTTGCTCCCCCTATTTGAATGCTTCCTCTCTACATGATACTCCCCCTACATATATGCATACAAATAGAAATGTATAAATGAGCCTATATGCAAATGGAAAATTATTTGACCTTTTCTTGATTCTATTTGACAAAATCTTAACTTTTCTTTCCCCCTTTTGTTATCAGCAAAAGAATAACAGTGTTATAAAAATAGGGATGAAGTGACAGACATGAATCAAACATTTAACTCAATTGAATATAAATATCAAATTTCAATAAAACTCAAACAAAAATCATAATTACCCTTGTCAGGCGCATATTCCACTTTCAGAAGTGATGGGGATAAAATCATAAAAATCATACAGTTCTGTCTATTTGTGGTATATTTATTTCAGGAAATTTGAATATCTACTAACCATGAATAACCGTTAGGACTTTTAAATGAGATAGTAGTATTCACAATTTTTATTTAAAAAATGAAATCAAATATCTTCTAACCACGCATGACCGTGAGGACTTTTAAATGGAATTAGAATCAACTTGTCTATTTAATCAATTAATTTTGATATGCGTTCCATACATGCATAACCGTGAGGACTTTTAAATGAGCATGGAAGCACATAATCAAAAATCCAAGTAATTCACCCATGCATAACCGTGAGGACTTTTAAATGAGAGTGAATACTTTGGATATTTTTTTTATTGCTAAAATATAATAAATTGAAGCACAAATGATTTCCCGTTTAAAATAATAAATTGAAGAACGAATACTTCCCTTTGTAAACTACCACAAATTTTCATACTATATATGATTTTGATGAGTGATGGTCGAGAGAAAGATGATAGAAATAGAAATGATCATGGAATTTTTACCAAACAAAAAGTTTTTATAACTCTTGTTATGAAATTCTGAAGAAATTTTTCTAAATATATTGTCTTGAGTAACGTATGACAAATATCGACACTCATCACATTTTCAATCACTATTGATCTTTTCGATAATCATTAGGGAGTTAGATTAGTCAAAATTTGTCATTTAAAATCAAATAAAAATTACTAATCTGAAAATATGGTCAATAATGATTTTCTTGAAGGGGTTTTAAAAAAAATTCTGCCATTGGAAAGATTATTTCAGGTGAAAAAGAAAAATGCAGATATTTTCTTTGAAAAATCGATGTAGCAAATGAATGTTTCAAAAATTAATCACGTTCCACTAGTAATTTTTCTATCAACTATATTACCAGTGTAATCTGTATCTGAATTTAAATTTCACTCAATATTCACTCGTTGGATGTCAAAGACCAGATTTGTGAAATTTCAACAAACTATCTCAGAATGAAATTTGAAATGAAGCTATGTTAACACTCAAACAAATAGTGTTAATTTCAGAAACCATAGGATGAACAGTTATCAACAGTCGTTAAAAATTCATTATTATTTCAAAACCCAATTTCTTGAAGTTTCAACAATTTCTTAAAATCCTTTTTAACAATTTTCACATGAAATTTGAAATCGTGCAAATTTACAAGCAGTGACCAAATATATCTACGTGTAGCATGAGTAATCAAATACCATCATTTGACCGAACAAATTTATATGGATTAGTTCAAAGTTGATAATCTGATTGGTCATCATTTAAGCACAAATCAAGGTCATAAATAAGAACAAGTTAAAAAATCATATCAATTAAGAATAAGTCAGAATTAAAGACATCATTCATTTCATCATCACATTACTGGCTGATTTATTTAAGATTACGGTGCAGATTATCACATTTGATATATCGTTCAGAAACAAATTTACCTGTTTTACCTTTACGATAATTTTTCGTGATTGCCCACTGTGATTCTGTCACCTTTGTACTAGGCTAAGGAACTTTGCTTTGTCGCCCATTGTGTTTCTGGAACAGCCAAAATCCAGAGAATACTGTTGTTGTTCCTTAGCCTGCCACCACACCTACACGATGAAAGATTTATGTGACCTATTTGTTTTTATAGGTCCATGATTGTTAGTGGCAGAATATGAAAAATATGTTTGTGGAGACCCAAAACTATTTATATATGTTCCTTTTGGCACGCAAATTTGTTTGACTTTCAAAGATTTTATATTTGTGCCTTTTGGAACCCAAATTGGTATAGTTTTCACGTGTTTGGGTCTATACCAACAATTATTTTGATTGTGTCCAAATTTTCTACAAACTGTACACATTGAATTGACTTGATTAAATTTTGTGTTCTTGTTCCTATGACTATAATTTTCAACATGATGTCCAATTATTTCAGATCGAGCAAAGACACTTTTACCTTTTGCATTATCATCATCTTGTGATTTCCCAAAACCTAGTCCTTTTCTATTGTTATCAAAAATTTGATTTCCCAATAGCATGTTGAAAGATTTTTCGCCTCTTGAAAAGTTATTCAAAGATTTCTCAAGATTTTGGACTTTGCTTTTTAGTGACGTGTTTTCAGTTACAAGTGAGGTGCATCTATTTATGAAATCCTTTTTCCTAGTGTCGATGGTTTCCTTAAGATTCAAGTTTTCTTTTTCAAGATTCTCATAGTTATTCCTAAGCTTTGATAAATCTGAATCTAAAATCTTACAATTTTTACAGTCTAGGTTTTGAATATTATCAAGTTCAATTTCTAACCTAGAATTTTCATGGGCGAATTTCCTCCTTTCAGATTTCAGTTTTTCAATTTTTGATTCAAGACTATCAATTGTTTTAGTAAGATATAAGCACATAAAAATAAGATCTCTATAGGAATACTCACCTGCCTCACTAGATTCCTCGGAGCTTGCTTCTGAATTTGATTTTGCCATAAGACACAAGTTAGCCTCCTCTGAGCTGCTATCTGAAACTTCCTCTCCTTCTTCATCATCCCAAGTCGCTGCAAAAGCCATCGTTTTCTTTTTATTTCCTTTGTTATATTTGAGAAGTGGACATTTTGGTTTGATGTGGCCAGGCTTGTTGCATTTATAACACGTCAGTTCATTATCGGATTTTTCAGAATCTTTTGGCCTATTATGACTTGTTTTCTTCTTGCGTGGCTTGAATCTAGACCATCTTCTAAGATTATTGACAGCCATTGCATGCTCTTCAATTGGATCTTCTTCATCTTCATCGCTCTCTTGTTTGCTCTTTAAGGAAATCGTCTTCTTCTTTGGTTCGGAGTTGTTGCGTTCTTCCTTTGCTTTTAGCTCAAGCTCATATGTCATCAAGTTGCCAATCAACTCCTCCATGCTTAGCTTACTCAGATCTTTCAATTCTTGTATTGCCGTGACTTTTGCCTCAAAGTTCATCGGTAGGACTCGTAGTATCTTCCTCACAAGCTCTACCTCAGTGAATACCTTCCCAAGAGCTCTAGCGTTGTATACCAAGGTTGAAAAGCATCCAAACATATCCTTTATGCTCTCGCCTTTGTCCATCACAAAGTTTTCGTATTCATTGCTGAATAGGGCTAGACGAGACTCCTTGACTTGAGAAGTTCCTTCGTGTGTCACCTCCAAAGTGTGCCAAATTTCCTGTGCTGTTGTACAATGAGAAATTCTATTAAATTCATTTTTATCAAGAGTACATATCAAAGCATTCATGGCTTTAGCATTTTTCGTTTTCAATCTCTTATCGTTAGCATCCCACCTATCCTTAGGTTTAGGAATCTCAGTATCACCAACGATTATAGTGGGAGGTTTATAGCCAGTTTCAATAATATCCCAAACATCATAATCAACAGAACTAAGATAGATACCCATCCTAACTTTCCAATAAGCATAATCGTTCCCGTTAAACATGGGTGGCCTAGCAATCGATTGCCCCTCAGAAAAAGCATTATTTGGTGAATTCATGACTCAAGAGTTAAAAAAAAAATACCGGGCTCTGATACCACTTGTAGGATCTAGATTAACCCTAGAGGGGGGGTGAATAGGGTTATAGCAAATTTTCTCGATATAAACACAGAAACAAACTGCAGAAATAAATATGCTGAAAAGTAAATCACACACAAAATTTACCCAGCTTCGGCAACCCCTGCCTACTGCTGCATTCCCAGATTTCTATTAGAATTAAACAGTATCACGCTTACAAACACTCTACTAGACTCGCAGACCCTTTTGCTCCAGCTCACAAACACTCGACTAGACTCGCAAACATTTGCTCCCGCTCACAAACACTCTACTAGACTCGCACACCCTGCTCCCGCCTATAGAGTTTCGTTTACTCGCAAACTCTGCTCCCGTTTATAGAACTTTGATTACTCGCAAACACTGCTCCCGCCTATAGAGCTTTGCAAACTCGCACACCCTGCTCACTGAACTAATTCTAACTAGACAATCTGACACTACCTAAACCCTAGGTGGTGATTTACAACTCCTTTGACTCGAAAAGAAAAACAAAACAACTTCAAAAATAAAACCAGGAGCAAAAATTAAAGTATAAACTTAGACTCCACTATTTTGCTCAAAATAAAAAACTAAAAAACCATTTTTATAAAATTAAAGCCTAATAAAACTAAACCCCCTTTTAACAAATAAGGCCGGCTCTTTTAATCCTTTCCACCCGATCCACTTCTCTTGCTTTTGACTCGTGAAGAAAACTGGCGGCCTCTGTTTGTTTTGTTCGTTCAGAAATTAGGGCCTGCGATCCAAATTGGGGCTTTCGGCTCTTGCTTGTGCTCGATTTCTGATGATCGATTGTTGACTTGGAGATTGCGTTGCTCGGCTTGCTCGTTCATCGAATTCCTTTCTTGCTCGGTATGTAATGCTTTTGCTTTTACTAATTTTGTGCTTTCTGGAATTCGATAATGATGCCGATGATGCGAATTTGATTATATAGGGTTTTGTAACCCAAGATTTGCGTCGTATATTCTCTATTTGAATTTGTCAACTGATTTCTCTGGCCTTTGAATTTCGTGTGGATGATTGAGATTTCACTGACTTGTTCATAATCGTATATTTCTGATTTACTTGTTGCTCACGGCTTTGAAATTGCCTTGCTCATCACGGTCATGATTTTGCTGGTTCGACTTGGCATTGACTGTTTCAATTTGACACACACTTGATTTCTGATTTGTGAATTATTCGACACCTTGTTCATCACTCCACTAACATTTGCTTTGACCAGTTTATTTTCTTTGGTCATACTGTTGAAATTGATCTTCACTGTGAACGTCGACTTTACATTTTCTTTGTTGTGACTGGACGTGAACTTGTAGTCTTTTGTTTGTGTGCTCGAGTCTGCATTGTTGCATTTTACTGGACTGATCTGTAGCTCTGTTCATCACGACTTGATTTGTTCAACTTGAAATTAATTTGTAACGTGAATTTCTGAACGTTGATTATTTCGGCTGGTACTTGGTGTATCATCTATATTAGCATTTGCTGTGTTCACATGTTTCTGGTGCATTCATTGGTCTGTTTGCATTTGCACTTTGACTTAGACTTCACTTGCACTTGCTCTATGCCTTGTCTGGTTCATTGTTTCATTTTGTACTGTGTCATTTCATGGAGTAGTCATCTTGACACTGTTGTACACTTGTTGTCTCTTAAGCTTGGTTTAGAGCTGTGTTTGCATGAGTCACTTGTTCATATTAACTGCCCTGTTTCATATGAGTAGTAGAACTAGTTGTCTTGAGCATGTTTCATTAAGCTTGATCAGTTTCATCTTGATATTTCTTTAACTGCCGCTGTTACATTCATTAGCATTGGCCTCTCTCTCTGGTCATGTCTATCTCTAGTTTACTATCTGCATTCACTACAGTTTGTACATGCATTTGCCACTGTTCCATTCTGGTTCTTCATGCATGTTCTCTTTTCATTGCTTTGTATCATTCTTTTGTATGCCTGCAGACCATGTTGCATGCATGTTCATTCCAATGAGTTTTGTTTTGTGATATCCATGTTGCAACTGTTTTGGTCGAGACTTGTTGTTTGTTGGCACTGGACCTGATCTGCATACATGATTGTTGCAGTCCATTTTGCTGTTGGTCTTCGTTGCATTCATGTCATGTTGCCTTGTGTTGAATCTAGTTTTAAAACTCGGATTTGACCTTGTGCTCGTGTTGTGATTTTCAATGTTATTGCACGTGAGTTGAACCCGGTTTTTCATTTGGGTTTGACCTGTGCTCACCTGTCCCTGTAAATCAATCAACTGTATATATCGGCGTGCACGGCCTTGTGGCATATACAGTAATACACTGTGTATGTCACAAGTTGTTCGTGTATGATGAATTCAAATTTAAATTATGACGAACAACCCAAATAACCGAGGCAAATCATATTTTCAAAAATTATCTTTTATTTTTTAATTGCAAAAATATTTCTTTTTCAATTTTACTGCGTTAGTTTATATTTTTGTAGATTGCTCAGATGCTGGATTCAAACTGGAAAGAAGTTGAAGATAGATACGAGTGTGAGTGATATGTAGTGAGGTGAACTGTAAATATGAAATGTGATGTAATTGTAATCAAAGTTGTATAGTTATAGTGAGAGCTTGAAATTGTACTATTCAAAAATGTAATAAATATTTATTTGAATAAAATATCTGTTTGAATTCAAATTCAGTGTAACTTATTTTATTCAACAAATATTTATTTAAACTGTGAAAAACAAAATAGTACATTACCAAATACATTTAAATGAATGTATATATGTTTATTATCATCAAACAAAAATCATATAAGCGCAAAGCGCATATTCAACAAAGTGGAGATTTTAAAGTATATCAATTTCAAATACGTATATGTCTAAATGTAGTTTCAAGGGTGCAAGAGTCTTAAACGTGTATATAATTTCTTGAATATATAATTTACAAATTGTAAACATCTAGATATATGCATGTTTCGGTCTTCAAAAATATTAGACTTCTTATGCATATAAGTTTTTTGTATCAAAATTCCAAAGTATATGGTATTAAATGTACCAGCTTTGCATATATTCTAGAATATATATGTGCAAAGTTTTCAATAATATCAAGCTATTCAAACTGGGGATCATAATAGTAATATAACATTAAAAAATACAAAAATTTAAATATTGGTACCACATTGATTCATGATAACATAGAAAATTTGAAATGGACTTATAACTGACCCGAACGGTTTTTCATTTTTTAGAAATAATTCATCACAACATCATCATGTAAATTATTAAATACATCCTTTTCAATGTATACAACCAAACTATCATTCAACCACTGATCACACATTCGATTGCGAAGTCAGTTCTTCACTGTTTCATTCCCGAAAAAGCTTGCTCTATTGTAGCAGTTGCAACCTGTAGTATCAAAGCCAAAGTAAAAAGTTTAAAAACTAGTAGGCACGTCAGATTTCTTTTATTTTTGGCCATCGGTTGAGTAGCATCACTCAACCCTTTTAAATACGAGGAATCAACATTTGTTCGTACATCTATAATAAAAGTATATAGTTGGTTTGATGGTGATTAAACGTTAATGGTTGAAAAATATTTTGGATAAAATTAAGCTAATCGAATCAATTTTTGGTTGTCAAAACAAAGAAAAGAGTCCGAAGGATTTAAGCACGTGACATAAAGTAACAATTCAATGTTCGCTTCATAAACCAATTATTTCGCTCTTATAGTTGCATATCTATGATGGTGTTGAATAATTCAATACGGTAAAGGTCAAAAATTTTCGTCTCTTCAGCATTACAACGTGATCTTCCATAAATAACATACAAATCATTCATATTTGGAATTGCAATTTCCACAAAAGGTAGTGTGACGCCCCACCTCTATACCCACGCTTGCCAAGAACACTACGGAGTAATGCTGTCAACTAGCACGGAGAATAAGGCTGTGGAGGAGCGACCATCCATGTAATTTCTTTGTGCGAGCACCGATATGTCAGATAGTATAGCATGCATTTCATTTAAGGAGGAAATTCGACATACCGATACAAACTCAAAGCTACTACACAGTGGCTATATATAATCTTCGAAAACAAATATAGAAATAAACATAACACAAATCAGTCACAGACATCCATATCACAAAGGCGGAAAAAGATATGGATATATAACACATGAAAGTGTACATCAGAGTAGTGGCCTGAAAGATCCACAATAACACAAAAGAATAGCAACATGTGCTATACAAAAGAATACATCTATGAGTCGATATCTCAAATGTATACAACAGAAACTACTAATCTAAGTAGTTAGCCAAAAGTCAGAGTAATAGATCCCTGGAGAGAAGTCAAGCAGAAACACCTGTAACATCTCGGTCTAACCCGAGTATTATTTCATAAGAAAATAATAAACGGATCAGTCTAGTTATAAATATCAGATGACAAGATATAGAATAAGAGACATGGTATAAACGTATAATAACCACAATGGCATACTACTATAAGTATGTAAATGATAATCAATAAGAGATTAATCAATATCACAAGAATCTACTCAAAGATCCAAATCCACAAAAAGGTAATGACACACGAATTCACCAATGCACAAAAATTGTAAAACTTATCAATAAAAATCACGAAAATTCGTGAAGCACAAATTCCAGAAATCAACACATGAAATCCAAAAATCACAAAAAGGGAGGAGGCCTATCACAAGAACGGGAGCGTGAAAGCTCACCAACACGTGTATCACAAAAATGAGACGCTAACTGATGGTAGCTAACCATTAATTTTGAGCCGAGGCTCCACACGAATGGCCCGAAGACCATGGGGCGCTACCCCACATATGTGAGTCGAAACATCACACAAACGGGGTTTAGTCTCCCTCGTAGACAAAGAGGCATTGCACAATTGCTAGTCTAAAACACAAAAATGATCTCAATGATCATCAAGAAGTGTCAATTACACCAAGTCAGTAAATATACGAGTTTAGCCTCATGTCCCATAACCACTTGCTTAACTTAAATATTTACGAACAAACTGTAGATCTTCACTAGAAAATTATCACAAGAGGTTCAATCGAACAAGTCCAAGAATTAACCGACGAAGTAAATGCAAGCGTTTCATACCACTTGTTTTACTAAGCCGTTTAATTAGATTTCTCATCCGAGTGAGGTAAAGGCTTGTATATACCAATAGATTGGAAAACAGTTTAGGAAAAGAGCTTTGTAATAAAATAGTGTTTAAATCGTATTGATGAAAGAGTTTTGACATTTACTACTAGTATTGAAACCTTTACATTTTTAAAGTGACAAGTCATAAAATTGATTGTAGAAACAAATCAATTCACTAAAATTCACATTCGAAGACGTGAATAAAATCCAAGGAAATCAGTTCCAAAACCATCAAAGTAGAAATACCCACGTGACCTAATCGTGCCCGAGCTAAAGTGCAACGACCTAAGGAGTGAAACGACCTAACTTGGTCGAGTTAAGCATTGGAACAACCTAAGGAGTAAAAGCAGGCCGAGACGTTGCGACCTAAAGTGGTGAGCGACCTAGCGAGGTTGCATGGCCGAGAGACCAAGCCAACTAAGGCCGAACGACCTAATCCATCTCGCGACCTAAGAAAGTGATGGCCGAGCGACCTAGTAATTTAAGGCCGAACGACCTAACAAACTCGCGACCTAACAAAGACAAGGCCGGGAGACTTAACGGTGAACATGGGGTCAAGCGACCTAATGGATCGCGACCTAAGAGGTTGGCAAGGCCGAGCGACTTAGCAGGGTGTGCGACCTAGAGGATGTGCTCGTGCGACCTAACTTGGTGGATGGTCGAGCGACCTAAAGGGTTGGCCGAGAGCTTTGCCAAACGACCTAGGGTGAACGACCTAACGTGTCGCGACCTAGCGAACTAATGAGTAAGTAAGGCCGAGCGACCTAGAGGCCAGCGACCTAAAGTGGAAATGAGGTCAAGCGACCTAACGGATCGCGACCTAATGTGAAAAAGGGCTGAGCGACCAAACCCATGGCGAACGACTTAAGGTCTAACGACTTAAAGGGAAACGACCTAAGGTCTATCGACCTAAGATGGGTAGGCCGAGCGACTTAGTGGCCGAAAGACCTAGCTCGTGGCGAGCTAAACGTAGGCAGAACGACCTAAGGGCTAGCGACCCAATGCATGGCCGAGCTAACGACACAATACCGAGGTGACTTTTCCACCCGAATGACCTAAGCCTAGAAATTCCACCAAAAACGCTAGAAATTGGAGTTTTTGCCAATCCAATCCAAACCAAATGCAAATGTACATGCTAAAGTTATAGAAAGTCATTCCCAACAATCCAAGATAGTTATAGACAAGAATGTGAGATAAAAATCTCACCTTTTCATGAAAACCAATGAAAATGAAGCTTAAAGCAAAGTAAGAATCAACCACAAGCTTGAATCAATGGCTTCTCCTTGAATTTGAAGTTAGATGTTGGATTTGGAAATGAACTTGAGCTTGGAGTTTTAATTTCCCATTCCCTCCATCATTTTTGATGAAGCTTTTGTGTTAGGAAATGAAACTAAAGTTATGAAGAGAAGGGGATTGAGCTAGAGTTAATAGTTTAGGCTAATGGGCTAAACCAAAACTAAAGCCCAAAGTGAAAAGTAGCAAAACTCCACTAACTCCAAACATATCAAAGCTTATACTCAAAAAGATCGCAAACGGCGTTTCAAACTCAATGGAAGTGTTCTCAAGTCCTAATTCGGCCGTATGCAAAAAGTAGCTTTTCGGACTATAACCCGACTAAAGATAAAATATTTAAATAAAATATTTAAATATTAAATCATAAAATATGCGGGTTGTTACAGACTCCCTCCTTAAAGAAATTGCGTACTCGCAATATTTAAGAAGAAAATATATAGTAACAACCATGAAGGCATATACAACACAAAGGAAATTTTAAAGTTAGAAGTTCATCTCAAGGAGCATGAGAAAGTAAGTCCGGATGGGTTCCCTCGATGAATTATCTAGATTCCCAAGTGCAGTCCTTAGGATTTGAGGACCATTGAACTTTGACAAGCGGAACATCTTTATTTCGAAGGCGCTTGACCTCCGAAGTAATAATACGAATAGGATGTTGCTCATAAGTTAAATTAGGCGAAACTTCAATTTCTTCCATAACACCGAGCTCAAGAACAGAGTCGGAATCTCGAAGGCATTTCCGTAATTGAGAAATGTGAAACACGTCATGAATAGCAGAAAACTGAGCCGGTAATAAAAGGCGATAAGCCACAGAACCAATACGTTCGGTGATAGGAAATGGCCCAATATATCGAGGCGCTAATTTTCCCGATCGACTGAAACGTACAAAACCCTTCATAGGTGAAACACGAATAAACACAAGATCTCCCATAGAAAATTCTAATTTCCTTCTTCGGTTATCGGCATAGTATTTTTGTCTACTTTGGGCTTTTTTCGTCCTATGACGAATAAGGTCAATCTTTTCCGTGGAATCACGAATAAAATATGGTCCTAAAACCATCTACTCACCGGCCTTAAGCCAACAAGAAGGAGATCGGCACGGCCTTCCGTAGAGTGCCTCAAAAGGTGCCATACCAATACTAGATTGGAAGGTATTATTATAGGAAAACTCGACAAGAGAAATATGATCTTCCCAACTTCCACCAAAATCAAGGACACATGCACGAAGAAGATCTTCAAGAGTTTGATTCACACGCTCAGTTTGTCCATCGGACTGAGGATGATAAGCGGTGCTAAAATTAAGCTTCGTTTCCAAAGCTTTCTGAAGACTCTTCCAAAATCCACTAGTAAACAATGGATCACGATCACTAACAATAGAAGTAGGAACTCCATGCAATTTTACAATTCTTTAACAAAGAGTTTGGCCAAGAGAGAAACGGTTCGATTGGACCGAACTGGAATAAAATGGGTGGATTTAGTAAGTCTATCAACGATCACCCATATACTATTATGACCCGAACGAGAACGGGGAAGACCGTCAATAAAATCCATGGAAATTTGGTCCCACTTCCAGATTGGAATTTCTAAAGGTTGCAATAACCCACCGGGCCTTTGACGTTCGGCCTTGACAAGTTGGCAAGTCATGCAACACTTAACAAAGTTAGCAATATCAGATTTCATTCCCTCCCAATAATAAAGTCGCTTCATATCCGCTTACATTTTACTACTACCGAGATGAATGGTAAATTTAGAACGATGAGAATCTTCTAAAATATCTTTATGAAGATCACTGATATTTGGTACGATAAGTCTACCAAATTTTCGAATGCCACCACGAGAATCAATATCAAAGTCTTTCAAACCTTCAATATCAATTTTATCCTTAATATTTTGGCCAAGAAGAGCCAATTCGGGATCTAGCCTTTGAGCTTCAAGAATGCGGTCTAAAAGAGAGGGATGAGCCTCAAGGCTACATAAAACAAGAGATGAACATAAATCGGATACATGATCTTGAATCTCATAAGTGGATAAAATCTCAAGATCATTCCATTCGGATATCATCATAGAAACAACCGCTTGTTGCTTGCGACTAAGTGCATCGGCCACACGATTCCCTTTCCGGGAGTATAAAGGATATCAAGATCATAAGGTGCAAGGAACTCGAGCCAACGTTGTTGACGCAAATTAAGTTCCTTTTGAGAGAATAGATACTTTAAAGATTTATGATCGGTGTGCAGAATAAATTTTTCTCCCAAAAGATAATGAAGCCAAATACGAAGGGTGAAAGCAATAGCCGCGAGTTCTAAATCATGAGTGGCATATCTAGTCTCAACTGGCTTCAATTGCCTAGAAGCATAAGCAATAACGCGTTCTTTTTGCATAAGAACAGCACCCAACCCAACGCGACTAGCATCGGTATAAACAATAAAATCTTGATTCCCCTCGGGAATAACAAGAATAGGAGCATCAGAAAGTAGTTCTTTTAATTTCTAAAAAGAAGCTTCACATTTGTCCGACCAAATGTATTTAACACCTTTCTTAGTCAAACTAGTAAGAGGAACGGAAATTTTGGAAAAGTCCATTATGAAACGGCGGTAATAACCAGCCAATCCAAGGAAGCTACGGATTTCCATCACACTCTCCGGTCTCTTCCAATTTTGAATCGCTTCAGTCTTTGAAGGATCCACGGATATTCCGGATTCAGAAATAATATGATCGAGAAATTTCACACGAGATTGCCAAAAGTGGCATTTAGAAAATTTTGCTTTTAATTGATTACTCCTAAGAGTTTCCAACACAATCCGAAGATGCTTTTCATGTCCCTCCTCGGTTTTAGAATACACAAGAATATCATCAATAAAGATGAGAACAAACCGATCGAGGAAGTCTTTGAAAACTCTATTCATAAGGTCAACGAAATAAGCTGGAGCATTCGTTAAACTAAATGGCATAATAAGCCATTCATAAGATCCATAACGAGTATTGAACGATGTCAAGGAAATGCTATCCTCTGCAATACAAAGCTGATGAAAACCGGCAGCTAAGTCTAGTTGTGAAAAGAACTTAGCACCACTAAGTTGATCGATCAGATCGTCAATCGGAGGTAAAGGATATTTATTCTTGATAGTAAGATAATTAAGCTTGCGGTAGTCAATGTAAAGCCTAAGTGTACCATCGGATTTCTCCACAAAAATAGCCAATGCTCCCCAAGGCGAGGAACTAGAGCGAATAAATTTCTTCGTCTCCAATTCAGATAATTGTTTGCGCGTCTCCTCATTTTCCTTATTGGACATGCGATAAGGAGGACGAGTGATAGGTTGAACTCCAGGAATTAGATTAATTCTGAACTCAATTGCTCGCTTAGGTGGTAATCCTAAAACGGGCTCAAATATATCAGAAAATTCACGAACAACGTGAATAAGGGAAATAATATCCTCCTCATCATCATTATCGTCATTATGAGGATTTTAAAGAATATAAAGATGCAACCAAGCTGGAATCGGAATCTTTAAGATCAATAGAAATCTGCTTAACAGATTGAGGATGTCGAAGATGAATAGTCCGCTCAGGACATAGGATATGAGCTTCATAGCGGTTAAGCCAATCCATTCCCAAAATCTCCAAAGCCTAAGTAACGCATAACATGCAAATCGGCTCGGAAAGAAAAATCACACAAAATAATCTCGACATCTTTACACAATAAACTAATTGTTGCGGATCCACCAACCGGATTCGCAATTCTCAAAGAAGTCATTAAAGCGACAACACTTAAAGAAAAAGTATCAACATGTTCTTTTGATATAAAAGAATGGGATGCACCCGTATCAAAAAGAACTCGAATAGGATGATCATGAAATAAAATAATACCATCAAGGATAGAATGAAAAGTATCTTGTCCTCGAGATGTGTTGCAAGGGGCTTTAGCAACATTAAGCTTTCCCTCCCTCCTGCCCTGAAGCTTGGGACAAGAAGATAAATAATGATCCGGGCTTGTGCAATAGCGACAAGTATGAGGCTTTGAACACTTGTTTGCATAATGGTCCTTAGAACCACAGTTGTAACATTGCCCACTACTAGGGGAAGAAGTCTTTGCAGTAGGAGTTGCTTGCTTACCCTTTTTGTTGGGATAGGGACCTTTGAATTTGTTTGGCCTCTTCTTGTTGTTGAAGTTTGGTTTGGAACCCACCACTTCAACATCACTTTCCCTATCCGCCTCTTCAAGACGAAGAGCGATATCAATGACTTGGTCGAAAGAAACTTCTAATTTTAGAAGTAACGACTTCTTAAGATTTTTGTTCAAGCCATAAACAAATTTTTGGTTCTTCTTCAATGGGGTGTTGATATATTCAACCCCATATTTAGAAAGCGACTCGAAAGATGCGACCTATTCAGTCACGGAGGATTCACCCTGAACAAGGTCTATGAAACGACGAGCCAATGTCACTTTCTCAGCTTCTGGTACAAATTTTAATTCGAAGCGTTCCTGGAATTTCTTCCTTGTAAGATCCGCTTCATTAATCTTAGAAATTAGAAGTTCGTACCAGTCTAATGCTCTTTCTTGGAGCATACTAGAAGCCACCTGAACACGGTGAAGATCATTAAGATTCATGCGAGAAAAGATTCGATCGCATGTTCTTAACCAAGCCTGGACTTCGATAATAGTTTCAGAACCTTTGAATGGTTTCCCACCCAAGTTGGTATATCGTTGCATAAGAGTGCAAATCTAGACCTAGGATGAGTAGACTCCGGATTAGAACCGGCTACTTGAGCATTCTTCACTAAGTCGAGAAGCTGCTGGGCAGTCATAAAAACTCCATCCTGAGGAGCATCACTAGATGGTCCGGCTCTGGGACGTCCTGGTCTAGACATTCTCTTCTTTAAGAAAGAGAGAAGAAGAAAAATTATTCTCTAAATAAATATCAAGCAATCTTGCTAGATAAAATAAGGAATCATAAAGGAAATAGGATGAATCGGTACGAAGACTCGAATTAAATCCTAAAGCACGACTCCTAAGATGGACTTAGGACGATGATCCTTGTAAAGTTATTCTACATTGTTCCAAAGTTTGGCTCTGATACCAAGCTGTGACGCCCCACCTCTATACCCACGCTAGCCAAGAAAACTACGGAGTAATGCTGTCAAGTAGCACGGAGAATAAGGCTGTGGAGGAGCGACCATCCATGTAATTTCTTTGTGCGAGCACCGATATGTTAGATAGTATAGCATGCATTTCATTTAAGGAGGAAATCCGACATACCGATACAAATTCAAAGCTACTACACAGTGGCTATATATAATCTTCGGAAACAAATATAGAAATAAACATAACACAAATCATTCACAGACATCCATATCACAAAGGCGGAAAAAGATATGAATATATAACACATGAAAGTGTACATCAGAGTAGTGGTCTGAAAGATCCACAATAACACAAAAGAATAGCAACATGTGCTATACAAAAGAATACATCTATGAGTCGATATCTCAAATGTATACAACAAAAACTACTAATCTAAGTAGCTGGCCAAAAGTCAGAGTAATAGATCCCTGGAGAGAACTCAAGCAGAAGCACCTGTAACATCTCGGTCTGACCCGAGTATTATTTCATAAGAAAATAATAAACGGATCAGTCTAGCTGTAAATATCAGATGACAAGATATAGAATAAGAGATATGGCATAAACGTATAATAACCATAATGGCATACTACTATAAGTATGTAAATGATAATCAACAAGATATTAATCAATATCACAAGAATCTACTCAAAGATCCAAATCCACAAAAAGGTAATGACACACGAATTCACCAATGCACAAAAATTGATAAAACTTATCAATGAAAATCACGAAAATTGGTGAAGCACAAATTCCAGAAATCAGCACATGAAATCTAGAAATCACAAAAAGAGGGGAGGCCTATCACAAGAACGGGAGTATGAAAGCTCACCAACACGTGTATCACACAAACGAGATGCTATCTCATGGTAGCAAACCATTAATTTTGAACCGAGGCTCCACACGAACGGCCCGAAGACCGTGGGGCGCTACCCCACATATGTGAGTCGAAACATCACACAAACAGGGTTTAGTCTCCCTCGTAGATAAAGAGACATCGCACAATTGCTAGTCTAAAACACAAAATGATCATCAAGAAGTGTCAATTACACTAAGTTAGTAAATATATGAGTTTAGCCTCATGTCCCATAACCACTTACTTAACTTAAATATTTATGAACAAACTGTAGATCTTCACTAGAAAATTGTCACAAGAGGTTCAATCGAACAAGTCCAAGAATTAACCGACGAAGTAAACGCAAGCGTTTCATACCCCTTGTTTTACTAAACCGTTTAATTAGATTTCTCATCCGAGTGAGGTAAAGACTTGTATATACTAATAGATTGGAAAATGGTTTAGGAAAAGAGCTTTGTAATAAAATAGTGTTGAAATCGTTTTGATGAAATAGTTTTGATATTTACTACTAGTACTGAAACCTTTATATTTTTAAAGTTACAAGTCACAAATTTTTTTTTGAGCGAAACAGATGTGTATTGCGACACTACACAGCCGGTTATATAATATTAAAATATGTGAATAGTGCGATCAACAAGCCTGATCGCTGGCCAAAAAGATAAGGAGTAACATAACAGTCATATAACCAGACAGCAATAACTAAGATATGAAAATAAGAACAGAGTGCACATAGCAACATAGAACTAGAAGCTATAAACAACAAGTAGTGATAGATTGAGCTGCGGGTGACGACCATGGTGACCACGGGTAGGAGATGCAGTTGTGCTACCAGTCGATTCAGTTGGTGAAATACTGGGGCGCGGGAGCCTAAGTCTGAAGGGAGCTGAGTAACTATACCCTGTAAAAGAAGAGTAATAATAAATGATGCGCCTACATGTTCCTTCGAAGAGTGATTTGGGACTATTGAATACGTGTGTGTTGCGCTCGACCCAAACACACAAACTGAAAATAACCACGAGAGGATCTAAGAGCTTATTCGGTGGGTTGAATTGCCAAAAATCAAAAAAAGAGGTGACTGTTGGGACATAGCCAAGGAGATGAGCAGAAGTTGCAGCCCAAACCCTAAAAGAGAAGCCGCAATCAAAGAAGAGATGATGTATACTTTCGATATCGTTAGCACAGAAGACACAATGAGGATCCGGTGCAATGTTGAGACGGAAGAGCCTATCTCTAGTATTGACTCGGCCATGGATAAGGAACCATTGAAAGAATAACATTCTGGGTTGGAGCTTAATTTTCCAGAGTCTCGAGAAATTGAAGAGGCGACCGGGATTAGTAAGATGCGCATAGCAAGAGGCGACGGTAAAGCCAGCTGTGGGATTAGGGGCCCAAAGAATCTTGTCAGGTGTTTGAGAGAAATGAACAGATTGGAGAATGGAAACAGCCTGGTGAAGCTCAGCTAAGGTGGTGAGGTCGAAATAGGAAGGTGGGAGAATGTGGTTAGGGCCCAGACCAATTAAATCAGAAATGGTAACAAGGCTGGTGTCGGAATGAGAAAAGAGGTTAGGGAGGGTAGAGGAAAGGGGTAGCTGACCGTGCTAGATATCTAACCAGAAGATGCAGTTAGCGCCGTTGCCTATACTGACTTGGAAGAGTGATTTAACTCTAGGAAGGGTGAAAAGGACCCCGGACTAGAATGGGGAAGGTTTGAGGCTGGGATAGGAATGAAGGACGAGGTGTGGGTTGGATCGATAGTAAAGGGAAGAGATCCAGGATTTCCAAAGGAATGAATCGGGTGAGAGAAAACGCCAGAGCCATTTAGCAAGAAGCGCAAGGTTGAAGTAATGAAGGTTTGCAATTCCAAGGCCACCGTTGTTGATTTGCAAGCAGGTGGTCCTCCAATTTACAAACTTTTTAGTTCTTCCACCATTCCAGAGAAAAGTACTTCTGATCGAGTCAATTCTATTGATAACCCATGATGGGAGTTTGTAAAACGACATCCAATAGGAAGGGATGGCCGACAAGACCGACTTAATGAGAATTAGATGACCAGCAGCTGAAAGAGAGTGGGCTTTCCAGGAGTGAAGTCTGTTTTCAATTCGGGTGATGAGGGGGAGCCGGTTTGCCCTATGAAGCTTGGTTGGGCGCAGGGGGATACCCATGTAAGAGATGGGAAATTGCGAAATGCTATAGTTGAGGAGGTTGGAAAATATGCAGCCAAGGTGATCGGAATTCCCAAGCATGATGATGGAGCTTTTACTGAAGTTGATGGATATGCCAGAAATGAGTTCGAAAGAGTAAAGAGCTACTTTAAGGCAATGGATGTGGTTGACGTTTGGGGATGCAAAGAGGATGGTGTCGTCCGCAAAGTGGAGATTGGATATGGCTAGGTTTGAGTTGGGGAGCTTAATGCCTTCGAAGAGGTTATGAGAAGTAGCTAGATTGATCATGCGGCTAAAAACATCTGTAAACAGGACAAAGAGCGGGGAGAGAGCGGGTCACCTTGGCGCAGACCACGAGTTGATTTTATTAAGCCTTCGGTGACTCCATTGATCGAAATATTGGAATAGCTAGAACAAAGTATGTTATGAATCCAGCTGCACCATTTTGTGGAGAAGCCCCTGTGTTCCAAGAGCTTCGAAATGAACTGCCAGTTAATGGTATCGAATGCCTTTGAGAAGTCTAATTTGAGGAGGAGGCCTGGTGTTGAAGATTGGTGGCAGAAAGAAATGACCTCTTGAGTGGTGGCAACAAAGTCCATAATGTTACGGCCGAGGATGAAAGCTGATTGTTCAATTCCAATGAGGGGGGCGATGATAGTTTGAAGGCGATTGGCAAGAACCTTGGTTATGATTTTAAAGGTGGTGTTCAGGAGGCTAATGGGGCGGAATGAGGGAAGAGAAGTAGCACCAGGGGTTTTGGGGAGGAGTATGATGTTGGCATAATTGAGGCGAGCCACGGATGAATGGTCAGCATGGAATTCTGAACACATCTCAATAATATCAAACTTCACGGTTTCCCAGTAGTGTTTGAAGAAAAGTGGGCCGAAGCCATCTGGGCCAGGAGCTTTATCATCAGACATTTCGTTCAATGCAGCCCAAATCTCCGCCTCCGTTAATGGTTGGTCAATAAGGATGGGGAAGCGGTCAGGGTAAAACTGATTCCAGTCTACGAGGAGGGTTGAGGGGTAGTCACTACCCAAAATGTTGCGATAATAGGAGGTGAACAGGTTCAAGATGTCTAACTGATCAGTGAATGTCGTGCCATTGTGGGATATTTCAGGAATAAAATTGGATCTACGACTGCAGTTAGCAAGGCGGTGAAAGAAAGCCGTATTTCTATCACCCTCATCCATCCATTTCGCTTTGGAGCGCTGTTTCCATCCAATTTCCTCTTGAAGTGTCAGTCTGTCCAAAACCGCTTTCCGGTCATAAAGCCGGGCCCTATCCGACTCACTAAGAGGGCGAGCTTCTTCCATAATGTTAAGATCCAATATTTCCTCTTGGATTGCTGAAATGCGCGAGCGGAGGGAACCCCAAACCTACTTGGCCGAAGGTTTAATAATCTTATGGAGAGATCTAAGTTTACAGACAACACGAGCGGTGGACGAGGGAATGAGGAGGGACTGGGACCAAATTAGTCTGATGAAAGCATCGAACGATGGCTCAAGAAGCCAAAGACGCTCAGAGCGGAATGGTCTAACGATACAGGTGGAAAGGCCAGGGTCGAGAAGGAGAGGGCAGTGGTCCGAGATGATTGTGGCCAGACCATAGACTACAGAGAGCGGGTACAGGTCGTCCCAGGCTAGATTGAAGAGAAAGCGGTCCAATTTAGCTAGCGAGGGAACATATCTGCGATTTGACCAGGTGAATAGGCGATTGCTGATGGGTGGGTCGATTAAGGAACAGTCATTGATGAAAGAGTTAAAGGATTCTGAGTCATGAGATAAGTTACCCGAGTTTCTTTCCTCTGAGGATCTGGTGGTGTTGAAATCTCCCCCAACCACCCAAGGGCCATTAACGTGGGAGGCGAAGTTAAGACAATTCGACCATAGAGCACTACGATCGCGAGAATCGGATGGACCATATATATTTGAGAAAAAAAAGATCGTCCCCGATTGCAAATGACGAAGGGCAACGTGTAGAACCGATGGGTGATATAAAGTTTGACAATGGGCCTACACGGACTCATCCCAGGAAGTCAAGATGCCTCCACTAGAGCCCACAACATTCAAATGGGCCCACCCAGTGAGATAGGACCCACCAATTTGTCTGAGAAGATTAGGACTAGGATCTGATAGTTTGGATTCTTGCAGAAAAAGAATGTTTATTTTGTGGGGCGCAACGATAAGATTCACCGAGTGCCTTTTACTAGGGTCCCCCAACCCCCTTACGTTCCAAGATAATAACTTCATTGGGATAGCTACAAACGCTCCAATTCTAGGTCTTGCATGGAGGTGTAGTGTTCATCACGCAAACTCACACCCATGCAACGTGCCATTTTTTTATTCAGACTTTTGTTTAGTGAGGAGAAACCACATGTTTATAAAAACTACCAGGAAGAGATGCCGCTTTATCCAGTCTGGAGCTCCGACGGACGGTCGCTGGAGTGACTGGCTGAGTCCAATGAGTTTCTACAGGCTGTGCCATTTGGCTATGTTCTGCAGGCTGAGGGACAGGGGATAGGTGGATAGGTGGGGGATAAAATGGTTGAGGGGTTACAGGGTGGGAGGAACGTGGCTATGGGCGAGCCGCAGGTGGTGACGCATACTGCTGAAGGTGGTGGGTCGATAGGTCTAAGTCATCATATGGGTTCCACGCTTGTTCCTGAGTAGGCCAAGGATCCCAGCCCCTTGGGCCAATAACTTCAATTGACTGGTCAATGGGTTGGCCCAGAACCGGAGGGGAGGTTGAAAGGAGAGGCTCGAAATTCATAACGTCGAATCTATCATCTGAATCCAGGTTATCGATCGGAATGTGACGGTCGAAATATTGAAAGTCCCTCTCAAAGTCAATGCCGAGCAGATGGTTCTCTGGCCTCCTGTTGGGGTGGTCATGTTTCCATTTCTCAATCATCAGTAAATATGCCACGTTGTTTACAGCTGCAACAAAGGAGGATGGTGAGACGATGCCGGAATAAAACTGCATTTTGATATATAGGAAGCGGTGGTCAAAATTTGCCCAATCACAGTCATCCTGCTCCAAAAATCTACCCACTGGGTTGACCGCCTCGGAGATGGCATCCGCGCTGAAACGTAAGAGTTCAGGGAAGCCTGAAACCCGAGCCCACAACGGCGGATCCATGGACAGAGCCGTGTATTCCGGTTCGGACCATAACTGAAAATGAATAACTGCCCCTGGTTTACTGATAGTCGAACGTTGCAGGATCTGGGCACGGATAGCATAGGAGGGACAGGAGAGGAGGAAGCTATCATTGGTCAAGCACCATAGAGGCCAGTCCCGATGCTGGAAGTTTTAACTGAGCACGTGATGGAGGGAATCAATCGACCAAACCCCGCTGATAATCTTCGCTGTGAGTAGGAGAGATGGTTCCATTCTACGGAAAAATTATGAATTCGATTTTGTAATGGGGGGATGTACGGAGGAAAAGGGCAGATTAGTGGGAGAAGAAAAGAAGGAGAGAGAGTGTGAAGGGAAGCGGGAGGGTTTTGCTTTGGGCTGAGCTAGTTCAGGATACAAATCAATTCACTAAAATTCACATTCGAAGACGTGAATAAAATCCAAGGAAATCAGTTCCAAAGCTATCAAAGTAGAAATACCCACGCGACCTAATCATGGCCGAGCTAAAGTGCAATGACCTAAGGAGTGAAATGACCTAACTTGGTCGAGTTAAGCATTGGAACGACCTAAGGAGTAAAAGCAGGCCGAGACATTGCGACCTAAAGTGGTGAGCGACCTAGCAAGGTTGCATGGCCGAGCGACCTAACCAACTAAGGCTGAATGACCTAATCCATCTCGCGACCTAAGAAAGTGATTGCCGAGCGACCTAACCATTTAAGGCCGAACGACCTAACAAACTCGCGACCTAACAAAGACAAGACCGGGAGACTTAAAGGTGAACATGGGGTCAAGCGACGTAATGGATTGCGACCTAAGGGGTTGGCAAGGCCGATCGACTTAGCAGGGTGCGCGACTTAGAGGATGTGCTCGTGCGACCTAACTTGGTGGATGGTCGAGCGACCTAAAGGGTTGGCCGAGAGCTTTGCCGAACGACCTAGGGTGAATGACCTAACGTGTCGCGACCTAGCGACCTAATGAGTAAGTAAGGCCGAGCGACCTAGAGGCCAGTGACCTAAAGTGGAAACTGGGTCAAGCGACCTAACGGATCGCGACCTAATGTGAAAAAGGGCCGAGCGACCAAACCCATGGCGAACGACTTAAGGTCTAACGACCTAAAGGGAAACGATCTAAGGTCTATCGACCTAAGATGGGTAGGCCGAGCGACTTAGTGGCCGAGCGACATAGTGGCCGAGCCACCTAGCTCGTAGCGAGCTAAACGTAGGCAGAACAACCTAAGGGCTAGCGACCCAATGCATGGCCGAGCTAACGACCCAATACCGAGGTGACTTTTCCACCCGAACGACCTAAGCCCAGAAATACCACCAAAAACACTAAAAATTGGAGTTTTTCGCCAATCCAATCCAAACCAAATGCAAATGTACATTCTAATGTGATAGAAAGTCATTCCCAACAATCCAAGATAGTTATAGACAAGAATGTGAGATAAAAATCTCACCTTTTCACGAAAACCAATTAAAATGAAGCTTAAAGCAAAGTAAGAATCAACCACAAGCTTGAATCAATGGCTTCTCCTTGAATTTGGAGTTAGATGTTGGATTTGCAAATGAACTTGAGCTTGGAGTTTTAATTTCCCATTCCCTCCACCATTTTTGATGAAGCATTTGTGTTAGGAAATGAAACTAAAGTTATGAAGAGAAGGGGATTGAGCTAGAGTTAATAGTTTAGGCTAATGGGCTAAACCAAAACTAAAGCTCAAAGTGAAAAGTAGAAAAATTCCACTAACTCCAAATATATCAAAGCTTATACTCAAAAAGATCGCAAACGGCGTTTCGAACTCAATGGAAGTGGTCTCCAGTCCTAATTCGACCGTATGAAAAAAGTAGCTTTTCGGACAATAACCCGACTAATGATAAAATATTTAAATATTAAATCATAAAATATGCGGGTTGTTACAGGTAGAAACTTCTTTAACTAAAGCATTCCACCCATCATCCCTTAACATTTGAAGTCATTTTTTATAAATATCAACTAACCTCATAGCATTTTCTATATCTTGATCTTTTCTTTGCAGCGCATATGACAACTCATTTGTAATCCCAAGTAACAAAGTCATCAAGTGTAAAGAAATTATAAATTCAAAAGATTGAATCCCCTCAAGTAAACGAGATGCTTCAAACTTTTTATCAACATACAATCCATCTTCTATGACTGCATCAAGAACATCAACCACAACACCAAATAATGAAGTCAAACTATGAGTGTTTTATAACGTGATCACCAACATGTGTCACAAGGTCGAACAAGTGTAGTTTCTTGAATCGAACCTCTCCCATTTGTGATTTCTTCATTTGATAATGCTTCAATTATTTTAAAACCTTGTGATTCTCGCATAATATCATGTCGTCTACATGAACTACCAACTACATTAACAATACTAGAGATCAAGTGAAAGAGTCCGACAACAAGCACATGTTATTTTGCAACGGCTACAAGAGCTCGTTGTAGTTGGTGAGCAAAACAATGAATGTAGTGTGCACAATCATTTTCTTTCAAAATAAGAGCTTTTAATGCATTATATTCGCCTTGCATATTACTAGCTCCGTCATATCCTTGACCATGCAACATAGAAATGCTCAATCCATGTGTGGAAAAAAAAATCATTAAGTGCTTCTTTAATTGATTTTGCGGTCGTTTTAGCTACATGCTTAAGACCTAAAAATCATTCAACAACACATGCGTTTTTATTAATGAACCTCAATACAACAGCCATTTCCTCTTTTGTAGATATATCACGAGCTTCATCAATAAGAACAGAAAGAAAACCATTTCCAAGCTCTTTGATAATAGCATTAGTTGTTTCAAATGCTGCTGCTTTTATAATATCCTTTTGAATTGAAGGCGCTTTTAACTTCATATTTTCAGGAGCATTTTTTAGTACAACATTTCTAACCTCTTCATTATTGTTAGAAAAGAATTGTAATAATGCAACAAAAAGTCCTCAGTTTCTTGAATCTTTAGATTCATCATGCCCACAGAAAGGAAGACCATGATTTTAAAGAAATATAGAACATTTAATTGATGCATTAAGTCGAATTCTATAATTGATTTTTGCTTCCTCCGTCATCTTAGAAAAATTACTTTCAATATGTTGTTATTGATTAAGTAGGTCTCGACATTTTCTTAGAGCTTAATTACGAGCACTATTAGGACCTCCTTCATGTTCTCGAAGCTTTATTTTCTTTTTCCAATTTGTGAATCCTTCGCTAACAAATTCATCACCTCCTCTCTGTTTTCCACACTCATTTTTAAAAAAATGGAAACATAGACAATAAGCAGCTTCTTTCTCAATACTATACTCCAACCATTCGAATTCATCAAACCATGAAGGATTAAATCTTTGCATTGCGCCACTAAAGTTTCTTTGTTTAAATGTTTGTTTACGAGGTTAACATGCTCGCCTTAAGTAGTACTCTCTATGAACCTTTTCACGAATTTTGGGTTCAAAATTCATTATACTTGTCCGTAATCCTTGATCACCCACGAGTATAGGCAATTCACAATTTTCTTCTGATGACTGTTTATTTGGAAGAGGCGGTAATTTTTCTAAAAAAATTGTTTCATGTTGTTCATTGTGATTCACCAAAGAAGATTCTGCAATTTTTGATTTTTTTTGAAAATATCCAAACATCCTGTAGCAAAAAAGTTGATCATTAAATAAAATAAACAAAATATTTTTTTTAAAGCATAATCCAATGAAAATTTTCTTGTAGTGTTAAAATAAGAACGATGTTTGTTTTTTTGAAAAGTTAACAGGCAATACTTGTAATTCTACAAGAATTTCGATGCATCGCAATAACAAGTATTTTTATATGCAATCAAACATGCCATAGGTTTTTTTTGAATGTCTGCAATAACATGACATAGCTTTTTCCCAAATGCCCAATTCCATACAAAATACAATTACCCCCAATTCCAAACAAAATACAAGATGGAGAAAAAAATGCCTTACTATAGTTCTGCTGCAGGATGTCGGCTTAAAGAATGGCGATGGAGATGAAGAGATGCTTGCTCGAGATAAAGAATGTCTGCTGGATCAGCTTGCGTAATAGAAGCATATAAAGTAGCAAGTTCCTATTTTTAATTGAAAATGAGATTTGAAGAATACAAAGAAGCAATTTAAGTTTTAATTTTAATTGAGAATTGAGGTATATTTGTAATTTTTGGCAACTTCAAGGGTGTCAATTGACCCTCTTGCCCCCACATAAATCCACCTTTGGTTCTTGAATATAAAGTTTCTTTTACGAGTGTCGAAACATATTCCAGTTTCACAGATATTATCTTCAAGCATGTGTGGATAATGAAATATATAAAAGTTTTAAAAAATTAATATAGCTTTACACATATTAGCTTTGGGGTATCAAGTCTCTTGTATATATGATTTTAAGTAAAAGTATGTTTTCAAAGTTCATATGTATAAAATTTTAGATTTGAGTTTATTTCGTAAACATAATGTTTCAAAAATAAAGGCCTTAGATGATTCGGATATACATATGGATGAGTTTAAAATGTAAAAAATTCGAACATGTGTTGAGTTCCATGTAGCAAGCTTTGAAAGATTGCTTTGAAAGATTGATGTTTCAGGTGTATAAGTTTTGTATGAGTAGATTCAAACATATCAAAACTTTTGAAAATATATGTCGTAATTATACGTAATGTCGGATGGATAATATCTCAAATATATGTATGTGATTTTAGGCATGTGCGATTTTATATATATTTAGCCTTGAATATCAGTGTTGCACATATATTGGATTTTAAAACATATCCAGTTTTCAATAATACTTGGCTTTGTACAAGATTCTATAAATATAAAAATTTCATATTTATTATTCTATAAACATAAGATTTCATGTATTAATCCATAGAGCGTAAGATTCCAAAGAATAAAACTTTAAATATATTGAGTTTAGTTGTATATGTAAATAGATTTCACATATCTTAGTTTTGTAAATGAAGGTTTCTTAGCATCGTTTATTATATAGGTGGTTTTATAAATACAAGTTTTAAACATGTTTCGGATATCACGAACATAAATGTTTTATACATAACAGTTTCATATACATTGACATAAAATGATGATTTCAAAAAAAATTGAACCGATTTCGTGAATATTTGGTCCATGGAAATGTAAGCTTTAAAAGTCTGAGAGGCTTCATATGTATGTGATACCATTAAAATTTATAAATATATGTCATCAAATGTCAAATATATATGATTCTGCACACACATAATTTCAAATATGTAAATTTTTATTTTTAATATGAAGTTTTGTACGAGCATGATTTGAAATTGTAAAGTTCCATAAGTCAAGCTTTTTTATATCAGTAAATTTTCTAAGGATATAATTTTTTTTGATTCTCTATTTCAACAATTGGATTTACACGTAATAATGTAACCCTTTGTTATAGGCCATTTTGTAGAGAATGGTTATTTCAAAAGAAAGGATTCTTACTGGAAAGCATATTCTCATCTGTAAAATATATTAATTAGTGAATCACGACTTTTCAGACTGACAATCAAGATATTTCTTTCCGCTAAGCAAAACCTAAAGTGTTATAATTATACATACAAGGTCGGATAATCTACACTAATATTACCAACAAGCATTTTTATTCGAAAGGTTTTACCAGACACATCTTTGAGATAATATTTTTAAACTAAGGGAATTATTACCAATTACACTACAAATCAGATAAATATATTTCCATCTACTTCAAACGAAACTTACAAAGTCTTTAAAGTGTATACTATTGAAAACTATGTCTTTCAGAAAAGTATTTAGAACTACCACGGTCCAATTTAGCTGCTAAGGCTCCAAGTAGAAGAGTCTATTCTTAATCAAAGGACTATTGGTTCATGAATCAGGACCTCTGAGTCCCTTATTGTAGATTTACATTTCTATCACGAGATTATATGTGTCACAAAAATTTCCTTTAAACTTCGAACATTTGGAATAGAATATCCAAGTCGTAGAAATGCTCCAAGTAGGTTTCGAAGAATGATGAAGCATTCATCAAGAGTTATTGAGAAAGGAAAAATCAAGGATCATAAGTGAATTTTTTCGTAATTTCAGCGCAAAAATGCTAGAGAAACTACCTTTGTTTCAAAAACTCAAGGAAAAGCATGTGATTGTCAATAACAAGAAAATAAAGCAGTAGTGGAAACTGAATAGCCATTGACCTAAGATCAGGGAACAACGGGAAAGTCAGAATGATGGATTATATTCCTATATCGAAAATAATTTTAAGCCCATAATAGCAAAGCCAAAAGGAATAAATGGAGCAATGAAAAGATTTCTATACAGAGAAGAAATTACAAGTAATGATCGAATGGTCAGTAAATTGAGACAAAATGAATATTAGAAGAAAATCAACCTTTCTATTAAGTAGGAAGGAAAATTTAAGCAAGTCAAAAATTCCGGAATCAAATCACTATCCAATGTGATAATTCTCAAGCTACGATATTAAGACTAAATCTATAAGGATTACCAAAAATGAAATAATAATAAGATTACATAACATTAAAGGTTTCTTGGATCATGACTTGTTTTGAATTCCAATACACTTATGATTTCGATCATAACTTGTATCGTATTCTAAAGAACTTAAGATTCCAACATCAGTATGGATTCGGCACAAAACCGTGTGTTCCTAGCAAGCTAACCTAGATTTACCTAAGTCTCCCCCTAATTAAGTTTAACTTTTATTACACCTCGTGGGGTTAATGAAGAAATTCACTAAAGAAGATTCATATTTTTGGAATCTAAAAATAATGGCAAAGCAATAAAATCTGTTATGGGATTTCTACAATAATCAATGCCTTCCATACACGAGTTCAAGAATATCAATTATCATAAGATGATATTTGGATTATTAATAGAATCACAAAGTATATTTGAACATAAAGTGGATCGGGTAAAAGAATTAACTCTTGTGCTATAGGCATGTAGAACGTCTGCCAAAATTACCAAAATTGCAACGTGACATATCCCATTTTATTTAACATATGGATATGAAGCCATGCTTCCAATTGAGGTTAAAGTACCCACTTATCGAAGGATTGCACATGCATTTAATTCAGAATCAGGAATTGAAAAGAGAATCTTTAGACATGATTAATGAATTAAGTGTTAATGCAGCCATAAGGACGGCTGATTATCAAAGAAGGATGTCTATATATTACAACTCCAAAGTGAAAGAAAGATCATCTCAAAACAGAGATTTAGTACTTCAAAAGGTTATGACAAGCAGTAAGAATCCAACGGATGGTCCAATTAGGCCTAATTGGGAATGACCCCTTATCATTCACAAAGTAATCCCATTAGGCGCTTATTAATTGTGCCGACTTGATGGCAATGTAATAGCAAAAACATGGAATTTCGAACATTTGATACCATAACTTACTACCTAAAATTCACTTCGATTTAGTCGAAACCAGTTTGAGCAGAAGACAAAGAAGAACAAAAGGAAAAGGCTATGGCTAGACCTTTTGAAAGAGTCGAAGAGATGCTACACTCAAAGTCCAAATTCTTCAAAACCATACGAAGATCTTAAAAGGATGCTATAGTCAAGGTCTAGAAGATTCTTTACCTTTCGAAGGGGTCGAAAGCACACTTCCGCTTTCAGTGACCACCGTTCGAAGCAGGCGATTCCATATGCACAAAGGCCATTCGAATGAATCCAAGAAACATCTTTTGAAGAACATGAAGGACAACTCTTTATAAGATTGTCAAACCATTCGAAACCGAAGGTTTCGCCTTCACTCAAATCATTTGGAAGCATATATTGGCCCGAATTACCCTTTCAAAAGCTATTCTAAGCCTTTTAAACCAGTCAAAGCCATTATTATCCATGGAGGTTCCATGTCAAGCCACATGCAAGAGATCCGAAGCAACCAATAACATCGAAACCATCAACATTTCAACACCTTCAAAACCACTAAACAAAGCCTATCGACGGAGTCGAAAGCACTTAAAAGGCAACACAAAGAAGAAAAGCACAACCGTTCCTTTTAAAAATGGCGGAAGCATTCTAGAGTCATTTCGACAGCAACCTCTAGACCAGGTCAAAAGCATTGGGGTTGAAAGGTGCTGACCCGCATCCAAAAATAAGACCCAAGGGTTAAGGTTTAGGGATTCGAATTCTGTCATTCTAAACTTGTATTTTGTTAATTCCAAAAGCACTAAAACCTTAATTTGTAAATTGAATTGGGAATTTTGAGTAATAAAGTGTTCTTTGAGCAGAGAAAGGAAAGTCATCAATATTTTAGATTGCTTAGTTGTCTCTAAAGCTTTTATTAGTTATAACCTTGTGTTACAGGTTTCGAGTATATCGAAAGGTGTAACGACCCAGAATTCCTTTCATTTCAAATTCGTATATTTAATTGATTTTAAATATTAATAAGTAAAATTTGTTAGTCGAATAAATTATATTTCGAATATCTAGATTTACTTAGATAATTAAATCGATAATTTAATATTTGAAATTACAGAAATAATTGAAAATTAGGTTTAATGTGATTAAAATTGATTTGTAAAGTTGTATTAAATCATATTGGTGTTAGAATGATGTTATAGAACTTTTAAAATCGAATTAAAAGTTAATTTGCAGAAATTGAATATTTTAATATTTAATTGATGAGTAAAAATCACCATTTTTCAAACAGTCTCGGATTTCGACGAAACTAGTTTCATCGGATCCGTAATGTTAAATTATTGTAAGATTTCAAATTTTGTGTCAATTGGATTTACGGTTTGTCCGGGGCAAGCTAAAACGCGTAGAAATCGGTTTAAGTGAATTTTAAATTTAAATAATTCGATTCGAAAACTTATCTTTCAAATACGATCGAATTTGATCCCGATATATATTCCATTATGTTCAGAATAGGGTTAAAACATTATAAATGCCAGGCGGCACGCTTCGTTTCAAGTTCGGAAAAATTCCGGATGAATAGTGTCGCGAGAATTTTCTATAAAAGCCCCTAACTTTCTCCATTCTTCACAAACCCTAGGATTTCTAGTTACAGCCACCGCTTGTTTATTTCAATGGCTGGTAACGTGCCTCCTTCTCCTTTTTTTTCTCCAAATCCACAAACTAATTTCAAAAACTTTCAACTGTAAAAACGTCGAGCACAACGAGATCCACAAAATCAACGGTCAAGATCTAGATCGGAGCGACGTGGTGGCGCCAATCGGCTTGCGTTCATGGCACGTTTGGAGGCTATTTTCATGAGTTAGAGGCAACCGAGCTTCGCCTCCTTCACGGCGTTGATGGGGTCGGCAATAGGCTACAAATTTATGATACTCGATCCTTGTCTAGTCGAGTGAAGTGGCCGCGACTTCGAGAAGATTTACGTGAGCGTTGGGTTTCAATTGCGTGCAAAACCTGGTGGGGAAGAAGTTGAAAAGCACGTCCTGGATTTTGTCTTTTGGAAGCAACGACCACGATTAAAGTGAGGGTTTAAAATTAAAAAAAAAAATGGAATTAATTTATATATAAATTTGTACAAACTTTAAAAAGCTATAACTTTTTGATACGAGGTCCGTTTTGGATGAAACGACTTGCATTGGAATCGTATGGACGAGCACTACACAATGGAGCTAGACTGGAATTTATTTGAGCTAGTGGAATTTTGGGTAAAATTAAACGCGTGTTTAATTTTATTCGAAACGAAACACTGCAACTGTTATTGGAAGCAAGGCGAGAACTTCTCACTCAATCGAATTTGTTTCGATTTAAATTTTAATATTTAAATTTAAAATTGCTTGATTGTGTGATTGAATGATGGTTGCTATTTGTTGTATTGAAATAGACCCTATACGCCGCATATTAAGCGGAGGTTATGTTATTAAACACATATACCGCGATATTCCACGTTGAAGTGGAATTGGTATTATATATGTACTTGGATTTGATTTCCCGCATTATATAGCGGATGAGACCCTATTAAGCCGCATAATAGCGGATAATATTTTATAAATCCCATATACCGTGATATTCCACCTTGAAGTGGAATGGGTATTTAATTGTTGTGCTAACATCTGTGGATGCAGGGAAACAGGTTGGAGGGATCCAACTGGATTCCTCAAATAATTGAATTTTTTTCAATGTTGTGTGTTGATTTTTTTAATCTCTGTGTGATTATCTTTGTGATTGAAATCGTTGAAGGCTAAAATTTAGTCGAATATAATTTTTGTATCGTTGGATACCGGAAATAAATAAAAATTTGATTTTTAAAAATTTAGGTTGAAAGTTTATAGTAAAATTTATTTTTGAGAATTGGATAAATTTAAAAGAAGGAATTCTAAAATAATAAAATTTTATTTTTAATCTTATTGAATAAAATTTCAAAATATGGGAAAAGCTTTAATAAATGGATTTCGGGTAATATTATTCAAAGGTTGAAGAATTTATTCAAAATACGGATTTTAAAGAGTTTCAAAAATAAAAGAATTGGTTTTCTTTAAAAGGAATTTATTTTTAAAAGGAAATAAAATTTGAAACCCATTTGGGAGTTATTTTTGGTGATTGAATTTAAATCTTTTGAAAATCCATTTGGAAATTTATTAGTTGTTTTGAAAAGAATTTGGGTTCAGTTTGAAAATTGATTTGGGGTTTAGTAGAAATTGATTTCAATTTGAGATTAGAATGAACTTCACTTGGTGTTTAATTTCTTGGAAAATCAATATGGAATTTGATTTGGTTGTTTTTGAAATCGATTGAAAAATTGTTGTTGAAAGTGAATATTTGAAATCGATTTGAAAATCGTATATCAGTGGATATTTGAAAATTTAAATTTACCATGGAATTTTTAAAGGAAAGGGATATTTGTTTAAAAATAAACATTGATTTAGTTTTTTGAAGTGTGGAAATAAATTTACGGATTTGGAACGTAAATTTAAAGTTAATCGGTAAGGATTTATTTAATTGGTTTAAATGAACCATTTTGAAATGAAAGTGTATTCTCCTTGGAAAGCCGAATAAAATTTCTGAATAACTTTGGAAAATATATACATATATATGTATATAGTTCTAGAATTGGTTTTGAAAAGGATACTTTGGAGAAATTAACTTCTTAATTTGATTTAAATCCTTTAAGTAAAGATTCATTAAGTTGACATAGAAATGATTATTTCTATGATTTAATCAATAATAGTTTTAGAAAATAGTTATCTAAATACTTATACTCTATCTACAAATTGTTATTTTAAAATTAGTTTTGGACCTGAATTTTATATGAAATATTAGTATAATATTTTTCATAACTAATATTTAAGTAAATATTCTAAAATAGTTTATTTCAAATTTTCCAACTATATTTTGAATAAGTATTTTATATTATTTTAAGATATTTGAAATTGGCAGATTTTCAGTGGAAATGAATAAATATTGGAAATGTTTTCCACGTAAGGAAAAATTGATTTGAAATTTATTTTCAAACAATTGAAGTGTTAAAAATTGATTTGAATTTATTTTCAAAGGATTGAAGTGTGAAATTTTATATTGCAAAGATATATTGAAAATAATAATAATTGGGGGAAAATTATTTGAAATCTAATGACTGTTGTGAATGATGATTGATAGTTAAATAACCGAGTATCAATATTGGCCTTAATCGCAATTGAATCTCGATGCGACCGGGAGTCGAATTTCCAAATGGATATTCGAAACCCACATCGAACCTTTGTGATTTTGAAGGATCTTTTGTTTAAAAGATCAAAGTGAAATTATTTTGATTTGTTTGAATATGAATGTAACACTTATTTTGAAAAATAAGCGCTCGTTATTCGGGTTAGCCGGGAGAGTACCTTGTGTCATAAAACCCATTCTGAATAACGATATGACGAAATGGGATTGCATTTGAAGATGGTGTTGAAGACCTGGTATTTCGAAAGCGAAAGGATTACCTGTCGAATGTCTCTGCACCGGGTTGCTCCGGTATAGAGATTTTATCACCATTTGTGATGGGGATTCCTGACGTGATTAGTGAATATCCGGATTGCAAGGGCATCTTTGGAAGTGCCTTAGGTTCCGTTCGATCCCATAACGGACTTGTATGGATATGTGTCTGACGTTACAATTTGAGATGTAAAGCTGGTTTCTATCAATACATTTTTGTTGGTGGCGGAGAATTTATTCTCTTAGCTTAACACCCTTCTCTGAGACGTACGAGCTCAGAGGTTATGTAGTTGATGGTTACTAGTGATACATTCCCAATTTGGTAATGTGACAAACGAAGTGCTGCTGATCATTTGTTGATCGAAGCATGACTTTTGTGAAAAGCGTTGCTTTGTGGACGAGACTTCGTCGGACCTCACACCCCGGAATGGTCGAAAAAGGAAGAATGCAGCAAGGTTTTAGGGGGTAGCGCCCCTTAGGGTATGTTCATTTCCTTCTGGATAGAAGTGATACCATGGTATGGAGCCCAGATACTTAACCTATGTTGTTGCTGTAAATTTATTACTTTGTGGTTGTTGGTATTGAGCATCCTCAGATAAAGGTTGTTTACAACTGGGGGATGACATACTCGTGTCAGTAGTTACCTATTTTTGCAGAGGTAACCCGACCTTGTGTTGGCAGAGATCCGGTTAGGTTCTCGGGACGTCCCGCCAGAGGCGTACCCATGTAGCAGTATGAAGTTCCTTAGCTTGACCATTTGTTGGAAATCCAAAGAAAAAAAACATGCCTTGTATGGTTTTAGTTGTATAACTTGCCATTTACTTATGGTGGCACCCCACTGTTTAGATGGTAGCTATAGTAGGCATACAATAATGGTCGTATGTTGGCTAAGATTAAGATTTTACTTTCGAAATGTTTTTCCACACCGTGCACCTATAATAATAATATCAAAAAAATTCTCTTATCAAGCATGTTTGACTATCTTATGGAGAAATCTCCTCCAATTCTGCGTTTGCATGGTGTGTATGGCAGGAGGCCTTATGGTAGTTACATTTTCTAAAAGCATTGCGGATCTATCTTAAAATATTTCTTTGTTTGTTTTTAAATATAAACTGTTTTAAGTTCTCACACCAGTCCTGTAACGCCCCACTCCGAGACCCACACTAGTAAAGAGTATTACTGAGTAATACCGTCTACTAGAACGGAGAATAGAGTATAATGAAAGCGACCATATGTAATCAAGCTATAACTAACTACTGAATACGTCGAATAGGTGGTTTTCTTTTCTCAAGTGGTTCGACATATCCAATAGATATTTATAGAGAAACTACAATGGCTAAAAATAGATTCAGAACAAACATAATAACAACGATAATATATCCATCACAGAACAGTCACAGAGCATAAGTACATCATATCGTCAATACAAGTCCAAATGTAAAGAAAGTGGATACGAACCCACCGCTCACACATGTGAGTCAAAAATATATACATAAGAGACCGAATAATCAGAGTATCAAAATAGTGGACAAATATAAAGAGCTATCTATCAGCATAGCAGATAATGTCCAAGCGAAAGCACAGAAGCTAAGTCCAGAGACCTAACTTGAAACAACTCGGTCTGACCCGAGCGAAAACACTCGGGTCAGGCTAGCTAAACAATCAGTAGTAACTAAGATATATAAGAATGCAGTACATAAATAAAACAGTACTTCTGCGAAGTGGAGAGTATTATGGAACACATGAATAAAATGACGATCCCCAATCATCTATAAACAGTAAAAATCTCCAAAAAGAATATCAACACCAAAGTGTTGAATAAATAAAATCGCCTCATATCATCGGCGTAGCTAAAGCTATATAAAGTTGCCCATAGGCAATAATCCCAAGAGTGCCCAGAGTCTGTAATCAATGCCCAAGCAAAGATCGATGCTCCAAAGAGCAATAAGGATATACTAAAAAGTCAATGAAATCGAACACTGAAAAAGTTGTGTCCAGAGACACTGTGAATCCACAAGGTAATCGCACTTACATCGTATGGTTCCATAGAACCAACACCAAATGGCGGTACTCGAATGGATATAAAAATCATTAGATAATACAAGTATAGCACGTGCACCGACCAGAGTCGTTATTGCCAAGTACTGTAGAGTTGTGATCGATCACTCGCACAGATGCGGAACGCGCGAGACGGCGAGATCCTTCCCAGAAGGATAAAGGCCCAGAGGCACATGCCGAAAAACTACTCCATAGAGCAAGTGTCCAGAGACGGTTGCCCAGAGGCGTGGTGACCCAGAGGTCCAGTACTGGCCGCCCGTATGCTAATGTGTCACAAACTTCTTGGAGAAGAACCCGTAAAGTGTTAACAATGAGTCCCATACCCCACGTTCGCACTAAACGGTTTACTAACCAATAGCAAGCTCACACTCCAAACAATAAAAAGTCCACCTCGTATCATCGGTAAACTAGACTAAAAGGTCAAAACGATCAATCGAATAGGTCGGGGATTAACCGGAAAGAAAATACACACGGTTCCATAGGCCGGAGATTTCCTAACCGTTTAAGCACCTTCCCACTTCGCTCGACTTGCTAAAAAGTGAGTGTGAGATTTTTATTACAGAATAATGGTGCGAAACGGATTTAAAATTGATTTTGAAATCACTTTAAAACGGCTTTTGAAAACTCTCCTATTATGGAGTAAATAGTTTAATAATTAAAAATAACATTATAAAATAATTTCGAAAACCATTTAGGAGTGAAAAATCCTTTTAAAATAGTTCATAAAACTCGTGTACGAAATCTAGAGACAAATCTCAAAGAAAGCAATAAATCAGAAAAATCACTGAAAACTAATATTCGTTTTGGTAAATATTCCGAATGGTTGTGAATCAAAGTTCGACAATTTCTGATTTGCAATTGAAGCCTAAAGGTTCATTGCAGAAACGAACAATTTGAAGCGGTTGCACCAAAATGTGCAACCCGGACTCGGTTGCACCAAAAATGGTGCAACCGGTGGGTCGGAACCCGGCTGCACCAAGTGGGTGCATCCCATTTTATAGAAGTCGGCTGCACCGCATGGTACAACCCGTTTCTGTGAACCAGGCTGCACCATGCGGTGCAACTGGTTTGGTCCAGCCCCAGCCCGCATGGGCTGGGAAGACATAGCAAGCCCAGCCCGCATGGACTGGGGAGATAGGCAAGCCCCAGCCCGCCTGGGCTGGGGAAAAATAGCAAGCCCCGGCCCGCCTGGGCTGGTGAAATAGGGACAAGCCCCAGCCCGCACGGGCTGGGGAGATAGGGATGCGGGCCTCGGCCCGCGTCAGCACTGGGTCGCGCGGGCCATGCGCCCGCGTGCTGGAATTCTTGCCCGCACGGGCCCTGCGCCCGCGCGGAGGGGTATAGCGGGCCGCACTGTGCGGACCCGCTCTTGGCGAGCGTGCCATCCCACTAAGGGCTGGCCTGCTACCGGCTAGCCCAATCGGGCTAGCCTGCTGCGCTCGGGCAGCAGTCTGGGTGCAACCCAGGCCTGCCCTGGTGCACTCAGACCACTGTTTCAGCCTGTTTTCAGGCTGAAGCATTCCAGCTAGCTGGAAATGCTGATTTTGGTGATTTTGGGGTGTTTTTTTTTCAAGTTTTTGGCATCAAATTTCACCAATATCAATCGCTAACTACCATATAATGATTACTACACTATAGTAAAGGAAACAAAGGGCCAAAGCTTAGGATTACCTTAGGAAGCAATATCACAAGCACCTTATGTGCACACCCCAAAATGAAAGAAAAGATGATCAAAGAGCTATGATTCACATCTTACATAATAAAATATGTGTTACTAAATGGTTACCGAAATCAAAAGATGATTAAACACATATTAGAAGAGGTTTTTAGCAATATACCTCTCTAGAAAGCAACAAAGACCACTATAGCATCAACCCAAGTTAGCAAAAGATGATTAGGAGACTATAAGATCAAAAACACATAAAATGTGTGTTTCCAAATAAATTTCAGAATTAGAAAGATATAAAAACGGATTTGAGGTGGGTATTTGCATTACCTTTGCATAGAATGACTTGCATAAGCTAAAACTAGAAGGAGATGAAGATAGAGGCCATTTTTGTTAAGAAAGCTTTAGGAAATGATTAGGGTTTTGATTAGGGATAAATGAATGAGGTTAGGAGAGTTTGAGATAATTTATAGAGGAGGTTTAGGGTGGGTTATTGGGCTAGGTTTAGTAACCCAATAAGAAGAGAGTTATTTACATGTTTCCAAAAATTAGTCTAAGTGTTCATATATGTTTATAAAACTCATTTTTCTTATCCAAACCCGTTTTAAAATCTCTCCTAAAATATTTAACTTTAAAAAAAAATAACATTTTATCCTCATTTTAAAATCTCATATTTCCCATTTAATTAAAATAGCCTTTTTCAAATAAATTTTGATATTCCAAATCCTTTTATGCTTCATTAAAATAAATAAAGAATCCTAACTTTTATTTATTAATTGGTAATGCAAATCCCGGGTTGTTGCAAGTTCCATGACTGACCTGGATTTTATTGTTCTCTTCCTAAACTCTGGGTGCCCATCATTTTCCACATGGGCAGCCTAGAGTCAGGTTATCAGGATATTCTGGAATTCAGGAGGTGCCGTGGAGCTCAAGAGGCGAGCAGGATGGCGAAACGTATCACTTGTATATGATATTATCTTTTCCGCTGTGTATCCACTTGTAAGGACAAGTTCATATAATTGTCCAGTTCTGTTGTGTTGTAAGTTGACTCTGATGATGTAATGTATAAAATGTACAGTTCTTTTGATTTAATGATTATTCATTTATCTATTATATGTTGTTCCGCTGCGATTGTGAGATTCTGATATTGTTTCTGTTGCTTCTTCTTTCTTTCTTCTTCTATATCTTCTTCTTTAACCTTAACAATTCGGTTTTCCGGCCTTCGATTGCTCGGTAGTTGATACAGTGGACGTATTAATGTCAATTTTCGGAAGTCGAAAAATCTTGAAGACGTTACAATAGGTCTCCCCTGACTCGATCGAAACCTGACATATTCAAGTTACTTCAGTAATGCACTTTAGGCTAACTTCCTTTGGGCTTCTGCTTTCGACAAGGTTGAAACCTAACCTCAATCCACTTAAATCTTAAAAACCCAAACCTAACACAAGGTGCCTAAGGATTCATCTTTTGATAAGGTCGTAACCTCAATCTCAGATTCTTGGTCAAAGCCTAAACCTCTCAACAACTTAAGCCTTCAATTGGGTCGAAACCCACCAAGACAAACCGTATCCAGAGCTTTCTAAAGTTATCCATTTGAGTGTATCAACCCCTTCAAAAGGAAGGCATTCGAAGGGACAAACAAATCATCTCAACAAGCTTAAAGGCTTTATGTAAAGGAGCTAGCCATTTCGACTGGATCGTGAGAACACTCTGGACAAGTCTTTACTACTACAACCTGATCGAAACGATACCAATGTGAATATACACATTCTATTCTCCTCAATTCATCTAAAGAAAACCAAAAAGGAATTGACCTTGTCCTTTATCTCTACTTTGGGTGTTAATAAGTTTTCTTGTTAACATTTTAGCGTTAAAAGGAGGGCTTGAACCTCCAACTTGGTTCAACACCCAACACCACTTGTCGCTAACCAACTCAATTTCAAGCTTATCTACTTTGGTCTAATATCATCATCGCTAGCAGAATCAAAAGGTCCAAGCAAGGATATTCCGAACCACATTTGATAGGATTATCCATAAGAACCTTATAGGATTCCAAACTACATGAAGAGCAAATTCTAAGATTGAATGCTCTACGAATTATAAAAGAGAAAAGAGCGGAATTGTATGATCTAGGAAAGTGGAGCATAAATCCTTTTTATATTGGCCCTGACCCTATTATTTCCTTAGGGAGAAGGAAAAGTGGAAGTGACAACATATTCATTCAAATGAGGAGAACTATTCAACATTATTCCAAAAGCACTATCTTGAAAAAGAGATTATGGCTACTTATAATGCCTTTGCACATAAATGGCAACGAGATGTGACAGAAAAACTTCCAACACAAGAACTCCAAAGGGTGTCGAAAAGGAAAGCAATCAAGGAATGTGAAATTACAAGGCCAAGAGATAAGAAATCAAAAGGCCATCCTCAAGACACAAGTTTCAAGTCTAGACTTCCTAAAGAATGCAATTTAACAACATCCTTATAGAATGTCTACTTGTTAACCAAGGATGAGCTCAATTTTGGCCATCACCAAAGAGATGCCAAAACATGAAAGGAATCTAGGGGAATCCTGCTGCCATTATCACATGATGAATGGACACAGACTAACAATTGCAGAGCCCTAAAGGGGATGATAATCAACTTCTTCCAATAAAGAAAGGTCGGTGAATTTGTAAAAAGATCATTGGAAGTGAAATACTCCTTGCATTCGGATACTATCTATGACGGTAAAATACTACCTAATATGGTAGAAAGCCTCTGTTCGCGCCGAGTTGGCCAAGGCAGAGCACTTCCTAGAGGGTGGGTAGAGTAAGCCTTTAACCCCACTATGCTATGGCCAGGTTAAAGCATCGAATAAGCCCTTGGCTACGCCTCTGGTCAGGTCAAGGCTCCTCTTGGTGGGAGGACAAAGTAAGCCTTTATCCATGCCACGCTATGGCTAGGATAAAGCACCGAACAAATCCCTATCTGTGCCATGCTGTGGCTAGGGCAGGGTGCCTCCTAGAGGGAGGACGGAGTAAGCCTTTATCCATGCCACACTATGGCCAAGTTAAAGCACCGAACAAGCCCCTGTCCATACCATGCTATGGATAGGGAAGGATGCCTCATGGAGGGAGGTTAGGTAAGTACATGGTTCCAGCCTCTAAGATGAGCTAACTAAGAACACCAGACAACAATGGACTAAGATGTCCAAGCCCAAGAAGAGGCTTAACAAACAATGGACTAAGATCTCCAATCCCAAGAAGAGGCTCATCAAATAATGGACTAAGATGTCCAAGCCCAAGAAGAGGCTCACAAAGTAAGGGATAAGATGTCCAAACCGAAGAAACAGTATATCTCTAATGTACTAAGATGTCCAGGCCAAGAAGTCCACATCAGATTATGAACTAAGACGTCTAAGCTTGAGAAGCAGCCAATCAGATATACAAGACATAAATGGTTTATGCATGTCAAAGAAGACATAATCTAAGAAGTAAAGTAGGCCTCCATCTATTAACACCTAAATCTGGGTTTCGGGACTTCCATTTCTAAATTTCATTTATTAACAATCGAATTTGGGTTTTGGGACTCTCATTTCTGAATTTCATCTACTAATACCCGAATCCGAGTTTTGGGTCTTTATCAATCACTTAATGTTTTTATTATACCCGAATATGGGTTTTGACACTATTACTTAACAATGTCCTAATCTGGGCTTGAGATTTTATTATGGATTTCTGATTGTCCACCACTATTGTCTTAATCTAGGTCAAAGACTTTTCTCAAAAAGATCGTTATTATGGGTTCCTGTTAATGCTCGAATCTGGGTTTTGGATTTCTATGTTTTCAAATTTCATTAATAACCAAGAATGGGTCATTTGATTTCTATTACAAATATTCAGATAATAATTTCTGGATTTTCTCTAATTTAGCTCTTTATTAACCAACTCCAGGGGAAGGTTCTCTAATATTTATACCCCCACTTTAGGATAGGATTTTCCACCAGTAGACTTCAGATATTGGTTAAAGTTAAATTCTTAATTATTTCTAATCATGACCAAAGATAGGATTTAGACATTTGATATAAACTGCTTTTCATATGATTAACATGATAAATTGTTAATCCTCGCGAATGACATGCATAGACTTATATATCAATTTCAAGCTAATAGTTGGAAACGTTGTTTGCTTCATACTTTTCAGGGAAATCAAAACAGTAAAGAAGAATGAAAGATTCAACAAATATAGAGATTATTTACAAATACACGAAACAGGAATATACATTTCATGAATACAGGTAACAACCCACATGTTTTACGATTGTATATTTAAATATTTTATTTAAGTATAGCATCGTTAGTCGGATTTAAGTCCGAAAAGCTACTTTTTACAAAGAACCGAATTAGAACTCGAGACCACTTCCATTGAGTTCAAAATGGCATTTGCGACCTTTTTGAGTATAAAGATTGATATGTTTGGAGTTGAGTAGAATTTTGATCTTTTCATTTAGGGCTTTGGGTTTGGGTTTGGGTTTCAACCCACTAACCCCACTCATCTTATATCCTAACTCCACCCCCTCTACTCTTCATTCATTCCTCATTTCCTAACACTTCAAGCTTTAGTAAAAATGAGGGTGGAGATTAGAAACTAAAATCGTAAGCCCTAGTTTTCTTTGCAAATACAAGTTCTAGCTCCAAAATCAAAGAGAAGCTTACGTAAGCATCCTCTTCTTCTTCCCCATCTCAATCTCTCTCCAATTTCAGAAATTTTCTATAATCTAACTTAGGAAATATTTGCTTATATTCTTAGATTGGAGCTTTTAGAGTTGAAGTTGAAGAGTAGTTGATCTTCCCTTTGTTTTCAAGCTTCTCCTTTGTTGTTTTTGAGAAAAGGTGGGTTTTTGAACTCACGTCTATGTTTATAGATTTCTTTGTTGTTAGGTATGAATTCCTAACATCTTCTCATGTTCATTTGCTTTTGATTTGAATGGATTTGGTGAATTTTCCAATCTTTGGTGTTTTGAAGTCAAATCTTTAAAAATCCTAGCTTCGATGTTTAAACATGTTTTTGGTGGTGTATCGAAGAGCCTATAGGGCTGGGTTGCCGATTGGCATAAACCCCTAGCGTCCATCGCTCGTTCGATCACAATTTGTTGGTTTCTGCCCTTCATTGGGGCTAGGCTGAAAATACTGGAAATTCCAGTTTCAGTCGACTGAACTAGGAAGTCAGTCGACTGAACAGAACCCATGAAATTTTCTAGGCTAGTATCAGTCGACTGACCATTATGGTCCAGTCGACTGAACCTAGAAACCAAAAGTTTCTAGGCATAGTTCAGTCGACTGACCACTATGGTCCAGTCGACTGAATCTGCTGTCTCAGCCAATTTGCCTTTTGTGTGGATTTGCAATTTTTAATCGATTCTAGTGGATCCGATTTTTTGTTATCACCTTCGTTGACTTTGATAACTTCTTTTTAGGGACTTCGGGAATATCCATTTTGATGGATTTTGTATCGATTTCTTTGGATTTAACTCACGTCTTCGAATGTGAATTTCTGGTGATTGATTACTTTTAATATCGTTTCCGTGGCTTGTCACTTTAAAATATAAATGTTTCTATACTCGTAGTAAATATCAAAACTCTTTCATCAAAACGATTTCAACTCTATTATAATACAAAGCTCGTTATAAAACCGTTTTCCAATCTATTACTGTATACAAACCTTTTCCTCATTTGTTCGAGAAATCCAGTTAAACGACTTTGCCAAACAAGTGGTATGAAACACTTGCGTTTACTTTGTCGGTTAATTCTTAGACTCATTCGATTGAAAGTCTAGTGACAATTTTCGAGTGGTGATCTACAATTTGTTCGTAAATATTTAAGCTAAGCCAATGGTTACAGGACATGAAGCTAAACTCATTTATTTACTAGCTTAGTGTAATTCACACTTTTTATTGATCAGTGATGATCATTTTGTGATTTAGACTAGCGATATGCTATGTCTCTTTGTCCGCGTGGGGGACTGTACCTCGTTTTATTGAGTTTCGTTTCATTCCTTTTATAGGCTAACGACCCATTGGTTCTTTGGAGTTTCGACTCATTTTTGTGGGCTAGCGACCCACATCCTTTTATGGAGTTCGGTTCATCGGGCTACCGTTGTACTACATCGTTGTACGGGCTTACCAGGTTCATCGGACGTACCGTTGTACTATGTCATTGTTCCGAATTACTTGAGTTTCAAGTTCCTTGGGCGTACGATTATTATACTACGTCGTTGCACCGGCTCTATGGTTAGTGACCATGTGTTAGCGATCTATTTGTGATGCACATGTTGGTGAATTTTCATGCTTCCGTTTGTGACAGGCCTCCCCCTTTGTGATTACTAGATTTCTAATTGACGATTTCTAGAATTTGTGTTTCACCAATTTTGTGATTGGAATTGATATATTTGTCAATATTTATGGTCGGTTGAATAAAATAAAGAATATGACATTCTTTTTCACTTCTGAGATTTTTGAGATTTTGTATGATTTTAGTTGTTGATAAATGTATACATTTCATAGTATGACATTATTATTATCATACGTTTTTGCTATATCTCTTATCCCATCTCATTTTTTTATCTAATATTTATAGCTAGACTGATCCGTTTATTATTTTCTTATTAAATAATACTCGGGTCAGACCAAGATGTTACAGGTGCTTCTGCTTGACTCTTTATCTGGGACCATCATCTGCCTTTTGTCTAACTACTTAGTTTAGTAGTTTTTGTCATTAAACATTCGAGATAGAGACTCCTTGATGTATACATATTATTTTGTGTAGCACTTGTATCTATTCTTTTGTGACGTAGTGGATCTTGTATAACCACTACTTTGATGTACACTCTTATGTGATATATTCATATCTGTTTCCTCCTTTGTGGTATGGAAATCTGTGACTGGTTTGTGTTATGCTTATTTCTATAATTTTTTCGAAGACCACATAGCCACTGTGCAGTCGCTTTGAGTTTGTATTTGATATGTCGAATCTCCTCTTGAAAAGAAATGCGTGACATACCATCTGACATATCGATACTCGCACAAAGCCATTACATGGATGGTCGCTCCTCAACAGCCTTATTCTTTGTGATAGTCGACGACATTACCCCGTAGTGTTCTTGACAAGCGTGAGTATAGAGGTGGGGCGTCACAGCTTGGTATCAAAGCCAAACTTCGGAATAATGTAGAATAATCTAGCAAGGATCATTGTCCTATGTCCTTCTTAGAAGTCGTGCCTTAGGATTTATTCGAGTCATTGGACCCATTTAATCTTTTTCTTTTATGGCGCCTTTCTTTATCAATCAAGATTGTTTGATATTCATTTTGTGAATAACCTTTTTCTTCTACTTTCTTTCTTTCTTAAAGAAGAGAAATGATTAGACTAGGCCGTCCCAGCGTCGGTCAATCCAGTGCTACTCCTCAGGATGGAGTATTTATGTCTGCCCAATAGCTTTTAGACCTTGTAAAGAATGCTCAAGCTGTTAGACCCATTCAAAAGCCTACTCACCCTAAATCTTGGTTTCCACGCTTGTGCAGCGATTATACCAATTTGGATGGAAAGCCATTTAAGGGTTCTAAAAGCGTTATAAAAGTCCAAGCTTGGCTTAGAACATGCGATCGCATCTTTTCTCTCATGAATCTTATTGATTTGCATCGTGTCCAAGTGGCTTCTAGTATACTCTAAGAAAGAGCATTAGATTAGTATGGTCTTCTGATTTCCAAAATTATTAAAGCGAATCTTACTTGGGAGCAATTCCGGGAAAGATTTGAATTGAAGTTTGTGTCAGAAGCTGAAAAAGTAACTTTGGCTCGACGCTTTATTGACCTTGTTTAAGGTGAATCTTCTATGATGGATTACGTCACATCTTTTGAATCCCTCTCTAAATATGGGGTCGAGTACATTAATACCCCGTTGAAGAAAAATCAAAGGTTTGTCTATGGCTTGAATAAGAATCTCAAAAAGCCTTTACTTATGAAATTGGAAGTTTCTTTTGACCAACTTGTTGATATAGCTCTTTGACTCGAAGAGGCCGATAAAGAAGATGATGTTGAAGTTGTGGGTGCCAAACTGAACTTCAACAACAACAAGAAGAGACCTATTAAGTTCAAAGATCCTTATCCCAACAAGAAAGGGAAGCAAGCAACTCCGGTAGCAAAGACCACTACCTCTAGTCATGGGCAATGCTACAATTGTGGTTCTAAGGACCATTTTGCTAATAGATGTCCGAAACCGGTCTTTTGTCGTTATTGCAAAAGTTCGGGTCATCTTTTATCTTCTTGTCCCAAACTTCAAAGCAAGAATAAGGGAAAGCTAAATGTTGTGCAAGCCCCTAATAACACTTCTCGTGGTCAAGGTATTTCTCATTCTATCCTTGATGGAATTATTATGTTTCGTGATCATCCTATCCGAGTTCTTTTTGATATGGGTGCATCTCATTCTTTTATATCAAAAGAACTTGTTGATACTTTTTCTTTAAGTGTTATGGCTTTGATGACTTCTTTGAGAATTGTGAATCCGGGTGGTGGATCCGCAACACTCAGTTTGCTTTGTAAAGATGTCGAGATTATTTTATGTGATTATGCATTCCAAGTCGATTTGCATGTTATGCATTACTTAGGCTTCGGAATAATTTTGGAAATGGATTGGTTTAACCGATATGAAGCCCATATCCTATGTCCCGAGCGGACTATATATCTTCGACATCCTCAATGTGTTAAGCAGATTTCTATTATTCTTAAAGATTCGAATTCGTAATTGGCACCATCCTTGTATTCTCTAAACCCTCATGATGACGATAATGATGATGCGGAAGATGTCATTTCTCTCATTCATGTTGTTCGTGAATTTTCCGACATATTTCAGCCGTTTTAGGATTACCACCTAAGCTTGCAATTAGTTCAGAATTAATCTAATCCCTGGAGCTCTACCTATCACCCGTCCTCCTTATCGTATGTCTAATAAGGAAAATAAAGAGATGCGTAAACAATTATCCGAATTGGAGGAGAAACAATTTATTCGTTCCAGTCCCTCTCTTTAGGGAGCTTCAGCTATTTTTGTGAAGAAATCAGATGGTACACTTAGGCTTTGCGTTGACTACCGCAATCTTAATGGTCTTACCATTAAGAATAAATATCCTTTACCTCGGATTGATGATTTATTTGACCAACTTTACGGTGCTAGGGTCTTTTCACAGTTAGACTTAGCAATCGGTTTACATCAGCTTTGTATTGCAGAGGATAGCTTACCTTTGACATCGTTCCATATTCGTTATGGATCTTATGAATGGCTTGTTATGCCATTTGGTTTAACGAATGCTCCAGCTTATTTCGTTGACCTTATGAATCGATTTTTCAAATATTTCCTCGCTCGATTTGTTCTCATCTTTATAGATGATATTCTTGTTTATTCAAAAACCGAGGAAGAGCATGAAAAGCATCTTCGGATTGTGTTGGAAACTCCTAGGAGCAATCAATTGAAAGAAAAATTTTCTAAGTGTCACTTTTGGCAACCTCGTGTGAAATTTCTTGCTCATATTATTTTCGAATCTGGAATTTCCATGGATCCTCCAAAGATTGAAGCGATTCAAAATTGGAAGAGACCAGAGAGCGTGACGGAAATCCATAATTTTCTTGGATTGGCGGGTTATTACCGTCGGTTGTTAAAAGACTTTTCAAAAATTTCCGTGCCTCTTACTAGTTTGATAAAGATGGGAGTTAAATACATTTGGTTCGACAAATGTGAAACTTCTTTTCAAAGATTAAAAGAACTCCTTTCCGATGCTCTAATTCTTGTGATTCCTAAAAGAAACCAAGACTTTATTGTCTATAACGATGCTAGTCGTATTGGTTTGGAAGTCGTTCTCATGCAAAGGGAACGTGTTATTTCTTATGCTTCTAGGCAATTAAAGCCTGCCGAGACTAGATATCCACTCATCATTTAGAGCTCGTGGCTATTGTTTTCTCCCATAGAATTTGGCGTCATTGTCTTTTGGAGAGAAATTTGTCCTCTATACCGATCATATGTCTTCTAATTATTTATTTTCTCAAAAGGAACTTATTTTGCTTCAACAACGTTGGCTCGAGTTCCTTATATCTTGTGATCTTGATATTCTATATACTCCCAGAAAGGGAAATCGTGTTGCCGATGCCCTTAGCCGCAAGCCAAAGCGGTTGTTTCTATGATGATATCCGAATGGAATGATCTCGAGATTTTATCCACTTGTGAGATTCGAGATCGTGAATCCAATTTATGTTTATCTCTTGTTTTATGTAGCCTTGAGGCTCATCCTTCTCTCTTAGACTGCATTCTTGAAGCTCAAAAGCTAGATCCCGAATTGGCTCTTTTTAGCCGAAATTGCAGGGATAAAGTTGATATTGAAGGGCTGAAAGACTTTGATATCGATGTTCGTGGCGGTATTCGAAAATTTCGTAGACTTATCGTGTCAAATATTAGTAATCTTCGTAAAGACATTTTAAAAGATTCTCATCGTTCAAAATTTACCATTCATCCCGATAGTAGTAAAATGTACGCGGATATGAAGCGACTTTATTATTGGGATGGAATGAAATATGATATTACTAATTTTGTTAAGCATTGCATGACTTGCCAACTTGTTAAGGCCGAACATCAAAGGGCCGGTGGGTTATTGCAACCTTTGGACATTCCAATTTGGAAGTGGGATCAAGTCTCCATGGACTTTGTTGACGGACTTCCCTGTTCTCGTTCGGGCCATGACAGTTTATGGGTGATTGTGGATAGACTTACAAAATCCGCCCATTTTATTTCTGTTCGGTCTAATCGGACCGTATCTCTTTTGGCCAAACTCTATATTAGAGAAATTGTTAAATTGCATGGAGTTCCTACTTCTATTGTTAGCGATCGTGATCCATTGTTTACTAGTGGATTTTGAAAGAGTCTTTAAAAAGCTTTGGGAACGAAGCTTAATTTTAGCACCGCTTATCATCCTCAGTCCGATGGACAAACCGAGCTTGTGAATCAAACTCTTGAAGATCTTCTTTGTGCATGTGTTCTTGATTTTGGTGGAAGTTGGAAAGATCATATTTCTCTAGTTGATTTTTCCTATAATAATAGCTTCCAATCTAGTATTGGTATGGCTCCTTTCGAGTCACTTTATGGAAGGCCATGTCGATCTCCTTCTTACTGGCTTAAGGCCGAAGAGAAGCTGGTTTTAGGTCCAGATTTTATTCGTGACTCCACATAAAAGATTGACGTTATTCGCCATAGGATGAAAGAAGCTCAAAGTAGACAAATATCCCATGCTGATAACCAAAGAAGGAAATTAGAATTTTCTGTGGGAGATTTCATATTTATTCGTGTTTCACTTATGAAGGGTGTTGTGCATTTCAGTCGATTAGGAAAATTAGAACCTTGATCTATTGGTCCATTTCCCATCACCGAACGTATTGGCTCCATGGCTTATCGCCTTTTACTACCGGCTCAATTTTCTGCTATTCATGACGTGTTTCACGTTTCTCAACTATGAAAGTGCCTTAGGGATTCCGACTCTATTCTTGAGTCCGTGTTATTGAAGAAGTTGAAGTTTAACCTAATTTGACTTATGAGCAACATCCTATTTGTATCATTGCTACGGAGGTTAAACGCCTTCGAAATAAAGATGTTCCGCTTGTGAAAGTTCAATGGTGCTCAAATCCTAAGGATTGCTCTTGGGCATCTAGAGAATTCATCGAGCAAACACATCCGGACTTACGCTCTCGTGCTCTTTGAGGTGAACTTATTATTTTAAATTTTATTTTGTGTTGATATACTTTTATGGTTCTTACTTTTTATTTCTCATTTTTTCTTAAGTATTGCGAGGACGCAATTTCTTTAAGGAGGGGAGTCTGTAACAACCCGCATATTTTACGATTGTATATTTAAATATTTTATTTAAGTATAGCATCATTAGTCGGATTTAATTCCGAAAAGCTACTTTTTGCAAACAGTCCAATTAGAACTCGAGACCATTTCCATTGAGTTTAAAATGGCGTTTGTGACCTTTTTGAGTATAAAATTGATATTTTTGGAGTTGAGTAGAATTTCGATGTTTTCATTTAGGGCTTTGGGTTTGGGTTTGGGTTTTAGCCAACTAACCCAACTCATCTTATATCCTAACTCCACTCCCTCTCCTCTTCATTCATTCCTCATTTCATTACACTTCAAGCTTTAGTAAAAATGGGGTAGGAGATTGGAAACTAAAATCCTAAGCCCTGGTTTTCTTTGCAAATCCAAGTTCTAGCTCCAAAATCAAAGAAAAGCTTAGGTAAGCATCCTCTTCTTCTTCTTCATCTTAATCTCTCTCCAATTTCAGAAATTTCCTATGACCTAACGTAGGAAATATTTTCCTATGATCTTAGATTGGAGCTTTTAGAGTTGAAGTTGAAGAGTGGTTGATCTTCCCTTTGTTTTCAAGTTTCTCCATTGTTGTTTTGAGAAAAAGGTGAGTTTTTTAACTCACATCTATATCTATAGATTTCTTTGTTGTTAAGTATGAATTCCTAACATCTATTCATGCTCATTTGCTTTTGATTTGAATGGATTTTGTGAATTTTCCAATCTTTGGTGTTTTGAAGTCAAATCTTTAAAAATCCTAGGTTTGATGTTTGAACATGTTTTTGGTGGCGTATCGAAGAGCCTATAGGGCTGGGTTGCCGATTGGCATAAACCCCTAGCGCCCATTGCTCGTCCGATCAAAATTTGTTGGTTTTCGCCCTTCATTGGTGCTAGGCTGAAAATACTGGAAATTCCAGTTTCAGTCGAATGAACTGGGAGGTCAGTTGACTGAACATATTCCAGGAAATTTCCTGGGCCAGTATCAGTCGACTGGCCATTATGGTCCAGTCAACTGAACTTAGAAACTGAAAGTTTCCAGGCATAGTTCAGTTGACTGACCATTATGGTCCAGTCGATTGAATCTGCTATCTCAGCCTATTTTGCCTTTTGAGTGGATTTCCAATTTTTAATCGATTATAGTGGATCCGATTTGTTTTTATCACCTTCGTTGACTTTGACAACTTCTTTTTGGGGATTTCAGGAATATCCATTTTGATGGATTTTGTATCTATTTCTTTGGATTTAACTCACGTCTTAAAATGTGAATTTCTGGTGATTGATTGCTTCTACAATCGTTTCTGTGACTTCTCACTTTGAAATATAAAGGTTTCTATACTAATAGTAAATATCAAAACTCTTTCATCGAAACGATTTCAACTCTATTTTAATACAATGCTCGTTTATAAAATCGTTTTCCAATCTATTAGTACATACAAACCTTTTCCTCATTTTTTAGAGAAATCCGATTAAACGACTTTGCAAAACAAGTGGTATGAAATTCTTGCATTTAATTTGTCGGTTAATTCTTAGACTCGCTCGATTGATACTCTTGTGATAATTTTCGAGTGGAGATCTACAATTTGTTCGTAAATATTTAAGCTAAACCAGTGGTAATGGGACATGAAGCTAAACTCATTTATTTACTAGCTTATCGTAATTCACACTTTTTATTGATCAATGGTGATCATTTTGTGATTTAGACTAGCGATATGCTCTTTCTCTTTGTCCGCATGGGAAACTGTATCTCGTTTTATTGAGTTTCGTCTCATTTCTTTTATAGGCTAACGACCTATTTGTTCTTTGGAGTTTCCACTCATATTTGTGGGGTAGCGACCCACGTTTTTTCATGGAGTTCAGTTCATCAGGCATACCGTTATACTACGTCGTTGTACGGGCTTATCAGGTTCATCGGGCGTACCGTTGTACTACGTCGTTGCTCCGAATTACTTGAATTTCAGGTTCCTCAGGCGTACCGTTATTGTACTATGTCGTTGCACCGGCTCTATGGTTAGCGACCATGGATTAGCGATGCGTTTGTGATGCACTTGTTGGTGAGTTTTCATGCTCCCGTTTGTAATAGGCCTTCCCCTTTGTGATTTCTGGGTTTCTAATTGACGATTTCTAGAATTTATGTTGCGCCAGTTTTATGATTGGCATTGATATATTTGTCAATATTTATGGTTTGGTGAATAAAATAAAGAATATGACATTCTTTTTAACTTCTGAGATTTTTTAGATATTGTATGATTTTTGTTGTTGATAAATGTATACTATTCATAGTATGGCATTATTGTTATCATACGTTTTTGTATCCTATCTCATATTTTTATCTAATATTTATAGCTAGATTTATTCATTTATTATTTTCTTGTTAAACAATACTCGGGTCAGATCGAGATGTTACAGGTGCTTCTGCTTGACTCCTTATCTGGGACCATCATTTGACTTTTGTCTAACTACTTAGTTTAGTAGTTTTTTTCATTATACATTCAAGATAGAGACTCCTTGATGTATACATATTCTTTTGTGTAGCACTTGTATCTATTCTTTTGTGACGTCGTGGATCTTGTATGACCACAACTTTGATGTACACTCTTACGTGATATATTCATATCTGTTTCTGCCTTTGTGATATGGATATCTGTAACTGGTTTGTGTTATGCTTATTTCTATATTTGTTTCCAAAGACCACATAGCCACGGTGTAGTCGCTTTGAGTTTGTATTTGATATGTCGGATTTCCTCTTGAAAAGAAATGCGTGACATACCATCTGACATATCGGTGCTCGCACGAAGCCATTACATGGATGGTCTCTCCTCAACAGCCTTATTCGTCGTGCTAGTCGATAGCATTACCCCATAGTGTTCTCGACTAGCGTGAGTATAGAGGTGGGGCGTCACAATACAAATCGATCATAAATCTTGAGTAGCATTGCCCAGGTTCTCAGCAATTGGATCAACTTTGTGATGGATTGCGATGTAGAGGACCTCTTTGAGTTTCTTTTCCTTCTTCCTTATTCAATATACATCTATGATTGCATCGATATCAGTCTTTAGAGCGTGATTGGAAGCTCAATATGCGCCTCTAAGGGTCTGCTTTTCCTTTCTAATTCAGAAACGTGCTTCAAAAGGAGATAATTCTCACGTCTGAGTTTCTCGATTTTAGTAGCATATTCATTTATGCACTATGAATTTTTTGCTTTCTGTTGCTTATCAAAGTATTTCATCATTTCAAACTTAACTTTCCTACACCACTCACCCACTACCTTCTCATCTAGACTTGGAGGACGATTTGTTGTAGTGGGAGATTTATGAGCAGCAAGGGAAGTTGATCTCGTAACTTTAGCAACATATGAAGAAGAAGTGGAGACTGGTAAATCGATGCTCGGTATGTTATCCCCTATAATATGTTCTAGCGACTCATACTGAGCTTGCCTATCCTTTAATTTCATGTCAAATCACTTATTTGTTAGAGAAGTTCTAACATCTGGTGTTCGAAATCGATTGAAGAATTCGACTTAACTTGTTGCTTCAGTGCGGAAATTGTTTCATCTTTACTTTTGACATCAGCCTCTAAATTGACAATTTGATCTTTAAGGTTGTTAACAATAGTTTTTTGAAGCAAGTATCTTTTGTGCCATCTTAAGGCTTCGGCATTGCTGTGAAAACGGGCGAGTAAGGTATCTTTAAGGGGTTTACTCCTAAAATTCCTTTCGACTTAGTCGAAACTAGTTTGTGCAGAAGACAAAGAAGAACAAGAGGAAAAGGCTCATGCTAGACCATTTGAAAGTCCAAAAGCTTCAGAACCTTTCAAAGGGTTTGAAAGGATGCTTCAGTCAAGGTCTAGAGTACCCTCTACCTTTCGAAGGAGTCGAAAGGACCCATCCGCTTTTGGTGACCACCTTTCAAAGCAGGAAATGCCATATGCGTGAAGACCTTTTGAAAGAGTCGAAGCAACACGTTTCGAAGACGATGTAAGATAGCTCTTCAAATACGTTCCAAACCTTTTGAAACCAAAGGTTTCGCCTTCACTCAAATAATTTGAAAGCATGTTTTGGCCAGAACAACCCTTTCGAAAGCTATTCCATGACTTGCGTACCGGTTGAGGCCATTATTATCCAAGAATGTTATGCATCTAGTCATAGGCAAGAGCTCCGAAGCAACCAATAACATCGAAACCATCAGCATTGCAACACATTCGAAACCATTGAACAAAGCCTATCGATAGAGTCAAAAGCTCTTACAAGGAAACACAAAGAAGAAAAGTGCAACCATTCCTTTCGACAAAGGTGGAATCATTCAAGAGTCATTAAGGCAGTAACCTTTCGACCAGGTTGACCAGGTCGAAAGCATTGGGGTCGAATGTTACCGACCTGCATCTATAAATAAGACCCAAGGGGCCAGGTTTTGGGATCCAGAATCCGTCATTTTAAACTTTTATTTTCTTAATACCAAAAGCAATAAAATCATGATTTCTAAATTGACTTGGAAATTTTGAGTAATAAAGTCTTCTTTGAGTTGAGAAAGGGAAGTCATCAATATTTCAGATTATTTAATTGTTTTTAAAGCTTTTATTCGGTCTAACCTTGTCTTACAAGTGTCGACTGTATCGAAAGGTCTCTCCTGACTCAATCGAAACCTGACATAGTCAAGTAACTTCAGTTCCATTCTTCAGGCTAACTTCCTTTGTGCTTCTACTTTAGAAAAGGTCAAAACTTAACCTCAATCCATGTAAACCTTAGAAACCCAAACCTAAGACGAGGTGTCTAAGGATTCAGCTTTCGATAAATTCGAAACCTCAATCTCAGATTCTTAGTCAAAGCCAGAACCACTCAATAACTTAAGCCTTTGACTGGGTCAAAACCAACTAAGACAAACTTTACCTAGAGGTTTCTAAAGTTATCCATTTGAGTGTCTCAACCCCTTCAAAAGGAAGGCTTTCGAAGGGACAACCAAATCATCTCAACAAGCTAAAAAGTGTGTTAAGTAAAAAGCTAGCCATTTCAACTAGATTGTAAGGTCAATGCGAACAAGTCTTTAGTATAGCAACCTGATCGAAAGGATACCACAATGGATATACACATTTTATATTCCTCAACTCATCTGAAGGAAACCAAAAAGGAATTGATCTTGTCCTTTATCTCTATTTTTGGGGTGTTGACAAGTTTTCTTGTTAACACCATACTTTCCTATAGTGGATGAATAAAAAAGTTGAAGCAAGAATATATACTAAGTCAATTATGGAAAGGAGTAAGAATCTACTAAAATAAAGTAAAAACCTAAGTCATCATCTAAGACGGTAATAAGGGGTTCGATCCATATTGTGATCATTACAATCTTCTAAAGGAAGATCTATTAGAAATGAGTTGTTAGCACCCCAAAGCAAAACAATCTTCTAGAGGAGGATCTGCCAAAAATGAGCAATTAGCGCTCGAAAAGAATCTTCCAGACGAAGATCTACCAAAGATGAACTATTAGTGCTTCAAAACAATCTTCTAAAGGAAGTTCTGATAAAAAGAAGCCATTAGTGCTCATAATCATCTAGAGGAAGATTTTTCAAAAATAAGCCCTTATTCCTATCTGGAAATGGCTAGTTTAAGGAACCATATAAAGAGAGGTTGGAGTAATCCTTTGGTCCTCTTGAAAGCGGCCTGCCCAAAGCACCAAACCAGCCTTCAGTATAGCGTATAAGGCCTGACTTAAACTCCTTCTAGAGAGAGGTCAGGTATGTCTTTGGTTTGCTTAAGAAAGCTAACCAAACACACCGGATGTGAGTTAGTCACACCTTTTCTAAAATAATCTTCTAAAGAAAGATCTATCGAAAATGTTCCATTAGCATCCCAAAGCAAAAGCATCCTTCAAGAGGATGATCGATCAAATAGGAGCTATTGTGCTTCAAAGCGAAAATAAAGCAATCTTCAATTACCAAATAAATTTCTACTCTTCTATTTCTATTATTACTAAATGGTTTTCTAGTCTTCTACTATTTCCAAATAGTTTTCAGGTCTTCTGTTATTTCCAAATGATTTTATGGTCTTCTTCTATTATTGCTCGACGGAACTCTGGTCTTCTATTATTTCCAGATGGTTTTCTGGTCTTCTATTATTTCCAAATTATTTTCTGGCCTTTTTTCATTATTACTAATTGGGTTTTATTCTTCTATTATTTCTAGATTGTTTTTTGGTCTTCTATTATTTTCGAATGATTTTCTGATCTTCTTTTATTATTACCAGAATGGTTTTCTAGTCTTTTATTATTATTGTCAGATTAATTTTATGGTCTTCTATATAGATGGATTTTCTGGTCTTCTATTCAAAAATTATTATTATCAGATAGATTTTCTGGTCTTTTATTAAAATGAATTTCTAGTCCTCTGGTCACAATATTGGTAAAAGAGATTCCGACCCTTCCTCCTATGATATTTCTAGATGGTTTTCTTGTTTTCTATTCAGAAAAAAGGATAGAAAGAAATCTCGCAAAGGATTGAGAAAGCAAGGAAATTCCTTTGTTCTACACTAGATTGTAAAAAGACTTCTTTTATACAAGGAGGGAGGTAAATTTTATCCACATAATTTCTAAAGGAAACAAGCAAAGGAATTTATGTTAAGGCTAAGGAATAATGTCATAATTAGTGATGTGGGATGTTTAATAATCTCGAAGGCATATGATTTTAAAGCTTAAATTAATGTCAGAGTTAAGACACTATGTTGAAGCTAAGAGCTTCATGCTGAAATTAAGGGATTCATGTCAAAGAACTTGAAGAAAGAAGTGACGCATAGTAGTTTGAAGATAAAACATCTTATCAAGATAGAAGAATGAAGAATTTCTACAAGTATTAAGCCATCGACATAGTAATGGGCATCAAATATTAATTAATGTCGCACCTCATCGAAGCCACATCTAGTCAATATTGCATTTGGTCAATGTTGCACCTCTTTGATGTTGCCTCCAGTCTGATGCTGCCTCTATCTCATGCCGCTACTCTCCAATATTGTCTCTCAAGCAATACCGCACCGACTCTATGTTGCACATCATTCATGCCGCATTGACTCTGTGCCGCGTGACATTCATGTCGCACTGGCTCCATGCTGCGTGTCATTCATGTCGTGTTCTACTAATGTTGGATACCATCAAAATAATAATGCATGAAAGCATGTGGTATGATATCAAAAGAATTGATACCGAATATTATCAATGAGATGATGCCGAATGTTATCAAGACAAAAGCATATCAAAGGGTTGTGATGAAATTGCTATATCGAAAGTTATCTACCTAATAATTTTTTTCATATGATAATGCCGTATTTCATGAATATTGGATATTCTTCACACAACATCAATACCTTTGAAATGTCAAAGGTTATGAAAAGAAAGAGGATTAAAATTGTTCACACGAGAAAATTCAAGAGGATTTAGTGTATTCCCCTTCATAAAGCTTCAAAGGCATTCATGGCTAAGATAGCAATCCAAGTCCCACATTGCCAAAGGAAGCAAGCATACCTCCTTCCAACCACTATAAATAGAGATGCATCCCTTCATCGAAATGGGCTTTTAATTTCTTTGTCACTCTTATCATATTTTCCAATTAGGATCTTCTCTAAGTTTTGTTCATTGAGAGCTCGAGCATAATTCTAATGACAAAAAGGCTAATAAGGGAGAAGATGATATATGATATTTGCAAACGAGGGCATGAATAATTTGAAAATTACATATTTTCACATTTTATAATATGTTCGTAATTGAATAAAGGGAGATGACTTAAGAATATTTCCTATTATTACCTCTACTTGCCTATTTTATTTTTTGAACTTATGAACCGTATTTTAAACGATCTTGTAAAATATCATAAAACCAAGGTGTGTTATTTGAATTTCATCGGATATGGCTCCTTAAGCACACTTCTCAAACGTTGAACCAAACTTTGGTTTAACGGGATTCAATTACCGCCAATGTCCTAAAGGATGACTTTCCTTAGGCAAGGTTTCATGGAGTATTTGAGGATTTATACATGTCTAGAGTAGGGTAGGCCCACATTTATAGAAGTTTTCTAGATTTTATGCAAGGGTAAATTGTTATAACACCCTATACCATCAGCACCAGTAGTATACAAATAGTGCATTGTAGTCATGCCCAGCCGATATATAACGATGATTAAGGTTGAAATAAACCAATATAACATATAACCTCTCATATCTCATAGCACATGGATAAAATATAATAACATAGATATAACAGAAGAGATAGAAATAACTATTTGAACAAATTATCAACGGATGATATCCGCAGGGTTACACATCAATAGTAGAGTTTATATAACGGAAACAAACTTAAGACCTATCTCAAACACAAATACTAAGCAGTCACTGCTAAGGCTCTCCAGTGCTGCACAACAGAATAAGCTTAGACTCCATAAATGTATATAATACAAGCTAGCTCTAGCCAGCTCATCCTCTGAACAGCTATTGTATGACCTATACATGTTATCTATCTACTCATTTAAGATTACCCAAGATAATAAGAAGGAAAACATATAACCTTAGGTTAGAGAATAGTCTGTTGGGTGTGGTAAATGAGTCTGAAAATACTATACATGTAAATATGGTAAGGAATAAGAGTACACGAACCATACCTGACCTGTCCCTACAACTAAAAAGTTAGCATATACCACTATAATATATTACTCTACAATATCATAAAGATATATCACAAACCAAATAAAGGATATCAGTCTTCTAGGTATCCTATCTCCAATACCTACTTCCCTGATACCTATGAGTGACAGCTTATTAAAGAAAACAAAAAAAAGCATCCATAACATCCATCAACAATCCTAAATATCACTCCTTGTGCTCTGAATATATGATAGCTCGTTTGGCCTCCTTTCTACCAGGGACTAACGGAAATCATGGCTCTTCATTGTACTCTCTTATCTCGTAGCCAGAAGCCGAATACATCACTCACAGCCCAAAGCTGGACACTGGACCCAAAGCCATATGTGCAGTGTATGCAGATCCTTGCTACCAATCCATAGGCGTCCACTTACAATACTCCTGCTTCGAGTACAATAGAAAACACTCTAAGCATCAAAAATTCCTTTGCACATAAATCTGAGCTCTCCTTTGCTCTATTGGGATACCAAGCCCTTCTTGCTTAATCTAGTTTCCATTATTTATGAGGAACCCTTCCCTCATTCCTTAATTCTATGACTTACTCCATTATGAGCCACCGTCTTCAAAACCTACTCTCAACACGAGCCAACATCCAAAGTATCTAGCTTTTCATCATGTTCTTATATCGCCATCCATCCAGGATGCGAACGAGCCAACACTTCCAAGATGACATATAGAACCTCTGCAATAGTCCCAGGAAGTTCGACTACTATCGGGCTCTCCTCCTTTAGTCGGCACCGAGTTGAGCCCTAAACCTGGTGCGGAGTTAAACCCTAAACCCAATGCCGAGTTAAGCCCTTAACATGGTGCCAAGTTAAGCCCTTAAATGGGCTCCAATTTAAGCCTTAGCCATAGTACTCATCCTCTAAATGCCGTAGGCCTCGACTCATCACTCTTTTATAATTTGGTCCTAATCCAAAGCTCCACTTCTAAGTTCTAGAGATAATACATTATCATATCCTATACTAAGCCAATTTCTTTCACCTTGCTATGGAACATCTAATTTCGCTAAGCTTTATTCATCAATTCCAACCATTTAGTCAAAGGTATCACCACCTTAACTTGGTGCCGAGTTAAGCCTATAACTTGAGGCTGAGTTTAGACTTCAACTCCAAACGATCTGCGGCTTATCACATAGCTTCCCACCATGTTCCAAAGCACATCCGCCAAGTTTCGTCCAATTTCGACCAATTTAGCATCCTATTTGCATAATTCTCTGACCTAAGTTTCTATTAAACCACAATACTAGCAAACAACATCAAATCATAACATCCAACATAGAATAACAAGTAATTTAATCCAATCAGACATGCAAAATAAGACAAACAAAAATTAATTCTAACATAGATCTACATAAAGCAAGAATATATGAGTATGGGTAAGGGTGATATGCATAGTTTAACATGTAAATAAATTTAGAAAAGTTTTTACTATCAAAAATCGATTTAAAACATGTTGAATCCTATGATTCAACCATATATACATGCATAGTATAGCAAGAAGGCATAAAACACTCACCAATTACCAAATTCGATCAATATGAATGCAAATCTAATCCGGACGCAATGGAATGTAATTAAAATTAAGAAAATCGGTGATCTCTATCTTCTATTTGATGATCTAATCTATAATCAATAATCTAATTGGCTTTGGAGAGAAATTTTGGATGAATTATAATGGATTTAGGGCTTATTATCCAACCTTTTGACCAGGTAGTACTCTGATAGATTAGACAAGTCGAACTCAGAGTTATCATGGCAAGAAGCGTGGAGAGAAAAACCCCAAAACCTAAAACTAAAAAGAAACATCTTCATAGGACAAGTACAAAGCCAACCCAAAGTAAAAAGGACCAAGAACCCATCTAAGTGATGGGTCAGTACCGACACCACATTATGGGTCAGTACCGACCCATATTTTCACCTCCATGATCATCCATCTTTTTTCTACATGTCCTACATAATGTAGAAGCCTACTTTGAATGTTGTTTTGTTAATCCAATACAATTCTTTGTCTATGTCTATGAACTCTTGAATAAATAACTCCATTCTTCCACGACACCATCATTTAGTTTCAAAAACAAGTTAATATTAGTGCAAACAACTATGGAATTATGAAGCTAACCATGAGATTAGCCTAAGGTAAGAATTCGGGATGATTAAATTGGCCATTTTATTGTTCAGTATCGACCCATTACCTTGGAGTTGTACCAACCCATACAAAGTGATTATGTTGCAGCCTGTTTTCATGGCGAAGTAGTCTATGGCATGGAAAACGCATGGGGGATATTTTATGCGAGATTTGAGGCTCCTACCTCTATGTATATGAGGATATGGTTAATTTTTCAAAATATTTTGGCTCATGCTCTCTTTTTTCTATTTTCTGCTAATCAAGTGTCGAAGTTATACCGACACATAAGAACTTCGTCCTCCAAGTTAGAATATAAACAATAAAATCATTAAGTAGACGTAGGCCTTAATTTGCCATATTATTATAAATTATTGCGTGTTTTTTCTTACTTGTTTTCCATTTATTTCTTCAATTTTTGTTAAACACTTTAACTTTTAGGTATTTGTGCCATTTTTTGTTCAAACATTTTGGTGCTTCCATTTTGAGCTGAACTCAGGCTGGTTGGACTATCATATACTATTGGATTTCATAATTTCAAGAGATAGATCAAAGTCTTCTACCTTATTTTCTACTATTTAGATTTTTTATAATTAAAGATAAGTAATTTACAATGGCCTCATTAAGAAGAGACCATTTTACCAATTCCAGAGCTACTACTAGAGGTGAGAATCAGAATCCTCGGCATGGAAATGAAGCTGTCTAACCAACTCAACCTGAGATCTAGACTCCAACTGAAGTCATGACTAGAATGGAGATGGATAGGATGATGAAGCATATGGAGGATAGATTCCAGGCTACAGAATGAGATGAATTAAATGATGCGTAGAGTTTGAGATTGCTGAATCAACTAACATAGGATAGCCATAGGAGGAGTAAAATATATTCCAGTTCAAAGTCACAAAATTCCTCATCATCCAAGAAGAGACGGAGGGACAGGATATTGGAACATCTTACTAAGGAAGATGATGTCCTCCATGCGCAAATTACGGGATCAGTACCCAAGGCCATTTGTCAGTACCGACATAAGGGCACGGGTCCGTACCGACCAATCTATTGTTGAGCCCAGAGCTCCACATATGGAAGGCAATGTGGACTTGACTTTTGGAGGTTCTGCTGATGAACAGAATATAAAGAATTGTGCTACTGTTGATGATTCAACTCACGAGATTCAAACAAGGGGACTGCTCGACGAATGGTTTTCTCTGATTTAAAAGAACCTAGGTATCAAGAAACTCCTCAAGAGCGTTCGCTACGTCAATCACCTTAGGCAGAACCTGATTTCCACTATTCGGTCAATCCTATGGACTCGGAGTACCTTGATAATGTGGTTAAGTGACTTAAAACATCCTACGGGATAGATATCCCTAAAGGTTTGCAATGCCCACTATGCTTTTGTACACATTTGATGAGAAATGAGTGGCCAATGGATTTCGTTGGAGCTTTCGATGCTGTAAAATGGCGATATTTTTCATTTTCCTAGAGGGAGTAGTTACGGTGTGGTTTACTCAACTTCTATCGAGGTATATGCCATCTTTCATTGAGTTGTTAAAGAGGTTTATGGAACAATTCCATTTTCATACTTCACATTCAAAATATGCCATACCTTTGTCAAACCACTTCCAAGCCGATGGAGAGTCATTGAAGGACTTCTTGAATTAGTTCCACATAGTCGTGACAGAAGTTATAGATCCTAAGGATGACGTAATGCTGATGGCACTAATTAGATGGATTCATCATGATATGGATTTCGGGAATGGTTGGAAAGGAAACCCCCATCGACGACGGATGTTTTTATAGAAAGGAAAATGAGTACTTGCTCTTGGAAGAAGTATACAAACATCCATGGAGAGCCGAGGTTGGGAGTTCAACTTGAGTAGTGTAGAGCAATGTCGCTTTAAAGAAATCTTGAGGAGGTTCTAGGATATAGATGTTAATGTTCCCAAAAAAAAACAATAGTCAAAAATGGCATAATGATAGGGCTAAGAAAAAGAAGGCTGATAACAGGAATCATATTAGGACTCGTAAGTACGATAGTTATACCGAACAAAATAATTTAATAGAGAATATCTATCTGGCAACTCAAAACATTGAACAATATAGAAAGCCGGCTACAAGAGAGATAATCGGAAAGGGTGGAAGTAAGGCAAGTTCTATGAATACGATGAAACTCACGATCATAATACCAATGAGTCTAGACAGCTACGAGATATGATTGAGGAGCTGATTCAAAGAAAAAGTCACAGAAATATTGAAAGCATCAAAAGATGTCGAGCAAGGAAACTCTAACGCCTTTGGGTCATCTTCCCAGTGGGGTCAAGTCGTGCCTACTGCTGATGCATTCAGGCAGCCAAAAAATGGTTGGTGATTGATACAATTATCTGTTGGCCACACCAGCCGATAAGAGTCTAGCTAAGATGGATAGATATGTTGGTGCATTAAAACACGCGGAGAGTGAATGTTTCTTCACTATTGAAGATGGGACTTCGAAAAAACAATGCAAAACAATGATTGATGATATTGTTTTTCGAAATAGAGATGTTGATGGAGTGGAAGCTCTAACGATTGACCCACTCGTGATTACTAACACGATTGGTCCTGCTATTATTTAGAAGGTCCTGGTTGACTTTGGGAGTTCAGTCAATATCTTGTTTAAGAAAGCTTATGATCAAATGATTTTGAAGGAGAAGGATTTGAAACCTTGTAAATCTCGAATATGGGGGTTCAACATGACGGCTACTGAGCCGATTGGGTATGTAGAATTATTGAATGCACTTGGTGAGGGTAAATGCAAGATAATGCCGGTCATGCCTTCTTTTTGGATATTTACCGAGCTTACAATGCATTTGTAGGCCGACAAACCATGGCTAAGTTCAGAGCGGCTATAGCACCTTGGTGTTTGACTATGAGGTTTCCTACAGAGAATGGCCTAAGGAATATCCAGGGAGATCAGGTGACCGGTCGCGAATGCTACATCGCCGAGCTAAAGGAAGCAAGGAAAAAGGAGAAACGAATTTTTTTTAAAGGGGACCCTCTACGTTAAGGTGTTGGATGCATATAAACTATAGCCTAAGCCTCGGCTCGTGCAGCCTAGTAAGTTCTATGAGGACATTGATTAGCATAAATAGCCAGAAGGAGGAAGAGCAGCTCCGGCCGAGTTGATGTTTGATGATTTTATTTGCTAGGATTATCCAAATTGGGTCCTGAAGGTCGGATCGTAGCTTGGTAAAAAAGTGAAGAGGGAGTTGGTTGGTTTTCCTGGGGCAAACCTTGGTGTGTTTCCCTAGCACACTCGGACATGTGTGGGATCTCACCTAGGATAGTGAGCCATGCATTAAACATAAATCCCAAATGCGTTCATGTGAATCAGAAATGTCGCGGCCTAGGTCCGAAGAGATTCACTATACTCAAAGACGAGGTGGATAAGCAGAAGGACAATGGATTCATTCATGATGCCTTAAACTCGGAGTGGGTATCTGATCCTATCTTGGTGAGAAAAGTGAACAGGAAGTGGAGGACATGCATTGACTATTCTAGAATTGAATAAGGCGTGCTTGAAAGATTGATTTTCACTCTTGAGGATTGATAAGTTGGTGGATTCGATAGTTGAACATGAACTACTTTCGTTCATCGATTTGTACTCCAGATACAACCAAATCCTGATGCATGTCCTGGGTCAGGAACATACCAGCTCCATTTCCACCCTTGGACTGTATTACTATTTTATTATGCCCTTTGGATTAAAGAATGCAGGAGAAACTTGCCAGAGGCTCATAAATCGGATGTTCAAAGATAAGATTGGATGTTCGATGGAAGTTTACATGAATGACATGCTTGTGAAGTCGCGGAATTTGACGAACCACATTGATAATCTGGCAAAGATGTTGGGCATGTTCAAAAATACAGGATGAAGCTTAATCCCATGAAATGCTATTTTAGCACCGCTTCGAGGAAATTCTTATGCTTTATTATGAATTTCCATGATATTGAAGTCAATCAAAAAAAGATCGAGGCACTAAGAAAGATTAAGGCATTGAAGACGATTAAGGAGGTCAAAAGCTTAAATGGTAAGGTAGACTCCCTAAGTCGATTCATCTCTAGAGCCACTGACAAATGCATTCCTTTCTTTGACAAAAGGAAAACAGATTTTCGATAAAATCGCAAATGTACAAACACATTCCAAGCTTTGTTGGATCACTTGGAGAGACCTCTGATCATCTTGAAGCTGTTAGATGACGAGGACCGATTTATATAGCTGGTAGTGTCGGTACACGCTTTTAGTGTCACACTCATATAAAAGATATCCCACATTTAGCAATCGATCTATTATATTAGTAAGCGATTGACAGGTGTAGAAAGTAATTATTCGAGGCTGGATAAGTTCGCATACCACTGTTGATCGCTTCGAGAAAGCTTCGCCCTTACTTTTAGGGTCATCCAGTCAAAGTTCTCACCAAACAGCCTTTGCGTAAAGTCTTGCAGCGACAGAGACTTTTGGAAGACTATTGAAATGGAACATTGAATTGAGCCAATATGACCTAACTAATAACCCTTGGAAAGCAATCCAGGGTCAAGTTTTGGCGGATTTCATAGTTGAATTCACTATAGGAGATGATCCTCCAGAGTACAGTGGTGATGAAAATACTGGGTGGAAGAAGTACACGGATGGTGCATCTATTGAACAATGTTCTAGTGCTAGAATTATACTTGTTCCTCCCGAGGAATGCCCAATCTGTTATGCCTTGAAACTCAACTTTCCAACAAAAAATAGTGAAGCTGAATATACAACATTGATTTTAGGACTCAAGATTTTCAAAGAGCAGGGAACAAAGACTTCACACCTTTTTTGTGACTCCCAGCTGGTAGTTTTCCCAGTACTGAAAGAGTTTCAAGCAAAAGGAGCGAGATTAGCTCCTTATCTAAACCGAGTCCTTGATCTACTTAGTGACATTGAACATTATATGATCACCTATATTCCCAAAGAGGAGAATGAGAAGGCCGACTCACTAGCTAAGTTGGCTAGTTCTAAAGATGCACAACTTATGGATTTGGTTCCGGTGAATGTACTTTCGGCTTCGAGCATTGACCAGATGGATGTCGATTGGATCTTGGAGACTTAAACCGAAAGGAATGAACGATGAAAGCTCCTTCGACAAACTTCGAGATACATAATGCAAGAAGGGGTAATTTACAGTACGGCTTTCTTTGTCTCTATGCTTTGGTGTGTTACTCATGATGAGGCCAAGCGAGCCCTAAAAGAAGTTCATGAAGGGACCTATGGTACCACACCGAGGGGAAAACCCTAGCAAAGAAGGTCCTTCATTATGAATATTTCTGGCCAACTATCAACTAAGATGCGGTTTATTACACTCAAAAGTGTAAAAAATGCTACATATTTGCTAGAATTACGAGGGCCCAGCTGAGGAAGATTACTCAAAAGTCAATCCTTGCCATTTGCACTTTGGGGAATTGATATCATCGATATATTACCGATATCTAAAGGTAACATGTAGTACGCCATCGTCGCAGTTGACTGCGTCAGCAAATGGACTGAGCCAAAGCCATTAGCCATGATCACTACAAAGAAAGTGACCAACTTTATTATCTGGAATATCATATGTCGTTTTGGAGTTCCATTGAAAATCGTTATAGATAATGTAACCCAATTCGATAGTATCGAATTATATGATTTCTTCCACTGATATAGCATAGAGAAGAGATTTGCTACGGTGGCATACCCCAGGTGAAAGAATTGGTTGAAGCTGCAAACAAGATTATCAAGCCCATTCGTAAAAAGCGGTTGGGAAAAGCCAATGGCAAATGGGTCGATAAACTTGCATTAGCCGTGTGCTTATCGAATAACCCCCAAGTTGGCGACTGGCTACTTTCCATTAACTCTAACCTTTGGATACAGTTTCCAGTTGAACTAGAAGTACCTTCTTATCGAGTGATTCACTACAATCCATGGACTAGTAAGCAATTCCTGCTAGAATCTCTTGATGTGATTGATGAGAAACGCAACACAGTTGAGTTGAAGGCAGCTACACACCGATGCCAAGTCGCATGATATTACAACACTAAGGTCAAGTATTAGACCACCGAAATTGGTGACCTGATTCCCAAACAAATCTTCTTAGGCCTTAGAAACTTGGGCTTGATTTTGGAAGGTCCATACATAGTAGAGAAAAAGCTTAGAGATGGAATTTTCAGGCTTGCAATAATTGATGGGATTTCACTCCCAAGGGCATGGAATAGGAAGCACTTACGATGTTGTTTCACTTAGAAATAAATTGATAAAATCCACGTAATAAGACAAAATTTTTCACTTCCCATCTTTTATGGAATAAAATGGCTTTTCGTGTCCAAAATTCTATCTTTCCACTAATTAAAAGATGTGACTTGATCGACTCAAATGAATTTACATATGGATAATGCAGGTGTGCAGGCGCCCGAAGATATGTACCAACCAAAACCTCAATGGTTCATCATCGAACCCTTGAAGTTCTTCTTATCCGAAGATAGATACCAGCCAACTCTTATACGCAAACTAGGGGCAGGAGTATAACTTAAATGGATGTGACACGACCATCCACCAACCAACTCTTTCCCTCAGATTGGGGGCAGGAGTATAAACTCAAACTGGATATGACATGACTATCCGTATACTAACTCTTGCCCATGATGAGGGGGTAGGACCATAAACCTAAAATGAACATGACACGACCATTCATCCACTAACACTTTCCCTTTATGCTGGGGCATGAATATAAATCAAAACTAACATGATGCGGCCTTTCGCTCGCTCAACATTTTTCCCAGAGTAGGGAAAACTAATGGTCTATACATAATATAAGGTGGGAATTTACCTATGAACTTTAAATTGATGCCTAAGAGTTAGGAACGATGGGAAGTAAACATTCGGGATGACGATGTACGGATGACCATCTTAAGTAGTCAATTTAAATTAGTGCCCATAGATCGATTCAATCGAATAATGTTATCATAAGAAAGGATATCTGGACCACTGTTCTAAATGGTAAACCCAAAATAATGCCTAGATTTTGGCATTTAAACAATTACTTTACGTTCACGAGAATGACGGAAGGCCAATGAGTTACATAATGTGCTAAGGATTTAGTCCGATTGTAATTATTAGAAGGAATGGATCACAAGTACATTGAATGGAAAGTACATTTTTAAAACAACTTAGGCAAGTTCACACGAAGATTTGGCGAAATAAAACATCTTTGTTATTAACATTAAAATTTGGAACTTGGAAGATGTTTACATTTATTTACGCCTAAACAAAGAAAAAGAAAAAGTGGTGGTTGAACCCACACAAAGCCGACTATGTAAGCAAAATGGACTGCTATTTTTACTACAACCAAAAAGCAAGTCTATCTACACAAAACAAGCCCACGTCCACTTCTTTTGCTTTGCTTCCTCTTCTTAGAGTCGGGAGAAACGTCGCTCGAGGTTTCACCCTTTCTTTTCCATCCCCTTCCTCCACTTGCTTATTCTTTGGAAGGGGTGCTCTATGATAATCCGGCTAGCATTCTTTGAGCACTCCCAGGTGGAGGAAGGGAAGCTATATTACTTTTCAAAGATCTCATAATAGTTCTTTGAGCACTACTAAGCGAAGGAACATGGACACCAGAAAAGTTATTCTGCTCGGGCAATGCAATGGATAAAGAAGAAGGGAGGACCTCTAACTTCCTGCTTAAGCTCTGTAGCAAGGAGGATTAGCTTCTCAATCTTCACTAACTTAACCACTTTGGCAACACCAAGTTCCCACTCAAGATCGTTCATGGTTGGACCCGACAGGGGCATAGACACTATAGTTATCACAATATAACCATCAGTCTGAGCACCCTAAGTTCCACTAGTCCCCTCATCAATCAAAGCACCAATCATTTTCTCATCAAGGCGGGAGTTTCTTTAAAAAGGAAAGTTGGAATAATTGTTGAAGTTGTAACGTTTACTAATTTTATTGCAGATGTTTGTCCCAACTGAGAGTCCTTGTCAGGAAGAGGACCGATTTAGGGTCGACTTGAAACTTGAGAGATATAAAAAGATAGATTAGTGACGTCGATTGACAACACGTCAACTCTTTGAAATATAGGTGATGGTAGTGAGATACCTTCTTCTGTTTGGGGTTAGGTGTGAGCCGGAGTGCCACCAGAATTTCCTCCAAGATAGGAGAAAGTATAATAGGCATATGCATCTGGGCATTGTCTAGATCATACCCAGGATCAGAGAATGAATCTAGAGCAGCTTGGGACCCAGGTGTTTGGCTAGGAGTGGCATCATATGGCATCAATCCTGAGACTTTGCTAAAGTTTTTCTATACGGTGGTAGCGCACTACAGATGAATAATGATCTCACCTTTTCTCAGCACATTGAGGTCATTGTTTATCAATACCTCCTTCTCCAACTTAGCAAGGTCCACCTCGCTACAATTTAGGAATGTTTTCTCCTCCGATACAATGTTCTCAAGCTAGGCCCAGAACCATGAGATAATCATCACCATGCCATTCCATGTTGCAGAACTTGAGAACATTGGTGTCGTATTTAATCAGCCTCGATTCAAACCTCACCCTCAACCTCTCTTTGACAAGCACGTCTGCGTCCTTAGCATGTTCAACCGCCTTTTCCCTCTCTTCCTATCATTAAGCAGCTCGTCACGGTAATCTTAAGCTTGTTGGAGTGCTTCATCCTTTTCTTTTATTTCACGATCAAGCTCAGTCTTTAGTTCTGCCACGCTCTTATTTGTGTAATCTCTCTCTAACACTAGATCATGTTTCTAATGGAACGCTTTCTCTATCTCATCCCAAAGCTTTATCCTCTCATCTTTGAGTGCCTTAATGGAATCCTCCGCCTTCTTCTCAGCTTCAACTTGAGATTTCTTTAATTTTTCAACCTCAGCATCAAGATGAGCTATGATCCTTTTGTTGTCATCCTTAATGAGTTTTGGATTTTTGATTTTGAGCTGCCTTTCCCTCGAGACCATGGAGATTCTTTCAGCTATTCAAAACTATTCTTATATTGATTATCAACACGGTCACACAAACAATGTTCATCTCTTGGACAATAGATGGAATTCTCTTTATGTTGGGAAAAAACTTAAGCCCGTCAAAGCAGATATTTGGAAATTTCTCCTTCAGTTGAGCTAATCGATCGCTAACAGGAAGTTGTTGCTCCGTAAAGATGGCCGAAGTTTCAGCTGTTTCTTTGCCAGGTCTATGATGAGAAACCTCAGAACCACTATTTTGGTGCATACAGTTAGAAGACCGAATGAGGTGGGCTGATGTCAACTGCTAAGCATGAACAGAAGCTGACGGTGGAGCATGAGATGTGCTGCCTAGTGGGTTGTCATCGTGATGATCCGAATGCTTATCAAAACCATTGAAGGAAGAGAATTGGGCCTTGGACGATACATTTAAACGAAGTCATGTGATGGACAATCTTCATTACAGCTATCTCTATCTCGGTCATCTCTATTACGATTACCTCTATCACGATTCGATGAATGGCTCGAGCCTGAGCTTCAGCCATTGTCCAAATGGTAGCCACTTAGATAGCATTTCTGCTATTGAGTTGTATTATCCTCTGCATACTGGAGTCACATGGATAGCATTTTCGCTGTTGAGTTTTATTATGCTCCAAATATTAGAGTATATATTTTCCTTTTTCAATGGATCCTTCAAATAAAACGAACATAAGTAAGATCCAATGAAAAAGGAGGTGAGTCAAGTGCTGTGTAGTGGTGAGACATGCACATTTGTGTAAGTATCTTTGTGTCCCCATGATGGACTTTGAGTTGGAGCTTTGCTCATGAGAGTGGTCTCTCCCACACCGGTAAGGATGGTATCCTTACTGAAGAGAATAGGGGATTTGATGCCTTCCAGACTAATGTTACCGACATCGAAGGAGCCAAACTGGCAGGAATTGGCCAAAATGTGTCAAATATACATGTTGATGGAATGGAAGGCGTATTCTTTACAGTTGTGACTGCTGTAGGCTACATATAAGTCCAAGCCTTGGAAATCTTCACTACTAGCCTCTTCCTCGAAGTAAACTATTGACTATCTTTAGATTTCTCAATCTGAGACTCATGGCCCATAAAAATGTTACCTTGGCCAACCTCACCACTTTCACCCACCAACTTGCCTTCCACGGCGTGTTCTTGTGTTTGCTCAATATTTTCTTTAACTTTAGCCTCGAGACTTTAAACTGGGGCACATCTGGATCAATATTTCCTCCTCTAGGTAAGATGGGATCATCATCAATGTTGTCATCCTCACTAGCAACCACTAGGATCATACCAGTACTGCATCCCAATTCCGATGAATTGTGGGCATGAAGATTCTCATTCGACAAAAGAGTTCTGACATTTCGACCCTCTTTTAGAACGTCCATAAGAGCATTAATGGCATCTGAAATTCCATGCTACTAGGTCTCATTAGAATATCTGGATAGTAAAACAAGATATGAGTTAAGTCTGAAGACTATTAAACGAATTTATTTCATGCACATAAAATGGAACTTATGTCTGGATGGTCATCTACATGCGAACTCAGGCAGACAATGGATATAGAACCACCCATTTTAAAATCGCTCAATTTGTTCCACATGTCGGAGGCTACTCTACAACCCCTGACCGGTTCCTGGCAGATTAAGGATGGACTTTCTTTTTGGCTCTTGAAGTTATGTATATATTGAATCTCCTCTTCTCTAGGTGCTCGGTGTAAGTGTTTAGTGAAAACCATATATGCATTAAGGAGAAAGGAATAGCTGTTTACATTAATTGCATTGGAACCAGCCTTATAAAATTCAAAAATCGATGGACAAATAGATTGAATGGTGGTACATAGCCCACCATTAACTTGTATCTATTATAGGTAACGTAACCCTCTAGGGGATTGTGAAATCTTTGATTGCAAGATAGGACTGCGATGTTATTGAATGGGATTCCATGTTTGTTTCGTATTCTCTGAAGAGACCTTCATCGATTTTAGAGGCAACAGAAACAATAGGATCATTCAAAATTATTGCATCCTTGAGGGTGTCGGTGTAGGATCTACTTTTGGCCTACCTACAGACTCTATTGGATTCAATGAAACTTGCTATTTCACCTTTGTATTTTCGGGCTGATGTGCATGTGGAGTTGTAGTTTAACTTGCCTTGGCATGGGATTCAACATATCTGGAAGTAGATGCACATATGGCTTGAGCGACAAGATATAGTGAACATCTTTGATCCATTTTTATAAAAACTCAATAAAATGATCAACGTTAGACTAATTACAAGCTATACCCCCATATTAAAGTGAATCCCAGTGCGGTGTCGTGTAGTTTAGATTTCTAATATTACTATTTAATTATTTGTTTTTAAATTTTGGATTTCGCTTGAAGTGACCGTAATCTATGATTATCACGATGAGCTTTGTGTTATCGGCAATGTTTTGGAAATGATATGGAACCATGAAGGAGAAATTCAACATTGAGGCATTTGTAAATCTCCGTAAGTGTCGGAGTTGTAACGACCCAACTCTAAGGGAAGGTTTCCTCCTCCCACTCCAATTTCTCCAATTCCATATCAATACTGTTAGCATCAACATTATCCATGTCCAAGATCATCCAAGATCATCCATCTACATCCAAGTCCTTCACTACCTACCTAGTTACGAATGACTTAGGGATCGAGAGTCTGGGATCGGGTTCAAAGGAGTTGAATCATGGATTGGCAGCTGGAATTTGGCAATAACAAGGTGAATAAAGATGAGTTCGAGTGATGTGGAGCGGTGGTCCTTGGTTTAGATGAGAGCAAGGTTTGATTGGATAGTCAAGATCTTTAATGGTGGCGCTTGAGTTTCAAGTCGGCAAGGAAAAGTGAGGGAAAGAAGTGAAGTAGATTGGAATTTCTACCCTTAAAACATGTATCCAATGGCAAAATAATTGGTAATTTATCCTAAGTCTAGGGTCCGTACTGACGCAAGAAAAAGGATCGATAATGAGTCTTGTTCTTTAAAAAACTACTTGTAAATATATGTAAATGTAGGTTTATGCCAAAGATTTTCTCGAGAATGTGCATGTGAAAGTGTTATGTGTACATATCCAACACGGCGAGTAAAGTCAATGGGGACCAGATTCAAGGCCGACAAATCCACGATAGGAGCTAGTCTAAAATTGCATAGTTTGGGTTAAAAGATCTTGAGAATGCATTCCAAATTTTAAATCCGAGTTGCTAGAAAAGCGCCATGATGAATGACAACAGACATTTCACAGAAACTATTTACATAAAGGATGCCAATAATTCAAAATACAGAAGGGAGTCTTTCATAGCAATTTAAACTTGTCTTGATTCGAAGAACATCACTTTGAAACTGTTCTTTTAAAAGTTTGCTGTTTTTCCACTCTCAGCAGCTACCTTTCAACTTCATACTACCACCTCCATCATAGTCAAAACCAAAACACTTGGTATCAGTGCCATGGTACATAGTGGATTGGAGATGGGCGAAAGGTAAAGGCTCGAAACGTGCTTTCAAAGTGTCAAGACCTTGTTTTGCTTTTAAAAGATATGCCGCTTGCTTTGCTTTCAAAAGAATGGTTTCAAAAGGGTTTTAATATGGCTTTTGATAGATGTTGTTGTCTTTTGTTTTAAACAAGCTTTCGACAGGGTCAAAACACTCGTTGTCGCATTCTATCTTTCGACCCAATTTGGGCCGCTTATGCCTTTAAACATTGGTATCAAAAGGGTGCTTTCGCTTTTGAACAAGGAGTTGCTTCTCCATGATTTTGAAAGGGATAGTTTCGAAACTATCTACTTTCTATTACTTAGGAAATTTCTTTCAAAAAATTTTCTTTTTGACTTAGTTATTTTAAGACCCTTTGTTCCATTGAAGGATAAACACATATGTTTCGAACGAAATGGTTTTAAATCGTTTCCAAACTATGATTCCACGAGATTTTACTTGAACCCAATACTTTCGAAAGGCTTGTTTTAAGTAAAGGACCATATTGATTTCTAAAGGTATATAATAAGGGTTTTGAAGGGGAGTTCCCCCAATGGTTTCAAAAGATAATAAAAAGTATTTTATATGGAAGATTTCCAAATGCTTTCGAAAGGAAAGTTTAAAGAGTTTTGAAAAGAGGATGTTTAGGGTTTAAAAAGTTTTCGAAAAGATACCTTCAATTATTTCGAAAGGTTGTCATAAAAGTTTCGAAAGGTACGTTTTGGCCTTTCGGCCTAGTGTTTTAAGGTAAAGTAGTTAATATATTTTGAAAGGGGCACTTCCAATGGATTCGAAAGGGTTGTTTAAAGTTTTTAAGCAAAGGTTTCGAATGGTTTACCTTGTCTTAATGTCCTAATAACTTTTAAGTTGAAAAGGGATTTTAACTTACTTTCGATGGATAAATAACCCTCAATAATTTAATCAACATTGTTTTATGTAAAGTATATATAACATGGCAAAGAGATTTTAGTAAAGCAATGAGTATATTTTCCTTGTTTAAGTATGAATTAAAGGGTTAAATTAATTTGCAAGAAATTTATTTCAAGGAGAACTTGATGGCGTAGTTGTCCTAAGTAAATGACCTAGCTAGTAGAATACCAAATGGGACTGGTATAGGGTCAGCTCTTTACTTTAGATAGTAGCCCCTAGCTAATATAAGTCCAAAATTCCAGTGTGTAAGGCTTTGTCACAGGTAAAACCAAAATGATGTTACACACAAAAGGAATATAAAGAGTAAAGATAGGTTATCGATGAGCCTGCAAAACCATTAGGATCCGTTGACGCTAAGAGAAGTAAGTTAGGGGCAGACCATCCAGAAGCATGTCCAACAGAAGTTGGATTATTTATTATGTCCGGTGGGCCCGAGTCAGCCAAAGGTTAATGGTTAGCCAAACAAACTATATTGTTTGGACAGATAGTTGATTTATTACCAGATCCATATGCATATATGACGTTGCTATGATTGCTTTAATCAGTTTGATTGTAGGATTTTGATTTGCAAAGGATGTATTTAAAAAGGGATATTAGTGAGAGGAAACCCATTCCGCTAAGCGGCTTGGTTCACTTAATATCAAATGAACTAGATGTATTGTATCATTCACACCAAGATTTATGTCTAACTCTTAGTTAACGTTTTTCCATTAAACTCTTAGGTGCTCAAAATTAATTTGAGTAGATTAGGAGCTAAGGTTATTAGGTTTAGTAGGTTAGACGAATAAGCTTCTAAAGACGTGCAGGTTGCAAAGTTGGCTATATAGAAGCTTTTTGTTTTACTTCCACTGTGATGTATTAAGGCTAATATGTCTATTTAGTACTATGATCATCCAAGGCGGCATCTTCATGTGTCGCTCTTGGCATAAATTGTAATAATTATATTTGATCAAAACCTAGGAATCGTTTGGGATTATGTAATGGAATTTGATACATGGTTTTGTAATGTAATTAGTAAAGTTGTCTTTGGAATCTATGATTTTGTTCATTTTCATATTCTTCTGATATTATGGATACCATTAACATTAATGTATTTTGTCACCAAAAGTTAATACTATGGATGACTACAACATCTATAGCGCTTAGCTTCGGGCCTCAAGATTGGGGATGTTACAACTTTATATCAGAGTATAGGTTTATGAAAAAATTAAAAAAAAAATTCAAACATAAAATGATTTTGAAAACATAATCCTAAGGAATTAGAGAAAATATTAGGTTATGAGATAACTCTATTGTAACATACTTGTATTTGCTATATATAAGTATACGCTTTATCTTTCTTTTCCCATCCATATTAGTCCATTCTTCTGTATCTTACAAAGACTCGAATGCATATTTTGTGGATGTAAGATATGGATGCTAGAAGTGGAAGAGTTAACATTGGTGGGGGAAGCACTACAACCAATGGAAATGCTAAATCAAATACAAGGAGGAACCTAGGTTAGGCACAAGCTGCAAATGTGGGTACTGGAGTTCCACAAGTTCATATGGTAGCAATGAAATAGTTTTTCATAAACATGACGCAAGCAGCAGTTGCTATGAAGTTAGCTGGAGGAAATGATGAAGGAGGAAATCATGAAGCTCCAGTGGTTAATAACTTTCTTGTTTTGAGTAGAGATTATGCTTGGTTGAGGGGAAAGACGTTTAGTGGAGAATTGGTTACTTCATTATGGGAGGATTTTTTCTTCTTTGGGGCTTAATGATGAGCAGAAAAGGAGACTCGCTTCTAAATAGCTTTAAGGAGAAGCATTTTATTGGTGGAACGGTGTTACAATTAGAGTCAATGCGGAGACCATCACTTGGGTTGAGTTTAGGAGGAGGTTTGAAGAAAGATTTATGTCGAAAATTGCTATGTCTATTCTAATAGGAATTTGCTAAATTGAAGTAAGGAGATATGACAGTGTTTGAGTATGCAAACAGGTTTGAGGAGCTAGCAAGATGTGAATACGCTATGGTTGATATTGTCGTCAAAAGGAGTGAAATATTTTAACTGAGATCAGATTGGACATTATAAGAACTAGTGCAAAGAGCCAACCAAGGATGGGAAAGGCAAGATGTTTGCATTGGAACCAGCTACCTCGAGATCAACAATAAAGGAAAAGGGAAAAGCTTTGTCGAAAGGTATGTTTTTTATTAATGGTGTATCAGTTAGAGTTCTATTTGATATTGGTGCATCGCATTCATTTATATCTAATTGTTTGGTAGATAAGTTTAACCTAGAAATCTTATACCTAACTTCCTTAAGGGTTGCGAATCCGATAGGTGGACATGCGACTCTTGGGATGAGATGTGACCACTTAGAATTTGAATTGCTAGGTCATGTGTTTGCTTGTAGTTTGCATGTGTTTTATTTCATAGGATTCAGAATTATTTTGGGTATGGATTGGTTAAGTAAATATGATGCTAGGATATTTTTCCATGATAGGAAAATATCATTTAGATACCTCAACTGTAGTGATCAGATTGTATATACCATAGAAAACCCAAGTTTTGAGGTTAATGCTTTATTGGGTGTTGTGGAGGTAGAAGATGAGTTGAATCAGGTTTTCTTTGTTAGAGAATTCACAGATGTCTTTGAACCCATGTAGGTTTGACGCCGAAATGAGCTATTGAGTTTCAAATAGATTTAGTACCAGGAGCAGACCCGTGAGTTGACCGCCAAGCAGAATGAAACCTACTGAGATAAGGGAGCTAAAGATGAAGTTGGTGGATTTAGTAGATACGAATTTTATCGAACCAAGCAGTTCACCTTAGGGAGCAGCCGTAGTGTTTGCTAAGAAACCAGATGAGTCGTTGAGGTTATGTGTCGATTATCGTAAGTTAAACGAGAAGACGATAAAGAATCGATATCCATTACATAGAATTGATGCTTTGTTCTACTAGTGGAGTGGAGCAAAGTATTTTCTAGTTAGATTTAGCAACATGGTTACATCAGCTTAGAGGGGCAGATGATAGTGTTCCTTTGATAGCATTTAGGAACCGATCGTACGAATGGTTAGTGATGTTGTTCGGACTAACTAATGCGCCAACGTTCTTTGTAGATTTGACGTGAGTTTTCTGAGAGTACTTAGGCTGGTTCGTGTTGATTTCAGTGGATGATATTTTGATATACTCTAAAACTAAAAGACAAGATGTGGTTCATCTTAGTGTGGTGCGTGAGATGTTGAGGCAGCGTCAATTGAAGGAAACTTTTTTGAAGTGTCATTTTTGGAAGAAGGAAGTGAAGTTTCTTGGTTAAGTAGTCTCAAAAAATGGCCGTCTATAGATTAAACTAAGATCGAGGTGGTAAATACTTGGAAGAGATGCGATACCGTGGCAGGGATAAGGAGTTTTCTTGGATTAGCTAGGTACAATCCGAGATTCGTTAAGGATTTCTCATGGATAGTGGCACCGATGACTAAGCTGACGTGGAAATATCTGTAATCTGTCTGGACAGATAAGTATGAGGAAGCTTTCCAGAAGCTGAAACAATGATTGACAAATGAACCTGTGTTAGTTGTTCCAAAAGGGAATCAGGATTTAGTGTTATATACAGATGCATGTGGAACGTGTTTAGGAGCTGTGTTAATGCAAAGGGGTAAAGTGATTGCTTATGCATCTCTATAGCTTAGACCGCATGAGCTTAGATATCCAACGAATGATTTGGAATTAGTTGCGGTAATTTTGCATTGAAGGTGTGTAGACATTACCTATTGGAAGAGAGATTCAAGTTGTATACGGATCATAAATCTCTGAGTTATTTATTCTCCCAGAAGGAGTTGAATGTGAGGCAGCAGTGGTGGTTAGAGTTTTTAGCTGCTTATACTTTGGTATTGAGTACACACCAGGAAAATGCAACAAGATTGTAGATGCGGTTAGCAGAAAACATCAGAACGCAGTTTTGGCAATGATAGCTGAGTGGAAAGATTTAGAAGCATTTACTACATGCAAGATATACAGGAGATCAAAAGCTAGGTCTATTAAGGAAACTACTATGTTGTCATGTTCAGAAGTTCGACCGGTGTAACATCCCCTATCTAGAGGTCTAAAGCTACGCGCTACAGATATTATAGTCATACATAATATTAACTTCCAATGACTACATATGGCTATGTTAATGGTATGAATAATATCAGAAGCACTTGAATATGAAACAAAACACTAATTTCAAAACAACTTTTACTTTATTACATTTCGAAAACCAATTGTTTCACATTCACAACACAATATCCTAAATCGTTCCTAGGCACAAATAAAATATAGTTATTACAAAATACGCCAAGAGTGGTATATGAAGATACCCCCTTGGTTGGTCGAGTCATATGGTCATAATAGAACTGCAAATCCTAAATAACTATCTATTTGCTTCTAACATGTCTCTGATAGCCTTATTCATCATACTACTAAAACCTAGAAAAGACCATAACCCCTCAGCCTATTAAATTAATTTTGAGCACCCGAGACTTTAAGGGAAAAACATAAACTTCGAGTCAAATATAAAGCCTAGTATGAATAATACTAGACATCCCGGTTAAATATGTTAAGTGAGACAATGCCGCTTAGGGGAACGAATTTTCCCACACTAACATCCTTTTAAAACATATCTTTGCAAAATCTTTCATAAAGCTATATACTGTGCTCTTGCATTCACAATGGTTAAATATTGTAAAATAATCATTATGTAAGTTACATAAATATTAGGTAATAATGACCTATCTATTCAAACACATAAGTTTGTATAAATAACTTTTAACCTTTGGCGGACTCGGGCCTACCAGAAAATATAATCCAAATAAACCAAACACCTGTTAGGTATTCTTATTTTGGATTATCTATCCTTAACTATCCGTTGAAAATTTCAATTTTGGACAGTATATCCTTAACTATCTATTAAATACTTCACTTCTGTACGGTCTATCCCTAACTTAATCATCTCTTTAGTCTACCCTATCTTAATGGTTTTTCAAGCTCACCATTAATCTATCTTTATATAAGCATATATTCCTTTTTTCTTGTAACCATAATTTTAGTGTACCTGTGACAAAGCCCTATAAACTGAAATTTTGGACAACAATTAGCTGGGGCTATTAGCTAATGTATAGGGTGCAATGCCATACTAGTCCCGTTTGGTATTTGAATATTTGAGTCACATTCACTTAAGGACCCTCTCATAATTTTCCTTAAAAACAATTTCAAAATGATTTAAAACCTTTAAATCAAATTTGAACAAGGAAAAGTATATATTCTTTACACTTTACTCAATATCATATTACCATGTTATATATATATATTCTTTACTCAAACTTTAGTTGATGAAAACATTTAACCATTTGAAAGAACCTTTTTTTATACTTTTGAAATCATCTATTTCAAATTCAAACATCAAACCTTTCGAAATCAAACCTTTCGAAAATAATAAAATGTTAGATTTCCTTCTTTAAAATCTCTTTAAAACATTGCTTTAGAACAACCTTAGAAAACCTTCCATCTTAAACCTTTGGAATCGTTCACTTAAACCTTTCGAAATCATTCATTTCTACCTTTAGAAATCATTCATCAAATTTGAAATCATTTAACTAAAACCTTTCGAAACCATTGAATTAAACCTTTCGAAATCATCGACTAAAAACTTTCAAAACCATTGAATTAATCCTTCTAAAATCAGCCAACTAAAACCTTTCGAAACCATTGAATTAAAACTTTCGAAGACTTACTAGTTCAAATTTAAAACAAGTGGAAAACCTTCTTTTGAAACCTTTCGAAGTCATTAGAAGCAACCTTTCGACTAAGTTGAAAGCTCTACTTCGAAAGCTTGGTTATACTTAAATAAAATGCAAGGGTAAATCACCTAAGTTGAAAGCATCCTTTCGAAAGCATTAGGAGAAGTGGTTGGTTTTAAAACAAGTAAACCTTTCGTCTTTTTCTAAAGGTTCAAGATAAAATAAATCGGCAGTAACTCTTCGACTACGTCGAAAGGTTTCAAAATAGAATATTGTTAAAACAACAATAACCTTTCGATTGTGTCGGAAGGTTTAAAACATTAATGTTTGACCTGGTCGAAATCAACCAAGTCGAAAGCTCATATTCGAAGCGAAGGAAGGACCGACCGATGGGCGACTAGTAGGCGACCTCTAGTATATTAATTGGGCTCAGTGTCACCCAGTATACTTATAGGCAACTAACATTCAGTATATTAATTAGTGACCCTGATCAGTTGGGGGGGGGGAGGCTGTATATCGGGGGCTCGCCTGCCTCACTCAATTTGTTCCCCGTGCCCATTCCGCAAGCTTTAGTTTATGAAACAAACATACCCCAACCTGTTTGACCTTTAACCTTTCGACTAAGAACCCTTCGACTCTGTCCAATTCATTACGTACCAAGTAACTTGATACCATATGCATTGGTTTGACCTTGTCGAAAGCTTTGAACCACTTGACCTTGTTGGAAGGTCTGGATCAGAAGGTTTACTGCCATAATAGGCTGAAACATGCTAAAAAGTATGTTTTCTTTGTTTTTAAATTAAATAGGACAAGTTTTCAACTAACCTACCTTTGTTTGTCAATTTTCATTCGTTAACAAATTCTTTTCAGATATAAGCTGCCACTATTTTCAGAATTAAATAATAATTTAATTTTATAAAATGCCCCTTCTCCTTAATTATATATATAAAACATTTTAATTTCGTACCTTAAATAATTTTATATATTCATCAAATAACTTAGGAAAAATCTGGAACAATCCCAGAAAATCTATTTTAATATGTTACCTAACATATAAAAATTTCAACCACAAATAATTCTTATTTTAGCCGAAAATAATTTATAACCCAAATAAATAATTTCCTTCACTGGAAAATTAATATAAAATCCATATTAATTCAAAAAATTATGAAAATCGAAACCCGACTCTAAAATATCATTTCAAACCTATATTTAAATTTTCAAGGCATTAGGATGTCATTAAATAGGGTTTTCATCTCAAACATAGCATTAAAATTAACATGAACATATGTAATTCATCAACCAGCACATGTATAAATTTAATCATCAGAACATGGCATATACTTGCAAAGACATTTCGAATCTAGTCGTAAAACCGAAAAATAAAATAAAATGGGATGTAGTAATTGTTCATCTTAGTTTTGAGATATAAGATGTGAGATTAGATGTTGATTAAGTTGATTATCTTCCTTCTCTTGAATCCTACCTTTAATCTTCTTCTTGAGAATGGTAATAGTGACTGGCCTTACGAAATTTTAGCTTAAATAAAATGAAAGTGAACGTGAATCTCAGTACTAGTGTTTTAGGGTATAAGCCTTACCTATTTCCCATATTGCCCTCGTTAATTCCTAACACCTTAACTTTGGTTATTTCATTTAAGTTAACACACTAACTTGGCACGGCTAACCATTGTTAATCAATTATCAACTTATTAATCTCCATGTTATTTATTTAGTTTACCCAATTAATTATTCTTAATAATGTTACAAAATATATTGGGTGTTATAGACTCCCATCCTTGAAGAATTTCATACTCGAAATTACAATAAGGTACACAACCAACAACCAATCGTAAAATATACCATCAAACAAATTAGGGTTAGAATCTCTAATCATTCTCTTCGTCTCCTAAGTATAGTCTCTAACTTCGTCACTCCATTGAACCTTTACTAACCTGACTGTCTTGTTCCTCAACTTCTTCTCATCTCTTGCCACAATCTGAATTGGCTTTCTAACTAGGGTCAAATCCAATTTTACTACTAAATCTTCTAACACTATAGGTGCTATGGTAGTCTCTGGGTCTTTAACACATTTTCTAAGATGAGAAACATGGAAAACATCATGGATTCCTGCCAAACTACTCGATAACTCTACTTTATAAGTGAGTTTTTCGATCTTCTTCACAATAGAAAAGGACCAATGAATCTAGATGCTAACTTTCTTGATTTCCCAAATTTAATCACACTCTTCATCGGTTAAACCATAATAAACACATAGTCTCCAACAGAAAATCCCAAATTCTTCCCTCTTCTATCAGCATAACTTTTCTACCCAGATCGAGCTTCCTTTATCCTAACTCGGATCAACTCAATCTTCTCCACGGCTTCCTTCACCAAATCCGGACCAAGAACCAGTCTATCCCTTGTCTTTAACCAACATACAGGAGACTTGCATGGTCTTCCATACAAAACTTCAGACAGTGCCATCCCAATACTAGTCTGATAAATATTGTTATACGAGAACTCGACTATATGAAGATGGTCCTCCCATGATCCCTTGAAATCCAATGCACAAGCTCTTTAAAAATCCTCTAAGATTTTGTTAATTCTTTTCGTTTGCCCATCAGTCTTTGGATGGTAAGCGATACTCATATTGAACATGATTCCTAATGCTTCCTGTAGACTTTTACAGAACTCACTAGTAAAAAAAGAATCTCTATCGCAGAAAATACTACTAGGAATCCCATGCAGTCTAACTATATTCTTCATAAATAACTTTACTAAAATAGGTGTCGTCCTAGTTGACTTTGCCGGAATGAAATGAGCACTCTTGGTCTATCTACTATACCCATATGCTTTCATTTCCTCTACTAAATATTTACAACCTATCATTAAAATCCATGGGGATAGAATCCCATTTTAACAATTGAACTTTTAATGATTGGAGCTATCCACTAGGCTTTTGGTATTCAGCCTTTGCCAGTTGGCAACTTAAGCACTACTTAACACACCAACCAATGTGCTATTTCATACCTTTCCAGAAGAAGCTTCTCTTCATATCCTGATACACATTCGTTCCTCCTGGATGGATAGTGAAGTTTGAACAATGGCACTCATCCAAAACTTCCTTCCTCATGCGTCCTACATTTGGAACACAGAGCCTTCCTTTCTTCATCTACCACCCATTTTGGGCAAAACAAAAATCATTTAGGTCATCATTCTTCGCTCCTTCCCTCAACCCACTGATCCGATCAGCCAAAACTGGATCCTAATCCTGTTTAGAAGCTATCTTCTCAATCATTACTAGTTGAACTTTTAAATAAGACAACATAGCACTTCCTGCACTTGAACCTACCTCGGATCTAAATAGCACACTACAAGAAGATAATGCTTCCAAATCTCTCCACTCAGTAATCATAGCCAATACTGCATTTTGATGTTTCCGGCTGAGCGAATCCGCCGCATTGTTTATTTTTCTAGGTGTATATTCAATTCCATGGTCATAAGTAGCAAAACTCCAGCCATCTTTGCTGTCTCATGTCCAACACTTTCAGAGAGAACAAGTACTGCAACGACTTATGATCAGTATAAAGCTCGAATCACTCTCCTAAAAGATAATGCCTCCACACCTTTAAAGAAAATATAATGGCAGCTAACTCCAAATCATGTGTAGGATACCTAACTTTATGTACCCTGAGCTGTCTAGAAGCAGAGGCAATCACTTTACCTCTATGCATCAGCACAGCTCCAAATCCAGTTCCACACGCATCAGTATAAACCACCAAATCTTGATTCCCCTCCGAAACCACTAACACCGATGCATGGGTCAATAAGAGTTTCAAGCTTTGAAATGCTTCCTCACACTTATCAGTCCATACAAACTTCACGTCTTTTCGCGTAAGCTTAGTCATCTGTGCAACTATCCACAAAAAATCTTTAGAAACCTCCATTAATATCCACTCAATCCAAGAAAGCTCTTTATCTCGGTCACCATCTTAGGTCTTTTCCAATTATTCAATGCCTCAATCTTAGTTGGATATACATAAACCCTTTCTACGAGACGACGTGACAAAGAAACTTCACTTCCTTCTTCCAAAAATGACACTTTAATGACTTAGCCTTCAACTGATGCTCTCTCAACGTCTCAAGCACAACTCTAAGATGAACTTCTTGCTTCTTCTCATCCTTAGAATATATTAGTGTCATCTATGAAGACCAACACAAACCTATTCAATTGCTCTCAGAAAATTCTATTCATCAAATTCACAAAGAATGCCAACACATTAGTTAGTCCGAATGACATAACTAACCATTTGTACAATCCATATCTTATTCTAAGTGTCGTCAAAGGAATACTATCCTCCACCGCTCTAAGCTGATGAAGTCCTGTCACCAAATCCAACTGAGAAAATACCTTAGCTCCCCTTAACTGATTGAACAAATCGTCAATTATCAACGATGGATATCGGTTCTTTATCATCTTCTCATTCAACTTACAATAATTGATACATAGCCTTAACTATCCGTTTGGCTTCTTCGTAAACACTGCGGCAGCCCCCCCATGATGACCTACTTGGTCAGGTAAAACTCTTGCCTTCCAAATCCACCAACTATACCTTCAACTCCTTCACCTCTGTAGGGGTCATCTTACTCGGCGGCCTACTTACCGGCTCTGCTCTAGGCACCAAATCAATCCGAAACTCTATGACTCATTTTGGTAGCAGTCTACAACTGGCTCTAATATATCAGAAAATTCTCTAACTATAAAGACTCGATGCAACTAATTTTCCAACTCCATGACACCTAATAAAGCATTCACTTCATAACTAGTGTTCTCTTCATATAAACCATCCGATCACTACAATCTTGGTGACTAAATGATATCTTCATATTATGGAAAAATATCCTAACATCATATTTACTTAGCCATTCCATCCAAAGGATAATCCCAAATCCCAGAAAATCAAACACATGCAAACAACAATCAAAAGTATGGCATTGCAGATCAAACTCTATATATTCGCACCTCATCCCAAGTGTTGCATACCCTCCGATCGGATTTGCAACCCTTAAGGAAGTAACTTTGTGTTAGGATTCTAGCTTTAGCTTATCTACCAAACATCGAGAAATAAAACAATGAGATTCTTCAGTATCAAACAGAATGCTAACAGGCATACAATGAATCTACAACGATCCTCCCAAAACAGCCTTCCCTTTTTCCTACATAGCTGGCCTTGGAATTGTGAGCTCCAGTGATTACATTTGTCCCTTTCCATCTCTAGCAGCCTCAGGGCACTTTTTCTTGTAATGACCGATCTGATCACAATCAAAACAACTAACATTCTTCTTTCCACACACCTCTTTTCCTTTTCCTTTACCGGTTCGAGAATAATTAGCATAGTATCCCTTCATGTCGCATTTGTAGCAAACCACTTCAGCCTTTCCTTTTTTCTATGCTCTTCCATTCCGAGCATTCTTTTTCTTGAAAAACTTTCTTTTCTGCCCCTGCCCCACCTGAGCCTCCTTCATCTTCTTCCACAAGTAAGCCAATACTTCTTCCTACTTAATGCCATTTCAACCACTACATCACTGGGATATCTCAAATGCCGCAAAGTAGGACTTATCAACTTAGGCCTCAAGCCCCATATAAACTTATCATTCCTCTTTATCACGGAGTCTGCCAAAGCATACCCGTATCGGGCCAACTCCTCAAACTTCCTAGCATACTCCAAAACAAACATATCTCCTTGTTCCAACCCTGCAAACTTCCTTACCAAAGCCGACTACGCCATTACAGACATAAATCTTTAAATAAATCCTCTGCTAAACTCCTCGCAAGTTATGGTTTCCTCATCAACCCCGGTACTAAAAATATTCCACTAGAATAGAGCAACCTTGCAATAGCCTAGATGCCAATTTTCGTTTTTGTGCATCATTCAATCCTAAGTAAGCAAAAATTCTCTCACAATGCATTAGCTAATTTTCTACCTCGATCGCATCTTTAGTACCAATAAATGGCTTCCCTCTAAGCCTGATGTCGTCTTTAATTAAGTTAGCATACTGATTGACCATCGAAACTTCCTAAGCTGCACCTCTAGTAGCATTTCCTTCGACACTCCAGCTGCTATTCCATCTTGCATCATGTTTACAAACAACCAATACATTGCTCCTATGTCCATCTGGAGAACTACTGCTCTAACAATTTTGGCTTGTTCCCTCCTGGGACCCCTTCTAGATTTGGTCGGGCATTTCCATTAGTGGTGGTGATATCGCCTCCGAGATTAACTCTGCATCTTTTTCCTTCCATATTTGTATTCAAACCTCGTAAGATATAAATTAATAGCCTTATTAAGATAGGAGTCTAGAGATATAGTGTATCTTATATATAGAAAATACAATTATGTTACTACAGCGTTCTCCTATACCCCGATCTTGACTCCAATTTTGAAGGATTCTATTTTAAAAATCATTTCTTAGTTAAAGTACTTCATAAACCATGCCCTGATACCAAGCTATAACATCCCCTATCTAGAGGCCTAAATCTAAGCGCTACAGATGCTGCAGTCATCTATAGTATTAATTTTTGAGACTACATACGACTATGTTAATTGTATCAATAATATCAGAATCACTTAAATAAGAAACAGAACATAGATTTCAAAAAAATTACTTTATTACATTTCAAAAACCAATTGTTTCACATTCCCAACATATAATCCCAAATCTTTCCCTGGCACAGGTAAAATATAATTATTACAAAATACGCCAAGAATGGTATATGAGGATACCCCTTTGGTTTGTCAGAGTTATATGGTCATAAAAAACCTAATATAATCATAGCAGAAATACATTAAAACTTAACAAGAACCGCAAACCCAAATAGCTATATGTTTTCCTCCTACAAGACTCCAATAGCCCTATTCATCGTCCTACTAAAACCTAAAAAAGACCTTAACCCCTCATCTTACTCAAATTAATTTTGAGCACCCGAGAGTTTAAGGGAAAAACATAAACTTCGAGTCAGACATAGAGCCTAGTATCAATAATACTATACATCCTGGTTAAATATGTTAAATGAGACCATGCCACTTAGCGAAACGAGTTTCCCCTCAGTAACATCCCTTTAAAACATATCTTTCAAAACCGATCCTAAAACTATATGTCGTGCTCCTACATCCACAATGGTTAAATACTGTAAACCAATCATTATTTAAACATACATAAATATTAAATAATAACGAATTATCTGTTCGAACATATAAGTTTTGTTTGGATAACTTTTAATCTTTGGCTGACTCTGGCCTACTAGAAAATATAATCAAAATTAACCCAACAACTATTCGGTATTCTTATTCTTGATTATCTATCTTTAACTATCTGTCAAACATTTCACTTCTGTGCGGTCTATCCTAAACTTCCAGTTAAATACCTCACTTATGGATGATGTATCCCTAACTTAATCTTCTCCCAGGTCTTCCTGATTCTAATTTTTTTTCAAGCTCACCAATAACCTATCTGTATACAAGCATATATACCTTTCGGTGTGTAACCATAATTCTGGTCTACCTGTGACAATGCCCTACACACTGGAACAACAATTAGCTGGGGCTATTAGCTAATGTATAGGTCGCGACCCCATACTAGACCCATCTGATATTTGAATATTTGAGTCATTATCACTTAAGGGTCCCCTCCTATAATTTTCCTTGAAAACAATTTCAAATGATTTAAAACCTTTAAATCAAATGTAAACAACGAAAAGTATATTATCTTTACACTTTACTCAAAATCATATCACCATATTATATATATATATATATATATATATATATATATATTCTTTACTCAAACTTTAGTTGATGAAAACACTTAACCTTTTGAAAGAACCTCTTTCTATACTTTTGAAATCATCTATTTCAAATTCAAACATCGAACCCTTCAAAAACAATAAAACTTCAGACTTCCTTCTTTAAAATCCCTTTAAAACATTGCCATAGAAAAGCCTTCGGAAACCTTCTACCTCAAATCTTTCAAAATCGTTCAGTTAAGCCTTTAGAAATCATTCATTTAAACCTTACAAAACAATTCATCAAACCTTTCGAAGTCAGTCAACTAAAACCTTTCGAAAAACAATGGATTAAACCAATCGAAATCAGTCAGCTAAAACCTTTCAAAACCATTGATTTAAGCCTTTCGAGATCAATCAGCTAAAACCTTTGGAAACCATTATAGAAGACTTACTGGTTTCAATTTAAAAAAGTGGAAAAACTTCTTTTAAAACCTTTTGAAGTCATTAAAAGAAACCTTTCGACTAAGTCGAAAGCTCTGCTTCGAAAGCTTGGTTATACTTTAATTAAATACAAGGGTAAATCACCTAACTCGAAAGCTTCCTTTTGAAAGCATTGAGAGAAGCGACTTGTTTTGAAACAAGTAAATCTTTTGTCTTTGTGGAAAGGTTCAAAGTAAAATAAAGTGGTAGTAATGCTTCCACTATGTAGAAATGTTTCAAAATAGAATAAGGTTAAGATAGTAGTAACCTTTCGACTATGTCGAAAGATTAAAAACCTTTATGCTTGACCTAATCGAAAGCAACCAAGTCGAATGCTCTTACTCGAAACCAAAGCAGGAAAAAGCTTTAGTTTATAAAGCAAACATACCCCAACCTTTTTGGCCATTAACCTTTCAACGAAGAACCCTTTGACTCTATCCAATTCATTACGTATCAAGTAACTAGAAACCATATGCAATGGTTTGACCTTGTCGAAAGCTTTGAACCTCTCGACCTTGTTTGAAGGTTTCGGTCAGAAGGTTTACTGCCATAATAGGCTCAAACATGCTAAAAGTAAGTTTTCTTTGTTTTTAACTTAAAGAGAATAACTTTTCAACTAACATGCCTTTGTTTGTCAATTTTCATTGGACAACAATTTTTTTTCAGAAATGTGCTGCCACTATTTTCAAAGTTAAATAATAATTTCATTTTATAAAATGCCCATTCTACTTAATTAAATATATAAAACATTTTAGTCTCGTACCACAAATAATTTTATATATTCATCAAATAACTTAGAAAAAATCTAGAAAAATCCAAAAAATCAATTTTAAATGTTACCCATCATATAAAAATTTCAACCCCAAATAATTATTTAGCCAAGAATAATTTATAACCCAATAAACAATGTCCTTCTCTCGAAAATTAATATAAAATCCATATTAATTCAAAAAATTATGAAAATTTAAACGCATCTCTAGAATATCATTTCTAACCTATATTTGAATTTTCAAGGAATTTGAATGTCATTAAATAGTGTTTTCATCTCAAACATAGCATAAAAATTAACATGAACATATGTAATTCATCAGTAAGCACATATATAAATTTAATCATCAAAACATGGCATGTACATGAAACAACATTTTGGATCTAGTCTTCGAACTGAAAACTAAAAGAAAATTGGATGTCGTAATTATTCAGCTTAGCTTTGAGATATTAGATGTGAGATTAGATGTTGATTAAGTCGATTGTCTTCCTTCTCTTGAATCCTAGCTTTAATCATCTTCTTGAGAATGATAATGGTGGCTGGCTTTAGGAAATTTTAGCTTGAATAAAATGAATGTGAACGTGAATCTCATTCCTAGGGTTTTAGGGTTAAGCCTTACCTATTTCCCATATCGCCCTTGTTATTTCCTACCACCTTAACTTAGGTTATTCCATTTTAGTTAAAACACTAACTTGGCACAGGTACCCTTTGTTAATGAATTATCAGCTTATTAATCTCCAATTATTTATTTAATTTACCTAATTAATTATTTTATATAATGTTATAAAAATATGAGGTGTTACAACTGGTGAAGATTGAAAAGATTATTTCAAAGCCGAAGGAGGATCCACTATTAGTTAAACGGATCAAAAAGTTAAGGGACGGAACAGAGTGCGATGACTTGAAAGATTTCCGTCCTGACCAAAATGGATGGTTATGGAGGAAAGGAAGACTATGTGTTAAAAATGTGGAAAACACTAGGAAGGACGTTCTAAAAGAATGCCATTGTTTGAAGTGCACTATTCATCCGCGAGGAACTAAGATGTATCAGGATATAAGAAGAAGTTTCTTTTGGGAAGGCACGAAAAGAGATGTAGGCATATGGGTGAAAGATTGTTTGAACTGTGCCAATAGGTAAAAGCCGAACATCAGAAACTAAGTGTGTTACTTTAGCCTTTAGATATTCTAGTATGGAAGTGGGATTCTGTCTCAATTGATTTTATTAAAGGGTTGCCTAGGTCAAATAGATGAAATGAAATTGGTTCTAGTGGACATGTTGACCAAGAGTGCCCATTTAATTTTAGTTAAGTCAACCAGGACGACACCTGTTTTAGCTAAGTTATTTATGAAGAATGTAGTTAAACTGCATGGAATTCCTAGTAGTATAATAAGTGATAAAGTTTCCTTATTTACTAGCGAGTTCTGAAAGAGTCTACAGGAGAATTTTGGTACCAAGCTAAAGACGAGTACCACTTACCATCCATAGACAGATATGCAAATGGAAAGAGTTAACAAATTCTTAGAAGATTTGTTACTAGCTTGTATGCTAGACTTTAGTGGATTATGGGAAGACCATAGACACATAATCGAGTTTTTGTATAACAACAGTTATCAAACTAATATAGGGATGGCATAGTTTGAAGCTTTGTATGGAAGACATGCAAATCTCTAGTTTGTTGGTTTGAAACTGGGGATAGATTGTTTCTTGGTCTAGATTTAGTTAGGGAAGCTATAGAAAAGAATGATTTAATTCGAGTTAGAATGAAGGAAGCTCAATCTAGGTAGAAGAGTTATGCTGATAAGAGACGAAAAGACATAAAGTTCTCAGTTGGAGATCAAGTTTTTGTCAAGGTATCATCGATGAAAGGTGTAATCAGATTTCAGGAAATTAGAAACTTGGCATTGAGATTCACTAAACCATTTCCTATTTTAGATAGGATCAAGGAACTGGAAAAAAAAGTAGAGTTACCAAACAGTTTGGTAGAAGACCATGGTGTTTTTCATGTTTCTCATCTAAGGAAGTGTATTCGAGATCCAAAAAATACTATTGCACTGACGGTGTTAGATGATTTAGTTTTAGAACCGGATATGACTATAGTTAGAAAGCTAGTTCGTATAGTCGTGAGAGATGAGAAAAGGCTAAGGAACAAGACAGTCGGATTAGTTAAAGTTCAGTCGAGGGATGATGAGAGAGATTATACATGGGAAACAGAGAGCAGGATTAGAGACGCATATCCAGACTTGTTTCATAGTATGTTTTACCTTTATTATTGACTGTATGAGTACCAAATCGCAATCTCAAGGATGAAATTCTTTAAGAACGGGTGGCTGTAACACATAATTTTTAAATAACATTATTTAGGAGGTTTAATTAAATTAAATATAACAATGTAAAGATTTAAGTGGTTAAGAGATTGGGATTTGTGAAAGCATAAGGTAGCCGTGCCAAATGAATGAATAAATGAAAATAAAGAGGTAATAAGACAAGGGAAAAATAGGAATATGTTATATTCTTATGCCTTAAACCCTTAGCCACTTTCATTTACATCCACAAATTAAAGCTAAGTACCAAGCTTGGCCGGCCACCATTAGAGAAATCAAGGGGAAGATAAACAAGACTTCAAGAAGGAAGCTTGATAAAATTACTTCAAAAGAAAATCTCAACCGCTTTAACACAAGTTAAAGGTGAATACTAAATTACATCTCATTTTTATGATTTTTGGTTTCTAGTTGAGATCCGAATTTATTTTGCAAATTATTTTCCTTGTTTTGATTGTTTAAATGAATATACATGCTTGTTGATGATTCAGGCTATTTCTTTTAGATTTTATGATAAGAAATGATTAGGAAAACCTATTAAATGGCATCGAAATGACTTGCGTTTTTTATATAAGGTCAAAAATATTATTCAAGAGATGTGTTTCATGTCTTATAATTTTCTGAATTATTGTGGATTTATTATGAATTTTAAAGTAAAGAAAATTGTTAAATTGGGTTTAAATTAATTTCTGCTATTATATGTTAGCTTTGGATCAAAAATTTAAATATGTTGGAAAACATATAAAAAGTGATTTATTGGAATTTTTGGAGCATTTTCCTAAGTGTTTTATTAAGTATATAAAATTATTTGAGATATGGGACTTACATGTTTTATATGCTTATAAAAGGAGATGGGGCAATTTGTTAAATGTTTAAATTATAAAATACTAAATTCGGTACCACTTTTAGGAAAGATTTTTGGAAAAGAAATTGGCAATCAATTATATGATGATAAATAAGAAAGTTAGTTAGCAAGGTATTACTTTATAAAGAAAGAAAACAGTTTGTAAACGTTTGATGTTTCTTCATTCTCGGCAGCTACCTTTTGACTTTATACTACTACCTCCATCATTGTCGAAACCAATACACATGATATCATTGCCTTGTTACATAGTGGATTGGAGAGAGGTGAAAGGTATAGGGTCGAAACGTGCTTTTGAAGGGGTCGAGACTTTGTTTGGCTTTCAAAAGATAAGCCGGTTTCTTTGCTTTAAAAAGAATGGTTTCGAAAGGGTTTGCAAATGGCTTTTGATATAGATTGCCGCCTTTTTTTTAAACAAGCTTTCAACAGGGTCTAAAAACTCGTTGCCGCATTATACCTTTCGACCCAGTTGAGGCCACTTATGCCTTTAGACATTGGTATCGAAAGGGCGCTTTCTCTTTTAAAAAAGGAGCTGCTTCTCCATGCTTTCGAATGGGATGGTTTCAAAACCATCTACTTTTTTGTACTTAGGAAATAGCTTTCAAATGAGTTGCTTTCGGCGTAGTTATTTTAAGACCCTTTGTTTTATTGAAAGATAAACCCATATGTTTCGAATGGAATGGTTTTAAATGGTTTTGAAACTACGATTCCATAAGCTTTTACTTGAACCCAACACTTTTGAAGGGTTTGTTTTAAGTAAAGGACCTTATTGATTTTGAAAGGTATATAATAATGATTTCGAATGCAAGGTTTCCTATCGGTTTTGAAAGATATTTAAAGTATTTTAAATGAAAGAATTCCCAATGCTTTTGAAATGCATGTTTAAAGAGTTCTGAAAAGAGGATGTTTAAGGTTTAAAAAGGTTTTGAAAGGATACCATCAATTATTTCAAAAAGGTTGTTGTAAGGGTTTCAAAAGGTATGTTTTGGCCTTTCGGCCTAGTATTTCAAGGTATAGCAGTTAATATATTTTGAAAGGGGTACTTTAAATGATTTCGAAAGGGTTCTTTAAAGTTTCTAAGCTGAGGTTTCGAATGGTTTACCTTGGATTTATTTCATAAGATCTTTTAAGTTGAAAGGGATTATAACTTACTTTCGAGGGATAGACAACCCTCAATTCATTTCATCAACATTTTTTTAAGTAAAGTATATATAAAATGGCAAGAATTTATATAAAGTAAAGAGTACATTTTCCTTGTTTAAGTATGATTTAAAGGATTAGATCAATTTGCAAGAAATATTTTGAAGGATAATTTGGTGGAGTATTTGACCGTAAGTAAGTGACTCAGATATTAGATTACTAGAAGAGACAGGTATAGGGTCGCGCATATACTTTAGCTTGTAGCCCTTAGCTAATATAAGTCCAAAATTCCAGTGTGTAGGGTTTGGTCACATTTAGACTAAAATGATGTTACAACTAGAAAGGAATATACAAAGTAAAGATAGGTATTGGTGAGCCCGCAAAACCATTAGGATCGGTTGACCCTTGGTGAAGTAAGATAGGGATAGACCGCCCAGAAGCGTGTCTGATAGAAGTTGGATTATTTGTTATGTCTAGTAGGCCCGAGTTAGTCAAAGGTTAGTTGTTAGCCAAATAAAACTATAATGTTCGGATGGACAGTCCATTTTTTATTTGATTTATATGCATATATGATGTTTCTATGATTGCTTTAGTCAGTTTAATTGCAGGATTTTGATTTGCAAAGGATGTATTTGAATAGGGATATTAGTGAAGGGAACTAATCCGCTATGTGGAATGGTCTCATTTAATACCAAATAACCGAGATGTATTATATTATTCACGCCTGGCTTTATGTCTGACTTGATGTTTATGTTTTCCCCTCAAACTCTCGAGTGCTCAAAATTAATTTGCATAGATTAGGAGTTAAGGTTTTTCAAGTTTAGTGGGTTTGAAGAAAAAGCTTCCAAAGACATGTAGGAGGCAGAGGTAACTATATAGAAGCTTTTTTAATTTTATTTAAGATGTGATGTATTAAGACTAATATGTCTATTTAGTACTCTGAACACCTAAGGGGGTATCTTCATATGTCGCTCTTGGCGTAACTTGTAATAATTATATTTGATCAAAACTTAGGAATCGTTTGGGATTTTATAATGGAATGTGAAAATATGATTTTGCAATGTAATCTGTAAAGTTGTCTTTTGAATCTATGATTTGTTTCATATTCATGTGCTTCTAATATTAGGGATAGCATTAACATTACCGTATTTTGTTACCGGAAGTTAATACCATGGATAACTACTGCACTTGCAGTGCTTAGCATCCGGCCTCGAGATAGGGATCATTACACAATGGAGTAAGAGAGCGAGTACAAAGCCAACCCAAAGTAGTAGGACTAAGAACCCATCCGAGTGATGGGTCGGTACCCACCCCACTCTATGGGTCGCTATTGACCTATATTTTCACCTCCATGATCATCATTCTTTTAGTTACATGTTCTACATGATTCCAAATGTACCATTCTCTATCTATCTCTATAAACTCTTGAATCAGCAATTTTGTTCTTCTACGACTCCATCATCCGGATTAAGAAACAAGTTAATAACGATGCAAACAACTTTAGAATCACATCGCTAACCATAAGATGAGCTGTAGCAATGAATTCAAGAATACTAGGTTGGCCATCTTTGAGGTCCGTACCAACCCGCACCCTTGAAGTCACACCGACCCTTAGAAAGTGATGACGTATCAACCTATTTTCATGAAGAAGCAGTCTATGGCGTGGAAAAATGAGGTGGAGATATTTTATGCAAGATTTTAGGTTCCTACCTATATAAATAAAAGGGCATGGCTCATTTTTCAAGATCTTTTGGCTCTTGCTCTCTTTGTTCTATTTTCTTGCAATCAAGTTCGAAGTTGTACCTACCCATAATAACTTCTACCTCCAAGTCAAAATTTAAGCAATCAAATCATTAAGTAGACGTAGGCCATGATTTGTTGAACCACTATAAATTGTTGTGTTGGTTTTACTTGTTTTCCATTTATTTCTACATTTTTGTATTCTCTACTTTAACTTATGGATGTTTGACCATTTTTAGTTTAAATTGGGCTAATTAGCGGTTAGTCCAGATTTAGAATGAAAGGGAAACTTTTCACTTGACACCTTCAGCTCCTATTTATAATGATTCTCTAACTAGCCTAGTGGGCCAACAATGGGCTTCACTAATTACGGACTAATTCTGGTCCGTAGTGTTTCTAAACTTTAAACAAGCATAACACCATAACCGTAAGTATTTTTTTATTATGATCGCTCTATAAAATGGGAAACCATCATCCTAAAGCAATGAAACTAGTTTGAGAACATAATTCCATTCTTATCAAAAGTTATAGCCCAAACAAAAATTTAACGATCAAAACTGTCACATTGAAATTCGAGAAAAATCATAAGTGTGTCGAATATCCCTATGAGTCATATCACAAAATCACAGAATCATACGACCTTATACCAATAAAATAAAAATAATTTACGATTCTTTAATATGTATAATACGGGTCATTACATTCTCCCTCCTTTAGGAATTGCTCCCTCGAAATCCTAAAATTAGCTAAAGTACAAGCAGCCATAGTTTTCCCTCATGCCTACCAATCATAAACAACCATCACACATCTCAAACAACCGACCATGTAGTCAATAGTATATTTAATCTATCCTACTATGCTGAATACTAACCTGTCAAATATAGTATACAAAGTGAAAGTAAAAACAATAAACGATGGTTCATACCTTCAAAGGGCTCTGGATAAGAAGTCCTCATGCTCGCTTCCGTTTGCCATGTGCAATCGTCCTCACTTCCACTCCATTTTACTTTAACTAGCTTCACCATCTTTCTCTTAGGTTATTACGTATTGTACACAACAATACGAAGCATCCTATGAGGTATAGAAACTTCTGGTTCGGCCATAAAATCTTCTAGCTGATCCGATGTGATCATCATGCCTGAGTCATGGACAAACTTCCATAGAAAATGGGAGTAACTTTGTGGACACCTGCTATCTTTTGAGGTAAGTCGACCCTATATGATAACTCCTGATTATCTCAACTATTAGAAAGGGACGTACGAATCTTGGTGCCAACTTCCCCTTTCTAACGAATCAAATTACATTCTTTAGAGGAGAAACCTTCACAAACACCATACCTCCAATAGAAAACTCTAAATCTCTTCATCTCTTATCTGCGTAACTTTTCTATCAATCCCGAGCAGTTTTCATTCATTATCAAATGATCTTCGTGTTCTTTGAAGTCTTTTTAATTGTACCTTGCACATGCATAAGTTTCTCGCCCATTTCCCACCAACATAAAGGAGAGTTACATGGTCGACGATGTAATGCTTCATACAGTGCCATACCAATACTTGACTGATAACTATTGCTATATGTAAACTCTTTCCAAGATGATAATTATCATGCCACAGCTCTCCAAAATCTATAATTGATGCAGCTCAGGCCGGAGAAGAAGATACACAAACAATAATTTTGCAAGAGAAAAGTCGTACACGACTTATGGAAGAGTTAAGTCGTCCACGACTTAAGATGGAAGCTATAGGTCGTCCACGACCTAAGGAAGAGGCGCTAAGTCGTTCACGACTTAACAACGTGAAGGGTAACAAGCTAGAAAGTGGAGATGACATCATGGAAGGCAAGGAAGGTCGCTCACGACTTAACAAGCAACGACATAGTGGGGTTTCACGGGTTAACGACCTAAGTCCTTCACATGCCGCTTCTTAAGTCGCAGAAAGTCCTAAGTCGCTAAGTCGCTACCGTGTTTGCTGCAGTAAGTCGTCTGTGTATAAATGTTGTATCTGATTAAGTCGTTACCGACTTATGTTAGGTCATGAGTCGTTGTATCTTGAGTCGTTTGTGATGTGTTGTAACGTGTTGATTATGCCGACCTATGTTAAGTCATAAGTCGTTAGGTCGTATACGACCTAGGTGTTGTAATATGTGTTGTGTTGTAATATGAGTCGTGAGTCGTGAGTCGTATCGTCTTTAGGTCGTGTGATTGTAATGCCGTGTGGTAACTCGTTGAGTCGTTGGTACTTGTGTGTGTAGCTCGTGAGTTAGCAGACAGTTAAGTCGGCCATCTGTGTGATAATGATAGGTCGCTGCCGACTTGTATAAGTCGTAAGTCGCTCAACGACTTAAGGGTCTGGGTTGTAACGCCTATAAATAGGCCGTGTGGGGTCATTGTAAAAAGTTGATTTTTTTGAATAAAATTCTTGTTTGATTGCTGTGTGCTTTCATTAAAATTGGTAGTTGAGTGTAATCTCCTATCTCCACTTTCGGTTATTCGAGTGCGCTCGAATCAACGATTGTTGAAGCCGATTCGCGGAATCAAGTGCGCTTGATCAACGCTTGAATAATTGAAGATCTTCTTTCACGGTATCGTGCACGATCAACGTGTCGAAGATAGATAGAATTCAGTATCTTTGTGATCAACAAATTTGGGCATTTCAGTATCTTCAATCCACCGTTTGCTACTTTCATCGATCTATATCATTTTGTTATTATGCGCTGCGCCGGTTTTTGGTATCAGAGCTAGACTTAGCCAATCATAGCTAAGCCGAGTCTTGGAGCCAAGGAGTTTGAAGTTTGGTGTTCATCGTGTTCATCTTGAAGTTGCAACAAGTTGGGAGTTTTCGATCCATATTCTTTTGGATCAAAGTGTGGAAGTTGTTTGAATTTGGCCGTGAGCTTTTTGTGCGCCAAAGTTTGAAGAGTTTGAAGTGCTTGAGTTGAGCCGAGCCTTGTTAGAAGCCGAGCCGACCTAACCTTAGGTCGTTGCTATTGCCGAGTTAAGTGTTTAAGCCGTGACTTGTTGTTCAAGTTTGAATTTGATTTGTTGAAGTGTTTGTGTTGATTCAATCATGCCACCAAGGAGAGCTAATCGTCATCAGAATGTTGAAGCGTTGTATAGAAGAGAAGAAGCCGAGCAAATGGAACAACGCATTAATGAGAAATTTGATGAAGGCATTGGAAAGTTAGAGAAGTTGATGAATGATTTGAATCAAAATAAAAGGAGGAGATCACCAATCTTGAACCATGGAGGGAACAGAGTTTCGCCATTGGTTACGGAAGCGAGAAGGGTACCACCGCAGTCTTTTAGAGAGAGAAGAGAAACATCAATTTCAACAAGGAGAGATCAGCATGACTATGGACATGAAGAAAGGAGAACTCCACGAGAGTTTGAAAATGAGCCATATAGAGATGAAAAGAGACGTAGTAGAAGAGACATGCGTGATCGAAGGGATGTTGATGGTCGAGATCGATATAGACATACATTTGATTTTGATGAAGATGGTGATAGAGCTAGTTTTCATTATCGAGATCGAGACCAAGTGCGAAATGTATATCGGGATGTTGAAGAAGATCGTCGATGGGAATCTGGTATGAAGATGGAAATACCAGAGTTCAAGGGAGGAATGGTAGCTGAAGAATTTCTTGATTGGTTGTCTAATGTTGAAGAGATTTTTGACTTTAAAGAAGTTCCTGAGCATAGAAGAGTGAAGTTAGTTGCTACTAGGTTGAGGGGGAGAGCTTTAGCATGGTGGCAGCAAACTAAACTTACAAGGGAGAGAATGGGAAAGTCGAAGATTGAATCATGGGAGAAGATGAAGAAGTTGATGAAGGGCACATTCTTACCTTACAATTATCAATCACTCATGTATCAGAGGTTGCAGAACTTGAGGCAAGGAACAAAGACTGTTAATGATTATGCTGATGAATTTTATCAACTCATTGCCAGAAATGACATTATGGAGACAGAGGAACAACTGACTGCTAGATTTGTTGGAGGGTTACGGATACAGATTCAAGATATGGTGAATATGTTTGATCCTAGATCTATAGCAGAAGCACATCAGAAAGCGTTGGCTTGGGAGAAGCAGGGAAGGCATAGAGGTGGTGTGTTCACAAATTCCAATAATCAAGTGAAGGGTGCTAGTGGGAATTCCAACGTTTCTAAAGCTGTTGCAAAACTAGTTGTACAAGAGGTTGCGAAGGTGAAGGTCAATAACAATTTCAAGTTCTATAATTGCCAGGAAGTGGGTCACAAAAGCAATGAATGTCCAAAGCCGAAGAAACGAACTATGATTGCTGAGATTGAGGATGTGGAAGTAGAAGCTGAATATTCCAATTCACCACTTGTTGAGGAGGAAGAAGAGTTGTCCGAAGATGAAGGTTGTAATTTGATGATGAGGAGGTCTTGTCTTACACCAAAGCAAGAGGATGATTCTAGTTGGTTGAGGAGCAATATTTTTCAGTCAACATGCACTATTCTGGGGAAAGTTTGCAAGTTTGTTATTGTTGCTGGAAGCTGTGACAATATTATCTCTACAGAAGCAGTAAAGAAGTTGAATTTGAAAACTGAGAAGCATCCTAAACCGTACAAGTTAGCATGGTTGAGGAAGGGTGGTGAAGTGAAGGTTTGTCGAAGGGCTTGTGTGAATTTTTCAATTGGGAAGAAATACAAAGATGAAATTTGGTGTGACGTTGTGGACATGGATGTGTGTCATCTGTTGTTGGGCAGACCATGGCAATTTGATAGAGCAGTGCAACATGATGGTCGTGCTAATAGCTATAGTTTCATGTTTGAAGGTACTAAAATCACTTTAGTTCCCAAGAAGCAACAACAGAAGGAAAGCAAGTTGGAGGAGATTGAAGAGCTGAAAACTTTGCTATCATTAAAGGAGTTTGTCAAGGAAGTTGAAGAGGAGCCTGAAGTCTTTTTGTTGATTGGGCGAGAGTGTAATGAAGTGGTTGAAATTCCTGAAGAAGTAAAACCAGTGTTGGAAGAATTTGACGATGTATTTCTAGAAGAATTGCCAACGGAGTTACCACCGTTGAGGGATATTCAACATTAAATAGACCTTGTTCCAGGAGCTGCGTTTCCACATCGACCACATTACAGAATGAGTCCAAAGGAACATGAGGAGCTTAGAAGGAAAGTTGAAGAATTACTAGGACAAGGGCGTGTGCAGGAAAGTTTGAGTCCTTGTGCAGTGCCAGCTTTATTAGTACCAAAGAAGGATGGTTCATGGAGAATGTGTACCGATAGTCGGGCATTAAACAAGATTACTGTTCGCTACAGATTTCCTATGCCAAGGTTGGATGACTTGCTGGACCAGTTGAGTGGGGCAACTATCTTTTCGAAGATTGATTTAAAGAGCGGATATCATCAAAATCGTATTAGACCAGGTGATGAATGGAAGACAGCTTTTAAAACCAGGGAGGGTCTGTACGAATGGTTGGTTATGTCATTTGGTTTATCAAATGCGCGTAGTACGTTTATGCGGGTGATGAATCAAATCTTTAGACCATTCATTGGGAAGTTCGTGGTGGTGTATTTTGATGATATTCTGATATATCGCAGGAGTATGGAGGAGCATGTTCAACATTTAAGGGAAGTGCTGATTATTCTTCGTAAGGAACAATTTTATGCTGCTACGAAGAAATGCGTGTTCATGACGCATAGCGTTTTATTTCTGGGTTATGTTGTTTCGAAGGAAGGTATACAGGTGGACCGGAGTAAAGTTGAGGCAATCAGGAATTGGCCACAACCCAAGATGATAACTGAAGTCCGAAGTTTTCACGGGTTGGCTTCATTCTATCGGAGATTTATTCCACACTTTAGTAGTGTGATGGCGCCTATTACAGATTGCATGAAGGGAAAGAAGTTTGAGTGGTCAGAGGAAGCAGGGGTTGCTTTTGAGAAGATCAAGACACGATTGGTGACAACACCAATTCTAGTTTTACCGGATTTTCGATTGTTGTTTGAGTTACATACTGATGCGTCGAAGGTTGGGGTTGGTGGAGTTTTGAATCAGAAAGGAAGACCAGTTGCTTATTTCAGTTAGAAGTTGTCTGGAGCTAAGTTGAGATATAGCACTTATGATGTTGAGTTTTACGCAATTGTTCAAGCTGTGAAGCACCGGAGATATTACCTTTTTCAGAAGGAGTTTGTTCTCTATACGGATCATGAAGCTTTGAAGCATTTGCAAGGGCAGGATAAAATTTCAGCTAGGCACGCTTCATGGGTCGCGTATCTACAACAGTTTACTTTTGTCGTGAAACACAAGTCAGGGGTGACGAATCGTGTGGCTGATGCATTGAGCAGGAGGAATCATTTGTTGAAAACGATGAAGGTTGAAGTGACAGGATTTGAATTATTGCCAGAACTGATTGAAGAAGATCCTTACTTTATGAACTTTGTTGAAAAAGTAAAGGAGGGACACACTGATGAGTTTGTATTGGTGGATGGTTTTCTGTTTAAAGGAAATTGTTTATGCGTACCGGATTGTAGTTTGAGAATGAAGATTATAAAGGAGCTACATGAAGAAGGCCATGTGGGTAGAGATCGTACTTTGCAGTTAATTTTTCAATCTTATTTTTGGCCGTCAATGAGAAGGGAAGTTGAAAGGTTTGTGCGTAGATGTCATGTTTGTCAGGTTTCGAAAGGGACAGCTACAAATGCGGGATTGTATATGCCGTTGCCTATTCCTACAAAACCATGGGTAGACATTAGCATGGATTTCGTGCTGGGTTTGCCGAGAACTCAAAGGGGGAATGACTCTATATATGTTGTAGTGGATCGTTTCTCGAAGATGGTACATTTTATTGCTTGTAAGAAGACGGCGGATGATGTTCATGTCACACAGTTGTTCTTTAAAGAGATCTATCGTTTACATTGGTTACCAGAGTCTATTGTTTCGGATAGAGATACTCGATTTCAAAGTCACTTTTGGCTAAGTTTGTGGAAGATGGTTGGAACGAAGCTGAAATTTAATAGCGCTTACCATCCGCAAACCGATAGGCAAACGGGGGTGGTTAACAGGTCGTTGGGAAATTTAGTGCGATGTCTTGTGAAAGATAATCTGAAGAGTTGGGATGTGAAATTATGTCAAGCAGAGTTTTCTCATAATCATGCGGTGAATCATAGTACAGGTTTCAGTCCATTTCAGATTGTGTATTCAAGCTTACCGAAGGGGCCGTTGGATTTAACAGTAGTGGCTCAACCGAAGGGGACTGTTAAACGAGCTACTGATTTTGTTGATGCTTTGACGGAATGTCATAAAATCGTTCAGGAGCGATTGGAGAAAGCAAATGAGAAGTATAAAAGATCCACAGATATGAAGCGAAGAAGTGTTGAGTTTAATGAAGGAGATTTGGTATATGCTGTGTTAACAAAGGAACATTTTCCAGTGGGCGCTTATAACAAGTTGAAAGCCAGAAAAACTGGTCCTGTAGAAGTCGTGAAACGGATTAATGAAAATGCGTATAAGTTGAAGCTACCGAAAGATGTGTACACTTCTGACGTGTTCAATGTTAAACATCTCGTGCCATATTATGGGAATGAACAATCCGATGTGGAAGAATTTACAAATTCGAGGACGAATTTTCTCAACCTGGGGAGGATGATGCAGCTCAGGCCAGAGAAGAAAATACGCAAACAATAATTTTGCAAGAGATAAGTCGTACACGACTTATGGAAGAGTTAAGTCGTCCACGACTTAAGTTGGAGGCTATAGGTCGTCCACAACCTAAGGAAGAGGCGCTAAGTCGTTCACGACTTAACAGGGTGAAGGGTAACGAGCTAGAAAGGGGAGATGACATCATGGAAGGCAAGGAAGGTCGCTCGCGACTTAACAAGCAACGACTTTGTGGGGTTTCACGGGTTAACGACCTAAGTCCTTCACATGTCGCTTCTTAAGTCGCAGAAAGTCCTAAGTCGCTAAGTCGCTACCAAGTTTGCTGCAGTAAGTCGTCTGTGTATAAATGTTGTATCTGATTAACTCGTTACCGAACTATGTTAGGTCATGAGTCGTTGTATCTTGAGTCGTTTGTGATGTGTTGTAACGTGTTGATTATGCCGACCTATGTTAAGTCATAAGTCGTTAGGTCGTATACGACCTAGGTGTTGTAATATGTGTTGTGTTGTAATATGAGTCGTGAGTCGTATCGTCTTTAGGTCGTGTGATTGTAATGCCGTGTGGTAACTCATTGAGTCGTTGGTACTTGTGTGTGTAACTCATGAGTCAGCAGACAGTTAAGTCGGCCATCTGTGTGATAATGATAGGTCGCTGCCGACTTGTATAAGTCGTAAGTCGCTCAACGACTTAAGGGTCTGGGTTGTAACGCCTATAAATAGGCCGTGTGGGGTCATTGTAAAAAGTTGATTTTTTTGAATAAAATTCTTGTTTGATTGCTGTGTGCTTTCATTAAAATTGGTAGTTGAGTGTAATCTCCTATCTCCACTTTCGGTTATTCGAGTGCGCTCGAATCAACGATTGTTGAAGCCGATTCGCGGAATCAAGTGCGCTTGATCAACGCTTGAAGAATTGAAGATCTTCTTTCACGGTATCGTGCGCGATCAACGTGCCGAAGATAGCTAGAATTCGGTATCGTTGTGATCAACGAATTTGGGCATTTCAGTATCTTCAATCCACCGTTTGCTACTTTCATCTATCTATATCGTTTTGTTATTATCCGCTGCGCCAATAATACATGCTGGTAAAAGATCTTCCAATATACGATTTACTCTTTCAGTCTGATCATCCATTTGCAGGCGATAGAGGTTGCATTATGATGTAGCAAGGTCCCTAATGCCTCTTGTAAGCTCTTCAAAACCCAAAAGTGAGCTAGGTCGCTCACAATGCTCTTTAGCTCATCGTGTAATCGTACTATCCACATTACATACAACTCCGCCAGGTTGGTTGCCATTCTACGTGACTTGATGGGTATAAATCTTTCACTCTTGGTCAACCGATCTACTATGAACCAAATGCCATCGTAACCTACTCATATCCTTGGTAGTTTATCATAAAATTCATCGGTACTTATTCCCATTTCTGCTCATGAATTTCTAGCAGTTGTAACAGTTCACTCAGTTTTTCCTACTTTGCCTTTACCACTGGCAGTTCATACACTTCAAGATAAATACCCCAGCATTCATCTCCATGCCTTCCCAATAACAGCCTTGCTTCATATCTTAGTACATCTTGTTATCGCTGGGATGAATGGTTAATCTAGAATGGTCACATTCTCGTAACACTTCATCTTGTAACCAATCAACAATGGGAACAAATAGCCTTCCATCCTTACAAAGCCAAACTTCTCGGTCGAGTTCGTATTTCTTCACGTCTTAAGATTATACTCTTTCTAGTATATTCTCTATGATCTCTACCATCGTAGCATCTCGCTTCTGAATAGCATCGATCCTTTCTATTAGAGTGGGTCCGATCGAAAAACTTCACAATGTCTCTGGTTTCAACACGCAATGAGGTCAGAAATCATATCCAAAAATGTACTCTATCTGCTTCCATTCCAAGAACATTACTGCCAAAATTCTCATATCTTCTACTCAATGCATCGACGACAACATTCACTTTTCTTGGAGCGTAGGAAATACTAAAATCATAAGAGGCCAAGAATTACAACCACCATTGTTGTCAAAGGTTAGATCCTACCTATAGAAAAGATAATTCAAGGATTTGTGGTCCATAAACCGCTGCAACCTTTCTCCTAGCAAATAGCGCCTCCATATCTTCAAAGCAAAAATAATTGCCACCAATTCCAAATCATGGGTCAAATAATTCCTTTCGTGCTGTTTTAGCTATCGACTAACATAAGCAACTACTTTCCCTTTCTTCATCAACACCGCATCCAATCCAGTACTACAAGCATCAGTGCATACTGTTAACTCTTCATTTCCACTTGGAATGGTCAACACTAGTGCACTTGTCAATATCTCCTTTAGACTTACAAATGTATGCTCACACTTTGCAACCCATACAAAAGTCTATTTCTACTTCATCAAATTGTTCAACGTTGTCGACACCTTCGAGAAGTCCTTTATGAAGCGTCTATAATAGCCCGCTAATCCTAGGAATCTCTCACATCCGTAGCATTCTTAGGCTGATTTCAATCTTGGATCGCTGCCACCTTCATAGGAACCACTACTATCACTTGTCCTGAAATGACTTGACCCAAGAATCTCATTTCTTCTCCCTAGAAGCGACACTTAGAGAACTTCTCTCTCAACTTGTACTTCCCTAATATCTCTAGTGTAATCCTTAAGTACGTGTTATGCTCCTCTTCAATTCTATAGTCGATCGGAATATAATCCACGAACACAAGCACAAACTTATTCGGCTAGTCTCTAAAAATCCGATTCATAAGATCCATAAATAATTCCGAAGCATTGGTCATCCCGAATGGCATCACCAACGACTCATAAAATCCTAATGGTGTACGAAACGGGTTAATAGGCACACTATCCTTTGCAACCCAAATCAAGTGAAATCCCATCGCCAAATCCATTTGAGAGAACACCTTCGCATCGTGCAGCTAATCGAACAAGTCATTAATCCGTGGAAGTGGGTACTTGTTCATCTTCGTTACTTTATTCGGCTCATGATAATCCACACACAACCTCAAAGAGCCATCCTCCTTAGTTGCGAATACAACAGGTGCACCGCACTTAGATATGCTCCTTGGAATTAATCCTTTCCTCCATCGGTCATCCACTTGCACCTCCAATTCTTTCTACTCACTGGGTGCCATATGGCTTAAAAGCATACCTATTGCTCTGGCTTCCTTTACTAAGTCTATGCTAAACTCGATCTCCTTATGCAGCTATAGTCCGGTCACATCCTTGAGGACATCTAGATTCTCTCTAGTGATAGGCACTGATGGCAGCCCATCCTATGGAACCTCAAGCAAATATACAAAGCTAACCACCATCCCATCCTCTGGTAGGAAGCTAATCACTACTGTTCACCCATCCATATCTCTGATTATCACCAACGGCTCATAATCCACTATGCCCTATACTTCCTAAACAAGTCCATACCCAAGATAATCCCAAATCCAAAAAGTTTAAAATAAAGCACTCACGAACCAAAAACATCCATGCAAAGACTAGTAGAGCCTCAAATAGGATTTTGTCACGACCAAGGGGCGGTCTACTATCTTGGTTTGAATCGCAATCTATCTACTAGATCACTATGTACGAATGAATGTGAAGCACCGATATCAAACAAAAGTCAAAGAACACCACTAAGAAAAGGCATACCTTGAATGATGACTTCCTTCTCCTTCGACGAGGTAACACTTGATGAAGTTGGGACTGCGTCCAAAGCATATGCCTTCAGCTTTTGCTTATCTTTACCGGTTCCAAACAATTCTTCTTCAAATGCCCGGGCTGATAACAATTATAGCATTTTTTCTCACTTGTCTTACAATCTCTAAGTAGATCACCCTTCTTATTGCTTCCTCTTTCCATTTCACTTTTTCTTACCTTTACTGCCTTGCTGCAACTTTGGCTTCTCTTTCTTAGCAAAAATAACAATAGCTGTCTTTGCCTTAGGGCGTGAGCTCTCATTTCATAGTGCCTTCTTCACCAGCTTCTTGAATTGCTCATCTATATGGTCCACTAGCTTCTCTCTAAGATAGTCATTCAATTCTATGATGAATTTCTTATTCCTTCTCAAGGGAGTGTCTATGAATGACATCCCATAATTTGACAAGGCGTCAAAATCCGCAACATATTCCAAGACTGACGTCTCTCCATGCTTGCGATCAACAAATTTTTTATACAAAATCAACTTTTGGGCCGTCATTATAAACTTCTCCGTAAACCTCATCTTAAACTGATCCTAAGAAAACTGGTCTTCTAGAGCAGAAATAGTGACAACATTCCACCAATTCATTGCTTGATCCTGAAGCTATCTTGAAGCCAACTTCCTCTTCATAGCATCTTCCACCGTTATATCACCGAAGATGCGCTCAAAAGTAACTAACCAATTTTACATTATTTCACAAAATGGCATGCCTCCAAGAGTAGAATAATCTTTTCTTGGCTTGGCGAAATCAACCCTAGACGCTTGCACTGGAGCACCTCCACCTATCACCACTCTAGGATCATTCCTCATCATATTATCCATCATAGTTTTGAACATATCACGGACAACAAGCATAACAGCTCCTTATGCACTCCTTCCTCTACACCTGAAGTAGAATTCCTTACAGTGTTCCTCGTATGCCATCTTATTATTATATATAACAAGAATTAAGTCTCTCATAAAGAAAAATGTGTCCTTGGTGTTCATGTGCATGTGACTTATACTGTATAATATATTACTGTATAGTTATAACATCCCCCATTCTAAGACCCGAAACTAACCACTACGGATGCTACAGTCATCTATAGTTATTAATCCCCGACAACAAAATGAAGATATGTTAGACATATCAATAATTAGAAGCACATGAATATGAAAAATTTTGAAACACAATTTAGAAATAACTTTTACATTCTCTTTCAAAACATGATTTCATATTCATTGCATAATCCCATTCATAATTCAACTTTCTGAGAATATATAATCACTACAAAATACTCCAAAGGCGACGTTTGAAGATACCCCCTTGATTGATCAGAGTCAAATATTTGGCAATTATCCAACTTTGCCATTAAATCAAAAACAACACAGTGAATAAATAGATATTCCAGAATAGTCAAATTGCCACCTTCATGTCTCCGGAAGCTTATTCATCTAATTGGAACCTGCAAGCCCATACACCCAACCTACTAAAATGATTACCCAAGAGTTTAAGGGGAAAGAAACTTCAGGTCAGACAATAATTTAGTGTGAATAATAACCTACCATCTCAAACCTAATAGATATCTAATAAGGGCATGCCACTGAGTGGAACGGATCTTTCCCTCACTAGTATCTTAACCAAAATAATTAACGATATACTCTGCTTCTGCAACCACAATGGTTAGAACAAAAATAGCATTTATAGTTATTGAACTTATGCTGGATTACCCATCCTAATTTATTAGATTACCCATCTTACTTTCAAAAGACTACCGTCACAATTTTAATTTACTATCTATCTTATTCAATCTTACTTTCCATCTTATAATTATATATATGGACTACCCATATCACATGCTATCATATTCAAAACTCTATGGAGTATCCATCTCACATGTAATTATCACCTGGATTACCCATCCCTTACCATATTGACTGCCCGTTACATATGGTTCCATTATTTAAATTGTATGGACTATCCATCACACATATTCCATTTAAATTACAATGATATGGACTACCATCACACATCTCATAGTTTTTCTAGAATAAATATGAACTCTTCATTAACCTCATAGGCACTATCCATCTCCAACATGATGTGGACTATCCGTCTCACATCCCAAAGTTTTCTAGGGTGACTACGACCCATTATTTAACAATTTCATTCATGTTACCCACATGTTTATTATATGGCTATTGGTGTCTCCAATTAGGTTATTTGCCCTTAAAGTTATAAGATATCAAAGTGACATACATTGGTATCCCTAATGACCAATGTCAAACTCGTTTAATAAAATGCATTATTATCCACAATAATAAGGTCATATTTATAAGACATTTAGTTTGCCAAAACTAATCATCTTCAGTGCCCCAAATGATAGTATCAACATCTACAATATAAATAACATTGGTATCCCTAATGTTTAAACTCAAAGCCTTAAAACATCAAGCTGGTTATCTTTAATTTAGTTGATAAAAATCTATGTCGAAAATAATCTTCATTGGTATCCCCAATGACAACGTCAAAGAGGAAAACTTGAGGCTCCCCGCCCTTAACAAAACAAATAGGTGGCAACATTGTCGCACTATATCTCATCGAACCTTTACCTAAGGATAAAAAAAACTTAAATTTCCTTCAAGTATAAAACTCTTATCGAAAATGATATTATCTACTTACATACACTATAGGTTATCCACGTTATTTAAAACAAATTCGATGCCAATATTCATGGCAACGATGTCACACAACATCATAGCCAAAACAATGAAAAAGACCTCATCGACCTTGATGAATAGTACCATCAAGATCGTCAATGAAGTTATAAAATTGTTTACTTAACTCAATATGGCTATTATGCTACCAAAAGTATAGAGTCGATACTAAGACAAGTGACAACATTACCTTCTTTTATATAAGGATGTCAAAAACATTCAAAATAGTGATACGCGGTGTCTCTTTTGAACAATTGTGAATAAATGCGGCGGCATTGATGTCCCCGTCAGCATTAATGATCACAACGTTGAACTTTTAAACACTTAAAGGTGTGCGATGTCGTCAACTGGGGTCATCGCTGATGTCCACTTCGACACGATGAGAACCACTCCATAGCTACCTAAGTACTTATCATGCGCTTCCCTCCTCATTGACTTTGACAATCATTGATGCGACCATATATTAGGCATGGAGATGGTACCAGTGACTTGGCATCATTGTAATTTATATGAAAACCGATTTATTTCCAGTAAAGCACATACTTTTCAACAAATCCAAACTTTTGTCCAATTTCTGTTGGATAAAAACATCTTTTAACCTTTCCTTTGTAGAAATGCTGCTGCATATCAATTTGAGAGCTCGAAAACATTATTTAACTTTAATTAATTAATAACCTGAGTTAACTATTAATTTAAACGCTTATCTAGCATATTAAATTCATAATAAATCATATCTACTTTGCAAAATCCCAAAAATTCATAGAAATTGAGGAATATCCTTCTCTTTACTATATAAAATTTCAAGGGCAAAAACCATATTTAATTATTTTAAATAGTTAAAACCCGAAATTAAGCTATTTCCCCCTTAGGAAATTCATAAAATATTTAATTTAATTTAGAAAATTATGAAACAAAAAAACCATCTCCAAAATAGTGTTTCACCGAATATACCAAAAAATCAAAGCTTTTGGGGATTAAAAAATTAGGCTTTACCCTTAAGACAACTTCAATAATTTCATAAAAATTCCATAAATCATTATTCCATCCAAAATATAATTCTATAATCATATCTTGGTAAAAAAAAATCAAACAAATTCAGATGCTACCCATACTCGAATTCAAAACAAGAAAATTATGATGGAACATTTATTATTCACCTTTTAATTAATTGTTGGAGTTGCGATTTGACGTTGCTTAGCTTCTTAAACTATTGCTCTTGAATCCTCCTGATTTTGCGGATTTTCCTCCTAGGTTATGGCCGACTTCTTAGGGTTTTTCTTTTTATTGTTTTTTGTTGTGAAAAATGAGAATGAATGACGGAGAGAGGGATTCAAGGGATATAAAATAGGTCTATACCTAAATTGCCCCTCTCATATATCCTCCTATATGTTAAGTTTTCCAAAACAATCTAATTAGTTAATTTATTCAGGCGTCACCTTATAAATTATAAAATTTCATACCTTAACCATTATATCATTAATCTATCCAATTAAATATTTTGAATAATATTAAAATAAAATTAGGAGTGTTACAATAGCTTTGAAAACCAAAATTATAACAAGCACGCTCTCTCATATATATATATGTATGTATGTATGTATGTGTATATATATATATAGACACACACACACACACTCTCGATCTAGTCTAAGGCGATAACACCTTCCCTACCTCAACTGGATCGTGGTATCAATCCTAGTTAATCATGTAGCCATAGCTATGATACCAAATATGATGACCTCCATATATCACCGGCACCCAAAGTATATAAATAGTGTGCTGTAGTCATGCCTGACCGATATAGCACGACCATCAAGATTGAAATAAACCAATATAGCATATAACCTGTAATATCTCAAGCACATGTATAAAATATAGTATCACAGATGTAATAGAACCGATAGTAATAACTACGTGAACAAAGTATAATATCCACAGAGTTATACATTAATAGTAGAGTTTATACAACAGAAACAAACTAAACAACCCTCTCAAATACAAATACTAAGCCGTCTGTGATGACCCCTCTTCTCAACCCTCAAAAATCGACACTAATACATCCATGGTATTCACGTGACATAATTCCAAATGCCGAGTAGGTAGATTATCAGGGATAAAGTAAAGTAAAGGTAGAAAATAGAAACATAAAATCTTATATTGTAACTAACTATATAGAAGGATAGTATGTACGATCAGTCTCACAGGGTACATTAGAGTTATGATATGAACTAACCCAGCCAGGAACAGTTATAATTTCCTGCTCCAATACTTGCTGGTACAAATAAAATAGACATGGAAAAAATTAAAAAAAGATAGATATATATCCATATAAGATGCTCCAGCTCCATGCTTAAAAAAACTCCTCCAGAATGCCAAAATGCTCTTATCATGATCCTGACTACTTAGCTGCCAAGAAAAAAAGGCACCCAGGGTTCAAGGGAAAAGGTAATAAACTTCGAGTTAGTCATGGGACTGGTGTGAGAAAATTTAAAAGAATGTACACTTTTGAAATCAATGGTATCTCATAAGACCACGTCGCACGTAAATTTGGATGAAGTTTTTCCCTTATGAGAACGAAAACATTTGCTACGCTAAATCAATCAGTATTATTTTTATTGACATTCTTTGAAAATAATTTTTAAGTAAATATGTTTAAATAGCCGAAATTGTTACCATTATTAATTTCCAGCATACTAGGCTCAAGGAACGTATTGAAGAATGGATCTCCAAAAAATGACCAGGGAAGGGACTACCTTCCGGCAATACACCTCTAGAGGAATGTATCGAGGCCCAACTAATGGTCCTCTAGCTACACAAGACTGGCCTACCTCTTCGTAGATAGTACCGAATATGTCATCACTCTAGTCCTTACCGACCTATCCAAGACGTCTCTTAGCAACATCATAAAAATTTAAATCCGAATGTTATAGCGGGTAGAAATATATCTAAAATGGGATGATCATACCCTAACGGTTGCGAACCACCTAGCCTTGCCGCATCTGCCTCATTTTGGCTATTTTCGAGTGTGAGGCATGAGTTAATGATTACCTTTCACATAGCACATCATCTTTCCCCTTTGATTGATGCATTGCCATTCCATAATCACACAATTTATTTTCACAAATGTATAACCATGAACTCATACGTCTCAGGAAAAGGTGTTACGATAAGAGAAGTTGCGTTCTCCACCACAAAACTGATGATATGTTTATAAAGATCAACCAATGTGATTTCAAAATGAAATGTCAAACATTCTTCCATCAAGTTATCCAGGAATAAAAAACTGAAGGAACTTCTCCTATCGCATCTTGTTTGGGAAACACCCCTAGGATCAGTAGCGAATAGTCCTTGCAAATCGAAGATTTTCATTACGGAGCACTACTATCAAATATATGATATGGTAAATTTCACCTCGAGGGACTAGTGGCAAGGAGCCCTACATCATGAATATCCTCATCTTCAATGATCTTATCTTCAACATGTTTTACTTTAAAACGTAAATTGGTTCGAAGTGGTTTTCAGATATGAATCATCCAAATCCAACCACAGTTTCTTCAAATCCAATTCTCAAAAGAATGTTAGGTGTTGGTGATTAGTAAACAACATTTTTATTGAGTAATATCTTTATATATATATATGTATCTAAATTCATTTCAGCATATATTGATTTGTTAAACATCTCTTTAAATCATTTTCTTTTATTCCATAGAAATTATTTCTAAAGGGTATCTTTTCTTTTGGAAAATCTTAAATAGGATATTCTTTTAGAGAATATAGGATTTCACTTCGATCTGTTCCATGCCTTGCTTAGAAAGAGAAAATAGTGGTCAGGTAAGTTCAGGGCACTAGTTGCTCCATCCCTAACCTTAGTTACACACCTTATTTTACCATTCTAGATCTCACCGGCGGTACACATGTACTATTTGTTTCTGCATAGTCCTTTTATTATTGCATTCAAAAAAATTGATTTCAACTATATTGTTGAAGTGTTAGAATCCTATTAAAATTTCCAACTCATCTTTAAAATACTAAATTTTTTATTCAATGACGTTCATAAAAGGTTTGGGAAATAATAGTTGAGTTTAAATTTATAATTCTAAAATTTACTGAAACCGCTGTAGGAAAGTGCTGTAGATGGTGTTTTAAAAACTTATTCGATTAAAGCAACTTTGCTATAATTTGGAAATCCACATTTATAACTAAAATCTCTTTTAATTTTTTTATCATATTTATTAAATTTATATCATAATTTTAAACACTTAAAAATATTCATTTTAAAGAATTTTATACTTTGGTCACTTAACAACAAAAGTGTGATTTTTCGAAAAACTTGATTTGGGCATATTTTAAATTATTTTAAACGAAATCTTGATTTTTCTTTTGCATTTGAAATAAATAATGGGAAGAGTTCAAAAAATTCTTATTTCAAGGAATTCTGATTTCGAATCCGTTGTATAAATGGATTTAACTTTACAGCATGAAATCACGAACTACCATTATGTGATGCACCTTTTTCTAGTTGATTTTCAAAACACTTCTAGGTCATTTAAAACCATTTTCTCATGTTCTTGTCATATACGCTTTTGAATTTAGATAAAGACATGATTTCTTCTATGATTTTTCGACGTGTAGTTCATCATAACTTGCTCTAATATAAATCGAACTATCAGTCAACATCCATACAACATTAAAACATGATATCAAGAAACATAATAAGCATAAAATATTGTCATAACATAAGAGTAGAGAAGAGGTAGAGTTTTCTCACAATTTTGCTAACTTTGTCATTGTGGGTTTGACTATAGCTTCGCTACTATTTCTCAAAACTTCTTGAAATCTGGCTATAGCTCTGCTATCATAGAAGTTGACACGAAAAGAGGTAGAGATGATTCTTAATAGGCTTGGCCTTAGGTGGAGAGATGAATAGACCTTACTAACTGGATTTTGAAATTAAGTGAACTTTTAACTTTTGATTTCCCATCCAAACTTCATTATTACTTTGAATTGGTTTAAGCTAGCATGGGAGTCCTTAAAGCTTTAAGATGAAGAATGAGAAAGCTTAGAAAAAAAATGGAATTAAGTGTGAAGAAATGAGAAGGAAGCTTGGGTATTTAGAGCCTTAATTTCTTTAACACTGAAGCATTGTTCTTTTACACTTTTACGCCTCCCTATCAAATCATTTTGCATGGCCGAAGGCTTCTCCATGTGCCTCCATCACTTCATGTCTACTTTCCTTACTTCCTTAGCTATTAAAGGATGTGTTTGGATGGAATTATGGCTTAAAGTAAAGATTACATTGGTTTTGGTGAGATTTTGCTGACTTTTGATAAAATATCTTACTTTTCTTTGCTTTAAAATTTGTCAAAGTAAATATTAGTTTATATATGTTTTATATATATTTGTATTACTAAGTGTATTCGTATGTTTTAATGTGTTTAACTTTCAACGTTGCAATATTTGAATACAACTTTCGGCTATTAAGCCGTTTTGAATCTGATTTCCGATCACATTTTCTGTTTTTGTTCAATTATTTATATTCGTAAGCAAAATTTGAAAATAAATTCGTATACTGTTAATTAATAATAAAAAGAAATATTTCAAAAATTAAAATAATTTATTTAACCATTAAAACTAAATTTTTACTTAAAACTGACTTATGTCACTTTTACCGGTATAAGCAAAAGTTCCAATTTTTGTGTAAAAATATATCTTATAATCTTACATAAGATTATTTGTGTTATAAAAACTTATATTTTAATATTTCAAATCTATTAAATATTACGTCTTATGTGATCAAATCTTGGGTCATTATATTCTCCACCCTTAAAAGAATTTTGTCCTTGAAATTTAAGATATGAAGAAGATAACTTAAAGGGAAATATATTCAATTTGAAGAAATTATACGGAAGTATGAATAAATGACCACATCATAAGCGGTGAGTACAGTATGACAATATAATCTATATAGTCTATACATCCGTTCTAAACTCCAGATAAGACTTCCATATTCTATCCTTAGTTTCCCAAGTGCAGTCTTTAGCATCTCCACTTCATTGAACTTTGATTAACCTTAGCACCTTCCTTATTAATCGTTTCTTATCATGATCAACGATTCGAACAGGCTGCCCAATAACTACAAAATTTGATTCTACCTCAAAGTCTTCCTGAGTAGCTGTTTTTATGATTTGTTTTGGGTCATGCACTTGTTTTCACAAATGAGATACATGAAAAACATTGTGCAATCCTAACAACTTTTCGGGCAATTGTACTCGTTAAGCTAGTCGGCCGACTCTTTCAAGAATGGGAAAAGGTCCAATATATAGAGGTTAATTTTCTAGCCCTTCCAAACCTCACTACTCGATGACTTTCAAAAAGGAAGAATCTCCAACTGAGAATTCTGGATTTCTACGCCTTTGATCTGCATAACTCTTCTGCCTGCTTTAGGTTTCCTTTGGCTTCTTCCTAATCATATCAACTTTCTCTTAGACTTCTCTTATTATGTCCGAACCAAGTATTAATTTGTCTTCGATTTCTATCCAATATGCTGGTGAGTTGCATGAGCTACCATATGAAGGTTCATGCGGTGCCATGATGATACTAGCTTGATAGCTGTTGTTATAGGAGAAATCTACTAGATGCAAATGATTTTTTCATAAGCTGCGGTTGAATCAACCTATTAGCTTATCGGTCTAGGGAGATATATAGTGCTTATACTCATCTTTGTTCCCGAAGCTGTCTGTAATGATCCCACAACTAACTAGTAAAGATTGGATCTTGATTGCTTATTATACTGCATGGGAGCTACTTCTTCTACCACAATAGTGGTTTGAGCTCGACCGTTGTTTATTATGGTGCTGCCATTTCATCATCTTTTTCCTCTACGATTACTCATTCGTACTACTTGAATATAGTAAGATAACTTTAAAATCCAAGGAGAAAATTATCTTAGGGAATAGGTATTTAAGCATAGCATAATTTGATTTTATTCAGATAAGGGTTTTAAATGTACGCTCTCAAAAATTAACTCATTCTAGGGTATTTCTAACCCTATCTCTAATCAGTCATACCCCACCAAAGTCAAGGTTCTCCCTTAACCTTCAACTCTGATACCAAATGTGATGACCCGTCTCCTCAACCCTTGAAAATTGGCACTAATACATCCATGGTATTCACGTGCCGTAATTTCAAATGCCGAGAAGGCAGATTATCGGGAGTAAAATAAATTAAGGTAGAAGATAGAAACACAAATTCTCACATTGCAATTAACTGTATAGATGGATAGTACATGCAACCATCTCACAAGGTACATTAGAGTTATGACATGAACTAACATAGCGAGGAATAGTTATAACTGCCTGCTCCTACACTTGCTGGTATAAACAAATTAAGCATAGTGGAAAATAAAAAAAGATAGATAGATATCTACGTAAGGTGCTCCAGCTCCATGCTTTTAAAAACCCTCCATAGTGCTTCATAAAAATGCTCCTAACATGATGCTGATAATTGGCTGCTTGGAAAAATATGGCACCCAGAGTTTAAGAGAAAATAATATAAACTCCGTGTGACGCCACACCTCTATACCCACGCTAGCCAAGAACACTACGGTGTAATGCTGTCAACTAGCATGGAGAATAAGGCTGTTGAGGAGCGACCATCCGTGTAATTGCTTTGCGCGAGCACCGATATGTCAGATAGTATAACATGCATTTTATTTCAAGAGGAAATCTGACATACCGATACAAACTCAAAGCTACTACATAGTGGCTATAATAATCTTCGGAAACAAATATAGAAATAAACATAACACAAATCAGTCACAGACAATTCATATCACAAAGGCGGAAATAGATATGAATATTACACATAAAAGTGTACATCATAGTAGTGGTCAAACAAGATCCACAATAACACAAAAGAATAGATACAAGTGCAAGACAAAAGAATACGTATACATCAAGGAGTCTAAATCTCAAATGTATACAACCAAAAACTACAACCTAAGTAGTTAGCCAAAAGATCAGATGGTGGTCCGATAAGGAGTCAAGCAGAAGCACCTGTAAAATCTCAGTCTGACCCGAGTATTATTTAATAAGAAAATAATAAACGGATCAGTCTAGCTATAAATATAAGATGATGTGATATAGAATAAGAGAAATGGCATAAACGTATAATAACCGTAATGGCATACTACTATAAGTATGTAGATGATAATCAACAAGAGATTAATCAATATCACAAGAATCTTCTCAAAGATGGAAAAGGGTATCATACCCAAAACTTGTGTTCACAACAAGTCAATGACACACGAATTCACCAATGCACCATAAATGACATACATATCAATGCCAACCGAAAAAGGTGGTGAAACATAAATTCCAGAAATCATCAATTAGAAATCCAGAGATCATAAGAAAGAGAGGATGGCCAATCCCATAAACTGGACATCGACGCACCTAGAAAGACACGCCCTATGCATAGTCGAACATCGACGCACCTAGAAAGATACGCCCCATGCTCTAACATCGACGCACCTAGAAAGATACGCCCCATGCATAAATAAACATCCATGCACCTAGAAAGATACACCCCATGTAATGTCTAACATCGATGCACCTAGAAAAATACACCCCATGCAAAGTCGAACATTGACGCACCTAGAAAGATACGCCCCATGCATAGACGAACATCGACGCACCTAGAAAGATACGCCCCATGTCCTGACTTACTGAGCCGATTGCTCCACGAAGTAAACAAACATCGATGCACCTATGTGGTGACCCCTTTAATTTTTACACATAGATTTTTTTTTACAAAATGAATATATAATTAAATCCCATAATGTTAAATTTGAATATTTAGAAAATTCATAGATTCTTTTCCCAAGATCCTGGATGACCAATATAATTATATCAGTTCATGATTCACCTTAAAATAGCTCTACATATTTGATGATATGTTTGCTTCTTTTGTTTTGTATGAGATGAAAATTTACAACAAGCACAATGCATAAGTGATTGAAATACACAGTGCACCTTTGCATTTTTTATTTTTTTATTTACTAAACTTCCTGCCCATACATGTATATGCCTGTAATCACCTAAAGTAATGTTTAAGTATTAATCTAAAAGTTTAACAGAGTTTTGGGGTGAAGACACTTTGAAAATACTTAGTTGTAGGCTTAAGCAAACAAAACTGATTTTTATTTCCAGGTTGAACCACTTATAGTTTTCACTGCATTTCAAGACAGGCTGGAATGCAAACTGGTGTGCTTGGAGTTTGTATTTCAAAAACTTGGAGTTTTTTTTCTATCTTTTTCTTTGAACTGGAAGCACTTGCACAACCTGGATTTGTAGGGATGTGATTCCAGGCTTATAAGTGTTTGACCCTTAACCATCTAGGCCGGTCATCATCCCATACTTACCACTTTCAAAACCATATCTTTTATGTAAACAAAATTTCTACAAATGTTTTTCCTATCACAAGTTTGCTTCTACCATATCAAAGTTTTTCTGAGAATTTACTTTCTCAGGCTTTCAACACAAAACAAAAATATTTCCAAGTCCATTTCTTTTATAACCCTTTTTATTTTGAAATCAAATGCATAAATATGAGTCATGCATTTTCTCAGAGATTATGCATCAATCAATATCTATTACGGGCCATGCATAATCCATTTTATTCAAAATTTATAAGCTCGTTTTATTTTCTGTAAATCAGATATACTTGACTGTTTTTAATTGCCATCAATAAATCATAAAATAATTTCAAACCAAAGAAAACAGGGGCTAACATGCACACATATCATACTGATATGTTATACCAGTTTTCTCAGTTCCAAAAAAAGATGACCAGACATTTATAAGAACATCAACTAATTACTTGGATCAGAAATCATTCAACAAAGGTTTAGCTAAATACATGTCATAATCCAAGCACTTAGAAAAAAAATCTCCTTACAGTTTACTTTAACTACTAATGATAACCAGATCATTCACTACAAGCATCTGCAAATACAAAGCAAAGTTTCTCTTATTTATACTAGCAGCTAAAGCTTCCTTCATCCATCAAGTCAACCTTAATTACCTGCATGCAATTCACTGAGCTGCCCCATTTAATTGAGACACCCAGATGATTGCAAAAGCAACCAAAAGGGTCGGTTTACACTGGTATGAACATTAATAAATTTTATACACATGTTTACATTTTTTTTTTAAACGTATAACACTTGCATAATCTAGCAGTTTGTGAATTATGCACATCAGTAAAAATTGCCAGATAACTTCAAGAATAAAACCATTCATTCAACAAATGTTCAACAAGCAATGCATTATTCATAACTTCATAAATAAACCCAGTTTTTGTTCTCCCAATTTCTCCCAGTTTTTTTTAATCAGGGCATCATATTAAAACATATTTAATTCAAATCCCTGTCCAGATGTATATAGCTCAGAGATTTAAATCTCATACCCCATTTTATTTTATGGTCTAAATCCCCCTGTCAAATGAACACAAGTATGCATTGTGAAGGAATCACCCAGATTGTTTTATTTATTCCAACACACAAAGGCCTCAGGGTGCACTTGCACCATACATATACTTCCTCCCACCTGAAGCAAGCAGATCATTGACTAACCCCAAATGACCAATTTAATTTTCTTTCATTTATTCATAGGGTTTATTAATTTAATAAGTTCCCCATGCAGTTCTCTGCTAAATTCATTAAGCACCTGTTTATGAGTTTACTCGTAAAATCTCCAACCCATTCATGTTTCAGATAAACATAAATACTTTCTAGTACAATCCTTTGTTATCCATTTAATTTTCTTACTATAGAGATTTACAACAGGTTTGTGGGCTTTCCAAAATAATTTAAGCATCATGATCCTACTATATTATTGTAAAAATATGGACAGAGGTGTTTGTTAAGAAAATTCACCAAAAACTCGGAAATATCCTCCTGCCTTATTATTTAGAAAATAAACATGAGCCAGATTTCTATCTTGCTGCCTATGTCCTAAATAATTTAAATCCATACTTGACAATAATAAGAATAGAATAAAAAAAATGCTCAAACCATTTTAACTGGGAAAAACTGTCATACAAAACTCCAAACAGAAATGCACAACAAACATCCATTTCATCCATATCAAACAATTTCAAAGATTTAAATAATTCTTATAATACTTTAGGCTGCCTACCAGAGGACTTAATGCCATTGCATAAAATGGATTAATGCTCACCTAGTATTTTCTTTTACTATCTTGCTCCTCCACACAGCAAATCCCTTCAGAGCTGCTTACCCATATTTCTCCTATTTTATTTTTGTTTTATCTTTTTTTTCTCTAAGATGATGATGGTCGTGATGGTGTACAGGTTTTATAAAGCTATTTTAGGGTTTAAGGAAATGGGTAATTCCTTTGATACCCCTTTATTTTTCATGCACAGATCATACTTATGTATGGTCCTCAATTGGAATTACACTCATCTGATTTCCTTTAGTAGTTATTTCGGGATTCTAGCACTTTAATTACTGCATGCTATTTCCATGATCTCATTCTATTCATGCCATATGCATGTGACCTTTGCTTATTTTATTTTCTTCTCAGTTTTAAAGAAACTTTAATCTTTTTGCACTTTCTACTTAGCCTCCTTTTCTTATACAATTCAGGTACACTGTCATATATATTTAGGTGGTGTAAAAATTATTCATACTATATTGTTTTTATTCCTCCCTTTAAAACAGCAACTCCTTTTTACATATCTATGTGATAAAAATTATACACACACAAGATTATTTATTTTCTTTTCTGGCAGCATGATTGTATAAGTCATTTGAAACTTCATAAAACTCCATTGTATTTTGCTTTTTAAATTAAATGGAAAATTTCCCTATATATTAAATACATGTGCTTACATAATTGTTTATACATGGAACTATATTTGTTTTAAGTCCCAATTTTTGATCACCTTAACTCCTTGCATCTTTATCAAACAGAAACTCCTATGCACATTTTTATTTACTAACAAGCTTTTCTGTTTTGATGCATCTTTTATTTTATTTTTATTTTAGGGTCATTACATACCCTCCCCCTTAAAGGAATTATGTCCCCATAATTTCTTTTAATTTCTCCAAATAAAAATACTAATCCATAGTCTGTTTTAATTCCATAACCCCATACTCACATTTTATGAAAGCAAGCAATGCATAAGAATATTCAGAAAATCTTTATAAACTACTTAAACATACCTCTCCATCAGTAAACAAATTGGGGTATTTAGCCCTCATTTTGTCCTCCACCTCCCATGTACAATCATTGGTGTCCAAGCTCCATTGAATTTTTACTAGTTTGATCACCTTGTTCCTCAACTTTTTCTCCTCCTTGGCAATTATCCCTACTGGATCATTTGCATAGACCAAATTCTTTTGGATTTGAATTTGAGTAGGTGACTCCAGAATTGCTCCTTCATCATGCACCTATTTTCTCAATTGAGAAACATGAAACACTGGATGCACACCACTCAACTCCTCAGGTAACTTAAGTTTGTAGGCCATAACACCAATTCTCTGCATAATTTCATATGGTCCTACAAATCTTGGTGATAGCTTACCAGATTTCCCAAACCTGAACACCTTTCTCATTGGTGATACCTTCAGAAAAACATACTCTCCTACCTTAAACTCCATTGGCTTTCTCCTTTTATCTGCATAAGACTTTTGTCTTGATTGTGCTGTCTTCATCCTATGTCTAATTAACTCAATCATGTTGGAAGTTTCTTTAACATGATCTGGTCCTAGTAGTATACCCTCTCCCATATCCAACCAACAGGCAGGAGATATGCAAGGTCTCCCACACAAGGCTTCAAAGGGAGCCATTCCTATTGTTGACTGATAGCTATTGTTATATGTGAACTCTGCCAAATGAATGTGATCCTCCCAATTACCCCCAAAGTCAAGCAAACATGCTCTTTACAGATCCTCCAATATTTTGTTTACTATCTCTGTCTGCCCATCACTTTGAGGATGGTAGGCAGTGCTTAAGCGTAGTTGAGTTCCCATTGCTTCTTGGAAGCTTTCCCAAAATCTTGAGGTGAACAAAGTGTCTCTATCACTTATAATGGTCTTGGGTATACCATGTAGCCTTACCACTTCCTTAATAAATAATTGTGCAAGCCTAGTTGCATTTCTATCTGACTTGACAGGGACAAAGTGAGCTGATTTGGTTAGTCTATCAACAATTACCCATATACTATCATTGCCTTTCTTAGTTCTAGGCAAACCATCCACAAAATCCATGGAAATACTTTCCCATTTCCACTGAGGTACCACCAAAGGTTGCAACATGCCAGAAGGCTTTTGGTGATCTGCTTTAATTTGCTGACAGGTAAAACACTTTGCCACATATCTTGCCACTGCTTGTTTCATTCCTGTCCACCAGTAGCTTCTTTTTAAATCATGATACATTTTAGTACCACCAAGGTGTATGGTGTACTTGGTTTTGTGATGCTCATTCATGATTTCTTCCTTCAATTCTGCAATGTCTGGTACACACAACTTCTCATTCTTCCTCAAATACCCCTTGTGATCTATTTTAAAATTTTCCAACTCAATGTTGCTAAGTAACATTTCCTTCTTCTCCTTCAAATTTTTATCTTGGTCTTGCATGCCACCAATTTTCTCCACTAGATTAGATTTTACTGTAATCAATCCTAGTGTACCATATTCTACCATGTCATCATGCTCTCTAGAATTCTTTTCATTCTTGCTATATATATCTGCCTCCCTAAGCATTACAAGGTTTTTAAATTCATCAATTATTAGACTTGCTAACCTAACTTGATGCCTACTCAGGGCATCTGCCACACTATTGGCTTTTCCAGGGGTGTACAAAATATCTAGATCATATGCAGCTAGAAATTCCATCCACCTTGCTTGTCTCATATTCAAATCTTTTTGAGAAAATAAATACTTCAATGCTTGATGGTCTGTAAATAATTCAAATTTTGCTCCAAGCAAATAATGCGTCCAAAGTTTTAATGCAAACACTATTGCAGCTAATTCTAGATCATGAGTTGCATATTTGGTTTCATTGGGTTTAAGCTGTCTTGATGCATATGCCACTACCTTTCCATGTTGCATAAGCACTACACCTAACCTAGACCCACTAGCATCAATATATACAACCATTCCTTCATTTGCTTCTGGGATTTGCAAGACAGGAGCTTCCACCAGTACTTGTTTCAATTTCTCAAAAGCTTGTTCACACTGCTCAGTCCACACATATGGTTGGTTCTTCTTTGTCAACTTGGTCATTGGTGTGGCTATTCTTGAAAAATCCTTGATGAACCTTCTATAGTACCCTGCAAATCCCAAGAATGATCTCACCTCAGTCACTGTTCTGGGTCTACTCCATGATTGAACTACAATCACTTTGCTTGGATCCACACTTACCCCTTGCTGTGACACTATGTGTCCTAAGAATTTTACTTCATGTTGCCAAAATGTACATTTTGAATACTTGGCTTTTAATTCATGTTCTCTAAGTCTGGATAATACTAGGTGTAGATGCATAGCATGATCATTTTCTGTCTTTGAGTAAATTAATATATCATCTATAAATACTAGAACAAATTTATCCAAAAAGTCTCTAAAAATTCTATTCATCAAATCTATAAAATAGGAGGGAGCATTGGTCAAGCCAAATGGCATTACTAAAAATTCATATAGGCCATACCTTGTGTTAAAGGCTGTGTACTCAATGCTTTCCTTTGCAACTTTCATTTGGTGAAATCCAGAGGCTAAATCTAACCTTGAAAATATTTTAGCTCCATGCAATTGATCAAATAGATCATCTATTCTAGGCAGTGGGTACTTATTTTTAATGGTTACCTTGTTTAAATCCCTATAGTCTATACACAACCTCATCGTTCCATTATGCTTCTTAACAAAGAGCACTGGGGAACCCCAACTGGAACTACTTGATCTTATGAATCCTTTCTCTTCTAATTCTTCTAGTTGATGTTTTAATTCTACTAACTCTTTTGGACCCATCCTATAAGGCTTCTTAATGATTGGATTTGTTCCTGGCATTAACTTAATTTTGAATTCAACTGGTCTATTCTGAGGAATCCCTCTCACCTCTCCAAACACATCTATGTATTCATTAACTACTGGAATTTCCTCCATTTTTAGTTCCTTTTGAATTTCGTTTATGCTTCAAATTTTATTAAAACATGTGTTCTTTGCTATTTCACTTAGAACTGTAATTCTTTTGCCTTCATTTGCCTCCAAAGAAATAGTAAGGTTTTCTAAATTTAAAATTGCTTTATTTTTCATTAACCAATCTACCC